>CM057455.1:1672460000-1677260000 GCA_016271365.2 Neoceratodus forsteri
ACCGAAAAACAGATGGAAAAGTGGCATAATGGAAAGAGAAAAAGTGAGTAAAAGTACTAATGTGCAAACGTATTCCACAGCATTAGACACTCACTAAAATCTAAGTGTTATAATTACTAAATCCATAAAACTATCGGTCCCCCAGTAGTATATTATAAAAGAGACCTACACATATACAGGACAGTTGATATACCCTGAGAAACTATCAATCGCAAAACAATTATGAGCGAATGATCTTAATTTTGTCCAAGAAATGTAACCACATCAAAATTACCATTAAGACTAGGGGACCTTAATGTCCCAAGCTGGAATATCCAGAAAGTTTCTCTGTGCAATATTTCTATACTTAAATCTCTCTTCTGGGGCCCCATCACTTTTTTTATGTCAATAAAGGCAAATTCATGTCCTACCCTTCACCACCTATGTCCAAAATATGTTTTGCAAGGAATTCTCACTGGCCCATCTGCTTAGTATCACTGAAATGCTAACCCACTGGAGTTTCAGCATCCACTTGGTTTTCCTAACATAAAAGGCATCACAAGTGCAGGTTGCCAGATAAATATAACAGTACTAGAACAATTTACAAACTACCTGATATTACAGGTTTTACTTGCACTGACTGTAGTGAAGGTATTAGTTTTACCTATTACTCTACCAAAATTTACAGTGGGTCCATTTATAGAATCCCTTAGAAATACAGAATTTATCAGCAGAAAAGGACCTGTAGGCCCACCTAGTCTGCCTTTTCCTGCCTATTTCTACACCCGCACCCTGTTTGGTCAGAGGTGTCCTCCTCCACTTTTCTCTCTACCTATTATGCCCATGTGCTTATACCACGATGTTTGAAGCGCCCACTGTCCTCACACCCACCATCTCTTATGACAAGCTGTTCCAGGTGTCCCCCACCCCTTCTGTGAGGAAGTATTTTCTCACATTCCACTGAAATTCCCCCACCCACCAAGTTTCACTGCATGCCCACATGTTCCGTATTCCTCCTCCACTGAAACGGATTACCCTTGCACCTTGTTCACCCCTGTGAGGTACTTATAGGTGTCAACTGTCCCCTCTCGCCTTCTCTCCTCCAGGGAGAACCTGTTAAGCTCCCACAGCCTCCTCAAATAGTTTCTCGCAACCCCTCACCATTTTTGTATCTCTCCTCTGGACTGCCTCCATCCTGTTAATGTCCTTGTGGAAGTGTGACCTCCAGAACTGGACACAGTACTCTAGCTGGGGTCTCACTAGCAAATGATACAATGGCAATGCTACCTCTTTTCCTGCTGGAAATCCCTCCCTATGCAACCCAGCATCCGGCTGGGCTAGTAATCTTCCTTACTGCCACGTCGCACTGCCCTGCTACCTTGAGATCATCTGAGATGATTAGCAAGGTCCCTCTTGCTTGGTGACCTTAAATACTGCCCCCCACCATGTTATACACTGCCCCTGGGTTTCTCCTCCCAGGTGCAGGACTCTACACTTTATTAAAGAGGACAGAACCCAGTACTGATCCCTGTGGTACCCTGCTGGTTACTGTACCATCCCCCTAGTGACTGCCACTTACCACCACCTTCTGCTTCCTATCCTTCAACCAGCTTGATATCCAGTTTACCACCTTTTCCCCAGCCCAAGGTTACTAAGTTTCTTAATCAGCCCACTGTGTGGCACAGTGTCAAAGGTCTTACTAAAGTCCAGACAGGCCACATCCCAGCTTTCCTTGGTCCACTTTCTTAGTCACCCATTTAAAAAAATCGAGCAATTTCTATAACATGACCTACCCCTGTACAACCATGCTGCCGGTGGTCTTGCAATCCATCTGCCTCCTGGTACTCCATTAGTCTCTCCTTCAGCAGGGTTTTCTTTAATTTCCCCACTAATGATGTGAAACTGACTGGCTCAGTAGTGCCAGCCTCTGCCCTGCTTGCCATTCTTGTGCACAGGGACCACACTGATTCTCCTTCAGTCCTCCAAATCTACCTCAGTCTCCAATGATTTGCTGAATAGTGGTGCCAGAGGGGTGGTCAGCACTGTTCTCAGTTCTTTAGTACCTTTGGGTGGATCCCATCTGGCTCCATGGCTTTATTTATTTATTTATTTATTTATTTTTAATGACTTCCAATCCCTCTGGGTTATTTAATTTATTTTTATTTTGTCTTTTATTGAGTTTTTAAAAGATTAGAAAGACAGGTACAGTTCAATCATCACAGACAGATTATAATACAGCATATCAGTACAATTCTGAGGTACAACACAGGTTGAGGAAGATATCTCTTTTCCATAATAGTGCAATACAAGACTTAATAACTATAGGATTATGACAATGAAATCCCTTTTGTGTTTATAGAGTAGTCCCCACTCCCCATGCCACCTGAAAGAAGAAAGTGGTCAAAATCAGCGATAGTTCCTCTTCTCCTGTGGGGAGCTGGGGTATGATGGACTGGCCAGTACCTAAAGATCAAAGCACTGAAAGTCAAGGGGGGAGCGAACCCTCCTCCTTATATATCGCAGGCTTGGTTCTGCCACTTATACCCGGTCTATACTTTATTATGTGTAAAACCAGGGGTTCATTGTTCATCAAGGCAGAGGTTTTATCTTGTAGTTAGCCATGAGACTTTCCATTTTGTAAATGTCATATATTGTGGATTCCCAGTTAGATATGCTTGGGGGTTGGTTGTAGCCACAGGCATGTTATTATTTTTAGCTGCTCCAAGCAATATACATATCAAGTATGTCTGTTGGGCACCTCTGACCTGCTTCGGAAGGTGCAATAATAAAGCCATCTCTCGGAGTAAGGTTCCCAGAGCTGGTAAAAGTTCCCAGTTGTCTCCCCACCTCCCACAGAAGGGTGTCAATACGGGCAAAATCACATTACATGGGAGTGGTGACCACATCGCATCCACAATTCCTCCAACATGAACAGTTCCCTGATAGGGAGTATTCCACTGTGATCTGGGGATACAAAAAGTTGTAAGCAACTTTCCAGAAAACTCTCTCCATGTGTACAAGCTAGTCATTCAGTGCTGCCAGTGCCAGATATGTAGCCAGTCTACTGGAGTTAAGTCCAGCATTAATTCTGCTTCCCAGTTGATCTGGACATTGTTCATATGTAGTGGGTATATAGGTAAGGGCCTTATAAAATCTAGACACTAGGTGTTGGGGGCTAAGTTTGGTTCGTAGTTGGATGAGGAGGACACAGAATGGGGGTGGAATGCTGGCGGAGACATCCACACCTATTTTGAGGCTAAAAGTGACATAGCTGTAGGTAGCAGAAGAAATGCCAGTGTTCCAGAGAAACTCACTCCGTAATTCAGCAAATGTCTTAAACACACCATTACTATATAACTGGTAGGTGTGTGTCAACCCCTTATCATGCCATCTCCAGAATTCAGCGTCAGTGCTAGCCGGATAAAGTCCAGGTTCTTTGCTGGAATACCCATCCAGATGGCCCCACACTGATTTTCTGGGTGCCTTAGGAAATCCTTTCAGTTTTGAATGATTGCTTTTGTAAAGAATGAACAAATCTCGGAGTGGCTGGGGGAAAGGGCATCCGGGCTGAAACACTAAGATGTGGTTCAAGTGGAAAGACATTTCCCTTCCATCCCTAACTATCCTGAGACTCCCTCTTGTGGGGCCAACCACTTTGATATGTGCAAGAGCTGAGCAGCTATTGAGTATCTATAAAAGTCTGGTCAGGCTAATCCCTGCTATTTGGGTGGTTGTAGTTTCTGAAGGAGATACGTGGCCTGCCCCTCCCAGAGGACACAGAGACCACCCAGTTCCATCTGTTTACTTCACCATGAGGGACTGGGGATGGTATAGTATTGTGCATTAAATATAAGACTCTAGGCAATATATTTATTTGGATGATTTGGACTCTGTTTATATTAGAAATTGGTAGATGAGTCCAGCGTTTAAGATCCAGTTGTATCTAAGTGAATAGTGAGCTGTAATTAAGCATGAGTAATTTAGACAAGTCAGGGGGAATATTAATACCCAAGTATGTGATATGGGGCATTGCCACTTAAACGGTATTTAACTTCAATCAGCTGAGGAGGAGAGTAATTTATTGTTAAGGCCTCAGTTTTGTCTTTGTTAATCTTATAATCCGTCAGGCTCTCCATCTGCTGTAGGAGTTCATCTAATGCAACTAGAGAAGGTTCAGGGCAAGTGATGCAAAGAAGGAAGTCATCAGCATAGCATGCCAGTTTGTGATAGATGTCTTTAGTGGTGTATCCGTGTATTGGGTGTGTTTGCCTCAATAACTGTGCTATTGGCTCCAAAAGATAAGGAGATAAGAGGCATCTTGGCGTGTGCCCCAGAAAGTGGAAAACAATGTGATCCATTTACTTTAACCATCGCCTCTGGGCTCTGATATATGCCCCTATATTGTCCAGGAATTCTTGGGGAAGGCAAATTTCAAGAGGGTCAATTTCCAAAAGTCCACAAGAGACCATGCCAAATGCCTTCTGCATGTCTAGGCTGAATATTAATAAGGGATATGTGCTGGAAGTAGGATAGCTGAAATATCAGCAAGGTGGCAAGTGAGCTCCAGGGTTATCACGGTGGCTGTGCATGGTGGAGCCACAAGTGATTTAACCGTGAGCTCAGTTGCCACGAAAAGGATATTTTCAGCTATCAGATAGCTGCCCGCACGCATCCATTTTATACAATAGGAATGTGTTTTGTGCTGGGTTTTTTGTTTGATGGAGTTATCACACTGTGATGATGTAATCAGTGTGATAACTGGAATTGTCACTCTAAAGTGAGAATACCTGTTTTATCTAATGGGTTATCTGCTCACTCTACTGTATAATAAGGGGAACATGATGCCTGGACATGAGCCATCAGATATAGAGTTCGCTAATGTTGTCAGTTGTCTGTCGTGTTTTAATAAAGCCTGACTGATCGGGATGAATTAGTGTTGAGGCTATCATCGTCTCTGAGCTATTGTACTCATATATATCTACAAAGGACCGATATGGGGCAGTAAGAATCACACAGATGCGGGAGTTTTAGTATAGCTGATATGACTGCTTGCCTCCAGGATATTGGGTAATTAGCTGTACTGTGACCTTTTGCATCACTTCCAGAAGGGAGACTTGATCAGATCCCATGCACCTTAAATAATTCCACCCGTAGCCATCGGGCATGGGATCTTCCTATTTTTTAATTCTGAACTGTATTATGTAATTCGCTAATGTAATAGGAAATCAACTTCTCCTCTGGGAGCTACTGAGGATAGGTAATTTTGTCTTTGACAAAAGGCTGTTGTTGTGGGGTAGCTGCTCTGGGGTCTAAATATAAGTTCTAATAATATTTTTGAATGCAACCGATACTCCCTAGATATGATAATGATACTGGCCCATGTCCAGGTCTTTTACTTTTGTAACTGTGGTCATTTGAGTCTGTCTGTGCAGTCTATATACTAGGACTCTGGAAGCCTGAACCCCCTTCATAAAATCCTGGCATTGCCATACTAGGGCCTGTTCCGTACAGGCAGTACTGAAGGTGCTGAATTTCCTGCTGTGTTTGCTGATCTGCCACACTGTCATCCCCTTCCATGTCTGCTGCCTGTAGAAAGGCAAGTTTCATGCAGCCCCCCAGACGGCTTCCTCTGTCACTTTTTCCTAGCTGCATAAGATATTATGTAGCCTCTCAAAACAACTTTTAAAGTGTCCTACAGTATCTGTGGTGGTGTTTGAGGTGAGCCATTTTCTTGTAGTATCGCTGGAATTTTGTCTTTTAAGAGATCTTTGAATTTGGGGTCCCGAGTCCCTTTGGACTTTCTTCACCAAAACTGGACTCAATTCATTTCCCCATTGCCTGCTGATACAGGTTGGTCCGTACACCCTCCACTGTGAAGACCAAGTACATGTACTTAGTTAAGAATTTAGCTTTTTCTTGGTCATCCTCTACATAGTCCTCTCACCCCATTCTCCTGATCCTGACTATCCCACCCTTGCTTTCCTCTTTTCACTCACATACCGGAAGTCTTATCCTCAATTTTTTTTACCTCTTTGGCTATCCTCTATTCTGTTTGTGCCTTAGCTGACATCACCTTCCTTCCTGCCTCCCTTTGTTTATCTAGATATTCATCCCTGTCACCCTCCGTCTGGGTCTTCTTATGCTTCTTAAAAGCTGGTTTTCCACTCCTTACCTCCTTAGCCACACCCAATGAGAACCACAGTGGTCTCCTCCTCCTCTTACTCTTGCTTATTTCTTTCAAACGACTTGCTGTTGCCTTAGTTATTCCCTTTTTATCCTTCTCCATCATTCTTGCACTCCCCTCATTCAACATCCCTTTCAAGGGATTTATTATGGTACTCACTCATTTCTTTAAACTCTGCTCTCCTGAAGTTCAGTACCCTTGACCTAGTGAGATTTTTCGCTTGCCTAATCTGTGTGCTAAACCACACTGTACGATGACTACTTGTACCAAGGGCTACCCACTGTGACTTCTAGAAGCTGTCCCTGTTCACAAGGAACAGGGTCCAGCACTGCCCCATCCCTAGTGGGTTCTGTTACCAGCTGCCTAAGAAATGCCACATGTATGGAGTCGAGGAAGACCCTATTTCTGTTGTTGCTGCAGCAAGAAGGCTCCAGTCTACATCAGGCAGATTATCTATCACACCACGGGAAGGGCTCCTCTCAACCATATCTTACTTTATTTATTTATCAGATTACAATGCCTTTGAGCCAGGGGCTCTTTACAAAGGTTCCACATCAGAAAATAGGCATAACAGTTTACATATCAGTCAGACAAAGACATTCATTAACAGTGATTAATACACTGGAGCAAAAAATACAGATATGGTAGTAATTCACAGTATAACAGGCAGTCATAAATCAGCCAGGAGGTGGCTTTGTTAGGAATGTGGGGAGGAGGGAGGTAGGAATGGGGGTGAGGTAGGGTAGGGGAACAAAAGAATTTGAGCAGGACGGGTGAGCTATGAGTTGGTGATGGGAAGGCAGGAGGTTACTGGTGAGGGCAGTCAATGCTGCTACTAGCGGAAGAGGGGTGAGAAGGGGTGAAAGGGGTTACTAGTGATAGCAGACAAAAATTGCTATAGGTAGAAGAGAGGGCGTGGGGAGGGCTGACAAGGGAGGCATTGCCGTGTTAGGGCGGAGACAACTTGGGATGGCAGTCACAGCTGCTAAGTGTGGTAAGGTGTTACGGAGTTTGCTCTTAAAAGAGCTGATCTTTGTCTCTGCCCAAGACTACAGAGGGGAGGTCGCTTAGCCAACTAGGTGCCTGGTATGTAAAAATGATCACTGCTCTGAGAGGTATGGCAAAAAGGGACTTGATAAATCAGTCTTGTCATGCCATGAGTTTGATGCCGGTTAGTCGCTTGGTTAAGGAGTTTCTTGATGACCAGGGAGGTTTGGCCAAGGCAGATTTGTTTTGCTAAGAGACAGGTCTGATATTTTATCCTGCCCTTAAGGTGCAGCCAGTTAGTCTGTGCATACAAGTTCCATGTATGGGTGAGTCTGTGGGCTCCCGTGAATTAGCCTGCATGACTTATTTAGAGCTGTGTCGATCCTTTTGAATGTAGTGTCTGTAGCCGCACTGTATACTACTAATCCGTAGTCAATTATGGCTAGTATAGAGCTACTGACAGCAAGTCGGAGGCATCTGAGGTCACAGTGTCTGTGCCTATAGGAACCCAATCCTGGTATTAACTGCCTTATGGCACAATCCATGTGGGTGGTATAAGAAAGAACTGTCAAGAGTTACCCCTAGATAGTTGAAGCACTGGACATGTTCTAGAGGGAGCTATGGCGGTTTGGAACAGTTAACCAGTGTGTTTTGTGTTTGTTGTGCATGCTTCGAACAGCATGGCTTTCATTTTTGTAATTCATAAGGAGTTTGTGCTTAGTAAATCAGGCCTCAAAGCTGAGAAATTGTGCTGGAATTGCTTCAAGGGAGGGATCAGGCTGACTGGTGAAGATAACGGCATCATCTGCACAGAGTAGTATGTTATTGGTGCTGGCCAAGGGAGGGTGTTGAGGAAAAGACTAACAAGTAAGGGGCCTAGGATGATTAGGATTGAGCCTTGCGGCACCCGGAGAGAATATCACTTATTTTGACTTCTTGGGATCTGTGACCAAGGTAGCTTTTAAACCACCCTACCGCATCTTTAGATACTCCAGAGGCAAGGAGTGTGGCTAGCAGTATGGTGTGGTTGACCATGTCAAAGGCTTTAGTGAGGTGAAGTATATCACACCCACTAGGTGACCCAGGTCAAGTACATTATGTATGAGGCCAGTATATTCTAACAGCGCTGTGGTGGTATATACTTATAAATCCATGTTGCAGCGACGTTGGATTTGGTATTTCTCAAGGCACTTCCGGGTTAGTTGGTCCAAAACCACTTCCAAGGCTATGGGGGATTGATACTGTGCGTAATTTTTGTGTTGAGCTCAATCATCACTTTTGTGGACAGGTGTAACAACAGCTGCTTTCCACTGATGGGGAACTGACCATGGCAAAGTGATAGATTCAGCAGTTTAGTAAGTGGAGATAGGACTGCATCAGGAGTTAGGTTAATAAGTTTGAGATCCATACTTGATGGATCCTTCCAAAATCTAATCAGTAGACAAAACAAGTGAATGAAAACTTTTATCAGAGCAATAAAGTATGAGCTACTTACAATCCGTGATCCACTGAACCCACACAGGTCCCATCCATCTTCAAGCAACAACTGCCAGAAAAAGCATTCTGCTGGTTCAAAAAGTATCATTTGCACATTTGGTACCAAAAATAAAAAGACACTGAAGAGATCACGAGGGTTCAGTACAGGGCCACCAAGCCAATTTGTGACTTGGGGACAAGAGCTATGAGGAAAGGTTGGACATACATTGTTTAGCCTAGAAAACAGAGGGCTGAGAGGGATATAATCATGGCTTTCTGAATCCTAAAGGAGATGGACAGGGTGGAGTTTACGCAGATGTCTGAACTGGTAAGTGCAAGTATAACTAGAGGATATGCCCTCAAATGAGATGGCTGGAGGGCAGAATTATGGGAAACATTAGACAACTGGCAACCAGCCTGCAGCAGGTCTCTTAAGAAGTTGTAATAAACGCACCAGGAGGTCTGACAAATTCGGCATCTTTGTACACGATTCTGTGCATTCTGTCAACATGCCAAAGTCAAACATAAAGACTTAGGAGGAAATGGCAAACCTGGAGAGTAGGCACAGGAAACTTGGTTTGGACTTTGATGCTGGCAGGTGCTTAGGCAAGAATAATACAGGAACAAAATACAGTACATATTAAAAAGTCAGAAGGTATTAAGAGTTACGACTGAGGAAAGGATTTAAGAAACACTGCTTTAATTGTTAAAAATGTTATGGTATTTTGGGAGCATTCACAGACATATAAATAGCATATCAATAGCAGAGGCACTAGAGGCGCGCTGTCACTGTATGCATCTTTGGTCAGACTGCACTTGGAGTACTGTGGACAGTTTTGGTCACTATACTCTAAAGGTGATACAAAAATGCTGGAAGGAGTCCAGCACAAAGCATCAAATGCTTAATGGAATGCAGAATCTAAATTACATGCAAAGGCTGGAAAGCTGAATTTATTCATGTTGGAGTACCACAGATTATGGGGTGATCTGTGTCTGATTTAGGGAGCTTTTAGTAAACCTGATTTAAGGGATTATGTTGTGCTTGGAACTAAAAGTACTGACTACAGTACAAGATCCCAGGTATTTCAGTTTAAGGAGAACTACTACAGTACATACAAAAAAAAAAAAAAAAAAAGGGCAATGTGATTTTCACAGAGGGCAGTATCACTCTGAAACAAATTACCATTAGACACTTTGGCCAGTAACACCATGATAAACTTCAAGGTAAGAATGGATGAGTACCTTACAAGTACAGTAACATAAGAGGATATATAACCTTTGAGAAAAGGCAAGTGACTAAATGTCAAATTGCCTACTAGCTCATACGTAATCTACTGTATGAAACCTGGAAAACTTCCCCTCTAGCAATGGCTCCATGAGGAGTATACTCCAGTGCCTTTCTATTACCTCTTTCATTGCTCTTGAATGAGCACTCTGTAGGTAGTAATAAAATGTGGACATCACTCCCTCGTGTCTACTCTTATACTCCAGCAATTCTCCTCTATTCATCACAGACACCTTCTCCCTAGAGGTATTCAGTTTAGTCGCACTACAGCCACGCATGAAACTGATCGGGCCTGCTGTGTGAACCGAGTGGCGTTTCCTGCCTGGCACTCACTGCGAGTTTATTTTGCACTGTTTTTCAAATAAAATGTTTGCAAAAGCATTCTTGGAGGACAGTGCCATTCTGCTTCAGATGCTGTGCAGGTTACATAGAGCCAAGCCCATTTACTCCGTCCTCACGTCACCACCTGGACCACCAAACCCACTTCTGGATAAGAGTCACTGGGTGGGGGAGGATGATATTGCCATCCCAGCACAGCCATAAGGGTCAATTCATGGTGGAATTCAGGCAAGGGAGTCCAGGGAGGTAGGTGCTGGGCAGAGGACACAGGGACAGGGCTGAGACGCCTGCCTGTGTCAGCCATGGAAGAACAACCTTTACTGAAACATTTCAGTGACTGGGTGACATAGGATTCAGATTAGGGTGGAACGGTGATGTGGCCTTCCTAGATATCAGCAAGGCTTTCAACACCATTCCACGAGGAGACTACTTTTCCATAGATATGAAAAACTTAAGATTAAGAAAATCCATGTTTACTACAACAAAACATATCTTACTGAAGGTTAGAAAAAGTTGGGCACCTAGAGGCCTAGGAATAGATAAAACACCAACAGACAATTTTATCAAGGCCACTTACTGTACAAAACCAGGTAGGAAGAGGCACTAAATACCTGCTTACTCACACTTGTGAATACCCTTGCAGATCAAGATGACGATATTTATGAAGAACTTCAAAGGGCACAGAAGAACTTAAAGAACAACTTGTATCATTTAAAGACCATCCACTGTTTAAAAACTACGAGGCCAGTTTAAGTAAAAGTTAACTACCTATGAAAAGGATATCTTAGAAAGGAAACAAATGAAATTAGCCAGAGATACCAGAGATTCAGACAGTAACCAGATTTTTACTTTGCAGAAACCTAGCCATACTAATAGTAGGGGCAGGTCAAAAACATTCAAACTCTAGAGGCCGTAAAGAAACAGAACACAAAATATGGCTACAAATAACTCTTTGCTCTCCCTCCAAACACTCAAGACCACAACCAGTTGCCACAAGGAAAGCAAGTCCATTTTTTTTTTTAACTAAACCAATTTACAACAAACAAAAGAGACATAACAGACAAAATGCAAAACAAGGTGTGGTAGATGAGAAGAGGCAAAACACCGCCAAACCTCAGTGGAGAACCTCAGGAGCAGGACACAAAATTATAAACTTGGCTAATATTCGACTCCATCATGCTCCAGCTAAAGTTCTGAGCCATGGCCTCATGTTTGTACCAGACCCAGTGGTAAATGAATTTAGTGCCTATTGTGATATCGGGCTTTTTTAAAAAATTGAAGACAAAGAAGTTCTTTGCAAGTAAATCAAATATGGGTGGTAATATTGTTGAAACACCTGATGGGACTAATGATAATTCTACAAATACTGACAGATCTATTATGTGAATCAGATGCAGCGACCCACCCATTAGAACATGAACATGATATTTCATATACTGACACTTCAGCATCATTGGAGACTCTGAAATCCTCTTTGGAGCGCTCAGACTTGATGGTGACAGACACTGTAAACATATGTTCTGATGTTTCTACCAGAGTGATACCATTCAAGCCAAAGTCAACATTCAATCCAACACTGTATTTCTACTCTGCATTAACAACATGTCAATCAGACTTTAGAAATGCAAGAATTTAACAAACTTTTTCATCGAAATGGAATTTCCAACACAAAATCTGTTACAGGAGGAAAAAGAAGCGCTGAAGGAATTGCAATCTATGGACACGCTAGAAATAAAAGAATCGGACAAGGAAGGCAAGATAGTAATTGTGGAAAAACACAATATGAGGCAGAAATCTATAGGCAGTTAGATGACAGAGGCAGTTACAAGAGATTATCTGAAGATCCTAGTCTGAAAGTAGAATTTATATTTTTTTGATACTCGTTATATGATGGTATGATTACACAGCAGGAATTCCTATATATGAAAGAGAACTATTCAGTTACTCCACGATTTATGCCTTGCCCAAGATTTACAAGGGTCAGATCAACTCCCTAGGTAGACCCACAATTTTGAGCAATGGATCTCTGACGGAAAAGATCTCAATTTTGTAGACCATTTCTCAAACAACTGGTTATCAAATAACCATCATATATAAGAGACTCAATGGATATATTTTGTCTAAGCTGAAGGGATTGGTATAGTCCTCAGACTATATCTGGGTATGAATTGATGTTGTCAGTCTACATACAAGTAATTGACATGATCATAACCTGTCCATCATAGAATACCACCTTAATAGTGACCCTGCGGCACAGAACTTTCCCCAAAGCTTTCTTTTGGAAGCAACTGACATTATCCTGACCAGTAATTACTTCATCTTTGACAGAAATTCTACCTACCAATGTGGGGTATTGCTATGGGATCAACATGGCCCCTCCTATGCCAACTTGCTTCTGGTATGGTGGGAGGGACCATGGTGTTTGATCCTAATAGAAACTTTTCTTCCCATATTCACTTAAGGGGTCATTACCTGGATGACATTTTGTTATTTGGAAAGGGGATGCAGTTACATTTTTTGTGTTGATTTTCTTAATCAAAATGATTTTGGTTTACAATTTACTTGACAATGGAAATGTTCTCTATTTCTTTTGGACTTGCTTTTCAGTGGTGAGAATGGGCACACAATTTGATCTGAAACATACAGAAAACCCACTTCGGCAACACTTTATTACACGCCACAAGTGCCCACCATCACCATTTAAAAAAGCAATACCATATGGTCAGTTTGTTCACCTAAGGCATAATTGTTCCTCAGTACTGGATTTTGACAAACAGGCAGCAGAGTTAAGAAACCGCTTCGGTTGAGAGGATACAGTGAGGATGTTTTGAACTCATCTTTGTGCAGGGCTAAGAATCTGAATAGACAGGATTTACTTAGCCCAAATGCAAAGACAACTTAACCACTCAACCTGTGACCTTTGTCACAGAATACAATAGAATAGCCCCAAAGAGTTCTGGTATCATTAGTCAGTTCTGGCTTGTTCTTCAAGGTGACCCAGCTCTTAGTAAGGTAGTAGGAGACAGTCCTAGAGTGAGCTAGAAAAGGGGAAAAACTTGGTGACTTGGTTACCCACAGTTTTTATGAAAAACCTTCTAAGATAGCTGCCCCAGCTGGATGCCCCAAAACCATTGGGGAATTTCTGTTGTGGTAAGTGCAATGTGTGCCACTATTGTACTCAGGACAAGGTCTTTGTCCATCCCATTTCAAACAAACAAGTGGAGATCAAACAATTCATCACTTGTTCCACAACATATGTTGTCTATGTTGTCAAGTGTACTTCAATGCTTTATGTGGGACAGACAAAGAGACCTTTAAAAGAAAGAATACAAGATCCCATTTGTGCGACTGCAAACGTTGAGCTCAACACTCCCACTGGGGTATACTTGCAACTCACCACAACCACAATGTTGCAGATTTTCAATTTTGGGTTTGGAACATATGGAACCCAATAGGAGTGGTGGCGATAGAATGAATAAACTTTTGCAAAAGGAATCCAAATGGATCTATACTCTGAGAGCATTGTCCCTACAAGGCCTAAATGACTGCTTGGATATCACTCCTTTTCTGTGATTATATGTACAAATATTGAATTTGAGAGTAAAATGAAAAACACTACCTCCCTCTTTTCCTTCCCTCCATCCCTCCCTTTTCTCCTCAATGTACTTTTAATGTACTACAAGAAATTTATCCTATTTGATATCTAATTGTGTGACTCTATACTGATTTGCTTTTCATTTCAGTCATTTTCCTCTCTCTCTCCCCCCTTCCCTTTTTCCTCTCCTTTTCTTTATTTCTATTTCTCTTCCAATTGGGTTCCCAGATTGATAGAATACATTCATATTTGTATTACAATGTTCTAAGACAACTTGATTATTTGATCTACAATTTACCATAATTGTTCTTTCAGAGCTCCTGTTTTGACTTGAAGTGTATTTAATCTTTGCAAGGTCTTTTGGCCTCCCAGTATTATTAGGTCTTTTGCTTAAATTAAATACCTGTACGTTTTATTTATTTCTCACAGAGGGAGCATATATTGTAATAAGATAAAATATGTAAGGTTTCTGTCCTTTTGCTTTGGTGCACTAATTTGTAAATAGTTACTATTTCTTTAAGAATTTTGAAATAAAAGGCAATCAGTGCACCTAGCTCAGCCCCTAATGGCTATCTCAGAGAAGACATGAAGTGCTGGGGTAGTGTGCTGGGACTCCATGGTTTGACCAAGTTTGATTGCATTTGTGCTTTATATATTTATACCTGGCAGAGTGCTTCCCTTGGTGTATTTCTTCACATGGGAGACCAGTAAGCAAGCTCAGTAGCGGGTCTAAATGTGGCAAATGGACAAGAAATGTGTTAGGAATAGGCAACAGAAGGTAGTGATAAATGGAGTTCACTCCGAGGAAGGGAAGGTGACCAATGGTGTGCCTCAGGAATCAGTGCTGGGACTGGTCCTCAAGCGTCCTTATAAGTGATACCATGAGAGGAACTGGAAGGAAAGGTCTGCCTTTGCAGATGACACCAAGATATGCCATAGGGCAGACACTCGAGGGGTGGGGAAGAGTTGTGGAAAGGATGAGCGAGACCTGAGAAAAGTAGAAGCATGTCAAGGAGTGCGACAGCTGGATTTCAATGCAAACAACTGCGAAATAATGCACTTAAGATACAGAAACCCAGGGTGGAGTACAAAATGAGTGGACTGGTATTACTGACTACCAAGCAGGAAAGCGACCTGGGGGTAATCATACTGGATGACCTAAAAGTGGCCAGGCAGTGTGACAGTGCAGTTGGAAGTCAGTAGGATGCTTGTGTGCATAGGGAGAGGTATCACCAGCAGAAAGAGTGAGAGGGTTTGCCTTTGCATAGATCGCTGTTAAGTCCCCACCTAGAGTACTATGCCCAGTTCTGTAGATGTCACCTCAGAAGGACAGAGAGTAGAGGCGGTCCAGAGGAAAGCAACTAAAATAGTGCAAGGTAAACATCAAAAATCTATGAAGAAACACGAAAGACCTCAGTATGTACACCCTGGAAGAGAGGAGGGAGGTGGATATGATAGAGACCTTTCAATACCTCATGGGGGTAAATAAGATATAGGAGGAAGTATTTTTCCAAAGAAATGGTGCTCAAGAACAAGGGAGCATGTTATGAGGCTGGAGGTGTAGATTCAGGTGAGATGTGAGGAGTACTTCATCACAGAAAGTAGCAGTTCCTGGAACAGCCCTCCAGCTGAGGTGGTGGGGCAAAAACAGTGGTGGGGTTCAAGAATGCATGGTACTGGCCAGCCCAGTGGTGCTGAGGGTTGAGGCACTGAGCGACACACCTCATGCTAAGTCGGCGACCTGGGTTAGGGCGAACTCGGGTCATCGGGGTTGGCAGAGGAGGGAAGAGATTGAGCATCCGGAGGACTGCTCTTTCTTCCTGAGGGAGGGCTCTAGGGTTGCGCCGCACATGGGCAACCTCTGGTGGAGACCGGGGAAAGCCGAGTTTATGACGCCATGCATTGCGAGGGCAGTGCTGCAGCAGGCATCAGCACTAGTGCCATTGATGCCATTGCATGACCCGAGCATCAAGGAAACAGGAAAACAGAACCCCCACCAGAGAATAGGTGAAGGCACTGCTGCCAGCTCCACCTCCCAATGCTGGGCTCCTCACTCTCCGGCCCTCCACTCCGACAGGCTCACTACACTATAGATAGAGTGCCCTGGGAGGATACAGCATGGGGGCTTAGATCCGGGGTGCAGCCTGGTTGGAGTGAGGGAGTAGTTGTGGTTGCCACAGCCGGAGGCAGAGAAGTGGGTTAGGCATGATGGAAGAGGTTCCTCAGGCAAGAGGCGAAGAAATAATGTATAAAAAGAAAGAAAAAAAAAAGAATGCATGGAACAGGCACAAGGGAAATCACACTGGAAAAGAAGGGTGAAGAGAAAGTGCTGTATTTAGATCAAGTACAGTCTCGATAATAATGTAGATAGGGAAAATGGGCAGATTGGGTGGGCCAATAGGTCCTTATCTGCTGTCAAATTCTATGTTTCTGCAGCAAAAAAAAAAAAAAAACAAACTTGTAAGCTAAATATAGTAACTGTAATCCAAAATTGAAAAGTACAAAACACACCAGGCAGTACTCTATGTGACCCATGGATGCAGCAGTTCAGTTGAGGCAGAGGAGAGCACACAGCAACAGTGGTAGCAGCAATTAGGAGCGGGGACAGTGGCCTGGGGATGAAGCACTTCAGACTCCCTCAGACATTCTGCAGCAACATAGCCCTTCTGGCTCACACCTCTCACGACACAGCCCTTCTGGCTCACACCTCTCACGACACAGCCCTTCTGGCTCACACCCTCACGACACAGCCCTTCTGGCTCACACCTCTCACGACACAGCCCTTCTGGCTCACACCTCTCAAGACACAGCCCTTCTGGCTTAGCTCTCAGTCACAGGGAACACTGTGCAGCAGCTTCATGGTTCCCAAGGAGCCCAGACCCCAGAGCGACCCCCATGGTTTGACTCCCCTGGAGAGTACCCACATACTCGAGACAGGTGCCCCATAACTCACTATTCCCCAATCTGCCCACTAGATAAGGGCTAGCAAGCCTCTTAACTGGCTCCAAAGCAACCTGAGTAGGATGCAAGTCTCTGTCTCTGCTCTGTACAGCTCAGCAGCTTTGGTAAGCAGCAATGCCCACAGGCTCAAACTTCTCAGTAGTTTCTTCCAGCTGGTGCTCATCTGGCACAACTTCATAACTTTCACTACCCAGGGCTTTCCTGGCACAGTCTCTGAACACGTAAACCCAGGATAAAGCTCATACTGAGTTTGCAAGATGAACCTAGTGAGGGCTCGTAGGATTGTTGGCCTGGGTAGGTATCTCGCTTAGTCTCACCAGCAGTAAGTCCAAACACCTCAGTGTCTCTCTTAGACTGCCACGAGCAACTTGAGAGACAAGAAACTTTTCTCCAACTCTAAGACATACTGAACAGACAGGGCTGTCCATCAGTCCTTCTGCCCTGTCCTCCCCTCTGAGTGGTCTTCACAGCCTGCCAGTCCATGTGGGAGTGTTCCAGATTGTTTTAACCTCCCACAGTCCTTTGCATGCTCTTGCTGAGCTTTCTAGCCCTCTAACTGGTTGGCTGATGAGGAATGGAGTCATAAAGATGACTGCCCCCATGCACTTGTGGGAGCCCTGTGCTCCAAAGTCATTATTTATTTGCTTCTGTGCCCTTTATAAGTGTGCAGGACCTCCAGGTAGTTGCATCCCTCCTGGACTGAAGTTCAATTGTGTCTGTGGGGTTGTGGGAGCAGCAAGGATGGTGTTAGGATTGGGAGGACAGAAAGTGCTAGAGAGGCCCTCTGCTGCACGCACTCTCTTTTCTTCAGTTTTCCTTCCATCAGCAAGAGTACATGGAATGCCAAAAACAGTAGCTCCCTGTCTTTCCCAGTCCCCACTGCCAGAATTAGGGGACTGGGCAAAGGAACGCAGCCACACCTACGTAAAAAAAAGTGTAGGAGGCGCCGAGAACATCTGTGCTACCATGATGTCTCTCCTGCTACCACACATATGGTCAGTGGGAGGGAGCTGGCAACACGACCGCAGAGTTTCGGGGACCTCAGGAGGACAGCAGCAGTAGTCAGGCAGCTCCCTCCTGAGGAGGTTACATTTACATAAACTTTAGATTTCACAATGGATTCATTTCTGTGAGTGAATGTGACAACCTGGGTTCAAAGATTATGTGAGTAACATCAAGATGCTGTTGCACCATTGATCTGGTGGCAGACGGCAGTACAACAGCATCCTGACAACAGAACAATGGCACAAACCTATAATGTCACTGTCTCCCTGGAGGAAGTGCCCAACCATACACTAAAAATACAATGTCGGTATTAAGGAGATCCCACAGGGCTTGGCCCCAAAGTTCTGACATGAGCCACCCTCCTACAGTTTATGCAACTCTGCCCTTTGAAGTACTTACAATCTGGAGGCTCAGGTTAAACAAAGCCTCCCCACCCCTCAGCTCCTAATGTTTGTAAAATGCAATTCCAGCACTAAAAATACCACACACATTTCAGAACTGAGAAGCACCCAGGTTCACAGCCTATATCCAAATGTGTAAGATAGTTCACATGCACACGGAGAAAAAGTCTGTCCCAAAACTTGCCTATTATGTATGCCAGTATTTTTATACTTTAACAACCTCTGTGGTGCCTTTTAGTTATAAATCCATCTTTCTCTTCTTTGTTATGCTGCTATATATAGAATAATGTATGGGGTGGTATGTGTACGAGAACTTTATACACACCTGAAGTGTGTGTAATGATACATAAACCCTGAGGTTTATGAGCATCACACACCAAAGGTGTGTGTAAGAAATAGAGTTTAAGCACATCACCCATTGTTTATTCTACATAATTGCTAGGCAATGTTTTGGGCCCAACATGATATACAAACTGTATACTTCTTGTACGTGTGTACAAATACAAAAGTTTATTTCTGAAAGAACACTTTAGAATAAAGTCAATTCAGGTCACTTTTCCTTCAGGCTGCTTTAATCTTAATGAAATATGGTGGGGAGCGTAGTGATGGCTAACAGTTTTTCAAAGTTAAATTTCAAGCTTACTTCACAGAGGATTTCAATCAACAATTACATTTGGGAAATCTGTGTGCTGTGTGGGCTAGAGGGCTGCAGAATTCTGTGGTGTATGAATGCAATTAAAATTGGGCAGGTATAACAGAAAATCACACTAATAAACTCATATTGGGTTTACCAGCATACCCTTGTATTAGGAACATCCGGTCAGCATTGTGCCATGGCACTAGCCCTCGCGACTTGAACATGGGCCTGGGTTATGTAAGCAGTCAGGGTATCATAATGCTGTGTAAAACAGTGTGCACACTACTGAACTGTTGGGGTTGTTACAGCCAGTGAGTGCCTGTTCCGTTTTATAATTTCACCCTTGGTGGTGCTTTTGTGACATAGAAGCCAGAAGACATGGGCTGCACTTTTGTTAAACTCCTGCCCCAACAGCAGTGAAAGTCAGAGGCACGTGCCCAGTCAATTGGTGCATTCGTTTCTGATGGGCAGGATTCACAATGCGATGTGGTCATGCACACAACTGCCTTGCAACATTCAGGTGTGAAGAAAACAAGCAGTAGAAACACTGAAACACAGTTTTCTTGGCAGAAAAGGACCACGAGGCTCATCCAGTTTGTCCTAACCCTACATACCCTATGTAGGGCAAGAGGGCCCTATGCGCCCCCAGCTTCCCCACCCACAGCATCTCAGCACCATAAGGTTAGCGTAACCTTTGATCAGAAGGATGATCCACCAAGGAAAAGTGGTGGGAGTATGAAACAAAAACATTGTAAATTGAAACTGCATAACCAGACCTTACAAAGGCAGACCCAGGGATGGCAAGGAATGTGCAATAACGCTCGTAGCATATCAAACAAGATATTAGAGCTCACAGCCATGCTGGCAGAGACACAACTAGACTGGATTGCAGTCACGGAAGCGTGGTTCACCACGAACTACACCTAGGATGTAGACATACCAGGTTGCATGCTCTTCAGGAGGGATCGCGAGGGAAGGAAGAGGAAGGAAGGAAGGAGCGGGTAGTGGCTCTGTATGTAAGGAGGGATCAATGCAACAGAGATCCAGGAAAACACAGGAACACAGAGGCCTGTGGGTTACCCTAGGAGCTGGGGACAAGGACCCATCAGAGTGGGGGTTATGCAGACCCCAGCCAGGAACTAGAAAGTGACAAGGAACTCCTAGAAGCCATCTCAATGATAGTCGACAACAGTGAGCTGTTACTAGTTGGGGACTTCAGCTTGCCTGATGTAGACTGGACCTCATACACAGCACCCTGTGAATGGAGAAGGAGTCCCTGCTCACATCAAAGGGGCAGGGCTCAACCAACTAGTGAACTCGCCCACTAGAGACCACACTACCCTTGACCTAGTGCTCACAAACAGCTCAAGTGTTTCAAATGTTCAGGTGGGCGTAAACCCAGGGACCAGTGACCACAGGTCAGTCTGGCTATCAAATCAACAAGGAAGAAGAAATATGTCACACAAAATCAAGATCCTGGATTTCTGTAGGGCAAGCTTTCCAGAGATGAGATCAAGAATCAAATCATTACTAGCCAGGGAAGCATGGGGATGTGGAATATGACTGGGAGCCGTTTAAGAAGGTCATAACAACAGTTACTGAACAATGTACACATCAAATCAGTAAATCAAAAGGAGGAGAAACCGCTCTGGTTCACCAGAGACTTAGCAGCAATAATAAGGGATAAGAAGAGGGCCTTTAAGCAATTCAAGAAGGAAGCCGACATGGACAACTACAGGAACACGGTCAGGGAAGCAGGAAGAGCCATTTGAAGGGCCAAAGCGTAAACAGAGGAAAAAATAGCACAGGAGTGAGAAGGGAGATAAAACCTTCTATAGCTACATGAGAGAAAAAAGAGTGGGGGGAATAGTCAGACTAATAGCACAAGATGGCCAGGTGGCAGAGGATGACAATCACAAGGCAGAGGTGTTAAGCAAGTTCTTCTGTTCTGTTTTCACAATAGAGGACAGTGGAAAAGGTCCTCCACCAAAAGAGACAGAACACAATAATAAGGAGGCAGACACAAGCCCCTTCACAAGGGAAAGAGTCCTAGAAGAGCTAAACAAACTTAGAGCTGATAAAGCAATGGTGCCGGATGGAATTCATCCAAGGGTGCTGAAGAAACTAAGGGAAGAAACTGCAGCACCACTAGCAGAATTATTCAGGAGATCACTGGAGAGTGGTACAGCACCTCAGGACTGGAGAACAGCAACAGTGGTGCCCCTGCATAAGGATGGAAGTAAGGAGGATACTGGGAACTATCACCAGTCAGCTAACCTCAATAGTGGGAAAAATGATGGAAGCACTACTAAAGGAGAGAATAGTGGAATACCTGAAGGAAAATAGAAAACTAGCCCCAGGCAATATGGTTTCACAGCAGGAAGATCATGTCAGACAAACATGACACATTTCTTTGACTGAGTTACCAAAACAGTGGACCAAGGCGGTTCAGTGGACATAGTGTACCTAGACTTCAGTAAAGTTTTGACAGCATCCCCACAGGAGGCTGAGAAATAAGCTAGAGCACACAGGGTTAGGGTACAAGATAGTCAACTGGGTTAGAATTGGCTACAGAATAGAAAACAGAGAGTCTTGGTAAATGGGGCTAGGTCACAGGAAGGGAGGTGACCAGTGGCGTGCCACAGGGGTCAGTACTGGGTCCAATACTCTTCAACATATTCACCAGTGATATTGCAGAGGAATTTGAGAGAAAGGTATGCATATTTGCAGATGATACAAAGCTCTGCAACAGGGTGGACACACAGGAGGGGACACAAGCATGGTGGCTGACCTCAGGAAACAAGAGGAGTGGTCAAACTATGGCAGTTAAAGTTTAACGCCAAGAAATGCAAGGTCATGCACCTAGGAAAGTGAAACCCCAAAGTAAAGTACACACTGAATGGGCACCAATTGGCAGTAACAAAGATGGAAAAGGACGTGGTGTACTCTTAACCAATGCCTTAAAGTCACAAAACAGTGCGAAAAAGCGGCAAGAGAGCAAGTGGCATCCTAGGATGTATATGTAGGGCATTACAAGCAGAAAGCAAGAGGTAATCACGCCACTGTACAGATCCTTGAGGACGCCGCACCTGAGTACTATGTCCAGTTCTGGAAGCCACACCTGAAAAGGACAAAGACAGATTAGAGATGGTGCAGAGAAGGGCCACTAAAATGGTGCAGGGGCTGCATCATAAGACACATGAAATTAGGCTCAAGGAACTGAAGTTGTACTCATCAGAACACAGAAGAAACAGAGGTGACATGATAGAAACGTTCAAATATGTCAAGGAAATAAACAAGATGGAGAACCTCTTCCAAGAAAACAAGGAACTGGATAAGGGGGCACAACTTGTGTCTGTGGGAGGCAAGTTCAGGGCAACTATAGAAAGTACTTCTTGAGGAGAGGTGATAGAGCCATGGAACAGCCTGCCAGCACAGGTGGTGGCAGCTAAAAAAGGAATGTAAGCCAAGCGTGGGACAGACAGTGTGGACAGCTTGGCTGGAACAATTAAAGGGAGGGGTAGCCACCTTGGGCAGACTAGATGGATCAAGTGGTCCCCCTCTGCCGACACACCATTGTTATGTTCTTCTGTTCTCTAAGGAGCATCCAAACTGGCTGATCCACTGGCTAAGTTGTTCAACAGCTCACTCAGGACTGGGTGGTCCCAGCAGATTGGAAGTTAGTGGACATAGTACTGCTACATAAGGGAGGGGAAGGGAATTATAGGCCTGTTAGCCTGATCTCCATCATGGGGAAGCTGATGGAGTTCCTGATTAAAGAGGACCCCTGTAGGAATTCCTGGAGAGTAACGGACCTAAGGATGATAAACAACACTGTTTTGTCACAGGAAGGTCTTGTCAGACCAACTTGACAGTCTTCTTTGACTGGGTGACAAGGAGATAGACAAGGGCCACATGGCAGATTTGTTGTATTTTGACTTTAGTAAGGTCTTTGATTCAGCACCACATAGAGTTTGCTTATGAAAATGGAGAACCTGGGGCAGCTAAAAATCTTGTGAGCTGGGTGGGAAACTAGCTAACTGGTAGGCGACAGAGGGTGGTGGTCAGTGGGGTTAAATCTGAAGAGAAGGAGATAACGAGTGGGGTTCCACAGGGATCAGTCCTGGGACCGGTCCTCTTCATCATGTTCATTAGCGACACTGGAGAGAACTCAAGGCAAGCTGTGTCTGTTTGCAGGTGACACAAAACTATGTGGGAGGGTGGATTGTGGGGAAGGAATATGAATATGCAAAAGGACATGCTAAGATCAGAGGGTTGGTCAAGGTCTGGCAGTTAAATTCAACTCAAAAAGTGCAAGGTAATTTAATGTATTTATTTTAACAAATTGGAAAGACCTCTGAGCCAAGGGCTCTTTACAGAGGTTCCACGTCAAGTCATAAGAATAGCAAATTACAATGGTTTCAGTAAGCAGTACAAGATGAGGAAAGTAATTACATAAACAAAAGAACAACACTGCAAGATAAATAGTGTGTCAAGTGCAGTCAGTGGCCTTGTCTGCAGGGGTGAAAGGGCTTACAAGGAGAGAAAGTACAGGGGTGAATTGAGGGGTGGAAGGAGCAAATTAAGAGCAAGGAGGAAGACTCCACAATGCAGCTTAAGCAGAAAAGACCCACGGGTGGGGGGTGGAGAGAGAACAAGGTGAGGAAACGGGGGGAGGGAGTGAGGGGTAAAGGAAGGGGGATGAGTTAGGATGAAAAGAGGGCAGGAATGGGGAAGGGATAAGGGAGGAAATGCTGAGAGTGGAATAGCGAGCAACAGGATAAGGCAATACAGGGCAATGGTAAAAGAGGAGGTCCCAGTGCATTTAGCTGTCAGCAGAGATTAGGTATAGCAGTCACAAGATGCTCTGAAACCAGGAATTGACGAAAGCCCGCTTAAATGGTCCCAAGGTTGCAGTCGCTGCATCTCAAGAGGAAGGGAATTAAATAAATTAGCAGCTCTAACTGCAATGGATCGCTGTCCGATGAGGTCTGACAGCATGGGACAGTAAAAGTTTGGCTTACAGAACTTTGTGTGCTCCGAGTGCCCTGGAAGGTACTGAAAAGCTGAAGGAACCTGGTGGTAGAGGCCCGAGATCTGCCTTCTTTGCCAGAAGGCAGGCTTGATATTCAATGTGAGCCTGGAGTTGAAGACAGTTTGCTTATTCGTAGAAGGTCACAAGTGTGAGTATGATATGCTGCACCAGTTGGTACATGGCATGCCTTATTCACCAACAAGTAGGTAATGCACCTAGGGAAAAGGAATCCCATGAAAGAGTACTGAATGGGAGGAGAGACTTAGCTCTACAAACGAGCAACAGGATCTAGGATTTACTATCAGTAACTCCCTTAAACAAACTAGTCAGTGCAGCAAGGCTTACAGTAATGCTAACAGGATGCTGGGATGCATCAGGAGGGCGACTGACAGTAGGAGAAAAGAGGTGATACTACCCTCTGCAGAGCCCTGGTGATGCCTCACCAGAGTACTGTGCCCAGTTCTGGAGTCCTTACCTCAGAAAAGACAAGAATAGGTTAGAGACAGTGCAACACAGGGTGACCAAAATGATTCAGGGACAGCAGGGTAAATCATACGAGGAGCGCCTGGGCACTTGAATTTGCATTCACTGGAAACCAGAAAAGGAAAGGGTGATGTGATTGACCTTCAAATGACTCAAAGGAATAATAACGCTGAACTGCAGGAATTATTTAGCCTGAGTACAAACTCAACGTTACGGGGTCACAAGTGGAAGTTGGCAGGAGGCAGGTTCAGGAGAGACGTGAGGAAGTATTTCTTTACAGAAAGGGTGGTGGAACTCTGGAACAGTATGCCAGGTGAAGGTGTGGGAATGAGTACAGTAAGGGGTTCAAACAGGCCTGAGATAGAATGAATAGTGGTTACCTGGGCCAACACAACCAGGGAAGAAAATCAGAGTAAGGTCCAGGAGGTAAGTACCCTGGGGAACATTAGGTTCCAATAGTGATCCCATGGATTTAGGGAATCGGACACTCTGAATGAACCATGGGTCTTTTTCTGCTGTCACTGTCTATGTTTCTTTGTTGAGGTCCTTCAGCCTTTCGTCATAGGGCTTCCCCTGCTGCCCTCTATCACCTTTGATGCCTTCCTCTGTGCAGCTTCCACCCTGTCAGTTTTCCAAGGTTAGCACTCCAGAACTGCACACAGTTCTCAAGGTGGAGGCAAACCAATGACTTGTACAAGCAGAATATAGCCCCCTTTGCTTGCAATCCCTCTCCCAATGCAGTCCATCATCTATTTATTCTCCCACCCCTTGAACACTGGGCGACACTTTCAGACTGTCTGTAATGACAACCCCAGGTCCCTTCCCTCAGAGGTACATTCCATGAACTTCCTCCATCCTGTACTAGGTTCTGGGGCTTGTGTGTCCAATGTGCCTGACTTTGCACTTTTGGCACTGAAAACCTATAAGGCATCGAGTAGAGGAATGTCATGGTACGTAAAATCTGATGGCATGATAACCGTCACATGTAATACCGCAGTTACTGTTATGCTGTCATACAAGAAAAAATTATTTTGTACAAAAGACGCCTCCTCAAACTCTTGCATTAGGAGAGTTTGCATGGAAGGGACAGTTACCCCTGAAATACAAAAAAATTGGCTGAATAGTCTGAATACCACAGTATACTATGGACTGTAGTTATTGTAGTATCGGAAACTGCTCATGGTATCAGTACTGTGACTTCCGACACCAGGGTATGCTGTAAATTGGAAACCGTGACATCCCAAATCAAGAACAAGTCCACCAGCTGGGAATCACCACCAAATGAAAAGCACTTGCAGAGGAAGTTATAAAAGAACATTGCACTGTGCGCAGAAAACTTTGAGCCAATCAATCAAGCAACCAAGTGTAACCAGCAACCAAGTCAAACAGTTCATTGAGACAGTAAGAGAAAGAGTGAACCGCACTGGTTCAGTGTTTGTCAGGTACATCTGTGGCTGAAAGAAACACAGAAAACAGCACACACCAATTTAGCCCAAAGATACAAAAGATTTTATTTCCACTGCATAAACATGTAAAAATCTCAGTGCTTTTGAGCTGCTCGACTGAATGACTCAAAGCACCAGGGTTTTTATGTGTGTATGGAGTGTATATAAATGTTAACCCTCCCCATGCCAGATTGGGGAGTTTACTATTTGGGATGCCCTGTTGGCATTGGGAGCAGCGCGTGCTGCCAGGCTTGCCAAGTGGGCGGGGCTTGGGCAGCGCAAGAGGGATTTTAAAGCGCCCCACTGGCGCGAGGGAGAAATGGTCGAGACAGCCAAGGAGTCATCGTGAGGGAAGGAGTGAGATGCCACTCAAATGCCTGAGGGAGGGCCTTCAGTTGGGGCCGAGTAAGCCCAGGGCCGGGTGAGAGATTGCCCCAGCCCCAGCTTGTCACCATGCCATCATGGGAGTGAAGTAGGAAGCTTGCAGCTGAAATAGAGAAAGAGCGAGAGAAAGGCTGGTTAGGAGACCGCTAGACTCCACTTGGGACTGTTGGTTGAGAGGGGCCATGAGCAGGGGCCGAGGTTGAGGTGGCAGTGATGCCTCAGAGGGGTTGTTATGACAGAAATGACCCTTGCCCTCCATGTCCTCCTCAGAGATGTGTTGGGAGGCTGTGAATTATTTCCTGGTGAAGGTAGTTCATGAGGCAGCCGCACATGTGCGAACCCTGCCAGTGGATCAGCAGGCTGCCTGCCCCGGAGTGAAAGGACTGTGCCCTGGGAGCAAGAACTCCTCCATTTAGAGGTCAGTGTAGTCAGTGAGAAGGCACCCTGCTTCCGCTGGCAGGGAACTGTAGAAGATGCAGAAAACGTTAAGGAACACTGAGTGTTCTGCCTGGTGGATCAGAGCTCCCAATGGCCTCGGCTTACAAGTAAAGGGAAAGTGTGTGTCAGGACTCACGATTGAACCTGGGTCCCCAAAGTAATGTGCTACGCGCCTTGCTGTAGAGAAATGTGGACTGCAACTAATGAATTGTGCACTCCATGGAGTTTGTTTTGCTTGAGCTTTTAGTACAAAAATAAAACTGCTTGTTTGACTTGATTCTGCCTGGCGAAATCATTGTGAGTCCTGCAAATGTGGGTGCAATGCCCTAACCTAATGTTTCCACAGAGTTCCTGCAGCGAGCAGCCACCAATCATGAATGGGAAAAATAAAATCTGCCTGCATCTGATGGAGTTCACGCTCACAACAGAGGAATCTAAATTGTTACAAACTAAGGTACTGTGCTAATACCCTGCTATTGTGCTGCTCAGTCAAGCTGGTACCCCTCCCTTTTCCCAGAGACAATTTCCATCAAACCCTAGACAGGAAAGGAGGAGATGACCTCCTTTGAATCCTTCATCTTGGGACTGACAGCAGTGGCCTGCTGCCTGCCAGATCTAACCCAAATCCCCAGGCAGGAGCGAGAAGTCAAATGACTAAAATATTTTACCAAAATGAAATACAGTCTGGGATGTATAAGCAGGAGAAGGAGGTTACATAAAATATTTTTCATTTCTGCATTTTCCTGGCTTGCCTGCCCTTTACAAAAGCACCAATTTCTGTGGGACGCACATGGGTTTTGTGCACTTGAGCTATAGCTGAGAGCTGCACTCTTACAGAGAGGAGAAACAAATCATTGGTCTGAACCAGTTAAAAAAAAATCACAAGTACTGTTTGCGTATGAAGCAATCTTGTTGTTCATGACTGCTGAAGCCAAGATGGGAAAGCGAGCAGTAACAGGCAACAGGGCCAGATTAACATGTTGTTGTGCCCTGGGCAATTTTGAATTGTGGGGCCCCTGTGACTTAACCAATAGGTTGGGGTTTGGGGGCCGCCCACCCCCGAAAGCTAAACAATTTCGATACCTTAAAATGCATTTGAGGGTTTTCCAGCTACTCTGAATGCCATTCTTGGGGTGGAAATAGCCATCCTTAGATCAGAGGGCTGGTGTACCTGGTGTCGTGTTTGGCAGCAGGTAGGTGGATGCTGCTGTGAGGGACAAGGAAGGTAACCCAGATATAATAAACCTGCTGCAGCTACTGTGAATGTTTGCTAGGGTGAGGGATGGGGTCACAGTACTGACCACAATCAGCAAGAGACCTGAGTAACTGTGGCTGGGGCTGCCTTACAAAACTTCACTGACTGGTGGCATGATGACAAACAAAGCACTGGGGAAGATTAAGAGTGAGAGGAGCTGGCTGGTGCAATGAGAGGCCAATTTCTCCCACTCCCTGTCTCCTTCTCTTACTATAGTATGATCCTCTTCTCACAAGTCACATCATTTTATTTAGAATTATTTTAAAACAACAAACAACATTAATTTTTTTTTTTTACCTGAGATAAAGACAAAGTCAAGAAGATGAGAAGGCAAATCGGGCAGAACTGCTTGGTAGTGATTTGGTGCACTCAGCCTCTGGCCTTGCCGGCTGCTCCTACTACTCAATAGTCTCTCTGACATGAGGTGGCAGCAGGCGCGTTCTGCACTGCCAGTCTGCCTTAGGCCTTAGCTGATAATTCAGCTGTTTTCCGGACCTGAGACCCAACGACCAAAACAAGTCAACAGCCAAGCCAGACAGACAGACAGACATTGGACCTAGTGACATGCCACAGGCGCCGGAGTGTGGAGGGATGGTCTCTATTGATGATGATGAGTCATCGACGATGACAGGATTCGGTGGCTCTCAGTTTGTTGGCAGCTGGCATGTGGTGCCATTTTCTAGATCCAGGCGGGGGACTTACTTCACGTGAGTGAGATGTGACGGGACCACCATGCACCATCACGAGGGACGGAGGACAGAAAGTTCTGGTCCGGTGGGCGGGTGCAAATCAATGGAGGACCATACTGGAACAATTTCATTGGCTAGCTAGTATGTTATGCTTCACCTGACCTGCACAGAGAATGTCTGTGGGAAAACAAAAATGCTACAACTAGCACGCTGTTTGGATGGTCGAGGCAGTAGCGGCCTGGGCGAAAAGGAACGGTCACCAACAGACCCCTCCTCCAGGTTTCAGCACACACACACACACACACACACACACACACACACAGTGGTAAATTACGGGGTAAGCGCAAGGAAGAAGAAAAGAAAGAGAGAAATCAGTGGCCCTCAAACTAGGGGCCCAGGGCAATGGCCCTTCTGCCCTATGGTTAATCTGGCAAGGGCTAGCCGCTCTCATGTGGGGCCTGTTTGATACTGCGTGATACTGTATGTAGGGAAAATGTGCAGACTGGGTGGCCCAAGCGGTCCTCATCTGCCATCAAATTCTATGTTTCTGTTTTCCCAGTAGGTGTATTTTGTATTGTTCATTGAATAGATCGCACAACAGGCCTTGTTTGGAACACAAACATTTGGGTTTGCTTGATGCATCATATTAAGTCACTCGTAAGTTAGGTTTGTTCTCATTTGTAAAAAAGTTCGCCAATGCAAGATTCCAGGCAGCACAGACATTGGTCCTACAGTGATCCAACCCTTAGTACCCAGACAGAGCTGTAGCAGGAGGAACACCCAGTTTAACTTTTGGGGACACTGTTGAGAGGCTGTGTGGTTTGTGGGATAGCCTGATAGTATAGACAGGTGTGAGGAAAATACTTGTTCTACTGCATCTGCTTACATTTAGTGTTACTAACCCCACTTGTTTTCTCACACAGGGATAGGCTTGTGAATAAATTATTTAATATTTGTATTGCCTGTGTCCACAGCCATCACCGACTGGGCATTATGAACTGCAATGTGTAAAGGAGGGAACAGCACTGTGTGTAGTCACATGGAGGAATCCTGTAAGGAAGTGAAGGATGGCACTGCATCCCAGGGAAAGGTACCATACTTATAACCAGGCCCATGATTCCTTCTCTGATGGAAGCACCATGTTCAAATCATTTCAGCTATCAGGATCTGAACCCACATTATCAAGGAGTTTAACGACCCAGGCCCTTAACCTTTTCGAGATTTGCCTTTAATGTAAGGAGGCGCCACCGCCAGACATACAGCAAACCAGTGGCATTACACACGGTTTTACTATACTGAAAAACATTGCCTGCTAATAATTAAAGCATTATACCCTGACAGGGTGTGGGTATACTGGAGGATTTACCACGGCTGGTGTGGTTCGGTCACGAGGCGCAGTCAAGGACTTACACACCAGTAGTGTAAATCTCCATCATACCCACTCCTGGAGGGGTATATTGCGACTATACAAAGGCCCTGTTTGTCGGTACAAAAAAGTATTTAAAATGTCCGTTCGCTTCGGTTGCTGCTCGCTTGTTTTTTACTCGGATGCACTGCTTGATTTTTTTGCAAGTTCTGCGATGTGCCGGAGGATCGCTGATTGCCACCGCTACTGTTATCATTTTTTCAGCTTATTTGCTGTCGAGAGAATGAACTGCATTTTATTTCTTTTTTCTTTCGGGGCTGCTTTCTGGAATGGTGCAGCACTTTTGTGAAGTTTTGAGGGTAGTGACGGAGTATCAGAAGTCGGGTTAACAACTAGGTAATCTCGCCATCCATTTGTGTGCTTGGCAGTAGTGTGTTTATGATGAATGGAGGGATTTGCCAGGGAGTTCCTGATGTGGCTGAGTGGTGGCTGGTACCCTTTCCAGTGGGTACTCTAGAGGATTTACAATGCTGAAAAGATGCCAGCCAATCAAAATGCAGGATTCTGTCCATTTTTGTGCCCACTGTATAAACACAAGAGTGTAGCCAGGCATTTCAGATTTGTACACCAACCTGCCACACTGCTACCCCTCCCCCACTGTTGTTCATGCCCCCCAAGACTCGCGGCCCAAAGTTCTTGGCTCCAATCAGATTCCCACACTAGACCTGCTTTCTGTGCTGCTAGTGTGGAGCTCACTGCCCACTGGTAAACGCTACTGACTGCACCACAGTCCAAGACTATGGCAGAAATTTCTTCTCCCGCAAGTACGCAGATTCACTCCACTTGCCACTCCACATGAAATCTTTATTCTTTAGCTGGCTCTGAGTCTGATCTTTCATCTGCTGCTCCTCCGCTCTTCTACTGCTTCTCTCGCTCCCAGTACAACTGAACTAATAGTATGGTTTCTAACTTTGCTGGGGCATTTAAACTCACCAACCCCAGACTTGCCTCATCCCCTACCAGATGCCGCAGCCAATCACTATGCAGGTGGACCTAATTGAGACCTTCAGCTTCAAAGTCCGTGGTCCACTGTGCCACTTCCCCCAAAACAAAGTTGAAAGAGAAAAGAAAAGCCTGCAAAGCCAAACAAAGAAATTTAAATGCAATAGACTAGAGAGGGTAGAGCAGTGCTGGCCAGCTTGTTTGCTACCCTGTTACTAAACGTGGTACACTATGATGCATTTAGAGTATCAGTAGCTACACCCTTTGTATAAACATTATTATGAACTAAGGATCATAAATAGAGGAATCTGATTGGCTGAGAGCTTTTGAAGCTGTGATGATATCGGGCTGCATCATCACGGCTTCAAAAAGTTCCGCGCCACCAGTCTCCTTGCTCTCACTGACCGAGAACTATTTTTTCAAAATGTACCTTACACCACCCAAAACGCATTCATAAAACGCTTTAAAACCTGTTTCTTTTACTTTTTTTTATTTATAAAGCTTGAAACTCAGTTCATAATAGCAATAAGTCACTGCAAGGTGGTATATCATGGGATATCATCGCTTCTCAGGTGGTTGGACGACTCAGCTGCAGCCTTGTGCCCAACCACCTGAGGCGTGACAATATTCCATGATATACCACACCCTGTCGTGCCTTATTGCTTAATTATACAATGGACATAAAAAATCCTGTAACCTGATTGGCCACTTATGTATTTACCTGTGGGTAAATCCTGCAATAACCCACAGCTGAGGAACAGCATTTATAAAAGACATAATTAAACGCAACATATTTATTTCACACATGGGTCCATTGTATAATCACAATGAGGCATTTCAGGGCGTGGGTAATTGGGGGAGTACCGAATTCTCATGTTGCACTGCACCTCGTGAAACAACACACAAGGCATGGATAAATCCCCAGCAACCCATGCCCTGTTATGCCTTACTGCTTAAATTCATTACACCTACCTTCATCCATGCCCAGACAATAATGCTTAACTGAACTTACACAGCATGAATCATTGCTGCCTATGATGACATTTATTTAGTTGAGCTGAGCAGAGAAATTTTAGATTTCTTTAAGGAACAGCTTTCCCAAATAGAAAAAATGATATCCAGTTTAATATATTCGATAAAGATACCCGACCCGTCCCGGATCCATTCCACAGTTTTCTTTAGTTTCTCAATAAAAGGCTCGTTTGTGCTACAGGGCTGCAGACTTTAGTTTTGCTTGACTATGAAAGCAGGACTAGGCAATTCTGCCTATTTCCAGCCTTGTTGGGGAGGGATATAAATGGAAACCAACCAAAATGAAACCACATTATACTGTTGGTGGTATTTGAGTGAATGGGCAGGAGGTCATTTGGAGAAATCCCCTACTCTTTTTAAGAAGTGTCATGGGATCTTTCACATTCACCTGAAAAGCACCAGAGCAGGCAGATGGAACTTTGCTTGAACATTTCATCCAAAAGAAGGCACCTCAGGAGTGTAGCATCCAGCATCACTATTGGGATTTTACTTCAAGTACTGGTATGGGGCTAGAACCCACAGCCTCATGATCCTCTGGTCCTAGAAGTCGAGTGTGCAACCTGCTGAGCTATTGACACTGCACTGTGTAAGAAACATTATTTATTTATTTGAAAATTGGTGACCAGAAAAGGCACACTGAGTCCATGTTAGTTTCAGGTACAACCTGGGAGAGGGAAATACAGGAGGCAACAAGCAGCATAATGGTACAATGTAAAGTCCAGGCAGTGCGGAAAAATACAGGTGATAAAATGCATTGACAATGGACAGTGTCAGGTGCAGGCAAAAAAGAACAAAACACATTACAATTAAAAAAAAAAAAAAAAAAAAAAAATACAATTTCTGAAATAATGTGGTGGACTGGCCAGCCTGGATACCTGGAAATATCCAGCCCCTTTCCTCCGCTGGGCTCTTCCCAACTTCCAAACTCTAAAAATCCTTAAACCTATCAACTATTTTATATTTAAATGGGATGTTTTAGTCTCTGCTGAAAGATAAAGTGCAAAACAGAGCCTTTGCACCAAACTGAATCGTAAATATGAATATGGCATCCCTGTTCCCTTTATTCATTTTCCAGGTGAACCTCATACACTCCTGTCCGACGCTGTCTACAATCAAAATGCATAATCAGTCAGATCATTGGACAGGAGGGAGACGGGCGTGAGCAGGAGTCAGGTGGGAGGACAGATTAATGTTAAACCCTATTTTCCTTTCATGATACAAATAACTACCGGCTGAATTATTCTCTGCCACGTTTTGTGTGCGGGTGTAACATCATTTGCTACCTTTCAAACACGCTAACTGCAAGAGGACTACAAAAAATGTGTAGGCAGTTTGCAGAGAACCTCCTTCTCGACCACTCGCTTTGTACTGCCAAATCAACTAGAAAACAGCTCTGGCTTCACCACTCCAGACGCACAAAGTTGGACGGTGGTGCAGAGTTCCGACGTGTCCTACTCCTAACCTCCGAGTGCTTGTTGCCCTTCATCACTACTCTTACCTTCACTGTGTTCCCCAGAAGTCGGAGATCGTGCTGTTAGACAGCCCCTCTGCGGGAACGTCCGGTTCCACCGTGTGGTTGAATGACTGGGCGAAGGCGGCCAGCGAAAGGTTCTCCATGGTTTCTTCTCATGCGTAGCCCTGGCCCTTTGCTCAAACAGCACTCAGTGACGGCCATAGTACCAGATAACGACCTCGTCCATTATGTTTGGTAGCTAACAAAACCTAGTCACCCCCGTCGCCACCTCCTTCAGTAGTGAAGCGAAACTTCCTGGTTTGCGGCCAGGATGTGAAACAGATAGGTGCTGCTCATCGGAGATGGAGGTGGGGCAAAAAGAGCAAATGCAGGAGGGAACGAAAACAGGGTGGTGTACAGTATCGTTTTCTTTTCGATTTGAACTGAGTCTGACTGTATATAAGTGGCAGTGCATATAGCGTAAGAAAGTTGAACAAAGTTGAGAACATTGTGCAAATGTAAGCAGATTATTTATCTCGGTCTGCCATATAGCGCACTGTACAGTATATCCTTCGCACATGCACAGTCCTGCGTGATAATGATTATAGTGTATGTGGAACGTCGTTCTCCACCGAAACCATCGTTGTCGAAACCTTGTAGTCTCACATTAGTGACGTTCGCAGTGTAGCAGAATGTTTCATTCTTCTGCACTGCGAACGTCACCGTGTCCTCGAGCAGCATTTGACAGTTAGGGCTCACTCCATAGACAGGACACATAGCGAAAGCAGCAATGTCGGCAGTACTAAGGTTTAGCCTTAAAATTCTTAAACAGTTAAAATGTCAAGCGTGAAAACGTTCAAAATGTAAAGTTCTTTTTTTGCTTCTAGTAACCCAAAATGCTTTGAAGCAGAAACATGCTGTACTGATTCCCCGAAAAAAGACTTTCCACCATACACTATAAGATAGAGGATGAACAGTTGACAACAGGGCATCTTTCACTCATTGGCACTATGACAGGATTACTCTCGAGCTGCGCTCGAGGTAATCTAGTCATAGTGCCAACTGGGAAAGAATAGCCCTGTTGTCAACTGTCCCCATGCACTATCCTATATGTTTCCCACATGAGATGGTATCATGCCAGTTAACATTCTCACACTAGTTTTTCTATTTTTATCCTTCCGTAACTGAATGGTGCTGTGTGAAAGATTATTTCCACAAGAGATGGTACCATGCCTGTTAAGTTTCACACTAGTTTTCTATTTTTTTTTTTTTTTAAGTTCATTCCTAAAATAAAAGTTACAAAGCTCTTCAACTGGACAGTTAAACATCTCTCGCTTTCCTTTCCCACCTTTAGTTTTATTAATCTGACCTTGGCAGCTGTGACATCACACACCTTAGTATGTAGAGATTGTTTATAATACCGACTAGAGGGTCATTATGTGACTTGCCGAATGGCCCCATAAACATAGAATGTGACAGCAGATAAGGACTGCTTGGCCAACCCAGTTTGCCCATTTCCTACCTAATGGATAAGCTGCAGATCCTACTTAACCAACAGCCTATTTCCTCCTACCCCCACCCCTAAAATTGCCTTATGTCTGTCCCATGCATTCTTGAATTCCCCCACTGTTTTGACTCCACAACCTCCTCAGGAAAGGCTGTTCTATGCATCCACTACCCTCTCTGTGAAAAATACTTCTCACATTACCTCTGATCTGTCCTCCTTCTACCTTCAGATTATGCCCTTGTTCTTGCACCTCTTTTTCTGAAAGATGCTACCCTCTTAGACTTTGTCGATTCCTCGTAAGGTACTTGAAAGTTTCTATCATGTCCCCCGTCCCTTCTTTCCTCGAGGTTATACATATTAAGCTCCTTAAGTCTCTCTTCATATGTCTTCTGGTGCAGACCCTGCACCATTTTAGTTGCCCTCCTCTGGACTGCCTCCATCCTGTCTATGTCTTTGCAGAGATTGGGTCTCCAGAACTGCACGCAGTACTAAAGATGGGGTCTTGCCAGCTGTCTGTACAGAGGATAACAACTTCCTGTTTTCTACTGATGATGCCTCTCCCGTATACTTCCCAGTATGCCCCCAGCTCTCCATACTGCCCTCTCACATTGCTTACCCACCTTTAGGTCTTCTGATATAACTACCCCAGGTCCCTTTCCATTTTGTTGTTGTTAGTATTTCACCCCCATTGTGTACTCTTCCTGGGTTTTTGTTTCCCAGTTGCATTACTTTGCACTTCTTAGCATTGAATGTAAGCTGCCATACATTTGACCATTCCGCCAACCTTGCCAAGTCCTTTTCATCCTTTCCACCCCACTTTGTGTATCAACCCTGTTGCAGATCTTTGTGTCGCCTGCAAAGAGACATATCTTTCCTTCCAGTCCCTGTGCAATGTCACTTATAAAGACATTAGAGAGGACTGGTCCTAAAACTGAACCCTGTGGTACCCCACTAGTAGCCCCCTATCTTCAGAGTGGACTCGCATTATTACCCTCTGTGTCCTGTTCTCCAGCCAATTTTACCCAGGCTACCATCTTGGGACCCACTCCAAGGCTGGCTAACTTGTATATTAATCTTTGTGTGGGACTGTAAATACCTTGACAAAGTCTAGGTAGGCCATGTCCACAGCCCTCCCTGATCAACTGCTTGGTCACCCAGTCAAAGAAATCTATTAGATTTGTCTGACGGATATAAAGATCATATAGGCCACTTGCATATGGCAGCCTGAAAGCCCCATTTTCTCACCTGATGACTCCCTCTAGTTTTTGTTATGTACTGTCTCTGTGTTAAACCTCAGACTCGCCTCTCCACATGAGAAAGGGCAACCGACACTCAAGCGAAGGGACATGATGAAACTAGACCACTGCACCTGAACCAGAGCAGAAAATCCAGATTGATTGGTCCAGTTGGACCGGCACTAGGGTTTGGTTTGTCTGATTTGACCAGCCAGTCTGTCTTTACTGCTCTGGTCTGGCCTGAGTTCAGCAGTCCAGTTTCACCTCTACTCTTACCGAAAGAAATCTGGGAGAACACTCAATTCAAAATGACAGCTTTCAATTTGATACATAGTTTGAGTATGACATGCTGTAAAGGTAAGGCACATATCACAGTATTACGATGATGATCCGAGTATGAAACACTCCAAACTGAGGACAACATGTACCAAAGCTGAGTATAACACATCCCAAAATGAGGGGTGCTGCACTTTGAGGTGCCGTCTTTCAGATGAGACGTTAAACCGAGGTCCCATCTGCCTGGATTGGTGGTAGTTCAGGTGGATGCTAAAGATCCCATGGCACTTATTGAAAAGAATAGGGAATTTTGTTGGAAAAATAATCAATACAGGGTATACAGACAATCATATAATATATCAAAATCATAAATATCAAAATACAGACAGGCAACTCCTACAAAACTGTGAAACCTTCCTTAACCCAATTCCTAGTTAAACACCCCACATTTAAATGATACAAGACTGTCACTCTACATAGCAGTTGTAAAACACAAACAGGAAAATAGAGTTCTACACTTACGTCAGTTTTAATATCTCCTTAAAGCCTTTCCACATTCTTTGTACTTGTTCCCATTTATAATATCGTAAGTGCTTTTGGTAAACTTCCTTACAAGCTGCTTTGCACAGCCTCCCTACTGACAAATATGGCATCCGTAATTGTTGCAAAACATATTTACTCCTAGCCTGCCATAGGTAGAATTTTAAAATTGCAAAAGGACTTCTAGAGTCCCACCTATCATACTTTCCCAGTCTACCAAAATAATCCCCAAATGATTTGATTATATGATCAATTCTTCAGCCAAAGGAGTTGCCATCTAACAGTCAAAAATTCCATAGGTTCACAGTATAAATACAAACTAAGAAAAATGTTCCATCGTTTCCACTGGACCCAAACATTGATTATATGGGCAATTTCTTTCATTCAAGGCCTTGTGCTTCCAATTGCCCCAATATTAATCTTACCTTATGTGCACAACCAGAGATTATCCCACATATGTAAAGGTATTCAGACATTACATAATGGATGTATAGCTATGTGGATCTTGTTTTTATGACAACCCTGAACTCAGGCTCCAAGGGGCTATCTTTGTTAAAATATCTTCATATAGCAGTTTCCTGGAACAAGTCAAAATCTGAGTCTTAGTAACTGACCATTGGCTCTTTTTTTTAATAGAAGGTTTTAAAAGCTCGGATATGTAAAGAAGGAATTATTTTCAAAGGGGCCTCTGTCCATTTCCCTAAAAAATTTGTAGAGTGCCCTGAAACCAATCTTTACTAATGGAACAGTCCTCTTGTGCAAGGAGTTTAAAAGAACCTGATCAAAATAAGGTATGAAAACACCAAGAGATGAGTCATTCCTTCCCCTTTTTCCCTACTAAGATAAGTGAAATCCCTTTTGACTGGGTTGAGATGACTGCCCACAACATCTGGAAGAAGAGGCTATAAACTCTTGTTTCAAGTTGAAATGGAATAGGTAAACCCATGCTGTATATAATAAGATAGGTATAAGAAATTTCTTGATAATAATAAGTATTCTTTTAGTTTTAGATAAGTTCCGACCTTTCCATCGAGCCACCCTTTGTTCACATTTTAGAAGTGCTTCACGCCAGTTTTTATATGCCATATTCCCTCCTGATATATAGTCCCAAGATTTTGATCAGATCAGGTTTATCTGAATTTCTGCTATAGTGGCTGCACTCAAGGCACCCCCTATATGAATTCCTTTACATTTATCCTTATTTATTTTTGCTCCTGCTATCTTGAGAATTTTTCTATTTCTACCATTGCAATTTCTATACTGGGAGTGTCATGACAAAATAATAAAATGGTATCTGTAAGCTAAAGCTTTAAAGTAGGTCCTCCTTGTGGATCAGGTAAACCACTGATGTTATGATTATCAATAATATAATGTATACAAGGATCTAAATAGAACACATACAATAGTGGGCTGAAGGGCAGCACTGCCGCACTCCACTATAAACTGGAATTTTACCTCCCAAGTATCCCCCTATCAAGGGGACAATGGTTGCTACACTGTATAGGGTAGCTGCCATGTGATAATACTACTGGGGATGCCATATGTACTTAGTACCTGAAACAAAAAGCATGAGATACTCTGTCAAGGCTTTGCTTTGGTCCGTCGCTATCAGGAAGCCTTTGTATGTTATGTGTGCTGCAAACGAACAGTCCCTAATTGTCCAGACGTTCCTGGATATTCCTTCCAGGTATGGAACAGGTCTGAGAGGGCTGAATTAATTTCTTTACCATCAATTGTAATCTTTTGTATAAAATTGTGAGAATTTTCCAGTCTGTATTTAATAATACTATAGGCCTCCAGTTTTGAATAAATCCTCTATCCCCAGATTTATACAAGAATCTCAGCAGTCCAGTTGCAAACCTGGTGTATTCTCCCAGCTGAGAAAATTTCCTGGAATACTTGTAGAAGCATACTAGCTAATTCTGTTCCAAAAGTTGATAAAATTCTATAGGTAGTCCATCCCATCCTGAGACCTATTTTTCTTCATCCCTGAAATTGCAGAAAGAATTTCTGCAGTAGGTGGTGTGTGAGTGCCTCCTTTTCATCACTACTTAATGTAGCTGAGAATGGGGATAAATACTCAATTCATTCAGGTAGGCTTCCTATTGGGAGATTAGACAATTCTTGGAAATGGTCCTGTATAATACCTTCTATCTCAATTTTGTCCTGGCAGAGTTTACCATCTTTATTTTTAAGTTTAGTTAATATCGATGAGTCAACCCTGGCCTCACAGGCAGCATATGGGTCACTCGTTGGAGTTTTCTGTATTTGGAAGCTGAGCTCAGCAGAAAGTGTGTCAGCTGTATCATACTGCTAGCATTTCATCTGGTTTTTGAGATTTGTGATTTGGGCAGAATAGTCCTTCCTAGTACTGACTGTTAAGGAAAATAAATATTGCAATTGTCCCCTAAAGGATAGGTATTTCAGAAAATTCCCATTTTGTTTTTGTGCCCCTGTCATCGTAGCCAAGTCCTAATAATTTTTTACGCCTTCCCACCAATCTCCAGCTGAATCATACAAACAACGTACCATCACTCTGTCCGATAGTTCTTGTATGAGACTCTCATGTACCTTTTATCAGAAAATAGTGACATGTTAGCTCTCCATCTGCTGTTATTTTGAGGTGGGTCAGAAGTCAAAGAAATAGTTAAACTCAGTTTTAAATGATAAGAAAACTCACTGGTAACGTAAACAGCCCTTTAATCTGAGTGCTTGAAAATAAAAAAAAAAGTCAATTCGTGTTGCCAGAGGTCCTCTAAAAAGGTTTTCCTTGGGGTCGGCCCTAGCACTGAATATGCATCTTTCAGCCCTGCCTTGTTAAAACACTGAAGCGGTGCATTAGAGTCACAGTACAACTTCTTCTAAATTTGCTGTATCAGCCACATCTATAGTACAATTAGTCACCCCTAAAATTACAGATCTTGCAGTTGCAGATAGGGTTGACTTTACCCCATAACTCAATTCTATCTGTTTTAACCTGAGGGGCATAAAATTAATAAAATGAAAAGATTTCTCTCTCATAACCCATCCAAAATCAAGACTCAGCTAGGAGCCAGATTGATAAGTTTTTGTAAAGTAAATCCAGTCCCAGAAAATAATATTCCCACACCGTCTGCTTTGTCAAGCTCAAATGACCAGTAGGAAGGTCCCTATAATCATGCATTCCTTGCGTGGTTCAGATGATATGAGTCCTGCATCCAAGTTTCTTGTAAAGATAATGTCAGCCTTCTCCTGGTATAATGAGGAAAATAAAGCAGTCTTTTGTTTGAATTCCTAATACTGCATGCATTAAGAGACAGAATGTGTAGGTCTTTCATTTAAGTCAGTTTGGGTGTGATGTGATCCTAAAAATAGATTTATTGTGGGTTTTAGATCAGGTAAACAGTATGTTTATTTTTCTTCTTTTCTTTCTGTCACCCTTATTTTCTGGCAAAGGTAAGGAGTGAGTTGAGATGTCAGATTCTTACTATTCACAATCAGTATCACCCCAGTTCTTATGTGGGGTGAGAGTCTCAAATCTGTTTGTAGTGAGGACCACGGGTTTTGGGCAGCACAAAGTCTTGCGCTGTGCCATCTGGCAGGTTTAGCCCATTCCGTTGGGGGAGGCATGTCTTGGGTATCTGGGAGTTCACTTGAAAGGGGTGTAGATGACTGCTGCAGGCTTGTAGATACATGAGAGGAAAGACCGGGGCATGGGTCGAGGTGGGGAATGTTCGGGCGTGGGGAATCTCCTGGGCATCCGGTCGCCTCCTGGTCCTGGCCATGTGCCTCATATGGCCTTGCTCCTGTGGTTCCATTGGTTGGGGTTGTTTTAGGTCTGGATGTTTTGTTCGGTGGTTCTTGAGGTGTTGCTGTAGTCTGGGTATCTCGGATCAGGGCATCCTGGTCAAAACCGTCTATCGGTTAGGGAGGCCCAGGACATTTTTGGAATACACATCCCACAGTATCACAGAGGTTGCATCTTGCTACGTTAGTACAGGTTATGCTAACGTGGTTAAACTCCCCACATAAGATGCACCTTAGTTTGTTACAAGCGCTAGCCAGGTGTGAATGATCTCCACATTTATGGCATGCTTTGGGTTGGCCAGGGTAAAACAAATGCCACGATCTTTCCAATACAAAAGCTATTGGGGATGTGTTGAATACCTTCTCCAGTTTGGAGCAATCTAATATGAAAGTGCCATCCACCAGTCCAGAATTGTTCTGAGTCAATGATAGGTTCAGGAGGCCCAAGAACAGTGCATTTCTTTTGTAACCAGTACTGGATATCACTGACACTGACCCTTCATTTCAAACATTATAGTGATTCTCTTAATAAGGGCATAGTTCAGGGATTACAATAAAGGAGTCCATACTGGTGAATATTTCAATTGGTTGTGCTTGACCCAAAACTGTTCTAAATGCCTTGGTGTGTGAAACTAATATCAAAATGTTCCTCCCTGAAATATGGATAAGGGCATGAACCTCTCCTGGGGAAAAAAGTAGAGAGTCTTTAATTAAGGTTCGCCAACTTATTCCCTATCTGGGAACACATCAAGGCCACTCTGTAATGGAGACGAATTGTGTTTCTTCTCAGTTTAGATGTGGTTCTGTCAAAGAATTCAGAGAATTTAGGCCTCCGACGTGGAGGAAATTCAGCCCTTTCTCCTGTTCCTCTTCAGTGCTGGAACTTGCAGCACTATGGAACTGTTCCTGCTCTGGATCTCCTGCAGGCTCTTTCTCTGGGACTCCTTTTGGGTATCCCCTCCTCTGCCCCTACTATCTGAAATCTGGTCAGGTACCTCCAATGATGGTCAATATCATGGGGTTGTTGGTGACCCTGTGGTAAAGGCCTCTGGGGGTTTCCAACATCAGAGTGAGGGGCCTCCCGGACTTCTGGGGCAGTACTGAGCCGTAAAATGAATGGGGATTGTGATTTGTAAACGGGTCACCTCAGTAACATCATGTCAACCAACACAGTAGGGTTATTTAAAAGGTGACTTACCCCAGGTCGATCCCGCTTACTGGTCATTTCAGGGTTTTGCCTGTTGATTCCAGGTTTCCAATTCTGAGCTCACTGCAATCTGTGCAACAGGAATTATCTGTAAATCGTAGGAGTCATCTGGCAGCCAGAATCCTTGTGCATCTTGTATTCATCCCGCTCATTTAAGAGCCTTGTCTGGTGACCAGTCCGGTTCTGACTCATGAGGAAGTCGATTGTAAAGCCTCCTTGATTCTGTCTTGGGTTGTTAATGTAGACTGGGCTGGGTCTTGTCCCTAAGTAACCTTGGTAGCATTACTGTCATCAACGCGTCTTCTTTTGGATTCTTGTGAGCTGCCTTCCCAATACAAGGATTGTTCCATAATATTAATATCATCTACCAGCTGTTTGCTAGTAGTACAAATATTATCTTCCAACTCACCGCCCTCGGATCTCATGACGAGCTCTGTTGTATCCATAAGAGCGGGCTGAAAGTCCTCTGACACATTTTTAGAAGTCACAGATTCTTTCGCTGAAAGGAGATTCAAATTGCCTTGGGTATGTTCTGGCTATGTTCCATCTCCATTTCCTCAGAATCTGATGCATAAGGGAGCTCGCCTTCAACACGAGCTGCTCTTCTCGCATTACTGTCCTCCTCTGATTCTTCTATTGTCAGATACAGGAGTGCCCCCTACTGATCAGTAGGAATTTCCCCGTGTCCTGGGTCAGATTTCTCCCATTCACTAAAATACCACTAACAGCTTAATCTGGTTTAATTTCAGTTGCTTACCATCTGTATCCTCCCCGGGTCGCCTCTGAAAAGGGACTTCTAGGCCCAGTGGGCTTACCAGGTCAACAAAATTCAATAAATATAAATAAATCAATCAAATATGTATCACACATACTAAATTGAGTTTGATGAGACATACCGTATTGTAACATAGACATGGATTTGTAACATTTATTAGGTGATCAGAAAGGGTTAACAGGTAGAAAAACACTGAGTTCACAGGAAGGTAACAGGACAAGGCTTTGTTAAGGGACTGTAGTCTGCTCATAGCTCTTGGAAGGAGCCTCCTATTGTTGAGAGAAAACCTTATTAGGCAACCCAGCATCCGGGGGATAGATTGTCCTGATCAGATCAAAGGTCAGTCTAATAAGGGCCCTGCTTGAAAGAGACTCTTGTGATTGTGGAAACCTTATCAACCAATTGAAGCAGCTCAGTTTGTGGTAGGTAAATGGCCAGTAAACAACATCATCTGGGGTACCGATAGACTGTGAACCATTTTGGGCCAGCTTCTAGGATCAAAGGGACAAAGACAGAGAGTGACCTTTTGACTGACAGGATTATGTGATAGATGGTTGAACCCACAGCCCAAGCACTGGCAGATTCATTTGGGGAGCAGACTACATCATGTGTCCACTGCAAGCAAAGAGAACCCTGTGTCTCCTGAAATCTCATGCCTTAGTGACAACTTGATTCCTAATAGTGGAAGAAACCCAAGAGTGGGGTAGGATCGTAAGTCTGTAGAGACTAGAGAGACTCTTCCTTCTGTAATCTGTACTGCTTATAGGCAAAAAAGCAACACACATACACACCAGATACAATGAAAATAACAAAATTTATTGGTGCAGAATATGGAACGCCGGTCAGGAACCCATACATATTGCTATGGTATGTGGCTTCCTCAGGGAGAGTGTCTGAAAACAAACACTTCCATCCTCTTATAGCATAGTAGTGCAATTAAACAATTCATTATTTCAACGTGCAAAAATGAATGTGAAGTGATTAGATAGTGCAAAATGCCATCCTATGTAAAGTGCTTTAAGTAGTACAGATTTCACCATGAAACTGAGAACAATGCATTACCTGGAAAAGGAATTTTGCAAAGTAGCTTTCTGTCATCTTTACATCTAGAACTTGAGAATGTTCTCACATCGAATTTAGTCTCTTAATCCAGAACAAGTTAATAAAAAGATGGACTGAATGATCAGCTTGATTACAAGCCATTCCTCTAATAAGGAATGCTGGATAACCTGACCCTGATTTTTGAAATTATGATGTCTCTTGAATTCATGTGCTGTAGGTATATATTCTTACCGAGAATTCTTCCGTATGCTTGACAAGTGCATTATGCCAGCTGGGTCCAGCTGCCCCGGAGGAGGAGTTTATGCTAATAGCTACTGGCATCAGCCAATCAGAGAGCAGAAAGAAGGAGTGCTACCTGAGCTACAATGGGAGGTCTATCAGATTAATTTCTCTGCTGACTGGACAACACTGCCCTGGAGCTCTCTTTTCACACTTCACTCAAAGAAGTTATTTTCTGTAGTTTGTTTAGTTAATATTTTATTTCTTTGTGCTGCCTTAGTGATTTTTTGTTAACATTTTTTTTACTGTTTGCGGTCTTTATACTAGCGGTTCATCCGGTCCCAGAAACCTGAGTTTGCTGCCTCAGGGTTCAGCATGGTTCCCTATCTCTCCTGAAGTAAAAATTTGAAAATAAACAGTCAGTTTCCACAGTTTAATTCTCGGTTCCCTTTTCTTTTGGGAACTGCAAGTTTACATTCAGTTTTTTAATTTTAGCACTTGATAATGTTTTTAAAATCTGACAATTGGCATGTCAGACAAACCCAAAAGGAGTTCTAGTCTCCACACGGTCAGAAATCACTAAAATCTCTAACTCCTACAGAAAAGCTACTGTTGGAGCTAGAAGTAAAGTTCCTTCTGTCTGCAAAAGCAGTGGAGAGAATTCTCTTCCCAATGGGGAAAGGGTCTTTACTACAGATACTTCCTAGTTCAGAAAAACTGGGGATTGGTGACCCATTTTAGACCTTGGTACCTAAACAGACACCTTGTCAATCCCAAATTCAAGATGGTCACCCTGGCTGTGGTGATTCCATCTCTGCAAAATAGAGTTTGGCTAGCTTCCCTAGACCTGAAGGACGCCTATTTCTTCATTTCAGTCAGACAGTCTCACAGGAAATTTCTCAGGTTCAGACTGCCTTCAGGCCACTACCAGTTTGTAGCAGTGACCTTGGCCTTCTTCAGCACCCAGGGTCTTCACAAAGTGCCTGGCAGTAGTGGAATCCCATCTCAGGAGACAACAGGTGTCTGTCTTCCTTACCTGGGTGACTGGTTAATAGTGAGCAAGTTTCAACAGGAGGTCAGCGACTCTCTCAGATTAACTCAGACTACCTTGGAATCCCTAGGGTTCATAATCACTTCTCAGAAATCCCATTTTCAGCCAGTTCAGCTACTGGAATTCATTGGCGCAGAACAGGACACACAAAAGAACACTGCTTCCCCTCGACAGAGCACACAACCTGCAGACCCTGGCAAACTCTTTCTTCCTGGGTCAGCCAAGGCCAGCCAGTTACTTCCTGAGGCTTCTAGGCCATATGGCTTTTACCACAGCTGTGGTACGAGGAGCCAGATTTCAAATGAGGGAAATTCAGTATCACCAAAGAGCACCCTGGTCTCAAAAAGGACTATGTTAAAACCTATTCCAATCACAAGGACTTTGCTCCAAGCCCTAGACTGGTGGAAGGACTTATAGATTCTCAGGGAACCATATAGAGTTCTTACTACAGATGCCTCCCTCCTAGGCTGGGGAGCACATCTGGCAGACCAGTTCATAAGTGGAACATGGTCCCCCAAGGAGTCCACTTACCATATAAACCTCCTCGAACTCAAGGTGGTTTATTTGGCAATAAAAGATTTTCTTCTCTCCTAAAAGGCCAGTCTGTTCAGATAGAACAGACAATACAACAGCTACTGTATGTTCTACATCAACAAGCAGGGTGGTACCAGGTCCAAAGCTTTGCAGAGAGGCCATGAAACTTTGGACTCTGGCCTACTCTCTGAAATTCAGCTATCAGCCATTGACTTGCCAGGCAGGGACAATGTACTGGCAGATACTGAGTCGCATCAGTCTAGACCACCACGAGTGGGTCCTGAGCAGACAACTACTGGCCACAGTTTTCAGAAGGTGGAGCACTCTAGAGATGGATCTCTTGCCTCCAGTCTGAATTACCACTTGTAGTGCAAGGACAGTCATATTCACCCACTGAAAGCTTTCCTTTCTTCAGTGCTTGACTATTTGGTACAATTACAGCCAGGCCTCAGGCCTCCGGGCCTCCTTCTTGAAAGTTAATTTGGCAGCTGTGTCTGCCTATATTACGACTGGGAAAGAAAAATCTTTTATTTCCATCCCATCTTTAAGAAATTCTTCAACAGCACTTTCAACTCCCTCTGAAGGAATCTATCCCTCCATGGGACCTGAACCTCTGCATCGCCAAGCTCATGGAGCCTCCTTTGAGCCTCGTGCCTCAGCTGAGCTAAAGTACATCACTTGGAACACTGTCTTTTGGTGGCTATCACTCAGCCAGAAGAATTTCAGAGCTGCAGGCCCTCTGCACTGAACCTAACTACATTATCCCTCACAACGATAAGGTAGTTTTGAGGACAAATAGGACATTCCTTCCTAAGGTGGCGTCAGAGTTCCATCTGAACCAGTCCATAACACTTCCTGTCTTCCTCATAGATGAATCCACTCCTGATGAGCAAAAGCTCGATAGTCGGGATGTGAAAAGGGACTGACCCACCATCTGGAGCACACCAAGAAGCTCAGGACTTCCGATACTCAGCTTTTCCTTACCTATAGTGAGGTAGGAAATGCAGGCCTGCTTCTAAAAGAACTGCCTCTTGGATAGTTTCTTACATTCAGTTCTGTTACAGTAAGGCTGGTGAGCAGCCTCATCAAGGCCTCAAGGCCCACCCACTAGAGGTACAGCAGCCTTATGGCAGCTGCAAGGACATACCCTTGCTGGATATCTGCAAAGCAGCTACATGTAGGACTGTACACACTTTCACAAAACACTACTGTTTAGATGTACAGTCAGAGCAGTTAACCAAATTTGGCACAGCAGTCCTGCAGAACCTCTTTCCAAAGTAGGTTCTGTACTCGCCCCAGCTATACTGCTTTGTAGTCTGCACTTGTCAAGCATACTGAAGAATTCCTGGGTGAGAAGAAAAATTACTCACCGTAGTAATATTGTTTCTTCTAAGGTATTCTTCAGTGTGCTTGACCTCCCACCCATCCTCCCCTACATACTGTAACCTGACTGAATAGTTCTACAGTCCATACTTTGGGCCAAAGTTCACTGTTGAGCTTCATGATTAGAGCTTTATAATTATGGGTGTTTTTCTGGTTGCTATACATTGTTCATGTTCACATTTTTGATGGTTCTGATAAAATTGTTGGGGCCTTTTGCCCTTAGCTTGAAATTAATCTGATTGACCTCCCACTCTAGCTCAGGCAACACTCCTCTTCTGCTCTTTGATTGGCTGATGCCAATAGCTATTAGCATAAACTCCTCCTCCGGGCTGCTGGACCCAGCTAGCGTGTTGCACTTGTCAAGCACACTTAAGAATACCTTGGAAGAAACAATATTACTATGGTGAGTCATTTTTTCTTATATTGTTCTCCAGTTTAAAGATGGTCTGATAGATAGAACTGAGATGAAATTAGAATGTCCTTAGAATGACTGATGATTTTGTTTTTAAACAGTTTTAATAAATATAGCATTTACATGTAACCACGACACACTATGAATTGAACACTATAACCTATAGTTTTTACAGTCATCATAACAATTATCATAATGGTATCTACAGTATGATAGCAGTATTTAAGAGACATTTGTTTTGGAAATATGTTTTATGTATTGTAGATGTTATGGGACTTGATTAATACTGTGTACAGCAGCATTTGTGTGTTCCCTACAGTGATGTTAGCCTCTGGACAATTTATAACTATAAATATAGTACTTATTAAACATGCTTTCATTGCTGGTGCACAGAAATAGAGTGTGAATATTTGCTGACACATTTAGCTGATTTCTGTAATCTCTATGGTTAGAGAACCCTCCCTCCAAAAAACAAACAAAACTGCATTGGTTATTTTGAATAGAATGAGTACAGTTAGGACAGAATTAGGAACTGAATGCTGCGAGTGTGACACATAATCATAGATATCTAATAGGTTTTTTGTGTCCTCACATCCCCATCTTCTTTTTTGATTAAATTGTTCTGGATTAAGAGGCTAAATTTGACATGACTGCATACTAGGGTTCCAATGTAAATATGACAGAAAGCTACTTTGCAAAGTTGTTGTTTTCATGTAATGTATTGTTGGGGATCTACAAATGAAATTAGTACTATTTAAAGTACTTACTTATGATGGTATTTTTGCACTTATCTAATCCTTCCAAGTTCATTTCTGAACATTGAAATAACTAATGAATTGTTTAATTGCACTATTACGCTATAAGAGGATGGAAGTGTTTGTTGTCAGCCACTCCCCTGAGGAAGCCACATACCATAGCAATACGTGGGGTTTCTGACTTGCATTCCATATTTTGGACCAATAAATTTTGTTATTTTATTATATCTGGTGTGTGCACTGCTTTTTCGCCTCTGTACTACTGCACAGCAGCACCTTGGGAAGACAGGTGCTTTTTCCCTCTTTCAGTTTTCAAATCTGTACTGCTTAACTGTTTTGTTTTGCACACAACTACAGCACCAACTGCAGTATAAAGTAACCGGAGTCAGATACAGGGAGGTGAGATGTCATGGGAATGACAGAAGGGTTGGTTTGTGTCCAAAGTAAGGCCTTGCAGCTGGCTATGGTACAGCAGTAATGCTACTGCTCATGATGCTAATGACCTGGGTTTGGGAGCAGACTCGGTGGCTGGAGGGCCGGCCAGGGGAGGTGGACCAAGTGACCTTGGCATGCTCTCTGCCTCCTGGGGGAGGGGGTTGGTGACCATGGTATACTGGCCTCTTGGGTGACCACAGGATTTCCGTTCCCAGTGGCACATGCATTGGTCTCCGGGGGTTGTTGGATGCCTGGTGGAATGCTGTTGTGTCATTGTACACCGCTTCCCATTAGCCGTGAAAACTCTCGCTGGATGGACTGCATGAAGCACCCATTGTGCTGCTGCCTCACATAGCGAATCCTGGGCCCCTTGCCCGGACTCCAGATGTGGTGTTGAAAGGGCAAGGGAAAGCCCAGGAGGCCCCACCATGGGGAGGGTAAGCCGGGGACACCAGGTAGTGGTTGGCTCCCAGTGAAGTGGTGATGTAGTCACAACGTGATGTCGGGCTGATGGGGATGCCATCCTGGCTCCAAAAGGCATACTAAATAGCAAAAACAAAAAACAAAAAGGAAGGTCTTGCACTGGGTGTGTAGTGGCCAGTGGCAGGACTAGAACTGTACTGGAGATACCCTAACAGTCAGTCAGATGGTGACAGCATTCGAAATACAAGGGGCCATCCAGGCATCTGGTTTCTCTTGTGTGTGCATGAGTGGCAGATCAGTGTCAACATGGTATAAGTTTGTCATAAACTGTTGGAGCAGGGTGGATAAGTGTTCACAAACTAGTAGCAGTTTTGTGAGAAGTGTACTTTTCCTGAAGTGCCAGGAGGCTGGCAGCAGGGAACTCTGAGAGAGGGGTAAGCATTTGCCAAGTACATGATGAAACAGATTTCAATAGAAAAGCTACCTGCCCAGCGACAGACAGAATATACAGAGGGATGTTTTGACACTTTTAGTATTGTTAATTTCTAGAAAGTTTAGTGCAGTCTAGAAGGCATTATGCCTGGCTCATCACGAACTGCACTTGGGCACAGGTTCAAGAACTGTGCTGGGAAGAAGGCTTACCATGATAAGACCAAGATAAAGGTAGAACTCATAGAGGCCTCTAAGAAGTGACCAGGAGAGTGATGCAGGGAAGTCACAAAGGCAACTGTCCAGATAGTGATCAGTGAAAGTGAGCCACAGCGATAGCTGTGCAACCAGACCAGATCAACGTGTTGTATTTGGAGCTGGCCCTGATAAAAGTCAAAGCAAAGGCTGAGCTACAGAAAGTAAAGCTGGAAGCTGAGGAGCAGAAGGCCAAAGTCAATGTAGAGGAGCGAGAGAAGGAGCAAGGAGAGAGAGATAGAATGGACTACGGAGAAAGAAAGAAGAGAGAGAGAGACATGAACATAAAAGAGAAATGGAGATTCTATGCCACAAGGCAGCACAGCAAATAAGTAGTGGTATAAGGGTCCCACCCAGTAAGCCAAAATGGATGCTACAATGGTTTCTAAGTGTTGGAAGGGGAGGATCTAGATTTATTTCTGAAATCTTTGAGAGATTATTTGTACAATATAAATTGTTCATGGCTTCTTGGTAAAGCACCTTATACTGCTACGACAGGCCATGCATCAGAGGCATTTGCAGAATGGATGGCAGGTCTGTATGAACTATGATAAAGTAAAAAGGTTTCACTTAGATGTTTTGAATTAGCCCTTGAGGCCTATAGACAGAAATTTAGGGAGCTAAGAAAGGGCTTTGGAGATAGTTATGCAGAAATGTATGCATAAATGTGTGATTATTTTTTAATCGCTGGCATGAAGGGCAAAAGCTTGATCTGTTGATCAGTCAAAGATTTACCTCTAATGAAACAGTTTATGTGAACGGTGCCAGACGACCCATCTGCGTGGTTGCTGGACAGAGCATGTTGTTCCATGAAGGAGGCAGCTGAAGGGACTGATCTCTGTGTAGCCAGCAGGTCACACATGCTGCATAAAACCCTAGGGAAGGAACTGGGGTGGGTTTATGGGGACTCCAGGGGCAACCTGAGGGAAACCAGTCTATGCCTGTTCCTAAGATAAAGCCTACTGGTCTCAGGAACCAGGAAAACAGAGGTGTTACATTTGCCAGATGCCAGGCCATTAGGCCTATAACTGTCCTAAAATCTTACACAGGGAAGAGTGCAGGGAAAGGGGTAATCAAGGAGGTGCCCAGCAGCCAGTGGTCTGGTCACTGAACGCAACCTCTGCTGAATCCACTGTGCACCTGCTTCCTGTCTTAGTGAATGGAATAGTAACACAGGGATTGAGGGACACTGGGGCCTCTATCTCAGTGATTAGGCAGGCATCTGTTCTGTTTGGAGCAGATTCTATTAGGCTAGTTTTCCAAGATTCAGGGAATTATGGGTGCTGCAGTCTCAATACCGATGGCCTGGGTTTTCTGAGCTGGGAAGGTGGACAGGGAACCACTGGTGGGAGTTGTACGTGACCTCCCTGTAGCTAGCATTATGGGTACTCATTTCAATAGCAGGAACTATATTGTGTGTTTCACTATCCATAGTCAAGCCAAAAGATAGGCTTCATGGACAGAGCTGAGCAGCATAACAAGACACAGCCTCTTCCTCAGCAGCAAAGGGAGCAGCCAGTGTGGTCGAGGGACAGGCTAGGAGCAGTATTTCTGATCCCCAGCTGCAGACTATGGAGATCCAAACCACGGGCAGGTCTCACAGAAGTTTGTGCCTTAGGGAAGGTCAGATGGGAGGAGCTTAGCAGAGTTCGGCAAGCTGTTCCATCTCTGCAAAACTACAAGAACTAACAGCAAGTGCTGAGAGTTGCTCTCAAAGAGATAGACAGGAAGTTATTGGGAAAATGGGCTCTACAGAGTGTGTACCTCAGGGAGGGCTCGAGGAAGGGTAATTCATCAGCTGGTAGTCCATCTGTAATACCGAAGCAGCTCTTGGCCATTAGTCTCAGGGTGTAATGGAGAGGCTTTAAGTTGCCATACTCAACACTTCTCCCACAAACTGGTCATAAGGGCAGACATAAAACTGTTGCCCTACTCTGATGAAATTTCCTACAGAAATACTCGCCTGACTGAATATCACCAGAAGTTCTTCAACAAACTTTCCTGCCTTTATGGAGGACATGATGAGTATCTCTGCATAGTCTTTTTATAGTTCATTTGTAGCTTATTTTGGCTGAACCAAATTCTCCAGAGCCTCAAAGCATCTTTGAAGTTCATCAGAGATGGACCCATGCTGATGGATACTGTAAAGATGACTGCGCCATCTGCATACAGGAGCACTTTGAAGGGCAGGCAGCTGGAAGGGTATTTACTTAATAGGCTGAATAGTAGGGGTCCCAGTGTTGATCCTTGAGGTACCCCTATTGAGACATCTCTGGCCTCAGAAAATGTCCCATTGATCTTTACTTGTTGGGACCTGTGTGAGAGATAGCTGCAGAATCAGGATATAGTGTCCAGTGAGAGACCCAGGATGTAGAGTTTGAGAGGAGAATTGAGTGGTTGACCAGGTCACATGCTTTTGTTAGGTCAATGTAGATGGCTCCACAAGTTTTCCCCTGTCTAGTGACTCATGGATAAAACTGGTGTACTAATTAGGCAGCACGTGTGCTGTGTAATTTTCTAAATCCATGTTGCTGTGGGCATTGGATATTGTATTTGCTAAGGTGTTCGACCAGTTGGTCATAAACTATCCTCCAGCACTTTAGACAGAGAGAGATACTGGAAATGGGTCTACAGTTGATTACTAGGGTACGGCCTTCCCTTTGTGGACAGGGTGACCAGTGCAGTTTTCCATAATCCTGGGAATTGGAAATAAAGGAGGGAGAAGTTGAAAATTTTGGTTAATGGCAGTGTGAGTTCATCTAGGGTCAGGGCTACCAATTTCATATTGACTGTGTCATTTTCTCCTTGTTTTCCCAGAGCCTGTTTTATGTATTTTATTGTGTCTGCTTTGGTGATGGGCCTAAAGTAAAACTGTGGGATGTCGGGTTTTGTTGGGAGGCTGGGCATAATGGGTCACTTTGAATGTGGGAGTTGTCCGCCATGGAGGAGTCATTTGGTTGTAGAATAGAACTAAGATCTGTAAAGGCATTGTTGAAGATGTTAGCAATCTCACTTGGGTCCTGGTAGTGGTTCCATGGGTACTGAATATCACGTTGGGATTTGTCATCCTTACCCAGGAGGTCTTTTAAGTTCCCAAAAACTTTTACCATCACTCCAACAGCTACTGTTCTGCTTTTCTTTGAAGTAGGCTGCTTTAGCTAGCCTTGTAACTCTAGTGCATCTATTCCTAGGGGCTGTATATTTTCTAAGTCTCCTTATGTCCCAGAGGCTCTGGCCCGTGCCACAGGTTATCTTTTTTCTCATCTGGGCCATGAGGGTAGGTGTGACCAAGTTGCTGCTTGTTCTTCAGACCATACGTCTTTTAAGGGGTGCAAATAAGTTACAAGCTCTGTTGAACGGACTAATGAAAAAATCCAAGTGTTGGGAATAGAGTCTAGGTAGCTCCAATCTACTTGGGCATGGTGGACTTTGAAGGCTGCTTGTTTTCCTTTATGGAGTACTCTACTATATGCGGTTTGTGGAGTGATTTAGGGAGTTTATTTGTCCAGCTGCATGCTACGGGGAGTGGTCACTTAAGGTGTTTGGGAGGACAGAGATCTCAGTGAGTCTTTCAGGGTTAGTGGTCAAGATACAGTCTAAGGGTGTGCTGGTGCCTGTTCTCTAGTTGGTCCTTGTGCAATTGTCAATGACCTGTGTGAGGTAGAGATTTGTTACTAGGTCCGTATGTGCTGTGTTATCCGTGCAGCCATTTAGTGTTGAAATCACCCATAAAAATTGCTTCCCATCCATGGGTCATCTGACTGTAGCACCTGGAGAATGCTTCTAGGCCAGGTCTGTGCCTACCAGAGGGTATGTAGACAGTCATTGGGACTAGGGGTTTACCTCCTTGCCCACCAGGAGCTTGACTGACAGGCATTCAAAGTCACTAGTGGTACTGTCTAGCTGCATTTTATATCCCTGTAGGCTGGATTTTAGATAGAGTAGACATCCACTGCCCCATCTACCCTGCCAGTCTTGCCTACTTACATTGTAGCCATCCAAGGATAGGGTGGTTTCTCTGAGAGAGATGATGGGTCTCTCCTGTGCCACCCATGCCTCAATTAGTGTGAACTTGGGCAATAGGATGCCCAAGTTGAGTGAGGAAATTTTAGGTGTCCATGCTGTGCTGTTTTGGCCCCTGTTGTATTGGATGGACTTGGATTTGGGTGAATGTTGCCAGAGATGAGCAGTAGGGCAAGCGTCAGTTTCTTTACTGCATGTATTTTGCCCAGAGGCTGCCATTGTTTGTAGGTTTGCTTTCATTTTCCTCAGTGATCTCCTTCATCTTGTGTCGACTCGCATATTCACATGTATGCAGATAACAGTCATCTACACTTCTGTTCCCTGCACCCACAGCTGTGTGTGAACCCCCTGCAAATGGGGGTTCCCAAAAGACTTCCAGGAGCTTGCTTGAATGCTCCAAGCCTGAATGGTGTTTGGCATTTAAGCCATTTATCAGTGAGTGTTTTAGAGCCTCTGGTACTGTCTCTTTAAGAGCTGTCTGCTTGCAGACATAATTAGTTTGTATGGGGGACTGTGTGCTTTCTGAGTACCACTCGAGCTGCTGCCAATTCACTTCATTTTTACAGTCACTAGGAGTGCAAAGGAACCTATCTGAAAGATGTAACTGTTTGCCAGAAATTATTTAGAGTAATAATGAAATTACAGTTTGTCTAACCTGCTTTCTTTGCAGCCAGAACTGTGTCTGCTAGTTCCCCATTCTAGTTTTGAACTGCTGAACTGGACCAATCAGTGTGGGTAAGCTAGCTCTAAAATGGTGCCTTGGACGAATCAGAACTTGACTCATAATCTGAGCCAGCCACAAGAGGATTGTATGGGCAGGACTCTGGGAGATGTAGTTTAGACTTCAGTGCCTTTTGGACCAACAGCAGCAGTCTATTGTGAGTGACAGCCAATCCAGTCAAGAACTGGGAGGAACTCAAAGGAAGTGCCCGGTTTTGTCGGTTGGAGCTTCAGTTGAGCTTTGGCAGTGAAGAAGGAAGGAGCCCTGTGCTTTTTCAGTGTGCAGTTTTAGTCAAAAACGTGTAAGGCCCAGAGTTCCGGTCTGCAGCTTGTTAGGACTGAATCTGGTCCTGTGAAAAGAATCAAAGGATCTCTGAAGAGTAGAAACCAGGCTCACCCTGTAGAAGACTGGAGAAATTGCTGAAAATTGCACTCGGTCTGTCAGGAACTGAATCTGCTGTGTGTTCTCCCGGTATTGTGCAGTAATTGCGATTGGGATACAGATACAGCCTGCCTGGTATAGTGCTTTCTTTTATATGGATGTGTGAAGAGGTTTGTGTACCTCAAGTGAGCCCTGCTGACATTGAAGGACCCTATCTTATTTGGAGGTCGTGAGTACTAATTCAGGGTCGCTCCTGTTGAATTGCCACATTAAATCCAAATGGAATTACTGTACTGCTGACTGTTTAATTCTCCTTTTCTCTGTGTGAAGGGCCCCTACCAGCTCTACAGTTTGGACTAGCCACTAGGGCTTGGGTGCAGGGACAGTAACTTCATAGGGATAGGCCTGTGCACAGAGCCATAATGTAGATTATTAGAGTGATAAGCTAATTAACCTGATTTCCCTGTCCTTGTTATATCCCTAAATAAATCAGAGCTGCTTGTTTCAGCAAAGTTATACTGCCTGAGGTATTTGTCTATGTTAAAGTACTGTACTGTGATTGTTGCACTGTATCTCATTTCACAGGAGGTCCCAGTGCGGAACCAGACCTGGGGGTAAGTGTATACTGTGAAGGTAATTCTGATATATTGTGTGGGCCACTAGTGGAAGAAAGAGGGGTTGCAGTGTCCCAGAGGGCTGTGACCAAGTTAGTTTAACTATTGCAACCCTGACCTCTGGGTGGAGGCACCCACCATTGGATCCAGGCCCTCAACCTGTTAGTGGCAAATCAGGCAGGGTAGTAGCCCCTGGGATAGCGCCATCTAGGGTTGCATGTGGATGTACAACAATAGTTCCATTCACACCAGCTATGGGTCAGCACTAAAAAGCAGTGTCTATGACCTTGACATCAGCCAAAACTGGCTAAACTCTCATATATGCCCACCCATCTCCACCTTGGATGGCTCCGCACTTGAAATGGTTCCTTCCTTCAAGTATCTTGATGTGTGATTTGACAGCAAGCCTCACTTGCTGTCCACATAGACATCATCCATGCCAAGCTCCAACCTAAACTTGGTGCCTTGTACCAATATAAAGATTGTCTTTCTCTGCAGGTTTGCTAAGAGCTTGTCACCAAATGGTGCTTCCAGTTTTGTCTATGCAAATGTGGCCTATGGCTCCGCTCCTCCAACTCCCTGGCCAGACTGGATACACTCTGTAATTCCTTCTTTTACTTTTGCAACTAATTTCTCTCAAACTCATCACTGCTCCCTGTACTCATCATTATCCATTCTCTCTCTATCCTTCCATCACCAGATGCACTGTGCCTCATTTATAGATAACTACTGGTTTGGGTCCCTTCCTTCTTACCTCTCATCACTCCTCTTCATTGTTCTCTGCCTCCTGCTTCCTCTGCTCCAGACCCTCACACCTTTTCTTTATCACATCCCATTACCTCAGCTGGCTAGTCAGCCTCACCTGTCATCTTCCTCACTTTGGGACCAGCTCCCTCTTCCCTCTACTTCACTACCTCCTCATGCTCCCTCAGATATAAGCTGGAACTCCTTCCTCCCTGCTCCTGTTTTTCCCACATCAACAGTCCCCATACACTTGCTGAAATGTTAATCTTGTTGTCTATACCTTGCTTATTCATTGTGTACTTCTGTGGTCTTCATGTACTCTGATTTGCACTTCATTGCAACACTGAATTTGTCTATGCTATGTATTTATAGCCTTTACTCCTCCCGGGTTTCACCTGAAATGAGCCTCAGCTCAGTGTGCTTCTCCTGGGCAACAATTTTCTAAATAAATAAAAGAACCAAGGTTGACATTCTGTTTAGGCCATGATCAGTTCTTGATTGCCAATCTATTGGGAAAGGGACCCAAAATAACTTCCATATGCTAGCTAAGCATGGAATGACATCTACAGTGCTTGCTACAGTAAAGTTGTGCAGTAGCTTGGTATACCAAGCGTTGTGCAATGCAGTACCCATTGAATAACATGTATACGTTACACGCAATTTGCGTGGTAGCCGGCACTCATCAACTTTACTGTAGCAAGCACTATTGTCCTGTCCCAGTATATACATTGCAACTCAGTTAGACACTGTGTTTTGCCCTGAAACATCCATACTAAGTAATTTGTGACTGGTATCATAGTGCTTAAGAAATGGAGTCTCCCTTACTTCTGGGCCTTCTCACAGCAGCTGCCTATCTTGAATGAGTCACTTTGAATGTGAAGAATCAAATTAAGTGGCTAATTCAGTCCCGATACCCAATGACCTAAGCTGACTTTGGTCTGGCTGTTTATGTCGATTTTACACCAGTGATATCTAGGCTATCCTACTAAAAGATCTGCCCTAAATAGAAACATAAATGGTCACAAAGAAAATATATTTCCTCCACTGTATTTTTATACAGCCAGAAAGGCAATTAAACAATTAACATTTCAATCATAGGCCAAATAGCATGGCAGTATTAAACATCCCTATCCTTGGCAATAAAAATGAAGTCTGATATAAAAGCTGCTGTTCATAAAAATGCTGTGCAATTTAAATAAGCAGAAAAAGCAAAACAGTACATATAGGACACTTGTAAAAACAACACATTAAACATAGTTCTAAAGTCCAGCACATAATGACAGAATTACCACTGTTAAAGTGAGTACTTAAGAAGTGTGCATTAAACATTCTTCTTTAGTACATATGGATTATCCTTAAATGCTAAGAAAACTGTCTCCATGTGCTTTAGCACTAGGCAAAGACTTTCCTGGCTTCCTCCCACCCCCACCTTCCACACCCTAGATGGGGTATAATTGAACAGCTACCCTCATTCAGTTACGTTGGTGTCTGGCTTGACTGGCACCTTAGCTTTTCTCAGCACATGGATGCCATTTACAAAAAACTCCACCCCATGCTTGGTGCCCCTTATAGGAACAAAAGTTGCATCCCTCTACCAGCTCGCTGAGATATCATCTCAAGATGATTTATCTATGGTGCTGTACCTAGGTCCACCTTGGCCAGACTGGATCCGCTCTTCCACTCCTTCTGCCATTTTGTCTTGGTCTGCCCTCCCGGTACTCACCACTGTTTTCTTTACTCTTGCCCTCCCTCTTTGGTAGAGCATCACTTAATCCACTGTGCCGCCTTCATTTCTAAATTCTAGCTGGCTTCACTTCCCCTTATCTCAGCTCGCTTCTCTCCCCTATGCCTCCCTCTGCTTACTCTCTCTGTAACTCAGGCTTATGCTCCCTACTGCTCCCTCTCATAAATCCCTCGCTGGTCAGAATGCCTTCTCTTTCCACTTTCCTTTTATCTGGAACTGTCTTCCCTAACAGTTCGCTCTGCATCCTCAAGCAGTCACTTTCCTCACTGCTCCAAGCCCACACTGCTATCTCCTGCAAATGCCCATAGCCTAGGTGTCATGCCTCCACTTTTTATTTTTCCCTATCTACTACCTGTACCCAAGCTCTTCACTTCTCTGCTCCTCCTCCCCTCGCCTAACTATCTTAAACTATCTCACACTCTTCCTGCATCCACTTCCTCCTCCCTACCTTCTCCACCTCCTCTCCCTCCCTTATCCTATGCCCTTTACTTTGTCCCTCTCACTGTTCGCTTCCACCTGTTTCCCTCTCCATTCTTCCCTTCCCCCCTCCTATTCTCTCCATCCTCCGTCCTCTCTTTCCTCTCCAGTTGCTTCTCCCTGTTGCCCCTGCTCTATGACCACGTCCTTTCCTGTCCAGTTCTTAACATTACATTCTGCTATTGCCTGTTTACCCCTCACTCTTCTTGTATTCAATTTATATTGTAATTATTTTGAAAATACAATAATATTTATTCAGTATGTTGCTGTGCCTATTGCTGTATTATATTACTGCGATTTGTAACTTATATTATGTACTTATCCACCCCCCAGACACATCTGGAAATGAGCTATATGGCTCAGTATGTCTTTCCTGGTAAATCTCTTTAAATAAATAAATGTAGTGTTTAACTTTTAGATAATTCCAGTCCTTAGTATTAGAAGACAACTCCCGCTACCATTCAGTTTTCCATGGGTCTTAGGCATGGGAACGCAGCCAGTGGAAGGCTAAATAAAGCTAATTTACATCTCAGAGCCATCTCTGATTCCAGGCACAGGTTATAAAGCATCCCATGACAAGGCCCTGTTAAGCCCGCAAACCTTTTATCTTCACAATAAAGTGGAAAAGTACATTACCTCTGGATGGCAGAGCCTCTCCAAACTCCAGCAGAGTGGTAAACAAAACAAGCAAGCAGGAGAGAAAAATAAAAACGTTATAAAAATCCTTAATAATTCTGCTGCACTTTTTCCATTCTCTGGATTACCAAAATTTCAGTAATGTTATACATCTTCCCAAAACACCTATTCCTCTTCAGGTCCTTGAGATGACATTCCTAGGTGTGCTTTATTCACCATTCCTTGTCTAGGCCTTCATACCTGCATGGCAGCAATATCTGGAGAAGCAAAGAAAATTGTTCCACTGAGGGAAGTATTTCTTTTATTAACACTGAGACCGCCAGCCCGGAATTGTTGTCATACCTTTCATAAATACATAAAAAGCATTTCAGCACTTATAATGCTATTCTGAGTAATCTCCACTTTCTTTTTCCCCAGGGAAGTCTCCAAGGTGGCCATGAGCAATCCTCCACATATCCCTCAGTCCAAATATTTAACTCTCCATATACTTCAGGCTTTTATTAATCAGTAAGTTTAATGGTCCAAAGTATGGCATACACTTAGTCAGTTAATGCACCTTAAACACTGCTGAAAATGTCACAGTGCCGAACCAAGCAACTGGCACAGGATAGATGTTGCAAACATTTAGAGGAATGTTCAAATGAAACCTGGGTTCACCATGCTGGCTAAGCACTTTATGAACAGTGGGACCTTAGCCCCTGAGGCAGCCACCCTACCAGATTCCAGAGGAGATAAACAAACTACTGAGGGAAGTTTAAATAAATGCTGGCTCTCAAGTGATACAGGAGTCCAGTAGACCCTGGGCCTCTCCTGTCATGTTAATCTCCCAAAAGGATGGGACCACAAGGTTCTGCATCCATTACTGCAGACTTAACAGTTTCATGGAGTCAGACGCCTACCCATGCCCAGAACAGATAAAGTCCTAAAATGGCAAGGGAAAGCCAAGTATCTGACTACCATAGGCATGCCAGTAGGCTACTGCAAGTACATCTAACCTCTGAAGCCAGGGAAAGGTTGGCCTTTGTCACCCTTTTGGTTTGTTCAGAGTCTAAGCAATTTTATTCAGGATGAAGAATGTGCCAGCCACCTTTCAGAGGCTCATGGACCGTATTCTGTCTAGGTCAGAGCATTTGTGCTGGCATACAAGGATGACATCACCATCTACAGCCAGACATCGGAGGGTCATTTCAGGAATGTGAGCGTGGTGCCCCACAGACAGTAGGTCACAGGGCTGAGATTTAAGGCAGAGAAGTGCCAGATTGGATGGCAGAGGTGTCATACCTTGGTCACTGGGTAGGAGTAGGCACCTTTGGCCAGAGCCAGCAAAATTGAGGTCATTCAGGAGCTGGCCAACAAAATGCTGAGGTGCATCACAAGGGAATCACTTCTAGGAGAGGGAAGCAGTTCTACCCTGTACAGGTCCCTGGTGAGGCCACATTTGGAGTACTGCATGCAGTACTGGTGCCTTATGAAAAAGACATTAGGCTACTGGAAGGAGTACAGCATAGGACAACAAAATTATTCTGGGACTGGGAGATAAACCTTATGAGGAGAGACTGAGAAAGCTCAATATGTATTCCCTGGAGGATAGAAGGAGAGAGGGATATAACTGAGACCTTCAAGTACCTGAAGGCATGAACAGAGTAAATACCAAGAATATTTTCAGATTAAAAGATGGTAAGGAAACCATGGGGCACAGCCTGAAATTGGAAGGAGGTAGATTTAGGAGGAAATGAGGAGGCACTACTTCACTGAAAGGGTAGTTACAGGGTGGAAAGCACTGTCGGAGGAAGTGGTATCATTGAAGTCAGTGAGCAGCTTCAAAAGGGGTGAGACAGGTTCAAAGGGAGGGTCAAGCTGAAGGTGAATGGGGGTCTGTGGGTGAAAGAATCAGGAGGAAAAACAGTTGGGGAGACAAGCTGAGGAGGGGCAGCTGTAGTCTAAAAGGCTGAAGTGCTGTACACTCGAGCAGACTAGATAGACCGTAAGGCCTGTATCTGCTGGCAATTTTGTATGTTCATGTGACTATGCACACCCATCACTAAAAACAGGTGAAGGTATTTCTGGGGACTGCAGTGTACTACCTAAAGGTTTATCACAAACATTAGCAGCACAGCAAAACCCTGACAGGCCTAAAAGAGAATGCCCAGTAAGATTCAATTGACAGAATGTTGTGAGGCAGCACTCTGCCAACCAAAGAAGTGCTGTGTCAGGCACCTGGGTGGCTATCCCTGATTATTTATTACAATTTGTCATTCATAGGAACACAGAACCTCAGAATTTGAAGGCAGAAAAGGACTGCTTAGCCCACCTAGCCTGCCCAGATGTTCCCTACCTATTCTGTCTCTGCAGACCCTATCTGGACTTCACTGACCATCCCACCTCCTGTAGCCTATGTAATATACCCTTATGTCTATCCCAGACATATCCCATGCATGCCTGAATCCCCCACTGTTCTAGCCTCCATCACTTGCACTGGTAATCTATTCAGGCATTCACTACTCTTTCAAAGAAGAAATGTTTCCTCACATCACTCTTGGATTCCCCAGCTTCATTGCATGCCCCCTGGTAATGGTGCTCCTTCTCATTTGAAAGAGACTCCCATACCTTATTCATCCCTTTGAGGTACTTCTAGGTCTCTATCATATCCTTCTTTCTCTCCTCTCTTCCTGGGTGCGCATGCTGAGATCCTGCAGTCTCTCTTTGTGGGCTTCTCTTGCAAGGGAATCTCTACCTTTACAGAAACCATTTTAAAATCACTTATCATGGTAAGGACAGTTTTATTCAGAACGCTACACACTTCCTGCATAAACATTCTGATTTTAGGGACCTACCACCTAATACTGTATTAGCTACAATGGATGTAACCTCCTATACACCAATATTCCACATGCTGATGGCATTTCAGACTGTCTTAATACCTGCAGGAGCAAGGGCAGTACCAAGACATCCACCCAAAATTAATTGTGAGACTTATTGAATTTATTCTGACCCAACAACAACCTTAGTTTTAATTGTAAACATTATGTGCAAACTATGGAACAGCAATGGGCACCAGAATGGCTCCACAGTATGCCAACCTTTTCATGGCAAATTTGGAGGAGGATTTCCTAAAACAATTTACACACACACCACTTGCTTTTTCCATTATATTGATGATATGTTTATAATCTGGACATGGGTACCTGCACACTAAGAGAATTACATCAGGAACTTAACAACCTCCACCCATCCATTAAATTTTCCTGGAGTACTCTGACACCAGTGTTAATTTCCTGGACACCACAGTTACCATTAAAGATTGAACCTTACAGACCTGTATTTACAGGAAGCCAACAGGCAGACAAAGGTACTTGCACAGGAACAGCTATCACACTAGGCATATTAAAAAATCTGTAATGTACAGTCCAGTGCTTCAATACCACTGTATCTGTTCAAGTGAGGAGGAAAGGGATGAACACCTGATCACACTGAAAAAACATTTATTGGGCAGGGGCATTTCTTTAGAGAAATTGACAGAGCAGTGGAATTGTGCTATGCAGATACCAAGAGAACAATTTTAATACAACGAAAAGACTACTACCACCAGAATACCCTTGGTTGTCACATACAGCTCATATCTGGAGCAACTACGTATAACTATTAAGGACCTCCAACCAATATTCAGTGAGGATGACACCTTGAACTGTATCTTCCAAGAACCACCTCTACTGTCTTTCAAACAACCACCTAATCTAATTGTCAGGAGCAAACTTATACCCAACATGAACAACAGAACACTAGGTGACACGAGACCCTGCAATCGTTCTGGATATAAGACATGTGGGCACATTTCCACTTCACATTTTGTTAACAGCCCCCAAAACAGACAATTCAACAAACAGGGGAATTATACATGTGCATCTCGGAGTGTTTATTACATTCAGTGCAAGAAATGTCCACAAACAGGTTATGTGGAGGAGACTGGGCAACCTCTTCAAACCCATATGAATTCATATAGGCATGATATTAAAATGAAGAAGACTAAAAGTCTGTTGGACAACATTACTCACACTCTGATCATTCCATCTCTGACTCATAGGTCCTGGTTCTGAATGGCCATTTTGAAAATACACAACAGAGGAGAGCATGGCAGGTGAAACTGATTTCTCTTTGAATATGGTGCAGGATAGCATGAACATAGGCATCAGTTTCATGCCTCACTACAATATTTAAAGTGTTTCTGTTTGTTTTTTTGTTTACAGACTGGTTTCGGTACAACACATGGACAGTATTTTGTTTTACTTGGTTCTAATATGCTTAAATATAAAATGGTTCTATTTAAATGGTTTATTTATATGTTTGTTTCTAAGTGGTAGGTGGTGATTCCATGGGCTTTTGCTTCACATATGCAGAACTGCTATTTAATAGTAAAATATTTTAGTTTCATACAGGCATATACGAGTACATTGACATCATTAGGGAACCAGAGCCCTATTTACAAGGTGGTCCTGTTTCAGGTTACAGTTCAAATGTTGACAAACAATACTAACTAATGAACATGAGTTGTAGAATGAACATATTTAAACAGTGTGAGTTTAAATATTCACAAATAATATTGACAAATGAACACATAGTTATAGACAGAAACACATTTACATAGTGCCAGCATTGAAAATATGTTTAAAGAATCATGTAGGCTCATTTTCTGCTAGTGCAGCATGGCTGCGATTTCCTTGAGTGCTCAGCACATAGACATAAACAGTTTCTCATTATGCTTCCTGGGTTTATAAGGTTGATTTTAATCAAAAGGTGGGATGGGGGTTAATCTCTTAGATTTAAGTTTTACACATACAAAAGTATGTTCTAAATGTTAGAAACACACACACACACTGTGTGTGTGTGTGTGTGTGTGTGTGTACGTGTGTGTGTTTCTAAGCATTTAGAACAACACTTTTGTATGTATAACACTTAAATCTAAGAGATTAAATCCTCAACCCACCTTTTTTGATTAAAATCAACCTTATAAACCCAGGAAGCTGGTGGGCCAAGTGGTTTTTATCTGCCGTCAAAGTCTATGTTTCTATGTTTCTATTTTCTTTAAATTATCTTCAAGCGAGACTTGTAATATCAGATGATTTACTACATAACATTCTATTCTGTGACATTTGACTCACTCATTGCTACAGTCTCAGGGATGCCTGCTTATCTCTGGTTGTATTTCTTAACTAATTGCTAATCTGTCACACTCGTGTGTAAAATGTTTTTTCTTCATGCTTTTAAAAGTGAGTTTTCTTAAAGATCTGCTATTTCATCCGAAGAAGAACTCTGAGTTCGAAAGCTTAAGATTTGTCTGTAATCTCTGTTAGTCCAATAAAAGGTATCAAATCACTTAAGTTGTGCATCTTTTGTACCTGAGGAAAGTCCTTTGGCAATCCTTTGCATTGTCTGTGCCTTTGTTCCCTCGCCTTCTTACCTGCTTCCTTCTGCTTTTCTAGTTGTACCTCCCTGTCCTCCTCCCTCTGTGTTTCCTTATACCTCTTGAATGCAGCTCTTTTTTTCTTTTATCACCTTTGCCATTAACTTTGAGAACCATAATGGTGTCCTTTTACTTCTGCTTTTTCTTACTTCCTTCACGCATAGGTTGGTTGCTTTAGATATGCCCTCCTTATTCTTCCCCACTGTGCCTCTATGCCTCCCTGGCACTCCTCCACCCCTTTTCCAAGGCAGTCACCCATTTCTTTAAAATCTGTCCTTTTAAAGTCCAGGGGCCTGATATTCAGAAAAGAGCAAAATGGAGTGCAAAGGTTTGCGCTGCACTTTGCAGTTGCCCAGGGGTCCAAGGGCACTATATACAGTTGAATAGCACACAGGTGCCTCCGACTGAATATAGGGCAAATGTTGGTGCAGTGCTAAGTCAACTAGCGCTGCCAGGACGTGGCTCCTGAAGTGGACCTCAAGAGTGGATAGTGCTGGAGTGCTATCTGCAGTTTTCAAGGGAATTATGCAAATGATCCTTTGGGCATGCAAGGCACTAAGAGGCAAGTTGCATGCTCATTATGGGCACATTTGCATGGGTGGCAGAGGCAGGTTAATGTGGCACCCCCTTCCTCCAGTCCAAGATATTTGTACATATCCCTGGTGCCTAGGGTTACCCCCACCCACCAGTCACCAGCCTGTAATAGTAAAAAAAACCCTGGTGCTAGTAGTCCCCTCCCTCCGATCACCAGCCCATATTAAAAAAAACCCTCCCTGGTGCTAGTGGTCCCCCTCCCTCTGATCACCAGCCTGTATTAAAATGAACCCTCACTGGTGCTAGTGGTCCCTACTCTCCCTCCAATCCCCAGCCTATAATAAAACCTACAACCCTCCCTGGTGCTAGCGTACCCCCCCTCATGGGCACTGATCGATGGTACAACTGGTTGCAATTCCCTAATCCCTGGCATCTAGCAGCCCCTCCACATGGCATTCGAACCCCTCCAGTTACCTTACCAGTATCCTTGGTGCCATGGGTGCACATATGGCAACCAGTGCGGCCCTCATCTCTCCTCCTCAGCCAGTCACCATATGTCCAGGCAGGGAGCATGCATCTTATTGATAGGACAGGGTGACATGCTCTTATTCTGTAAATAGTGTGCCCTCCCTGCCTGGACATATGGTGATCAGCCAAGAAGGTGTGAGGAGGGCTCATGGCAGTGCCGTATCGCATCCATGACACATAGGATACTAGTAAGGTGACTGGGGGATGTTCGATGCTGTGGTGGGGGCCACCAGATGCCAGGGATTAGGGATGTGACTGGTGGAACCATGGATCGGTGCCCCTGCGGAAAGGGACCACAAGCACCAGGAAGGGCTATAGGTTTACTACTGGCTGGAGATGGGGGGCATTAGCACGAGGAAGCCCATCTTCTTGAAGTTGGAACAGGGTGTGCTTTGAAACAACTGAGAGCTGCATGGGAGATACTATATTGGACTAGAAATCTGCAACAAATATTACTCTTGCTTAAATCTGAGGGAGGTGTCTTACTTTCATTCTTACATTGGTATCGCTTTGTGTTTAATTATTTTCATTTTACATCAGGAAGGGATTTGCAAACTGCTTATCTTGTGAGTAACTTCAGAAGGGTTGAAATACTGCATATTTGATTTTCTCTTGTGGGTAACTGGACTGTTTATTAGTATTCTGTGAAGTTTGCATCAAACTATTTTGGAAATAATTTACTGATAGTGGTGGCTGATTAGTTGTCATAGTAAAGGCTGCAGTTTATGTATTTGAATCCGATAGAGCCTCGGGTGGGGGAGATTGTCTTCCCCTGATTGCTTTCAGAGCACACAACACCAGGTTGTATAGGATCAGGAGGCTTACCTGTGTTGTGCTGAACTGCTTGATTTTTCAGTTTTTTCCTTTGCTGGGTATTTCTCTGTTAACTCGTTGTGCAGGTTGTCTTGCTGAAAGGAAGGTCAACACTCATCATAGTGTTGGGTCAGAGCTCAGAGTGGATTGTATCTGGAGGGCATGGCTCATGCCTAACCCCCGCCCTCACCCACCCCCTTGGTGTCACTTCCTTATATCTGACATCATTTCTCTAGGGGCATACAACTGTCATATCCTTACCAGCACAGCACACTGCATTGACAGTAAAAGCACACACACTATTTAAAAACAAAACAAAAAATAAAATAAAATTACACAGGGTAAACTAGAAAGAAGACAGACATGTGGGAGTAGTGCAATGCACTGGCTGTGGGGCAGCAGTCTTCCGGGAGACTTTCTGGAGGCTGAGATGCTGCCCTATTTTCAGGCAACTCTCTGCTCTGAGGGAGGAGGTTACCCATCTCCAGGCCAAACTGGACAGGAGTACAGGGAACCCCTCCCACGCAGGGAACACCAGGGCAACCACCTCTGCCTCAGAGGTTGCCAAAAGAAGAAGCAGCGTTGGACCACAGTGGGCTCAGGGAGGGTGAGGGTGGTGAAACAAAGGCACATCCTTCAGGCGTACCACTCCACAATCCATATGCCATTCTGGTGGAGCATAGTTCCCCCTATGGAGGCACACACGGTGGAGACTGAGGTTACTGGCAACCGTCACAAGGGGAGCCCACAGGAAGGTGGCATGGGACACAGCAGGGAAAAGAAGCAGCTCCTGGTTGGAGACTCAGTTATCAGGGGGATAGAACTTGGGGGCAAGGGAAAGTGAAGTAAGGTGCCTGCCTGGTGCCATGGCTTGGAGGGACAGGAAGCAGATTTTAAGGATGACAACAGCAACTGCATGGAAAACAGTGCTGGATGTCATTGTCCACCTAGGGACAAATGACTTGGCCATGCATGGGATTAACAGTACAGGAAGAGTTTGTGGAATTGGGGAGGAGCCTTAGACAGGTAGCTCATATAGTATCCTTCTGGAGGTGCTGTCTGTGTATGGCATGGGTAAGGCGGGGTACTCCGCACCATGCAATTCAATGAATGGTTGAAACACTGGTGTAGAGCACAGGGTTTTGGCTTCATTGGGGACTGGGGTTCCACCTGGAGGATACCCACCTATACTGGCATGATGGCCTGCATCTGTCTGGGAAGAATCAGTCTCCTCAGTGATCGGTTTAAATGCTTCATTGGCAAGCTTTTAAACTAGCCAAGGGGAGGCACTGATAAGCAGCAGGGAATTCCAGCCTCCCAAAACAGGGCACTAAATGAGGCAAAGACCAAGACAGAAAGGTCTATAGGGAGCAGGACTGGGGTAAATGGAGAAAGCAAAGTCAGTAAGGGCAGGGATGGGGCTGCAAGTGGTAAAGCCATCAAAAAATGAAGAGTAATGAGTACCAGTACCGTAATCTGGGTAACAAGCTTTCTGAACTAGTGGCCTTGATGGAAGAGGAACATCTGGATATCGTGGCGTCACAGAAACATGGTACACACAGAACCATGACTGGGATGTAAACATACCAGGGTACACTATCTACAGAGGGGCAGGGAGGGTAAAAGAGGAGGAGGAGTAGCTCTCTATACAAGGGAAGGAATCAAAGCAACAGAACAAAAGGGTAAATGGGGAGGAGAGGCAGCACTGTGAGTCAACTTGGAGACAGGCAATGGCATCACAATCTGCACAGGGGTTGTATACAGACCCCATCTCAGGGGAGGAAATGGACAAGGAAATGATAGAAGGTATCCTTAGAATGGCAGAAAAGGGAGATATTGTTGATGGGAGATCTGAATATGCCAGATGTTAACTGGAGTGCATTTGCTGTAGCCACGTCCAAGAGCGGGTCATTCTAGATGCCTGCAGGCATGCCTTAGACAACTAGTATTGGAACCCACTCGGAGGGAGCAGTCTTAGACCTGGTACTCTCAAATGGAGATGGAGAGAGGATTACAGATGTGAAGTGGGTATCCATCTGGGAACTAGCAACCATTGAACAGTATGGTTCATGATAAACACAGCAGTAGAGTCAAGCCATACAAAGGCAAAGGTCCTGGACTTTAGGAGGGCTGACTTTGAAATGGTGAGTGCCTAAGGAATGCACTAGCAAATGGGCAGAAGGAGGTGGAAGAACAATGGGGAATAAAAACTGCCATCACAGAGGTAACAAGCCTTTGTGTGAAGCAAATAAACAAAACAAAATGATGTAAAAAACACTATGGTTCTCAAAAGATGTGGCAGGAAGGTTAGGGAGAAAAGAAAGCATCCAGGAAGTACAAGGAATCACAGAAGGAACAGGACAAAGAACTGTATCAGTTAAAGCAGAAGGAAGCAGGGATGGCAGTCAGAACAGCAAAGGCCCAAACCGAGGAAAAGATAGCCAACTCAGTTAAGAAGGGGATAAAACCTTTTATAGGTACATCAGGGAGTGAAGGAAGACTAAGGGAGGGATAGTGAGGCTTAATAAAGGGAGGGTGGCATAGGGTGTCTGTGAAAAGGCAGAGATACTAAACAAATATTTTTGCTCAGTATTCACAAATGAAGAAAGGAGGTACCTAAACTAAACAACAGAAACACTCTGGATAGGGTTGATACCAGCCCATTCACAGAAAAGAGTTCTGAAAGAACTCTTAAAACTGAAGATGGACAAAGCAATGGGGCCTGATGGGATTCATCCCAGAATTCTAAAAGAACTAAGGGTAGAACTCAGTGACACCACTGACTACCCTTTTAACAAATCATAGGAGGATGGGTTGGTACCTGAGGACTGGAGGAGGGCAGATGTTATTCCACTCCACAAAAGTGGGAGCAGGGCAGAGGCAGGAAACTATAGACCTGTTAGTTTGACCTCAGTGATAGGGAAAATAATGGAATCACTTCTGAAGGGAAGAATTGTTGAGCACCTAGAGGTCAGAGGGCACAGGACCCAAGGCAGCATGGATTCACAGGATGAAGGTCATGTCAGACGAATCTAATAGATTTCTTTGACTGGGTGACCAAGTAGTAGATCAAGGAGGGCTGTGGACATGGCCTACCTAGACTTTAGCAAGGCATTTGACTCAGTCCCACACAAAGATTAATATACAAGTTAGCCAGCCTTGGAGTGGGTCCCAAGATGGTAGCCTGGGTAAAAAATTGGCTGGAGAACAGGACACAGGCGGGTAATAGTGAATGGAGTCCACTCTGAAGAAGGGGTTGCTAGTGGGGTACCACAGTGTTCAGTTCTAGGACGGACCTCTTCAATGTCTTTATAAATGACATTGCAGAGGCACTGGAAGGAAAAGTATGTCTCCAGATGACACAAAGATCTGCAACAGGGTTGATACACAAGGTGGAGTGGAAAGGATGAGAAGGGATTTGGCAAGGTTGGAGGAATGGTCAAATGTATGGCAGCTTAGATTCAGTGCTAAGAAGTGCAGTAATGCACCTGGGAAGCAAAACCCAGGAAAGAGTACACAATGGGGGTGAGATGCTAACAACAGCAAAATGGAAAGGGACCTGGGGATAGTCATATCAGATGACTTAAAGGTGGGCAAGCAGTATGAGAGAGGACAGTAAGGAGGGCTGGGGGATACTGGGATGTAAAGGGAGAAGCATCACCAGTAGAAAACAGGAAGTTGTTATCCTTCTGTACAGACAGCTGGTGAGACCCCATCTGGAGTACTGCATGCAGTTCTGGAGACCCTAAGGACATAGACAGGATGGAGGCAGTCCAAAGGAGAGTAACTAAAATGGTGCAGGGTCTGCACCAGAAGACATATGAGAGAGAGACTTGAGCTTAATATGTATACCCACAAGGGAGGGACGGGGAGGCATGATAGAAACTTTCAAGTACCTCAAGAAATCAACAAAGTCCAAGAGGTAGCATCTTTCAGAAAAAGAGGTGTGCAAGAACAAGGGGTGCAATTTGAAGATAGAAGGAGACAGCTCAGAGGTAATGTGAGGAAGTATTTTTCATGGAGAGGGTTGTGGATGCATGGAATAGCCTTCCTGAGGTGGTTGTAGAGTCAAAACAGTGGGGAATTCAAGAATGCATGGGACAGACATAAGGCAATTCTAGGGGTGGGGGTAGGAGGAAGTAGGCTGTTGGTTAACTAGGATCTGCAGCTTATCCATTAGGTAGGAAATGAGCAGACTAGGTGGGCCAAGCGGTCCTTATCTGCCGTCAAATTCTATGTTTCTATGTTTCTATATGGGCTGGTGATCAGAGGGGGACCACTAGCACCTGTGAGGGTTTTATTTTAATATGGGCTAGTGATCGGTGGGAGGGGACCACTAGTACCAGGAGAGTTTATTTTTAATATGGGCTGGCTATCAGAGGAGGGGACCACTAGCATGAGGGAGGGTTTATTTTAATATGAATCGGGGGACCACTAGCACCAGGGAGTTTTTTAACTAGGGGCTGGCGATCGGAGAGAGAGAGGACCACTAGCACCAGGGAGAGTTTATTTTAATATGGGCTGGCAATTGGCAGGAGGGGGGACACTAGCACCAGTGAGTTTTTTTTTTTTTTTTTTTACTAGGGGCTGGCAATCGAAGGAAGGTGGACCACTAGCACCAGGAGGTTTTTATTTTTAACCACTGGTTGGTGTTGGGGTGCCATGGACCTCACATGCAGGTGTGCTCCTTAGTGGCCATCTGGCTAGTTGGCCCTATTACCTCTGGAAGCTGCTAGGACTGCATGGAGTAAGAGGGGTTTTGCTCTGCAGTATTTGTGTGGTACTAGAGGATCATGCTAAAGCCCTTTGCATGGCGCCAAATCTGCTGAATATTGGCTGGCAGATATGCCTGTCCCAGCCACCATTTGCATACCCCACACATTGTGGTTTGTGCAGGTGCTAACCCTGCTTGCCGCACAACCAGCACTTTTGAATATTGGGCTCAGTGCAAAACCTGGTTTCGCGAGGCTAACACTGATTAACAACTGTGCAAACCTTTGAATATGGGCCCCAGAACCCTTGTCTTCATGTTGTTCGATGTGCTCCTGTCTTTATTCTGAACCACACTGTATGGTGATCACTGGTACCAAGGGACTGTTCCTCGACATCTTCAATGCTGTCACCGTTTGTAAGCACCAGGCCCTGCACTACCCAATCCCTAGTGGGTTCTTTGACTAACAGCCTGAGGAAAGCCCTTTGCACTGAGTCAAGGATGGCCCTGCTCTTTGCTGAATCTGCAATTGGAAAACTCCACTCAACATCTGGCAGATTGAAGTCACCAACTAGCAGCCCTACCCTACTTGTCATTTTGATGATGGTTTCCCTGAGGGCCTTATTAATCTCCTTGCCCTGTGCTGGAGGCATGTGCAGCACTCAGTATGGATAGTGGATCCATAGCTTGCCTTCAGGTTGACCCATACTAATTCCATCCCCTCATTGTCCTCTTTGTGCCCTGTATCTCCATGGCCTTGATACATTCCCTCACATATAATATAACCCCATCTCCTTTCTCCTACTCTGCCTCTCCTGAATAGGGTGTAACATAGTATGTTCATTTCCCAGTTGTGGTACTTGTACACTACTGCTCCATTATAGCCACTAAATCTAGATTAGCCATTGCCATAATGACTTCCAGGTCTGGAATGCTTGTTACCAAGGCTGCTTGCATTAGTGCACTCACATTCCAGATATTTTATACCTGCGGGTAGTACCCTGTTTCTCCCTCCCATGCCTACCTGTTTTGTTCCATAACTTACCACCTGACCTACCTTTTTCCTTTTTCCTTTCACTGTTGCCTGGTCCTCTTTAGTCCTTTGTCCTCCCCTTCCTGCATTATACTCCCATTTTTTCTTCCCTGTCTATCTTTTGTGCATCTGCTCTAGGGTAGTTCAATCCATTATGGTTTTCCTCCAACACTTCCCTCCCTAATTACTTTACCCTCTGCTTTACCATTCAAGGTGACAATTGTTGCCTCCCTTGGTTTCACCATCTCCCCATCTAGTTTAAAATGCTCATCCATGTAGCCATCAAGGATTGCAGACCCTTCCTAGAAGGATGCAGGCCATCTCTCCTATAGAGGCCCATATCCTTCCAAGTTGGTCCTCAGTATCCCAATGAATCCAAAACCTTCCTCCATGCACCATGCCTTCAACCATTCATTTACTGCCAATGGTATGGAGTTTTCTTGCCTCTTCCACCTGTACACAGGTAGCACCTCAGAAAAGCCACCATGCATGCTGCTTGCTTGAGGCCCCTCCTCAGCTCCCTGAATTTGGTTTCACTATGCCTTCCTTCTCCCATGCTATATTATTTATTCCAGTATGAACAGTGATATCAGCTCCTGCCAGCTCCCGCTGACCTAGCGAATTTTAGGATCAACTCTCCACCTCACCTTTTTGTCTCCCTCCTCCAGCTCCTGAGTTCATCCTTCACAGCTGAGTTCCCACCAGCAGCTGCTTCTTCTTGATTGGGGATTCTCCTCCTCCTTGGGTCTTACTTGAGAACCCCACCTTCTCCCATCGCACTGTGATGGGCACGCCTCAGCTGCCCCTTTCCACCAGTAAGGTGAAGGTGTTTTGGCAGTGGTATAGGTGGAGAAGAGTGCTTCATACCCCACCCTTCTGGACCCTACCATGGTCCCTCCACTCTGCCTCTGTCTAGGCATCCTCTGGGGAGCTGTGGTAGACTTGGTGGCCTCTGGGTGGGGCAGAAGGTCCACTGTATCCTTGCCAGTTTGACCTGGAGTCCATCAAACTGTGCACACAAGCCAAAGAGGTGAGTACATATGGGCAGCACCTCAGTCTCCAGAAGGTTTCCGAAAGACTGCTGTATCGCAACCATCGCTCTGCACCACCCCATGATCCTTACCTTCCTTTGTGTCTGTGCCAGTTGGTTTACCTTTCTTCCTCCTTATTACTCCTGTGTTTTACTATCTCATGCCTTTTCTTCCCTGGAACTATTTCATAACCTTATCCTAGATTGGGTGTCTCTGCTTTCCCTTTTTAACCCTCTTACCTATTTCTATTTTTCACTAAATTTCCTTATACTTCCCTGTCTTCTCAGCCGGTCACTCCTTCAGGCTATCTAGGACTTCCTCATCCTGCCAACTGACCCTGTTGCCATTCTCACTGTCCCTGTGCTGTAACCCAGGTTGATCTGACGGATACCTATGTGGGCCCCCGGTGGGTACTGGAAGAGGATATTTTCCCAGAGACATTCCTTCAACACTGGGTATGCACACACAGCAAGAGATTGACTAGGACACTTCCAGACTACATGATTACTTGGGGAATTGGCCGCCATCATCCATTCAGCTGAGCAGGCATTTTCTGTTTTCTTCCAACTCACCACCTCCCAGGTAGTGGACTGGTGGCGGCAACATCCTGGAGTGGGGCCTTCAGCTGCTTGTCCGGGGCCGCACCACCAAGACCACTAGCTGCAAACCACCATCAGGAACCTCTAACAGCCACCTGAGACCGACCCCTCTCCCCAGGAGGAAGCATCCATAGGACGCTCTAAACTCCTTCCCTGCTGGTCTTCGCTCCTGACAACCAGGCTTGGGGCACAAACCGGGTTGCCAGTGTGCTGAGTAAACACCCATCGCTCGGTGCCACAGTGCAGGCTACCTATTTGTATTAATGCCTGATCCTACTTTACACACTTTAATCCTGACCTCCATGTTCTATCCACTTTACCTGGGAAGCTTTGGGCCTGTCCCATTTATTTGTTATCCTCCCTCTAAGTAGTGACTCATTTGTTTAACCTTAATACTCTCCCACTTGTTTGTTATCCTCACTGTAACTTAGTAGTGATTCCTTGTTTACATTTTGTACATTACATTATGTAATAATAACTTTCACACAGTACTACTCAGTTTACCATATGTAAAAGACAACACATCTGAACCAATCCTTTGTGCCTATTTTAGTTAGTTAATGCACCCGAGCATCAATACACATTTATATACTCAAACTAAAGTACTAATAGCAGTGTATATATTACTTAAGGATATAGGCGTAACAGTATGCACCTTTTAGACACTTTTTATTATTTATTCTACTAGCTACCCACCCTCAGTGTAATCCACTTATATCTAGTATTATTCAACCCATTCTTTATTTACAATATTTGATGCCTTGATGCTGGATGCTGCACTCTCATAGTTGCAAAACCTCATTTCATCTGTACTTGAATTAAATTGAAAATTAGTGCTGCCTTGGGTGTCACACTAAGGGTGCAACATCTCCTGCTGACTACTGCCCCACGTTGATGCCCACAGTGTGACACCCTTGAGCTATGATCCTTCAGCTAAAGGAATGCATCAACGGACCACTGGTAGACAGTCAAGAAATAGTTCAGAACAACTCTGCCTCTCAATACCAGCTGCCTCCTGATTGGAGAAAGAACTTCAGCAGGGGCTGAGTCCAGAAGCCGGCAGTAGTAGGGAAAAGTTCTTGTTAATCCCTATGAGCACCAAAACGTTGTTAAAACCCCTAAACTCAGAGTCTGACTGGCTCACTGGCCCTTCATCTAAAGGAACTCAGTGGAAAACTGCTAGCAGACAGTCAAAATACAGTGCAGCACAAGCTCCACCTCTTAGTACCAGCTGCCTCCCTATTAAAGAGTACTAGCAAAAGCTGAGTCCAGAAGCTGGCACTAGCAGAAAAAGTTCTTGTTAATCAGTAATGGCACCAGAAAGTTTAAAAAAAAAAAAACTTGGAGCCTGACTGTTTCGCCAGCTGCTCAGCTGATCACTTTCACTCAGCTGACTTCAGTAGAATGTGGCTTGTGTTTGAATGCCATGCTGTGAAGCACAAGCTCTGCCCTCAATACCAGCCACCTCCCAATTAAAGGAAGTAATTTTGCAAGGCTGATCCCAGAAGCCAGTAGTAGCAGGGAAAAGTTCTTGGTAATCCTTACAGGCACCATAAAATTGTTTAACACCCCAAACTCAGAGTCTGACTGGCACCGCAAGCTGCTCAGCTGATTGCTTTCACTCAGCTGAATTCAATAGAATGTGGCTCATCTCTGAATGCCACGCTAGCACTCAAGCTCTGCTTCTCACTACCAGCTGTCTCCTGATTGGAGGAAGTACTTTAGCAAAGAGTTGAGACCAGAAGCTGAAAGTAGCAGGAAAAGTTCCTGTTAATCTGGAAGGGCACCAGAAAGTTATTAAAAACCCTAAACTCAGAACCAACTGGCTCCCAGCAAGCTGCTCAGCTGATTGCTTTCTTTTAGCTGTCATCAATGGAATGCAGCCAGTGTTTGAATGCTGCACTGTGCAGAACAACCTCTGTGTCTCAATATTCAGCCACCTCCGATTAGAGGTAGTACTTTAGCAAGGCTGAGACCAGAAGCTAGGCGGTAGCAGGGCAAAATTCTTTTAATCCTGTGGGGACCAGAAAGTTGTTAAAAGTCCCAAATCAGAGCACGACTGTCCCGGTAAGCTGCTCAGCTGATCAGGACTGTCAGGAAGCATACACTCAGTACCTTTGGAAGTACTGTAAAATATGAGAAAAGTAAGGGACAACAAACTTACAGCAAAGAGCAACTTAAGTAAAGTTTAATTCTGGGCTTTCTGGCTGAAATTGATCTGTACTTGGTATACACAGTAATTAGTTCAACTGAGTCAGTAATCGGGGAGGGGCATCCCATGAACCACGCGTTGGTCTTTGTTCTGTGTCTTAGTTGTTAGGTCAGTGAGAGGAAGACATAAATGGTGCTGGTAGTCTGGAGCTCTGCCCAGGCTCATGCTCAGCTGGCTACTTGTTGATACATGCAGAGAGGTCCTTGTAGGCCCTTCTGCATTGTGTTATTGGCTATGTGAGAAAGGAGCTACCTCTCTGCTGACTGGCTGCTTTGTATGGAGCAAGCCAATTGGCAGGAGGTTTGAAATGCTGTCAATTTTTCTATTGCAGCACCACTGTCTTCGAGAGCTTCAGAGGAGTAGTGATGTATGTCGGAGAACAGAAAAGAAACGAGCCAGTGCATAGCAGCCACAGCAGTGGGTGGACATGGACAATCACCAGCAGTCACACACCCAGACTTCTGTTCAGTAGCAGCAGGCAGCAGGCAACCCGCAGGGAGACTAGAAGAGAGAGCCCTGTGCGGGAAGAAAAAAGACCCAACTGGCTCCCAACCTGAACAAGCAAAGGCAGCGTACTGCTGCCAACTGCTAGAGTACTGAGTTGAGAAAGCAAGCAAGGAGCAAACCAAGCTCGGCATGGGAGCTCACCCTAGGCAGCACCAGCATGGCCAGCAAGCACCAAGAAAGACAGTCCCCAGTCTGGCAGTTTTAAGTTTTCAGATGGTGCGGGGTAAACAGCTGTACAATCAGGTGAATCAGAATATATAACAAATTAATTTCACTTGCAATACTGCTTTATCTTTGTTACTGAGAAGCTGGTTTGACTATTTTACACAGTTGAGGGAAAGGGAAGGGAGGCGTAAGCGTGATAGCATTAGTAATGGCATTTCCTGCAAGAAATAAAAAACAAACAAATGTATTTATCTGCTAGTTGGGGTAGAATGATGAAAGATTTTTTTAAACTTGCCAACTTTGTTCTTACTAGCTGAAGGTGAAACTGGGCCTGTGCTGTTGGTGGGACTGGTGCACCCTACAAAGAAAGCAGAAGTTGTTTTTAACACATTTTGCCCCAAGGGTATTGGTAGGGTCCTCTTTCCACCGCTGCCAATCCTGATCCTGCTTACGAGACCCATCCACTCACCTGGCCTGGCCTCTGAGGCCCACCCACAACACACTGCTGTGCTGCTTCCGGTTTCAGCATTACTGCCTCACTGTCTATCTGACCACCCACAGTGGAGGTGAAGGCCCAGAGGATGCCCCTGGTCATTTGTGGTGTGGGGTCCCGTGTTAAGCCTGGTGGGTGGCTGGCAACTGCTTCATCTGCCCATAGCCAGTCCCAAGCATTTGTCTCCTGTAATCCTGCCTTTTCTACATAAGCATGTCTCGTCATTGGATGCCGGCATGCTGATGCACCAGATGACTTATGCTTACTGCAGGCTCCTCACTGATGCCTTCCTCTGCACTGCCACCTGTGGTCATCCAGATCATCCAGATCGTGGTAGAGCAGTGGAACAGTGAGCTCCCTCTCCAGAGGAAGCTAGCGTCCATTGGGATGTTCGATCTCCTCTCCTGGCCAGTACTCTGACGGCTGTGGCTCATTCTAAACCGGGTCATCAGCATCACAAGTGGTAGTGTTACCACTGCACTGCTGGACCAACTAGAAAGCAGAAGTTTTGGGGTGGAGGACAGAAGCCAGCCCTGTAGGGCACTTTGCACTGTTGCAACACAACTTGCAGTGCCCCAAATGTTATAACTGACTTGGCTATGGTTTCTATTGTAGAAAGTTGGCACACATAAATGAAGGCTTAGCCCACCTAGGAAAGAAGGAAGGAAGCATAGCAAGTAGAGTACAGGGCTTGACTTTAACAAAAGAAGAACTACTGGCTAGGGGCCAGTGACTGAGCCCTATGGTGACCTGCTCTGTTAAGAAATTTTGTTTTTATTTAAAAATAAAAAATAAAGAAAATAATAATGTTTACACTGTCAATAAAGTGCCGCTAGTTTGCATCGTAAGTTAGTTGAACACACTTAACCGAAAGATCAACTGAGTAATTGATTTAAGCAGCTGTCCCTCAAAAATCAGCTGTTTTAAATGGCTACACTTTGTGGTACACTACTGCCCACCTAGGTACCCACTCCTGTGTAACAATGTTGTTAAAGCCTCTAACTTTGTGCCCTGTAGAGATCATGTTGTAATGATGACCTTACAGAGCCTAGTATGTCAAACAATGCTTCTTGCTAACAATGCGAACATTCTAGCAGCAAGGAAAGAATTGCTTGCCCAACTCCCCCTGGTTCTCAGCCCTATAGCACTGTCAAACATGCAGCAGCAGGGCACTACTACAAGGGAACAAGCAGGTGCCAACCAATTGGTCCCACAAAGGAGGTGATTCTCTTGCCTGAGGCCAGAATTGTGGGCCTCGGGCTGCCACTAAGTTTCCCTGCAGTAGTAGACTCGACTCAAAACAATCCTGTCATGACCCAAGGTTGATTAGCGGAGACTGTCAAGCACTAACAAAAAAAGAAGATTACAGAACTGACTCTTCATCAAGGATCATACAAGAAGTATTGGAGCCAGAAGGCAATTAAGCAATATACCATGAGAGGGTGTTGGTGATGCCAGGATTTACCCATGCCCTGGGGTGTAGTTTAGTCACGGCGCAGCCGGTAATCTTTCTTCACCAGGCGTGGTAAATCCTGGCATCTCTACTCCTCAAATGGTATATTGCAATTATACAATGTTCTCCTATTTTTGGCACATAGAAAAATAGTAAATAAGTATTTTAGTCATTTTAAGCTATATTTTACTGTGTTTATTGTTCCGCTGGGAAAAAATACTCCCTAGTTTGCTGGAGTCGCTGCTACTGTGCATGCATGATACTGAGTTAGCATTGCCGGTTGCAGTGTGTTTTTGAGGGCTGGAAATGTTTAAAATGTGCACAAAGCAATGAACATGGTAGAAAGTCATGGTTTCAATTTACGTCTGAGGGTATGCGGTTTCGTGTTGTAGTAACTATTCGTGCTTTCGATTTGCGGTCGCTATCAAGCAGGATTTCGCAGTCTTCCGAGTGCTGTGTTGGTGACTGTTGGAGTGATTTGGGGACATCCTGATGCGGTTGACCAGTGGCTGGCACCTCTTCTCGTGGGGTGATTGTAGATTTTACAACGGGAGAGGTGCGAGTCAGCCAATCAGTTATAGAGAATTTACGCTGTGTTTTGATGCCCATTGTATAATTGTCCACATATGCTCCATAATTAATATGAGTAGTAGCTCATAACTCTTCCAGATAGAATATATTGAATATATTTGTCCAGTCTACTCTTAAATTCATTCTTAGTTTTGCTAACAGTTATCTCAATAGGAAGAGAGTTCCACGGGTTCACTATGCATGAAATATAGAAGTATTGCCTAGTATTATGTTTAAGTCTGGTTCCCACAATTTATAATGGATGGCCCTTGTCTCTCTGTCTCCAGGTTTAACAAATATACCCAGTTCTGCCAATAAATAAGGATCTTGTATTATATTGAACATAAAAAGTAAATCCTCGAATGTGTCTAGTCTCGATCGGCATTAAATCTAATAGTTTTAGTCTCTCACTATACCCTTTTACTTCAAATCCATCAATATTTTTGTAAATCGTTGTATTTTTCCAATCTCTCTCTTTCTCCTTTTCTGGATGGATACCATAACTGGGATGCAAATTCCATGTGAGGCCTCACATATGATATGTAAAGAGGTATCAGGACACTTCTGTCCCTTGACACAATATTTATTTTCTGGACCATATAATACTGTTCAATTTCACTATTGCATCATTAGATTGAATGGAAGTGCCCAAGTTATTAGACACATGAATCCCCAGATGTTTTTCACAGATTGAATCTAATATTGGAGACCCATCCAAAACATATATGTTCATGGAGTTGTATTTTCCCACGTGCATTACCCTATATTTATCCCTGTTCATCTTCTTTTCCCATGTTGCTAAGCTAAAGATTTTCTCACAGAGGAAGGACCACAAAAAATATTTTCTCTGATGAATGACAAGTCTCAAAATAGCCAAACCATCCTTTCTACTCTTTGATAGTCTCCTACAAGTCAACTTGGATCAGCCCAGGGTCATTTTGTGTTCTACCTGGTGCTGCACAGCCTATGCAGCCTACCCTACTTGTTGAGAGCTAAGCTTTTGTTTAGTGCAAAACCGTCCATGTACCTTAAGAAGAGCACCCAAATCAGTACAAAACGCACAGATTTAGGAAAGGCCACTTGCCCATCAATTTAGTGAGAATTACCTGACACCTTTTTTCCCAAGGTACTTATCTAGTTTAAATTTAAAGGTAGAAGCAATGTTGACTGCCACCTCTTGGTTTTCTGGAAGTCTCAGCATGGTTAGTTAGGACTGTGCAATGTGGATGGTTGTAAATTCTATTTTTCTGCTTGATTATTCAGATTAGAATCAGAGTGCTATGCGTATCTTAAATTGTTTGGTCATTTTGTTTCTTTCACCTTTATGGAATATAGCCTCATTTTCTCACTTCAGTGTAGGTTCCATTTATTGTTCAATTTAGTGTAAAATCAACCCCCCAATTTGTAATGACTAGGTACATGTGCTGTGCGAATGTGCGGTGATTTACGCAACAGCTATCTTAGATATAATAAGACTATACATTGTGATATGAAACACATCCTTCAGTAGCCTGGGACAATTATGCAAGATGCATGTCCAGGTGAGGAGGAGGGAGAGAGATGTTCACAGGAGGTAAAGGGACTTGCCCAGAGTTATTTAGTAAGTGACTGGCAGCTGGGTTTAAACCTGGCTTTCCAGTCTGTTTGATTGGTTTGTGTGATACAGAATAGATGAAACAAAATGCTATTTATTAGTAACATTGTCTTGCTACATATTATTGTTGACTGAAATAAGGGGAGCTATGTTTCTGTGGTGAGGCAGCACATCCTTTGATTTTTTGATCCTTTTGTGGAGTGGGGGCAACGGTGATGGTGGGGGCAACAGTGCTGACAGCTCTAGAGCACAAGTTTAAAATTCCTGGCTACATCCCTGTGGCTAATTGCTTTCACTCAGCTGACCTCAGCAGAATGTGGCTTGTGTTTGAATTCTGTGTTATGTTGCAGCTATGCCTTCGGTACCAGCTGCCTCTGATTGGAGAAAGTACTTTAGCAAGAGGCTGAATCCAGAAGCCAGCAGTAGCAAGGAAAAGTCATGTTAATTCCTATGGGCACCAGAAATTTGTTAAAAAACTCCAACCTCAGAGCCAAACTGGCTCCTGGCAAGCTGCTGAGCCAATTGCTTTTGTGTTCATGTTGTTGCTTAGGACTATGGACAAGGAGTTGTTCTGAACCAGGTCACAGCCACTATGGAAGAATACCCAGTCATTAACCTGACCTGGAAACTGCTGCCTAGTGATAAGGCCTATGCCACAGTTCAAAAGGTGTCTGGTGATAGTGTGGGCACAGCAGAAGCTGTAGCCATAAATGTATGGGAGGAATTTACTTTGGTCTCTAACCACAGCCCTTAACATGGCTCCAAAGGACAAGTGGTCAGAATGGCAAGTTTGTAATATGGAGTTTAGTGCTACAGCAATACAGTGTAAGCATCCAGCAATGCAGTGATTTCCTGCATGCTAATGCATATAGACTTGTCCAGGCAGTGATCTGCCAACCAAAGACTGTGGGTAAGCAATGCAGAAAATAGTAATTGGTAATTTGCCAGTCTCACATGAAGAGGTGCCTCATGTGGTTGCCACAGTGGCATCCCTTCATATTCTTTCTGGGAGATGTAACATAGATGTAGATCTGTAACATTTATTAGGTGATCAGAAAGGGTTACAAGGGAAAAGAAACTGCCTGAGTTCATAGGAAGGTCCCAGGACAGGGCTTTGTTAAGGGACTGTAATCTGTTCATGGATGTTTTGAAGGAGCCCTTGTGGTTGTGAAAACCTATCAGGCAACCCAGTGACCTGGTAGGGATAGTTTGTCCTGATCAGATCAAACAGTCTGTCTGAGAAGAGCCTTGCTTTGAAGGATCCTCCTGTGGTTGTAGAAACCTTATCAGGCAATTGAAGCAGCTAGGTACGTTGCAGGTAAACATCCAGTAAATAGCATCATCTGGGGTACAGTAGAATGTGAACCAGTTTGGGCCAGTTTCTAGGATCAGAGTGGCAGAAAGAGGCCAATCGTTGTGACTGACAGGATGATGTGATAGATGTTTGGACCCCTTGAGAAGACTAACTGGCACCATAGCCCACGAAAAAGATGATATCATTAAACCTTTGGTGCAAGGTGCGTAAAGTGGTGAAAGTGTTGCAACTGCACCAGCCTTCTAAATCAGACCGCACTGCATCCATGGAAGCTTCGCCCTGACTGCATTGGACTTTGCAGTGGGCGCGGAGCTTGATACTGTCGTCCATATAATAAACTGGCTGGCAGTATAGCCTAGAGGTTAGAGGAACAAGGTGTGAACGAGCTTGATACATCCAGCAGACCAGACCTGAGTTTGATTCTCACAACCTCCACTTGCATACTGTGTGACTCTGAGCAAGTCACTTAAATACCCATTGCTCCCAGGTCACCCCTGAAAACAGGCACTTGTGCCTAAGCAGACCCTTACCCGGTTACCAAAGACTAAAAAAAAAAAAATAAAGCACATCATGTCTTTAGACCTAAATTAGGGAAAAAAATCACAATTTATGCTTGGTAATTGTGGCAGTGAAGCTATTAAAACTTTTCAGGAAGTAAATTGGGGTGTTGTTGTAGTTATTAAGACATGGCAGACGGATACCAATGGGACAATTTAACAGAAAATGAACCAGATGCACTTTCCAAATTGAAATCAATGCATGATGTGGTGATAAAGCCCTCTGATATGGGCAGAAATGTTGTTGTGTTAGAGATTGTTACCATACCGACGCATTGTATCAGAAGCATTGCATCAGTTGTAGGATAACTCCACTTACAAGGAGCTTAGTTGCTATCCAATGAAGCTGTTAAAAGAAAACTCAGATCATTTCTAGAATTGACTTTAGAAGAGCGTGGATAGACAAGGTTGAATTTGATGTGTTAAATTGTGACTATCCAGTGACACCAGTATTCTATCACATCCTGAAAATCCACAAGAATCCTCTTGTTCCACCAAGGCTTCCTACTGTATAATTTCTGAGAATGGGGCCCTGATGGCATCATTAGCAACATTCCTTGATGGATTCTTACAGCAGGAAGTAAAAACTACATTCTTACATTAAAGACACCATGGCTGTTTGCAGTCCTTCCAGGATTTTGTCTGGAAGGACTCATATATTGGCTATTCATTGATGTCACATCTTTGTACACAGTTATTAAAAGGATTTGGGGATTCAGGCAGTTAGCTTCATCTTAGAAACAGCAGCCACCAAATAACCTGTAACATGCATTACATTAGCCCTAAATTTGATTCTCAAAAGTAATTTTTTTTGGATGGTAAATATTACCTGCAGATTAGTGGTATAGCTATGGGTTTGTTTGTGGTCCCTCTCACGCCAATCTTTTATGGGTTGGTGGCGGGGTGGGGGTGGGGCCTTCTACAACCCATTGGCCAACCCATTTTATTTCAACATCATTCATTATGTGCGCTTTATAGATGACATCCTGGTAGTTTGGGAGGGCACAACATCAGCCTTGCATGACTTTTGGATTACATTAATGCGAATGATCTGGGACTCCGTTTCACAGCCTAATTTGACAAAATGCAAATTAATTGTGATGATTTAACCTTGTTTGGTATGACATCTGGATCAGTGGTAACATCAGGTTTCAGGAAGAGTACTGCAGTAACGGTGTTCTGCATGTACAAAGCTCTCATCCCAAACATTTTATAAATAATTTACCATATGGACAATTGTTTCTTGAGGCACAATTGTTCCAAGTTAGTGACTTTGAAAAGAAGCTGCAGATTTGTTTTCAAGACTCAGGAAAAAGGGATATAGTGAAATGATCTTGCAACAAACTTTAGAGAGAGCAACAGCTTTGGATAGAATACTGCTGCTAGAATACAGAGAATGGGAAGAAGAGGCTCAGGCAGAATGAGTTACCTTGTCACTACATATGTTTAAGGGCCATGGATCTTAAATCTATCATAAATCGCCATTGACATCTGTTGGGAACAGACTGTGATTTAAAAGGTTTAAGAGAGATGGGACCCAGAGTCACTTTTAGGAGAGGGCAAATCCTAAAAGACATGTTAGTCCACAATAGTTTTCACACAAATCAGAACACAATAACTGGTTACCTCAGAAACCATATGGTGTCTTTCTGTGCAAAAGTTATAACTTATCAACTTGCAGTGCAAAGTAAAACTTTGGAATCCCTCGATTCTGGGGTAAGGAGGTACAGATAAGGCAGTTCATCAATTGCAGCACTTGTTATGTAGTGTAGGCCTGTGGTGCTCCTGTGACAAAGTATATATCGAGCAGACTACACGACCCTTAAAGAATGCATCCAGGAGTACTACAGGGCCATCAGATGCAGAGAAATTGCACATCCCATTAGCAAACATTTGGAAGAAACAGAACATTTAGAAGACAATACAGTGTGTTAGATGGGGATAGAGCAGGTGCCATATAAACCATGGAGGGGGAATAGGTTCCAACACTAGCCCAAAAATAATTGATGTGGATTTTAAACTTAAAACATTGAAACTGAAGGGATTTTGATGACCACATGAACTGGGGCCCTTTTTGTGAACTATTAACATATTACTTTTATAATTAGAGCAATGAGAGTTTCAAAACATGATCAAATTATTATTATTATTTTTTAATGATTTTTCTCTCATGGCTCCTGGTTGGCTGTAGAATATATCCCACCATCCTCCTGGCCCGCACACCAATATCAGGCTGACTTCCCTGCATCCCCATGGCTTGCCCTCGTTGGCAGGGTGGTGAGGAGCCCCAAGCTCAACTCACATTGATATGGATCCAGATCGGAGGAAGCACCAATCTGGGTTGGGCTGCGGAGGCCAGAGGCTCATGCTGCCCAACCAGGAGCCCTTTTCCTTATTCTTGTGGTCCCCAAGAGGTGGAGCATGCAATGATGCCAGTGACGGTGCACATGCTCCCATGCTGCACTCATCAGGCATCTGTTCCACCTCTACCCATCTAGATGCAGTGTTGATGGCCAGCCCCAGCCACCGCTTAGGGGCCAACACACCAACGCCTGGTGACCCCCCCTTGTGGAGAGGAAGAGCTGTTCCTGGGATGCTTAATCCCTCTTCTCCCTGCTGACCCCTGGCAGCTTGCACTTGCTCCTAACACGGGTCCCAGCATGGTATGAGGTATGGTGTCCAGCGCCCAGCCTCAGTGCCACCAGGCCGGCTTCATGATCATATTTTGATATAAGTTGCACACTATTTATTTCTTATTAATGAAATGTTAGTATTGCCATAATATTTTAGGCACTGATGTGATGACAGTAAATAGGAATGGTTATGTGTATGCAGCTCAATTGCTATTAATACTGATAGTTTTCAGATTACTTTTTCTTTGCCATAGATATCTGCAAACATTGTGCTAGGTTTTAATTTTCCCCGATCGTCAGTGAATTGTTAGGAAGTATTAAAATGTTTGGAAACAACTGATGTTTATGAACAATTGATGTTGACATAAATTCAATATTAAAATACACTGAAGCATACAGGGTTCTTTTAAATTCACTGATCTTTGTACATAAGCTATACATTGTTGACACTCACATAGTCAGTTTGCTTGCCTGCCTGTTGCTCTCATGCAATTAAGTGGGAGTTAAAGGAATAGGTCCAAGAATTAATTGAACATGCAGACAAGCAAACAGCCAGAAGCATGGGTTATTCCTCATACACAGTGTCAATTTACTTTAATTTTCATTTTAAACTCCTGTTTGTCACAGTATTTAAAGGAAGTCTCCCATAGTTTCACACCAATATTTTCCAACTCCTTATGTGTAACTGTTGTGTGCCTCCTCCAGTTGCCAGCAGTCCTATTGCTGTCCAAATCTAGATTATAAATAAAATATACAGCCCCTGAAGTTATCAATGTGTTTGTCCTCCATTTTAACATCAGTGCTGCTGGAGGATGATGTCCTCAGAGCAACAGATAATGGTGCTGCACTAAATGCAGTTCCGCCAGTTAACCAAACCCACAATGTTTGGTTCCCCACTTGAGTAATGGAGGAACCCTTTAAGAGTTGTGCACATCCTGAAGTGCAGGTCTAATAGGGATTAGGACCATGTGTGTGATGCAACACTGATTTGACATGTACATACAGTATTCATATAAGGAATTGCCTGTATGTGTTGTATTACTGTTTCTGTTAGCAAAAACAATTTACCCAATAAATGACTCTGGGTACAAAAGAGTTTTAAGTGTTATTATACAGTTGTATTATGTTCTGTGTGTGTTAGCATTCTCTGTTTTGATTAACACCAACAGTGAGAAACAGTCTTGCATATGCCCTTTCCCTTTGTAACTAGGTAGTCAGCAATTGGATGGCTGATGTAAGGCAATAAAGAATTCAGCTATAACAAGGAATAGGTTACCAGGACAGCATCAGCTGCAGCATATGGAAGAAGGGTAATCTAGTGGTTAAAGCACAGGCAAAAGAACTGGGAGACTCTGGTTCAAATCCTACAAAAGTCCCTTACTCCCTAACCCTTAGCAAGTTCCCTAACCTCCTTGGGAACTGTGATGGCCCTCAGGTCCATGACTTTAAAAGTACCCATTCCCATTATAAATCACTAGCAGTGATGTGAGAGCTGCAGCACTTCACTTTGAAGGTACTGAAGACAAGCTGTGGCAGCCCCCTGCTTTGTAATGCCAGCATTTGAAGTAGGATGCCCTCACAAATCAAATGCCACACTTCAGCTGTTGTAGGTAAAGAAACTAATCAGTCTCAGTAATTTTAGTGCTCTGTATTTGCTTAGCTCATTCCTCCCATGTCATATGCACTCTGTGTCTTGGTATTTCCAGTCAGAAACTCAGATTTAAGGAGCATTTGATATGTAAAACAATATACTTTATAAAGTAAATGATCTAGCTCTCAACTTTCAGGCTGCTGAAAGGGGTGCTTCATTTGTGCAAAGGAGAATTCAGTTTTGTGATCCTTTGGGAAACTGTCAGGCCTACCTTGTAAATGAATCTTCTGAAGGGTGTTCACCTGGTTCAATACAGATTGACTGATTGACTGCCTGATTGTCTGATTGATTGACTTATTCTTTCTACTGCTCTCCACAACATGTTGCAACTGTCTCACAGAGAGAAATGAACAGTACAAAGAAACAGATTCTGTTTCCTGTGAATGAAATACTATTAGATGTATTATTTGCTCTACACATACAGTATTAAGGCTACAAGTACTACTCCTGTGTGGAGTTGCATGACAGAACTGTCTTGAGCCATTGCAAACTTAAACTAACATCATTATAGACAGCATTGATACCTTATGTTTCCTTCTGCACTGTTGCTACAGTGACATCAGGGAATGGGAGGGCTGTATTACAAGTGACCCATTTGCATGTAAATGGAGGCTTGCTTGACACTTTACTAGCTTGTAGTCAGAGCCCAGACTCTAGATATGTGTAGCAGAAGAAGAAATGACTGATCTCTTATTGACATATGTACAGTAATTGATGTAATGTATAATAAATACATCAGACATATCCAAATCATAAATATACAGGAGTCTTCTTTAAGCACTAAGGTATGGTAGCCATGCCCCCCAATGAAGAGGTTTTGGTGCTTTGAAGTGCTGGGGCTAGTCAAGTTGTGTTTATCTATTTGCACAGATTTTATTTTAAATTATGGTTTTGCACATTAAATTGAACTGAATTACATCAATGCATAGGAGTGCCGCATTTTTGTCTTGCTATGTTACTTTATACTTGGTAGTTGTGCTCTTTGGTAGTGGAACAGTAGTGTGCTCAATAGGAATGGATTGTTACCTGTCCTATGAAACACTATGCAGTCTAAAGAATTATTGGGGCATGATTAGCCCTATAGGTAGTAGGCAGTTTAATGTTATACCCCAATTTTGCACTTTAATAACTTCTGCAACCATTCAACAGATTTGCATGACATTTTGCATTCATGGTCTTGTTGGGTAGTTCTCTGAATGTTCTAAGTTTCATTCTGTTTGGATGTGCAGATTCTGAGTTCTGGATAGTGCAAAAGTACATTTTGCCACTTTTTTCATTGGTTTTAATGGGTTTTTATCTGACACTAGTAGTGCTCACATGGTTTGGAATTTTCATCTGAAATTTTCTGGGTAGGAAGGGCTAGCCCATAGATGTGCCTTTTGCTGGTTGGTGAGAAAATAGTAATACATTTAAATGTGATTTAATTTTAATATTTTTATAAATTGGTTCTGAGCATGCTCAGTAAGCACCTCAAGATAGCTTATTTCTCCATGATGGGAGTACCTGGTCTAACTCCTTGTGTTCCCGGGTTCTGGCTTTGTGGCAGGCATTGCGGCACAATTCTTTCTAATCCTGCTTTGTTGCAATGTTTGCATGGTCCTGACTTGCATCAAACGCATCACCGCATGTCCACTGCAATCACGAACCCTTTCTAAAATTTAGCCTAATGTCTCCACCAATTGCCTTTGATTATTGTTAGTATCAGGCTCATTAAGACCTCTGTCTGCTGCCTCAATTAACTGAAGCAATTCTTGTTCTGTTATTTCATTAATTACTGTACATTGCCTGTTATGTCATATTCAGTTGGAAAATTAACAAGTGTTTCATCCCATCACCTGATAAATAAGAGCTAATGACATCCTGGCCAAATGGTTTATTTATTACTGAGAAATGTTTCTTGTGGTTAATTTTCCTAAATAGTTTAAGCAGATTACAATACACTGAAAAACATCAGTTTTATGTACTGGGACAAATGATAGCTCAAAGTTTTTGCTGTGCTGATGCAAGTTCTCTCTTGAATAAAATAATTATTGTTACAGTTTGTTCACTTAGTTCAAGTGGGTTTGAATTGTCACTTGTTTTTCCATGCCTCTCTTTCCTCTTCGTGTCTTTTTTCCTTTTTTTTTTTTAAACTTTATGAATTATAATGATTGCTGCCACCTTCTGTCACTGATTCCTGGCTTGAGACATGCACACTCACATGAAAATGGGGATGAGCCAGTTCTCGATCTGATTGCTTTCATTTGTCTTTATAGGAGCTGTTTGACCTCCCTCGACCTCTGTCTTCCTTTTGACTGGGAGTGGTACAAATTTTCCCACTGATAAATTCTATTATTGGCATAGTCCTGTTCATCCGCATTAATATTTTCTTCCTCTATCAATTTTTGTTCCCATTTCTTGGCTTTCTCAATTAATTTAATATCCAAATCTTTAATTACTGTCACATTTTGAAACTTTGCCAATTCATCATACAATTGTCAATTCTTCTAAAATCTTGAATTTTATGAAAGTCGTATTCAATCTGGATTTTAGGAGGCAATATAGTGTAGTGGTTTAAGGCTCCGAGCTGCAAACCTGGAGAACTGGTTGAATCCCACAGCCCCCACTTGCATACTGTGTGACACTGAGCAAGTCACTTAACTTCCTTGTGCTCCAGGTCGCACCTGGAAACAAGCTTGATATTGTAATGTAACATTTCTTTGACTACAGCTTTTCCCAGTCTATGAAAGATTGACTGTATGTTATATGGCACTTTGGTTTGGTCTGCCACTAAAAGACCCTTACGTTCTTTCTGTCTGCCAGGCCCATCTGTTGCTGTGGTGAGGACCCTTGCTGGACCATGTGAATAACTGATGGATGCAGAAAATAATGAATAAAGGTTTATTCTGTACAGCAGACATGTTCTCTTTGTGAGAGTCCAGCCCCAGGCTGATAATTTCTCTGACTGACTGGCATTACATGGCACTGCCAGGCAATGCAACAAATTATTACATGCAGGTTCTAAATGATCATAAATGGGCGCAGCTAACAGAAGCCCTTGTTAATGTGTGCTTCACATCACTGCCGGACAGTGAATGTGAGCACCACTCAACAAGCAATAACTATTATAACAGTTAAAACCATTTTTTTTCAAGCAGTGCAAGGCATGGCACATTAAACAAAACAGTACTCACTGCGGGGGGAGAATCTGACTACACTGGGACCAGTCAGAGTTGCACCAGAGGGAGGGGAATACCAGCACTTGAGGCTTGGACATGCCACAAGTGCTAAAGTGTGGGGAAAGGGAAGAGAGGAAGTTTAGCAGCTGGAGGATTCCCAAAATGCAAGCTAACAGTGCAATTTACAGTTGCAGAACAATCACAAACATATGAACTCTAGAATTATGAAAGGTGTACCACCAGTGTGTCCGGTTAACAAAAGTTGAAGACCTCTGTCAACTTTTCTGGTCAGTGGGAATGGAGGCATGAGTTGCTTGCACCAGTTCCTGATAGGACAGGGTCAGGTCGTTAAAAGCAACCCAGGAGTTCTGCAAACTGTCAAATCCACACCTCTTGACTCTGTAAGTCCAGGATCCATTGGTGAACTTCTTAAGATCTTCTCAATTTGGTAGACCAGTGCATGTACAAGAGAGTCCTGAGGAGGAGGAGGAGGAGGAGGAGGAGGAGGAGGAGGAGGAGGAGGAGGAGGAGGAGGAGGAGGAGGAGGAGGAGGAGGAGGAGGAGGAGGAGGAGGAGGAGGAGGAGGAGGAAGAAGAGGTAGAAGTAGTAGTAGTGTTAGTAGTCTCAGGAAGGTCATCTGGCAAATCACGCAAAATGGAATCTGGCTGGAGAGTGTCAGGGTGGGAAGATCTGCAGAAACTGGTTACAAGTTGCCTGAAGGGATCTCGGCTTCAGAGAGGATGGCAGGCCTGCTGCCGCTTCATTGTTTGGTGGACTGGGGTAACCTGGAAGGGTGTTACTCAGGTACTCATGTTTCAAGTGATTGATGTGAACTTTGTTGTGTACCAGTTTTCCATCAGACTTGTAGTAGATGAACATGCACAGGAGGAAACTTTTCTGCAGTGTAGAAGGGACCAGTCCAGGAGTGAAGCAGTTTCTTGGTGGCACCCAGAACTAGGACAGGTTGGTACAAATATACAATGTCTCCAATGGAGAATGAAGGCTCATGCGACTTGGCTGTTGACATTTTCTGCATTGCAGATTGTCTCTGGCCCAAAGAGTGATTGCAACATGTCTGTCAAGTTCAAGTTGTTTCAGCATAGGAATAATGAAGGAAGAAGCTGACTTAGGAACATCTAGCAGCAAGAGATCCCTGTCCAGTGAGTTCTTAGATGGCGTCTATGGACTAAGAAAAATTCTGTGTATGCTGTACTGTTGACACAAGGGCTGGTATTGTAGGCAAATGCACAAAGGAACAAAATGATCCCAATTGTTGTGAGTCTCATCCAGATACTTGGAGAGTGTGCTGAGAATGGTAGACATCATTCTTTCACTCTGTTGCATTGGATGATAACTGGTTGTGTGAGTCTTTTGATGTTGAGAAGTTTGCAAGTTTCTGAACAATGGTTGAAAGGTAGTTAGTGCCTCTGTCTGAATGCAGTACAACCAGCCACTCAATCAATCAATCAATCAAAATCTTTATTTAACCAGGTGGAACACCGTTGAGAAGAACTCATTTTCTAGGTGGACCTGGACAATAAAACATACTCAGTACACAGATATACAAACATTCATAGCTATACATATTCATACATATAATAAGTTTTATATATATGGTATATACATGTTCAAGTTCAGTACATAATGTAAATTGTGCACACAGTAAACATGTGAATACACAGAGAAAATAATGTTCACATCAGTATACAGAGGAAACAGGATCCAAATGGAGAAAGTGACGGGTTATTATAAAGCTGGACTAACACTGCTAACAAACATAGGCAGGTACCTAGAGTGACATAAACATTGATAAAGAATTTGGTGAGGCCTTTGAGTGAGGAACAGAGGTTAAGAACAGAGGAAGATGATGAGGGGTAAAATGGGGCATACATAACGGGAAAAGGAAGGGCAAAACAAGGATACTTGAAAGGAAAGAAGAGTCGCTGCATAATGTGCCTCTGAAGGTAAGAGACAAGTGCGATCATTGGAGAAATAATTACTGATTCCAAGATTAAGCACCTGTGGTATGGTATGATATGGGTACCTATAAGGAGGGAGGAATAAAGAAAAGGTGGAAACTATCAGATACCAGGGGTACTCAGTGGCACAGAGACATGGTGTCATATCATTAATCAGGGAAGCAGTTATAAGACTCTTAATAGATCGTATATAAAGCATTTTGAATGCTGAGAAATTGATAAGGTAGGCCAGTTTTAAGGATTTTTGTAAGTTGTTCCATAGTATAGGTAGTGCATAGCTTATGGATGATATACCAAAACGCGATTTGACTTTTGGTACAGTAAGTAAGATATAGGAGGCACTTCTCAGGGCGACTTATCTACTGAGTATGCATTGTTATATATTGAGGTAGCTTTTAGTGATTGCTCTGCACGTCCAGTAAGCAGCACTTTTTGTCCTCTATAGGCAAGGGATGTCCATCCAATCACAGCATAAGGAGCAGTGGTGCATGGAATACGTGGAACCAGTAATGAATCTTATAGCCCTATGGTATAGTATATCTAGTTTGGCTTAGTGCAGAGGCAGGGCCTTGGCCATACAACAAAATAAGCATAGTCCAGCATAGTCCAGCAATGATAGGAATGTGGTGAGTACTAGTCTCTTTTGGCATCCTGGGTGAGCAGATGTTTGATTCTGTAGAAGAGGCCAAGCCTCTACCTAGGCTTTTTATCAGTTCCTCTGTATGTTTGAGAAAGGAGAGCTTGTGATCGATCCACATCCCCAGATATTTGAATTTGGTTACAAACTCTAGTGGCTCACATAGGAGTGTGGTAATCTGGGGAATGGATTCTTGTGTAGCAGGGTTGTTTGCATAAATAAAGGGTGAGAAGAGCATCGCTTCTTATTTTTTTTGCATTCAATAGTAGTTTCTGGTTAAGCAGTTGTAGTTGCAACTGATTAAATTCCTGCTGAAGGTCCATGCATGCTGCTTCAGGAGTAGGTCTGTTAATGTAGAGTACTGTATCATCAGCAAATAGGTGGATGTTGGCAGGTTTGATTCTATGTTGATTCCATTAATATAAATCACAAATAGTAGTGGACCTAGTATGGAGCCTTGTGGTACACCCTCAGTAGAGGTTTCATCAGTGAGAATTCCTTCCGCTTTACCTGCTGCTAGCAACCTACAAGGTAGTTTGAGAACCATCTCAGGGTGGGGGAGTCCATGCCAATTTCACAGAGGGATACCAAGAGCAATTCATGGTTAACAGTATCAAATGCCTTTCTTAGATCCAGAAATACATGCACACAAAATTCTTGGCATCCAGGGCCTCCTGCCAGTCATTGGTAACCTTTGCCAGGACCGTAATGGTGCTATGGCATGTCTGAAATCCTGATTATAGTGGGTTTAGCAGATTTTCAGATTTTAAGAAGTTCCTAAGCTGGGCAGTTTTCCATATAGGAGGATTTCATCATGCAAGAGAGATAGATTGAATAGATGAGTAATGGGCACAGCCAGGGCTAGGAAACTAATTTTTTAGGAAATATGGTCGATGTGGTCAGCACCAACTCTTCCTGGTATCCAAGTGTAGGAGTAGGTCTTCCACCTCCTTCAGTGTTGCAGGAGAACACTGCAGCAGTGACTGAGCTACTAGGTCTTGTGTCCTGATTTGGGAAATAAAGGGTATTGGCGGGGAAGTATTGAAGGCTAACGCTGCAGTAGCAAAATGATTATTAAGCAGGTTGAGGATTAACTGTTTATCTGTTACTATGATGTCGCCCTTGGATATTTTGCAGGTAAGAGTTGGAGGATGCATGACGTTCGATCTCTTCAAGGGTTTTCCAAAATTTGCTAAACACCTGGAAGAAGTGTCAAGTTCAGCCTGAAAATAACTAGACTTGGCCTCCTGACCATCTTCTTACATAGGTTCCTGACCTCTTAAACGAGATCCAGTCTGCCAGGGTCTTAGATTATCTATCATTTTTCTAGTGTAAGTCTCTATTAAGTAATGTTGCAAATCCGCTGTAAACCAGGCATTTCTTCTTAGTGCAGTTTTTAACCAGGGTGCATGTTTGTCTAGTGCCCCAAGCACAATTCCTGGAAAATATAGTATGCCAATATATCATACGCCATGTTTACTGTTTTTGCTAGCTAAATCCTGCCATCATAGAGAGTCCCTCAGGTCACATATAAATGCACAAGGGTCAAAGTTCTGACGATTCCTTTTAACAGTATATTTGGATGTAGAGGCTACTTTTGTGGGATCTCACACAGGTAATGAAGCGGTGGACACTGATATCTGAGAAGAGTATACCAGCATGAAAGAACAGGTAAGGTTTATTTACTAGAGTAAGGTCCAGCAGTGTGCTATTATTTGGATTCTTTTGTTTGGTAGCATGACTTCCGTTATGAGTTGGGATAGCCCGAAGGAGTCACAAAGGCTTTTGTGGTTTGGATATACTGGAACACCAGTCCAGGTTAAGGTCACCAATATAATTACTTCTGAGGACACGGACCCTAAAAATGCTGTTTAGATGGTCTAAAGTAGCATTCCAGCCAATGATGATCTGTAGCATTCTACGACACAGAAGGAGACAGATGGGGAGAGCTCGATTTTGAGAGACAGGCTTTCATATTCTTTGGGAATTGAAGCTGAATTAATAACAGAGGCTGACAACTTGTCATGGACATAGATGGCAACCCTCCACTTCTTGATTGTGTATCTGTTCTGAAGATGTTGTAGGATGGTATGTTCACCTCAAAGTCTGTGGTACCAGGTCTAAGCCAGGACTCGGGGACCACCATGATATTAGGCTTAGTATGAAAATCCAAGCCTGTATAGAAGCAACATTTTTAGAAGGCTGCATGCATGGACGGCAAGAAACTCACTCTTCTGATATTGGCCAGCTCCGAGGAGATGAGATAGCACCTGTGGGACCAGGGTTTAGCTCTACATTACCAGAACACAATAACAGAAGCAGCAAGAGTTTCTTGATGGCCTCTAGGACTAGTCTATGTGCTCTAATTTATTCTCACTTGCATGGATATTCAAGTAAGTTAGGAGGATCGCTGAGGCAGAAACCAAGGGAGCATAACGCGAATAGACAACAATCATAGCTGAAAGGGCAGGGAGGTCTGAGGAACCGACAATGACAAAGGAGTCGCATGGCTCAAGGGCCCTCCTGACAGGGTTCCAATCCACCATGGTATCTGCACTAAAGGGTCCAGTTCGGTAGTTGGAATACCCAAGCACAGAATCTTGAGGTGCCCATTGTACCCAGATAGTCTGCTGTAGTAAAAGGTTTGTATTCCCTAGTAGGGTGCTGCAGTTGAATATTAACAATCTCAAGGGAGCATAGTAGAAGAAGACAGAGCAGCAAATATCTGGCCTTCATAATTAAGTTGGTTCACAGCATTGGTCATGGGGTAAAATACTGCTTAATGTCAGGAGGCAGGAGAAGGAGTACAAGAATACTGGAACACAAGTCCAGATTCCTGCAGCATGGCAAAAGGATAGCCTTTTGAGGATTTTCAGGCACGAGCTTAAAATGGAAACATATAATCCAACAGTGAAAAGCAACAGATGTCTTGAAGGTTTCACAAGCACAGCTTAAGAAAGTGGAGGTTTTACAGGCATGCAGTTTGAAGAGGAAAAAGTATTATCCCAAAGTACATAAGCAACAGATGGTTTGGTGGTTACAAAGCATGCTGCTTGGGGAGGCAGTGGGCTCCCTATGAAAAGAAAGTAGCACACTAGCCTCTGAGGCTGGGAGATCTGAGGGCTGTGGATTCAGTTCTCACATCTGGTACTTGGGTTAATATCCCAGTATTGACACTGTAGTGCAGCATGAGAGGTGCTGCACTTCTGAGGTGCCGTCTTGATGAGACGTTGAAACCAAGGTCCCATCTGCCTGGATTTGGTAGTTCTGGTGGATGTTAAAGATCCCATGGCACTTATCGAAAAGAGTAGGGGAATTTTTCCCGGTGTCCTGAGCCAAATTTCCTCATTCACTAAAAATACCACCAACAGCTTAATCTGGTTCAAGGTCAGTTGGCAAGGCAAGGCAAGGCAAAATTTATTTAAAAGACTCCCAATCCCGAGGCTCTGGCGCCATACAAGCATTTAAACAAACATATTTAACATAAAAAGAATATAAATTCACATATAAATACAAATCAATACAAAATTTTTAAAACCTAACAATAAATCCATCTCTAAAGTTGGCATTCATCTGTATCCCCCTCCCGGTCATGCCTGAAAATAGGCAGGATTTGTCTAGTGCACTTACCCGGTCAACAAAAACTAAATAAAAAAAAAAAAAAAAACAATACTCATCTTGAGAGAGGAGGTGTGCTCCTTTAGGAAAAAGAGCAGCTGAATGTATGAGGAGAGTGCCCAATTGAAGAGATCTTCCTCAAAAGCCAACGTGTATTTAAAGGTGGCCTGGGAGGGATGGGGAGTGGGGCAAAAATCAGTTCAGTAAAACTGGCTGTGGAGCAAAAACAATTCACTTCACTAAAAACGGGCAGAGAAGCTGCTCTAATTTAAAACTAACAGGGCAGTTTTATGTACTGAAAGCTTGCAAGCAGGGCTCAGCTTAGACTTAATTCAGGAAATAAAAGAGATTCACTTCACTAAAAGCGAGCAGAGAAGCTGCTCCGATTTAAATTTAACAGGGCACTTTCATGTACTGAAAGCCTGCAAGCAGGGCTCGGCTTCAGATGAGGGCTAGGGCAAGGCAGGATCGAATGCCAGTTGGAAGTAGCCGTGGAGTGAAGGCAATAAATTCAAAGAAAGAATACTAGTCCAGCAGCTCCATACCTATTGCAGAGGGAGCAGTCAGTGCTACGCCTGAGGAGAGGGAAGTTGAACCACACACTGCAATTCAATCGAGGAAGACTTCGCCCTTGAGGGCTGGCAATCCCCTATTGCAGAGGGGAGCAGTCGGGCGGCTACACCTGAGGGAGATGGAAATTTGAACTGTGCACCATGGTTCAATTGGAGGAAGACTTTGACCCTCGGAGGGCTGGCAATCCCCTATTGCAGAGGGGAGCAGTCTGGCGGCACGCCTGAGGAAGATGGAAATTTGAACCGCACACCGCGGTTTGATTGGAGGAAGACTTTGGCCCTGAGGGCTGGTAATCCCCTATTGGCGGAGGGGAGCAGTTGGGTGGCTATGCCTGAGGGAGATGGAAATTCAGACCGCACACCGTGGTTCAATTGGAGGAAGACTTTGGCCTCGGAGGGCTGGCAATCCCCTGTTGCAGAGGGCAGTCGGGCAGCTACGCCTGAGGGAGATGGAAATTTGAACTGCACACCGTGGTTCGATTGGAGGGAAGACTTTGGCCCTTGGAGGACTGACAAATGACTGTGTTGAGGAAGGCACTTGCCACTGTGGCAGCTTTAATGTCTTTAGGAGATTTGTTCCAAATGCTTAGTCCATAAAAACAAGAATGTATTTGTTGCTGAGTCAACGGATGTAGGCAAAGGCCCAAGAATGTTTGTGCTGATTGTTTGGAATGGTTCAGTGGCTACAGGCATTGGAATGATGTGTGCTTTTGTTGGTTTGGCAGGAGGCTTTCTTTGGGAGCAGGGCTGGCAGAATTTGACAAATTGGACAATGTCTTTGTTCATTTGAGGCCAGAAGAAGTGAAGCCTTGTCTTTTGAGAGTTCTGTGTATTCTCATATGACCTCCAGAAAGTGGAGAGGCCTGAGTGGAGAGAAGAACTTCATTGACTAGAGAGGCTGGCACAACTAGCTGTACATGAGTTCTATCCATGTGATGGCCCCTGCCTTCTTTGGTCCAAATGTGGAAAAGCATGTTATTGAGGAAGTATTGAGAAGCAAAGAAAAGGACATCCTGGTGATGTTTCTTTGTTATGTAAGGTTCCAGACTCTAAGTATGTGATTATGTCTGTGAATTGAGGATCAGTTCTTTTGTTGAGTTTTAACAGTTGCCAGGGACAGATCAGAAGTAGAGAAGGTGAGAAGCTCTTGGCTGCTTGCATAGATGAGGACTTGTGTATTTTTCTGTAGAAGCAGTTGGTAGCAGCAAAGCAACTTGAGGTGCTGTAGAATGTCCACAGGTAGCACATCCGTGGTGTGGAAGGGAAGAGCTTATAAGTAGGATTCTTCATTTGTTGATGATGCGGAGGATAGCATCTCTGGCTTACACCATCGGCATTGGAGTGAACTCAACCTGGTCTGTACTGAATTTCAAAGTTGCAGGATTGCAGCATGGCAATCCATTGGGCTAACTTGCCTACTGGTTTCTTCATTTCAAATAACCATCTGAGAGCAGAGTGATTAACGATAGCTATAAAGGAGGAGTAGTGAAGGTAACAGTCAAATTTCTTTATGGCAATTACCATGGCTAGACATTCTTTTCTGTGATGCCATAGTTCTGCTCAGCTGAGGAAAGAGCGCCGGCACAGGAGACAATTCATTCTGTTCCATCTTGACTTTGACAGAGCACATGCCCACTGCAAAGGAACTAGCATCTGAGTAGAGCTTGAAGGTTGGTTGAAGCTGGGTAGGCCAATACTGGAGAAAATATTAGGTTTTCTTTCAAGGTTTTAGAGGCATCTTTGCATTTGAAGTCCATGTATAGTCACATCCCTTTTGGTGAGGGCGCAGTTCTTGATAGCCTTTGACTGCTGAGAGCTTGTCTGTGTCTGGAGATATTTGAGCACTAACAACATGTCCCAGGTAATGAATTTGATGCTGTGCATAATAACACTTTTCTGGGTGAAGCTTAAGATTGGCTTGTCTGAGACATTTGAACACTTCTTTGAGATGTTGCAGGTGCTCTGGCAAGGTTCTGCTGAAGACAGTAACATCATCCAGATATATTGGCAAGATTTCCAAGACAGCCCACTTAGTACATTTTCCATAACACGTTGGAATGTGGCAGGACTATTCCAAAGTCCCATAGACAGACATTTGAATTGAAAAGTCCCAAGTGGCAGTGCCATGTTGTGTATGGATGAGCGTTGGATCAATGGAAACTTGGTAGAACTGACTCTGAAGGTCTAGAGTGGTGAAGTATGCAGGGCTGGCTGCACCAAGACTCTCTAAAGGCATCTTCGGTTGTAGGTGAGGATGAGCATCCTGCACTGTGTAGGCATTGGGTTTTTGTGGTTTACCACAGTGATACTCTTTGTCCTTCTTTACCACCAGCAAGCAAGGTGCACCCTAGGGACTTGTAGACTCTTCAACAATGTCTTGTTCCAGCATGTTTTGATTATGTCCTCAAAGACTTTTTCTGTGTGTGTCCCACTTTGTAGGCTCACTGACGGATTGATTTATGGTTGGGCTGCACTTCAGTTTTGTGTTGCAGGATATCATAGCATCCAAGCTTGTTATCTGGACCTAAAAACATTCGGTAATTCTCTAGGAATTTGAAGTTTGATGCTTTTCTGTTGGAGATGCTGGAAGGTTTGAAGAGGATAGTTACTGACTGAGGGTAACTCTGTTGAAGGTGGAGTGACAGTACTGACAGGACTAGAGTTGGTGGAACCAGGTTGAGGTTCTTGCATGAGATGGAGTTGGTCCCCTGTAGACAAGAAGACAAACTTTCTGATGTTGGCACCTTTGAGATGACTACTGGCTCATCTGTGAAGTTGCAACATTTTCGAAGACTGTGCCACCATTCACCGCTGATACGGTGTTACCTGGAAGGAGACCTAACGAATGGCACGGGGATCCTGATGATGCCAACAACATCTTGTGGAAGCAGTCTACTTTAGTCTTGACAATCAATACCATCTCTGACTTAGGAGGCACATTGACCGTGTCTATAGCTGCAAGTTGCCTCTGAGGATCTAGTGACAGTTTGTTTGAGGTAAAGTCTAGGATGGCTTTGTGAGCTTTGAGGAAGTCCAGGCCAAGAATTACTGCAATTTATAGTGCATTCTCCACCGTGTGTTGCATTTTGGTTTGGTATGCCACTAAAGACTCTTACATTCTTACTGGTCTGCCAGGCCCATCTGTTGCTGTGGTGAGGACCCTTGCTGGACTGATGAATAACTGACAGACACAGAAAATAATGAATAAAGGTTTATTCTGTACAGCAGACATGTTCTCTTCCTGAGGTCTAGCCCCAGGCTGACAATTTCTCTGAATGACAGGCATTACATGGCACTGCCAGGCAGTGCAACAGATTGTTACATGCAGGTTCTACATGCTCTTAAAGGGAGGCAGCTAACATTAAGCCCCATGCTTAATGTGTGTTTCACATCTACCTTCTTCTATGTTGCCTCAAATCTCTGCTCCCAGGCTGGTACTCAGTTCAGCTTCAGCTCTCGTAGTAGTCAGGCTCATGCTAGTGAAGGGAAGTAACGAGGTCTGATACAGAGCAGATGAGAAGTACTGGGAGTGACTGAAGGGTCGGTTATGTTGCGCCAAAGTAAGGCTGTACATTAGGTGAGCATTGGCTACTAGTGGGATTAGAACTAGGCTGAGATACTCTAACAGTCAGCCATGTGGTGGTATAATTGAAATACATGGAGCTGTCCAGGCATCTGGTTGCTAGTATGTGTGTGTGTGTGTGTGTGTGTGTGTGTGTGGCAGACCAGTTCCAGCAGGGCAGAAGTTTGTTACACATACCAAGTATTTATTTTTTATGAGGATGGTGCAGTTGCCAGTATACTGGCACACCATTGACACAGATCCTTTACTTAAGGATAATACCAAGCATAAACCAACTGAAGCTTCTTACCTTCTAGCACTTTTCTTTATTGCTTTGTGAGCTTGAACAAACAGCGTCCCCATACTTGTGTAAAAATGGCAGTTTGTCAACATAATTTGAATGCATCACTCTTTGTAAGTTTGTTTTAAACAAAGTATCTTCTTGGAAAAAATCTTTATTCTCCCAAACCATGTAGAAAATGCAGTAAGAAAGGAACCTGGATGTGCATTATTCAGGGAGGTTTCTTGGTTAAAACATTTTCCTTTTTTTATGTTGATTTGCTGCTGCCTGGGCGCCAAGTAAGTCAACATCTTGTGGTAGTGGCAGATTTTGGAGGTGCTGCCAGTGTGGCTAATGCACGGCATGCATTAGTAGGTGCATCCGGCATTCCCAATAAGGCAGCATGCTATCGCTGACATGCACTGATGCCAATATTATGCAAAGAGGACAAAACTTAGAAAAGTGCCGCTGCAATCAGAGACAAACTCCTCATGCAGCGCACCAATGACACTCCTCCAGACCAGCGCTTCCTGGTGAATCGCTTTAAAGTGCTAGTGGATTTGAGTTCCTGTTTCACTCCATTGCTGGCTATTTCAATGTCCCTAATTAAGAAAACCTCATATTCTTCCAAACAGCCCCATCTTCCCAATTCATGCAGGTAAGCAGAGTGTAATTAAACTCACTGTGCACTGTACTGCCGCACCCTCAATCCCTTAGCACTAATCACCCAGTTTACGATTGGCATCGGCATCCTTTTTACTATTAAACTGTAACAGGAAAACTGTCCATTGATGTCCTTTGTACCGCTAGACCTCCTCTGAGCACACCCCACAGCCCTTCACAAATCACCCAGTTCACGATCGGCTCCTGTTTTATTATTTATTTTAAAGCTGTAACAAGAAAATTTTCCGTCAATGTCTTTTTGCCTACCAAACCCTCCCCTGAGCACCCTCAGCCCTTCACAAATCACCCGGTTCACAATCGGCATCGGCATTCTTTTTAATTTATTTTAAAACTGTGACAAGAAAACTGTCCATCGATGTCTTTTGGGCCACCAGACCCCTCCTCTGAGCACCCCCCGCCCAGCCTTAACACCCATCGAGAGGTTGGACCACGTCTTCACTCTTCAAAACCCGACCCTAAACTGAAGAAAGCGGTGTGCTGCATTGCTATATAGTGCATAAGCGGTAATGACTTTAAACTGTTTCCCGACCTCTTTAAGAGCAAAACAAGCTGATTTCCTCTGGAGCAGCAAGAAGCCAGATGTGTTTAAAGTCTGTCTACAGTAAGTAACTCAATGGGAAGTGATGTTGCAAGATGGCCATAGGCTGCTCTGTCTGGCCCTCAACACGCTGTGTGCTTTTTGAAGGCTGATTAAAAAATATGGTTTTTTAGGTTTTCATGAAAGAAACCCTTATAGTTAGAGTTATAGCCTGAGTACTATAACCTTGGATGTTCAGTAGCTGTAAAAAATTAAAATTCAGCGTTTTTTGTCTCGACCGGTTATTTGGCTTTTTCTTATCGTTTTGAGAGCCACTGAGTACTATGGATAATTATACATAGAAGTTAATTTCTCCATTTTTAGTTTTAGTCCTTATGGAGTCGTTTTCTGCTGGGGACATGTTAAGGTAATGCTTTGAATCTGAGATTTCATCTCGGAGGCCCAGTAGATATGGTCACGTCTGTAATGGATGATTCTCGTAGGAGCTGCCGTTTTGGGAGAGCTATGGTAGTCCCCTGTAGAGAATTGAAGATTTGCCACATAGGCGACAAGGAGAATCAAGCACCCAAGGTGCAGAAATGCTCATATGCAATTAAAAAGAGGTATGCCATACGCTGCCTAGGACTGGGAGGTTTTGCTCTATTAAAAGCCTTGAATTTACTGCGCTTACTGGAGCGCTTGTTCTTGTCTTTTCTCCCAAGGCCAATATTATTAAGGCACCAAACTTCAGTAGAGGAAAAAGGAACTAAAGATAAACTAATGATGAGAGATGGAGGTGAGAGGAACAGCTGATGTAATTTGTAAGGAGTCCTGAATAACTGTTACGGACGCTAGCACTGAAGCAGAAGGGAGTTGAAATTTTCTTCCTTTCAGAGACCTGAGATTTTACTTTTATTGAAATAACTTTGAGGATGCTTCTTGAGGTGTGGATTTTTCCTGCAGGCCCTGGCAGGTCACTGATAAGGCAGCGTGCAGTGTTGCTTTTACGGTTATTTTTCTCAGGAGGTACTGTTTGTCTTCTAAATTGGGGCAAATTGGTAATTTTATGAGTCTGGAAGTTAATACCCTACTGCTATTATAGAGACTGAACTCTTTGAACTGTGTCTTCTGACATATAATTAAAATTTAATATTTAGTATGTTCATCTACCCGCTTTTTCATTTTTCTAGAGAGCGCTAGTTTATTTATTATGGATTTTATATATTTAAGGGCTTTCAAGCTCTTTAAAATCTTTAGCACTATATGCACATGTTATTGTAAAGTAATGGCTAAGCAAGTTTTGGATCACGGATCTCTACTTTCATTGGTGTTGCATGGAAATATTTGTTTGATTGTCTTGGATTCTGTGCACTGTTCACATTTGCAAGTGCCAGAAGTGTCTTGTGTACTAAGGCGCTAGGAGATTTGTCCAGTTTGTGCTTCCTCTAAAACTTCTAGTTGCTGGATGCAGTTAAAGCAGGTAAATCATATGTTAGCATGTTATCAGGCTTTGGAACCTAAACAGAAAGTGTCTGTTAAGTATGCAGACTCTATTCTAGCTACTTGTTAGGCGCTGGATGTAGTAAGGCAGAAAAACGCTTATGCAAGTATGTTAAAGGTGCTTAGCCAATACAGAAAATGTATGTAAAGTATGCAAACTAAATTCTGGCCTAGTGTAGTTTGATATGAGGGTGCACTATGGAGAGATCCCCTGGCTGAGGTTACAAGCCTCCTTAAGTACTGATTTTATGTATGGCAGAGTCAGGTAATTGGAGGCAAAAATGAATTTGGCCAGCAGTGTTTAAAGGAGCTTGTATTCAGAAATGGACTTTAGATTATCTCATTATTGGTAAAAGGGTGTAAAGTAAATGCAATAGGAAATAAATGTTATGTCTTTATAATTATTCTGAATCAAGGCTGGACGTTGACCACTAACTTGATAAGAAATTTTCATAGTTCTTCTTGAGGGTTTAATTTTGAACATATCTAGCCCATTATGCAGTTCAAGCCCAGATTGGATGGAGTTTTATTTATTTATTTATTGAGTACAATCGAATTATAATCCTTTGAGTCACAGACTCTTTTGCAAAGTATCCATGTTAGGTTACAGGGGTGGAGGTAGACAAATACAGTAAAAGACAGACGAGAACAGGCATTATTTACAATTTCAGTACTGACAGAGTAACTTTTTTGCAAAGGCTCCATGTCATTATCCGGATGTACCACAGAATTTGCTGCCCTTAATTCATGAACTGGAAATTCTGGGTCAAACAATGTTCTAGGAATGAATTGTACAGGCAGGGATGGGACACTTAGTTGCCCCACTCCTGTGTTGCTGGGGCTACTTGGTGGGATTTCCCATAAACTGTGGGTTAAGGACCAGTGGACCCATCTGAGGTCTCTCTGGGAAGTCTGCCCAGGAGGGACCATTTGGGGTTTAAGATGGTCTACCTGAACTAGGGATCCTATTGCACCTGAATGGTAACCCCTATAGCTTACTCTGAGTTTCCACTTATGGGAGCCGGGTACTACACTAAGTGTTATTGGGCAAAGTAAACATGCAGAAAAGTAATAGCTCTATGGTGCGTGTAGTAATGCGTGTACTTTTCGAGTCTTCTTATGTGATGTGGGCAATCTGATAATATAGGGACTGGGATGTGTTTGATTTTTAACTTGTCTAGCCATAAATGTTATTTAAGAACAAATAGTGGAACTCTGGGAAAAAAAATCGGGCTATTATTGTTTGCTGTCTAGATTTATTAGATGTGGTCTTTAGAGGGTATATTAATTTGAGGAGATAGATGGTTTTTAACTGATTATAAGTAAAGTGTTTAATATAAGTTTATCATATTAGAGGTAACTATTCTCATATTGAGTTAGTCTGAAATTGAATATTATAGCTAAGCACAGAATGTTTGATTGCATTTTTTGTTTTATGATGAGTATGCGTATGAGTATATTTATATTAGTTGTATGAATATTGTAATGGCTTATTAAGTTGAACAATAAATCAATTGAACTGAACTGAAGTAGCTCAATGTGCTGTGACAAGTTTTGAATACTATTGCTACCAGTTGTAAGACTTTTGGTTAATATGCTGGCTATCTTAACTTTATGGTTGCTGATGGTAAATGCTCCTTAATTTTACAGTAACACTGGCAAGACTATTTTTTCAGGCTGCCATGGGGCCACAATGTACAATCTTATTGTATGGGACTCTCAGGGACATTTGTGACTACTTACAAATGTGCTGCCAGAAAATTTTTAAGTAACCTGGTTCAGTTCTGTGTAGCAGCACATTGACTTTTATGGATAAGATTTAGAGATTCCCAGTGGGGACTCTGCATTTTTCCCTAATTAAAAAATGGATTCTCTCCATCCATCACCAGTCCACCCTCTCCGGTGCCCTGATCAACTACTATGTTTTTAAAAAGGGACTCACATTCCTTCCTAAAGAAACACTCCAACAACTGCCCACTGTGTGTTGTACTGCCCCAGCCCTGTCTTCCCAAATCATGCAGGCAAGCAGATTTAGAGTGTAAGTAAACCCTCCAACTGCCCACTGTGCACTGTGCCACCTGCACCCTCCAACTCTCAGCACAAATCACCCTGTTCCCTCCTCTGAGATATAACTGTGACACTGGGAGTTTTGTTTGGAGGTTGTTAATATAGGTTCGAGCAGCATTTTCTTTATGTGTTATACGTTTATTTGTCACAGTTATTAAAGAAATAAATAACTCAGTCCCTAGTCCCAGTCCTCCTTGGATATCTACAGTGTGAAGAGGCTCCACTGCTGCTGGTGCACTGTATATATCAGTAGATAGCTAGTTGAATGCACTGCAGCTTTATCTGGCAGCACCCACTGCCTCCCAATGCTACAGGAAGGGGTTCGGAGCTACACTCTGGCTCTCCTCTTTATAGTTTAACACCCTTACCTTTTTAGGAACACAGCTCTGGTGGTATTCCCGTCCACAGCAGTATTCCTGATGGCCATACAGTTTCCTCTCCACCATGGCACTTGAGACATAAACCATGGGTGAGCGGGGTGCCAGGGCTCAGCTAACCTAGCTCTGAAATGAGCTCTGGTAGCACATGCATTGTTGCAGGATGTATAATGGGAAGGCAGGGGTTTACATTTAGAGATAGCACCCTATAGGTCCCCTAGCTCCTAAAGCTCTCATGAAATGCAATTCCATTACTGGTGGTGTTTTTGTTGCGCCGTCTCCCAAAAGCACCACTTTTTCTTTCCTTTCCCAACTCTTCATTTATTATTTTCATTCTCTGTATTTCCGTCTTCCTACTTTGCCCTGTCTGTAACTTATCTAAAGCTGCTTTTATCTTTACTCCTATGCTGTCATATACACATTCATATCACTCCAGTCTCTGCCCCTGCTCACCTCTCGGTACTGTATTTTCTCCATATTTACTTATTTTTCTTATTCATTTCAATAGGTCTGAAAGGACAGTAATTCCTTCCCCATCAGATAAGTATTACTTTACATCTAACTGATTCTATCCTTCCTGTTTACTCCCTAAGAACTAAGCATCCTTTGTGACCCCTTTCCCATGTTTTATTTTACAGGTCTGATAGATGCTGGCTCTACAAGACTCCTACATCTTCCCCCTCCCCCAGTACACAGGTAGAGATCATCAGCATATTACCTATACTTGTTGCCACAGATGATGCGGTGTGCAGGATGCACATTCTGCAATGTTTTGTAACTAGCCAATAGTACTGTAACTGAGGGTGGGGAGTACTGTTTCACCATGGAAGGTGTGTGTGTGTGTGTGTGTGTGTGTGTGTGTGTGTGTGTGTGTGTGTGTGTGTGTGTGTGTTCACAGTAGTACAGGTGGGTGAATAGCTTATTTGGAATATTTGGCTGAGTATTTGCATTTGAGTCCCAAAATGTTCAGTGTTCAATATTCATTGTTCATGTTCCTGTGGGGAAAACAGATAAAAACAGGCCCTCACCCTCCTCCAGAGCAAAACTATCTAAAGATTACAACCTCAGTCCCTAGCCCTCTCTTCTTATCACCAAAACCTACAGTTTATTCAACCTGCCACAATAGGTGACTGGCACAACCGTCCACCTCCATGGCTGAGCACTGTCTCTTGTAGTGAGCTAAATAAAGCAAACCCTTCCACCCCAGCAGCAGCACCAGTTTCTAACCTCATCAACACCAGCATTTTCTTACTGTATGGAAGCCTCCAGGCATGGAAAGTATCTGACTCAACCTTCCCACCTCCATAGCTGGTTGCCTTTTTGTGAATGAAAGCGCTTCCATGCTTGTTGGCATAGTAAACCAACTGATCATGTGATCAGATTTTTTACTATACGAGCATGCATGGTAGCACTTTTGTTCACAAGAAGGTACCAGCCATGCAGGAGAGCAGGTTGAGGCACTGCCTTCTGTGCCTGTGGGTATCTTCTGACAGTTAGCAAAAATGGGTGCTACAAGAGGAGTCGGACAGCTATGGAGGCAGGCAGGTTGTGCCAGTCATCCATCATGGGATAATTGTTAAAACAATAAATTTTAGTGCTGCCAGGGTGAAAGGTGGGTAGGGAATGGGGGTTGTAGATTTTAAAACAGTTTGGCTATGGATGGCACTTTAGCTTTATTTTAAAGTATTTCATGAATATGAATAGTAGTGCCACTGTTCTTTATTCATATCTCAATAACGAATAGTGCATTTTCCATTATTTGTAGTATTTGATAAATACTATTAATCCCTCTCACATGCCTACACAGCGGTTTGTTGATAGCTGAGAGTTTGAGGTGGAGAGTGATTGAGTGCTGAGGGTGTATGTAAGAATGCCAAAATTTGGCTGTGTGGTGTCTGTGTCTGTGTGTGTGTATGCATGTGTGTGGCAGGCCTGGATTTGATGACCATAACAGAATCTCACGGTACACCGATAACAATAGCTCACATCTGGCCATTTCAGGATACACCATGTTATGACAGGACAGGGAGGAGTGTTTATATGTTACAGAAGGCATAAAGGACACAGAGATACACAGAAAACCTTCCCTTTTCCCATTCTTGTCCTTCCAAGTTCTTGTTCACTCATGGCTCCTCATAGCTCCTTCCCTTGCCTCCTCATAGTAACAACCCTCTCTCCTGACCATGCAACTCTCTAGTATACTTCTCATTGCCCTTTCCTTCCTACCATTTCCGTTGCCCACAACCTCTCCCTCCTGCAAGCTTCCTGATCTACCCTTCTCCTATGCCCTCTCCTAGCCCCAACCCTTCCTCTCCCTCCCTCCTCCTGCCTCCTCCCTTTCCCACTCCCAGGCTGTTCCTCCTCCCATCAGTCTCCTCCTGGCTTCACCTGGTGTCCATCAGAACCACTATCCCCTCCACCCTCCTGATCCCCCTTCATCTCCACTGCATTGCCGTTGCCCCCAGTCCCCATTAAACTTATCTTACCTCTACTACTCCTCATAGCCGATGATGTTGTGCCCAACCCGGTGCTGCCCATTCCCTTCCTCCGATCTCCCCAAAGAGCTACAGGTGACCCACAACAACATCCATAATCTCCTGCCCAAAATTGATCAGCTACAACCCCATGGTTTCCCTCCTCCTGATGTCCTGATAGTTTTGGAATCTTGGCTCCCCAATATTCCGACTCCACTATTTCCATCCCTGGTTACACCCTCACCTGCCAAGACCACACCATGAAAGATGGCGCCATCACCATTTACCTCTCTTCCTCTATTCAGTTTAATATGGTGCTGTCTGTCACCTCCCTTGATGCTTCGGAGGCTAGAAATGACATGCCAGTCACTCTCCTATTACTGGTGGGAAACTAATGGTGACTGTACTAAAGAAGAGCTGATGGGTATGTGGAGGCAATGGGCTGCATGACCAACATCATGGTTTAACGGATGGGAGCTCATGTGAAACAGATCTCACAGATTTCTTTGACTGGGTGACTAGGGAGTGTATTAGGTGAAAGTACTGGATGTTGCCTATCTGGACTTCAGTTATGCCTGTCTGTACTTCAGTAATGCCTTTGCCACTGTGCCACAGGAGGCTAAAATAGAAACTTAGCAACCTGGGTTTGAGGACAAGGCAGTATGGTGGGTATCAAACAGGTTGCAGAATAGGAGACAGAGAAGAATCAGAATTTATATAGCACTTTTCATACACATTGTATCCTAAAACACTTTACAAGCACTGCTGGACTAAATTGAAGTGACTGAATGTGTAGTAGCAGCTGCTGCACATTAACACCCACACACAGCCTTGGACAATTGGATGAACCAGTTTGAAGGGAGGGAAGGGAAGGGGAATGTTGGTCAGGACACCAAAGAAAGTTCCCTACTCTTTCTGTAAAGTACCTTGGGTTATCTCACTATCCCATGACACCCATCAGGACAGCACCAGAGATGGATAGAAGGGACCTCAGTTTAGCTTGATCCAAAGAATGGCACATCCTGACAGTACAGCACCCCCAGTACTGCACTCAGGTGCCTGCATGTATGGTATGAGCTCAATCCCAGTGTAGGACTAGAACCAATAACCTTCTGTCCCAGAGGTGGATATGCTACCAAGTGAGCCAAGCTGACACCTGATGGTGAATGGATTTCTCTCTGGGAATGGGAGAGTGACCAATAGAATGACAAGGATTGGTATTAGGTCCTGTCCTCTTCAGTGTATTCGTAAGTGTCATTGCTGAGAAACTGCAGGGGAAGGTGTGTCTCTTTGCAGTGACATAATAATCTGTGACAGGTGGGCACTCAGGAGGTGTTGTGGAAAATACAAAGGGATATGGGGAAACTGAAGGAATGGTCTAGGGGTGGCAGCTTTTTTCAGTGCTGAAAAGAGCAAAGTTATGCACATGGTACTGGGAATCACAGGCACTGAGTATAGGATGGGTACAGGAAACATAGGCACTGAGTATATGATGGGGTACAGGGAAACATAGGCACTGAGTATATGATGGGGTACAGGAAACATAGGCACTGAGTATATGATGGGGTACTTATGATCATTAAGTAAGAGAGGGACATTGGGCAAAACATGTCTGAGGATCTCAAGGTGGCAGGGCAGTGCAGCAGGGTAGCTGATACAGTTATTGCATTGCTAGGGTGCATATACAGAGGTTGTTTAAACAGGAGAAGGTAGATGTTGTTGCACCTGTATCACTCAGCAGTGGGACCACACCTAGAGTACTGTGTACACTGTCAGTTCTGAAGGCCACAACTCCTCAAGGACATTGACTGGGTGGATGTGATCCAGAGGAGGGCTTCCAAATGATGCATGGAATTGCATGAGAAAACATACAAGGAGGGACTGTGGGAACTCAGCATTTACCCCCAGGGAACAGCTTGACTGGACATGATTGAGCCATACGTATGTCACAGGAGTACACAAGGAACAGGAGGGGTGTCTCTTTCAGAAGGAGGAGCACCACAATAGGGCACATGCAAAGAAGCTTGAACAGGGAAGTTTAGAAGGGATGTGAGGCCATCATACTTCTCAGAAAGGCATAATGGATGCCTGTAACAGCATGCTACAGGAGGTGGTGGGGGCAAAGACAGTGGGGTCTTCAAACATGCATGGCATAAAGACATGAACATGATAGTAGAGGAAAGACAGGAGGTAATGACACCTGAGGCTGAAAAGAAACATAGAAACATAGACTCTGACAGCAGATAAGGACCGCTTGGCCCACCTAGTCTGCCCATTTCCCTACCTAATGGATAAGCTGCAGATCCTAGTTAACCAACAGCCTACTTCCCCTACCCCCAACTAGAATTGCCTTATGTCTGTCCCATGCATTCTTCAATTCAGGGAGTAGCAGCCAGCAGGGACATAGGGCACGCTTGATGGGCTTAGGCCTATGGGTTCTTTTTCTCCCATTAGATTCCATGTTTCTGTGTTGCTAGGAGTGCACGGATCACTTGCACCCCATACAAGAGTACGGCATATTCTACTCCTCCTTATGAGGAAGTGAAGACACAATATGAGTCTCTCAGCAGCAGCCAGCTTCCAGTGCCAGCAAGCCAACATTTGGCATGGACAAATGCTTGTTTTATTTAGTTTTCAGTCTTGAAGTAATTTGTGATCTTAAGACTCTGTTGCTAGCAATGTAGCGTATTGGCTCCAGCTTTTCTCAGTTTTACTAATAGGGCCCAGTCTTGTATGATGTCGCTCCTTTGCTCCATCACTCTGCACAAAGTCAGCAGTAGCACAGCTCTCTCATCAGTAGAGGTGACTGAGAGACTTTCAGTTTCTTTCTCATCTTCACCCTCCTCTCCTTCATCATTCAGTCTGGTGGGTGCATCGCTTCAACCGCATGAGTGATCTCAGCAGTCTGGGTCTTTTCCGGCTCTGGACGTGTGGTCTCCAAGGTGGCAGCAGAGTGTACCAAACTTAGACTCAGTTAATCTGTCGGGGAGGGCGTTGACACATGTCTTGTTGATAAATTTGCTCTTGTTCTGCATCGAGGACAACTGCATTATGGAAGCCTGCCTTTCTGAAGCGGTTCTCTATCGTATTCATGCTAGCATTGTCCCTTGCAGTTTTTAGCATCTGTAATGCTCCGGGTAATTTATTTTCCGACATACTCGGTAGGTGCAGATTCTGGCTGCTGTTTCATTTGGAAATGAAGCACTGCTTGCTGTGCAGGAGATCTGAAGCTGTTGACTTAGACAGTACAGCAAGATCACGAATACTCATTTTGGGCAAGTTCGTGATTTGCTTAACAGTTCCACTTCTTAGGAAAGTAGTAGGGCAGCAAGATGAGAAGCCATGGTTGAGTTAATGTTGACTGAATGTTAGTAGAGTTGTTGAGGCAAGGTAAGATGATACCTAAATAAAATGCTTATTTACTGCAGTTAGCACCTCCAGCACTGGCAATGATAAGGTGAGGATGCTTTAGAAGGCATAATCTCGCTCATCAACTGTTTGATTATGACTGCTTAAACAGAGGATTCAACATTAATATCAATGGAAAGTGTTTGGGCATAGTGATTTTGTCCACACAAAATAATTTACGTACTGTACACATCCATTGTAAGTAGCGCCACTTTACCAGTATAACTCCCACTAATCTCTTAGTGTGCACACTGTGCTTCACTGGTACGTAGATCGTGGAAAGTTGTAGGCCTGTCAACAGTCATATTGCACATGATAGGTGATAGTGCACTTTAAACAGCACTATGCAAACCCAATTTGTAATCTGACATGGTCTATGGCACATCTCCCTCCATCTCCCTGGCCAGACTGGACACCCTCTGCAATGCCTTCTGATGTTTTGCTATAAGCTCTGCCTCTGATACCCATCATTTCTCATTCTACTTTTTCTATCGTCTCCTTCACTCTGGAACCTACTCCCATCCTCCCACCATTTCACTATCTCCTGTTCCCTCAGGTATCAACTGAAACTCCTTCCTCCCTCTGCTCCTGTTTTCCCTACTTGACTGCCCCTTATATTTGCCTTCTACCCTGGTGTAGTGTGGCTGAACTGCCTGATTTTATTGCTTGCTGCTATTTTATTTATTTTTTTTTATTATTTAGTCTACTTTTTGCCCTCACTGCAGGCCTTCATTGTTGTGTCCTGGTCACAGTGCCCTGTGGCTTCCAGCTCCTGTATTGCCCCTCACTCTACAGTCACCCTGGCATACCCCCCAGCGGAGCGGGTCGACACGGATACCGTGACTGGTTAAGAGAGCACTCGGTCAGGAGTCTAATTGAAGTCTGGGCAGGACTTCATAGAGACGACACCTGGGTGGGATTTTATCCCTATTGGCTAGAGCTGGCGTGCAATGATGCCAGCATCTGTTCCACCCCAGAAACCCTTGACCTTGCGTTGGTGCGACAGGTAGGCTAACCCAGCCTCTACTAGGTATCGCTCCTGCGCGGCGCAGAGCCCCCTCAGAGAAGGAGGCAGTCTTTAGGATGCTCAATCCTTTTCCCCGGCTGGCCTTCCAATGGCCTGGGCTTATTCGAACCGGGTCACCGGCGTCACAAGTGGAAATCCACCGCTGTGCCGATGGACCGGCTCTGCTTGCTGTTATTGTATTTACTCCTGTTTTAATAGTACTCTAATACACTTTACTGTATCTGTAAACTGTGTCTATGCTATGTAATTGCATTTAATTGTGTGCTGTGTCCAAGCTATGTATTTGCCTCCCTGTTCCCTTCCCTTCCCTTGGGTTTCACCTGGAAATAAGCCTTGACTCAGTGTACCTTTCTTGGTCACCAATTCTTAAATAAAAATAAATCCTGGCCTTATGGCCTAGTCCATACAAATAATGTAGCCCAATTGTGGCCCTACCTGTCTGTCTGTTTATCTATCTATGTGGCATCTCAATGCCCTGATATGCACTCTGAACCCTTCAGCCCAGCAGACTTCCAGATGCTTACGCCTCTGGCTGTGGTCCTGGATCAGCTGTCCAGTTGGTTGGTCCCTTGATGACTCAGGTGGATCAATATGGCTCTAGCTTCTTCTCTTCAGTCCGATGTTTTGCTCAGATGATCACCTCTCAGTCAGCAGGGCTCTCTCAGCTCTCTGATTGTTGCTCTCTCTGGCACCTTGTTCAGATCAGCTCACTGGATACAGCTTCAGCCCAGAGCTCCCACTCATCTGACCAGTGCTGTGTCCCACACCTCTCACAGTTTGTGTGGACTAGTCTCCTAGCTGTAGTGGTTGCTGGTAATGGTGCTGCAGACACTGAGTTGTACTTCTGGGTTGGCGGACTCCTTCCATCAGATCACAAGTTTGGGGATTTGGTACATTCAGCAAATCCCACCATCTCTGATTTCTGAAAGTTATCTTCTCCATTTGGCTGTTCAGGACCAGCACTTGCCTCCTGTTTCCGGGCTGCAGAAGCACCAAGCAGGCCTCCCAACATTAGCAACCTCAGTCAGCAATGCCTCCAAGCTATCTCTCTCACAGTGATGCAGATCTCAGACAGACTGAAGAACTGCTGGAATGATCTTCAGTGAAAAATGAGCAGCCAGCCTTTTGGATTGTTCACATTCACCTGTCAGTCACTTGGTAGGATCTGCCTGGATTCAAGGCACCATTGTCTGTCTCAGTCCTGGGCAAATTGATAAGTTCTATGCTGTCCCATCAGCTCTCCAGGCTCCCTCTGCAGGCTCTGGAACCTGAATGGCTGAAGTCCTGTCCTCTGATCCTGTTGCCATGCCAAAGGGGTCAGAGGAGGTTAAAATGATTGTTAATGTACTTTTTGAGCTCTGGTCCAAAGTTTTTATTTTATTTAGGGTTCTTGCCATATTTAAACTTTCTGTTCAGGTTTATGCTTGTGTGCAACATGGTCAGGCAGCAGTAGGTGGATTCACCCTTAAGCACTGATGTGCTGCTCTTTTGCACAGGCAAGAATCATGGCTGTCATGCAGCAAGAGTTGAAACCTTCAGATGGCACCAAGCATCAAAGGTAAGGCATCCTCTTTTCACTCTCGCCTCGGTGCTGATGCCAGTCCTGGGGACTGAAGGGAGCTATGACATGGGTGGCTGCAGGGTGGGCTTGATGAGCCTAAAGGTAATTCACACACATTGGAGGAGGTTACAAACAACTTCTGAAATAAGAAAACAATCTTGTTTTAAACCTATGTCTAGAACTAATACAAATTTACTTAAAGAGCAGCTGACTCCTTCAGGAGAACTTTAACAAAACACAGTATTTAGACACTATTCAGCTTGTTTTCACATTAGTTTTATATTTCTCCTCCCCATTATCTATTACTGAGGTAATTTGCATGAAAATAGGATTTTTGCTCCTCAAGAGTTCATCTATTGCTGTCTCTCTACCTGAGGTCATAATCGCTGCTTGTGGCATCACAGTTACCCCATGGCAACATATTATGACGTCACAACAGAGGATTATGACTTGAAATAGGGAGAAAGCTGTAGAGGCAGATTAATTTTAAAGTAACTCTAAGGGATAAAGATCATGTATTCATGCAAATCTCATCAGTAATAAATAATAGGAGGAGAAATATATAATACATATGGAATGCAAGCAGCATTTTACAATTATTATGTTTTTCAAAGTTTTCTTTGAGGCATCAGTAGCTCTTTAAGGCATAACGTCCAGGTGACAGTTCTCAAAACTTGGCACCCAGGTCCTTCCATCCTCCACTCACCCTGTATTCACTTAGCCTCCATTTGCTCCATACTGTCCACACATCGACACTCCCCTGTTCATACCCCTCCTCTTTATCTCATAAGTCCTCATTATCTCAGAGGCTATATCTTTCCCCTAAGATGCTTATCATTTCACTTCTCCTCTCAGCGGGTGATATCAGAACCCAACCCAGGGCCATCCCATCTTCCCCGTTGATCTCCCAAAGGATTAAAGTTACTCCATCTTAACATCAGGAGCTTTCTTCCTAAGATAGATCTGCTCCAGCCTCTCACAGTTAACCTAAAACCCAGCATGATGATCTTCACTGAATCATGGCTGTCCTCCAAAATCCCTGACTCTTCCATCTCCATACCTGGTCACTCCCTTATTCAGCAGGACCGGTCAACTGGGGTGTGTGGGGTAGCCATATACATCGCATCATCCATCCAGTATTCCCTCTGCCTCTCCATTGCCTCTCCTCTACCTATGAACTTTTACTGCTAAAACTTTCCTTCCCTGCTCCTTCCTGTCTTTATAGGTGGTATGTACTGCCCTAGCCTCCCTTCTTCCTCCATTTCAGACATCATCGCTACCCTCTCTACCCACTCTTCAACTGGTAAACTCCTCATCCTCAGGGACCTCAATATAAACTGGCTTTCTGAACTCCGTAACCATATCTTCTCCCTAAATCTCACTCGATTGATCTCTGACCCAACCCGCTTAAACCACAAGTTGGGTAAGCATTCCTTACTTGACCGGTGCTATCATCACACTCCCACCGGGTAGTTACATCAGGAATCTGTCAGATGCACTTAGTGACCACCACATGGTCTACTGCATGTGTAAAATCCACCACCCCAAAGTGCACCAAACATGCTCCACCTTGCTCATTTAGGTCGCTGGACTTGTCATCCCCCATGAGGAACTTGTTGGTATTGACTGGTCTCCGATTGCAAATGACTCTTCTGTAGACTCAGCTTTGGCCTACTTCAGAACCCAGTTCTTGAATATTTGGGATCGGCATGCTCCAGTCAGGAAAGCCAGGGTTCAAGGCTCTCACCTCCCCTGGGCAACAGCTGAAAATCAAGCCTGTCAGCATGCTCGTGACCATGCATGGCAAACTTACAAGGCCTCAGGCACTCTTTGTCGACTTGCTAAGATGTCGATCTCTGCAAAATGCTTATACTAGAGCCATCAGATTTCCAAAGCAGAATATTTCTCCTCCATCTGCTAGGAGAACCTCAACAATCCCTCCAAATTCTGGAAAGTAGTTCATGCCCTTTTTTTCCTCACCTGCCCAATCCCTCCACCAGTCCTAAAGATAGGTGACACCACTATCTCGGACCATCCCTTTGTCACTATTGAATTCAACACCTTCTTCACAACCTGAGCTTCTACCCTTCTTGCTTCCCTAACCCCCTCAGTCCCTACCCGACAGCTCCTTCTGCTCCCCATTTCTCCTTCTCACGGTCTCCACTGCTGACACCATAAAAGCTCTTCTAGCCTTAATCCTGATAAGTGCAAAAGCTTGGATGGGCTTGACCTAAGCTCCTGCACCTTTCTGCCCATGCCTTTGCTCTCCCACTCACCTTCCATCTGAATCTTTCCTTCTAACTGGCTACTTTCCATGATGCTTGGAAGCTCTTCCTAAGGGTGATGATTCTTCAAATCAGGTAATTACCGTAATATCTCTACTCCCAATTCTTGCATAACTCCAGAACACCTGGTACTGGCTCAATTTTCCCCATTCCTTGACTGCTCCTCCTCCTCCTTCTTTACCCTCTCCAATCTGGTTCCATAGTCCCACTCCACCATGACCTCCTGCTCCAGCTCACTGACTCCATTCTCTGGCATGAATCAAGATGGTATTACCTCTTGCCATCTTTGTTGATCTAGCCAAAGCCTTTGACACTATTGCCCACACCCTGCTCATCACCAAGCTGGATACAGCTGGTCTGTCTGAGACCACCATTAGCTGATTCCGTTCTATCTTATGGATAGGTCCCAGTCCATTAGGGAGGTAACTTCATCTCCGTCCTTTCCTCATCAACACTGGAGTCCCTCAAGGTTCAGTACAGTAGTAGCCACAGAAATGGTCAGATATTTCACACAATTTCTAAAGAGTTTCTCTTTGCTGCCCTACTGTGGAAATGCAGAAAGCAGGAGATTTCTCTAGAAATGTTATGGAAATTTCAGGAAATGTCTGACCATGTCTTTGGCTGTGACTGTACTTGGTCCTATACTCTTCTCAATATTTCTGAATGACTTACCTCTGTCTGCTCAACAGCAGATATCTCAAGGCACGTAGATGATACTGCTTTGTTTTCCTCCAGTACCTCCCCTCTGATGTGGTGACCAGCTTTCAACTGGCTTTCAGTAATGTCCAGCGCTCGTTTTGATCAAATCAACTGTTCCTCAATGCCAAAAGATGGTCTTTATGACTTCTGGCACCAGGCAAGACTTGCCAGGCTTACAGCCTCCCTACTTTCAAACTCTTGATGGATCCCTATTAGAGATGTCTTCTCCTTTAAATACCTCGAGCTCTGTCTCGATAGAAACCTCAGCTTCTCTGGACATGTGGATGCTATCCACAAAAGCTACATCCCAAACTAGGTGCTGTATACAGACACTGTGGCTGCACCCCCTTCAAGCCACCATGAAATCATTCAGAAGATGATCCTTCCAATTTTTGACTTTGGAAACACAGTTTAATGTGTCGCCCCTAAGTTCACCCTCACCAAACTGGACACCCTATTCAACTCCTTCTGCTGCTTTGCCCTAAATTGTCTGCCTCTTATGCATCACATAGACCTCCACACCACCCTCTACTTCTAGCCTCTTGGGGCCAGATGTCTTGCTCATTGTGCTTCATTAGTTGGTAAGTTTTGGTTTGGCTTCCTTCCATCCCTCCTTCTATCACCTACTCCCTTGTAACTCCCCCACAGGACTCTAGCTCTCCCTGCCCAAACCTCCACTTCAGGCAAGGCTGCCTTCTCCTATCATTTCCCTAATCTTTGGAACTCCCTCCCTTAGCTAACCACTCCGCCCGTGAACTAGTTCATTGTCTTGTCTTCTCCATAACTATATTTCTTCCTGCAACTGCTCCTGACCCTACCTCCTTCAAAGCTCTATCTTTTTTATTACTACTATCCTGTTTATCATACCTACCCTTGCCCCCCTTCCCTCTTCTGGCATGCAATTAGCCTATTACACTGGCTGGATATACTTTGGGCTGCTTTATTTCCCTTGGGGCTCTGCTCCTGCAGAGTTTACCTTCCCTCCCCATCCACATGCTCTTCCTAAATTTTCTTCCCTTACATAATTTTTGCCTCCACTCTGTTATGTTTATATGTATGTTTGTGTTTATGTATGTATGTATATAATGCATATGTATGTGTGTGTGTGTGTGTGTATGTGTGTATGTGTGTGTATATATATATATATATATATATATATATATATATATATATATATATATATATATATATATATATATATAGATTATATATCTATATATATATAGATTATATATCTATATATATATAGATTATATATCTATATCTATATATCTATATATATATATATTTATGAATGTTTGTATGGATGTATGTGTATTGTGCATCTTGGTTTCCCTCAGTATCATGTCTGAATTGTTATGCACTATGTTTTCAATTGTATCTTGTTCGATTTTGTTTAATTCATTTTATTGTATTTTATATTTTGCTATGCATAATGTATCCCACTCCCTTTTCCCCAGGATGCATCTGGAAACGAGCTATTTGTAGCTCAGTATGCCTTTCTGGTCAAACTTTTCAAATAAATAAATGAAAAACTTGCTTGCTGGTGCCATCTCTATGAATTATTCCAGGGCCTTCAACACTATAGACCATGGACTGTTGGTACATAAATTGCAAATGTTCTATTTTGATCTACAATATCTGTTTACAAATGGATTAACATATCTAACAGACATCAGTTAATGGCAGTGCAAGGTAAGCACTCAGAATGTTTTGATGTAAAGTGGGTTCAAAAGTCACAGCACTGGGCTTTCTGCTCATCTTCCTTTTATGTTTGCTTGTGCATGCAGTGCACAAGAAACATATTGAGGATTAGTAGAGCATTGCAGAGGTGTGGCAGTGTTGTGGGCAATGCGGGGATGCTTTAATGGGCGCCGCCCTCAGCCACCAATCAACAGGAAGCTGCCAATGACAGCAGTTTCAGAGTGAGCTGCACTTGAAAGAAATCTGCTGCCCAATCAGGGACAGTTTCGTTACTGCAGCAGAAGATCTCTCCCCACCTCCCGGCAACCAGGTGCATTCCAGCCATGCACATTACAGTGCACAGTAATGCGATGGCTGGAGTTCTAAGCAACTCATTTGCTCAATGTGCCTTTCCTGGTGAAACATTAATAAATAAACAAATAAACATAATAAATGAGCTGTGCTGCAGCTTTGCTTAATTGCGGCTCTTGCTGCCCACCACACCTCCCCAAAGCTAACATCAGTGTGCCCAATGCCTGTGTCGGCATGTATCCCCGATTAATGTGGCACACTGGGAGCCCACCCAGTTTGCCAAACTAATATTTCCAACACAGGGATGCCCACTCCTGGTATTGGATGACTCTCCAGCCTGAACATATTTTTTGCCAACAACAGGTGCCCACTCTCCATGTTGGCATGCCCTGTCTCTACTATTGTGGCACACTGGGAGCCCACCCTGTGTGCCAAAGTAATTTTATCTTTTCTGACACCAGAATGCCCACTCCTGGTGTTGGATGATGCCCCTGATGCATCCTTTGATCATCAATCTCGAGGTGCCCAATCCCGGTTGGTATTAATCCCCCCACTGTCTGGCACACCACCTCAGTGTGCTGGAAATGTATTTTTCATTCTGTTTCACCTGTAAAAGAAAACTGTCCCCTAGGTCTTTTTGAAAAAACGAAAGAAAAGGAAAATGGTCCTCGTTGTCCTTGCTGCCCTTCCCCATCCTGACCCTCCTCTGAGCACCCCACCACACCACAACCCCTTCATCCATACTTACCTCTAGAGGTCTGGTGCTGTGATCTTCTGGGACCAAGAATGTGTCTGCACTTTTCAAAAGCCGACCGCAAACTGAAGAAAATCACGTAAGCCCTATAACGGCAATCAAAGGGGAGGGTTTCAACTTAGGTTAATATCTCAACCATTTTTGGGAGTTTTGGTCCCAGATTTTAAACATGGGGTTCTTGGGACCCAACCTCATGAACACTGACACTGTCATTTTGTTTCTTGGTCCCAAAATGTGAGTTCACGGTTGCTGCGTGGAATTACCCTTCGGGACCGATTAACACTGTTCATGAGGTGGGTCCCAAAAGCCTATGTTGCAAGTTTGATGAAAAATCTTCAAAAATGACTGCGTTTGAGCATGTATTGTGCAGTTTAGTCACGCACACTCTAACTTCACCAATTTTTAATATTTTCACCCAAATTTCCAACATTGCCATTTTTTTCACACACCCTTATGAACAGTGCAGCTGTAATTTTGCATCCTGCCCAAACATGTTTTCACACCTGTGGTGCAGAATGGCACAATCGCTGTGCAAATCAACTTTGGGACAGATTAATGAAATTGCAGTGCCACTGTTCATAAGGGAAGGTCCTAAAAGGCCATGTTGAAAATTTGATGAAAAAATTCAAAGAATGACTGTGTTACTGACGTAGTTATGCAATTTCTATGCATGCTCGTCACCATTTCATTTCATATTTATTTTCAACATTGCCATTTTCACACCTCCTCATGAACAGTACAGATATAATTTTCACATCCTGCCCAAAATGTCTTTTTACACCTGTTGAGCAGAATGGCCCATTTGCTGTGCCAAATCACCTTTCTGGATGAGTAATAAAATGATAGTGCCACTGTTGATAGGTGGGTCCCAAAACCCATGTTGAAAATTTGGAGTGAAAACTACCAACAAACACCCAGGCATCAGGGTTGCCAATTGTAATGCCCCAGCCTGTACAGACTGACAGGCATCGTGGTGTGGCTTAGGGTCATTGGCCATAATGCTCATGCCATTCTCCCCACCCCACCTGCAACCACTGACTGGCATTGAGGTGTGCCTTGGGGTCTTGGCCCTAATGCTCACCCCATTGTCCTATACTGCACCCATCTCAGCTTATTTCCTTATGGAATGGGGTGGCGTAGGCAACCTCAAGGCACACCATGACACCTGTCAGTGTCTGCAGGGTGGGGTGAGGTGGAATTGATGAGCGTTGTGCCGATGACCCAAGGCACACCCCAATGCATGTCGAGTCTCTACAGGATGGGTGTGGGGTTGGCGTTAGTTCAGTACTTTGCTGTTATTCCTATTGTGCATCTCTCTAACTCCTGCAGTACCAATGCCAGTACCAGCAAGCAAACATTTAGCATTGACAAATGCTCATTTTAAATAACTTGGGCAGTGAGATACACTTGTTTGACAATGATACAACCCTTTATGGATGGTGAGGTGATTTGGTCTGTTTGCAAAATGTTTTGCAGAATAGTTTTGATTAAATGCAACAATATTTTATTGAGAATAACTTTGCTTGCAACTTTAAAGAAAGCACAAACCATGTTGCTGTTTTGTTTTCATAAACTAAAGGCAATTGAGCACCCATTAGACATTGTAAGTTATTTTACAAAATAACCTTACTGAATGCTACAAATTATAAATACCCACACAATAGGTTAATAATCAAATTAACCAACCTGAGAGTGGATCCCAGTGTGGTAGCCTGGGTAAAACATTGGCTGGACAACAGGACACAGAAGGTAATTGTAAATGGAGTCCACTCTGGAGAAAGAGGGTTACTAGTGGGGTGCTGCAGGTTCAGTACTAGGTCCATTCCTTTTACTGTCTTTATAAGTGACATTGCAGAGGAACTGGAAGGAAAGTATGCCTCTTTGCAGATGATACAAATATCTGCAACAGGGTTGATACACAGGAGGCGTGGAAAGGGTGACAACGGACTTGGCAAGGTTGGAGAAATGGTCAGAAGTATGGCAGCTTTGATTCAATGCAAAGAAGTGCAAAATAATGCACCTGGGAAACAAACCGGGAAGATTACACAATGGGGAGGGAGGTAGTAACAACAACAAAAATGGAAAGGGACCTGGGGTAATCATATCAGATAACCTTAAGGTTAGCAAGTAGTGTAAGAAAGGCAGTAGGGAGGGCTGGGGGGTACTGGGATGTATAGGGAGAGGCATCACCAGCAGAAAACAGGAAGTTGTTATCCTCTGTACAGACAGTTGGTGAGACCCCATCTGGAGTACTGTGTCCAGTTCTGGAGACCCCATCTCCGCAAGGACATAGACAGGATGGAGGCAGTCCAGAGGAGGGCAACTAAAATGGTGCAGGGTCTGCAAGAGAAGCCACTGAGGAGAGACTAAAGGAGCTTAATAGGTATACCCTTGAGGAAAAGGAGGGAGATGGGGACATGATAGAAACTTTTAAGTACCTCAGTGGAATCAACAAAGTCCAAGAGTTTAGCATCTTTCAGAAAAAAGAGATGTGCAAGAACAAGGGACACAATTTGAAGATGGGGGTGGCTCAGGGTCAAGCTGAGAAGTATTTTTCACAGAGAGAGTGGTGGACGCATGGAACAGCCTTCCTGAGGAGGTTGTGGGGTCTAAAACTGTGAGAGGATTCAAGAATACATGGGACAGACATAAGGCAATTTTGTGGGGCAGGAAGAAATAGGCTGTTGGTTAACTAGGATCTGCAGCTTATCCTGTAGGTAGGAAATGGGCAGACTAGGTGGGCCAGGTCCTTATCTGCCATCAAAATCTGTGTTTCTATGGATTATGGGTAGACACACAAATAAAATGGTAAATGCATGTAAATTATTTAATATAAAGGTAGGTCCCTAAATTGGTTTTTATACAGACATAAACATGTCTTACCTAAAATATTATGGCTAAGATTGTATATACCATGATTTTGCCTGTCTTAGATTATGGGGCATTATGCACTGTTTTGCTGGTCAGACTGAATGTGTTATATCGCAGACTGGTGAGGCTCACCATGAATGTTCACGGAAAATCCATCAGTGTTTTTTTGTTAATGACTTGGATTTGGCTTCCTGGAGAACAGGAGGAAGTGCCACATCATTCAGTTTATGCACATATGCCTCTTTAAAAGTATGATACCATCATATGTGGGTTGGATTGAGAGTTGCTTTTGACTTTGCGTTTGAACTCCACAAATCAAAACCTAAATCTGTAGTCATGCAGTTGCCTTTGTTGGATCATCAATCTGGAACTCCTCACCTGTATACTGGAGACAGCGCTGGTCAAATACCTAGCCTTTACTTACTGAAAACTGCTTCCTTGTCTAGGCCACAGGAAAATGTAATTATTGTACTGTACTGAATCAGTAACAAAGTGAAATGCTTCATACAGTATTGATTGTATTTTAATAGCATTGTGTAACTGAATCAAGTGTATCATTTTTTTCTTTCTCCCTTCTCCCTGGTGTGAGGATGCCTTTGTTAGACACACACACACACACACACACACACACACACACACCCTCTGTTGCAAGAATTAGTTCCATGCCTAGCCACAGGGGTTCTTGTGGGGCAGAGTCCACCACTAACCTTTCCCAGCCAAGAGGCATTGCCAGGGCAGCTGTCTTGGCTTGGCCAGCCTTATGATGTGATGCTCCAGGTTCACTCCCAAACCCAGGTCATCTGCACAGAGCATGATGGTCTGTCACTGGGCCATTGGAATGGCCCTGAGTTAAGTAGTTTTTGGGGCAGCTGATGACAGTGAGGATCAATTAAACAATATACCATGAGAGGTGTTGGTGATGCCAGGATTTACCCATGCCCTGGGGTGTTGTTTGGCCATGAGGTGCAGCCCGGTGGCCAAAACACACTAGGCGTAGGTAAATCTGGCATCACCAACATTCTCGAGTGGCATATTGCGATTATACAATGTCCTCTTTTTGGGGTACATAGAAAAATAGTAAACAAAATTTTTTCCCTACTTTAGCTAATTTTTACTGTGTTTATTGTTGCGCTGAAAAATGCTCCCTGATTGCTGGAGCCATACGAGCTACTGGAGTATGAGCACTTTTGCTTCATGATTTCCAGTTGCAATGTGTTTTGGGGGCTGGTTGTGAGCAAGGAGCCACTTTAGATGCCGAGATGGAGAGCACATTGCCAGCAGAATTCTCTTGTGCTGGATTTTGGGAGTCTGATGTTTATAGGTTTCGTCTGTTAAGGGAATGAGGTATCCATTTGTTTGTGTTTTTTAACGACTGGCTTTTGTTGTTTTTTTTTGTGAAGCGGTGTAAACGAGCAAGAGGTGGCAGGACGGTGGACCAAGATGGGTCTTGCAGTGATTTATGGACAGTGATAGCTTGAGAGGCTGCCTGCCATCTTAGTTTGTGGTGCGTTGAAATTGTAAAGCTCAAGTCTATTTGAATTTAAGCAGTCAGCTGCGGTACATAGCAGTTTAGTGGGGTTCAATATGGCTGTGTTGGTTGGCAATTCTGGGGGTCGGATGGGTTATAGAAATGCGGCGCCTGACACCTCTTTCAGTGGAGTGATTGTAGCTTTTACAATGGAGAGGAGTGCCAGGTAGTTAATGAGATTAGAGGATTTGTGCTTCATTTCTATGCCCATTGTATAATGTGAAATTTAGGTGTTCAGGATTGGCAGGGTAATAAGCTGGAAGAAGACACTAGATGAGTACTGTACAACAGTGAACAAATGGAGAAAAACATTGAGGGCACTGAAAGAACCTTGAATCATTCAAATAGGATGGTAGACAATCTGATTTTATATATTACATACTGTTTTGTACTTCTATTTTAGGAAATCACTTCCCAGCACTACACATTGGCACCTGCTCCTTGTTCCAGTGTCATACTCCCATGGTGGAGCTCAGCTGGATCTGTCATGTCCCAGTCAGGATGCCTAATTGGCTGAGAGGCAGGAATCCTGAAGTAGCACTTAGAAGCTTTAAAGCATGCCTGCATTTCCCCATCTAACTCAATTTTTACCTCTAATAAATATTTTTACCTGAGTGCTTCCTCTGAAAATTATCATGTGACCTCAGACATCTCAGACTTGAAATGTAGGCACAGAACAGGAATCTTTGGAGTACAGCCTTCCAGGTGTAGTGGGAGTGGGACAGCATGGTGCTGATGGGGTGTGTGAGCCAGTTAATACTCTGCAAACTGTCAGGGCAAAGGTGAATCAGCTAATATGCTCCATTTATGAAATGAACAACAAACGCAACAACTTAACTGGCATGGTACATACTGTGCAAACCTCTGTAGAGTTCTTATATGAGATAGTGGAGGTGGCCAGGAAAGGCACTGCTGCACACTACTGTGCAGTTGGTACTGGAGAATCAATACTTAGATCACACTTGGACACCCTTGAAAATCAGGCTTGTAGTGCTCACATCTATATTCTAGGGCTCCCAGAAGGAATGAAGGGCCCAGTGATGTTTCTGTGACTATGACTAGAGGATGTCCTGCACCTCTCCAGGTTACCAAGCTATTGGGTCTACAAAAAGCTTACTGTGTGGTCCCAAGATGGTACCATTAACAGATCTGCCAAAACTTTTTTCTTGGTCATGGATGGTATAGTTATAAGAGACAGACTATTAGCAATTGGTACCTTTTGGGGTGTTTTATATTATGAGCTGTTTGTAAGAAAATTAGTATTTAAGACTCAAACTGTTTCAGGTGAGCTGGCCCCACTTGAATGATAGGATGGTGGTAGTATTTTCTGTTTGTGAATACCCATTGGGGCAGGTGCACCTGACTGATTACTTTTATGTTTGCTTGTGCGCATGCACAAGAAACATTATGTGGCAGCTTTGGAGAGAAGCGGATTGTGGAGGTGCGCACTGTGGCAGCCAATGGAGACACTGCATTTGGGGGCTTGGCAATTGGTTTCCCAAAAAGTGCCACCAAGTTGAAATATTTTGCTGCTGCAATGAGGGGCCGCCTCTGCCATTGCAGCATCAGTCTCTCTGCTGCAATGTGGAGGACCTTCATTGCAGGGCAGGGCCTTGCACAGTGTAACACTTATGTAAACATGGTGCCCAGCCCCATGAAAGATGAACGGGTGGCCAGTCCCCCATTGGCAGCCCCCAACCCAGTTCATTTGCCGACGGGGAGCCACCACCCGCCGGCATGATGTAACCTCCTCCATTTGTTGTGTGCCGAGGTGCCCACCCTCAGCATCATGCCCCCACCCCAAACATTCGTTTCTTGGTGACGGGAGCCCAGTCCCCATTGCCATAAGTACCCCACCCCAAAAAGGCAGGTGGCACACTGAAGCACACCCCAGTGTGCTGAAAGCAAGCCTGGGGAAAAAACTTTCCAACAACGCCTTTTTTTTTTTTTTTTCTCTTCCTGAAATAAAGGAAATGGTCCCACGCCAGGTGCCAGCCCCTCTCCAACCCGCACCCACCCACTGTGCACCCTACCTCCCCCACCCCCACCCTATACTTACCTCGTAGCCTGGCGAACGATCTTCAGTAGACTGAGAACACGCCTGTACTCTTCAAAGCTGACCGCGAACTGAAGAAATGCCGTAAGCTGTATAATGGCATAAATCGTTTTTCAACTTTGTGTGATATCTCAGGCATTTTTGGGAATTTGGTACCAAATTTTCAACATGGGGTAATGGGACCTTCCTCATGAATTCAGCCACTGTCATGGCGTTATTCGGTCCTGAAAGGTGATTTCAATCACTGTGCAGAATCATCTTCTGGGATTGATTAATGAAACAACAGTGCCAGTGTTCATGAGGTGGGCTCTCAAAAGCCTATGTTGCAAATTTGGTGAAAAAATCCAAAATGGCTGTTTTACGGCATGCGTTGCACAGTTTCCAAGCAGGCTTGTAATTTAGCGTAGTGTGTATTAATTTCCCACTCCAGATTTTCAACATTTTCCACATTCTCCTTGTGAACAGTACAGCTATAATTTTCACATCCAGATGGAAATGTGTTTTCTCACTTCCAGCGCAGAATAGCACAGTTGCTGTGGGAAATCAGTGTTCAAGACACATTAAGAAAATCACAGTGATACTGTTCATGAGCAGATGTCCTAAAATGCCTATGTTGAAAATTTGGTGACAAAAGTCCATAAATGACTGTGTTAGATTACGAGCATGCGTACGCAGTTTCCATGCATGCTCATAACTTTATGCTTTTTAATATTTTCACCCAGATTTTCAGCATTGGCATTTTTCCACACCTCCTATGCTGTCATTTTTCACATCCTGGCCAAAATGTGTTTTCATGCTTCACGAGACTAGCATGGTCGCTGTGGGAAGTCAGTGTTCGGACAGATTAAAACAAATCACAGTGACACTGTTCATGAGCAGAACCATGCTAAAATGTCTATTTTGAAAATTTAGTGACAAAAGTCCATGAAATGACTGTGTTACGAGAACGATAGCCCAGTTTCCATGCACCCTCGTAATTACGCGCATTTGTAATATTTTCACTCCAGATTTTCAACATTGGCATTTTTCACACCTCCTTATGAACAGTACAGCTGTCATTTTCATATCCTGCCTGAAATATGCATTTATACATCTGGCACAGAATTGCGCAGTTGCTGTGGGAAATCCATGTTCGGGACAGATTAAGAAAATCATAGTGACACTGTTCATGAGCAGAGGTCACAAAATCCTGTGTTGAAAATTTGATGAAAAATACCACTAAATGGCTGTGTTATGCATGCATTGCGCAGTTTCCACGTAGCCCGGAAGTTCGAGTATTTTTAATATTTCTACCACAGATTTTCAACATTGCCATCTCTTCACACCTCCCTATGGATGGTACAGCAGGGAGAAGGAGAAAGAAAAAATGATATACTTGGTGGTACAGCTGTCATTCTTCACACCCTGCCCGATCTGTGTTTTGTACATCTGGCAGAATGGCATGGTAGCTGGGAACTCAAAGTTCTGGACTCATTAACAAAATCACAGTGCCACTGTTCATGAGAAGAGGTCCCAAATGCTTTCATGAGGTGGGGTCACAAAATGGCCATGTTGAAATTTGTAGTGCAAATACCAACAAACGCCTGGAGAGTTAGGGTGTCTAACCATCGTCCCACCCTGTACAGACTGACAGGCGCAGGGTGTGCCTTTGGATTGCTGGACTGTATTGCTCATGCCATTCCACCCTACCCCACCACCCTGCAGCCAGTGACAGGCATCAAGGTGTGCCTTGAACTCTTCGCCCCAGAGTTCACCCTGTTCTCCTATACTGCACCCTTTTCAGCATATGTCCTTATGGAGTGGAGTGACTGTACAGTCGAACACCCCAAGGTACACCTCAACACGTGTCAGTGTCTGCAGGATAGGGTGAAGTGAAATGGCATGAACTTATGGGTGACAACCAAAATGCATACCCCAATGCCTGTCTGTCTCATGGGTGGAGGTGAGGTTGGCGTGAAGTTCAATACTCACTGCCATTCCTATTCAGCATCTCTAACTCCTGCATTTCCAATGTTAACTCAGCAAGCAAACATTCGCATTGACAAATGTTTGCTGGTCCTGGGACTGCTTGTTTTCATTGAAAACAACATATTAGTTGGTAAGATAGAAGAAATTGGTTTGGGTGGATGTGAAAATATCTTGTTTTTCTCTGATGTAACTTTATGCTACTAGGCAGTGAAGGAAGCATTTCTTCACAGGTAGAAAGGAACATTGGGAAGTCAAATTATCCTACAGTACCATGGTACCACCCTCAAAGCTCAGGATTGTTTGGGTCAAAGATCTACCTACTAGTACTTAGGATCCTGTTAACACTGGAAAATTGGTAGAAAAGGTTATACTACAATCCAGGTACAGAACATGTAAGGATACAGGTCAGACCAAGCGGTAGCAGTTTGACTGTGAGGAATTGCACACAGACATCAACGGCTTCTACAATATACTGCATCTAGGAACTATGCTTGTTTTTCCTTGTTAACTGGTAAAGATATTTTATGACTTACTTTATTTTCTCTGAGCTGCATACTTTAAGTACCTTTTTCATCTATTACATATACATTCAATGTGCTAAGGACTTAATTTCTCGGCACTTAATGGGTAGGAAAAGACAGTATGTCTGTTAGCTGGGATATCTATATTTAGATCGGTGTATAATCTTAAATTAATCCCAAATCTTAGTCTTCAGTATCCATCTGGAATTATGTTGCCATACTGCAGGCTCTGTATATTTCAGCCATATGTTCAAGGTCACTAAGCCTGCCTTTTGTTAATGTTCAGACTCTTGGTATTCATGTTGGTTGGTAGGGAGAGTAATTTATTTTTGCTATCTGTTGTGTTTTACAAATAGAATAATAGATAGATAGTGTAGATATACAGTAATACCATCGAGAGGTTTTGGGGACATGGAACCTTGAGAGTGAAGCCTGAGAGGTCCTAAAGTCCCCAAAATCTTGAGATGGTATGACTGCCTTGTAAAACACTTATCTTTCTGTTATTTTTTGTAATATATGAATCCATCATAATACTACAGTTGGAGATTACCTTGAACTGTAGTATTATCAGCAAAATGATATTATTATCACTTTTCAGGATGGTATTATTGAGAGTAGTGATGTATTACTGGGACATTTTTGTATAACTTAGTATAGTATTGCAGCTTATCCATATATTACATTACTGTTCACTGTGCTACATTAATGCTGTTGCCTGTTCAAATTAGAGGGACTTGTTTTAGGCTGGCATGGCCTTGCTGTTTCTGCTGTTATGGGGTGAGCAACTAATGGACTTTTCAAGAACAGCTGAGTAGTTTTTATAATACTATTCATGGACTACATTACAGGCACACTGTTTGACAATAAATGCTAAAATATAAGTAGTAGTAAAATATTTATTTTTAGACAGAATATTACTTTAGGTCCAAGAACTTATTTTCAAAGTAGTCCTGCTTCACTTTCATTCAAGTTACAAAGACATTATAAACAAATATCTTAAAAATCCTAAAACTTCCTAACATAGCCATACAGTAATATCCAGATTACATTTCATTAATAATAACTTATATAATGACATAGTACAAAAAGTTATGGTACTCAATATATTCACAGTGAAGTAAAAAGAAAAAAGAGAGATTCTACCCTTGTTATGAGAATATTAATAACAAGTACATTCCACAGTGCAACTTTCATCTAATCTGATTTAAATAGAGACAATTTTGTGAGGTTTCTTATCTGAGGAGAGATCTCATTCCATATTTTTACAACCTGAACTTGTAGTGTCATATTCCCATATCTGGAATTTAATTTTGAAAAGTTTAAACCTCTGTGTTTTACCTCCCTTAGTGCATATTTATTAGTTTCACAACCATGTTTGATATCCATATTTCTTTTATCAAACCCTTGTTAACCTTGAAGATAAAGATGGAACATTGTTTTTATATCGGACTGTTACACTATCCCATTTTAGTTCTTTATACATGAGACAATGATGAGTTTTGAAATTACATTTCAGAGTGAACCTAGCCAGTCGATTGTGTGTTTTAATTAATTTATCCAAATGTTTTTGTTCAGCAAAATTGTACACTAAATTTCCATATTCCATCACAGGCATTATTAATTGCATAGCACTTTTTTCCATAACTGAACATTTAGCATTTGAGAGGACCTCAGAGTGCCCCAATTCTGTTAGTAACCTTCTTGGTTATGTTGTCTGTATGATCAGAGAAAGTTAGGAACTATCTATTATTACTCCCAAATATTTGTAAGATATTCATATTTCCCCACACTGTGGTAATAATTTTTGAGAGCTTATTAAATCCTAGTTATATGCTATGTTTTGTGTTAGAGTGGACTTTTATTCCTTTTAATAACTGGTCATCACTTTTAATACACACATAACTGAATTGTAATTATCCTTTACAACAGCTGGATATAATTGAGAGTTGTCAGTCAAATTCATGGCCTCAAAGAGTGCAGTACAAACTCAGTGAGAGGCAGTCAAGGCCCATGTTCTTTCTCTCTGTCTCACTCACACACTCACTGGGCAGGTGGCAGACACTATGCCCATCTGTGCACTGTCAGGCACTGTCCCCTTCCAACTGATGCGAGCATCCCTGATTAGATGGTTCAGGGTTGTTTTATTTGTTCTGTCATTGAAAAGATAATTACAAATTTATATAAAAATCAGTCTACAGCCCCACAGGGATTACAGCACATAGTACATATTCCACATAAGCATAGCTAACAGTTCATTGTACACTAAAACAAGACTATAAATTCATTTAATTACAACTGTACATGTGCAAAATATTCACCACTAACACTTATATTATAAAATCACTAGTGACCAATCATTATAAGCATTCACTCTATTGTTTAGATTTCTTCTCCTAATTTCCTTGATCACCGAGAAAAAAAAATAGCGGCTTTGATAATTATCCAATCATCCTCTGTGGTTAATAGGATGTTTAATGCTTTCCTTATCAGTGTCTTGAAAAGTATTCATGCAAGGGCCAATCCACCATCGTATAGCCTTGTTGTACCATGGACAAAACCATACTACATGTAAGATGTCCTCCTACCACTTACAGGGCAAAGGCAGTTAGGGTCCATCAGAGGATCATCTTTTCTATATCTAGCTAATAGAATGCTACCTTCAGATAGCTCAGATCTAAACATTGCATAGGCTTTCCTCAATTGAATATCTTTCAAAACATTTAAGTAATACTTTATGCAAAATAATTGTTTATAGCCAAGCAGGATGAACATCTAGAATTTTGTATACTATCCAGGTCTCTCACTGCCCTATTGTTGATTATCTTTTGCTCAATATTAGCTGAGGGACTTGCCAGACTCAAGGAGTAGCAAAATGGGTCCTGAGTCTGGATGTTACAAGTTTCCCATTGTGTCTGGTCCTGGATGTTGATCTATTCACTGTGATAATATGAAACCAGGGGATCCTGAGGGCATGTATGAGGTTCCCCTCAGGGTTTGTCCAGATGGCTACACCAGTGTCCCACTCCTGATCAAAGTGACATTGTGCCAGTTTAATTCTTGAGACTAGGTAGACATTTAAACTTAAGTGCTTTCCTTTAGCACAAGAGTCTGGATTCTGGATATAAATGAACGGCCAAGGTTGATGTGAGGAACTGGGAACTGAATGGTCATCAGTACCTAGATCGTGTTCAGAAGGTAACCAGGCTGGGGGTTGGGGAAATGTAAACCTGGGGAATAGAGACGATTGGGTGCCATTGGTGCCATTTGATAACTACTGAAAGGAGATGGGGTCATGTTCAAACCTTTATGTGAAGGGAGAAATGTGTGTTGGGGTTTAAATCCAGCATTAGGCAAGGGAAGGGTCATGAAATGCCCAGACACTAGCTAAATGCACTCTAAACAGATCTCTAAAGTAAGAGTAGAGGTAGCAAGTTCTTGAGTGTCTCATGTTTGAAGCCCATCCTAAACTTCTAGATTTCATTACCAAAATGCACGCTCATAGACATTACATGTAGTGATGAACCCACTAGGTCCAGTTTTCCTTATTATCTCCTAGAGGGAGAAAGGGTACTCTGAACAACTGTTGTATCGATCAACATAGTTTGCCATCTGATATATGATTCCATCTAAGGCCTGTGCACGTGCACTGTAAATAAATATGTTCTTTGTTTCATTCCAGCTGGAAGTATGTGAACCATTTGTATATCTACCTAATATAGCAAACAGCAATTTGATGGTGCTGAGGGATGCACTGAGGATTTGAAGGTACTATAAAATGGGAACTGTTGTTGAATATAGTATTAAGCCATTTGCCATAAGCAAGAGAGTGCCTAACCATGGCAGCGACTGCTGAGTTGCAATAGTGATCTACTTTCTAGGGATAGTGACAGCTATTGTGGGTGTCACTATTTTCACATTCATTTACTTGGGGCATCACATTTATGCACATATACTCTGTGCCTAGAAAGGAGTTACCATACATGGAGGAACTGTACCATTTGGAACCCAACTTTATAATCCCAAAGTTAGGGCTATCATCTGTCCAAAGGACAGACCACCTAAGACCCTTCAGATGACTGTTGTGGAGGGCTTAGCCAACCCTTATGGTCAGACAAAACAACAGATTTATTTACCAGCATTTAAAAGTAAAGGTACGTTTTTCACTTTTAGCTACAGCTGTGATTATTGTATGAAATAGCATAGCTTTTGGCCCTGCTGTGGAATTTAGTTGGTATGGAAGAAGGTGTTCAGTGCTGTTTACTTTAAAATGAGTTTGTCACTTTCAGAAGACTTTGAAAGCATAGCATTCGACACAATTCAGTTTATATTTGATATATTTTCTGTTTTTTGCATCTTTTATTCTTCATTACTGGTTCTAGTTACAAGATAACGGACCCTTTCCTACAGTTGATCTCCTCTTGCCATTGAATCCTTTTCTGAAGTCCAATTATCTGTTTCTGATGTGATAATCATTTCTACAATGGGGTGTCACAAATGGAAGATTATGGGCCAGATTTTCAAAGGTGATGCAGGGCATGCATCAAGCCCTACGTTAACCCCATTTTTGTTTAGCTGCACCCATAACATTTGATAACCCACAACTGCGCCTGATTTTTGTACATCAGGCATAGATACATTACTTTTTCTGCTTTATGGCAGCTCATGCCAAATATTTGGTCATGCCCCATGAAAGGGGTACCGGGATTGACACAAGCTTGACCACCAAAAAGCTGGCTAACTTGCAGCAGTCAGTGCATGGGACAGAAAATCCCGATTGCCAGCTGGGAGAGTGCTGCAAGAGCTATGCACCATATGTTTGTCACACCCAAGGCTTGCAGCATTTGCAAGTGTCTGAAAATCTAGCCCTGTAACTTCAGCAACAGATTAAGCAGCAGAAACAGATGGACTCTATGGGAGCAAAGACCCCATTTCCACACAAATTAACCTATTAATGAAGAACAGAAGGAAAGAAATGCTGACAATATGTAAATGTTTGCTGAACTGTGCATAAATGTTAGGTTTTCCAAAGAATGTGTAATATAATTGATTCTACATTTAGAGGTTTCAGGTAGAATGTTTACCTGGAAAAATTAATAAATAAAGTAGGGGATGGCCACTAGGGCTCGTGCAGAGTACTTAGGTAGGTGGGTAGACTGCATGGGCTGATGAGTCTTTTTCTGCTGTCATTATCTATGTATCTATGTCTCTATGCCTCTGTGTCTCTATGTATCTAAGTATCTAGTAAATGTTAAGTCCCTTTAAATTATATTGACGTTAGTCACCTAAATGGCAATTGTTGCAGTAGCCCTTTGGGCATTTGCAGAGGATTTATGCAAGGTCATATTTCAGATGCAGTTGCTTTAGTATCAGTCTGGCAACATTGTTTAGACAAGTTTAGAATTTATAGAGAGGTTGTTGCACACATATACAAAATGACATCAGCATATTGTAGTTAAAAGAGGTGTGGCAACATGAATAAATCAAATAGGATTTGGGCTGAGATTGTAACCAAGTAAGATCAACTGACACAAGCACTGTAGAGATCTGAGTGAGAATTTATCACAACAACATTTAAAAGACAGGTGGTTAATAATAACATTTATTCATTCATTGCAATCATATAAAACTGGATTGAAGTAAATACAGCAACAAAAAATATGACCAACTTTTTAAACACGTACATTTATAAACACATAAGAGTACCAAACCTTCTCTTAAATTAAGAGTCCAGAGTCAACAGGAAGGAGAGCAAGGCAGTAACATAGAACCATATCCATATTCTTGTACTGTCCATTGTACAAAACTTGGCAAACATCTTTGGTGCGACTGCCATGTGTACACTATATGTATTTTTAAATCTAGTCTGATACTTTTGTTGGCTATTTCTCCAAATTAAATTACTCAATTTGCAATCTGGATTCCTCATAGAGTCAAAAAAAAAACAAACATTTCAAGCATATTTATATGCTTCTTTCCAAAGTTTCAAAACTCCATTCCTGTAGAAAGGTCTGGCAAGATGCCTTCCATTGTATTGTTCTGCTAACTCTTGTTTGTATGGCTTACGGTCCACTGTATCTTTGATAGTGAGGCTGGAATGCCAACTAGGCAGGCATATTCTGACACAGGTCTAATCGATTGATTTGTATATGGTTATCAATTGTTTACTAATTAGCCAGCTCTTTTCAAGATAAGAATAAAACACTCACTGATTGCATTTCTCAGCACCTATCTGTTACACATGCTGTTTCCATTTCTAATACCCTGATACTGTAACCTCCAAAGGTTTTACAGTATTGACCTTGTAATTACAACTCCATTCACTTTAAAATAAAGGTTTCTCAGTCAGTTCTTTTGAGGTTTCCCCTTAAAATCTGAGTTTTCGCTTAATTAATCCTCATTTTTTTTAATTAATCCAACTTAACACTGCATACAGCATTTCCTGCAGTTTATTTGTTCTTCTTTTGACTAGGTATTTCATAGTGACTCTACAAAATTATTAATTCATTAATAATTTAATAAAATACTCATGTGTTTTAACTTGATGTTTATTATAAATATTTGATAACAAATACAATCAATATAGTGTGCAATTTATACGTGGTATAAGAACATAAGAATTTGCTGGCAGAAGGAGACTGTGCAGCCTATCTAGACTGCCAGAGATGTCTACCCCCCACTTACTGCTTTTGTTGAGGTGACTACATCGACTGTCCCATGCCCTTGAATTTCTCTGACAGTCTTATCCACCACCTCAGGTGGCAGGCTTTTCCAAGGTCCATGACCCACTCTGTGAAAAGTACTTTCTAACATTGGTTCTGAATTTACAGCCAACCAGGTAAAGTATTGCCTCTTGTATGTGTGCAGTTCATTTTCCTGAAAGAGGTTACCGGTATGTACTGCATTTCTCCCTTTAACAAATTGAAATGTTTCTGTCATGTCTCCCTGTTCCTTCTCTGCTCTAGGGAGAATAGATTTAACTGTCTGAGCCTATTTTCGTAAGGTTTGTGGAGTAGTCCCTGCACCATCTTTGTGGCTCTCCTCTGCACAGATTCCAGATGGTCTATTTACTTTTTAGGTGTGGCTTCCAGAACTGCACACAGTATTTTAGAGTGAGGCCTCACCAAGGACCTATAAAGTGGGATGATTACCTCACACTTTCTGCTAGTAATACCCCACCTATGCATCCAAGGATGCTGCTTGCCTTAGTGCTGCTTTTTTGCATTACTTTACTACCTTTAAATTGTCCGCTATATAAGTCCTAGATCCTGTTCTATCTTTGTCTTTTCCAATTGCTGCCGTTCCAGGATGTAGTTATTTCCTGGGTTCCTCTTACCAAGTCATTACCTTACACTTTTTGGTGTTGAATTTCAACTGCCAGTTCTTGGATCATTCCTCCAGCTTTCTTAGATCTGCCTTCATTACTTGGACCCTCCTGTGTGTCCACCCTGTTGCAGAGCTTTGTATCATCTGTGAACAGGCAGATTTTCCTTTCAGTCCCTCAGCGATGTTGCTGATGAATATGTTGAAAAGGATTGGGCCAAGTACTGATCCCTGTGGAACCCCACTGGTTATTCTCCTCCGATGACAGGGTGCCATTTTCCATAACTCTCTGAGTCCTGTCCTGTAGATAGCATGTTATCCAGTTGACCACTTCCAGCTATGCCTGTTTGCTCCAATTTATTTGCTAGCTTTCTGTGTGGAACCGTATCAAAGGCTTTGCTAAATTCCAGATATACTTTGTCCACAGCCACCCCTTGATCCACTGCTCTTGTAACCCAGTCAAGAATTCTATCATATTTGTTTGGCATGAGCATCCTACCATGAAGCCATGCTGCTTTGGGTTAAGTTTTCCACTTTCTTTCAGGTACTCCGCTACCTTTCTTTTAAACAGTGTCTCCATTACTTTACCTACCACTGAGGTCAGGCTGACTGGGTGGTAATTTCTTGCTACCACTCTTGTACAGTGGCACAACTGTGGCCCTCTTTAGTCCTGTGGCACTGTGTCATCTTCCAGTGACTTGTTAAATAGTTCAGCTAGTGGGGCTGCAAGTTTCTCCTGCAGTTCCTTCAGAACTCTTGGGTGTATTCCATCTGGCCCCATTGCCTTGTCCACCTTTAATTTAGACTGCTCCTCAAGGACCCTTTCTTTTGTAAATGGGGCTGATGTCTACTCCCCTGTTGTGGAGATGTGCCTTGGCCTGCTGGACCATTACCTTTGTCTTCATGGGTAAGGGCAAGCAGAATAATTCACTAGTGCTTCCACCTTGTCTTTGTCTTTCTCCACCAACTGTCCCTCTTTAGTTGCTAACCTGGTTATTCCTCCTTACTCTTTCTTTTTTCCTGTATATAATGAAAGAATGTTTTGTCCCCATCTTCACTCCCTGCACTATTCTTTCCTCCATCTGGGCCTTGGCTACCCTATTTGCTTTTCCTGCTTCCTTGAGTTTAATCTTGTATTCTTTGCTATCCTTCTTGGGTTTGGTCTCTTATTCTTTCTATGCTTTTTCTTATCTCTAATTATAGTCGACACCTCTTTGGAAAACCAGATTGGGTTCTTTTGATTTTCTGTATTTGTTTATTTTTGCATTGTGCCATGACTGTAGTTATAACATTTTCAGTTTTACCCAGGTGTCTTCCACATTCCTGTGGCATCGGTTACCAGCAGTTCTTTAATACTTTCCTCATTCTTGGGAAATTTGCTTTGCTGAAATTGTGCAACCTGAGTTTGGTGTGAAAAGGGTTCTCTGTGTTGTTAATCAAGAGCAAGACTGACCTGTGTTCACTGGTGCCCAGGTTGATCCCCACCTGCACGCCTGTCACCCTGGCACTGTTTGTGAGTACCAAGTCCAGAACAGCAGATTCCTAGTGGGTGACTCTACCAATTGATTAAATCCTGCCCCACTTAGTGCAATGGGGAATTCTATACTCCTCTGAGAAGGCAGTGAAGGTGGACCACTCTATATGTAGATTGATGTCCCCAACAAGTAGTAACTCACATTTGTTGGCCATCCTCAGTATGTTTTCCAGGAGGTTTTATCCTTCTCAATCTCCTGGGTAGAGGGTCTGTAAATAACTCCTATCCAGATAGGGTCCCTGTTACCAGATCCCAGAATGACCCATAGCACCTCTGTATTGCTGTGCAGTCCCTGGACTTCAGTTGCATTGATCCCATCTCTGATATACATAGCCACCCCCACACCCTTTCTTTCCCTTGCAGTCTCTCCTGAAGAGAATGTATCCAGGGATAGCAACGTCCCACGTGTGGTTCTCCATAAACCAAGTCTCTGTGATGGCAACCTAATCAAGGTGGTCCTCTGCCATCATGGCAGTGAGGTCTGGGATTTTGTTGAGAAGGCCACGAGCATTAATGCACATTGCCTTCCATTCATGGTTAGTCCTGCTTGCTGCACGATTACCCTGTTTACATTTTGTGTCCTTAGTGCTCTTTCTGTTTCTAGTGTGTTTGGAACATCTTGTGGAATTCCCCAATCTTTGTCACATATGGTGGTTAGGATGTATTGTCCTGGTGCCATTGACATATTTGATGATGGGGAGGCCTCTTTCCTCCTACTAGTTTAAACGACTGTTGAAGACGTAAAATTTATGACCGAGAGCACGTGTCTTTGGTATGGTGCAGGCCATTGAACTTAAAGAACTCCCTTTTCAGAAGTTCTGCCAGTTCTCGATGTAGCCATGCCCCGTATCCAGACACCAGTTTTTAAGCCAGGTATTAAGTCCAGATGTCTCCTTCTCTGATCTTTGCCTGTTGGTGCCCCTTTCCCACACAGGCAGAATCTCTGAGAAGGAGATGCTGAACAAATAGGAAGTTAGATTTTCAGAGTTTTGTTTGATTTGCTTTGTCACCTCCACAGACCAACTAGCTAGGTCATTTGTGCCAATATGGATTAGAATATGTGTGTCCTACTTGGTGTTGCGCACAATGCCCTTGATGCAGTCTGTGTCCCCCATGACAATGTTCCTGGAGGCATCTTCCCACAACCTTCAGTCAGCCACTTTGGTGGATATGAGACTCTACTCCACATATCATAGTCTCCTATTATTAGTGCATGCTTTTTTTGTCTTTGGTGACCTTTGATTTGTTTAGCTTCTCCATTCAAAGTTTGTGGTCCTCTTCCACTGATTGCCTGCCTCGGCCAGTAGGTATGGATGCCGGTGGGGAGAACCCATTTGAACTGTGAATTGATTTGAGTCACCATGGCACTGCGCTTTGGCTTGGCTTTGCTGTTTCTAACAAACTGCCATCCGCCTGGTCTGCCAGTTCTCTGGGGGAGTGCTGGCAGTAGGTCAGCAAAATTCGATGACAGTGAAGTGTTGTGATGTGGAGTGGTTGAGTTGTGCCCTGAGGTAGATTATCTCTGCCCATGCTGCATGGATCTGAGATTGTAGCTCCTTGAGGGCAGAGTATGTAAGACAATGCCCACACATATTGCAAATGCTGTGGTGACTAGGGTGCCACAAAATCTGTAGTTCACAAAGTCCATTTGTCTGCAGGCATGGAGCTGGATGGAAAGGATCTGACCTGTTCTTTGGATGGAAAGAGAAATGAAATTCCCAAGAGTGGAGTCAGAAGAAAATATTTAACCTGTACTTTAGATGGAAACAGAAAATAAACCTTTTCTGAAGTAACTAGAAAGTCCGATGCAAAGTCCTGTGCAAGAGTTGTTATCTAGCACTCCTCCTGCCATTATGCAGGAAGTGTGAACGAAAGAACTAGAAAATATAATTCTTAAAAGAACTAGAAAATATAAATTCTAAATAGAAAATATAAACTTTTTTTTATTTTTAAATATATAGCACTGCATCCTGTTCTTAGGAGGAGGTGGGACAACGTAGAGATGAAATATGGACAAAATTAAATAGGTCCTGTGCAAGAGTATAATGATGGTTCAGTGAATCTGCTATTCCAAGTAAATTAATTATGCTTAGCATACTAGCAATTATTTGCAATCCATTCAAATCATCTCACCCCCTTATAACATCAGCCCCTTTATAAGCCGCCCAGTGTTTCAAGGTCCTGCCATCCACTGGCTTCTAACCATCCTCAGCTTGGTTAGTTCAGCTCACACCAATAGAATGCCAACCACCATTGTCCTCTCTTTATCTTCCAGGTAGTTTAGGAAACAGATCCTCCTTGCATTCTACAAATCTTTTAGCAATCTAAACTGGTGATGAACCCTTGCCATTATCTGAGTTTGTTTACTTGTATCCAGACAGTTTTGTAAAGTTGGACACCAGCCAGTTAGCCACCTGCAGGTGATTGGCTTTTCAGCAGCATTTACAGTTCAACACAAGCATTTGTTTTTGCTCCTTAACCCCCAGGTGGCATCACCAGGATCCAGTGTTCTACATCAGTTGGATTGTATAGTTGAAAAATCTGTGTGAGGGCTTTAATAACACCTTTTATGAAGGGTTGAATTACTGGAGATCCTCTGAACATATGGAGGTCATCCCCATCCCTCCAGTATCTGTCTGTGTATGTCACATGACAGTGGTGGGTAACCAATGGGGTCCTAAAAATGACTAATTACCTTCCACCAAAACTACATTTTTTTTAAACAAAAGGTATTATAACTGTATAGGGTCTTGAAAAATTCCACTAATACATCAGGTGTACATTTTGGGTCTCAAACCACTTGCCCTGCCCTTTCTAGTTTGTGAAGTACCCGTTATTCTGACTGGCTATGCTTTTCTTAGTCTGAAGGCTAATAATCATCCAGCTCTGTTGCCTTGTTTATAGAACCTCTGGTTTAAACAAGCATTTACCAATGACAAATGTTCACTTGCTGCACTGCCAATAAGTAAAGCCACACCACGGCTAATGTAGAAGCCTGTGGAGGTGGGGAGGTCAGAGAAGAGAGCACCAGGGAGAGAGTGCAGCTGGCAGCAGGAGCTGCCAATAACATAAAGCCGCACTATGGCTAATGTAGAAGCCTGTGGGGGGTTCAAAGGAGCGAGGACCAGGAGAGAGAGTGCAGCGGATGGCAGGAGCCACCAATATGTAAAGCTGCACTGCGGCTAATGTTGAAGCCTGGCGGAGAGGGTCAGAGAAGCGAGGCCACGGGAGAGAGTGTGGCGGATGGCAGGAGCTGCCAATATGTAAAGCAGCCCATGGCTAATGTTGAAGCTTGGGGGTCAGAAGAGCGAGGACTAGGGGAGAGAGAGAGAGAGAGAGAGAGTGGTGGGCAGCAGGAGCCACCATTAAGTAAAGCTGCACTGCAGCTAATGTAGAAGCCTGTGGGGGGGGTCAGAGGGTGAGGACTGGGAGAGAGTGTGGTGGGCAACAGAAGCCACCTATTAGAAACTGTAGCCATAACTCTGGGCATGCCATTAATGTCAACTGTAATGCACATGCTCGGAGTTACGGCCACAGAAAGAAAGTGCTCTGTCATTGAGTGGTTCTTTTTCAACTACAGAACATGTCACGTCAGCAAGCAGAGCTACTGTCATGACTGGAGTGTTGGTCATTGGTGTACACTGCCAAGCCCATTGCATTTTCAGCTATAATTGGCTCAGCAGTGACACACCTCTAAAATGCCATTAGTAGCAATACATTCCTTGTGCAAGTGTAAGTGAACGAGAAATGCAAAGCTCCCTGTACCTGCCTAGTGAGTAAGGCCTGCAAATTCAGCCCTGGTGTCTTCCAACTTTGCTAATATGATCCATCCCCTTTTACAGCTGCAGTAGGCAGAGCCTGCAGACGTTTTGCATGTACAAAAGGAGTGATGTTGTGTTCTGTCCGTGGAACTGACTGAAGGTGTAAATAGTCTTTTTCACCTTACTCTCCTCCAACAATGTTTTCCTCCCTCAAATAAATATGCTTTCATGTTAGTCAATGATTGTAGGATACTATTTTCATTCTTAAATGGGTGGTACATGAACTGGAACCTGAGTAGTGGGAGACAGCATTATTTTTTTTGTTTTGGAGTACGATCCCCCAAAAGCTCTCTAAAGATCCACCCCAACTTATTTTTTATTCATGTGGGAGGGGCATGAGGTGACTCTATCATGCTGTAACAAGACACACTAGTTTGGGACTTGTATCAGGCAACAGAACAAGTCTGTGAAGTTGTGGAGCCGCTGCATTTTATTAAGGACTAGGAGAACAGAAGATATTTAATGCCTTTATTAAGGACTAGAACAAAGAAGATATTTAGTGCCTTCAAACTGACTTAAAAACCTTTGGAACAAATGATTATCAGAGCCACCTGGGCCTCAGAAGGAGACAGCAAGTGAAACTACAGCTCCCAAGAAAAACATAGACACAGCATTTTAATTTACAGTAAGAGCCACGTGTGTTTCTTAAACATTAATATACTAAAAACATAAAGTTCAGCTTTTGGGATTAACAATATTTGTTTACCATATTCAATATATAGTTTATATATAATTTGTCTTTTAATAGTTTCAAAACTTTGAAAGCATTGGTGTTAGTAATGCATTTAAAATACATTTTTAATTGTCTTCAAGTTAAACATGCAGTTTCATGTCAGGGCACATTTTTGGGGAGGGGTTCATATTATTTTAATCCTGGGCACAGTACTTGATAAACACAAACTTTGATGATAAAGTGTGTTTTTTCTTTTAAGTTTGAGAAGTATGTATTAGAAAACATTGAACAAGAAAACAATTGGTGATTTTAAAAGCTACTCTGATCAGACCTGACATTAAAAAAAAAAAAAAAATCTCAATTGTATTTTTATTTCATTTTATCAGGGCACTAGAAACAGGATGTTAACATTTACTCCCATAAACCTGTTATTCAGGTTTTTTTATTGCATCTTGTCCCAGGCAATCTTCCCAGAGTGCAGTTTGTCAGAGCACATATTTTTTGGGAGGGAGGGGTTCAAATTATTTTAATCATGAAGCATTGTTTTAGTAATGAGTTTAGAAATGCATCTTTAATTGTCTTTACAGTTAAACATGCAGTTTCATGTCAGGCACATTTTTTTTTGGGAGGGGTTCAAATTATTTTAATCCTGGTTCACAGTACTTGGTAAACACATTCTTTGATGATAAAGTGTTTTTTTTATTTTTGTTGTTGAAGAAATAGAGAACTCTCTGTTGTGGTGGTTCCAAGTTTAAAATGAGAAATGCTGCTATGACACACAGTAGGACAACACACACTCTGGCAGAGCCAGAGGAGGGCTGAGGGGTGGTTACCCTCCTGGCTGCCCCAGTGTGAGTAGTGGCACCCTGCCACCATCTTAATACACTGTTTAGTGCCCATTGTTTAGCCTGTGACTGACTGAATGGCCGCTCCCAAATGTTCCCAAACCTGGCTCTGCCACTGAGCACACATCTCATTTCAATGGAGTAAGCAGGCCTCCTTCATTTTCATTTATGTGGGTTCAGTGATTACCATTGGCACATCTTGTGATACTAGTGCTAAGACAGCTCTTTATTGAAAATATAGGTGTCTCAATACAAGATGATAAAGAGCAGCTAGAAAAATAACATCCATGTATTGAACATATAGGTGTCTCAATACAAGATGATAAAAACAGCGAGAAAAATAACATCCATGTATTGAACATATAGGTGTCACAATACAAGATGATAAAGAGCAGCGAGAAAAATAACATCGATGTAGAATTCTTACATATTTGTTTAAGACACCGCTCAGCATCCAGCTGTTAAAATTCCCAACTGATTTTTACACTTTTGCATCCTCAAAGTACTGTGCAGCAATTTGTTAGCTATAATTTAAGTTCTGCCAATGTGTATAATAACCTGGCAATGGCCTTCTAATCCAGTTCTTAATTACATGCCTATATTGCTTTGGCATACAGTTGCTAGTAACCATAATGTCACCTGTTACACATTCTTTCTTTGGCTCCTAAATGGCAAAACAGTCCATTAAACACACTTAAAACAGACATTTAAATTATGTTCTTTTCAAGGTTAGAACAGGAGGTAAGGTCAACATGAAATTTTTCAAAATGGAAGCTGCAGTCCCAAACAACTCTTGCCTCCCCTCCCCAATTGTTGTACCTCTGCATGTCTCGTTGGTAGAATGACTGATCTGTGTGTGTTTTCTTTTCTTTTTTTTTTTTTTATAACAGCCTACTGTCTAGCCAGCGAAGGAGCCACCTTGCTCCTGGGACACTAGCACATCCCAAATCACTGACTGTCATAATTTACATTAGTCCAGTCAGAAGAAAGGTGCTGCTTCTTTTATCATTAAATTAAAATACAAAGAGGAAAGGCCTAATATCTTGAAATAGATTTAAGAAAAATTATTCTGCACTTACTTTGAGACATTTTTCAGGTCTCTCTTTATAATCAGAGCTGCTGATGCCACAGTGAAAACTTTGAAAAACAAATAACTTGGTACAACTCAGCTTACATTTTAAATACTGTATATTCTGTACATTTCTCCTGCCTATCTTGTATTACAGAGGAAATTTGGATGAAAATATGATCTTTATCTGTTAGACTTCATCTGCCTCTGTAGCTCCTCCTACTTCAAGTCATATTGCTATGTTGAGACATCACAGTCTGCTGTCATGGAGTAACTGTGATGTCACAAGCCATGCATTATGACCTCAGGTAGGAGAAAGCACCAGGAATACATGAACACTTCAGGAGCAGCAGTCCTCTTTTCATGCAAACTGCCTCAGTAAAAAATAATGAGGGAAAATACAGAACTAATGTGAAATATAAACTGATCTGTGTCTAAATATTATGTTTTCTTTCACTTATCCTGAAGGCGTCAGATGCTCTTTATTTATTTATTTATTTATTTATTTATTTAGACAGCAGTTTGAAAACCTTTGAGCCATAGGCTCATTTAAAAAGTACCTTGTCAAAGTAGGACAAATGAAAATACACAGTATAACAGTATAACACAGTATAACAGTAACTTAAGACACAGATACAAACAAGCTGGTACAGGTAGGACTCTTTAAGACTGGCACTCTGCTTGGGGAGGGTGCTCATTGGAGCAAGGTGGCAACATGTGTGTTACATGTATGTTTCAGTACTAAACTGTAACATAATTGCTTTCATTGTTTTTCCTGTACTGTAACTGTTTTAAGACATGCCAGTACATGCTTAAATCCATAGTCAATTATTGACAGCAAAACAGTACTGCTTGAAAAGTTTGTCAACCCAAATTAGTGAACATGACTGTGACTCTAGGTTCAGTTGCTCATCCAAAGACTGTCATGACTATAACTTCTCCCTCTGTCTGTCTGTCTATCTGTATGTCTATCTATGTAATTATCTATATTTCTTTCAATTGCATCTATTCCAGTTTTTACCTACTGTATATGTAAAATAAACCTGCATATCACATGTGCCTGCACTCTGAACACATACTTATGATACAGTGCATATTTGTACTCTACTCCTGTATAGACCTCATACTGTCCTGATATTCCCATTATCACAGGCATAACTGTCTTAACCTTATCAACAGTGACATAGAAACATAGAAGATGATGGCAGATAAGGACTGCAAGGCCCATCCAGTCTGCCCATTTATTTTTCTACCTTATGGATGTGTCATCAGCCTTTGCTCTGTCAATGGCCTATCTATTCCTACTCATCTGTATTGCTCCCTTATGCCTGTCCCATGCCTGTTTGAAGCCCTGCACTGTATTCATATCCCCCACTTCCTGAGGTAGGCCGTTCTATGCATCCACCACCCTTTCTGTGAAAAGAACTTCCTCACATTACCCTTAATTGGCCTCCCTCTAATCTCATGCTGTGTCCTCTTGTCCTGCTGTTTTTCTTATATTGAAACATGTTAGACTCATTCACCTTGTTAATGCCCTTAAGGTGTTTGAATGTTTCGATCACATCACCTTTCTCTCCCTCCTTTGCTGTAGGGTATACATATTGAGCTCCATTAATCTGTCCTCATATATGTTTTCTGATGCAGTCCCTGCACTATTTTGGTTGCCTTTCTCTGGACTGCATCAATTTGGTTAATCGTCCTTGTGAAGGTGTGGCCTCCAGTACTGCATGCAGTACTCCAGATGAGGTTTAACCAGTCTCTTGTAAAGAGGGATTATTACCTCCTCTTCCGACTTATGATACCCTACTAATAAACCCCAACATTCCCTAGCTTTACCTACTGCTTTAGTGGCCTGCTTGGATGATTTCAGGCCAACCCTTATAAAAGTCACTATCACATTTTCCCTCCTAATGAAGTCCATAATTACACCTGACTGCCTGACATCAACACATTAAATATAATTTACCTCACCACATTGACAACCCCGTTTTCTCTATAAAACTGTGTAAATAATCCCAAGACTGAACATATGCCAGCCATTACTTTTTCATGTACTGCCACCTATTCTACCTGTTAAACTTATATCACTTACCATTCCTTCCATTGAAATCGACACCTCCATATCTTTTCCTAATAATGTGTCTGCCTTCCTTAGAATGCAAAACAAAACAAATCTTACTAGTTAAAATCATTGTGTTGTTTCTCCATGTCTCCTTAACAGTTCCACACAACCTCATTAACTTCATTATGCTGCCGTGGTGGATCTGACCAGAATTTGTTTTATGTTTCAGTTCTGGTGTTCAAGTTTCTGTAGTAGAGGTCCCTTATAGTGGGTAACTGATTTTTTTTTTTGTGTTTCTTAGGAGATAATTCACCCATATGATTACTTTTAATGTGTTTCACATATACTGTACTTTTGCCTCATATCTGTGGCTGAATTCCTGCCCAGATAATCTTGTATCACCTATGTGATTTTGTTCCACAAATTGTGAGTCATTCAGGAGTAAGACATTTAGTTGCCAGAGAGCTGTCATGTCCTTACTTCTCATACTTAATTTCATGGACATCGGGGTGTGAGCAGACAGCATAATTTGATGTATCCTATGGGCTGCCACTCTGTGTAGGTGGGGCTGAAATACTCTTGTATAAGTAAAATTAATCATAATTAAAAACAACAAAGGACCAGTTTGGTGCCTTGAAGGACTCCCCACTTTATAAACTCACTTCTCAATAAGAATTCTTCAACCTTGATCAGATTGATCGAGGTTGATGTTGATGTTGATGGTGATAGTAGATCACTGATTGACCCTGTTGAAATTCCTGATAACTTCAATTAACATTTTGAAAGTATTGCAAGGAAAACATTAGTTGGTCTAGTTAATTCTCATATGGATAATGCTCCCAATGGTTGATCCTAATGCTTGTTGTACATATTTTGAACCTGGTTCATCTGCTGGTCCTCTTTTATTTTAAAGGTCTGTCCATACAGAATACTTTTTTCTAGCCATTGTTTATTCTCCATGGTAGGTGGTGGCACTGTGTCAGCTGACTGTATTGGACTCTGCAGTTATTTGAGGCACCTCCCTCTCATGCCCGGTGGACCACGAGCCAGACCTAGGGGCTTCCTTCGAGCCACAACCCCTGATTTTCTCTGTTTTCTCCCGTTACCTGAGGCCCCAGAACAGTTGCCCATGCACGTGTAGGTGTGCATGCTCACTGCGGCTCCATGATGGCCCCTTCCACCCTCCTGGCCTATTGCCAGGTACCCCTCTGGTGTGGCACCACCTAGCCTCCACTGAGTAGCAGTCAAGTGCTGGGAAACCCCACATCCCTCCTTGAGGAGGAGAGCTGCCTGCCAGCTGCTCAATCTGCTCCTCACCCTCTCCCCAGCTACCCCTGGTGGCCTGAGCTCATACCCAAACCTTGGTCACCGCACGGTGTGAAGTGTGGCATCCAGTGCCTCAACCCTCCGCACCACCGGCTGGCTCATACAGAATACTTTAAAGTATTTACAGTCAATGAAGGTTTCATATGCCATTGGCATAGATGGAATCAACAAGTCTTTCTTTATTTAGCTGTGGAAGAGTTAGCTTAACTGTTTAGTGTCTTGTTCAACTTATCTCTTTGTGCTAGGCTGGTGCTGAAGGCTTGGAAACAAGTGACTATGATTCTGATCTATAACTCTGGGTCTCATGTGATGTTGCAAGCTATAGGCCTGAGATCAGAACCATAGATGGTAAAACCCATTGATTTTGTTTAGGAGTTCAAATATTTAGTTCTCATTTGGACTGCTGATTCATTTATTCAAAACATATTGATGCACTTGTCAAGAAAGTTTATTTGAGGTTTGGTATCCTTTATCGAGTTAGGAACTGTCTTGTCTTAGAGTCTCAAAAGAGTGCCTGCCTCATGTTGGTTGTTTCTTTAGTTAACTAGGTCCTTCCCATTTACTCCACTGCTGCTGATTCATGCCTGAATAGGATTTGGTTCTTTTAAACAGTGTATGTCAACTTGTCTTGGGAGCTGATAGGAGGCACATCACTGTAGCTCTATAGTGATCTGAATTGACTCCCTCAAACAGCGTGTTAAGTATCTGGTCTCTGTAATTACATGGAAAATTATTCAGGTGGCTAGTCTTAGTTCTCTGGCCAATTTGTTTTCTATTTTAAATCCTGTGATTAGAACTTGTAGCTCTGCTCATTTATCTCTGACTGTCCCTTTAAAAAACAATTGGGGTAAAGAACTTTTTCTTATGTCATTGCTAAAGACTGGAATACAATCTCATTGTTTTCTGATGTCAGGAATGTCAATGTATTTAAATCTCACTGCAAAACTTACTTACTGTCCAAATGTACCTGTAAATGATTTTTGTTGATTGCATTTGTTTTATTACTTCTTATTGTATGTATTATTTTGGGGTCCCCATGAAAATGGACAGTGCTTGTCCTTGGGGTCTTACCGATCAAAAAATCTTAAATATATAAATAATTTTATTTTTATCTCCCATTCCAGCATCACATCTCCTTTTCTTAACCTTTACTTTCTTTCATCGGAAAAAGAAACCACACATTTTACTAATACATGGTCTACATTCTAATACATGATCTTTTATCACCTTATTTCTATCAGTCAAATCAAATGCCTTCTAAAATCTATTAAGGTGGTATCCATAGAATTTCCTGTTCATGAAGAAGTTGAACAACTAAATGAGCAATTGCCTCCAAAATCCTAAAGTAGTTTATAATGGAGATCTGGTGGTCAGTTTATCATCCACAGGATTATAGCATTTCTGTGTTTTGTTGTAAATTACTGGTTGGGTGAAATGCAGTTGGAACATGCTGATCAGGGTAAAAAATACCTAAGCAATCCCTGCACATGTTTGAAACAATAAGGGTCTTAATTTGTATCTGGGTTCACTTGCATAATGTACACTAAATTTCTCCCATCTGTAAATATACAGTATGTATTACACTGTAATTTGCAATAATTGTTGTCCAGTGCACGTGAATGTTGTGATCCTGCAACTACAGCATGTATCCTGGTCATCCTTGCAAATTAGGCCTTGGTATAAAACGACAAAGTCTTTAAACCTTCTGGTGAATTGTGTCTGGGTTTGTAGGTATTGTTTTATCAAGACTGGTTTCAAACTATTATTTGCAGAACAGTCAGTAATTTATTATGTTGTACATATGAATGTACGATTCTAGGAAAGAAGGGCCACTGATCCATTTAGTTCTTTCTCTCACTAGTTCAGAGAGAATGCCCTGTAATTCCATTTTTCTTCAAAGTACCTATCAAGTCAAGACCAAAGTTTGAGTGGTTTATGATGTCCCAGAATCTGTAGATGGAATTGCAGGACTATTCCTGGTTTCCTAGCTGTTTTGTTTTGTAATATATGTAAGATTGTTGTTGTGTAGATGCCCACATTTAATAAACCTTATGCATATGTTGAAACATGTGAAGAAATTAACATATGACAACAAAGGTGTTTACTACATTGATTTTTTTACTAATATTTTATTTTTATTGCAGTCAGTTCAGATACATATCATGTATAAAATGGTGCAAAATAAACAATTTACAGTAAATATCACGTTCAACTTTCTCACCAATGAGTTGGTTTAACTTTTCTTATTTTTACAGTAGGCAATGCATTGGCAACTCTTATTGCATTTTTTAATGATTAATCAACTCAAGAGCAATGTTTGTAACATGTTTTGGAACTCATTTGAATGCATCTGCAGCCCGGCACAATGCAATGCAAATCGAGTTTTAACTCTTAAGAAACAGTTTGTGCAGGGCATTGTGCTGGACACAGAAACACTTATGCAACTCAATCAGAAATGCTAGAACAACTCATTGGAGGTGCAGTTTAATGTGACTTGTACTGTTGTGTATAGTAATTTAAAAATCACTTATATGCAGTTGTGTAAAACTTGAGAGCCATGCTTTATGAAATGCAAATTGCAATGTTGATATAATCTGGTGTTATCAATAGCATTAAGCTGTAGATGTGATATTTAAATAGTTTATTTCTTACACCTTCCACAAAGCACCTACCCAGTGATCTTAACTGCTCTCAATCCCACACCCAACTGCAATTTTACTGCCCTGTTCTGATGATGTTAAAGATGAAAAAGCCTGCTCATTTAAAAAAAATCCCAAACCACACTTGAAACTTACCTGTCTGGGGAACTGTCCAGTTGTCCTGTTTTCAGAATTTTTTTTGTAGTTAGTCTTTTATTGAGGTATTCATACAAGTAAACAACCATCTTCCAATACATAACTACATATGAACATAGAGGAAGAAAAGGAACAGCATATTACCTGAAACACTGTACAATATTGGCATAAAGAACATATGCTTTGAGATCCGTGTTAGGCAATACAAACCATGCAGTTAGAGGAAACTTAGGATTTTATAATCAAGAATGAGAGTAGGAAGGGTAAAATGAGACGGTGATATGAATAGTCATGGTTGTGCATCACTGTGTTATGAAACATATTACAATGCTGTAAAAATGTATAAAGGAGGATTTATGGAAGAGTAAAAGTTATCTGAAAGTGTAATGAGAAAAGGGATAAGAGGAAGAAATGAGGGGAGAGAGAGGGTGAGATATGGAGAAAAGAGAACAAGAAGTGAGACCACAATGGGAGACCCATGAAGAATAACAGTGGGAAGAAAAGCATGTAAAGTATATCGATCCATCATTAGTTGTCAGTAGAGTTAGACGATTCAAAATAATGAAAAATAGTCCTGCCAACATTTATTGTATATAGTGAGTCGGGTCAGAAGAAATATGTGTCATAATGCATTTAGGGAGGCATATTGAGATAATCGTTTGAGAATGTCAGGAAATGTGGGGATTATGTTAGATCTCCAATGCATAAGCATAAGGTGCTTAACTTGAAGGAAAAGTATGGTCAACCATCTGTTCTGAGAATGGGAGATTCTATAGGGTGAAAATTAAAATGTCAAGCATACAATGCTTAGAATCTAATGCAATGGATTGACCAATCACTTTCATTGTGAAGAGATGAATACGACACCAAAGATTGTGTATGGGGGACAGTTCCATAAAATATGTAGTAGATCTCCATTGGGAGAGTTGCAATGCCAGCAATTGTTGTTATTCATTAAACCCATTTTTTGCAATACCACTGGAGTCCTGTACCACAAATGAAGAATTTTAGTTTGTATAAGAGAACTACGCTTATCAATTAAAAATTTTGTGGCAAGAAAGCCAACACCTATGCCATGTTGACATTGGTTATATTAAAATTTAAAAGTCTATTCCATTTGTTTTTCACACTAATGGATTGGTCTGAAGTGTATCTCTGATGTCTTTATAAATAGCACTATTCAGACTGGACATTGCTTTAATCCATTTAGAGATATGTTTATCATATAAAGATTGATTGGAAATAAGTGGAAGGTAGGAGCTGCATGCCGATGAAGCTGTAAATATTTCCAAAAATCATGATGGGAAGTTTCCATAGAATGCATAGATTAGAAAAGATTTTAATTTTAAAACATGGGGTTCAAGTATATCTTCCAAGAAGGAAATGCCCTGTTTTCCATGTTTGACAGAAAATTGGGTGATTATTGAGAGAGATATCATGGTTTCCCAAACTGGGGTGTAAGCAAGAGGGGTTGGGTTTGATTTGAGATATTTATGAGTTATTTTCCAATAGAATGTAGATGATGCCATAGTGGGTGAGACTTAAGTTGGTGGGGAGAGAATTATAAATGAAGGAAGTTGCAACATTACCTGGATATAGGGCTTCCATAGTAACCCATAATATTGATTTAATATTGGGCTTAGTAAACCATTTGATAGTTTGGGCTGTACAGAAGGCCCAAAAGTAGGCTTGAAATCAAGAGTCCAAACCACCTGTTGACCAATGGGATTGAAGATTGTTGTGGCTAAATCTGGGGATTTTGCCTTCCCAAATAAATATGCCAATTATTTTGTCAATTTTGATGAGGAAACTAGAAGAAAGAATTAGGAATATTAGAAAATAGATATAGTATTTTGGAAGCTATTGACATCTTGATAGTGGATATTTTCCCATTAAAAGAGAGGTTACAGTCTCCATCTGTCGAGTGTGGACTTAATGTTAGTTAACAGAGGGGAAAGATTAGCATCCCATAATTTATCTAGTTTTGGGATGATCTGGATACAAAGATAAGAGAGACCTTGGGGAGCCCAGTGGGGTATTCATGAAGGGTATACAGAGGTTGTTCAGTGGTAGCATTTCAGATTTATTAAGGTTTAGAGCTAGTCCAGAGAGAGGTGAATTCATTAAGTAACTTAACTAGAGGTTGTCCTGAATCTTTGAGAGTTTCTAATAAAATGAGGAGGTCATCTGCATAAGAAAGTGAGGTGTAGCGGAGTTACCAATAGGGATGCCTATGATTATGCAAGATTGATGAAGAGATGCAGATAAAGGTTCCATGGCAAGAATGAATAATGAAGGGATAAGGACATCCTTATCTAGTGCATCTTGCCAGTTGAAAGGAGGAGGACAGAATAGAGTTAGTAAGGACACGCAGCAGAGGGTAAAGTATACAGTAATTGGATCCATGCACAAAAATTATTAGTAATACTAAAATGGGATAATACATGGTATAAATTATTCCAATTAAGGAGTCAAATGCTTTCTCAAAATCAACGACAATGACTGTGGCTGGTGATTTGAGAGTTTTGCTTGCAGATTAAGTTAAATAGAGAATGAAGATGATAAGAACCAGTTCTATTCTTGATAAATCCAGCTTGAGAGGTATGGACGAGTTTCAGAATTAATGATTCTAAACGAAGGGTTAATAATTTTGTGAAGATTTTGCAGTCTGTATTAGTAGTGAGATTGGTCTGTAACTAGAGGGGAGAGAGGAGTTCTTTATCTTTTTGCAAAACAGTTATGATCGCTTCGTCATAGTATGAGGGAGTTTACCCTTTGAGGTTGCTTCCAGGAAAACATTAAAAAGTAAAGGACAGAGAATATCGGATAGGGTTTATAGAAATCAAAAGGAAACCATCGCTCCCAGGTGATTTACTGGATATTAGGAATAGCTGTTTGGATCTCTTGTAGAGTAAAGGGTTCATCCAATATAGCCATATCTTGTTGAGAGAGATACGTAGCTGAAAACTTTTCAAAAAGTGCTGTATATGATTGGGTTGCATGGAGTTTTGATGAGAATATAAGTGTTGAAGGATTACATGATGTGGTTGATCAAGGGTTATCGTTAGGATTTGGCCTGAAGGTCTTTCAGGCCAGCAATGTGTTTCTCCATCTGTTGAGTTTTGAGCTGGTTTGAAAGCAACTTCCTGCATCTATCACCTTTTTCCCAATAGCGGTGCTTGAGCCCTAAAAGAGCAAGTTCAGCTTTCCTGGATACTAATTCTTGATTTTAATTTTAACTGTAGGATTTAAAGATGAAGTTGTGAGTTAAGGTTAGGTTTGTTTGTTTTATAATATTGAATGTCTTTGTCTTTGAGAGATTTTTGTAGATCGCCAGTTGTTACTCTCTTAGCTTCTTTCTATGAGCCGTGTAACTAATAATTTTGCCTGTAATTGTGGCTTTTAATGCTTCCAGATATTACCTTTGAGATACATCAGGAGTATTATTAAGAGAGAAAGTCTTGGATCTGGATGTAACCCAAGGTAAGAATTCTGGTACAATTTTTAAATTGCAGAGTTTCAGAGTGGAAGGGATTGTAATTGCATGGTGTTGTTTTTAAGTGGGTTGTTCTGAAGATCAGCTATAGTTAAAGGAATGTTCTAAGAAAACGTGTTTAAAAAACTAGGGTTTTAAAACCTTTGTTCCTTACCTAAACCTAACGTGTATTGTTTTATATACAACATTTAAATGTATTTCTAGCCCCCTTCAAGAGGGAAGGATCGTATATTGGCCTGGGCAAGTGGCACCCAATTCCTTCCACATCCTTGTCTGCTGTCCCCACCCCACACTCAAATGTTTTGTGACATCTAGTCCAGGAGCGTCCATCTGTGTGCCCCTATAAGTCTTATAGGGCTATTTTCAAAGGCTTATTTCTATGTTTCTGCAATTTTACATGTATACTAACACCACCTATGTCTCTTACCTAAACCTAACGTGTATTGTTTTATATACAACATTTAAATGTATTTCTAGCCCCTTCAAGAAAGAAGGGATTGTATATTGGCCGGGCAAGCAGCATCCAATTCCTTCCACATCCTTGTCTGCTGTCCCCCACCCCCACACTCAAATGTTTTGTGACATCTAGTCACCGCGAGTCCATCTGTGTGCCCTCTATAAGTCCATAGGCTATTTTCAAAGGCTTATTTCATATGTTTCTGCAATTTACGTGATATAATTAACACCACCGCTTGATTACCAGTGTCTATCTTAGGCAAGTGTTGGTGTTACTATACATGTGAAGTTGTTGTAACATATAGAATTAAGCCTTTTAAAATAGCCCATAGATGGTATGGGGAATTCCCTCACACTCTCCCTGGTTAGATGTGACAAAACACCTGAGCACATGTGGATCAGCAGATGAGGAAGTGATCGCCTGCCCACTTCCTTGGGCCAATTTATGATCCTTTCTCCTGATGGGGGCTAAAAATTCATTTTGTACCTAAAACGATGAAAGGTAGGTTAAGGTAAAGAGACATAGGTTTCAAAACCCTATTTGTTTTAACAAATTATCATAGAACATTCCTTTAAGACAAACAAAACCAAAAATTCAAATGTTAATTTGTGGTCCATGGCATTAAGTGGCAGTATACAGGGACCTAGTATGGCATACTAATTTCCATGTGGTTTACATGTCTTACATTTTCAACATTAAAAAGGACCAATCATTTACAATAAAATACATTCACCCTAGATGGATAATAGACAATTAAAAAGTGCACAAAGTCTTTCAGGTACAAGAGTAAGATGGAATAAATTCTGAAAAGGTAGCATAAAGAGCTGTTGACACCATGTCTTGTGCAAGCAACTAACAGTATGGAGTTGCCGCCTGAGGAGCAAATTTCAACATGGCAGGACTTTACATTTGCATGCTGTGCTGGTAACTGCCAGATAAGAGCCAAGCAACTGCCAAGTATTGCACAACTGCACCCTAAACATAGCCAGTTTGATGACAGTGTAGGAAACTGGGCTGCAGGTGCTCTAAATATAAAACAAGACATAGGGGAGGGGCACTGTAAACATACATACAGTATTTTTCTCTCAAGTTAGAGAGGTGTGGGACTGTAATATATATTACAGGTGCCAATGATGTCTAACTTGAGGGGAAAATATTACATGTGTGTTAAGAGAGCATCCTTCTGTATGCAATTGTTCTATATGTTTAGAGCACCTACAACCCTTATTCACTGTCATCAAGTTGCTGCTTTTATGACAGTTGGCAGCACTGGCAGACACTGGCTTGTAATTCCAGCAGTTACTTTTATAGAGCAGCACAGTAAGTCCTGTTTTAACACTTTATGAACATTTCAAAGTGCCCAAAATTAGTTCCATGAGCAGGTAGTTCCTTAATTTGAACCAGAGCAAATTACAAAATGGCACAAATACCATTGATATAGTGATAACATTTATTAAGACTCGGTGTGCAAAACAGAGCTCTGACTCTCCATAGTAGCTGCTTCTTCAGAGAACCTACAGCATATTGCTGTGCGCCTCGTGAAGGCGAGGGCACCCCAAAAGTGCTGGATCTGTGTTTTTACACGCTGAGCCATAATAAATGCTACTATAGTTACATACCAATAACCACTTTGTACTTTGCTCTGGTGCTGTTTGTTTGATGAAGCTACAGCTGCATGCTGAATCCTGTAGCGTGTTTGCTTGTTTGTTGTTTTGTAACTCTTAATATGATTTTCCTGCCCTGAACATGTCAGCTACCATTGAATGTATTTAAATTAAAGTCATCTGAACTGTTTCATTAACTATTACTGTGCTGGGAAGTATAATGTATTTACCCATAATTCCTTTTGTTTGTACATTTTGTCCAGGTATTCGATTTTTGGCTGGGGCATACTGAAAGTCATGAGACTCACCAACCTCAATCCATCAACGTTAGTTTTAAATATGCACTAGCTGGAGTCAGCCGACACATTGGCATGTGAAGTTTTGGACAAAACTTCCAAACTGAAGAAAAATATTTCCTGCAGGTCAGTTAGTGGTGTCCTATTACTATGTTATCAGAGCTAGAAATTAATTGTATTCCCTTATTTTGTCTATCACTTTTCAATGTATAAATACCATGCTTATCATGCTGGTATTGTGACTTTAGTAGATCTTTCCAGCACAAACTATATACTGTCTGCCTGCACTGTATTGATTTTGTGCACAATGTTTTAGTTACCAGCAAACGAACATCTGTTTTTCAAACAGTAAGGGAAACGTGTTCAACATAATTTTGGAAGGTAAACGACCATGGTTATAAGTTTCTAAACTGGTGCGTTATACTGAAAATGCTCATTCAGAATAACTTTTCATTTGACATTGGATGTTTGTTTACATCTGTCAAACTTTTCTGAACTGACTTGATAGGGAAGGCAAGCACATCAAATTGCTGATTATGTTTGAACATAACAATTGATTTTGTCACTTCTTCTTCAGAAAATGCTGTGACACTTATAGTTCAAGTAATCATTCATCAGTTTCAATTAATAGTTGATGATCAGTACTGTATATTGTGCTACTAAGTCACACATGTTGGAATTCAATGGCAGACTGAAGGACCTTGTTGATGATCACATAGTAATATTGATGGTTTATCTGCTGTTGCATACCACCATCAGCTATGCAAAGTTCCATAATGGACCAACTCATGTAGTATTAAAATCTTAGTATCCAACATGAAGAGCAGTGACTGACCAAGTTTGTGTCTAAACAACATAAGTGAAATTAGCATCTGGGGTTTTGTTATTAAAGTTTAGTGCTATGGAATCAGAGCTCTATTATACTAAAAATTATAATGACTGCTTCAATGAGGTGATATGCAAGAAGCACAAAGAGTGATGATCCCTGAGTATTGTATAACAACAAAATGATATGGGTGAAGATATGGCTCTGCAGAATAAACACCCTGATGTTTCTAAGAGTGAAGGTCCCTGGAGTATCGTATAAAAACAAAATGATATCGTAAAGACATTCTGCATCACACAATATGAAGAACCTGGGTGGCACAAAGAGTGAGGGTTCCTGGAGTATCATACAACAAACAATTATATTCAGAAGACTGCTGCAGTACACAATACAAGGAACCAGAGAGGCACAAAGAGTGATGGTCCATGGAGTGCTATACAACACTGCATAAAGGGATGCTGAAGTGCACAATATGAAGAAGTGGGAAGGCACAAAAGTGAGGGTCCCTGGAGTATCATACAACAACAAAATTATATTTGTAAACTCATACTGCAGTGCACAATATGAAGAACCAGTGAGGCACCAAGGCTAATGGTCCCTGGAGTATCATACAACAACAGTGCATAAAAACATGATGCAGTGCACAATACAAAGAACAGACAGGCACAAAGAGTGAGGGTCCCTGGAGTATCATACAACAACAGTGCATAAAAACATGCTGCAGTGCAAATACAAAGAATCAGGCACAAAGTGCGGGTCCCTGGAGTATCATACAACAGTGCATAAAAACATGCTGCAGTGCACAATACAAAGGAACCAGACAGGCACAAAGAGTGAGGGGTCCCTGGAGTATCATACAACAACAGTGCATAAAAACATGCTGCAGTGCACAATACAAAGAACCAGACAGGCACAAAGAGTGAGGGTCCCTGGAGTATCATACAACAACAGTGCATAAAAACATGCTGCAGTGCACAATACAAAGAACCAGACAGGCACAAAGTGCGGGTCCCTGGAGTATCATACAACAACAGTGCATAAAAACATGCTGCAGTGCACAATACAAAGAACCAGACAGGCACAAAGAGTGAGGGTCCCTGGAGTATCATACAACAACAGTGCATAAAACATGCTGCAGTGCACAATACAAAGAACCAGACAGGCACAAAGAGTGAGGGTCCCTGGAGTATCATACAACAACAGTGCATAAAAACATGCTGCAGTGCACAATACAAAGAACCAGACAGGCACAAAGAGTGAGGGGCCCTGAGTATCATACAACAATAAATTGGATGCATAAAGACATGGCTGTGTGCAATCCAAAGAACCAGGAACATGCTGAACACCTTGTAAAGAAACCAAATGTGTTTAACATTTTTCCAATATGTATGAACAACCAGCACTAACAAAGTGTGTACCCAATATAAAAAAGGAAAATTGGCATGTTCTTTATAATGGCAGCGTGACATTGATCAATATGACACTCAATATGGAGGAACTACCTCTAAGGTCCTAATGCCTGACTCATGATTTCCAACACGCATATTACTCTAACCTTGTAGCTCAGTATATATATTGCTATTGTACCATTTTTAAATGTCTATTTTAGACATATTTGTGTCTTGGACTGACCTATAACATCTTATGTGCAGAATTAAGATATGTTGTTTGATAATCTAATGCACTGTAATCCAACAGGTTTCTATGACAGTTACCAGTTTGTAATCATTTAACTTTTCAGTGACATAAGAATTGAAATGTATATTAAAATGTTTCACTTTTACAGTCCTGACATATGCAAGTATGATTGCATCTGTTTGAATGGGGAACATGTAGACAATCTCATCAAATTCTTGGTATTGAAATGAATCAAGTGCCTGTGCAGGAACCTTTCCAGTTCTGTAGCTTGTTCCACGTATTTCTACTGAGTTTGACACAAACACATGATCAGATAACATTATTGAATGAAATGAATTGTGTTGTTGTAGTTGTATTATAACAGAAGAAACATGTAGTATAGAGGCCAGTCCTACAATTTCCCATTACAAATATTAATCTTTTTCTTGGGCATTACAGATACCCACTGATACATGTTTGTAAGCTGATGGCAAACAGCTACAGTTTTGAAAATGTTTTTGAAGTTACATACAGTATGTGACAAACTTTAAAATGGATTGTGCTTTGCTTTAAAGTGCATGCAACATAGTCTGACAGGTGGGCCAGATGGCAACATAATGGATGGGTAATGTATCATGAAGAGATGTTTGAAGTAAATTGTCACTGGGGTATATATTCTTGAATAGCTTGTGATGATCCATAATAAGTTGTTTTAAGTACACTGTTAAACCTGGTGTTACAACTGATGCAAAGATAATACTACAAATTTCAAGGAGAAGACAGTATAAATACCAGTGAGTGTTATCTTTGGTATTACATCACCAATTAGAAATGGAAGTTTTCTTAACAAATACCACATCTGAGAATTTATTTGCTTTAAACTGTTATCACTGGAATGTAAATTCACAATGGCACTTGGTTTGTTTTGCATCCAAATAGTCATAGTTGAAGCTACCAATTCATTCATTTAAAATCTCCACTGTGAGATATCCTTGCTCAGTGAACTCTTTCAATAATAACTTCACCTTATATAGGCCAACACCTTCTAGGACATTATGCATAATATCTATGACAACATTAGTTGTGACTTGAAAGTACTATCATAACTTTAAATTTTAGTGTTTTTAATATCTGTTTCACTTGGATTGAGGTCTACATAGTCACAATGATTTTTATTGTTCATTTAATGGTTTGATTTTCATCAAACTGTGACTGAGGGAGTCATGTTTATCAGTGAGACAGAAATGACAAAATGTATTTCCACTGAAGCTTTCAAATAAGCTACAGATGATGTGAATGCCTAGGTAATCACCACGAGGCAACATATATCGTACCATGAAGGGTAAATGTTTTATGTTCATCCTCAGTTTGGATGCCATCTGTTTCAGAATTAGTAAGTCATTGATTAATGGTTCTAAATATTTAAAAATGTATTTTCTCTATCGATTGAGATAAACATTATACATAAATGGATATCAGAAAGCACTGAATGGTAACAAGGTGGGATATATTGAATGATAAAATAAACTACTCCCAGCTTATATATTTTAATCTTCTATCCAAGAGGGTTTGTTGTTTCTACATCATCATAGTATAACTGTATCTGCAAAGCATCTGGATATCTTTAAAGAATGGATTATGCTTAAATGTTTTATGCATGAAATAGATCACCCTGGAATAGCAGTGCATCTGGGGAAATAACAGAGTACAGTAATGAAAAAATCCCTGCACTTGCTCACACTACCCAGGTAGTGACTACTTTACTGCATTTTGATGTAGAAAGGCAAACGTTTATACCATGCTTTTAAACTCCTCAGTTATTTGAAAGATACAGCTGATTTAATACACAAACTACAATCCCTTATCCTGAACCAGGGTGTTTGCTTGTCACAATGGATGTGACTGCACTATACACTAACATGCCCCATGTGGAGGGACTTACTGCTTGTGATATTTCTTAGAAAATGTGGGGAATATCATGTGGATTTTGTTGAGTTCCTGGTTGCTTGCACAGAATCTGTACTTATGCATAATAATTTTATTTTTTAAAGGACAACACTACCTGCAGATCCACTGCACAGCCATGGGGCCTCTACTAGCTCTAAGCTGCAAATCTATATATATAGGGGTACTGGGAAGGCAGGTATATACATAATGAAGTACTGAATCCTTTTCATGAAAAGACTGGAGCATACTTTTGTTACATTAATGATTGGAAAGGTACTAAATATGGATTGACTGATTTTGTAAGTTACCTGCACAGTATAAAAGAAGACTTACATTTTCTGTTGTGTCAGATGAGGACAAATTCCATTTCCTGGATGTAGAAATATATAGAACATCTGTGGGATTTCTAGAAGTAGATTTATACTGAAACCAACAGATAAAAATTCACTGTGACAGGCATCTAGTTTGCACAGCATCTAACTAATAAATAACATCCCCAAGAGTCAATTTTGAGGTGCGGCAAAATTGTAGCAGTGAAAAGAATTATGACATCAGGGTAAATGAGTTGCAGGAGAGATTTTGTGCAAGGCTATAAAAAAATCTGTTATTCAAGAAACAGCTAACTGGGCCAGGGAGAGAAACAGAGGAACTGATAAATCCAACAAGGGCAGTAAGGAAGCTCAGGATCCAATGCAAAAGGCTTTGAAGTATATAACCAGGTATGAGGACCAAACAAAGTACGTAAAGGACATCATTTTAAAGAACTGGATTATTACACCAGATCAGTATTAGGACCTAAGTATGAATAACCCTCCTAAAGTAGTATATCAGAGGTTCAGAAATATTAGAGACATGGTAGTACATTCCATCTACTTCTGGTTAGGATTGAGAGAACTGTGTTTGGTGCCCCCAAAGGGTGTACTAATTGTGGTAGATGTCATTTCTGTAAATTTATTAAAAAGGTAAGTGTTCCAGCATCTGACTAAAGATCAGATATTTGAAATAAATGAACTGATTACATGTGACACAGAGATCATTATACATATGGCCACATATGCCTCTGGATATTTTTATATAGGCAAGACTAGCTGTGCATTTAAATTAAGGGTAGGGAATATGTCAGAGACATTGCAAATGAAGATTTAACTAATATCTTGGCTGCACATGTCAGGTTTTGCCACCAATAGTAGAACACTCCTGGCTGTACATGGGAATTGAAAGGGTGAAACTTGAAGCGGGTGGATAAATTGCTCCTTAAAAGGAAGCTAAATGGATGTGTACATTGGGAGCATTACGAAGTCCAGGTTTAAATGGTAGATTGAAATAAAGCCCTTTTAGAGTAAGATATATCTCATATAACTGTACAAGGATTTGATATATTATAATGAATCTGATGCTGTGAGTTTTATTTTTAAAGTTTTCTTGGGGTTCAGTGCTTTATAGAATTACAAAGGCAATTGTGTGGCAGTACAATATGTAAGATGACAGCTTCCCTTGTGTGTGTTGATGTTCACCGTGGTGATCAGAAGAAGAATGCTGATGACTGAATCAAGGAAAGAGATTCTACCTGCTAATTATCATGGACTTGAATACAACTTAATAGAAAGAGAATAGATGCACTCTAGAGTAATTGATGTGCTGTAATTATCTGGTTAAATCATTTAAAACAACTAGGGGAGCTATAGATTTGCACATAAGATGCACTAATAGAACTTAACAGGAATGTTTTAGAATGTAATTTAAGATGAGATTTGCACATTTTCTGCATGCTTTTTGATAACTAATAATAGCCATTAATTGTTTAACATTTGTATTAATGTGGCAGTGATGTTATTTGGACTCAACCCTTGATAAAGCTCCTGCAGGAAGAGCAAAATGGCATTTGGGGAGTTCATTCACCTGCTCCTATGCCAGAGATGCACCATGTTTTAAATATGTATTGTTTTAAAAGCATGGAATAAACTTTGCCTTTTACTCCGAAATGTAGTAAAGTAGTTAGTGCCTGGATAATGTGAGGAAGTCAGGGATTTTTTCATTACTATGCTTATGTTGCCCATCACGTAATCATGAATTGTGCAGTCATCAGTGATATTGTTTACAAAGTGCTGTTGTTGAAAACTTTTGCTTTGGAATAGCATTTTACGTGTCATGAATGGAAATATATTGGAAAGTATCACAAGCTAATACTTTAGCATGAATGCCAGTTGTTTGTTACGATGGGTGTCTGTACTATGACTCAGCATAATTTATTTAGGAGAACAACATTGAAGTTTTCCAAGAAATATTTCTTCAGTTTGTAGGGGTGTCAATACTTGAAAATGCATCGAGCAGTATTTAAAGTCGCATCAGCTCTTCCACTGTTTTTTTTTCCTTTTGATATGCTAGATTATTGAAATACAGTACAAGATTTACTTTTCAGTAGAGATGGACGAAGTTGGTAAAATTCACTCCATAAATTAATCTGCAAATGTAGCGCAATTTGTAAAGTGCAGGGTGATCTGTGAAGTGCAAGTTTTGCCACAAAGTGTGAAGTTTCAGCCATGAATTGTGGAACTTTGCCCATGAAGTGTTGAACTTCATCCACAAAGCGGGGTACTTCTGAGGTGAAATTCTGCACTTTGCATGCAAAACTTCGCGATTCAGGCATAGTTGAAGTCGCTGAGAGCAGGAAAATTTCACAAAACTCTGCGAATGTGATTTTCTGCCACTTTGCTGTAACTGAGGTGAATTAAAACTTCACCACATCTCTACTTTCAGACCACAAACTACATGGTCAATCAGTTCTTTGGTGCAGTCCAATGAATCATGTACATTTGAATAAGTCAAGTTGAACAATGCAAGTATTTTGACTGCAAAATGGCAGCATGTTTTGTCATACTTGTATGTGAATCTTCATTAAGTTCCACACAACTGTTATCCTCACCACTAATTTCAGCTATACAGTCATTATTTTGCATAAGGTCATAACGATAACCATCACCATTACTCAGTTCAGATATGTTTTGTTTAAGATGCTTGGCACAGAACTAAACTTAAAAAAAAATAACTGGCAACCTTCTTGTGAGCAAATTATTTTCAAATCAGAGGAAGCCAATCATTTTGAAAACTGGGGCCCCAATCTTGCCTGACTACATCAGTTACTTGTTAAATATGTCTCTTCAGATACACACTCTACCATAGGCTTGAAACTGCTTCTCCTTATCCCGGTATTTGAAGGGTAATTATTTTGACCCCAATTCCTATTAGCCGCTCTCAATTTTGTCTGTATTTATGAAACTCTTTGAGAAAATAATGCAAGGGCAATTGTCTTTGTATCTTCTGAAATTTAGTTTGATTTTTCCCTGATAGACTGGCTTCAGACCTGGTTATAACACCACTCATGTTGTATTATGGGTTGTTAGGAAATATTCTTCTTTGATAATGATTGTGCTGTAACCACTATTTTCTGGACTTACTGAAAGTATTCAATACTGTGAACTGCAATTTATTGAGTGTGTTCCCTTGGAATTAATAGCAAATCTTTACTGTGGCTTATTGCCCACCTTCACAACAGGACACAGTGTGTTTATGTAGATGAATTGTTTTCTGATTTTGTCATAATCAAAAGGGAGTACCTCAGAGCATGGTGTTAGGCCCTTGGTTATTTTCTTTCTATGTTAATGACTTACCAATCTTTTGAAACCTTAATTCTAAACTGTGCCTCTGTGCTGATGATACCATACTGTATTCATCTCACAAAGACCCAGTAAAAGTTATAAATATTGTTCAGGATAGTTTTAACAAGGTGCAGGATGCCTTATTTTAATTAAGACTCCTCTTGAACACATAACAAAAACTCAATGGATGTTCTTTAACAGAGCTAAATCAAGTAACTCTTTGAATTTGTCCATTTGTGCCAAGGATGGTTCAAATTTAAATCTAGTGAATTCATATATGTATTTGGGCATATTTTTAGAATTTGCTTAATTGTCACGCTGCTCCATCTATCTGGTAAACTAAAGCAAATGTCTTTTTTCTGCTGGAATAAAGCACGCTTTGGAGCATTTGTTAGAAAACAGTTAATTGTTCATGTCTCAGTTGGAGTATGGCAGTATTATTTATTGCAGTCGTCTCACACTGTCTTGAAATGTCTTGACACTCTGTATCATTGTGCCCTACATTTTATAACAGGGCTGCCATGGCAAACACTGTGTGTTGTATGAACCAGTTGCATGACTTTCTTTTGAGTGCTTGAAGACATTACATTGGTACACTTTTGTATTTACTATTTCAAATGGTAGAGTTTTACTTGACTGCTTTGCTAAGTGCAAGAAACACTGATTATAAGCTGAGTACCAATGAGCTTTTTCATTTTCACTAGCAAAAAACTAGAACAAAGGCTGGTACTTTGTTTCTGCCTTATTGTGTTCCTCACTCATGGCTACAGATTCAGAATGTTGCTAACTTTAAGATATTACCAGCAACTTTTTGCTTTAATTCTTGTTCTGTCCACTGTTATAAGGTTGTTGTGCTGTAAATAAAATTGTATTTTAAATGTGTATGCTTATTACACCAAATGCTTGTATGTATGCTGTGGTTGCAGTTGTAAAAAGGAGTCTTCTCTCAATTTGCTTACCAAATAAAAATGTGATTGATTGATTGAATCGTACAATGAATGCATTTCATGCATGTGTCAGAAGTTTTCTTGTGCCATCACTTTGGAAATGTGCATTTGAGATAAGTGTACATTTTGTGTTTTACTCCAGTAAGTACTTAGATTTCCTTTTGTTGGTTGGAGTTGCTTTGTCAAAATCCATATATATAATAGAAAGGCATACAAACTTGCAAGTGGCATTGGATAAGCCAGGTTGCAAATCCACAGAACTTTAAATACTGTAGTTTATCAACTGCAGACGTCAAATTGCCCTCTGGAAATAGATACTACAGTCTTATCTTTTGGTACAAGGATAACAAATTGTCTGGGTCAGACAACTGTCCAATACTAGCAACATGTGGTTGTGTACAGTTGATTTTCTTGCATGATGTTTCAGGTTCTCAACATAATGTGGATATATTTGTTCCAAGCTGGATTAAACAAATAGAAATTGTCTGTGAGTGAACAGTTCATTATAGAGTTTGATCTAACATTGTTATCATGGCATGGGCATTAAAACAAAGATGTCTTTTCTCTAAAACAGTATACTATGTACCTTTACCAACACAACATTGAACTATCCCCAGAAGGCACACTGCCTTGCCTGCTGCATGAATGTATGACTTTGGCTTGCTTCTGAACCCATGCCACCTGTACAGCAGCTCATTGCCATACCAATTAACCATGATGGTCACTCCTCTGATGCACTAGTAACACAACACACATTATATGCAGTTATAATTAGCAGCACTGAATACTACTTTTATTTATTTATTTACGAATTTTACCAGGAAGGCATACTGAGCAGGATTGCTCATTTCCTGATGTGTCTTGGGGAGGGAGGAAGGAACAAGTTGTTCAACAATAACAATAAATACAGGGATGAACAGTTCATATACAAACAATAGATACAGCACTAGATTAGCAATAATGCATAGAGTACACGAATCATGAGTCACTAATAAGCATACTATTACTGTAGATGACAGCATAAAAATAGCAAAACCGTAGGACACAAAAGTATCTTGCAGTGGTGCTGACCCAGTGCAGAGCAATTCAGTGGATGTTCAGAAACATAGCAGTGAGGCGAGATCTGGAGTGCGGTGTGGTGAGGGTCTATGACTGTTTTCTCTGACTGCTTGATACTAACAGTACTAAATTTTCACTATTGAATCCTTTTGCAAATTGTTTAATGGCTTTTAATTTTGTCATTAAATTGCCATTAATTTGTAAAGTATTGTTTGCTTAAAGCATTAAATGCCTGAGATATGACTCCATTAATCTTTGCTTTTCAGTAGTCAGCCAACACCCCTCATTCCAGATGTGCAAACAGATGCCTCTGAGTGTAAAGCCTAACCTTTTTGTTTTGGGCTATGCAAGTCCCTTATGCATATTTAGTATTCATTTGGTGCTGTGCACCAATGGGAGGGTAATACCACCAGAGGCATGTTACCTGCCTGTGAAGCATCACACCTGTGGACAAGTGTGCACTGGCAGCATTCATAAACACCGGCCACCTGTCTGTGGCCCTGCACCCAGTGGCAGGACTCGCAGTGCAGCCAGGGCGGGGTTGCAGGTCCAGCCGAGCATCCAGTCGGATGCCTGGACTGGGCAGCTCAGTGGATCCCTTCCATGGCGGGGCATGTGTTGGCTGTATGCCCGCAGATGTCTGAGGGCCAGTGGCAGGTGGGGAGGCAATGCTGCTGGCACCCATGGCACTGGAGCAGTGCAGGGGCCAGGTTGGGGCCAGGGCCTGTCTGCCAATGCTTGTAGAGTGCATACTGTACCCCGCCATTAGCGGGATGTGCTGGCAGTGCTGAAGGGGTGGTGCCATGGGCAGCACCCTAGGGCTAGTGCCCCATGGAGATGATGTGTGGGGGCATGATCACAGCATGTGGCCATGCCAGTGTGTGTGTGTGTACTGGGGTGTGGGGAGGCATCAGCCCCTCTATGGGGTGGCTCTGGGTGAGGTGGGCACATTGCCCTGATGCTGGGTGGGTTTCCAGGTGTGCACGGGGTGAATAGGGGTTTTATGGCAGGATCATCCTGGGCATACCCTGTGCCCCTAATGCACTATAGCCAGCACTATGCTCCTTGTGCATGGTGCATAATGCCTAGCATACCCCCATGCGGTGCAGTCTGCAGCCCTGGGGATCAGGCGCATACTGTCTTCACCCCTATTGTGCATCCCATGCAGGGGCACACAGTGCAGAGTGGCTACGTGCCCCAGATATGTGCACATAACCACTCCACTCCATTGGTGTATAGGGCCCCATATGTGTTTCTTTATGACTGTTATGGCTCACTTACTTTCATTTTGTCACTCTATACATTATGGCCATGCTCAGCACTCTTTGCGTTGAGTAGGGCCCTGGAAGCATGCACCATGCCTCACTTTTTGTCACTGAAATTAGGGACATGGACATTCATAATTAGGGACAACGAAGGACACTAACCCTCACAATGAGGGACACATCCCAAAACATGGAGATACCTCAGAACACAGTGGAAACCATTGTATTTACCTGTACAAATATTAGCACCTGAGAATGAATTTCTGCCATAAAGCAGGAGTCTCTAGGTACAGCAGAGGAGAGCAGTTGCTCCCCTGCATTGTACCCAGGTTATTCTTATCATGTGGCAATAACGGCATTAAATGTGGATTTAATCTTTGTACAGTAAGTGCCCCCCGCCTGTGTGCGTCATGACGCTGCAGCTGCACTCCTGACTTGACTGTGTCTGTGTTGTGTTGTCCACTCTCTCCACCTATTAGCAGCAGTGCCATCACACATGATGTGGAGGAGCTTTTAGCAAGCAAGAGTGTGAGTTGTGCAAGCACAACACTGTCTTCCCACCACAGAATAGACAGGCTACACATTACAGCTTGAGGAGTCGGTGAGTACTCAGCTGTCGATAGCAGATGTCGGGTGGCATATTTTTGTTGGTCTACTCTCAGTGAATCTCCATCTCCCTCTGTGGTTGAAGGGACAGGGGTGAGCTAAGCTAGCTTGATGACTAGGCTACCTACCTCACTACTAGGCTCACCTCACAATAAAACAACGCAGGGTCTCTGTAGCAGCAAGCTATGCCTAGTAGCAACAGCGATGGCAGTGTGGGCAGCCTTCACAGGCCTTGATCAGCGCATTATGACAGCAGCCAAACAAGAAGCAGGAACACAGGCTGGGTGGGTTTGGTCAGTGAGGGTGACTCGGTCGGGACCCAGGACAGCTGGTTCCAGCTTCTGGCAGAAGGGCGGGTGAGGTGGGCTGAAACTGGGCTGGTGGCACACTGGGCTGAAGCTGCAGTTTGGGTCGCATAGAAGTAAATCATTTTTTATAGGAGATTGGGGAAGAAGAAAGGATTGAAATATTGATGTGCTTTTCACTTTTCTGCCTCTAGAAGTTTCCACGACCCATATGGGATGGGTATTGAATGGAATGGAGTCAGAGAGAGAGATCGGACAAGGTTTTCTTTTTGGGGTTCAGAACTTCAGCCAGGAAAAAATATATAGTAACTGGGTAGGTTTAGCCCAAATCTGATGCACTGCTCTGGGAACGGTCTTGAAGTCTGTGTGAGAGAATGCTAAAATGTGCAAATGCCTAAATCAAAAATTCTGAGTGATGAGAGAGACTGACCAATTAAGTGAAATAAAAGAGACAGCTGAGTGAGTGGCGAGAGAGACCTGAGAGTCAATGTAGTGGTTGAAGTCTGAAGGTCGTTCATTAAAATTTGTTAATGTTTTGTGATATTTATAGCTGAATTGAAGGTTACAAGCAAGTGTGTGGTGCCTTGACCCGATAATATAAGGTTGCTGTTGTTGTTAATAGTAGAACGGACTGGGCAGACTCTCCCAATCTGCAGAGCTGAAAAGTTGAGCTGGAATCATCTTGCACATTTAAGCAGGCAGGTGGCTGCTGCCAGCTCGTAACATGTATACACACACAGTGCTTGTGCAAATGCATGGAGGTTCTTGATGGCGGTTACAGTTACAGTCTCAGATTTTGTCTCTTGATAGATGGAGGAATCTATATATTTGAATTTTCCTGCCACTTTTCAATCACAGCAAATAAGTTTTACCTTTTGAGACATTCCAGACAATCCAGGGCTTGCCTTCTAGGGGCTAACTGGCACCTGGCCTTCACTGATTGTTGGGCCTCCCACACTGAAATCTGAAATGCCATAAAGTCTAAATTTACAGGATGTGCTCTCTGTGAGCAGCATGTTTTCCAAGAGGGATGGATGAGGAACAGAGCAGTTTACAGGGGCAACATGAGGATGTCCTCACAACGAGGAACAGATGAGAGGTATGGTATGTGAGATATCCGTGTATAGGCGAATGAAATTGAATGACTCACAATTGAGTGAGTCAGTTTGCATGCCCGATGGAATAGCTACTGTGCAGGAATAGCTGGGGGGTAGCGATACCACAGCAATACCAGCAGCGAGGGTGAATGACAGGACCAATGATAAGGAGGTACAGTCATGTGGGTTAAGTAATATAATGCGGCTGCTGCCGCCAAGCTGGCCACATGGGGTAATGGCTATGAGCACCGCCTGAGTAGCCATGGTCCGCGTTGCAGGGACTATGTGCAGGTATATGTTTTTGTTCACTATTATGGCTGTCAGAACATTTTTTTAGCTGTGGGATACCTCCTGCAGAATCGTGCCTCCTCCCATGTATTCTCCTTTCCCCAGTGTTGGCTCTCCCGGAGTTGATTACAATAATATGGGGGTTCGAGGTCTTGCCCCTACACCCCTACATTAAAATATAGTGTTTGTTGTCCCGTTTTATATTCTGCAGTGTCGTCCCTGACTTGCAGATTGCTGTGGTTGCTGCATCTCTGATTTCAGCGCCAGCAATATGTGCTCGCTATTATGTGAGTAAATGTTACATTTCACCTTTGTAACATGGAACCAGCATGCACAGACTATGGGAGCCCCACTATAGTCAGGCATATGACCCCCCAGTGAATCTCGCTTGCTCTCTCCTGAGCTCACGGCATGGCAAGATCCCACAGGGCTGGTAACAAAAGAGTTGGAGGTGTACTTATATACTTTAAGGTACACCTAAACATTTCCATTGTGTCGCATAAAACCCCTGGAATCTTGCACTGTGAGTTTCTCCACTCACTCCTTCTCCTTGGTAACACCAAAAGGTGCACATAGTGTGTGCATATAACCCTCCCAAGGGGGTCTGCAGGGATTGTTGTCACTACTGGAGTTACTTCAGGAGAAGGTGGCTCAGCGAGTTCTCCTACTAGGTGACCTTAACCTTAACTGTTGAGACCTCATACCAAGTTGTATGAACCATTACCTCTGGCCTCTCCTCAGTCAGGTCATTCCAGTCATGGGGATAAGGAGTCTTTCATTGACTGGATCCTGTGCAACCGGCTGGACAAAATTGTTAAGTCAGGACCCTTCCTGACTCCATCTCGACCACTGATGGTATACTGCATCTGGGGCTCAAACCTGCCCAGGGTCCCCTGCCGAGTGGTAACTATGAGGGACTACTCAAATTCTCGATCCCCACCTACCTCAAGGACCTGCAGGAGTGTCTTGGAACCACATCATGGCTCCTTGAGACCCCGTTACAGCCCTTGACCTCTTCCTCGAGGCATTTGCGCCCACTCCAAAACAGGCATGCTCCCTTTCCAAGAGGCGCATCCGAGGCTCGGTGACCAAATGGCTTCACAGCCAGCTCCTATCTCTCATGAAGCAGCGGATAAGGCCTGGTTAAAATATAGGCATTGCACAACAAAACGGACCTCCAGGTGTACCGTCAGCTTAGAAACTCCTGCAAGAGGGCTGCTCGTTCTGCGAAAAGCCAATACTGTAGCTCTGCACTGATTGCCACCGCACGCCGACCCCAGACATTTCTGGGTGAACATAAAAACCTAGTCAGTGGCTCAACCAAAACTCAAGTTACTGACATGACAATTGGTGAGGCAAACTGCAATAAATCCCTAACCATTGCCTCCTCCTTCAACCGCCTCTTCACTGACCTGCCATCCACCTCCTTCCCACTGCCAGCTGCTCCAGTCCTCGGCTCTGGCCCCAGTCTCCCTGCCCACCCTTCTACCTCAAGAAGATCACTGTGAGGGAGACCCAGGCCTCCTTATCGGTCTCTCCCACCATGCGGGGTGGGTCATGATGGCCTCAAACCCAGGCTTCTCAGCCTGGGGCTCCTCATTGCCAGGCCACTCGCCCACATCTTCAACACCGCTTATAACAGGGTCATCCCCGACTTATGGAAAATTGCCAGGGTTGTCCCTGTACTGAAAATGGTGACCCCAAGGACATTAGCAATTATCGTCCTACTGCTATACTCTCAGCTGCAAGCAACTGCTGGAAAAGCAGTTGTGTCACAGCTTCTACACTACATCCAGGAATATAATGTCCTTTCCCCATGTCAGCATGGCTTCCGTAAACCACAGCCCCTCTACAGCACTAGCAAGTCACAACAAGGATCAGAACCACAACCGATCAGGGAAAACTCACGGGGCCATATTTGTGGACCTGTCCAAAGCCTTGACCCGTGTAGATCATCCCCTCCTCCTCGGCACACCCCACACCCTCGGCTTCTCCCACCGTCCCTCGACTGGTTCTCCAGCTACCTTGGGGACAGGAAGCAGCTCACCTGCTTCAATCGTACCCTCTCGCCCCTCCTGCCTGTATCCATTGAGTACCACAAGGATCTGTCCTTGGACCGATCCTGTTCTCCCTGTTTGTCAATGGCTTACCCTCCACTGCTACCAGGGCACCTTACCATGTATGCGGATGACCTCGTCCTGCTAGCCAGCTCCCACGAGATCACCAACATCAATGCCCAACTCAACTCTGACTTCTCCTGAATCTGTAAATGGCTGGAAGGGCACAGACTCATAGTCAACCTTAAGAAAACCCAGGCAATGCTATTCGGCACTGCGGTCAAAATCTCCTCTGCCGATGCCCTTAAAATCATTGGTACCTGTAACTCCCTACTGGCTACAACAGACTCTGCTAAGTACCTCGGACTCACCTTGACCCCCAGCTGGACCTCTGGGTACATCAGGAACATCTGCAATGCCACTAATGGTAAACTTGCCCTACTTATAGGGCCAAGGACTGTCTCACCCCGCTGCCTGCCTGGCTTTAGCGAGGGTACTTTTGCCCACCCTCTCCCATGGTCTCGTGAGCCTTTGCCTCTGCCCCTCCTCATGCCTTGCAAAGTGGGATACCACGACAACAACATATGCTGCTTGCGCCTCAGCCTCCCGACTTACCCACCGATGTGAGCTCTACTCCCGCCTGGATTGGCCCCCCTGATAAATTCCGGACATACTCCATGGGAAACTTCATCGACAACATTATCCGTGAGATTTCCACCCCTGCCTCGCCTGCCTCCCCCTGAAACATGCCTCCCCTGTCTACCACCTTAGGTCCAGTGTGTCCCAGACCCACATCCTCACTAGTGATAGGACATTTGCCTCACGCACTCCAAGCTGTGGAACTCTTCCCCTCAGGTCTGGCCTTCCTCCCACTCCACCTTAAAACCTCCTCTGGAACTTCCTGAAGCCTGCTACCTGCCTGTGCGGCCCTATCGCCCCCCCCCACGACCTTTCTGCTATGATTCCCCAACCTAGCTCTGCCCCCTTGCTGCTGGCTCAGTGCAGCACTCTACTAGTTAAGTTTGCCGCTTAGTATCTTTTACCCTGGGAGGGGTCTCACACCACCCTGTAGCCCCTGGGTCAGTATGTTTTGTAACCTGTGGTTGTCTACATGCAATTCCATTGCTTCTTCTCACAATCCCTTGTTGTTCACCCCACCTTATTGGTGCGCGTGCTTCCCTATTGTTAGGTTATTCTGTACCGCACGCACCTGACAAAATGTTTCTGCCCTGATTGCAATGTTGTCTATGTATCTATCGACAAGTTATTCTGTACCGTATGCACCTGACAAAATGTTATCTCTGTAACTACTACTCTGTCTCATTGTTGGAGTATGCCTGCTCCTGATTGTAATCGCCGCCAATGCTCCTGATTGTAATTGCAGTCAATGTATCTTCTCCTATGTAATTACCTGTGATTCTCCTGGGTCGCACCTGAAAATAGGCACTGGCTGTCTAGTGTGCTTACCCAGTTACCAGAAGCAAATAAATAAATAAGCTGATCTCCACACCCCATGTATATTCTGCGATATGGGGCAAGGAGAGTGCAAGGCGCCCATTGAAATGAATAGAGTTTTTTTATTACAATTTTATACATTATGATGGTGAGCTGGAAAGAATGAAGGCCACCGCCGTGCTAACAAGGGCCTTGTTAGTCCAACAGTGGCCTTCTTTAATCTCTAACTTGGCATCATAATGTATAAAATAGTAAAAAACAACTCCCATTCATTTCAAAGGGTGCTCTCCTGTGCTCTGTTCCATGGATATCATCTCTTAAAGACTCTTGCCTCTGGTTCCCTAGTACTCAGGTAAGAGACTCTCAACTTATACCTGTACTTGATGGGTTGTCTGTAATGGAGTGACCGTGCCCATTACAGTGTGTGTGTGTGTGTGTGTGTGTGTGTGTGTGTGTGTGTGGACTGGCGTGTTGGTGGGTGGGTGACAAGTTATTGCTACTTTTGTGCTCACCTCTTAAAGTCTGTTTGCATGGAAACATTCAAAACTACAGTATATAGAAAAAATAGTAGGAGTAGAGCCGGCAGATGTGATTAAGTAGTTAGAAACATAGAAAGTGTCAGCAGATGGGGACCTTTCAGTCCATCTAGTCTGCTCATTTTCCAGTTCTGTGGGTCAGTGTGTGTATGGGGTGGGAAGAACCACATGTGTTTCTGATGGTATGTGTGCTACTGTTCAGTTGTGCAGCTGAGATGGTGGGGATATGAAAACTGAAAATATGGCAGTGGCTATAAGCATATCATATGCAAGCAGGTGCATGCAGATTTGTATTGAAGTACAAGCATGCCTTATGTATGTAGACAGTATAGTGTAGTGGTAAAGGGCACTGAGGTGCAAACCTGGAGACCTGGGTTTGAATCTCATCAACCCCACTTGTATACTGTGTGATCCCGAGCACCTGGAAACAAGCTCCAACTTAGTGTGCCTTTCCTGGTTAAACGTTTTTCCTGTTATGTGTGCAGTTATAAGTGATCGCTTGCTTGCTGAACACATGCCACATGCATGCAATCTGTTCCAGTTTAACATTAAAAACAGGCTTGCAGCACACTTGTTTGCTGCATGCATGCCAATGCGCATGCAATCCATTTCAATTTCACATAAAACATGCTTGCAGCACGCATGCCACATAGTTTTATGTGTGCAGCATGCAAATATTTCACATAATTATTTCTGTAAGGGAACAACATGTAATAAATTAATTTTCAGTTAGTGATTTTTCTGAGATTTAAGTAATACATTATAATAGCCATCTATTATATTTTGATTAGGAACAGATGAAAATGGTAACTGTGGACTGGAGTGTCCCAGTGGCAGCAAGTGCAATGAATCAGCTCCTGGTGGAGGCATGCCAGGAAGCATTCCCTAAATAATTAGTTCAGGTCCCCACAAGGAGGGGCCACACTAGATCTAGTTCTCACCAATGTGTTCAGAATATCACAGTACTGGAGCCCCTTGGCTCAAGTGATCATGGGACAGTGTGGATGAAGATCCAACTAGAAACCAGCAGGATGTGAAGCCAAACAAAAGTATGGAAATTCAGAAGGGGACTTTGGGAGGATATGGGAGTCATTGGTATATATAATGGGGTAATAGAAACAATTGAGGTAGTGGACAAGAAATAGAATCAGTTAAGTTAGGAAGGCAGAAGCTGTGGGATGCTATATTGGAGAGTAGGTAAATGTAAGAAGGTGAAGAAACAGTTATCGTTTACAGTGGAGGTAAGAGATGTAGTGAGGAGAAAAGAAGGCATTTAGGAAATACAAGAAGAGCCACAGGAAGAGAACAGGGAGACATACCTGATGTTAACATATGAACATAAGAACATACAGAAGGTGCCAGCAGAACAGACCTACCGGTCTATCAAAGTCTCCTCGATTGTGCAGCTAGCTCCCTAGAAGGCAGCTGCCCTTCCCCAACCTCCTTAACCTCCCATTGTTGTCCTTCTTGCCCACCTTACCCACCCTGTACCCTGTCCCAAGCGTTCTTAAAGCCAGCCACATTTTGCATGATATCACCCTTCTGGTAGTGCATTCTACCTCACAACTACTCTCTGTGAAGTAATGCCTTCTTATCTCCCTCCTGAATCTCCCCACCTCTATTCTTAGCCCATGCCCCTAGTCTCCTCCCACTTCTTAGTTTCAACACCCTCTGACCCCCTTTGTTGACACCTTTCAGGTACTTGAATGTCTGATCATGTCCTCCTCTCCTCTCTCTTCCAGTGCGCATATTCAGTTCCTTTAGCCTCATCTCATAATCCATTCCCTCCATCCCCTGAATCATCCTCGTCACCCTTCACTGCACTCCTTCCAGCAGCTTGACATCCCTGCTCAGGTACGGCCTCCAGAACTGTACACAGTACTCCAAGTGAGGTCTAACCAGCACCCTGTAGAGGGCAAAATCACCTCCCTGTGCCTGGACGTGAATCCGATGCTATGCACCCTAGCATCCTGTTTGCTTTCACCACCACCTCCTGCACTGGGCAGTATTGTTCATGCTCGCTGTTATCAATACCCCAGGTCCTTTTCCTCCTCAGTGCTCCCAGCTTGATCCCCTAGCCAGTATTCTCTCCTTGGGTTCCTTGCCCTAAAATGCAACACCTTGCATTTTGTTTGCTTTGAACCCCAGCTGCCACTTCCTGACCATTCCTCCAACTTTGTCAAGTCCTCTGTAGTTGCACCATCCCTCTTCATCATCTACTACTGCACCCATTTTGGTGTCATCGGCGAACAGGCTAATCCTGCTCACCACCCCTGCACGATGTCTGAGATGAATAACCCGAACAGCATCGGGCCCAGCACGAGCCCTGTGGCACCCGCTCTTCACAGATCTAGGCTCTGAGACTTCCTCCACCACCACCACCTCTGCAGCCTAACCTTTAGCCAGTTTGGGATCCAACATGCCATCTTTGTCCCCACTCCCACCCTGGATAACTTCATCCCTAATCACCCATGAGGCACTGAATTGAAGGCCTTGCTGAAATCCAAGTATAGCACATCCACAGCATGGCCCCCATCCAACTGCCTCGCACCCAGTCATAGTACTGTATAAGGACAGTATAGCACATCCACAGCATGGCCCCATCCAACTCCTCATCACCCAGTCATAGTACTGTATAAGGACAGTATAGCACATCCACAGCATGGCCCCATCCAACTCCCTCGTCACCCAGTCATAGTACTGTATAAGGACAGTGTAGCACATCCACAGCATGGCCCCATCCAACTCCTTGTCACCCAGTCATAGTACTATACAAGATTAGTCTGTGGGAATCTCCTGAAATGAACCCATGCCTCCTGTCCTGCAGGTTGTTGCCTCCAGGAATGCCACCAGTCTATCCTTTAGTATCGTCTCCATGAGCTTTCCCACTATGGACGCCAGACTGACTGGCCTATAGTTCCTGGCTCATCCCTTGGGCCGCTTTTTATGTAATGGTACCACATGGGCCATCCTCCAGTCCTGAGGTACCTCCCCATTTCCAGAGAGGTGCTGTACAGGTCTGCCAGTGGTTCTGTTAGAACCAACCTGAAAATTTGAAAAAACACAAAGACCAGGGCAGAAATAAGAACTGCAGAGGGGCAAAGCAGGGGATAAGGCGCTCAGATATGTATGAGAGAATTGCCAAATTAGATCGTGAAGAGTGAGGCTGAGAAATGGGAAAGGATGGGAGGACGTGGGTAAGGCTGATATATGGAATCAATATTTTTGTTCAGGATTTACTAAGGAGGAGGAAGGTCCACTGCTGATTGCACAAGGATGCCGGTGGGGCTAGGTACTCTACAAGTGGACAAACCAATGGGTCCATATGGGATGCATCCAAGAATACTAAGAGAATTGTTACTGGTGCTTGCAGCACCACTGGTAGACATATTCATCTGCCTGTTGAACACTGGGCTGGTTCCCAGGAAATGTAGGACAGCCAACGCTGTGCTCCTGCACAAAAGTGGCAGTAAGGACAATAACTATAGACCTGTCAGCCTTACTGTACATCTATACTGGCAAAATTACAGGAGGTTATACTAAGAGAAAGGCTAGTAGACCTTCTTGAGGTTAGCAATCCACAAGACAGTAGGTAACATGGTTCACATGAGGTAGATCATGCCAGATGAAACTGATTGAATTCTTTGACTGGGTAACAAAGCATCTGACAAAGACAGGTAGTAGACATACTGTACTTGGACTTCAGTAAGGCCTTTGATTCAATCCCCATAGGAAATTAGTAAAAAAACTGAAGAATCTAGGGTGGAGGAAAGAGTAACAAAATGGGTAGAAAACCGACTAAAGGGCAGACACAGAGTGGTAGTTAACTGGGACGCACAGGTTAAGGAGGTAACAAGTAGGATACCACAGAGCTCAGTCCTGGGGTTTATCCTCTCTAACATATTCATTTGTGACATAATAGTAGGAGTTCAGGAAAGATCTGCCTCTTCGCAGATGACACCAAGATCTGTGGGAGAGTGGACAGTGAGGGTGGGATCAGAGCCATGACAGAGGACTTGGCAGCACTTGAAAAGTGTCCCAGCCTGTAGCAGCAGAGATTTAATGACAAGAAATGCAGGTAATGCACATCAGGAACAAAGACCTGAAAATGCAGTACCTGATGAGGGAGTGATATTAGCACCACTGAGAAAAGGGACCTGGGATGAAAATATCGGAAAGCCTGAAATCTACAGCACAGTCCAACAGGGCAGTGGGGAGTGCAAACAGGATGCTGGTGTACATATGAAGAGGGACCAGAGATGCTACTTTTTCCTGTATATGTTTCTGGTTTACCCTATCTGGAGTACTGTACAGGTTGTGGGGCCACCCTGTGGAAGGACTGTGATAGGGTAGAGGTTGTAGAGAAGGGTTACCAGGATGATCCAGGGGCTGGGGAGAAAGCATACAGAGAAAGACTGAGGGACCAAAACATGTACACCCGGGACACAAGCAGAAAGAGGAGAACATAAAGAAATGTGCAAATACTAACTACAGATGCATGGACTAGGTGGGGAGGGTGATGGGGTGAAATGTGTGCTGGGCAGGTTTTACTATATGCAGTGCATGGGAACTTGCTAGACTACTGTGGTGAGAATGCTTTTGCTATTAGGCCTTGGGGATGGGCTAAGCAAGACCCACTGCATCCCAAAGCATGTTATAAGCATTGGCGAGAGAGAAAATGCACATTAAATGGGCTAGTTGTGAACAGTGCAAGTTTGGCCTGACTTTTCCAGCTGCACTACTCCAAAAAGTTAAACATGAAATCTGATGATGTCTTCAGACATTTATTTACTGCTGTGCCCCTCCCCAATTCCTCATCAGTTTTGCTGGTTGCATTATTCAAATGTTTTAAGTTAGATAGAGCGGCAACTGGATTAATGATATTTAAAAAAGTTGAAAATATGAGCTGCCAGTTCTGTGAATGCAAGTCTGGTGAACAAGCTTGCATCATGTTATCGCTCTAGTATTGTGTTGCCAAATATTTTCATGAGAATAACAAGGTGAAATGCAATGAATAGTTCACCTTAAGTACAAACACAAGGGAGAATCCACTGGTGGTGGATGGGGAAGGTTCAGAAAGAATGTCTACAAGTGCTTTTCGCAGAAAGAGTTACAGAAAGAGGTGCAATAACAAGGGTCACAATTTGAAGATAAAGGGTGGATGACTCAGGGGCAGTGAGGAAGTATTGTTTCCCAAAGAGGGTGGTGGACACATGGAACGGCCTTCCTGAGGAGGTCATGGATCAAAAACAGCTGTGGAATTTAAGAATGCATGGGACAGACATAAGGCAATTCTAGTGGGAGGTAGGAGGAAATAGGCTGTTCATAAAACTAGGATCTGCAGCTTATCCAATAGGTAGAGAAATGGGCAGACTGGGTGGGCTAAGCGGTCCTAATCTGCCATCTAAGTCTATGTTTCTATGTGGTGGGCAAATGGAACAGACTGATGGAGAAGGTAGTCTGTGACAAAACAATGAGTGGATTCAGACATGAGTGGGACACCAGGCCCTTATAAGGGCAGGTGGAGGTGTCAAGGGGAAGTACCAGTTCTCTTCAATGTCTTCATAAGTGGCATTGCTGAGGAATGGGAGGGAAGGTGTGTCTTTTGCCAATGACACAAAAATCTGCCACAGGGTGGACACTCAGGAAGGGACGGAGAAAATGCAAAGGGATCTGGGGAAGCTAGAGCAGTGGTCTAGGGTGTGCAGTGGGGTTTCAATGCCAAAAGTATAAATTCATGCACCTGGGGTAGGGAAACCCAGGAGCTGAGTATAAGATGGGGGAGGTACTTACAGTCACCATGCAAGAAAGGGACCTCAGGGGTAATCATATCTGATGATCTCAAGGTGGCAGGGCAGTTTGACAATGCAGTAGGCAAGGTTATTGGGATGATGGGTGCATAGGCAGGGGATTTCTAACAGGAGAAGGAAATGGTGTTTCTACTGTATTGTTCACTAGGAAACCTACCTGGATTACGTGTACTGTTCTGGAAGCCACATCTTTGCATGGACACTGACAGGGTGGAAGCAGTCCAGAGGAGGGCCACTGAAATGTTGTGGGGCTTGCAGGAAGCCATACAAGAAGAGACTGTGGGATCTCAACATGTACTCCTTGGAAGAGAGGAGAGTGAGGGTGGATTGAAATCTGTAAGTACCTGATAGGGGTGAACAAGGTGCAGGTGAAGAGTCTCCTTCAGAGGAGGAAAAGTCCCAGAACAAGGGGCATGCAGTGAACTCCCACTCCATCCCTGAATTGAGCCCCTATTATCATATATTACCCAGTGTCAGGCATTGTTAAAACATCTTTCACCCAAGACAGCAGAATTCCTTTTAAAATATCTGTAGAATGTGTTGTCTTCTGCTAGTCTACTCAGTGTTAGTCACTCTATCTGACGCAACACGTGCTGGGATTTTTAAGCCCAGGACTGGAAACCTGCCAACTGTGTTACAACCAAATTACCCTCATATATGTTTACATAGATTACTAATTAATAAAAAGCAGTTTGTACTAATTTTAATTAAAATGACTTAATCCCTATTTACACTGGATTAGTTCATACCCTGCTGGAGACACAGCTGGCACTGACAGAGCACAGCGATAAAAAAATTGTCTTATCCTAGCCAAGCCTAGTATTAACCTCTTATCTGATATCTGCTAAATGAGGAAAAAGAAACCCAGTGGAACACACAGTAAAGCAACAGAACATGTAACGTGGAATAATTGGAATAATGAGAGCCTGTGCCTAACAAGCTGAACATTCACCTCTGTGTCTCTACCTGGATTCCTCCGACTTCTACTTCCTGGAACCCATCTACCTACATAGGCTACTTCTCTCTCACTCTTGTCTCTGCTTCTTCCCACACCTCACCCTCACACCAAGCTACCCAGCTAGTCCTACATACTGACCCCTGCCTTCCATCAGACCCTCACCCAGCCTGCCACTAACCCCAGTGACCACTAGGAGTCACTATTTCCACCCTGAATTTTGGTCCAAACCCAGCCTGCTCTGAGTCCCCAGAACCTGAATCACTGCTCTCACCCAGGTCCTATTTCAACTGCCCTGCAAGAGTGTTGAACCTTGTACGCTGTCCATCAGAGTCCATGACACTACCACTACTCCAAAGTGGTACCTACGCTTTCTGAGGGCAGCCAAGATACTTGAACCTTTCTGTCCTGCTGCTACCTTAGGTACTATGCTTGTCCACCTCCTCCTCAAATGTCTCCCCTCATTTACATGCTAGTGCCCACATCCCATCAGCCAGGCATCTCCCCTGGCCCACTTGTACCAGCACTCACAACTATCCCTGACTTAGTCCGATCCCACCCTACACTGACCATGTACCCTGGCCCGCAGCACCTCCCCTGGATGCCCCCTGCTGCCTACCCTGGCTCCCATGACTGCCACTCCTCCTTGCTCTCCTGACCCTTGAACCCTGCCCATCCCTTGTTCCCCTATGGCCTCATCCCCATCCCAGTGTACCCCGGAAGTTGACTTACCACTACCCCCTGGTCAGAGCCTTACTCCTCCACTACTCGCCTCGGTAATATACATCCAAACCCAGGCCCTGCCCTCCAGCCCACCAGCTGGGTCCACTGGTCTCCACGTAGCCTCCATGAACATATGCAGCCTACTGAAAAAATTTGATGCCCTCTGGTGTTGGGCCATGCTACATCAACCAGACATCATAGCTCTAGTTGAAACCTGGCTGTCAAAATCCACCCGACTCCTTTGTCTCCCTCCAGGCTATACCCTATACCAGGAGGATCGAGTAGGAAAACGCTGGGTGGCTGTGCAGTCTATACCAGGGACACAATCATTGGACAAACACTCCCTGCCCCTGCTCTTGTACATGGAGCACAGGCCCTTACCCTCAAACTTGCTCCTGATCCCTCCAGGGGCCCTCTGTATCTCACACTGCCTATGTTCCCCAAAGAACCAGAACCCGGCTGATATCTTTAACAGAATATCTTGCCACCCTCCACCACAAGGCGGAACAAATCCTAGTGAGGGACCTTAACGTGAACTGGCTCAGCCTCCTCTTCCACTACCAAGATTCTTTCGCTGCCCTAGACCTGACACAACTCATCTCTCAGCCCACTAGAGTAAACCCAAAGAGAGGAACCAGTACACTTCTGGACGTAATTATCACCAACCGCCCCAAAAATCCATAACATCCAGGTCCTCCCAGATTCACTGAGTGACCACTCCCTATCCTATTCCGTTGGTCGGCCCCTACTCCCAAAACCACAGCCCTGACACACTCCACAGGTGCCTCCGACCTGGCGGCTGTTAAAACTCAAACAATTTCTCACCCAGATCAATTGGTCCCCATTCATCATGCACCCAACATAGACACTGCCCTCGCCTTTTTCTCCCAAACCTTTAACAAGGCCTGTGACCTCTTTGCCCCTCACAAGAATTCAATCCAAAGAATGTAATGCACCCTGGTTACCCCTGCCCCACTACAAATGATCAAAATAGGGATAACCTCGGCCCTCGCCACTGAAACAGGCCGATGGCTGATAGACAGGCCTACAATGCTGCATGGAACAGGTGCACATGGGCCATCCATAAAGCCAAGGCCGACCATTACAAGGCTACCCTCACCTCCTCCTGGGTGTGTGCCCAGACTCTCTGGGACAATGTTAAACAACTAAATGGAAATCACGCTCCCTCCCCATCCCAACTCACTATTGATGGCTCTACCTCCACCAACCCTGCCTGCATAGCTAACTGCCTTAACACCTCCTTTACTGAGCTTAGCTCTATCCTCCCCAATAATTTCTTTGACCCTCCCCACCCTACCTCCCCTGTCCTCCAATGCCCCAGCTTCTACCTCATAGGTATCTGCCCAGGAAGCCAGACCTCTCCTAATTAAAGCATTAAATAGCAATAGTCCTGGCAGTGACTCCTGGACCCCAGCATTCTCCGGCTGGTGCTAGATGAGGTCCTTGCACCCTCACCAGCCTACTTAACTGATCCCTCTGCTTGGGGCAATTCTCACTGCATGGAAAACAGCCATAGTCACACCCATTCATAAAGGGGCATATGTCTCCCCGAGAACTACTGACCAATCTCCATCCTCCCCTATTCAAAGCCCTAGAAAAATGGTGGCCATTCAAATCACTGAATAGCTGACTAAGCATAGCATCTTACTGTATGCCCAGAGCAGCACAGTTTCCGGGTGGTTGGTCACAGTACCGCACTGCACTAGTTGAGTTCTCCAATTTCCCACACCTCCCTGACGCCAGCTCCTAGCTGGTGCAGTGTTCATGACCTCTAAGGCCTTTGACACTGTCTCCACCCTCTTCTGCTGGATGCCCTCCCACACTGGTTTCTCTGCTGGCCCTCTCGCCTGGTGCACAAGCTATCTATCTGCTCACTCCAATGTGTAAAAATCAATGGGACACTCTCCAAAACTCATCCCGTCCCACTCAGGTACCCCAGGGCTCCATACCGGGCCCTCTACTCTTCTCACTCTATCTAAACATCCTTCCCAGTGCATGCTCTGGCAAAATTCTTATTTATGCAGATGATGCTGTCATTTTGCCACCCACCATAATCCATCTCCCTCCAGGACACCCTGCAAAAATCCTAAAATGATGCAAGTCTGGTTTAAAGAGCACAGACTGTCGTTAATCTCAAAAAAACAAAACAATGCTTTTGCTCACCCCCAGAACAAAGCCTGCAACTTCCATTCCATATCCTCCCTAGTACCAAACAACCGATTGAACAAGTCTGCTCCTACAAATACCATGGGGTTACTTCGACTCAGCCTCACTACCATTCCATTGATGCCCTTGCATCCGCCACCACTAACACAAGGCTTGGCATCCTCTACAGCTTAAAAACTGCCTCCCCGATGCTCTCTGACTGCATGGTAATCTCAGTACTGTCCTCGTTGACTATGGCCTGCCAGCCAGTGGTGCCGTGACACCACCACCTCAACAAAATTCGCCACACCCCAAATAAGGCCTGCAGGCTGATTACTGGTGCTCCCAAGCTCACACATACTTGTCTACTCGATGACGAGGCAAACTGCTTAACCTAGATGAACGGCTATGCTATCAAACCTGCCTCCTCACAAAAAATTCTACTGGCTATCCTCCGGGTGACAACCTCCATCCACCACGCCCAATCCATTGTCACAACCCAAACCTCCAACAAGACCACTCTACTGGTCCCAGATCCAGGACCACCCATGGTCAGAGGTCCCTTCTGCAGAGCTCCATCCTGGTTTAACTCTCTTCCTGCTCCCATCTCCAATGCTACCACAATCTCCAACTTCAAAACCGCTCGCAGCCAACTGTTTAATACCGCAGCTGCTGCTGTCACTAAATATGGCCTCGATCGCTCCACACTTGACAACTCCCACTGGGTGGCACTCCACCGCACCCCCATTTCTCCCCATTGCATATTGCCTCTGTTATGTCCAACATGTGCTCAGCTGTATCATTGTAACTGCTACTAAAATGTATAAATGTATGAAACCATTTCTGTGCAACTTTAAGTCAGTTGACTTGTATGCTGTAACCTAAATTTGTTTCTGTCTGTCCTCAATGTGACGAGTACCTTTTGGAAATGAGCCTCTGGCTCAAAGGTTGTAAACCGATGTACAAAATAAATAAATAAATGACAAGGCTGTATATCATACAGAATGAAGGTTTGAGCCTTTGATGCCTCTGTAATAACTTGTTTACATTTGCTTGTTTGTTTCTTGACATACCGTTCTATTATTTTCATCTTATTTTCACATACCAAGTACTAGTCAAAAGAATTCAACAGTATCCTTGTATTATGAAGTTAGAAAATCTTTACTGGCCAACCAGGCGGTGTGTTTCATAACAAACTACCAAATCTGTTTGCAGAATTTCTTTTCAGGAACTAAAACATTCTTACCTTAAATGTTATATATTTAACACAGATATGTGATTTTTGATAATCTATGAGCTTTTGTTATGTTTTAGCAAAAGATAGTTCCTTCCTAATCAGAATTTACTTGGGAAGAAGAAACAGATGCTATTTACTTTTTCAGAAAAATTGCAAAATCATAAAGAAGAAGAATCAGCATTTTATATAGTGCTTTTCATACACAGTGTATCCCAAAGTGCTTTACAAACAATGCTAGACTGGTAGTGAAGTGACTGACTGTGTAGTGGTGGCCATATTGCATCATCACCCACACACAGCCTGGACAATTGCATGAACAGGTTTATGGGAAGGGAATGTTGGCCAGGACACTGGGAATGTCCCTACTCTTTTCAAAGAGTGCCTTGGGTTCTTTACTTCCACCTGGACACCCACCAGGACAGCACCAGGATGGGTAGAAAGGACCTCAGTTTAATGTCTCATCCAAAGGACAGCACACCCCAGCAGTACAGCACCCCGTATACTGTAATCAGATGCCAGCATTTTAGGTGCAAGTCCAATCCCAATGTGGGACAAGAACCCATGACCTTCGGTCTAGAGGCAGATGTGCTACCAGCTGAGCCACTTGACACCTGGACTGGGTACATTATTAAAAACATACAAAAAGTTACAATTTGCTGGTGATAAAAGCACCTATCTTTTATAAAAGATAGAAATAAATCTATCTATAGTTTCTCTTTGAAATATATTGGGATCCTAAGAAGTTTGGATTTTCTCGCATCATACTAGAATTCAGCTGAATTCTTTTTACTAGCAGTTTTTTTTTTTTTTTAGCTTTTGTTGACCAGGGAAGGAGGGCTAGGCCATTTGTCTCTTTTCAGCCCCATCCAAGGGGTGGGTGTTGCAAAAACAAAGGTAAAACCTACTAGATTCACTGCATTAAGAAACCATTGATTATAAAAAGTAGAATGTGATTGGCTAGCCAGGTAGCGCGCTGTAGCAGGGTGGCTGCTTGCTACTCTGGTAGTTCAAGCTTAGGAATGAGGTTTGGGTTGCAGGGGCCAGAGAAAGAAGGAGTGATGTACATCCCACTGGACAGCTCTCTTCCTTCAGGGAGGAGTTCCATCCTCTGCTGTTTGACCTGCCGCATGGGGAGGCTGCCTAGGTGGTAGAAGACTGCTGCAGATGTTGATGTGTGCATGCACAACTGCACATGCAGATGCTGTATTATTGCATGCTGGAAGTCCCATTGGAGAAAAGAGTAGAAACCACCCCAGTGTAGGAAAGCAATTGGCCTCTTGCAGGGCTCTCACTGTTGACCAAGAACCCACTTCCAGGACAGGATCCTGCAAGTGCAAAATGTGCTAACCCGAGGCCCCACCATGAGGAGCAAGCCACAGGGGTTGGAAAAGGTTGGAGTAGGTACCTGTGGATGGCAAGTGATGGAAGTTGGGAGGGCCAGTCAGATGGTTGCTGCCTGGCACTCTGGAGGAGAAACAATAGATTTCAAAAAGGTGAAAGTATTAACTAACACATTAAAACGTAATAAATTGAATTGTCAATTGTCTATTTATTAAAAGTGGATACATGCTCTGCTAACTGTTAAAGAGCAGCTGATGCCTCAGAGAAAACTTTGAAAAACATAATAATTGGACACAATTTCGCTTATATTTTACATTAGCTGAATATTTCTAATTATTTTTACTGAGGTCAAATGTATAAAATTGGATCTTCTTTTTAAAGTTCATCAGCTCCTATTTCCTATTCCTAACCTGATGTCATAATACTCTGCTTGTGACATCACAATTATTTGCATGGTAACAGACAGATTTTGGAACAGAGGATTATTATTACAAATGGGTTACATGCATAACAAGTTATGGGTCTGGGTGAACTCTAGGGAGAGCTTGGAGAATGCAGCAGAACAGAGCAGTTAGCCTACACAGAAGAGGTCATTTATAGTACATATGCAACATGGGTAAGCTAGCGGCAAATTAACCCATTTCCTACTTCACCCTAAACAAGTTTAGATGTGTTTTATAAATTGCCCTTTCTCAAACTACCTAAAGCACAAATACAAGGTATTAGGCCCTTTGTACTGTACTTGAATCTGCTGCTTATAACATAATTCACCCCATAACTTGGAATACTGAAATAGTGCCTTATTTAGAGTCCGTCCCTTTGGATGAAGAATGGTGATCTGACCTCATAAATAATGCATTGTACAATTTCATGAAGTAAGAAACTTTGTTATCAAAAGATACAAATCATTTGAAGTAAATGCGGCATAGTTGTAGTTTCTCTCTCTCTCTCGCTCTCTCTCTCTCTCTCTCACTCTCTCTCTCTCTCTCTCTCCCTTTCTCTGAATCTCTCAACTTGTATTGCTGTAAGCATAAAACAAAACTGACAGAGATAGCTCTCTCTCTCTCTGTCTCTCTCCTTTATCTCACTCTCTCTCTCTCTCTCTCTCTCTCTCTATCTCACTCTCTCTCTCTCTCCCTCCTTATCTCTCTCTCTCTCTCTCTCTCTCCTTATCTCTCTCTCTCTCTTCCTCCTTATCTCTCTCTCTCTGAATGAATTGCTTTGCTTACAGGTTTTTTCCTCATGCAGTCTGCATTGCACACTGAGAAACATAGAGAAACTGATAAAGTAAGAGTGACAGAGACATGGATATAGGGCTAACTCTGACTTCATATTTGGTCTTGCTGTCAGCAATACAAGCAGTGTGACTTGAGAGAGCGAAGTCCAAACGATACCTAGAATCCGTGGCGTGGTGCAAAACCAGGGCTGGCTGCACAGAAACTACAAACACTCCTCCAAGCAGTAATGCACGCAACAGAAAGAAACTGCACCAAACCAATTCAAATCACCATGTGCTGCTTTATTGCAAATAAAGATAAGTGCAGACAGACGGTGGAGTACCATAACTAGCCCGGCATTTCAGGTAAACTAACCCTTCATCAGGGCATTACTGCTTGGAGGTGACTGAATGAGAGACAATGTGAATGAATGGGAGATGTGCAATGAGTACTGTTCAGATCTTTTCCATTCGAGTAGTAAAGTTCGAACTGTAAAAGTGTGAATGGTAATCTACGATCGAATGATCCTTACATAAGCAAGTGACGGTGAGATGATTCTCACACAAAACACATATTCGCCCAATAAATTTCAAAATTCTAAGACAAACATGGAACTAAGGCTGTGACTGAGACCTAAATACACATCTTGTTCATTCATTATCGAACAGTATTTCTTTACAAAACCGTTTTTAAAACAAAGAAAAAAAACAAAAACAAAGTGGCTGACATCACTAACAGTATTTCTCTGAGAACCAACAGTAAATCTTAACTATTTACAGTTCAAACCTTTTTTTTTTACCTGCCTGTCTAGTGGCTATCACAAAATCATTATAATTCAAAACTTTTATGATATCTTTTCACCAAACCATCCAAAGACACACCCTTGGCACAGACCCCATTATCCCTGAAAATTTCAGGAACAAATTTCATACCATCTGGGCTGTAGATGAGGGCAAAAATCCAATGTTAAGAACAGGAAAATAAGTGTTTTTATGTTTTATTTACCACTTCAAAGCTCAAAACCATACGATGCCATCATGAAACTTTTCATTTTGAGACTCTGGCACACTGACTGTGCATGCCAGATTTTGAGCTATTTCATCAAAGTATGCCAAAGTTATTGAGGTGCAAAATTTGAGTTTAACATAGAAGTGCTGATCTAACCCTAACTATAGAGGTGTTACGCACCCCTATTTTATATATATATATATATATATATATATATATATATATATTAGTGGCACGGTAGCACCATTATAGTCAGGGTTGAGTAGGCTGTTTAAATCTTACCCCCTAATTTTGCACTTGAATAGTTTTGCCACTGTTCAATGGAATTGCATAATGTTTTGCATGCACAGTCTGAGTGGCAAGATCTGTTGATATGCCAAGTTTCGCTCCAGTCAGATGTGTGGATGCTGAGACCCAGATAGTGCATTTTAAGGAAAAATCTAGGTGGGAATTTGCTGTTTTTTTGTCGCCTCCTACAGCCCAAAATGGTTTGGAATTTTGGTCTGAAATTTTCAGGATAGAAAGGCTTGCCCCAGAATGGTGCATTTCGTTGGTTTGGTGAAAATATTGATCTGTTCCCCAAGTTGAAAGGATTGAAATTTCAGTTCTGAGCATGATGCATAGTGTCTTTTGCATAGACGTTTGATACCCCACTGAGCATGCTCAGAACCAAAATTTCCAAATTTTTATAAATTGGGAACAGATGAATGTTTTTTTACCAAACCAATGAAAGGCACCATTCTGATGCAACCCCTTTCTTCCCTGAAATTTCAGATCAAAATTCCAAACCATCTGGACTGTAGGTCATAACAATAAAGCAGCGAAAAAACAAAACAAAAAGTTTTTCCTAAACATGCACTATCTGGATCTGGAATCCACGATCTCGACTGGAACAAAACTTTACTAATTAAGACACCTTGGCTCCTCCTGCCAACTGCACATACACAATTTCTTGCAATTCTGTGGAATGAGATCAAAGCAATTAATATATTTATATACAGGATATATATATATATATATATATATATATATATATATATATATATATATATATAGTATTATAGTAGTGTGATAGCACCACTATAGTTAGGCTTAAGTAGGTTATTTAATGTTAAACCCATAACTTTGCACCCTAATAGCTTTGCCCCTGCTCAACAGAATTGCACAATTTGCGTGCACAGTCTGGAGAGTAAGGTCTCTTGATTTGCAAGTTTCTTTCCAGTTGGATGCAAATTCTGAGATCTAGATAGTGAATTTTAGGAAAACATCAGGTTTGTTTTGCTGTTTGTCATCGCCTACAGCACAGACGGTTTGGAATTTTGGGTTGAAACTGTCAGGGTTGATTTGTTCCCAAGTTATAAGGATTAGAAATTTTAGTTCTGAGCATGCTCAGTAGGGACTTTGGATAGATGTTTGATACCTACTGAGCATGCTCAGAACTGAAATTTAATTAAATTAAGTTAAATTAATTAAATTAATTTTTTGCCCAACTTTTATTTCCATCCTGGTCACCGACTGCTGAGGCATCTCACAGATGAGGATCCACTCAGCCAGCCTCTACTGTCGGCCTGAACCCCTCCCTGACTGAGGAATGGGGTGCTGGTCCCCTCTCCCACCAGTCCCATACGGGAAGAGGCGGTGACCACAGAGAGTCAAGTCGGGTCGGGGCCAGCAGTTGACACATAGGCTGGACACTTGAGCCCCACCATCGCCTCCTTGCCGGGGCCTTTCACCTTGGTTATGTCCCACAAGACACAGGCGTGCAATGACATCTCTGTGTGTAAAGGATGCCACTGCATCCTCCTGCTGGACGTCCGCCACCATCTCACACCCGATTTGCAGCCCCACTTTTGTAGTGCTCCTGGTCTCCACCACGAGCTGCTACAGGATGGAAACACCCAACTACCCACCTCAGGAGAGTAGAGCAGTCCTCCAGACGCTCAATCCTCTCCTCCTGCCAACTCCCGCGCCAGAGTCTGCTCCCAAATTCAGTTAACTGGTGTGGAGTGAGGTGTGGCATCCAGCACCTCAACCCTCAGCACCACCAGGCTGGCCAATTAAATTAAATGTAACCAAAATTAATCTGGAAGGTGGTCAGAGGCTACTGGCATAAGGACACTAAAATCTTTCTTTTGCTAATTATCTCAAGATGTTTGACATGTCATAAAAGGCTGCAAATATCAAGTATGCACAATGTGTAAAAGTGGCAGTCACTGTCATAATGCAGTAATGAAAATTTGCATCCCACAAGCAAACATATCTCACACTGGCACTCATCTCAAAACAGTAAGTTTCCTATTGTATATACAATGAACAGTCCTTTAAGGCTAATATTATTGCAGAAGACCATACAAAGTGAAATGGAGCAGGACTACAAAACAATGAAAGAAAACATGCTGCATTTGACATTATTCATCTGAAGTAGAACACGCTTTGTAAGCTGATTACGTGGAGGATAATATAACTTAACTGTTTATAACAAGCTTGTGGGTTCATTGAGCAGTAGCCATGGAACTGTTTGAACCTCGAGCGGCTCGAGAGGTTCGGTCGCCATGGCAACTGCAAGATGTAGCCATACAGCTTGTTATAAACAGTTAGGTATACATTGTATTTTATAGTGTAGGATGGTCTATCTATGTTAAAAAGCAAGATATTCACACAGAGTCATTCTTTTTAAGTTAAAATACATTTTTATTTACAGCCACTGCAATGTGAATCTTACAGGCAACGCGTGTCACATGCTAAACTGATACAAGTCACGGACTTCATAAGAATTGTCAATAAACAAAACTAGCATTGCTAAATAGTAAAAATGAGTTGAATACTATAGACAGGAACAAAAAAATCCTTGCAAATGCTGCAGATTTTGAAAAGCACTCTTCTGGACAATTGATAGCTGAACCGAGCACACAGCTGAATGGAACTGTCTCAGCATGTGACTTGATTCTTAACTGTTATGCTGCAGTAGCTATGACCCTAGCACATCATAACAAAGAGAATGACGTCACTACTGCACATAACAAACCTATTCTGGTAACTGATTTCAGCACATAACATTCTATCATACATTATATAAATCTTACTTGCATAACCACTTGACCGTTACTGAAGTAAAACTGATTAACCAGCATGAATATGCTATGAATGAAAATGGAAACATTGATTGAAATAGTGTAAGTCTGATATATAATATTGCTGTGACTGATCGTAATTCAGAAAAAATCAGGAAGATAGCTTACAGTTTAATGTTTACTTCATTACAATGCTTGCTGTGCTGCTCGTAAGTCAGAATAAGAGGTTGTACTTATATGAATAACAGTCAGACATTCACTCACATAAATACAAACAAAACTGTGTTTCACATTTTGAAAATTATAAATGGGTCAGGATTAATAGCTTACAGCAGTTCTTAATTACTGTATTTCACAGCAGGTCAAGATGCGCATCATTACCTATGTGATGTGAAACTGACACGAACATTGCCAGTGCACATTGCTCATAATTCTAAACTCAAAAAAAAAGGGAATTGAAAGTTGTGGTACTGTCAGTCATAGCCACAGATACTATTCTTAGCTGCAAGCACATAGGTCCACTGAAATCAAAGCAGTTTTCCTTTAAGTGGACTGGGGTGTCCACCACGGTCCTGCTTCTCCTCCCCCAGGTCACCAGCTTGGTGATTTCAGCCAATATACTATAAATGCCACATGTCATATTTATAAGGCAGTCATAAAATGACTATGTTGAAAATTTGGGGTCAAAATTAAATGAAAAAATAAAGAGTGACTGGCCCAGATATTCAAACTGCACCAGGCTGTGGCGCAAGCCTGGGCGCAGCTCAACTTTGTTGCACAGGGTGTGGCCTGGGTGATATTCAGCAGACTACGCTATGGTGCAGCAGCTTTGAATATCGCACCTGGCCACCCCCACTGTGCATGGCGCAGTGGCACTGCGCCAGCGCAAGTGGCCAGAGTGGAGCATGGAGATGCGATAGCGCAAGTGTCATTGTGCCATGCACAGCACCTGCAATATTCAAAGGGGACATGCAAATGTGGCCATAATTTATACAAGGCACACAGGGGCCATTTGCATCTCATTACGGCTCCATTTGCATGCCATTAACATGCAGGTCGCCGATCCTAACGACTTGCACCTGGCGCCTGCCAGGCAGCAGCCGTCGAGGACCCGGCGCCCCCCACCACAGCCCGGATCGTGGGCATTCGTGTAAAATAAAAAAAACTGTCCAATATCCCTGGTGGTCAGTGGACCTCTATGTGCCCGATCACGGGCATCGGTATAATCCCCCGTCCAATATCCCTGGTGGTCCAGTGGACGATCGCCACCTGATCGCGAGCATCTGTAACACATAACAGACCCTACTACCCTGGTGGTCTAGTGTACCCCCCTCCCCACCGCCCACTGGGCCCGCCCTGCTCCCCGTCAGCGGCGGAGGCAGCACCACCGCCTGCCGCCCGCCACCCGCCGACTGACAGCTCGGTAGGGCTGCACACCTTGGTTCACGCATGAGCCAATGGACGTGCGTCCATACCCTACTACTCAGTCCAGATATGTGAATGATTCATTCACATATCTGGACTAATAATCTTGATATGGGCTGCATGCCCGTTGGCTCATGCAGAGGCTCACTGTAGCCTACCAAGCTGTCAGTCGGTGGGTGGCCGAGATGGCAGGTGAAATGGTGCTGCGCCACCGACGGCGAGGCGGTGCAGAAAGCGGAGCTGGAACCACCAGTAGCTCGAGGACTGTTATGAACAAGCTCCGCGATCTCGTGATGGTCAGTGGACCACGAGAGACCAGTTTGTGACAGAAAGAGACTATACCGATACCATGATCGGCACATAAAATCAATGGATGACCAGATATTGAACGAGGAGAGGACATACTGATGCCGCGATTGGGCACATGAGGGTCACTGGACCACCAGGGATATTGGATGGGGATTTAGCTGCAGGGATGCCCACTATGGGGCATGGGGGGTGCCGCCAGGTGCGGCAGGAACAGGTGGCCACCCACGGGTGGCAGCTGCCGTGTTGCGCCCTGCAGTGCAGCAGCTCACCTGTGGGTGGCCATCACTTGTTCCTTTTTTGGCTTAACTTTGTGCAGGTGCAGGTAGGGTTGCACATGCATGACTCTGCACATCCTGGGCTGAATATCGGGCTGTGCAGGTTATGCATGGGCACGCCCCTACCTGTGCCTGCATACATTACTGATGCGCTCCGGTGCGCCGGGATTTGTGCAACACACTTTTCCTTTTAATATTGCGCTGAGCAGATCAGTAGCAGTATGGTGCAACACTGTTGCGCCATTTGCAACCCTTTTGAACATCCGGGCCACTGTGTGAAGAGGAATATGTGAAGAGTGAATGTGTAATGTGTAAAGAGTGAATGTGCAAACAGTGAATGTGTAAAGAGTAAATGTGCAAGGCCCTGCACTTCTATAGGTGGATGGAGTCTTCCCATGGTGCAGGTCCCAGAGGACTCTTCAGATCTGCACTTGTTCATGCAGGTCCCAAAGAGACCTGTGTGAATGACAATATGATTCCACTATCTCAAAAAAGAGAAATTCTTTGCAAAAACTTTGTTAATGCACCTGTTAGGATCACTTAATGCCACAAAAGTAGGAAATGTGATGTTAGGGTTTCTCCCCTAACTCCTCTTCACACCCAAAGCAAAAGAAGAGAAAAACATTTGGGTTTTGGGTCTCTGAAGTCTTGATGAATCAGTGGTGGGGTCTTCCTTGGGTTTGCCAATGCTAATGTGCAGTCCATTCTCTGAGCAAACAGTGTCTCACATGATCTTGCATGAAGAAAGCTACAACAAGATGCATGGCAACATGTGGTGAGACATACTTCTCTACCTTTGAAGAGTGTATCACTGTGAAGCACTGGCTTAGAACTGCACATTGTGCTTCAGAATGGACGTTACAGGCTGGGGGTGATCATTAGAGTTGATAACCTCAATGAAGACCCCACCACTGAAACACTTTGGAGACCCAAACCCTAATGTTCTTTCCTTTTGCTGCTTGCAGGGTGAGGTAGGGAGGGTGGAATTACACCACAGTGGGTGAGCAGAGGAATTGTATGGAGTATATATGTATATATATATATATATATATAAAACATTCACCACTGAAGTTGGTGCACCTATCAATTACAAATTTCTCCAATTCATGCCAACTTCACCAGCGAATTAAAACTTTGCATAATCTCTAGTTGTGACTGCCTTTTCATCAGTTTCAGGATTTTTAGGCCCATGGCACAACATGGATTTCTCATGTAGGCAAGGAATTTCATAGGAAGGTGTGGGCTTTGGTTCTCCCCCTCCCAGGTTACTTTTAAACTAGTTTACTTAAGTCAATTGGTGCAGTTTAACCGATTCTTTTTCTTTGCAATGTTTCTCTCATGACTGTATGGAAACTGGTTTGCTTTAACAATGAATTGGTAAATATAATTTCTGGTAGTAGGATATATCTTTTGTAATAGTTTTCCCTACAAGAACTGTTATTGTTTTGGTTTCTGTATATGTTATTTTGTATGATTTGTTTCTTTGGTAACACTTTATTTTAAATGTCATCAACTACACTGTAATTACTGTATATCTATACTGTAACTGCACTGTAACTTCTATGCAGTTACATGTAACTACTATGTAGTTGTTAAATAGTTCCACAATTAAGTGTTGTGTCCTTACACAATTTGCATGAAGAAATAGTTACACATGCAACTACTACTTTCTCCCTTTCAGCACAAATCAGTTCATTCTGACAAATGTAAAATACACATTTCATACAGTGTCAGTGGCTCAGTAGGTAACACACTCACCTCTGAGGCTGGGAGATCAGAAGGGTGTGGGTTCTATCCCACACAGGCACTGGTTAAATTCCAGTACTGACACTGTAGTACAGCATGGGGGTGCTATAATCCTGAGGTGCCATCTTTCAGATGACACGTTAAACTGTAGTCCCATCTGCCTGTTCTGGTGGTAGTTCAGGTAGATGTTAAAAATCCCATGGCACTTCTCGAAAAGAGTGGGAATTCCCGGTGCCTGGCCAAATTCCCCCATTCACTAAAAATATCACCAACAGCTTAATTTGGTTCATGGTCAGCTGGCATCTATCCATATCCCCTCCTCGGGTCATGCCTGAAAATAGGCAGAATTTGTCTAGTGCACTTACCCAGTCAACAAAATTAAATGAAAATACATAAATAAAATGAAAGCTTTTGCAAAGTGTAACAGAAAATATATTGTGCAACTGCCACTGCATCTCTTCTGGCATTATGTAATTTGTTCTTATAAGGGCAATTTTTTTCACTTTATCTTTTTATTGAAGATTTTCATAAAATAGAAAAACAAACCTAACAATACAGGTACATAGCATTTACACTTTATGAGCAAAAATGACAGGCAATCTGATACTGAGAAGGACATTGTACATATTTGAAAAAAAAATGTGAAAAATGTAAGTCACTATACTTGGTGTAGGTTTAGATCATAACCTTATGAGAACAGGGCTACAAGTGAATGCTAAGGAATTTATGATGTGGGAAATAGTTGAATTTAGATTATCCACTAAACATAGAAAGAGAGGTCAATAAATGTCTGAGGTTAGGCCTGTAAATAATTACCAGAGGTTAGACATGAATGGAGAGGAGGGGCAAATTATAACAGCAAATCTGTTGTAACTACTATTTTACTAATTTTGACATTATTAAATTTGTTCTTACAAGTGTAACTACATATGAATGCAGGTCTTGTGCATTGTTTCAACATTCTATGTCTATCTGACATTTAATTAAATGGTAATCACACAGAAAAACTTAAAAGTGTAAGCAGAATGGTAATTAAAATATGATTACAACGTAACTTCAGTCTGCTACATTTAAGTGCACTGACTATAAACTTTTAGATGATGTTCCATATCTGTTTTCCAGTTTTTTATAAACTTACAGGTTAATAAACATGCAGTCTAATATTGTAAATTGATATATAACTGTACACAAAAATATTTAATTTTCATAATTACTAACTGGCGTTGTAACAATATTATGGCTAAGAAATAGTGGTATTGTTTTACAGTTAATGCCTAGGTAACAGGTATTTGCAAGTGTTCACACTTACATTTACCAAATGTCAATACTGTAGCTGTGATGTAATTTCTTGTTCAGAAATCAGTCCCTCATTAACTTACTGCTTACTATAAACATGCAATCTAATATTGGACCCTATTCACATAGGTGTCAGGAATGTGTCAAATGTGCATACCCAGACCTGGTGATCAACAGTAGCCATCCAATCAAATTGACTGCCACCAGCAGACTGAATCCTGCATTCTGTGTGAGTGGGAATTGTAGGATGTGGCTGGTCCTCTCAGTACTGTTTTTCAGTAAGGAGACCTACTGGTCTGCCTGTGTTCACGCTGTGCCCCAACCCTCATGGGTATAGTCAGAGGGCTGTGATACCTCAGTGTGAAGGATTGGGCCATGGCCACCAGCCCATTCAGCCAGTGGGAAAGGCATGTAATGACTAAGGAAGCATCCTGCTTGTGTATCTGGCACCACCCACCACCACTCTACACAACAGATTGGGCATAAAGCATGGCATGTAGCCATACCCCACCCCAGTCACTCACTCACCTGGGCAGCAGCAAGACCAGGGTGTGGATGCAGAAGGAGGTGTGGGTCAATGCTGTAGAAGCAGCTCAGTTAAAATTGTGTAAGTTCACAACACGCATTGTGAAACCAGTAAACTACATAGTAGTGCAGTTACAGTATAATTATACAGTAGTTACAGTGTAGTTAGTGACACTTGTTACTGATTTATAGTTATCCTTCGAAGGCATTCCCTCATGAACTTGGTGCAGTATAGTGTAGTGGTTAAGAGCACTGACCTTGCAAATCTGGAGAACTGGGTTTGAATCCCAGATCCACCACTTGTATACTGTGTGAGCAAAAATAAATAAAAATAAACATGCAATCTAATATTGTTAATTGGTATATAATAGAAATAATTAATTTACATAATTACTTTCTAGCTTGTAACTGTGCTGTAGTTACTAAGAATGTGTTTCTCCTGTGGCATTGTTTCCACAGTTGATGCCTAACTAGCATGTATTTGCAAAATATGTACGAGAAACAGACACTTAAAATAAAGTGTAAGGATACAGGTGTAACTACTATACACTTATATTAATCAAATGTCAATACTATAGTTCTGATGTATGTTCTCCTTCAGAAATCATTCCCTCATGAACTTGCTTCTTAATAAACATGCACTCTAATATTGTTAATTGCTATGCACCTACATTGTTTACTTACACAATAAAAATAAATCATCTACATAATTACTTGTTGGCTTGTAACAGTACTGTAGTTACTAAAAAGTACTGCTTCTATGTTATTGACCCACATGTCTTCTGCACCTGCACCCCTGTCCTGGTGCTGCCCAGGTGGGTGGCTGGGGTGGGGCATGGCTACATGTCATGCTTTATCCCTGATCTGCTGTGTGGAATGGTAGTGGGTGATGCTGCCCAGGTGGGTGGCTGGGGGTGGGGCAAGGCTACATGTTGTGCTTTATCCCTGATCTGCTGTGTGGAATGGTGGTGGGTGGTGCTGCCCAGGTGGGTGGCTGGGGGTGGGGCAAGGCTACATGTCCGCTTTATCCCTGATCTGCTGTGTGGAATGGTGGTGGGTGGTGCCGCCCAGGTGGGTGGCTGGGGTGGGGCACAGCTACATGTCATGCTTTATCCCTGATCTGCTGTGTGGAATGGTGGTGGGTGGTGCTGCCCAGGTGGGTGGCTGTGGGTGGGGCGTGGCTACATGTCATGCTTTATCCCTGATCTGCTGTGTGGAATGGTGGTGGGTGGTGCTGCCCAGGTGTGTGGGTGGCTGGGGTGGGGCACAGCTACATGTCATGCTTTATCCCTGATCTGCTGTGTGGAATGGTGGTGGGTGGTGCTGCCCAGGTGGGTGGCTGGGGTGGGGCACAGCTACATGTCATGCTTTATTCCTGATCTGCTATGTGGAATGGTAGTGGGTGGTGTTGCCCAGGTGAGTGGCTGGGGGTGGGGTGGGGCACAGCTAAATGTCATGCTTTATCCCTGATCTGCTGTGTGGAATGGTGGTGGGTGGTGCTGCCCTGGTGGGTGGCTGGGGTGGGACATGGCTACATGTCATGCTTTATCCCTGATCTGCTGTGTGGAATGGGGTGGGTGGTGCTGCCCAGGTGAGTGGCTGGGGTGGGGCATGGCTACATGTCATGCTTTATCTCTGATCTGCTGTGTGGAATGGTGGTGGGTGGTGCTGCCCAGGTGGGTGGCTGGGGGTGGGGCATGGCTATATGTCATGCTTTATCCCTGATCTGCTGTGTGGAATGGTGGTGGGTAGTGCTGCCCAGGTGGGTGGGTGGCTGGGGTGGGGCATGGCTACATGTCGTGCTTTATCCCTGATCTGCTGTGTGGAATGGTGGTGGGTAGTGCCGCCCAGGTGGGTGGCTGGGGTGGGGCACAGCTACATGTCATGCTTTATCCCTGATCTGCTGTGTGGAATGGTGGTGGGTGTTGCTGCCCAGGTAGGTGGCTGGGGTGGGGCACGGCTACATGTCATGCTTTATCCCTGATCATCTGTGTGGAATGGTGGTGGGTGGTGCTGCTCAGGTGGGTGGCTGGGGTGGGGCACAGCTACATGTCATGCTTTATCCCTGATCTGCTGTGTGGAATGGTGGTGGGTGGTGCTGCCCAGGTGGGTGGCTGGGGTGGGGCACAGCTACATGTCATGCTTTATTCCTGATCTGCTATGTGGAATGGTAGTGGGTGGTGTTGCCCAGGTGAGTGGCTGGGGGTGGGGTGGGGCACAGCTACATGTCATGCTTTATCCCTGATCTGCTGTGTGAAATGATGGTGGGTGGTGCTGCCCAGGTGGGTGGCTGGGGTGGGACACAGCTACATGTCATGCTTTATCCCTGATCTGCTGTGTGGAATGGGGGTGGGTGGTGCTGCCCAGGTGAGTGGCTGGGGGTGGGGCATGGCTACATGTCTGCTTTATCCCTGATCTGCTGTGTGGAATGGTGGTGGGTGGTGCTGCCCAGGTGGGTGGCTGGGGTGGGGCATGGTTACATGTCATGCTTTATCCCTGATCTGCTGTGTGGAATGGTGGTGGGTGGTGCTGCCCAGGTGGGTGGCTGTGGGTGGAGGCACGGCTACATGTCGTGCTTTATCCCTGATCTGCTGTGTGGAATGGTAGTGGGTGGTGCTGCCCAGGTGGGTGGCTGGGGGTGGGGCGTGGCTACATGTCATGCTTTATCCCTGATCTGCTGTGTGGAATGGTAGTGGGTGGTGCCAGATACACAAAAACATAACAACATAGAAGTTGACAGCAGAAGGAGACCGCTAGGTCCATCTAGTCTGCCCATTTGTTTTGTATCTATTTTGATGCTCTAGTTGCTCTTTGTAATCAGGGCTCCCTTGTGTCTATCCATGCATTCTTGAATCCCCCACAGTGTTGACCCCACAGCTTTTGGGGCAGGCTGTTCCAGGCATTCACTACTCTTTCTGTGAAGAAAAACTTCCTGGTGTTGGTGTTGGTGAGAACCTCTTTTCCTCTCTCTCTTCTCTGCTCAGGCAGGGACAGTTCAGTAGCCATTACATGCCCTTCCCACTGGCTGAACAGGGTGGTGGCCATGGCACCATCCTTCACACCAAGCTACCCCAGATCTCTGTCTATACCATGAGGGCTGGGGGCATGGTGGTGATCATGGGCATCAAACATCTGGCAATACACAAAGGAACTGAATCAAACCGTTCCTGCTCAGAATCAGGATGGAACCCAGGACACAATTTCCAAAGTTTCCTCATTTCAAGAGGAGGTAAACAGTGAGATTCTTTTCATAAACACCATAACATTCTTGAGAATTTTTTCTATCGGCCCGGACAAAAGGAACTTCTTGTTGCTGCAAACATACTGCATCTTACTTGCCAGATGCACCATTTTATACATGCCAAGATCACCCTTAGGGTCCCCAAATGATATTCCCTTCATCCTCCTGCCAAAACCCCATATATCAGAGAATTAGAATTCATACAAGAAAATAGTAGCTCCTTCCATCTCAAAGCCAGTTATAATCATAAAGGTTTAATATATTTACACTGAAAAAAAAAGGTAATCAGTAGACTCTAATTGTAAGCTGAAGCCCTGTCTTAAGTACTCTCTTTCTTTGAGACTTTTCATCTGTGGTTATTTCTAACATGTAAACAGTCATAGTAAGTGACCCACACTCTATCTCACATCTTCGCCAGAATCTGAGTCTCCTTAAGCTGGGCCATTAACCACAGTACTGGAATTCTCAGAGAACACTCAAACAGTGGGATGACCACAAAAAGGAGGCAAAGAGTAGGGGAATATTTATTTGGAAAAATTATAGTACAGAATTGGTACACCACCATAAACAGAATTACATCACCAATCTACAAATTATATATAAAAATGTAACAACAAAGCATGGAAACAAATAAGAAAAACATCAGAGAATAATAGTTAAGGAATGAGATTCTGGCAGTTTCTCCAGAGAGCTTTAATTGTCTTTGAGAGCATCTGAGTCTGTCTTTCTCATAGCTGGATCAAATGTGATCCTGAATAGTCAAAAGCCAATGCCTCCTAGGTTAAATACTGTTGCTGTAGTATGATTCTACACCTAAACTGACAAATCATGAATTTAATAATTGCCAGAATCACTATCACCATGTACTCATGAAAAGAGGTCCACCAGAGTCATATACCTCCAGTATCACACATTTGTTGTCATTTGCCAAAATTCCATAATCCCAGTAGCCAAAGGCATGTTTTTCCCAAAGAGAGTGATAAATGGGCATTCCAAGTACAAATGGGATTGTGACTCTAGAATTCCAGTGCAGGTGTATCAAGGACAGTACCTTTCATTCAGACTTTTATGTTTGTGAGAGTTCCTCACAGCCAGTCTTCCATGGCTACTGAGCCATAAAATATCCTAGACATAAACTGGAATTCTAGAGTCACTAAGTTGGTAGCCTTAGTGGACTGAATTATGCCTCCAGGAAATATCAGATGCTGCATAAAACAATTATCCATAATGGAGGCATAAACCTGCTTCTTGTGGTGGATCTAAAATGGTCCGGGACAGTTTCCAGGATTTTATCTTTCTTAATGCCACCAAAATATAGGAGAGCATATGTAAGGCTCTGAGTGCAGATAAGACCACCCATCTGCCCCTTTCCCACTTGGCATAAAATGGCATCACCCTCTCCTGAAGTAGCAGAGACCTGTGACCCTAAATCCAAGAACAGCCTTGATATATTATGGTGAAACAAATAGTAAAAAGAAAATGCCAACGAGACTGATCATAAGAAAGCCTCCTTCCTTAAGGGTAAATAAGAATCATTTTAATTCCTCTTAACAAGATTCATTCTACTGCCACATACAAGCAGAAAGAACACATTTAGGATTCTGGCCTCCAATTCAGGGGAGGCAGAAACACACAACTAAAATAAAAATACAGGCAATATACATAGATTTAACTAGAAAATCCTTTTCTTCTTTGATGACGACAAGTTTTTCCATACAACAACCTTACATTCCCTTGTTGAAATTTCTGTTCCCAGTTCCTTTTTGCCATATCCACTGGCCCAAATTCAATACCCAATACCGAAAAGACATGTAGGGAGACTGAATCAGGCCAATGGCAGACAAACCTAAAGAATCTGAATTGCCTAAACAGAAGCCTTACTTTTGGACATATTAATCTTAGCTCCTGATACAGTTTGGTACTCTTTCAGAATCTGAAGAGCTGAATCATGTGATTCTTCTTCACAAAAGTGGGAGCAGGGCGGAGGCAGAAACTACAGACCAGTTAGTTTGACCTCAGTGGTAGGGAAAATGGTGAAATCACTTCTGAAGGAAAGAATTTTTAGTACCTACCTAGAGGCCAGTGGGGCACAGGACCCAAGGCAGCATGGATTCCACAGTGGGAAGGTCATGTCAGATGAATATAATAGATTTCTTTGACTGGGTGACCAAAGTAGGCGACCAGGGAAGGGCTGCGGACATGGCCTACCTAGATTTTGTAAGGCATTTGATACAGTCCCACACAAAGGTTAATAAACAAGTTAGCCAGCCTTGGGTGGGTCTCTGGATAAAAATTGACTAGACAACAGGACGCAAAGTGTAGTAGTAGTAAGCGGAGTCCACAGTGAAGAAAGGAGGGTTACTAGCGGGGTACCCATGGTTCATACTGGACCGTCCTTTTAATGTCTTTATAAGTGACATTGCAGAGGAACTGGAAGGAAAAGTATGTCTCTTTGCAGGCGACAGAAAGATCTGCAACAAGGTTGATACACAAGATGGAGTGGAAAGGATGAGAAGGGACTTGCAAGGTTGGAGGAATGGTCAAATGTATGGCAGCTTAGATTCAGTGCAAAGAAGTACAAGGTAATGCACCTGGAAAACAAAAACCCAGGGAAGAGTACACAGTGGGGGTTGAGATACTGACAACAATAAAAATAGAAAGGACCTGGGGTAATTATATCAGATGACCTAAAGGTGGGCAAGCAATGTGAGAATGCAGTAAGGAGGGCTGGGGGATACTGGGATGCATAGGGAGAGGCATCAACAGTAGAAAACAGGATTGTTATCCCTCTGTACAGACAGTTGTGGGAACCCCATCTGGAGTACTGTGTGCAGTTCTGGAGACCCCATCTCCACAAAGACGTAGACAGAGTGGAGGCTGTCCAGAGGAGGCAACTAAAATGGCGCAGGGTCTGTACCAGAAGACACATGAAGAGAGACTAAAGGAGCTTAATATGTATACCCTTGAGGAAAGAAGGAGAGGGAGACATGATAGAAACCTTTAAGTATCTCAAGGAATCAACAAAGTCCAAGAGGGTAGTATCTTTCAGAAAAAGAGATGTGCAAGAACAAGGGGCACAATATGAAGATAGAGGGGACGGCTCAGAGGTAATGTGAGGAAGTATTTTTTCATGGAGAGGGTTGTGGATGATGAACAGCCTTCCTGAGGAGGTCATGGAGTCAAGAACAGTGGGGGATTTCAAGAATGCATGGGACAGACATAAGGCAGTCCTAGTGAGGGGTAGGAGGAAGTAGGTTGTTGGTTAACTAGGATCTGCAGCTTATCCATTAGGGTAGGAAAATGGGCAGACTAGGTGGGCCAAGTGGTTCTTATCTGCCATCAAATTCTATGTTTCTAACTCTAGTCCACCAAAATAGACAGGTATCATCAGCGTATGCTCTTATTTTTATTGGAGATACTAGCTAGAAACCTCTATTTACCTCAGTGGTTTGAGACAGTGAAAACTTTGGATAAGAATAACTACACCAAATGTTTACAGCAGGGGCTTAATGGGCTCCCCTGCTGTACCCCCAATGTACAGAAACAGTTTTCCTCCCAAAAATAAATGTATTATGGGTTGAAGAATCCAGATCCAATGTTTGAACTTCTCAGGTATACTAAGGTACCATAGAGCCTAGAACAAAAATTGGTGAGACACATGAACAAATGCCTTCTCCTGAGACTCAGGAGAAAACATCAAAAGTGCCCACATTAACACTGACTACAATTTCAAGAATTACAATTGAATTCTCATTTATAGTTCTGCCAGGAATAACACAAGTTTGTTCCAGTAAGATTAACTTCTGGGCAAAGTTATGTAACCTGACACACAGCATTTTGTTCAGAATTTTTAAAAAGTATTCATGAGCTGATGGAGCACCAGTTGCCTATGAATAACATGTCCCTTTCTTAAATAAAAATACCATCAGAGAATGTGAAACGTTGTTTGACAATTTCAAACTATCCAGAATATCCATATAAATTCAAGCAGACGTGACACAGCTCTGAACTAGAAGTTTTGTATAGTTCAGCACTCAATCCCCAGCCCAGATGAGGCATTAAAATGGAGTAATTTGATTGTAGCCAAAACTTCATCTAACCTAATGGGAGCAGTTACAGTAGTTCCATACATTATCAGACAAGATTTACAAGTTAGACGAGTTAAAGAAAGTCTCTAAATCTGCATTCACAGAAATTTTGTGCCAAAAGAAAAAGTTAAAAAGTTTTCTTCTTGGCCTATGTACCTGATTCCCATTGAATCCTGAAGGGATAATATTACTGTGTGCTTGGCTAGTCCCTGTTCTGGCATCCTTAAAAATATCAGTGGGTTGTTTTACTCCCCAAGGGTCAGATTTCAACTCCGCCTTTAATGATGTAGCACTACCGTATTGTACTTACCTAATTCCAAGTGAATGTGAGCAATTTGGGAAGAAGAAGAAACTTTAAGTGTGCTTGGCAAGCTAATTAGTTTTGGAGCTGTTTCCTCAGTTGAAGATAATGACAGTATGACTATTTAGTTTTCTGTACACTTTGAGATTGAAAAAATCTCCTAAATTCAAGTTGGTATCATCCCACCAGGAGAACATGGAATCAAAGCAACAAGCCACTGAGACCCTTACCTGCAGTAGTTCCTAAAGGTCGCTGCTACATCCTTGTCTTCCAAGAAGGTAGTATTTAGCTGCCAGTTGCCAGGGCCTATTTTCCTCGTGAACATCCTCCTACCAGAATCCTAAGCTCTGCATTGTCAGGGATCTCAGAAACCTCTACTCTAGCCTCCTGAATGTCTAATGGAGCAGATACAAAGAAATGGGTGCCCTGATAATAAATATGTCTTCTACTCTGGTTAACTGCTCTGCAAGCATCCTTTAGTTAGCTGACTGAATCATATTTTTCAAAACATTGAAATCATAAAAAGTGTTATCATTTCTCTGTCTTGTTTTCAAGGGACCATGGACAGTTAGAATACCTGCCTACTGTTACTGTTTTAGAGGTAAATAAATAAGAATGTATTTTCTGTAAAAGCTCAACTCTAGTGGCCTTCATTTGGGGAACATAAACCACCCCTTACCTGATATAATTATTATGTCATTCCAGGTCAGAGAACAAGGCCTTCCTGGATCTTTTTATATTAGTTTCATGACTTTAAAGTCCTGGATTCAAACACAATTACTACCCCTGAGCTCAGGTCATCTCCTATTGATTAAATTGATAGTCCCCACACCCATGCGGATTTTGCATGATCTATATCAGAAATAGTCTTGAGCCTAATGTAATTGCAACAGGAAAATATGGAATCTGAGTCAGCCAAGGTAGCAAATGTGGTCAATCTGCTCTTATTATTTTTGAGACTATTGACCTTAAGAGAAGTAATATGAATGTTATTCGGTTAAACCTTGCACAATGAAAAATAAGAAGAGGCGAAAAGTGGGTGATGCCATCATCATTTATGAGAAAGAGACCCTTTTCTTCTTAGTCCTCTTTCTGGGGCGAGATACATCTGAGAGTGACCTATCAGTTTCAGAAAGGTCCTTCTGAGAAAACGTAATTGCAGAAATTTCAGAGTCCCCATCATCACCTTCTGAGTCCTCTCCTGGAGTCTGAAGAGCTGAGATTTATTGTGTGTGGAGACATCATCCCTCTTGGCCATCTTGGATTTAGAGCATAGTTGGGTACTGTAAAGTTCCCATCAGGATGAAGAGGAGGAAGGAGCATTATAGTTAATACTTCCATTTCAACCTGATCTTCTTTGTGGCTCTGTATCAATTCCCTTTCATTCTGATGTACTGGAGGAGGGAGTGATGGAACTTCCCAGAAGTTTCACTTAGCAAAGTCTTATCTTGATTCATGGGGTGGAAAAGGATAGCCTGGATGGGGGCAGGCCTGGATGGGGGCAAGGTCAGAACCAGACTGCCCTTTCTCCTTATCCCTTTTGCAAAGCTGGTGGATGTTGAGGGCTATAGCTGTAGTTCCCATTGTCTGTTATGCTGATGGTGGTCTTGTTGGCCCCTGTTATACCATTTCCTTCTGGTCATAGAAGATACCCTTATTGTGGGCTCCCAAGGACATTTGGTGCAAGGGTGTCCAGAGTCTTCACAGAGATTACATTTTATTGTATTTGGACAATACAAGCTGGAGTGTTCAGGTTTCATACATAAGTTGCAGGCAATTGCATCACAGGTGTTGCTAAGATGTCTAGGGAACCACACTGATGACATGTCTTTGGCTGACCAGCATGGAAACAAAAACCTCTGTATCTCCAGATGTAAAACTGCTGGGTAAGCGGTGGGTGCCTCAATCAGAGGTTCTCAGTTTGACTTTAATCCCCCAATCAAGATATGGAGTTGGACGATCCAGAACATTTACTTTTGTTTGAGCCATAACAGGATGTATGAGATATTTACTCCCTCATTTCTAAAAATTATAGCCACTGTTTTGACTGTGGGCTTGGTAAAAGCAATGGCTAAACACAAATGGAACTGGTTTACAATGTCCCACTCATCCTGAAAATATATCCACAAATATATCAATTTTCATAAAAAATGTTTTATTTTAACATCATCACTCCCAGTCAGTAATATACATCAATGTTTTGGGTAAACTCTTCTTCAGGACAAGACTGGATCTTCTAAATTAATAGACATAAAAAGATATAAACAAACAGTTTTTTATCACCACAATTCCTAAGCTCTAAAATATAATGACAAAGAATACTTCAAATGAAGGTATTATAAACCCTTACTATTCATTTTCTGTAACTTTTCCTTAGGTTTGCTGCTTTATTATTACATTCATGTTCGATTCCACCACAGGCCACTGTCAAAATTGTAGTAAAAATACTTACTAAACAATTACGATCAGATACAAACTAAATTTTCATACTATGCACATGAAATATTGTCTTTACTAAACACATATTAAAAATTTTTACCAACCTTATACTATTAAATTATGTTACATAATTTTTGTAAAGCCACTTCACATGGACATCTGCAAATACAAAAGCTATGTGTTATTTTTCTTTTTACTTTTTACTCTTTCTTCCCTTCCCTCTATATATGTTCTCTAAATAACACTTGGCTCTAAACAGGCTCCCTATTTGGAAGACTTTTGAGCTGAATTGATCTCTCAAATCGTAACATATTGAGCTATTGCCACCAAACCAACTTATTTCACCTCTCAGAAGTTTTATGACTTATGTATCAAAGTTGCTAACCTTATACTCTTGCAATGTTTCTATCCCACTGTCAGAAGTGTTCACATTTTCTAGCTGTAAAACAAATCAAAAGATCACATTTTAAATTGCCTACTCAAATATTTCAAGTTGCTAAAAGGATGAAATGCAGTCATTACTTACTGAAGTAGTTATCCAGTGTCCTGCTTTGGTGGAAGTGAGCACAGGGCAAACTAACACCTCTTTATACCATGGTAAAACTCCACCCCCAAATCTGGCAGCCAACACAAAAGTGTAACACAAGCTCATTAAGCTTTGCCTGAGTGCCAGACCCTACTGATGGCACCAAGTACCAAATTCCTTGGTGTTGGAAGGTACTATCTGAGTTTCTTCTGATAAGAAACTTCCGTAAATCTTCTATTGCTCTTTTCAAACATCCTAATTACACTTAAAATTGGACACTAGGGAAATAGTAACCTGGACCAATGTTCTACTGCTGCTTCTCTTATCTCTGTATAAACAATATTCCTAATAATTACTGTTCCAAACAGTATAACTAAAACTTACAAAATTGGTTGTCCAATCAATAACCTCATTTAAACCGTAATGCAGATTATTTGTCTGAAAATAATCAATAAACCATGCTTTTCTCAAAGTAATTTATTTTAAATCACCCCTAGTATTTTTGTGAACTTTCTCTATTCCAAAAAAATGTAATGAGGGTAATTGGTGACCCTGCCCTAATAATGACGTGCATATAGGAAGTTAAATCTTTGTTCGTGATGCAGCCTTTCTGTTCCCCTATTCTTTGTTTAAGTTGTTGCTTTGTTTTCCTATATACATTAAGTCACAAGGGCATTTAATACCATAAATCACTCCTTCAGTTTGACAATTTATAAATTCCTTTATAGTGCAATTTTCATTTCTACTAGTGTTCCAGATCGTTTTATTCTGTATGTATTGTGGCAATGTACACCTCCCACAACTGTAATTACCTTTCAATTCATCTGTTGTGAATAATACATTTCTCTGACCTCTGGCAATTTATGTTCAGAATGTACCTGTTTGTCAAAGATCTTACTTTCTTTGCCACTACTTGGACCCCTTTATTAAAAGCTTTCTCCTTCTTTTGTGGATTCCAAAATCTTCCAATGCTTTTTAACCATCCTGCCTATGTCATAATATATATCACTGTATTTTAATGAAAGTACAATTTTTTATTTACCTGGTCTTAATTTTCTACAGTTCTTTTGGAAAGTAAATCTTTCCTTTCTTTTCTGATACCTTTTGTTTTCTCTTTCAAGTATTCCTTTTTATAACATCTTGCTATGAATCTCTCTGTCATTTGTTCTGTAAACGCTTCCACATCTTGGTTTTCAGAACAGCTATATTTTACTATCGAAATATTGACTCATGGGAATCGATTCTATCAAGCTTTTTGGATGGAAGCTATCAGCTCTGAGTATAGTATTTCTATCTGTTTGCTTTCTATACATTTTGGTAAATAAACCCTCAGATTTCTTAAAATAACCAAGTCCAAAATGAGATTTCTCCTGCATCATGGTCAATCGTGAAACTGCAGGTATTCCGCTTGAGAATTTAAATAACTATGAAATTCCAATAGTTCCATTTCTGTTCCTCCCAGATTACTAAATGTCATCAATAAAGCATTTCCACAAAAGAAGATGCTTTGTAAAAGATTATTATTGTAAACAAATTTCTCCTCAAACCAATTCATAAAATATTAGCATAAGATGGGGCATGCTAGACCCCATCGCTGTACCTTTTACTTGCACATAATTTTTTCAAATTTGAAGTAATTTTGGTAAGGACTAAGTGTGCTAGATGTAATAAAATTCATTTGGTGGCATTGCTTCTTTTGTATACTTCTCCATAATTTCTTTGAAGGCTGCACATCCCTCTAAATGTGGGGTTGATGTGTAAGGTCCTTCACATCAACGCTACTAAAGATATTGATTTGTCAGCCAAATTATGGGTATTATTGAACTCATCCAACAAGTTTATTAAATGTGTTGAATCTTTCAAATATGACAAAGTTGATTCAACCAATTCCTCTATATGAAAATCAATAAACACTGAAAGTGGTTCCAACACAGAACCTATCCCTGCTACTATAGGTCTCCCAGGAGGGTGAAAAGGGTCCTTATGAATTTTAGGAAGGGTATAGAAAACTGGGATAATTGGAAATTCTTTGTTCAATAGTCTATGTTCCCAATCAGTTATCCAACCATTTTGTAAAGCTTTTCTCAGAATTTCTTCTATTAAACTACTTATTTGTCAGTAGGGTCTTCAGTCAATTTTAGATAGTTTCTTTGACCTCTAACATTTTAATACATTTTTCTTGATACACTATGTAATCTTCTATAGCAATACCTTCCCCTTATCTGCCTTTTTATGACAATGTTAGGATCAGTTTCTAAACTTCTTAATGCTCCAAACTATTTTGCAGTTAAACCATAATTAGTCCTCCTATCAGAGTTTTTTCTTTCTTAATTTGTTCTACATCTTTACTCACTAAACAGATATACGTTCTATAATATGGGGAACAGGGCCAGGAGGCAAAAACTGAGATTTTAATTTTAATTTCTGACTTAATTCTATTTTTTCTTCTGTTCTTTTGATTTATACCTTCCAGTGGGTTATTATCAAAAAATATCTAAGTCTTACTTTTCTGAAAAATCTATTTAAATCTAATTTGATTTTAAACTCATTTAGTTTCTCATGTGGGCAGAAGGTTAGACCTTTATTTAACATATTAATTTCTTCTTGTGATAAAATCCTAGTAGAGAGATTAAACACAGATATTTCACTTGCTATCTCGTTACCACTTGTAATTGTGCCTCTTTTGTTTTTCTTTGTGCTTTCCTTCTTGCCCTGTAATGACTTCTATTTTTCTGACCCTGAACCCCTTCATCTGGATCTGACGAATGCCCAGTTCTTTCCTCATATACTGGTATCCTCTGGTTTGTCTTCCCCACTGACATCTTCCCTGCCACTGTACCTCTCCTTCCTAAAAACTGTCTCCCTCCCTCCTCTAGTAGCTTCTGTATCTGTGTCACTACTCGATTGTAAATATTGCCATCTGAATCTAGATTATACATATATAACATTCTGTTCTTCATCCCCTTATTCTTAAACCATGAATAAACCTTTCCATTCTGATAATCATTTAAATCTCATTTAAGTTTGGTCATTTTGAGTGACTAATCTCATTTTCAAACTCATTAATTTGTTTATTTACTTTATCTAGAAAGTAGTCAGTTCTTCTATCGAAAACTGTTTCCTTATTTCCTCTTCAGTTTTGCCCTGATGATATTGGTTCCAAAATCTTTTAAGGAGTATTGGAGTTTTAAAACTAACAGATTAAAGTGTGTGTCACCAGTTATGTGTATGAGAGCATAAATATCAATTGCTAAAAACTGTAGAGATTCTTTTGCCAATTTTCTGGTCACATAAACTCTGTTCAGCTGTTCTTCTAAACCACCCTGTACTTAAGGTGGACTGCATTTTTTTCTTTTAGCTGGTTCTTCCAAATTGGTGAATAGAGACACCCTTCTAAAGGGGCCTTCATGTCCTCTGTCTCCAGAACCCTAGACCCCATTGTCATTGCCTTCCATGGCCTGTACCCCCTTGGCCCCATTACCGACCCCTGTGGGGTTTGACCATCATGTCTCTGGATTGTTCTTGAGCATTTTCTTGTGAGGCCCTGATTCTCCCGTGTAGTCACATTAGTAGTTTCTTGCACTGTTTGGTGTACCTGGCTCTCCCTCCGAGGTGCCTGCCTTCATCAGTGGATACAGAATCAGCAGTAGGATTGATAGAGCCAGGGACCCTGGGGTGTGGATGAGTCTCTGTTAGTAGAGCCTGGGTTTGAAGTACAGAAATTGGATCGTGATCACAGGGTCTCTTATCCATGATGTCAGCCCAAGAAGATCCTGGGTTATCAGAAACTGCAGTGTTCTCGCTTGTTGAGGTTCCTTTTCCTCCATGCAGCCTTTACCCTCTCCAGTCCCAATAGGCAAATTCGTGACACTCTCACTTCAGGCACCCACTGTTATGCCTGAGCTGTCTGCTGTATTTTATTTCCACTATAATCAGGCATGGGTGACACATTACGTGGTGCAGAATCACCACTCTGTGCTGAGCTGCAAGCCTAGGGCACTGTTGTATTATCAGGAGCAGGGCTACAGCAAGCAGTATGTGCTGAATCAGGTCTTGGTGTTGCCATGGCACTACCCACTCCTTTGCACATACTTCACTGTGAGCAGCCAGTACAGTGGGACCTGGCAGTGAATCTACTGATACAGGAACTGGTGCTACAGACATTTGAGCAGCAGGCTGATGTCAGTCATTTCTGCAGTATGGGAATCATTCTCAGATGGAGCAGGAGCTGATCATGGCATGGGCTTCGTGAGGTCTCATCATTAATAGGCAACTGGGGTTCAGTAGGCAGTCTTATTCCAGTACTAGTCAGGTTAGAGACTGAAACTGTGATTCAGGCATGCAGAGTTTAACAGCCCCATAGACTTTCTTGTGCCAAAGCCTGTTTGTTTGGGACCCATGGAAAATGGTTGGTTGGAGCAGGAGAAGCTGACATAGTGTGGTTTCTTACCTGCCGACTTTCTGCCACAGCCGCTGCTATGATCACAGCCGGTGATACAGCCCCTGGTGAAGTCCATCCTGAGTCTTCCTCATTGTCTTCCCAGCCAGCAGCTCACAAAGCAACATTGGGAGTCCAAGACTGGGGATTCTCACATCTCTGTGTGGGTCAGGCTGACCACAGCGGAGCCCCAACTCGGTGCTGACTTCTTGTGAAATTTAACAACATGTCTATTTTTATGTTACTGCTGCCACAACAGATGCTGTAGACTCCTTCATAGGTTCCACACTTGGGGCTCCTGTTGACTGGGTAACTTGCAGAGGGAAGTTTAAATTTCAGAAGTTTATTTGTTCGATTTTACATCTTTACAAGTTGATGCATGCAGATAAAGACAAGACAAAGATTAAAATCATGGTTTAGACATATAAAAGATATAATAGTAAAGTGCAATTTCAGTGTGTATAAAGTGGAATCATGCTATTCTGTACTTATTTTAAATAAAGATCCTTTAGTGAGTACATAAGCCTATATATTGTGTTATATACAGGGTAATTGAGATCAAATGTTATTTTTCAAGTTCTTTTCTCTAGGACTCATAAGATTATGAATCCATTGCAGAAATAGCAATATGTCATTTATAAAAAATTCTATTTGTGGAGTCATTAAAATGCACAATGTTTCTTTTTGTTAAGTATTGTGCCAAATATGTATTTCTCATTTCTTTGAATTTTAGACAGTACAAGATAATATGTGGCAGAGTTTCCAAGGAATCCATATCACAATCACATTTGAAACTATCTGCGTGAGTTCTTTCTTTATTATAGTGATATCTGAGATATTTTGATGGCCATAATTCTAATCCAAATATAGTAACAATCTTCCATTCTTTTTCCCTTTCATATGTGTTAAATATGGTTCTAAATTATGGTTTAGTTTATTATTTGTGTACCAGGAATGCAACCTTGATTTAGTTATCTTATTCAAATCCTCCTCATATAATATTTTCTTTAATCTTTAATTTTCTTTCTGAAGAACTAACAAATAGACTGAGACAGAGGGCTACAGTGAATCAGACATATCTAAAGCAAGAGCAGATGTAGACAGTACCCTCAGGAATCCCTCCTGCTACCAAAGAATAAAAAGAAAAAGATTAGGACAGGATGACATTTGTTACAACATATGGTAGAGGTACCAAAGAAATTGTGAACATTGTCAAGAATAATCTTCAGATATTATGAGGTACACCATAACTTCAAACATTGCTGAAAAAAACTATCAGGGTGGCCTATAAAGGGTACTAATATAAGAGACCAATTGGTACATAGTTATTTGCTCCCCATAAAATCCTGGATATCCACCAAATGAAAATGGGGTAGTAAAAATGTGGCAATTGTACTACCTGTGGTATGGTGGAAAATAAAACAGAATTCAGAAGCCCTAGAACTGGGATGAAGGAGAAGGTCAAAGGTCACATTGACTGCAATACTGAGAATGTGGTATACCTCCTTGTGTGTAATTGTGGTCAGTATTATGTTGGTAGGATGAAAAGAAAATTCAGACTTGAATTAATGAGCACATATTGGCAGTTAAAAATAAAAATGATAAATATGCTACGGCTGCACATGTTAATTCACAGACTGACCCATCAAACACAAATGTAAAGCTATTGGCATAGAAGCCATAACAAAACACATTAGAGGTGGTGATATTGAGGGAGTATTGAATAAAAAGAACAGGAATGGATATATAGATTGGGTGCACTAAGACCACGAGGTCTAAATGAGAAATTTGAAATCTCCCCATTCCTAAAAAATGATTTTTATAACCATATGGAATTTAAATACACTGACTTGCCTAGGTATATGTGTCTATGGCTGTGCCTCTCCAAGAAATCAAATCCCTGTCCCCTTTCCTTTCTTTCCCCCTTGCACTCCAATCCCATTTCCCCCTTCTCAAGTTCACTTTCTAGCATCCCTCTTTCCCCCATTTATCTTCCCCAACCCTTCACTCTTTCCTTTTCTTCTGTCTGCCTCCTTCTCCCCCTGGATTTTCAGTCTATTGTAGGTTTTAATAACTAAAATGTACTACCTGTTTTGATATAGTATCTGCATTGTATAATGAATATGTATATATAAAAAGTTACTTAACATGTTGTTTTTGTATTCCTGTTCCAGATTCTTCTGATCCCCGGATTTCTAAAATAAGGGAGTTTTTTTGCAAACCCAAGTTGGGAATACATGGCTCTCTTAATAAGGATCTTTCTAAAGCATGAAAATAAATGTGACTGAGGTTTTAAACTTAAAGGGCCAGATATTTAAACTGTGCTCTTCTTAGGCGCAAGCCCATTGAGCTGCGAAAATAGTTGCACAGGGGTGTGGTCGGTGATATTCAAAGGGTTGCGCTATTGAGCAACTCCCTTGGAATATCACCCCCGCCACGCAACCACTGTGCATGGCGCAGTGGAATTGCGCCACCACAAGTTGTCAGAGTGGAGCATTCAACTTGGCGTGTGGCGCAAGTACCATTGGCGCCATGCACAAAATCCTATATTCAAAAAGGTGACATGCAAATGGGGCCAATGGCCATAATTCATGCAAGGCGCGGGGGCATTTGCATCTGATTATGGCCCATTTGCATGCCATTAGCATGCAGGTGCGCCGATCCCAAGGACTGCGCCTGGTGCCCTGCCAGGCAGCAGCCGTCGGGGACTGACGCCCCTGCAGCCCGATCGGGCAAAGAGTGAAAATCCCCACCACCACCCCCACTGGTCCGATCACCGCAACAGCAGAAATGTCCCCCCACCAGCCCGACTGCAGGCTGCATTAGTTTAAAACAAGCTCCCCATAGCCCGATCAAGGGCATATTTTAACCTCCACCAGCCCACTCGTGGGCAGCATCGTCTCCCGAACACATTCTTGGTGGTCCAGTGGACCGAGATTCTGACCTGGATGTAACATTCAAACACCCCCAACACATCCCTGGTGCCCAGTGTCTCCCCACCGCACTCCACTCATGAAGCCCCACCACCCTGATCCCTCCCCGCAGCCGGCGGAGGGCAGCATCCCACTCGTTTGCCGCTTCTATCATTACTGATCAGGGACGGTGTTGATGCATGTTGATGCAGAGCAAGACTCATCGGGCGTAGTATCAGATAAGAAGTCCAGTTTTGTGAATGAAATGTTCATTCACAAAACTGGACTGTCTTATACGGTATGGGCTGCATGCCCATTGGCTCTTGCTCTGCACCACTGGGCGGCAGCCCTACCATGCAGTCAGTCGACGGGGGCGGGCGGCAGGCAGGTGGATGCTGCCGCCGCCGAGGGGAGCGGGTGGTGGGGTTCATGGGTGGGTGCGGTGGGGACACTAGGCACCAGGGATGTGTTGGGGGTGTTTAATGATTACATCCCGCTGATCGGAGTTTCCGTCCACTGGACCACCAGTGCTATGTTTGGGGGTGTTTAATGATTACATCCCGCGATCGGGATCTACGGTCCACTGGACCACCAGGGATGTGTTCGGGAGGGGAGAGACACATTGCTGCCTCAGATCGGGCTGGTGGGGGTAAACTATGCCTGCGATTGGGCTGCTGGGGGCATAACTCTCAACCTCTCCTCTCATAAATCAGGGACAAGACATTAAAATATCAGGGACACAGACCCCATATCAGGGACACATCTTAAGATTTGGTAGTATACACTCAGAAAGCTGATAGAATTAGGGGTTTTATGTAAGATGCATTTTCTGAATAGGATGGAATCTTAACTTTAATATTTGACATTATTTTATGCTTACAATCCCCAGTGTTCTGTCACAAAAATACAATTGTTATGAGGGACAGAGACAAATTCTGAGGCATAATCAGGGATGTCACTGAAAATCAGGGACAGTTGAGAGGTATGAGGAGGGGCTCAGGGAGTGGGTTGGGGCCAGCCACAGGTGGCAGCTGCCGTGTTGTGCCCTGCAATGCAGCAGCTCACCTGTGGGTGGCCCTCAACTTAAGCCTTTTTTTTGGCTCAAAGTTGTGCAGGCGCAGGTTGGGGGTTGCGCCTGCACAACTCTGCACAGCCCGCTGAATATCGGGCTGTGCAGTTTATGCATGGTTCCTCCCCACCAGTTCAGCATGCATTCATTTGCATTGCGTTGTTGCTCAGCCTGTTTTCAGTGGCGCAACTGCCTCCTGCTGAATATCGCAGAATGGAGCAGGTTCAGACTTCGCGCATGGCGCAACCCTTTTGAATATCTGGCCCAAAATGTTTGTTGATACTAAGTTAGTAATAGCCACACTGGGTTTGTTGTATTAGAAACAGATAGCCATTATATATACTAATCAGTGGTGTTAACTGATTGGATAATTCAAAATTGAAAAGTTACTGGTGAATGGCCACTTGATTAAATGGAAGTGTATAAATGATGTGCTTGTAAAAAATATGCATTCTCTGAGGAAGCCACAGTAGAGGTGGGTGAAGCGTAAGATATCCTGCACTGCAGTTTGCAGTCGGCATGTGCTGCGAATAAATCTTGATTAAACGATCAGCAGTTTGTGAGTCTTGCTTTCTGGTGGTGGTGAGTGCAAAATCTGCTTTACTGACCTTTCTTCTATAAGTTTGCTATATGATTTGGAAATCACTATGCCCTTCTGGAGTCCTTCCATAAGTGTGTTAATTTCAATTTGTGTAAAGTTTCTTCTATCTGTCCTAACCATGCATCTTTTGTTCCTTATCAATCTATAACTGTTTTCCAACATGCATTTTTAACCAGTCTATTCTCCTGCAAGGAAATGGATTTTATACAATATGCCATTTTAGTTGCCATGGCTAAATATTTCATCTGTACCCTCCCAGTTCAGCTCTCACTATTTGTGATGCTATTGTTTTGGGAGTTGCAATAACATTTTGTATATCTGTGTAAATGTTTTTCCAAAGAATCAGTTTATCCATATACCATACTTCGGCTGCATACAGTGCTATTGGTGTTAACATCATTTCCATTGCTCGTAATTTTGATAATATTGAAGAACCCCACTATTTGAAGTTAAATGTGATAATAGCTTTTACTTGTTTGTTATAGTTTTTTAATGTATATTGTATATGTTTAGTTGATTTATTATTGGAGGTTATGTTATATCCTAGATATGTATACATTGTCACTTGTGCTAATGAAATATTATTTATTGACCATTTATGCTTTAATCTTCTTTTTCCTATTACCATTACTTGTGTTTTGATGTTTATATTTAATTTACTAGTAATACAATAGATCTCTAATGATTTTAATTTTTTCATAAACCTACATGTAACATGGATATTAATATGAGGTCATCTGCATATATGAGCGCAGAGGAATATACTGTGCTTTTCAATAGTGGTTTTCCTGGCATTCACTTGCTGGAGTACACAGTGAGAGGACTGCTGTTTAACAATCTTTTCATCCTCTTCCACAAGAAGTTGTAGCAGATGTGCATTACATTCAGTCATAACCTCCATTAGGACTTTATCTTCAAGCTTCATCAGTTTATCATCCAATCCTGAGGCATCTGCACTCTCAAACTCTGCATCCAAGGTAGGCATGGCTGTTTCAGATTCACCAACCTGCGTGTTTGTGTCTGAGTTAGGTAAGTTCAAGTTCAGTTCCATATCAGGGTTTTCTGAAATACTATATGTCCATCAAAGAATTTCCGGTGTCCTGGCCAAATTTTCCCCATTCACTAAAAATATCAGCAACTGCTTAACCTGCTCAAAATGCCAGTTTGCATCTGTATCTCCCCTCCTGGGATGAGGCTGAGAATAGGCATAATTGCTCACCCATCCTTTCCTGGTCAACAAAATTAACTAAGCAACTCACTCCTGTAGCTGTTCCTGACCCCAGCTCTTAAGTGGCCACCACTACCACCACCACCCTCACCTGCAGCTTGCTCAAGTGCTGCTTTGCATTGTGATTCTCCCCACCTGCCTTCTCTCCCCAGTTTTATTGGTTTGTTCACTACACCTGTTCGGTGCCTTCTACTCTGCCTTAGAAATTGTGTTTTCTACTGCATTATTATGCAGCGAATATTGTTGTTGCACATTTGTTATTGTATTGTACCATTGGACCTTATTGTATTGTCTACTCTTCCTCATGGTCCTCCCAGGATGCATCTATGAGAAATTATAGTAACTCACAATCAAGGTAGGGAAAGGAAATCAAAAAGGAGCAGCAAAGGATCTGGTGTTAGTAGGTGACCTGAACCTGCCAGATATAGACTGGGATATCCCAACAGCTAGGAGCACCAGGAGTCAGGCAGTGCTGGATACACTGCAGGATTGTCTCCTGATGTAGCTAGTCAAGGATACCACATGGCAGGATGCCATACTGACTCAGTACTCACCAATCTGGAGACAGTGGAGGGTGCTGTCACAGAACTGCTGGGGTTCAATGACCATAACACTTTGTGGGTTGAAACTGATGGGGGACAAACAATGGACCTGCTCCAAGACAATGGTCATGGATCCCAAGTGGGCAGATTTTTGAAAGGTGCAGGAACTAGACAGGGAAAGATTGGCAAGAGATGACCAGATTAAGGAGTGAAGGAACAGTGAGGAACAATGAGGCAGAATTATGGGGTCACACCAGGAGGTAACCAAATTCTGTGCAAGGAAGGTCATTGAAAGGAACAGGACAAAGCAGAGTAGATAGATGGGAAGAGAGGACCAAAGCTTAGGAAAACAATACAAGAAGGCAGCTTGGCCCATGGAAGTTTTCCTGGAGGAGAGAGAGGAAAGGAAAGCAGTGTTCTGGAGGAGACAGGTCGAAGAAGGGAGGGATAAAGCAGGATAGAAAGGTAAGGGGAGAGAACCAAACCAGAATTTGGAGGTGAAGGTGGTACAGTCAGTGATACTTCGCATCAAGGAAAGGGAGGAGAGAGAGGTGTAGATAGAGAGCAGTGATGTGTACAGAGAAGCAGCCCAAGGCAAAATGGCAGAAAGAGTGAAAGGGGTCCAGTCTGGCAAGGGTGGCTTTCATAGCACCACTGTAGTAATGCTGCTGTACTCAAGATAGGGCGAATCATCTTAGTGACTAGCTCCAGATGGGCTGAGAGAGGGTTGCTGACTTTGTTACTATAAAGCATGACTAGTTTGAGGTGAAGCTTGAGGTGGATAGCATCAATGTGAGCAGAGAAACTGAGATATCTGCCACCCAATCAGACACCAAGGTACTTAAGGAGAAGACATCCTCAATCACAGTTCTATCAAGGATGTGAAAGGAGGGGGAGAGTCTGGCAAATCTCTGTGAGGAGCCACAGGTCATGCAGAGGTTTTCTTGGCACTGAGGGGCAGAAGGTTTGAATGGATTCAGCACTGAAAACTGTCAAAAGCTTGTTGGAGACGGGCAGTAAAGTCAGTAGCAGAAGAGCCAGAGGCAAACAGCACAATGTCATCTGCATACATGTGGATGGAGGTAGAGGAACAGGTGGAGGAGAGGTAATTTAGGAATATAGAGAAGAATATGAAGCTCAGGACAGAACCTTGGGGAACACCTGAGCAGACTGGAACTGGAGGGAACGGATGTCTCCAATATGGACAGCTTGTGACCTGCCTCAAGGTTGAGTAGAGCCGCCCAGTGGCGCTGAGGTTTGAGGCGCTGGACACCACACCTTGTGCCATGCCGGGTGACCTGGTTCGGAATGAGCCAGGGCCTCTGGGGGTTGGCAGGAGAGGGACAGAGATTGAGCATCCTACAACAGCTCTCTCTTCCGGGTGGTACGGGAAGTGTTCGCTCATGGAGCAACCTCTGTGGTGCTGGAGGAGCACCAGTATAGCAGCGCCGGCATAATGTCTGGGGCAGAGCCATGGCATGACGCTGTCTTTGCTGGCCGGCTCCGTGGGGAAGGAGGGGTGTATAAAACAAGCGAAAAATCCTTCCACATGTCAGTGAGATGATGGTGGCCATGGGTGACTTCACCCTTATCCCAACTGCCTGCCTAATATGCCCCAGATCTTCCTCCAGGGCCGACCCGATGACACCAAGGTAGGTGCTTCACTTAAGAGGCTACCACCATGGATAGTGGAATCAGTCCCAGAGATGGTGCCAGGGGTTGAGCCTGCCTGGGGTCATTCTGAGGAGGAGATCGAGGGAGATGGAGGTTTCAGGCTGGGAGTAGGGCGACTCATGTGGGCACTCCTGAAGGATGCCTGAGTGTGGATGTAGAAACAAAAGTTAATAAAAAAAAAAGGTTGGAGTGGAACCAGCTGATAGGAGGCAGACAGCCCTGCTGCCTTAAGCTTATCCAGGAGAATGGGGTGTACAGTGTCAAAGGTTTTGGACAGGCTGACAAAATGGGGAAATAATTAGGCCCTGGTCCATACTGGACAAGATGCAGTCAGTGAGCTAGAGGATGAAGGTTGATGTTTCATTTCATTTTTCATTTTTTTATTTTAACCAGGAGGTGAACTGGGCATAGTCCTTTTTCAGTCATAAGGGACATAAAACAATTAACAACAATAACATACAATGATAAATAAATACAACGTTTAAAACAAATAATACAATTATGTCTGTTGGCATAAATGTGTCAAGATGTGGAGTGGGACTTCCTGAAGCCAGACAAGAAAAGAAATGAAAAGGAGGAAGAAGAGTTAAGGAAAGGGTGAGTTGTGAGAGGACAAGATGTTCCTGGAGCTTAGATAAAGACTTAACTCCTGAGATAAAGCTTACAAGAATAGAAACGGTTTAGACAAATTAAACCATATCTTTTTACATCAAGGCTGATAATTCTCAGAGGGATTTTAACTGTGTGGTAGCTCATACAGACAGAAGAGCAAAAATGAATAAACTTTTGTGTGACTCTATCTTTATTAACATGTACACAACAGAAGAGCTACAAGGTGCCTATAGGGTAAAACATCCCACAAGGGATCACACGATATTAGGAAGCAACTAGAAAGCAGAATTAGCTTCCTTTTCATTTCCAAAACCTGGGAATTTCAACAAGAAAGTAACCCCAGTAGAAACATCCTATCACCTAATGTTAAGTATTGTATTGGACACAGGTAACACAAACAGACACCCAGTCTATAGGAAATTAAATAATGAATTATTAAACCAAAATAAATGAAGCGATAAAAGGCCTACTTGCAACAAGACAAACAGTGACTTATCTATGTGATAATATACTACAAAATTTTGGTGGGAAGACACAAAAGAGGCATAGTAAAAAATAATGTTCCCAACAGTAGGTATCCCAAAAGGACTGAATACCTTAAAATTTAAAGGGACACTGTTAGCCTTTTGGGGCAATTTTGTAACTGCCTGTAATTAAGGTGTCTGCAGAAAGCTTTTATGAACATTAATTATATATAGGGCAGTAGCTCTGCACAGTAGTGCAAAATGTTTCTCATTCTTGTAAAAAGATACTTATGTTGTTGCAAATCAAATGTTAAAGACATCCCCGAGCTAAAATGGCGTGGAGTTGAGGGAAGACTGCTCATCAATCTAGGTACTTATTTGTGTGACATATATGCAAAAATAGCTGTCTCTTTTATGGTTCATGATAGACATTTGTACAAAGATATTCCAATTCAAAACCCTTTTATTTTGTATTTAACAATTGGAGCCCTGGCTCCAGGCATGTGCAGTCGAGTCAACTCTAGGCAAAGGCACTAGACACAAGTGCCTGTTTTCAGGGGTAAACTAGAAGCACTGGGGAGGTTAAATGACATGCTTAGAGTCACACGTATGCCAGTGGAGGCTGTGGAATCAAACCCCAGTCTGCTGGATGTACCAAGCTCATTCACTGCTTGTTACTCTAACCTCTAGGCCATACTGCCTGCCCCACTATGGGATTTATAGAAACATAGCATTTGTCAGCAGATAAGGACAGCTTGGCCCACCCAGTCTGCCCAATCTTTATCTGCTTATACTGTCACCACAGACCCTACTTGATCTCCAGTTCCTCCCTCCTTCACATTAATATACCTTTGTGCCTATCTCATGCATGCTTGAAACCCATCACTGTTTTAGTCTCCACCACTTCCTCAGGAAGTCTGTTCCAGGCATCCACCACTCTTTTCAGTGAAGAAGTACTTCCTCACAGCCCTCTTGAATTTACCTCTTCCAGCCTCATTGCATGTCCCTTGTTCTTGTGCATCTTTACCTCTGAAAAATACTCCCCTCCTGTACCTTTACCACTGTGAGGTATTTATAAGTCTCTATCATGTGCCCCTCTCCTTCTTTCTTCCAGTGTGCAAATATTGAAGTCCTTCAATCTCTCCTTGTGGAGCTTCTGATGCAGACCCTGGAACATTTGAATTACAGCATACAAAAAATGTTAGCACTCCAATACCTCTGGTTCAAAAAAGACACTGTTCATAAAGTATCAGGTGCAAATGTTAGTAGTTCAGTGCCAACAGCAAAAGCAATCTACACCTGATACGCTTCAGAATTCAATCCTTTATCAGAAGGTGCACAACACAGGTAGTGATTTTCTTTACACAGATAGAGTGATGTAATAAGAAGTAGCCTGATGTCACATGCCTGTGTTTCACTGATAAATGACAATCTCATAAATAAAAGTGCAGTGCAATATCAAACAGAGTTAAAACACAAATACACAGCATGCAACAGTTCACTCACTATAATAATACATACATACAAAATGATAATTTAAAACACTCAGGGCCCAATATTCAAAAATTGCTCATGCACTAAGTTTGCACTGGTGGCAGTTTCTTGCCTGCACAATGGCCATTGCACACAATACTCAATTGCATCACCCTGCTCAAACACCATTGAACGTGGTGCAGATGAGGTGTGCAAATGACTGTCCAGAGTGCAGTGCAAAGATTGCCCAGTTCTGAATATAACATATGGGTAGTACAGACTGCCACTGCACCCTAGCACACAAAGGTAGGACACAGGAACCCTGACATGGAGCAGGTGACTGCACACCAAATGGCAGACTGGATGGGGAAATGGGATGGAAGACAGTGATGCCCACACAGGCACGGCAACAAAAATGTCCCATTTAGAGACCATCTTGGCTAGCAACACAGGAGGGTAGTAGCCTGAATGACAGGTTCTGTCCTGTCCTGCTGGCAATGGACAGGAACAACCAGGGTGTGGTCTGTCTTGAACAAGTGATATGCAGAGTGACACCGATGGGACACAATCGACAGCCAACAAGTCAGCATGCCTGCCAGAAGTGGACCCCTGCACAGGTGGTAGTGCAGCCACAGACACCTTCAGGACCACCAGGGTAGACCATGTGGAAGAGGACAGGCATGAATGTACCCCACTGGGGGTTGTAGATGGACAGGAGGGCACACCATTAATCCACAGCAAAATGGTAGCACAGCACAACAGTCACAGGACACAGGAGCCTAAAACAGAAAAATATTTTAAAGAATATAAATAACCACAAACATGAATAAAAACAGAAAACCATAAGAACTGTATACAATAAATAAGAACTATATACAGCAGGAAGGGGCGACAGGGCAAAACTGTGGGGAAATTGAGCGGGTGTGAGGTAGGACAGCTTGAGGAGAAAGCTTAAGGCACAGGTGGGGTGGCGGACGGGTATTCCATTCAGTATTGCAGAGGGACTCCGTCGCTTCGCTATGGTAGGCTGCTGAACAGTTAATTGGAGTATGGCGCCATGGCCCTTGGCGCCTGCAGGATGGCATGGGCAGGTTGTTCTTGTCAGGCACCAATAAGGAGAAAGAATATGCTGTAAGTGAACTGTGCAGACACAGTGGACCATGTAGCACACATAGCCAGCACACATAGCAACCCTCAGAAATGCTGTAATCAACTAGGAATAAAGGGATCTGTCAGACAGTGGCACCCTACTGAGGGGATCCACCATGCTACCAGACAACAGGCCATGTATGACTGCCACACATGTAACAGAATGTCTCACAGGAAGCATGGGCAGCCTGCCTGGTGCAACGCTGCATGAAAGGTTAAGGGCGCCATGCATGGGGATTGATGAGGCAGCTATGACCGATGTGTATGTTGCCACAATGTGTGGCACAGGATGAGCACGGGGCAACCGGATGGCACAGTACAGTGCAGATGGGAGCCATGGCTAGGACTGAACTCCCCATGCCCTCCCCATAATGTTGCCAGCACGGTATGCCAAGACTGGCACAGGGCAGCTGATGCCCCTGGGGCACACAGGCACAGAGCAGAACACATGGTGGCATGGCCACACTGGTCAGTTATGTGGGCTCACCAGCAGTGGGATGGTGTAGACACATACGTGAGACACACAGATGCATTGGTACAAATACACTGGCTACCAAAGGGAGGATGCAGCACAGCCAGTTGGCACACTGGAAGGTAAGCTCATGGCTGAGGTGGGGAGGTAATGCACAGGGCACCTGCAGTGCTCCAGCCTGGCTGACCTAGGGCACTGTAATGTGGCATGGCAGGTCACACAGGCACATACAGGGCAACACAGCAGCGTATGACAGGCTGAGCAGTGGCCAGCAGCAAGCTATGGTGGACTGGGGCACTCACCACGAAGGGCTGTGCCGTGACACAGTACTGCCACAGGTCGCAGCGCCATGAGTAACACGGTAGCATGTGTTGTGGAATGCCACCCTGCACTGCCACTGTACCCGCTAGCTGTCTATCATGACTGTGAGCAGTGGGCTCAGCACCCTGAAAAGCCCATCATGTCCCCAGTTCAGTGGCATTGATCGTGGTAACACTGAACAAATGGGGTGGGTGGGACCTGGACGGGCTCATGATAGAAAGGGTCTCTATGGCATGTGGATTTTCCAGTTGAGTGGGCATTATCTACCCAGATTAAATGACAGAACTGATAATGCCCTTTTGAGAAACAGGAGAAGGAAGCCATTGTATCCTGTACTTTGGGGCTTCAGTCCCTTTTGCCCCCTACTGAAAGGCCACACATTTGTTTTTTCTTGTTTTTTTTTTACCTTATGTTTATGCACCCAACCTGCCTCCTCCCTCCACAACACACATTTGTTTGATTTAGCATTCAAAAGCACGCTCTGGCTGCCTTTTTAGTGTTTTTAGGGCCTTTGAAATGAACAAATATATATATATATATATATATATATATATATATATATATATATATATTATCACACTGTAAGTTTCCTGCCTAAACTCATCTCTTTTTCTCCTTTTTTCTTTTAGGTTCCCAGTGGTGCTTCATATAAGTTCCTGAGTATAAGTAGCCAGCCACTGTGGGCAGTGAGCCAGCTCAGTTTAACTTATTATACCCAAGGGTTATATCATTTATGTGCTTTTGGGCATGGCTTTTATATAAATATTTTGATGTACAAAATACATATAAAAACAAAAAACAAACAAAAAAAACTAAGAACTACCCTCTGTTAAAACAAAATTAAAGCTTAATGAGCATTCGTGCCTTATATATTTACTGGTTTTGAGGGCGATTTCTTAGTAATTTGGCCATGCAATGCATGTAACTATCACTTTTGTTTAATGTTATAAGTTTTGAACCTATCCATTTTGGATCACGTATTATATATTTTAAGCACTTTATTGTATAGCACTTTAGATATCAACTGAACAGGGAATCTTCCTGTATCTTTAAATTTGCATGGATTGTGGATTTTTTATTATTGTACTTAAACTATAACACTCCCTGACTAGTATTCCTTCAGAAAGCCTTATGGTGAAACCTGGTCGGAATTCTACTTGCCTCTGTTTGCATGGTCACTTTGTATGTATGCTGTATGCTATTAGCAATTTGCACTAAAGTAAATTTGCCTAGCTGTAGCCTTTGCGGCTGTGTGTTTTGTTCTGGCTAACACCACGGCATGCCAAGACTGGCACAGGTAGCTGGTGCCATTGGGGCACACAGGCACGGAGCAGAACACATGGTGGCATGGCTGCACAGATCAGTTATGTGGGCACCACAGCAACGGGATGGTGTAGACACATATGTGAGACATGCAGATGCATTGGTACAAATATGCTGGCTACCAACGGGAGGATGCAGCACAGCCAGTTGGCACACTGCAAGGTAAGCCTGTGGCTGAGGTGGGGAGTGTAATGCACAGGGCACCTGCAGTACTCCAGCCTGGCTGACCTAGGGCACTGTATTGTGGTGTGGCAGGTCACACAGACACATACAAGGGCAAACAGCAGCATATGACAGGCTGAGTGGTGGCAAGCAGCAAGCTGTGGTAGGGACTGGGGCACACGCCACTCCAAGGGCTGTGTGTGCCGTGACACACTGCACACAGGTCGCAGCGCCCACACGAGTAACACATGTAGCATAATGTTGTGGAATGCTACCCTGCATTGCCACTGTACCCGCTTGCTGTCTATCATGACTGTGAGCAGTGGGCTCAGCACCCCTGGCAAAGCCTACCTATGTCCCAAGACCATATCATAGTCACACAGAATACACTGCAAGTGGGGCACCAGTCCACAAAATGGTATAAGACATATGTATATGCAAGCAACAGACAACCGTCTTTGAATGAAACTCACCTGTATACTGGGTCCAGAGCCTGAGCCATGAGAGCTGTAAAGATGTCCCACATGCTGTGCAACCAACCACACTGTGATGTACAATGTCACACAGTTGGGGAACATAGGTGGAAAGGTATGGCAGCCACAGCACCATGGAGGCCAGAAGCAGGGTGTGTGGCCCTAGCAGACCTGTTGGTGGCCTAGGAGGACCCAAAGGTGGTGGGGCCAGCAATCTACAACTAGGCCACACAGGCTGGGGTGCAGGTGTTGCCCTTCTTCCAGGAATGGAGGCCCAACACCCAGCACAGTGAAGACCCTGGGGCACATGGGCAACACACTGTCTGCAGGCCGCAAACCCCAGAAAGCTGCAGGGGCTGTCCCGGGCATGGGTTGCAGTCCATGCAGGAGCACTACCTGCTATGGCCAGGTGTCCTGTGCATGATGGGAACATGTCTGATGTCAGGGCATAGTAGACCACAGGAAGCTCAACCCCATCCGGATACCCATATGGCCGCAGGACCATGAGACACTGGGGGTATGCAGACCAAGCCAAGGTGCCGTTGGGCAAAGTGCATGCCTAGGTCTGCCCTGGGAGCCCAGGTGCAGAGTAGGGCCACACCAGATGAAACCCAGGGTGCCATGCCACCAGGGGCCACTGTCGCCATTACCAAGGGACATGGTGGCAGTATGTGGCTGTCAATAGGTGGATCATGGCAGCATATGTGACATTGGCAGGGAATATCCACCCATGCAATAGTCATAGCCCCATGCAACATGTGGGGTGGCACAGAGTAACATGGGGCATGTGGAGTGGACATGGTGGGCCAGGGTGATAATATGGTGTCATGCACCTTTAGTTTGGCTATGGGTTGAAGCAACGATAAAGCATACTCACGTGATCTGTGCCTCCCTGCAGACCTGGATGGGGCCCCATCATGGCCTGGGACTGCTCTGCTGCTGACCTTCCCATCTGTGCCTGGCTGCATCTCAACCTCTGGTTGCTCGATCTGCAGTGTGTGAAACAAAAAGCACGGACAAACCCATAATGTACATCATAGTGGCCCAGGCCAGACCCCCCAAAGACTGTGTCAACAGGATGGTGAGACATAGCCAACTATTCTTGGCATAGACAACTTGCCAGAGTGTGCCATCCCCATGGTTCACCTGCTGTGCCTGTGACACATGATGCCACACCCAGTGACTCCCCTTGTGTGCACCAGTGGCCCAGTTATGGTGCAGCAGCCAACACATATGGTGGCCATGGACCACTACCATGCAGTGTGTGTGACATTGGTGATCGGACACAGCTTGCCATAGCTGCCACTGGCTGCATGTCCCTGCAGTGCAGCTGAGCGGTAGCCCATTGGGTCAGGGTTGTACCCACATAAGCAGCCCATAGACAGAATGTGGTGAGGATCCTTCCCAAGGGCCATAGACGTGGCTGTGGTATTTTGTGGACCCTGTGAGCAGGCATCCACCCATCATGGACACATCTGCACAGGTAGCACTGCAGGGTGACATGGGTGGAGCCTTGACACAGCACATGTACCAGACAGTAGCAGAGTGCATGTGGGGTTTTTCATCATGACAATGTGGCACAGGGTCATATCACTGAAAACAAAAGCAGCGCAGCAATAAATGCCACAGGCAATATGCCACCAAGCAAAACAAGGTTGGTTAAAACACTGATCGTACAAAAAGCACACTCCATTGAAAACAATAGGACTTTTGTGTTTTGATGGGGGTTCTGCTCCCCAGACTTAAAATAACTAACTCTGAGACGGTGTGGACTTGGGGAGGGAAGAAACTTGGGAGGGGGGAAAAGTTTTTTGTTTTACAAAAATGCTGCAACACCGAGACCTGGAGGGAACGGAACCATGGTCCTAGGTCTCCAAAGCTGCGATGTGTTGGTGCCTAGTTCCTAGCCACTCCACCATGGGAGCAGCTACACCAGGTACCACACACACGGCAACTTTATTCCTCTCTTTCCAACGGACAGTGACCGTAGCAGTAATTCTCAATGCTATTCTACCTCAGTTGTTGTCAATGAGCTTGTTCTGACAGAGCAGTTTATACCGCACTGTTATTGCAGCGACATATTGACCTTGTACCTGTCAGTGTGATGTTGCATTTAATGACAACCATAAAATGAATCAGTCTATGTAATATTTGCACAGGGACAGAAACATCAAATAGCACAATCACAACTTATTGCAAAGAATTTAAGGGCAGCTGTAATGAACCCATTGTAAAATATATTCAAAACCTCTATAGCAGGTCAGGCCCATCAACCATATTTCACAGGTCAATATAAAACTGCAAGACTGGCACCACAGAACTGTGTGCATCTGGAGGACCAGCAGAAACCCCAACTGTTGCCCCATGAAGGCTATACACCTGGGGTCCTGACCCATACCTCCCTTCCCATGCCCAAACACACACGCATCACACACCACACATAACCTACCTGGCTGTGGGATGGTGCCATCTGCCACTATCCTCCTGAAGTGGTGGAGCCATTCTTGGTCCCACTGGACCATAATATTATACTGGTGACAACGCTGGTCACTTGTTCTGGTCACACTCATTTAGGCAGTGAGGTGCTGCCCACGAGTCCCAGAGCTCCGTCCTGGGCCTCACTTCCCAGACTGGTCACCTAGGAGCCGAACCTCTTCTGCCACCCCAAGGTCCACCAGATTTGCCAGCTTGACCTCTGACCACCTCTGATCCCTCTGGTGGATGACCTTTTGATAGATCCTGCCATGTTACCGTTCAGTACTGGTGCCAGGAGAGTGCTGTATCCATTTACCCAGGAAGTGGAAGGGCATGCCATTTGCACAGTGTTAACATAGGCTGCACAACATCCAGTTGCGCTTGTGGTAAAATGCGGGAAACGAGATGTGGATACATTGCATGTGCGACTCATGCGATGACTGCACACAACCCTCGCAATGTAACAGCACTGTGCAACAGTGTACAAGCGCATCATGAGGTACATGACATCACCAGTAGGCATTTGGACCTCTCTATAGCTGCACTAATGAACTACACACTTTAGCCCATTACACACGTGCAAATACACTTAGTAGCACACAGTAGCACTATATTCAGACAAGCCATGCAAATGAGCTTCATTTGGGCAGTCAGTGGCAATTCAACCACTTTGCATGTCATTCCAGAGCCAGCCACATACGTTAGCATAGCGGATTGCACCGGCTATTTAGGGGACGTGGTACCACCTAGATAGCATGGTGGAACTGCAACCAAATGAACAGTCCAACAGTCAACACAGCAAAGCCTGCAGGATTTTCCAATGATTTTCCTACAGACTCAGGTAGGTGTACTGCATTTCAGATACACACATTGATGTTGACTGTCTTGGACACACTCTGTAATGGGGATACAATAGGGGTATAGCTGAGAATTCTCAGACTGCTAATAATTTGAGCCTGTACTGCACACTGCAGTGTCCAGTTTAGCACAAGGCTGCAGTGTGTGCTGTGCCCTGACATGGTGCTGGTATCCCACATTGCTCCCCTACAGCAGAACAGGTTGCTGGGAGACATGGGTCACACTGGACTCATGACCAGGGCCATCCAGGATAGCCTGGTCCATGACCACATATGCTATGGGAGAGTTTGCATGAGATGGGTAGGCCATTGCGGTATGCAGGGTCCAATTGCAACATCTGCCTCTGTCCCACTGATGTGGAAACAGCACAACACTACCTGCCTAGGCAATGCAACAGAGATGCCTTGGGCCCTACACCGCGCCGACTGCATTTGCCACAAGCCACACAGAACTGTGTTCAACAGTCATCCACCTGCACTGCTACTGCCCGGCACATAGGAATGCTGCAGGAGGGATCACACTAGGAGGGGGCAGTGGTAGGCCAACACACTGTGCCCACACCATGCGTGACATATATGAATGGCTCCATCCGCATGGATCATCCCAGTGTCTTGTTCCTGCATGCACCAGTGTGGCACCTTGTCTCAAGCAGTGCACCTGTGTTAATGAGAATGTCACAGGCCTTGCAGCACCATACCCAGAGGGTGGGGATGGTGGTTACACTTGCAGTGCTCATATACCCACCCACCAGGGGTGATCTGTCCCAACGCCATGGGTCACTACTGTCCATACATACAGCTGGGCTGTTGCTCACACCCATCTGCCCCACTGGTATGCAGTGCTGGCAGCTGTGAACTGACCCTACCCTGCTGGATGCTGCAGGCTGCCAATCCTGGGTGTGTGTTACTACACACCTGCTATATCAGGCAAATGCATGTTGGGCAGTTGTGTTCTCAGGGGGAGACCATGATGGCCCACACTGCACAGACCACCTCACCCACCTCTGGTACATATTATAGGCACTGTTGCACCTCCCAGACACAGTGGAGGTGTGTACCACATGCTTCTCAGTCTCATGCACACAACTGACCTCTATCATACCACTTCCCCAGAAGGTCCCATGGGTGGCGGATCATGTCTCGGCATATATCTTCAGTGTGGATGAGCTGCACACTCTGTCACTGGCCTACAGGGTGAGGAAGGTGGTCATCTCCCATAGCTGCAGCAGAGATGCCACCATCTGGAAGGCCTTGGAGATCACTGACAAGGTGAATGCTGTTGGTGGCCGGGGCAGGCCAGTAGACACTGTTCAGAAATGCTTTGGGGACCTGCAGTGCCACGCCAAGGAAAATCTAGCTGCATGACAGCGGGACACTGCACCACAGGTGGTGGCTGATGTGCAGCTGTGGTGGCCAGGTCCCTGGAACCAGAAAATGAGGTACTGGCATCCACGCTCAGTATGTGGAGGTGACACAGGTGCCAGGGGTGACTATGAGTTGCAGGTATCAGTCTGCCAGCCACATAAGTACACGCCATGTTCTCCCCTTGTGTGCATGGATACATGTGCAGGTCCTGCTACTGTTGAGGAACACTGCACACATGCCCATGGCACACATAGTGTGGCCCACAGCATCTAGGCCAGTCTGCAACACAGTAGATGGCTGTGGGTCCACCTTGTGGCTCCCAATGCAGTGTGTTGCCCAGACATCACACTGTCATGACTGTACATCCAGGACCACTGGGGTGTGTCCATGTACATGAAGTTGGTGTGCATTGTTGTTCCATCTGTGTTCTGCAGGTGTTGGGTGTGCCATGTGTGATGGGTGTGTGGGTTTTGGTGTTGAGTTGTGGTCTGCACTATGTGTGTTACTGTGCATCTGTGTGGTGTATGTGTTACCATGGTCAGGAGCACTGTCATGCTTGCATGGTCCACCTCACAGGATTGCTGTGTGACCAGTGTTGGTCTAGGGTTGGGATGTCCTGCAGACACCAGTTGCATGCTGATATTGTGACACTGGACACTGTCAGCTCAGCTGTGCATGCACCACCAGCACACTGCTTGGCATACTGGTGTATGTGCAACACTGACAGTCCCTCTCTCTCTCTATAGCACAGGTTCTTGTGTCAGAAATGGATGACGGGATGGAGCTGGGCCATCCAGCCATGCACGGCAGCTGCCACACATCTGGCCAGACCTGAGATGACAGCAGTGACAAGGCCCTGGAGGACAACGAAGAAGCCAGATGACCACAGCCCATTGCTCATGGCAGTGCTCATGAGTTGGAGGACAGTCCCACAGTCCACCCACCCACATCAGTGCCCTGATGGAGGTGCATGGCAACCCTCCTACCACACATGTAGCCCACGCCCAGGACCCTGGCACCACTGTGTATGGCACAATACTGCCCATAACTGTCATAGCCAGCACAGCAGCACCCATCTCCACTACTACCACCCACGGCACCTGTCTGCCTTCTGAGAGGGGTGGATAGCCTGTCAGCACCCCATCATCTTGCACCCTTCCTATGTGGGCCCAAAACAGCCACCTCAGCACCACCACATCCCCACCAGTGTGGATATAGTGCACCTGCATGCCTCCAGCACCCTTTGAGTGCAACCAGACCCTGTCCTCCTGACAGTGTCCCCTTTAGTGAGATGAGGTACAGACCAGGCAGCTGCTGTGTTCTGCTGTGAGTCCCAGGCCACTGCACAGCGGGAACTCACACATTTCTGGCAGATCATGCATGGTGACCTGATTCACCTCTGCTATATACTGCATGAAGACCTGCAGAGGTCTGAACAGTGTGCAGAGGTGCATGAGGCCCACTTCCTGGATACTCTGTGGCACATGTTTGGAGAACTCACTGGGGTTGTGCAGGATGTCACATCCGCAGTGCAGGGACACTGTGAGGGCCAGTCACAGCCCAGGCCTCCTCTGTGTGTGCAGTCCCAATGCCCAGGGCATACCACGGAATGCTGATACCATGGGATGGTGCCTCGACACTGGTAGCACACCCATGTCCCCTCTGCAGTGGCAGTCCCTGCACATCTGGGCTCAATCTGTTCTTTCCTGCATTCAGTACCACCTGGGCTGCACCCAGTCCGAGTAACACCATCACTGCAGGCATCACCCTTATCCCCTTCCCATTGTCAGGGACCACAATCTTCTCACTCAGGAGTCAGCTGGCAGTCGCAGGCAAACATAGGGGAACAGCCCCTCATCCCACCTTGGCATAGCCCATGCAGTGTCAGAACTACACAGACAGTGCAGGGGACACTTGTATTGCCCAAGGACACAGGCACTGGGGCCTACCTGGTTGACTATGTGTCTTGTGACCCACCTTGGAGGTCTGTCACAGGTGCCCTGATGGGCCACACTCCTTTGCCTAGCATGGTACAGGCATCCCCATGTGCCATTCCCATGTTCTGTTGTCTCTGTACCCCCACCTCCCCATCTCTTGTCCAGACCTGCATGGGTCATGGCAGCCCTGGGCCCCCACCTCTGGCTCCCCTGGCATTCATGTCTCTCCCCACCCTTGGGTCCTACACATGGACTGGTGTGGTAGGCACCCTGTGTCACCCTGTCTCTGCCCATACCTTACTATATGCATAGTTCCACCTCTACGGGTACCCTCTGTTGTATCTACACCTTTCACACTCTTATTGCTCTGCCAGCATATGTTGTGTGTATTCACAATAAAGTTTTGAAGTATGCAACACTGTTCTGTGTGGTTGCTACTCACCTGCTTCCTGCAAGGTTTCTTATGATGTTGGCTCTGTACTCCTGAGTGCTTCTGGCCATGTGGGGTCAGGCCTCCTCAAGCTGCACCACTATCTCCTGCTCATCTGGCTCCATGTCAGATGCACTCTGTTCCTCTTGGACTGGAAAGCATATTCTTGAAGAGCACCATATTGTGTAGGATACAACAGGCTAGGAATATGGCATAGGCCACATGAGAGGTATGTTGTAGTGCACCACCTAAATGGTCCAGGCACCAAAACCGAATTTCCAGTATGGCAAAGACATGCTCAGTGATGTTTCATTTGACAATGTCTACTGCATTGCATCTGCCCTCTGCCATGGATGAGGGTGGAGGACAAGTGTGAGGAACCAGGGGCACAAGGGGTAGGCACCATTCTTGGTAAAGGATGAAACATGTGCTAGCATCAGTGAACAGTCTAGCTACTCATGCTCCACCAAAAGAGGCTATTCGTGGCACGCTCTGTGCTCCTGTCTCACTTTTCCTTTCCATGTGTGATATGTGTGTGTTTCGTTGTTAACTGCACAGTTCTCTGTGGGGGTTTATGTGCAATGCGCATGCATGTATCACTTCAACAAGGTGTCCACTGGGTATGTGGCCACCTTCAAATCTTTTGGTAGGGATGGAATTAGTTATATGAAGGCATCATAAGCACTGCCAAGGTACCATGCCAGGACAATGGTGATGCACCCTGTTGCATCACACACCACCTGATAATTGATGGAGTAGTAGCCTTTCCTGAGAGATAGGCATCTGCGCCATCACCAGTGGGTGCCCAGATAGCAACATGAGAGCAGTCAATGGCACTAAGTACTGCTGGTAGGTGCACAACCCGATAGAACTGCTGGATTATTGCTATACACTCTGCTGGGATGCTGGGAATATGATGAAATAACCAGCGTGTAGTAGCAGGACATCTAGGAATTGGGCCAGTAGGCATAAGGTGGCAGACTGCAAGACACCAGTGGTATCCTCATGAGTGTCTGGAATGATCCCATTTCCAGGATGCACTTGACAGTCATAATCTTGAGCTCAACTGACATGGCATGACTACGCTGGGTGTCACTGCGCAGCTGGTCATGCAGAAGCTCACAAACTGTCTCAGCATGGCCCTATTGAGGCAGTTCCAGCCAACAAGCTGTTCATCGGTGAGGTTCTCAAAGGAGACTCATGGCCGTATCGTCTGCACACAGTATAGCACTTCCACAGCCTACAGATAAGCCTAGGGTGGGCATGTGCCCAATCTTCCTCTAGCAGGGCCTCACAGAGCACGATGAGCATGTGTGCTTCTCCTAATACCATCTTGTGTGGTGGCTGCAGTGCCTCAGACCACCTCTAGGATTTGCCCAGAGTAAGTCGGCCTTTTTATAGGCAGTATCTGAGTTGAGCAAAGTGGCTGTGCTAACCCTTTGTGCTGTGCAAATATGCTTAATATATCACTGCGTCTGTATTAATGCCCCCCAACCTTTGCCCTGGCATATACATTATATTTTACACATGTGCTATCCCTTTAGCACACAAAAAGCCCTTTGAATATTGCACTTGGTGCAAACTGCAAGCAAACAGTGTCAGTTAGTTTGAATATCTGGCCTCGATGTCTACTATTATCTCATCTCATAGATCTCAGAAAAGTAAGAGTACTCCATGGCCTATATAACACTCACCCCTTTACACAAGAGGATATCTGGTAGAGTTCTTTTCACAGAAGTGATCCTGCTTATTTTAAATGATTCCATGTTCCTGCATCCCACCACTTCATACGGTAGGTTATTCCAGGCCATTATTACCCTCTGATTAAATCAAGATGCTCTGCAGGCAGAATTGCATTTTCCCTTTTAACTGCAAATGATGGGTTCTTATATTATAATTATGTTACTTTTGTTCTATGCCCAAGCAATCCCAAGGGTCATTATTTGTCAGTGATCTAAATAGTAGGCAGAGGTCCCCTTAATTGCCTGTACTGTATTGTATACAAATCTAGGCTTTCCAGCATGTCATTATAGCTTGATTCCATTTGTACAGCAATCATCCTAGTGCCATTTCTCTGAACCCTTTCTAAGATATTTGCCTTTGACATAGTACTTGGCGACTACATTATAAATACAATTTAAATGACTATGCACTAGCACTGATCTAATTTATGTTATAAACAGTGAGCTCACTTGTATAGATACTAATATTTCAGTGCTGGTGAATGTAAGCACTACATAATAAAAGCATAATATTTTATTGCTCAGTCATTACTTCAAGTAAATACAAGTGTGGCTAGCCCGGTGGTGCTGAGGGTTGAGGCATTGGATGCCACACCTCACGCCATGCTAGCGACTTGGGTTTGGGAGTGAGCTCGGGCTGCTGGGGTTGGCGTGGGGAGGGAGAGGATGGAATGTCCATCGGACAGCTCTCCTCTCCTAGGGAGGGCTGGGGCACAGTGACCAGCGTAGCCTGCCACCTAGCAGAGGCTGGGTGCTGACATGCCTGGTCCTGCACGAGAGGGGTCAGAAGGCAAAGCAGCTGGGGGCATGTAACGTATGGATCTGTGCGCTAGCATTGAATGCCCCGCCTCTGAAAGCCAGAACACGGAAAAGGGTGCCCCTAGTCGCTGCAGCTTGCTGGCCATCTGATTGCACTGGCGCCCGGCTCTGGAGGGATCACCAGTGTGGATCTGGTCTCGGTGGGGAGTTGGTTGACCCCTGTCACCCTGCCATGGGGGTAAGCCATGGGGTATGTGGTGATCATCCTCAATGGAGCCTGGCTCTGGTCAGATGGTAGCAGATGATAAGGATGCGTGGATAATAGGACCGACTGGGGCCCCAGGGAGAAAAAGAATAAAAAAAAAAAGTAAATACAGGTGCCAAAAGCATTTTTCAAGAGTCTAGCTAAGTTGCCACTGACAAGAGATAAATCAAATCCTACTGCTGACCATAACTGTGAAAGAGAAAAGAGAATAGAACAAATATAAAGATGTTAATACTTGCTCAAAACATGATTATTAGCACTGCTATTTACATATGTAGAATTCAGCTAAGCACTGTAACAGAATGGCAGAATCCCCATGGCAAACAACAAATTATTTTAGATAGGGTAATGTCAAAGTCATCATTGAATCCAGGGTATTTACAGGCTCCAAGGGTATAAATTCCAAACCCTTACTTTGGAACAGGAATCTGTCAAAATCTCCTCCTCTCCCTCCAAGTTGGGCTCATTTTGTCATATCAATGGCTCTGAAAGTGAAATTGTATCCTTCTTCATTGTTGACCAACTTAATATGCTGTGCCACTGCATATTTAACATTGCTATTTGTAATAACCCCTGCATAGTTCACTAACTCTACCTTGAACTATCTTTTCATCCTACTGGTGTAAAATACACTGCACTGGCATATAGCCATGTAGATTACCCCATAGCTGTCACATGAGAGCATAGCATTTATCTAATAATATACTCCTCTTGGTGTGAAGATCTCAAAAGTGTTACTTGGGAGATCACTTTACAGTCGTGCACCTTTGCAGGCATAACAACCCTTTATGTCCCTATGTAGCTGGGTTTTGTTGCCCTAGAACAATTTGTTTGCTAGTTACAAGTGTGACAAGTAATGTAGTAGCTCTGTGGAGCCATGCGTTGTGCTTCTTGGTAAATTTCTCTCAGTGTTGGGTCACCCTGTAGTACATGGCAATTTGTCTTGATAATATTTTCAAAATCGGTAGCATGACCTGAAAAAGTTGTTACAAAGTTATATCTTGTGGATTCTGGTTCACCTCTATTTCTGCCATGTATAAGGTCCAGTCTGTTATTAGATTGAGCAAAATTGTTTGCTTCTTGTCATGACTGCTGCACTCTAGCCACGCTTTGTCATCGAGGTGCAGGTCAGGAAGCATAGGAAAACCAGGAGAAGTTATTAAAATTTGCAAGTAGCGTTTATTATTTTGAACAACGTAAAATAAAAAATAAATAAAATTGTTCAGGATAGCTATTTACAAAAGCAGTACAAAGACAACAAAGTCATTGAACTGACGGTATCTCTAATTCTAAATCTCAATCTCACTTCTAACAAACATTGCTGCTTGTTTTATAATAAGTCCCTGCCTGTTAGTTCATTTGTGCATCCTGAGCTTGTTAACAGACATCCTGCTTTTTACAAAATTTATAAGAACTTTGTCAATTTATTTTCTTGCAGGTGCAGCAAAATAGAACGTTGTATCCCAAAACTAATCTCCTGTTGACAACTCTGTAAAGGAGTCTGTGGAGGTCAAACTGCATCTCAAAGTTAACCCACTGAGTTCCAAATAGCTTTTGCAATCATTTCAGCAAAATAACTATACATGTTTTCAAACCAAAGGATCCCACTTTCACACAGAGATGCGATATATTTTACAACCACAGATAAGGGGAAGAAAAGATAGAAACAGCAAGTGAAGGCAGGGAGATAGTAGGGTGGTGGGATTGCAAGATCGCCAGAGCGATCAGTTTCTAGATCTCACAGGAAAATGTGATTGCTCAATCAGACAGACAAGAAACAGAAAAGAGGATAGAATAGATCCTTGCTTTGTAACATTACAAATGGGACAGGGTCTTATTCAAACCCTGTCGCATACCTCCTTCTATAAGAGGGACCTGTTTAAAAACAAACATGGTTCCAAAACTTTCTTTCAATTCTCTTCTAACATTACCTTATAACCTTTACAGTTCTGCACATATGCAGTATCCCTTTTTCCAAAACAACCAGTACAGCAAACTGAAGTTTCAACCTACACATTTTTTTTCAACCATTGGAATTCTCAATTCCTGATCCTTATCTTGACAGAAAATCAACATTGACATTCTCTTTGCCAAATGTGTGCATTGCTTTAAATTTAAATGGCTGTAGTGCCAAATACCACCCTGTGATTCTGGAATTTTAGCCTTCATTTGATTAAGCCAACAGAAAGGATTATGATCCGTTATAAGTACAAAGTCAGCTCCTAGCAAATAAATTGTAAGGGACTCCATGGTTCACTTTGCCACAAGGCAGCCCCAGCCATTGCCTACCCACTCTCTATTATCCTAAACCTCTGTTTCTCAACTGCCCAGTACCTTCCCCATAGAAACACACAGTGGTCCTCTCCTCCCAAAGCAGAGACCCCACCTCACCTGGCAACCACCGCCCCTCTCTCTTCTCCCTACCCTTGCCAAACTTCAGGAACACCTAGTCCTCTCCCAGCTCACCGCTTACCTCAATGACTCCTCCTTCTTCACCCTCATCAATCTGGCTTCATGAAAAATCACTCCACCACCTCCTTCTTTGGCTCACTGATTCTATCCTCATGGGAATGGACAATGGCCAAATCACCTCAGCCATTTTGTCGACCTGGCCAAAGCTCTTCAACATAGTCTCCCACTCCTTCTCCTTGACACTCTATCAACAGCTGGGCTATCCCCTTAGACACAGACTGGTTCATGGCATATCTCACTGGCAGAACCGAATTAGTCAAGATCTCTGGACTGATTTCCCACCCCTCCCGATAAGAACTGGCATCCCCAGGGATTAGTGTTAGGTCCATACTATTCTCTATTTTCTAAAGGATCTCCTATCCACCTGCTGTTCATTCTCCTCCATTCACGTGTAAGCTGATGATACAGTCTTGTAAGCATCTGGCTCCTGCCTCACTGACGTTGCATCCAACACATGCAGCTTGACGAAAGTTCAGCGTTGGTTTACAAACCACCAACTATCTCTCAACACCAAAAACAGTCTCCATGACCTTCGGCATCAGGCAGAACTTGCCAGGTTTCCTCTCTACCCTCCTTCTACACCCTTGATGGGACTTTACTTGAGGACACATCCTCCTTCAGGTATTTAGGTGTCTGGCTGGCCAGACTAGATATCCTCTTCAATTCCTTTGCCGTTTTGCCTTGATGTCCCCTCTGCACTCACCATTGTGATCTCTACCATGCCCTATCCTTCCTTCCCTGACAAACTGACATCTCTCATCACTGCAAAATTCACCTCCAAGCACTGGCTGGGTGAACTTCCTCCTATCACTCCCCTGCCTTTACAACCACCCCTTCCTTCCCACTTCCCAAGATCTACTGATTCACAAACCTGGGTGGTCCCACGCTGCTCCACACTTATTGGCCAATCGGGTTATTCTTATCACCTTCCAACAATCTGAATTCACTTCCTCTCAAATTTGCCACTCATCCTCTTGCTACTCCATTAACTCTGCCCTCAAGAACTTCCTTGCACCTTCATGTGCCTGCCATGACCTCCCTAATCCCTCACCTCCATCTCCCCAAAGCCCATATTACCATATGCCTCTCCCCACCACTCCTAATTCCCTCTGATCATCGCCTCCTTGTCCCCTACTCTCCTTCTCCTAAAGTGTTCTTCCCCTTCTTTCTCTACCTTTAATATATCTCCTCCTGTGAGCTCTCGATCACTGGCTTGTCAGGCAGGAGCCACAGTGCACGGTGGGCAACAACTTTACCCCTTTATCCCTTTATCATATTTCTCCTTTTCTCACCCCCTCAGTCACTGTTAGATCACTGCCTTGTGCAGGCAGGGTCACCTAGCACACTTGCAGGGTACTACCCCACTGTAGTTCACCTCTGCTACCCTCCCACAACATCCTCCCCAACACCTCCCTGTCTCTCATCACTATATATAAATAACTCTCATTGCCTATAACCTGTGTCCTACCAGTAGGGCTGTCCACCACTCTGCCCAAATAGGGATAACAGGACACTGTTGAATTTCAACTTCCCTTTCCCATTGGATACCCCCTACAATACCCTCTCTCATTCACCCTGCCACGCCTCACCTCTCCTCTCCTCTGCTCTCTTCCCACCCCTTCCAGTTAACGTAGCCTAACACTGGCCTACCCTACACTAAATTAAGCACTTATAACCTACCCTATACCCTCTTACATGCACTTTAGTCCACCGTGTCATCTCTGTTTGCCTCGAAGTCATGTTCTGTCTGTGTCTCTCTGTAAAATTCCTTTCCTTCTTCCATTCTACCCTCTGCAATTTTTCATTTCCTCAATCCATTCTTCCTCTCTTACTCCAATCACTGTAAATCTTGAATATCTATGTTACACTAATGGCTACCAATTACTATTGAGCCACCTTGCCATCTAGTGCTACATACAGTTGCTAGTTATTATATGTTCCAGTCTTACCAACTGTCACCAGCTGTTGCCAATTAGCTATATGTGTCTTCATATCTACTATACTTAACTGTTGTATTGTTAGCCAGTGTTATTCACCTGTAACCCCTCCTGCTCTCATTGTATGCAAGTAAGCAAATTGTATTCTAACATTGCAACATTCTCTGTATTATATCCCATTGTTTCTACCTCCCAGATCGCACCAGGAGATGAACAACTTGTTGCCCAGCACGCCTTCCTGGTGAAACATTTCAATAAATAGATAAATAAACAAGGCATTCCTTTTCAATGGTGGAGTACCTTTTTCTTTGTCGCAATTTCCTACTGATATATAGAATAGGATGCTCCTTCATCTATATTCTGACTCAAGACTGCACCTAGGCTCACCTCTGATGCATCTGTCTGTAACAAAACGGTTTCTCTAAGTCTGACTTCTTAAAACAGGGGCTAAAACATAATGCAGCCTTGATTGCTCAAAAGCTTCATCACATTATGGCAAAATTTGCATTATTTGGGTATCATGTCATCATGAGTTCAGTGAGGGGTAACTATCTGGGCAAAGCTGGGAAAAATCTCTGATAGTAACCAGCCAGCCCTAAAATGACTGGATATGTTTATTTGTTTTGGAACAGGACTGTTAGCTACAGCTTCTGTCTTAGAAATCTCTGGCTTTACTTCTTCATTTCCAAAAACATATCCCAAATGTTTGGTTTCCTGCATGCCCAATGCACATTTGGTAGGACTAATGGTCAGACCTGCCTTTTTGATAGATTGGTTAACTGCTCAGGTGTTCCAGGTGGCTTTTCAGTCTGGACTGTACACCACAACATCATCTAGGTAAGTTTATTTATTTATTTATTCAGTTTTGTTTACCGGTAGTACATTAGACAAGTTTTATGCCTTTTTTCAGGAACGACCCAGGACAGTACAAAAGGTTACAACAGGTACATCGATACAGCAATTGGTTTCTGACGCATATATTTAGGTATAGCCAAAAGGGTACAACAGGTACGTCGATACAACAATTGGTTCTGACGAATACATTTAGGTACAGAAACAGAGAAAAGACAGTTTCGCAGTTATTAACATCTACGTGGAAGGTACACCCAGATACAATGCAGGGCAAGGTATAAATTAGAGATAAGTACAATGACCAACAGGGCTGGTTAGGATTTATGAGCATAGGAACACCAATAGAGTCGGTCAGTACAATAACCAGTCACGAGGGCTAGAATTACATCCATGTAGTTCTGGAATGTTGCAGGTGTGCCATGAAACCAAACAGCATGGTGGTGAATTGATAGAATCCAACAGGAGAGGAAATTCAATTTTGTCTCTGGACTCTTATGCTAGGGAATTTGCCAGTAATCCTTGGTGAAATCAAGGGTACTGATATACTTGGCACTTCCAGTCTGTCCTCCAAATCATCTGTCCTGGGCATAGGATAACTGTCAAATTCTGACACTTGATTAATAAGTTTCCTAAAATCAAGGCAGATTATTACATAGAAACATAGAATTTGACAGCAGATAAGGACCGCTTGGCCCACCTAGTCTGCCCATTTTCCTACCTAACAGATAAGCTGCAGATCCTAGTTAACCAACAGCTTACTTCTCTTACCCAACACTAGGACTGCCTTATGTCTGTCCCATGCATTCTTGAAGTCCCCCACTGTTCTTGACTCCACAACCTCCTCAGGGAGGCTGTTCCATGCATACAAAACCCTCTCAGTGAAAAATACTTCCTCACATTACCCCTGAGCTGTTCCCCTCTTTCTTCAAATTGTGCCCTTGTTCTTGCACATCTTTTTCTGGAAGATGCTACCCTCTTGGACTTTGTTAATTCCCTTGAGGTACTTGAAAGTTTCTATCATGTCCCTCTCTCCTTCTTTCCTCAAGAGTATACATATTAAGCTCCTTTAGTCTTTCTTTGTATGTCTTCTGGTGCAGGCCCTGCACCATTTTGGCTGCCCTCCTCTAGACTGCCTCCACTCTGTCTATGTCTTTGCAGAGATGGGATCTCAGAACTGCACACAGTACTCAGATGGGGTCTCACCAACTGTCTGTACAGAGGGATAACAACCCCTTCTTTTTTTATTTACATTCACTATTGGTGATGACCAAGCATTTTTCGACACTTCCGTGATACCCAATTTTTTCATTTTGTATTCCTTGACCACTTCTGCTCTTAACTGCTCTGGTAATCTGTATTTCTTCTGTCTCATAGGTGAGCATTCCCAGCCACTATTACATGCTCAGCCCTTTGCTTGTCCTGGCACTGTGGTAAAAGTACTGTTAAATGTCTTTACCAAGTTACAAATTTCTGTGATTTGTTTGGAGGTTAAAACATTCACCTCTACAGCATCATAAAACACAGAAACATAGACTTTGATAGCAGATAAGGACCGCTTTGGTCCAACGAAGCTCGCTCCATTTCCCCCACCTGTTGATAAGCTACAGATCCTAGTTAACCACCAGCCTACTTCTTCCTACCCCGCCAGAATTGCCTTTATATCTGTCCCATGCAATCTCGAATTCCCCACTGTTTTGACCCCTCAACCTCCTCAGGAAGGCCGCTCCATGCGTCCACCACCTCTCTGTGAAAATATTCCTCCTCACATTGCCCTGAGCAGTCCCTTCTATCTTCAAATTGTGCCCTGTTCTTGCACCTCTCTTTTTCTGGAAAGTTGCTACCTCTTGGACTTTGATGACTCCTTGAGGTACTTGAAAGTTTCTATCATGTCCCCCCTCCTTTTCTCAAATATATACATATTAAGCCCTTTAGTCTCTCTTCATATGGCTTCTGTTGCAGACCCTGCACATCATTTTAGTTGCCCTCCTGACTGCTCCATCCTGTCTATGTCCTTGTGGAGATGGGGTATCCAGAACTGCATGCAGTACTCCAGATGGGGACTCACAACTATCTGTACAGAGGATAACAACTTCCTGTTTTCTACTGGTGATGCCTCTCCTATACATCCCAGTGGCCCCCAGCCCTCTTATTGCCTTCTCACATTGCTTGCTTACCTTTAGGTCATCTGATATGACTACCCCCAGGTCCCTTTCCATTTTTTGTTGTTGTTAATACCCCCTCAGTACCCTTCCCTGGGTTTTTGATTCCCAGGTGCATTACTCTGCACCTCTTTGCATTGATTCTAAGCTGACATACTTTTGACCATTCCTCCAACCTTGCCAAGTCCCTTCTCATCCTCTTCCACCCCCTTGTGTATCAACCCTGTTGCAGATCTTTTGTCACTGGCAAAGTGGCATACTTTTCCTTCCAGTCCCTCCACAATGTCACTTATAAAGACATTAAAAGGGACCGGACCCAGTACTGAACCCTCGCGGTACCCCACTAGTAATCCCACTTTCTTCAGAGTGGACCCGTTAACTATTACCCTCTGTGTCCTGTTGTCCAGCCATTTTTTTACGCTACCACCCTGGGACCCACTCCCAGGCTGGCTAATTTGTTTATTAATCTTTTGTGTGGGACTGTGTCAGATACCTTGCTAAAGTCTAGGCAGGTCATATCCATAGCTCCTCCCTAGTCTACTACTTTGATCAACCAGTCAAAGAAATCTAAGTAATCTATTAGATTCGTCTGACATGACCTTCCTGCTGTAAATCCATGCTGCCTTAGGTCCTGTGCCCTGCTGGCTTCTAGGTACTCAACAATTCTTTCTTTCAGAAGTGATTCCATCATTTTCCCTACCACTGAGGTCAAGTTAAAAGGTCTATAGTTTCCTGCCTCTGTTTGCTCCCACTTTTGTGAAGGGAATCACATCCGCCCTGCTCCAGTCCTTAGGTACCACACCATCCTCCCATGATTTGTTAAAAGGGTAGTCAGTGGTGTCACTAGTTCTCCCCTTAGTTTTAGAATTCTGGAGTAAATCTGGTCAGGCTCTATTGCTTTGTCCACCTTCAGTTTTAGGAGTTCTTTCAGAACTCTTTCTTTGGTGAAAGGACTGGTATCGACCCCCATCCAGAGCACTTCTATTGATTGGATTAGGTACCTCCCCTTCCTTTTCTTTTGTGAATACTGAGCAGAAGTATTCATTCAGTATCCTGCTTTTTCATTGTCCCTCTCTGCCCACCCACCCTCCTCCCTTTATTAAGCCTCACTATCCCTCCCTTGATCTTTCTTCACTCCCTAATGTACCTGTAAGAGGTTCTATCCCCTTGTTAACCTAGTTGGCTATATTTTCCTCAGTTTGGGCCTTTGCTACCTGACTGCCTTCCCCACTTCCTTCTGCTTTAACTGGTACAGTTCTCTGTCCAGCTCCTTCTGTGTTTCCTTATACTTCCTGAATGCTATATTTTCTCCCTAACCTTCTCCATCACCTCTTTTGAGAACCATAGTGTTTTTTCTTGCATTTTGATTTATTTGCTTCACACAAAGGCTTGTTGCCTCTGTGATGGCAGTTTTGATGTTTCCCCATTGTTCCTCCACCCCTCCTTCTGACCTGTTTGCTAGTGCTTTTCTGAGGTACTCTCCCATTTTGACAAAGTCAGCCCTCCTAAAGTCCAGTACCCTCACTTTTTTATGGCTTACATTATGTGGCTGTGTTCTCGTGAACCACACTGTTTGGTGGTCACTTGTTCCCAGATGGCTACCCACTTCTAGGTCTGAGATCCTCTCTCCGTCCCCATTTGAGAGTACCAGGTATAAGATTGCTCCCTCCTGAGTGGGTTCCAACACTAGCTGTCTGAGGCATGCCCCTGTAGAGCATTGAGAATGACTCTGCTCTTGGATGTGGTTGCAGCAAAGGTGCTCCAGTCAACATCTGTCATATTCAGGTCTCCCATCAACAATATCTCCTTTTTCTGCCATCCTAAGGATGCCTTCTATCATTTTCTTGTCCATTTCCTTCCCTGAGATGGGGGTCTGTATACAACCCCATGAGGATTGTGATGCCATTTCCAGTCTCCAGGGTGACCCACAGTGCCTCCTCTCCTCTCTGTTTACCCTTTAGTTCCATTACTTGAGCCCTTCCCTTATGTAGAGAGCTATTCCTCCTTCTTCTACTCTCCCATTCCTCCTATAGATTGTGTACCCTGGTATGTTGACATCCCAGTCATGGTTCTCTGTACCATATTTCTGTGACTGCCATGAGATCCAGGCATCCCTCTTCCATCAAGGCCACCAGTTCAGGAGCTTCTTGCCCAGACTATGGATGTTGGTACTCATTACCCTTCATTTTTGATGACTTTATCCTTTTAGCCCCATCCCTGTCCTTACTGCCTTTGCCTTTTCTCCATTTACCCCTGCCCTTCTCCGTATCGACTTCTCTATCTTGGTGTTTACTCACTAACTATCCTGATTTTTGGGGGGGGCTAGGATTTCCTGCTCCTTTCAGTGCCACCCTTGGCTAGTTTAAATGTTTGCCAATGAAGCATTTAAACCTATTACCTAGGATCCTGGTTTCCCTCCTGGACAGATGCAGACCATCATGCCAGTATAGCTCTGTATCCTCCAGGTGGACCCCAGTCCCCAATGAAGCCAAACCCTGAGCTTACAACAGTTTTTCAACCATTGATTGAATCTCATGGACGGAGCACCCTAGTCTCACCCCATGCCATAGACAGGCAGCACCTCTGAGAAGGTTATTGTGTATGCTACTTGTCTAAGACCCTCCCCAACTCCACAAACTCCTCCTGCACTGCTCTGATCCCTTTACCAGCCAGGTTATTTGTCCCTAGGTGAAGTCCAGCTCCCTCTCCTGTGCAGCTGCTCACTGCGATCCTGAGGATTCGCTCCCTGTCCCTCCAAGCCATGGAGCCAGGGCAGGCACCTTAACTCCCTCTCCTCCCCAGTTCACCCCCCAACAGTTGAGTACCCCACCAGGAGTTGTTTCCTTCCCCTGTGGGGTCCCATACCACCTCCTGTGGGTCTCCTTTGTGGAGGTTCCCAGGAATCCTCCTTGGTCTCCTACCGCGTGCCTCCATAGAAGAACCACACTCTGCCAGAATGGTGTCTTATTGTGGAGAGGTTCAACTGGAGGGATGCACCTCCGTTTCACCACCCTCACCCTCCCTGAGCCCATTTTGGTCCAACTGCTCCTCTTTCTTGGCAACCTCTGAAGCATGATATCAGCGTTACAGTTTGTTCCAGTCTGTCATAAGCCATATGAATATCTTCTTTTCAGTCTCTGGTAATACTAACAAGGTAGCCTTTGGTGATTTCTCAACCCATTTCTTGAGGAGGTCAGCATGGTATGTCTTGGTAGGATTTTTCTATCAGGGTCTCAGTCTCATAGTTAACTGTGCCAGTATGTTGACACATTATAAGGCCCTTACCACTTCATTAACAGTTTATTTTCTGTAGGGGTAACAGTAGCAAGACCTCTTCACCTTGCTCAAAAACTTTTTTCTTTACCCCACGGTCATAGTATGCCTTCTGCTGGTTTAGGGCCTCTTCCTGATTACTATGGGCAATTTCAACACATTTTGCCAGTTTCTTTCTAAGGGTACATGTAAGATATAATAGATTATTTTAGTGGTGTGATCTTCTATGTTTCTTTTATTACTTCTAGTGGCCCTCTAGGTTGTCTACCACACATTTCAAATGGTAAGAAATGTGTTGTTGCTTGTGGCACTTCTGTGTAAGCAAAAGCAGGTATGGTAAGTATTGGTCCTAATCTTTCCTTCCCTTGACAAACCTTTTAACATGTGTTTTAGGTTTGATTAAAATACTCAACAAGACTGCCTAAGATTTATAAGGAGGTTCTTATGGTAGTGATACCTAGTAGTTGGTACAGCTCCTTCATTAATGCAACACCAAATTACTACCCTGATCAGTAATAATCTCTTTAGATATGCTCACCCTGCTGAAAATTTTGGCAAGCTCTGCTGACACTTTGGGGGCTATGACAGTCACATTGAACTGCTCTGGTTATAAACAGCACAGCCACATACTACCAAATTGAATCATTTACCCTTTTACTTTTGTCTAAGGAGCCAACCACATCCATTGCAATTCTCTCAAAAGGCACATCTATCAAGGGTAGCACCAGGGCACATTGTCTTTTAGTCATTGGGGCTACTTTCTGACATTCAGCACAAGAACTGCAACAGGTAGCAACATCTTCATGAATTCCAGGCCAGTAAAATTTTGTACAACAGTCTGGCAGGTGCAGTCCTCCCAAGCAACCAGTCATAGGACTGTCATGTGCTATCTGTAACAACTCATTTCTATACTTCTTTGGTATGACCAATTGTTCTGTCTCTTCCTGCATCTGAGGATTAGCCCAAACTCTATACAGTAACCCATTACATTTTTTAAACACTGGTTCACCCTGTTTTTGTTTCACAGCCAACTGCTTAAAATAAGCTGGAGACACATTTTTTTTGCAAACTTTATTTTATTTGTCAGCAAGCATACTTATTGCCATATTATTTATACAGAAATGTGAATCCATCACACAGAAAGATAGAACTTTCCTATGCATCATCTGACTCCTTTGGTGCCTTGTTACAAAATAAAAAGGTCCTCCATACACTGTTCATATACATTTCAAGGAATTACTGATATAAAGCTGGCACAGGAACATCCATCCCCACCTGTCCTCCCATATAGGGATGTAAATGTCCTGAGCGCATGGCTCATCAATGGCCTGACCTTTGTGTATTCATTGCTCTAGTCACCAGGATTTTACTCAGTGGCCCATCTCCTCTCTCTACCACCCTACAAGAATGGGAAAAAGGGTCGAGCATGGCCTCTAGTGGTCCCACATTTTAGATATTGTTGTTGCTGGTTCCTCACCGATATTGTAAGTGTGTTCTATTTTCATAGATTGCAATAACATTTTAACCCAGAGAGCTACTGTTGAGTGGCTTCCCAGCCACCAATGTTGTGCTAGTACTTGCTCTCCACTACCATTCCTAAGCAAAAGAGTGGATGGTCCAGAGCTGTTTGATACTGACCAGTCCCAGGTATCCCTAGGAGCACATCCATGAGCCTGTACTGGACCTCTGGAAATCCAGCGTCCTTACCATTAGGTCTATAATAGCCTGCCAGAACATGGTGACCTTAGAATAGGCGAAATCACATGGTAGAATGTTAGTTTTCTATTTTGCATTTTGGATATTTGTACATCTTCTCTGGACCAAGTTTATTTGCTAGCTCTGGAGTAAAATACATCATATGTAGCACATTGTATTAGATTGCTCCAGAGTCTGCTACTTGCTGAGCATGTCATCCCCTGCCTCAATGCCCCCACCCAGTCTCCCTGGTGAAGCTCTCTTCTCCTAGGTCTCTCTCCCACCTTGTTTGCAGGCTTACAAGAGGGTTGATAATGTGTCAAGAGGGATTTTGTATCCTTGGTCAATGGGCCTGGTTCCAAAGCACGGGTTCTGCTAACTAACATCTCCTTGAGTGGGGATTGTTGGGAAGGAGAGCCCTGCTTCCTCACTTGACCCACCCAGCCCGGGTCCTAATCTGCAGATAGGTAAAGAAGTTAGTGGGCATCAGGGTTGTATTTCTTTGCTAGTTGTTGCTATGACATCATTCATTTTCAAAGAGGTGGGATATTAAACTTAACCCATTATGGTCCACTCTTCCAATACCCAGGTCACGGGACTGGTGTCTGAGCAGTCTCCCATAGGGTGCACTTGATGTTTGCCTCTGGCAAGAATTTTCAGGGATGTTGGATTAGCGCATGTGCCACTAGTCAGGCCCTGACTGATTCCCTTGTAAAGGGTTAGTGATATGCTTAACCAGGCCCTTGCAAGGCTGGCACAAAAGAGTATTGTATAGGGATGTGTTATCTGAGGATTCTTCCAGGTTTACCCAAGCCCTTTTACTTCCAGTCTGTAGGGTCAAATCTTTATGGATTGCCTGCTGTGATGCCAGGTAGTACAGGTGGAAGTTGGAAGACCCAACCCCAACTGGCTGCCACAACACCTCCTGTTTTATAAGGTCGATGACCTTGCTACAGTAAGGTGGTTCCATATCCTCTGAGTGTCTTAAAGTATTACTGGGTACATGGACAAGAAGGGTCTGAAAGATGTATAAATATTGGGGTAGGAGACACATCTTAACCAAACTGACTTTACCAATAAATGTCAAGGGAGTGAACTCCTCTGCTCATAGCCTGACTGTATTTTCTGCATTAGGGTCTTATAGTTCAGTTCCCCACCATGGACAACTTCCTGGGGAGGTGGATTACTAAATATTTAATATCCGTGGTTGGAGGAATGGTAGTGTTGTTTATAGTCATAAAGAGGTCACTTCAGCCCATCAAGAAGCATTCACATTTTGTCCAGTTTATATCATGCCTATATAGTGTCTTCTCGGAGGGCAGTACAAACAGGGATATCACATGATGGTCACCCTATGCTAATAACCCTGAATGGTGGGGTGTCTGCATAATGCTGCAGCCAGGACAGAATAGTTAGAAATGTATGTGGGGTTGTATCAGGTGGGACATCCATGGTATAAAGCATTTCATAAAAGTTTTTAAAAGTTTTATTAACGCTTTTCTTGGTCAGTGGATATGGCACCCCCTGTTCTATGCCAATAATCATTTTGTGTGCTTGTCTGCTTGTTTGCTTTTATAGCCATGCCAGCCACTTCCCAGCCCTGTCTCTCTGCCTGGGCCAAAGAAGACTCCTCTCAATGCGCTTTAATGTTAATTGATTTAGTTTCCCTTTTGCGCATCTTTTAATTCCTCCAAATTTGCCCCATTCTCCCCGACATCACCTTCTTTTCCAGAGCTGTGACTTGTTTTCCAAATATATCTTGCTCTGTTATGTCTCTCTTATTTTTGGGGCTGCATAGGAGATTTCCACTGCTGTTACATATGCCTTTTGGGCCTCCCAGGTTGTTCTTACTGAGGTGCCCCCTACATTATTATGTGATGTTTTCTGTTATGGCTTTGGACACCTGCTCTCTAATGCCTTATCAACTAGTAGTGTGGGGTCTAATCACCACTGCCTATTCTACTGTTCCTCACTGGACACCCCAGGTCTACTCATAGGGTGCCATGGTCTGTGACATATGCGACCATGCAGAACACTTTTCCTCTGAGAAACCCTGGGGATACCAGGATATAATCAATTCTCATGTGAAGGTGGTGAGAGTGGGGAAAAAAATGATCCTTCTCCTGTGGGTGAAGCTGTCACCACACTTCTGTTAAGGCCCTTTCCTGTTAGTATGGCGCAGTGGGTTAAAGCTCTGAGCTGCAGATCTGGAGACCTGGGTTTGAATCCTACAGCCTCCCTAGGTGCATACTGTATGATCCTGAGCAAGTCACTTATCTTCCTTGTGCTCCCTGGTCACATCTGAAACAAGCTTCAGCATGCTACTCCTGGTTAAACAATGTTCCCTCCCTGTGCTAGGCTATGTAATGCTGCCACGCTTCTGGGTGGTGGGAGGGCATGAATTCTGAGTGATCCAATATGGGGTCCCAAAAGATATTGAAGTCCCCCTCCATAATAATATTGTCTGGAAATGGGGCCAGAACAAGAGTCATGTGGTGGAAAAACTCCGGACTATCATAATTTGGTCCATATAGAAACACCAGAGTGAGCCTCACTTCCCCAACTGTCACATCCACCACCATATAGCAGCCCTGTGGATCTGATAGAGAGGAGTGTATGGTGACCCTCAGGCCAGGTCAAAACCATATGGCCACACCCTGGCTCTCGAGTAAAGAGTGCTACCAAAAGGCTACCTCCCAGGATTTGGCCAGTTTATCTGATTCTTTTTTGTCAGGTGGGTCTGTTGTAAGGAGACTACATACCCTTTCCCATTTTACGTATGTACACACTATTTTCTGCTTTACCACTGTTTTAAGGCCATTGATGTTCCATGAAATAAATTTCAGGGTACGCATGGATTGATCAGTCTCTAATGAAAATTCTACACCAAAGTTATACAAAACTAAATTTTTCTCTTCTGGCTTTCACATTTGTTGCTTGCTGAACATTTTAACTTTTGTAACACGTAAAACCAATCCAACTCAAACTTCCCTCCTAGCCCTATACCAAATACCATAACTTCTCCCTTCCCTCCCTCCCTCCAATCTTCTAACTCCTTGTTATGACCCCCTCCCACCCACCAACCCCATACTTTCCTGGTTTCCTTCTTATCCCTAACTAACCTCCCACTCTTCCCACGGTATCCAGAAAGACCAATGTTTAAGGATGTCCCACCCTGGTTTTCCAGAACCCTGTTTTGTGCCCCCACTTATTGTCCCATACTATAAAAGCACATGTATTGCCCACTACTTTTCATGGAAATAGCTGCACTGTGCTCTCCACCTACTATTTTGCTATCTTGGTGGAAGATAATTGATGAACCATCCTGTTCTGTCCCCTGGGGTTAAGGGAATGCTGCCCCTCTGGCTATGGTGTCTTCCTCCCACCCCCATATTGTGGGAGGGGTGAAAATAGAGGATGGCTGCCAAGGCCCTAATCCCTGGTGTGTCCACTTATGTGGGATCAAGACTTAGGGACCTGGTGTGAGGGAGTGTCCCTCATCCCTTCAGGATGCCCAGGTAGCATCCATTGATGATCCTACCCCCATGTGTTTTTCAGATTGCCCATAATTGCTGTAATAACCATGAGTTTGCATCCCAGGTTGTGCTACTGAAAAGTGCCCTAAAAGTGGTTACCCCCTCCCTCATTTTCCTGCCATTGGTGTGGGACTTGACCTCCCGTACCTATTGTATCCTTACTTTGTCTGGGTTTCCCAGCCATCACAGGGGTCCAAAACCTACCCCTCCCCAGTCCAGATAAAAAACCACGTTGGCATGCATTTAAACATGTCATAATAATCCATATTAACAGTTAAAACAGGCAAAGTCAATTCAAAACCAAGTCTCTCTTGGGGTCCTTACTTTACACCCCTCAACATGGTACCCAAGTCTCAGCAATATTCTTCCATGGTGGTCATTTGAATATAGTAATGCCCCCATAGAAGGCCTCCAACCATTTCCATCCCCTCCCCCAACTCACATGTAATGAGGGACAGGAGTCACAGCCAAGGGTGTGACCCTCCAGTGGAAGACAGTGGCACAGTCTTAAACATTTAAACATAACTATTAAATTTACACAACTTGAAACTTTTAAAACAGGCAGAAACAAATAATGACATTTAAACTCTACTAAGGAGTGGTACTCTAGTGTCTGCATAGGCAATATTGAAGTGTTCACGTACAGACCTCCTTAAAAATATTAGGCATATCACAATTGCATAGGGAAGAATCCTGAATTAACTCTCTCTCTCTTCTTCCAATTCCAATTTGAAGACAATCCAGCCAGTGAAAAATAAATAAACATTAGAAAGAGAGCAGTCTGCAAAGGGTCGAGAGGCTTACTCTTTGTAGGAAACAGTTCTTCAGAAAAGTTGCTTGGCTCCCAGCCAGTGCCTCTCTTAACACAAATCACCCCTTACCACAGCCAGATTGGGCAGGATAGATGGGTCTTGCTTGAGAAGGGAGGCTAAGACCATTCCTGGTCAGTTCAGCACCTCTTCCTGAGTCCCACTATCACCCCCGTTAGCCTCAGGGACAGCAAGCTCAACAAAGAGTATCTGTTTTATGTGAGGAATTCAGGTCACTGGACCCTTCTTCTAGTTGTAGAGCGACCCTCATTGACTGCCATCTCCAAAGTAATGTACGCCATTGCTGCTGCAGGATCCATGAAGGACTTGGGATCAAGGCCTGGACGACGGACCAGCTAAAATGGTCGCTGAATTTTGTGGAGCTTCTTCTTTGTGTCTTGAAAGGCTTGCTGCTCAGACTGCAACTTGTGGGAGTAGTATGGGAAGATGCTGACCCAGCTGTTCTGCAGGCTGATGGGGCCTATTTTCCTTGCAGCTTCAATACCCTGTGTTGGTCTTGGTACCACAGGAACTTAACCAGCAGGTGTCTCGGATGTACATCTGGACCAGGACATCATCCTGGTGATCTGTGGGCCTCTGAATTTCAAGAGTGGACTCTCCAGTAAGATGTACAGTTTTAACCAGACAGGAACTCATGAAGGTAGTGCAGAATCCATCCTCTGTCCCTCCAGCATGCCTATTATGCACATGTTGCACCTCCTCTCTGTTTTCATGGTCATCTAAAGTGTTTTCAACTCTCAGAGCCTGTTTTAGGAAGTTTATATACTACCCATTTTGTCCTCCTATGCGCTAATTCTGGTTTTGGCTTGGTGGGTCATCTGCCTTGATTTTCTAGGGTATCCCCATGCTGTTCACCATTTGTTGTAGATGTGATAGTTGGGCATTTATACTTTCAAACCCTGCTTTCATCTGGGTTGTTAGATCAAACTTCAGTCTTTAATCAGGCCTTCCAAGGCAGCCTTTGTTGATGATTGTGTGGAATCCATACTTTGTGTGGAGCTCTGTGAGTCCTTCAGGCTAGTTCGAGATGTGGTGTGGGTGTATGGTGCATCCAGGCTGGCCATCTTAGATGAGTTTCTGGTGATTTAAAGTTTGTGTGCCTATTGTTTTTGCAGATTTCCAATGATGATGCTATTCAAGAGTCTTGTCCAGTTGTTTCAGTAGAAAATGTTATTTTAGTGGCAGGATGGTTTAGTTTTTTGGTGGATGTGCTCGGAGCTCCCATGTTAGGCAGCCATCTCGGTGCTCGGCTTTGCCACACACCCCCACCTTGGAGAGAACATTGTTAGTTTGCTCAGAGACAAAATCACAATCAGTTATCAATTTAGTTTCAGCATTTTCTAATATCAACACCTACGATTTCACTGACCCACCGCCTCCTCCCATGGTGCTGCTACACCCACACTTCTCTTCCCTACCCCTACCCTCCACCTCCTACTGCACCCACCCACCCCTTCCTCTTACCATTACCTCTTCATCTTCTCCCCTTCTCCTCCCTCTGTCTACTCTACTGATTTTGTCTCTCCTTGATGTGGGCATACATTGTACAATGCCTCAGTATAGTGTAACCATGAACTTTATCTGTATTGTTGTACCATAACATGTGTTTGTATATTTGCTACCGAACCACTCTGTATTTTAATGTTTATGTATCCTCTGCATTTCTTAACTGACATGGAACCAATTAACGAGCATCTGCTCAATGGTGCTATCCAAGATTTCAAAATAAATAAATAAATAATATGTCCATCAATCTTTTGTTGCCACTGTTTTTTTTTATCTTCTTTCTTTCTGGACCTTCGCATCTTGGAGCTGGGCTCAGACAAGTCCAAATCAAAGTCACCAAAAGGGAAAGTGTCTCCACCATCTGAGATTTTCTTTGCCTATGCTCTTGTCATCACAACCACTGAAACTATAGATTTTGCTCCTTCTATGATTAACTCAGCAAATCCTGGAAAGTCATTTCCAATAATCACAGGTACAGGTAACTTAGGTGCTACTCTCACTTTCAATTGGTGCAAACCCAATTCATATTTAGAGTCACTTGGGTGGTGGCATAGTATAGAGTGTCTCCGTGGATGCAGATGACACCAGTACCTGGTCCTTTTGCACAGTGTTTTCCCAACACTTCAACATGCACCAGGGTCTGTCTGCTTCCCGAATCAATAAGTCCCTTCAGTCTTATCTCTCACTGTGACATCTGTTAAATACTTGCCCTGATTTGCTAAGGGAAAATCTGGTCCACTGTTACCATCTTATTTTATAGTAGTTTCTTGCAATATGGCCTGGCTTATTACAGTTGTAGCAAGTGAAGTCCTTGATGCAGATTTGTTACCCCACCACAGTTCTTATGTGACTGGGAGTTAAATCAGAAAAAGTGGGTCTTACTAATCCTTGGCTGTTACTTCACTGCTGTGGCATCTTTCTGGCCATCTGATAGTCCACAGCCAAAGAAACGCCTGTTTCCCACTTTCTGGTTGGTGTTCTTTACCCAAAGCTGCATGTCTGAGGGAAGGATGTTGATGAATTGCTCCACCGCAAATATGTCAATGATCTGTGAGACTGTTTTTCCCTGGCTGGAACCATCCATGGAGGAGTTCTCTGACACAGGTGAAGGCCTCTTGAGGACTGTCGACTGAGTGGTACTTCAGGAACCAGAATCTTAACCAGTAGGTCTTTCCTGAGATGTACCTTTTGAGGATTTTTCTTTTCACAAGGTCATAGTTTTCTAACTGCGGTATCCATATTAAGGTAGGCATATTGGGCTATACCTGTCAGGTAAGGTAGCAGCCTGATTGTCCGTTGCTGCTTTGGCCACTGGGAGGCTCGGCAACCCTTTCAACAGTTGTCAGGTATGCCTTGATATAATCTGAGGGGCACAACTTTGTAAATTTAGTGTCTTTTAAGTTGTTTGTGTTTTGTTGCTCTGCTAGACCTGTACCAGATCCTCCAGTTTTAAAAGCTTGTAAGGCATCCAGCCACTGCTGCTCTCACATTGCATCTCTTCTCTTCTCTGCTGCTCCTGTCACTGCATGTCTACTTTACTCTGCATCTATGTCTGTCTTTGTTGTATAACCCACCATTTGAAGAAGGCAGACATGCTTTCAGGTTCTTTCCTGCCTGTTCTTCTTTCATCACTTGTGCTGGCTGTACAGTTTCAGTATGGACTTTTGTCTCTGCCAGTTTGGCTGCCATTCTTCTGGTAATCACTGCTGGGCTTTGTGTAGCAGGATCCATTACTTTCTTCTATGCTTCCCTGGTACCAGGTCTAGTACCCATGCACAAAACCTCTGGCTTAGAGTTTGCATGGGTAAATCCCACTTAGTCTGACACCATCTGTCATCGAGGCACAGGTCAGGAAGCACAGGAAAACCAGGAGCAGTTATAAAATTCGGCAAGTAGTGTTTTATTCTTTTCAATAACAATAAAATTAAATTATTCAGGATAGCTATTTACAAAGGCAATACAAAGAAAGCAAAGTCTTTCATCTAAGGGTATCTCTAATTCTAAAATTTCATCCATTCTCCCTCTAACAGGCATTGCTGCTCTTTTATAAGAAGTCCTTGCTCACAATTAATTTCTGCACCTAAGCTCATTAACAGATATACCGTTTCTCAACAAAATATATCAGAAATGTGTCAAATTCCTTCCTTGCAGGTACAACAAAATAGAACATGGTGTCCCAGAACTAATCTGTTAACAACTCTTCAAAGGAGTTTCAGGAGGTCAAACTGTATCTCAAAGTTAACCCTCTCAGTTCCAAATAACTTTATGCAATCGTTTCAACAATATGACTATATACATTTTCAAACCAAAGGATCCAGTTTCACACAAAGATTCACATATATTTTATAACCACAAATAAGCAATAGAAACAGCAAGAAACAGAAAGTGAAGGTTGGGGATAGCGGGGCATAAACCCTCAGTATGATCAGTTCTTAGGTCTCACAAGAAAATTTGATTGCACAATCAAACAGACAAAAGACAGAAAAGGAGAGGATAGAACAGATACTTGCTTATAAATCATTCAGCATAACAAATGGGACAGGGTCTTATTCAACTCTGTCACAGTGCTCACTAAATCTCTCAGTTAATTCCAGTGCAGCTCTATCACAATTGGCTTCATTGCTGCAGTTGCACTGTATTCTCAAGTACTTACCTTTCAGAATACTCTGTATTGTATGGCAAGGGTGGCAGCTCAAAGTGAACAGCATATTCTGATCACTCTCCTTTCTGAAAATATGTTTGTATATTTTCTGAACTGTCCTTAGTAATTTTTCAGATCTAAGAAATGAATCGCATGTTTGCCCACAGTATAAGATAACTTCAAATTTGCATTAGAAGCATACAGGTATTCAATACATTCTTCAACCTCTGATAGGCATGCATGAGATCTGTACTAGTTGTGGCCAGCTGACCCACACCTGCACCCTATACAGCCTTACCAACTGGCTTAACTTTGACGGACAGTTGAAATACCAGACCTGCCTTTTAGCCAGAAAAATCTCTGCCGACCTTACCCCTCCAGGTCTCACACACTATTTCTTCAGCCCAATTTATCCATCAAACACACTCAGGGATCTGAGAAATCCCTCGTCCAGGTCCTTCACTGTAAAACAACGCTGGGACAAAGAACATTTCACTACAGGGCACCCCTCTTGGTGAATTTGCTACCAAATACCTTACTTGTGGAACCTAAGCTAAGCCCCTTCAAAACCTGTCTTCGAAATTATATCCAACAGGAAGCTGCCTGTGACTGTAACTGATCTCCTGAGCAGCTTAGCTGAATCCTGACAAGGATCTTCAGCATTTGTGCTTGACCTGAAAAGACTCTTTTGTGCTGATCTTTGTAAATAGATTTGTGTTGCATTGATAAACCATTGTATACTTGCTAATTGTTGAATTTTACTTGTACCATGAAATTTGTCTCTGGCTGTTATCTCTGTACTACTCCAATGTGGAACCTTTGTAAAGGAGTCTCTGACTCAAAAGTTTTAATCCTGATATTATCAATAAATAAATAAAAATAAATAAACATTTGCAAGAACTATTGGAGCAACTGGATGTTCAGATTCAGGAAGCAAAGAGCAACAAAAAGACAAGTTAAATGAGACCAACTGGACTACTTAACTTTACCTGCTTTTTTTCCGGAAAGAGAAGGATACAGTGCATTTGTATGTCTATTTTGAAAAAGTTTCCAGTACAGCATTTGCAGCAAGTTCTTGCCAAAGTGGCACTGATCCATATTGTGATAACACTGTGCCTAGTTTTTTAGACTCCCAGTTGGACATCAATGACAATGCAACCACTGAGACAGAGCAGCAGAATCCGCCAAATGAGAATACAAGGAGAGCAACATGGTCAGTGGGGAGGAAGAGGAGGAGGAAGAAGAACTGGGAGACTATCAAGGAGAGGCAGATGGAATGAAAATTGAGGGAATCATCACTACTAGATGTAGTGTCTGTTTTGAATAAGTCTTTTGTGCCTACTAACAGTATAAATCAATTTCAGACAGTACTAGATCTGCATAAGTTTACTCAAAAATTGACTTTAAAATCTTTTTAATAGGAATGACAGTGCTCCAGATAGTAGGCAACTAATTAGCATGGATACCATTATGTATAGTAGATTGAGACCTACGTTCACACTCTGTCCCCAGGCTACTGCTGAAATAACAGTTTTTGAGAGCTGAAACTTGAAAACTTGTTTCCAAAAGCTGTATGAGAAATGGACATGACAACCTGTCTGACACAGAGCGAGGAGAGAGAGAGAGAGAGAGAGAAAGAGAGAGAGAGATATCAGCCCTGCAGTCACTGGAAAATAACAGAGGCATTATAATTAAATCTGCTGATAAAAGAAGGGCTGTGTTTGTCATGGCTACAGTAAGTTATTTTTTAAATAAATTCATAGACAACTAACTGTAGAGCTTTTTTTGTCAGAAACTTCCTGCTAATCTAACAGAGTAGTTTTAAAGGCCAAGTTGATGCTGTCATTAATGAGGGATTTACCAAGGTTTTTTCAGTGAAAATATTAAAAGTTTCTTAACAGTAGAGTACCCAATGACCCTAGCAATCTATTTGATGCCAACAATCTATAACAGATTTATTAACCCACCTTGCACCTGACTGTGGTATTAGGCCCCTTTGGAACCCTTGTCTCAATTTATTGACAGTGTTGAAAGTGACTTTATGGTAAATTTGAGGTCTTTCACACAGGATATCACTGCTATACTTAATATAATGGTGGAACACAGATGGAACAGGGTTACATTTTAGCCTTTATGGATATAGAGGCATTGTATACTAACATACCTGAGACAGATGCATTAACTGCAGTTGAGTATTATCTAAATCAAAGAGTGGTCCAACAACCACCAACAGAGTACCTTATACAACTTGCCAAGCTGGTTTTGTTTAGTAACTATTTTCTTTTTCATAGGGAATTTGATTTGCTTTAAAAGGCACCTCGGTGGAAGTCACTTTTGCTCCAACTCAAACTACTCTCTGTTGGGACAGTGGGAAAAGCATTATATCTGTGATGCTGGTGTGAACCAATATAGTGATAAATTATATCTATATCATCATTACACTGACAACACAACCTTCATGTTGAAAGAGACTGCTGATGAGTTAGTTGTTTCCAAAATCATATGGACTCAACTAACCCAAACATGAAGTTCACATTAAATTGGAACCAACACAACAATAATTTTCTAGATTTTATGATTTCTGTTATAAACAGAGGAGAGACCATAACTAATATGTATAAAAAACAATTGTAACACCCTGCTGAGAGAAGAAAGCTGCCACCCCATCATGTAGTAAGAAATTTTCCAATTGATAGTTTATGAGAATAAGATGTCATTGTTAAACACAGGGACTGTCACAGAATCTGATGCAAAGAGGGTATCTGGAGCAATACATTTAGGAAGGAAAAGCATTTGTGAAAACAGGGGAGAGTAGACCTATTACAAAAATCTAACAGACAGTCTGAACAGCAGTGTGTTAGCTTTAGTGCCACTTATTCTCTTTAAGTTTCGGAAGTCAGAATTATAGAAGAAACATTTGGATATTTTACACTTGGATAAAACACTCCAGACTGTTGTAAATGATAAGCCATGATTTATTACAGGCATGGCAGAAATCTATCTGACCAGTCAGTACATGGTTTCTATAGCTGAAGCCCCTCAGGGTGTTTTAAATGTGGCTGGTGCAGTCACTGTATTTATGTAAGAAATACCAAAACAGTTATAACCGTAGAACTAAAAAGGAATGTATTATAAAATATTTTATTACGTGCAATGCTATGGGAGTGGTGGACCTGGTACTGCAAGTGTTCAGCCTATATTATATAGGTAGGACAAAACAAAGCTGGAGACTCATAATAGTGGAGCATGTTAGGGCAGTGAGAAAGAATGATGCTACATATAGGCTATGAAACAGCATGCTACGTTAATTCACAAAGTGATTCTATAAACCACTGCCTCTTTCTTGTAGATCTGGAAAAGGTTTAGAAATTACCCAGAGGGGGGTACTGGGAGAGAAAACTCAACCAATGTAAAAACCTTCTGAATATACACTTTGGAGCCAGATGTTCTCCTGGTTTAAATGGAAAAAAACTGAATTAGTGCCATTCCAGTAATTAGAAAGAAGTTTTGTAATCTTTATTTCACGGTAATTATATGCATATCAAATTATCCCATTGTGTCACTAATTTGTTTATTAGGGAAGAATTCTCACACTGTGCTATTAACATGCTGATTAAGGTTTCTGTATTAAGTTTCAATGATGCATGGTTCAAGTCTGCCATATAGCCGGTTGCTGACTAGTTTACAACACTGTTCAGCTTTTCTCCTATGGAGTACCTCCAATCATATATTGAATTTTTGAATAGTATGTAAAGCTTTGAATCATGATCTACTCTGATGAATTGTTATTATTGTTTTACTCTTTTTTCAGCATCATAAATGCAAGAAAGAGTGGTTAATCAATTATGCATGGGGCTATGTCAGAAATTGGCAATATAATTCATTCAATTCATTTTACAATTGACTGTCATCATCCATTAGGAGGAGGTGAATGAGAATTTCCTTTCACTACTGAGAAATCTAATGTCTCATGTATGATTAACTTGAAGCAGCTAAACAGAGCGTTGCAATATAATGGTCCAATAGTCCTGTAAAAGATTACAAAAAATGGAGCAATTGTGTCATCAATCCAGTGGCCTGTTGTGGTGGTGCCTAGAATATGTACTAGGTTGGAATGTGGAACCACCCATCTTTATGCTTGATTCCAGATAAAGGATAGTCCTAGAAAATGTTTGTTGGACCTTGCAATGTCTTTACAAGACTGAAGTGCAACTAGGAGGTGTGACACTCCGACAGCTGGTTCTGATTAATCTATGATTTTGTAATATAAAATATGTTATTGAGTGTCTCATGATACATGCTGAATCAGCCTGTGGAATGACACCCCCAACCAGGTTTTGGCTCAAAGGTGTTATCTGGAAGGCAAAGAGATGATTACAGGCTAGAAGAGACTTAAAATTTAGGATCTCCTGTTTATGGGACTAATTGCAGTTGCCAGCTGCCAAGATAGATCATACACTTTTATGACATTCGGAGGAAACACAGTTAATTTAATTGGTGATACAAAGCATGTTGCACCTCCGTGAGATCTGGCAGAGAGTCATAACAAGTCATTTGATGTCCTGGAAAGGAAGCTGCTCACAAGATCAAAGTCATTTGAAAAATGAGTTTTGCTGAGGTCACAGAATTTTAATTTACCCTCTGAATAAGACATCCTGTTGGTAAGAATTTTTCCTATGGTCTTCCACAGAGTTTTAAGGGTTCATTTTGTATGCCTGGTTAGGTGCCCGTAGGTAAAAGATATCTGGCCCCCGAATAGCAGAATTATCTGAGCCTGTACATTGGGTACGCTAACAGGAGGTTCACAGTTTGAATCCTCCAAGACTTGAGACCAAAGGTTGAGTCAAACCCACAAAACAGACAGGAGGGTTACCCTGTTTCTGTTAACTGTTCACAAGACTGCGCCGGAGGTTGGCACTGTGGAAACAGAAGGCCTGACCTGCTGAGTGGGTTTGTGACAGATTGGTTGGCAGCAGTGTGCATAATTTTGGTATTAAGCTTTTATTGTTCAGTGTGTCAGCTTGAGACCATCAGCTCACTTGCAAAGAAAGAAAAGGCAGTGATTTATTTTAAAAAGGAGACAGAACTATATCACTTGGCATACAGTCAAGTTCCTACCCATTTTATTTTTTTTTCTAAAGTTCAAGTCAGAGTAGCCATAGTTAGGGAAGAAGATGGCTTCCAACTACAGCAGGCACACTGTAGACTACTTAAAGCAGTTGTGTGGGGACAGAGGAGTCCCGTTTGAGGTGAAAGCCAGAAAACAGAACTTCATGGATGCTCTGATGGTAGCAGATATCCAGAGCATTGAGTCACAGACAGTGACTGAAAAGGACCAAACCTTGAGAGTGTCAGGGCTAGCGCCAGTGCAGTGTCCAGATCTGATGAGGAGGGCAACAGGGCCACTGTCAGCGAAGGGACATAGCAGCAGGGAATGTCACCAGTATCCTGGATCCAGAAGTACTCAGGCTGCAAATAGAATTGTGCAGAATGGAGCTGGAGTTCCAGAGGGAGAGGGACCGGAACAGCGAAGGCAGACTGTAAGGAGCATAAGCACCAGTGAGCTACAGAGGAGAAGAGGGAGTGAGAACGCCGAGAGGCAGAGCGAGAACAGAGAGATGCAGACTGTGAGAAGCATGAGTGCCAGAGGCAACATGAACTGGAGAAGCTATGACTCCAACCACCAGCACCAGAGCAGGTAAGTGGTTTGGGTTTAACTGCGACTGCAGGACTGGGTTACAAATTGAATTCCAAATTAACAGCTGAATTTAAAGAGGAGGAGGACATGGATGCCTTTTTAAATTCTTTTGAAAGTTTGTATTCAGGCTGAAATTCCTAGAGAGTCCTGGAGCTTCCAGCTATCCCGCTACTTAATGGGAAAGCTCAGGATGCATTGGGTCAAATGGACAATGAGGACAGTGATGATTACAGAAAACTTAAAGCTGCACTGTTAAAGAAATTTGAATTAATTGCTGAAATCATAGAGCTAAATTCCGCAAGCTCACGAGAAGCTCTGACATGAGCTATGAGGAGCTAGCCATGAAACAACGTCAGTTTTAAAATGTTGGTGGGAAGGAATTGAAGCAAACTCTGTTGATAACATTGAAAATGTGATTTTGTTAGAACAGTTTTATTCAGCATGCCCAGCAGAGCTGAAAACCTGGCTGGGGTCCGAGATCCCAAAACAGTGCAAGAGGCTGCTAAACTCTTGGACCACTATGCCAAGAGTAGACCTGCTCTGAGAGTGAATGGGCGGTGTGGCAGTGCAAAAGGAAAAGCGTGCCTTCAGGGCAGCTAAAACCTCACTGCCTCCACTGAAATCAGTTAGCCCCAGGTTTCAGAGAAAGATTTCTCTGAAAAGAGAAGTGAATGTTGTTTATGTAAAGAAACTGGACATATTGCCAGACAGTGTAACAAAAGAATGAGCAATAATACACAGAATGGTACCAGAAAAGAAGTGGTCTGTTTGTGTTTCCCTGGAAGCATGCCTGTGAACATGAAGGAACACATGCACCCAGTCATGGTGAATGGCGTACAGACACAAGGGTTAAGGGACACAGGGTCATCCCTGACATTGGTAAAGGGTATCTAGTAGAGCCTAGTCAGCTTATACCCAATAAATACATCACTGTTCAGGATTTTACTGGTGAAGAGAAAACATTGCCACTGGCTAGTGTTCTCCTAGACTGGGAGAAACAGGGGAACTGTGCAACAGGTGGCAGCAGCCAAAACATTAGCAGTGGATGTGATCCTGGGCAACAATCTCAAACAGGGATGGTATGTGCAGTTATCCATAGCCATGTGGCAAGGAAATTGTAGTTCCTCTGAACCCCATGGAAGCCATTGTGGAAACCATTGAGAGGCTGGTTCCCCAGCCTGTGTCTCCAGAAGGGAGACTAATGAAAACAGGGTAGAAATTTCCCAGTATCAAGTAAACACACAGCTACAGAGGGTTACTCCAAAGAGGGAAGGGTGACCCATTGTCAGAGGTTGGGATTGACAGTGATCCTGGAGTGCCCTGACGCTAGTGGTAGGGACCCTAGTTTAGTGACTGAAGGGGACCTGTCCCAAGCCTTGGGACTGTGTGAGGGCTTGCAGCTGCTCAGAGAAGTGACCCTAGTTTAGAGAAGCTGAGGTGTTGGGCAGACTCTGGCAGAGCACAGGGAGATGATGGCAGACATAAGGTTTGTTGGGAAAATGGACTTATGTATACTCAGGCAGTACAGACAGAGGGAGGATGCTAGGCAGGCAGCTTGTTGTTCCCCAGGGTATCGTGAGCAGTTGCTCAAAATTGTATGATATTCCTTGTCTGGTCATTCTGGGAATCATGTGCACTATGCAGCGATTGGCCCAGAATTTCATTGGCCTAACTTCACCCAGCAGGTGAAGAAGTATTGCAGGTCTTGTCACCGAAAGCAAGAAATAGGAAGGCAGGCAAGAAAACCCAAGCCACCCTGATTCCATTGCCCATGATGGAGGAGCCATTTCAGAGGAGGGAATGGATATTGGGGCCTTTAAATACCCCCAGCCCTTCAGGGAAGAGATTCATCCTGACTGTGGTGGATTATGCCACCCGGTACCTAGAGGCAGTCACCCTATCCTCACTGAGGACAGACAGTGGCAGATGCCTTACTTGAGATTTTTTCCTGTGTTGGGTTTCCACAGGAGGTGATCACCGATCGAGGGGTTCCTTCATGTTGGACCTGATGAAATGTTTATGGGAGAAGTGTGGGTGGTGCAGAGATGCATGACACATATCACCCACAGCCAATGGGCTTGTGGAATGATTCAATGGTACCCTAAAGTCAATGCTCTGGGTGTTTGCTGAACAGTATGGGAGGGACTGGAAGAAATACCTTCCCCACCTGTTGTTTGCATACAGGAGGTGCCCCAAGAGTCAACAGGATTTTCCCGCTCAACTCTTATATGGACGCTGGCTACGGGCCCCTAGACTTGATCTGGGAGGACTGGAAGGCAAGCACGCCACCCAGGGAACTCCCATTGTGGATTACGCCCTAGGTTTAGGAAAGGCTGAAAGAGCTTATGGGACAGTCCAGAGTAACCTGGCAGCTGCCCAACAGAAACAAAAAGTGTGGTACGACCGCAGAGCCAGAGCTCACTCATACATGGTGGATCAGGAAGTCATGGTCCTTATTCCGGTCTGGAAAGACAAGCTGCAAACTGAGGGCAGGACTGTACAAAGTGGTTAGGAAGGTAAATGACATAAACTACATTGTGGAGACCTGACAGAAGACAGACAGAAAGGATGTACCATGTCAACATGATGAAGCCATGTGAAATAGGGCTGACATGGTGTTTGCAGTGTGTAGTCATGGGGAGGGATGGATGAAGGAGCCCCTTCTGGACTTGCTGGAAGAAAGTAAAGTAAGTGGGAGTCCTCTGTGGAGGCAGTAAAATTGTCTCCCAGCTGGCCCCGGACCAGCTCCAGAAAGTAAGGGAGGTTTTAGCAGACTTTGCCCTGTTGTTTAGCACCAAGCCTGACTAACCCCTCATGTATACATGATGTGGAGACAGGGACACAGATGCCCACAGCAGACAGTATATCAGGTGTCTGAGACTGTCCAAGAGGACATTAGGAGGGAAGTGAAGGAGATGCTAGATTTAGGGGTAATCCAGAGATCCCACAGCCCCTGGGCCTCACCCATAGTCCTTGTGCCCAAGCCAGATGGCTCTACTCATTTCTGTGTGGACTGCAAGTGGACTGAATGCAGTCTAAGATCAGACACCCGCAATGCCTGGTGAATGAACTCTGGACAAGTTGGGAGGGGCGATCTACCATACAACCATTGACCTGACAAAGTGTATTGGCAGGTAGAGTTGACAGACAGAGTTAGGAGAGGTCAGCCTTCATCATCCGATAGGCTTATCTGACTTTAAAGTAATGCCTTCGAATGAAGAATGCTCCGCCACTTTCCAAAGGTTGGTGAACCAGGTGTTAAATGGTGCTGAGGATTATGCAGTGGCATACCTGGATGATATTTCCATCTTTAGTACCAGTTGGGAGGAACACCTATCCGACCTTAGGGAAGTGCTGGGCAAGATACAGAGGGCCTGGCTCACTGTCAAAGCCAAGAAGTGCCAGGTGGCTATGGCAGAGGTGGCATACCTCAGGCATGTGGTAGGCCGAGGACAGCTCCGCCCTAACCAGATAAAGATAGAGGTAATCTGGGCATGGCCCAGACCAGAAATGCAGAAGCAGGTCAGGAGTTTTCTGGGGACAGCAGGGTACTATAGAAAATTTTACCCAGTTTTACAGTGCCTTGGCTGCTCCCTATCTGACCTGATAAAGAAAAGGATGCCAAAGAAAATTACCTGGGACCAGCCTATGAATAAGCCTTTACCAGACTGAAGGAGGCACTGTGCAGTGCTCCTGTTTTGACAAGTCCTGACTAAAGCAGACCCTTTATAGTTCAGACTGATGCCTCAGATGTGGGTATTGGAACAGTACTGAGTCAGATATCCAGCCAAGGAGGGATCACCCACTTCCAGGGAGCAGGCATACTCCACTGTAGAAAAGAGTGTCTTGCCATAGTATGGGCCCTAAAGAAATTAGAGCCATACTTGTCTGGGCAGCATTTTGTGGTACAGACTGACCACAGCCCTGGTTTGGCTGTCGAGATGGGAAAAACAATGGTAGATTGTTAAGATGGAGTCTTGCTTTGCAAGGGTATGATATGCCATATTACATAAGGTTGGAGCCAAAAATCAGAACTCTGATGGGCTGTCTCGTGTCTACAAGGAGTGAACTGATTTGGGAAGCTCATCCCATGCAGGGATACAGCCCCAAATTCAGTCTACTGTAGGTGGGGAGGAATTATGACACTCAGACATCTGGTTCTGATTAATCTATGATTTTTGTAATATAAAATATGTTATTGAGTGTCTCTCATGATACATGCTGAATCAGCCTGTGAATGACACCCCTCCCAGGTTTTGGTTACAAGGTGTTACCTGGAAGGCCAAGAGATAATTACAGGCTAGAAGAGACTTAAAATTTAGGATCTCCTGTTTATGTGACTAATTGCAGCTTGCCTGCTGCCAAGATAGAGCATAAACTTTATGACATTCAGAGGAAACACAGTTAATTTCGCATGGTGATACAAAGCATGTTGCACCTTCATGAGATCTGGCAGAGTCATAACAAGTCCTTTGATATCCTGGAAAGGGAAGCTGCTCACATGATCAAAGAAATCACTTGAAAAAATGAGTTTTGCTGAGGTCACAGAATTTTAATTTACACTCTGAATGAGACATCCTGTTGGTATGATTTTTTATATTCTGACAGGGAGGAGCTAGGTGACCTATGCAAAGAGGTTGGCAAAGGCAGTTTTAAACAGTATTCTGTTTTCCATTTTGAACACAATTATTTGGACTCTGAAAAAGAAATATCAGCAGCACTGTAAGAGATACATTAGCTAGATCATGTCTAATTGTCTGGTGGTAGGAAATTGCACTTTTAAAATCTTGTTTTTTAAGTGATTGTATGTTTTTGTGATATATGGTTCTGTATTTACACTTTACATTTTTATCTATTTTAAGTAAACATCTCATTTTTAATAGACTATTTGTGTCTTCCAAGTCCTTCTGTTTTTGCCTGTGATGCATTGATGGTTAAGAGTGTGACAACACTGTGCATGAGGTTATATGGTAATACCAAAGTGGGAAAAGGTAAGAGTAATCTGAGGGCTTTATTAGAGTTTTTAAGGGTTCATTTTGTATACCTGGTTAGGTGCCTGTAGGTGAAAGATATCTGCCCTCCTCCCCAAAAGCAGAATTATCTGAGCCTGTAGATTGGATGCACTAACAAGAGGTTCACAGTTTGAATCTCTCCAGAACTAAGACCAAAGGTTGATTTGAACCCACAAAACAGACAAGAGGGTTAACCTGTTTTTGTTAACTGTTCACAATACTACGCCGGAGGTTGGCACTTTGGGAGTAGAGGGCTGTCCTGCTGAGTGGGTTGTGACAGGAGGAACTATGGTTTTGCTTCTATACTACTGTGATATGTATAACATTAGTGATTGTGATATGTCAAACTATGTCTTTACATTGTCTATTTTTTTTCTGTCTTTAGTGCAATCGTGGTACTGACTAAAACAAGCATTTGTCAATGCGAATGTTGGCTTGCCGCATTGGCATTGGTAGCAAGAGTTAGAGAGATGCATAATAGGAATGGCAGTGAAGTATTGAACTGATGCCAACCCCACCCCCACCCTGCAGACAATGACAGGCATTGGTGTGTGCCTTTGGGTCAGCCATAATGCTCATGCCATTTCACCACCCTACCCTGCAGACACTGACAGGTGTTGCAGTGTACCTTGGGGTCTTTGGGCCTTATACTCACCCCATTCCATAAGGAAATACACTGAAATGGGTGCAGTACGGAAATGGGGTGAGCGTTGGGCGAGACCCCAAGGCACCCTCAATGCCTGTCATGGCTGCAAGGTGGGGGTGGAATGGCGTGAGCATTACATCCGATTTAACCCAAGTCACATCCACTACGCCTGTTGGTCTCTACAGAGTAGAGCATTATGATTGGAAAACCTAATGCCCTGGCTGTTTGTTGGTATTTTTGCTTTAGATTTTCAAAATGGGATTTTGTGGCCCCACCTCATGAACAGTGGCACTATCATTTAGTTACTCAATCCTGAAAGGTGGTTTTGCACAGCAATTGTGCCATTTGGTGCCTACAGGTGTGAAAACACATTTCTGGCAATTTGAACCTCTCCACAGAACAGTGGCACCGTGATTTTGTTAATCTGTCCTGAAAGTTGATTTCCCACAGTGACCGTGCCATTCTGTGCCACAGGTGTGAAAACAAGCTTCAGGAAGGATGTAAAAATGACAGCTATACTGTTCATAAGGAGGTGTGAAAAATGGCAATGTTGAAAATCTGGAGAGAAAATATTAAAACTGGTGAAGTTACAAGCGTGTGTAGAAACTGCAACACACACCCGTAACACAGTCATTTTTGGAATTTTTTCACCAGATTTGCAACATGGGCTTTTTGGGACTTCCCTCATGAACAGTGCCACTGTTGTTTCATTAATAGGTCCTGAAAGATTATTCTGCACAATGACAGAAACTAAATGACCCTGACATGTTCATGAGGTGGGGCCCAAGAACCCCATGTTGAAAATTTGGGGTCAAAATTCCAAAAATGGCTGAGATATCAACCTAAGTTGAAACCTCCCATTGCCTCCCATTATAAAGCTTACTGTTATTTCTTCAGTTTGTAGCTTGGCTTTTGAAGAGTGCAGACATGTCCCGTTCAGAGAAGATCATGGCTCCTGACCTCTGGAGGGTAAGTATGGGTGGGGGTGCAGGAGGTGGGTGCACAGATGGAGGGTGGGATGGGGAAGGGGATGAAGGAGACAGCGGTGGACTGTTTTTCTTTGCAGGGGCAAAAAAGACTGCAAGGGAAGTTTTTTCATTTATAGGTTATACAAAGAAATAGGCACACTGGGGTGGGCCCCAGTGTGCCTCAACTCTGGGGTGCCGACATGGGGACTGGGCAACCTGATGTCAGCAAGGTGTATAGACCACGGGGATGCATCTGACACTGAGAGGGCATCCCAGTGTCAGAAAGGAAATGGGAAACTGTTTAACCAGGAAAGACAGACTAAGAGGGGGATGTCGACGCTGGGATTAGGCACCCTGATGTCTGCTTTTTGGGAGTATGTGGCGGGTGGCAGGAGCTGCCATGTTATGGTGTGCCACATAATGTGGGGAGGGAGAACATGCCAACACAGGGATTGGGCACCCCATGCCACCTTTTGGGGATTGTGTGGTGGACTGCAGGAGCCACTATATTTATTGAAATGTTTCACCAGGAAAGGCATGTAATGGAGCCTTAGCATCTCATCTGCCACTGCAATGATGAGCCTGTCTCTGACTGCAGCAGCAGAGTTGTTTCAGCTCCATGGCTCTCTGAAACTGCTGTCATCGGCAGCATGCTCACTGGTTGGCGGCTGAGGGACCCACTGACTAAAGCATCTCCTGCATTTGCCACAACACTGACACACACCTCTGAAATGTACTACTACCACAAGATGTTGCTTTGTACAGCGACAGGCCAACATAAAAAAATAACATTGAACTTTATCACCAGTAGTGGCCATTGCAAGCTTGAAATCTGCAACCATCTTTGATGACAACAGGTGCAACTGTCTGTTGTATCAACAATATTTATGTCTTCTGTTTTATACAGTTGTGTCCATTATCTTCAGATAAATATAATGTTAAAACATTTATTTATTTTTATTTATTTAAACATTTGGTAACCGGAAAGACACACTGAGCCAAGGCTTGATTCCAGGTGCAACCCGGGGAGGGGAGAGAGGAGTACAACATTAGTGAGTTACAAGTAAGCCATTTTACAACATGATTAAAAACAGCAGGTAGGTATGACAGTGCAAATACAGTTACATCGGTCAAAGCGTAAAGAGCAACATACAGGATGCATTTCAAGTGACAGGAGATCACATGCCCCAATATGGTTTCTATGGTAATGGTTAAATGAATTATCTAGATTCCAGCTCTAGAGTAAATAATAATAATAATACAGATTCTTGTATGTCTTTGGTGTCAGCCAAAGAAACAACTTATGCACAAGCAGAAGTGATGATAATAGTTTATTATAATACTTACGCCAAGCATGTGACAAAGAAAATCACAAGGAGATGGGTTTCTCACCACTCTCCTGAAGAATGTACATAATCTCCAGAATTTCTAGATATGAGAAACATTATGTATTGGTCTTATACTATAAGTAAGGAATAAGACATGACAAGGTGTGGTTTATGGCTTGATAAGGGCACGCCTCAGGTGTGTGATGAGGCATGAGGCACTTGGCGCTAGTGACTGTAGCACCTGAGAGGTGTTTTATTAAGCCATAAACCACACCTTGGAGTGTCTTATTCACTTATAAATGGGTCCTGCACTTTTAAATAAAGTAGAAACAGAATTGTGTGGTTTAATAGTTGAAGATATTTATTTGACAACAAACTTAAAATAAGATAAAATAGTTCCTAAGCTGATTCATTAACAATCATTGTTTTCTTGAAGAACAGTTAAATGACAGTTTAATCAATAGACTGAAGTATTTTTTATCTCTGTTTGAAACCAAACAGTTAAATGACAGTTTAATCAATGGATTTAAGTGTTTTCATCTCGGATTGATAAAAAAGAAAGGAAAATATCAACAGTAGATCATGTTCAAATTAATTTTAACATGTTAATTTTTTGTTTTTAATAACAGGTCACTTACACTGCTTCACTAAATGCATTCAGTTTTATGCTTTTAAACTAGTGAGAACTGTATGGTTATCAAATATTTAAATACAGAAAAGGCTGCATCTACTATAATGTTAAACTGTTAACTGCAGTATTTAACAAGTGCTTAGCTTAACTGTACACAGTGAAATGCTTTGTTTTTTTGAACAGTTAAATACTTCATTTTATGTGCTTAAAAGCATTTGAAGAGAAATTACATTGTCGTTAACTTATTTTGAAAAGTGGATGAACTCCACTTTTTCCATATAGCAGTTCTGGATGATGAAAGGGACAGAGAAAGTACTCTTGCTGAACTGCTGAATGTGTACTGTAGTGTTTTGTTGGGTAACGCATCACAACGTACTTCTTGCTGTGACAGGTTGATTTTCAATAGAGGGTTAAATTCAGGTGGGATTTCTTCATTTGCCGCATTGGAGGTGGCAATTTTCAGCATGGATGTACTGGAGCATGGAGACTTTGATGCAGTTGGTGTGAAGTTGCTAATTGGTGGTCGCGACATCGCAGCTTCAACTAGTGGAGAATGGTGGTGGTTTTAAGTAGGCTGTTCTGAGGGTTGAGACATGCTAGAAGTACTGCTGCTGGCTGGAATGGCTGTATTCATTAAAATACTGCTCCACTTCTGGCTTCGGAGGCTGGACTCAGAGTGATGGCCTGTCACAAACATTATTTCACAGTCATCAAGTCCAGTCTCTGAGAGTAGTTGTACAGCCGTGGCTCGTGCACTATGATTAGTGTGTCGTCGGCTCAACGCAGCTTCTGTGCTCAGTAGGGGCACTCAGGTAGGAGAGGTAATTCACCCCAAGAGGCTATCTAGAATATCAGACATCTGCCATGTCATAGCTGGCTGTTTTAAATCTGCATGGGCAAATAAAATGCTGGCGGGTCTGGTGGGAGTTTAGAAAGGTATTTTTGAAGGAAGCAACTGGGCAGGATATGTTGTTGGGTACTGTGTATATGTAGCCATGGTACTGCTCTCTGTTTGGTTCCATTTGTTTGTGATTTTTGGTACTCTCATTGAAAGTGAGAGCTACATATATATTCGGCTCCTGCTTGGTCTTGCTTTATTGTGAAATTTTGGGCTTCAGTTGTCCGAGTCCTTCACGGCCCTTCTAACCATGCAAAGTTGAACGCCGTCACACTTTCTTAAGAAGGCCACTTGGTGTTTCCGTATAAAGGATGTTTGAGTTTTCAGTTGGCTGAGATCAGCAGTAATGGCAGGGTGGTGAACTGCTGTGTCTTTATGTTCATAGCTGTACTTTTGCTCACTGCTAAGATGTTGTTGGCAGGTATCATGTCTGGATGAGTGAAGATGTTAATACTAGGGTTTATTTTAGGACAGTTCAAATGCCTATTGATTCCTGCTCTCAGTGAAAGTAGACTAGAGAGGCTATATTCTTTGCTGTCCAACTGACAAACCTCTCCATAAAATCTTCTTAAAATTTGACAGAGTTCATCAGTTTCTATTTGCTCGTAATTGATGTTTAATTGCCTGTCTTGTGCCCAGTTATTCAAAACACTGATAGCCCACTTAGTCGTTTTTTTTTGTGTTCTCCTTATCTTTTGTTCTTCTAGTTTTGACAGTTCTTCTGCAGATAACATAAGATGTTTACTCACATTTTTACTTTTTCTTTTTTTATACAGGTGCCTTGGCTGGTTCTCTCTCTTTCAGAATCATTCTGGAATTTATCCATTATTTGGCCTAACTCAGCTGTAACTGTGAGGAGGGTATGTCAAACATTGTTTACTGTTGACAGCTGTCAAATGGCAGGCTGCTGAGGTATTTTTCTGTCAGAATCAAGTTGGCCAGTATTGGCCATTGACAGATCAGGGGTTTAGGATATTTTTTTTATTTAGTTGTTTAACCAGGAGTAGCACACTAGCTGAAAGCTTTTTACAGGAGCGACCTGGGAGCACAGGAAGTTAAATGACTTGCTCAGGGTCACACAGTATGCAAGTGGAAGCTGTGGATTCAAACCCAGGTCTGGTCTGCTGGATGTCACCAGATTTGCAGCTCAGAGCCTTAAACCACTGCACTATACTGCTTCCTGAGGTTACTGAGGCTGTCCTACCTGGTCACATGGAAGTAGTGCCAGCTGTGAGTTTATGGCTGTACAAGAACATGGCAAAAACATATGTTGGCCAATCAGAAGACAGGAATATTCCTACCCATTTTATAAATAAGATTGTATAAGACATTCCCATTGATAATGACTTAGGAGATAGAATTACTAATGAGTATCGATGAGACAAAGGATTTGTCTCTCAGCATAAAGCTTAGACAAAGAATAGTGCTGACAGAGCTCTGTTACATGTGGTATATTTGCCTGAGTGTAAAACACACACTGCATATAATTATATGAGAATATAGGTACACAATAATCACTGACGATCCATTGGAATCATCTTATCAGTGATTGGGTAGATTATATATAGAATAAATGTAAAAGACAAACAATGCATTATAGTGAGGTACAATAATCATGCATGATATAATCCTATAAAGAATGCAAACAGCATATATTAGCAGCAAAGCACATTCCTGGCACTCATGCTTATACAATGGGTGTCTAAATCTACATGTTAGTGCAAATAGCAGTCTCACAGTATAATAGACCCAGAATACAGTGTAAGGTGTATCCGGGATGATAGGGGCATAACTCAGGGGCAACAGTGCTTTTAGCTTGATTTACTTGTGTTTTTTCATCTGAAGGGTATTTATAAAGTATTTTTTCATTGAGGTTAACTAAATCTTAATTAGTTTGTGTATTTAACACGCAGCTAATAAAAAGTGCATCTGCCAGTAAACACTCTCACAAGGTTGAAACAGGTTTACATACCTTTATTGTGGATTTGCTTTGTGGTAGAAAAGTTATTTATGTCTAGAGTAGTGATATAGTCACGCCCACATGGTACAAGAAATGCACCTGGGACCCGATATTTTAATCTGGGCAAAGTGGAGGGCAAACTTTGTGCTGCCCCTGCAGTTGCCTAGGTGTCCAAAACTACTATATTCAGTGGAATAACACATGGGCACTGTTCAACTGAATATAGGGCCAGTACTAAACTACCTAGTGCTGGGAAGACACAGCCCCAAAATAGGGCAGCTAATGGCTTGCTCCCATGCTAAATTCCCATATTCAAAGGGACCTATGTAAATGAGCCCATTGTGCATGTAAGACACTAAGGGACATTTGCATACCCATTACAGGCCCATTTACATAGCAAGTGAGACTGTACTGAGCAGCACTGCCCCGATTGCCCGTGTTCTGAGAGCCATCCCTGGTGCTGGTGGTGTCTCCTCCATTGGCAATCACCATCTTGTTCAGAAATAATATAGAACTTCCTGGTGGTCTAGCAGTACTCTTCCCCATCACTGATTGCCATCCCATTCAGACATAAAATATATATCCCTGGTGGTCTAGTGGTCCCCCCATCGCCAATTCACATCGCTGTCAAATTCAGAAATAAGATATACCTCCCTGGTAGCCTGGTGGTCCCTACCCTATCACCATTACCATCTCATTCAGACATAAAATATATATCCTTGGTGGTCTAGTAGTCTCCCCGCATTGCCGATCACCGCTCCATTCAGAAATAATATAGAACTCCCTGGTGGTGTAGTGGTCCTTCCTGTATGCACTCAGTCACAGCTCAATTGGTGGCCAGCCATGGTGGAGAGTGGAGGGCTGTGCTGGTTGCTGGCTTAGTTTTGGGGAGCAGGGTGGTGGGTCACTGCCTGCCAGGGTGGGGAGTCCACTAGATCACCAGGGAAAGGGTTACATTAGCTATATAGGGATCAGGGATGGGAAGTTACACTGGACACCAGGGAATATTTGCTATATGTATGGGCAGATGCTCAGGCAGGGGAGGACCACTAGCCTCCAGGGATATTTTTATTTCTGAATGGGATGATGGTTGACGTTGGGAGAGGGACCACTAGACCACCAAGGAAATGTTTTTGTTTTATCATTGGGCTGGCGATTGGTGGGGGCACTAAACACAAGGACCACTGTATTTGGGCTTGGGAGGGCTGTTGCATTTCCTCTGCCAACCGCTAGAGTTGCTTGGAAGTAAATCGAGGTTTCAATCAGCAGTATGCTTCGCACAAGGGGCCGATGCAAATGGCATTGCGCGGTGCACATTCTGGAAAGTGGTTAAAGACCTATTCTCTCCTCCATCCCAGCCCCTGCTCCAGTTATCCAGGCAGGTGATGTCTCCTTATTAGATCCTCTCTGTGGTCACAGAGTTTAACACATTTTCCACTACTTGCGCCTCCTCCCTCTCTCTACTGTCCCTCCTTCATTCCCCATCCACCCCAAATCCTCTCAAATGGACTGCCCTCCTTCTCCTCCTGCCCTATTTCCTGCTGATGCCCTCAAAGCTCTTCTTGCCCTTAATCCACAAAGGATAAGTGCCCTCCAGACATGACTCCAAAATCCTTTACCTGTTCGCTCCTGCTATCTCCTTCCTCTTGCTTCTCTCCTAAATTTCTTCTTCTCTCTTATCTCTGCTTCTGCTGACTGGAAACATGCTACTGTTATCCCTCACAAAAGGTGGTGATCCCGCCTCCCAGGAAACTACCACCCTATCTCTGCTCCCATTCTTGCTAAGCTCCAGGAACACTTGGTGCTATCCCATTTACCAGTCTGGTTTCAAGAAGTTCCACTGCATCACCTCCTCCCTCCCTCCTTAGACTCATTGACTCCATCCTTACTGGCATGGACCAGGACTCATTACCTCTGCTATCTTTGTTGACCTTGCCAAAGCTTTGACACAGTCTCCCACCCTCCTACTTGCCAAACTCTCTGCCACAGGGCTCTCAGATGCAGCCACCTGTTGGTTCCATTCCTGCCTTATGGGAAGGTCCCTAGGGGCTTGTTAATATCGGGTTCAAATGGGAGATTCCATGTTGCCACTTATATGTGTTAACTCAAGAGCAGTGCAGCATTTTCACATTATCACCCCTCCACCCAGTGCCACTGCTTGAAAGGACGGATGACGACAAGATTTGTGGAGTCACTAACATGTTGGAGTTGAACACAAGAACAGCTGCATGCTGAGCCACTGAGGAGGAACAGCTAGATCAGGAGCCTTGATATGTACATTTTATTTTAGAGAGGCGTGCACCGTTATCCCTGCATTTCTTCTTTGAAATATCCGGTGCTTTTTCCAGTCTGACATTGGCTGTTCGCTGTCTGGAGTTTTTCCTTCCAGTTTCTACACTCTGTCCCCATGAGCATGGAGTCCATGTGGTGGTAAAAAGCTCATCAAGCTAGGAGAGTCTTGTGGAGTTTTGTGAAGAACTCTTGCTGGTTTGGTACTCCTGGGCTCTCCTGTGAACTCTGAGTCTCTCAGTCATTGAGTCTGCTGGCATTTTTATCTTAATTTTAGTTTAAAACTCACCAAGGAAGTCTGAGAAAGATATTTGATATTTACTTTTATAGCAATACTTTTTCTTTTACCTGCTTTGACTACAGATTCCACCCTGTCTCTTTTTTTTTTTTTACCAGAATCTGGCCACTTTGATTTTAAAATACTGTATTAATTCCTGACATCTTCTAATTTATATTTTAAGCTATCCATTATTAGTTCTAAGGGATTTACTTGTGGTGAAGCACTTTTGCATGTATAGCAGTATAGCCTAGAGATTAGAGTAACATCCAGCAGACCTGGGTTTGATTCCACAGCCTTCACTTGCATACTGTGTGACTCTAAGCAAGTCACTTAATCAGTCCAGTGCTCCTGGGTCATCCCTGAAAACAGGCACTTGTACCCAGTCAGCCTTACCCGTTAGCAAAAAGAATACAATAAATAAATAAATAAATAAATAAATAATAAATAAATATATGGTTAAGTAATCCTAGCCTTAAACGTAAAAATTGCTGAAGTTCTCGCTTCTGTGATTCATTTGTGAGGACTCAGTTTCAGATTGTTGTCTTAAAAAGGGTGCTTGTTATTTGCTGTTTTAATGTATATAATGGGCCTATGCACTGTTGGGGTGGAGGTTCTACATGCATATCTGGGGTATGCAGCAACTCACAACCTACACACACACCCCACTTGGGATGCACTAAGGTGGGTGTGCAGCACCTACACACCCGATCCCCATGCCACATGAAAAGCAACGTGCTTGTGAGTGTGTGAGGGTGTGCCAGCACTATGCACCTTGCACCAGAGTGCAGTGCTGGCAGCAGGGGTGCACAGGGGTGCAGGTTATGCCAGGGAGAACCCAGCCATAAGCCCCTATGCGCCCATGAACACAGCAGGAGTCACCCAACAACAGGGTGAGTAGCCCACCCACACACTGGGGCCACTGCATACAGCCACCCGGTGTCTTCCACCCACCCCAGCACACATCAGACCCCAGGACACCCCCATGCAGGGACACAGGACTTGGATGCTACCCCAACCCGAATGGCACTGCCTGCCCACTCCCCACTAACGGTGGGGTACAGTGTCTCCCCACATTGCCAACTGCCATCCCCCACCCCATCCCTTGTGCACTACTCTGGTGCCAGAGGGCTGGCAGCATTGTCCTCCACACACCATCACAGCCACTGGCCCTTGGACATCCGCAGGGTGTGCTGCCAATGTGTGCTCTCCATGTATGGGATCCACTGTGGATCCCAGTCCAGGCATCTGATTGGATGCCTGGCTGGGTCTGTGACTCTGCCTCAGCCATCCTGCAGAGTCCTGCACATCGGAGGAGGGCTGTGGTCAGGTGGCAGCCAATAGTGACTACCGCCAGTGTGCACCTGTCCTCGGTGCGAGCTATGCGGTGGGGTATGCATGGTCTGCACCCTACCCACATGGCATAGGGCCCAAGATATTATACCCTGTTCTTTAAACTTTTTAAATTTTCTGCCAGTCTTTCATGTGGTGCTGGAGCTTACAGCAGGTGCACCATTTTTTTTCTGAACTTGACACAGTGTAGCAGTTTCAGAGGAGGTTGGCCAAAAAGCTACAAGAATTGCATCCGTTATTTCTAAAATTTACATTAGCCAGAAAACACAATCTCGGCTGTAGTTGTTACAAAGCTGTACTGCCATTATCAGAGTGTCTTAACATTGCAGTACCTTCTATCTCTGAAACCTCTGAAATTATTCTAGCTGCTCCAAGGAGTAAGTAAATCATTACTTATATTACTGGCAGATTTTTGGTTTCTATATATGCTTTCTGCTGTTATTTGCCTACTGTGTACGCTTTGTTGTGTATAATTATCTATTAAAATACATGTCTTACACTGTATTTTTAATATGGATGAGCTCTAATAATTCCTTGTGGTATACTGAATCTTTATTTGACTACAAGCACCATATATAAACATAGGCAGTTATAATATCTGCCTGTTTTTCTTGTTTGTTTTTATCTTAAGGTGCACAACATCCTGATAAAACTGACTTCCTGAACTTTGGGAGAAAGCTAATTGATTTTATTCAAAAAATCAACTGCAAAAGAAGGGACAAAATCTCTTGGAGTATAAAGAACATTGAGAACTGAAAAGCTTTATTGTATCTCCTGTGTCCTGACTAAGTTACTGAATTATTCTGCAAAATGGTATCTCAGCAAATTCTAGGTGAAACAACTTATATGAATTGTTACAGTCCAAGCAACTTTGCAGAATCCTGAACATCTGTACTCAAGACTTTAATTCCCCAGTTTGTTATATTGCACAGGCCTGCTATCTGCTACCTGTCATTGCTTAAATATCAGATAGAGGTTATCTCCCCTTTAATACAAAGATAAATATAAATGGTAATGACCAGGGGCAATTGTTAAAAGAAAATATCTCTGATGTGGAAAGTATAATGCCTGTTTTAGGAACCTTGGCCAGGGAAATGGATACTGATAGAATAATTAAAATAAATCAAGGGGAAAAGAATAAAACTAGGAAGAAAAGACAATCCTGTAGTCAACCAGTCAGCTAAGAAAGAGAAACAGAAAACAAAAATAAAACAAAACAAAGTACATGTGAAGAACCAAAACAGACTAGAATTTCTCTAGTTCAAATAAAATCACAAAAATTCCTACAGATGCCTCTGGGAGTAAAAGGGAAGAATTAAGAGAACTACTGCCCCTCCTTATATTGCACTTCTAACCCCAAATTTCAGGACCACCTGGCCTCCTAAAAAGGAGCCCAAGTCTCACCCAAATGGTTGACTCTTTCAGTTCTAGTAACAGTTTAAAAGGAGAAAGGAATGATAGTGGTTTGCAAAATCTATCTGGCCTGAATAGTGTAGACAAAAATCAGAGTAAACATCAGGACAATAAATCCTTCCAGTCAGGTGGGAGTGATGGCATTTCTATGTTAATTCAACAAATAGCCCTAATACTTCCCTAGATCAGGCAGACCTAGCCATACCAGTAAACTGGGAGATGTTGTCTTTGAACCACAGAGCACTGTCCATGGGTTAAAGAAATTAAATAACACTAACAAAAGCAAAATTTTAGAAGAATTGTAAAGGTGTAATTCCTTAGAAAATCTAATGACACCATTAGTTGGACTAATGATTTGGATCAAAACATGGAACAAATCACAGGAAATAAGTCATTCATTTATATCCCTTCATTGATTAGTCAAGACATCATGAGAGTAATGGAAAATCAGCATGCAGCCAACTTAACGTTACTTGAACAACTAATTACAGCCAGAAATGAATTTGAATCTCTGAAAGAAAACATTGCCGTCAATGGAGATAGGATGGACAATATAGTAAGACTCCTGCATGATATGCATTCCCTAGAGAGTCTCCTTTGATTCCACTGTCAGAAAACAGTGAAACTTCAGGCAATTATATGGTAGATGAAAACAGACATGATTTTTCCATAGTGATTATACCAAGCTCAGCAGAAAAAAATAGTAAAAATGTAAAAGGGGCATAGGAAAGGAGAGAAACAATACGATAAAGCTAAAAGCAAACCCAATGAGAATTTGATAATGTGTGACAATCAATCCACCACAGATCTGGCTAAGAATCCAAAGAGTATACCAACAGCAAGTGGTCCACTGAAGGAAAGTGAGGGACATGAAAAAGCGAACTCGATTAAGGGTGTCTGGTAACTCAGAAAATACTGTTCCTTTAATACTGAGTGACATTCAGAAACCCCATAATGACAAGCATACATCTCCATCAGTACCAAAGAACAAGCATACATCTCCATCAGTACCAAAGAACAAGTATACATCTCCATCAGTACCAAAGAACAATAGCCCTCTATCTAGTTTAAAAGTTACAGCTTTAGAAGAGTGGATGGCAAGTCTCCTAAAACTCTTCATCATAGAATTATGCAGTTATTAAAAAGGAACTGGATCTTTCACTTGAGGAGGATGATATTTTGGAATCTCAAGGCCCAGGGATGAGAAAGGGGAAATACTATGCAGAATATGTAGACTTACAGTGCAGTAACCATAGAGTTATGCACTATTTATGGAAGAATGCCTCTTTCTTTAACAAACTCAACTTGAAACCGGATCTGGGAGAAAAGGTGGATTTTTCTGCATAACAAAAATTAGGGTCCGGTCCGCCAACACTTTCTTTGTTTGGATGCCCTAAATGTACATGGAACAGACTTTAAATTAAGATATATTATTTGCAGTTTTTAGTAGCATATTACAAATGAGGCTAGGGAGAAATGGTATTCTAGAGGTCTTTAGACAGAAAAGTCTAACGGGTGATGGCCAAGTTGATATTCTGTTCAAAAAGGTGAAATACTGTGGTGAAGAGAGTACTACAACAGACACATTCTAGATAAGATGGGATTCTACATTGTAGATCTGGTAACACCATGGGTAAAAGAATCCTCCAACCGTAGCAATGAGAGCTATTTCAGTAACAAGCTAACACATCAAAGTCCACAAATGAAGGGTAAATTTACATCATCCGTATCCACTCAAAATAAATATCTTGCCCTAGCAGGCTATGATGGATGACCATTACAGTCAGAATCTGAAATCCACCCCCACCCAGGATGGAGTAGACCACACAATTAGCTTGCACTCCCATGTAAACTCTTCATTACTGCAGAACACTTAATCTCCTTGAATATTGCTGATCTTAATGCAAAATTCCATGAAATTGACCAAGTTAGATTTATTAAAATTTCTTGATCATGTGACGATGTGATTGACAACATTGAATTAAATGATTTTTCACCATCCACTGACTTGGATTAAAAATAGCTAGATCAGGAAGGAGAGCTGGGGGCTTAGTTACATATATTAAGGTAGGAGTTTTGAACATATGGCTAAAATAAAGGAGAATGATTGCTTTTTGGAGTAAGAATAGAAGGATCTACAAACTCATTTATTCTGTTTAATTGTTATATTCCCCTGCCAAATCCAAATATTATTCCAATAAGACCTGGGACAAACTTGTTGACTCGATTCTGGAGTGTCAGCTAGAACATCTGAATGCTCATTTGCTACTCATAGGAGATTTTAACACTAGAATTGGCATTTATGATGACTTAACTGATAATATAATCCTCAACTGTTTTATTTCCTTCTGATCTTACTTGTATTAGAACTTTTACTGATTTAAAATAAATCATCATGGGCATCCCTTAATAGAAATTATGACAACTAATCTATTATTCCCTTTAAATGGATGGCTGAAAAGAGATATACTGTACAGTGTCAGGCACCCCAACCTTTTGTTTTCACAATTGGGATCCTCTGTCCTAGATTTGGCACTCTGAGGGTCCAGTGGATGTCTGGGATACAGTTATTGTTTCTCCTAGAACTGACAGTGACCACTTCCCAATAATTCTTGATGATGGTCTTCTAACTTATAATGGGCATCTAATTAAGGAAGACAGCTTATTGCACAGACAAGAAATCAGACACTCTAAGAAACGGTTAGGGTCTGATGTTTTGAAAGCAACATTAAAACTAAGCTTACTTTCTTTTGCTAGAATGGTCTAAAAAATTAACAAAAGAAATCTCTCCTGAAGTTTTCGTAAGAATTTACAGGACTTTTCATAGAATTACTTAAATGGTCTATACACTGAAAGGACCTGTAATAAAACTCTGGTGTCCAGTAACGGCCGGTTTGATCTGAAATGTATAGCACAAAAGTAGAACTTTAGAGCAATTCTTAAATATGCAAAACTAAGGACAGATCGAGAGAGTGACTGTCCAAAACTGCAAGAAAGCACTATAAGCTTTTTTCAAAAGGAAAAGAAGGCCTTTATAAAAATCAATGGGCATGCATGCAGTCAGAAGAGGTAAAACCCAAAAGATTTCTGGATGCTTGTGGCAAAGGGCTTCAATGGTAGAAAGACAGTAGTAAATCATTTTATCCCCATGAATACCTGGATTGAATATTTTAAGGGTATTTTTAATAAGATAAAGCCCCACTTGGAGCCACTCTAGACCTAATTGTAAATACAGATTTGTTTAATCACTAAACAAAAAGTAGTATTACCAATTAGAAACTTAAAAGTAAATAAAGCTCCTGGACCTGACAGGATCCCATCAGAGGTCTATTTGTGCTTGGGCAGATACTCTGTAAAAATTTTTCAATAATTGTATAATTAAGAATTTTGTTCCAAGTTCATGGAATGGTTCAGTAATCATTCCCATACACAAAAAAGGTAACAAAACAGAGCTAAAAATTATAGGCGATTAGCCTTATTGATATATTTAGAAAATATTTGCAAGTTAGACTAAGCAAATTAAATGATGAAATTAAAATGTTGGTGACTTATATTTACAAACAGGTTTTAGGGAACAACACTTCACTGTGGGATAATTGTTTTATATTGCATAATCTTTTCGAAAATGTGTGAGGCTCAGATGTCAAAAATTATCTGTAGTAATCATTGACTTCACTTCTGCATCTGACACTATTGACAGAGAGACTCTCTGGACAATAATGTATAATTGGGGTATCTCTCCTATGTTGATCAGCATTGTCAGAACTCTATATTCAGATATATGAGCACAAGTGAGAGTAGGTCCAGGCTCTCATCTGTCAGATGAATTTTATAGAAATAAAGAGGTTCAACAAGGTTGTATTCTTGCCACCACAATATTCTTTATATACAGTACATCAACAAACTTCTAATTGAAATCCAGCATTCCAATACTGATTCTCCAAAATTAATTATACAGTATGCTTTGCTCTGCTTTAGCTTATGCAGATGATCTGCTTATTTAGTTATTTATTTATTGAATGGCTAGGATTACAAAATACCTTTGAACCAGTGGTTCATTTACAAAGGTTCTATGTCAAATATAATAAGGTGTCAGCATGGCTTAGTTGGTAGCACATCCACCTCTGGACCAGAAGGTCGTGGGTTCTTGTCCCACATTGGGATTAGACTTGCACCCAAAATGCTGGCATCTGAGTGCAGTATTAGGGGTGCTCTACTGCTGGGGTGTGACATCCTTCAGATGAGACATTACACCGAGGTCCATTCTGACCATCCTGGTGCTGTCCTGGTGGGTGTCCAGATGGAAGTAAAAGAACCCAGGGCATTCTTTGCAAAGAGCAGGGACATTCTGGTGTCCTGGCCAACATTCCCTTTCCCATAAACCAGTTCATGCAATTGTCCAGGCTGTGTGGGGTTGTTGATGTGTGATATGGCTGCCACTACACATTCTGTCACTTCACTACCAGGCTAGCATTGCTTGTAAAGCACTTTGGGATACACTGTGTATGAAAAGCACTATATAAATGCTGATTCTTCTTCTTCTTCCTCAAATGTGGAAGGTCTCCAAACACTAATGTTTCACTCGAGCACTTTGAGTTTCATCTGATGTAGTTGAAGTGTTCAAGTGAAACGTTAGTGTTTGGTGACCATCCACTGTGGTTTCACTCTTCAGTCCAACAGTTTTTACAGTCATCTCTAGTGATTGTCTGGTATGTGTCTGCACTTCTGCAATAAACATTTTTAAGATGAACCAGTTGGAGTAAGTCTCTTTTTGCTACAGGTGCTGTTTGTTCTTACACAAGTTTCCACAGACAAGACTGGTTAGGAGTTGCTTAGAAGAGAAAAAGAAATGGAAAACAGGCTGCACTCAATCACCTTGGTATGCATATTTAAAGAACCTAATGAATCTGCATGGCTTAGATGACCTTCGCCTTCTCTGACAGGAACATTGTTCTAAATGATCAATGCAAACCCTTGATTAAGAAGTTTGTGGTCTCTTATCACAAAGAGAGGGACCTAGATTACATTAGTACATCCAGATATGCAAAGTGATGCGTGACAGATGACTGCATTCACTGTTATAGATACTATCTGGATGTTCTGAAAGATCCATTTCTGTGAAAATTATTTTCTCATTGTAAACTGGAATTGTTTGACTCTAATTCTCTGTCTGCCATGTTTAGAGATTCATGTAACTCACAAGATCCCTACTGTTCTTGTAATAAAAAAGAAAAAGAAGATTTGTGTCATGGAATTTTAAAATGCTCATGGTATCTTTAGGCAAGAAAGAAATTGTTATATCCTATAATTAATTCCATATGCCAATCTGATGACAATGTAATTCTGATTATTCTCTTCACTACAGAAGATGAATACATTATACATGCAGTGGCTAGGTATCTATGTATAGCCTCGAGGAAAGGAGGGAGAGGGGGACATGATAAAAACTTTCAAGTACCTCAAGGAATCAACAAAGTCCAAGAGGGTAGCATCTTTCAAAAAGAGGTGTGCAAGACCAAGGGGCACAATTTGAAGATGGGGGGCTCAGGAGGTAATTTAAGGAAGTATTTTTCACAGAGAGGTTGTGGATGCATGGAAGGGCCTTCCGGAGGAGGTTGTGGAGTCAAAACAGTGGTGGAATTCAAGCATGGATGGGACAGTCATAAGGCAATTCTAGGGGTGGGGTGGAAGAAGTAGGCTGCTGGTTAACTAGGATCTGCAGCTAATCCATTAGGTAGGGAAATGGGCAGACTGGGTGGGCCAAGCGGTCCTTATCTGCCATCAAAATTCTATGTTTCTATGTTTCTATGTAAGTCAGAAAAAGGCGATTAAGCAGGCCTGAACACATTTGTTCTTTTTATATCTTATTATTTAAATGATTTTGTAAATATTTAAAAACTTATATTACGCTTTTAAAGTTTGTAATGATCGTTGTATGTTAAAAGGATCGAGCAATAAACTATCAACCTACCTACGACCTTATGGGAAGAACCCAATCCATTCAGATCAGAGATAAAATATCTCCTCCCTCCCCATAACCACTGGAGTTCCTCAGGGTTCTGTTTTGGGCCCACTGCTATTCTCAGTCTTCCTTAATGACCTTCCATTGCCTTCCCTCACACCTCCATCCACATGGACGAGGATGATATCATCCTGTATACATCCAGCTCACCACGCATGATGTAGCTGCCAGACTCCAGCATGACTTTGATACGGTTCAGCTCTGGTTTTGTGCAAATCAGCTGTTTTGAATGCTAAGAAGACAGTGTCCATAACCTTTGGCACTAAGCAGACTGTATCGGCTCCCATCTCTCCCCTCCTTCCACACCCTAGATGGGATTTTACTTGAGGACAGTACCTTCTTTAGGTACTTTGGGGTCCGCTAGACCAGAACCTCAACTTTGCTGGACATGTTGACTTCATTCAAAAAAAACTGCACCCCAAATTGGGTGCCCTATATAGAAACCGTCTGGTGGATTCAATTGCCGCCACCATGCACGTGTCCTGAAAATGATCCTGTGTATTTTTGACTATGGGGATGTAGTCTACAGTGCTACTCCCAAATCTTCCCTAACCAGGCTAGACACTCTTTCATTCCTTCTGCTGTTTTGCTCTTGACTGCCCTTCCGCACCCATCACTGAAACCTATACCAGTCTCTCTCCCTTCTCTCTCTGTCTTGGAGACAGGCGCCATAGGCACAGCACCAGCTTTCTAGCCAAATTCTGGTTCCTCTCTCCCCAATATCTCTCCTTCTCTTTCACTCAGACCATTCTCTCTCACTCCCTTAGAAACCTCGGCAGGCCAGGGCTTTCTCCCACCACTTCCCAAAATTTTAAATTCACTTCCTATGGCCATCCACCACACCACACCACTTCCCCTCATGTCCTTACCTTCCTCCTAAAAGACCATTACTCTGTTTCCTGCAGCTGTGGTTAAACACTGCTCCACCCTTACTGCCACTCTTGTTCTGTTTAACATTTAATCGCACTTTTCTATGTTACTCATGCAAGTGTTTGTTTCGCTAACATACCTCCCCACCCTTATTACCCCTTTTGTTCTGTAACATATGACAGCACTTATCTACGTTTCTGGTGCTAGTATTTGCTTAATTAATCTTCCTAGTATTTTTTCTGGAACTGTAATGTATGTCATCAATTGGCATCATGTATTTTGCTGATTGTATCTCTTATTCAAATTGTCTTACTGTAAGTTCCTTTTGGTTGATTGTATCTTATACTGTTTCCCATTTCCCTCCCCAGGATGCATCTGGAAATGAGCATTCACTGCTCTGTATGCCTTTCCTGGTGAAACGCTTAAAATAAATAAATAACTAAATAAACATACTCTGAATATTGGACTGCACCAATATCCAGGTCCCCTCCCCTTCATTTATATTGTGCCCCATCTGACTTTTGCCTGGGTGCAAATCGAGTTTGCTCATGCTAACCAGGCTTTTCAATATAACTCTTCTGCAAAAGCCCACTTGCATGGGCAAACTTGTTTTGTGCCCAGGCACACTTTTGAATATCAGGTCCCTGATGTTTTGTTCAGGATACACTGGGCTTCTTCAGATGTGTTCAAACTGCATATTCCACCTATATAGACTTGATTTGCATATAATTAATTATTAATTAATACCAAGATTTAAGTGACAAACAATTCCAGAAGTAAAAAGTGCAGGACTAAAGCTCATCACAGTCTGTTATATAGAAACATAGAATTTGACAGCAGATAAGGACCTCTTGGCCCACCCAGTCTGCCCATTTCCTACCTGATGGATAAGCTGCAGATTCTAGTTAATCAAAAGCTTACTTCCTCCTACCCCACTAGAATTGCTTTATGCCTAGCCCATGCATTCTTGAATTCCCCACTGTTCTTGACATCACAACCTCCTCAGGAAGGTTGTTCCATGCATCCACAACTCTCTCTGTGAAAAATACTTTCTAACATTACCTCTGAGCCACCCCCATCTTCAAATTGTGCCCCTTGTTCTTGCACATCTCTTCTGAAAGATACTACCTCTTGTACCTTGTTAATTCCCTGAGATACTTGACAGTTTCTATCATGTCCCCTCTCCTCCTTTCCTCAAGGGTATACATATTAAGCTGCTTTAGTCTCACCTTGTATATTTCTTCTGGTGCAGAACTTCCACCATTTTGTTGCCCTCCTCTGAACAGCCTCCACTCTGTCTATGTCTTTTGGAGATGGGGTCTCTAGAATTGCACGCAGTACTCCAGATGGGGTCTCACTGTCTGTAAGAGAGGATAACAACTTCCTGTTTTCTACTGTTGATGCTTCTCCCTATGCATCCCAGTATCTCCCCAGCCCTCCTTACTGCCTTCTCACATTGCTTGCCCACCTTTAGGTCATCTGATATAATTACTCCTAGGTCTCTTTCGATTTTTGTTGTTATTAACTCACCCCCATTGTGTACTCTTCCCTGGGCTTTTGTTTCGAGATGCATTACCTTGCACTTCTTTGCATTGAATCTGAGCTGCCACATATTTGACCATTCCTCCAACCTTGCCAAGTCCTTTTCATTCTTTCCAACCCACCTTGTGTATCAACCCTGTTGCAGATCTTTGTGTCATCTGCAAAGAGACATACCTTTCCTTCTAGGTGCTCTCCAATGTCACTTATAAAGATATTAAAGAGGACCGTCCCAGTATCAAACCCTGCAGTACCCGCTAGTTACCCTCCTTTCTTCACTGTGGACTCTGTTTACTATTACCCTTTGCATCCTGTTGTCTAGCCATTTTTTAATCCAGGCTGCCACCTTGGGACCACTCCAAGGCTGACTAACTTGTATATTAATCTTTGTGTGAGGACTGTGCTCTAATGCCTTGCTAAAAATCTAGGTAGGCCATATCCACAGCCCTCCCTGGTATACTACTACTTTTGTCACCCAGTCAAAGAAATCTATTAGGTTCATCTGACATGAACTTCCTGCTGTGAAACCATGTTGCCTTGGGTCCTGTACCCCACTGGCCTCCAGGTACTCAACAATTCTTTTCTTCAGAAGTCATTCCATCATTTTCCCTACCACTGAAGTCAAACTAACTGGTCTATAGTTTCCTGCCTCTGCCCTGCTCCCACTTTTATGAAGTGAAATCACATTTGCCCTCCTCCAGTCCTCAGGTACCACTCCATCCTCCCATGATTTGTTAAAGAGAGTAGTCAGTGTTGTTACTAGCTCTACCCTTAGTTCTTTTAGTATTCTTGGGTGAATCCCATCAGACCCATTGCTTTGTCCACCCTCAGTTTCAAGAGTTCTTTCAAACCCTTTCTTCTGTGAATGGACTGGTATTGACCCCCTATTCAGAGTTTCTCCCTTGTTTGGTTTAGGTACCTCCCCTCCTCATCCGTTGTAAATACTGAGCAGAGTATCCTGCTTTTCACTGTCACCCTCTGTGCACAGTCCCTCCCTTTATTAAGTCTCTGTATCCCTCCCTTGGTCTTTCTTCGCCCCTAATGTACCTATAAAAGGTTTTATCCCTTCTTAACAGATTTGGCTATCTTTTCCTCAGTTTGTGCCTTGCTATTCTGACTGCCTTCCCTGCCTCCTTCTACTTTAACTGATAAAGTTCTCTGTCCTGCTCCTTCTGTGTTTCCTTATATTTCCTGAATGCTATCCTTTTCTCCTTAACCATCTCTGCCACCTCTTTGAGAATCATAGTGGTTTTTCCTTCATTTTGTTTTATTGATTTGCTTTACACAAAGGTTTGATGTTTCCAAGTATGGCTGTTTTGATTATTCTCCATTGTTCCTCCACCCCTACTTCTTGCCCATTTGCTAGTGCTTTTCTGAGGCACTCTCTCATTTTCCCCAAAGTCAGCCTTCCTAAATTCCAATACGCTTTGTTTTTGTATGGCTTGATCTTTATGGCTGTGTTTATTGTGAACCACACTGTTTGGTGGCCACTTGTTTCCAGATGGCTACCCACTTCTAAATCTGATATCCTTTCTCCTTCCCCATTTGAGAGTACCAGGTCTAAGATTGCTCCCTCCCATATATACAGACTAGGCACCAACTTCAAAGTTAATACTGTAAACACATTATTTTGGGTTCCTCAGGAGGTGATTTATGTTACACAGTACAGTCAGCTATTTTAGCAAGTATATGGTCTTTGCTCCAGTTTCTGAAAAACAAAGATAAGAACAGAAAAGCAAATTAAAGTTCTATGTCCTGCATTTCTATAGACCTATTTAGTCAATAGCTGTCTCCACTTTTTATCTACAAAATGCTGCCAGATCAATACTATCATTGAGACCTTTGTTTTCCCTGGCCCCAAGCTCATAAATCTAAAAGTTTTCCCTGGCTCATTGTCCTTTCCAGGCAGCACCCCCGGATGACCTTCTCGATACCCTATACATCTTACAGTATGTTCTCTTCCTTCTCTACTGACATTCTGTGCAATAGCATAGGACATTTGCTAATTTTCCAAGGTACATATGTATCCTCCAACACGTATTTCAAATTATTATACTGTGCAACCCACATAGACAGATCCACAGAACACAATAGAAGACAGATGACTCAACTGACTCACAATTCATGAATTGTCAGATATTTAGCATCTTTCCTGTCTTGAGGTTCTAAAATGTCTTGGTGTTGGTGCACAGATTGAACACATCTGTGAAGAAGCCCAGTGCATGCTGGGTAAAATGTCAGGTGCATTTCTTGTACCATGTCAGGATGTGAATATGTCACTGCATGAGGCATAAATAACATTCTTTTTTAATTTAATATAATTTGAGTTTTTCACCTTTGTAATTTACAGCTTCACCAACAAAAGGGAAAGGCCATACAATGAGACAATCTGTGATTGTACTACCTGAGCTTCCTGAATAGAGGTGCATAATATGCAATAATAACCATAACTCTCTCATGAGCTGTCTGTTAAACTAAAGAAGGCTCTTCTTCATGGTTGCATTATCCTTCAATTAACAGTTGGAGGCCTGACAAATAAATAACCTTTTTCACCACAATGAAAATCTGCAATGAAGGTATGTAAACCTTTTAAACCTTGTGAGATGGTTTACTGGCGGTGCAATTTTTCTTGGCTGAGTGTTGTGTGTTCTGTCAGCACCTTCGCGACTCAGTGCATGCCCATTCTTGTGTATTTAAGCACCAGGTTGTGAATGGTATAAGCCTCTGATGAAATGCTTCCAAGTGTGAAATGTTAGCTGGCATCTACTTTTCCATGACTCGCCTGTTGAGCTGTGAGTGTTAATGCTTTGAATTATTTTTGTCCCATATTAAAACCTATGGAATGTATTTTCTATGAATACTGGTATGTTCTTTTGCATTCACTTGTGTACTTGCGCAAGGAGCGTCTTGCCACAGTATGACTTTTTGAGGTGTGTGACCCTCCGATCCAATGCAGTGCTCAGTGTAGCAGGCATGACCCTACGCCACCAATAGATGCTGAGCTGTCTATGACAGCAGTTCGGATGCTGTGGTCTTCACTTGAAAGAAAACCACCGTGCAATCAGCGGTAATGTGTGTATTTAGCATATTGATGTCACCCGCCCCTCCGCTTGAAATCCCTCACGCCCTCCTCTGCTGCTATCCTCCCCACTCCCTCATTACTGCCCTCCTCCCATTGTGTGCTGAGGGGGTGCCCAACTCCTCAGCTCATGCACCTCCCCAGCACATTGTATTGCCAACAGGTGCCCGATCCCTGTTGGCTCCAGCCCCTCCCAACAAACACCCAGGTGGCATGCTGAGATATGCCAAAACTTCCCACAGTTTCTTTATTTTTTGTTTACCTATAAAACAGAAAATGGTCCTCATTGAGTCCGGTGCTCCTCCCACAACCTGCACCCACCCTCTGTACACCCCACACCCCTCACCCTATACTTACCTCTGGAGCCCAGCGCAGTGATCTTCAGTGGACCGGAACACGACTGCACTCTTCAAATTCGACCACGAACTGAAGAAATGCCATAAGCTGTATAATGGCATAAATGTTTTTTTTTCAACTTTGGTGTATGTCTCAGCCTTTTTTGAATTTTGACACAAATTTTCAACATGGGGTTCTTGGGACCCCAATTCATGAATTCAGTCACTGTCATGCCATTATTCGTCCTGAAAGGTGATTTCACCGTCAGTGGAATCACCTTTCGGGACAGATTAACAAAATGACAGTGTCACTTATGAGGTGGGCTCCCAAGAAGCCCATGTTGCAAATTTGGTGAAAAATTCCAAAAATGACTGTGTTACAAGCGCAGCATTGTGCAGTTTCCACTACATTTGTAACTTCCGAATTTGTAATAGTTATCACTCAGATTTTCAACATTGGCATTTTTCACACCACCTTATCAAAAGTACAGCTGTCATTTTTCATATCCTGCCCAAATGTGTAGACATCCGGGCGCAACAGCACAGTCAATGGAAATCAATGTTCGGGACAGATTAAGAAAATCACAGTGACACTGTTCACGAGCGGAGGTCCCAAAATGCCTATGTTGAAAATCTGGTGAGAAAATTCCACAAAATGACTGTGTTACAAGCGTGCATTTCACAGTTTCCACACAGGCTCGTAACCTTGAGAACGACCAGGGCATTAGGGTTCCTAAGACAGACAGTTAAGAAGTATGAGGCTGAAATGTAAATCAGATGCAAGAGGAGTTGCAGAGAGATACTTTGTTGGGACATGGGTGCTGAAGGGACATGGATACAACTGGGGGCGAGAGCCTGCATAAATGCCACACACCACTGCAAATACCTGCAAGTGAACGTTTGGCATTGACAAATGCTCGTTTACAAAGGTATATCCTGTTTGAGGTTAATAGATTGCAGGTCCTTGTGTTCACCAAGTCCTCTGTGATTTTATTTTGTTTCCTTTATCTTCTGATTCTGCACTAACTGTTAAATATTCCACCAATCTTCTTGGCCCTCTAAGTAAAGTTTTAAAGATAACAAAGCTAGACCCTGACTCCAATAATGCTTCACCTCATAAAAGATTCACAATGTCTATAACCTGCCCATATTATTTATTGCAGTATGTCAGTGTACTGAATTAATAGAATTATTTAGATAATTTCTGGAGCAAGGTTTCTTCAGAAGAAGCTTAACCAGTTTTATTAGAGACAGTTAGGTTTCATTTTATCTCTAGTCCAAACCATGAATAACCAACTCTTTCCCATCAATATCCAGGTCACACCTGAATCGAGCATGTTGCTCAGTATGTTTTCCTGGTAAACTCAGAATAAATAAATATCCACTGGAATATCTATTCTCTTTTTCTAGATGAACTTGCTGTACTTATTGAAAATGCCCAGCCAAATGTTTATGAAAACTCACCAAATTAACTCTCTTGGTTATTTCATTTAGGTAGACCATTAATAATAATATAATTTCAATTAAATATTTCTCTCCACATGATTCGTTTGGTATTAAATTCTACTGTAATAACAGTCTTATCACTTTGATTTGTAAACTTCTAATGATCATATTTAATTACTGAGCTCCTTCTATCCTTAAAAACCAAGACTCATTTACATTATTAACTGTTTCTTGAAATTCCCAGCCCCAACTTGATCATCTATTTCGAGTCCTTTGTCAGCCATTTTTATTCTTTGTTTTTCATTACTATTATTTTCCCGTGGTTTTTCAGCCAGACACTCAGTAAGCACTGAGAGTACCCCCAGACCTGCTAGATGGCACCTTAACACAATCAGTTTGCTTGCTGGCTGTGCCCTTGCTCCCTCAGCTGGCACCCATGCCCAGAGTGGTCCAGCTGGCTCCCTGCCCATGCCTCAGAGGATGCCTCAAGTGTTGATGTTCCCTCTCAGACTCTAGAACTAGCATTCACTAGACTAAACTAACAGGCACCACAAGGGTATCTTGCTTTTATCTGTTTTATAGCTCCTCCCACCAGCTATACCTTCAGGGGATGATGTCAGGGTGTTACTGTCCTGTGGCCAACATCTGGTGAAAAACCACCTCACTCTACTGTAAGGTTTTGTCTCTGGTGGGATAAACCCAAACATATCGGTTGTAGTGGTCATAGATAGCTAACACATTGGTAATGTTCTGCATGCTTTCAGCTTGGTGCTCAGAAAATCCATGTACTCTAATTTCAGTGAACCACATGTCTCAATAGTGACCAGTGGGCAGTTCTCTGAGATAAAATTTTCCTTGGACACACCAAGCACAATGCTTACAGTTCTATATTTCTCCATGCCTGCCACCATCATGCAAGAATATTTCAGAGCAAAATAAGCTGCTTCCAATAAAGGAGCTGTGATTAATTACAGTTCTTACTAGTAGACTGTCTCACATGGACAATTTACTTTCCCTCAATAGCAGGGAACTATCCAAATGAGAATGGGGTACTTGGTTTAACCTTAACCATGATAGAGCCCAAATCTATGCAGGGGTATGTAGTAATATTAATTGCACATAGGTCCTTGAACTGGCACACAACACAGTGAAGCCCCCACCCTCTCATCTCTTATTGGGCTCAGAAAGTGGCACAATCTGTCCCATACTGTAGGTGCTGGTCATGTATTTTATCCAGTTGGATTTGCTTGGGTTCATCTCCGAGTTTTGAAATGTTGTTTGCACTGGGTCTCCACTTCAACATAATCCTGGGGCTGGACATCCCATGCAGAGTTCTGGCCTTGTCTGTTGTCTTTCTTCAGCCTTTGGGAACAGTCAGATGAGGTCCTTGGGACCAGAATCAGGATAGGATGTATTATGTTATCAACAACCCAGGAATTTAAAAATCTGGTCCTGCTGGATGTAAACCATGGGAGTGAGAAATACTGTACAACAGTACCACAGGGCTGGCACAAATATTTTGCAAAGCCTCTGGGCTCTCCACATGCCAGGGGTTCAAAATGCCGTCTCTTCTTTCTTGATTTGAAGGAGCCCTTTGCTTCTCCTCTCTGTCTGTGATCTGCTGAATGAACCCTATAATTAAATTCATTTGTTCAAAGACAGATTCAGTGCAAGATGCTTCAAATTAAAGTCTCTGTTCCTCTTGACTCTCTCACTATCTTGTTTGATTGACTTTGCACAGTACCAATAAGCACCTGCCTTAGTGGAAAGCACAAAAACGTCATCATTGGTGGAGGAAGCTAAAGAGATCTTGATACTAGACTTCTCTCAGAACAGGCAGCATGAATCAGCTTGCAAATCACACTTGGAAACATTTTCTGTTACAGTCACTGCAGTTGCTGATCTGTGCAACACTGCATCCTCTTTCAAGCTTACACTACGGTTTGACTGTGCATGTGCCCAGCACAATGCTGTTTCACAGGATCGGCCTTGCATATTTAGAGCCCAGAGGTGGTCCTACTACTGTTCACTAACAAATTATAAGTCCAATATGCTGAGTCCCTTAATGGCCATTCTCCTCTTAGACATATGTGAATAAAGCTGCCTGGGACAACATGGCTGATTTCTTAATCGCACATAGCTCCTTAAAGCAACATTCTTCCATTTTGAAACAATTCTTCAATGCATATTTAAACTCAGAAACTCATTTTCTCTTAACACAAACTTCTGTTGCACCCATGGCTCTGTTTAAGCATCTTTTATTAGCTGATACATGGTAGTGGGTCAGTATGGGGCCCTCCAGCATGGGAGGAGTCAACCTAGGGTCTTATTGATTTTGATGGGACCACAGTGCAGCAATAATAAGATTTAGAGCACCAGACAATATTTAACTTTATAACGCAATTAATTGTCTGCACAAAGTTCTCCAGTCATGCAGTAGGGTTCTGTTATTAACATGTAGGTACTCTTGGCAGCTCCCTCCTGAGAGGCTGATTCCTACATGGGGCTTTGCAGATCTAACACTCCACTTATTGCCCTTAGAGACATGATGTTAAAACATTTCAGTTCTGTTCAGATCCTGTACCTGTGCTCTACTGTCAGTCACTGGCTTCCCCATCAGAAAAGCTTAATAAGACCTCCTTGTGTAAGACTGGGACCCTCAGAGTCCAACTCTCCTGTAACTTTTGCTAATCTGAAGGGGGAGTTGGCCATGGTTCTGTTGGATGAGGACCACATAGGTATTATGAGATGCTGTGGTTCCTTCACCTGGGGTAGAAATAGGGATACCTGGACACTGTACTTTTTACCCCCAGGAAGAAAGGCAGTTCATCACCCCACATAGTAGCACTAACCCCAAACAATAAATGTGACAAGATAAAAAACTGCAAATACAACCAGTGTGAAATGTAATAAATCAGAATTTAATTATGGGAGGGTAGTGAAAACAAGGGTAGCAAGGGAAGGATTGCATCATGTGAACCTGTCTCTATGCAAATAGGATAACATAATATAACTCAGTATTTCCAAGACAAGACCAGAGTGATCCTCCCTAGCAGTCCACCTGAGTTTCCACCCAAAGGACTTGTGGAAGAGCTCTCCAAACAGTTGTGGTGGGTGCCACACCAGTTGGATCATTGACTAGCAGATATGGGGCCCATTGGTGCACTTAAAATAATTATCACACAAGCAAAGTCAAACAAATTAGAGAAGGGGCCCTATTTGTAATTGCAAAGAAATGACTGATGTCTGGCCTCTGCTTCTTCTGCCTGGGCCTACAAGTCACACTTGTACAATCCTGCCTAGGTCTTTAACTCAAGTCCTTATCCAGTTAACTAAACATTTAGGTGCAGCACCAAAACTCCAGTTTCCTTCTGGTTCTTCTGAAGACCTCTGAGGGCTGGTTTCCTCTGAACAACTCTGTGGGTTGGCAATGAAAAGTGGTGTTCCTCCGGCTAGGCTGCATCTCCATCTCTCTCTCTGTCACACACACACACACACACACACACACACACACACACACACACACACACACACATCTGAGCTGCCTCCTTTGCTGGACTGGATCAAGATTTGACTGGTTACTTCTTGGAGGGCAGCTGAGCTACAGGAGTCATCGCCCATGACTCCCTGCATGGCAAGGCCATACTCTGGGAAGACAAGCACCACCCCTCTGGCTGTGAACACTGATTGACATCAGCTCCATTCAGTGACTGTGAACAGAGGCAAACCACATGCACCTCTTACCTCTGCTCCTCCAGGGCTCTGGCTGAAACACTTTCCATCTCATGCAGTGGCTCCACAGTCTCTGGGTCTGCTGAGTCAGAAGATGCCCAGCTGGGTATAGCTGTTAAGGAGTGCTTGCATTTTCCAACAAAGGCCTCTTTCCTGTACTGCTCAGAAGGCACACTCAGTCTATTTTAGTAAACTACAAAGTTCAGTTCATAGGCACACTTCTCAGACTACCAGGTCTGCAGAGCCTTAGTAGCTGCAATCTCATTTGGTCTCTCACACACAGCCTCATGACTGTCAGACTGGTCTGGATGCTGGCCTGAGCCTAGTTCTTTCTTCAGTAGTGTCTCTTATAGGTTGAACCCCAGGATCAGGGGTATAAAGTTAGGGCACACAAGGTTAAAATATTCATGTATGCAGATGATATCCTGTTACACCTCTCCCAACTGAAAACCTCTATTTCAGCTGTTTTGAGACAATAAAAGAATATAGCCTGCTCAATTACAAAATTAACTACATAAAATGCAGATCTTTCCTTGAACTCTAGAACACTTAAATCTGAAGTTCTGGAAACGAGCTGCAATGGTATCCTCAAATCTCAAGTATTTAGGTATTATGTTGTCTAGGAGTGATTGGGGACCAAAATAGGCAATTTAGACTCCCTTTGTAGGTGATACAGCAGGACCTGGCCCACTGGAAAGACTTGCCTCTATCATTGTGGGTTGGGTAAGTTTGTCTAAAATGAATATTCTACCAAGGATTTTTTATCCACTTAACCAACTCAATTTGTGCTACCCCTAAATTGGTTTAAATATGTACATTTCATTGTCTCAAACTTTATTTGGCAGAGTAAACCTCTGAGGAAAGCGTATTACAAGATGGTTGCCCTAAAAGATAGGGAGGGTTAGGGTTTGCCTCATTTCAGACTATACTATTAGGCCAGCCAGGCAAGTAAATACCTGCACTGGCTAATGACCCCAGAAGAGAGGATTAACCTTTCATATGTTCCCATATGGCTCACCATAGGGCAGGAGTTAATCAATGCAGCAGGTATATCTCCGTAGGCTCATTACATATCAGACCTAAGGACTACCCCAAAGAACTTGTTAACATTCTGGTTTCAGTCTCGGTGTGGATCCACACCCGACTTTTCTTTTTTGAAGTATAAGTACACCACAGACCCCAGGCAACTACTTATGAGAAACCCTAATTTTAAAATAGGAGGTAAATGATACATGCACAGTGGCTTCCATAATTAGAAAGTGCAGAGCCAGACGACCTTTGTTCAGGGGGGACTAGCTATTCCTCTGAGGACATCATGATGAAATATAAGATAAACAAAGCCCAGATTTTTAAAGTTTATCAGATTCGCTACTTGCTGGTGACCAGGGTGAAGTTTTGTCTGGATAAGGCAATATAAGGAAGGGTTTTAATTCACTCACTGCTTTAGCAAACCTCCCACATGCAGTTTCAAATAGTTATGCCAGTATGTATGTATGTATGACCTGGCCTTTGCCTCATGGATGGAGCCACTGGGTACTGGGTTTCCCATTTCCTCAACATGACTTTGACTGAATAGGATATGGAAAAGCTGTTACACTTATATTTCACAAGACAGGTTAAGGCTTATGCAATTCCAAATATTAAATAATATGTACCTAACTCCAGTCAAACTCCATAAAATGGGAAGACTCATCCCCTTTATGCACAAGGTGCAAGTTAGCGATAGGAATATCCTCCATGTCTTTTGGGATTGCCCTAGTATAGCCTCATTGTGGTTAACAATTCAGCAAAAACAGACCTATTATTGGGTATAGAAGACTTATTTACTCCTGAAATTTGTGTGGTTGGTGATTATGCCAGGGTAGATGTGGCTCAACGCAGATATTATATAGCCATGATAGCCTCTTCTTAAGAAATTAGTGCTTTGTTACTGGCAGGATATAGAGGAAATCTCATGCTCAGAATGGCTGCAGGAACTTCTGGCCAACTTAAGAACTGAGCACATGATTGCCAGTCTGCATAATCGCTGCCCAAATATAAGAAAATCTGGGACGTTACATACTTTGTATATGGTATAGGCTCCTGAACAAGGGTTGGTTTATGAAAGCTCCTGTATGTTAGCTGTACTAGATACCAGGGAGGGGAGGGATTAAGGAGATATGCATGTTTGCTGTCTGCTTCTGTTATTGTCATTGTCTTGTTTTGTTCAGTTCTGTGATGTATAAATTGGAAACTTTAATAAAGTGTATTTAATTTAAAAAAGTAGTGTCTCTTATTGGGTTTAGAACTTGATGCTTTATTGGCTGACTAATACCATGCATCTGGTTTTCCTGGCTTGGCTCTGCAAATCCTGAGATCACCATTGGTGAAATCTAAGGGCATATATTGTCTTTTTGAACACATAACAAAAGTTAACAAAAGGGCTATCTATACAGAAATAAAAATAGTTTGTCATTACATGTAAAAACTATAGTAAATCAAGTACTTCTCCAGCTTTGGAATGCAATTAAATTTTATTGGTTAATTTACCAAATACAACACTCCAAAATATGTGGTTGCATTTAGTAACATTGTCAGAGTCACCGTTAAAGTAAACAGGAAAATCACTGTGACTTATATCAAAAGTTTGGAACTATACCTCCTAAACAGAGAGTTCAATATTCAGCATTAACATTTTTCCACAAGGTCTTGAATACAAAACACCTATTTATATTGTACTTATGTATATACTAAATATTTTTATACTTTTATTGCATGATTTTAATGATATCAATGTTATGTAAGTTGTAATTTTGCATACCTATTGTGTACACTTTTCCCCAGGCATGACTGAAAACTGGTCTTTGATCCAGATCACTTTACTGGTAGATCAAATAAATAAATAAACAAACAAAAAGAAATCAATATATATATGTGACAACCATAGAACCTCCGACTCCTTCCTTCAGTCCTTGTCGGGTCAGAGGGCTCTGTCTGCTTCTGTGTAGCTCCTGCTACAGTCTTGATCAGTGTAAGTGGTTCAATAGGTAGCAAGCTCGGTTCTGGGATGGAAGATTGAAGGTGGTAGGTTATAGCTCCACACCAAGTACTTTGTTAATACCTATAACACTGTAGTGCTGAGGGATGCTGCACTACTGAGGTGCCATTCTTCAGATAAGACGATGAACCAAAGTCTCTTCTGCCCATCTCTGGTCACTGCTCAGGTGGAAGTCAAAGATCCCATGGCATTTATTGAATAAGAGCTGGTCAGTTTCCTAGTGTCATGGCCAGCAACCCCTGTCATGGGCACATCTGGAAACAAGCTAACATAGCTTATTGTGCCTTTTCTGGTCAGAAATGACAAATAAATAAAAATAATGGCTCTCAGAGCTTTATTTTAGCATGTCCTGCCCTGCTGCCTGCTGGGGTGGGGTGCAGGACTGGTGTTGGACAGGGAGTGAATGACCCATTGGTGAATCGGAGCTCCAGCTCCACTCTTGGTGTTGCTGCATGCACAGTGTTGAAAGGCACTTAGTGGGGATGACCATTCCTCCTTTTCTTTTCTTTTTTTCTTTTTTTATTTTGTTGTCTTTCTGTGTTGGAAGTTAGTGCCTGTGAAAGGTGCTGGACTGACAGCACTGGAACCTGAAGCCCTCAATTTATGCACATGACAGGGACGGCATGGTTGATCACAGTGCAAGCTTCCCCACATTGCCCGCCAAAGGGCTCAAACCTGCCAATTGAAGGACCATGAAATAGGTGAGAGGGTTATCAGACTACATGCCCTTCATTCAATCCTTGTACTCATATGTGACACTGCCAACAAGGGTGCCAATCAGTGGCAGTTGTGTTCGTGGGTTTGTAATGTGGACACCTGCCCACTGGGAACTGGACTGAGACCACCACAACTTATTTCATATTGGCCACTGAACAGCTCTCATGTGATAATGGCTTTCAACTACTATTGACCTGTGCTGGATTTGAACCCATTCCTAGGATGAAAGGCCCTTAACCAGCTACCAATTCACTGAGCCATCCAGTTGCCCAACTGTTCTGCATGTTCCAGCTACCAGTGTGGAGTGGGGTTCAGGAAGCATGGAATCCACGTGATGATGGCATTCTCTCCCTGGTCCTGGTCTCACAGCAAAGTCCTGTGGCCAGAAACTCGGGAACCCAATAGGCAACTGCAGTTGTGAAGATCGCTGAGAGCAAGGGCTTGAGCCTGCCCTTAACTCTTGCTTCTGTTGCTGGGCATCCTTCCAGTACTTGATTCGCTGCAGTCCTGGGGACCAGAGGGTGAAAACTGCTGTGTCAGGAGCTAGATGGGGAATGGCATGGAGCCATATCAGGTAAAACGGAATGTTGTTGGAGCGGTTTACACTGGACAACAAATATGGTCTCATCTACAGCACTTCTGCTTGACACACATGTGACCCCAACCAAAGAGATTCAGTGGTTTTGACTAAGGATATCTCATTTACTCCCCACTGCCAGTTGTAATTTCTCAATAGAATACTCCTCTGATCCACCTGGGAGCAAATCTGGGTACTCTGCTTCTCTCCGGCTCAATTTACTTCACTGCATGACATCTAGTATTTTTCTTCAGAAGGATCCATTAGGGGGCCACACAATTAATTCTCTGTAGCTGCTATATTTTACCAAAAGTCGTTACTTGGTTTCTAGCTTCTGTGATATCATCTTAATATTTTAGGCAAGGCCCTCTCTTAAAAGCTTGGCTATTAAGGGTCAGTTTCCTTTTTACGGGGCCCTAGGTGAGAGCACAGAAACTCCTGCTGCACCATACTATCGCTGTCAGGCTCACACCTTATTGTCTCTCCAAACCTTCATTTACTTTTGAGTTCCCTTGGCTATACTTGCTGACTCATACCCATTGTTCACTGAAAGACTCTGAGGTGCTCTGGGCAATTTTCAGTACTCACTGCAGACTTCTCTCTTTATTACAGACACAGCGTCTAGGTCTTCCCCTTCAGGATCCACACTTATTCACTTGGGAACAGAAGAGGGAGGTGTGTTCAGGGAAGTGGTCCTGTTTTATTTTATTCTGTTTTAATTGTGATATTTGAATAGTTTGTATTTTAAATTAGGGCTGTGAGTTACAACTATTTAAATTAGTACTGTGAGTTACAACTGTTACTTGGGCTGTGATATTGTAACTGTTGCTGGCTTGTGCTGGTTGTGGGAATACTGAAAATATACGGGGGTTGAAGCTTGAAGGCTGTGAGGAAGGAGCTTGTGGGGCTACAAACTGCCTGTATGAATGAACTCTTAAAGCTAATTTTCCTGTATGAATGAACTCTTGAAGCTAATAGTCAGGTAGTAAGCGTTCAGACACAGGGGGTGTAGGTGGGTGGAGATAGAAAAGGTTTGCCAAGCCCACAGGGTCTCTTGCAATGATTGTTATGATATGAAAGCTAGCCTTGTTATGCGATGTCATATTGGATTTGATATATACTAAGGTGGCAATGTATTGCTGCTACAGCTCTAGCATACCAGGAGCTGTGATAAGTATTTAGGGTTCATAAGAGCTGTAATACACTGAGGGATTGTACTAATGTGTTACTGTATTAATGTGTACACTGAGGGATTGTATTAATGTGTTACTGAGTAAAGGCCATCAAATGAGGACTAGGGGTTGAAGAAGGACTGATATGGACTAGTAATAGAGCATATAAGTATGAGAGTAAGGACATGGGGACAGGTGTGGGATACACTTAAGCCAAACACAAATAATGGGGTGTAGGTGCGAATGGCTGCAAGAGGGGACGTGAGAGGTGGGAAGTGGATGAAATGGATAAGGGTGGGTGAAACTTCAGAATAGAGGGTAGAATAATGGGCGCATGGAGGAGGGTGGCAGGCACATGGAAGACAATGAATTGCAATGGATGTGGTGCTGTTTGGATGAATTTATTATGGAAACTGGGAGGCTGTCCAATTTGCTGCAGGCTAAGGAAATTGGAGGATGAAGTAATGGGGCTATGGAGGAACTAAGGAGAGTGAGGGAGGGGGAGCTGTGGCAGGAGTGACCCCACTAAGGAGGGTCATGGAGATGCAGAGAGGAAACTGCCGAGCTAAAGATGGTGATATAAGAAGGATGGGGAGGTGAGCGGAGGTACAGTAGGAGAAGGAGGGATCAGGGAAGGAGGAAGGAGGCACGGCACCATTATGGGGTTATCAAGCAATAGGTTTGCAGTGTTGGCAGAGGAAGGGAAGAGAGTATCGGAGCTGTGAGACAGGGGTAGAGAGGTAGGGAAGGTCCAAGAGGCAGGAATTACAATGGGAAACAGAGATGGGAGAGGAAGGGTAGGGTAGAGGAGGAGGGAGGCGGCACAGTATGGGAGGCAGCAGGGGAATGATGCAAAGGGCTCAAATGGTGCAGATGAGGGATGTAAGGAGGAGACAGCGGGGTTCCAGGGGAGGACAGGGATCACAGTGGAAGGGTGGGATCAGGATCAAAATGATGGGGGGTGTTGGTGCTGGGGGACTCCACAGTGAAGGGGATCAGATGAGAAGGAAGGGGAAAGGCACAGATGTATCTGGGTCGAGGCAATTCTGGGGTTGACCGTAGGCAGGCAGGGACAGGCACTTCTCGCAAAGCAAAGGGAGGATGAAACCACACGTGGTGGTGCACATGGGAACAAATGACCTGGCTGGGGAAACAGTGGAAGTGGTAAAGGGAAGTTCGAGAACTGGGTGGGCAATGTGAGGAGGCGGGTTGTCAGTGGCATTCTCTGAGGTGCTACCAGTACCATGTGCAAGTACATGGAGAAAAAAAGGGTAGAGGAGATCAATGGGTGGCTGAGGATTGGTGCTGAGCCAGGAAATATGGACTGGTGTCAGACTGTGGAAGGACCTGGGATAACAGAGACCTATATGCAGGGAACAGGCTACATTTGAGCAAAGCGGGGAAGAGCATACTCAGACAGGACATGGAGGGGTTAAGGCTGATCTATGGACAACTCCGAGACTACTTGGAGGCCCATCAACTTCTGGCTCCCTCCCAGCACAGTTTCAGGACTAGGGCAGGACTGATACTGCCCTGACCAAATTCTCAACAGATGTACTCCTAGACCTGGACCAGGGGTCCCCTACTGGAGCGGGTCTTCATAGACCTCTTAGGCCTTCGATTTGGTCAATCACAACCTGCTTCTAGCCAAGCTAGGCAACATAGGCTCCCGACTGCCATGCTCTAAGGTGGTTCGAAAGTTACTTAACCAGCCGCATGCAGAAGGTAAAATGGAAGGATGCCATATCAGATCCACTTGCACTAAAAGATGAGGTGCCACAAGGATCGGTACTTGGCCCCTTCTCTTCTTCCTGTTCACTAATGAACTAAGTGACTACTGCAGAGGAGCCTGTCATCCAGTATGAGGGACGACGTCATCATCTTTCGTCCACGGCCAACCTGGCAGACCTCAGTCCCGTACTCCAGATGACCTATAATCCCTTGAGAACTGGCTCATCGAGAACAGAATGGTCCTTAACACGGACAAAACCAAGGCCATGTTGTTTAGTCCTAGATCCTTGGTCAGGACAGAAAACAGCACTAAATCTCACCTCCGTGTCTGGCAACTGCATAGAAGTGGTGCCCTCCTAAAATACCTCGGCCTCACTCTGGACCAGGGTCTCACCCTTAAGAACCATGTGGACCAAGTCACCAAACCATACATGAAACTGGGCACTCTCTACCAACTAAAAGATCAGCTGGTACTGGAAGCTAGGGTCTCTCTACGCCACGCGTCCTCCTCCAATACTCACATACACCCACCCAGTCATATATGGGCAGGCGAGAGCTAAGGAATAGACTGAAGTACTCTACAATAAGGTGGCTCATGTTGCCTCCTGGCAAACCCAGGAACCACCACTGTGACACCTATCCCTACTAAACTGGTCCTCACTGGACGCCCACTCCAAGTATCATCAGCTATGCCTAGCCCACAAGTTAATCAGTCCGACTCCTCCCTAGTCTCTCTGGACTCATTGCTCTAAAGTCCATCCCAGCTCCTCTGCACAATGGGACAAACTGTCCTACATGTCTCCAGAGTAGGAACCAAGGCAGGCGCAAGTCATTTGCCCACACTGCTCCCACCCTATGGAACATACTCCCACCTGGTGTGCAGGAAGCACCCTCTATCAAAAGTTTCCACACTAGGCTTAAGGCTCATATGGTGGTAGCCAGCACTTGCCACTGCATTGGCCCCTGAGACCACCCTCAGATAATAGCTTTTCTGGACCTTTCCAGACTCTAGTGTGTTTCCTTCAGGTACAGTACTACTACCAGCATTGCAGCTCACCCTGTTTACCTTATGTACCATTACTGTATGTTTGCCTGTAATACATGTAACTCATGCTCACTGTTTCATAATGCTGTTTATCTATTGCTATGTAATCCCGGGTCACCCATGAAAAGGGACCTCCAGGGCCCAGTGGGCTTACCTGGTCATCAAAATTTAATAAATAATAGATAATATTTCAACAAGGGTGGATTTAAACTAGGAAGGGGAGCAAGGGGACCACTGTTGGAAACAATGTCCGGAAAGGACAGCATAGGTGCTCACCCCCTAGTTAATAATAATAACATTTTATTTATATAGCACAATTCAAACATATATATCAAAGCGCTGAACAAAAGATTAAAACACAGATAAACATTAAATGCTAGCGGTGAAGGCAGTGAGGAGGGGCACAGAGAGGACCAAAGTGGGGGAGGAGGAAAGGTAAGTTGGGAGAAACAGGCTGGAAGGTGGTCTCACTGAACACAAGAAGCCTAAGGTACAGAACTGCAGAGTTACAGGCTGTCTTAGGAGTGGAATTGGTGGACATAAGTGGCCATCAAACATGAGACCACCCAGTACCAGGACTGGGATATGATCAGGGCCCGTGTTTACTGTGATTCTACGGTTGCAGTAGTGGCCACAGAAATCAGGGCTGAACGAGAAATCTGCAATGTCACCTATAAAGATGTTAAAGAGGACTGGACCCACTGAGCCTGAGGTACTCCACTAGTAACCCCTTTCTTCAGAATGTGTTCCATTCACTATTACCTTCTGTGTCCTGTTGTGCAGCCAGTTTGCAACCCAGGCTACCACCCTGGGACCACTCCCAGGCTGGCTAACTTGATTATTAATCTTTGTGAGGGACAGTGTCAAATGCCTTGCTAGTCTAGGTAGGCCATATCCACAGCCCCTCCCTGGTCTATTACTTTGGTCACCCAGTCAAAGAAATCTATTAGATTCATCTGCCATGACCTTCCTGCTGTAAATCTATATGCTGCTTTGGGTCCTGTGCCCGTTGGCCTCTAGGTATTCAACAATTCTTTCTTTCTCAGAAGTGATTCCATCATTTTCCTACCACTGTGGTCAGACTTACAGGTCTGTAGTTTCCCTGCTTCTGCCTTGCTCCCACTTTTGTGAAGAGAATCGATCTGCCCTCCTCCAGTCTCAGGTACCACCCCATCCTCCCATGATTTGTTACAAAGTGTGGTCAGTGGTGTCACTAGGTCCTCCCTTAGTTCTTTTAGGATTCTGGGGTGAACTCATCAGGCCCCATTGCTTTGTCCACCTTGAATTTTAGGAGTTCTTCAGGACTCTCTCTTCTGTAAATGGACTGGTGTCAACCCCTACCCAGAGTGCTTCTATTGTCTGGTTTAGGTAACTCCTCCTCATCTTCTTTTGTGAATACTGAGCAAAGCATTCATTCAGTATCACTGCCTTTCACTGTCTCCCTCTGCACCTCCCTCTCCCTATTAATCTTCACTATTCCTCCTTAACCTTTCTATGCTCCCTAATGTACCTGTAAAAGGTTTATCCCCTTCTTAACTGACTTGGCTATTTTTTCCTCAGTTTGGGCTTTGCTATTCTGACTGTCTTCCCCAAGTCTTTCTGCTTTAATTGATACAGTTCCCTGTCATGCTCCTTCTGTGATGCCTTATACTGTCTGAATGCAGCCTTTTCTCCTTAACCTTCCTGCCACCTCTTTTTGAGAACCATAGTGGTTTTCACTCTGCTTTGTTTTCTTTATCTGTTTACACAAAGGCTTGTTGCCTCTATGATGGCAGTTTTGATTTTTCCATTGTTCTTCCACCCTCCTTTTGGCTATTTGCTAGTGTATTCATGAGGTATTCACCCATTTTGCCAAAGTCAGCCCTTCTAAAGTCCAGTATGCTTGTTTTTGTATGGCTTGTCTCCATGGTTGTGCTTATTGTGAAGCACACTGTGCAGTGGTCGCTTGTTCTCAGATGTCTACTGACTTCTAAATTTGTGATCCTCTCTCCATTTGAGAGTACCAGGTCTAGTATTGCTTCCTCCCGAGTGGGTTCCAACACTAGCTGTCTAAGGCCACCCTGCAGGGCATCAAGAATGGCCCTGCTCTTGGATGTGGCTGCAGTACATGTCATCCAGTTAACATCTGGCATATTCAGGTCCCCATCAACAGTATCTCCCTTGTTCAGCCATTTTGAAAATGTCCTCTATCATTTCTTGTCCATTTCCTCCCTTGAGATGGGGTCTGTATACAACCCCTGTGCGGATTGTGATGCCATTCCCTGTCTCAAGGTGACCCAGAGTGCCTCTTGTCCTCCCCTTTACTTTTTAGTTCTGTAGCTTTGATCCTTCCCTTGTGCATGAGCTACTCCACCTCCCTCTTTTCCCCTCCTGTCCCTTCTGTAGACTGTGTACGGTATGTTGACATCCCAGTCATGGTTCCTCGTGTACCATGTTTCTGTGACTGCCATAATATCCAAGTGTTCATCTTCCATCAAGGCTACTAGCTCAGGAAGCTTGTTTCCCAGACTACGGGCATTGGTACTCATTATGCTCCATTTAATGTTGGCTTTATCCTTTTTCCCCATGCCTGCTCTTTTTGCCCTTGTCTATTTTTCCATTTACCCCTGTTCTGCCCTCTGCTGAGCACTGTACCTCAGTGTTTGCCTTACTACCGTCATGTTTTCTGGGGAGGCTTGAATTTCCTGCTTCTTATTAGCACCTCCCCATGGCTAGTTTAAAAGCTTGCCAAGGAAGCATTTAAACCTGTCACTTAGGGTTTTGGTTCCCTTCATGGAGAGATGGCAGACCATCGTCCAGTATAAACCTTCATCTCTCCAGGTGTACCCCCAGTCCCCAATGAAGCCAAAGCCCTGTGCTCTGCACCAGTTTTGCAACCATTCATTAAACTGCATGGTGTGTAGTACCCTAGCCTCACCCCTGCCATGGACAGGCAGCACCTCTGGAGAAGGTAACGTGCTTGCTACCTGTCTGAGGCCCTCCCCAACTCCACAATTTCATTCTGTACTGCACTGATCCCATACCTAGCTAGGTCATTCGTCCCAAGGTGGGCAATGATATCTAGTTCCCTCTCCTGTGATGCTGCTTCTGCAATCCTGAGGATTCGCTTCTTGTCCCTCAAGCCATGGCACCAGGCAGGCACCTTACTTCCTCTCCTCTCCCAGGTCTACCCTCTAACAATTGAGTCCCTATCAGAAGCTGTTTTCTTCCCTGTGGTGTCCCTTGCCACCCTTCTGTGGGTCTCCCTGTGGGTGTCCTCAGCATTCTTCTTGGTCTCCACTGAGGGTACCATCATAGAGGAACCTTGCTCCACCAGACTGGCATATGGTTTGTGTAGAGGTACAACTAGCGGCTTCACCTCTGTTTCACCATCTGTACCCTCCCAGAACCCACTGTGGTCCAACTGCTCTTCATACTTGGCAGCTCTGTGGCAGTGGTGCTTTTGGGTGGGGAGACCTCCTTAGTCCTTGCCAGTTCAGCCTGGAGGTGGGTAACCTCCTCCTCAGAGCTGACAGTTGCCTGCAGATAGGACAGCAGCGCAGTTTCCAGAATGTCTCCCAGAAAACTGCTGCCCCACAGCCAGTGCATTGCACCACTCCTCACATGTCCCTCTCCCTTATAATATACAATATGTAATATATATACAGTCTATATTTTTTCTTCCTTGTGTGGTGTGTTCTTACCCTTTATGCACTGTGCTGGGTTATTAAGAATATGACAGTTCTGCCCCAAGACCTGTTGAGGAAGTGATGTCAGAACCTTGGCTATAAAGGAAATGCCACAACCACTGGTGACTGTTAGAAACAATCAAATACACCACTGCTCCACTACCCTGGTGAGTACTGCTCTTTATAGTAATTCAGCTAACCTCCAGTAACTGATTTGTCAACTATTTAAAAGTAATTTGATGCAAACTGTTACAGAATACTAGAAGACAGTCCAGTTACCCACAAAGGAAAATCAAATATGCAGTTATTTCAACCCTTCTGAAGTTGCTCACATGATAAGTAGTTTTGAAAAACCCTTTCTGACTTAAAATGAAAATAATTGAACACAAAGCAATACCAATGTAAGACTGTAGAGTAAGGAAAACTTCCCTCAGATGTAAGTAAGAGATCTGTTGCAGATTTCTAGTCCAATATAGTATATCCCATGCAGCTTCTCAGTTGTTTCAAAGCACACCCTGTTACACCACTTGAAGAGATGGGTCCACTTTGCTGCAATAAACACGGGCCCTAGATATGATGATCCCAGGGTACAGGCTATTCATAAAGGATAGGACCAAGGAAATGGGGAGTGGGGTGGTGATCTATATGAGGAGGGATTAAGTGCTTAAGTGAGGAAGGAAAGGAGGGCAGGACATAATTTCTGTGGATGCAGTTCCAGGCTGCAAGGAATAGGACACTAAGGATGGAGGAAGTGTACAGGCCACCATCACAGGGTTGTGACCTGGACTGGGAACTGGCATATCAAATTCAAAGGATAAGCAGGAAGGGAAGCACAGCGGTGGTGGGATTTCAACCTACTGGGGTGGATTGGAGCACACCTGCCACCTTAGCGTAAGAGAGGTGGTCCTGTTGGAAGCTTTTCAGGACAGCTTCTTGACACAGCTGGTATAGGGCCAACACAGCTAGAAAGGACTTTGGACCTGCATTGATAATGGGGAAGCTATAAGGAACCTAGAAGTAGGGGAACCACTTGCTGAGTGTGACCACTACTCTGTGAGTTCACTTTAAACATGGGGAGGGATACAGGGGCATGGGTACAGGGTTGGTTGAGTTTAGGGGTGGACTTTAGGATGATGGGGAAATTCTGAGAAAGCACTTGGCAGACTTCCAGCATCACATGGATGCAGATCAGAAATGGAATATAATAAGGGAGGGTTGGCAGAGGCAACAGAGACATGTACTAGGAAAACCAAGAAGGACAGGGCAAAGAAACCCAGTTGGCTGTCACTGGAGGTCAGAGAAGGATGAGAGCCAAGATGGAGGCATTTCGAAGTATAGGAAAACAAACAGGGAGGGAGAAGATAAATATGTATACAGGGAAATGTCTAGGAGGTCAGCAGACTGGTGGGGGCAAAACGTCCTAGAGAGCTGAGACTGGCCCAGGGATCAAAAGAAAAGAAAATACTTTTTCCGTTACATAGGCAAGAAAAGGAGAAGCAAAGACCAGCTTGTGAGGATCAAAAAGATGTGGGAGGTAGGTGGAGAAAGGGCAGAGTAGACAGAGGCACTGAAGGAGTACTTCTGCTCTGTGTTTATGCAGAAGAAGGGGGCAAATACCTCATGCAAGTGGGGAGTGGGTAAGGGGAGGGTCACAGATGTAGGGGTTACAGAGGGCAGGGTGCTGAAAGGGTTGAGGGTGTTAAGAGGACAAAGCACCTGGCCCAGATGGCATTCACCCAGAGTACTGAGGGAGCTGGCAGAGGTCCTTGTGAACAGCTGGCAGACCTGTTCAGTACCTCCCTGTACACAGGATGTGTCCACAGAACTGGAGGATGGCCCACGTGGTTCCCATCCATAAAGTGGGCCAAAGGATGAACCACGGAACTATAGACCAGTGAGCCTCCACCTCAATCGTGGGCAAACTCATGGAGACCATCCTAAGGAGAGGCTCGTGAGCTTCTTGGAGGCAAACAGTATCCAGGACAACCAGCAAAATGGGTTTGTGATGGGCAGATTGTGCCAGACAAACCTGGTAGAGTTCTATGACTGGGGACACAGGAACTGGACAAAGGCCATGCTGTGGACGTCCTGTACTTGGACTTCAGTAAGGCCTTGATTCAGTGCCGCATTGGAGATTGGGGGAGAGCTGAAGTATGTGGGGCTGGACAAAAATGGTGACCAAGATCAGGGGCTGGCTGAGGTAAACAGCAAAGGGTGGTGGGGGGGAGCTCATCACTCAAGGGCGGTGGATTTAGAGGGGTACCACAGGGATCTGTGCTGGGACCAGTGCTGTTCGGGATTTTCATTACAGATATCTCAAATGGGATCTGGAGCAAAATCTGTCTGTTTGCAGTTGATATCAAGATGGGAGCTGCGTAGATGACACATGGGGGGGAGAGGTTGCAGGAGGACCTGAATAAGCTGCAGGAGTGGGCAGATAAATGGCAGCTGGGGTTCAATGCCAAGAAGTGCAGGTTCTGCACTTCGGATCCCAGAAACAGGGGCGGATTATCGCTATGTGGGGTTCAGTTGGGTTGCTCCACTGAAGAGAAGGACCTAGGAGTGATCATAACAGGGAGCATGAACAACTCTGTTCAATACAGAAGGGCGTCAAAACCAACAAAATGCTGGGGTGTATGGCTAGAGGGATCTCCTACAGAAGTAGGGAGGTTATCCTGCTCCTGTATAGGTCACTGGTCAGGCCCCACCTGAGTACTCGTGCAATACTGGTGCCTGCTCCTGAAGAAGGACATCAGACTGTTGGAGGGGTACAGTGTAGAGCTACAAAGATGATCCAGGGATTGGAGGGCAAGCCATACAAGGAGAGGCTGGGGAGTTGAATATGTACTCTCTGGAAGAGAGGAGGGACAGGGAGATATCATTGAGACCTTTAAGTAATTGAAGGAATAAATAAGATTAATACAGAGAGGATTTTCCAGAGGAGAAAGGGAGGGACACAAGAGGGCACCAACTGAGATTGAGGGATAGATTCAGGAGAGAGAAGAGGAGACATTTTTTCACAGAAAGAGTGGTGGACAAATGGAACTCCTTGCTTGGTGAGGTAGTGGCCTGCTACACAGTAGACAGCTTCAAGTGGGATTGGGATAGGGAAGGGGTAATAGGATGGGGGAAGGGGGTAGCAACATTATAAGGTGCTAGCGGCACATTTGAACAGATTTGATAGACTGTGAGGCCTGTTTCTGCTGGCATTTTTGTATGTTTATATGTTTGTATTACTCTCAGTACAGTACCCTGAAGTATCTGTTCTCTGTTCTGCTGTTCTGCACTGCTGCGAGCTTAGCTGCTCTGCTGGACAGAGTCCTTCCAGAGAACAGGACTCTGAGGGCTTGCCTAGGCTGTGCCATTCCCAAGCCTGGAACCCAGCTACCACTTCCTGACTGGCAGACGACTCGTTCCAGACCTCCAGAAATCTGGTGTCCCCCCAAAACTAGGAGCAGCTTCTGCTGCTCTGCCCTATTCCCAATGTATCAGACTGGACTAGACTAAACTCATCTCACTGGACTCCTGGAACATTTGGTGTTGTCTTCTCTTATATCCTCTTTAAGCTCCTCCTCCATTTCCTGTAGCTGTCTCACAAGAAACACTCTGATTATTAACTCCATCCAGACTGGAACATATTAGATAGACGACAGGGACACTTTCAGCAGCCCACCGTTGGATGGTGGGGGAGGGGCGCTATGCATATTACACTGATGCTACTTAATCTGCACTAGCTGCCAGTAAGGCAGCAGATCAGTTACAGTGTTCTTCTTCTATCTTTTAAAGCACTGAATTCACTACTTACTCTGCAATCTCCTTACTGCCATCTCTCCAAGAGAGTCACTCATTCCTTGACCTGTTAAACTCCTATAAAAATATCAGCCTGGGCTCTCCCACCCTGCCCCTGACAATGGAGTAAAGCACTGGATATGTAAGGGTGGTTGGTGTCCTGTGTATGGCTACATTCTTTATTCTTTACCACTCTTTCCTTGGTCCTGCTGCTGCTTTATGCACTTTCCTCCTTATTAATGTGGGTTGGTGATCGACCATGCCCTGTGGTAGACCAAGTCATTTGGAACTCTCTTCCTTTGGATATTCACCAGGCATCAACACTATTTAACATTAACATCAGTACTGTGACACTAATTATTCGACCAGGCCTCACCCCATTTTACTGTTCATAGATCTGCTATAATGATACTGATTATGCATGGCTCTGTCTGTTATGTTGTTTGCTAATTTATTGTGAAGCACTCCAGAGCAAAGAGCACTATCAAAACTAAATGACCTACTCTTACCTGACCAAGGGGGAATGTAGTTAGAATTTCAGTTTTGTACACACTCCTCAAGAGTTTCCCCCACCACACACACACACACACACACACACACACACACACACACACACACACACACACACACACACACACACACACACACCCGACATGGTTATGTGGTGTTATCGTCATCATATACTGTTTAAAGAATAGGAAGAGTGCAGTCTATGAACAACCAAAGCAAATTGTTCTAAGATTATGTTTACATTATACTACACTGGCTGCTAAATTAAACAGTGCTGCATCTACAGCATGTGTGCCAGGCATCCAGTGGTAGCCCCTCCCTTTCTGTGCTCCCATCTGTGCTCTATTCCAGTCACCTCAAGGTGGCAGGCAAACAGCAGGAGCAGTGCTCCACTCTCCCATGGGTGGACACCAGTCCTTGAGACTCTCAGTCCTCCCTATGCCTGCCAACCCTGATGGCACACACACTCCTCCCATATGTGGAGCATACCATTGTTAGCAGTAGCATTACTGCTGTGTTGATTAGGCCTAGGCAGCTCCCTTGAGGGAGAGCTTCCAACAGGCTCCCACCATCGTGACTTTGCATCCCTCCATGGTTCATTTGGAGCAAGTGCCACTCTGAACCTGGGGCCTGCCACCATCCCAAGTCTGGCAAGTCCCTTTTTGGTTGGTTCTTGGTTTGAGCCTCTTTCACACACCTCTACACTGTACCAGAATTACACCATCAACTGCTCAATTCCCAAATGGGGCGGGCACCTAGAATACATATACTCTGGGAGGTGGCAATCCAGAAGCCCAGAGAACTGCAGGAGCTAAATGAGTACAACATGTTTCTCTGTTGCTGTTTTGATTTATTATATCCCTTTTCCCCAGGTCACAACTGAAAATGAGCCCTGGCTCAGTGTGCCTTTTCGAGTTACCAATTTTCAAATAAATATTAAATAAATAATATACTCCAAAATTAACAAGCTCCTAGCTTAGGTGATCTTGCAAAACAGTAAACAGGAAGATACTTTGTTATAGACTAAAGAAATGTAACCCTTTAAAAGAAACTACACCTTATATTTTTAAATTTTATTTGTTTTCATGTCAGCAGAAACTCTTTTCATGTAGCTGTTAGAGATGAATGCAACTGTCTTAGACTGTTTTCACACTTCATACTAGGCCCTGTAACTCTTCTGGGAGGTTCCATTTGGTGGTTGTTGAAAACTCATTGTCCTAAAGCTACATTAGCATATGAGAACATGATGCGTAATCGCCTTTGAAGTCCCCAGTATGCCTGTCTGCTTAATTAGTCTTCAAAGAAAAAGCTGCAAAAGGTATGAAATACTGTTTTTACCTTCATACCTTCAGTAAGCTTTGCAAACTATCTGAGTTGTAATGCAGGGTTTTCCTTTAAATTTCATTCAGTTTATGTGTTTCAGAGAGTTTTTGCATGGTATTTGTTCTTTCATTATAGAGATACATGGTACAAATGGTTGATCTGACATCATGTTCTCATATGCTAATGTAGTTCTCATGGACAATGAGATTTCAACAACCATGAAATGGAGACCCCAGAAGTCACAGAGCTACCATGAGTAGTGAAAACAAACAAAAGCTAGCACATATAGCCCTAACAGCTACAGGAAAGGAGTTGTCTGTTGATATGGAAACAAATACAATTTAAATGATATGAGGTGTAGTTTTCTTTAAGACAATGGGGAGGAATCAGTCTGGCATGGTCCTGGAACCTGGAGCAAACAGCATCAGGCTGCCATGGGGAAGGTTACACAGTATAGGTTTAAAGAGTTAGTAGTGGCAAAATGCAGACAGATAATATATAGAGAATAGTGGATGGGCAAGTATGCAACGATTGTGTTGTGCCACTGAGGGGGTTCTGATTTCCTATGACCTCGAGAGCGAAGCTTGAGAGGTCCGAGGAATCAGAACCCGGCGGCACACAGCACACTGTTGGGCAATATTGCCCATCCATTATTTTTTATAAAGCGGTGCCCCTCATTTATAAATTAAGTGGAGCATTTAATTTTTTTTTTTTCGCCGTAAAGGAATTCTTTCTACGTTTTAATCTGTTATTCGTCAGGTTGCTAAGGTTAATGCTGTGGTTGTTAGGGACAAGCGTCCCTCGTCTGCAGCATGGTCTGTCATTGGCTGTCAGTTCCCTTTGGTAGAGTTCCAGGAAAAAAACATGGCGGACGTATTCTCTCGCTAAGCGTGAGTGAAATGATTCACCTGTTAATGTGAGTAGTTTTAAATATCTGGTTGATCCTGCATTTTTGTAATAGTTTAAAGTATCTGGTCAATCCTGCCTTTTTTACGTGTGCCCTGTTAAGTCATCGGTTGGGTGGAGGATGGTCGTTACGCTGGCTCGAGGTTTTCTGTGTCTGGTAGTTTAAAATGAGCTGGCGCGTGCAGCCTCTAGAGCTTTCAAAATGTTGTTGTAGTACAGTGTGGTACAATCACGTTCCATGACCTTTTGAACTGTAGTACTACAACATTTTGAAAGTCACTGAATTCCATACACAACAAGCGTCACCATACACTATAATCCATTTTTAAAAGTAGACAGTTGTTACTTTTTATTTCTGAAATATTTTCCTTATTCATTTGCCGATTAGGTTTCCTTCCTGGTGGTGTTATGTATTGATACATAGAACAGCACTCTCCACCGACTTATATCAGTCTGAGAGTCTGCTTCATACCTCGTCAGCACTGTGACCTCATGTACTGTGACATTACTGGTGACCAGTCTGCTAGAAGGGAGTGGCTCCTCTTGGCCAGTCATGTCCCAGTTACTTCACAATGCTGATAAGTTATTCCCAAAAGGAACAGAACATACAGTATGTCAGCCTCCTCAGAAGTAGTATTCTACACTTGACACTGGCTGTAGAACTGCCAGGTAGATGTTCTAATTAGCAAAATCTAAAAGGAAAAGTACTTTAAATATACAAAGCAGCAGTTGAGCATTTTAAACAGTTAATTTTAGGCAATGTTCTAGCTCAAGGCATGACTCAGATACCTACAAAACTTGCACGAATAAAGAGAATATATTTGAATATGCCTGCATACCCCTTTTACCAAACTTGAAATACAAGCCTGATCAGAATTCATGCTGTTTTGGACAGCCTAGCATTGCAAATGAGGCTTGTCTTTAAACTCATGAGAAAAGTTGTTGACTCAGTCTACCATGCCAGCTGTTTTTTAGCACCTGGATAAGAGGCTGTAAAGGCTTTTGAAGTTTGTTGGAAATGGAATACACTAAGCGGAAAGCAAAGGGTTGACAGCAAATAAGCCATTAAGTGCAGGCTTATCATTTCATAGTTATTTAAAGAACTGAATTAAGCAAAATAAAGTGGCAGTGAGATGAAAAGCTATATATTTCTCTGTTGGAGGATGCAGCAACAGCAATTAACAGGGTGAGTCATGTTTGTGAGACGTGGTTTAATTTTGTTGACAGTCTGTAGGAGTGAGAGATTCTTATTGGCTATTAGTTAATCATATGGTCATGAATGATCTGTTGAGATGACAAGACTATGCCTCTGGCCTTTCTAATTCATCAGAGGTAACTTTGCCATTTAAAAACACGTAGTGAGTGGTAACTAGCTGAGAGCCAATTTGAATCATACATTGATGAAGCATGGCGGACTTTATTTACCAGGACACATTTACCTTGGATGCAACATCTTCTTTTCAGTGGGGTCCTGCTAGCACCTATTTTGAATTGATATGCAATTGCAGACAAACTAGTTGAAATGAGAGTTGCTATAGAGAGAGATGTGGGGGGTGAGCTTCCACTGGAGTTCTGTTCCAAGGCACAGGTCTGCGACGGGTGACTCACTAGACAGGCTGCCGATGACTCACTTTCTATTTTAGGGGCAGAGTTGGCAAAGTTTTCAAAGGACAGAGCTGAACCAATAGTGGAAATAAACTTGAAAAAGTACATCGATCCCCCGCTCCCTTCCACTGCTCCTGTTCTCCCTCCATTCCCGTTCGAGCCCCGCCAGCAAACCACTCCCTCCACTGCTGCTATCCTCCCTGCTCCCTCCGTTTTTGTTTGCGCTCCCCGACAGCAAATCAATCCCTCCCACTCCCTCCGACTGCTGATGTCCTTCCCACACCCTCTGCTCTGTTTGGGTAACACACTTACACAGCAATCCTGGTTCTATGTGATAGCGGCAATAGACTAAAAGCGATTGCCGTTATCCTTCTGATCAAGTGCCAAAACATTTCGCCACTACTGACACCCGGCGCACAGGACAGGTGCGGGGACATAACTATCAATGCTTTCTGTGGGGGCGTCACTCACCCCTCCATTAAAGTTCTCAACTCAGGGGGTGCATGTCGGGGGTGAAAACAAATGAAAATAATGGTTCAGGGCCAGGCGCAATAAAATCCGCTCAGGCCTGGACCCAAACCCCATACCTCACCCACCCCCCAACCAAAGCCAACCCATGATGCCACGACGCAGCTCAGCAATCCACAGCAGTGCCACCCCCTACAGCTCCTCTGCCCCACCCAGCCCAAGCTCACTGTGATTACTCCCCGTGCATACATATAGCGACATCCTGTTGCCCATTTCACCCACCCCCAACCAGTCGCCCTACTCTCCCATCGCCGTAAGGGATTTTGCCGAGAAGGAGTCACCATTACGGATAGCACCCTTCCCATGTACCCTCCTCATGGGCTACCAAATCCCTCCCACTGCTGCTGTCCTCCTCGCCCTCCATTTCCCCATCCCTCCCTAGACACTGGAGAGCACCAGTTCCACACATGTACACATCCTGTTCTGTGTAAAAAGAAAACCATTCCCAATGACTATTTTTAACCCCAAAAAGGTCCATTGCTGTCTTCCCATCCCTCCATCCCGATACTCCCACTGCGCACCTACACCCCCTTACCCATGCCTCCAGAGGTCGGGAGCAATAATCTTCTGTGGACGGGACACATCTTCACTCTTCAAAGCCGACCAGCAAAGTGAAGATTTCAAGGTAAGTTGAATAATAGGCATAAATGGGGGGTCAACTTAAACTGGTATCTTAGCCATTTTAGGAATTTTGGCCCCAAATTTTCAACATGGGGTTCTTGGGATCCCACCTCCTGAACACTGTCACTGTCATTTTGTTACTCAGTCCGAAGGTGATTTCACAGTCGCTGTTTGGAATCACCTTTTAGAACTGATTAATAAAATAGCGTGCCACTATTCATGGGTGGGGTCCTAAAAACCCACATTGCAAACTTGGTGAAAAATTTCAAAAAATGACTGTATAAAGCGTGCATTACGCAGTTTCTATGCATGTCCTAACCTCACCAGTTTTAATATTTTCACTCCAGATTTTCAACATTGCCATTATTTCAGACCTCTTTATGAACAGTACAGCTGTCATTTTCATATCCTGCCTGAAACATGTTTTCACACCTGTGGCACAGAATGGGGTGGCTCTGCAAAATCATCTTTGGGATGAATGAACAAAATGACAGTGGCACTTCATGAGGTGAATCATAAGAATGCTACATTGAAAATTTGGTGTAAAATATTAAACAATAAAGTTACATGCATGCACTTAAATTAACAAATGCAGGCTTGTACTTTTTGACCCCAAATTTCATCATGACCATTTCTTCATCTGACTCATGAATGTGACAGCTGCCATTTTCCAGATCCTGGGCAAAATGTTTTGCATCGAAGGTGATTTTGAAGCCACTTGGTAGAGTACCTTTCGGATAAGGTTAAAATTATACTCTTCCTTTCTTCATGAGGTGGCGTAATAAGGCGGCTATATTGAAAATGTGGTGCCAAAATATAAAACCCATGAAGATATGAACCTGTGTTGAAATTTGCCAACACGGTTCGTAATCCCTTCATGGCACCAGTGCACATGACGAACTTTCGGCATTCACAAATGCTTATTTACATTGATGTCATATGACATGCTTTAGGTCTTACTATGTGCAAGTGGCTGTGGTGGGATCTGCAGTTGTGATCTCTGGCTACACAGTTCAGTGCTCTAGCCAGGTAGACCACATTGCTTTCTAAGTGGCATTCTGTGTTACAAAAATTATAAAATGGGAAGAGAAACCAAGACATGTGATTGGTATGATGTGATTACATGACTGTATTATTCTAGCACAACAGTGCTGGTCAAATAAAAAGATTTGCCAGCAGAAAGGGACCACTTGGCCCCCAGCCTGCCTAGATGTTCCTGCCTATTGTTCCTCTGCAGATCATACCTGGTCCCAGTGACTCTTTCACCTCCCTGCCACTTTGTTAATATACCCTATGTTTATCCCATGCTGCCTGTACACTTCTACTCCTCTCATTCCCACATTTTGGAAGTAGTCCATCCTTCTTCCTAGTAAACACTGAACAAAAGTATCTGTTACTGTAACCCCCTACAAATGGGGGTCCCAAAAGTCTTCCTCGAGCTTGTCTAAATGCTCACTGCCAGGCTGGTGTCCTGCATTTTAGCAGTTTAAATGTGATTGCCAGAGAGTGCCTGTATAGCCTCTGCGTACTGTCTCTTTAAGAGCTGCCTGGATTGCAGTCATAAGTAATCTGAGAGGGAGCTCTGTTGAAAGATGTAACTATTTGCTGAAAATTATTTAGAGTGATAATGATAATGTAGTTTGTCTAACCTGCCTTCTTTGCAGCAAGGACTGTTTTGTTTATCTCCACTATCTTGGTCCTGGACTGTGAATTGGACCAATCAGTACTAGTTGGACCTAAAATGGAGCTGGACTACAGGAGCTGTCTGGAGTTAAAATCTGTAGGAATTGTAGTTTGGGCTTTTGTGCCTTTTTGCACCTGAAGGGGAGCCTTTGTTGTGACTGACAGGAGGATCAGCCAACGGACCTTTTGGATCTTGGGAATTTCCCAGGCTGCTGCAGCTAGTTTCAGTTTTGAGCTGATAAGTGAAGAAGTAGATTGGCCTGTCAGGATTTCCAACTGCTTTTGAATCCCCAGTTTGTGCAGAGACTTTGCAATTGTGACTAGAAGGCGGTTTGCCTGGTACAGTAGAATTTCCTTACATAAATGTGCTGTGTAATGAAAGTGGGCTGTGATTTGGTTCCCACTGCGTGAACTGTGTTCTGTTTGCTGGTACCGTAGAATCCTTTCCATGTAAATGTGCTGTGTATTGAAAGTGGGTGTGATTTGGTTCCCCACTGTGTGAACTGTGTTCTGTTTGCTGGAAACTTTATCCAGCCTAATCGGACTGTATCCATGTTCATCTCCATTCGGTCTGGGCCCACGCTGGCCCTGCCAGACTATCTCACTGCACAGAAAAAGCTACCAATGAGAGTCCTGCCTGGGGATCAGCCTCCTGTTCCACGCTTGAACAGGAATGACACCTCGGCGAATCGTGTGGGCCCTCGTCTCCTGTCACTCCAGATTAACCACCTGCTGTCTCGATTTTCATCCAGCCTGTGTCCAGTCTTGGGTATAGTGAGTAATCGTCAGGGTAGCTCCCATAATAACAGCCTAATCTAAAAGTGTGTCTTCTGACCGTCTTGTTGTTTTCTTTTCACAAACTGAGCCTTCCAGTTCTGGATTAAAATAGTGTGTGTTGTGCATGTTTTTGTTTTTTCTTCCATCACAGGGCCCCAACTAGCTGCAACATTTCTGGCTAGCCACTGTTCTCCATCTGGGTACCCAGGGTGTGTGATTGTTTATGGACCTGAAGAGCATGCATAACTGTTTGATATAGCCTTTAAGCAGATAAACAGATTCGCCCCTCCTTGTTCAAGTCCTTTATTAAATAAATCAGATCTAGCCCTTTTTTGCATTTACCCTGACTGTGGTTCCAGTTTGTGCAAGAGTACTGTACTGCTGTTATTTGCTATGTATAACCTTATTTTAAGGGTGTCCCCAGGGCCAAGCCAGAGGAAAGCCCTGGTGGTAAGTGCAAACAGTGTGGGTACTTATGAGGTGTATCAGGGTATTGTGAATGTAATTATTGTGCAGTGTTTAGGCCACTAGCAGGAAAGAGGGGTTACAGTGTCCCAGAGGGCTATGCCTTGGTTAGCTTGACCGCTTACCAACCTTGACCTCGGTGGAGGCACTCGTTACAGAACCTAGGCCCCTTAACCTGCTACTGGCAAAGCAGGCAGGGGTAGCCCTTGGAATAGAGCCACCTAGGGTTACATTAGTATATCCTCTTTCTCTTTGTCCCTCTCCTCCCATCCTTCCTTTTCTTCAACCTCCTTTTACCCTCCTTTACCTTACGCTTCTCCCAAATGTAGCTAAAGAATGCCTTTTCCCTTGCTTTACCCACACTGCAAGGCAGAGTTCTGTCTTTGCCTTGGACTCAACTTCCTGCTGGCACCCTTTGTTCCCTTTGTTGTTTCCAGGTACTTTTCCATATCCTCTCCATCTTTGCTCCATTTATGGTTCTCCTTTTGGCTCTTACTATCTTCTTTACTTTGTCCATGAACTGCATGGAGCTGCTGCTTACTCTTTTCACTTTGAAACTTGCTCCAGTTGAGCTTTCTACTGCTTCTGTCATTGCTGTTTGAATTTTTCCATTTTCTTCCATCCTTCTTCTTAACCTATTCTCCTTGTGCTTCTTTCCAGCAGCCCTCATTTTATTGAAGTCCACTGTTTTAATGTCCCATACCCATACAGTGTTTGCCTTTGGTGATCCCTATCTTGAATTTCAACAACATTGTGGTCATTGAAACAAATGGTTTCTATGACTACATTTTGGATATTTTCAGCTCCAGTGACCACCATTCTGAGGTCACTGGAACCAAGTAGTTCCCGGACTACTACATTTTGGATCTTCTAACTGTTGGTAAGTATCAGATCCAGCAGAGCCCCTTTTCATGTTGGTTCCTAGACTAGCAGAACTAGGAGCACCTTTTGGGGTGTATCCACCAGAAGCTGATTCCTAGTATTTGCCATGTTGCAACTTTAAAAGGCCGCCTCTGGCATTTAAAATCCCATAGTACCACCACCTCTCCTAGACTGGCCACCTTCCTTAGCATCTCCCTAGTTCCTTGTCTGCCTCTTGGTTCTGTCTTGGTGATCTGTAGACCAACCCAGTCCTAAATTGCTTCCATTCCCTGTTGCTGCTAGCACCCTCAGGGTCTCAAGTTTTCGATTCCCCTAGGCTGTAAATGTCAGTTGCCTCTATCTCCTGTTTTACATACAGCGTTACTCTCCCTGCTCTGCCCTTTGCTTTGTGCTTCCTAAACAATGAGTATACTGATATGGCCATGTCTCATTTACGGTTCGAGGTTGCCTATGTCTCTGTGATGGCCACCAGGTTGAGGTCTCCTCCATGACCATTGTCTTTAGGTCCAGCACTTTGTTGCCAAGACGCTCTGCATTGGTGTACACCATTTCCTAACATCTAACCCTGCCCCTCCTTTTCCTTTTGCCTAGGGTGTATTTACATACAAAGATTAGATGCCAGTCTTAACTTTCACAACCACATTATTCAGTTTTAAATAAAAACCAGAGGAACTGCTTTATAATCAAAGCAAGTCACTCCAGGGTGTGCATAATTGTGGCATTATGACATTTCTTAGGTGAAAAGGCACTCAGTGTTGTCTCGTGCCTCACTTCCTGAGGCTTGCCATCATCCCACAGTAATGCAGAGCCTATCATGCCTTATTGCTTAATTATGAAATGGGTTTAAAATCCAGAAACGTGATTGGCTGAGGAGCTTGGAACTGAATGCTGGTATGCCAGCACAACAACACTGGAATAAGATCTGTGACCTCACAGAAGGCCCAGAGGAGGGGAGGATTTAAACAGAGAGGGGCTGTTAATTCCACCCTCCCCACCTCCTCCATTAATTAAATGGGCTCCTGGCTCCTACCAGAGGAGGCTACCAACACCAGAGGAGGAGGAGGAAGAGGAAGGGAGTTTCTTACAGACAGGGGATTGACCACTAGTACAAATTTACATTGGACGCAGGAAGGTGAGAAACAGAAAAATTGACTTTTGATGTGAGTTTTGTTTTACCATATAACCAAGTGGCTTTATAGAGACAATTGGGAGGAATTTATTTTGGGCATAGGGGAGGAGTATAAGGGGAGGAAAATGTGACTTATTGAGGTGACTTTTTATATTCTATTGTTCATCTTATAACTACATGATTTTATAGTCAATAGTCTCTTTAGACAATTATAAAATAGACTGTAGTATGTGAACAGAAGGGAAGAAGAACTTGGTACACAAAAGGGAAGGGATTGTGTGGGGCTGGGTGAAGTGACTTTTATGGTCTTTTGTTTATCTTATAACCAAGTGATTTTATAGTTCTACTGTTTCTTTAGGCAATTATAAGATAGACTGTATTATGTGATCAGAAGGAAGGTAGAACTTGATGCATAACAGTGGAGGGTTTGTGTGTGGGCTATAGAAGGGGTGCTGAAGGAAGCAATACAGGCTGATAGAACAACAATGTGCAACACCAGTGAAGGTGGCAATAGGGTGGAATAGGGTTGCAGGGGAGGGGTTGGCAGCAGGGGACAGGGGACTGGTACAGGGGCAGAAGGACTGCAGACAAACCAGGATTGGCAGAATAGTGAGTTGCAATGGTTGTGGGGCTGCTATCTGGATGGGCACATTTTGGAAGCTAGGGTGTATCCCATTTGTCACAGGCTGAGGGGACTGGAGGCAGAGGTACAGTGGCTAGGAAGGGAGTTAGCGAGTTGGCGTGATCAGTGGAACTCGAGGGCCACCTTCTTGGGGACCAGGGTACAGAACCAGTGGAAAGGAAGGGCATAAGGAACAGGGTAAAACATTTTAGAAACAGTAAGGGAACCTCGGAATAGCATGAGGGAGAAGCAAACAGTAGAAGTCAGGGTGAGGTAATGGGTTCGCGGTGCTGGCCGATGGTGGATGATGAGGAGGAGCTCTCTAGGAGGGGCAGGAGGAGAAGGGTAGTGAAAGCCCATGGGACAACAGTCAGGCAAAAGAGGAGACAGTGGTAGGAGTAGTAAAGGGAAAAGGGATAGGGGTAATAGGGAAGGGTGGGGGTAAGGCAGCGGAAGGGAGAAGAAAGGGCCCAGCAAGGAAGAGAGGAGGGTGATGATGCTGGGAGAGGATTGGGGTGGATGGGAAATAGGGAAGGGTGAGACTAGGTAGAGGCTGGGGCATAGCAGAAGGGCAGTTCAGCAAGCAGGGGTGGAGAGCACAGCATATGAGAAGGGGTGGAGTCCTAGTGCTGGGGGACTCAATCCTTAAAGGGGTCTGATGGGAAGTAAAGGGAGCAACATAGCAGTATGAGTGGAATCAGTACCTGGATTGTCAGCAGGTAGGCAGGACAGACTATTCTCAAGTGTGCAAGGAGAGGAAGGAGAAACAAATATTTGGTTGTCAAAATTTGCGGATGACTGTTTGGGAGCAGCGGTAAATGGCACAGAAAGCACCATAGCACTGCAAAAAGCTCTAGACTATATTTTCTCATGGACTGAGCATAGCAAATTGGATTTGAATCTGAATTAGCAAGTGTAAAATCATGCATTTGGGTTCTCATGACAAACAGTGTAAGTATTTCTTAAATAATGAACCTCTAATTGAAACACACCATGGAAAAGACCTTGGCGTGACCATAAGCCCTGACCTCAAATTTAATATACACTGTAGGGACCAAGTAAAAAGGCCAACCAAATAATGAATTGTATCCTCAGGCATATTGCTGAGTCGAGCCAAGGGCGTAATGCTCCCCTGTATGTAGCACTGGTCAGACCTCATCTGGAATATTGTGTCCAGATTTGGTCCCATATAATAAGGAAGATATAAAAAGGGTTGAGCGATCCAATGAAAATGACCAGATCTGTAACTGGATTAAAAGGATATCTTATCAGGAAAGACTGACAACACTCAACCTTTATTATTTACAACATAGAAGGCACAGGGTGACTTGTGTATGCTATTTAGAGTGATGGACAATAATATCCTTAGAACTGAGCTTGGCCTAGTATTAAACCAAAGTAGAGTTAGCAGTAGGAAACATTCCAAGCAACTCAGTCTAGAAAAATGGAACCTGTTACTTAGAAAAAACTAGTTCAGCCAAAAGGGCAATTACAGCTTGGAATGCGCTACTGGTGGAAGTAATTGGAAGTAAAGATATGAATGCTTTTAAACATAAGCAGAACAGGGCTATGGGTAATGAGGTCAATTTGGGGTCAGACATAAATTCTAATTTAGGACTGTTAACCTTGTAAATGGCAAGCATTACGGATGTAAGTCTATTACAAGCTTGAATCAAGCTATGAAATCTATGAAATTTATGTAGTGGTGCACTTGGGTACAAATGACTTGGGGGGTAAAATGGTCAAGTTAGTAAGGAGAAGTTCAAGGAACTGGGGAAGTTGTGTGAGAGGCAGGAGATCAGTGGGCTTCTGGAAGTGCTCCCAGTGCCCAGGGCAAGCACGGCGAGGAAAGGAAGGATAGATGAGTTCAACACTTGGCTGGGGCGTGGTGTTGAACCAAATGGTATGGGCTGGTGGGAGGCTGGGGTAACATCTGGGACAACAGTGACCTATTATGAAGGACAGATTATGTTTGAGTAAGGTGGGACAGGGGTTTTGAAACAGAGGCTGAGGAATACATAGCAACTAAGGTGGATTTAAACTAGGCGTGGGGGCATGCGAGTGTGCAGCAGGTATGCAGGGCCACCAGAGGCTGAGCAGACTTACCCCCAAGCTAGCAGGAATGCTATCAAGGTACATTCACACGGGCGGGGGGGTAAGGATGGGGAGAAACAGGTTAAGGAAGGAAAGGAACTAGCTAGAGGCTGTCTCCTTAAATTCAAAAGCCTGGGGAAGAAAACAGCTGAGTTACAGGCTGTCTTGGCAGTGATCCCCACTGGCAAAAGCCTGCTCAACTCAGCTATTTGTGATGTGACCATCATGGAGACTTGGGCCACCCAATTCCAAGATTGGGATTTGATGATCCCGGAGTATGGGATATACACAAGAACAGGGGCAAGGAAGAGGGAGGGTGGTGATTTATGTAGGAGGGATAAGTTATGCAAGGGAAGAGGGGGAGGAGGGTAGAACAGAAGCATTATGGTTGCAATTCCAGGATTCAAAAGTAGGACACTGAGGATGGGGTGATGTACAGGCCACCAGCTCAAGCAGAGGACTTGGACAGGAGTTAGCGAGCAGATTAGAGGGTTTGTGGGAAAGGAAACACCGTGACTGTGGGGACTCAATCTATCAGAAGTGGATTGGAGCACCTAGCCACCTCGAATGCAAGGAAGCAAGTGATCCTGGAAGCATTCCAGGATAGTTTCTAACACAGATGGTTACCGAGTTGACTCAGTTGGATAAAACTCTGGACATAGTACTGTCTAACAGGGAGACTTTTAAGGGGCTGGGGTGGAGGATTCACTGGCTGGGAGTGACCACCACTTGGTGTGGTTCACGCTCAGCATGGGAAAGGAAGCTGTAAGTACAGGAACCAGGGTGGTTGACTTCAGATATGCTGACTTTGACAAGATGGGGAAATTTTGGAAAGACACCTGGCAGGAATTAATCCATGCTTGGATACAAGCCAAAAATGGGAAATTATCAAATTAGGGATGATGGAGGCTACAGGGTCATGCACCAGGACACAGAGCAAGAAGGAAGGGTTAAGAAGTCAAGCTGTTTGTATCAGGAGGTCTTGGAAGGGTGAAGGCAAAAAGCAGCATTTGGGAGGTTCAAGAAATCCAAGAGGGGAGGACAGAGAGTATTTGAAGACAACCAAGGAGGTAACCAGACTAGTCAGGGTGGCCAAACTCCAAGAGCTGAGGCTGGCACAGGGCATCAAGGATGGGAAAAGGACTTCTTCAGGTACATAAAGGAGAGAAGGGAGCTGCAAGGACCAGATAGTGAGGATTAGGGAAGGACCGGGGTGGGTGGAGAAAGGGGCAGAGCAGGCAGAAGCACTAAATGAGTACTTCTGTGTTCCACGAAGAAAAAGGCCAGCAGCTACCTCAGGGATGGGGAAGGTGGACAAGGGGATAGAGGGTGACAGATGAGGTAATTACAGAGGGCAGGGTGCTGGAAGGTCTGGAGGCACTGAGGGTGGATAAGGCACTGGGACCAGACAGCATTCACCCAGAGTGCTGAAAAGAGCTGGTGGAGGTCTTGGCAGGGCTGCTAGTGGACTTGTTCAATACTTCCTGTACACAGATGCATGCCACAAGATTGGAGGATGGCTCACGTGGTGCCCATCCACAAATATGGCCAAAAGGATGAACCAGGCAATTACAGACCAGTAAGCCTCACATCCATCATAGGACAACTAATGGAGACAATTCTGAAGAGAGGCTAGTGACCTTTTGGAAGACAGTGGACTCCAGGACAGTCAGCAATGTGGGTTCATCTCAAGAAGATCCTGCCAAACCAACCTGAGTATTACGGCTGGGTCACGAGAGAACTGGATAAGGGCTATGTAGTGGATGTCTAGTATTTGGACTTCAGCAAGGCCTTTGATTCTGTGCCTCATGGGCAGTTGGGGAGGAGTTGGAATATGTGGGGGTGGGGACAAAGATGGTAAACTGGACTGTGAACTGGCTGAAGGGAGACAACAATTGGTGGTGGTGGTGGTGGGGAACTCTCATCCCAAGGGCTGTGATGAGCGGGGTTCCACTGGGATCAGTACTGGCCCGGTGCTGTTTGGCATATTCATAGCAAATATCTCACATGGCATCAGGAGTAAGATCAGTCTGTTTGCTGATGATACCAAGATGGGGCAGTGGTGGACAGCATAGTAGGGTGGCAGGGTTACAGGACAACCTGACTAAACTGGAGGATAGTTGGAAATGTGGCAGTTGGGTTTCAATCGAGAAGAGCAAGGTTCTGCACTTGAGCAAGAACCAGGAGGAAATTACCAGTTGGGAAGGATTCAGTTAGGTACCACCGTGAAGGAAAAGATCTAGGGGTGGTTATAATGGGAATATGAACAACTCAGCTCAGTGCAGGAGGTGGCAGCTAAAGCCAACAAGATGCTGGGGTGTCACGCAAAGGATCTCATCAGAAGAAGGGAGATGATCCTGCCTCTGTACAGGTCACTAGTCAGGCCACACTTGGAGTACCACATGCAGTACTGATGTCCATTCCTGAAGAGGGATATCAGATTGCTGGAGGGGTACAGTGCAAGGCAACTAGGATGATCCATGGATTAGAAGATAAATCTTACGAGGACAGGCCGAGTGAGTTAAATATGTACACCCTGGAGGACAGGAGGGATCGGGGGATATGATCGAGACCTTTAAATACTTGAGGGGATAAACAAGACAAGTACAGAAGGGTCTTTAAGTTGAGGAGGGAGGGACATGAGAGTGCATGGTCTCAGATTGCAGGGGAAGATATAGGAGAGATGAGGAAACATTTTTCCCTGAGAGGGTTGTGGCTAAATGGAACACTCTGCCGAGGGGGGTATCCTGTAAGATGGTGGGTAGTTTTAAAGGGGATGGAACAGAGTGAGGGTGCTAGTTGCACATTCAAGCAGACTTGATAGACCATGTGGCCTGTTTCTGCTGGCAGATTAGTGCATTCATATGTTCGTGTGTTACATTAAGCTGTATCAGTACAGTTCAATTCACATATAAAGCACCATCTGCCATCTATAAGCTAAGAGCAACATAACAATGGCTCAGTGGGACTACTTTCTTTCTGCATTTTGTGCCTTTTTTTAATTTTACTTACTGAAATTAAAAATTGTTTTAAACAAAATAATTTCTTTACTAACCCTGATGGACACATTTCATAATGCATAGTGTACCTCCCAGTTACAAAAAAAATATATATATATATATTGAAATATGGCACTTCAGGATGTGCTTTGTGTTGGGTTAACAGCACTTCTCAGAAGGTAAGCAACTTGGCCTTTGGCCCGTGCTTCTTCCGAGGCATATCATTATCACCTTGTCAAGCTTTATTGTAATCATAACAGCATAATGCACTCCTACTTACTAAACCTCCAGGGCTGATCCCTGCTGTTTTATAACACTTACTACTCTCCAAATCTGTTTACATTGTGACACTTAAGCAATAAGGAATTAAGCAACAAAGAACAACTGGGGTTATGTTAATGTCCTGCTACTCACCTTTAGGGACGTAATGTGGTATGAGGCATAGCAGAGTACCAAATTCCCCTAAAGGTGATTAAGTGACATTAACATTACCTCTCTAAGTTTGTTTTTGCTAGTCTTATAATTGGGTCTAGTAATATTGGAGTTTGATTATTGTTTTATTTTTTATTTTTTTATTTTTTTACATTATCTCAAATTAATGTAAAACAGTCCCTCAACCATGCAAATGACATAGGATTGAGGTATGAAGGTGACTTACATACATACTCTGATTATGTACAATACCCTCTTGTTTTCATTAAACTCCTCACCTGCTGCTCTCTCAAGCCACACCATGGTTGGTAATTGACCCCCATACACATCCTCTCTAGATAGCACTGTGGGTTCCCATTTTGAGCTACACCGTGGCTGCTAAATGAAACACCCCCAACTCTGGAACTGGCATGGCGGGTTCTGTTGGCAAGCTGTACAGTGGCTGTTAATTTCAAAATCATGTTTGCTTGCTCGCTCTGAAACCGACATAGACAGTTCACATTTTGATCCATGCTGTGGCTGTTAATTGAAACTCCTGCCGCCTGCTCTGAAAGAAGAAACTGCTAGTAAACATCTTAAGTGGCTGTTAATTGCACCTGCATGATCACTCCCACTTAATCCAGTGCTACCAATTCTCATTTTGAGCTGCAACGTGGCTGTTAATTAAAACCCAGCTTCTCCCATAATCACCGCCTGCTCTCTCTGTAACTGGCTCTGTCGGCAGTGTTGCTAAACTGCAACATGGCTGTTAATTAAACCCACCTCCCAGCCTGCCACTCTCTCAATGTCAATAAGCCTCACCACAACAGTGCGACCCTGCCCCAACTGTCCCCATGCACACCACTTGCTCTAAAACTGGCAGCACTGTTTCTGCTTTTAAACCACCCACAGCTCTTGCTTGCATCACCCTGTTTCTTTTAAGGCTGGCCGAGGAGGCTGATGCTTGCTCTTCCTCAGTTCATGATAAAGCACACATGAATAGTGCAAAATGTCAGCTTTTTCAAGTAGGGTGAGTGTTGTTGTAATGTTAACTATATATGAAACTAAAATGTTTTAAACTGAACCAAACAATGGTCTTTTTCAGTTAGTAGCTGTTAGCCTAATTCATTTTGGTACTTGTCTCCTTAGTACAGCCTGCTTATTCATTGATGCTGTTCATGTTACGCACCTTAGGAGAGTCAGGGGTGGGCAGCACACTGGATGGCTGGCCAGATAAATCGTGTAGCCATGAGACAGGGAGAGCTTTAGGTATGGGGTCAGCATCCTGAGACATTTAGAATTACATGAAGCGTAACAGCTGCTCTTGAGGGAAGTGAAGCAGCAACTTTTGGCAGCTGTAACATGACAGATTTAGACCAAACCATTTTGAACACTTGCAATTATTATGATATTTTTATACAGCTGGTTGAGATGTTAATTAGTGTCCTTCTTCGCTCTGTCAGCCTTGCTCCAATGGTGGCCATAGGTTCCAGATATGGAATGCTGAAAAGGTAAATAGGACCTTAATTTTGAAAATCAGTGTTCATGTAATCAAGCTGTACAGGTATATTAATAAGGAGATTAATGTAGGGCTCTCAGAATGCTGACAACCAATTAGATTGCAACATTACTGAGACCCATATAATAATGTCAATTTTATTATCTTTTAGAGTCGTGTAACCCTCCTGTGCTCCCTAGTGCCCACAGGTGCATTTGTGAAGCTTATGGTTATGGAGTTAGTCCTCTAGATCAGCTACTGCAAATTCTTTCTGTTTAACATTTTGCAGTTGTTTTAAAATCAGCCACATGATGTCTAAACAAAGCTGTTCTGACTCGTGACAGGTAAAGATATAGCACTCACCTGAGCATGGCTCTGCTGATGACAACATAATGTAGTGCACTGAGTGCTTTGACTGAGTGCCTTTATCTCAGAGCAGTGCTGTATTAACTACATGGCGCCAATAGGCTGGACACTTCAGGCACCCCACCCCCATGAAACATGGCTCAGTTCAGGGTATGGCAACAACATTCACAGAACAAGAACAATAAGATAATTAGAATACTGACTTTGCTGTACTTTCTGTTTATTGTCATTTTAACAAAAAATAACAATAGACAGAATGGGACTCACTGGACACACTAGTGTGTCTGTATCTGGGAGGACAGTGGTCTGGGCACACAAGAACCCTGATAATGTGGAGTTGCCTCTGATGATTATACATGCTGGCCACCTGACTGCTGGATGTTTCTCAGCCTGTGAGAGACTCTTGTCCAATATCAACTGCAGAACTACAATAACAACTGCTTGAAATTACTGTCTGTGAGGAAAATTTAAATAAAGAAAAGGAGAATAAATGTGTGAAAAGATATAACAGCTTTGGGGAAGTGGAGGTTTAATTAAAAACATGTTGAAATCAGTACTGGCCCTCTCTGGTGCTCTCATTATACTGTACATAAAATAATATTGACTTCTCACTTCTGTAAGAAACAAAGATGAACATGGAAGCTGGCAGCTGTCATGAGGACAAGCTAGCAACCTGAGGATTTGGGGCCTAACACAAAGCTTGCTGACCGAAAACCTTTATGACACAAGCAACACTGTTGTACACAACTCACTCATAGTTGTTTTGTCTTGATTGATTCACACCAAGCGATTTATGGCCGACCGTCCATCTGGTCTGAGGGCAAGATTGAAGACGAGCAGACAAAGAGGCCGCCGAGGGCGAGGGGCACGGGCTGCATGGCAGGCACTGGCTGTCTCTGGCTGGGCAGAGGAGGGCAGCAGGCCACAGGCAGGTCACTCTGCATTGGTGAAAAAAGTGAATGGACAGAGCACGAACAGACTGACACTCACTGAAGACTTGATGGATCCTCTGATCGCTGGTTTTGGCGGTGCAGCGGGTGGAGAGATTGAAGATGGTCCATCTGTGTCAGTGTGACTCCTGTTGGGAGTCCAACTCAGACTTCTGCTGCAGACTACTAGTGCTGTAGCACCGGCATGCACCACGCCTTTTTATGTCGTCCCCCTGCCCAGTTGGGTGCACACACACGTAGTAGTCTTCTGGAGGGAGGATTTAAAAATCAAAACAATGCATGCGTGCCGTGTGCACTGTCTGCTGACTGGAGTAGTCTATGCTGATGCTCTGTCTGGGGGAGGTGGAGAGTGAGACAGACACTCCAAGTTCCGGGGAGAGGCGACTGGCGAGACAGATGGGGGGCAGATGACATTAAGTTCTGGGAGATGCCATGAGTCAGCTCAAGCTCAGTCAGTCAATTTTTATTTCTGACTTCTCAGGTGTTCCCCCAACAGCTGGTGCCCCTAGGCTGCAGCTTGCTTAGCCTAATGATAAAAACAGCACTGGGGTGAGTCTATGATGTCACAGTTGGGAGGGACAGCATGATGACATCACAATGTCTGCTCATGCTTGGCCTGGACACCACGTTATTGTTATAGTAACACCATGCTGTGGTGAAGGTGACTTGGAATGCATGTCACCTTACATCAGCAGTCAGCTCACTACTCACATCATCAGAAAACTGTAGCTATTTAAAGGGTTTATTATACTTCAGATAATTTATCTGAAGATAGAATAGTTTCTTGTTTAATCTAGTTACTTACAGAAGTGAATATGTTTGTTAGTGTTTCTGTATGATATAAAATCAATAAAGATATTGAATTTCAGAAAACTGTAGCTGGTGTCACTGCATGCACAAAATTCCATGGGTAATTAAGAATGTACTAGACATGGCAAACAAACTGCTACAGAATGTAACATGTGTATACCAAGTTGAGGACACCATATTGTAAGAATATTCCTGGGAAGCATGTGCACCAGATGGGAGGAGCAAGAGGGTGAAGCACAGGTGGAGACTAGTCTGAGTCACCTCTAGCACAGCATTGCATGCTCAGGTAAGTGCTGCACCTTTACCTGTCACTAGTCAGAGCAGCTTTGGTTAGACATTTTCTGTAATGATGCTATTTTAGCAGGAAAATAACAGTTTAAAATATTTTTGTAGTTGATAGAGTGGCGTTATATATAAAATTACCTTGTTGTCTTTATAGATATTAGCTGCATTAAGTAGCGACTGCAGCATCTATGTAAGTGCAAAGAAACTTGATGTTTCTTATGTGTGCACAATGAGATAACAACCTAAAATGACTTAGTAGAATGTTTCTTTGTGTTCCCTGTGTTCACCCCATAGGCCGTGTCATAATGGTAATGAGTACTGAGTATATCCAGCTAAGCAGAATGTTGATATTTTGTTACATTGGAACAGCCTTTCTTGGTGGATATCACGTTTGAAAGCACTGCATGTACTGTGCAGCAAAATGACTGTAAGGCTGTAATGCAGGAGATGGAACGCTGCTGCACATTCCCCAGTAGCAGATGGAAAGATGACACCACAGGCAGCACTTTTTCAATTAATATTTAAGCATATATATACAAATAACTAGATAAGGCTATAGAAGCATTTGGACAATTGCGTTGCTGTTAATATGGAATGTTCATGCATATTGGAAAAGGGTTTATCTGTCTAATGACTGCATATTTCTGTTTCTTTTTTTAAGTGTAAGCCCCTTCCACATGTCTAGGGTCTTCCTGATGTTAAGCCAATGGGAGGGAGCACTTCAGCAACACAGTCCAAGGAAAATAATGTTGGTACCTGAGTTCATGCTGGTGCCACCTGGCAGGTGGCATTACAGGGGTGTTTGCAGCAGGCTGATCCAAGGGTCCCTAGGGTGGTGTGTGGTCCTCCATTCCAGGGAACTAAAGGGCAATCTGGTTAAAGCACTACAGTTTTTGAATAAACCCAATGTCCAGGTGCAGTTTAAAAGATAAAAAATGTTATTTGATTTAATAATTTCAAATGATCACAACTCCATGGAACAGCTGGATACATCTCTGTGCAGACCAAATGATCTTCATGGCATGTGTTAAACAGGTTTCAAGGAGCTGAGACTCCTTGATGATGGTAGCTGCAGCACGAATCCCTGATACACTGGGGCCTCCACTCCTGTGCCAAACTTTGTGGTCACTGCAAACTTCACAGCTGTGTGAGGTGCTCTCAATCACCGACCTGGGTGTCCCAATCCTTACTCATCTACAGCGACAGTGACCCCACGGCAAATGGTGCCCCAGACACTAGTCCCTTCTCACAGGCCCAAGACTGGCTGACACTCCATGTTGCGGGACTCAGGCTTCACGAATGGGGAACCCAGAGGCAGGCTACCACCACAGCCTCCCATGATGCAGGCTGCCACCACTGGACTGTACCCGAACCCATGGCAACCAGCCACCTACATTGGGACTCTCTGAGGCCTACCCGTGCTGGGGATCACGGAGTAGGTTGCACCCTGTACACCCGGGCCCCAGCACCCATCTTCACGCCGGGGTCCCAAAACAGTGCGGACAACAGAATGGCCCCATGCCTGACTGCCACACTTCACTCCCAAGGTCGAGAGGGGCAGGGTGTGGACTGGGCCGCAATTTCCATTCTGGCCCGAACCTCAGCCCTGCAAATGTACTTTTGATGCCTTCAGCCCAGGAGCCCTACCTTCCACTCCTGGGCCTCCCTCCTTATGCACCAAAACCACCCCTTTTAAAGGGGACTGCCAGCCTCGGCTCCACCCCACCGGCAGGTGGACCTGGGCACCAGACAGCCCAAATTTAAAGGGCCTTAAGAGTAAGCTCCCAAAGGGGGCTTACATAATTTTATATCCATAAACATGTTTACAGATTTCAGTGATGTGTTTGAATATTGGATGAAAAACTTGAGACTAAGCAAGTACAACAGCATAAGCACTCTCTCTTGGTAAGCTCACTAGATCATGCAGACAGATGAAATTTTATTTAAAAATATTATTAGAAATTTATGTCAAAGAATCACTTGAGAGGCTCTGTCCAAAAGTAAAGATAAGCATGTACTTATTATTTTAATTCTAAGCACAGATCGGCCATTAATTCCCTGATGAAACCTGATACCGGGCTAAACATTGGGCTCATGGAGATGGTCCTGAAAAAATGAAATAAAGAATTACTGGAGAAGTTTCATTTCCACTGTGCATTCTGTGACTGATTTTTGTCTAACTGCAGCATTGGACTTTGCCCTCATCAGCCCCCATCTCTAATTTTCTGGAACTAAACAGAGGTACCTGGGATCACCTCTCCTTTTCCATGCATTGTTTAAAATTAACAGCCTACTTTAGCCACCATCATATGACTATGGGTGAGAGCTAATTAAGTTGGAGGGTTATTAGGCCTCATGAAGCACACTCAAAGTAGGGTAAAAGGCTGTTGGTTGAGAGAGTAGTGCGACTGAGACAACAGGAGTTATGAGGTTGATGTGTAAGCCTCCAAGGTTGGGGGCTTATTATAATGCTCTTGCCCTTCTCCCACTTGCCTACCACTTGCATTGGGTCCCTGGCATTTCCTCACCTCCTGCCAGCTCTCGGTTTAGTTCTTGGTAAGAGGGGACCAGAGAGAATGTAATTTCAAAAGAAATCAATTGCTTGATTAGGCAAAATGTTTGAAGCGCTGCTGTCGCACAGCTTGCCTCATGACGTGCGAACTGGTGGTCAGCCTGTCGCAGAACAGCGCTATGGTGCTTGTAAAGTAAGCAGCTCATTTGTGGCCATAATTTGGCTCCTCTCTGTGTGCTCTGATCCTGGGCAGCTAATCGGGTCCAGAGACAGATGGGAGGGCATAAGGAGCCATAAAATAAACTTTACTGTGGTGCTTAAAGGCACCTGTATTTTTAAATATAACTGTGGCTACCAGTACCCACAAAGCCTGCCTGCTGCCTGGGGGACACACTAATGGAGGCAGCAACAGGCAGAGAAGCCCCAATTATGCCTCACTCTGGCATCAAACAATAAGGCAGAGGGCTACTAATGCACACTGGGGCAAATAAATGTAAATTACATAGTTTGCCTGCACAGAAATTTTAATATTAGGATTGCATATAAACTGCAGCCATCTTTGTAATCCTTTGACCCTTGCATAGTCAATCAGTACTCTAGAAGCCCAAGGATCTGCAGCTATGACTCTTGGGAAGGAGGGACGGACAGTATCTTTGCGATCAAACTGCGCACCAATCAGGCATCGAGAGAACATAATGAATATTAATTTACAGGATGGACACCTGTGTTTAACCAGTGAGAAGCTGCCAATTTCCTTGAGACCCCAGGCACAGATTCAGCTTGGGGCAGTCCTCCTGAGGCTCTCCCATGAGTGAGAGGGCGTACAGCCAGTGACCAGAGCTAAGCATCCCGTTCAGGCTGCCTTGGAGCCAGGTAAGGGGTCAGCTAGCCTTTATCAAGTGGGGTGGATTGGAGAAGGGAGTCATGAGCACATGCCTGTGTGCTAAGGCACTCTCGACCTATTTGGGGAAGTCAGGCGTAGGGTCACTCCTGGGGTCTGGGCTCCTTGTCAATCGGGAAGCCACTGCATAGTGCTCCAGTATCCTGGGTGTGATTCAGAAAAGCTGCTAGACTCTTTGGTCAAGACAGGAGGCAGCAAGCTGCAAGAGCCTGCACAACCCTGAAGGTGGCAAACTGCTAGTCCTAGCGCCAGCCAAGGCATTGCGAACCTGCCCCACTGCTCAAGGCCCCAGTTCAACTGACTGAACCTGCTATTACAAAGCAGACCCTGTGTCCTGTCATCAGAACCGTAAGTAAACTCAGGGTCTTCCCTGACCTGGGGAGCTTAGACAGAGTTTATTTAAGTTTACAGTTTCCAAGATTAAAGAGCACCAATGTCGGACAAGCCACAGCAACATTTCAGGCCTGCACCTTCGCCTTTATTTGAGTACCCAGACAGACAGACAGACTGTAGGGACAGTGGTGCCAGTGGGGAGGTGGACTTATATGTTGCTGGGGTGGGCACTGCCAGTGTTTGTTGTTTATGCCAGATGTTACCAGTTATTCAATATTCAGATTGCTGTTTACCTTTTGCTTTCCCATCCCCTTTCCCCAATTAATAAATCTTTTATTGCTGTTGTTTAAATCAGTCTGTAAGGTATGCTGCCGCTGTAGTGAAAACATTACAGTGATGTTGTTGACAGCAACAACAACGACGAATGCTGTAAAAGTTAGCTCAGAAGAAACTGTCACGGGTTTCCCAGGTGTTGTGCCCCTCGAGTCATCTCCGACCTGGAGCACAGCCCGCAAAAACACATTACTTTTCCAATGGTACAATGCTGACCACAACTGCGGTCAGCATAGTGCCATGTGTAAAGATGGACAACAGATTTTCTGTCAAACTGGTGTCATAGAACCATCTATGAGCATATTATTAGTGATATCTATTAATTGCATACAGCATAGAGTATTACTGTGGTTTATGATATTTCATGCGGAGTGACTGATGGGAGGCGAGTAGGTACAGCATCCCAGTGGGTTGTACCTTTACCGACTGGCCCACTATCTTTACTCTGGGTGAAAGCACCATGCTATTATTTTCTATTCTGGGAAAAGAACCCCAATCACTATCAGAACAGAGACCAGCTGGCTCTGTGGCGCCGACCGAAGGGGTTTGCTCGGCACGCTGGTGACCTGGGTTCATACCCCAAGCCTGGGTGCCAGGAGAGGAGACTGGCAGGGAGGGATTACAGAGTGTCCATTGGACACTTCCTCCTGGGGGCGGGTGGGCAGGGTCTTGGTACCTGGAGGTGGCTTGGGCGGCGAGGCTTGGGGGTGTGAAGCCTCGACCACGCCCCTGTCGTCCCGACCTCAGATCACTGCCACACTCAGCCAATTAGGGTGGAGGTGGGAGGTAGAAAAATTGAACCCCCAGCAACCGGATGATGGCATCCAGTCACCTGACCCCACAAAGCAACAGAAAGTGTCCAGTTTGACCCTGCAGTGCCCAGGATATGACATTAAGCCTAATGGCGCTTCCCCAGAAGGTAGGGACCCTCCTGAAAAATGGGATACATAGGGTTACCCAGCGGCTGGGTGAGGTAGTTGGCAGAAGGGATGAGTGTCGCTGAGTGCACCTTGGTGGCCCAGAGGAGTGGCTGGTCAGGGTGCCTGGGAGGAGCATATAAAATAACACATACACAAAAAAAACAGAGCCCAGGCCCCTTAACCTGTATTGTGGTTATCAGGTAGAGGTAGCAACCCACTGGTACACGGTGCCGGGTTACAGCCATATTAGTAACAATCAGCGGAGTAAACTTGGAAGTTACGACTTTCTAGACAATAGTGCTGGTGCCCTATTACTGCTACAGTACATAGACCATCCACTGAGAGCATGGATGTGGTGGCAGCCATGGTTTAGGCTATGGTAAAGCATGCAAATTTATTTTATATAGCATCCCATTGCAAGGGCTAAGGACACTTAACATAAGGATCAAAATAAAACACAGTCAAAACATAAAACTCCGAGCGTTAAAATAATACAGAGATACAGAGCACGTATATTCATCACCAGGACCAAATGTTGATTCAAAAGATTGCTTTTCATGCCATGGGACACAGCAAGAGTCGCTCAACCAGGGTAGGTGCTGAAAAGTCCCAAGTAACTAGAACAGCATGAATAAAGGACTCAGTGCACAGCATCAATCAGTGTCCTCAGACTTAGTCTTTTCACATATTTTACCATTTATTGTGCAGAGACAGAATAAAGCAGGTAACGGTGTAGCGGAGGCCACCACTGACCAACATTCACACTCCTTGTGAATGCTTTTCAAGGTCAACATCGAACAATAAAGCAGAGGGCTACTAATGGACACTGAGGCAAATAAATGTAAAATTACATAGTTTGCCTGCATAGAGACTTTAATGTTGGGACTGCACTGTGTTTTGAGCAGCCATCTTTGCAATCCTTGACCCCTGCACAGTCAATCAGCACTGTAGAAGCCAAAGGATCTGCAGCTATGGCTCTTGGGAAGGAGGGATGTCCTGTTGTCAGAACTGTAAGTAAACTCAGGGCCTGCCCTGACCTAGGGAGCTTAGACAGAGTTTGTTGAAGTTTACAGTTTCCAAGTTTAAAGAGCACCAATGTCGGCCAACCCGCAGCAATGTTTCAGGCCTGCACCTTCACCTTTATTTGTGTACCCAGATGGACAGACAGACTGTAGGGACAGTTGTGCCAGTGGGGAGGTGGGCTTATATGTTGCTGGGGTGGGCACTGCCAATGTTTGTTGTTTATGCCAGATGTTACCAGTTATTCAATATTTAGATTGCTGTTCAAATTCTTCATTCCCATTACCCGTTCCTAATTAATAAATATTTTATTGTTGTTTACATCAGTCTGTGAGAGTTTGCTGTCACTTCAGTGACATTACAGTGATGTCGACAGCGCAACAACGACAGATCACTGTAGAGTCCATTCGGGTCCCTGGCACAGGTTCCTGGGTGTTGCACCCCAATCTGGACTTGGCAATACTGAAGTGTGGGGTGTGAGGGCACAGCCCCCAAAAAAGCAAATGACTTTTCCAATGGCATAATGCCGATCACAATTGTGGTTGACCCAGTGCCATCACTGTAAAGATGGCTGACAGACTTTCTGTCAAACTAGCATCGTAGAATCGTCTGTGAGCATATTATTAGTGATAGCTATTAATTGCATGCAACATAGAGTATTACTGTGATTTATGATATTTTATGTGAGGGGTGACTGTGGTGGGAGGTGGGTAGGTACAGCATCCCAGGGTTGTACCCTTTTCCAACCGGCCACTATATTCACTCTGGGTGGAGGCACCATGCTATTATTTTCTGTTCTGGGAAAAGACCCCCAATCACTATCAGAACAGAGCCCAGATGGCTCCGTGACACTAAGCGAAGGGGTTCGCTCGGCATGCTGGCAACCTGGGTTCACACCCTGAACCTGAGTGCCAGGAGTGGAGACCAGCAGGTAGGGATTACAGAGCATCCATTGGGCTTCCTCCCAGGGGTGGGCAGGGACTCGGCACCTAGAGGTGGATTGGGTGGCGTGGCTTGGAGGCATGAAACATCGACACGCCCCTGTATGTCCCCACTTCAGGTTGCCGCCACACTCGGCCAATTAGGGCGGAGGGAGTGAGAGAGCAGAAAATGGAAAACGCCCCTCAGCAACGATGACGACTCCGGTCTCCGATGCCACAAAGCCCTGGAAAGTGTTCAGTCCAACCCTGCAGTGTTTGGGATACGAAGTTGCACCTAATGGTGCTTCCCCTTGGAAGAGGACCCTTCCAAGGGATACATTGGAGTTACCAGGCGGCTGGGGAGGTGGTTGGCAGAAGGGATGAGTGGTACTGGCGTGAACCTTGGAGGCCCATAGGAGTGGCGGTCAGGGTGCCTGGGGAGGAGCATGCAAAAATAACAAAAAAAAGAAAAAAAGAAAAAGAACCGAGCCCAGTTCCCTCAACCTGTATTTTGGTCATCAGGCATAGGTAGTAACCCACTGGTACATGGCGCCTGAGTTACAATCGTATTTAGTAACAATCAACTGGAGTAAACTTGCAAGTTACGACAGCCTGAGATAATAGTGCTGGTACCCCATTCCTGGTCGTATATGTAGACCATCCACTGACAGCATGGATGTGGTGGCAGCCAAGGTTTAGGCCAGTGGTTGTCAACCTTTTCGCCCATGGACCCCTGGACATCAGCCATGTCAGCGACCCTACCACAAGTCAGTATATACAGTTCCGCATTTAGTACCATGTTAACTTTGTGCCCAACAGCATTTATACAACAACCCATATTTCAAAATAGTGATCCTCATTTCCTGTCCATCATAAAAATATGCTTCCTTCTGTTCTGCAAGTAGCAATAAAAACACTTAATAGTGGTGGACAGTGCTTGACTGAGCTATAAAAACAGAAAAACACTAGCATAACACTCAATAATAAATGTTTTTGGGGGCGGGTGGACCTAACTGAGCCATAAGCACACACCTCACCAGACATCATTATCTGCCACCGCATGACTGAGCTATAAAAAACAACACTGGCATAACACTCTTAATGACACCTTACCAGGCATTATTCTCTGGCATTGCTTGACTGGGCCAAAACAAAAACACACATCGCTAAAGCATCATTGAGACCTCACTGAACTATGTAAAAGAATCTGTATAATCAGACCAGAACAGAAGCAAGCGATACAGCCAGCGAAACAGCATCTAAAAATAAGCAGCGCCTTTACTTTTTTATTTTATTTATTTCAAATAAGAGCGAGATAAGCGAGAGCAGCGGTGGTGGCGAAGCAAGGAGAACACAGGCACTGACACACCGATGAGCTGGAGCAGATATGCAAGAACAGCTGACTGTAATCAGGAGCAATTAACACATGTCACCTCCTACAGTCAGTTGTACTCCGCTTTGAAACTCCTTCAACCTGAGAGCAGTTGAACCCTCATGTTAAGCTCAGTTAGTAAGCGAGCAGTGCAGCTTACTGAGCTAACAAGGTGATAATAGTTCTCTTGCGGTGCATGATCACGGTTATTTTATGAACAGCCCACATTTTGTTGCTTAAAACATTTACCACACTTTCTATTTCTTGGACTGTTCAAGGACCCCCTGTCATGTGCTCGTGGACCCCTTTGGGCCGTGGACTCCCAGTTGAAAACACTGGTTTAGGCTATGGCAAAGCATGGAAATTTGTTTTATATAGTGTCCTGTTACAAGGGCTAAGGACACTTAACATAAGGATCAAAATAAAACACAGTGAAAACATAAAATTCAGAAGCATTAAATAATACAGCAATACAGAGCCGTATATTCATTACCAGGACCAAATTCTGATTCAAAAGATGGCTTTTTCAGGCCATGTTTAAATGCTTCCACCTAGGGGAACTCCTTAGATGGCATGGCAAGGAGCTCCAAATTGCTGGTGCTACCACTGAGAAAGCCCTGTTCCCAGATTACTTCAAATGGGATCTCGGGAAGGCTAGCAACAACTCCTTGTGGAGCAGATAGTAACTGAGACATACAATCCAAGAGGTCTTTCAGATAGGCAGGCCCCAACCCATACAGGGCTTTGTATGTTAACAAAGCAATCCTGAATGTAGTGCACCACCTAACTGGTAGCCAGTGCAGCTTCACAGCATGGAAGTGATATGATCTGTATAAAGTACACTGGCTACCAACCTGGCTGCTGCATTCTGCACTAGCTGCAGGTGGTGCACCAAACCTCTAGATAACTCTAGGTATGGAGCATAACAGCAATGAAGTCTCAAGGTCACAAAGGTGTGCACTAGGGTTGCCAGGTCTCTTGCACTAAATAGGGTCTGATCCAGAGGTATTCTTCAACTGGAAAATTCCACAACCAACACCTGATGTTCTTGCGTCAGCCGTGGAGTCAACAATGACCGCAGATTCTTTACCCTATCCACAGCTGCCAGAAATGTGCCGTTCAGAGATGCAATTCTTACAGCATTATATCTTCTAGACAACCTTTGAGGACCTGGGTCCACCAGCAACAACTCTATCTTGGTCGGATGGAGACTCTGCCAGCTGGAGGTCATCCAGTTGGTGATTTCTTTAAGGCAGCACTCCAGCACAGAGATTACCTCTTGCCCGTCCAGCGTAAAGGACATGTACAGTTCAGTATCTTCTGCATAGCAGTGAAAGCTCACCTGTACTGCTGGATATCCTGTCTTAGCGGCAGCAGATACACCGAACAGCATGGGACACAGAATTGATCCCTGTGAGCACCACAGCAGACCTCCACTGGCTGTAATGAGAAAGCATTCTGCCAGATAGTAAAGACTCAAACCACTTTCAAGTTGTCCCAGCAAGTCCTCCATATTCCTGAACATGCTCTATCAAAACCCCATGGTCCATGATGTCAAATGCTGAGGAGAGAGCTAGGAGAATGACAAACTGAGCATGCCCCATCCCCATCCCTTGCTAAAAGCAGATCAGACATCTTGATAAGTGTGATCTCTGTACTGTGGCATAGCTTGAAACCAGATTGGAATGGTTAATAGATGTCAAAACTCGAGTTGAGCCTTCAGCTGCACTGCCATCACCTTCTCAATAACCTTCCCTAGAAAAGGAAGGTTCAGGACTGACCTGTAGTTTGCCAGCACTTCTGAGTCTGAAGACAATTTCATTAAGAGTGGTCTCACTCAGCATTTTTAAGAGCCAGTGGAAACAGCCCTCTGTTAAGGAACCCTGGGCAATGCTGGCAAACAGCGGACTCAGGGCCAGCTGGCAGTCAACCAACAGCCAAGTAGGCTCTGAATCAGACAAGCAGTAAGTGATGCACAGTGCCACAATCACCTCGGCACCTCCTCCATAACAACTGGCTGGAACTCACTCCATACCCACGAGTTCCCATGTACCTCTCCTCTCGATTACAGGCCACCTGTCACAATCACAGCTTGAATGGAAGACACTTTGTCTAGAAAGAAAGACCCAAACTCCTCACATATTTCTTGTGATAAACTCCTCCAGACTGCAGACAGTTAAGGTTGAATAACCTGTTCACAGTGTGGAACAGCTGAGCAGACCTATATCCCCTGAGGTAATAACCTGTGACACTAACTCTGCATTTTTCAGGCTTATTGCCCTCTGATAGTCCTTATAATGAAAGCTCAGAACCATCCCAGTTGTCCATGAAGCCTGAAGTCTTCCAGGAACTCTCAACCTCCACCCTATTGTCTTCAGCACTTCAGCTCATCGTTATACCCTGATGAAGTGAGGCAGGATGTCAGCGGCAGACACAGATTTGTACAGTCTAGTTGATCACCACAATAATGGCCAAATTATAACCAGCAAAGGCTGCTTCTGTGCCCTCATCACATGCTGCTTCCATACCCTGGCTATTCAAAGCTGCCAGGAGATTTTGCTAGTGTCAAAACATGTCTTGGACAGTATTGGATTATCTCCACAGGGAATGGTTTTCAAGGGACCCTTGTGTGAAAGCTAACAGCACAGTGATCCCACCACCATACTGGATCAGACATACAGCAAGCAAGCCACAACACACGCAATCACCTCGAGCACCTGATCCATAACAACTGTCTGGAACTCACTCCAGACCCATGCTCCTCTCCTGTCGATTGCTGCTGATCCCTGATTTGCCAACTGTCAAGATTCCAGCTGGACTGTAGGACACTGTCCAGAAGAAAGACCCAAACTCCTCAAATCTTTCTTGCGACAAAACTGCTGCTGCTGCTTCCATAACTGGAAGTCAAGAGCCACCAGTAAATTTTTCTGGTGTCAAAACACACCTTGGATGGTACTGATTATCTCAGTGGGGGTGGGGAATAGTTTTCGAGGGACCTCTTGTAAAGCTAACAGCATGATGATCCGATCACCCTGCTGGATCCACCCTGACATCAGAGATGTTCAGGCCCAGAAGAAGATGAAGTCCAAGGTGTGGCCACATTCAGAGGTTAAGGAGGAAACAACCTGCAGCCTAGTGATTCTATCAACTGTAGAAACTGCTGGTTGACCTGTACATTGAAATCTCCCAGCACCCCCAGTGTTCACACAGGAGGAGAAAGGAGGCCAGGAAACAGTAACAGGAGCATTGGAGGAGGAGGTGATCACTAGACCATTTTAAAGGAGAAAGTCCTGAAGGGACTTACTAATCTGAAAGCAGACAACGCTAATGGGGCCAGATGGGGACCCCACAACTATTGAGAGAGCTTAGGGAGGTATGGGTGCACCTCTGACAGTCCTATTTAACAGCTCTTTGGAAACAGGAGTAGTTCCAGAGGACTGGAAGAGGGCAGATGTAGTACCACTTCACAAAAGTGGTAGCAGGGATGAGGCTGGCAATTATAGGCCAGTCAGCCTGACTTCGGTGGTGGGAAAGTTAATGGGTCACTGCTGAAGAAAGAATTGTGAGCATCTCATCCATAACAACTGGCTGAAATGGTTTTACCATGCCACAGCGACAGTGGCTACGGAGACATCCTGACAGCGACAGGCGCATTGCTGAGTGTTGACAATACAGTGTCAGGGATGCCTCTGTTTTCTTTGGGGTCTGTGCTCCCAAACCCCCTCATGTGGGGACTCCACCTCCCACACCCGGTCTCTAAGATTCTAACTCCAAGTCAGAGTTGGACCAGGCGGGGGCACCCAGTGAGGCTGTCCCAATCGCTGCACAGACCACCACAGCAATGGGTGGATTTTGCCTGATTTCTGGTGCTGTGGTGGTCTTCACTGTCCAGGATTCACTGCAGTGATGGTATACAGGCTGGAACTCACTCCAGACCCATGCTCCTCTCCTGTTGATTGCTACTGATCCTGATAGAGAATCTTGAGTCCAGTGGATTACAAGACCCAAGGCAGCATGGATTCATGGGGTGGGGTGGGGAGATCATGTCAAATGAATCTGATAGATTTCTTTGACTTAAGTGATCAAGGAATTAGATCAGGGTGGAGCAGTGGACATGGCCTACCTAGATTTCAGTAAGACTTTTGACATCGTTCCATATAGGAGGCTAGTAAGCAAGCTGGGTAGCTTAGAGTGGGTCCAATGGTGGTAACTGGCTAAGAAATGGTTAGGAGATAGCCGACAGAGGGTGGTGGTAGTAAATGGAGTTCACGATGAAGAAGGAGCGTGACCAGTAGGGGCTTAGGGGTCAGTGCTGGGACTGGTCCTCTTTAATATCTTCATAAGTGACATTGCAGAGGAGATGGAAAGGAAGGTCTGCCTCTTTGTGGATGACATAGAATCAGCAATAGGGTTGACACTCAAGTGGGGTGAAAACGATGAGCAGAGACCTGAAAACTCAAGGAGTGGTCAAAGGTATGGCAGCTGGGTTTCATGCAAAAAGTGCAAAGTAATGCATTTGAGGCACAGAAACCCAGGGACAGAGTACAAAATGGGAGGAGTGGTACTGATGACCACCAATCAGAAAGAGTCCTGAAGGTGATCATATTGGATGACCTAAAGGTGGCCAGGCAGTGCAACAAGGCAGTATGAAGGGCTAGTGGGATACTGGGGTGCATAGGGAGGGTATCACCAGCAGAAAGAGGAAGGTGCTATTGCCTCTTTACAGATTACTAGTACAGTATGACCCTTCTAGAGTACTGTGTCCAGTTCTGGAGACCACATCTCTGGAAGGACATGGCCAGAGAGGAGGTAGTCCAGAGGACAGCAACTAAAGTAGTGCAGAGTCTGCATCAGATGCCCTATGAGGAAGACTTAGGGCCTAAATATGTACACCCTGGAAGAGAGGCGGGGGTATGATAGAAACCTTTAAATACCTCACAGGGGTAAATAAGGTACAGGAGGGAAGTATTTTTCTGAAAAGAGGTGCTCAGGACAAGGGGCGTGATAAGAAGCTGGGTGGGTAAATTCAGGACAGATGTGAGAAAGTACTTCTTCACAGAAAGAATGGTGGATTCCTAAGTCTTTCTGCAGAGCTGGTGGGTACAAAAACAGTGGTGGGGGTTCAAGAATGCATGGTATAGGCATAAGGGAATCTTAGGGAAGGGAAGGGAAGGAGAGTGGGTGAATGTGCTGGAGATCAAGTAAGAACTGCGGTGATACTATAGGCAGGGAAAAATGGGCAAGACTAGGTGGGCCAAGTGTTTTTTATCTGCTAGCAAATTCTATGTCTCTATGTTTCTAGCGCAATAAGGTTGGGGCATTTAAAGAGCTGGTGACACGTTCAGGAGAACTTTAACAAAATCCAATATTTAGACCCAGTCCAGCTTGTATTTCCCATTAGTTATATATTTCTTCTCCCCATTATTTATTACTGAGGTCACCTATGTAGAAAACAGGATCTTTGCTCCTGTTTGTCTATTCCTCTGTCTTCTCCTACCTGAAGTCACAGAGCACTGCTAGTGATATACAAGTTACTCCCATGGCAACAGATTGTGATGTCACAACAGAGGATTATGGCTTGAAGTAGGGTGATAACTATAGAGGCAGATGGACTCTAAAGGACCTCTAAGGATAAAGATCATATATTCATGCAAATTTCTTAGCTATAAATAATGGGGAGGAGAAATATATAAAGCATAAATGGAATGCAGGCAGAATTGTACCTAATTATATGCTATATAGTTTTCTTTGAGGTGTCAGTAGCTATTTAACGATGGGTCATTGATGAAATCCACAAATTCACATATGAACGCCATTCCTGATTCATTAGTTGGTAAACCAGAAGGATCTTTCACCCACACCCACCTAACCTTTCACTGTCACATATTCAAATGACCCTGCCTCCTTCAATGGGTATGTTGTTAGCTTTAGGCAGGATTTAAAATAGTTGGCCACCCCACCACCACTGCACTCCTGTCTCAGACATTGTACAACAGAGAACCGGTTGGGACTGCCACCTCTAGGAATGGCCCAGTGTCATCACCAAGTCAGGTCTCAGTGAGACAAACCAGGTCCCCAGAGGATTCCATGATGAAATCTGATAATTACGGCTGTTTTATTTCTCAGAGATCTGGCATTGCACAACACACCACAAAGGGAGAAGTTGGAGAAGTCAACCTTTAACGACCACCTGCCCCCCACTCCTAGGGGATTCCCTGGAGATTGGGACATGGCAGGGTGGACCCTACTCCATGACCATCTTAAACCCAAGGCATTATTCAGCCTGACTCTCCCAATCCTATTCTTCCTGGCTCCTACCACTCGAATAACATCTCCATCCATTGCTCTGCCTTCTCAGAATCTCCTGCCTTCAGCAACAATCCAAGACTGCCTTTGGGGAGCTGGGAGCTGAAAAGGATGGAGCTGGTGAAGCAGTTCCAAGGAATAAGAGCACACTGGAGCCTCTAGACAGAGACACATCCTGTGCCTCACTAAAATCTAAAATGCAAATTAAACAATCTCACTAAACTAACAAAGCCCCAGACAGCAAAGAATAATAATCCCACCATCCCAACTCGCATTCATGCACATTCACCCTATAAATATAACATTTCTTAATCACCCTGCCATCCCATCAAATACACAAAACCAGCTATTGACATAAAAAACACAATAAAATATATAAAATCAGAAGAAGGTTCTCCTGATTAACTAAACAGAATTGTTCACATGTAGTAAGTTCATAAAGTTCCTCAATGTATTCAAACTTGGATAAAGGGAAGTAATCCCCTCTCACTGCCACTGAGAGGGGAAGAGTCCATAGTAAATTTTACCTTCTGAAAACAGAAAACAAAGCAGTTAGACTGAAAAGAAAAGGCAGACTCTTATTTGGCCACTTCTAACAATCACAGATCAGTTTGAAAAGGGAAAAGACTTTGCCAAGTACTAAAAATGTTCTCTTACAGTTTCCTCCTCCAGCAGCCCACAGCACCATTCAGAAAGGAATGGGGTCCACCCAGAAAGTGGTCCCAGAATCTCAGCAGTGCTACTGCTATCTCCCCAACCCACTGCCACTTTCACTGGTCAGGATCAATTTAGGCTAGTATATAACTTGGCTGGCAGGTTACTGGGAAGACAGTCTGTGCCTCCATATCCCTCTTCACACAGACAGTTGAGATGATGGGTCCCACCGTCTGTTCACTGTTTGGCTGGTTTAGCTATGGTGACTCACAGAGCAGGCCAGTCCCTTTTGCAGTCCTCGTGTGGTAGAGTGGGAACCCCTCCACCGGACAAACCTCTGCTGTTCTCTATTCTGTTATTTTTCTTTTAAATCTACTGCAGTAGTACTAGTTTATTTCTATATTTATTTTTTTTCCTTTCTCTATCCTTTATTTTCTACTGTAATAGGGTTGGCCTCTATTATAGTACATTCCTGCCTGTTTCTCTTTAGGATTTGTTCAGGAGGTGGAAAGTTCCCACATATCACCAAATGAATGTCAGACTGTAAAAGGTAGACACTCAATATGTATACCTTGTTGAACTCAGTATGTGAGGTTATAGCTGTGTTGGAATTCTTGCTCATTAGAGCAAGGAGAGTGTTGCCTCACATGCCCTGTTTCCTGCTGCCTCACTCACATTGGGCTGTGAGCGTCTTACAGAGACAACTAGGCAGGTACAAGCAGGAAGTGAATAAAAACAAAACAAGACAAGACTCATAGCAAGCTCTTTCTACAGTTATTTTCCCTTTTCTTGTTCCAACCTGCACACAAGGACTGTGCCTGTCTGGTCTTTCAATGACCAGTCCAGATAAAATAGAGCACGTCAGAAAGGAACAAGAAAATAGTTAAGTTTATAAGTTACCTGACAGAGGTGCTTAGGAAGGAACTCCTTCAGCTAGACTTCAGAGCAGCCTAAACAAAGCTAATATTTAAAGTGACAGTAGCAATTTAGGTCTAGTAATCATAATCACTGTTAGTGAAGGAGTTTTATTTTATAATGGAGACATTTCATTTTCTTTTGGGTTAAAGGCTAAACCTTACCTGCCTAACACTCCACACATAGTTCCTGCCTGTGGAAGGCACTCATAGAGACTGAATGCTCTCTCTGTCCTGCTTTTATAACAACATTCAGAAGGAGGTATTACATCAGAGGAGGAGTCAGGGCGTTAAGGTGTCCTATTAGTATGCAGTTAAAATTATTATGATTTATACAAAATGTATAAAACTTTATTTGATTCAGCCAATCTAATGGACTTATAAATATGATATAATGCAACTAATGACCCCAGTTACCTTCAAATGTATTATGTAGATTAATTCCTTGTATTAGTATTAGAAGTGAGTTAGTGTAACATGATGTCATCAAGTAAAACTATATAAAGACTTCAACAGGAAGCCTGATTCAGATGGATGTTGGACACAGAGGATGGTGGTCCTGTTAGTCTGATGGGATCACCCTGTGTGAATTTTGTTTGTTTTAAACTATGAAAGTTATTTTCCTTTCGTTGCTTCAGTGGATGAGTTTGATTTGATTTGTAACAGAAATAAATCCTTTCAACACACTAAGCCAGTGTGTGTTCTACAACTCAGAACTGTCTTGTGTTGTCATAACCCACACTTCCACACCTCCGAATGACTCAAGTAACACAGTTAACTTCAGTCCTCCCATGAAAGTACCACCAGGATAGACTCGAACTCACTTTTCTCCTTGACTAACTCCGGGAAGAGGTGGCTGCAGATGACAAAACAGCAGGAAACAAAAGCATAGATAAAGCTGCAACTTTGAACAGCAGACTGCTGATGCAATTCTAAATAATCCCAGTTCATGAAATACATATGGTGATCTGGCTAAAGTGAGTGCTGGTATGCTGACTATGGAGCACCAACACCAATACCTGCCTTAAAACAATGAAACCTGTCCCAAAGTGTTCATCCTCACGAAACCCTCATCCCACCTATACTTATCCCCTGGTCCCTCTGACCAACCCCTATCTGAAATGGTCCTCCTACCCCATCACCCAACCTCTGGGACTTACCTTCTGCACTGCATTCTGCCACAGGACCCTAGCCAGAGATGCCCAGTCATTAGAGTGGGCCTGCAAGGACCAGGCCATCAATAATGTCGGTTGAAGGGTTTTCCTGCTTTTTCTCCTGTGAGCCCAAGCATGAGCAATGATGGGATGCATATGATCTACCTCTGGGAAGACACTTATGGTGTCTAGGTGTGGGGTCACCTTCCCTTGCTGTTCCATCGTGCCACCACCCAGATTCCACTAGGTGGCAGTTAGTGGCAGGACAGATGTTCCCCTTCCTGAAGGAGAGTTCTCCACTGGGCATTCAATTCCCCTCTCAGTCAGCCCCAAGTGAGCCAGGTCCGTTATTGAACCTGGGTCACCAGCATAACGGAGGTGAAGCACCAGCACCTCAGCCATCAATGCAATCAAATCTACTAGCTAAACCTACACGTAAAGGCTTAAAGTGGAGCAAAAGTAGCACTGTTTAGCTGTGTAAATCAGTGATTTTGTCGGAGCTCAGTTAGAGTTCAGCTCATGGACCACCCAGTGTGATGGGCATCTTCCCTCCCTATCTCTGATGGGAGATAAGCTTCAGTGGTATTATGAATCATGGTATCCTTGGACCTTCAGTGCCTTCTACAATGGAGACTGGGATATGTGGAAGCAGTAGCAATGATATTCTTCAAACTGTAGAACTATGTATAATCTACTAAGATAGCCTGACCCCCACACAAAGTAAAACCTACCAGGTGGGGTATTCTCCAGCTATGCTGTAAGGCATCACTGACTTTTGGTTCAGCTCAAGCTGCTGCTGGGTGAAGAAGTTCTTGTGTGCCAGTAGCCTACAGTATTTTGTAGGACTGCCCGTGTGCTTTCCCTCAGACATGGTGTACTGGCAACAGGATACCTTGTCTCTGGGATATGTCCATTGTATAATGTTGTCATGTCTGCTAAAAGTTCTACCAACATTTCTAAGCGTGAGTTGTGCTCCCTGGCAAATGGTGTCAGAAGGAAGTGGTTAGGTACTCTACTTGGAAGAATAAAGCCTGCTCCTTGCCCCACCAATATTTTTTATTTATTTATTGAAATGTTTCACCAGGAAGGCACACTGAGCAACAAGTTGCTCGTCTCCAGTGCTACCTGGGGGTAGGGACAATGGGATAGAATACAGAGAAATGTTACAATGTTGGAATACAATTTCTTACTTGCATGCAATGAGAGCAGGAGGATTACAGGTGGATCACATTGCCTAACAATGCAACAGTTAAGTATAGTAGATATGAAGACACATATAGCAAATTGGCAACAGTTGGTGGCAGCTGGTAACACTGGAAGACATATAGTAGTTACAGCAGTATGTACCACTAGATGGTGGGTGGCACAATTGTAATTGGTAGCCATTAGTATAACATAGATGTTCAAGATTTACAGTGATTGGAGCAAAGAGAGGAAGAATGGAAGGAGGGAATGAAAATTGTGGAGTGCAGAGTGGAAGAAGGAAAGGAAATTTACAGAAAGGCGCTGGCAGAACACGATTTTCGAGTCAAACAGAGATGACAAGGTGGACTAAAGTGCATATAACAGGGGTTCACGATGTATTACCTGCTCCTCTGTTACATACTGGTAGTTTTGATTTCTACTCAGTGCCACCTTACATGGCCCAGGTTGTGCCTGAAAATGACCCCTGGGATCAGAACACTTACCTGGTTAACAAAGTCATAAATAAACAAAAATAAATAAAGTATAGGGGTAGGTTATATGTAATTGAATGTGAGGGTAGGCCAGTGTTGGGCTATGTTAACCAGAAGGTGGGTAGGAGGAGGAGAGGTGAGATGTGGCAGGGTGATGAGAGAGTGGTATTATAAGTGGGTTATCCAGGGGGAGTTGAAATTCAACAGTGTCCTGTTATCCCTATCTGGGCAGGGTGGTGGACAGCCCTACTGGTTGGACACAGGTTATAGACAATGAGAGTTATTTACATATAGTGATGTGAGGGAGGGGTGTTGGGGAGGGATGTTGTGGGATGGGGTAGCAGAGGTCAACTATAGTGGGGGTTAGTACCCACCAGTGTGCTAGGTGACCCTGCCTGCAGAAGCAGTGATCTAGCAGTGACTGAAGGGTGCAGTAAAAGAAGAAATAGAGGAAGGGAGTAAAGTTGTTGCTTACCATAAGCTATGGATCCTGCTGCACAAGGCAGTGATCGAGCTCACAGGAGGGAGATAGATTAAGGGCAGAGAAAGAAGGGGAGGAATACTTTAGGAGGAAGGAGAGTAGGGATTAGGAAGAGCATGATCAGAGGAAAATAGGAGTGGTGCGGAGTAGGTATATGGTAATATGGGTTTAGGGGAGATGGCAGGAGGGATTAGGGAGGGTCATGGATGGCACAGGAAGGAGCAAGGAAGTTCCTGAGGGCAGAGTTAATGGAGTAGCAAGAGGATGAGTGGTGGAATTTGAGGAAATGAATTCCAGATTTTTGGGAGGCGATAAGAATAATCCGATTGGCCAATAAGGGTGGAGCATGGAGACCACCAGGGTTCATGTGTTGGTAGATCTTAGGGAGTGGAAAGGAGGTGGGGATGACTGTAAAGGCAGGGAGAGACGGAGAGAAGTTCACCCAATCAGTGCTCGGAGGTGAATTTTGTGCAGTGAGAAAGACGTCGGTTTGTCAGAGAAGGAAAGGATAGGGCATGGTAGAGATCACAATGATGAGTGTGGAGGGGTCATCAAGGGCTAAATGGCAAAAGGAGTTGAAGAGGGTATCTAGTCTGACCAGGAAGGACTTAGGGGCAGCGGCAGACTACGTCACAGTAATCGAAGATAGGTAGGATCATCTTCTGGACAATCTAATGCCTAGCCGTGGGTGGGATGCAGGCATGATTCCTGAATAAGGCGCCGAGCTTGGGACGCAATTTTTTCTGAATGGCATCAATATGACCAGAGAAGTTCAGGTGTTGGTCCAGCCAGACACCTAAATACCTGAAGGAGGATGTGTCCTCAATTAAAGTCCCATCAAGGGTGTGGAAGGAAGGTAGAGGAAACCTGCTAAGTCTCTGCCTGGTGCCAAAGGTCATGGAGACTGCTTTTTGACATTGAGAGATGGCTGATGGTTTGCAAACCAATGCTGAACTTTGTTGAAGTCGTGCTGCAAGTTGGATGCAACCTCGGTGGCAGCAGCCAGATGCATACACAACTGTATCATCAGTGTACATGTGAATGGAGAAGAAGAGAGCAGGTGGATGAGAGATTGTTTAAAAAATAGAGAATAGTATGGGGCTAACACTGATCCCTATAGGACACCAGTTTTTATCGGGAGGGGTGGAGAAACTCATCAGAGATCTTGACTGATTGGGTTCTGCCAGTGAGGTATGCCTTGAACCAGTCTGTGGCTAAGGGGTATAGCCCAGCTGTCGATGGGGTGTCAAGGAGAAGGAGTGGGAGGCTATTGTCGAAGGCTTTGGCCAGATCAACAAAAATAGCTGAGGTGATTTTGCCATTGTCCATTCTCGTGAGGATAGAATCAGTGAGCCGAAGAAGGGAGGTGGTGGTGGAGTGATTTTCTGAAGCCAGATTGATAAGGGGTGAAGAAGGTGGAGTTACTGAGGTAAGCATGGTGAGCTGGGAGAGGGCTAGGTGTTCCTGAAATTTGGCAAGGGTAGGAGAAGAGAGATGGAGTGGCAGTTGCCAGGAGGTGGGGTCCCCACCTTTGGGGAAGGAAGGACCACTGCATGTTTCCATGGGGAAGGTACTGAGGCAGTTGAGAAAGAGAGGTTTAGGATAATAGAGATTGGGTAGGTAATGGCTGAGGCTGAGAGGGATAGTAGTTTAGGTCAAGGACATTTGGGGAGGAGCCTTTTGAAGGGTTGATCGCTAGCAGGACATTTAGGGTATCATTTGGGGAGACAGTAGTGAAGGAGAAGGCGGAATCAGAGGGGTCATTCATAGGCAATAAGTAGGGGAGAGAGAAGGGCATAGTTTGGGAGGGATTGGAGTAGTTCATCAGCACAAGTGGTGTAATAGGGAGTTGAATTCAGTAGCTACACAACTGGATTGACAATGAGGGTGGCGTTTATCTTAAGTATAGGGGTGGGTGGACAGGATGAGGAGTAAAGAGGTGTGGACCACTCTCTCCAGAACTTGGAGGGAGGGTTGATGTTTGTCATGAAGGTAGATTTGAAGTACTCTGTTTTGGCTTGCCTGGTAGCCCAGGTGCAGGCATTGTGGAGTTTTGGTAAATAAGAAGGTCATTTTGGAAGCTGGGAGACGCAATAATGCATGGAAATTCAGTTTATGGACTTTGTGTGTCAGTGTAAGGTGTTTTCCCTTCTTGTTCCTATGCCCATGGTCCCTTGAATCTACATTTAAAAGAATCTGGGCCAGCTTCTTCTTTTGTGACAGAGGGTCCAGAGTATCCTTAAGAACGATGAGTCAGAGGGATTACATACTGTATAGCCATGTTGTAACTATAATTTGGGGCTGAACTTACAGCTGTAGCTATTGACACATCCAGATATTTCCTGAAATGTCTGTGAAATCTCTAGAGAAGTTTCCTGCCTGCTGGAAGTGCTGCTATAGGGCCATCAGAGAGCTTCCTTTACAAATATTGAGGAATATCTTAAATTATTTGGGCAACCTGTTGGCTACATTTAGTAGCTCTAATATTTCTAGCACCATATAAAGTCAGGGAGTGGAGTAAGTTGTCTGCAAGGTTTCTTTTTTGTAGATTATTTTTTTCACTTGACAGTCGAGATCGTCTCAGGCAGGTTAGCTCGGCGTCCACCCTTACCACCTGCCTGAACCACTCCTCCAACTGAATCATCGGTATCAGGATCCCCTCCTCTCCCACTAACCACATGCAGAAAGAGGCTGAGGATCCCAGGGGTAGGGTTGGGATTGTGGTCAGCATTAAGCATGTAGGGGTTTCCTTCTCTGGAGACCATGACATTGCCTCACCTGGCTACCAGGGGGTTTCAGTCTTGGATCTCCTGAGAGTGCAGCATGCAATGATGCCTATGCATAGCTGCTCTGCTAGTGTCTGCTGCACTCCACCCCTTATGTTGGCTGGTGTGCCTGTAGTACCCCCAGTCTCAGTGGGGCTCATCAGAACACTGAGTGGCCCTGAAACCCTCCCCAGGGAGAGGAGAGCTGTCCACTGGATGCTTCATCCTCTGTCTACCCTGCATACCCCAGGCTACCCAAGTCCGCTCACCAAACCTGGGTCATCATTGCAGTGTGAAGTGTGACATCCAGTGCTTCAACCCTCAGCACCACCGGGCCAGCATTGTCTGTAAGTTTAGCTCAGTCCCCTAGAAAGAGACATCAAACCATGGGCATTACAGGACAACTGAGAATGTTGCTGGAACCCTGTGGCAGCAATATTTAAAAGGACCAGAACGGAATTTGGTTTGTTTAGCACTTTTCCTACTCACTGTATCTCAAAGAGCTTTACACTCTGTGGTCAATTAGCAGTAGCCATTAGATATGCACAAGTCGTACATTGCTTAATGATGATCCAGCCAAATTTTATACATGTTGATTTGCATATGCTGCCCACAGTGCATTGCATTAGGGAACATAAGTAATAAGACATGCTGGAGTGTGCAATGCTGTTGTAATTGCACCCCAGGGTTGTAGGAAAGGATGAGTCTGCAGGCAAATGTCTTCAGCCCCTGGAAGTGAGGTCAGGTCAACACAATGCACACCTCTAAGTGTCATATTGTTCTTATAAAATGGGCACCTAGAAAATTTAAAAGAGAGAAATTTAAAACACACAAAGAAATATGATAAAAGGCTTGTACAACTAATCTGAGATAGTGCTTCACTAATGGTTGCAATTGGGAGGCACTTACAGATATAGCAATGATATAGTGCTGGTCTTTGCCCATCTCCCCCACCCACACACACTCACATACTTCACCATTGCTTACATTGATTTTTTGGTTTGTTTTTACTTTTTATTGTTGTAATGTTTTCCAGTTGTTGGTAGTTTAATTTATTATGGAGAGTGGGTGGGTAAGCAGGAAAGCACATCACAAGTTTTTTTTCTTACCCTTGTGTTTTCTTGGTGGGTCAGCAAGTCAATGGGTTGGTGGACTGTGAGTGGTGGAGGTGTTGCAATCTGGAGCAGTGTGACAGAGTTAGGATCAGAGCCTGTCCCATTTGTTATGCAGAGAGAATTAAAAGCAAGGATCTATTTTTCACTTCTAGTCTGCCACTTGTCTGTCTCTTGCCTGTCTGATTGAGCAATCAGATTTTCTTATGGCACCTAGGAATTGGCCACTCAGATGGTCCCTTCCCCTGCTATTTCCCTTCCTTCAGTTGCTGTTTCTTTTCTTTCTTTCTTTCTTCCTTGCATCACTGTGGTTAAAAAATATGTAAATCTTTACATGAAACTGGGATCTTTTGGTCTACAAAGATGTATAATTATACTGCTGAAATGAATGCAGAAAGCTATTTAGGTTTCTTTTAAAATGGCAGTCTGTAATACAAGGAGTTAACTTAGAGCTGCATTTTGACCTTTCACGAGCTTGTTAATAGAATTGCCAGCAGGAAATCAGCCCTGGGAGAGGCTTGGTTGCACCTGTTAAGAAGACTAATGTACTCTTCAGGCTGGTCACAAGAAGGTTAAATGAAACATTTTTTTTGCATTTTGTGAAAAACAGGAGATAAAACTGACAAGAACAGGATGCAGAATTAAATTGCCAGGAAAATACATCTTAAAAGAGAGCAATATTTTTATAGCTGGAGAAAGCGAGATTGAGATTTGAGAGGGAGACTTGGAGGAAGGATTTTCTTTGTGAAGAGCTATCCTGTATATCTTTTTTTATTTTATTGTTATTGGTAATTAATAAAACACTACTTGTGAATTTTATAATGTTTTCTGGTTTGCTTATGCTTTCTGACCTATACCTCTATGACAAGCAAGAACAAGAGTTTCATGTGATGGGTTATGTACAGTAGTAAATTACGTTATATTGAATTTCCATTTATGAGTGCTGGCATGTCCATTTTGTACATGAGCAGCTGAGCAACTGGGCAGTTAAGAGGACTGGGTAAAATCTCACCACATTTTATAAATAAAAAAATTAGGTACAGGAGAAAAGAATGAGCATCAAGAGTTTAAGTGAAAATAAGTAAGCAGGTGAGAATGCTGTCAGTAGGGTGGGCCATAGCTTGGGCTGCTGCACAGACCAGTTTGAAAAAAAATATGGAGGGATAAACACATATAAAAGTGTACATGACAGACTGGGAGGATTACAATGGAAAGTGCACTGAAATTGTGTGTCCTGTAAATATTTTCTAAAGTGGCTGCTGTTTGAATGTGTGAACGTTCTAATACAGGAAATTTATATCCAACTGTTTCATGCCTACTTGGCAGCACTTGCTTTTACCCATGCATTGCATCAGTCTAATGTACTGGTATCAACCAATAAAAAGTAAGATTCTCCCAGACCATTTCATAATTTGTATTATACAATAGCAGAAAGGGTATCTAGACCTCTGATTGGTCAGTGTCCTCCTTGAACAGTGATGTTATCCGCACAGCATATGATCTAGAAAAGCTGGGGAGGTGGTCTGGGATCTGGCAGCTTGGCTTCAATGCCAAGAAATGCAAAGTTATGTACACTGGAGCCAAGAATCCCAGGACTTGAGTACTACCTGGGTGGAGTCCAGGTATTTGCATCAGAGGATGAGAAGGACCTGGGAGTGATGATCACTAGTGACCTGAAGCACTCCACACAGTGCAAGAAAGCAGCAGCAAGGGAAAACAAGATGCTAGGATGCATAGCTAGGGGATCAAAAGTAGGAGAGAGGAGGTTATACTACCCTTGTACAGGTCACTGGTGAGGCCACATCTAGAGTATGGAGTTCAGTACTGGTGTTCACACCTCAAAAGGACATTATCCTGCTGGAGAACATTCAGAGGAGGGCTACAATGATGATGGTCAAGAGGGTAAGGCATACGAAGAGAGGTTGAGGGTGTGGCAAGCTAGCCAACTGCCAGTCAATATTTGCTGATATATTTCTGTCATATTTTTTATGTGATTTTGTCTATGTCAAATGCCACAAAAATGCCAGTGTTAATGAAAGGGTCATAGAGAGAGAGAGAGACTGGATTTTTCAAATATTTGACCTTCCTCTGTGACCTGAGGGGAAGCTTGCTGGACAGGAAGCCACATTATTTCAAGGGTTGCTCAAGAAGGATATGCAAAATCCATTTGCCTGGAATAAACTATGCACTTCAAGGGGAGAACTGTCTTGCAAAATATTTGACATCCCTCTGTAAACTGAGAACTAGCTGATTAGTAGGAAGTCAAGAGTCCTCTTCAAAGGGTATTTCCTGGTTAATTAATTGAGGGAAGTCGAGGTAATACAATGATTCAGGACATAACCCTTTCACTTCAAAGCAGGATGCTTGGGAAACCAGGATCTAGGAAGTAACCAGTCTTGATAAGCTGGTGTCATTTGTGTTACCAGTAAAACAGTGAGATATCAAAGCACAGCCAGGAAAACTGGGTTGTGGGGAAAGTGCAAGAGTGACATTCGCTGGCCTAAAGTTATCACCAGACCAGGGATTTTGACCATTATATAAGTGATGAGACAGAGTAATTCTCTCTCTTTCCTGGAACATTTCAATGGACCTCTTCTGACACACAAAGAAGACTGCTACAAAGGAAACTGAAACTTTCATTTACTTTTCTGGACTTCATTTCACTATGAACTTAAGGTAGAATTAGATAAAAGTACAGTGCTTTTTCTGGTACATGTCCACTTTTTGTGTGTGTTATTCTGTGGCCAAATTGGTAAAACCTTTTAGTTGTAACTGTATGATAGTTTTTAAGTATTCAGAAAAAAACCTTTTTAAGAAAACCTGCCTGAATGAGAATTTTATATTGTGTAGGAATTGTGGGACAGTTATTAATAATCTGTGATCAAACTGTTATTGTTAAGGGCACCACCATAAGCAACCAATCGAGTGAGGATCTATAAGGAAATCTGGCTAAAGATAGGGAGAATACAGAAGTCTCAGGAAAGAGTCTGTGGGGATTTGAAGCAGGTTATTGCATGTCCTGTGGTAGAAGATAAAATCAGGTTACATGGCTACTCCAAAGAGCATGTAACACCTAGATCTTTCCCTTGTGTAACAACCAAGAAGGGTTCATATTTGGCTACAAGACTTGAGACTAGTATTGTACCCTGATCCAGAGTTTGAAGAGGGATGCCCTGGGACCTCCTGGCTGGTGTTCAGTTGTGAACCAACAGAGGAAAGGGTCCTGGAGGAAATAGGCAGTTAATGGGCACCATCATTAGTGATGGGCAGGTAGTCAGGGCAGCCATGAGTTTTTCCAACCAGGCGATGTTGTGCAATGCCAGATCTGTCCGAACAAGACTGCTTTGATTTCATATCTTGTTGGTTCAACAGATCTGGCTTGCATCACTGAGACCTGGCTGGATAATAATATGGACTAGTATTGAGGCACACAATCCCAGCCGGGTGTACGTGATACATCGCTCGAGGTTGAATTGGTTGGGGTGCGGCCTGTTTCAAGACCAAATTGGCTCTCATTAGTGTTCCAGTTGAGGAGACCATCTCTTTGAATGTGCTGTGGTAGCAGGTGTGGGCTATCAAATTGCTGTCATCTACCATCCACCAGAGATGAGAAGCAATTCCTTAAGGTAATGTGAGGACTTGGTTGTCGGCATAGCTTTTGAGTCTCCCAGGCAGATGTTCCAGGCGACTTGAATGCATGGATCGACAATGAACTCTCACAATTTGGACAACACTTCCTCCAGTTAATGGATTCTCTGGGCCTAACACAGCTGGTTACCACTGCTACACATAAAGGTGGCCATTCTTGATTTGGTCTTCCTCCTGGGGATCAAGGCCTCTGATGAGGGGTGGAACCAGTCAGCTGGTCAGATCACTACACTGTGAGATTCAATTTTGGTGCCCTCCTTGTAGGCCGACACCTGTGGAGATGGTCTCGTACCGCCCTTTGTGGAATATTTCTTCCAATGGCCAGCTGAGGTTCTTGACCTATCACAATTTCCTGTGTATTGCAATGATCCAGAGGCATTGGTTGTGGCTTATAATACCACCATTACCTCTGCCCTGGATTCTATTGCTCCAGTTTGTGTGCATCCTCTCTCCCTTCAACCTCGGGCTCCATGGTTTGATGGGGCCTTGAGGGAGTTGTGGCGACTTGGACGCAGGTTAGAACATTGTTGGTGGAAATCTGGCCTGGATGCCGACCACCTTAAACTATTAGAACATTATCAGTTCTGTCAGTCAGAAATCTCTCAGTAGAAGGCAGAGTTCCTGTCCGGGAAATTTCTGCTGCTCAGAACCGACCAGCTCAGCTATTCAGAACTGTGGACAGATTGTACAACCCAACTTGTCTACAGCTCCATAGAGCATTTTCACAATTACAGTGTGATGAGATTGCTTGGTTCTTCGCTGATATGGTGGCTGACATTAGGTAAGAGATCTGTTTGACATGTTCTATGCTGGTTGCTAGTGGCCAGGATTGGGTCACCTCCCTTCATTTTCCTGGAGTACCTTGACCACCCGGAAATTGTGGACATTATGCAGATTGTCCAAGGGCTGCGTCCTACCTGCTGTAGTTTAGATCCAGGCCCTACTTCCCTAATTTTGGGGTGTGGGAGTCCATTCTACTGGTTCTAGCACAGATAGTCTGGTGTTCCCTTGACTGGGTGAATATCCCTGTTCCTTGAAAGAGGCAGTGGTGACACCCTTGTTGAAGAAAGTATCTTTGAACCCAGACTGTCTTGCCAGCTACAGACCTATCTCGAACCTTCCTTTGTAGGGAAGGTGATCGAAAAGGTGGTGGCATCCCAGTTGGAGAACCATTTGACCATCCATAGCATCTACAAACCTCTCCAATCAGGTTTTTAAAGAGGCACAGTACCTAGATTGCGCTGGTTCGGGTGCTCAATGATCTCCTGATGGCGAGAGACCAGAAAAAATGGTCCATCTTGGTACTATTAGATCTGTCATCAGCATTTGACACCATTGACCATAGGGTCCTACTGGAGCACCTGAGATGTATTTGTGGGCTCTCTGGGATTGTTCTCAGATGGGTCACTTCTTACCTCACCAGAAGGACTCAGAGGGTGGTGTTAGGTTCTTTCCTCTGATCCCATCTCCTATTTTGTGGAGTTCCTCAGGGCTCTATATTGTTGCCCATATTGTTTGCAGTGTACATGCTTCCCTTTGGAAACATTGTGAGATGGTATGGGCTGAGATTTCACTGTTATGCAGATGATACCCAGCTATACCTGTCCTTTGCACCTGACCAGGAAGGAGCTATCTTGGTATTTAACAGCTGCCTAAATGAAATCCTGGATTGGATGAGGTCCAGTTGGCTGAAGTTGAACTCTGGAAAGATGGAGGTGTTGGTACTGGATCCAGATTGCGGATGGGGACCTGTGCCTGGCACCCCATCTGGATTGTTTTTAGGGATGTCGAGCTATGGGTCTCTGAATGGAGTGCGAGTTCTGGGGTGATATTAGATGTGGGGCTGACTCTTCAATCCCAGGTGTCAGGGGTGGTAAAGTCATCTTTTATCATCTAGAAACATCGCCAGAATCAAGAACCTCATTCGTCCGGTGATCTGCCAACTTTGATCCATGCTTTAGTGACCTCACATCTGGACTATTGCAACTTGCTTTACCTTGGGCTTCTGGGAGTTGATATCCACTGCTTGCAGCTGGTGCAGAATTCCAGAGCCCAAGTACTGATGGGTACCCCTAGATCTTCCCATATTACTTGGGTGCTGCCAGTCCAGTGGCGGATCACCTTCAAAGTCAGATTACTGACTTTTAAAGCCCTGCATGATCTGGGACCTGATTACCTGAAAGAACTCTTGATTCCTTAAGGCCCTGTGAGATCGCGCCTCCACCCGATGAGGGTTGCTAGAGATTCCTAGGGTGATGTTAAAATCTGGGGCCCTGGCCTTTATGTTCGCACCCTCCTTTGGAATTCTCTACCCGTTGGACTAGGAAGTGTATGACTGTGGGGAGTTTTAAACAGGCTCTTAAATCCTTTTTGTAGGAAAGGCATATGGTTTATTGTTCATTAATCTGATTTTGTGTTTTATAATAGTACTTCTGTATTTCTCTCTTTGTATTCTTGTATTTTTATCTTATTTTATTGGAATGCTTGACATGAAAGGTGCAACATAAATAAAAATATTATTATTATTATTATTATTATTAAAGGTAGATAAAGCTATGGGGCCAGATGGGATACACCCAAGAATACTGAAAAGAACTAGGGAGGGATCTGGCCCCTTAGCAGTGCTCTTCAACAAGTCATTAAGGAGTGGGGAGGTGCTGGAGGACTGGAAGAGTGCAATAGTAGTACCACTCCACAAGAGTGGAAGCAAGGAACAGCCAGGTAACTACCCTCCAGTTAGTATAACATAAGTTGTGGGGAAAACTGATAGAGCCCCTGCTGAAGGAAAGAATCAGCTTTTTGGAGCAAACTGATCAGCTCGACAAAATCAACTCAGTTTCACAACTGGGAGGACCTGCCAGACAAACCTTGTTGATTTTTTCAATTGGGCCACCAAAATAATGGACCAGGGTGGGGCAGTGGATGTGTTTACCTGGACTTCAGCAAAGCTTTGACTCTGTTCCACAAAGGAACTAGTCAAAAACTGAAGAACATGGGAATTGGGCCTGAGGTTACAAACTGGGTCAAAAACTGGTTACATGGGAGAACTCAGAGAGTATTAGTAAATAGCACTCTGTGCAGGGAAGGGTGACTAGTGGGGTCCTGCAGGGCTAATTTCTGGGGCCAATCCTCTTCAACATATTCATCAGCAACACTGCGGATGAACTGGAGGGAAGGGTGTGCCTGTTTGCAGATGACACCAAAATTGGCAACAGGGTAGACACAACATAGGGACAACAAAGCATGGAAGCTGATCTCTGAAAACTGGAGGAGTGGCCCAAGACCTGGCAATTGAAATTCAATGCCAAAAATGCAATTCATGCACCTGGGAAGCGTAACCCAGGAAAACTGTACTCAATGGGAGGGCACAGCTGGAGGCTACCACGAGGAGGCGAGACCTAGGGGTGATCATATCAGATGACCTCAAGGTCAGTAGACAATGTGAAAAGGCAGCACTAAAGGCTAGTGCTATCCTGGGATCCATAGGGAGATGCATCATAAGCAGAAGACATGAAGTAATCATGCCCTGTATCGGTCCCTGGTCAGGCCTCACCTGGAGTACTATGTCCAGTTCTGGAGGCCACACCTCAGGAAGGACATAAATAAGCTGGAGACAGTACAGAGAAGAGCAACCAAGATGGTGCAGGGCTTGCATCAGAAACTGTATGAGGCAAGACTGGATGACCTCAAATTATACTTCCTAGAACAACTCAGGAATCATGGAGACATGATAGAAACATTCAAATACCTTAAAGACAACAATAGAGTGCATGTGCAGAACCTCTTTCAGGTAAGGACTACAGCAGGACTAGAGGTACAACCTTTGACTTAAGGAGGAAAGTTCAGAAGCAATATGAGAATTTTGTCTTCACAGGCGTGTTGTGGAAGCATGGAATAGCCTGCGGAGGGGTGGTTGGAGCTAAGACAGTGGGGAATTCAAGCGGGCATGGGATAGACACTGTAGGATACACAAGCAGGCAGCTAAGTAGAAGGGTAGGAAGCCAAGGGCAGACTTAGAAACATAGAAACATAGAATTTGATGGCAGATAAGGACTGCTTGGCCCACAGTCTGCCCATTTCCTACCTAATGGATAAACTGCAGATCCTAGTTAACCAGCAGCCTACTTCTTTCTGCCCCACCCCTAGAATTGCCTTATGACTGTCCCATGCATGCTTGAACTCCACCACTGTTTTGACTTCACAACCTCCTCTGGAAGGCCGTTCCATGCATCCACAACCCTCTCTGTAAAAAATACTTCCTTAAATTACCTCTGAGCTGACCCCCTCTATCTTCAAATTGTGCCCTCTTGTTCTTGCACACCTCTTGTTTTGAAAGACTTGATAGAACATACGGTCCCTATCTGCCGACAGCTTCTATGTTTCTATGTCCTATGTTTCTGAAATTGAAACTTTCATTTACTTTTCTGGACTTCAATTCACTATGAACGTCAGGTAGAATTAGATAAAAAGTATAGTGTGTTTTTCTGGTACATGTCCACTTTTTATGTGCTATTCTGTGACCAAATTGATAGAACCTTTTAGTTGTAAATGTATGATAGTTATTTGAGTATTTAGTAAAAATACACATTTTTTAAAGAAAACCTGCCTGGGCAAAGATTTTTTTATATTGTGTGTGAATTGTGGGACAGTTATTAATAATCTGTGATCAGATTGTTATTGTTAAAGGGCACCACCATAAGCAACCAATAGAGTGAGGATCTATAAGGAAATCTGGCTAAAGATAGGAGAATACAGAAGTCTCAGGAAAGAGTCTGTTGAGATTTGAACCAGGTTATTGCATGTCCGGTGGTAGAAGACAAAATCAGTTTCACATGGCTGCACCAAGAGCGTGTGATGCCTGGATCTTTCCCTTTGTGTAACAACCAAGAAGAGTTCATATTTGGCCCAAGACTTGAGACTAATATTGTACCCTGATCCAGAGTTTGAAGAGGATGCCCTGGGACCTCCTGGTGGGTGTTCAGTTGTGAACCCAGTAAGCTCTCTAGAAGGACACAAGGAGGGTATTCCTGTCCCCCCCATCATGGATTGCACTTAGAGGTGGGCACTGTGAGCTAGGAGGATCAGAAGTTGGTCAACTGGGTGGCAAACTGGTTGTGGGCAGAAAATAAAGAGTGGTGGTAAACGTTATACAGTCAGAAGAGATGCAAGTCACAAGTGGGGTACCTCGGGATCAGTCCTGGGGCCAGTCCTCTTCAATATCTTCATCAGTAACATTGCAGATGGACTGGAGGTAAGATTTGTCTGTTTGCAGATGACACCAAGATTTGCAACAGAAGAGATGATCCAGATTGGGTGGGTAGAATGAGAAGAGATCTGGATAAACACTCGCAAAATGGTCGGAAGAATGGCAACTGGGGTTTAATGCAAAGAAGTGCAAAATCATGCACATAGGGAAGAGAAACCATGAAGCCATCTATAGGCTGGGAGGGAGTTGCTGGCAGTCACAAGGGAAGAAGAGACTTAGGCATCATCATCACCGATAACCTGAAATCATCCAAGCAGACCACTAAAGCAGTAGGTAAGGTTAGGGGATGTTAGGGTGTATTAGTAGTGGTATCACAAGTCAAGAGGAAGTAATAATAATTTTTACAGGACACTGGTTAGGCCCCAAGTGGAGTACTGCATGCAGTATCGGAGGCCACACCTTCACAAGGACATTAACCAAATTGAGGCAGTCCAGAAGGACAACCAAAATGGTGCAGGGACTGCATCAGAAAACATATGAGGACAGATTAACGGAGCTCAATATATATATACCCTAGAGCAAAGGAGGGTGAGAGGTGATATGATCAAAACATTCAAATACCTTAAGGGCATTAACAAGGTGAAAGAGTCTAACATGTTTCAATATAAGAAAAATAGCAGGACAAGAGGACACAGCATGAAATTAGAGGCAGTTAAGGGGTTATGTGAGAAGTTATTTTCACAGAAAAGGTGGTGGATGCATGGACGACCTACCTCAGGAAGTGGTGGATATGAACACAGTGTATGGCTTCAAACAGGCAAGGAATAGGCATAAGGGAGCAATACAGATGAGTATGAATAGATAGGCCTTTGACAGAGCAAAGGCTGATGGCACATTTATAGGCAGAAAAGAAGTGGGCAGACTGGATGGGCCTTGTGGTCCTTATCTGCCATCAACTTCTATGTTTCTATGTAGTGGGCAAAGTGAAACAGAAACTTTTAAAAATATAACTGCACATTCAAAACATACAAAACTTATAACAATCTTTTTAATTAAAAATATTTATAATAGCAATTATGCACTCTAGGGTGTGTGTTGCACAGAATAACATCACTTCTTGAGTGCTGGTGGCACTCATCCTGTGGCTTTATGCTGAAGCACTTGAGGTATGATGTTATGCTATGTCATGCACCCTGTCATGCATTATTGCTTAATTTCTTTGAGACTTGGTGACATTGACAATGCCCTTCATCCAGGGTATTCTTTGCTTCACTGCTTTTGCAGTAAGGCTCGTGTCTTTTCTATTTTAGGCACTTCAGGACCTAAACCATTAATATCATCAGGCTGGTTACCCTACTTCTAAGCTGATGCACAGCTGCATCACATTGATAAGTCCTAACAAGGACAAAACACATATCTATGGTTTGCTGTTTTCAGCCTTTGCAAGTTATTTGTGAGACCTTTTGGTACCATAAGCCAACAAAATGTCCTTCATGGTGATTTGCATATGCTGCCCACAATGCTTTGCATTAAGGGTATATGCATTTTGTATTGCTTTGTAACTCGGCTTTATTGCCAGTGCCCTTCCAGGGTAATCCTTTCAGTGATTTTGCACTGGAATTCTTTTTAAACAACGTTCCTATATTGGACTGACCATGACCCAAACTATTACTATCAGGCTGCAGCCTCCTCCTTCTGGGCTGATTCACAGATACTGTATACTGATAAGTCCTAGCAAGGATGAAACATAGGTCTGTGTTTTGCTGTTTTCAGCCATTGCAGATTGTTTGTGAGCCTGACAGCCAAATTGTCTTCATGGTGATTTGTATTTGCTAACCATGATGCTTTGCATTGGGAAGGATAGTAATTTCCATTTTTCCATGCATAAGCAAGGCTAGGTGATGCTGAAGAAAGGTCAAGAGGATTAAGTACAAAGAAAGAGTGAGAGGGAGAGGAGATGGAGTTAAACACAGGTAGGTTAAGTAACTTACAGGTCACACAGTGAATAACTGTCTGGAGTGGGGGTCAAACCTGGGTCTTCAGGGTCACAACTCTGCTCTCCAGTCACTAGGATATATTTATTTATTTATTGATAAGTTTCATCAGGAAAGGCACACTGAACAATATAAAAATTGCTCGTCTCACAGACCATCCTGGAGGAAGGGTAACATGGGAGTACAATAATCAAACAATAATCAAAAACACATTTACATGAGGTAATAAAGAACAGGAAAAGCAACAGATCAAAGTATACAATACATCATTTTGCAGCATTAGATAAACACATGGTTTTGATGTGCAGGAGGCAAGAGGTGACATATTAAAAACAAAGCAGATCTATTAAGTACAATGCAGATGTGGATGTGCAATAAAACACGTAGTAGTTACGTCTCTATTAAGTGCTAGGTAGGCAAGGGAAGGGGATGGAGAAGCCAGAGGAAATTGGAAGCAGTTGCAGATTGGAGAGGGAACCTAAGGAGGGAGGAAGACACTGACCACAGGGGAGGAGGGTGCCTGATTTGATGAGACACTGAGTTCCAGAGTTTTGGAAACCTATAGGAGAATGACCATTGGCCTATAGAGGTGGTATGCTGTGGGATAGCTAGGAGGCGGGAGTCACTGGACATGAGGGAGAGAGGGTCAGGAGGACAGTGAGGAGGCAAGGTTGGGGACAGCGTACTCAAACCAGAATTTAGAGACACATTTTATGCAGTGGGCTAGACAGTGGGTTTCCAGGGAAGGAAAAGCTAGAGAGTGATACAGATCGCAATGGTGGGTAAAGGAAGGGCCCAGAGTGAAACGCATAGAAAGCATTAAAACGATGTGCAATCTGGTTAAGGATGACTTTGATGCAGCACTGTAGACTACATCACAGTAGTCAAAGGTGGGTAGTATCATTTTCTGGATAAGCTCCCACCTGGCCTGTAGGGTAGCAGCTTGGTCCCTGTAAAAGGGCACCTAATTTGGGCGCAGCTTTTTCAGGATGGAGTCTATGTGTCCAGTGAAGTTGAGGTGCTGGTCTTGCCAGACCCCAAGATACCTAAAGGAGGAGGTGTCCTCAAGAGTAGAGTCATCAAGGGTGTGGAAGGAGGAAATTTAGATAGCCTAGAGAGTCTCTGCCTAGTGTCGAAGGTCATGGATACTGTTTTCTTGGCATTGAGGAAAAGCTGATGGGAGCTTAACTAGAGCTGAACTTTCGAAGTCATACTGGAGTGTGGAAGCGTCATCAGTTGGTGATTGGCCAGAGTGAAAAGGACAAATGTCATCAGCATACATTTGGATGGAAGAGGAAATGCACAAAGATGGGAGGTCATTAAGGAACATGGAGAATAGGAGGGGCCAAGGATGGAGCCTTGGTGTACTCCAGCATTACTCTGGAGTTGGTGGAAGGTGAAATCAGCAATTTTGACTGACTGTGTCCTGCCTTTTATGTAGGAGTTACACCAGTTTGTGGCTGAATCAGACAGGCCAGCAGATCACACATTATCTAGAAGGAGGGTGGAGACAAAATCAAATGCCTTTGCGAGGTCGACAAAGATGGCAGATGTAATTAGACCACTGTCCATACCTGAGAGTATAGAATCAGTGAGCCCGAGTAAGGAAATGCGGTGGCTAGCCATCGGTTATGGCAGACATGTGCTAGTTAGCCCTCAGGGCATCAAGTTTAAAACTGCTTACAAAGTTGTATTATTACCTTTACATTTACAAAAACTTTTGTCCTTTATCCCTGCTACCTATGGCATCAGGCAAAAATAAAATTCACCAGGGGAAAATACATTTTGAAGTCACAAAACTGGTGCGTTCAGGGAAATCAGTGAAGAGACTGCAAAGCAACAGGCCTTAAGTATGGAGGCTATGAGGCGATGGACAAGCCAGAACTAGAGCGCTACCAAAACTCTTGAAGGTCCCTCAACATTGTTGCAGATGCAACAAGAAATGAAAACAGGTTTGTCAATCTTACCGTCCAACTCACCCACCTCCAGGGAATATGTCAGGGGCTCTTGGAGTCGTCTCATGAACACACTTCTACAGATTGCAGACCTAGAGAAGAGGGTGAGTAGCCTGGAAGACACACTAGCTGAGGTATTGGCAGACAGAAATGAGTTAAAACCTCTATGGAAGAGCTGCTGGCAAGGATCGACAACCAAGAAAACAGGTCGCGATAATCAAATCTTCACATTATTGGTCTCCCAAGGAACTGAGGGCCGACGAAAGCAACAGGGGCTGCAGAAAGGGTTAGTACATCAGCTAGGCCTTCCAGAAGAGTATGCAGGTTTTGAAATTGAATGTGCACACTGGGTGGGTCGACCTTCTAAGCTTGGTGAGAGGGCGAGACACTGCCTAATTAAATATCTTTGTTTCACTGATAAGGAAAAAATTTTGCAGAAAGTCAAACAAGTTGGGCCAATTCTTTATGAAAATACTAAAGTGCATATCTATCAAGATTTCAGTAAGGATCTGCAGAGCAAGCAGCAGAAATTCTCTCAAATTAAGAGCAAAATGCACAACCTTGGATGGTCCTTTACTTTTAGCTACCCTGCTGCCTACAGATAGATCACCCAGGACAGGCCTCATGACTCTTCTTGTGCCCCAGAGAGGCTGAAAATGGGTTGCTGAGGAGGAGACCAGGAGGAGAGGGAGAGGGCACAAGCTGAAGGTACCCGATAATGTAAAATGTATATCCTCTTGTTTTTGTACACTCCCTGGGGCTGTTATTTCCACAGCATACTTGCGTGATTTGTTATAGCTTTGAGTTCTTTCACAGTTTGGATCTCTGTGGGACTCCTGGGGCTATTGCTACATGAGGACTGGGCCTGGTGTTTCTGTCTGCGATCTGAAGCCCATTTAATTACATCACCCGACTGTGTCTGGGGACACGGGTAGCGACGGTAGGACCAGCGCCTCTATGTGGAGAGGAAAGATATTCCGAGGAACTATATATGACTGCTGGATCACTCACACTGTCTGCCTCTGATTCTTTGAGGACATGCTGTATAGTTCGTTTATTAGGACTTAATGATATGTTGAACAGTGCTGTAAATGTTAAATTTGACTGATCGTAACGTGTTACATCTTTGTGTTATATAGGTAGAGTTCTTGTGATGCCCCCACATCACTACGCAATGAGAAGCTCCTTCTCTGCCAAATGTTAATAGTGGGGATCTTGGTGGTCAGGTTCCCGCATAAGTTTGGGGGGTAATATGGTACTCTTTATCTGGGCATATTGGAAGGAGACAATCAGGAGGGGCTACAGTTGGGGATTTTCTTTGCTCTACTGTTGGGGTTTAACTCAGGGTGGTGGGTGGACTTTGGGCAGCCTGGGGTGGGTAGGACTGGTGTGTTGTTGATCCCTAACCATGAAGAGTTAAACCACTCTGTCCATGTCTCTTAAGTGGGATGGAGACTGACGACTATCAGCGCCTATTTGCAACATGTGGGGAAATTATAGCAGGGGGAGAGTAATCAGGAGGAGGAAGGGGGTTGGTGGCTCTTTGGGGTTCTGTTTGTTTTTAAAGTTAAAATAGGGTTCAGGGTGAACAATCCTTTCAGTTGGTCAGGATCAGTGTTCTATAGAGGAAATGATGGCATCTGATGTTAAAGTGGTTATGTGGAACATAAACGGCCTCAAGTCAATTTTAAAGCATAGAAATGTTATGGTGGAGGCACAGTAGGTTGAAGGGACAAATCATGCTGCTGCAAGAGACCCATTTTACAACTTCTAAACCCAAAAGACCGTAGCCTTTATGGGGACATGGATATCATCCACGCTTTTCATTCAAAGCCAGGGGTTCATCAATCTGGTTTCCATGGGGCTTTGGGGTGGAGGTACTGGACACCAAGGTGGACACTGCTGGTCGTCACGCATTGGCTAAAGTGCACATCCCTGGGAAACATTCTTTGATTGGATCTATTTATGCTCGATGTTGAAGACCCTGTTTTTTTTCCAGCATCTGGCACTTGATTTGTCAGGCTGGGAGGGAGTCTGGATTGTTGGGGTGACTTTAATTTTGTACTGTACACTATATTGGATCATTCTAAAGTGATGGTTGTCCCTATGTCTCATAATGCTAAAGCCTTAGAGCAGTTGCAAAGGGACTTATATGACTGGTGGACGTATGGCGGCATACCCATCCCTGTGGAAGGGATTACTGCTTCTACTCACGTGCACCAGTCATGTGAATGAATTGATAGACTGTTGGTGTCTGCCTCGGTAGTGTTGGGAGTTGGAGGGATGGATTACCTGCCGATGGTGGTGTCTGATCATGCCCCACACTGCCTCTGCTTCCTCCCATTGGAAACTTAGGGAGGAGCTTGACTTAGTCACCCTTAGAACGAAGATCTCAGTATGCTAGACTGCCCACAAAATCAAACCCACTAAGACACTATATGACATGATACAACAGTTAAAGTACCAATACAATGCCTTAAATAGTTCTCAATTGGAAAGGTCTATACTCTTGGCTAATGTGGTGCCTATTTTAATGGGGACCATGAGGGCAAAATGCTCACATGGTAGATTAAATGCAGAGAGGCTGAGAGATCAGTGGGAAGAATTAGAGTCCCTGGGGGTGGTTTAGTGCAAGACACAGACAGTATTTGTAATGCTTTTGGGACATTTTATTAGGAGTTATACACATTGGACTGTAAGCCCTCCCTGGAAAAACTGGTATCGTTCTTTAATCATGCTCCTTAACTGTATTGGATTCCCTGACTCTGAACGCTTAGATGCCCCACTTTCTAGACAAGAAGTATTGACTGCACTAAAGATTTTAAAAGGGGAAGCCCTGGCCCAGATGGCTACCATTGATTTCTTTAAAGCATTTCATCCTCTCCTACTGGACCCTTAGTTGATATGTTAACTGAGGATTGTCCCGAGTGTGCGCCCCTCCATACAGTCTACGGTAATCACTGTTCTGCCCAAACCGGTAAAGATTTAACTCAGTGTGCATCGTACAGTCCTATATCTTTACTAACTGCAGACTATAAAATTCTGGTCAAGATTATGGCCACACATTTGGAATCTGTGTTGCCATCACTTATACACCAAGACCAAACAGGTTTTGTTAAGGGCAGACAGGGAGAGCATAACATTAGCGGTCTTTGAACATAATTTACAGATGGGGAGGGCAAAAATTCTCATCTGGCGCTATTGTGGCACTGAATGCAGAAAAGGCCTTCAAACATGTGGAGTGGGGCTACCTCTTTGAGACTTTGAGTAGAGTGGGACTGGGTCTGAATTTTTGTCAATGGTGCGTACACTATACACTCTATCATCAGCTCAGGTGGCGGCAAATGGATGTCTCTCTGACCTTTAGTGTTGGAACAAGGGAGCGTCAGGGTGCCCTCTTTCCCGCTACTAGATGTCCTATCATTGGAGCCTTTAGCAGCTGCAATGCGGGGCAGGTAGATATTCGAGGGTTTTGGGGGCAGAACATAAGAGCTCCATGTACGCAGATGATCAGCTCTTATATCTGCAGAACTCTGCACAGGATCTCCCAGCTGTACATAGTCTTATGTATGAATTTGAGGGCCATATCTGGTCATAAAGTCAACTGGACAAAGAGTGAGATAATGCCAGTGGGATCTCTGGATAGAGCCGAGCTGTTAGCAAATTTGGGAGGCTTACAAATTACATCACAATTAAAGTATCTGGGTGTCCTTCCAACTCCCTCAATTGGGTGCCTGTATGCATTTAATTACAAGCCTTTAAACTCAAACTGTTGGAAGACTGTGACCAATGGACGGCACTTTCTCTATCATTAATAGGCAGGATGGGAATAATAAAAATGAGAATTATTCCTTGTTGTTTATACTATACCAGTCCCCCCATCTGGGTACCATTGCAACACTTCCAAATTTTAAATGCTTTAATGCACAGATTTTGTGGAGAGGTGGCAGTGCGAGAATCTGGAGAACAATACTATTTGGTCCACCTGGGAAGGGGGTTGGCCTACTAGACATCAAGGCTTATTAATGGGCAGCGCTAGTTAGCATTCATTCCGCATGGAATTGAAAGGGAGACATGTGCTTGGGTAAAGTTGGAGGAGGCACTGCTGGAGGGCAACTTGAGGAATGACTGATTAAGTGGAGTACTGTCCTCCATGACTGGTCAGATGGTTAAAAACCCCTTCACCAATACCAACTTAGGGTTTTGATTTGGGCACATCAGCATATTAAGTGGCAAGGGGTCATTGCCCTTTTGTGAGCTTGATTTTTGCAGCACGTCGGAGAGGAACAAATTCTCTCCCATTTATACAGCGATTGTGGCATTGGAAACAACAGGGTTTGGTACATGTTGGACAATTGTATGAGGGGTCTTATTTGTAGTTTCCAATCACTCTGCTCAAAGTGAAGCCTTCACCCTGGAGACTTTTTGTTTACTTCCATATTACGTCAGTTACTTGGGACATCGTTGCAAGCGCGGATGGATGGTCTTTGCTGTCACCTTCGAAGAGGAAGTGTATAAGCCACAGCCTGGACATAAACCCCTCTCTATGTTTTACCGTATTATTATAGGTGCCAATGCAGACCCATTAGATGTGAGTAGACTCAGATGGAGTAAGGACCTTTGTTCCCAATTGACTCTAATACATGGAGGTTGGCTTGTGCCCACTACCTGAATTGCTCTTATAGTAACAGGCTCAGACAAATTCAATTATATTTTTACATTGAGCATACATAACGCCGCTCAGACTCCATGCCATAGATAGCTCTAAACCAGAGACATGACCTAAATGTGAGACAGAGTTGGGAGATTTTATACACATGACGTTAACCTGCTCAAAAATTGCCCCCTTCTGGCACTCCTTTCATAAAATTATGTTGCAGGTGCTGGATATGCCCTTCCAGATCTCCCTTAGAACTATTATTGGTGCAGACCCAGTTCATCCCAAACATGCTAGGTGCAACCCCTTATGGATATTGCTTTAATTAATGCTAGAAGGCAATCACTCAGGTGTGGATGTCATCTGACCTCCCATGATCAGAAGGTGGCTACACAACTTGCTTTCCTGTATGTCCTTGGAAAAAGCTCAGATGGGAGCTTTGGGTATATCGAAAAATTGAGGAGGTGTGGCAACCTCTGTTAGAGATGTTAGAAGAGGGATGGCTCTCAATGTGAAGAATTTGCCCATCTCCCCACTTTGTCCATTGCCCCTCCCTCCAGACCTGGGGAATAGTTGCCGTGTCTCCCGTGACCACGTTGTACATATATATATATATGTGATGATATCTCTGTTGTAGAATTTACTGCTTTTGTTTTATCTCTCTCGACCTGGGAAATGTATATGCATATTCCCTCATGAGTATGTCGGTACTTAATGTTAAATCATATTTTTAAGTCTAGTAATTTAACATACTGTGTAAACAATTTGTCTGTTTTTTTTTACTGTGAACATGTTACATGTCAGATGTTGTTACTCATGGAGGTTTTTCCTCTCTTGTTAACCTTGAACCACCTAATAAACCATTTTTGAAAAAAAAAGTAAGGAAGTTGTAGTAGAGTGATCTTTCCTAAATCCAGATTGGTAGGGAGTGGAAAAGGCATAGTTGGAGGGTAAGAGGAGAGCTGGGAGAGGACTAGGTGTTCCTGGAGCTTAGCAAGAGTAGGTAGAGAGAGATTGACTGGTAGTTCCCAGGCATGGAAGGGTCGCCTCCCTTAGGTAATGGGATAACTATGGTATGCTTCCAGGAATCAGGGACTGAGGCCAACGAGAAAGAAAGGATCAATAAGGCAGACAGCGGTGATGAAATAGCATGAGTAGAGAGGAAAAGGAGTTCGGGATCGAGGCCATCGGGTGAGGAACCCTTGGATGGGTTGAGCGAGGACAGCATTTAGAGCATCCTAAGGTGAGACTGGTGAGAAGGAGAAGAGGTTGTTTGAGAGGGTGTTTGGTGTGAGTTACTGCGGACAGGTGTGACTGGTTGGGTAGAAGGGAGAGAAGCTAGAAGAGCAGAAGTGCAGGAGGTAAAGTAAGAGCTGAATTTAGTAGCAACTGAGAGGTGGTCTGACATAAGAGCATTATTGACATAGATGAGAGGATTTAGGATTTGGGGAGGGAGGGATAGGGAGTGAATAACTTTCCAAAATGTTGACGGGTGCGTGAAGTTGGCATCAAAGGTGGACCTAAAGTATTCGGACTCTGGCAAGCCTTGTAGCCTTTGAATAGGCATTTCTGAGGGCTCGATATCTGTCGCAGTCAGCTTATAATTTAGAGACTTTATGAGCCTCCTGAGCACAGTTGCGAGCTCTCATACATGCCATCAATTCAGGTGTGATTCACGGAGGTGGTTTCATGCATTCTTGTACACTTAAAGGGTGCGTGCTTGTTCCAGATGTTAATATACTGTGGCATTGCTTTGAATTCTTATAAACCCTAGAAACAGTTAAATAAAAAAGGTAAAAAACAGTAAAACATAATAAAAACAGGCAAAAAGGACTTCTTATAAAAGAAGATGAAATGAACACCTAAAATGAAATAAAATGGTATGGGCAACAAATTTCAGTCAAATGGCAGACTGCTACTTCAAACAAGATAAAGATTTCACTATCATCAGTAGCATGATATAAACTGGGCTTGTAAAAATGTAAAAATGTTTTTCCTTTTTCCCCAGCTACCACCAAAGGCTCAGCCCTAGTCCATCCCTAGACCCCAGCATACCCAGGACTTACCTTTTGGGTAGACAATACTGCCTGGATTGCCCCAGGTGGGGGCCAATGTACCCAGCATGAACCGCACAAGATGGAAGAAGGATTCTGGCAGGAAGGCTACTGGTATTGCCTCCTGGCTTACTCCCTCCAGGGCAGGGCGTGAGTTGGCTGGACACACGGAGGCCATAATGGGTCAACAGACCAGAGTGCCACAGCGGTGCGACTGGAGTCAGGAGTGTAGGGCCTCACAGAGGTGGCAGCTGTATTTTTGGTGTGGTTGTGAATGGGGTGTGGTGCAATGATGCAAGTGACACAAGGTGTCAGTGTCTGGTACGTCCCCCAGAAGAATCCAGGCACTGGTCGCAATGGAATTCCCTGCTTTCCACCAGGGGTCCCACATGCGCCCAGTTGCACAACCCCCAATCCTCCCCAGGAGAGGAGAGCTGCCATACAGCAGCTCAATCCAGCTCCTACCCTCCCCCGGCTGACCCCCAACAACCCTGGTCTGTTCCTGAACCCGAGTCATCAGCGTGTACGAGAGTTGTGGCGTCCAGTGTCTCAACCCTCAGCGCCACTGGGCCAGCTTATAGAAATGTTTTAAAGTCATGTATTTGTGCACGAGCAGAGGCAGACACAGCAGAGGCTGTCACCTCACTAAATCAAAAGTGGGCATTGAACAGTGAAGCAAATCTATCTATACCTATGTTCTCTGAACCCCCTAAAAATATAAAGAAAAAATCCAAATCCCTTCATCTTCTCAGTAGTCCCTATCTCTAACATGTGGCTGAGCAGGGACTGCTGGGAGGTGTAGTCCTAGTGAGTTATAGAACTCACAGATCTCATCAGGGCTCTGGAGGCTACTCCTTATTTATTGTTTTGAAAGTAAACATTGTCTTAGGCTTGGTTATAGCCTTGTATTTAAGGACTGAGTGTTTTGAAATACGGAACAAACTTTTGTGATTGTGCTGTTGGCACGGCTCTAGTGCGTGCTTCTGGGGTCAGGAGTACTATTTAAACTGCTCTTTGGTGAGCGGTCAGGAAGTATGAGTGGAAGCAGATATGACAGAGGCTTGTGTCTGCCTGTATTAGCCTGGGGAGAATGGTGGAGGGCAGGAAACTGCCAAACAGCTTCTCTGAAAGATTAACTGCTAAACGGATTCCTCATGTCTTTCTAACACAACTGAAAATGGCAACATCTAAGGAGGTGGTCTGCAGTACTGATGTACTTAACAGGACATTACAGTGACAGATTCTAAAAATGTTTTCATGGATGGAAGCAGCTACTGTCGTACTGGAGTTCAAGTGTGGTAAATGCCAGTACATTTCTAGCCTTGAGAATGCAGTGCCCCAAAGTATAGGGCCCAACAGTAAAGACAAATTAAATAGAAAAGTGCCCCTTTGGGTCCTGGTTATTCAGAGATGGCAAAGGGCAATGTGCAGGGGCCCTTCGCAGTGTATTCCCAGCCCCCATGACAGGCAGTAAGGGTAGAATGTTGCAGATAAATAAAAGAAAATAAAGAAATAGTTTTCCCTTTCTGCTGTTACCTGGCTGCCTACACTCCATTCTAGAACCCCCCAGGAAAGCACACGCGAGCCAGAGGGCGTCTTTGAAGTCCAGCCGTGCTGGACTGTTGAGGAGTGGTCAGCATTGCCTGGGACATGGCATACCGAATGCTAACCAGGGAAGTCAGTTGAAGTGGTGGCCAGTGAAGCGGTTGGGTCATCACTGCCATGCTCTGGGCATAGAAGAGCCCTAGGAGAGTGCTCTCAGGCACTCCAGATGAATAAAGACGTCCGTTCATGGAAAGAGAGAGGGACACAGGTGTGTAGTAGTGCTTAAAATATCTTACCTATGGTCCACCTCTCATCCCTCCTGGTGCAGCAGTCCGTGTGTGGTGTGGCGGTCCTTGTGTGGTGCAGTGGTTCGAGCCCTGAGTGCGGTGTGGGCTCCGTTTATCCCATTTTTATTTTAAAAGTTAAATTATCAGGTCCCTTGGTGGTGTGTGACCTAGAAGCCACATTGGTGAGGAGAGAGAGAGAGAGAGAGAGAGAGAGAGAGAGAGAGAGAGAGGAAGCATCGAGCATCTGAAGGTCCTCCTAGTCATCCGCCGCAGTGCCTGCCCCCTTTCTACAGTCCTCACTCTACCAGGCAGCATCTCCCAGCCCAAGCAGTCTACTTCACCCCTGGGCTAGGGCAGTGAGTCAGCGGTAGCACAAGAAGAGTGTTGACCACCTGAAACATTTTTGTAACGGCCAATAGCCGAGAGGGGGTGGGCCAAATTTTGCATATTTAATATTAATCAGGCGCAGCAATGCTCATAGGAGGGGCCAGAGCATAGAAGCCCGGATAGTAAAGATTATAAAGATTCATGAAGGGGCAGAGCTATGGCGGGCCAAGGTGAGAAAGGCCCATATGGTATACTGTGATTTAAAAGGGTAGCTTCTGTGGGGTGGTATTTAAAAAAGTGGGCAGACCCTGTGATCCTAAGGAGCCTAGTGGGGCCAGAGAGGGACCCAGTAAGATAAACCTGTCAGATTAAAGAAAGCCCAGCTATTAAAAAGGGGCTTAGCCAAGAGAGCCCTGTAGTTTAGCGGGGGCCCTGCAAGACAAGCCCTGAGATTAAAGGGTCTAGGCAAGCCCAGTAATTTAGAGGGGCCCAGCTAAATCTAATTGGAAGGAGGGCTAGCAACCCAGGTGCCCTGCACTTTCCTCAGTACACCTTGTTCCCAAGCCACTAAAAAGTCAGCATCCCAGAAAGTGGGGAATTGGTTTAAGGACCCTGGTGAATTTTGGTGCTTTGGGACAGTGACTGCAATGGCATTGGTGGGGAAGGGTTTAAATATTTCCACCTTTGGACCATCTATAGAGGAGGCCGAGGAAGGAGCTGGCTAGCGACTCTCTAATTGGGCTAGCAATGGGCAAGAGCATTTGGGACATGTTATAGGGCAATATGTCTGGAAACTGCATGAACTGCTTTATGCACCTGAAAACTGCCTGAGTGTATTTATTGCCTGGACTGTTTTGTTTTTGCCTCAAAATGCCTGAACTGTATTTATTACCTGAATTGCCTCACTGTGTTCATTGCCCGAAATCTGTCTGGAACTGTGCAGTTGCCTCACAGTCGTTTGTTTACCTCTGAACTGTATAATTTCCCCAGGTCACAGTTACCCCATAGTGTGTCAGCATCTTGTACCCAGTGAATTCCTGGATCAATCTTCAGCAGCCTTCAAAGGGCATTCAGCAAATGTATTCCAGAATCAGTCTTCAGCAGCCTACAAGAGGGTGTTCAGCAAGTGTATTCCTGAATCAGTCTTCAGCAGCCTACAAAAGGGCATTCAGCAAGTGTATTCCTGAATCAGTCTTCAGCAGCCTACAAAGGGTGTTTCTACAAGTGCATTCCAGAATCAGTCTTCAGCAGCCTACAAAAGGGCGTTCAGCAAGTGTATTCCTGAATCAATCTTCAGCAGCCTACAAAGGGTGTTTCACAAGTGCATTCAGAATCAGTCTTCAGCAGCCTACAAAAGGCGTTCAGCAAGTGTATTCCTGAATCAGTCTTCAGCAGCCTACAAAAGGCGTTCAACAAGTGTATTCCTGAATCAGTCTTCAGCAGCCTACAAAAGGTGTTTCACAAGTGCATTCCAGAATCAGTCTTTAGCAGCCCCCTGAAAGGGCGTTCAGCAAGTGTATTCCTGAATCAGTCTTCAGCAGCCTACAAAAAGGGCGTTCAGCAAGTGCATTCCAGAATCATTCTGCAGCAGGGTTTTCCAGAGATCCTTGTCCATGGCTGTATCCTTGCAATGTCACGTTTGTTGTTTTCCGCTAAGTCCCAGTGTACGGCCTGAATCAGTGCAGATTCTGCCATCCGTTTATTGTTTTCCTTCTTCATTGCAGCTCTTCAAGATCTTCTGTTCCAGTTTTCCCCAACCTAACGTCCTGTTAATTGTTTTACATTCATCCTTGGCTCGTCCAGCCTCGGTGCCCAGAACTCTACCGTCCACCTGGCTTCCGAATATATCCTCATCCTAGTTCCCAGTTTCATGGGGTTCTCCCAATGTCCTCTGCATCTGGTATCATGTTTCAGCAGTCCACAAAAGGCTGTGGCAAGGTGGTTCACATCAGTCGTCTCATCCCAGCTGTCTGTCAGAGGACTGTGGCCTGATCCTTTGTGTTTGTTCTTCATTCTCGGCAGCCCACCAGTGGGTTTTGAGCTGAGAGAGTCCTTGCAGTTGTTCTTCATTCTCAGTGGCTCACCAGTGGGTTTTGAGCTGAGAGAATTCTTGCGTTACTCCTTGTTTCCAGCAACTCTGGAGAGAGGTATAGCCGATGGGCCCATGACCTGTCAAGAAAACTCTCCACATTCCTGTAGCCTCACAGAAATCTCATTAGCCATGTCGGCCGGTGAGCCTGCTTGTTCCCCTTTCAAGATCTTGCTTGTTACCCATTTTCTTCTTCTGCACCAAACAACCATCATATGGACAGAGACTTTGATAGCCGTGCACAGCTTGCAAACTATATAATTTCTTAGAGTCATGCTATAGTTACTGTAATAATTCTTATGTCTGGAGTATTCCAGGGTGGTCACTTGGGTAGAGGTGCACCTCAGGGCTGGGGTAGAGTTGCTGGTACTGTAGTTCCAAATTCTGGCACTCACCACCTCAGTATAAATTGCACACCACTCCAGAAATGTAGAGGAGAATTCAACGTCTTATTAAACTTGTTTAATAAGGGAGGTGGGGAAGATGGCATAGAGACATCCTCGATGTCGACAGGCAAAATTTAGCCTGTCAGACATCGGTCGTTTTTTCTATCAGGGCTGTGCCCCGAACACCCCATGTGAGGGCTGTACTTCAGTGCCCCTTTAGGATTGTTAACTCCAGTTGGAATTAACATATGAAGGGGAGGAGAAAGTCAGCTTAAATGGTGAAATTTTACACCGGTCCTCTATAGCAACAGTTTCAAATCTTGTCGAAACTGTCAATGTGGGGGATTTCGCAGGATGGGGTTTCACCTTCCATCAGCATACCAGGAGGAGGGAAAGGGGCCATACTAGGATATATATCCCCTACCCCACTTCTCTTCGCTTTGTCCTTTTATATTAGTACCCTCTTTTCAGGTATTTTAACAACTACCTTTTTGGGATAGTTTCATCATGGTTTTATTGAATGCTATGGATTAATTACCATTTATCAATTGTCATTTTGAATTTGAAAGTTAACCAATCATGTTGGATTTTGGATGTGATGTCATTATTGTATTGCACTATTTAAATGTTTGTGTGTCAGTTACATCCCATCCTTTGATAAAGGACTTGCTTAATCCAAAACACGTAAGGCAGGATGTTTGGTGTGGTTCTGCAAGTTTAATAAATGTTGAATTCTTCTCTATATTGCTGGAGTGGTGTGCAATTTATACTGAGGTGGTGAGTGCTGGAATTTAGAATAGTGGTCTCTACTAGCTTTCCAGACACCTCCAATCCTGGTGCATGCTATAACCTGTTGCTGATTGCTGGTATTGTACTATAGGGTTATAGCGATTAGTGAAATAGTAGCTGTCATAGAGTTATACATATAGAAACATAGGCTATTGGAGAATCTGGAAAGCTTCACAGTGTATTTGTTCCTAAGCATAGTGTCTCCAGTGTGCCTGTTGTAATTTCTACAGTGGTTGAACCCTGCACTTTTCTCTAAAATAAACCATTTGTTGCATTCGAGTTGTTGTCTGCCTCTCCTTGCAACCCCTTCCATCTTCATAGAATGAACCTGGAGCACTTGGTAAGTAGTGAAGGCTGGTTACACTACAAGTCAGGTGCTTACTACTGTCAGTGGGTCATCATAGGAAGAAATAAAAGAACTAAGTAAGAGGCTTGCCAAAATGCATGAAATAAAGCAATTGCAGGCTTTCTTGGGTGATACTATGCACTAAAGACAAAGCAGGGTGAAGGAGGTTTCTAAATAATAAAAAGGGACAGGAGGCTCCAGGTGGTACAGTAAAAAGAAAAGAGAGGCCCAGCTGGAAGATGAAATCATAGACACTGAAGTGGATGAAACTTGACTTCAGCTGAATAGAGGACATGCGAGGACAAAGGAAAAGTAGCAGAGTGCCAGCTAATTAACTTGTCAAAGAAATTTGAGTTTCTAAATGAGAATGTGGAAGGAGGAGATAATAAGGAAAATGAAAACTTACCACTACATGTAAATAAACAAAGAAATATAGTGCTAATAGCTGACTGTCTTCTAAGACATACTGACACTACAACTTGAAGGACAGGAAGGAGATAACAGTCAGCTGTTGTCAAGTACAAGAATGTCAGAATTAAGGAAAAACTTAGTTTCTTGAAAGACTCAGGAGATAAACCAATAGCTATATTGCACATTGGAGTAAATGATATTGGGTATAGGCTTGATAAAGAAATAAAGGGGATTTTGAAGACTGGGATGTCAATCTGCCAGATGTAGTTTGAGCCTCCCAGTCAGATCTCAGCTAGAAGCATGGCCATCCATGACTACCTAAGGGCATTTCTCAGGCAACTAGTCAAGAGAGCCCACCAAGACTGCGCAGTACTGGACCTGCTGCTCACAAACAGGGACAGTGTTGCAGGCATTAAGGTGGGATGTCACCTGGGAACCAGTGATCACAATACAGTGAGGTTTAACATAAAGACAGTGCAGAGATAAAGTACATAACAAGGGTCCTGGACTTCAGGAGGGTAGAATTTAATAAAATGGGCGAATGCTGCAGAGACAACCTAGCATAGGGATTGCCAGGGTGGGGTGGAGAAACAGTGGTATAGATTAAGGAAGGCACAGTGAAGGCAACAGATCTTTGCACAAGGGAAGTAAATGAAAACAGGAGGTAGAAGAGGCCACTCTTGAAGGATGTGGCTGCAAAGGTAAAGGTTAATGGGGTGGCATTCAGGAGCTACACAGAGACACAGAGAGGAGAGGAGAGTAGGTAGGTGTACCAGGTAAAACAGAGGAAGCAGGGAAGGTGGGATGAGTGGCACAAAAGTGCAAACAAAGGAAACACAGCTGAAGGGGTAGCTAACAGGAAAACACTTTCTTCAGATACATAAGTGAAAAGAGGAAGACAAGGAGAGGGATTGTGGGGATAAGAAGGGGAGGGAGATTGCACAGACAAGGATCAGGAAAAGCAGTTATCTTGATCAGGTATTTCTGCTGTCTTCACAATGGAGAAAGAAAGGAAAGAACCACATAGGAGCAGCAGGAACAAGGCCGGGAGGGGGACACACAAGTCCAGTTACAGAGAAAGAGCCATGGCTGTGTGTGAAACCACACTACAGTAGACTGGGGTGCAGAATCATGGGTGGCTAACCCCACACACAAGACAGAAAACAAAATTAAACTGCACTCCTTTAGCTGTAATTTAGTCAGAGGAAAGATAATGCTCCAGAGCTTGGCGCCTGCAAATTTATTAGTACCCAAAACCTATTCTCTAGCTAAGGTCAGTCACCTGGTGGTGTTGCCCCAGTGTTTTCACCAGTTGGGGCTTTGTCAGGGTGGGCTTCCAGAGACTCCCATTCGCTATATATAGAGATTAAGTGATGACATCATATCTTACATTATAGCATACCTTCCAAGGGAGTTCTGAAGTTTTGTTGGATTATTGTAGTAATTTTGCTGGATGTTTGCTGATTTTGCTGGAGCAAATAGTTTATATGAAAGTGGCCCCCAGAAGCTCTGGGATGTTGGTGCTCTGTGGTGCATTTTAGAGCTTATTTTGAACATGTTGAACATACTGTTTGGAGGCAGTATAGCGCAGTGGTTTAAGGCTTTGAGCTGCAAACCTGGAGACTTGGGTTTGAAACCTATAGCCCCACTTGCATACTGTGTGACTCTGAGCAAGTCACTTAACTTCCTTGTGCTCCTCAGATTGCACCTGTAAACAAGCTTTCAGCTTAGTGTGTCTCACCTGGTAAAACAAAAGGTAAAAAAAGAAAGGCACTCACACTTCTGCTAAGAACTCTATCACACCTGGCTCCATGGAAATAATCTATCTGTTCTTTATGTAATATTTTGTTGTTCTCTGAAGACCCATTTTATTATCCAGTTCACATACGCTACTGTTTATTTCTTTTATAACAATCCTACGTTGTGAGGTATTCATCGTATGCTAATTTCCCTGAGCAGAGCTAATCATTCCATCTTCTACACACACACACACCCATAACAGCTCTTAAAATAGCAAACCACTCCACCATTCTCTTTGTTGACAAAACTAATACACAGTATACTGTATATGTTTTTTCCTGCCCTGCACTACTACCTTGCCAAGGGAAAGTGTGTGTGTGTGTGTGTGTGTGTGTGTGGGGGAACACCTAGAGGGTGCCACTGGCTCTGTCACTCTATACCCTGGAACCCCTTTTACCATCACACATCCATGATTGCTAAGGGAGAGGACAATCCTTTTGTGGCATCATTTTAGGGCACTACACTATGTAACAACTCAGCTGCTCTTTGAGTCCCCAAGACTCTGTTGAATGGAGATGCACCAAAAGAAGCAAGCATGGTGAGCAAAACCTCAAAGGAAATGTGTGACATCAATCAATCAAAATCTTTATTTATTCAGGCGAACATCATTGAGCAAAGCTCATTTACAAGATGGACCTGAGTGGTCATACAAATGAGGATACAAGTATTATTACATAGACAAGAATAGCATAAACAGCAATACAATGACATGAAATGATTATATACAACAATTTACATATATACAAGGAACAGTAGAACCATTTAGCCTGTAAGAAAAAGGGGACAAAGGGTATAGCAGGCATAAAATATAAATTATAGGGTCTAACTAGTTTTTATGAGAATATAATAGGTGATTTGGAAGATAGAAATTGAATTAATATAATGGACGGAAAAGGAAGGTGGGTCAGGTAGGGTAGGGGATTAGGCTTTATAAAAGCAATTGCAGAGCTCTGGAAAAAGGGCGGAGAACAATCTTTGAAAGATGCCAGAGGTAGTAGGCTATCTAGCTTCATGGATTTTTGAGAGAGTTCCATGCAACTGCTAAGGTATAGCTGAAAGCAGCCCTCCCAAACCAGGTGCAGGCATTGGGGACCTTTAATATGATGAGTTTACTGATCTTTAAGGTGTATGGCCTAGTTGTAATTTGGGTAAAGCAATCAGTGATATAGGTAGGTAGTTTGCCTGTTAACGCTTTGAATATCCAGATAGCAGCATTCCTATTTCTTCTGTGTTGTAATGATGTCCAGTTGACTGCCATATAAAGGGAGCAATGATGGGTGCTGGAGGGAAGGTCAGTAATAAATCTTATGGACCTGTGATACAGGGTGTCCAGTTTATGTAAGAGATGACGTGAACAATGGCAGTAGAGAAAATCAGCATAATCAATGAGGGACATACCTTGTTGGGCTTTGGAGCCCATTTCCTGTGGGGTGATAGTCAATCTGTGCCAGAATTACAAAAGTTAGTAATGGCTACTGCAGCCACACCCAAGAGCAGGGTCATTCCCGGTGCCCTGCAGGGGGCATGCCTCAGACAGCTAGTGTTAGGAACCTAGTCAGGAGAGAGCAATCTTAGACCTGGTACTCTCAAATGGGATGGAGAGAGGATCTCAGATTTAGAAGTGGGTAGCCATCTGGGAACAAGCGACCACCAAACAGTGTGGTTCACAATAAACACAACTGTATAGTCAAGCCTTAAAAAGCAAGAGTGTTGGACTAGAGGGCTGACTATGGCAGAATGGGAGAGTGCCTCAGAAAAGTACTAGCAAACAGGCAAGAAGGAGGGGTGAAGAAACAATGGGGAAAATCGAAACTGCCATCACAGAAGCAACAAACCTTTGTGTAAAGCAAATCAAAACAAAATAAAAGAAAAAAACACTATGGTTCTCAAAACAGATGGAAGGGAAGATTAAAGAGAAAAGGATAGCATTCAGGAAATATAAGGAAACACAGAAGGAGCAGGACAGAGAACTATATCAGTTAAAGCAGAAGGAGGCAGGGAAGGCAGTAAAATAGCAAAGGCCCAAACTGAGGAAAAGATAGCCAACTATGTTAAGAAGGGGGATAAAACCTTTTAGGTACAGTAGGGAGTGAAGAAAGACCAAGGAGGATACTAAGGCATATTAAAGGGAGGAATGTGGGCAGAGGGTGACAGTGAAAAGCAGGGATACTGAATGAATATTTCTGCTCAGTATTCACAAAAGAAGAGGAGGAGAAGGTACCTAAACCAAACAAGAGAAACACTCTGGATGGGGGAGGGGGAATACCAGTCCATTCACTGAAGAAAGGGTTCTGAAAGAACTCTTCAAACTGAAGGTGGATAAAGCAATGGGGCCTGATTTGATTCACCCCAGAATTCTAAAAGAACTAAGTGTAGAATCAGTGACACCATTGACTACTCTCTTTAACAAATCATGAGAGGATGGGGTGGTACCAGAGGGCTGGAGGAGGGCAGATGTGATTCCACTTCACAAAAGTGGGAGCTGGACAGAGGCAGGTAACTACAGACCAGTTAGTTTGACCTCAATGGTAGTGAAAATGATGGAATCACTTCTGAAGGAAAGAATTGTTGCATACCTAGAGGCCAGCGGGACACAGGACCAATGCAGCATGTAGTCACAGCGGGAAGGTCATGTCAGACAGATCTAATAGATTTCTTTGACTGGGTGACCAGGGATGGGCTGTGGACATGGCCTACCTAGATTTTAGCAAGGCATTTGACACAGTCCCACACACAAGATTAATAGATTAATATACAAGTTAGCCAGCCTGGGAGTGGGTCCCAAGGTGGTTGCCTGGGCAAAGAATTGGCTAGAAATCAGGCGCAGAGGGTATAGTAAATGGAGTCTGCAGTGAAGAAAGTGAAGTTACTAGCAGGGTACAGCAGGGTGCAGTACTAGGACCGTCCTCTTTAATGTCTTTATATGTGACACTGCAGAGGATCTGAAGGAAAGGTATGTCTCTGCAGACGATACAAAGGTCTGCAACAGAATTGATACACAAGGTGGGGTGGAAAGGATGAGAAGGTACTTGGCATGGTTGGAGGAATGGTCAAAAATATGGCAGCTTAGATTCAATTCAAAGAAGTACAAAATAATGCACCTGGGAAACAAAACCCAGGGGAAGAGTGCACAATGGGGAGTGAGATACTAACAACAAAAATGGAAAGCGACCTGGGGGTAGTTATAACAGATAACCTAAAGGTGGGCAAGCAATGTGAGAAGGCAGTAATGAGGGCTGGGGGATACTGGGATGCATAGGGAGAGGCAGCACCAGTAGAAAACAGGAAGTTGTTATCCCTCTGTACAGACAGTTAGTGAGACCCCATCTAGAGAACTGCATGCAGTTCTGAAGATACCATCTCCGCAAAGACATAGACAGAGTGGAGGCTGTCCAGAGGAGGGCAACCAAAATGGTGCCGGGTCTGCACCAGAAGACATATGAAGAGAGACTTAAGGAGCTTAATATGTATACCCTCGAAGAAAGGAGGGAGAGGGTGACATGATAAACTTTTAAGTACCTCAAGGGAATCAACAAAGTCCAAGAGTAGCATCTTTCAGAAAAAGAGGTGTGCAAGAACAAGGGACACAATTTGAAGATAGAGGGGGATGGTTCAGAAGTAATGTGAGGAAGTATTTTTTCATGAGAGGGTTGTTGATGCATGGAACAGCCTTTCTGAGGTGGGTGGAGTCAAAAACAGAGGGGGAATTCAAGAATGCATGGGACAACTATAGGGCAATTCTAGTGGGGGTAGGAGGAAGTAGGCTGTTGGTTAACTAGGATCTACAGCTTATCACTTAGGTAGGGAATTGGGCAGACTAGCTGGTCCAAGTGGTCCTTATCTGCTGTCAAATTCTTTGTTTCTATGTAGTGTCCAGTAAGGGAGGAAGGGATTGTAACTTGGCTGAGCCACTGGCCAGCCAGTCCTTTCCATTTTCCTGTCTGCCTGCTCTGCCCCTCGCTCTCACATTATGTGGCATTTATTCAGGGAGAGCGTGAGGGTGTACCCATACAACTTTATGGGGATCATTTTCAAAATGTTTTTACAGCACATTAAGCAACCTTGGTAAAAATGAAAGCCACTGCAGAACAGGCAGACAGGAACATGAAAACAGATCAGCTGGTCAGTGGTTCAGCCACAGTTACGATCCCTTCCCTCCCTTGCTGGACACTAGTAACGCTTGTAATTCTGGTACAGATTGACTATGCCTCCAGAGGAAATGGGCATTAAAGTACAAAACTGGAAAAATTTGAATCATACCCTCATTTTAATTGCATAATAAAGACTATATCACAGCAAATGAGAAAATAAATCAGTTGAACTTCAAAACTGGTAATGTTCTATAGTCCTTTAAATGTAAAGGAGGCATACATCATTTGTCAAACTCTAGAGATGGTACAGTAAGTACTGTATTCTCAAATGCATAATGAGAGAAGTTTTAATGACAAGACTGACTTACAGTCCTTAATGTTGCCATCTATGGAATTGGGTAAACTTATGGAAATCCCTTTGAAAATGTAATAACACACAAGTGTCAGAATTATTTTTATTTATTTTAATGTACTGAGATTGGAACATGACCGCTTAGAAACAAAGCTGGAAGGAAAGGTTTCTTCAGGTCAAAACCAACATGATCCCGAATGAGCTGTTATCAGACTCATAAGTAACCAACTGCTAATGTAATCTTCAATTATTTCTTTGAATAAGAAATAGTGAGTTTCATGACAATGATATTGTAGTAGATGTGCAAATACCTTGAAAACAAATTTAATATAATATTGTGGTAGTCTTATTTCAGGAATTCAAAAGTAAACAGCAGGATTGTCAAGTGCCTGAATGCTGCATCACTGAAAGTTGCAACGAGGCACTTGACTAGGGAATAATATGCCAACGATCTTGTTCTTTACTCATCCTCCTCAAACCTCTCAGATAACAACCTGAATCTCAATAGTAACTTCAATACCTTTCAGAGCTGGCTAGTGCAAAACAAGCTTGTCTTAAAAATAAGATAATGACCATGCTCTTCAGTTCAGGTTCAAAAATTCGGTCCTGCACCCAGCCATTAAGTGTCAGAGCGCTTTGATGGCTCTCCCTTAACACAGTTACCTCTTTTAAATACCTAGAGTAACCTTGATCCCACCTTGGATTTTGTCCTGCACCTAGCCTCAGTCATTAAATCTGTCAATATTCAGCTTGGGCTGGCATATAAGGTGAGACATAACCTAACATTCACGGCGTAGGATGGCCATCGCACAGGGATCCTGAGACTCAAATTGGCATATGGACTAATAGCCTTACTGGCAACTACTGGAGGGCTCCTCCCAAAGTGGGATGTCTGCTACAACAGCATTTGCCATTTTACTTCCTACTGTTTTGTAAAGAATATAATCTCCTCCCAAATACCTGACAAATTGGCTCTACTGCTCAAACCTGTGACCTCTTCCTACCCATTGAGATCAGCTAACAAATCCCTTCTTGTCCAACGAGATGTAAACAAATTGGGTGACAATGCTTTCTCTAGCTGGCCTCTAAACTATGGAACTCCTTTCCACTAAGTCTAAGAATCTCCATGCAACTTCAAACAGGAGCTTCATATGGCTCTTCTAAGCTCTGAACCCTGCTCCTGTTCTCTATCCACCAACTCCTGTACTGGTTCCTCCTAGTTGCCTACCGACTCCAACCTCTACTACTCTCAACCCTGCCTGGAAATCTTGCTATTTCCTGTCTTCTAACACTTACTAGTTAAATGACTTATCACTGTTAGTTATTTGCACTTACTGTATATTCCTGTTTTGTTACTACATATAGATTCCTACAAATGTACTGTCATTGCTGAAAATTTTGTATAAGTGTACTATGTCTGACTTCAACTTGTTCCCATGATGTTTTCTTGTATCTACTATTATCTACATATCCTTTGTTGTAATCTACTGGGTCATACCTGAAAATAGGCAGCTATGCTGTCTAGTGTACCTACCAGTTAACAAAAACTAAATAAATAAATATTATTTGAATAGGGCACTAAAAAGTTGCATGTTTTAATTTAATAGATGGGGCCCTATTTTGGAACATCAAGTGCAATTCCACTATCGAACACCAAAAATAAAACATCAATGGCCACTGTTACATATACAACAGAGCAGACACTCCTGCATGAAAAACACATAACAGTCATCACAGTGCACAACCGCATGAACAAACACATAACATACATCACAGTGCACAACTGGCATTGTCCAGATACAAGTTATCAACCACCACCCATGTGTAGCAGTGATCATACCGTATCAGCTTCCTTTCCAGCCAATACCTAGCATTTGCACAAGAAATTCATCCCTCCCACACGGGAGGACACTATTGATAGCTACTGTAGCCCCTAAAATGTAAATTCTATCAGTGAGAACTCTGTATCTCAGCATCAGACTGCAGCTGTAAAGGCATCAATAAGACATTAGACTGATTCTATACAAGGGGTCAGTTTTACTTCTGCTGGCTAATTCCTCCTCAGTAGCACTAACAGTAAAAATGCTTAGATGAAACTCTGTTGCAGTCAGCTAATAACTGTTGTGGACAAACTGCCACCATGACACCACACACTCACTCTAACACTGCCACTACTGTAAATGGCGGATCCTGGCAGCTATAACCTTAAATTACGTAATTAACACTCAGCTCCGTTAACGCTGCATGAGCTACTCTACCAGGGACTTTTGGCAGAAGTGGAGAACACTGGACCACCGCATTTCTGTAAGGAATTAGCATAGGTCACATCTGACTGATTGCACCAGGTGTACATGATTGCATGACAGTGTCAGTGACAGTATTAGTATTTTTAAATGTCCGCTTCAGGATTCATGCTCTGCTGGTTGTTTATTAGTTTGTTTTAGTTGGGCCTCCCCACATCCCTATGTTAAAAGACACAGAGGGTGTGGGGGCAGACTACACTCAGACAGAGTGACAAACATGATACCATGATGTGTACTCTGCCAAGGTAAAGCCCAGTCAGTTACTTTTTAGTTTGTTCAATTGGGGGTTTTGCCCTGAACCAAATGTTGAAAATACATGGGTGGGGGACCCCCAACTCAAACAGAATAAAAATAACTGACAGAGCATGCATCACATAACTACTATAGGATACCCTATTTGCGTACTGGTGTCTGATTTTGAAACACAGTTGCACATGTTTTTATTTTCACCAAGAGAGACACACTAAGCTGGAAGCTTGTTTACAGTGTGACCTGGGAGCACAAGGAAGTTAAGTGACTTGTTCAGGGTCACACAGTATACAAGTGGGGCTGTGGGATTCAACTAGGTCTCTAGGTTTGCAGCTCAGAGCCTTAAACCCACTGCACTATACTGCCTCCTCCTGTGTTCTCTACTATCGCGGGTTTCTTTTTAATCAATAATCAGTGATAGTGTAGAATACGGTACACCTAGGAAACTTGCCATAAGCTTTCTGAATACAGCGCTGCTTTGTTGACCTTCCTTACTTGGTTGTCAGTTTAAACTGGGGGTGGGCTTTGCCCCTCCAGGACTTTTTTATAGGTTTGGTATGGGAAGAACCTCAACTCAAATAAACTAACATAAAGTAAAGACGACTGTACCGACTTGAGCACTACGCTAATAGCGTAGGTCCTAGCTAAGGGTGCCAATAGAAATTCCTGGACCCAGGACACACCTTAGGACTGGACCCCCTTAGCCTCATATCTTCCTGTTACAGGTACCCCTATGGGCCCCCTGATCCACTGGGCCCGGGACAGTTGTCCCCGTCTGCTCCCCATCTGCTCCCCTGGTCCTAGACATACCCAATATTCAACACTATCACCCAATATTCTTTATTTAGAAGCTATCAGCTATCACCAATGACATGAGCACTTTACAAGTGCCTTAGCTGCCAAATTTGACTTCCAGATCAGAAAATAGTAAAAGCTGGCAGAAGGTAGCTGACCCTCTAGCTCAGTATGCTGAGATTATTATTGCTTGCTGGAGGTCTGAATGATGCAGTAATTGCTGTAGACTCCAGCAGAATGCTGGAGACTTAGAGGCCATGTTATAGTACAGTTAAAACAATAGTAAAAGCCGCATACAAATAATAAAACAGAGTTACAGATCACAGAGTGCTAAATTCTAACTAGCCTTACCATTTAAGCAAATCAACAGAGGAGGAGAAAATAGCCCATTTCAGGATAAATAAAGTGATCACCCATGTTCAGTTTCTTGCATGAGAGCTCTGGGGATCTACTTTAATGCTGCATCTGTCATCCAAGTTATAGTAGAGGAAAGGATAGAAGGTGCTAAATTCTGGTCCTATTCTTCCTGTTGAAGAGAAAGTGAGATATAGTCTGAACCTGTTATGTAGTACAAAATTCAACAGAAATATTTCTACATTGATACAGAATACCATTCATTATTTCATAAAAATGGTTTTAAAGGGACACTGTCAATCGTGTTTCAGGAAAAAATCTGACACCCTCATTTTCTGACTTCCACTATATTTGTCAGAAAGTAGTAGTTATGAAATTGGTGTTAATTTTCATGAACGATGGTTACTTTGATTAAAATTCATTAAAATGTACTTGCGCCCACTGCGGTGTTACCACACTGCAGTGGTATACTCTCGATTGTTTACATGTCCTGTCGCGTCGTATTTCTCCTAAGCCCTGCTGCTAAGCGGCGTTCTTGCGATACACTGATACGTGCCTGGTATGCACATTCCTGTTTATATTGCTGACCACTTGAACAGTGAAATTTAAGTGTCAGTCATCAGCCCTGAGGAGAGGTTTGAGTTGCCAATTTGTACGAATTGCCAGCTGATCACTGACACTATTTCATCTAATCTTTTATTTACTCATTTTCTTTATTTTAACCTGTTTCACGAGTTGAGTTTGAAAACCCAGAAACCAACATAACTGACATTATAAAATGGGTAACGAAAATTGCTTAATTTGATTGGCTGAAAGGACCTCTGAGCCGTGCCTTATCAACATGTATCTATGTCAACCAGCACTTTTCTCCCATAGGTGACCTCAGAACACCCAGAAATCGGTAACCTAGCTGAGCTGCAAAGTATTCTAACAAGCGGGCACGACACGCAGCACCAGTGCAACGTCACACTGCTGTGACGGGCATCAAACAACTATCTCTCGGTGCCGATAGCATTCACTTTCAATACATGCTGCCTTCAGGTATCTACAGAATCTATCGCTGCCAGCAGAAAACAACAGAACACCCTCCATTTCCTCCACCACCAAAAAAATCTACCTGTTCCATTTAGTTTTCCATTCCGTTTACCCTGGCCAGTGTGGATCCATCTCTAGATCTGTCCCAGCATTTCAAACCGAATGAGCGGTAACCACGGCGTCACTTGCATCGTAAGAACTACAATCTCCTTTCTCGCATCCACACCACAGTATGGCTTATTTTTCTTTCTGAACTGTTAATTTTTGTACATTTACTTCGTATTACTTTTACTTTGGAACCAGGAAGTAAAACCAAGCAGTACAGAGGCTGCTAAAGGACACACTCGCTCACAACCTGTGATGTGCTTCTTGAGAAACTCACTCGCTCCCAGAAAAATCACTGTCCTGCAATTACAGTGTTTAATAAAATAAAAAATACAACATTGGTTTTCAAAGGGAAAAATCCAACTAATACTAAGCAAAAGCAATACTAAGAAAAGATCCATATCTCTGTTGCTAATCATGGCCTTCTTAGCGAAATGCTCACTCTGGATTGAAATGGGATGCTGGCTCTGAAAGCATCGCTCCACTCGTTAACAGACAAAAATTAAATTAAAATCAGTGTGCCTCAGTCAGCTATACAGTGTGAAAAGAGATGAAGGAACAATTTCACCAGTACCTGTCTCTGTGGGTGGGGGCACCCTGTACTGGCCATCAGTAATTATCAATGGGGACTATTTTTACTAGTCCAGTATTAAACTTAAGTTTTATGTGTTTTCTATGTTTTGTTTTGTTCCTTTTTATTGATAAATAGTTACTTGGACCCATTTTATAAGCGCAATAACACACTCCGAGGTGTGGGTTATCTCCTGATAAAACACGCCCAGGTGCATAAGGCACTCAGTGCAAGCACCTCATGCCTAACAACGCACCTGGGTGTGCTCTTATCAGGAGATAACCCACATCTCGTCATATGTTATTGCTTGCATAAGATATTGTGTCATCAGAGAGGTTTACTGACATTTAGCAGTTATGCATTACACTTGAAATTATTACTGTCATTAGCATCACAATACACTTATGTTTGATGCCTTGTAAAGTTTCAAGTTGTGCATATTCAAAGTCCCAATTTTTTCTTTGCTCTTTTGTGAAATTAACCCCTGTGTATTTGTCTGAATGAAAGCTTATATCGAATATCAAAACAACATGGGTGATAGGTTCTATTATAAAACTCAGCAAATCATTGATCAGAACATTAATTTCATACCTCAGCTTACCAGGTCTGTCGTGATGATCCAATAAAAATGGAAAGTTTGACTACAAAGACATGCTCAATTGAATTGTTATGTATGCATTTTGACTCTACTGTAGCATGCACTATATATATTCATTGCCTGCTACTCACATTCCGTGCCCAAGTGTGCTGCATGTTTATCTTCATTTCCTTTTTTTAGTGTTATCTAATTTCCTTTCCCTTACTATCTGCACTCTATGTAAGTCAGCTCGCTTTTGGTATAAATTTCACACACATTTTTTTGGGGGCTACGTGGAGGCTATTAAACTGAGTTTTCTAACCATGGGACAAGGAATGGTGATGATTCTTGTGAGTGATAAAAGGAGGTCACATTTATAGCGTAAGATCACACTGAATTAAAAACTAGACTAGGGAAATGAGAGCTAGTTCCGAATAAAATAAAAATTGAAATTTAGGTGGGGTGAATGAGTGCAAATGCAGGGCTCATACAAATACAAAACTCTAGCTAAAGTTTCAGTATATAGCGAGCAAGTAATTATAAAACTCCATGCACATTAGTTTAAACAAGCGGGTGAATTCAGTGTCAGTGAAAGATGGCAGAAACTAAAGCAGGGACATCCGTGCAATGGCACAGAATGACACAAAAACAAGAATATAACAGTCCAGGAGAGGGACGTGTTGAGAGTTACTGCCGTTCATGCTGCACTACAGGGGTAGTAGAGAAAATTCATAAATCAGAAACAAAATTTAAATGAAAATGAAAATCCAAGCAAATGACAAGCCTGTGGTAGGGGAAAAGCCATGGGTTTCCAGCCAACTATACAGATAGTGTAGCCCAAAGTTCGGGGCACCAATCAAAACACTCATATTAGTTATCCCATATGCCAGACAGAACTACGATAACATATAGGATAGTGCATGAGTAACAGTTAACAACAGGGCTATTCTTTCACCGAGTTGGTACTATGATGATAATTACCTCGAGGTAATCAGTCATCATAATATAACGAATAATAACTGCCGTTAACTGTATGCATCACACTGTTCTGTATAGTGTATAGTGGATCATCGCTGCCTCAAAAAAAAAATTACTACATCTTTCTTTTTAAAATAAGACTAACTGTCAGATTGCTGCTCGAGGACACCATGTGCAATATCCACACTGCAGCAGAACAAAAAGTCGTTCTGCTGTCAAGCGGATGTCACTTTTTGGTTCTGCTGCACTCCGGACATCACTAGTGCACCAGAACAACATTTTGAGAGTGCTAGATTTCAGTGAACAACGGACGTTCCACTATACACTATAATAAATTTCAAAGTAAGTAATCAGCGCCTACTACTAAAGGGAATAAGCAGATTGTACTGACAGTGGTAAACAAAACAGTTCTCATTCATTCAGATTGCATTTTCAATTCTGTATTTTAAAGATAAAATCTGCAAGTAGGAGGTCCAGCTCATTTACGGGATGGCAAGCATTGACCTGTGTTCCCCAACATCATGAAAATATGAAGTGACAATCTATGGATCATTTACTGTTTCCCAGAGTGTATGTTCTTTTATTTTGTACTCTTCTATAAACTTTTGCCATTCACTGCACTTCGCTTGAAAAGGCCATGGCTGCCATCTCGTTGATTCCATTGTGGGTTGAGTGAGATGGCCATGTAGCTCTTTTCATTTGCTGTGAACAACCAGGTGAGCTCATGATAAAAAATTTTCTGCGTGGAATGTGATTATACCCAGAAGCATACAACTGCATTCCATGACCTTTGCACTGTGGTACAACAAGGTTTTGCGTCGAATAGAAATCCATGCAGAACTGCATTCCTCTATACACTATATTCACATGCCACAGTTCAGTCAGTAGTTCTAAATTAGCTGTGTGTGAAGTCTCTGGATTCCAACTATGAGGAGCAAATTATGAATGAGGAAGGCACAACTCGTCCAGTGGTCACAAAAGTAGCTTCAGTCTGGAGATGCTGACACAGGAGGAAATGGTCTTGTGCTGGATAGGGACCACTGCAAACTGATTGGTTTTGGGTTATTGTCTGATGTGAATAAATACATATATATATATATATATATATATATATATATATATATATATATATATAAAATTAAGCGAGGAACTCCTAACACTTGGACCTATACTCGGTGCAGAGTGCCTCCGGCCATGTAGGTGAGGTGCAGGAGACACTCTACACCATTGTGCCCCCTGCGCGGGATGCGAAAAGGAGGCACGAGCTCCCCAAGCACCCAATCCTTGACCCTGCAGACTGCAATGCACTGGGGCAGCTGGAGGCATGCCAGCACTATACACCATGCACCAAGGCGCGTAGTGCTGGTTGTGGTGTGTGGAGGAGGTGCAGCTACGGCATTGGAGACCTGCAGTCACACACTATGCACCCCAGGCACATGCTCCCACCAGTTGCAGTGGACATGGAAGACATCCATTGTGCTGCCCCAGCCCACTAGGATGATGATGGAAGGGCTGGGGCAGCTGGACAGGTGATTGCCTGTACACTCTTGTGCTGCCATGACCAGCGCTGCTGGTGCCAGACAACTCCCCAAGGTCATGGCAGCCTGACCCGGTTGTGCCAGGCATTCTCCCCAGCCACCAGCCCCACCCCCAATGACAGTCAGAGGCACCCCTCACACCCTGCGGGCACCAACAACTGACAACTGACACCCACCCATACCTGCAGGTTGGTGCCACCGTCCGTTCAGGTCCCATGGCACTAGCCTGTAGATGCGGGTGGGGTTGTCCGGTGCCTGTGGGGATGGGGGTGCCACTGACAACCAATGTGGGTGGAGGGTCTGGTCCGGGGCCTGGGTGTGTGGGTCCAGGGCACATCTATTCGGGGCATGCTGCACAGGGGCTAGGGTTGCCTGCTATGTGTTGGTGGTGTGGTGTGGCAGTGCAGTGGGTGGGGGCTCTGCTGTGAGAGTCACCACCAGACGGGCATAGGTGTGGGTCTGGGTGTCTGTTGGTGCTATTCACTATCCGGACCTGTGCCCTGCAGTGCAAGGGATCCACCATGGATCCAGGACGGGCATCCAATTGTATGCCTGGCTGGGTCCGTGATCTCTCCTTCAGCCACCCTGCAGAGTCCTGTGCACCGGGGTGGGGCAGGCCTGCAGACAGGTGGCAGCCTTTGGTGAATACAGTGAGCCCTAGTTATAAGCACACCCTAAATGCCAAGCAAAAATGTTCTTATAACCGGGATGTTCTTATAAGAGGGCTTCATTGAAAACAGTGAAAATCCATGTAAAATCTATGCTTAACATGATTAAACTTGGTTCAAACTAGTTTTAGATAACTCATTATTAAAAGTAGTAGAACATAGCTTTTCAAAAAGTTCTTGCTCAAACAATTAGTGTAATGTTCTAAAATGCATTCACTGTCTCACTTAACTGTGAAATGTGCTGTCTTCTTCATGGGGCATCTTCACACATCCATTTACTATAAAGCTACCAACTTTCCAACGCCTAAAACTAGGACAGTCCATCCTGACCATGACCCCCCCACCACCGTGTCACTCCCATGGGCACCGCCGCAGATAACGCTGTACACAATCAGTTACATTTTGCAGCTTGCTCGGCCCACAGTAATACCAGTAGCAAACATTCAGATTAAACAATACATTATTCTGCTGCAGCAAGTTCCAAATCATGATGCACAGAAAGTTCATTAGACGCAAACCTCGTTAAATTGTGATCAGACATTCAAGCTGCATGTATTGTTCCTCCTGACAGTCCCATCCAACCCGCTCACACTCACCTCATTTACTGAGCAAACTTCACTTCGCAACTCTCATCACCACACCAGATTGTTTCTACACATTCCCTAGGGCTGATCAGGTTTGAGAATTTTTAGTTCCCTGCTGGCGGTCTCTTCTCTGTCTGGAGTCCTCTAAGCTGCTGGCAGACAGACATCCACACGTGCTTGTTTGCACTACTACCCAGTCTAATCTAACAGGAAGGAACATGCTTTACTGTGCTCCCACTGACATGCTTGCAGTGCAACACAGGTGCAGGGCTGAAGTTGCAAACTGCTGTCCAGCCTAAGCAGTGCTACAATGATGCTGAAATAACTGTCACTCACGGATTAGCAGTCAGCAAAAAAAAGGACAAACTGGGACAAGTAGGCAAAAGGGACAAAAGTGACATTTTGCAAAACTTGTGGGGACACTGGGACATGCTGCCTAAAATAGGGACTGTCCTGAGAAAATAGGGACTGTTGGTAGCTTTAATTTACTAGTTAAATGACTGTTAATGAAGAGACTAGGTGATGATTCAACTCAGGTTTAGCACACTCAGAGGTATAATGACCATCTACCACTACCACTGGGAAAAAAAATGTTCTTATAAATGGGTTGATTGTTCTTATAAACGGGCTTTGCTTCCATTGAAAATAATGGACAAAGATCAGGACATCCAAACAATGTTCTTATAAATGGGATGTTCTTATATCCGATGTTCTTATAAAGGGCTCCACTGTACCAGCGGTGCACATGCATAATTCCTCTCATTGCAGCATAGGCCCCACTGTTACAAGAAGGGGATTTGATGGGTCTATTACTAATGATGAAATTTCTTTAGTGTGAAATTCCAGTTTTACCCATATTTTACATTCTTCCCAAGGTACTTAAGAGTTTAGTGGATCCTGGGTTGACCTATAATATCAGGGATAGGGTCCTCACTGAAATCGTATGTGATTTTATTGACTTCTTCCTTCAGACCTGTGTAACTACACTGCCACCTTACTTAAGGGATACAGGAGACGCCTCAACAAGCTCACTAAACTGAAATGGCAGGAGAACTCTTTGTGGCTTAGTATTTATGTGGAGGCTTTGTATACCTCAATAAAGCACATGATATTTTAAAAGCTTGTTAGTAGGTTTTGGAGAAAAGGCCACACAGGAGGCCATACCAGTCCATTTCATTACTAAAACTGTGGAGTTTGTTTTGACACACAGCACTTTGAATTTGACAGGATTTCATCTACAGGTATGTGGTATAGCCATGGGTGCCTCTCTGGAACCCACATATTCAAATTTATTCCTAGTCTTGTGAGAGCAAGAAATTATATATAATTCAGAAACCAGCCATTTCATTCAAACATCAAGTCCTGGTAGAGATACATTGATTCTTCTTCCAGGAGGCCCTGAGCTGGCTCACCACGGTGTTTGTGGCCGGGGCCTCTTTTAACTGGCCACTGAGCTTCACCAGACTCTCCCAAGCAGAGAACCCAGACATGTTCCTTGGGCTATGTGACTTATAAACCACTACCTGATTGGTAGCCTGGGGGTCTTGTCAGTCTCCCATTGACTGCACTGCTATTTTTTTAATCCAAGGCACCCAGCGCTTGGCCGATCTCAGACTTTGGACTTTTATTTACTTTATTTACTCTGTCTACATTTGGACCTGCGTCACTCCATCTACTCTATATTTTTGTGTCCTAGCCTAAACTCACTGTGGTTAAATGTGGCTATTTTGCCTGTTGTTGAATTTTGCTCCCAAGACTTCCAAAGTACTGCTCGCTAACCTCATGCTAGATTCCACTCACTTTCTGCGAACCCTACCTTGGTCCTCAGCTCTCCAGCCTGCAACCTTGGTCCTCTCACTTATCTGCCCTAACTCCAGCTCTTCTGCCCCTGCCATTTTCCATCTCTAATCCTCTTGTCTCACTCAGCTGCCGCCAGCACCAGAGTGAAGGCATAACCCCTCCTGCTCTTCTCATTAATCACCCTCTACTTTCGCCAGTTCTACATTTCTGTTGTCTCCACTGTTACCCACTCTTCAATTTAGTTCTTCTTTCATTTGACCCTAGTTTAACTTAAGCCTCCCCTCTCTTTCCCTCTTCCAGGAAGCCCTGAGCGGGCTTGCCACTATGTTTGCGGCTTCTGCACTGCTTCCAGCCAGCCACTGGAGAGTTAAGCACCAGACCACCCTCTTGAGCACAGAACCCAGGTACAATCCTTGGACTACACGGCTTGAAAAACTGCTACCTGACTGGCTGCCCAGGGGCCTTGCTGATCTCCCATTGGCTGCACTGCTTTTTTAATCCAAGGTGCCCAGCGCTCAGCCAATCTCGGACTTTGGATTTTATTTACTTTATTTACTTTGTGTACATTTGGATGCGAGTCACTCTATCTACTCTATATTTTTGTGCCCTAGACTAAACTCACTGTGGTTTGCTAAATGTACTTCTGTCTAGAAATAGCCAGTTAGCCAGTTAACGCCTAGGACCAGAGTTTCAACTGCATTTTCATTTAACTAATTTACTGTTTTAAAAGTATTGAAGCTATTTTGTCTGCTGTTAAATTTTGCTCCCAAGACTTCCAAAGTACTGCTCTCTAACCTGCTGCTATATTCCACTCACTTTCTGCTAACTTTGCCTAGACCCTCAGCTCTCCTGCCTGCAACCTTAGCCCTCTCATTTATCTGCCCTAACTCAGCTGTTCTGCCCTGCCATTTTCCATCTGCTAATCCCTGGTCTCACTCAGCTACCGCCAGTGCCAGAGTGAAGGGATAACCCTCCCTGCTCTTCTTTCATTAATCGCCCTCCCTCCCTTTGCACCTGTTCCATATTTCTATTGTCTCACTGTTGCCCACCTCCTGATTTAGTACTCCTTTCATTTTCACCTATATTAACCTAAGCCTCCCTCTCTTGCCCTCTTCCAGGAGAGCCTGGGTGGGCTCACTGCCAGCGTTTGTGGCTTTGGCACCTCTTCAGCCAGCTGCTGAGCTTTACCAGATTGCCCTTCCCAAGCTGAGAACCCAGGTATGATCCTCGGACTATCGGCTTGAAAACCTCTACCTGATTGGCTGCCCAGGGCCTTGCTGGCCTCCCATTGGCTGCACTACTTTTTAAATACAAGGCGCCCAGCACTCGAGCCGATCTCGGACTTTGGACTTTTACTTACTTTATTTACTCTGTCTACATTTGGACCTGTAGTCAGTCTATCTACTATTTACTTTATTTACTCTATCTAAATTTGGACCTGTAGTCACTCTATCTACTCTATATTTTTTCCCCACCCACTCATCCTGGCCCCAACAGCTAATAAATGCTCTTTTCTCAGAGCAAATCTCTGCCCTCCTCTCCTCACTGGTGTATAGTCTGAGCCACGCAGCCAGGAGCATCTATCCTTAAAGGGCCATCTTCCTCACAGCCTTTTCCATTCTCTGACCCCCTGGACTAACTCACCTGGTGCCACTAACGTTGCCTGGACCCAGTACTGCACAGCAAAAACACTCAGTAGGGTCCACAAGCATAGTACCATGTCTGGTACAAACAACTTACACAGCCCTGGACCCAGTGCTGTAGAATAAGACTCAATCAACAGTATTACCGCATTTAATCAGGACTGGCAAACCAATCACTTCCACACCTAAGACTACCAATAGGGAAACTTATAGAACTAATAAGACCCTCACCCACACCCCTTTTTGATACTCCTCACCTTGTGCCCCAAATATGTTGAAAAGCGAACAGCAACAGCCACTCAGGAATGAATTAGCAATCTCTCTCCCTAGGGCAGAATCAGGGGCAATACATACAAAGCGACTCTTGCAAGCCCCTTAAAGCACCCTCTGGTCAACTCTCGTCTCTACTGCCCACTTACTACATGCTACCAAGATTACCTATTGTCATATGGCTAACTGGCTATGCCTCGGCACCAACTCCAGTATACTGCAAATGCACAAAGGCCAGATCTGCTTCCACCTATTGGCCATACCTGACTAGGTACCTAAGGAAACTTATAGTAGTCTTGTTACTAATTTCTGGTAACATGCATCTGAACCCAGGATCAGCCAGAAATGGAAAAGAAAGGGTATTGGCCAGCTCAAGATCATAGCCTTAAACATTGGAAGCCTCCTTTCAAAGCTACCTCAATTTCAGGCATGGGTGGCCTAATCAAAACTGGATGTGATCGCCTAACTGAAACCTGGCTATCACCTAAAATTCATGATGCTGCTGTTGCCCTAGAGGGCTACAACTCATACCACCAAGACAGACTGTCAAAATGAGGTGGTGGCTGTCTAGTCTACCTCAGTGAAACCATTAAGGGTCAGGTCCTAACTATGAGCCTACAAACACGCTGACATGCAGATGCTCACTATCAAGCTCACAGTGGGATTACAAAACGAGTGACTTGTGCTATCAACTGTTTACATACCACGAGCAAGCAGGCCACTGGACTAGATCAGTTCATTGATAGCCAAGGAAATTCAGTCAGAATTAGGAACAAATCATTATCGAGATTTTAACTTCAACTGGCTTTCAGACGACACAGCCACCACCAAAGATCTCATCACGGGCCTCTACTTAACCCAAATGGTAACACAGGCCACTAGACAGAACTATAAACAGGCTCAAGCACCCTCATAAACTGGTGGCTCTCCACCTGCCACAGAGCACATCACTGATGTGACAGTGCTCCCGGATTTGCTCAGTGATCATTCCCTGTGATGTTCACTGGTCTAACAAATTTTCTAAGTCCCTACCACAAATTGCAAAGAATCACTATCTCAGAAAAGGAAAGCTGAGGCATTTAACTAATATCTCAGGATGATTGATTGGTCTGAGGTAGAAAATGGCAAGCATGCAGACTAAGTCTGGAGTACTTCTGCTCCATATACACCACAGCATGGACATATTCACCCCTATCAAAACCAAGAAAGAAAAGTATGTTCCACACCATGCCTCACTGGCTGTCTCCTAGAGCTGCTGTGCAATAGGGATAATCTATGGCATAAAGTGAAAGCCACCAGTAAACCAACAGTTTTACTAGCTACAAGATAGCAATAAACCAGTGCACAAAACTCATCAGAAAAGAAAGCAGAATACTATAAAGACCTACTAGATAAAACATGGAACAATGGTAGGAATTCTGGAATGCTGTACAATCCCTCACAGAAAAGGAATCAAAATCTCCACCAGACCTCATAGTCATCGCATCAGGAATACTGCATGATCCTAGGGATATCGCTAATGCTTTTAACTTGGCATTCACTGACCTCAGCTCGGTTCTTCCAAGCAGCTACCTAATCCCACCCATGGATGGACAACCAAGTCAGCCCACCCAGTCATTAAGCAGTGCACCACCTTTCTACTTTAGGCTCAACAGCAGAACCGATACTATTAAGTATGTCAAGAAGGTACTAGGCAAGACTTTTGCTGCTGATTGCTTTGCTGGCTGTGTTGCCTTGGGCCTTCAAATTGCACAGTAAAGAAACCCTTTTAAAACTCTTATTGTACTTTGTATGAACCTCTGGGAGAGGATTTGTTTTCTGTGCTGTTGCCATGAAACATTGTTGCCAGACTTCCTATCTAACTGGCATTGTGGGATTGTGGAGGCTCCTTGCACCACTCTCAGCTCAGTAGCATATGTTGCCCAAAAGTTTTAGTTTTAGTGACAGCAGGAGCAAAGGGGATGTTCCTTTCACTAGAAGTCCACCGCATGAGGTGGCAGAAGGTTTTATTATTTTATTTGAAATAACTTTGGGCATGTTGTACTCGCTGGACAGGAAGTGACTGCTTGATACTTCCTGCCTACTAGAGTATATATAGTGAGTTACAAGTGAGTGGCTGTGTTAGATTTTGGCTGCTGATTGCTTTACTGGCTGTGTTGCCTTAGCCTTCAAATTGCACAGTAAAGGAACCCTTTTAAAACTCTTATTGCACTTTGTATGAACCTCTGGGGAGAGGATTTGTTTTCTGGGCTGTTGCCACGGAAACATTGTTGCCAGACTTCCTATCTAACTGGCTTTGTGGGATTGTGGAGGCTCCTTGCACCACTCTCCACTCAGTAGTGTATATTGCCCAAAAGTTTTCGTTTTAGTGACAGCAGGAGTAAAGGGATGCTCCTTTACGCTAGAAGTCCACCGATGACATGGCAGAAGTTTTATTATTTTATTTGAAATAACTTTGGGCATGCTGTACTCACTGGACAGGAAGTGACTGCTTGATACTTCTGACTACTGGCTTAAATAGCTTCCTAAGAAGCGGGCGTGGCGCAGGGTGGCTGCGTAGGTTCACAGCGAGACACACAGAGACATACACATCGTATCTTAACGTCACACGTGTCAAGAGTGGAAGAGGAGAGGGCCTGTTAAAATACTGTCTTCAGTGTGTAAGTAAGTACACTGCTGTTACCTTTCTGTTGTATATGTGGCTATTTGGTTTCCTTTACTAAAATGAGTGATTTAATTAGTTTAGAATCATCCCTGCTTCAACAATAAATCCTACTAGTCCCCCACAGCCCAATCCAAGACAGACAATTATGACATTGGATGGTGAAATTGGACTTAAATGTGCCGTGCAATATGTACACGTTGTTTGATACATTACCTATGAACACTATTTATGTTTGCACTAAGTGTGTTGGAAATAGTGTTCTGAGGGAAGATATTGAGACTTTCTATAAATGACTTGCAGTGTTGGAATTACAGCAAGATGTCTTGGTCTCAAAAGTGCATATTTCATCCAAGAACAGTACTTTATCATCTAGTAATAGTGATTCAACAACCCCGCTTGAATGTAATGCTTGCATAGTCAGTCATACTGATAAACACAAGCGTGAAGCTGATATTAACTCTACTAGTAGCTTGGAGAATGATGATTGGACTGAAGTCTTGGTAGGTCCTAGGCCTAAATCAAGATGAAGGGCTTTGGGAAATAATCTTGTATTAAACAATAGATTTGAACCATTAATAAATCTTGACAGTTGTGAGATCTGTACTGATAAGTTCCCCTATAGTGCTACTGAGGAAGGATACTGCTTCTGATAATATATATGATTCTCCATACAAACCCTACATTATGTGATTTGAATTAACAAAGTACACAAGCACATGAAACATCAATGGTACATATCCAACCTACCCCTACCCAGAGTAAAGGTGGTAAACACAAGTCCAAATCTAAACATCTGGATATACGGAGGTTGTTATAGCAAATACTTCTTTGCCCATCGACATAGAGTCTACCAATGTGGTTAATAGGCAGTATTTTGTACTCAGTGAGTCAATTATTAAATACACCGATAAAATTATTTGCAAGAAAGACAAACATAATATTGCCTGTTCATCTTTTAGGGGGCGGAATAAAGGATATCCAAGAAATGTCCTGGTATTCTTCATAATTCAGGTGCCAATCCACTTGTCATTATACATGTTGGTACCAATGATATTAAAAAAACATTCAATTGATGTTATAAAAGAAGAGATTATCAGTTTAGGAAAACATTAAAGGAACTAAATTGTGAAGTCCATTTTCTGAAATATTACCAGTGCCAAGGGCTAATTACCATACTGAGAAAAAATTAAATGTGTCAATTAATGGCTTAGGAAATGGACTCTTCAAGAAGGTTTCTCCTCTATACCCCACTGGGAGACATTCATTGATAATAGGTCATTATTTTGTTGGGATGGGTTGCACTTGAGCAAACAGGGTGCATATAAATTGGGTAGGGTTTTTGAAAGCATTATTTTCAAATCTTTAAACTGATTGATAAGGGCAAGGTTTCAAGGAAAAGATCCTTGATAAAGATAAAAGAGGTCAACTTAAGGTTTGGGGAATTAATGCTCAAGTCTTAATCAGATTAAATAAACAGAACTAAAATTCTTATTCAAGAACTTGGTGGATATAGTTTGTGTTACTGAAACATGATGGGATGAGTTTAGTGAGTGGTTCAATAACATACCAGGATTCAGGTTATTTTATAAAACAGAGATGGGAAGAAGGGAGGTGGAGTTTGTTGTTACATCTCAGAGAATACACAATGTCAGGAAATAAAAATATTTAATACATCCAATAAGTTAACTGAATCATTATGGATATACTTAATTTTCACTCACCTACTGAAAATAAGGTTAGGTATTTGTTATAGACCCTAATAGCAATCAGTGTTATAATTATGAGTTAATAAATGAAATCATTAAAGTTTGTAACTTAGGTGATACAATAATCCTCTGTGATTTTAATGTTCCGGTATATCATGGGAGGTGTTAAAGGGACAACTACATTTGAACAGGCCTTGTTAGATGCACTAATTTACATGATTGTGATCAACTAGTCAGGAATCCAACTAGGGGTTACAACATCCTGGATTTAGTGATCACAAATTGCAAGGAGCATATTTGCAATATAAATGTGTGCCCATCTGGGATCTAGTGATCATAAAACTATTGAATGTACACTAAATCTTCTTAAACCTAAAATTTATGGCTCAGCTGACATACCAGATTTTAAGAGAACTGACTGGTCAAAATTAACAAATGACCTTGGTAATACAGATTGGAGATCTCTCCTTAAAGATTTAACAGTAAACCAAATGTGGACTATACTGAAAATCAAGATACAGGAAGCAATGACATTGCATATTCCTAGACGTAAAAAATTTAATATTAAGGGTAATATCCCCTCCGGTTTCTTAGACTGTCAAAACACAAATAAGTAAGAAACAGTGAGCCTTTAGGAAATATAAATTAAGTCCTTCCCATTAAATAAATTAAAATATACGATCCAACAAAAGTTACTTAAGGCTTTAATTAAAGGAGAAAAATTAAGTTGGAGCATAAAATGGCTATTTCCAAAGACTGTAAAACTTTTATGCTTATGTAAATAAAAACAAGCAGTCAAACAATAAAATCAATTCAATAGTAGTTGATGGTAAGTCGATATCAAACAATACGGATATAGCCAATGCCTTCAATTTATTTTTTACTTCTGTATTTCATCAGAAAGATTCAGTAGCATCTGCATCTTGTCTTGATAATTTAGTGGAAATAAATTTAGATCAAGAAACAGTACTAAATGAATTATATAAATTACGCACCACAGCCTCATTGGGATCTGACAATATAAGCTCTATTGTCTGGAAAAAATTACAGATGTACTGTAGCTCAGCCACTAACCATGCTATTTAATAAATCCCTTAAGACTGGTGATATTCCATCCGATTGGTTAACTGCTATAGTTGTTCCAATTCATAGAAAGGGAGACAGAGCCTGTGTTTCTAACTATAGACCTATTAGTCTTACATCAGTCTGTTGTAAATTACTTGAGAAAATAATTCAAATAATTAAAAATATGATAGAGTATGAAATAACCTCTTTGGGATTAGAAGATACCATGCAGCATGGCCTTATGAAGGGTCTTTAGTGTAATACAAATTTGATTTCCTTTTATAATTTTGTTAGTGGTCAACTAGATAAAGGAGTACCAATAGATGTAATCTATCTGGATCTAGGAAACGCTTTCGACTCGTACCCCATGATAAACTAATTTCTAAATTACATAATTTAGGACTAAATGGTTATAAATAACTGACTAACTGACAGGAAACAAAAGTTAGAATAAATTCAGAATTTTCCAAAGAAGGAGGCATTACCAGTGAAGTCCCTCAGGGACCAGTGCTGGGTCCAGTGTTGTTTAATTTATATATAAGCAATATGGGTAAAGGACTTTGCAGTGTAATAACCAAATTCGTGGATGATACAAAGATAGGTGGGATGTTTCCTCTTTTCTCAATATCAACAATTATGTAAAGATCTTCATTCCATAGAACTATGGGGAATGGATAACAATATGAAATTCAATGAAGATAAATGTTCTGTGTTACATTTTAATAACATTAATCCCATGTATCAATATTTTTAAACAACAAAGCACTCAAGGCTAGTATATGTGAAAAGATCTGGGGTATGGATGGACACAAATTTATCTTCAAAAACACATGCTAAAAAACTTTTTGTAAAATGTAATCAAATAATACTTTCCATAAGAAGAGCATTTATAGCTAGAGCCAGATTAAGTATTATGAAATTATATAAAACATATGTTTTACCACATCTTGATTATGGCACTCCAGTCTGGAGTCCTTATCGCCAAAGAGATATTAACTATAGAAGAATTCATGGACGATAACCAAATCAGTACATGGGTTAAAACATTGTGATTATAATGAAAGGTTAAAGATGCTTAACCTATATTATTTGGAAACCAGGAGAATTAGGTGTGATTTGTTACTATTATACAAAATCAATAAAGACCCCTCCATAAGGGAGCATTGTAGTTTTCAATTAATTGATAGGAAGGCTAACCTTAGGTCACATAAAATATAAATCTAAGTTCCTAATGTAATTACAGTTAAACATTTGAATTTCTATAATGTATGTACTACCAGGATATGGAATTCATTACCTAACCATATTGTTGAAGCATTTACATTTGATCAGTTTAAAACAAGACTGAATGATTATCTCCTGAGTACCAGGAAGCTGAGATAACCCTACTAAGTGGGAGACAATTAAATTGGCATTCTTGCCTAATTTGTCTGATTCCTCCAAGTTAAACCAAGGATGGCAAGTGATCATATAGACATAAAGTTGCTATCATTTACGTTGGAAGAGGTTTCCTACTGCTTCTGACAATATTTAGCAAATCACTGTGCTCTGAGTCTTTCCTAACAATTGGAAGTCATCACTCGTGACACCAGTATGCAAAAATGGTGAAAGAACTAACCTATTGAACTACAAGCCGATATCAATCCTACCTCCCTCTAAAAAGCATTAAGTTGATAGTCTCAGACCAGTTAACTGACTATCTCGATAAGTACAATTTTCTCTGTCTGCAACAACACAGCTTCGAAAGGCGCATAGTACCTAACTACTCTAGTTGACTTTAGCACTCTACTCTATGAATCCTTGGATGCAGGAAAGGTGGTGGGATCTATCTTTATAGATCTCACCAAAGCATTGACACCATCAGTCATAGCCTCCTCCTCAAAACTTGCTCTCAATTGGTCTATCCTCAGACATGGTGGACTGGTTCTGAGGTTACCTCTCTGGCAGGTCTCAATGTGTCAGGATATCCAGTCAACAATATGAACCCTTGGAGTACCTCAGGGATCCATATGAGGCCCATTACTATTTAGCCTGTTTATAAACTTCCTTCCCTCCATGCCGGCTCACTTGGTACTTTATGCCGGCGATGCCATTACCTCAGTCCCTGGCAAGGATCTGGTAAAATCACCACCGATCTCAAACTAATTTCCAACTGCTTGAGTCATGGTTCGAGCAGAACAGGCTCCTGCAAAATTATAAAAATCAAAAGACATGCTTTTCACCCTTCCTCACAATAAGAATAGATGTGGGCCTCAAATAATTAACAGCCATAATAGTGAAACAATAGAGCAGGTCTCCACCTTCAAGTACCTAGGAATATACACTGACAACACACTGACCTTCAACATGCATATCGGCAAGTCATAAAATCAGCTAACACCAAGCTAGGCATCCTATTCCAGCACGGGCAGGCTATGACATTGGATGCTCTGAAACTGTCACCTGTACCTCCATACTGTCAACAATAGACTACAGACTGGCCATTTATTGGGCAGGTACCAAACTGCCCTGAAAAGGATAAAAACTCTACTCAACAAAGCCTGCAGGTTGGTTCTTGGGGCAGATTGTAAGACCTACACCTCCTCACTTCACAAGGATGCGGGATGGCTCCCACTCCAACAAAGACTGAAATACCAGACCTGCATTTTAGGGAAAAAGCTCTGCTGGGCCATATGTCTGAGTCCCCAGTAAGCTCTTTACACCTGCCGCACACTAAAGAACACCAGGAGTTTGGCGAGGATTGCTACAGGTGTCCCAGATGCGTCTTACCTTTGTGCAAATATCACTAATTTACAGAGGCCAAAATGGCATAATGACCTCCAGCCACTTCCAATATAGCGAAAAATTGGCCCCTCAGAAAGGCTCTCTGCTTATGGCTAGCACCTATAAATGACTGTAACTGCCTACTGCCACACTGAATCACACCATCCTGGCAGGGCCCCATATCGAGAATTTTATCTGCTCCTTATTTTCATCTGTCCCCATCACTAATAAACTCACCCTTGCCAGCTATCCCACTGGTGAAATTGACAAAGCCTCATCTGGCAGCATACAGACCTACCCTAATTTAACAACCCTATTCCTCCTTACCCTACTCCAACTGCACTTACTGTCTCGCTCAAACTCTATAACACTCTACCATTTCTTTACTACTCCCTGATAGTTCTGAGCCATACTGCACTTAGTAACCATAACCTGTAGTGTTACTTTCCATCTTATAAATACCTGATTACTGTTTAGCATAGTTAATCCATAGCCCATGTATGTACTTGTGCTTTGTATCCTTGCATGTAATCGATTGTAACTATTGTATTTGTCATGTCCCATTGTTTGACTTGGAGCCTTTGAAAAGAGTTTTTTCGCTCAAAGGTTGTAATCCAAAACTTTCAATAAATAAATAAAAATAAATAAATTGTATTTGCATATGGGAGGGAGCACAAGACTCAGGAGGAATTTGTGAAGTAGCTTAACAAACATAATACAATTCTGTGATTCACTGCTAAAATCAAGGAACCTCACCAAATTATTTTTAGATATCACCCTAATGGGAGACCATAGCACCCAAAAGTCACTTTGAAGGGTTTTAGGGAAGACACTGTGATCAGTTCCTTACTAAAATATGAGAATGCATATCCTGAATCTGCGAAAAAGTCTATCTCTTATTGTCAGTTCTTGCACATACATCACAATTGCACAGATGACACAGACTTTGAGAAGCAATCATTAGAGTTAAAACAAAGATTTTTGAATAAGGGATATGATGAGAGTTTGTTGGACAAAGCACGGGCACAGCTCAAAGTCAAAACGCAAAGGGACCTATTAGAAAGTGAGTTGAGAAAATGAATGATAAACAGTTTGAGAGAATAACTTTTATTACTGATTATAACCATGTAGCAGGAAGGATAGGCAACATTATTTGGAGAAACTGGCCAGTACTACTCAGTGATATGACCCGTAAGGAAACCATAGGTGACCACCCAAGAATAACACTCAGAAGTGACAAACACATTAGAGACAGACTAATGCACAGTCAGTTTATTAGTCATGGCACAACCTCACATTCCTGATTACAAGCAAACCAACTGGTTGTTATAAATGCAATAATTGCAATATATGCAGTTACATGGTCCCAGGTAAGACACTGGTAAACCCCAGGTATTCTAAGCAACTTGCAATTAGAGATTTTATCTCCTGCAGAACCACATTTGTGGTACCGTTGTGTGTAGCTGCGGACTGTCCTATGTAGGCAGAACAGTTAGAATGCTTAAAAGCATACAGGAACACGTTTAAAAAGATGGACACTCCAACTGGCAGACACTTTGAGAGCACCACAATTCAGATCCAAGATCTTTGAAGTTTGTGTAAGTTGAATGCACCAAACCACCCAGGTGGGGGCAGGATTAAAATGCTGCGAAGAAGGGAGAGCTATTGGATTTTTCAACTTGATACTGTTAATCCCAGGAGACTGAATGAGGCGTGGGACTTAACCATTTTATAAAATAATTGTAACCCCCACCAATTTGGGAGTTACCTTAATGTCTTCCTGGGCTCCATTCATGCCCACTGCCAGGCTGATGTCCTTTATAGTTAGTGAATCCAAGTGTATTAGTTTGTTCCTGTTGATTTATGTGAGAGTGCCATGCTGTGCCTCCGAGCCTGTCCCTTTAAGACTCTAGCCTGTATGTGTATAGTAAATGGTCTGGGCTGGGTGTGAGTGCTTTAAAGCTCATGATTGGCCGGACACTGCTTTAATTTGCTCCCTCTGCTGTCGATAGTAAAGCAGTGGGAGTGTGAAATGGTACTGTAATTATTTACTGCTAACTTGTTATATTTGATTTGAGAGTTTGTTCCAACCTGCCTTCTTGCAGCTTTGCCTATCTGAATGGGAGCCACCATGTTAGGTTCAGGACTTCCAGCATTTGGACCAATGGAACTGAGGGGCCTTTAAGGGTCCTTAACTCAAGTGCCTCATGGAAGGAAAACTGTAGTTTTTAGGTTGGCATTTAAACTGAACTGATGGGAGCAACCAAACTGTGACCGACAGCTCTCCCAGCCAACCAGATCGCTGGAATCAGAGGAAATCCCCAGGACTGTTAGAGACAGTGGATCAGTTGGAGTTAGAGTTTGAAGAGTGAGCAGCTCGAGCTTTTGAACAGCTGCTCCCATGAAGGAGCTGAGGAAATTGGCAGGGAGGCTTGACTTGCCTCGCTACTGTTCTCCTGCATTGGACTGCCTGATTGCAGTAATTGGAATAGTCCGAAAGGAACTTTACTTGCATCAGAAAGCTCCAAGATATTTGAAGGTACAGCCTGAGATTTGGACTGAGAGGAAGCTTCTGTTAAGCGTTCAGCCCAGAGGTTGTACAAGACTGCATTTAATGATCGAGAGGTTTCTCAGTGAAGCTAACAACCAGCTTTGAACTGATGGTGTGAAGAAAAGTGAATGCTGTTCTTGTTAAATGTGCTGAATGTTCATCATGGGTCGAGGTCTGTTGGTCTGTGACCAGATTGTTATGCCAGCTGAAGGCTTCACCAGCAAAATGAACTGAACTTTGCCAAAGTGTTCATCAAGCATGGGCCTTATTCTTAATGCAGATCGACTGTATTGTACCAGAACCTACTCTTGGTGAGAGACCGGCTTTGGGATCCAGCCCCTATGCAGAGACAACTGCAGATTGCGCCACCTGGAGGGAAAGACCATGAAGTGGGCGTGTCGTGATGGCTGTGCTTCCATGCTCTTTGGTGATCTACATGAGGTCTCCATATCGCAAGATTCATCACAGCCAACTGGTAGCGTGAGTAACTCAGGGTAGCTCCCTGCAAAAATCATTTACTTCATCTGTGGTACCATCTAATTGCTTCAATAATTGTCTGGGTTACAAGAGCCGAGCCAACCGGCCAGGATTACAAATAATCAAAGATCAGTTGTGCATGTTAACTGCTTTTTTCTTTCCATCAAGGGCCCCAACACAGCTGCAACGACAGCACCCCGAACAACGCCTCTGGCTAATGAGTAAAACATCCTGGGTACCCAGTGTTGTAAGACTGATTATTTGGGACTAAACTGCATGCAAAGTAACCTGACATCTAATCAGTATAGTAATCATTCATCTAAATTCATGCCCCTATTCTTGTTCATGACCCCTTAAGACATCTGATTGCTGTTTCAGGTTTAATCTGGCTTACGAGCATATTATTAGTTGGGTACTGTAATACAAGTGTATACCTGCTTTGCTAACCTGCTTTTACAAGGGTTTCAGGGAATTTGCTGAAGGCCAGACCCTAGTGGTAAGTGTAAAGGGTGTGTGCATATTATTACTGTTCACTGCTGACTGTGTGTTAACTGCTTCTAAAGTACAAGGTAACTAGGTGGGTTTGTGGGTGGTTATAGCTTCCCAGAGGGCTATACCAGGTTAGGTAGATACCCCCACTATTGTTACTCTGGGTGGAGGTACCATAATATTGAATCCAGTCCCCTCAACCTGTGGTTGAAAATACAGGTGGAGTAGTAACTCTAGAAATAGCACTGCCTAGGGGTTACATCTTGGAGGCACTGCTGGGATTAGCACACCTAGTGGCCAGAATAGAACGTGCAGTTAATTGTAAATTTAGCACCAAAATCGAAATGGAGAACCCGCCAATATGGAGCATGGTGCCACTGCCAGCTTTGAATTTTCCCTGATCGACTGGCTGTACGCTGATTGCTTGGGTGGTGTGAGGCAGAAGAAGTTGATCCTCACCCAAGCCTTCAACAAGTGATGTTGTCATTGATGATGATGTCAATTCAGAGTCTGATGAAAGTGAATATGGAGCTATCTATTATCCCTCTTTGAACTAAGCCAGTTATTCCTGGACAGGCTGGACCTTCAGGACTGTCTGGTTATTGGGCCCCTCAACTACTCCTGTTCCCCTGATAGTGAGGTGCAAAGTATAACTTCAAGTAGCAGATCTTTATGTATCATGGAGCTGTCTGAACCCCAAGAGTCAAGCACTGACCATGAAAGTGAGAGCCAGAATGGTGAAAGGGCAGGCGAGGATGAAGTATCTGAAATTGGGGACTCTGACTGAATGTTTGACAATAATGCTAATTCAACTGCTAATTCTGAAAGTATCTGCAATGTTTTTACATGGTTTAAATTCTATGGAGTTCCCCCCCAGGATGAAACAGAGTCCACAGAGCAAGTAAATGCAAGTCCACTGTAAAGCCAATGCTCCTTTACACTCTGAACAAAACCATCAGTGCAAGGTGCCCCTTTCATCAGAAACTGACTTGGACAATGAGCCAGGACTGATCAACCTGAATGGCAATGTTGAAAGGACTGAGCCTGTGCCTGCCCATCCCAAAAATATGAAAAGAGCTGTTAAGCCTGTAGTACTCCTAGTTATGATTCTCCAGGAAGGCCTGTAGTCCTCCCCATGAATGTAGTCCATAAAGGGGTTTACATTTCAGTCAGTTCCTTCCTAAATTAGGTTACACTGCAACCTCTAAGCTAATAGTGAAGCCCTCCAGTCAGTACTCTAGGGATCACCCTACACATAGCCAACGTTAGTTGACAGCGTCAGACCCCCATCCCTGTAGGTTAGTGTGCAAGAAGAGGTACAGACAAGGGTAATGTATTTAGCTACCAGAGGGTATACCAATGAACAAACAGAATGTTTAGGAAGGAAAGTGTAAAATGTTTAAGCAATATTATTGCCTATGAATCAATACTGGTTATGAGCGGAGCATGCTTCTTAAAGTGATGTATTAAATACAAAACTAAATAGTATGTGTATAGTATTCATGGCTGTAGCCTGTAAATAGTCATGTATAGTATTTTTTCTATGTGAAAATATTATGAAGTATAGACTTGACGTGGACACCAAGTTTTCCAAGCAGGAAAGAGTGTAAACCCCACCCCACCAATTTGGGGTTTACCGTAATGTCTTCCTGGGATCATTCATGCCCACTGCCAGGCTGACATTCTTTATAAGTAGTGAATCCAAGGGTATTGGTTTGCTCCTGTTGATTTACGTGAGAGTGCCATGATGTGCCTCTGTACCTGTCCCTTTAAGACTCTAGCCTGTATGTGTATAGTAAATGGTCTGGGCTGAGTCTGAGTGCTTCAAAGCTCGTGAAAGGCCAGACACTGCTTTAATTTGCTCCACTCTGCTGTCGATAGTAAAGCAGAAGGAGCGTGAATGGTACCATAATTATTTACTGCAAACTTGTTATATTTGACTTAGAGAATTTGTTCCAACTTGCCTTCTTGCAGCTTTGCTCTCTGAATGGAGCCACCATGTTAGGTCTGGGACTTCCAGCATTTGGACCAATTGAACTCAGAGGGCCTTTAAGGGTCCTTAGCTCAAGTGCCTTGGGAAAGAAAACTGTACTTTTATAGTTTTAGGTTGGTGCCTAAACTGAACTGATGGGAATAACCACTAGTGACTGACAACTCCCCAGCCAACGGATCACTGGAAACAGAGGAATCCCGGGGCTGTTAGAGCAGTGGATCAGTTGGAGTTAGAGTTTGAAGAGTGAGCAGCTCGAGCTTTTGAGCAGCTACTCCTGTGAAGGAGCTGAGAAACTGGCAGGGAGGCCTGACTTGCCTCCCTGCTACTGCTCTCCTGCATTGGACTGCCTGATTGCAGTAATCGAATAATCCAAAGGAACCTTTACTTGCAACAGAAAGCACCAAGACTTTTGAATGTACAGCCTGAGATTTGGACTGAGAGGAAGCTCCTGTGAAGCGTTCAGCCCAGAGGTTGTTCAAGACTGCACTTAATAATCGAGAGGTTTACTCAGTGAATCTACCGCTATAGCACCGACTTTGAACCAAATGGTGTGAAGAAAAGTGAATGCTGTTCTTTTGAAATGTGCTGAATGTTCATCGCGGGTCGAGGCCTGTTTTCCCATGACCAGATCGTTATGCTAGCTGGAGGCTTCACAGCAAAATGAACTGAATCTAATGAACTGAACTTTGCCAAAGTGTTCATCAATTCAAGCAGGCAAATGTTTCAGTTCCCCCAGATCTTCTTGAAATAGAAGAAAGATGGAGTCTTTTGTAAAAGTTCTACAAAATTTGTTTATTTTTCTTTGTTTTCTTTTATATCGCCCTGATGTTTCAATTCATAAAGTGAATCTTTTTCAAAGGCTTCTTACTTCTAGAAAAATGCAACTATCACTGTTATTGCATACAATCACAAGTTTTCATTGTATTAATCCATTATTTACATAGCAGGTGCCTAGTTGTATTACCAAAACCTCACTGTTAGTATGTTCAAAAAACAATTCAATGCCTTGTTCTCTGCAGTGGAATTCCACGTCTGAAAATAAAACAAGGATTTAGACCTTTTTAGGTTTTTCTGCTATATACTAATGTTTTAATGTCATTAGTGCCTCAGACTGTTATTTGTTTGATTTCAGTTGGTCTACTGTAACCTGTATGATGGATACAACATTAAAGTGGATCCCCAGGCTATCCACAGCAAGAAATTGAATATGCATAATCAATTTGTTTATCCTGAAATGGGCAATTTCATCATTTTCTGTTGATTTGCTTAATGTTAAGGCCAGTTAGAATATAACACTCTGTGATCTTTAACTCTGTGTTTTATCTTATTATTTGATTTTATTGGAGGAAATGGGGGGGTTGGAGCAGCAAGATGACCATGCTGCTGCTCCACTCAGATTGAGCTTCACTCTGAATTGATTCACTTGAGTTTATTTTAATTGAAATGGGTTTTTAACACAAAGATATTTTATATGTTTTATAGTCAGCCCCTGGGTAATTTACGACTAGTTTTCTAGAGCTTTTCTCGGTTGCTGTTTAACCGCTGAGTGAGTAGCAGGCATGTGGCATTCTTAAAAAGAGTCAGTTGAACAGAGGGTTTACCAATTCCTACTCTATCTAGTAAGCTGGTTTGTATAGCGTCTCTGTTAATGGACTTAGTACTAAATGGACAGAGTGCCGTTAGATCAGGGTCCTGTGTAGTGGGGAGTGCATGAGAGTTTCAACCATAGAAGGTGCCACAAGGTGTGGAGATATGTGAGAATTCCAAGCTGGCTGAAGAGGAGTACTGTAAGTACTGAAAGGTGCCTTTAATTAGAAATTAGAACATAAGGTATGCTAACGTTGCCTTGGGCTGGGAGAGTTATATACTTATTTTAAAAGAAGAGAGAAGTTATCTTTGTTTTATATTACAGATAAACCCATCCTGGAAGTTTGCATAGTGGAGTAATAGAGCTTAGAAAACTGGATAAAGCTGGATAAGAGACAGCAGGAGAGGGAAGCCCATAGCAGTAACTTTTCTGCGGACCAAAAGAAGCTGGATATTTTGCAGAGACCTCTCAGAGAAGAATGAATAGGGGTGAAATATACCTACAGTCCTGTTCATTTTCCTAATCCCATGCTGGCATTAATGGTGCTTCTGTCCTCATTTATGCTTTGGAGGTCATTTTGCCTTGGAGGTATTGCCTTCTTTTATTTTATATTGAGTGACTTATTTGGGAAGTAGTTTTCAGAATAAAGGTCATCTGTGTTTGAAAACTAAAATCAGAAACTCATGAAATACAGTAAATGAGCACGGATGGAACCTTAAAATAAGGCCTCAATCTACCCCTTGACTGTTTCCCTTTGCCTTCCTAATTATGGTGTTATTAGCATTTATCTTTTTACCTGTGATGTCTCTTGATCCAGAACTACCACATGTAAGCTTATTAAACTGATGGTATATTTACTTAAGGAATTAAAATCGCGGAATTGTGACTTACATAAGAGACAGTAAGCGTGACCTTCTGTCCCAAATTAACTTTAAAGAGCCCTTGACACCATTAGAAAAACTTAGAAAAATGTGAGATTTAGACAGTTCAAATTATATTTCAAGTATTTCCTATAATTATTTACCTTTTCTCTTTATTGCTGAGGACAACTGTACAAAAGAGGCTTATTGTCCCTTAGACTTTGTCTGATCTTTCTGCTATCCTACATGTGACATAATCTGGGTTGCACCTGGAAATGAGCTTCTGGTCATGGTGCTTTTCCTGGTTACCAACTTTTAAATAAATAAATAAAATCCCCGTTTATGGCATCATAATTATCCCACAGCAACATATTGTGATGTCATAAACAGAACTGTGATGTCAGATGTAGGCAAGCAGCCAGAACAGATAGGGCAGTGATCCTGTTTACACTCAAATGTCCTTAGTAATAAAGAAGAATGAGAAATACAGAAACAATTTTAAAATATAAGCTGACTTGTGCTAAACATTACATTTTCTCAAAGTTGTCACAACAGTGTGGGGCTCTTTAAGGGCAAACACTGGCTCTAAAAATAGTGATTATAGAGCCTTTATGTCCTTTATTAACATGGATGGGAAGGTCCTTAACTCCAGATGTACTGTGGCCATCTGGACTTCTGATATAGTGACACTAAAATGAAGAGACTTGCCTGTTATATTTTTATGTATTTTACAATATATAATTGATTATTCTTGTGTGTGTGTGTGTTTTAAATTCATTAGGATTTAATTATTTGATAATTTTGTATTATGTTATGTCAGTCTTTAAGGGACAGATTTTTGTAGTCTAGTCGTAGACTATACTAAGTGTATAAAATTATAACAGAGAGGCAAGTAACTAGTTAGATTTAAAATGGGAAGGATAATACTAAAAGGTCAAGGAGATAACCTCGTTTATTACATCTAACATGGCAAATAATGCTCTTTCAGAATACTTTATGTGGGTGTTGGAGAGATTAAGTTGGGTTCCCTCTTTATACAAATTGTTTGTGCTAGATATATCTGGGGGCAAATTATAGCTGGCCTGTTGGCCCTCTGGAGTTTGACTAAACTATAAATATACTTGACACAGTCCTGCATGTCCATCTCTAAGCGTTGTACCAGGTCCTGGCGACAGCTAAACAAAAAGTGATTGGTTAGTATATAGGCATCAGTCTTAATATAAGGTGCTGACTGTCCTGAAGGGTCCTGTGGACTGTCCTAACAACACTGGTGACAAATTCTACAATAGTATTACCTACCTGGTAAGAATTAGTGGCAATAGGTATACGGGAGGTTAAGGAGACATAGTGCCAAGTAGGCCACTTTGGAATAACATGTGCCAGAGGTCTGGGTTATTGCCACAACAGAAAGCATTTTCATTAGTATTAGTATGTAAACTTAAAGCTGGACAGGTGGTATGGATTGCTTTAGAGGGCCATATGGACAGACTTATTGACACTGGTTACAGGATGTTTCTATAGCATTAATTGGATTTTCTGCAAAATGGGAACCTCAGGGATGATAATGGAGTGAGGCTAGGCATAGCAATGTGTATGTGTGTTCTATGCCGACTAGAGGTCCCTCAGTATTATCAGGCCACGATCTTGGGCAGAGGTAATTACTGGTTGATCCTTGACTTCCTTAGAGTAAACAGGAACTTTCATTATATATTTTCAAATTATAGTGGTGGGGCATCAAAGTAAGAATTTCTGTATGTAGTTGAAGTACTGATTTCTGTGGGACTATGTGAGGGTTAACTCAATGGGGCACCTCTCTGGAAGGGAGTTTTATACTTTAGTGAATGGTCAATGGCAGTCTATAACAAAGCTAAGGTACCAATGGCATAGCAGACATTGCCAGACAATAGGATCAATTAGCAGGGTGAAGGTCCAGACAGTCTGGTAGTGAGAAGTTTATTGGGCCCGTAAGTAACACCATGGGTTGTGGACAATAATAAATATCTGCCAGGTGGGTTGTCAATATGGGCATGGAACAGCATGTGCTGCATGGGATATCCCATGAATATAGTGAGTTATTCATAGAGTACATTTGGGCAAGGTAAATATAGCGAGTGGTAAATGAGCTACGTGTTCTTAATAGCACATTGAAAGTTCAGCACTTTCATTTGCTCTTAATAGTGAATTGAAAGTCTAGCGCTTTTGTTTTGGCAGGGAGCCACAGATGTACTGACTTTGTCAAAGATGTAGGTGCTTGTTAGTCGGGCCAGTTCTGAGCTGGCGCATTGTGTAACAGTTACAGTCACCACCTGTGTGGCTGGCAGACCCATGTTTGGGACTGGCTGCTGGGAGAAATTTTTTTAAGTCCCGTTATGCCCACCCTCCTAACTTTATTCCTCCATCCCCAGGTTGTCCCCCATGTTCTCCCTCCTGACTTGTCTCTCCCTCCTGAAGTTTTAACTGTTCCTCAATGTCCCCCAGTGATAGTTATATTAATGAGGGGAGTATGTGGGTGCAGGGCGGAGCTCCAGCAGAAAAATAAGTGCATTTTGCCTATTTTGGAGCACGCTGTAGTGCTCTTAGTTGTTTTGCTTCGGGCTGTTTTTCATTTGCTGTTATTTGTCTGTGCAGTTTTGCAGTCGCTGTTTGAAACGGAACCCTTGGAAGCTTCCCTTGTACACAAGTTTTCTTTGACTGTATGGTCTGATTTACAGGGTCCAGTGGCTACAGTCTTGCCATTTTGCCAAAGACAGAGCACTCTTGTGTTTCAAAATGATATCTGACTTTGACTTGGAATCTGCCACTTTGATACACCTCTTAGTAAGGTCCCAATGTCCTGGGTCTAAGGTGTATACTTGTACATCTGATTAGGGAGAGGCCTCTGAGTACTTTCTAGTGGATACCCATGGGGTGGTACTTTCAACTGCTAGGTTCCTGAATATGCTTTCTTCCACCCAATGTATGATATGAGTTTGATTTGAATTTTTAGGAGGTAAGTGATCTAAGATATACTGCTAATTGTATTAATTTATTGCAGTGATCTGACTAAGTTACTCTGAATGGTAAAGGGTTTAGGGATAGACTATAATTTTATAGTATTGAAAACTTGGAAAGAAGGGCTATATTACGACATTATAACTTAAAATATCTATGAAATGTAACCCCTGTGAGGGGACTTACCTTAATTGCCTCTTATCTCCTGTCTGCCTGTTCCTCTTGGTGGTGTCCCCTGTTCCCCACTGATGTACCACCATAGCCTGGAGTCCATTTATGTGTCCCAGGGCCCTGAACAGCCCTGCATTTGTTGCAGCCCATATTGAGCTTACAGAGCTGGGTGCATAAGCTAACACTGTTTCCTTATGCACAAATGTGCAAGCAGGCAGCTGCACACATGCAGAAGCACTATGATTTTCCGACCGCATTTGCGATCCAATGAATGGCTTTTAAATTATCCCAGTCCCAAAAGTTGCTTAATCAGGGACCAGAGACCTGAACAAGGGCCAAGATAGCTTCCTGATGTTTTAAATAGAAGTGCCAATCAGCTGTAATTATAGGTGCGGGGCTAATAAATATTGATGAGCCTACATAAATATTAATAAGAAAGCCTGCCAGCCACCTCAGGGGACTATATTTCGGTAGCAGTGACAGGCTGGGGAAAGTGAATAAATGTAAAATAATGTGCTTGTTTAACAAGGTACTATAGTGGCTACATAACTGTGTGGTAACTGTAAATATAAAATAAATACACTGGCTGCACCAGAACTTGAAAGTGGGGGACTGTGCATGGACTGCTTGGGGACTGTGCTAACAATAGCCATGTTTGCAGCCTGTCAGCCAATTGAAAGTCATAAATGTCTGCAGAGAATTTTGGGACTGTGCCAGAGACTTTTAGGGAAAAGCAGGGCAATTCTTGTCGCCAAATTTTAGCCAATTGAAAGACTTGGACTGTGTCTGACAGCTTGGGCAGCCATCCGATTTGAGAAACTCTGTGCATCGGTTTAGAGGGACTGTTTGAACTGAGAGTCCAGTTTGAGCTTCCAAGATAGAAGGAGGCCCTGTTTTCAGCTCTTGGAATTTGGGAGAGGCCTGCATTCTCTCCTTGGCCTGAGATCCTAAGTGAACCATCTGAGACTGCCAAGGGGCAGATTGCCTAAAAGACTCCAGAAGCTGGAGAAAAGTAATTTCATCTGAGTTGAAATTCCTGTCTAGGCAGTTCAGAGAGCTGAGACAGCACCAAGCTGCATTGTAGTGAGAAACTGCTTTGCCTCAGGGACTGTGCTCGAATCTGAAGCCTGGGGTCACAGAACTGTCTCCAACCCATTTGTTGAAGGGGTAGACCAGTATTTCAACTTGTGCCAGCTTGCACTCCAAAGACTGCAGTTTGCAAGTGGGTAAGTTGTGGGGCCTATGCTAGAGCTGTACCAAAACTTAAGCCTGTGATGCCAAATAACATTTCTAAAAGACTGTTGCTGCCTGTGAGACCAAAGCTGCTGGAAGACCTGGGTAGGAAGTCAGCTCCTGTGGCAGAAGATCATCATTAGTTTGCGGCCACCCTAGGGGAAAGCATTGACGTGGGGATGAATCATGTTAGCCCTGGTTTCTGTATCTTGGTCCTTGCCAGAAAGGACAAACTCCTGCACCCTGCAGCCACATGCCAGAAAGCCAAATCCTGCCTCAAGGAGTCAGCCTGAAATCAGCCAGATCCCGAGGTCCTGGTTCAGTGAGTACAACAGGGTTAACCCTGCAACACAGAAAAAAGTACTTTACAATCTGCTTTGCTTGCTAAGTTCTTATTGTGGTTTAGTCTGTTTTGCAAGCCATTGGGCCTGAGGATTACAATTTCTGGGTGTTCAAAAGTTATTTATGTAGCTACAGCCAAGTACAAAAAGAACATTAACTATTTCTTTATCTGAGGACTCAACCAGCTGCAACACTGGCCAACCCATGGCAGCAGCCTCAGGCCTGCACCTTGTAAGAGTTTGTGTGTACCCAGTAGCTGTGACTGGACTGTTCAGTGGGTTAAATGAATGTAAATGACTAAGAAAATCAAAGCTTTCTTTAAAGTAAAGTTTGATTCATATCCCGTCCCTGTTCAAAACCCTAAATAAATCTGTTATTTGTTTGAATGTTGTGTTGGCCTGAGCATAATATTACTAAGTGCTGGGTTACTAGGAAAGGTCTAAAGGTATACTGTTGTTGTCACAAATCCTTCTTTACAGGTGCACAGGGTGTATGTAAGAGTTCCACACCCTTTTGGTAAGTGGTATCCATGAGCATATTATTAGCACTCACCATTAATTGTACCACTGAATGTTAAGTAAAGAGGTTTATGCTTCTCTATGTGTGGGACCACTGGGTGGGGCTGAGGTAGGTACAACTTCGGGGGTTGTGCTAGCTTCACATCTAACCCACTTAAAAGTCACTCTGGGCGAGGCACAAATAGTTCTCATTGTTAGTACTGAGCCCCTTGTGCTAGTTAAATCGAACCCAGGGCCCTCAATCTGCATTTAGGGCAGCAGGCAGGGTAGAAGCCTGTTGGGAGGTGGCACTCAGGTTATAGATGAATTTTAAACATCGGGTAACTTTTGAGCACTGTATTTCTAAGACATGGTTACTTATTTTGATCATATTTAAAGTACAGTAATTTATTTTTCTTGCCTTTCGTCTGTCCTCTTTAATGTTTTTATATTTTAAAACAGAATGTATGTTGCTGTATGTAATTTGTATTAAGCAGTAAGGGCATATTGATGACAACAAAACTTATTATTATTTGTATCGGCTTTCACTAATGTTTTAAGTGCACTATGCTGTAAGTCATGATGTCATCACTTGATTTGTATATAAGTGAATGGCAGTCTCTGGAACCCTACCCCTGATGAATCCTTGACTGTTGAAGTACTGGGCAACACCTCCCAGGTGACTGGTCTTAGTTGGAGAACAGGGGCCTGATTCACAAAGCTCCTAAGACCGACGCAAGGTGCCTGCGCGATGCAAGTGGCACCTTGCTTCCAAAAGATGCCCCAGGAACTATTCAGAAAAGCAGCTTGCATCAACGCAGGCTGCATGTGGCAAGGGGCTTGTGCTAGCCTTGTGCCCACAAAGTCACTGTGGCTCAGTGCTAGGGGCATGTGGCAGACAGAAGCTGCCACATCCCTATGTCAGGATTCACAAAACTGTCCCAGAGGGCAATGGTCTAAGTACCATTAGACCAGCCAGGGGCAGGTCTAAGGAGTGGCAAGACTATGTCCCTCTGAGACATTTAAGCACTTAGATGTGGCAATGTGCCGCAGTCCACCCTCCCTTGCACTGTTCCCTGTTATTAATAAAAGATCCCTGAGATCTAGCGCCCCCCAAGTTCGATCCCCTTATGTTTCTTAAAAGATCTGTGGTGGTCTAGCAGTCCCCTCCCCAGCCCTGATCCCTATTATTCTTGATAAAAGATACCGGGTAATCTGGAACCCCCAAGTCTGATCCCCGTTATATTTTAAAATGATCCCTGGTGATCTAGCAGCCTCCTTCCCAGCCCTGATCCCTCGTTATTTTTCAAAAGATCCCTGGTGGTCTAATGGTCCCCCGCCCCCTCCCAGCCCGGTTCCCCTGTTATTTTTCATAAACAATCCCTGGTGGTCTAGCGGATCCCCAGCTCCCATCCTGCAAGCAGTGTTCCACCACCCTGTTGCCCCATCCCAAACCCCGAGCCAGCGACCGCAGAGTGCTCCTCCCACCTCGCGTGGCCGGCCACCGAATGAACTGTCACTGAGCAGTTTACTTGGTATACTTGGTTTACTTGGTTACATGGGATAAAGAAGGTTGAGGCCCATCGAGATTGTCCCCCACCACTATGGTGGAAATTTTAAGCTCAATTAGTTTGCATATTATTTGACTCAATCCATGAGTCCAGGCCTCTTTAACAGAGTAAATAGAGTTGTAATCCACCATATTTTGAGGTAGACTATTCCAAAGTCTAGGGTTCTTACAGTAAAATAGTTGAGTCTCCTGGGTTTTGCTTTTGCTACATCAAGCTGTTTATTGTGAAGCAGAGGAGAAGTCCTTCTATCTGAAAATTTTAGTCCACATTGATCCATTAGATCCTGGGACATTAATATTTTATACAATAATAACAAATCGTCTCTTGTTCATCTAGTTTGTAAAGTATGTAACCCTGTGTCCTGTAATCTAACTTGGTACTCACTGTTTGCCAGTCGGAGTACCAGTTTAGTAGCCCTCCTCTGAATTGTTTCAACTCTATGTCTTGTTTTAGATATGGGTTCCGAAGGAGACCCATAATCAGAATGTGGTCTAACGTGAGTTCTAAAAGAGAATAATGCATTCCTGAGTCCTGGTGACAAAAGTTCTTCTAATTTGTGTTATAAGTGCATTTGATGCTTTAACTACCTTAATACAGTGGTCTGTGGAGGTCAATTTATTATTTATAATAACTCCTAGATTCCTCTCTGATGTTGAAACTTTGAGGGTGTGTTATATAAGAGTAACTCTGTTTTGGGTTATTTTTCCAAAATGAAGCACAGAGCACTTGTCAGGGTTAACATCATCCCATTATTTACTGCCCATCTTTCGATAGTTCTAAGGTTATTACTTAGAGTGGTCCTCTGAATAACCGAGGGACCTGTACCCCTAACTTTGTGTCATTAGCAAATTTTAGTAAAAGATTGTCTGAACTGACTTGCATGTCACTAATATATATATTAAACAAAATAGATCCCAAGACTGAACCTTGAGGGACCCCACTGGTGACACTCCCCACGTCGAAAGAGAACCATTAACTCCAACATGTTGAGATCTATTAGCTAGCCAGCTATAGACCCATCTGACCAAGATGTGAGAAAACCCCAGACACAAAAGTTTGTCAACAAGTTCACCATGGGGACTTTGTCAAAAGCCCTACTGAAATCAAGTAGGATAACATCCATGGTCCCTTATCAAGTCCCTCACTTATGTAGTTATAAAAGGAAACCAGATTGGTAGTACAGGAATACCGGACCTGAAACCATGCTGAGTGGGATTGGTTATGTTGTTAGAAATTATTTCCTGCTCCAAGAAATGTTTAATAAATTTTTCCATCAGTTTACTTACTATAGATGTTAAACTTATGGGCGTATAATTTCTGGTTTAGAATGATTATCTTTTTTAAATATAGGTATTACTGTGGCAATAGTCCAATCATGGGGAATATGGCCTTCATGAAGTGATTTGTTAAATATAAAAGTTAAAGGTTTGCTATAGCCTCAGCTGTCTCTAATAAAAATCTAGGGTTGATGTCACGGGTCCAGGGCTTAATGTGTTTCTTAGAATTGCAGAATCTCAAATATTTCAGTTTCAGAAATATTATAAGTTATAGGAGCGTTTACTAAGGGCAAATTAATTAGTGGATCCTCGTTTTTTGTAAAAATTGAACAAAATTGCTCATTAAAAGCATCATCTATCCCTTATCCATAGATATTAAAGTATTATTAACTATTATGGGGACCATATATCTGTTATTAATTTTTTGTTATTAAGATATGAATATAAAGATTTATAACTATCTTTACAGTGTGACAGACAAAATTCAATTTCTTTTAAGACTGTAAAATGGTGTTTTTCTACGAGTTTTAGGTGTGTTTATATTAAAGGAGTACTAGTTCTTTATTGACTCCGTCCACTCTTTTAAGGCTAAGAACAACCTTTGTTTTTTTATTAATTTTCTGATAGTCTAATTAAACCACAGTGGGATCTTCTCCTTTTGTTGTATTTCTTTTTGTGGGAACATATAGTGACTCTAAATCATAGATTGTTGATTTTAAATATTCCCAAGAGTCCTCAACTGAAAGAGGCGTAAGTTTCTTCCATAAAATGTTATTTAAATGTTCATTGATGGTGAAAAGTTAGCATTGTCATAGTTTTAAATTCAGAATTGCTTGGATTCTGCTTAATATTTAAAAGTAGCTCAAATGAGATGGAATAATGATCACTTGACCCTAAGGGTCACCTGTGCTAACGTTGTATATATTGTTCCCTATATTAGTTATTACTAGGTCCAATAAGTTATCTCCCCGGGTTGGCTCGGTGACAAGCTGCTCAGTCCTGAATTCTGTAAGTGAGATCAACTTTTTCTACCATATGATTTCCTAACAAGGCAGCCCAATCAATACAGGGTATGTTAAAATCTCCTAAAACTAAAATGTTACCTTTAGAAGCATAGCTGATATTTTCTTTATTAGTGTGGAGGTATAATCAGCATTGGCTGAGGTCTGTAGCATGTGCCGATAAGCAATTGGGGTTGTCCCTTTATTTGAACATTAACTCAAAGGGTTTCAATGTCATTAGACTGGGGGAGTTAGTAGGAAGTTATTCTCCTGATGTATAGCAGACACCACCCTCGTATGGCCTAGTCGATCTCTATGAAATACCTTGTATCAGGTAATATTTTAATCCAAACAGAATTAGGGTCCCACCATGTTTCAGTTATTGATATAAGTCCATTATTAACTGATAAACATTTAGCTTCAAGTTCGGTTACTGTATATATGTATGTGCTCATTGACTGACAGCTGTCAATCAATGAGTGCATTCACTATAAGTACCACTCGGTGACTGTTCAGTCAGCGGCCTGCTGCGTAGGGTGAGAGGAAGGCTGTGCCAGTCACCAGCCTGAGGTTCGGGATGGAGGGGAGTAGGGTAGTGGGACACTGTCTGTCAGGGTGGGGTTCCTTAAACCACTAGGGATTATTTATGAAAATAATGGTGGATTGGGGCTGGGAGGGGACAACTAAACCAGCAAGGATATTTTATGAAAAATAATAGGGATCGGGGCTGGGGAGGGGACTGCTCAGCCACCAGGGTCAGTGTGGCAGTTGCTGCCACTCTACCCTGTTTGGTCACCTTTTCTGCTTTCCTGTTGCTCCTTCTTTTGTGAGCTACCACATCTGCGGTGCTGTTGCTTTACTATATTTCACTCTGCCACTGACTGCCTTGGCTGTCAGCATGGCATTGAGATTTTTCAAACTACTACTGCCTACTGTTCTCATGCTCTCTCCTCTTCCTGCCAGCTGGCCTGTGGTGCTGCTAGATGGCTGATTTTCACCTGATTGATCTGGGAGTGCTGTTTTCCCAGTGGTCTGGTTGCTGCTGCTGCTGGGGCTTTCTCTGGCTCCCTTGGTGGCTGTATCTGCTTCCACCGAGCACTGCTTCTGCTGCTGTTCTGCACCTGCCCTTGTATGGTACTGTCTGTCTCTACTGTCCCTGCCCTCCCTGCTGTGTTTTGCTGCCACTGCTGCTTTGGATTACAGTATTATTCCTCACTGTAACAGTCATTGCTGTTTGGGAATTCCTTGCCTTCTTTTGCTGTCATCCTCCTACCTTGCCTGACTGCTGTTCTCCTCTACTGCACCCCACCCCGCTGCCTTCTGCTTCCTGCCTTGGGGCCTCCTCTCTCTGCTTGCTCTCTCCATGGTTTGTGGTAGCAGCTGGTTCTCCTCTGCCCTGTGCCTTGTTCCACATAGATGTGCTTTCCTCTGTGATTTAAGCTTTTCATTACTTATTGCTTGCCTTTGACATGCTGCTTCAGTCTTTATTAACCCCACCACCATGCAAAAGTGTGAAGGGAACCTGCAACTGCAACCAATAATTGTGGTCCCTAAACCTTCTCCCACCCACTACAGAGCAAAATAACATCAACCTCTCACAGATCTATGATACACAAATAAATACAAATTTATTAACAAACAGTAAAAAGGAAAGACAATGCTGGGTTAGAATCTTGCAGGCTGATAGGCATGGCACAGCCACAGCAATTTTCACAATGGACAATATGCAAACAATATACAGTATGTTAGTTCAATTCAAACACATTTGTCCCAGAAAAGAGTGTCAGAATAAGAGTTCCTTTTATGATGCTATGATCTTCCGCTGGGAGTTATACGGCTTCAGCTGTATTTTGACAATATTCAGCACTGGTTCCAGTCGAACCAACTATCCCTCAGTGCAAAAAAAACCCTCTTTCCATGAGTTTTGGTACCTGTCAGAGGCTTTCCAGACTCACCCTCTCCTTTATTTCACACCATTGATGGTGTTATGATTGAGGATGTATCCTGTTTTGCAACTCTGCATGGCTTTAACCATCATCTTGATTTCTCGGTTCATATTGATGTCATACACCAAAAGCTCATTACCCCACGCTTGGTACACTGTACAGGAACAAAGTGAGTATACTACTTCCTGTCTGCTGAGAAATTGTTTTAAGAATGATTCTCCTATTTTTAAATATGGTGACATAGTCTATAGTGGAGTTCCCAAATCCTCCCTTGCCAGACTTGACAACCTTTTCCACTCTTTTGTCATTGTGCTTTAGACTGCTCCCTCATACCTACCATTGCTTACTTACTCTGCCCTTTCACTCCCTCTTGATGTCAAGTGCTTTTCCCATTGTGCCTCCTTTATATCTAATTCTGGTTTGATTCCTTCCATCCTACTTATATCTCTTATTCTCTTTCTCCTCAACATCCTACTAATATCTCCACAGCATTACTTCCCATTCACTCTATTCCATCTAGAAAATCTACTGTCGGCTAATCTGCTTTTTCTTACCACTTTCCTAAACTCTGGTCCTCTCTTCCCTGTCAATTTGCTGTGCCTCTTCTGCTTTCTCCTAAAGTTTCTTCTTCATTACTTTTTCTCCTGCAACTGTCCTTGACTCTCTTCCTTCCCACCCCACTAGTTTTCCCCTAGCAGTCCATTTCCTCATTACCTGTTCACTGTTCTGTACCTGTAAGAGTAGTTACCTCACTAAAATTACCTCAATTTTATCTACTACATGTATCTGTTATGATTATTTGCCTTTAAATTTTTGATTACATTCCTTGATTTATTGTATTTGCTATATATGTCTTATCATATCTTCTTACCCTCCGACACACTGGAAATGAGCTGTTAGAAGCTCAGTATGTCTTTCCTGGTAAAACTTTTGAAATCAATCAATCAATCAATCAATCAACCAACCAATCATTCAATCAATCAGTAAATATACAAAATCCATAGTCCTGCACACTGATCTCTCTGCCCCAGCAGTATTTAAAAGAAAGCAATAAAAACAGCATCTAGCAGAAAGGGGATGCAACAGTCTAGAAGAGTATTATAACAGGTGACCTTTGATATCTTCATTGAGGTGCGTGTACCTGGTGTCCAGGGTGGGTAGGCTGACTAGCTGCTTTGGTGCCCTTCTGCTTTCCTGTAGCTGTCTGGCCCTTGGCCCTCCACTGCACAGTGATTTTGCCACTCCTGGTTGTCTGGTTGTTCCGCCAGTCCTGGTTATCCAATCACTCTACTACTTCTCAGCCTCTGATTACTGCTAATACTGTTAATCTTAGCTTCTGCCTACATAGCATAAGGTTATAAGATAGGCAGTTGATGTCTGCAGATTACTAAGTAACTCAGGCAGTTCTATAAGGCCTCAGCAGGCTAGAATGGAGCATAGGTGAGATGGGAGTGAGTGTGAGGCAAGTAAGCAAAAGCAAGACAGAAAAGAGACTGCTATGGTTCTCAAAAGAGGTGGCTGGGAAGGTAAGCTAAAAGTTAGCATTCAGGAGGTATATGGAGACAAAGAGGGAGGAGTATAGGGAGGTGTATCAGGAGAAGCAGAGGGAGGTAGGAAAGCAGCAGGAGTGCAAAGGTGCAAACTGAGGAGAATATAGCCCATGCAGTAAAGAAAGGTGACAAGACATTTTTCAGGTATGTAAGTGAGAGGATAAAGGCCAGGGAGGGATTCTAAGACAAAGGAGGAAGGAGGGGAGTGTGTGGAGGGACCAGGAAAAGCACATCCTGAACAAATACTTTTGTTCAGCTTTCACAGAGGAAGGGGAAGGTGAGGGACCACAGATAAGTGACAGGACATCAAGGAAGGAGGTGGGCACTAGTCCATTTACAGAGGAGAGAGAGTCCTGAAGGAACTTGCAAATCTGAAAGTGGACAAGGTAAAGGAGCCAGACAGGATATATCCAAGGATGTTGAGGGGAGCTCAGAGAGGTGCTGGCTGCACCAATGACAGTCCTGTTCAGCCATTCACTGGAGATGGGAGTGGTCCCAGATGACTGGAGGAGAGCAGACGTAGTCCCACTTCACAAAAGTGGTAGCAGGGAGGAGGCTGGCAATTACAGGCCAGTTAGCCTGACTTTGGTGATGGGGAAATTAATGAAATCACTACAGAAGGAAAGGATTGTGAAATATCTTGAATCCAGTGGCTTACAAGATCCATGGTAGCATGGAGTCTCTGTGGGAAGGTCATGTCAAACAAATCTGATAGATTTCTTTAACTTGGGGACCAGGGAATTAGAGCAGGTGGAGCTGTGGATATGGCCTTCTGGATTTCAATAAGGCCTTTGACACTGTTCCACACTGGAGACTCATAAACAAGCTAGGCAGCCTAGGAGGGTCCAGAGGTGGTAAACTGGGTAAGGAATTGGTTGGGGTTGGGCAACAGAGGGAGGTGGTAAACGGAGTTCACTCCTAGGAAGGGAGGTTGACTAGCAGAGTGCTACAAGGATCAGTATTGGGACTGGTCTCTTTATGTCTTTATTAGCAACATTGCAGAGGGCTGAAGGAAGGTATGCCTTTTGCAGATGACACTAAGATCTGCAGTAGGGTAGATACTCTAGAGGGGTGGAAAAATGAAAAGAGATTCTAAGAATGCTTGAGAAGTGGTTGAGAGTGTGACAACTAAGTTTTTGTGTGAAGAGTACAAATGGGAGGAGTGGTACTACACCACCAAACAGGAAAGAGACCTGGGGTAATCATATATGATGACCTAAAGGTGGGCAAACAGTGTGACAAGGCAGTGGGGAGAGACAGTGGGATGCTAAGGTGCATAGGGAGGGGTATCACCAGCAGAAAAGAGAGGGAAATGGTGATACTGCTGTATAGCTCACTGGTGAGACCTCACCAGAGTACTGTGTCCAGTTCTGAAGACCACATCTCCAAAAGGACATAGACAGAGTAGAGGCGGTCCAGAGGAGGGCAACTAAAATGGTGCAGGGTCTGCATCAAAAGCCCTATGAGGAGAGACTGAAGTACCTCAATATGTACACCCTGGAGGAAAGGAGGGAGACAGGGATATGATAGAGACTTTCAAATACCTCATGGGTATAAATAAGGTTCAAGAGGAAGCCTTTTTCAGAGAAAAAGATGCTCAAGAACAAGGGGTCATGCTATGAAGCTAGAGGGGGATAGACTCAGGGAGATGTAAGGCAATTCCAGAAAGAGTGGTGGATGCCTAGAACAGCATCCCAGCGGAGGTTGGGGGACTATAATGGGATTCAAGAATGCACAGGATAGACATAGTAGAACCTTGGAGGGAGGAAAGAGGGCTAAAGCTGGAGATCACGTAGGTTCTGCAGAGGTGCAGTAGATAAGGAAATTAGCAGACTTGGCAGGCCAAGTGGTCCTTATCTGTTGTCAAACTATGTTTCTATGGGGGTTATAGCTATGGGGATTGGGGCACCTATTTCCAGTGTATGCTTTGGAGGAGGGAACATTACCTAATATATAGGACCTTCTGGGAGCTTAATACTCAGTTAACAGCAGCAAGGGAGGAAATATCCCATCTGTGACTCCAACTAAGGTGCCCATCCCACACCCCACTATCCCAGAAGCCCACTGGATTAGGGATGGAGGGTGGTGGGGAAGGAGTGGGAGCAAATTGGGTGACAGGGGCAGTACCTACCACAACAGTCAGCCATACCCAAGAGATTCAATAGCAACTTGTTTTGCACCTCTGGAAGAGGCACAAGTGCCTGACTCTAAGGTGGGGTTGAGGGAGACTTGATTCAGTTGGTGTTGAGGGAAAGAAGTCATGGTGATATCCAGGGACAAGAGCAGGTAGAAGTTAGTAAGGAGAATTCTGGTGATTGGGGATTCTGTGGTTAGAGGCATAGAGGAGGCGGTAGGCCGTGCAGAAAAAGGAAGGGATGGTCAGATGCCTGCGTGGGGCATCATCCATCTGGGATTTAGGAAAGAATAGGGAGGATAGTGGAGGAGGGAGGGAGCAGGAGTGCTGGTACACCTTGGTACAATGATCTGACAAACCAGCCAGGGAGACAGTGAAGCAGGACTTCCAGAGGCTAGAGCACAGATTAAAGAAATACTCAGCTTCCTGCCTTTTCTATGGTCTTCCTGTCTGGGGTAGGGAGATGAGGGAGGATGGAATGAGGAAGGATGAGGTCACGGAACTCAATGAGTGATATCAGGAACAGGGGTACCACTTGTGGGGTACTGGGGGGCTTGTGGGACAGGAGTCTCTTCAAAGGTGCTAGCCTTCACCTGACAAGAGAGGGACTAGTGCAGTAAGTCAGAAGTTTGACATCTACATTGGCAGATAGTTAAAATAACTGTGGAGCAGGCTGGGGCTGAAGATTCCACAGTTGAGGTAGATGAAGTGGGCACCTAAACAGGACTCCCCAGGGATGAGCTCAAAGTGTACAAGAAGTAGTAGCAGAGTAGAATGAGTTCAGGGACCAGGGAGAGTTGACCAAGTAGACTAGCAAAAAGGCAAAATACAATTCACCTAGGATATCAAGGAATTGTGATGGGAAATCATTCAAGAACCAAGAGGGGTAGAGTGTAAGATGGAGGTGGTGTGCATCAATGCCAGGAGTCTGGGTAACAAAATTATTGAACTACAGGCACTGATGGCAGACTCAGGTCTGGATCTAGTGGCCATTACAGAAACTTGGGTCAATGAGAACAACAACTGGGAACTGGTGATCCCTGGGTACACCTTAAATAGGCATGAAACAGGGATGGGTAGAGGTGGAGGGTGGCCATTTACCACAGGGATGGAATAGAGGCAGTAGAGGATGCATCCATTAGAGGGAAGGTGAGGTAGAATCACTGTGGGTACAATTCAGTTGGGTAGAAAACATCATTTGAGGGTGGTTTAACAGGCCATCAGGGCAGGAGAGGAGAAGGGAGAGAGAGAGAGAGAGAGAGAGAGAGAGAGATAAGAAACTAGGAGCAGAAGTAAAAGGGGGCATCAAAACGGAAAGTTGTAGTAGTAGGAGATCTCAATCTGCCAGAGATCGACTGGGATATCCCAGCAGCCAGGATTACCAGAGGTCAGGCCCTGCTTGATACTTTGCAGGTCTGCATGTCTGCAGCCGCTCAGGGAACCCACTAGACAATCAACCATTTTCAATTTTTATTTATTTATTTATTGAAATGTTTCACTGGGAAAAGTACACTGAACAACAAGTTGTTCATGTCACAGAACGTCCTGGGGAGGGGGGGTACCGATGAGGAATATAGACATGTAAGCATACAATCAGTGACAGTTACAGCAATGAAACTTAAACAGACAATTACAGGTATCCAAAGGCTAGTACAGGGGAACATAGTACAGTACAGCATAGCAAACATTGACAATTATAGCAATGAACTAGGACAGCCATATATAAATATACATAGGTTATTTACAACAAGTGTGATTTAACAGTACAAGTGCAGGCTGGATGCAAGTAGTCTACACTACATGTATTATAGAAACATAAGAGCCTAAGTAATTGAAGGACAAAACCACAACAACTGAGTCAAGAAAGAAGATAGGGTAGAAAGAGGGGTGAGGCAAGAGAACCAATATTTGGGGTGGCACTAGCAAGAGCAGTTGATAGATAGGTAGTGTGTAGGTGGCAGTTAGAGGATGTGGAGGATGAGTGATGAATGGGGGTGAGTTCATCAGCTTAGGGAGGTGGTGGAGAAGCCATTTTATCAAGCTTTAGTATTACAGCAAGGGATTGCAAGGGACCTTGTGTCACCTGATCTGAGAGAGTAGTGGGAGGGGTAGGACTAGATAGAGTGGTAGCTAGGTAGGGAGGAAGAGAACTAGCCAGAATTTAGAGGTGAATTTTGCACAATGGAGGGTATGCCTGTTAGTAAGTGAGGAAAGGACAAGGTGCAATAGAGGTCAGTGGTGAGTGAGAGGGAGATTCAAGAGCAAAGTGACAGAAAGAGTTAAAGAGTGTCCAGTCTGGTTAGGTTAGCAATGGAACAGCACTGTAGACTATGTCACAGTAGACAAAAATAGGGAGGATCATCTTCTGTATAATCTCATGCCTTGCCATAAGCGGATACACTTATGGTTTCTGTACAGTGTACCTAGCTTGGGTGCAGTTTTTTCAGAATGGCATCGATAGAACAGAGAAGTTGAGGTGTTGGTCCAGCCACACCCCAAAGTATCGAAATGAAGAGGTGTCCAAGAGGAGTCCCATCAAAGGTGTGGAAGGTGGGCATGACAACCTTGAGAGTCTCTGCCTAGTGACAAAGGTCATGGAGACAGTCTTCTTGGCATTCAGAAAAGCTGGTATGATCTAAACCAGAACTGGATCTTATTGAAGTCTTGATGGAGTCTTGTGGTCACATCACTAACAGATTTGCTAGATGTGTATATAACAGTATAATCCACATATGTATGCATGCAGACAAGCAAACCTTTGAGAGGTCGTTCAGAAAAATAGAGAAAAGGAGGGGGCTACACTTCATCCTGTGGGACTCCAGTGCTGATGGGGGATGGGAGAGGAGGGGAGATGAAGTCTCATGTGAACTAATTGCAACCTACCAGTCAGATAGGCCTTGAACCAATTAGTGGCAGTGGGAGTGATGCCAGCTGAGGAGAGACTAATCAGCAGAAGGGTGTGGAGACTGTGTCGAAAGCTTTTTCTAAGTTGACAACATGGCAGATGTGATCTGGCCACTACCCATTCCAGAGGTAATGGAGTCAGTGAGACTCAGTAGGAAGGTGGCAGCAGGTGTTTTTCCAAAACCATACTAGAAAGGAGGAAGAAGGAGGAGTCACAAGAAAGGAGGGAGTTGAGATAGGATAAGGTGTTCCTGCAACTTAGCTAGGGTTGGATGCAAGGAATAGGATGATAGTTGTCTGTGGAGGCAGGGTCACTGCCTTTGGGTGGGGAGAACAATGGCATGTTTCAGGTTGAAGGGACAGTAGCAGGTCACAAAGACAGATTTAAGAGCGGACAGGAATATGAAATAGTAGGAACTGAGAGGGTGAGCAGCTTAGGATCAAGGCCATCAGAAAACTGTCCTGGGGATTGATACAAGGAGAGCATTTAGGATGTCAAGCAGAAGTAATTGGAGAGAAGGAAAAGGAGGAGGAGGAGGGAAGGAGAAGGAGGGGTAGGAGGATGGGGTGGAAAAGGGTCGACATTGGATGAGGAAAGGGAGCAGGGTGTAGTTGGAGGAAGGAAGCTAAAAGGCCAGAGGCACAAGTAGTAAATTGGGTGTTAAAGCATTCAGCTACTGACATATGCTCAGAGATGAGTATGTTATTTTGCTTGATCATAGGGGCAGGTGGGTGAGCTGAGGGAGAGAAATGAGAGAATGTAGTCACCAACTCAGAAAGAGTAGATGGAGTGTGTTGGAGAGCCACTGTGGTTCAGCAACTGTAATACTATATAGTTTGAGTTGGCCTGGGCACCAGTACCCCCTCATCTAACAAACTCTGTCCAGAGCTGACAGGGCTGTGACAAGCTGCCAAGTGATTAAAGTTAACGGTGCATAGAAATTATTGAATGCCCGGGTGTAACTTGGCCATTTTTGAGGTGTTAGACCAAAGTTTCAACATGGTCTTTTTGGGACCCTTCCTCATGAAGAATGCCAGTGTCACTTTGTTCACTTGTCCTGAAAGGTGATTTTGCAGAGCGACTGTGCCATTCTGTGCCACAGTTAGAAAACATGTTTCAGGCAGGATGTGATAAATGACAGCTGTACTGTTAAAAAGGAGGTGTGCAAAAATGGCAATGTTGAAAATGTGGAGGAAAATATTAAAATTGGAAAAGTTAAGAGCGCATGAGAAATTGCGTGAATGCGGCTGGTAAAGCAGTCATTTTGTGGAATTTTTCACCAAATTTGCATCATGGGTTGCTTGGGACTCCACCATGAACAGTGCCACTGTCATTTCATGAATTGTCCCGAAGGTGATTCTGCACAGTGACAGCGAAATCACCTTTGAGTCTGAATAACAAAATGACAGTGAATGTTTTCATGAGGTGGGGTCCCAAGAACCCCATGTTGAAAATTTGGGCCAAAATTCAAAAATGGCTGATTTATCAACATAAGTTGAAAACCTCATTGACTGGCATTATAGCACACTTAGCTTTGATTCTTTAGTTTGTCGGTTCGCTTTGAAGAGTGCAGATGTGTCCCGTTCAGAGAAGATGACAGCACTGCATTCAGAAGGTAAGTATGGGGTAGGGTGTTGCAGGGAGGTGGGTGCTCAGTGGGAGGGTGGGGATGGGGGAGGGGACTGGTGCTATGATGAAAGACCGTTTCTTTTTACAGTAAAAAAATACACTTTGAGGACCGTTTTCTTTATTTACAGGAAAGGAAAAAAACAGACATTTGGGTACACTGGGGTGGGCGCCTAGTGTGCCACATGAGTGAGTGGGTGGGTACATGATGCCACATGGGGACTGGGCACCCTGATGTCGGCAGGGGGGGGCAGGGGAAAAAGACATTTGGGCACACCGGGTGGCTCCCAGGTGCCATCAGGGAACTGTTTTCTTTATTTACAGGAAAGGGAAACAAACCCAGACATTTGAGAATACTGGGTGGGCTCCCATGTGCCACATGAGTGGAGGTTGGGTACATGATGCCACATGGGATTGGGCACACCAATGTCAGCAGAGGCAGGAAAAAACAGACATTTGGACACACTGGGTGGGCTCCAGTGTGCCACATGAGTGGGAGGGCTACATAATGCTAACATGGGATTGGAGACCACAATGTGGCAGCAGCAAATGGGAACAGAAGGAGTGGGGAGGACAGCAGCAGTGGGAGGGTGCAACATGGTTTTCTTTGTTGCCGGTGCTGGCGGCGCGATGCAACTGCGCATGCACGGCACTCCGTGCATGTGCAGTTGCGATGAATGCCATGTTGCCATTCACAACATGATGACACCAGCAGAACTGCACATGTGTGCGAGTCACGATCTGCAGTTAATGCCTAGAATAGGAAGCAACAGCCATAATAGTGTGGCTGTTATTCCATAGCGGCCAGTCATAGCAGAGAGTTTCAAGCTGCACTTTACTTTCAGAAGGATACTTCCAAAAGTCCAATGGAAGGTTCCACGATTGGCCATTTGTAGAGCTACTAGCGATCCCAAAATGACTGTAGGCTCTGCCCACAGCCCTAAAAATGTGGTGATAGACTTCAGAAGGAAAATTTCAGCTAAATGAGGGAGCTAGTCTTGGCAGGTTAGCTGCAGTAGACTGCACTGGAGGAATACAAGGAAGATGGGGTGGGTGTCAAAAAGCTGCCATTTAAAACATGCACAAGAACAGTTATCAAGAGAAGCAAGTATAACTAACCAAGTAGATTCTCAGAAATGGTCAGAGAAAGTGAGAGCCAAAAAGGTCCTTTTAAGCTACAAAGAAAATATCGATAAGGAATGGGACAAGTATCAGGAAAAACGAGAGAGGCCAAGAGGGCAGTCAGATCCCAGAGGTGGACACAGAACTGTGTATTGCAGAAGGGTCAAGAGGCAGGAGGGAAAAAGTTTTTAGATATGTAAGGAAAAAGAAAGAAGGTTGGGGTATTGTCAGGCAGAAGGAGGGCAGGGTAATACAATAGTTACAGACAAAAAGCAGCCATGTGAATGACTACTTCTTCCCGGTATTACTATGGAGTACAGCAGACCCTTGCCAGAGAGCGCATAAAGGCAGTTGATAGAGGTTCCTGGAAATGAGGTTGCAGAAGTACGCTAGCAAAAAGTCAGAAAGAATTAGCAGCCCTACAGGTAAATAAGGCCTGGGGTCAGATGGGATGCCACCGAGGATACTAAGGGAACTGGCATTGGTGTTATCCAAACCCCTGGTAGGGCTGTTCGATAGCTTTTGCAGCAAGGAGTGGTTCTCAAGGACTTGAGGATGGCAGATGTAGTTCCACTCACAAAGGAGGGACAAGGAGCAGTTGGGAACTATAGACCCATCAGCCTTACCTCCATGGTAGAAACTGATGGAGACACTAGTCAAAAAGGACCTAGTGCAATACCTGGAGAACAATGGGCTTCAGGATAGTAAGCAGCATGTTTGTGACAGGGAGATCTTGTCAGACAAACCTGATAGTATTATTTGATTAGGTAACATGGGTAGTTGACAAGGTGCATGCAGTAAACTTACTACACTTTGACTTTAGCAAGGCATTCAACTTGGTGCCACACCAAAGGCTGCTGAAAAGATGGAGGATCTGGGTACAGCTAGAGAAATAGTAAAGTGTGTGGGAGTTGGTTGGAGGGAAGCAGCAGATGGTTGTGATGAATGGGGTCAGATCTGTTTAAAGAGAGGTCACCAGCAGAGTACCACAAGGATCTGTCCTGGGCCCAGTCCTCTTCCAATATGTTCATCAGTGACATAGGGAGGAATCTAGTGCACGCTGTGTCTATTTGCAGATGACACTAAACTCTATGGAAGAGTTGACAACATGGAGGAGATAAAGGAATTGTAGAGAGGCCTGCAAAGGCCGTAAAAATTCTGGCAACTGAAATTCAATGCCAAGAAGTGCAAAGCGATGCACATAAGGGAATAAAACCCCAGAAAAGAGTATTGCATGGCAGGGGTTCAGTTGGATACAACATCAGAGGAAAGGGACCTAGGAGTCATCTCAGTGATTCTCTTAAACAAACTGACCAGAGTAACAAGGCCTTCAGCAAGGCTAGCAGCATGCTAGGGTGCTCTGGGAATGGACTGGACTGTAGGAGGCAGGAGGTACTGTTACCTCTGTATAGGTCACTGGTAAGTCCACGCCTGAGTACTGTGCCTGGTTCTGGAGTCCCTACCTACAAAAGGACAGGGCAGGCTAGAGACAATACAATGAAGGTTGATCAAGATGATTCATGGCCAGGGAGGCAGATCCTATAAGGATGGGTTAAAGGCGCTGAACATGTATTCACTGGAAAGCAGACAAGAGAGGGAGTATGACTGAGGCCTTCTGGTTCCTGAAAGCAGTAAACAAGGTGAACTGTGAAGAGCTATTTATCAGGAACAGAGAAACTAGAGTAGGGAGTCATGAGTGGAGGTTAATGGGGAGGATTTAAAAGGATGTGAGGAAGTATTATTTTACAGAAAGAGTGTTTGAGCTTTGGAATGGTCTGAAACAGAGGTGGTTGGTGCCTGAACCATAAACAACTTCAAACACAGCTGGGCTAGAGCTAAGGATATAGTAGCTACTCAGTAGAATAAGGAGGTGAAAACATGGAGTAAAAAATGGAGAATAGGATAAGTGTAGACACCACAGAGAAAATAGGTCCTGGGGTATGATAGGTAGGGGGTGTGCAATACCTATATCCCATATATTTGGGCAGAATATTTTATTTGTGCCCCAGATATTCAGGGCATTCGTATTTATTATTTGTTACTCAAGTGAAATGTAGATAAAAAGCTACACACAAAAGAAACAGCTCTTCATTCTATGTCCTTTAAAGATATACAAGCCCCAGTACCTCCAATCGATTGTTAGAATCCATCCCATCCTTCTAAATTAATGTGGACCAAACAAGATGGGGGCTACAAGCTCTAATTTCTTTCCTATATTATCTAGCTCTATACCTTGCTCGACTCCCTTATTGGCTAGGATCAGCTCAGGGTGACTCATCTAGGTCCTATATACCACTTTGGGTAGAAATAGAACGCTCATTATGCTCCTGTGCTGGCTTGGAGATCCGGTTGCTCCCCTATCTTTCCAAGACAAAATTCCCACTGCCCTCTGGGGCACTCCCTTAGAAGCATCCCTCAGGGTTCATCTGCAGCTCTGTGCATCTCTCAAAATCTGCCCCATAGAGACATATCCCAACCTCTGTTTGGAATCCTAAATTTTGTATAGCAGACAAATCACTAGCAAGTTCTGGCCTAACATAAGTGCACAAATTGTTGGAGACCTGGTCTCTAATCATAAGCTGTTACCCTGTGGCAGGCTAGCGTTAAATATTCTTGGCCCACATCCCAATGTTTTAAATATTTTCAGCTCTCCCACATGCTGTTGCAATTTTTTGTAATGGACCATGGCTCAGTCCCTAGGTAATCTACTTTTTCCCTTATCCGTCAGGCCCCCTCATCACATCTTATTTCATATTACTACTGATCCTTGCAGGACCTGCAGGTGGTCATGGAAGGCCCAAGGTTTTATTGTTGGGATCATGTTGTCCCACCCTCCTACACTGCCAGAAACTGGTCTCTTGTTTGGAAACACATATTTTTATCCATTTGGGACAGGTACCATTTCATTGCAATTTAAACTTATTCACGTTCTATATTACATCCCAGTAAAACTGCATAAAATGGATAAGCTCCCTACAAGTGTTTGTTCCACATGTGGTAAAATCTCTGGCACTGTATTACACATCCTGTGGTCCTGTGAAAGTTCGTCCATTTGGGAATCCATCAAGACTTGTCTGGATCCTTTGTTAGGCCTAACGGGTGCCTTTATCCCTGAAGTATGTATTATGGGGAATATTTTATTTTATTTATTTAGTTTTTGTCTACAGGTAGGTGCCCAAAAATGACTATTTTCAGGCACCCACCCAGAAGAATACAACAGTCATGTACAAATACATAGCATAGCTGACAGGAAATTAGATATAGGGCAGGTCAAACAGTCAGGAAAACTGGATACATACATCCAAAACCATATCATGATATCCAAAGAGTCACATAGAATCAGGGTAGCTAACTTGCACAGTAATAGAGAAATAACACAGCAAGATAATTTGGACAATTGGTAATATTGGTCACAGAAATGAACATTCCCACGGCAGCATGACAAGGCCAGGGTAAAACATAACATGATATCCAAAGATTCACATAGAATCAGGGGTGGCTAACTTGCACAGTAAGAGAGAAATAACACAGCAAGGTCATTTGGACAATTGGTAATGTTAGTCACAGAAATGAATATTCCAGAGACAGCACAGCAAGGCCAGGACAAATTCCTGGATGGGCAGGATGTACCATCATGGTTTATAGGGTGAGACACAGTATTTAGAGGAAGGCAAGAGTATCCCCTGAAGCATATGGAAAGTTGAGAGAGGCTAAAGGAGTAAGGTAGTAGAAAGTGTGTTGAGAAGCAGCTGGAGGTTGAGGGGATTAAGGATTAAGGAAGATCAATGCAAATGCAGGTGTCAATAAGAGATAGATGATGGCTAGCTCCATTTTAAAGCTGTCATGGGAGCCTTCCTGTCAAAGAATTAGGGGAAGAGAGTTCCAGGGCTTTGGGACAAGTAATTGAAGGCACCAGAGCCTCTTGGTTGTTTTGCATCTACTGTAGGCACATTCAGTAGGGACTTATCTACTAATCGCAGCCCATAGAGGAGAGTTTGAGGTACAAGCATCATGGTGAGTGCTGAAGGAGTTGATTCCTGAATACTGAGTCAATCAGGAGACAAGAGAGTGTGCTGGCAGGCAGAGGGGAGAGAGCAGCCAAGATCTCTGTAAGTTGCAGTGGTGCTTAAGCCAAGGTGACGAGGAGGCATATCAACAGATATAATTATAAGTGACATCCCATTTAAGAAGGGTGGTTTTATGAGCGTCAGCATAGGTGGGAGCACCATAAGTGAGGGCAAGGGAGTAGGATGCCTCTGGCAATGGCCAGCTTAGCAGAGGAAGTTAGCATAAAGCTAGTCTTATAAGTGACTCCCAGTTTTACATTAACTGCTTTGCAAGTGGTCTGTATGTGGAGATTGAAGTCAAGGGACTGGTCCAAAAGAACACCCAGGTACTTAAATGATATTACACACTCTATTTGTGCACTACCTGAGTCTTGCACCAGCAGAGAGGTTTGACAAGACCTGAGCTTAGGGTACATAGATACATAGATACATAGACATGTGTCGGAGATAAGGGCCTATGGCCCACCTAGTCTGCCCATTTGAGCTTGTAAGTTAAGTTTGTTTTCCTAGAAGTCTATTTCCCTACCCCTGGACCGCTAGAATTTTTATGTCTATCCCATGCATTCTTAAATCCTGTGATTGTTTCAGTCCCCACCACTTCCTCTGGCAGGGTGTTCCACTTGTCCACCACCCGTTCTGTGAAAATTCTTCTCATGTTTCCTCTGAATCGTCCTCCCTCCAACTTCATCCCATGCCCTCTAGTCCTGAAACATCTTTTCGCTTAAAATAGTGTTTTCCTGCACCCTGTTCCTCTCTGTAAGATACTTGTATGTCTCTATCATCCCTCTCTCCCTCCTCTCCTCCAGGGAGTACATGTTCAGTTCCTTCAACCTGTCTTCATAGGACTTGTGATGCAACCCATGCACCATCTTTGTTGCCCTCCTCTGAACCTTCTCTACCCTGTCTATGTCCTTACATAGGTATGGTCTCCAGAACTGTACACTGTACTCCAGGTGGGGCCTCACTAGTGTCATGTATAAGCCGGAATTATGACCTCCTTTTCCTGCTGGTGATGCCCTGCCTATACATCCCAGCATCCTATTTGCTTACCTGATGCCTTGTCACACTGTTTCCCTACCTTGAGGTCATCAGAGATGACAACCCCAAGATCCCTTTCCTGCTTGGTGCATGCTATATCCTCACCCCCAACTGATATATTGTGCCAGGGTTTTTGTGCCCCATATGCATTATCTTGCACTTCTTTGCATTGAATTTCAACTGCCAAACCCCTTGACCATTCTTCAAGTTTCTGCAGGTCCTTCTCATTCTGTCTACACCCTCTGGTGTGTCTACTCTGTTACAGAGCTTTGTGTCATCAGCGAACAGTGAAATTCTGCCTTCTAGATCCTGTGCAATGTCACTGATGAAGATGTTGAATAGGACTGGTCCCAGCAGTGATCCCTGTGGTACCCACTGGTCACTCTTCCCTCTGTGGAGTGACAGCCATTTACCACCACCCTCTGTGTCCTGCCACCCAGCCAGTTACCTACCCACCACACTACTGTCCTGCCCACACCCATATTCCCCAGTTTGTGTAATAGTCTTATGTGGCACAGTGTCAAAGGCCTTGCTGAAGTCCAGATAGGCCATGTCCACTGCCTTCCCTGATCCACCTCCCTAGTCACCCAGTCAAAAAATTCAATGAGGTTGGTCTGACATGACCTCCCCTAGTGAAACCATGCTGCCTTGGGTCCTGTAGTCCATTGACAACCAGATGTTCCACCAATCTCTCCTTCAGTAGTGCTTCCATGATCTTTCCCACTACCGAGGGTGAGGCTACTGGTCTGTAGTTCCCTGCTTCCTCTTTGTTCCCACTTCTGTATAAGGGGACTACATCTGCTGTCCTCAGTCTTTGGGTACCTCCCTGTTTCAGTGATTGGCTGAACAGGATAGCCAGAGGTTCAGCCACCACCTCTTAGTTCTTTAAGGACCCTGGGTGCACCCCATCTGGCCCCATTGCTTTATCAACTCTTATTACTTCCAGTTCCTTCAGGACCCTTTCTCGTGTAAAGGGACTTGTGTCCATTTCTGCACCATTCTCACCCTTGTACTCCTTCAGACCCATTACACCTCCCCTTCTTCCTTAGTAAAGACTGAGCAGAAATACCTGTTCAATATGTCAGCTTTACTGTTGTCATCCTCCACGCTGCTCCCATCCTCCTCCTTCAGTCTCACTATCCCTCCCTTTGTCTTTCTTTTTTCACTTATGTACCTGTAAAGGTTTTGTCCCTTTAACCACTGATTTTGCAATGTGTTCTTCTGTCTGAGCTTTGGCTTCCCTTACTGACTTCCCTGCCTCCCTTTGTTTCTCCTGGGTACTTCTCCCTATCCCTTCTGCCTGTGTCTTTTTGTATTGCCTGAATGCAATCTTTTGGCTTTCACTTTCTTTGCTACCTCTTTGGAAACCATAATGGTCTCTTCTTTTCCTCTGCTAACCTGCTTATGCATAATTCTGTTGTTCTTATAATCCCCATTTTAAATACTGCCCACTGTTCCTCAATCCTGATTCCTGTCCCATTCCCTTAATGCCTCTTTCAAGCATCTCCCATTTTCCCAAAGTCTGCCCCCTAAAATCCAGGATCGTGTTTTGTGTGGTTTGGTTCTGCTCTTTCTGTGATTTCAAACCACAATGACTGGTGGTCACTGTTACCCAGGTGCTCCCCACTGTTACCCCCATCACATTGTCCCTGTTTGTGAGCACAAGGTCCAGTATTGCCGTCTGCCGAGTTGGTTCCATGACCAGTTGCTTGAGGAAGGCACCCTGAAGGGAGTCCAGGATAAATCTGCTCTAGTTGATGCTGCTGCTGGGATGCTCCAGTCCACGTCTGGTATATTGAAGTCTCCAACCAGTACTACCTCACTCTTGTCTGCCATCCTTTGGATGGCTAGCATCAGCTCTCTATCTGTTTCTTCCTTCCTGGGCTGGTGGTCTATAGACCACACCTGTGCGGATGGCTGGTCCCATTTTCCTTTCCAGCTTAACCCACAGTATCTCTCCCCATTTTGTTCCTCCTGGATCTGTGTGGCCCTTATGTCATTTTTCACATACAGTGCCACTCCTCCTCCTTCCTGCCTGCTCTGTCCCTTCTGAATATGTTGTAGCCAGGTATGGCCATCTCCCAGTCATGGTTATCATTACACCAGGTTTCAGTGATGGCCGCAATGTCCAGGTCTGACTGTACCATGACAGCCTCAGATCTTCCATCTTGTTGCTAAGGCTCCTGGCATTTGCACACATGGCTTTCCATGATTTGACCTCCCTAGACTGCTTCACTGTTCTACTCCAGCCCCTTCCTTGGTTGTCATTTATCCCTGGTTCTCCTTGCTGTCTGCCCTTCTGCTGAATTTTGCCCTTTCTGCTTATCCACCTTTTGGACACTAATCTCCATCTTTTGCATACTGCTTTGCAGAGATAGCTACTCCTCTGGTTCACTGGTTCCACTGCTAGCTGTGGGGGTGAGCAAGTAGGTACTGTCCTTGCTGGCCTGCCACCCCTTTGCTAGTTTAAATGCTTGTCAATGTAGCATTTAACTTATCATTGAGTGCTTGTTCCCTCCAGGATGGATGCAGGCCATCAGGCTTGAACAAACCTCCATCCCTCCAGGTGGGTCCCCAGTCACCAATGAATCCAAACCTTCCTCACAGCACCAGTTCTTCAACCATGAGTTAAAGTTCCTGTGCATGCACTCCTATGCTCTCCCTTGCCTCTCACAGGTAGTACTTCTGAGAAAGTGACAGAAGTAGCTACTTGCTTGAGACCCCTCCCCAGTTTCCTAAACTCTTCCTGAACTTCCTTTGGCTCCCCATTTGCCAAGTCATTAGTACCTAGGTGGATAATGACATCCAGCTCACCCTCCTGTCTTGCCTTCCCAGTGATCCCCAGTATCTTCCTTCCATCCCTCCATGCCGTGGCACCTGGTGGGCACCTCACCTCCCTGTCCTCCCCTCCTGTGTTCCTAGCTGGATCCCTCTTATGATGGAGTCCCCACCAGGATTCGCCTCCTCCTCTGGGGTCCACTGCTTCCCCACTGAGGTCACCTCCTTGCCTAACCTCCACATCCTTTCCTTCCACTTCCCTGGGTACCTCTATTTGGTTGTCCTCATTTGCCAGTGTGGCATATGAGTTCTTGAGAGGAATAGGATCTGGGATGTGCCTCTGCCTGACTGCTCTAACCCTCCCTGAGCCCACTGTCATCCAAGTGCTCCTCGTTCTCGGCATCCGTTGAGGCAGCTGCATTGGACTGGGTGGTCCCTGGATAGGGTGATGGTACTCCTGACCCAGTTTACTTCTGCTCTGAGTCTGGCTACCTCATCCTGCAGTCCCAGAGATGCATGCAGATAGGGCAGCACCTCAGTGTCCAGAAGGTCTGCCTGAATATGGCTGCCCCACAGCCACTGCATTGCACCACACCCTCCCACATTATACTGCAATTCCACTACTTATCTGCTACTGAAGCTCTCTTAGTTCTCTTTTTGTTTATTTACAGTACTAAAATCCTGTAACTGATCCTCAGATATATTTTTTAAGGAAAAAGAAACCAATAAATAAATAAATGAGTCAAAACACTTGTGCTGAGGTGGTCTTCTTCCCCTTATGCCCTCCTACTTCACACCTCTTACTATACCCTGTGTTTAGCTCCTGTCAATCAGATTTATCAGGGCATATAATTAAGAGTTGGGGAAGGGTGGGCCTACAATCTAAGTTTAAAGAAAAATACCAGTTACCAGTTACTCTGAGCACTGAATTGAATATGTTTCCTTCCTTCACCTTCTGGCTTCTTCTGAGAAGATGAAACTCTGTTTGCTGCTTTAACTGTGACTAAGCCACCTCAGTTATCACGTAGCTTAGGTCAGAGGCCAGACAATTAACACCTTCACCCAGCTACAGGACAGTCAGACAAGCCAAGATAAAATTTGCAGCAATTAAAGACAGCACAAATTACACCACCACTATTTTTAAATTTTCAACAGCCCAAAAACAATTATAAGTAAAGACAACACAGAAAAGAAATATAGTGTCACTACAAGCCTACAATCTAAGTTTAAAAGAAAAATACAGTTACCAGTTACTCTGAAGCACTGAATTGAATATGTTTCCTTCCTTCACCTTCTGGCTTCTTCTGAGAAGATGAAACTCTGTTTGCTGCTTCAACTGTGACTAAGCCCCACCTCCAGTTATCACGTAGCTGAGGTCAGATGCCAGACAATTAACACCTTCACCCAGCTACAGGACAGTCAGACAAGCCAAGATAAAATTTGCAGTAATTAAAGACAGCACAGAATTACACCACCACTATTTTTAAATTTTCAACAGCCAAAAACAATTATAAGTAAAGACAACACAGAAAGAAAGTATAGTGTCACTACAAGCCTACAATCTAAGTTTAAAAGAAAAATACCAGTTACCAGTTACTCTGAAGCACTGAATTGAATATGTTTCCTTCCTTCACCTTCTGGCTTCTTCTGAGAAGATGAAACTCTGTTTGCTGCTTTAACTGTGACTAAGCCCCACCTCCAGTTATCACGTAGCTGAGGTCAGAGGCCAGACAATTAACACCCTTCACCCAGCTACGGACAGTCAGACAAGCCAAGATAAAATTTGCAGCAATTAAAGACAGCACAGAATTACACCACCACTATTTTTAAATTTTCAACAGCCCAAAAACAATTATAAGTAAAGCCAACACAGAAAGAAGGTATAGTGTCACTACAAGCCTACAATCTAAGTTTAAAAGAAAATACCAGTAGGGCCAAATAGCATGGCTTGTTTTTTGTAGTGTTGTGTACAAGCTTATGGGCAGACAGCCAGCTCTGTATATTCATGAAATCTGAGGAAAGGGATGCATGTATGTTGGCAACATTATCGAGCTTGAATAAAGTACAGGATCATCTGCATAGAGAATAGATGAGCATGGTGAAGAGCCTTAGCTATGTTATTGATAAAAGTGAGAAAGAAGGGGTCCCAGGATGAGCCCTGGGGGACCCCAATGTTGATAACAGCACTGTCAGATAAGGAGGAGTTAAATTTCAAAATTTGAGTCCTGTTAGATTTATTTATTTTTTATTTTATTAAACTCTAGGATTACAAATTCCTTTGAGCAGGAACTGCTCGTTTACAAAGTTCCACCTCAGAAGATGGAAACATACATACAAAGGTTGTCAAGATGTACAATCATAACACATAAAGGTTGGCAATAGATAGATAGCTTCTGTACCAGTGTTCTACTGAGGCTGAAAAGCCCAAATTCAAGAGTGGGGAAAAGCAGGGGTCATCAATGATCTAAAAGCCTTAGTAAGGTCTATAAATACTGCCCTTTCAGTAGACCAGCGTCCATATTGGTAAATGTATCAGTGGTGAATTTGATAAGAGCTGTAGAGGTACTATGACCTTTCCGGAAGCCATGCTGAGTTTCCGAGAGGAGGCTATACTTTGTTAAGTATTCAATGGTTTGATTTGCAATTAGTTTTCTAGAATTTTACTTAAGACCTAGAGGATGGCTATAGGCCTGTAGTTTATGATCTCCTTACGATCACCTTTTTTAAAAACAGGCGTTACATGAGCAGTTTTCAGAAGTCAGGAACATGGCTGTGGGAGAGAGACAATGTGAATATTTTAGCCAGAGGGAGGCAATAGAAAGGTGCAGCTAGTTTCAGGAGCCAGCGGCTCGAGGTATCAGACCCAGAGCTGGTATTGTCAGAGACAGTCTGCAACAGTTTTAAGACCTCAAGCCTTGAACTTGCCTTGAAAAGGAATGGGGATTATTAGGCTGTTGTCCGGCAAGAGAGCTAAGGGATGCAGACTGAGGTGCAAGAGAAAACAGAGAGGCTGTCTGAGATGATGGGAAGGAGGAGGTATACTGAGACAGATCCAAGAACAATCGATTGAATGAGTTAGCTGTGGTGTTAGCTGATGTTTTGTTTGGTTCCCAAAACTACATATGGCTTTAGTCTCAGCGTGTGCCAAGAAAGTTATTCTTGACACTGGCTGGACCAAGACAAACCTCTTTATATTGAATGGCACAGGGAGATACTATTTGTCTTGCGGGCTGAGTATCTTGTTGTTAGTATGTCTGGCTGACTATTTAGATATTCCCATATCTAGGAGCCATTGCAGGTGTTATTAACTATATGATTGGTGCTATTTGGCATAGGCATCTAATCTAGTCTAGTCTTATCTTTGGATGAAAAGCCCTGAATTTCCCCACTGGTGGTGGTGGTGGTGGGGAAGAATGGGAAGAGAGGATTGACTTGTCATACTATCTTGACAATTGTATTGTTCCTGGTAAAATTATCGTTTTCACTTTTTTTTTGTCAGTGTACCCAGGATGTGATGTTTGACTTGTGTAATATATGAAAAATAAAGAATCCATCCCATCTTCCTCCTGCACCTGCAATTTGTCATAAAAGTGCCTATATTTAAAAAACTCCCATGATGCGTGGCTGACACAAAACACCCGCCTCCATGGCTGGGTGCCATAATTCAGCACTTGCTTGCACTAAATCTAAAATGTCTTTCACCCCTACCCTGACAGCACCCTCCACCACCTTCTCCCCCTCAGCACCCAAAAGCTGGTGAGTTGTGACTATAAGGATGAAGAAGGTGACTGTTGCAACCCACCATCCTCCATGGCTGGTGGCCTTTTTGAATAAGCGCTTGCCGCTTACTGCCAAGTAAAACCAGCTGATCAAGTTTCAGGATGGGATTTCCTCAGTTCAGGATGGGATCTCCTCAAGCAGTCTGTCATGGGCTGGCAGTACCATTCATAAGATGATCCCAGGTGATCATCCACCTTAGGTTTCTGGTGTTCTCAGTATTGTGTCTCACTTACCGTTTATTGAACACATGGCCTACTTGACTGCTTATTGGTTGTGAGGGGGCTCTGGGCCTGACTATTTCAGAAATTGTCATATCACCTCTTGGAGGGTGTTTTCTCTTCTATTTTGAAACCCCTTCTCAAGAAGCCAGCTTTGAATCCTGACATTCTTCTAAACTGCAGGCCTGCACTGAACCTTCCTTTTGGGGCAAGGTAATTGAGAAGGTGATGGCGACACATTTGGAGATCCACCTGGAAATATATAACATTTATGAGACTCTCAGTTGGGATTTCACTCTCGTTACAGTACAGAGACTGCACTCTTCAGGGTGCTCAATGATCTCCTCTTGACAAGCCATAGAGAGCATTGTTTCATTCTTGTCTTTGTGACATCTTATCAGCATATGACATGATGGATCATAAGGTGGTTTTAGAACATGAAAGGATCTATGTGGGTCTCAATGGTACTGTTTTCTGCTGGTTTGGGTTCTATGTCACAGAAGAATGCAGCAGGTAGTCTTTAGTAATTTCATCTCTGAGATGACTGCACTTGACTGTGGTGTGCCTCAAGGTTCGATCCTGGTCTCCTATTATTTGCCATGTACATGTTGCTTTTAGGTGAGATCATCAGAAGGCATGGTTTGGAGTTTTCACAGCTGTGCAAATGATACCCAAATGTACTTGTTATGTGCACATGATAAAGGTTGAAACTGGCCCTGTGCTGTGTTGATGTTTGAATGATATTGACTGGATGGCTTCCAGCTGGCTAAGCTGCAACACAAGAAGCAATTGGTTAATGAAAAAACCTAAGGGTTCTTTCCGTGCAAAAACTGTATTATGTGCAGATATGCAGTACAGGGAGGTAGCTATGAATCAAGTGAGAGAGAGTCGGAAGTAACCACTGAACATTTCATCACTTGCACCTACCTACATAGTGAATGCTCTGTGGTGTTCCTGCAGACTATACATTGGATAAACAACTAGGAAGCTTAAGGAGCATGTGCAGCAATGCTACAGAGCCATATGGAGTAGTAATCCCTTACATCCTGTTGCTAAGCATTTAACAGATGGGTCAAAATCTAGGGTGCCCATGTAGTTCATTATATGGGCATCGATCAGGAAACAGGTGGAGTATTAGATCAAAAGAATCAAGATGGATTTTTAACCTCAAAACTCTGAAGCCAAATGGCTTTAATGATATCATGGAGTGGCAACCTTTTCTGTAGTGCTTGGTTATTGAATTGATTTTTGTATTATAGTTTAACAACCATAAATTTATTGGAAGAGCTATTTAGATTTATACTGTCAGAACACGTAGGTATAAATTATGATCGATACTGGAGACTTACAGACCTTGATGCCAGTAATATCTCATCTGAATATTTGGTGTTTTTAGCCTTAACCCAGCTACTTTTGGCTTTTTACCATTTCCCTCCTATTTTCTTCCTTTTTCCTACCCCCTGTTGTTGTTCTTTGTTCCTTCCCTATACCTACCCACCCTTTCTTCTTTTCCCTTCCTCCACCCCACATCCCTTTGCTATCCTTAATTTTTGATTTTTAGGTATTCTACTGCATTCTTATGACTTTTTAGCAGCTGTGGATAATGAATTACAAACAAAGAATAATGAAAATATTTTAATCAAATATTTTTATGTACTCATAATACTTAATAATGTCCATGGTCTTGCTATTGCTTAATCAGCAGCCCGGACCAATTGCATAATTGTTAAATATTTCCTTGAATTAATGCAATAACCCTGGCTTTTGTGAGTTGATTGAGCCACAGCATCACCAAGACAACTACACAAATCACTTATTAAAATTAATTAAACTAGTGTGCACTAAGTTTCTTTTAAAATGGTTGAATAGGTAGCACCTGTTTTAGACACTATAAATGTACTGGGATATACTGGTTAGCCATATCCCTGACGACGAGTCTTCTGTACCTCAAAGCACTTAGTAGTTTTGCATTGTTATGAACCTAAAAAGTTTTTGTTTTTGTAAATGTTGGAGTGTAAATGTTGCACCTGGTTTTGTAAATAAAGAAATATTTACATCACAAGCCTGGAGTGCTGGTATTTATTATTTCTCAACACAAGACAGACTGAGGTGATGATTATCAAGCAAGGTTCCTTTGAGTCAGCTATGACAAGGAGCTACACCTGATCACCATCTTCAAATGGTGCCAGTCTTGAAACAGTGGAGACTGTCAAATATCTGGAGTCACTATGGACTACAAGTTGACTGCAGGTGTCAGTGGTAGTGGCAACTCCCTCTCCCCCCATCCACACTGGCATCCCCAAGGCTCAGTGCTTGGACCCATCCTCTTCTTCATCTTTCTAAATTCCTCCCCTCTGCATGTACATCTGCAACCATACACATGTATGCTGATGACACTGTCATATTTGCCTCAGGCTCCTCCATACCAGACCTAACAAGCAGACTCCAACTGGCTTTCATCAATATCCAGCACTGGTTCCAGTCAAATCAGCTTTCCTTAAATGTAAAAAACCTGTCTCTATGACTTTTGGTACCAGACAAAACTCTCTAAACTGCCAGCCCTGCCCTCCTTCCACACTCTGGATGGGACTAGCCTTGAAAACATTACAACTTTCAAGTACCTAGGAGTTTCTCTCGACAGTCATGTAGACTTCTCTGCTCATGTGGACTACTTACACAAAAGCTTCACCCTAAACTTGGTGTTCTGTTTAGGAACCATAAATGCATCCCTCTGTTTGCTCACAGAGCCATTCTGCAGAGTATGATTAGTCCTCTCTTTGACTATGGTGACACTATCTATGCTAGTGCTCCCAAGTCTACCCTGGCCAGACTGGATCCACTGTTCCATTCCTTCTATAGGTTTGCCCTGGATTGCCCCCGGACCCACCACTGCCACCTCTATACCTCTCTCTTTTCCTTCCTCCCTTGAAGCCAGATGGCTTGTTCATTGCTCCTCCCTATTGCTAAGTACTGGCTGGGCTCCCTCCCATCTTACCTTATGTCTCTTCTCTCCTTCCATTCAAAACCCTCCTACTCTCCATAGTTCTAACCTCCGCTCTGTAACTCTCCCGTCCATGCAGATCTCGCTGAGCAAGCTGCTTTCTCTTTCAGCCTTCCCAAACTCTGGAACTCCTTCCCTGGCCCTATTCATTCTGCTAATTCCATCGCTCCTTCTCCAGTCTTACTCGTGATTACTCCGCCCCTCTTGTAACTGCCCGCTTTCCCCCATTATTGTCCCCATACCTTCCTCTTCCTGGCTCTCACCCCTTCTTCCCCCACCCCCCGACTGTCATACTACATATCTCCCTTACCCCTCCACCCTCCTCCCCATTCCTCTACCTCCTCTACCTACCCACCGTAATTCTGGACCTCCCTTGTCTCCTTCATATGATCTACCTTTTCCTTTCTCCCCTGTCTTCTCTTTGCCCTTTGCTAGACTACCCTTAGCCACTTGCACTAACGTGGTTCATCCCCTATTCTTGTAGGCAAATGTTACTTACTACTGTTGCTGCATTTTCTGTAAATAATTCCTATGTATATGCTCTTGTACATTCAATGTATATTACTTGATGTTTACTTTATGATATATTGTATAAAAGTGTGCCTTAATATGAGTGTACATTCTCTGTAAATATTTTTCTGCTGTTTGTATATATTTTCTCCCTCTACCCTTTCCTCCAGGGCACTTCTGGAAATTAGTTGTTTACAGCTCAGTATGTCTCTCCTGGTGAAACTTTTGAAATAAATAAATAATTTCTCAACACAAGTCAGACTGAGGTGATGATTATCAAGCGAGGTATCTGTGGGTCGGCTATGAAAGGAGCTACACCTGGTCACCATCTTCAAATAGTGCCATCCTTGGAACAGTGGAGACTGTCAAATATCTGGAATCACTACGGACTACAAGTTGACCCTGGCAGGTGTCAGTGGTAGTCCACAGTATTTGCCTTTTCAAAACATTGCCAGGATTAAAATGTTTCTTGCGACCGAGGGACCTGGTGATGATAGCTCATGCCTTTGTTACAGCTAGGTTGGATTACTGTAATGCTCTCTATGTAGGTTTATCTGGGAGTTTAATATGTGCCTGCAGTTGATCCAAATGCAGTGGCATGCTTGATTTCTGGAAGTATCATACAGATCATGTTATACTGGTGTTGAATTAACTGCACTGGCTGCCCATTCGGTGGCACAATAATGTCAAAAAATGCTTTTTGCTATATAAGGCCCTCACATGGTTTGGGACCTGGTTATCTGAAAGATTTCCTGATCCACACTCCTCTGACTGCCCTCTCTGCTCTGCTGATGCTGGCTTAATGTCTGCACCTAGTAAAGGCTGATGTCTGTGGACAGGTCATTTACAGTGGTGGCTCCTCTGCTGTGGAACTTCCTGCCTGTCCACATTCAGTCTGCCTGCACACTGGTGGCCTTCAAAGGGGCCCTGAAGTCCCACCTCTTTGAGCTAGCCTACTACCTGATTTTCATTTCCTTTATTTAATCTAGTGAACTGAGCTAATAAATAGTTTGCTCATGTGAGCTATTTATTTAATTAGTAATTAATTTATTAATTTTCTTACCTAGCCGTTTGATTTTCTATATTTGTAGATTGTTTTTTCCTGTGTATGGCACCATGAGCCCCAGGAAAAGATGCCTGAAAAGAAAATTGTCTTGCCTTCCTGAAAACGTGCACTGTTTAAACAGTTGTTAGCCCCCCGCCCACTCCCTTCTTCCAGATCCCATTTCTGCCCCATTAGTCTCAGAACCATTCACCATTCATCACTCATTCAAACAGGGTCTGACTTAAGAGACAGTGAACCCTACCTCCTAGTTTACACCATATTGAAACGTTTTAACTCAGCACAATTGACCCAGCTCAAATCAACTGTTTTCCTAGTAACTTAATCCTGGCAGTTTTGCACTCTTTTGACAAAACTGCCCTAATATTCTTGGAATTTAACATTTTAAAGAATGACCTGGCCACTTTGATTAATTCAAATCCCTTGTACCGCTTAAGAAATATACTTTGACTTAACTCCTTAACTTTGATTCTTCACACCCTTTGCTGGCCTAATAGAAAACTGTCCCTCCAAAATTACTAATATGCCCTCCACAAGTTGCACAACACCTGCAGTAGGGTGTGTTCCTGTTGAAAAAGACGGAAATAAACCTTTATTGTTTTCAATAAATGATAAGGGATGCTGAGGAAGATATTAATGCAATCTCCAGATCCCATGTAAGGCTCAATTCAAGATGCACTTATTGTACAAGCTGAAAAGTGTACACTACATTTTTATGTTTATTGCAAAATATAAGTCATTGCGATTAAGAGATGAGATTTTCAACCTCCATGATTTATTGTACTGCACTGCACTCTGATTCACATCAGATATGTGCTTTTCAGTGTGGCTTGTACAGTAGAAAATGAGGGTGGAGTGGAACAAATTCCCTAGTTCCACTGCCTTGTGAATAAGCTGCCTGGAATGCCAGAAAACAAAAGGTCATTTTTCTCCTGAAGGGCCATTGTAACTTGTACCTTTTAAAGCATGAACAAATTATGGCATCTATCTGTCTGTCTGTCATTTCACAAGATAGTAGGAGGAATCCCAGGAGACTCCCTTCCATCTGTGAAAACAAGTGAAACTAGACAGCCCAGCCGACATGCAATATCTCATTTTCAGTGGGTGCTGCTACCCATTTTCACAGCTCAGGATACTGGAGCACACTAAAGTATTTGACTTAGGCAGAGTTGAAACCAGTGATCTCCATTCTCAGATCTGTGCCCTAACCACTAGGCTGCACCACAGCATATCCTGTTTTATCACCATAACTGCAGAAATGTGGAGGTGATATCCCTTAATAATACACACAGGTAAACTTTTACACTGGCAGACATCCTGGAAGTGCTAGTAATTAATGTAAAGGCCTATATGTTCATGTCTAATATTTTGTGATTATGTTTTAAACTTGGTAACTGTTGATAACAATGTAAGTGTATTCACTGTATCTAATGTGTTATTTAAATTGAAATATATTTGTCAGGACCATCTTGAAAAAAGGGCCTTGGCCTAAAGATGTGAAAGTTAGACCTGTTTCCTGGATAAAAAAACCTTTTACTACTACTTACATATTTTCTGTTACATTGAAGTGTTACACTATAAAGTTCATAAGTCTGCTTCATTGCTGTGAACTATGATGAATGTAAAGGTCTATCACTGGTTCAGGGGCAGCTGACAATGATCACCCCACCCTACGTGGAATAAAAGCTGCCATCACACACGCAGCCATGCTCATTTATATTGTGTCATTTTCCATATTTGGAAGTCCTGCCACATCTGGAAGTACTTTCCTTTGTTTTTTTGGGGGGCTTGGCTTCTGCTTGTATTGTGGCAGAAGCTGTCATCTTCTTCATCTGCCATCACAGCTTCAAAGTATTTTACCTTCAGCTGATTTAAGATCCCATGCGGATTCACTTCTCTATTTGCATGCCTCTTATAGTGTTGCTCGTGCTTGACCCCATAAACATTATACATTAAGGACTTGTTTGCTGGGGGCTCATGAGTCTTTCAGTGAATGTCATCTCCTCAGCTGAACATTAAGAGCTCTATATCATGATCATTTAAGCTTTCATCCACAGTCTCTAGCAGCTGTCACCACCTTTTCATACACATCCAGTTCAAAGGACTCCACACCCCAGTAGACAGGTGTACCGGCCTAATTTTTCAATTCTGATGCAGAGGTTGGTATTTTTAATTTTTTAATTTTAGTCTTTGGTAATTGGGTAAGGCCCACTAGACACAAGTGCCTGTTTTCAGGGGCAACCTGGGAGCACTGGGTGATTAAGTGACTTGCTCAGAGTCACAGTATGCAAGTGGAGGTTGTTAGAATCAAACCCAGGTCTGGTCTGCTGGATGTAACAAGCTCATTCACAGCTTATTACTCTAACCTCTAAGCTGTACTTCCAGATTCCTGTATAGATCGACCTCACCATTCAGAATTTGCTTGTTACCCCGAGAAAATTGGTGGATAGCCCTCGGGGGCCTATTTCTGATTTTGGATGTTGTGGGCCTTCAGGCCCCATAGCTCAGCCTTTGGCCTAGGAATGCCCGATTTACAATTCAAGGTGTCATTTCTACATTTATTACTATGCTAAGTTGGATGGAACAACTTAGAAAATCCAAAATAGCTTCAAAATCCAATATGGCCATCATATTGCTAGTAAATACTTACTTAAACATAATTTCCAAATCCCTAGCTTCCAAGATACTGATTATCAGTGATTCAGGAATGGGGAGTTAATTATTATTACATTTAATATAAACACATATTAAATTAATATAATAGAACATAAATATAAATAAATTATGCATAACGCATCAATCTACTTGTTTGTGCCATTGACCTAACATTACGTCCACTCTGTGAGAATTTGCCACTTTGTTCACAGGATTGCATGTCACGTTCATATATGTTGTATGCCTGTTTAGTTTGTATTTCTAGTTTCTAGTTTTTAATTTTATTTTCTATTTCTGTTTCAGAAACATGGATAGCCCTCTAGCTGTACCTGTTGGATTGGTCAATCCATCCAGTTTGCCTGTCTGTGTTCTTTGTGAGAACCAAATTAGAATCACGAATTGCAACAAATATTAGGAGAAAATGGGCTGAATACCATCAAGGCTTTTGCAGAAAATGGTCAGTCATAAAACCAACTTCCAAATCGGCAGAAACTTTAACCTCGTATGGAATAAAATCTGTGACCAACTTCCCCAGCCCTGGAGAAATAGACCTACCTGTTCATACAAGATGTCACCAAAATTTCATCAGTGAAAGAAATTAAATACCAACTCAATGAAACAACTTTCTTGGATCGATCTTCTGAAGCTGAATTCTCCGGCATACCCAACCCACAGGCGTCCAGTAGCAGTGAAGCGGTCCATGTAACTTCGATGTAAAAAATCATCAAAATTTAGGAAGTATGAGACCTGCTTTGTCTATGATAAGAAAAGGAAAAAGAGGAAATACGGAAGAAAAATTTAAAGAGTTAAACTTGAAGATGGAAAGATTCCATTGTCACGAAAGCATGTTACGTAATGAAAATTCGATGATGCTCTTTTATCTGGTACAGCCAAACATTTGAAGGTCACTACTGCCAATGTTGATTTTTAATACGGACATCAAATACCATCAAAGTTGTTACAACACTTTTGTCTACATTGGCAAATGAGAGAGAGACAAACACCAGCTGGATTGAAAAGCATTCACACAAAGAGTGCTGAAATGGAGTTTCTTCAAATCATGAGAAGAAAGGTTGTTGAGCAGAAATGTTGCTATTTACTCCAGAGTTACTGGAAGATCTTAATAATCTCTGTGATTTCCATAGATGCTGAACAAGATGCTGGAATAAATCACATTTCAGTTGAAGAATCTTATCAGCACTGAATCGGAGATGAGACAGGTTTACTGCAGGGAAGGGATACACGGAATCCTCTCATTCTTCACTTGACAAAAGTAAACCCACTTGATTGTTCTTTGGCAACCTTGAGAGGAGCTGGGCTCAGAGATAATGACATCACCAAGGCGTTTGCAAGGATGATCAATCAGAAATTACAAGACAGACAAATTGAGTCACCACAGTTTCCTATGGCATATGAAGACTTGCTTTCTGAGCTTGATAATTAAGAACCCATTCCAGAAATCTTCAGTGCAATAGCTCTCTCTATAAGCCCTTCTAAGAAGATTAAAACTCTAGGTTATGTGGCCATCCCAACAGAAATTCAAGTTACCAAGATATGGACTATTGCTAATGACTGGCAATGCCTCATTACCAGAAGAACATCTCCAAAGTTGATAGTTCTATCCATGGTCATTCATTGTCTCACGGAGTAAAGAAGCAGTCAATCTTCTACATCATTAGTGGGCTGGTATTTCTTACACAGACATCAGAAGACAAAACAAGAAATTGGCCCATGATAGTAAATCTAAGAAAAAAGCACTGCACATGATTCTGCCTGGGCAGCCAACTCATGTCACAATTGATAACTCAGATGGTAAGCAACAGACATTAACAGAGTCTCAACAACACATGACACTAACTCAATGATTCGTACTCTGAATTTCATGTCCTGCTGTCATCTCTGATTTGCCAGTACAAGAACAGAACATTCCAAGCACCTCAACAAGAAGTCCAGAAACCTTTGAGAGCTCAGAACCTATTGACTATGGGATTATAAAATAGAAATAGAAAACCCCACCAATCGTCCCACCCTATGATGAGGATGAAAGAAGGACTGAGCTTGATCTTCGTTTGAGCAAAGATTGTATTTAGGCTCTGGCAGCAAGCATAAAATCTTCCAGAGAAGATGAAATCTCTTCCAGTCCTAGGATCATGGACAGCTTTCAATAAAAAGTAGCATCAACCACTACCTTCAAATCTGAAACTGATTTCCTGCCCATTATACCACGTGAACCAGATGATGCAGTTTGCAGATATTATCTTGACTTTCTCATGGATCTAATGGATGACCTACAAATTGACCACATCTTCAGCCTTAGCAATCATGCAGTTTTCTACAAGATTGCACAAATAATATGGAAAGAAGAAAAATATACAAAAGTGGATCATTTGATTGGAGGATTTCATGAACTGATGGTGAGGTAGAAGATCCTCTACAAGTGATACAGTGCTATGGGACTTCGTGACTGGTGGGTTCAGGTAGGGATAATAGTGGATGGATCTGTTGACCAGGCCTTGGAAGGGTGCCACTATTCTAGCTCGATGAGGTTACATAAACAGATCCCTTGAGGCTCTCCTACATTTCATGGGATCCAGATTCACAGCTCACTAACTGACGGACTACAGAAAAGCTCATCAACATGAGAAGATCTGTATCGGCAGAATCCCGAATCTTGTCCTCTTGGATGAATCTTTCCCTGAAGTGCAGTCATGATATGTTGAAAACCTCTGGCACCATGGGACAGTGGGTGACAGGCTACATTGGTGACACCAGCTATCTTCTCACTCAGGTCCCGCATTCAGAGACAAGAATCTGAACTTGCATCTGCAGGCTCAACAAGATATTCTACCTTTACTGTTTGCATTCAACAATCAAAACTACTCTTGGTATTTGATGTGGCATCATGTACACCTCATTAATCTGAAAACCATCAATGAGAATGCATACAATGAACTGCAGGAATATGGCATTGGGGCTAGTCTGTCTGGTGAGGCATTCTTCACAATACCTGGCAATCAAGTGACTAAGGTCTCAATCAACAGAGAGATCAAGGTGAGGGTGGACCCATGAGAGGTGGTTACAGTACATCTGAGGAAGCTGCTGGTGACTTCATTTTGAATTCTCAGAAGCTCACTAAAATTTGTTTGTCGCTGAAGGAGAGTTGCTTCTGAAAACATCTATCACACACAATGAGTTGACATATGGTGCCATGAAGAAACATGATGGTCAAGTGAAAGGCTAGTGAAGAAACATCATGCATATTCAGATCCATGTCAGGGTGCTGCACAACACATCACAATGGGCATTGAAATACCGCCGGCAATAGTAGAGCCTTTTGAAGGCAAGGGCTACAGGGAGGTTATGTTGAGTGCATTTATAAATTACCACTTCCTATCAAGGAAAGTTGGTTTCTTTGAGCCAATTAAATGCAGTGGAATTTCCACATGAATGGACAAGAAGAAAAAGAAACCTAAAGTGGAATCAGTATTAAAGAAGACCGACTGGCTCTCGGTATCATTGCTGCAAAGTGCCACGACAAGAAAGATGCTTTTCCCATCCACTCACAACATATCCTCTTGCAATAGCAACTCAGGATGAAACCTCTACAAACCTAATACCAAACATGTCTTAGAAATTATCTCATCGATGGAGCAGAAGCTCGAAGTTCTTCCCTCCTCCGTTACGCTCAGTGTACATATCTGACGCCATGGCGATGGTCAGAGCAGTTCCTGCACAGCGTACATGGGACAGCCTTTGAAAGCACTTCTTGTCACATTCACACCTCCATCTACAGCAAATCCAGTGGAAGTCATTGTCATTTTGATAATTATAAGGATGATCAGGAGTTCTCGGTGAAACAGTAAGAATGAGCTGAGTGAGCCGTAGGAACAGGAGGAATGTGACTTCCCATGGGATCAGCTTTGCAAGAGATGCCACAGGAAAGGTGTATCAGAAGTACCTTCACAACAATGACAACAAAACAGATCTCATACAATGCTTCAATGAGTATGTTAGACAAGAGGATGTCAGAAGAAACTTATGCTATCCACTTACTATCAGCAATGGCAGAAGCACGTATGCTATATACCCAGATTCAGATGAATTCCTGTTTTCCTGCAACCATGAGGAGGCAAATATGAGGATAGTGCTGCATTGTGCTCTTGCAAAAGGCTCAGTTGTCATCCGAGCCAAAGATACAGACATCCTTGTCCTGATGGTTTACGCTTTCACAAAGACCCTTCCAGATTCACCATGGATACCCCAAATTGACCGATGTGTTTGTAAACATAGGATCTATTTATGATCACATTGCACATGCTGCAAGTCTCAATTTGCCGGCATACCATACTGTCTCTGGATGCGTGCAGCGAGTTACTTCTACAACGTATCAAAGAAATTAGTCTTTCAACATTCACACAGGGTCTGAAAGAATAAATCTCCTTTCAGGGCTTGGGAAAGCACATATGCTTCACAAGACACTGAACAAAATATCAAGACCTTCATTCAACATTGTGTGTACAATGGCACAGGAGGAGAGGATCTGGTAGACATGTGAATAAGGCAATACAATAACCTGAAAGTGAAGACTATGCAAACGATTCTACCAGTCCCAGTGAGCCTATGTCAGCACATAAAGAAAGCAAATCTCGTAGCCTACTATCAGCGTCACTGCACAGAGCAGGAAACCTCGAAAGTTGACCCTTGTTTGTCAGGATGGAAATGAGAGGATGAAATGCTGAAACCTGTGTGGTTCACTGCGTTCAGTTACCTGACATCCTATATCATAGAGGTAAGGCCGGAAGGTTAGCCGGCCAACAATGTGCAGCTGACGGAGATGAGCAGACGATGAAGGTGAGTCAACACCTCAAAGAGACACGCAGAAGACCAAACAAAACCTTTAACCACAACGCCAATGACTGATTGTACAGGAAATGATGACAATGAAAATTACACACTGGCAGCCAATGAACAAACTTTGCAGACAAATCTTCAAGCTTCAGGAGTAATGTGACAGTTCAGATCCAGAGTGGACTCCAATATAATGACTTCAAAACTGAACATTACAACCAAGGTGTGCTGTTGACCGAAATATTCATAGTGTTGGATCAAATCATATATAAATGACTTAATTCTAAACAACAAATCACACGTACAACATTTAGATTTTAAGTATTACTGTACTTCGTCAAACTATTTTATCAGTAAATTGCCTTGTGAATTCAATTGTTTTAAGTAGTATTAATGTGTGCATTTGGTCCTGTGTCTAACAGGAGTCTCAAAGCAATATATAGATGTCATAAATGTTCATGAATAAATGTTCAATATATAGATGCTCATAAATCATTGATAATCATTATCTTGGAAGCTAGGGTTTGGAAATTATTAGTGAATCAAGTATTTACTAGCAATATGGTGGCCATATTGATTTTGGTGACCATTTTGGATTTTCTAAATTGTTCCATCCAACTTGCTGTGGCAATAAATGTAGAAAATGACACCTTGAAATTGTAAATTAGAATTCCTAGGCTGAGCTATGGGGCCCAGAGGCCCCAGATATCAAAATCAGAAACAGGCCCCGAGAGGTCATCCACCAATTTTCTTGAGGGTAACAAGCAAATTCTGAAAGGTGAGGTCTATCTACACAGGAATCTGCAGAGATACTTACCTCTGCATCATAAATCAAAAGATTAGCCAGTACACCTGTCTACAGCTGTATGCTGACAATTTCAACAGTTGCTAATGCCATTGTTTTTGTTAAGGGTTCTACACCTCAGTCTATTTTACACCTCAGTTGTTCAAGCCCAACTTTAAAATGACTGAGTATCTAATTCATTAGTGCTACATGATCCATCTTTAGAAGGCTCCATGCCCAATTCATAGGAAGCTCTGCACAAATTCAGAGTTTGGAAATCAATGTACATATACTTTCTTTCTAAAATATAGCAGCATACTGGCTCCAAACAAACCACCAGTAGTTTTGAAGCAGCTCAGTGCTTTCATCATCTGATCATAGGCACTGGGTTATATGAGTCCATGGCACCTGGGCTGCATCAATATTCTGTAAAGTGAGTCCATCACCACCAATAACAAGACCGTGTTTTCCCCAAACTTTGTCCAGAGCATCTTGATGTTTGTTTCCTGTGACCTGCTCCCCAATGCTATGAAAGGAGAGTGCAAGCCCTGGAAAACTTACATCCATCCCTCCCTTGCCCCACACATATTGCTGGCCTTTGTTTGGTACAGACTAGCGGAGAATGTGTGCACATGCACTCAGAGCACAGGTGTGAATCCAGTGATGTGGGTGAGCAGAGAGCAGTTGGTCAGCAAGGGAGGGAAAGTTTGAGACTGAGCGGAAGACTGGTATGGCAGTGTGCAACATTGAACTTGGGGCCAATGCCCCTCAGAGTCAATGGGTTGTGAGCGGGTGCCTCAGCAGTGAGTCTACGGAGAGCCTGGAGGAGGAGGACAGAGTATGGACTGTCAGGAGCCACTATAGGAAAAAAGCATATATTGTCATTAGATAAAAAACAACAAAACCTTACTTCAATGTTGGTGTGTGTGCTGAGATTACTAAAAGAATCTGCTGTGATTTATGGTGGAGGGAGGAATGGCATCTTGACTTGGAGTTGCATTCGTTCTGTGCCCCGCACCTAATGGATTTTGGCACTGTGTGAACCCAAGGATCAAGCACTTGCATGTAGAGTGTAGCTTGGGGTTCAGAGAGGCAGGCATGTTTCCTAGGGGCAGGAAAGGAGAACTACTACAAGATTAACCAAAGAGCTTAGTGATGTACTGCCAGGAAGAGGACACCGAACTATATGTGGCACAACACCCACAGTGCCTAGGGGTGGTCCAGTTGATGACCTTCATCACAGCCACTTGTCAAACAGTGTCACTCTCTTGTTGGCAATGGGTGATAGAAGAACTTTGCATAGTAATAGCACCTAAATGCTAGTCACCTGCCGCTAGCCAGGCTGAGTGGAGCAGAGCAACTATGCCAGACAACTATTGTATCAGAGGACATGGAGAGTTGGCCACTGCCAGTCCATCTGGCTGGAGAGGAGATGTTGGAACCAATGGTCTGGTCAGTTGTGTCCAGGTTGAAATGTCAGGGTTACTGTATAAACAACTGTGGAGGAGACACTGGGAGAGTGAAACAGAAAGAGGAGTACCTCTCACAACTTCACACCAGCCTTTCTGTCTCCAGTCTGCAGAAAGTCTGCAACAAAAGGTAAGGCACACATTTTTTAAGAGTATCACCACCATCAACAACCTCCTGTGGCTTCTGAATGGGGATGCAGGTACAGTACACTCTCATTTATCCAACCACCTTCGGAGACATCCAAAATGGTCAGATAATCAGGAGGTTGGATAAATGAGTCACTTGTACTGGATTCACAGTGTGTAGGGGACAATCCGACCGTCCATTAGATAGGGAGTTCGGATGAATGGAGGTCGGATAATCGAGGTGTGCTGTACTTTATTTCATTCTGATAGTCTATGGATAATGATATGGCATACAAATATATTACAAGAAAGAAAACACAGAAGTAAAGTCAACATTTTTGTTCACAGGCTGAGCAGTGGAGTCCTGTAGTATTTCCATTATTCTGCCCTCTTGGCTGTATACTTGTACCTTACCTTTCCACTGCTAGCCAGACAGCTACTCCCACTTACCTATAAAAATGGTTAACTGCCATAATGAAAAGGTTCTTTATTTTTTTGGGGGTCAGGAAGAGAGATGATTTTGATTTGTTATGGGGCGCTATTTGCAAGTTCACCTAGGGGCACCCCATACCCTAAGGCTGGCCTAGTTTATTTATTACTTTTACCCTTGTCTGTATACGCTCTTAGAGTCTTGAGGATGGGTCAAGCTGTGTGTGAGTTCAAGTGGTTCTGAAATGTGGCTGCTATCAATGGAGGGAGCAGTTGGTATGGGGTCAGGGTAGCTGTGTAGAGCCTCGGCAGATGGTGCCAGACACCTCAATCAGATGGTTAAAGACAGTACTGGCAGTACTGCTGAGTGAGTGAAAGGGAATGTCATGAGGGAAAAGCTGAGCTAGGAGCATAACACACTTGACACTAGCAGCTGTGTGAGCCACCAAGAGCCACACTGCACAAGCAAACTTCTGCTTTCCTATAAAGTAAATCAACAAAGAATCAAAGTTTGCCAGGTTAGCTTTTGCCTTCACATTCGATGCTCATGCGGACAGAGAATCTGCACCCAGTAGAGAGCATACAGTATGCACACAGTCTTGTTTATTAATATTACTATTATTCTTGTTCAGTATCATGGCAAGGTGCTGAAAGGGTATAAGGTGACACGGGATGGACAATTAATGGTGAATCAGATGTGCTAGTGGTAGGGCACTGATGAGAGGAGGGGACATGGGATGAGAGGGACCATGGTGGGGGTGGGGGGTTTGACATGATAGGCAGGTGGAAGGAAGTGCAGAGAGGGAGATAGCATGGGTGGCAAGAGTAACTAGCATGAGGGAAGGGCTGGTGGTGTGTGTGTGATGGAGGTGTTGGGGCTGGGAAATGAGAATGAATTAGAATGAAATGAGAATGTGATAGGTACTGACCAGTACTGAAAGGCATAATAAAAACTGAACGATGAAGGGATTGGATGTGCTTTTCTATTAAAGAGAACTGCGCCTAACCTATTGTTTTCCCATTATAAGCTGTTTTTAAGTACTGGTTAAAATTATGTTATTGCTCCAATCTATACAGTCTTTTAATTAAACTCAGTGGGTGTTTCTGCTTTATGGTCTAGTGGTAAGTACCATTTAGAACTCTATGATGTAGTTTATGTCCCAAATAACCTCGGAGTTCTATAGTAGAACATGAATGCATTGTGCAAACAATGGAAGAGTAGAACAAAGACATAGGCAGATATTCAGCTGCGCTTAAAAAGAGTCTTGTAATAACAGGAGCGCAAGTCTGTTGCACCCATGTGCAACAGGCGATATTCAAAAGAACAGACCAAATTGTGCCTACAGCCAACATCTGAATATCACATAACCTGTGCCATAGTGCAACCAGGGAGGGAAACTGAGCAGATATGATGTGCTATGGCGCAACAAGGGATGTTCAGCTGAGCAGCCTAGAGGTGCCAAGCGCAAGCAGGAGCCCCCAGCTGCAGAGCAATGAACAGCACAATCAGGAGGTAGGGGCCCACCACCCATGCCACAGATGGGCACAGGAACACAGCAGAACAGACACTGCCCCCACACCCCAAGCACTGCACAACCAGGGAGGGCTGGAATAACCACTGGTCCATGGAGACAAGCAACCAACCCACAGCCTGGCCATGGTGCCCCATCACACCTACCGACAAGCTGTGACTGGCACACAAGGAGGGCGGACCACCCTGTGCCACACCATCCCCTCCAGTGCACAGCACACCCTGCACCGTGACCCCCAGACACCCCCCATGAGCAGTGACCACCACTGCAGGAATCCCCATGCATGCCACCACCCCCACAGTGTCAATGCAACCCTGTGCACCACAGAACCATGCAAGCCAGCTCCACCATGAGCACCCTTCAGCAGGTTGCAGCACACGGCAATGCAACAGCGGCAGACAAAGTGCCACCATGCACAGTCCCGGTACTGCTGAGAGACCGACCATGCGTTGGCACAAAAGAGTGACCCATATTGGGACGATCGTGTAGTTGACACCTCCTCAGTGGTACAGCGCTCCGCACAGTATTCCAGTAACACATCCGGCCCACCACTGGCCACAACAGCCAGAACAGACACCCACAGTGGTGTGTGGAAGCATGCACCACACCAGATGCCACAGGGTCTGGACAGACACCCACCCATACCCAGGGCACTACAACACAAGGGACGCAGTGGTGGGGCAACAAGCCCCATTGTGGGCCCATGTAAACATGTACATGCAACCTGCAATCCACCATGGCATTGGAGTGCCAAACACCCTGCTGAGGCACCATGGACCAATACCCCACCATGTGTCATCCAGAGCACAAGCCACAGACAGTGGTGCACATCCCTGCAACACACACAAGCCACAGCATGGAGGTGGGACAACAACAACAGAGGCCACAGTGTCACCCAAGGCAGACATGCACCACACCAGTGACAGGAGGCAACCCAGCATTGTGACGGTGTACGTGGCTGCCCTGCATGGACACGCCACCACTGACATGCCAGCAGACCGTGCAGGTCACAGACATGCAAGGTGTCAGCTGCACAGGCCATGGATGGGCTGACAGGTGCACCATGAAACAGACCATGCACCATGGACCATTGCACACAGTCATCCAGTGCACAGGGAACAACACACACACCACAGACACTGACTGATAGCTACTCCCATACCATAGTCACTTCCCATGGACACACACACACCCATGACTGCACCACCCTGACACCATGCACACCACTGCAGCTGAGCACCTATAGCCCGCTGCAAATCAGAGACCACCACAGTATTCATATCAAAGAATTGTAATCAAAACATCCAACAAACTATATACAATTATGTACAAATGTGTGGGGAGGGCCATAAACAAGGTGGGGGGTGGGTTAGGGGCAGGGGTGAACAAATGGTACAGGAAAGGAGGGGTGTGAGGTGGGTCCAGGGGTAGGGAAATCAGGGGCAGTTTATGGTCAGTGGGAGCCCGCTCCCGCTCCAGCTGCTCCGCCTCCATGCCTCCGCCTGACCCCCAGCCGCTCAGTCCTCTGCAGGATGTCAGCGATGCCCTGGCCATGGTGAGAATTTCCTGCAGTGCCTCCTGATCATCGCGAGCTACCGGACACCTAAGACAAGGGAGCACAGTCAATAGGTGGAAGGCACAGCCCTACAGCCCACCCACTGTGCATGGCATACAGCCGTGGGACATGCCTCTGTGATGGTGTGTGACCACCCACAGTGATCGTGTCACAAGACCTGCCCACCCAGGCACACACAGCCACCCAGCGGACTGTACACACACCACGGCCGTCACGCACAGCACCACCGTGGCCGTCTAGTGACATGGCTATGTGGTGCAAAGGCAGTGCGCAGCCATGCACCGTGCACACATGCACCACCAGTGATGCACACCAGACATGCATTGCCACTGGACAATGTTGACTGTAACCAGTGGCATGCATGGCAGTGATGTCAATGAATGGTGGCCATGCCCGCTGCCCACCTTGCCACACAGCATGCAATATTAATCTTGGATGTCTGTCACTCACCCTCATCGGGCTGGTTGGGTGGCTGTTGTTGACCCTCGGCCCACCTGGCTGTGGCTTCCACCACCCTCAGCTCCGCACATCAGCGTACTTTGTCCAGGCCTGTGGGACAAAAGGTGAGAAGAACATCACTGCAGTCCCGAAGCAAAGTCCCTCTGCCCCAAGGGTGTGCCCCCCATCCAGCCAGACCCACCACCCCACACCCTGTGAACACTGCCATGGCCAACCCCATACGGTCCCTCCCTATGTGCTGGACACAAACAACAATGTGACTCATATGGACGATAACAGTGTGTTGATGAAACCCTTACCTGGACGTGGTACTGTGCCCCTCCTGGCACGTGACCTTAGTCTGGCCAGTAGCTCCGGCTCCTCCTCTGCAGGTCACCATTTGGTGCCTGCACTGTTCCACTGTCCTGCCCCTGCCTGTCACTGCCTCAAGGGCTGTGTCCACCTCTTGCCACACCTGGGACCTTGCCCTATCCAGGGGCCTCCCAAAGAGAGGCCCATGGTGTGCTCTGCTGTACCACCAGATTGGCCAATTCAATGGCAGACCAGGAGCAGCCCTTCTCCGTGCCATTCGTTTGCTATAGTAGAAATATGGCGCTCTGCAGCATGGTACCCAGTGCAGATGCTGCAGCGGTACAGCGCTGCCATTCCCTATCACACTGTTACTGAACAGCATGATAGAGGTGCACCTGTGCCTGGCGCGATGGCACCAAGGGGCAAGGTTGGGCACAGGGTCAAGGGTCCCTGGTGCAAGGCCACGCACAGTGCCATTGGCTGACAATGCATGTAGTGCGATTGGCTGCCTGTGTGCCAGCCCACAGCGGACTATCGGGCGTTGGGCCATTGTGCCTATGAAGGCCATGCCACAATGCCATGTAGTGACCTTCGCTATAGCACCACTAGCACAATGGTGGCCGTGTCCTGCATTGCCTACCGTGCACAGCATGTCATCAGCGTGAACACCTGCATCAGCAACCTGGGCATGCGCAGTGAGGTGTACTACGCATGCCACAGAACTAGCCATTGGCTCAGCACGTTTACACAATTGCGTAAAGCACAACAGCCCGATATTCAGCCATCATATGCAAATCATCTGATCAGCCATTCAATGGCGCAGCACTGCTTTGCATCTAATTAAAGTTGCTCCTCGCCTCATTTGCATGGATTGTGCTATAAAGGTGCGACAATGTGCTGCAGTGGCCATAGTCGGTTACTGCAGTTTATTGGTGAGTTGCATGTTGTGTTGGAGTGTGGACTGTGGATTCAGGACATGCATGGGACTGCACAGTCACAGGTAACAACTGCCACTCTTACAGGCTACATAATGACAGAGCATGTTCTTGAGAGGAGGACAACAGTGGTGGGAGGAGGAGGAGGCTGAATTTTACTAAGGTCGAAACCGAGGCCCTTTTGAGGCCTATCTGGCTCAGGAGCCACTGTTCAGTGGATGGCGGGCACCACTCAGGCCCATGCTGCTGCATGGGAGGAGGTGGCATGTACCATGAATCTGCATGGCAGCCACCAGCGCTCCGTGCAGGAGTGTAGAAGAAGATGGGTACAGACAGGAGAGGGTAAAGGAGAAGGTGGCTGCCATCAGGGTGGCACATGCTGCAACAGGTGGGGACAGCCGAGGTGGTACAGCTCACCCAGTGGAGGACAGACTTGCTGAAAGCATGCAGAAAGTGCCATAGAGGGAGTTCCGGTGGTGGCTTCCAGACAGGTGGTGGCCCATCTCTGCATGGTAAGTCATGGTCTATCTGGGTGGGGCCAGGTAGGTCACATGCAGTAGCGACTTTTCTTTCCCTTACAGATTCTGAGCATCTGCATGGGTCAGCGGTGGTGTGCCTGTCCACTGCGGACAGTTGGACAGAGTCGGAGGTGGGACCATCCACCTCCACAGGTATGTGGGTCTGTATGACAGTGGGCCACCTGTCTGTCCACACTGATGTCATTGAGACAGGTGTGGAGAAAGCCTGCCTGTGTCCCAGCATGCTGGCGTCCACGGATGCCAGCACGCTGTGGCTGTGGCCGGGGCACAGTCCGGCACCAGTGATGATGACATGACCGTCATGGGCGGTGACACGTGTGTGCCACAGGATGGACACACAGCAGGGCAATTCGCGTCCATGGCTGTGGCTGGTGCCGCCGTGGGGCCTGCATGTCAGCACAGTCCCAGGCTGTGCCTGTCAGCACCAGTGGGGCAGCACTGGTGTCTGTTCAGGACAGTGGGACTGTTGCAGCCACTGCGGAGGCACCACTGTGCCCTGAGTGCGGCGGCGGAGGGCAGCATCAGCAGTCGCCCACCGGGCCTGGGGTACAGGGTTCAGTGGTGGCATCTGTGCACTGCCTGTGGACATGCCCATACCTGGTCCTGGTGTGCAGCACCCACCCCTCGGGGTGCTGAACATCAGGCCTTACACACCCTGAGGGACAGGATGCGAGGAGGCTGAGATGACCTCTTGGATGAGCACACCGCCTACTGGGAGCATCGGTCCAGCAGCAGATGTGGCTTGCAATGTCCGTGGAAGCTCTGTGTGTGGCTCTGGAGCGGGCAGAGGAGCATCGCAGCAGGGACACCGAATGGATCCTGGCGGATGGACCATTTGCGGAAGGATGTGACTGCTGCCATTGACAGACATGCACAGGCGTTCATTGCTGTCATGGCCACAATGGGCACACAGTCAGGTGCCCATGCGTCATGGACATCACGCAGTGCACTCTCAACCCCTGTTCCTGGTGTCGTGTGACTCCCACCCTGTCGATGCCAGGTTCAGCTGTGGGCATCCTGAGCACTCCTGGTGTAGACATGTTCAGTGTGCTGCAGACCCCTCGCGGGCACAGTCGCGTTCACACAGTGGAACCCCTGGGGACCATTGGTGCCATCCCATGAGGCCAGTGGTCAGCCTGCCAGTGCTGGCGGGTCTCGGTGGAGCTGCCCATGCATCTGTGGCGGCCGTGGCACTGTGTCACGAGACTGACCTGTCTCCCAGCATGGCTACTGTCTGGTGCTGCCCTGTGTGCATTGTGTGTTTCAGTGGGCAGTGCGGATGGTACCCGGCCCTGCAGCGGACACACAGTCCACCTGCACACCCTCCCGGCTGCTGTCCGCAGTTACGTATGCATGATGATGCCTGCATTGCGCTGTACACCAAAGTGTAATGGTGCCTAGCATCTGACACCGCATGGACAGGCAGTGGGCGTGGTGGCCTGTGGACATGTGTGTTGCTAGGGTTGGCGTTCTGGGTCGGTGTGCCTCCTGCCCTCTGTGCACGTTTGGTGCATTGTGTGTGTGTGCGTCTGTGTGTGTCCATCCACGTGGCATGTTAATCCTCACCCATCCCTGGTTGTGTGTGTGCTTCTGTGCCCTGCCACTTCCCTTGACGCATGCACCCTGGTGTGTGTCCATGCGTGGTTGTGGGTTGTGCCTTAGCCACTGGTGGTTGCACATGGCCCCATGACTTACCTGGGTTGGCTGAAGTGCTCCTCCGTGATGGTGTCCCAGTGCAGGCTGTGCCAGCGGATCAGTCGGGGTTCCGTTGGCCAAGGGGGCTGCCCATCACCATTGTCACCGGCGTCCTCATGTCCCATCGCTGTACCCCTCTTCGACCTGTATGGCTATCCACATTCGTTGGCCATGTTGTGCAGGATGCAACAGGCCAGGAATATCCCACAGGCCTTTGAGGGCTGCACTGTAGGGCACCGCCAGAGGTGTCCAGGCAACGGAAATGTGCCTTCAGCATCAACACACGCTCGATGACATTGCATGTGGTGGCGTGTGCCTCATTGTAGCATTGCTGTGATGGGGTCGTGGGCCGCCTGTAGGGTGTGAGCAGCCAGGGATGGAGTGGTATCCACTGTCACCTGTGTAGAGGGTGGAGGTTAGTTTGGTGATCAGCATCACCCTGCCCCAAGCCATGTAGGCCACTACCCATGGCACCTCTGGCCCATGCCCCTGGCCCTAGATTTGTCCATTTGGTTTGCTCACCCACTAGGTGTCCAGTGGGGATGTCCCCACTCAAATCTGTGGCACAGTGCCGACTGGTGCCAGATGAATGAATCGAGTGCTCCCCAGGGTGCATGGCACAGACATTGATGATGCGCCTGGCATCGCACACCACCTGGCAGTTGATGCTGGAATAGCCTTGCGATTCATGTATGCGGCCCTCTCATGGACAGGTGGTGTGCGTATGCATGGGTGCAGTATCCCCTAGCACACAGTAATATGTGCTACCCTGTGGAACTCCTGTATGTTTGCTGTGCGCTCCGCTGCTGTGCTGGGGAAATGGATGTACTCTCAGCATGTGGCAGCAGTGCGCGCTGAGGATTGGGTGAGGTGGCGTGATGTGACCGACTGGGTTATGCCTGTGGTATCCCCAGTTGGTCTCCTGGAAGGCACCTGTGGCGAACAAGCACATGCAGGCTGTTACCTTGTCTCCACTGACAGGGCATGGCTCCGTCATGTGGGTGCCTGCATCACATCACTGCACAGCTCACAGAGCCACCTCAGTATTGCCCTGTTCAGGCGGTGCTGGCCCACAATCTCAGTATCTATGTACAGCTCAAAGCTGGTGCAGGCTCGGTACTGCCTGTTGGGGGCATACTGTTGACAGCCCTTCCACAGCCATGTCCCCTGCAGCCCACCTTCTCACCCCCTCATTATGGCCTCCATGTGGAAGGTGGCACTGGCCATGTTCACCTCCCCGGCAGCTGTTACTTTATTCCCCCACTGTCCTGGCTGCTACCTCCCTGCACGGGTACACCTGCCTGTGCTGGCCTCTGAGCTGTGTGACTCCCACACCTTCCCTGTGCCTGTCTGTTGCTGTGGCCTTTCCTGGCCTGCCTTGTTTCTGCCACTTGCCCTGTCTGTGCCTCTGCCTCTGACACATGTGGCTTCCCTGCAGCCTTTTGCACCTCTTCCTTGCTCCTTTTTATTTTGGCTCATTTCATGGCGACAAGAACTTCCGCTTTCTACTGTTGCACATTACAAGTCTTAAATATCACACTGCACCATTTATGCATGGTTCCTCCCCTTTGGTTAGCATGCCTTCATTATCATTGTGCTGTTGCTCAGCATGATTTCGGGGTGCAACTGCCTCCTGCTGAATATCGCAGAATGGCACAATTGGACTTGAGGCATGCCAACCCTATTGTGCATGGCTCAACTCTTCTGAATATCTGGCCCATAAACTACATCATTCAGCTCTAAGGTGGTTGTTACCAGCAGCATGTAAACCAGAAACACCAACTATGATGATTAAAAAGCCTGGATTCCTGGAACAATAATAGAATTTTAACCAGTATTTAAAAATAGCTTCTACTGGGAAAACTGATTTACAGATTCAGTGCAGTTCTCCTTTAACATAATCACAAGAAAATAAAACGAAGTATGCATGGCACCAGGAGCCCCTGATAAGTTTTGAAAAAACATATTTAATAAAAATACACAATTGGTTGGAGATGGTGATTTGCTAGTAGATTATAGGTTTATTATTTACTTAGAAGAACAAGGTAAAATAAATTCAGGTGTTGCTTGTTGTACGAAGTTATAGCTCCTGCACAGCAAGGCTAATATGACCACCTGTGGCAGAGGTTACATTTCCATAAAATTGCAGAACCAAAACTACATAACATGGTGCTGCCAATGCCATGAAATGCAAACTTATATTTTTAGCAAAAATAAAAATCACATTGCATGATAGTGCAAACACTTTGCACAAATAGAGGCAATAAAGACCCTCAGCACCTTTCTCAGCACTTGTGATGGGGGTGGGGGTAGGGCAAAATTGTCTGATGTCTGCTTGCAGGCAGTTTATTTGGGGATGAGGAAAATCTTGTGTCTTTGGAGGTTTGAGAATCTGAACTTGTAAATTCATATTTGATGATGAGTGAGTATCCCACATTATATGGGTCAGTGTCCCATTCTTTTAATCTACATTATGCTATCTTTAATATATTGAAAGAGACCACTGTGGTACAGTAAAAAGTAACATGGGTTACTTGACTTTAAGTATTGAATGTTTGCTTGGCATGGTTTGGGTGTGCCACTGTTCAATGTTTGACTATGGGGCAGCGCTGGAGGGGCCCATGGTTACTGCTGTGAATAGGGCCCATGGCAATGCAAATCTGGCCTGCATGCACAGCATAAGCAAGCAAGGCATTCTGACTGCAGAGGTGCTTGTAACTCAACTCCTGCTACTGTAGATTTTAAAAACATTTGGATCAGCCTGTTCTCAGGGAATTATGCAACTTTTCAGGCCTAGAGAAACCATGCAATTACGTTAAAGACTTACAAAGAAATGATGTAGGAAATATACATGGGAGGGTTATATACATGGCCAGATAGACCAAAGATGAAATTACACCTTGCCTTGTTCCTTGGGGTGAGCATAGTTTGCACCCTGAATATAGAGGGAGACTTTTTTAGCTTTTGCTTACTGTTACAAATGAAGCAGCAAAAGAAAATTTAGTAATGCTGATTCAGCATGAGAAAATCACATTAAATATTCTGGGAAGGAAGCTGAGGTATATGGGACTGGAGTGGGGTAAAATGGCAATTATGGTATTAGGCAATAGTTTTCACCTTCCACATTATTCAAAAAGAGATCTAACTGGTGTTGTGTTATTAAACATTTATTGTTGGTGGCAGATTTTCAACCTGTGTGTTTAACCCCAGACCCCAAGTATAGAGGCTCTGTCCCATGGACCCGGCTGAGGGCTTTGCCCCTGACCCCTAGGCCCACCAAAAACTTTGCAAACTCGGCACCTATGCATCCGAGTTCATATGGTAAAGTGCTCGAATGGTTAAAATACACATTTAAAAGATAAACACCCCATTCTAGTATATTTATCATCAGTACTGTAAGGCTTCTGTATCTACAGTGTAGCATGATTTTGAATGGTAGGCTTGAAGGCCAGTTTGAGAAGTCTAGTAACCATGTCAGAACACAAATTTATTACTTGAGACATGACAGGCATTCATAGGTCTTTATCATTTAAGAAATGTAGCAAGTGTTATAAATTCAGTAAAATTTTCCTCCAAAATTTCTGATTTACATTTTTATTGAAACAGAACATACAGAATCAAATAAACCAGAAACAATGTCATAGATACTTAAATATCAACAGATGATAAGTCTCTGTTAGTATCATTGTAACATGAAAAAAGAGAACATCATATCAATAAATATACGATTGAGCATATTAGATACAAAACATAAATTACACTAAAATGTCAGTGTATTTAGTTATATAGAAGGCAGATTTCTGGAATACACTTCTCTTTGACTTGCAAAGTCTGCATTGTCCAAACTGTATTTGGTGATGAAAGCAGTAAGAGCAACAGCAAGATCTAAGCCTATTGATCATATACAACAGAATGTGAAATGGGTAGGCGATAGTATAATTAGCTAATGGCATTCCTAGCCATGCTCATATTTGAAAACATAAATATGTTAAGGACTCCTTGTTTATTTATTTATTTTATTTAATTATTAGAATTTCAGATAAATACCTTTGAGCCAATGGCTCTTTTACAAAGGTTCCACGTCAGTATACAAAGAATAGAAGTACAGTTTGTGGAGATTAGTAGGCAAGCAGTTTGAATACAAAATTCAGTACAGGATATACATGGTCTAAAGCTACAGGTGATATAAATAACAATTAGAACAACATAATCAGGCATACTTTTAAGAATGATGAGTCACAACAAATAATATTTACATGAATTAAAGCTGCCAGAAGGGCATTGTCAAAGGGAAAGATAGAGTGGAAAAATTGAGTTGCTGCCAATTGTGCCATGTAGCGTGGGAAAGTAGAAGAGAGTGGTGTAGAGGGTAACTGGGAGAGAGGTGGGTGGGAGGCAAGGATCAGGGAACAAGTGCAACATTGGGTGGGGTGAGCAGATTAGAAAAGGGAGAGGGAGGTAGTTGATGGAGGTAAGAGGGGAAGGTGGTGGACCTGGGCTAGGGAGAGAGGCAGGGGTAGATATGGGAGGGGAAGGGTGGTGGCAGGCAGAGGTGGTGATAGTAGAGAGTGTGAAGAACAGAAGTGACTACCTGGGAGGTTAAGAGAAACAGTCACAGGAGGCTCTGGACAAGCATTTGATGTAGCTTGTGTTTGAGCGAACGAGCAGAGGTTCAAGTGAGTTCACTGCCCAGAGAGTTAAACATCTTAGGGCTCTACCTGCCCAAGACCACTGGCCTTGGGTGAATACGACAGCAGAGAACAGCCAGAAGATAGTTGTCAGAGCTTCTTGTGTAATGGGTTGTTGGTTGGGCTTAAGAGAGACTGAACTCCAGGGGTATGAGTCCCATCAATGACTTGTTTGCTAGTAGGCAGGTTTGGAAAGTAATCCTTCCCTGAGTTGTAGCCAGTTTGGCTGTTTGTAGAGGTGTGGTATGCGTGTGGTGGGCAGCACCAGTAAGCTGTCTGCAGGCCCTATTCATCGCTGTAAGAATTCTGCGTAGTGCTGTAGCTGTGGCTGCTCTGTAGATAACTAGTCCATAATCAATGATGGAGACAATAGAGCTGTGTATTGCTAGCTTAAGGCGTCAGGTGTCAGGCAGTGTCTATGTTTATAGAAGGCCTATATGGATATTTATAGATTTTGAAACTGAATCATATGGCTGGAGAAGGACAGAGTAGGTTCAGGGTTATACCAAGGTATTTGAAAGTCTGCGTCTGGTCCAGGGTCACACCGAGCTGTTTTTGATTGCCAACTGTTGGTGTTTATGTTTGTTATGTGTGCCATAGAACAGCAAAGTCTTTGTTTTCTTGTAATTTAGCACTAGTTTCTGTGAGACTGAACCAGGCCTCAACTTGCTTGAAACTTTCCTGCAGTTGTTTCTCCAATAGGAGGGTCAGAATTCTTAGAAAATCACTGCATCATCAGCATACAGAATAATGTTTTCATCACAGGCAGAAGGGAGATTGTTCAGGAAGATGCTGAAAAGAAGGGGTCCCAATATTAACCCTTGAGGAACACCAGCCGGACAGATAGTTTGGAGAGAGGAGTCACCAATCTTAACTTGTTGTGACAGGTTGGAGAGATAACTGTTGAACCATTGTAAAGTGTCATGAGAAAGCCCTAAGTTGCCAAGTTATTCCAGTAGTAATGGATGGTTGACTGTATTGAAGGCCTTCGAGAGGTTGATAAAGCGGTACCAGCAAGTTGTCCTTGGTCTAGTGCTAGATGAATGTGGCCTGTAAATTCAAGGAGGGCAGAGGTGGTGCTATGTCCTTTGCAAAAGCCATGTTGCTGTGGGTATTGCAAGTTGTATTTCTCCAAGTACTCCACCAATTGTTCTGCGATGATTTTTCAAGAGCTTTGGATAAAGGGGTAGGATGGAGATGGGCCTGTAGTTACAGTGTAATGTCCCTATCCCCAGACTTGTGTATTGGGTCACCAGGGTGGACTTCACTTGAGTGGGAACTGGGAGAGCATGAGGGACCAGTTATCAGTCTTAGTAAGAGGGTGCAGGACATCGTCAAGGGTGAGGGATGAGCTTCAAGTCAAGTGTGTTCCCACTTGATCTGGATTTTCGAGCACCTTGAGGAGGTATTTTAGCATCCCTTTCAGTAACTACCTTGAAATAGAAATGTGGATGATTTGTATCCTGAGTCTGTTGATATTGGGAGGCCGTGGTTTGGTTGTTGTCAAAGAAGTTAGAGGAAGCACATGGCTGTGGTCAGTGAATGCCAGATTGAAAGTATTGGCAATTGTGGTGGGGTCAAGGTGTTGCTGCCATCAACCTTTAGCATATTGAGAGTTGCTTTGGACTTTTCCTATCACTTCAGAGACTTTGCCAGAATTTCCTTCCATCCGATCATGAGTTTGATAGGGTGCTCCTGTAGTAGCTGACTTTTCAGTGCAGATAGCTCTGGTACAGGCATTCCTGGTGGCCCTCTATGCCTGAAAGTCTGCTTGGTTGCCAGAGGCTGTAGCACAAGCCCTAGCAGGTCCTGAGCTTTTAGTTGGTATAGGAGTTTGTCTGTGATCCAAGGGTTGTCAAGGCCTTTAATTTTGTGTTTCTTAAAGGGGCATGGATAGCACACGCTGCATTGAACTTTGAGATGAAGTATTGAAGTGCAGCATTAACATCCAGAGCGGTGTCAATCGGAGACGAGTCTTGTTGTCGAGGAGTGCCTTAAGTGGTGCAAGGTGTCCCTTGATTATCATCTGACTGCTGATAGTTTTCACGGGGGTTTATTTAATTTATTTAACCATATGTACTAGACTGGGAATGGTCACTAATGGCATCAGGAGAACTGTAGTGTGGCTAATATGGTCAGGGCAATTTGAGAGAACCCAGTCCAGTAAGGTACTGGTCCCTGTTCTATAGTTGATCCTAGTGGGTGAGGTAACTAGCTGTGTAAAATGTACAGCTGCCAAGGCTTCCTTGTAGTTGCTTGCACTGGGGGCAAGCTAGTTGACATTAAAATCCCTAGCAATATAACTTCTGAGTTAAGCTTTAGACTACTGATGCAGGTAAGGAATGGGTTCAGGCTTGTTGTTGTAAGCTTGGGTGGAATATAAGAGGCTATTGTCAGAGCTTTGTTATGGGCCCCAAGAATGACTTTAATAGCAAGGACCTGAAGCTCATCTCCATTAATGGGCAGGGTCAGGGCATGCCCTGTCATAGAATCTTTAAGATAAAGGCACAGCCACCCTGTTTTGGATAGTCAATCCTGCTGAAAGATAGTATACCTAGGTATTGCCACAGCAGTGTCAGGGATAATTGAAGGCAACCAAGTTTCAACTACAGATAGTACATCTGGGCTATGTTGTACTGTCCAGGCAGTGAGGGCATCTAATTTTTGGTAAGACTGCAGATGTTGATGCTAGCTAGTGAGAGGGTTCCTGTTCTATGTTGCTCCCTGGGGTAGCTAGGGGTGGTCCAGGGTTGGGGTGAATGTTGCCCGATATTAGCAGGAATAGCAGTATTAGTCTTTTAAGTTCCTTAAGATATCGGCAGTGACGTTCGTGCACTTTTCCCTTATACTTATTCTTAGTTGTTGTCTGTAGTGACCTGACTCGATAGTATGAACAGGAGAAATAGTTTGATGGTAGGGTCGACCATGGGCACAATAGCATGTTCATGTATCCTAGTATTTGGGAGAAGAGATGAGTGTTGTTGCAGCTGAGACTACTGGTAACCATTCCACTTCTGTGCAAGGAGCTATCAACCAGGCAATCAGAGGTTGGTTGCAGTGGGCAAATAAATATATTGGTAGTGTGGGATGCCAGTAGGGTCAGAAGGAGCAGGTGCAGCAGGAACAGGTTAGGTTGCATTCTTGATGTAGTAATATTAAACCATGCAGATAGTTATGTTCAGGGATATGTAGTATAGTAAACTTGCCCAAGGTACCAGGAGTCAGATGATAAAAGTAATCAAATCCACAGGAAATGGTGAACTACTGGGGCCCAGAAAACTGTTGTTACTGTAGCTCATAGACCCAGAATGTGTTAAATTCCTGAAGGTGATGAACATTGACATGGGGCATATGCAGGATATAAAATCCTTTGTTAGTATTGTCCCTTTGTTTTACAAAATGGTTGTGAATAGACCTCAAAGACAAGCAAACATCCTTCAAGAACAAGTCTGATGAAACTAAAATGGGGGTTGATTTAACAATATTTATACAGCACCACAGCAGTGAGAATAAATTTAGGTAGAGCTGGCCGCTGCATAGCAGTTAAATTTCTGCTTGTGATGCAGATTACCTAGGTTCAGGAACAGGTCCGAGGAGTCAGAGGCCAGCCGGGGAAGGATTGAGCATCCTGGGGACTGTTGTCCTTCTCTGGGGAGGGAGGGGTAGAGTGTCAGTGCTTGATGGACCCCTGGTGGAGGCCAGGGCACCACAGTGACTGGTGCTTGCATTATGGGGGATGGGTGGATGCTGGATGTCATTGCATGTCCCGCCCATGGGGCAGCATATTCTAAAAACTGCTGGCCACCCAGGAGGAAGCCCACCTCCTGCACTTGGCCTCAATGGTTCCCTGCCTCCCTACTGACCAATTAAGGCTCTGTAGCATCACCAGCCCTGAACCCTGCCCTGGGGAAGCCAGGGAGGCAATGTCAGTGGTGGTCCCAGTTGACACCTTCTCCCATCATAGACAGGCCTGTCTTGTGCTGTAGCCCTGCCCTGGGGGTACACTGTGAGGTATCCAGCAGGGCAAGGCAAATGGAGGAACAAGGCAGGTTGTCAAGGGCTGGAGCAGAATAGTAGGGTGACTGGCTCAAAAAAAATGAGGTAGATAAACTGTGCTATCATGGTGTTATTTTTGTTGCAGGCATACCTTCTAGCCAAATAAAAAGATGATGCAAAGCCACGCTCGCTCCAGTCCCACAAGATGTTGCACCTGCCCTTCTATGGATTGGTACTTGGGCCTTCTAACATGTTGGTAGGGGCCTGGATTCAGATGTTAATGGCTGGGAAAATGCTACATGATGTGCTGCCTCTTCCTGGGAAGCCTCTTGCCCCTGTGATGGTGGATGTAACAACTTCTGTGTATTTTTTGCGTGTGTTCAATTTATCATCTAGATCTCTGCAAATATTTCAGCTAAGATAAAACTGTTGGTGAGCCAAGTTTGAATGCCACTGGAGCCCAAGCCTGAGGCAGTCAGCTAAGGAGTCATTTGGGCAAACAATAGAGTTCTTGTCAGCTAAAGGGTACTTACACTTCAAAAAGTAAATTGCTTTCATAAATTTGAGCTTAAACAAAGCCAGATGAGGAGACAGAACCCTATGGACTCTACCAGATGGAAAGACAAAAGGATGAACATTGCAATCCGTGAAACCAAGGTCTGGAGTACAAATCCAGTTTGGACCAGTTTCCAGACGGAAGATTTTCTAGGTGATAAAGGACGTGCGAATCTATGATGCCAGTATGACATATTTGATGATGTATCATGGTGGGCTGGCAACTTAAGGTTTTTGAGGACTTGCCATACCCTAACAACTTAGTTAGGTTTGGGACCTTGAGCAGTTACCATCTAAGGTTCGAGTCTGCCCTGATTCACTAAGATCCTGTGTTGTAAGAAATCTTTCTACTAGGTTAGTTTTAGAAGCTATAGAATTTTTTTATTTGTTTCTTCTGCTGTGTGCAACCCATTTTCTTTTAATTTCTGTAGCAATCTTATAATTCCCAGAGTCTTTGCCTATTGTGATATCCTGTAGATTGTGTAACTATTGTGAAGCAGGAAATACTGTTTTTATATACTGCATGCCTCTGTGATGGAATCTTTTGGGAGTAGTTAACTGTTGATATTGACAAATCCAGATCCATCTCTAAAGGGAAGCAGACAGGTACAGGTACAGTTACCATAGTCTAAGCAGTGTATCAATATTGTGAAGTAATAAATACTATTTTTATACACTGCATGCCTCTGTGACGAATCCTTTGGGGAATAGTTAACTGTTGATATTGACAAATCCATGATCCATCTCTGAGAAGAGCAGACAGCTACAGTTACCATATTAGAAGAAGTGAAATGTTGTCTTAGGGTGAGTGACCAGGAAGGCCAAGCCTGTAGCTAAGGAGCACTGTACTGTGCGACCAGTGGCTCTGGTGGGATTCAGATAGAGAAAGTCCCCAGGTAAAGAATCACTTCTGAGTGGTGGCAGCTACTGAAGTGACCTTGCAGGTGTGGAAGGTCTGAGAAAATTGGCAACCTCTTGCAGACTGCATCTAAGTGTGGACAAGTTGGCACAGTGGGCAATACTGAAAATCTGGACCTCCACAGGCCTGGAGGCAGAACTATGCAATGCCTCATCCCAGATCACTGGAAAACAATTGCCTTTTGAATATGGTTCAGTTGTCTTACCTGTTTTTAATAAGCCTTATATTTGCATGAATATTCTAAGGTTTAGTCACAGAATATAAATGGATATAGAGTATCAATGCAGACCTAGGTCAATATGTGTTATATAAAGTTTACAAAATGTTCTTTCTGTTTCCTGTATTCTCTTTGCATATTTACACCAGCCACAGAAAATGTCCACTAGCCACATATTCCCCTTCAATTAATACTGCTCCACTTACTGAAATGCAAAGGATTAACATGCAATGACTAAACCTCCAGCTTTAAAACGAAGGTCTGCTGACCCCAACCCCTAGTTTCATGCTTATGCCCCTGCTGTACAGTTATACACAGGCCATTTCCACCTAGGAAATAATAGAAATACCTGTACCTCTCAATCTCATCCCACAATGCAATATCAATGACAGTGCAAACAATATGGCAATGGTACACAAAAGTAAAATGCAAACAAAGGATACCGTTTATTAGAGAGGCAGGAACAAGGTTCTGAGGAATGAATTTTATTTTTATTTATTTTCTATTTAACAACTTTTGCCTAGGACAGTCACACTAAGCCAGTCTCATTTACATGTACATCCTGGAGCGCAGAGAGGTTAAGTGACTTGCTCAGGTTCACACAGTATGCAGGTGGAAGTTGTGGTAATCAAACTAAGGTCTGCTGGGTTTACCAAGCCCATCCACATCTCACTGATTTAACCTCTTGGCTATGCTGCCAGCCCTGGAAAGGTAAAGTCTAAGCAAGACAACAACAGTGATACACAATAACACATAGGCCCACCCTCCATTAGTCTCACAACAGTTCTTGCCCTTTCTGGTTCACCACTAATGTCCACAGTTCCAGGGAGCTACCTTAAAGTAAATGTGGTACCACATTCTAAGGTTAAATGATGCAGGCCTGACACTTGGAGGATAAAGTGACTCTTACAGATAGTAACTATACAAACATGCATGTATTCAAATAAGTCTTTCGTAATACCAGGCCTAATGGCCTATTGTTGGATTTTCTGTACAGGCTATCTCAGATAGCACAGTCCTAGCCCAGGGTAACTGATGTCCAACCACCCATAACTAAGGACCCAGTCCACAAAGAGCCAGAGATACACAAAAATCAGCTTAAATTGGGTGGGAGCTCCACATCACAGTGAAGCCCACCAGGATGAGCGCAGTGCCACAGGTTTACTGCATGACAAAGATTAACTCCCATTGAAACTGCATTGTTTGCTGTAGTAACTCTACTGCAGAATTCTGCAGTGCTGTGCTTCATCCTGGTGGGCTTCACTGTAAGTCTGTACATACTGCAATTCACAACAGCAATGGGCTGGACCAACAGATGCACAAAGTGTGCAGAGAAGCAGGGGCAGAGGAGAGGTCGCATCCATGGAAATATCAACACTTCCTCAAATTGCCCTTGTCACCGCCATATATGGAGGTGAAATGCTCTACCAGAAACTTTGCAGTATGACAGACAGAAAATTGCCATGCAGATAAGCGTATGATACAGGAGCACTTAGGCATGTTCTGAGACACATGCAGGGCAGGAAAAGTGATCAGCATTCCAGATAAATGGCACTATCATGGTGTTACAGCACCACCAGCACACCACTGAGTCTAGTACAGACACATATCAAAGCCCCTAGCAGGGTGGAATGCAACAGCTGTCTGACCACTCCCTACACCCCTCATGGGACACCCTCTATTCCAACAATCACGAAGGCCTTCCACCCTCCTGCAAAACAATGCACCACACAGAGCTAATTGAACATGCCATGCAGTACACACAACATATAAGACTGTGACACCATAGGATCCACAAATGGAGAAAAACTGCCCCATACTTAATATCATTCCATATGGGACATAATTTAAAAGATGACACATGTCTTGGAACAAGATTTATTGAAAACAGCAAGTCTGGATGGGACGGTGAGTAGCAGTTGAGAAGGCTGTGCAAGAAGCGTTCTGTGCTTCCCCTGCAGTGGCATTTCCACACATGTTGGCCATTGTTGTCCACCTTTAACAGATGACAAAGGTGAGTGTATCAGAGGCCATGTCATTATCTTTGAACTTCTCATGATGCCAACTATCCTTTAAGACCAAATACCAATGTGCCAGTCCTTATACATTTGATACAGGATACTCTCACAAGGTACTGTAGGTGGTAGATAAATTTATTGTATGACAAGTTTTGTCTTATACAAACAAAAACAATTTACGTTTAACATTTAGACAAATCAAATATTGCATTACACTATAAAAATCATATTCATAAATATTAAAATATCTAATTTCAGTTTCTTTCTTACACAGTAGTATTGCACATTGCTCAAAATAATTGCACAGTTAATAAAGGACATACTTGCTATTGCACTTTCTTATTGCACAGGAAATGAACATATTTACTGTTACATGTTCTTATTTTTGGATTCTGCTGGTCTGTATTATCTTCATCAGGCTCACTAGACATTATATTTTTCTATTGTCTTTAAACATAGTTTATATTTTTCTGTTATCTTTAGAAATGATATAACTCAATATTTTTACAGAATTGGAGTTCAGTAGATAACTTGTCATTTAGCTAGTATTCGATCTTTAGTTGCTGTAATATTTCTCCTAGTATTTTCTTTTACATTTCTCATATAATGGACAAATTAGAAGCAGATGCCCAATATTATTCTTATCTATTCCACATTTATACTTGCCATTGGGCTATTTCTTTTTATAATGGCTTCCAGGCGTTCACTTTTGCAGTATTCAAACCTGTATCTTGTGAACAGTTGTCTATGTTTTGGATTCTTTATTAGTGTTAAATACTGTTTGAACCCAAAATATTATTTATTTTGTGTCAACCAATGGCTTATTTTATATTTTCTACATTTGCCTAAGTTATCCCTAATTCAGGTTTTACATTTATTTTTATTTCCTCAAATGGCCTAAATAGGGATTCTGTTATAGTATGAGTAGTCCATAAGGTTTTATTATTTTTCAGTGGTTTCTATTACAGGGAAATTATTTTATTGCTTTGATATTTTAATGCTTCATCTAAGCACATTTTTGGTATTCTATTCTGGTTCATACTATATGCTTTAATCCAATATAATACTAATCTTCGTTTAGCAGGCATTCCAAAGGTAGATGACCTACTTCTGCTTGTATAAGAGCCATTTGTGCCCCTTGATAATCCTAAGATTCTTTTGTAATAATTATTAATCATTTTGCTATACTCTCTTTATAGTCATATCCCAAATTTCACTGCCGTACAACATTTGAGCTCAGATTTTGCATTTATCACCTTTATACATCCTTTTATTGAGCTTCCCTCATACTTATATGCCAAGCTCAATATAGCCCATAAGAAATTCTTTGTTTTGATTCAATATCTTTTATATGTGCTTTCCATGTAAATAAATTCATCATGGTGATCCTAAATATTTAAACTCTTTTACTTGATCAAGCTTCCCCTCCTGTGTATTTATAGAGTATATTTTTCTATTATTATTTCTAAAAACTTGTATTTTTGTTTTCTTATTATTTATTTTAAATCATTCTCTTGGCATCTTTTTTAAAGTCACTGAACAATCTTTTATGCCCAGAAAACATGTGGACATTAATACAATGTCATCCATAAAAGCAAGATATGGACACAGTCCATCCATACCCTTGGTATGTAGAAATCAGAGTTGTATAATTTTATCAAAATAGTATTCAGGAATAGATGAAAGAGAATTGGAGATAGCACACACCCCTGCCTAACACCTTTATTTACTATGTACTATCTGTTTTATCTCCTGATTATTATATCTAATTTTGAAGGTATTGTTCTAGTATAGGGCATTCAAGATATTCAACACAGTTTTATCAATATTTAAGTTTGTAAGGTTGCCCAAAGTAAATTTCTATTAATGGTATCAAAGCTGCTTTAAGATCAATGTATATAAAAAATTCTTATTTTTTACCTTGTGTTTAAATATTAAATAGGAAAGTACAAAGAATTGATCTAATGTCGAATGATGGGGCATGAACCCTGCTTATGCCTCATCAATTAATCCTAATTTCTGTATCAGTGTAACAATCTATTGCTTAAAAGATTTTTGCATAGACTCTATTAAACTTATTGGTCAATAATGCATTATATCTTACTATTTCCTTTTTTGAATAATGGCATTATTATTGTTTCTGCCAGGAATTGGTATGTTTCCTGTTTTATTAATATGTTTATATAATTTACACAATATTTTTACTAATTGTTCTCTTGTTTTCAATATTGCATCAATTGGTACTCTATCTGAGCCAGGTGCTTTATGTTTTGTAAATGGTTGGATAGATAAATTTATCTCTTCCAATGAGATTTCTTCTTGTAAACCCACCCAGGTTTTGTTTTGTTTAGGGGACTTATATCATTTTAAGTTTATCATCAAAGAATATCTCTCTAAAATAAATTATCCGGGCTTCTGGTTCGATATGGTTCTCAATATGACTATTATAATCAGTTGTTCCCTTACTCACTAGATGCCAGAATACTCTAATGTTTTTTTCCTTACTGCTTTTCTAATTTTCCCATATCGTTTCCTAATATTTATTTTTTGTTTAATTATGTTTTCATTATACTTTTCTCTTAATTTGTTTAATTCTTGCCTATTCTCTTTACTCTGATTTTCTTAACTAGTCTTAATTTCTGATTTAGCTGTTTTGGTCATTTACATTCCCTATTAAACCATGGTGCTCCCTTATTTTTTGTGTAAATCTTTATGTCATTATTTATTACTTCAGATATTTGGGATATTATGTGTTCAAATGCCTTTATATTATCTTAATCTTTGTTCCCTTCAATATAATCATCCATTTTCATAAAGTGGCTTTTAAATCCATTATTCTCATATATTCATTTCTGTTTATTAACTTCCAACCTATACCTTTTTGTATAAATTTTGGGGTTGTTTTGATTCTATTTTCTGTACCTTTTTTTATCTAACGTTACTTCTAGTACCAGTGGCAAGTGTTCACTTTCTCCCATGTTTCCCTCTCTAAAATCTCTAAATACAGTATGTTACTTATATTCAAACTTATCTAAATCAAGTCTATAGTAGCACTACTATTGGTGCTCAAATAAATATACTCCTTCATTATCATGTTAGTTCTTCCATTTACTAGGATAAAGCTCTTATTTATTGTTATACAATGGCAAAAAGACTGCTGGCCTCTGATTGGTCAGTCTAGGACTGGACCGTGATGTTATCCCAGTACAACATCATGGCTCTAGTCCTCAACCCACTGTGAACCTCCTGACTGATTGCATGGCATTGGATTTATCTCTTCTATTCTTAAGAAACAAAAATATTTTCCACATTAACAAAACATTTTTAAAATGATTTTTTAAATTCTGTATAACAACAAGCCATTGTATAATAATAATGCCCTCCAGGGTGTGTGTTGTGCTGGGATAACATCATGCCTCAGGTATTGGATGCACTCAGCCTGTGGCCTCGTGTCCAACCACCTGAGGTGTGACATTATCAGCATGACACCTAACCTGTTAGCACGTGTGCCTTCAATAGATCACTAATCTTTTGAACACTATTGTTGTTTTCTTATCCAAATTGTTCCTTTTGTTTGATATATCTTCCACTCTGTTAACTGTCATATAGTCAGTATATCAGCATTTAAATCTAAACACTGTCCTACCCTTGTAGTGAAATTCTGTTATTTTATATCCAGTCACTGGATTCTCTATCATATCTTTTTCTGTAAAGTTACACAATTCATTTAGGATAGCTGTTCTTGATCCCTTTTTATCAGTTGGTGGCATATATATATATATATATATATATATATATATTTAATATTACAATTTCAGTTTAGCAGATTGGATCCTGACACCAACATACCCTTGGTCATGGTTTAGAGTTCTATAGTTTTATAATTCTTGTTTAATTTGCAGTAAGTTACCAACCCTCCTGCGTATCTTCCATATTGATTTGTTTTGATAGCCAGTTTGAATACATTTTATATCCATCTAAATGTGTTTCTTTATAAGATCATATTTCCTGGAAGTTTATAAAATCAAATTTTGTAGTATATGATCTAAATTCTTTGTCAGCCTATTTGTTTTTATTCCTGAAATATTCCATGATAGAAAGTTATATCGTTTGACAGTCTACATTCCTTTGGTTGTCAGTTTCCATTAAAATTTTCTAATACTGTATATTTATTTAGAGTTTCCAACATATAAACCCATTGGGCTGAGTGCAACTGAAATGCACCAACACAGCCAGAAAATGTGCCGTGGAGCGATTCACACAGGTGAATGCACCAGTGCAACGGAGATGCTCTGCACCATTGAAGAAGCACCATAGGCACATCATAATGACATGCGGTGCATAAACAGGAGCGCATCTATGTATACACAGCACAACGTGATTCAGTGCAAAATGATGGTGCAATGACAGAGCAATCCCAGCGCAAATATCAAATGCACCATGACAAGATAAGTATAAAAGAAGCAGACTGAAGTGCAAACCACCTGCAGGTCATCAGCTGAACAGCAGCACCTGCACACTGTCTGAGAGAGGGCAAGTGTGTGTGACAGTGAGAGAGAGACAGCCAGAGAGCCAGACAGCACAACACCAGCAGCATGGACCCAGCACCAGTCACCATGTTTGGTGCAGTCATGAGGATGAGAAGATGGGGAGGCGGAAGGTACTGTAGCCGGCCTGCCCTATGGCAGTATTGTGCCAGGCTGTCATTTGAGCAGCTGACAGATGTGGAGACAGTAGCCAATACTGCCTGAACAGGGCCATTCTGAGGCAGCTCTGTGAGCTGTGCCATGACGAAATGCAGGCACCTACACGCGTGGTCATGCCATCACAGTGGAGACCAAGGGACAACAGTCATGTGCCTGCTCACCATGGGAACCTTCAGAGGCCCACTGGGGACACCACTGGCATGTCACAGGCCTCCACTTCCCGGCACCTCACACAGTTCCTCACCTCACTGCTACCGCATTCTTCAGAATTCATCCATTTCCCCAGCACGCAGGTGGAGTGGACAGAAGCCATGTAGGGATTCTACAGGGTGGGACACATATCCAGGCATCATAAGGGCCATAGACTGCACCCATGTGGCAACGCACCACCTGGCGATAAGGCCATAACATATGTGAACTGGAAGGCTACCACTCCATGAACTGCCAGATGGTGTGCAATGCCACAGGGTGCATCAGCAATGTCTGTGCCACACACCTGGGAGCACATATGATGCCTTCATCTGGCATCAATCAGACCTCTGCAGGAGGTTTGAGATGGGACATACCAGTGGCCATCTCTTAGGTGAGTGACATGTACACAAAGCACAACAGAGCCCCATCAGCAGAGTATGGGTGTAGGAAGGGGCAACATGCACAATGTGCAGTAGGCACAGACGTGGGACAGCGGAGGGTGTGCAAGGGACGCAGGCAGACACAGTCAGGCACTGGGTGGCACACAAGCAATGTCCGCCAGACATGTGGCTAGGACATGCAGACCACAATCGAATGGGGCATGCAACAGCCACCGGTGTAGGGATGCAGGACTGCAGGGAAGGGAAATGCACAGGTAGAAGAACATGCCAGGTGCACACACCACTGAGGCCAGGCGGGCACAGGGTGCATGCCACACGCTACCAGTGTACTAATGGACACCCATTCTCCCCAGGAGACATGTCATACCCACTTAGGCCCTGGCTCCTCACCCTATCTGACAACTTGAAAAGAGGCAAAGGAGTGTTACAATGAGGCACAGTGCTACATGCACTGTTGTAGAGCATGTCTTTGGCATGCTGAAGATGCAGTTCTGGTGTCTGTGTAGGTCAGGTGGTGCCCTACGGTATAGCCCTGAGAAGGCCTGTGGCATATTTCTGGCCTGTTGTATGCTACACAACATGGCCCTAGACCATGGAAAACCTGTCAAGGCCAGTGAGGGCAACAGTTCTGGGAGAAAGAGGTGGGGGATGGCGCACCACCACAGGTCCATGGCACAGATGCCACACAGTGCTGTCAGGACCCATGGCTGGCAGCATGGTCCAGGCAATACGAAGCCAGCTGGTGGAGGAGAACCGGTAACTGCAGGTGAGTATAGGAGGTCACGTATCCTGGAGGTGCACTATGGTGTGGACATGGACACTGAACAGTACACAGACAGTGGCCACACAGATACACACACAGTCACACACACACACACACACACACACTGGGCCAGTAACACACCTGTACCAACAGGACCATGGCAGAGATGTCATGGGTCAGTGTATACTACAACCAGCGCATAGGCATAGCAGACACCAGAACACACTCATCATGCCCATGACACATGGCACAATAGTGGTACACAGACACGCAGGTGGTACTGGACAGGGAGCTCAGGGTGGAGATGGTGGTGCACCGGGTGGGTGCCTGCCACACATTGCCCCAGGAACTGGCGGCAGGGCATGTGGTGCACACAGGTGGTATATGCTCCGTCAATGAACCAGGGACCTGGACATCACAGGGCGGCATCCTGGCCACCACAGACATGTGGGTGGCCTCTGCCATGACTGGTGGATGCAGTCGTACCACCACCAGCCACAGGAGGTGTAGCCACCAACCCAGCAGTGGTACTGCACTGAGACCGTGAACATGTGCTCAGTGGTGTTGTCGTTCCAAGCCAACATCCATGCCATGGACACTGAGCATGAAGGTGAGCAGCGATGGCATCAGCAGCAGGGGCCCACCTGGCATTGATTCTGGGGTGTGCAGGATGTGCTCCTGGGTGTTCAACTGGATGCCTAATGTCCATGGCATGCAATAGATTCAGCTGCTACCTCCACAGCAGCTGCGATCCCTCCAATGTTGCAGTCATGCCCACTCGCATGTGGCATGCCTTGGTCAACATCTGTGGATGTAAGCAGCCACAGACTCATGCTCCTGGACCATCACAGTCCTGTGGCTACAGAACTCCACAAGGAGGGCTGCCTGCCCCTGCACAGTGGCGTGCAGGAGGTGGAGAATAGCCCTTCATGTCGTCTGCAGATGAAGGGGTTACGGTGGCGTCACCAGCGAGCAGCGGATGGGACAGCCTGCCCTGGTGCATCCACAGGCAGTGGTTGCACCATGGCGGGCTGCGGCATAGGCGGGCCATGGCCAAGCACAGCCACTATATGTCCATGGCTGGTGTCATCATGGTCCAATGGTGCAGGTGCATGCACAGCAGCACCCTGACTGGATGTCCCTGATGTCCCCGATGATGCACATGGCACAAGTGCAGGGTGCACAGCACCCACAACTGCTGGCAGCTGTGCAGCCACTGCAGCTGCACCATGTACAGTGGGGACATTAGTGGTGTCTGAGGTCACCTGCAGAGGCACCTGCATGCTGCATGTACCACTGTCAGCCATGTCCCTGCTGAGATGTGTGGCATTGATGTCCACAGTGGAAGCACTGCCCCCCAGTGAACCACTGGCAAGCACAAGGAGGGCATCTGCGGTGTCCACCGCATCATCATGGTCATCATCAGAGTACCAGACAGGCTCCCCAGCCATGCACTGTCTTCATTGGCCACCGTGCCAGCGGTGGCGAGGTGCCTGGTGGCCTGCTGCCACTGGGGCCATGACTGTTGTGTCTGGTGTGGTGGATGGTCAGGGATGGCACCATCACTGCAGTGCCAGCAGCCCTAAGTGATGGACTGCATCATTGCCTGCTAGGACATCCCGTGCACCCATGAGGCATGATGGAGCTGTGGAAAGAAGAAGGTAGAACATGGTTACTGCACTGCATGAATCAGTGGACATCAGACATGCACACAAGTACAGGCGTGTGCCACGGCACCATGGGTGTGCATGTCTGTCAGTTTCAGGGCTGTGCTGTGACCACCATGCCACACTGACCATGTGCATGCTGTGACTGGCACTGTGTGGTGACAGGCAGTGGCCCCATGGCACAATGCATGGCGTCAGTGGCATGGGTACCACAACCATGTGTGCCACCCAGAGGCACTGCTGGCAGGTGCACCCCCATGCAACAGTGACATGGGGGCTGTGTCCCTGCGATGCACATGGCTGGCCATGTGCAAGCTTAGGGCACATGGCGCACCTGGGTACAGTAATACTGCACGGCACACAGTGACAGGCATGGCAGCTGGGGCACACATGTGTCCAGGCACACCATGGCTGCATGGCTACTTACAGTGCTGGATGGACTATCACCGGTCTGGAAGCCACCACCGGACACCCTGCACAGTAGACCTGGTGATGGTAGTGGCCAGTAGCTCCTCACTGGGGCTCAGGTGGACATCCATGTGTGGCCACTCCCAGTCTGCCAGAGGATGCCTCAATGTGAGCCACCTCCTCCTTCAACCTCCTCGCCCGTCGTTCCAGTGCTTGCGGCACACTCCAGTGTGGTGCAGTTGTAGGATGCCACAGCATTGACATGGTGGGCCACCTCCTCCCAGCCCTCTGCCCATGCCATCTGGCTGTCACCCCTGCCAGTAAGGACATCCAACTGCAGGTTGCATGCCTCGATGAGTGCCCTCTCCTCGTCTTTGGTAAAGTTTGATCTCCGTCTACTGGTGGCACTATTGCCTTCTGACATTGTGATTTCTGTGGAAGAATGCAAACAGACATTAGCCATGCATGTGGAGACCTTGTGGCGAGTCTGACAGGCTGCATGTGGTGTCTGCCACCCAGCAACTGTCAGCCAGGGACAGGGGGCGTGCATGTGGGCCATGCACAGTGTGCAGTGCCCCTTGTGACTGTGTCTGTTGTGTACAGTGCACACACCATGGATGGCTGCTGGTCCACAGCTGGACCACTGGTGCTGCATGTCACTGGAGGCATGCAGTGCTGTCCATCCTGCACACACCGCACACCCACTGTGGGTGCATCTGCATTGTCCGGCATATCCCTCCCATGGTACCACCTGTGGGATGCCAGTATGGCAGCCAGGTGTACCTGCACATAGCATGCTGCCAGTTTGTATCGACCAGCAGGCCCAGACTGTGGCATTGCAACAGTGCCACTGTGCCTGAACAGACACTGCTGTGTGCCTTTGACACTCCTGTTGCTCACCGCTGGCTCCCCACACCTGAGATATGCTGTGGTGTGGGCAGAGACATCTAGACACATGGAGACACATCACATTACTTGCTTAAGTACATGTAGGAATAGCTGTGTACTCACCTTCAAGGCTGTGTATCCTCTCAGTCACCTAGTCTCAGTTTGCTGAATTAGAAGCATTTATGGCTCAGGGCATGCCAATGAGGTCTGGGCCTGTGTTTCGAGATGCTAAACAGCTGAGATGCCCAGCTGCATGCATGATGAGAGGCTGTGCTGGGCGCGTTGTCTGTGAATAGCATAATTGCTCCTAGCTTATCTCAATCCTCATGGCGCATCTGTTGATTTGCACTCAAGTTTATAGTGCATCTCCCATGCATGCGTGTAGCATTCAGGGCATGTGCCTGATCAGGCACATCCTACATGGTGCACATCCCATGCATGCCTGTCAGCACCACCCATGGCACATCCTCCTGTGCGAGCTGTTCTGTCAGTGCAAAGTGCTGCTGTATGGCTGCTGATCATTGTGCAGTGCATCCTGCCATGCATTGTCTGTCCACCTGCATGATGCCCCTGTCGTCGGTGGATTGTTTTGTACCCTGATCATGCATCAGTGTGATGTGCGTGATTGCAGTACATCATGGCAGCTCTATGTGATCGCGCTTGCCATGCATAACATGGCGGTCATGTGCACATCATGCATGCGTGACCGGACGTGACCCTGTCATGCCTTGGCGGTCCACATTGCACATGCACCACTCTGGTCTGTTGGCCCAATTGCATTTCACAACTGTGCGTGGTGCACTGCACATGTCCTGCTATCGCATGTGGTGCACACTGTGTCTCATGCCATGCATCCAGTGCATGCTCCACTGAGCTGTAATACACAGCAATGCCTAGGGTGGGAGAGTTGGGCCTAGGGCCTTGAACTGGTCACAGGTACAGCTGCTGCACCTGGTGGCACTGGTGATGCCTGTGGAGGGGCAGCTGTTCAGCTGTGAAGATCTGCACATGCCCAGGTCACATGTGTAGGCCACCATTGCCCATTGGGTGGTGAGATGCACAGGGGTTCCATGCACTGGGAAACAGTGCAGGCATTGATCTGAGTGACCTCCAGTGACAGGACTGGGACTGACAGCTGTGTCTGCGTTGTCGTGAATGCAGGGCTGCACTGCCATGGCCAGGTAGGTGTTGCACATTCTTGACGTCACTGGCACATGCGGGCTGTGTGTGCCCCTACTCACATGGGGCACACACACAGGTCACACTGACCACATACACATGACTGTGTTGCACATGCCTTGTGTTGCCCTGTCCTGTGTGCCGCTCGGGATGGGCACTATGCAGTGCTGTTCGTGTGTCTGAGGCACTGGGTATCGCATGGCTGGGTGCCCTGCACTGCGCGTGTACACTGGTGTTGGGGTGTGGTTTGGGCACTGCTGTGTTGACTCATGGTGCTCTCTGTCTGTTGTGTGTTTTGCAGGACTGGAGGCCAGGCAGTGGGCTGCAGAGGCTGCTGAGGTTACGTCAGTGGGGTGTTGCAGATGGTCCTTAGTATGTGTTCTCTCTGTCATTGCTGTAGGTCCCAGGATCATTGTGCTGTGGCTGGAGGAGGAGATGGCCTTGACCGTGTGGGGAACTTGGACTGAAGAATCAGCCATGCCATCCAGGTGGTGCTATGGCCATTATACTGCACTGTAGGGTGGTTCAGTGTGTCCATCAGGGGCATACTAAGTCTGCTTGCACACTTCTGTGTGGGGATGGTGCGCAGGGGTGCAGCTGCAGTAGTAACCACCTGCCATTTTGTTGCAGGTCATGGTTGTATATAACCCCTGTTCCTGCCCCATTCCTCCTTGTTGGTCCCACTCAGTCCCCCTCCACTCCCTTGTTGTATTCACATTGTATATTGTTCCACCATTTGATACTGATGTTGTACCTGTTTACTTTGTTTCTTTTACACTTTTATAAAGCTTTCTACAATCTGCACTTGTGTCCGTGTTGTTTCACTGTTCCACCTTCCTGTGTGTGTACTGTCAGGGTGTGTTCATGTCCCCATCCTCCATGGCTGTGTGTGCATGCAGCATTGTGTGGTCTCCAGCCCCCTTCCATGCCCACCCTCTCTATGTGGTGCTGCTGTAGCCCATGCTGTGTGTGTGGCTCACCATCCAGTGGCTCATGTCACTACCCTGGTCCCTGTGTTTGCACTGCATGGGCACCTCCATTGCACTGCTGCACATTTCCTGTGTGCCTGTGTGCTGTTCCTGTGCTTGGGGTTGTGGACTGCCTGTCTGGCACTGTGGTGCCTCGGTCTCTTGGTTGCTGTTCGGCTTGCTGTGACCCTGTGGCTTCCCCCTGCATTACCTTGGTGCTGGCCACATGTGGGATTGGCCCTGTCCAGAGCCCTTCACGTGTCCTGTGCATCTCTGCACTGTTCTGTGCTGCATTGTCTGCTGCAGTGTGCCCCTTCTGTGTGCCTGCCCCGGCCCTGTGGTGTGGCTGTGGGCTCTGCTGTTCTTGGGTCCCTGTCCTGGTTCTGTGTCTCTTGTGGCCACTGTTGTGCCCTTGCCTCGCTGATGTGTGTCTGTCCCATTGGACCTCTGTCTCTCACTCCTGTGAATGGGCACACTGACCCTGTTGCTCCTTCTTGCCTTGCTGACTTACTCCAATTACACTCTGTTGCTCCCCTGTGTGGTTCAGCACATCCAGGTCCTTAGCGCATCTCCATTTGCGCCCTGCCATTTCTGAATGATTCACAGTGGGTTAGCATGGTGCAACCCATGGCCATGCTCCTGTGGATCGCTTCTGTCTCTGGTTGATGCATCCTGTTTGCACCAGAACATCTCAGTTGTGACAGCGCATCTCTTTTGTGAATCCTGCCCATTGTGGTTTTTCTTTTGTTTGATCCACTTCTGTGTTTTTGTATTATTGTCATACATGTATATTCCTATAAAGTCTAAAACCTCCAGTTTACTTGTCAATTTGTTCATCCATTCTTCTCCTTCAATCCATAATAGTACTTGATCATTTGTTTCTTGCCTTATGACTTTTTGATGCATTTTCCTAGATCTTCTATTTTAAAATATTTTCCAATAAATTGCCCACCTTATACTTAAGGTTCTTTGATGTTCCCTATAGAATTTATCTAATCTGAATACAGACATCATCCCTTCATTTTCTTTGTTGTCAATTCTTCCTTTATTTGTGTATTATTCTGAGAACAACTCTTCCGTAGTGGTTATGTCTCTACACTCAATTCCCATTTGTTCTATTTTGGCTTTATTATGTTTTATTGCTTTAAGCAAATGAAATTGATCTGATACTACCAGCATTCATCTTTTTTTATATTGGTCTTGTTATACTCAAATAGAATCCAAGTTGTTGTTCAGGTCCTAATAATGTATTCAATAAAATTTTAGTGCTTTTGTTAATCAGTATTTCCGTTTCATTAGGTATTATATTAACCTCATACAGAGATATAACATAATCTGTTCTTTTATCTTGTCTAGAAAAATCTTGAAATCTTAACTAATTCCTAGTTTATTATTTTTCTCTTCTGTTTTATGTTCTTGGCCTGAATTACTTTTACGTTTTTGTGTTTCTCTATCATTCTTTTTGATTCTATCTCTTGTAGATATTTGTAAATTCTGTCTTGTAATTTGTGTTACAGTATGTCTTCCATTCCAGGGTAATTCTTTTTGTGCCACTTTTTTAGGCTTTTTGCAGATGTTATTCTTATTTTTTTTTGCTGTATCCTTTATTAAATCTTGTGTTCTTGTGGGCTTGATATTATCTTTCATCTTTCCATTCTTTATTTCAACTTTTATTTCACATTGTTTGCCTATTTTTGCTTTCTCATTTTTATTTTTGCTTTACAATTGTTTGTTTTGTAGTCATTGGTGGGTTTTGGGTTTTAGTTCTATTTCCTCTTCTATATTTGATTTATATGGGCTCCTATCTATTGTGTTTTCAACTATATTCTGCAGCTTAGTCCCTTTCTACTCTCTACTTTGTCCCCTTTTATCCACAAGCTCATATTTGCTTTTTAAATGCTTTGCTTATACTATCTTGTCTCCATTCTGGATTGGGAGCATAATAAGTTCTTCACTGCTTTCCTGTTCTCCATATACAATACTTTCTTGATCTCCATGTGAAATGCATTCTTGCTTTTGTAATTCCTCATTTTTTCCAAATCCCAAGTTTTTCCATCTATGTCTTTTTACCTTTTGTCCTTACATCTATTTAATCTCTAGTTATTTTATTTTCAATTGTGATGCCTTTTAGGAAATTGAAATCCCTTTTATTAGTGTTAATTGTTCAAACATCAATACATTAGCCATATATTGATCTTTTAACACTTTTGCCAACTCTTTAGATATTAATTCAGTGTCATAGACTTCAGAACATTCAGTACTTGTAAATATTTCTGCATTGGTGTAATCCCAATTAGGTGTTATTGTTAATGAATTTTCCTCATTATTACTTATTGAGTCTATCTGCATACTTCCAATGTCTTGCTATTTATGGCTTCTGTTTTGGCCTCTAATTTAGGCTCATCATTTGTTTTATTAATAAGATCCAATTTTTAGACCCTCTATAGTATGTTATAATTGTGAACTCACTTCATGCAGTTCTTCTGGTTGTATTCAAAGGCTCGGATATTCAGAAGGGTTGCACATGGTGCAACACTGTTGCACCATCTTAACCCACTGATGCACCTAGCCGCGATATTCAAATGGGGATTGTGCCTGGCACAAACCCACCACGAGCGCATCAGTAATGTATGTAATGCAGGTAGGGGGCGTGCCTATGCATACTCTGCACATCCCATTATTTAGCCGGGATGTGCTCAGCCATGTATGTGCAACCCCTACTTGCGCTGCACACAGGTGAGCCAAAAAAGGAACAACGGCTAGCCACCCACAGGCGAGCTGCCATATTGCAGGGTGCAACACGGTAGCTGTCACCTGTGGGTGGCAACCAATTCGGCTGCATCTGGCAGCACCCCATGCCCGATCATGGGCATACATAGATAAAGGACCATCCTAAATCCCAGTTGGTCCAGTGGACCACTTGCCGCCCAATCACGGGCATAAGTTGTAAAGAATAGAGGTCCTATATCCCTGGTGGTCAAGTGGACTGCTCACAGCCCAATTGTGGGCATAAGTTATAAAGAATAGAGGTCCTATATCCTTGGTGGTCCAGTGGACCACTACGAGATCGATCGCAGGCATAAGTATAAATAAAAGAATTCCAATACTCCTGGTGGTCCAGTGGACTGCTTGCAGCCGATCATGGGCATAAGTTTAAAGAAAAGAATTCAATATCCCTGGTGGTCAGTGGACGCTCCACAGCCCTAATGCGAGCAAGTTTGAATAAAAGAATTCCAAAACCCTGGTGGTCAGTGGTACCCCCCTCCCCACCCGCCCACTGGCCCCACCGCCCAGCTCCCCGGTCAGCAGCAGGTGGCAGCACCCCACCCACCTGCTGCCCGCCGCCCACTGACTGACATTGTACAGAAGGGCTGTCGCCCATTGGTCACAGCATGAGCCAGTGGGAGTGCAGCCTGTACTATACTGCACAATCCAGATAAGTGAATGGATCCATTCACATATCTGTATTATGTCTGATACAGCTGCATGCCCATTGGCTCATGCTGTGGACCAATACAGCCTTCTGTTGGTGTCAGTCGTGCGGCGGCAGGCGGGTGGTGCTGCCACCTGCTGCTGACTGGGGAGTGGGGCAGTGGGGCTCAGTGGTGGGTGGGTGGGGAGGACTGCCCGGACCACCACGTTATTGGAATTTTTATTCAAACTTATGCCCGTGATTGGGCTGTGAGCAGTCCACTGGACCACCAGGATATTGGAATCTTTTATTTATACCTAAGACCATTGGCTGTGAGAGGTCCACTGGACCACCAGGGTTATAGGACCTCTATTCTTTACAACTTATGCCCGGATTGGCTGCAAGCGGTCCACTGGACCACCAGGGATATTGGAATTCTTTTATTTAAACTTATGCCCGTGATTGAGCTGCAAGCGTCCACTGGACCACCAGGGATATTGGATGGTTATTTAACTCAACATATGCCCGCGATCGGGCAGTGGGGCACATGTCGCACTCGTGCAGGGGCGCCGTCCTGATGGCTGCTGCCTGGCAGGGTGCCAGCAAGTCACTGGGGATTGGTGCACCTGCATGCAAATGGGGCCATAATGACATGCAAATGGCCCCATTTGCACCTCTGCATACATTATGGCCCCATTTACATGTGCACTTTTAATATCGCATTTGTTGCACATAGCGCAATGGAACTTGCACTAAGCGCATCCCCTGCTCCACTCTGGCCACTTGCACTGGTGCAGTGCCACTGCAATGTGCACTGTGGGTGGCCAGGGTGTGATATTCAACAATGCTGTGCCATGGCGCAGCTCTGTTGAATATCACCCGTCAATGCCCTTCCTGCACAGCAAGCTGTGCTGCACCCAGGCTTGCGCCACAGCCTGGTACAGTCTGAATATCGGGCCCAACTGTTTTATTAATACCAATTTGCTCTGTAATTGCAATTGGTGTAATTGTTATAGTTGGAACCTTATTTCATAGATCTGGCTTTTGTATACCTAGCTTTTGTTCTTTTTTTATCACTTCATTTTCTTTTCAAATTCCTTTTCTAGGGTCATGTTTATATCACTAAATGTATTTATTCCACTCTTTGGTGTGCAAGTTTTGTCTCATTCCCTATCATGGACTTATTAAAGTCCAGGAGGTAATTTGTTATTTGCGGTTGTTTTATCCTTTATTTTCCCTTTCACTGTTATCACATCCTCTCTTTTTAGTTATTTTTTCAAAGGTCTATTGCTTTTTAACTCCTTATTATTTTTAACACTTTTTCCCTTTGTCATTTTCCCCAACAGAGGAGTGGGGTAATATCTAATGAATCTGGAACAGATTGACTACTGGTACAGACCGGCATTCTCTTAACCATACCTTGTCCTAATTATACTACAATCCAATGCTCCTTAGGGTGTTAGAACCAATTATGCATGCTGGTGTCTCAGAACCCTGGGCAATAATACACAAGTCAATGCTTCTAAACCTCAAGTACTATACTATGTAAATTTGTATTTGTAGTTAATAATTAATATTATTAGTTTGAATGCTATCATCATGCAAAATGTGTAGAATTGTGCAAACTTGTTAAAAGAATGTCCCTATTGGTGTACCAAAGCTATAAAATACTCTTAATAAATATCATATATTACTCTATATAACCTTTAGATGATCACATATAGTTTACCACTTCAACTCAGTATCCTGGGAAAAAAGACAATTAATATTAAATAGCAAATTAGTTTCCAGAAATGTCCATTTTGTCTTTCAAGAGTCTTTTTCTGGTTTCTGCTTCTTATTCCTGATTATTTGTTCCTTTTCACAGGTTTTAAAACAGAATTTCATAAAAGTCTGGAAAAGTCTAGATCTCACCCAACTCCAACAAGTTGGTTAACTAGGATCTGCAGCTTATCCATTGGGTAGGGACATGGGCAGACAAGGTGGGCCAAGCGGTCCTTATCTGCCATCAAATTCTATGTTTTGATGTTTCTATGTTTCCAACTCAACTCCTTGGTTTTGTGTTCCAAATACTTTCTCTCTCTGTCTGCCAAATTAAGCTTGTTTTCTAGTTTCAATTTGAGAGCTGGTTTAATTGAATTGGAATAGGTTCTATTCCCTTGTATAAGCTGCTTCAGTGTCTTCTCTTGGTTCCCAAAAGAATTTAAGCCCTGTAGAGATCTTAGTCCACAATTTGAGGGATTCTATGTCACTTGAACAAACAAAATTAGTATTCACTGCAAATATGGCCAAAGCAGTTTTGCTAGTAAAATATATGGCTTAAAACTATAAAAAAATATCATATATTATGCAGTCACAATACACTTACTGGTTAACTTTGTGTTATAATAACTGGCCCAACTTTATTTCTTTTTCAATTTTCTATCCTTTGCAACTGGTTACTCTTTCTGAAACGCTGTCTTCTTTCAGTTTTACACCAATTTATTTTCCATTCTGCCTTGTAAAATCCTGCATGGTATACCTTAGTTACCCATCTGGTGAGGAAGAAAAAGGCAGAGCTTGATAAGTCATTCCTGTTTTCCGTCACACTACCCTCGTTTCACTTACAAAATTTTTTTTTTTTTTAAAGTTATCTTTTCAGGATCTCTTTCACAACCTCCTCTTTTCCCTTCTTATTCTTTTCAGGTTATCTGAGTTTTGGCTCTGATTCACTTGTGTGTTGTGTGCTTATGTGCTGCTTGCAGTTGCTCTCAATCTGCCTGTTCACTCTAGTTTAAAGATGGCACTTCTAACTCAAGACACCACACAAGTTCCCTTAACCTGGCTCCTGGGCACATGAGTATGTGTCGAATCAGAACTAGAGCTTGGTTACTCTTTCTTGTTTTTAAAGCACCACTATCCTAATTTAACTTTTGGACTACCGTTTCTAGTAATGTATCAGTAATACAGGACATGCAAACCGTGTTTAATAGTTTTAACTTTGCCATCTCCACTATTTTGCTTTATTCTACCCACTCAATCTTGCTTAAAAATTAGCTCTGACTTACACAGTAATGTTTAAAATCTAAATTTAAACTCTCACACTGGTTAAGCACCTTAAACACATTAATGAAGCAAATGTCCATTCAGATGTGCATTTAGGTATCCACAATGTGTGAATATTAACATATAAAAGGTATAAGGGGTGGAGTATAATATGAAGCCAGGCCAGAGCTCTCTGCAGAGCCTTCAGGGCTACTTTTCTAAACAGGTACTGGCTCCTTGCCACCACCATGGACTCCAGCCTCGGTGGAAAGACCTCCTGCCAATGGCTTCTCTTGTCATCTCTGAGGACAAGCCAAAGTTAGTCCAGAAAGGTCAAAACTTGTTAAAAAATGTGGCAATGGTGGCATACCTTTACTAAATATTTATAAGGCTTGTTCTGACTCCTGCTGCTGCAGCTCCTCCACAACTGTTCAGCGATGGTTGTTCTCTTGGCTTACTCCACTTGCACCAATGGCCTTCAGCAATCACCCAGAATTCTTCAGTCATGTTACTAGAAGTCAAGTCAGTAGCTCATTAGACACAGTCACTATTGCAAATAATTCACATTCTCCATCAGTTGCAAGTATCAAACAGTTGTTTGATAGGTTGAAATGTTCTTTAGCAAAGGGCTTAATTTCATGCTGGCAGCATGTTGCATTCTCTAGTTACAAACAAAGTTTTCCATACATATTAAACCAATTTGAAATTCAATTCAGTTTGTTTTCTCTTCTTGAAGGTAGCTGCTCGGTGTAAAGCAGTATCACTAGGTTGTAAATTTTGATATGCCATGGAAGCATGTGGTCACTAGGCAACCTTAGATTGTTTTTCTGCTCCAAAGGAAGATTCAAGGATCCATAATATTGCCCTCTCAAGGGGTCCCAGTTTATGGATACCTTCCTGTTTTAAATGGAGAGTCATAGTAAAAGATTGTTATATTCTTCTGTCTCCAGGTCAGAGTATATTTTAACATCTGAGACTGCATACCATCAGCAGTGCTGGCAGAGTCTCTGATACCTAACCTGGTAAGATGGCTGCTGCAACATTAAACACTCTGCCTTTTCTGCCTGCAGCACCACATAAAAATACAAGCGCGCTGACCAGAGATTGTTTCCTGACCTGGAAAGACTGTTGCTGCACTGAGTTTTACCCTGTGTTTTCAACCTACTGCCTGCTACAGATTGTTCAATAAGACTTGGACATTTGTGAATGAAGAGCTTGAACTTCTGCAATAGTGCCCAGGGCATTCAGACTAACTGTGGTGGTTCTGGGGGCTTGGCAGTGAGCCAATCCCTAGCGGGGTTTCCTCAAGAGGTGGGGCCTTCTGCCTTTAAAACCAAGTGCTTGCCACACAGCATGAGCATGAGTGGCTGTGCCACTCAGTAAAAATATTTGTTAAGATTATTTCTACCTGAAATTAATAGTAAGATCTGTTCTTTTAACTGTATGACTAGTATAACAAGGTATTAGATTTTTAGAGATTAAGAGCTCTCTTGGTACTATTTATACTTTATATGTGAGCTGAGCTTTGTATTGAGGACAAATCCTTTTTCTTTTAAGTAGCATTGAAGATAGAATTAATAGGAAATATCTGAACATCTAACAAAATTATTACATCGACAAGGGAGGCACTTTTAACAGTCTTGAGAGTAGTACTGTTTTGACTTTAGTGGAAAGACATTGTGCAACCCAATATTAGTAATGTAATTATTTTATTTGATATTACTAGATGCTGTTGCCCTGCCTCACAGACCAAGAAAATGCCATAGCAGTGCAAGAAAAAGAAACTGAGACTTACTGGCCCTACAAATACTATTAAAAATGAAGTTGGGATTAGTTTAAAAGAAGAAATACATTCTCATGGAGAGGATATGGCCTGGGTGGCAGGACATTAGTCTTAAATCCTTACATTTTGCACAGACGACTACAGGGACAACAGGAAGGTGTAACCATGCTCCTATTAATGTGCGGAAGAAGTGGAGCTAAATCCTGGACCTGAAGTATATAAAATTAAAATTATGCTTGATAATGCATGTAGCCTAGAGACAAAAATGACTTACTGAATCTAATGGTAGTAGAACATGCCCCGATGTATTAGGACTTACAGAGACTTGGTTAACAAACAAAATGGAGGATGGCAAATTTAGCTTGCCTAGGCATACATTATATCGATCAGATAGACCTAAAAGGGGGTATATTGTATCTTAAAAACTGGTTAGGTAATATGGAAATAACTGTTAAAGGTAGTGAAAATAATATTGAATATATAACAGTCAGAATTAATAAATTGAAGACTATTTTGTAGTAATTTACTCACCACCTAGAGTAAAAAGCAAGTCTATTGAAACTGTGATTACCAAAATCCATAGTGTCTCAGGTGATAGTCTATTGGTAATTATAGGATTTAAATTGTAATTGGAAAGGTCCACGAGGTACACAGTTGAAACAAATAACATTGTTATTAGGTGTAACACAACACATAAATGATCCCACAAGATATACCAAGACTACAAAGAATGGTACCATTTTGGATTTGTTATTTATTTTCTCTTCAATATCTGTAGATGACTCAGGTGTCCTTTTCCCTCACTTCAGTGATCTCAACTTGATTTGGGAACAATAAAATGTCCCAAATACAGGAAATAATTAGTTACACAAACTATACCTGGGTGAGGGATTATAGAAATATTTCAGAAGATTAGATTATAGCTAGTATAGCACAGGAAAACTGGGGCAGCTGTTTACTTATACCTGAGTAAGATTTATCAGTATGGTATTTTACTGAAACCTTCAACATTATTTGTGACCTACATGCCCCAAACAAGAAAAGAAAAGGAAGCAAGCTAGGCTTCTTTGGATTAATGAAAGACTGTTGAAAAGGATAGGGGTTTAAAATAGACTCTGGACAAAAGCCAAAAAAGTAGATTAGACTCCGACTGGGTCCTCTTCAAAAATAAGTAAAATAAATGTAGACAACAAATTAGGAAAGCCAAGGCTTTATGCTATCGAAACAAAATGTCCTGTGAGAAAGATCCTGTAAGTTCTGACAAAATATTAATAGTTTGTTAAGGCCATGAGGTACAGATCAGACAAAGAAGTGTAATGTGAAATTCAACATCTTTATTGTTTTGATCATAACACATAACTCATAAACAATTCCCAGGCTAATCATACAGAAAAATAACCAAAATGGAGATGGGTTACCATAACACCAGACTGCCTCTGGATCAAGTAAAACCAAAATAACAGTACCAATACACCTATAAAACCCCTCCCTCCCCATCTCACCCCCCACCCAACCCCCCTCCCCTGGAGTATGCCTGATATACATAACAAAACAAAGAGAAATCAAGAATTATAAGCCAGCAGTTAACAAATGCCAAAAATAAATAAAACAACTAAAATAAGCAGAGTCATGCATTATCAATATCTCAATTTAGGTATAAGGCATATAATTTACCCCATTTCGATTAAAGGCATCCATACAATTCTGGGAACTGGCTATCAGCCTCTAGGTATTGAAACAAAGTAACATTTCTTTCAACCATTCTGCGTATGTTATAACCAATTGGTCCACCCAATGCTTAGAACCAATCTTTTGACTACAGTAGAAATTAAGGCCATATGAAATCTACATTCCTTAATCTTAATGGTCAAAAACATCCCAAGAATACATATCTCTATAGTAAACAAGTCCCCAATCCCAGTAGAGGATCTAGGTTGGATTGAATTGTAGTCCAAAGTGGTGCCACCTTGTCACAATGCCAAAAATATGAGTCAGATTCCCTTCAGATGTACCACATCTGGTACAGATTCCACAGGAAGCCTACCCAATTTGGCTAGTTTGACAGGTGTATAATACATATTGTTTAGGATATGATACTGAATGAGTCTATGCCTGTCTTGGGTAAGGTATCTATGCAAATCCTTCCAGATCTGACTCCACATAGGAATAACATCAGACAGGAGGAAGTCCAAATTTTAGAACTCAGGAGGGCATTTGAGAATTTAATTCCCAAGAGGAAGAGTAAATCACTGATATTCCATGGGGCTTATTGGCGTATGCCTGTACCTGTTCAAGAAGGGCCTAACCTGAGACTGTTTTAAATGGTTCCAAAGTTGGACACCATAAGGTGCCTCAGCTGGAAAGCTTTGAAAATATATTTCTGAGGAATATTAAATTTAGCCATTATATCAGGAGATGAAAGGAGAGTGGTCTGACAGAACAGATCTTCCACTAAGAGCCCTGTAGCTGAGGAAGCCAATCAAGGGAAAGCAGCGATCCCCTATTTTAATATTTGGGTTCCGAGTAAGGGGTTGAGCCATGTCCTTTTGGATGAAATGTTAAAAATTCCAACATTAGGCTAAAACTTTAATAGAGACTCCTACCACCAAGTTTTGTATGGAATTTGGCAACACGGAACTAGTGGAGAAGAATAGTCAAGAAATTGAGATCATGTAAACCAAAGCTTCCTCTCTAATTGTAGCCAGATTGGAAGGTGCCCATTGGCTGTATCTGAGAACATCTCCCCATTTTAGACAGGTGACTCGCCCAGTAGTAGAAAATGAAATTGGGAGGCGAAGTCCACCTAGTTCCTTAGGAAGGCTGAGTTTTTATGAAAAGGCGTCTGGGATGTTTGCCTGCCAAATAAATTTGGAGAGGGTGGAATGAAATTGTCAGAAATAGGACATTGGGAGCCAGAGATTCATTAAATTTAGGGGTAAAAAGACAGGGGAGCACATTCATTTTAACAATGCTGATACGACCCCATCGAGAAGAGGAGGTTTACCCATCTTTGAAAATCTTGCTGAATGTTAGTTATTAAGTCATCTAGATTAAGTTTCCTGAGGGTCTCTGGGTAGTTAGTGAGATGTATACCCAAATATTTAATTGAATGAGGAGACCATTTCATGCCCAGATGAGCGAAGTTAACTTGATGGATAAGGGCATTTAAAGGAAAAATCACAGTTTTCGATAAGTTTGGTTTATAGTTGGCTACGAGTCCGAACTGTCTGATGATTTGTAAAGCATGTGGTAATGATACATCAGGATAGGACAAATGAAGGAGAATATTATCAGCATACACTGAAAGGGTCAAAGACTGTTGATACACTGAACAGCTCATAACCTGGGGAGCTTAATATTAAGTAAAAGGGTTCCAGATATAAATTAAACAAAAAGGAGATAAGGGACAACCTTGCCTGGTGCCAGTAAATAAAGAGAACCATGAAGAGATACACCATTACAGTAAATTTTGGCGGTGGGGGCTCGTAAACCGTCTGTATCCATCGAATAAAACTGTTGGGAAGCCCATTTTCTTCAGAGTTGCCCAGAGAAACTCCCAGCTTACCCTGTCAAAGGCTTTTCTGCGTCTAATGAGATTAGAGCCATGAGAATCTGGGAGCTCTGGGCAACCTGAAAGATATGTGAAAGGGTCCGCAGATGATCTGCTGAGGATTGGCCTGCACAAACCCCACCTGCTCAGGACTCAACAAATGAGACCAAACCCTTTTGATTCTAAGAGATAACATTTTGTTAGGATTTTGATATCATAATTTAAAAGTGAAATTGGGTGGTAGCTGGCTGGATCATTATGTGGTTTGTCGGACTTCAGGATAAGAACTATCGTAAGCTTCCAGCAAGGTGGGATCTAGGGTATCCAAAGTGAACATGTATTCAAATAAGTTTAAGAAGGGGCTAATTCTTTACAAAGGTTTTGTATAAGTTGGAGGAAAGCCATCATGTTCTGGTGATTTATCTAATGCAAGCCCCTTGATTGCCTCCTCTATCTCCCCTAAGGTAATTGGGGAAGACAGAGTCAGACAATGATGTGCCTGGAGAGCGGGAGGTTAAGGCTGTCGAGATATTGTTCAATACATGAGGACGAGACCTGTGAGGGACTTTACTGTATAAGTCTTTATAGAAGTTCTCAAAACCTGAGAAATATCACGTGGGGAAGTCTTAATAGAGCCATCTGAAGCTAGCATGGAGGGACTAGCCTCCGGACTCTCTAATTCCAGTAGACGGAGGGCTAGCATTCTACCCGGTTTCTGCCTTGGTCAAAATAGCAGGCCTTAGTTTTAGGATGGTGTATTCTGCCTTTTCTTTTAATAAATCTGCGTATTTGTTTCTAAGCTTCAGTAGGGTTTCCAAGAGACCTGAAGGGGAGGATGTGGATAGGTATTTTCAGCCACCTTGATTTGATTTGACAGAGAGAGATAATTCTTGCCTCCCTTTGCTTTTTCTGTTTGGAAGCCAACAATGAATTCCCTAATGAAGCATTTAAAGGAACACCATATTTGATCCTCCTTTTAATGGAGCCCTTATTAATATCCATATAGGAAGAGATTGAATCCTAATATGAGAGATTATACATTCCTCTTTTAAGAGTTGTGTGTTTAATTTCCAGGTAGTGTCCCTCTGGATGCTCGGGTCAGGGGAGATCACTAGCCATGCCATCGAATGGTCCAATATAACAATTGGTTTGATTCCTGTCTGGTGAAGGCCAGCTAAGAGTGAGGTGCTGGTTAGAATGTAGTCTAACCTGGACCACGACTGGTGGACCTGGGAATGAAAGGAGAAAAGCTGACGGAGGGATTAAATAGGCGCCATGGATCGCACAGTCCCAATAACCCCATAAAGTCCCTCAGGGCTTGCTGCGGGGGGATAGGGGCTTTAGTGGCCTGTAAGTTCTGTCTAGATCTTGTGTTGGAGGATATTCCAATCCCCCAATAATTAACCTGGAGGGCAGAAATCTGCTCAGCTTGTTGGCCAAGCACATCAGGAACTCCGATTGCCACCAACTGGGCCATAAACTGCACCCAATACCACCATGATGTTGTTAAGCGTGTCCTTAACTATGATAAATCTGCCTTCCGGTCCGATAAACTTTCTTCTGCTACAAACGAAATATGCCTCTTGACCAAATTGCCACCCCCTACTTGCTGATGACCTACAGGCAGTAAAATTTGGGAAAATCCCTGTCTCGTAACCCATTTGTTTCAGTAGCTAGAAGGTGGGTTTCCTGCATCAAAAGAATATCTATATTTAAGAGAGCACAATTTTGGAGAACCTGATATCTTTTAGTCATGTCTCTGACTCCTCTAACATTCCATGTGGCAATTTTAGTTGGTACTAAAGTCATTACCAATCTTCTTGAGAAAAATAATCATGTGTCAGTAGTTGAAAAGAGAACCCAAAGGCACACTCCAGTCCCTCCCTCCCCTCATCCCCCTTTGAGCAAAGGTAATCTTAAGGCAAGAAAACCCTCCTGGCAAATTCTCTTGTATGCCTGTAAAACTGAGAATAAGTATAGGGATAACCACTTCCTTTTAATCTCTGATGCTGCAGTCATCAAGAAAGGCATCTGAATCATAAAACCCCCTCCCCCACAACCCCTCAAACTATATGCAAAATGTCCCAATTTGAAGGTAGTTTTGGATATCCTAATATCCAGTATAAAGGACCAAACCAATAGCGTCCTTCCCTGGGAAGCTAAAGTTCCATTTAAGTGCCAGGTCTGATTGTTGGTGCCAGAAACTACCTCAAAGAGATATACCAGAAGTATTTGAGATTTGCCATGTTCTCTAAGCTTCCCTGGGAAAACGCCTCACCCCTTCTCTGGTGTGGTATGCAGTTCTCTCCAAGCCTGCTCCATCCCGAACCCCCACCCACCAACCCCTTAGAAGAGACCGCAAATGTACACCTAAATAGGTTAACTGGACTCAACAAAATTATTAGAAAGGGCATAAATTCAGACCCAAGGAAAGTGAGAGTCAATCTATCTTAACGTAGTTCATCGACCTACTTAAGATCGAGTGCTGCTCCAGATGATATCAATTGAGTCCCATGTAACTTTATAAGACAGACCTCAGGGATAGAGGTCTCAGAAATCCCTACCGCAAGCGTTGTTACAATCTGTGGGAATGCTCCCACCTCGAAGGGTGGGGAAGTGATCGGGGACCTAAAATTGATGGGACAAAACAACCGTCCCCATTAGTGGTGCAGGAAACTCATGCTAAACAAAGGTTTCTACCCCCTTCCCTCAGGAACACACTGGCATTCCACCACTGAATTAGGCCTACTAGGCCTCAAGGCCTCCCGACCCCCGTGACCAGCCTGAGAAAGGCAAAGAGAAGGAAGAGAAAGGGAAAGAGAGAGGGATCCATCAACAGGTACACAATTTACTCCAACAAGATTAAGATTGAAAGCCTTTGGTAATTGTGCTAACAGTTCAGCCAGTCTTAAATAGGTTAAGTAGCTTGACTGCGAGATCCGTGGCTGCCTGCTCCGAGGATTCATAGGAAAGCCATGCTCCCTCAATTGCCACCTGTAATTTAGCTTGGTAGACCATCTTAAAGTGAATTCCTGCAGCTATTAACTAGCTGATCCAATGGTGGAATGCTGATCGCTTTGGCGAGTTTCAAAGGGAGATCCTGAGTTATCCTCAATTTGGCATTGCCCCATAGGATGGCTTGGAGCTCCTTTGATTTGGAAATGACGTGTTGCTCAGTAGCTTAGAAATCTCACTATTATTGGCCGTGGTGGTGATCCAGGTGGAGGTTTCGGCCTGAGAGAACCATGAGCCCGTTCTATGTGGTACTGTGGGTTTAGTGGGATGGGCCGATGATCTTAGTGAGAAATTTCTAGAGAAAACCGATAGCATCAGCACCTTCCTCTGTTTCAGGTAGGCTAATATCAGGACATTATTCCTTCTACTTCTCCCTCCAAGTCTTGGTTTTCAATTGAAGCTTATTAAGCTATTGCCGAAGATGGACAATTTCAGGATCCTCTTCTCCTTCCACCTTTCCAGAGAGGTGGTTCTCACTTCAGAGTCTCCCATTCTTAGCGACAGAGAACTTAGGTCTCCTCAGAGTGATTTCAATTCAGCTGAGATGTCTTTGAGAGTTTCTTTAAAAGGCATCAATTCTTGAAGAAACGATCTTCAGTTAGGGGAATCGCTGAGGAGCTGGAGGAGCCTGATTTAGAATACTCCCAGAGCTTTGATGTTTAGATTTTTAGCTGTTTTTTCTGGGGTAGCGAGTGGAGTGTGTCTAATTCCGGCCTGTTTCATCTCGGCCCCATCTCGGTTATAAGACCGAATACGTTACAGAAAATGGACACAGTAGCAGTCGCTAATGCTCTGAATACCAAACGATGTGAGCCAGGGTCTGGAGCTCGCCCTGTAATTTTGGTATGGCAAAATAAGCTTTTAAAAGAGGTTGATAGGCGGAGCTTCAGATTAGTGCTGCTTCTAGGTGCCCTGCATCACGTGACCAAAAGAAGTGTAATCTGAATGTAGAAGAGTTATTAGTTGAGGAACTCTCAGGAGTAACAAAAATACTAAATTATTTTTGTGGACTCAACAGGGTATAATAGTAAACCTGAATCAATGGACCAACATGATGACATGTTAACAGAAGAAAATATACTCAAACGCCCACCCTTTAGATTTAGAATGTTGGGTATAGCCAAGGTTTGCAAGGGTTCTGAAAAATCAATATACATAAATATGCAGGACTGGACGGTATAGAGGAAGATTTGTCAGGATGGCGGCAAACCAAATAGCCCCTGTTATAAACCAAATATTTAATTGGAGCTTGCAAGAGGGCTGTTTCCCTCAAATATGGAAAGAAAGTAAAGTTGTCCCAATTTTAATGGGAGTCAGTTCAGATGTAAACAACTACAGACCAATAGCACTTTTGTCCATTTTATCCAACTGTTTGGAAAGACACATTCATACACAAATTATGGAGTATTTGAATAAGTATAATTTAATAACACCTTTTCAATCGGGATTTCACAGGGACATTCAACTACATCGGCTTTGCTAGAATTCAGTAATTTAATTAGCACATCAATGCACTCTTGCTTGGAAACTGCTGTCATTTTATTGATTTATCAAAGGCGTTCAACCTGGTGACCAGCCCCATCCTTCTACAGACAGCCAAAGGATGAGAATCACAGAAGGGTCCTGGAGATGGTTGCAGTCTTACCTGGGGACCATACCCAGAGGGTGTCAGTTATGGGAAGTATGTCCCCAGTAGAGACATTAAAGGAGTACCCCAAGGTTCCATCCTGGGACCCTTGTTATTCTTGATATTTAATAACAGCTTGCCTCAGGTGGTACAGTACTTCCAAGTAAGACTGTATGCAGATGACACCACCTTAATCACAACTGGCAGTTGCATCCAGGAGCTTCAAATGAGAATGCAGGCTGATTTGATAGTTTGAGGGGTGGCTCGCCAGGTTGGAGATTATTTGAATGCAAAGAAAACTAAACTTTTGCAATTTACTTCTAAACAAAGAACTTTACCCAGATTTATATATACATAGAAAAAGACAAAAGGTTGGAACAGGTCAATTACTATTGCTACTTGGGAGTTACATTTGATGCCAATATGTCCTTGGTGAACATATAAGTGCACTGACCGAAAGGATTAATAAAAATAGGTGCCTTCCTTAGAACCACTGGATGCTTGGGCAGGAATGATCGAAAAGAGTGGCTGAACAATTAATATTACCAGTTCTATCATATGGGGAGTTACTATATCACACTGCTAACAAACAACTAACAGTTAATCTAGATAAGGTACATTATAGATTAGCTAGGTATTACTACAATGTAATATACAAACCCATCATTGCACTTTACTGTCCTCATTACAATGGCAGTCTCTAGAAATAAATCATATTAGATCTTGACAAAGATAGTTTAGCAATATCATGTATTTTCCCAAACCATGACATAAATCGAATATTGTTCAATGGGGTTGGCTGGGTTACAGAGGACAGTAAAGAGCAGTTCATATAAACAAAATGTTTCTCCCTATTATCAAAAACAAACATGGTGAAAGAACCTTGAGATTTCAAGCAGCCAGATATTGGAACATCTTACCTTACTCAGCTCAAACATCTGCATCATTAGATTTATTTGTGCAGGAGATAAATAGCCTGAAGAAAATTGACTGTACATGTTATTAATGTACAAATGCCAATATTGTTTAGTCAGTTTCAAAGAAACTTAATCATTCTTAGGACTATACCTAATTATGAAAAATCTTTGCCTGTAATAGTTATAATGGACTGAAATGAATTAGTAAATATTAACAGCTATTTGACCTTATCTAGATTACATAATCTGTATTCAGAAGGATTTAATAAATTGTCTATGTGGATTTTGTCTTGATTGTGTGAATGGTATTTAGTGAGATAGATGATCCGAGGTATTAAGTCCTGAACATATATGTAATGTATTTTAGAATCTACTTATTTATATATATAGTACAAGTATATCTTTAGGTAACATTGATACTGACAGGGCTGTCTTGAAAACTGGGTTGCACAACCTAAATGACATGTCTTTCTGTATAAAATAAAGTTTTACTACACTACTACTACTAGATGCTATGTCTCCTAATTTCCAGCTAGGCATGATTTTTAAACCTCTTCTCAGAGACAATTTTCTCCTTGGTTAGAGAGCTCATGTAGCCAGGAATTTAAACCAGTTGTCTTTGTATTATATGAACATATACATAGTTACATAGACAGTGTCGGCAGATAAAGGCCTATGGAACACCCAGCCTGCCCATTTGAGCTTGTAAGTTCAGTTTATGTTTTCCAAGAAGTCTGTTGCCCCTTACCCTGACCTCCAGAATTCCTTTATGTCTATCCCATGCATTCTTAAATCCGTGATTGTTTCAGCCCCCACCACTTCCTCTGGCAGCGTGTTCCACTTGTTCATCACCCGTTCTGTGAAGAAATTCTTCCTCACGTTTCCTCTAAATCGTCCTCCCTCCAACTTCAGCCCATGCCCTGTGTCCTGGAACAATATGGAATATGAAGAATGTCAGCAGCTGCAGGCCTGATCATCTATCTAGTCTGTTCGTGTGTAGCTAGCAGTCTGTTACACTGCAGCAGCTCCCCCATCTCCTACCTGCATATCAATTTCATGCTCATACTAGCAGTTACCCCTCCCCAGTGCCTCATTGGCAACCTTCCCCTGACTTTGTCCCATCCTCTCTTAAAACTTCCATTGTCTTCAAGGATACTACCTCCTCAGGCAATGCATTCCATCATGTCACCACTCTCTCCATGAAATAGTACCTTCTCATTTTCCTTCTGAATCTACCACCCTCCAACTTTAGATTGTGCCCCTAGTGTCCCTCCCTCTCCTTAATCTTAAAATTCCCTTTGTACCATCTTTATTTATGCCTTTCATATATTTGAAGGTTTCTATCATGTCTCCTCTATCCCTCCATTGCCTCCAGGGAGTACATATTGAGCTCCTCAGTCTCTCACTATCGGGTTTGTCCTCCATACAGAGGATCATCCTGGGAACTGTGCATTGCCCCCCTGGCAATTTAACATCTTTCTTTAAGTAGGGTGCCAGAACTGCACACAGTACTCCAGGTGCAGCCTCACATGACCTGTATAGTGACAGGATGACCTCCCTCTCCTGAATGTGATTCCTCTGGCAATACACCACAGCATCTTATTTGCCTTAGCTGCGCTTTTCTGTACTGCACTGAATGGTTCATTTGCCATGTTATTATCACCCCAAGATCTTTTCTCTCCTCTGTAGGGATAACTGTACCCCCAGTCGGTAATGATACTTGGGTTTCTTGCCCCAAGTGCATGACTTTGCACTTTGCATTGAACCCCAGCTGCCATGTTTCTAACCAATGCTCGAGTCTAGCCAGATCATCTTGTAGCCCCTGCCTCCCTTCTGTGTTGTCCACCACTGCACCTGTCTTTGAGTCATCTGCAAAAAGCCTGATCTTATTCTTAATCCCATGCGAGATGTCAGCAATGAAAATGCCAAACAACACTGGACCCAGTACCGAGTCCTGTGGTACCCCACTAGTTATGACTGTTGGAGTTGAGCATTCTCCCTTATGACTAACCTCTGCTTCCTGTTATTCAACCAGTTCCTGATCCACTCCACCATTTTCTCCCTGCTCCCTTGTATCTCAACTTGCTAATCAGTCTCCCATGTGGCACTGAATCAAAGGCCTTGCTGAAGTCTAGATACAAGACATCCACTGCTTCGGCCCCTGTCAAGCGCCCCCAGTCCCCAGTCATAAAATTCCACCAGGTTGGTCTGACAAGACCTCTCTGAGACAAACCCATGCTGTCTGTTGTCCTGGAGACCATTCACCTCCAGAAAGGTTACTAGCCTTTCCTTAAGGATAGTCTTCATTAGCTTCCCCACAATAGATGTAAGGCTGACTGGTCTATAGTTGCCTGCTTCATCCTTGGGACCACTCTTGTGGTGGGCACCATGTGCACCATCCCCCAGTCTTGGGGACACACTCAGTTCAAGTGAGGTGTTAGAAGTCTGCTAGTGGCTCTGCCAGGACCTCAGCTAGCTCCTTCAGAACCCTGGTGTGTATACCATCTGGGCCAGGCACCTTATCTACCTAAAGGGTTTTAGGCCTTCCATTACCCTGTTTGCTGGCATTTCCCCATCAGTTAACCCCACCCTCCACTGTGTCCACCCCATCCCCTGAGGCATTGGACCACGCTTCTCCCTGGTAAACACAGAACAGAAGTCAACATTATAAACACAGAAACATAGAATTTGACAGCAAATAAGGACTGCCTGGACCATCTAGTCTGCCCATTTCCCTACCTGATGGTTAAGCTGCAGATTCTAGTTAATCAACAGCTTACTTCCTCCTACCCCACTAGAATTGGCTTATGCCTGTCCCATGCATTCTTGAATTCTCCCACTGTTCCTGACTCCACAATCTCCTCAGGAAGGCTGTTACATGCATCCACAACCCTCTGTGTGAAAAAATACTTTCTAACATTACTTCTGAGCTGTACCCCTCTATCTTCAAATTGTGCCTCCTTGTTCTTGTACATCTCTTCTTCTGAAAGATGCTACCCTCTTGTACTTGTTAATTCCTTGAGATACTTGAAAGTTTCTATCACATCTCCTTCTCCCTCCTTTCCTCAAGGGTATATATATTAAGCTGCTTTTAGTCCTCTTTCAGATGTCTTCTGGTGCAGACCCTGCACCATTTTGGTTGCCCTCCTCTGAACAGCCTCCACGCTGCCTATGTCTTTGTGGAGATGAGATCTCCAGAATTGCATGCAGTACTCCAGATGGGGTCTCACCAACTGTCTGTACAGAGGGATAACAACTCCTGTTTTCTACTGTTGATGCCTCTCCCTATGCATCCCAGTATCCCCAGCCCTCCTTACTGCCTTCTCACGTTGCTTGCCCACCTTTAGGTTATCTGATATAATTGCTCCTAGGTCTCTTTCGATTTTTGTTGTTATTAACTCACCCTCCCCATTATGTACTCTTCCCTGGGTTTTGTTTCCCATATGCATTACCTTGCACTTCTTGCATTGAATCTGAGTTGCCACATATTTGACCTTGCCAAGTCCCTTTTCATCCTTTCCACCCCACCTTGTGTATCAACCCTGTTGCAGATCTTTGTGTCATCTGCAATTTGCAAGAGGCATACCTTTCCTTCCAGGTGCTCTCCAATGTCACTTATAAATACATTAAAGAGGACTGGTCCCAGTACTGAACCCTGTGGAACCCACTAGTTACCCTCCTTTCATCACTGTGGACTCTGTTTACTATTACCCTTTGTGTCCTGTTGTCCAGGCAGTTTTTATCCAGGCTACCACCTTGACACCCACTTCAAGGCTGGCTAACTTAGTATATTAATCTTTTGTGTGGAACTGTGTCAAATGCCTTGCTAAAATCTAGGTTGGCCTTTTGCACAGCCCCTCCTGGTCTACTACTTTGGGGTCACCCAGTCAAAGAAATCTATTAGGTTCATCTCACATGACCTTCCTGCTGTGAAACCATGCTGCCTTGGGTCCTGTGCCCACTGGCCTCAATTCTTTCCTTCAAAGTGATTCCTTCATTTTCCCTACCACTGAGGTCAAACTAACTGGTCTGTAGTTTCCTGCCTCTGCCCTGCTCCCACTTTTGTGAAGTGGAATCACATTGCCCTCCTCCAGTCCTCAGGTACCACCTAATCCTCCCATGATTTGTTAAAGAGAGTAGTCAATGGTGTTACTAGTTTTACCCTTAGTTCTTTTAGAATTCTAAGGTGAATCCCATCAGGCCCCATTGCTTTGTCCACCCTCAGTTTCAAGAGTTCTTTCAAAACCATTTTTCTGTGAATGGACTGGTATTGACTTCCCATTTAGAGTTTCTCTTTTGAGCACTTCTGCCTGGTCTGCCCTTTTCACCCACCCATCATCTTTTTTGATTCTAACAATTTGATCTTTGCAGCTCCTCCACTCCCTAATGTACCTAAAAATCATTTTCTCCTTCTCTGATACCTTGTGCCAGCCTCATTATACCCCAGTTACCTCAATTAATGATTAGACATTTATAAAGAATATAAAATAGTAATTAAAATTATGCAAAATAATACAATGATAATAAATTATTTTTGTAATTAAAGTGTTGTCCTCACATTTCCCTTTTTTGAATTAAAAGTATTCTGAAATAATACATTCCTAATTCAAAACTGCAATTCTACTATTTGGGTATATAGATTAAGCATCACAGGGAAAATGAATCACATAACATAAAGTTGCATCATCATGTGGTAACTTATGACATCAGTGCATGACATCATCACATGTGACATCATCAGATGTGACATTATTGGATGGGACATCATCAGATGTGATATCATTGAGATGTACATTTATGCATAGAAATATGTGTAGTACTACATGATTAAACACAATTACAACTATGTACACTTTTCCTTTAACTGTTGCAATATTTTCTTTCACATTATTTCAAACCTTTTTCATTTTACAACAATTAACTCTTTGTTCATCATATACAAGTATGAGTATTACAATTAACATTTTCAGTGTGACTCGTTTATTATTTCCACTTTTACACAATCTTGTACTTTTTAATCTTTAGTATCACTGTATGTGTAAGGCCAGTAAGCTATTTATTTTAACATTTCATAAGTTCTGTCCCCTATGTGCTGAAGTTACTACTCATTTGGGCCTTTGTGACTTCTTTATCAGTTTTATCAGGATATCATTCCTTGATTAGAATTTACCTTTTGGTAGTACTTGCATTTTAGTTCACGGTCCATTTGTAGGTCACTTTCAGTAATCATAGTTACATTGGATCATTAAAGAAATTTTAGAAAATGTGCATTGCTAAAGGTGCATTCTGATTGGCTGAAACACCTTTGCACCTTGCTGTTATTTAACAATGCCGGTAAAAACAAGTACCAATTTGGGGTGCCCCATTGCTTAGGTGATCCTTGGGCTACCTCAAATTTCTAAAGGAGCCTCTGCCATTTTCCCCCCACTCATTTAGTGGGTGAGTTGTGGCCAGCCAAGTGCCCCTCTCTGTCAGGCTCGTTTATTTAAAGAACTGTACTGTTTGAAAAAGAGTGAAATCACCCCAACTACTGAGTAAGTCAATATTAATAACAACCAGCATTCCCATTCCCCGTGAGCGATCAACTGGCAAGCACAACAAACCAGCAAGGAAGGAACACGAAAACACAATAAACCTGCAAAGAAGGAACTGGCAAACAGAGCTGTCTCCTCACCTTGTATAATAAAATAAAATAAAAGGCACAACTCACTTAACCATAAACATACAAACAAAACATTAATGTACAGCACTGCCATATGGAATCGTATTTCTTGGTCTTTACATCCTGGATTAACGTGGCTGGTAAGCAAAGTTCATTTAACCGATAGCCTCTTTGGATTGCAAAAAAAAAAAAATTGTCACCACAAGCAACTTGGATGGCAAAACGCTGCTACAGAACACTGTACAACCCATGACAGTTTGCAAGTTGAAATAATATTGGTGTGGGGGAGTTAGTAAAACAGAATGACTTGGTCCTTTAGGGGTGGAGATGACAGATGGAACAGCACACAAACGTAAGGACTACTTTACAAAAAAGTGTTTCTTTTTAAAGATTAAAGGTGATTTCCTCTGTTATTCTAGTATTTTATTTAAATTTACACAAATTTACACACATACCCATTTTCTAAGTTCAATAATACCCTCCAGGGTGGGCATTATAGGATATAATGGACCTTTCAAGGGCTATAAGGTCTTCTGCCTGCAGCATTGGGCCTCATTACACCCCTGGGTGGTCCATTATATCCCAATAACGCCCACCCTGTTGGGTATATTATTGTTACATAAAATCTTTCTACTGTTTCATTACCTTATTGTATTTTCATTAAATCAAAATCAGATTCTTCTTTATTTCCTTGTACATTTTCTTTAACTCATTATTAAAATCAACATTAGAATCAGGCGTATTTGATATTCTTGTATGTGTTTTTAAGATGTTTGTGGTGTTCTGTACTGGCGTACATAAACTGGATCTTTGCTAGGGTTTGTGGAGTCGCTGGTAACATGAAGGTCAGTTACCCGCAATCACTGGTATCTTTTGAAAATATGTCTTTCTGTTGAAATAAATTTTACAAACAAGTTCCTTTCCTTTCCTAATTTAGTTTTACAAGTACATGCTTGATTAACTTGTTCCTTAAAATCAGGAAAAGGTAATTTTCACCTGAATCTACCTTATTTTAATTGTTTCAGCTTTTCATTAGCAACTACATATACTTCTATAAATTCTTTTACTTCATTTCTCTAGAAATATACTCTGGTAGTCCCCCAATCAGTGGATAACCAATTCTGAATCATAAAGAGTCCCCGTCATTACTTCTAACCCACAGTTAGCCTTTATAGTGACAAGCTCTGCTTTTGGATTATGTACTAAAACATGCATTATTCTAGTGCTCATATCTAGGCAAGATGTGGAATGGATCTTTAAATCCATATTACTACCGTAGGTTAGGCACACACAATGCAGTTTTGTCAGACATTTCTTGGCCTTTCTGTACATTAATCCTAACAGAACATTCCTTTACATTATTTATTTATTCTTTGTTAACCAGGTAAGGCCCTCCAGGCACAAGTGTCTGTTTTCAGGGTCAGCCTAGGAGTTTTGAGCTGATTAAGTAACTTGCTCAGAGTCACACAGAATGCAGGTGGAGGTTTTGGGAATTAACCCCAGAACTGCTGGATGTACCAAGATCATTCACAGCTCATTACTCTAACCACTAGGCTATACTGCCAGCCATCTGAAATTGTTGCAGTGAACTCACTTACCACATGGCACACTTGAGGGATAGTTGGTCCAGACCACAAGGCCTGTGGTGTCACTTTATTGGGCATGATCTCCCTTTTATGTTTGCTTGTGCACGCAGTGCACAGGAAACATACTGAGGTTGGTAGAGCATTGCAGAGGTGTGGCAGTGTTGTAGCCAATGCAGGGATATATTGATGGGCACGCCACTCAATCATCAATTAATAGGAAGCTGCCAATGATGGCAGTTTCAGAGTGAGTGCTGCACTTGAAAGAAATCTGCCACTCCAATCAAGGACAGTCTCATCATTGCAGTGGCAGATCTCTTCCCTTTCCCAGCAAGCAGGCACATTCCAGCCATGTGCATTACAGTGCACTGTAATGAGTATGGCTGGAGTTAAAACTCATTTGCTCAGTGTGCCTTTCCGGTGAAACATATTAATTAGTAAATGAATGAGCCACACCGTGCTTTGCATAATGGTGGCTCCTGCCACCCACCACACACTCCCTAAAGCCACCATCAGGGTGTCCAATCCCATGTTGACATGCATCCACCCTCCCCCATTAATGTGGCACACTGGGAGCCCATCCCAGTGTGCCAAACTAATTATATTTCTGACACAGGGATGCCACTCCCAGTCTTAGATGACCTCCCAAGCCCAAACATATCTTTTGCCAACAGCGGGGTGCCCAAACTCTGTATTGGCATGCCCCCCACTATTGTGGCACACTGGGAGCCCATGCCAGTGTGCCAAAGTATTCTTTATCTTTTCTGACACTGGGATGCCCCCTGGTGTCAGATGGGCCCCACACCCCTTTTTCAGCCAGCCTTTGGTTCCCAATCCCCAGGTCGGCATTGATCCCCTCCTCCACTGGTCTGACACACTAGGAGCCCATCCTAGTGTGCCAAAATGTATTTTTCATATCATTTCACCTGTAAAAAGAAAACTGTCCCCCAATGTCTTTTTTAAACCTAAAGAAAAGGAAAATGGTCCCTCATTGTCCTTGCCTCCTGCTCCCCCATGCCTACCCTCCCTCTACACACCCCACCTCCCACCCTCCTCACTCATACTTACCTCTGGAGTCTGGCTGTGATCTTCTGTGGACCAGGAACACATCTGCACTCTTCAAAAGCCGACCGCAAACTGAAGAAAATCATGGTAAGCCCTATAATGAAAATCAATGGTGGGTTTCAACTTAGGTTGATATCGCAGCCATTTTTGGGAGTTTGGTCCCAGATTTTCAGTATGGGTTCTTGTGACCCCACCTCATGAATACTGGCACTATCATTTCATTTCTGAGTCCCCAAAATATGATTTCACTGTTGCTGTGTGGAATCACCTTCGGGACCAATTAATTAAATGATAATGCTACTGTTCATGGTGGGGTCTAAAACCATGTTGCAAGTTTGGTAAAAAACTCCAAAAATGACTGTGTTATGAGTATGCATTAGCGGTTGTCCTTTACTTGTGACTTCACCAATTTTTATATTTTCACTCCAAATTTTCAACATTGCCATTTTTCATACTTTCTTGTGAACAGTACAGCTGTCATTTTTGCATCCTGCCCAAAATATGTTTTTGCACCTGTGGCGCAGAATGGTGCAGTTGCTGTGCAAAATCAACTTTGGGACAGATTAATGAAACCACAGTGCCACTGTTAATGAAGGAGGTACCAGAAAGGCCATGTTGAAAATTTGGTGAAGAAATTCCCCAAAAATTACTGTGTTATGAGCATGCATTACCCAGTTTCGATGCATGCTCGTAACTTCACCAATATTTTATATTTTCACTCCAGATTTTTAACACTGCCATTTTTCCCACCTTCACATGAACAGTACAGATGTCATTTTCATATCCTACCCAAAATTTCTTTTCATACCTGTTGCACCAAATGGCGCATTCTCTTTATGAAATCACCCTTTGGGATTGAGTAACAAATTGATAGTGCCACTGTTCATGAGGTGAGTGCCCCAAAGTCCATGTTGAAAATTTAGAGTGAAAATACCAACAAAACCCAAGATGTTAGGCTTTCCAACTGTAACCGCCACCCTGTACAGACTGACAGGTGTCAGGGGTGTGGTCTGGGGTCAGGCGTAATGCTCATGCCTTTCTGCCCCTATCCTGCAGCCACTGACTGGCACTGAGGTGTGTCTTGGGGTCTTCAGCCTTAACATTCACCCCATTCTCCTATATTGCACCCATCTCAGCTTATTTCCTTATGGAATGGGGCAAACCTAAGGGCCAAAGACCCCAAGGCACATTGTGACACCTGTCAGTGTCTGCATGGTGAGGTGAAAGTGGAATGGTGTGAGCATTATGGCCGACGAACTAAAGGCACACCCTAACACCTGTCAGTCTCTGTAGGGTGGGGGTGGGGTTGGCACTAGTTCAGTACTTCACTGCCATTCCTATTATGCATCTCTCTAACTCCTGCAGTACAATGCCAATACCAGCAAGCAATCATTGGCATTGACAATGCTTGTTTATTTTATGACCACTGAATTTCATTGGCTAAGCTTCTATACACTTCCAGTAGTACAAGTACGTCTAACTCAAGACACATGGGAGATTTCAAACCTTGCATTACATACTGGATGATATATACTCTTTCCCTATCTGGAAGTTCAAGACACCAATGTCCATAATTTTCAAACTTCCTTTGTGGTTTGGAACATTTTGTATCCACTCTTTATTTATTACAAATGTTAAACTAGGCGTCCATCTCTTTAGCACTTTGTAAAACTGTGCACTGATTAGACAGCGCATAGCCTAAGCACAACACAGAATGATCTATTTAAAGTCCTCTGCTTTGACTGGCACCTTAAAGTTTTCTTTTGTTTTTTTTTTAGTGTCTCCTTTTCACAGTCAAAGTCAAAGTTTATTGACAGGAATATACTCCATTGAGCAGATTCATTTACAAGGAGGTCCTGAACATACCATTACACACAGTATAACAAATGATACAAAAATAATACAGAATTGGAATTACAGTGAAACTTGGTAGGTTGATAGCAAAGGTAAATTCATGGTATGACACATGACAGTCAGGTAACACAGTTTTGAATGTACATGATTACAACAGAGCAGCAAAATGCAATCTTGATCAAAGTGCTAGGCATGTAGATTGACTACAGCCTGGGGAAGTATTGAGATAAGGGAGGGCATTTATAGGAGGGCAGAGAGAAATAGAGTGGGGCTGGGTGCATGTGGGAGGAGGAGGCTGACTTGTGAGAGTGAGGTGGGAAGAAGTAGGTTGGATAGATGAGAGGTTGTAAAGGATAAGAGGATAGAGGTGCGGATGTTGAGTGAATAAGAACAGTAGTGGAATGGGAGCAAAGTCGGGGGTAGAGAGGTGAGTATACTTACTTAAACAAGGGTGAGGAATGAATGATACCTAAGGGCATATACAGGAATTGTTACAGTAAGTTTGCTGACAGCTAGTTTCCTGAAGCTATTTGAGGGAGGGTTAGGTTTGTGTTTGAGCCTTAATTGGGCTTTGTTCCAGGCAGCTGGGAGAGCCCATCTTAAGGCCATCTCACCAAACTGGGAGTGGGCGCTTGGTACATCTAACATAATGTAAGAGTTTCCGTGTAGGGGTATAGGCAGGTCATGCAATGAAAGAGACTTGCTACGAAGGGAGTTTTGACAGAAGAACTTTGTAGAGCCAGGTGAGGGAATGGATGAGACATCTAGAAGATAAGGAAGTCCAATCCAAGGAGTCATATAGATCACAATGGTGTGTATGATGGTGTGTGTTAAAGATTAATCAAATTTTCCTATGGTAGAGAATATCTAACCGGTATAGCAAGGAGTCTGAGCAGTGTCCATATAGAATGTCAGCATAGTTGAGGAGAAGGATAAACTTAATCTGGACTAGCCATAACCTGTCATCAGAAGTGAAGAGTGATTTGCTTCTGTAGCAGAAGCCAATTCTTTGCTGCAGTTTTCTTTACAAAGGAGGTGATGCGGGCAGAGAAGGTTAGGTGTTGGTCTAACTCAGCCTAAGTAGTTAAATTTGTTGACTACCTCGAGGTCATTGTTGAGGAGTGTCTTGATGGGGTACTGGGAAGTGAGCTCATTTGAGAGAGCAGTCATATGATTGGAACAGAAGTACATAACATTTGTTTTTGTTTGCATTTAGGAGAAGTTTTGATTGGGCAAGGCTGTGCTGTAGCAGGTCAAACGGACTGGAGCACTATATGGGTTTCAGCTGCTGATGGCCTGGAAAGGTATATCACAGTATCATCTGCAAATAGGTGTAATTTGGCTGTGCTGATGTTGTTTCCAGTGGTGTTTATGTATATCATGAATAGGAGGGTCCAATGATTGAGGCTTGTGGTACTCCTCTCATGAGTGGAAGAGGAGGGAGAGGAAGCCATCTGCTTTTACCTGTTGTAATCTATTTGTTAGGTAGTTATTGAACCAGGATAGTTCAGAGCCAGAAATGCCATGCCAATCTAGCATGTCGAGGAGCACAGCATAGTCAGCTATGTCGAAATGCTTTGCTTAGGTCAAGAAAATGGCCCTGTAACTTGTCTCTTAGCCATGGTAAGGAGCCAGAGGTGGAAGACTAGGTTTGCTGGCAAGTGCACCTAGCTTCACTCTCTTCTAGGTTGCTTGAAAGGACAGAGCAAAGAACCTTACCAGAGCAGCAATAAGGATTAAGGCTTCTTTGGCTAGGCAGGTTTACTGTGTGTTGTTATTTTTATTTTGTACTCACAAGGGATTGTTACTGTTTGTTGCTAACATTTTATTGCTTTATTTTTCTCCGATTCAAATTGTTGCTGGGTATACATTCTGCTGCATTATTACAGGTGTGTCTACTGGTGTGTGCTTACAGATTACTGCTGTAATCTTCTGATTCAAAATTGTATTTTGCAAGGTATATCTTCTGTTACAGCTTTATTTTTCTCTGTAGCAAAGTGTTTCTTACAAGGTATATCTTCTGTGAAATTATTACAGGTGGTGCTTTATAGGTTTCACAGTTTTATCTTCATTAGGATAAGCTTTCAGGGTTACTGCATTTGTTGCAGGCTGATTGTTTTATTCATACCTCCCTGTTTCTTTCATCCGTGGTTCTTCTTTTCAGCAGGGCAAGGGCCCAGCCACCCACCCTCATCTCTAACCACCCACACTATACTACTTTTATAGGGTAGCACAGTCTAACATTTCCTGTAGCAAAGCAGGAAGGGGTAGTTCAGAGGGTATCCACACAGTGACTTCATTTACAGGGCAATAGTAATGTAACTTGTTATAACAAGTTATACAAAAGCAAACGAACAAAACACAAAATCAAACTTTTGCTTTCATTTTCTTCCTTCTAATTACTCTGACCAGGTTACAAACCCAGAAACTTACCTGGAATGGATATCATTAACTGCAGGTACTGTGGAACACTTTTCAGAAGGGCAGTTTAGGATTTAGGACACTGTCATACATGCTGAGCCATTGGAGATCTAAGGGCTCAGCTCCAGGCAACATGGGCAGAGACTACAAGCCTCAAATTGCATATTCAAGAGGAAATATATTATAAGAACCACCTCCATTTCTCCAACATCCAACAGAAGCACCTCGACTGCAGAGGGTAGTTGGTCCGGGAGGTTGGTAGGTGGTTAGGAGGGCAAATAGGGTGCCCCATCACTCAGTGCTCTCCAACATATCACCTCTACAAACCATATAAAACTACAAACAGGTATCTGCCTCTATCTCCGAAATCAATCAAAGGGCAGAGGACACTGCAGAGCAGGACACTGCAACACAGGAGCTAGCACAACAAAACATGCCCAAAACAGAAACCAAAACAAAAAAGCAAAAGAAAATCCAAAAACACTTCGATCATAGGAGACTCAATGATTTGGGAGTTGATACATATCTCCAGCCAAGGGTAATGGTCAGATGTCTCCCAGGTACATCTGCATGGAGACACTGACTGCATTGCTAAAATTGTTCAGGAAGCAGGAGAAAACATTGATGTCCTGGTACACATAGGGACTAACGATCTTGCCAGCCAGTCAGTTGTGTAGACCAAGGAACACCTGACCAGGCTGGGTGACAAACTATCATCCATTTTATCTGGCATCTCCTTCTCTGAGTTCCTGCCAGTCTGGGAGAGAGGGACAGATGGACAGAAGGTCAGAGAAGGGAGATAGGGGAGCTAAACATGTGGCTCAAGGGCTGGTGCCAGGAAAAGGACACAAATTTGTAAGGAACTGGCAACAGTTTTGGGAGCAAACGTTCTTTAAATTTGATGGACTACATCTGACTTAGGAGAGAGTCAGTGTATTAGGGCAGAAGTTTGATGTCTTTGCAGAATATTTAAACTAGCAAATGGGAAGGGTGCAGCACCTGAAACATCAAATGGGAAGAACACTCCTCCCCTCAGCTAGTGGTCAAACAGGAGTTCAGCATGCTTGTTGTTCATTTGCATCACCAGGTAAAGAAAAGGTCTGGCTTCCCATATGATGCACAGAAGAAATGCCGGACCTCGCCAAGTAACACACGAAATCTGACCAGTGGAAAATCATGTACACAAATGCTTGCAGTCTGAGAAACAAGATCCCAGACCTGCAGGCAATAATGACAGAGGATAAACTGGACATAGTAGCCATTAGCAAGACATGGTTTACCAGTAACCACACTTGGGAGACTTGGGTACCTGGCTATGTACTGTTCAGAAGAGAACAAGGTGCAAAAATGGAGGTGGAGCGCCCTTTATGTTAATTAAAATATCAAAGCTACAGAAATTCAGAATACACATAAGGAGCCAGAAGAACTGTGGGTCACCCTGGAAACAGGAAATGGGATAGCCATACAAACTGGGGTTGTGTACAGGCCCCAGACAAGGGAGGACATAGCCATGTTACTGTTCGAAGATATACAAAACATGACAGCTAAAGGAGGTTCTGATAATGGGAGACTTCAACATGCCAGATACAGATTGGTCAATACCAGCAGGGACATCTGCCAGAACTAGACACTTGGTGGATTCCCTGCAGGGGAGAGCCTCAAACAACTAGTACAACAACCCACTAGAGAGAGGACTATCCTAGATTTAGTACTGACTAACAGGGAAAGGACCACAGATCTCCAGGTAGAAGGTCACCTGGGGCCAGTGACCATCACATGATATGGTTCAATTTGGCCACTAGAACAAAATCATTCATTCCAAGGCAAAAATATGGGACTTCAGAGGAGATGACTTTGATAAGATGGCTAACAGAGTTAAACTAGCCCTGGCAAAAGAAATATAGGTGAGGGGTACAGGCAAAGTGGGCAAGCATTAAAGATTCAATACCTGAAGCAACATCCCATTGTGTTAGTGAGAAAAGGAAGTGCAAAAGAAGAAGGAAACCACTTTGGTTCTCAAACACAGTATCAGAAAAGGTAAGCACCAAAAGGTTGGCCTTCAGGAAATATAAAGAAACACAGCAGGATGAAGACAGGAAGCATACCAAACTTTCCTAAGGGAAGCAGGAAGGCAGTAAGGCAGGCAAAGGCCCAAACTGAGGAAACACTAGCACGAACAGTAAAAGAACATGACAAGACTTTTATAGATACATAAGTGAAAGGAGAAAGTCCAGAGGGGTATTGCTAAGATTAAAGTGGATAAGGGACGTGTGAGGAAAAGGAACATGTAAAAGCATCTATCCTAAATAGATACTTCTGCTTAGCATTTACTGAAGAGAAGGTAGGTAGGGCCCACAGCTCTGCACCATGGACACAGGGGAAGGAGGTGTGCACCAGTCTCTTCACAAAAGAAAGGGTCCTACAAGAGCTTGATAAGCTCAGGGTGGACAAGGCAATGGGACCTGATGTCATACATTCCAGGATACTAAAAGAGCTAAGGGTGGAACTAGCAGAGCCATTATCATAACTGTTTAGTGAGTCTCTGAGCACAGGAGAGGTCCCAGAAGACTGGAGAGGGCTCATGTGATCCCGCTCCACAAGAGTGGTAGCAGGGAGGAGGCAGAGAACTACAGACCAGTCAGTCTTACCTCAGTAGTGGGCAAGATTATGGAGACACTCCTTAAGGAAAGGATAGTGCAACACCTGGAATTCATAGGAGCACAGGATCCAAGACAGCATGGGTTTACAAAGGAAGGTCCTGTCAAATTAATCTCATAGATTTCTTTGACTGGGTAACCAAGTGGCAGACCAAGGGGAGCAGTTGATGTCACCTACCTTGACTTCAGCAAAGCTTTCGATACTGTTCACACAGAAGATTGATTAATAAGCTGGGTAGGCTTGGTGTGGGTCAGACATTGGTCAACTGGGTGGCAAACTGGTTGTCAGACAGAAAACAAAGAGTGGTGGTAAACAGTATGCAGTCAGAAGATATGCAAGTCACAAGTGGAGCACCTCAGGGATCAGTCCTGAGGCCAGTCCTCTTTAATATCTTCATCAGTGACATTGCAGATGGACTGGAGGGTAGGTTTGTCTGTTTGCAGATGATACCAAGATCTGCAACAGAGTAGATGATTCAAATGGTGTGGGCAGAATGAGAAGAGATCTGGATAAACTAGCAAAATGGTCGGAAGAGTGGCAACTGGGGTTTAGCATAAAGAAGTGCAAGATCATGCACATAGAGAAGCCCTGAAGCCACCTATCAGCTGGGAGGAGTTGCTGGCAGTCACAAGGGAAGAAAGAGACTTGGGTATCATCATCAGCGATGACCTGAAATCATCCAAGCAGACCTCTAAAGCAGTAGAGTAGGCTAGAGGGATGTTGGGGGTGTATTAGTAGGGGTATCACAAGTCAGAAGAGGAAGGTAATAATCCTCTTTACAAGACACTGGTTAGGCCCCATCTGGAGTACTGTGTGCAGTACTGGAAGCCACACCTTCACAAGGACATTAACCAAATTGAGGCAGTCCAGAGAAGGGCAACCAAAATGGTGCAAGGACTGCATCAGAAAACATATGAGGACAGATTAACTGAACTCAATGTGTATATTCTAGAGCAAAGGAGGAGGAGGTGATATGATTGAAACATTCAAACACCTTAAGGGCATTAACAAGGTGAAAGAGTCTAACATGTTTCAATATAAGAAAAATAGCAGGCCAAGAGGATACAGCATGAGATTAGCGGGAGGCCGATTAAGGGGTAATGTGAGGAAGTTCTTTTCACATAACGGATGGAAGATACATGGAATGGCCTACCTCAGGAAGTGGTGGATATGAATACAGTACACGGCTTCAAACAGGCATGGGATAGGCATAAGGAGCAATAAAGATGAGTATGAACAGATAGGCTATTGACAGAGCAAAGGCCTATGGCACATTCATAAGGTAGAAAAAGAAATGGGCAGACTGGATGGACCTTGCAGTCCTTATCTGCTGTCAACTTCTATATTTCTATATGTTTCTTATTAGTAATGGAAAGTAAGGCAGAGGTGGTGCTGTGGGCTGGTCTAAAACCAAATTGGACAGGATTTATTAGATTGGATTTTGCTGAGGTAGTCTCTTAATTGTGCATTTACCAGTTTCTCGAGGAGATTAGACAGTAAGGGTAGAATGGATATGGGGCAGTAGCTGTTTAAGTCCATAGGGTCACCTGATTTGAATAATGGGAGTACCTGGACTATTTTGCATGCATCAGGTATGGTACTGTAGCTGATGGACAGATTAAATAGGTGTAATATGGGACTGTTAGGAACCAGTGACCAGTTTTCAGGAAGTAAGAATCTATGCCATCAGCACCAGTGCCTTTCTTAACATCTAGGTGGATTAGAAAGTCTTCAATCTTTTGAATTAGAATACAGTAAAGGAGAAACTACTCTTAGGTGGTGCCGTGGAATGCTTAGGTAAGCCAGAGGTGAAGGTGGCAGCCTTAAAGGAATCGAATGTGAGACCTGCTGTAGAGAAGTGGTCATTAAAACTAAGTAGAATGTCAGATTTATTGGACAAGGTCACACCTTTAAAGGAAATCTTGCCAGGTAGCAAAGAGGATAGTTTGTTTCCTTCTGCCTGTTAGGTGATTCGCCAGAATTTGCTGGAGTTACCCTTAAGCGGAGTCAAAGGCAGAGATAGTAACTTTCTTTGGAGCTCTTATCTTCTTGGTACAATCATTGTGGCAGGCTCTAAAGGCTGACCAGTCTGAGAGGAGTTTGGGCTTCCTGGCTGTAGTCCACAGATGGGTCCTCTCTTTAGTGCAGCCTTTAGTTCAGATGTGAACCAGGGGCAGGAGAGCTTCGGGTTCTGCACGTTAGTATAGGGCATATCTGTTGATAATGTTGCTTACAGTGCCTTCAGAAAGTATTCAGCCCCTCTTGGATTGTGTCACATTTTGTTGTGTTACTACCAGAATTTGTAATGCATCGAAATTATTTTGTTCCCCTTGATTCACACAGCATACTCAACAATTTAAAGGGGCAAAATATTTTTATTGTGTTACAAAAATTTGTGAAACATTAAAAACTGAAATATCTTGTTAATTAAGTATTCACCCCCGAGTCAATACTTTGTAGAAGCGCCTTTGGCAGCAATTACAGCTTTGAGTCTTCTTGGGTATGTCTGTATCAGCTTTGCACATCTGGATTTGGGGAGTTTCGCCCATTCTTCCTTGCAGATTTGCTCAAGTTCTGTCAAGCTGGATGGGAGGCGTTGGTGAACCACAATCTTTAAGTCTTTCCACAGATTCTCAATGGGATTCAAGTCTGGGCTTTGGCTAGGCCACTCAAGGACATTCACATTCTTGTTCTAAAGCCACTGCAGTGTTGCTTTGGCTGTATGCTAGGGTCGTTGTCCTGTTGGAATGTAAATCTTCACCCTAGTCCAAGGTCTATTGCAGACTGATGCAGGTTCTCCTCAAGGATGTGCCTGTATTTGGCTCCATTCATTGTTCCCTCTATCCTGACAAGTGCCCCAGTCCCAGCCGCTGAAAAGCATCCCCATAACATGATGCTTCCACCACCATGCTTCATGGTAGGGATGGTGTTACGGGTGATGAGCTGTGTTCGGGTTTCGCCAGGCATAGCACTTTGCATTCAGGCTAAAGAGTTCAATTTTGTTTCATCAGACCAGAGAATCTTTTGCCACATGGTCTCAGAGTCTGCCAAGTGCCTTCTTGCAAACTCCAGGCATGCTATTATGTGGCCTTTTCTCAGGAGTGGCTTCCGTCTAACCGCTCTCCCATAGAGGCTACATCTGTGAAGTGCTGCAGAGATTTTTGTCTTCTGGACAGGTTCTCCCATCTCAGCCATGGAACTCTGTAGTTCTGTCAAGGTGGTTATTGGTTTCTTGGTCACTTCCTGACCAAGGTCCTTCTTGCCTGGTTGCTCAGTTTGGGAGGATGGCCTGCTCTAGGAAGAGTCTGGGTGGTTCCATAATCTTTCCATTTCTAATGATGGACTTGACTGTGCTCCTGGGAACTTTCAACACCTAGAAATGTTTTATACCCTCCCCAGATCTATGCCTCCTCACAATTCTATCACGGAGTTCTACGGACAGCTCCTTGGTCTTCATGGTAGAGTTTCTGCTCTGACATGCACTGTCGACAGTGGGACCTTATATAGACAGGTGTATTTCCTCTGAAATCATGTCAACCATTTGAACTGACCACAGTTGGACTCCATTCAAGTTTTAGAGTGATCTCACAAGGAAATTGGATGCACCTGAGCTCAATTTGGAGTGTCATAGCAAAGGGGTGAATACTTATCAAATCAAGACATTTCAGGTTTTTATTTTAAATTACATGTACAAAAATTCCAGAAGTTTCATTCCACTTTGACATTATAGAGTAATTTGTGCAGATCGTGACAAAAATCCCATATAAATGTATTTTAATTTGAGTTTGCAACATCACATAATGTGACAAAATCAAGGGGGTGAATACTTTCTGAAGGCACTGTAGTATGTTGTTAAAGAGGGATGCCGTCTCATTGATGTTCTTGGTCAGATAAAAATCTGTCCAATTTATATTTCTGAGTCGGTTAGATAACGGGATACATTGAATTTGTGGAAACTCCATTTCCATGTAAACCCATTTATTGGTTTAATGGGAGTCTGTCATTTAATGCAGGCCACAGCACAATGATCACTGATGTCACTGAAAAATATTGCTGTGTGGGTAATCTTTTGAAGTCTATTTAGGATTAGGTCAATCAATGACCCACCTGTGGGGTCTTAGGGTTAGGATGAGTAATCCCTGTTACTAATTGAGCAAAGTCAGCTTCATCACAGAACTCTTTGAGCTGACAGCTCTTATTGCAGGGTTTTTGCCAGTCAATATTTAGATAACCAAGTATGTTAATTTAATTTGCCTTGTGTCAGAAATATTATGCAGTTAGCTTAGGAGCTCTAAGCCTCCAGAGGGTGGCCTGTAGCAGCCTATAGCTGTTATGGTTTCTATAGGAGATATCGGTATGTTCAGTATTAGGATTCAAATTCCTTCAATGAGCTGACAGGGGTGATGTCGGATTCTGTAAATTTGTCCTTGATGTAAATCACTACACTACCTCCCTGGATGGTCCGTTGCTTCTGAGGAGGTTATAGGCAGGAGGGATATCTCAGAGTCAGATGTGTGTTTTTTCAGCCATGTTTCAGATGCTACTAGGATATCTAGACTCATGTGGGAGATCCAAGCTTGGGCGAGGTCTGTTTTTTCTGTAGGCTACAGACATTAAGGTGCAAGCACTTTAAGGTTTTGTGGCTGTGAATACAGTTGGCGAGACTAGTGACTGCAGTGGGCCAGGATTAAGCTCAATTTTACCAGTGCAGATTAGCAGCAAGAAGATTCTGTACTTAATCTATCTGCAGAGTAAATTCATTTTGGTTGAGTTTGAGCACTTCAAAGAGGTAGACTTGTGGTGTGTGTGTACAGGTGTTGTTTGGGGAGGAAGGAAGGAAGGGTATAAAGTGTAGATCATCAGAGATGTTCAAAGAGATCAAGGATAGGAGGCAGTAAGGTGTACAGCTAGCAGGCATGTGGGTGAATTCCAGAGAGGATTCATGAAGATGTATGCGGCGAGGTGGGAAGGGGGTAAGGATGAGATCCAGTCATAGTTGAAGAGGTACTGTACACAAAGTCAGAGGAAGGGACACTGGGATTAATGACAAGGCTAGATGGGAGGGATCTGGGTATGAGAGCATGGAGCAGAGGACTAGTATTCTGGGCAGTGAGAATATGAACAGTTAGGGAGTGTTGCTTCTTGGTGCTGTTACCTGAGTTCTTGAATATGGGCAAACAGGGGCCAAGTATATTGTGGAGGAGAACCTGGGAAGTGACTACAGATAGAGGAGAGGTTGAGGAGCTGAACTGGTCCTAAGGGTTGAAGACCTGCAGAGGGTTTCAGCCAATGGGATGGGATAGCTACTTTGGTCTATAGCCAGTTATAGAATGGGAAATTGGGAAGGGAGGCGCTAATGTGTGTTTACTAGAGACCTGGGTCAGGGTGGGTGGGAAAATGTTCATTTATAACATAAAAGTGCAGGAGTGCTGCTGTCTGTAGAGAGAAACTGTGAGGTTCACAGGCTGGAGAGAAGAAAGAATGAGAACAGTCAATAGGAGTCAAGTGTGGAAGCAAGCGTCCATTTAAAAGTGGAGCTGGAGGGTCAAGAAGCCAATCACAGAGCTGCTTTTTGATCCCTGGAGCATACCAAAAGTTCTGGCTGGAGCTGAAGGTTGGATTGAAGATGATGTGGCGCTTGATCAGAGAAGCTGTGCCACAAGCCTTGGCTTGGGTGCCCAGTCAGGACTCAATCTGGAGAGGGAGAAAAGAGGAAAATTATGGTTACTTATGCTGAGGAGCTGTATCACTAAATCGGTGGGAGGGAACAGGTAAAAACAAAAGAATAGAGAGAGGGGTAATTAGCTGGGAGGGGTGACAAAGATAGTCACTTGGGGTGGGGAGCATCTGGCCTTTGACACCATGCAAGTGATGCAGGACAAAAGGCAGAGTGGGGAGTTGAAGCTAAGGCTAAACAAGGGACGGTGCTACAAGGTGAAGGAAAAAGGTAAAGAACAAAAGGAAGAACATGGAAGGAGTAGAAGGAAGAGGGCAGGCAAGCACACAGCAGTTAAACCAGCACTGTAATACAAACAATATATGGCATCTAACAGAATGTACAAGCTATATTTCAGGCAAGCATACAGGTCTTTTGCAAAATTTCAGTTATAAAAAAAGTGCAGGAGAGCCATGGTCTTTAGAAAAAGCCGTGCGGTTCCCAGGTTGGAGAGAAGAAGAAATTAGAGCAGTCAGTAGGAGGCAAGTGTGGAAACAAGCGTCCAGTGGGAACAGAGCCAGAGGTCATGAAGCTAATCAAAGAGCTGCTTTTCTATCCCCAGAGCTACCTGAAGTTCTGGCTGGAGCTGAAGGGCAGATTGAAGATGGTGCAGCACCGGCCGTAGAAGCTGTGCATAAACCACAAGTTGTCTTTGGTGCCCAGTCAGGAGCTCAATCTGGAGAGGGAGAAGGAGGAGGAGAGAAAATGATGGTTACTTATGCCAAGGAGCTGTATCATGAAATCGGTGGGAGGGGATGGGTAAAAACAAAAGAATAAAGAGGAGTAATTAACTAGAGAGAGGGTGACAAAGATGGTCACTGAGGGGGGGAGCATCTGACTTTGGCATCATACAAGCGATGCAGGACAAAGGCAGAGTGGGGGTTGAAGCTAAGGCTAAACAGGGCCCGGTGCTACAAGGTGAAGGAAAAAAGGTAAAGAACAAAAGGAAGAATATGGAAGGAGTAGAAGGGAAGATGGTAGGCAAGCACACAGCAGTTAAACCAACACTGTATACAAACAATGTATGGCATCTAACAGAGCATTACAAGCTATATTTCAGGCAAGCATACAGGTCTTTTGCAAAATTTCAGTTATAAAATAAAAGTGCAGGAGATCCGTGGTCTTTAGAAAAGAAGCAGCGGTTCCCAGGTTGGAGAAGAAAGAATTAGAGAAACCAATTGGAGGCAAGTGTGGAAGCAAGTGTCCAATTAGGAGCAGAGCCAGAGATTGAAGCCAATCAAAAAGCTGCTTCTGATCCCTGGAGCATACCTGAAGTTCTGCCTGGAGCTGAAGGCGGATTGAAGATGGTGCGCGCTGGCTGGAGAAACCATGCAAGCTGCAAGTCAGCTCTGGTGCCTGGTCAGGGCTTGATCTGAAATTCTGGCTGAAGTTGAAGGCAGATTGCAGACAGTGTGGCACTGGCTGGAGCCATGCCACAAGCCACAAGTCACTCGGTTCCCGGTCAGGAACCGAGCTGAAGTTCTAGCTGGAGCTGAAGGGCAGATTCAAGATGGTGTGACACCAGTCGGAGAAGCTGTGCCACAAGTCAGCTCAGGTGCCCAGTTAGGGTCTCAATCTGAAGTTCTGGATGGAGTTGAAGTGTGAATTGAAGATGGTGCATCACTGGCGGAGAAGCCATGCCACACCGCAAGTTGGCTCCGGTGCCCGGTCAAGGGCTTGATTTAGAGGTCCTTGGTGGGCTTTGAACTCAGAGTCTAATGGCTTTGTATCAGGAACAGGATGGCACTGAGATAACAGGATTTACTTTCTTTTGTGAAGAAAGTTAGGCCTCTGGCATTACTCTCAGATTTACCACATCTTGTTTTGACAAACCACATAAGCTTTACTTCTCCATTTAGTCAAATTTTCAGAATTACCAAAATAGAAATATTGGGTACATCAGAATGTACAACATTCATTTTAATCATTACATCATCTTTTCTCAAAGTAACATGATTCCTATTGTTTAGAAACTTTAGGACTTATTCTAAATGGAATAGGCATTTTACCTGTGACCTAACCTCCATGAAGATAGTCGGTTGTATGTCATAAGGGTGATTGCTGAACAGCGATGGTCCTTGAGTGTACATTGCCGAAATAATGCCAGCACCTGTGAAAGCAGCACAAAACTTTGTTCCCTGCACCCTCCTAATTTTAGATTCTCAACTCCAGGGCAATGCATCCGTGTAAATTAAAAAAAAAACCCTGTCTCAGGCGGGTGCAACAAAATATGCGGCCAGTCCTGAACCCTGCATCCCACCACCCCAGGCCAGCACCCACTCCATCACACCATGGTGCCAAGCTTGGTGGCAATCCACAGCACCACCCCTCACAAACCCTCCGCCCCTTGCTCGTTACTCGCTCCCCCTGCATGCGTATACTCGTGCAACATCCTGTCACCTTTCACGACCCTCCCCATCCAGTTGCCTTCCTTATGTCCTCGCCATTGGGAAAGTCGCCACAAGTGGTCGCCATTTGGTAGGTGCCTGCTTTGGTTAGCCCAGGTCACATACTACCAAGTCAATGATAGGTTTAAACCTTTTCAGGTAATTTCAAATCAATAAATCATCACTTGCTTTATTGGTAACATACTGTATACTGGATGTTTAATTACCATTTACCAAATTTTAATTTCAATGAAACATTATCTATGGTCTTCTGATCTTCCTCTCCATAACCTACAATCTGTAAGCCATCTGAAAGGGTTTCAGCTTCTTTGAGTTACCTAAGGCATTAGTTAGTTTTCAAAGAGACTCTTAGAAATGATGATTACTTCTTCCCTGAGTCAAGCAAGGACTCATGATTCAGACTGTTTTCAATGTTTATGTCAAGGTAAAACCTTTCTGCCTTTCCTTTGGGAATTAAGTTGCTCAGGCAGAATTAATTTTTCTCTCCCTGGCAACATAACAGTTCCACTATGACATTTCACACTGTTTTTGCACTAAATCTGGACACCTTTGAGAAAGGATAGTCTCAGAGACAGCATTTTCCTTTTTACTTCATTACCTTTTTAACAACAGCAGTTTATTTTACTGGGTCAGCAACAGAGTGTACAGAATCTGTAAGTCACATACCACTACTTGTCCCACCTGCACTAGGTACTGTTGAAGAAGGATTTTGCACAGGAAAATGAGGATCAGGATGTGACTGAGAAACATGGAGAAAATAACTTTGAACAAGAGCTTTCAACTCCTCCACTTGTTTTTAACTCCACCCAGTTTTTCATTTCATCCTGTGAATTTTTAATCCGTCATCTAGACTGGGAGAACTATTTAATTTGCTGATAAGTAGTCAGAATAGTGGCACCCTCTGTGGTAATTTTTGTCACTCTATACTTATACCCACTGGCATATATTCTACTATATCTGGACCCCCGGAGAAACCCCAGTTTTGGCATTGAGAAAGTCTTGATAAAGCTGCTGAGCCACAGTTTGGCCTAGAATAGGTTTTGCTGTTCCTTTCTCTTTTCATAAACTGGTAAGTCCTCTACCTCCTTAACCAGAATATTAGAAGCTATGGCCTCAGACACTTGAAACTTAGGAGTAGAGCCTGCCTTTCATTTAAACTTATGCTTTTTATACTTTCCAAGTATTTCTCTTTCTGAAACAGAATTAGAATCACTGTTTTGTCTAGGATTATTTTGTTTTACTGTTGTGTGATTCATTTTCTGAATCGAAAATCCTTTGTCAGAAGAGGAAATATCAGAATTGGTATTACAGTCTAATTCTTTAAATGCTTTCAAGTTTTCCTTAACTCTACTTTTACTCTGTAAACTTTCATATTTTCTTAATTCAGCCAAATCTGTGTTAACCTCTTCATAAACATTTGCTAGCTCAACATTTTCTTCTTCTAAATTTAAGCACTGCTTTTCCCATTGCTAAGCAGCATGTAAATCACTTTGCAAAACAACATTTTCAGTCGTTAGCTTAACTAAAGCACAGTAGTTATCAGAAAAGTCTTTTTCACTTTTTATAACAGCTTCTCTAATATTTTAACCTAACCAGTAAGTTTACCACATTCAAAGATTTATCCTGCAGAATTTTTAACGATTTTATCCTTTCATTTTTGCCTTTAATAAGTCAGCTCTGCTGGAGTATATATCACTGTCTCTGTTTGAACATTCACATTTGCAATTAAGGCTGTCATGGTTTAACAACAACAACAAAAAACAGTAATGGCAATAAACTTTAAACAACTGTTCAAATAACTTAATCTTTCTAGGATACTTCAAAGATCTTTTCTTGCAGTTTTGCACGTCTTAGACTGTTAGTTAGGAGTCTATCTTAACTATCTAGTGGCTGGATCTTGTAGCAGTTGTTTGTTCTTACTCTGTTCACACTTGAACTGTGGACTTTAGGCCCATCTGTTGTTAATACAGCAATGCAAACTTGCTTCTTGGCTGATGGACATCGATAGGCAGTCTCTGTCCTTGTTCTGGTTTTGGTGGAACTTCAAACACAGTAAGAAAAACAACAGAAAGGTCCATTCAACAAGCACAGAACCTCTCAGCATCTCAGTTGAACGTAACTGACCAGCCCTTTTAGGAACTGACTTTTATTACCTCTGGTCCAGAGTGACATCACTGTCTGGCTAGGTCATTATTGTACCAGTCCTGATTGGTCCTTGCAAAGGAGGTGGGATAACTAGTTTTTTCTGAGACTCCACCTCCTCTGCTTTGATTCAATTTTTAGTTAAAAGTTAATTTTCCTTTTAACTTTTGAGTGTAATAAGCTGCAGTCTTCAAACAAACATTTCCAAGCTCCGTTGATTAAAAGCAGTGTTTTAAAGTATTTCATATCTGTGAAACAAACATTTTCTGAGATAGACTAAAAATAATTATACCTTTAGTTCACTGCAAAATCTTTTAAACGATTAGCCATTCTGCTCTCCATGTCTCAAGCTTCAGAATAAAGTATGTTTCTTCCAGTTTTCTGGCTAGAAAGGTTCTTAAAAGCATTGAATTCCATTGTAGGTTATTTGGACTTTGTTCTCCCAAGAAAGCACGTCCATCAACCGGTCAAGTCTGTTTACTAGGGCTGTGCGAATACCTTTTTGAATATTCGGCCGGATATTCGGTATTGATTGCAAAATATTTATTATTTGGCCAAATATTCATATTTGGCACAGCTCTGAATAAAAAAATAAATGTCAACCCCAGCACCCTTAAAAACAATACTATCTCCCACCCTTTAGCAGCCAGCATCCCACCCTCCTACCCACCCAGCACTCACAAGTTATTTATTTTCTCCAGAAAATGTTTTTAAGGGCCCAGCATCCCCCACCTCTATGGCAGGCCCCCATCTTATGTTTAAAGTCAAGTAAAATTCCATCCTCCTACCCCACCAACAGTGCCAGGACCTGACATTTTTTTCTGCAGAAAATGTTTTAAAGAGGACCAACACAACCCTCCTCAGCTGGCCCCATCTTACGGATATGACAGCATCATGAAACAAAAAGAGAAATCCCCATCAGGAACAACAAGTCATGCCACCAGACAGTACCCCTACTAGTACCCATTCCCCCAGCACCCAATTCTCCTTATTAGGAGATAGCAAATGCCACAGCTGTCGGCACAACCTCTCTCTCCACTGCCGACTTCAAGTGCTTTCTATGAATGAGAAATTGCACTGCTTGCTTCAATAGTAAAACCAAGCCAGAAAATCACATGATCTGCTAGCTCAGCTTTACTATAGCAACAAATGCGCAATTTCATTCATAGAAGCCAAGCGCCTGAGTCGGCAGTGGAGGAGGGAGGTTGTGCTCAACAAGTGACAATGGCTATCTCCTCCTAATAAGGAAAATTGTTTGCTGGGAGGGGATAGAGTACTAGTAGGGGCACAGTCCAGTGGCATGACTTGTTCCTGATGGGGAGGGTGGTGTCATTTCTGCACAAGATTGGAGCCAGCTGTGGAGATGGGCAGGGTTGTGATGGTCTCTTTAAAACTTTTATTCTGCAGAACAAAAAAATTTCAGGTCCTGGCTCTGCTGGTGGGATAGGAAGGTGAGATTTCACTTTTTTTAGAACATAAGATAGGGGCCGACTGTGGAGGCAGTGAGTTGTGCTGGTCCCTTAAAATGTTTTTTCCTGGAGAAAAATAAATAAATTGTGGGAGCTGGATGAATAGGAGGATAAGATATGCTGGCTGCTGGAAGATGGAGGTGACAGTACTCTTTTAAGGATCTGGGAGAGATTGAGTTTATTTAAGGGATGTGCAGCTGGGTGAATACAGAATACGAATACCTCCCTAATAGTCCTCTATTCAGGAAGGGCTTCTGAATATTCAGAAGCCCTGATATTCGTGGTATTTGGAAATTAATATTCGGCCCTGCACAGCCCTATTGTTTACCTCAAACTCTTTAAGATGGTTTATTTCTGTTCAGCACCATGTTACACACACAAACAGTATATCTTTGAACTTGCCATGATGCCAGCTATCCTTTAAGACCAAATGCCAACGTGCCAGTCCTTATACTTTGGATACACCTTACAAATTACTCACATTCTCCATCAGTTGTAAGTATCAAACTTAGCCATTTGATAGATTGAAATGTTCTTTATCAAAGGATTTAATTTCTTGCTGGCAGCACAGTTTACCAATGAGGTCAATAGACACCAGATAAACTTTCTGGATGTCACTCTGAGTGCCACACAGACACAGAGGTCTCATCTTGTGGGTCCTGAAAAGAAACAGCAGTCAATACCCTTGAACACTATAAAAGTGCCTGTCCAAAGAAATGTATTAACTTGAAACGTGCTCTCATTTTCTGTGACTTGAAAAGAAACTGCATTAGCACCAACACATTTAACCAGCAGGTATCTGAGCTAACTCAGAGGTTCACTAATAGGGGTTACTTACAATGATCCTCTGATGAAGCTCTAAGATGGGTTCAAAACATCAACAGAGATGACTTATTAACACCTATGGCTTGCACTAAGAATGCTGATCAGCAATGCACATTTGTGACAGATGTCAGTCCTCTTTCAGGACCAGTTAGAAATCTCATAATCTCATAAGCACATGTTTCTTTTAAATTAATTTTCATTGAATAATTAGAGTATGCAGTACATATCTTGTAGTGGACTGATTATGGCAAGGTCAGCATTTGTTATATTACTATTGCCTGTGATTGAAACACAAAGTGCACAGAGGTTAGATTTGGCACATTAACCACCAAATGCCACAGGTGTGTATTTCTCAAGTATGTTGGTGATGGGTAACACAGGGGCCTCCCTCACCCTTCGATCTCCTGAGCTGGAAAGAATGAGACTTCCTCTACCTTCTTTCCCCAGTGGAGTTTACGGGTTGGGGTGCCCGACGATGGTCATTATAAAATTTTCAGCATGCCCATCTCCTCACTAAACTAGAGGTTCTGAGGTTTATCTTGCAAGTTAGTTATACAGTATTTAATATTTCTTGTATTCTTTCCAGTCATTGCTGGTACATTGGCGGCTCCTTTGGAGCCATTTATGACTCATGGCATTATAAGCTGAAGTCACCAGGATATTCCAGAGGTATATCCTATCAGAACCTTTGACTTCAGCTGGTGGGAGACACAAGGCTGTAAGTGACATATCAAGTGTGGTGTTGATGGAGAATAGGTTTTGTAGCATGGTGGTAATTCATTGCAGAAATTTGTCAGGGAAGAGCATGCCCAGATGATGTGAGTGTGATGTGCTCACATCTCCATTCATTTTCTCCAACAAGCTTGAGAGGAGTGTGAGTTCAGTTTTTCTTTTCAATAACTGGAGTGCAGAAAAATGGGTTCTGATCTTCCAGGTGAATTCTTGCCATAAAGGGGAGCTCATGGTCTTCATGCTTCATTTAAAGATTTCAACCCAGTCTGTGTCTGTGAGGTCTAAGTTATTTTCCTGTATCTATTTTTATTTTATAGAAATCTAGTCCCCATGTAGAAGCCTAAGGGCCTTGTAGAGTACAGAAATATGCTCCTTTGTAGTTTCTTGTTCTAGTATCACCTTTATAGCATCGAGCAAGGGCTTAGGTTCCACCTCAGAATTTGCCAGCATTATGGCACTGAGCCATTAGGGTCTCAATTGGCAATGTCGCTGCCCACTGTTTTTGTGGGGGCTGTGACCCCAGCATGAGGCCATGCCCCACCCCCTAACTATTGATACCAACTCGAGCTGACCTCAGGAGGGGGTGCCAAATCATGATTTTGGCACCCTAATGGCTCGCACCCTGATGCCAATGCTCTGAATGCCTGCAGTGAAGGGCTCAGCCAATGGATTTTCTGGCACTTTGGTGCTTTGCTCTATTATCTATGCCCACAGTTGCAGATACCTAAAATGATCAGAACTGGGCAAGTGGAATGTTTGCTTCATAGTTTGAAAATCTAAGATGTTCCCTCTTATAATTTACATTGGGGAGCAGAGGCCTAGTTGAGCCCATCATCTGAAAGTTAAGTCCATGCGGGATGGTTGGAAGGAGTCACTCCATGTGAACCATTTAACTCATTCAGGCCTAGATACACCTGTAGGAGGCATCTGAAAGCATAGCTGCTCAGGCTAATAACGACTGTAGACATACTCAGTTGACTTTCACTAAGGCCTGAAAACATCTGAGAAAGTCAGCAGTTTTTACCTAAATATTAAACAAACTGAATTGCTTGAAACGGATTGCATAGGCGCTGTTAGAAGGTAATTTTTGCTGAACAACTTTACTACAGGATACGTTTTACCTATCACATATACTTTAGGAGTTGTTCGCATTTGTTTAAGGTATAGTGTGCATAATCATTTATCTCTCAAGCCTCACTTAAGCACCTTGAATAAATATGAAAAAAATGTTTTGGTATTTCAGCTAGTATAAAATAAAAAACAAATTGATTACAATTGATTGCAAAGCACCATTAGAAAGGTAATTTTGTGCTGGACAGCTTTGCCACTAATACTTTGTGTCTATCATGTACACTTTAGAAGTTATTCACATTTGTTTATGATATGGTGTGCATGACTGACATTTGTCTCTCAAACCTCACTTAAACACCTTGAAAAAATCCAGAAAAAAACAGTTGTTTTGTATTTCAGCTAGCATAAAATAAAAATAGAATTGATTACAATTCATTGCATATCACCACTGGAAAGGTAATTTTGTGCTGAACAACTTTGCCACTCATGCTTTGTGTGAAGCACTTACAGTTCAAGAGGTATTTGCATTTGTTTGTGGTATGCTGATTATGGCTTGATTTTGCTTAGAAAGGCCCAGGATGCAATGCTAAGAGTATACAGGACACAAGTGGTGGAAGTCTCAAATAGCTCTTGTGGTGTGAATGAGTTAAAGGGCCAGACTAGACACCATAAATTAAATTTTTCTCATGCTCTGTAAACACCCTCAGTGTTGTGTACAGTGACCAGGAAGAATGGTGCTGCTCTCATGAACCAGGGCAATGTGTGAGTGCAGGAAGCAGCCCAAATAGCAATGTGAACAGACAGCCCAAAAGCTATTGGACAGATGAATGTCTCTCTGCCATGCTCCAGTGTTTATAACTATAGCACTTTGCTAATGTGCACAATAAATCTAAATTTTTTGGAAAGAAACAACTTGTGTTTCCCTTCACTGGAGCCTTATGTTCCTTGCTCTGGAGTGCAAATGCTCTGTTTGTCTGTTCATGTTGTGTACAGTGAGTAGGGTCAAGTCCCTGTTTTCCTTTTTATAGGAGAGATCCATGCCTCTTGCACTCAGAGTGTGCCCTCCTCCCTCTGTTCAATCAACTGAGTAGTCATGATGGTCTACAGGAGTGTTTTTTTAAGGTGTACTGCTACATAGTAGTCTTTCTGCTCTGGCACTGCTCTAGCACTGGATGTTCTGGTGGCCTGTAGTAGATTGTATTCGAGTCATGGGTGTTTCACATTCCAGATATACTTAGAGAAATGTTTTGCCAGTTATGGAATTGAGCTTTAGGATTATTATTGGGATGCACTGAAACAGATAAAAGTATCAAGGAAGAATGTTCATTATGATTTAATGGATCCGTGAATATATCGGGATGTTAAGTAAGACCCATCTGTTTCTCTCAGCCTGTAACTTCTTAGTAAGAGGGTCAAAATTTGCCTCAAACAGTTTAGTCAAAATCTTGGGAATTAGAATTCCAGGTATTTAATCTGTGTTGCTTTCCACTTTAATGGTATCAGCTGTGTTATATATGTTGAAGGTTTGTAGTGGAATCTAGGCACTTTTGGTTTTGTTTTGTTGAGAGAGAATCTGTGTGTTGTCCAAAGGTAAGACTCAGGGTTGGCTAAATAAAGAGCACATCATCTGCATATAAGCATATTTTTTGTGTGCCTCCTCACACATACAACTGTATTGTCCCTAATGTGCTTCACTAGAGGCTCATGTATAGGGAAAATAAGGAGGTGAAAGAGAGCATCCCTGCTCATCCTCTATACAAGTTAAACCTGGTTGAAAGTCCCCATTTACATGGACATGCAGTATGTTTGAGAGAGGCATAGAGGGTCTGTATTCCCTCATAAGTTTCTGGGGAAAGCTGAAGGCCTCCAAAGCACGGAAAGGAAGTGCCATACCACATAGTCAAAGGCTTTCTCGGCACATAGACTCATGACACAGGATGGTATCTGGTCACATCTGACGGTCTCTGTGGCAAGACAGGCCTATATCGCTTATTAATGTTCCTATTGTATGTGCTGTAATGTACTTTAGAGTTAAGACACCGTCTCAGTAAAAGGCCAGAAAGAGTTAAACAAAATAGAACATAATTACTAAAATCTAGTTTGGGTCTGGTACTTATCTAGATTAGGAACAGACAGGTTTAGGACCATAAAAGTCATAACTCTTAGATAAAACTGGGCATGTATTGTCCAATAAAAAAGAGGTCAGAAGGATGGCCTAAAGTTAGGGCTCTAGCAAAATGCAGAAATCAGATGTTACAGGGGTTAGATATGGAACCACAATGACACCTGCAGGATGAGGTGAAACTGTTGCACCCCAAACTCTATATCCCAAAGGGGTAGGAGTGGCTTGAAAATGACCATTCAGACTGTATTTATCAAGCACACATTGTGAACATCAGTGCAGTTTAGCTTGAGTCAAAAGCCTGAGGACTTGGAGGGTCTCAGAGCAGAGAGAACTCAAGCTGTTATATACTTTGGTTAAAGTATATGTGGGTCTGTTGGACTACTTTTAGAACAATATCTGTGTTTTTGTAGAACCCCGATTTTCACAGATAAGACAGAAATTCTAATTTAAATCAGAATTTGGGAACAAGGACTTCACTCCAAGATAAACCCTGAGTTTTGAAAATGACATTCAGAGACTACATTTTAATTCCAACAAATGTTGTGTTGCCAAATAACCTTTCTTCACCTACACAGAGAGAGGTTATTCTCAAAAGGACACTTTTCTGGACTTTTTAAACCTCAGAATAAGATGTGGTTTAGAACAAAAGCACATAATGTTTTCTGTAAACCATCCAGTGTTATTTTTGGTATTGTCTGCAATTCAAAGATCTTCCAAATTGTAGAATTTACTGTGTTGTTTTATTAAAGTAAACCTTTATGATTTTCTTGTTTTTATTAAAGTAAACCTTTATGATTTTCTTATCAACTTTACCTGGGGTCTGATTGTGTGAGCTAACATTTTAACAGAAGGGTTCTGTAAAAGACCATACACCTTGATAATGAAGATAGTGACCGCTTGGCTATCCTACAAAACTACTTAGGCAAGAGGCTGCCAGTTGCAGTGGTGGGATTAAAACCCGAACATAGTACAGAGTAAAAGGGACTCAAGACTGAGATGCAACAAAGTGAGCAACTTCAAATTTGCATAGCACTATGCAAAATTCCCATTAAAAGTCAAAATTAGCCTTTAATGGGCTTTGCTTTGTCCACTTCACGTTAATTTGAATTACAGTTTGAGAAGGAGAAGTTGGTAAGAAACAGCCCACAGATCACATGTCTGACTGTCTGCAGGTCACATGAAGCAGGCAGGCAGTTAATTAGGCAGGAAGTCAGTGAACTAGTTTCACTTTCTCTCTGAGAATGAGCTGTTCAGTCAGCAGCATTGATTTACTGTGTGCTTTTTGCTCCAGTAGCTATCAAAGTATATCTATTTAGCATTTTTGTGCATAAAAGTTTTTGATTCTGTTGTTTAAGTTTTGCATCCAGTTTTAATTGATTTGAAACATTAGTTTAGTTTAAAAAGCTTTTTTTACTTAGTTTTAGTTACTGTAGTTTGAGTACTAGTACTTTTACTAGAATTTTTGTTTTATTTTTGATTTACATTTAATTTTTGTTACTATGGAGAGGTGGCCAAAGTGGTGGGCAGTGGGGTCCTGAAGTGTGGTGGCCTGGGACAACAATTTCACCTCAACCAGGCACTGTTTCAACCTCGAGTGCTCCCTCACAGTCACAGCCCAATGATGCAAGTGGCCGTGTGGTGCCTGAAGCAGCAAGCTCACTCCCAGGTTCACACCCATTCAGAGGTGAGAATCTGGTCCTCCCAGGGCTAAACTGAAAGGAAGCCCAGTCCTCAGTCCTCTATCCTATGACCAGGGTCCACGACCAAAACTTCAGTCTTTCCTGGGTTCAATTTTAGACTGCTGGAATTCATCCAATCTTGGATTTCTGTGAGGCAGTTGTTCAGTATCGAGATAGCACCAACCTGGTCAGGTGCAAAGACAGGTAGAGCTGGGTATCATCAGCATAGCAGTGAAACCTCAGGTCATACCATCTTACAATGTCTCAGAGGGGTAGCATGTATACTGCGAATAACATGGGGGGGGACAGTACCGAGCCCTGAGTGCCCGCATGGCAGAGAGAGAAGGCCCTGGATGAAAACAAATCCGAGACCATTCTCTGCATTCTCCTGTGAGGAAAATGGAAACCATCTGAGGGCTATACCTGACAGCCTACAGATGAACCTCAGGCATTCGAGCAGAACCCCCGATCCACAGTATCAAAAGCTGATGATACAGCTAGGAGAACCAAGATGGAACAGTGTCTCCAATCTCTCACCATCAAGAGATCATTGAGCACCTGTACCAGAGCAGTCTCAGTACTATGCCTCTTACAAAAACAGATTGGAGAGGTTCAGTATAAACTATGGATGGTTAAATGGTTATCCAATTGAGCAGCCACAACTTTCTCAATAACCTTCCCCACAAGGGAGGTTAGAGATAGGCTCTGTAGTTTGATAGGTTCTCCGCATCTAAAGAAGCTTTTTCAGAAGGGGAATCACCACCCACTCCTTCAGGGAGCTAGGGAACACACCCGTATCTCAAGATACATAGATACATAGAAGTGTCAGCAGATAAGGGCCTATGGCCCACCCAATCTGCCCATTTGAGCTTGTAAGTTCAGTTTATGTTTTCCAAGAAGTCTGTTGCCCCATACCCCTGACCTCCAGAATTCCTTTATGTCTATCCCATGCATTCTTAAATCCTGTGATTGTTTCAGCCCCATCACTTCCTCTGGCAGGGTGTTCCACTTGTTCACCACCCGTTCTGTGAAGAAATTCTTCCTCACGCTTCCTCTGAATCGTCCTCCCTCCAACTTCATCCCATGCCCTCTAGTCCTGGAACATCTTTTCACTTAAAAATGGTGTATTCCTGCACCCTGTTCCTCCCTGTAAGATGTAAAGAGCACCGATCAATGGCAACCCACTTAGAGTGAAGTTGGTGGCACTCCCTCCTGATGTCATCAACCTTATTTGCAAAGAAGCGGCGATCTCATCACAATCAGTTTGTGTAAAACTTCGATGGAGCTGCTGAAGACTGGGTTGCATAGTCTGTCAACAGTTCTGAAGAGTTGGGCGGTTGATTCGTGTGACAGAAATTTCCCTGGACAGGAATTCTGCCTTCTTATGGGAAATTTCTGTTTGGTAGAGTTTATAATACTCTAGAAAATAGCTGATGTCGGCATCAGTGGCAGTCTTCCTCCAATGATGCTCAACCTACACCCAACCACAACTCTCTCAGAGCCCTTCAAACTATGGGGCTCCGGGCGAGGCAAGGGCGAACATGGACAAAAGCAATCTGATCGAGGGCTGCAGATATGGCCCTATTATAGACCACTACCAACTGCTCAGGATCAGTGCAAGACTCTACAACAACGAGAGGTCAATAACCGCCATCAGGTCTTCAGGGACCATATCCCCGCAAAGGGCGTAGCTGACCAACTCCACAGGGCTGACCTACCCAGGGGCCTCAAATTGAACACAACTGAGTAGTGATCAGACCAACCGACTGGTTCCACCACCAGATCAGAGGCCTCGATCTCCAGGAGGAAGACAAGGTCAAGAGAGTGACCTTCCTTGTGTGTAGCTGAGAAAACAACCTGTGTAAAACCCAGAAATGTCATCACCTGGAGGAAATGTTGACCAAAAAGTGAAGATTTGTCATCGACCCAGGCATTGAAGTGCCAGAACCATCAGTCTGGGTGACTCCAAGGCCATGTCGGTGGCGAATCTGCTATTTCCTGCAGGAAAAGCTATATCACCTGGTGGATGGTAGATGAGGGCAATCCTGCACCCTACACAGCTACCACAGTACACTCGAATAACCTGGCCTCCCCAACTGGTACACCAGTTAGGCCCAATCGGTCTTGAAACAGACTGCAAACCTCCCCACCGATCCAATCTTGGGCAATGTATAACCGAGTACCCAGTGGGAACAGCAGCCACTAAAAGGGGCCAATTCCCATCCAACCAGGTCTCCAGTAGGGAGCCAGATCTGCCCTTGCAACAAAGTCTGAGATAAGACCAGTCTTGTTGCAGACAGATCTGGCATTGTATAACAGCACCCAAGTAAAGATATTTAAGTAGCTACTTTAGCGCCGCTGTCTCTGTCCTGTGGAATTCGCTACCACCATCTGTGAGGGAGGTCCCTTCAGTGGAAGTTTTTAAGACTCACCTCAAAACTCACTCATTTGCCCTGGCATTTCAGACATTGATCCTTATGGACATCAGAATTTCCAGGAGTAATTGTTAATATATTCCTATTTTAAGTTTGTTGCTTTTATCTCTATTTTGTAAACTCCCATTTATATACTTATGCATGCACTGTCCCACTTTAATGTTTGTATTTGTACGGCACCCAGAGCCTCATGATTGGGCGCCAAAGAATAAAATTGCCTTGCCTTTTACTGGGTTGTTTATGCCATTTACATAATATGATAAAACATTTGTTAAGGAACTTAACATAAGTCTGGCATCTTAAATCCTGCCATCTGATACAAATCTAGCTGCACTTCTAAGAGAATTGCAGGACAAAATTGTTGAGCTAAATGACTATACATACCCTGATCAGTTATAGCAATTAAACATTAAAACAGGAAAGATAACGAACAGCATATAACATCTAATAAGACAAACATTTGAAACCAGAATCACATTACTAAAACATAAATGAAAATTATTTCCTACAATACTGTACACCTTGACAACTCTTCTAACATGAATGTTACTAACATTTGCTTAAGGGTGCAGAGTGCTAAAGGAAACTTTCAGAAACCTGGGGCATTTCCTTCCTTCACCCTCTGTCTTGACTTCCAAGGTCAAACGAGGAGAAACCTCCATGCTCGTGGTGTGTTGATCACTTGACACAATTTTTCCTCCAAGATAAGGAGAAAGAAAAAGACACTGCATTTAAATAAGTGAAACAGAAGCCTATGGAGTTGACCACCATTTCGACAGTAGTGTAGAATAGCTGTGCTCCAGTCCCCCCGATCTAGGTACTAATCATATGTCTATGTGATTGCCTTTGCATAGGCTAAGGACCACTTCAGTACTTCATAATCTTGGAAGCCTTTCCAAATAGGGTTGTAAACCTGCCGGCTGGGTTTTAAGTATGGTCACTGGGCAGATAACCCATCTGCTCACCGGTTCATCCACTATGGTGAGACAGAAACCTGCTGACTGTCACTGGGGCAACAGCACAATGCCGATGGTGCCCGTCACACCAACAGTTGTGCCTCTTAATACCTGTTCATCAAATCTACCTGGGCAATGCCAACTGTTTGCAGGGGTGACCCAACCCTGAAATTTATTATAATCACCTCCATGGTGGAGTTTTTGGGAAGGGGCACAACTCCCATTCGGTGTTGTCCCTGCAGGGCACTCCAACAAGCAGTTCACCACTGTGACAGGTGAACTGGTTGTGGCACCCTCTGATCACACTGCTCTCATTCAGTCACCCTGTTGACAGGATGCCTGCTTCACCCTGGTGTAGAAGAGGTGGAATTGGTAGGGCAAAGCAATCTTTAACCAGGCTGGGTTTTTCAGCTTGTTTCAAATGCAACTTTGTAGGAATAAGCATCACAAATCCATTCACTCTTTTCTCTCCACCCCCTCCAAATCCACAGATCCCAGCTTAATATGGTCACATATCTCATGCTATTAAAACACGCTACTGCTGTGGGGTAACTGACCATTTAAGTTGGGGGTCTGAGTTCACATAAGGGTATATTCAGTGTCAGCAGGTGACAGTAACATGAAACATAGACTTTGATGGCAGATAAGGACAGCTTGGTCCATCTAGTCTGCCCATTTCCCTACTCAGGATAGGCGCAGGATCCTAGTTAACCAACAGCCTATTTCTTCCTAACCCAGTAGAATTGCCTTATGTCTGTCCCATGCATTCTTGAATTCTCCCACAGTTCTAGACCCCACAACCTCCTCAGGAAGGCTGTTCCATGCATCCACTACCCTCTCTGTGAAAAATAACTTCTTCACATTGCCCTGAACCACCCCCATCTTTAAATTGTGTCCCTTGTTCTTCACATCTCTTTTCTGAAAGATGCTACCCTCTTGGACTTTGCTGATTCCACTGAGGTACTTAAAAGTTTCTAACATGTCCCCTCTCTCCTCTTTCCTCTAGGGTATACATATTAAGCTCCTTAAGTCTCTCTTCGTGACGGCTTCTCTTGCAGACCCTGCACCATTTTAGTTGCCCTCCTCTGGACTGCCTCTATCCTGTCTATGTTCTTGTGGAGATGGGTCTCCAGAACTGGACGTAGTACTCAGATGGGGTCTCACCAACTGTCTGCACAGCGGGATAACAACTTTCTGTTTCTGCTGGTGATGCCTCTCTCTCTATGCATCCCAGCATACCCCAGCCTCCTACTGCCTTCTCACATTGCTTGCTAACCTTAAGATCATCTGATATGATTATCCCCAGGTCCCTTTCCTTTTATTGTTGTTACTACCTTCCCCCATTGTGTATTCTTCCCTGGGTTCTTGTTTCCAGGTGCATTATTTTGCACTTCTTTGCATTGAATCCTAGCTGCCATACTTCTGACCATTCCTTCAACCTTGCCAAGTCCCTTCTCATCCTTTCCACGCCTCCTGGTGTATCAACCCTGTTGCAGATCTTTGTGTCATCTGCAAAGAGACATACTTTTCCTTCCAGTCCCTCTGCAATGTCACTTACAAAGACATTAAAAGGACTGGACCAGCACTGAACCCTGCGGTACCCACTAGTAACCCCTCTTTCTTCACAGTGGACTCCATTTACAATTACCTTCTGTGTCTTGTCCAGCCAATGTTTTACAGGCTACCACCCTAGGACCCACTCCCAGGCTGGTTAATTTGACTGTTAATCTTTTGTGTGGGACTGTGTCAAATGTCTTGCTAAAGTCTGGTAGGCCATGTTCACAGCCCTCCTGGTCTACTACTTTGGTCACCCAGTCAAAGAAATCTATTAGATTCATCTGACATGACCTTCCCGCTGTGAACTCATGCTGCCTTGGGTCCTGTGCCCCACTGGTCTCTAGGTACTCAACAATTCTTTCCTTCAGAAATGACTCCATCGCTTTCCCTACCACAGAGGTTAAACTGACAGGTCTGTAGTTTCCTGCCTCTGTCTTGGTCCCACTTTTGTGAAGAGGAATCACATCCCCTTTCTCCAGTCCTTGGGTACCACACCATCTTCCCATGATTTATTAAAAGAGTAGCCAGTGGTTTCACTAGTTCCCCTTAGATACATAGATACATAGACAGTGTGGCAGATAAGGGCCTATGGCCCACCCAGTCTGCCCATTTGAGCTTGTAAGTTCAGTTTGTTTTCCTAGAAGTCTGTTTCCCTTACCCTGACCTCTAGAATTCCTTTATGTCTATCCATGCATTCTTAAATCCTGATTGTTTCAGCTCCCACCACTTCCTCTGGCAGGGTGTTCCACTTGTCCACCACCCGTTCTGTGAAGAAATTCTTTCTCATGTTTCCTCTGAATCGCCCTCCTCCAACTTCATCCCATGCCTCTAGTCCTGGAACATCTTTTCGCTTAAAAATAGTGTTTTCCTGCACTCTGTTTCTCCCTGTAAGATACTTGTATGTCTCTATCATATCCCTCTCTCCTCCTCTCTTCCAGGGAGTACATGTTCAGTTCCTTCAACCTGTCTTCATAGGACTTGTGATGCAATCCATGCACCATCTTTGTTGCCCTCCTCTGAACCTTCTCTACCTTGTCTATGTCCTTACGCTAGGTATGGTCTCCAGAACTGTACACTGTACTCCAGGTGGGGCCTCACTAGTGTCTTATATAGTGGAATTATGACCTCCTTTTCCTGCTGGTGATCCTGCCTATACATCCCAGCATCCTATTTGCTTTACCTGATGCCTTGTCACACTGTTTCCCTACCTTGAGGTCATCAGAGATGACAACCCCAAGATCCCTTTCCTGCTTGGTGCATGCTATATCCTCACCCTAACTGATATATTGTGCCAGGGTTTTTGTGCCCCATATGCATTATCTTGCACTTCTTGGCATTGAATTTCACTGCCAAACCCTTGACCATTCTTCAAGTTTTGCGGGTCCTTCTCATTCTGTCTACACCCTCTGGTGTGTCTACTCTGTTACAGAGCTTTGTGTCATCAGCGAACAGTGAAATTCTGCCTTCTAGATCCCTGCTAATGTCACTGATGAAGATATTGAATAGGACCGTCCCAGCACTGATCCCTGTGGTACCCCACTGGTCACTCTTCCCTCTGTGGAGTGACAGCCATTTACCACCACCCTCTGTGTCCTGCCACCCAGCCAGTTACCCACCACACTACTGTCCTGCCCACACCCATATTCCCAGTTTGTGTAATAGTCTTCTGTGTGGCACAGTGTCAAAGGCCTTGCTGAAGTCCAGATAGGCCATGTCCACTGCCCTCCTGATCCACCTCCTAGTCACCCAGTCAAAAATTCAATGAGATTGGTCTGACATGACCTCCCCGGTGAAACCATGCTGCCTTGGGTCCTGTAGTCCATTGACAACCAGATGTTCCACCAATCTCTCCTTCAGAAGTGCTTCCATGATCTTTCCCACTACCGAGGTGAGGCTGACTGGTCTGTAGTTCCCTGCTTCCTCTTTGTTCCCACTTTTGTATAAGGGGACTACATCTGCTGTCCTCCAGTCTTTGGGTACCTTCCCTGTTTCCAGTGATTGGCTAAACAGGATAGCCAGAGTTCAGCCACCACCTCTCTTAGTTCTTTAGGACCCTGGGTGCACCCCATCTGGCCCCATTGCTTTGTCAGCTCTATTACTTCCAGTTCCTTCAGGACCCTTTCTCGTATAAAGGGACTTGTGTCCATTTCTGCACCATTCTCACCCTTGTACTCCCTTCAGACCCATTACCCCCTCTTCCTCAGTAAAGACTGAGCAGAAATACCTGTTCAATATGTCAGCTTTACTGTTGTCATCCTCCACGCGACTCCCATCCTCCCCTTCAGTCTCACTATCCTCCTTTGTCTTTCTTTTTCACTTATGTACCTGTAAAGGTTTTGTCCCTTAACCACTGATTTTGCAATGTGTTCTTCTGTCTGAGCTTTGGCTTCCTTACTGACTTCCTGCCTCCCTTTGTTTCTCCTGGTACTTCTCCCTATCCCCTTCTGCCTGTGTCTTTTGTATTGCCTGAATGCTATCTTTTGGCTTTCACTTTCTTTGCTACCTCTTTGAAAACCATAATGGTCCCCTCTTCCTTTTCCTCTTGCTAACCTGCTTAATGCATAATTCTGTTGTTCTTATAATCCCCATTTTAAATACTGCCCACTGTTCCTCAACCCCTGATTCCTGTCCCATTCCCTTAATGCCTCTTTCAAGTATTTCCCATTTTCCCAAAGTCTGCCCCCTAAAATCCAGGATACGTGTTTTTGTGTGGTTTGGTTCTGCTCTTTCTGTGATTTCAAACCATAATGACTGGTGGTCACTGTTACCCAGGTGCTCCCCACTGTTACCCCCATCACACTGTCCCTGTTTGTGAGCAGAAGGTCCAGTATTGCCTTCTGCCGAGTTGGTTCCATGACCAGTTGCTTGAGGAAGGCACTCTGAAGGAGTCCAGGATAAATCTGTTCTAGTTGATGCTGTTGCTGGGATGCTCCAGTCCACGTCTGGAATATTGAGTCTCCAACCAGTACTACCTCACTCTTGTCTGCCATCCTTTGGATGGCTAGCATCAGCTCCCATCTGTTTCTTCCTCCTGGGCTGGTGGTCTATAGACCACACCTGTGCGGATGGCTGGCCCCATTTTCCTTTCTAGCTTAACCCACAGTATCTCTCCCCATTTTGTTCCTCCTGGATCTCTGTGGCCTTATGTCATTTTTCACATACAGTGCCACCTCCTCCCTTCCTGCCTGCTCTGTCTCTTCTGAATAAGTTGTAGCCAGGTATGGCCATCTCCCAGTCATGGTTATCATTACACCAGGTTTCAGTGATGGCCACAATGTCCAGGTCTGACTGTACCATGACAGCTCCAGATCTTCCATCTTGTTGCTAAGGCTCCTGGCATTTGCACACATGGCTTTCCATGATTTGACCTCCCTAGTCTGCTTCACTGTTCTACTCAGCCCCTTCCTTGGTTGTCATTTATCCCTGGTTCTCCTTGCTGTCTGCCCTTCTGCTGAATTTTGCCCTTTTCTGCTTATCCACCTTTTGGACACTATTCTCCATCTTTTGCACACCGCTTTGCAGAGATAGCCACTCCTCTGGTTCACTGGTTCCACTGCTAGCTGTGGGGGTGAGCAAGTAGGTACCCTCCTTGCTGGCCTGCCACACCTTTGCTAGTTTAAATGCTTGTCAATGTAGCATTTAAACTTATCATTGAGTACTTTGATTCCCTCCAGGATGGATGCAGGCCATCAGGCTTGAACAAACCTCCATCCTCCAGGTGGGTCCCCAGTCACCAATGAATCCAAACCCTTCCTCCACAGCACCAGTTCTTCAACCATGAGTTAAAGTTCCTGGTGCATGCACTCTATGCTCTCCTTGCCTCTCACAGGTAGTACTTCTGAAAGTGACAGAAGTAGCTACTTGCTTGAGACCCTCCCCAGTTTCCTAAACTCTATCCTGAACTTCCTTGGCTCCCCATTTGCCAAGTCATTAGTACCTAGGTGGATAATGACATCCAGATCACCCTCCGTGCCTTGCCTTCCCAGTGATCTCCAGTATCTTCCTTCCATCCTCCATGCCGTGGCACCTGGTGAGCACCTCACCTCCTGTCCTCTCCCTCCTGTGTTCCTAGCTGGATCCCTCTTACGATGGAGTCCCCACCAGGATCTGCTTCCTCCTCCTCTGGGGTCCCTGCTTTCCCCACTGAGGTCACCTCCTTGGCTAACCTCCACATCCTTTCCTTCCACTTCTCTGGGTACCTCTATTTGGTTGTCCTCATTTGCCAGTGTGGCATATGAGTTCTTGAGAGGAATAGGATCTGGGATGTGCCTCTGCCTGACTGCTCTAACCCTCCCTGAGCCCACTGTCATCCAAGTGCTCCTCGTTCTCGGCATCCTTTGAGGCAACTGCATTGGACTGGGTGGTCCTGGATAGGGGTGATGGTACTCTGACCCAGTTTACTTCCGCTCTGAAGTCTGGTTACCTCATCCCGCAGTCCAGAGAGATGCATGCAGATAGGGCAGCACCTCAGTGTCCAGAAGGTCTGCCTGAATATGGCTGCACCACAGCCACTGCATTGCACTACTCCCACATTATACTGCAATTCCACAACTTGTCTGCTACTGAAACTCTCTTAGTTCTCTTTTATTAATTTACAGTACTAAAAATCCTGTAACTGATCCTCAGATATATTTTTTTTAAGGAAAAGAAGCCAATAAATAAATAAATGAGTCGAAACACTTGTTGTGCTGAGTTAATTATTTTAGAATTCTGGGGTGAATTCCATCAGGCCCCATTGCTTTGTTCACCTTCAGTTTTAGGAATTCTTGCAGAACCCTTTCTTCTGTGAAAGGACTGGGATCAACCCCCATCAAGAGTGTTTCTGTTAATTGGATTAGGCACCTCCCCTCCTCTTTTGTGAATACTGAGCAGAAATATTCATTCAGTATCCCTGCTTTTCACTGTCCCCTCTGCCCACCCACCGTTCATTCTATTCAGCCTCACTATCCTCCCTTTGTCTTTCTATGCTCACTGATGTATACCTATAAAAGGTTTTATCCCCCTTCTTAACCGAGTTGGCTATCTTTTCCTCAGTTTGGGCCTTTGCTATTCTGACTTTCCTCCCTGCTTCCTTCAGCCTTAACTGTTACAGCACTCTGTCCTGCTCCTTCAGTGTTTCCTTAAACTTCTGGAATGCTATCTTTTTCTCCTGACTTTCCCAGCCACCTCTTTTGAGAACCATAGTGGCTTTTTCTTTCATTTTGAGTTGTTTATTTGCTTCACACAAAGGCTTGTTGCCTCTGTGATGGCAGTTTTATGATTCACCATTGTTGCTCCACCTCTTCTTCTAGCCTGTTTGCTAGTGTTTTTCTGAGGCACTCTCCCATCTTGCCAAAGTCAGCCTCCTGAAGTATGCAGTACCTCACCTTTTGCATGGCTTGACTTCAGCTGAGTTAACGTGGAACCACACTGTTTGATGGTCACTTGTTCCCAGATAGCAACCCACTTCTAGATCTGAGATCCTCTCACTGCCCCCATTTGAGAGTATGAGGTCTAAGATTGCTCCCTCATGAGTGGGTTCCAAACTAGCTGTCTGAGGCCTGCCAACTGTAGGGCATTGAGAATGGCCTTGCTCTTGGATGTGGCTGCAGCAATGTGTCCAGTTAACATCTGGCATATTCAGGTCTCCCATCAACAGTATCTCCCTTTCTCTGCCATCCTAAGAATGCCTCTAGCATATTCTTGTCCATTCCCTCCCCTGACATGGGGTCTGTACACAACCCTGTACGGATTGTGGTGCCCTTTCCAGTCTCCAAGGTGACCCACAGTGCCTCCTCTCCTCCCTGTTTTCTTTTGTTCAGTTGCTTTAATCCTTCCTTCACATGAGAGCTACTCCTCCCCTCTTCTCCCTGCCTGTCTCTCTCCTGTAGGTTATGTACTCTGGTATGTTAACATCCCAGTCATGGTTCTCTGTGTACCATGTTTCTGTGACTGCTATGATATCCAGGCATCCCTCTTCCATCAAGGCCACCAGGTCAGGGAGCTTGTTGCCCAGACTACAGGCATTGGTACTCATTACCTCCATTTCCTGATGGCCTACTCCTTTTGCCCCATCCTGTCCTTCTTGCCTTTGTCACTTTCCCCATTTACCCCTGCCCTTCTCCTATCGACACCTCTGTGTTGGTGTTTACCGACTTACTACTGTGAATTTTTAGGGGGGTTGAATTTCTCCTCCTTTCCAGTGCCTCCTTGGCTAGTTTAAATGCTTGGCAATTAAGCATTTAAACCTATCACCTAGGATTCTGGTTCCTCCTGGACAGATGCAGCCCATCATGCCAGTATAGGCTGCATCACTCCTAGTGGACCCCAGTCCCCAATGAAGCCAATTCTGAGCTCCACACCAGTTTTCAACCACTGTTTGAATCCCATGGTGTGGAACACCCTAACCTCTCCTACTCCATAAATGGGAGCACCTCCAAGAAGGATACCGTGCGTGCTACTTGTCTAAGGCCCCTCCCCAATTCCACAAACTCTTCCTGCACTTCTAATCCTTTCTTAGCCAGGTCATTTGTCCATAGGTGGACAACAACATCCAGCTCCCTCCCCTGTGCAGCTGCTCTGGCAATCCTGAGGATTCACCCCTGTCCCTCCAAGCTGTGGTGCCAGGCAGGCACCTTACCTCCCCTTCCTCCCCCAGTTCTACTCCTTCCTATAGTGGAGTCCCCACCAGGAGTTGTTTTCTCCTGTGGGGTCCCCTGCATCCTCCTGTGGGTCTCCTTTGTGGAGGTTCCCAGCATCCTCCTTGGTCTCCACTGCGGGTGCCTCCATAGAGGAACCACACTTTGCCAGAATGGCATAGGAATTGTGGAGAGGTACAACTGGAGGATGTGCCTCTGTTCCACCACCCTCACTCTCCCTGAGCCCACTGTGGTCCAACCACTCCTCTTCTTGGCAACCTCTGAGGCAACAGTGTGGCACTGGTTGTCCCTGTATGGAAGAGGAGGTCCCACAAATCCTGGCCAACTCAGCCTGGAGATGAGCAACTTCCTCCTCAGCCCAGAGAGGTGCCTGCAGATGGGACAACACTGCATCCTTCAGAATGTCTCCCAGAAGACTGCTGCTCACAGCCACTGCACTGCCACCACTCCCATCATGTCTTATTTCTGGCCTCTTAACTGTTTGGAATCCTTACTCTTCATCTGGTTTTTTTATCTTCTCTCTTACTTTCTGCCTGTGTGCCTTTTAAGCTCCTAATTGTCCTGTTCTGAGACAAGAATATCCTATATTTCTCTGTAGACCCTTACTTGCTCAGAGGCAGACCTCCAGTAGCTAGAGGGGCCGAGGTTACTCTTGCCCTTCTAGGATGGTGGGTCTTGGTGGTTTTGTGATCACTCACTTCCTGCTCCCAAACAGGAAGTTTCTGTTGTCAGTCATATCCTGTGTCTATAAAACTAGAACTAGCTTTGGGTGGGAGGTGGAGGGAGGGGAAGGAGGCAATATAGTCCCAGTGGAAAGTCCAGTCACACACAGTCCTTCCTCCTGGTGTCTTCTGCCAAGCTACTAGCAGAATATTTCTAAGGCAGTCTTTAAATTTAGCTTCCTTCTAGCTAAGCCACCCCCACTTACTAGATCTTTCTACAAGTAATTTAAACTGCACAGCTATCAAGTCCTTTCAATCACCTGAGATTTACACCTAGATGACTGTTCAGATAACCATTCAATTCAGTTAACAGACAAACACACACTTTTTTTGTTTTGTTTGTTAGTTTGTTTGTTTTACCCTAAATTAAAGGTCCAAGTACAAGAGTTCTACTTTTAGTCCCAGTAGAGAAGTCCAGTCACACAGCAGTCTTTCCTCCTGGTGTCTTCTGCATTATCCTCAGATCCCTCTCCTGTAGGTAACTTTATGCCAGATACATTAAAATTTAAAAAAGCATTTGCATGACCCCAAATCCAGTTTCATAGATTAGCTGAGCATATAGCAACAGTGTCATTGCCTAAGTAGACATGCAGGCTTATAAAGAGACAACAGGTCTCAACTTTAAAACTTTTACTGAGTATACATGTAACTGAGACAACAGTTAGACAACAAAACAGGCTTCTGTCTTTTATTAGGTTGTTGGTGGACTTAGGGAGAGGCTTACTGGCAGTCTCTATTCCATAAAGGTGTCGCTTGGCGCCCAAGTTCCCTCTCACATCATATCAAGCATTGGTTATTTTGCATGCAGTGTGAGTCCTCGGATCCCTTGACAAAAACTTCAGGTTCTAGTCTAAGTACCAAAGGAAGTGTCAGGATTGTGACCAGAGTACAATAACTGTAGATGGCCTAAGTGGCTATGGCCTCTAAGGAATGAGTCAGGTCTCCGGTTTCTGGTTATTTCATTGTACTGCTTTTTCTGTCCTGCAATGGATAAGAGCTGTAATTCAGTCAGTTAATTGCCTCAGGGATCTCAGCAACCATGTGATACTTGGAGATAGACTGTTGTTCATGGGCCTATTTTTAAGGATTAAACATATGCCTCCAGAATGAGTCAGGTGATCAGTAATGCTGCATCTCCCTTCCTACCGCAGCTCCGGTTGATTAAATCTGTACCCAAGTCAGTACTCACAGTGTGTGACTCTAGTCCTGGGGAAACAAGGGTCAGACCAGAGGAATTCTCGCTCCATGAATGCTTGTTAGAGAGCAGTGGCACCATATTAGAGAGACAGTTATCCTTGGCTGTGTGGTGACCCAGAGAAGATGTCGATAGTTCTATTGGAGGATCTTGGGATCGAGACGGGCTATGGGTCCTGTTCAGTGGTTCCACCATAGTTCCTAAGCATAGTACCAATATCCACACAGTGATTTATGGGTCTGTTGGATGTCGTTCCTGTTCTGGTATTATGGCATCCTCGAGTGACCTCATGGGAGGACTGCAGTACTCTACTTTAACCATTCCTTTGCCTGGAATGTAGATGCTTCAACAGGTCAGCAAAGTTTGGGGTCCAGTGGGGGTCTCTAAGAATAGTCTGGCTGGAAATAATATTTGCATTTTGATGTCTCATGCCTTCAGTTGCTTCAGGACTTGCCATAAGGTGCACCTGTGTTCCCATACTGCTGTAATGTAATCATATATTGAAAGCCTTGAGTTTTTATATCGGAAGTCTCTGTGTTCCAGGCCCTTTTGAGGATTTCTTCTTTTTAGCATAACTGGTAAGCTTGATGACAGATTGATCTGGGTTGGGCTCCCCATTGGTGGGCTTAGGGCTAACGATCTGTGGACTCAATCCATACAGAGATCAAAATCATCTGAGAGGTGCAGGGCTTCTCAGAGTAGAGTTTGAATAAAGACACTTGTATTCTTGACACCTTTTTCAACATCCTCTGGGACCCCATATAGTCTTATGTTTTATCTCCAGCTGCAACCTTCTATGTCATCTAGTTTGTTTGTTAACTCCCTATCTTGAGCTAGCAGGTACAGTAGAAGACGGTCATGCCTTTCTGTTTGATTATCCACTATAGCCATGCAGTCTTCTACTTGTTCTGTTTAATCTTCAATTATTTCGATATCTATGTGAGTTCTGTGATCAAGTGGTCAATTTTGGTGACCAGTTTGGCTGTTTGTTTGATTGTGGCTATTAGATCGAGGGTTTCATCTTCTTCAAAATTATGTTGTTCCATGAGGCTGTCAGGGGTTCCTATGTCAGCTGAAGCTTGGAATTTTTCTGCCATTAGAAGTTGTTTTAGTTTTGTGCCAGCATCCCAGTTGTCTGGGTGGTAGGCTTTTGAGCTAGTGCCCTTGCTGGTGAATTCATCTTTATAAGGCAGATATAAACTGATTTTGTCTGGGTGGCAGATAGGCAGCTTTGTAAATTGATTTTCTCTTGGTGGCAGATAGGCAGTCTCAGGATGTCATTAGGTGGGTGGTGTCACCAGAGGTCCGCAACACAGAATTTGTGGTGTCATATCAGAACGTTATCCCATGAACCCTACTGAGCATGCTCAGAACAGAAAACACATAACTTTAAAGCCTTGTAATTCTGGACCCATTTAATATTTTTCATGAAACCTTTCAAAGGCACTACCTTAGGAAGGAAATTACACCTGTACCCTAAAAGTTGTTGGGAAAAAAATTCCATTTTGTGTAGGTTATAAGTGAGAGCAAAACTATCACATGCTAAGTATAGGAAACAAATTAGACATCTATAGAAAAATTATATATGCATTTCTCAGAACCCACACAAGTTGCCATCACTAAACTTTCCACAGATTTACATCTTGCCTCCTAGACAACACATGCAAATGTTCAGCTGATTTAATTAAGTTCGGTCAAAGCTATTACAGTCAAACATGGGTGTTTAACACTGAACACCCTACTCAGCTCTAACTATAGGATGCTACCGTGCCTATAATGTTGTTTTGTTGACTGGCTGCATGTTTTTTCTTGCAGCCTGTGGCAACTGATGACTTTCAGTCTGACACTTACCTGAGCTGTAATTTGGATAAATAGAGTTCTCTACAGGACTTTCTATCTTTTGGTGTCCAAAGACCTTGGACCCACTGTGAGACTACTGTTTTATCTATCTTTTTCTGCTTTGTATCTAGTAGCTTTTGTTCTTACTGTCTTGATAAATGTGGAATGATTTACATTTGCAATAGGAGTTTTGGTATTACGTGCCTCCGAGCCTTGGACTATTTACTTTTGTACCTCTCATTAATCCTTCTAGATTTGATATGGTACTGTACTAGTCAAATGACTTTCAATCTTTCTTTATAAAGGATTGAGTACAGTGGTTGTTTCTGGCTCCAATATCTGTCTGGCATAGGATTACCTGTAATACCACATGCATCTAATGTTTCTATACACTTTGTTTTTATATGTACGGGAGGGTTTTGACATCAAGGGATGTTTGCAAGGAAAATTAATCATCAATATAGAGTGCTATTTTTAATTCCAGACTTCCCTTGAATCATATTGCCTGGCTTTTTCCTCTTTTGCTTTACTAATGCTACTTTTTGTATTTTTAATTTTGTAACTTACATGAACTTTAAATATTTGCTTTATAAGCACTCAGCAAAGGCACCATTTGATTCCACATCCCACTGAAGACCCTTTGATTGAAGCACTGGACTGCTATTACGGGCATCCTTATTCACTCTAAATAAATGTACGAACATATGAAATTTATCAGCAGATAAAGGCCTAGAGGTTCATCAAGTCTGTTCAAATGTGCAGCTAGCACCCCTTATCTCTGCAGCTGCCCCTCCCTTCCACCCTTCCCTTCATTAACCCTCCCTTGTCCTGTCCCATCCTCGTTTGAAGCAGTCCACTGTTCTATTGCATACCACTTCTGCAGGTAACGATTCCACCCAGCCACCACCCTCTCTGTAAAAAGTGTCTCCTCATCTCCTTCTGAACCTTCCTCGCTCCAGTCTCATATCATGGCCCTTGGTGGCCCTCCCCTCCCTTACTTTGAACAGCCCTCTGTACCAGTCTTGTTTATTCCTTCATGTATTTGAAGGTTTCAATCATGTCACCCCGCTCTCCTCTCTCCTCCAGTGAGTACATGTTCAACTCCTTCAACCTCCTCTCGTATGATAAGTCCCCAGACCCTTGATCATCTTTGTCACCCTGCGCCTGCACCCTCCAGTAACTTAATGTCCCTCTTCAGATATGTGGACGCCAGTACTGCATGCAGTACTCCAGGTGTGGTCTAACTAATGACCTATACAGTGGCAGAATCACCTCCTCCTAGGATATACCTTGCAATAAATCCCAGTACGGTTGGCCCTTGCAGTTGCTCTTCCACACTGTGCCGTGTTGTTCATTGACCTGTAATGGAGCACACCCAGATCCTTCTCCTCCTCTGTCTGGGCTAGCTGCACTCCCTCTAGCTGGTAAGTCCTCCTTGGGTTCTTCATCCCAAAATGCAGCACCTTGCACTTTTTGGCATTAAAGTTCAGTTGCCAGGTGTCTGACCAGGTTTCAAGCTTTCCAGATCATCCTGCAACCCTGCCATCCCCTAGGTCATCCACCACCGCGCCAACCTTGGTATCATCAGCAAACAGACTGATCTTGCTCTTGATGTCCCATGATATGTCTGCAATGAATATCCCAAACAACACTGGTCCCAACACCGAGCCCTGTGGGACACCGCTTGTCACTGCCCTTGGGTGTGAGAGCTCCCCACCCACCACCACCCTCTGTTGCCTTCCCTGCAGCCAGTTTCCTACCCATCTCACCAGCTTTGCACCCGCCCCTGTGCCTACTAACTTCCTTCCAAGCCTTCTATGTGGCACCAAGTCGAATGCCTTACTGAAGTCCAGATACAGGACATCCACTGCATGGCCCTGTTCAGTTGCCTAGTTACCCAGTCATAGAACTCGACCAGGTTGGTTTGGCAGGATCTGCCACGATGAAGCCATGCTGTCTGCTGTCCTGTAGTCCGTTGGCCTTAGGAGGGCCACCAGCCTCTCCTTCAGGATAGTCTCCATTAGCTTACCCACGATGGATGTGAGGCTCACTGGTCTGTAGTTTCCGATTCATCCTTGGGCCACTCTTGTGGAGGGCACCACATGAGCCATCCTCCAGTCCTGAAGTACACACCCCGAATGTAGTGAGGCATTAAATAGGTCTGCCAAAGGTCCTGCAAGGACCTCTGCCAGCTCCTTCAGTACCCTGGGTGGATGCCATCTGGGCCTGGCGCCTTGTCCACCCTCAGTGCCTTCAAACCCTCTCGAACTCTGCCCTCCATGATTTCCCATCTGTCACCACTTCCCCTGCTCCTGCCATTTCTCCCACCTTGGGTGTCACCCCCTCTTCTTTAGTAAATACTAAGCAGAAGTACTCATTCAGTGCTTCCGCCTTATAGTACCCTGCTTCCACCCAACCCCCTCCTTCCTAATCCTTACTATGTGGTCCTTACAGCTCCTTTTCTCCCTGATGTACTTAAAGAGTCCTTCTGCCCTTTTTAATGCCTTGTGCCAGCCTGAGCTCCGTAGATGCTTTGGCTCTCCTTACTGCCCTTGTCACCTCCTTCGATTCTGTCAAGTACTCTCTCTGTCCTCCCCTCCCTGTTTTCTTGTACTTCCTAAAGGCAGTTCTTTCCTCCTTACCTTTCCATGACCTCCTTGCTCAACCAGCTCAGTTTCTAGCCTCAGCCTTCTTGCTCTGGGATTTGCAGCAGGTTTTGGTTGCCTCCACTATCCCCAGCTTTATGAGCTCCCATCTCTGGTTAGTATCCATACTAGATTGAATTCTGACCAGGTACCCTTTATCACTTCCATTCTCCCAAAGTCGGCCCTCCTGAAGTCCAGCACTCTTGTGCCAGATTCCACTCCTTCCTTGCCCATATCCAATGTGAGCCATACTGAGTGGTGGTCACTCCCTGACAGCGGTTCCTCCACTGTAAGTTCTCTCACAAAGTCCCCATTTGCCAGCACAAGGTCAAGGGTATTCCCAACCTGGTTGGTTCATTGACCATTGCAGCAGGAAGCTGTCCTGGAAGGCATCCAGCAGTACCTGCTCCCTTCTGTTCCTGGTTGTTGGGGTGCTCCAGTCCACTCCTGGCATGTTGAAGTCCCCACAATCACCACACTACCTTCTCGAGGTTCTCCTGATCTGTCCTGCTAGTTCCCTGTCTAACTCCTCCATCTGAGATGGTGGCCTGTACACCACTCCCATTCTAAGAATCCTATTCTTGAATCCTGGATTTGCACCAAAGTGACTCTGTACTACCCTCCTCCCTTCCTCCCTCACACTTCAGTCCTTCCTTCACATATAGTGCCACCCCCTCCTTTCCCAGTCACCCTGTCCCTCTGAAATAACCTGTACCCTGTTACAGACAGGTCCCAGTCATTATATTGGGTGGCCCATGTTTCCATGATGGCTGCAATGTCCACCTCTCCCTCCGCCATGAGAACCTGTAACTCTGCAGTTTTCCTCCCAAGGCCCTAGCATTAAGGGTAACCACCTTCCACCCTTTCTCCCTCCCATCCTGCCCTCCTTTCCTAGCATCACCAATAGTACTTGCCATTTGCCTTTTGTCACTGTTATGGGGTAAGCTCATATGATTTCCCAACCTGTGGTCTCTGCACTTCTTCTAACTGCCTCTTAGTATTGAGTCCCCAGCACTAAGATTCCACCCTCTTACTCCCTGCTTGCTTCCATTCATCTCCTCCCTCATTTCCAGCTCCTCTTTCCTCCTGCACATTATTTCTCCCTTTTCACTCTGTTGCAGTTCTCCCATCAGAACTTCCCCTCACTGAAGTTTGGTCCAGGCATTTATCAATTACTCCTCTAATTTCATCATTTCCTCCTCCACTTTCTTCCTCTCTAGCAGTGCACAACTATTTTCTGAAGACCCTTCACAAATGCCCGCTCCCTCTCTCTTCATAGTAACCTGTTCTCTCCTTTCCACTCCATGACTTTTGCCACTTCTTCACCTCCCATCACAAGTCCCTATCGCCTCCTTCCATTTGACTTTTGTTTCCTGACCTGGTTTCCCGGCAATCGCATTTCTGGCCTGAGCCCCTGTCTCTGCTTCCCTTCTTCTGATCCTCTCTCACCACTGTTGGCTTAAATTGCCCTCCTCATCTCCCCTTCTTCCTCCCTCCAGTATTGGGCTAAACCCACCCCCAATCTGCCTTGCGCCTTAGTTCCTCCTGCAGACCCTCAATCTCCTTTCTAAGTTTTTCTATGTGTTTGCACACTAAACATCCTCCCACCTCCAGGCAATGTTTAGAAAGATTGGTGCACCACAGTTGTTGCAGCTACCACCCTACCCATTACTGTCGTTGCCCACCAGCGACCCCCCCACCCTTCCAGATGCAGGATACCAAACACTCCCCAAGTCTCCTCTCCCCCCTATCAGTGCAAAACATTCTTTTTTCCTCTTCCTACTTTGTTGCACACGTTTAGATATATTGAGCAACTGCATTTTTATATTCCTATCCTTCCTATCCACACTCAAAAAGAGACTTTAAGTAGCCATTGCACAACCTTCTTCAAACTCCTACTCCTCCTTTCCCCAATGCAATATCAATGTGAAGAAGTAGTAATGAAAGCTCCTAGATTTGCATTTACTTCCTTCCACTGAGAGAGCAGTCACCTCTTCACTTGTTGTTGTATTCAGCATCATCAGAGAGTCTGCTGAGTGCTTTCTTTCTGTTTTCTAGTGTTCATTTGGAGAATAGCCATCCTGATAAGCACTGACTGTATACACTTTGGTGCATGCTGCCTTTCTGTTTTGAATCACAGTAATGATTAGAAATCTCACTGTACATCCCTGACATGTGCAGCCTGCTGTAGGACAGGGTCAGTAATCATGTTTTTCAGCCTGGTAACCATGTGTGCAAGGTCACTGTATGGCAGGTGCTGACATCACAGGTTCAACATGCACTCCAGTCATTGTTGTGGGTGTACAGTTGTGTGTTGTGGGTGTACAATTGTGTTCCCACATCAAACAGTGTTGCAGAATGTGGGCAATACCACTGTAGTGTATGTGTGGGCAATAAGACCCAATGGACCTCTGTAGATAATCTGATAGTGGTGCAAATACATAAATTGTGTTTTCATCAAACATTTGACAAATACGGTACACTCGAGTAGTAGTAGTAGTACAGTAATAGCTTTATTTATTGATGGCGCCTTCCCCACAGGCCCAGGGTACCAGCACAAAGTAGGAAACAGCATAAATGCCAATACACAAAGAATAAATAAATAGAATAATAGATACCTAAGTGTGTATTACAAGGCAGTAATGCCATTGGAGAGGTTCTAGGGATTTGAAACCTAGAGAGTGAAGCTTGAGAGGTTCCCAAAGTCCCAAAACCTTGAGATGGGATTACTGCCTTGCAACACACACTTACATATTTGTTCTTATTTGTACTATATGGATCCAAGTACAAAAAAAATCTTCAGCTTGAGAATGGGCACCGACCCATTCAGTAACTCACTTTCGTTCAATACTGGGTGCCTGACTACAGTGAGCAGTCTTCGTGCTAGAATCAGTTTTAAAAAATCCTTGGCTTGACAATTGGTGCCGCCCACTTCAGTGCGCATTTCGGTCAACAATGGCTGCCAGAACACAGTGAACACTCACTCTACTCATTTACCTGTTTTCTGCAGAGGTGAGTGAAAGCAGTATCAACCAGATAATGATATTAAATTAAAATGAAAACTGCTAAGCAAGAGATGGCTGCCATGTTTTGAAAAGTGTTTGGCCCACCCATACAGGAAAAGTGACCAATCAGAATGCACAGTTTCAGAAACATTATGTTGTATGTCTAGGAAGGTCAACTGTCAGCATGTCAACCAGGTTAGTTGCTTACCTTAGGTCAGGTGAGGAACCTTGGCATTGTGTTGGACTGCGGTCTGATGCATAGATCTCAGGTGTCAGATGTGGTCAAAACCTCTTTTGCAATCTGAAGAACATTGCCAGGGTGAAACACTTGATGCACTGGTGCATGCTTTGTGACCTCGCGCCTGGATTACTGCAATGCCCTGTACCTAGGGCTAACTGTGGGAGATCTATGCGGTCTGCAGCTGGTGCAAAATGCAATGGCCAGGATGTTGACTGGCTTTGCCTCAGATGTGCCATGTCACACCTGTGCTGTGTTATTTGTACTGGCTGCTGGTTAGGTGGAAGATCTTCTTCAAGTTGGTTGCTGACCTATAAGGCCCAATATGATCAGGGCCTGGCTACCTAAAAAGACCTCCTGACTTCCTATCGACCCATCTGTTCCCTCGCTCCATAGACATGGGATTATTGGAGTTCCAGAATTTATTTAAAATATCTGGGGCCTGCATTTTTCTTATGTGGCCCCAATCCTGTGGAACTCCTCCTCTATATAACCTTAGAGTTCAACAGTGACATTTTAAATGGGTGCTTAAAATTCCTGTTTGAACAGGCTTTTTATGGGAAGTTCGAATATTCTTACAGCTATTTAGCCATAATGTACATGCCTTCTGTACTGTTCTGTGCTGTTTAAATTTGTTTTTAAGAATTTTAAATCGTGAAGCACACTGAGTCACAATGAAAAGGTCTGCTATATCAAATAAATAATTTATTGATTGATAGACTAGTGTGGGAGGGAGTCCTGCACTTGTGTTTCACTTTTTGATAATAATATCACTCAGAGCTAAAATGATAGTATTATCAGCATGAAACCATGCATTATCACCACAAAGCCATGTATTATCGCTAGAGAAACCATGTATTATTGCATTTGTGGTAGTGTATTACAGGAAATTTTTGTATGGACTAAGATGGTATTATTATGGCATATCCATATATTATAATATAATAACAACTCATAAAATCACAAATAAATAACCAACAGCAGGATTGCACTTCGATATATAACCAATGTTCATAATATAACAAAGTACTTCATTCTCCAAATACCTGAGCAAAAATACATGTTTTAACCCCTTTTAAAGACCTCCAACAAGGGGCCTCCTCGGGATCGGATGCATAATACTGGCCCTGCTACTTCAAACGATCTTTCCCAGAAGATTTAAGTCTGGCCCTGAGGGACAATCAGGAGGCCCTCTCCTTAGGTGGAGGCGGAGGGGCATACAGGCATGTAAGGGTGTAGGGGTCATGCAGGTAGCCTGAACCCAGACCATGTAGAGCATTGTAGGCTAGTAACCCAACCTTATAGGAGATATGCCACTTGACCGGCAGCCAGTGCAGTTCACACAGTGCCGGGGAAATATGACTCAATCTTGAGAGGCTGGTCAGCAACCTAGCAGCTGCATTCTGCACCAAATGCAGGCACTGCAGTGTACCTCCATGGACCCCGATTTAAAGAATGTTGCATTAATCCAGCTGTGAGGTCACAAAGCATGCACCAGAGAGGGCACATCCTCACTGGAGATAAGGTTATTTGGATATTCAACTATGATGGAATTCTGCCATAATGTAGTACATTTATTAAAAATGCTGTAGACATGAACATACATCCCAGAATAGACAAACTAGATGTATTCCGCTCAGTGTGGGTAGAGTGTAATACTAGGTGGTGAAAACATACTGTCTTGATGCAGACTCAGACAGCATAAGCATAGTTTAAAGGAAAACACCAGTTACCTTTGTATGGTCTCCTGTGAGTGCATATTTATGCCCTGATAAGCATTTCTGTATAAAACAAATACAATATATTTTCTTTTTTCTATAGAAGATTTTATCCACCTTGACAGGTACCAGCAGCTGTATTCAGCCCTGTCCCCATCAGCCACAGCTGTCCTGAGTCTCTTCCGTATCAGAGGACCTTATCCCCACAGATTGCCCCCATGGTGGGGCTGAGAAGGAGGCCATCCTCCCCACCCAGAATACAAATCCAGACTGTCCCCAGATCCAGACAGATCATGCGAGCCATCGGCATAACTAGGCAGGCTTCATGAAGCCTGTCCTCCATGTTTCCTGTTTTTCTCCCCTGGGCAGCATGGACATGCAATGAGCTTGTTGTGCAAGCTACACATCCATAGAAACACCCCAGTACTCTGAACATGTGCCCTCCCGCTGTTTGTGGCTTGTGCACATTCACCATCTGGATTCTCCAGGTGGCAGTCAAGTGGCGAGGGCACAATATCCCCCTCCCCACCCTTGAGGAGGAAAGCAGTCCTGCAGATGCTCAATCCTCCTTCTCCAGCTAACCCAGAGTAACCCGCATCTGTTTCTGAACCCAGGTTGCTGATGTGGGAAGAGATAAGGTTCTCACAGTCCTCTGCACCACCTGGCCAGCCAAACAATGTATTTTCTAACTACTTTTGGTATTAAAACCTCAGTTTATAAACAGTGCTCGAAAACTTCTATTTAGCTAGGTCACCATCTGCAGGCAGCCAGCTTGTGGGAGCCATTTGCTGCCTCACTCAGGATATGCCAAAGTGCTCCCCTGCCAATGTGTTGAGTCTGCAGGGGCATATTAGCATATCCCACACATGGGGCAAGTGGCTCCCATGAGATGGCTGCCAGTAGCCTTGCCAAATGGAAGTTTTGAGCACTTCTTTAAACTTAAGTCTTAATGCCAAATGGTGAACATGCAGTTAGAACAAATACTGTGTTACACAGAAACACTATTTGGGGCATATGCAGCCACAGGAGAGTGCACAAAGGTAACCGCTGTCCTTTTAACTGATTAGACATGTTCTTTACCTGTTCTGTTCTGTCTGATAGGTATATCACTCAAGCTCCAGCCAGAGCCGATATGGCTGTGGTGAACTTCCAAAGCTCTGATGAGCTAGTGCCACCAGCACTGCAGAATGCCATCTGCAAGATGGCAGCAGCGATCTAACTGCACATGCATGGCATTTGCACATGCACACTTGTGGTGAATGGCAATATGCCATTTGTAAGATGGTGGTGCCAGCGAAATGTACATGCATGCGAGGTGTGCATGCACAGTTCTTGTCCCAGATTGCAGAAGTAACAGCCAAAATAGTGTGGCTATTACTCTGTAGCAGCCGATTGTGGTGGAGTGTTACAAGCTTCATTGGACTCGGAAGGATACTTCCAAAAGCCCAATGGAAGGCACCACATTACGCTTTAAAGGCACTGAAAGAACATGCTGTAGGTCTGCCCACAGCCATAAAAAATGAAGAGAACACTGTTTTGTAGACAAGGAGGGAAGTATTGAAGCAAAGAGTTGCACAGTACACAGGGATGGAATTGAAAATGAAAGACTATGTTTGTTTTGGAGACAGGAAAGCAAAGCTGACTTGCATGGTGGATCAACTATTCAGAGGTTCACACTATTTATTTTTGAAATTTTGTAATTTTTGTTTTATATTTTTTATTATATTTTATTCACACTATTATTTTGATTGCTGTCTGACCTGAAAGTTCATGGCATTACAGTATAATTAGTGGCTGGTTATACCAAGATAGGAGAAGTCACAGTGCAAAAAAAAATTAAAAATAAAAGATTTATTTTCAAGATCATTGTCATTTAAAACATCAGCAGTGGTCATAAAACCATGAGGTCAGTTAAAATTCTAAGCAGAAAGCACAGCCACAGCCAACATCATTATTCCAGAATCTTTGTCAGTAAAATCAGAAGCAGAGATGAGAAAGCCATAAGTATGCATTTCTAGCATTGTAACACCAAGTGCTACCAGCTATACCACCAGAGGCAGGATGGAGGGGTCCTATCAACACCTTTCCGTCAAACTGTGCAGGGAAAGCGTGCTTTCAACTATAAGAGCCCCCAATGGCTCAATGAAATCCCAGTGCACATTCTAAACTCCCAATGCATCTCACAATTCAAAAATGGCCTAAGGCAATGCCTTCTTACTCGTCCACAGTTTATGACTGCACTTGGACTCTAACACTCATAATGCCCACTCACCCACACCTCCTTCCCCTTCTTTTACCCCCACTCTTCCCCTTCCCCATCCCTCTGTCTTCCTTCTTCCCCTGTGCCTTTTGCACCACTGGATCAACCTTAAAACCAATCTACTATCACTACTCCCAACCTTCTAGACAAAGCCACTTATTTTGGCTGCCCACTCCCCTCCCAGTCTCCCTCCCCTCACCTTGACTCCTCCTCAGACTCTCACACTAGGTGTCACACCTCTTTATCTCCTTTCTACACACAAACACTGTCCTTTACCCTGGTTGAATGCTCTTGACGCTGTACTATCAACATTGGTACTATGAATGACATTGTAATCTTATTGCATATTAGCTACTTACTATTCGAGTATTGTATATAAACTGTTTGCTATTGTTGCCATTGTCACTGTTTGATGTGGAACCTTTGAAAAGAGCTCTGAGATCAAAAGTATGATCTGAACCCCTAAATAAATAAATAAATAAATAGTAGTCATTTCAATATTCAAAGCTGGGAGGCAGTGACAGCACATTGTCCAGCTGTGACTAGTACACCCTATTCACTTTAAAAAATCAAGCAGATACATATAGAGCTTAATAATAAGAAGCTGCTACACATGTTCAGGCTGCAGATGGGAGCAATGTGGCTGAACAATATCTCCTCAGGTTGTTGAAGAGGTGTTCGAGGTACACTTGTTGGGGCACACAAGATATTTACATTCTACTTAGGACAAAGCAGGACATGATTGCTTTGTGGTGTTCCAGAAGGTAAGAGGTCAACATTAAAGTCCACAGTTGGCACATCAAATAATTAGTGAGCATCTGTTCAGGAGAATGTGGCAGCAAAGGTGTCCTCTTCTGCCACCTGTTAAGCAGTGAACTTGTGAGCAGCGACCAGTCATAATGATATGCTTTAGTAGCCTGAGGCACAGTGTCATGGTCCTGTGTTGCTGACTCACCCTGTCTTCCTGCATCAGATGGCAACCTCATTCTCAGTAGCATGCCACCACCCACACCACTGTCACTTGGGCTGCCAGTGCCACACTCCAGTTGTTCCAGAACTGACTGACCAACCAGCATTATCTGAATGGAACAGGTCCATCCTCCTCATGGCTCCCTCAAGCTCACCACACAGTTGCTGCTGGTACTCACTCATTCTGTGACAACATGGCCTGGAAAAGCATCTTACATTTGAATATTGGGTCTAGCATGGTTACAAACACGTAACTAATAGAGTCATGAACATTGCAAACCATGATCTTAACTCCTAAGTAAGCCCTTCACTGAGTTCTTTGATGGGTTTGGAAACAAGTCCATAGTACTGCATGTCACAAACCTCACTCAGCAGGTCAGGCCCTGTGCTCCCGCAGTGCCAACCTTTGAGTGCAGTCTTGTGAACAGGTAACAGAAACAGGGTAACCCTCCTGTCTGTTTTTGTGTGTTCGAATCACCTTTGGTCTCAGAGTTTTGGAGGGATTCAAACTGTGAACCTCTTGCTAGCATACCCAATGTACAGGCTCAGATAATTCTGCTCTTGGCGGAAATGCCAGATATCTTTCTCCCACGGGCACCCAACTAGGAGTATAAAATGAACCCTTAAAACTTTATGAAAGACCTCAGATACAATCTTACCTTTTCCCAGTTTGGTATATCATTAAGCTTATGACAGTGTCAGCTTTAACCATATATGCTTCACTTGTCAAAGAAATAATTTTGAAGGCACACCAAGCAGTCTCTTTAAAATAGAGGTTTATTTTAAAATAGATATAAATGAAAATGTAAATACAGAACAATATATCACAATGCATACAATCACTTAAAAGAATAAGGTTCAAAGTGCAATTTCCTACCACCAGACAATTAAACTTATCTATCTAATGTATATCTTCTAGCAGTGCTAGAGTAGATGTTTCTTCTTAAAAGTCCAAACATGTATTTCTCTAAAGGTCAGTCACACCATAATTAAAAACTGTATTGAACTTGCCGTCTCCATGATGTCACCCAGCTCCTCCTCTGTTTATTAAAAATCAAACAACCAGGATGTCTTATCATTCAGAAGGTAAATTAAATAAGGGACATCAGCAAAAATACTTGTTTCCCTATATGCCCCTTTGGTCTAATGTGTCTTCCTGCCCTTCACTGACATCAAAGACATTTATGACTTAGCACCAAAGTGACATGACCTGGTTACTCTCTAAATGTCATAAACATTTATGATCTCTATCCTGCCAGTTGGCAAGCTACAATTAAGTCAGATAAACAGGAGATCCTTAGTTTATGTATCTTCTAGTCTTTAATTATCTCCTGGCTTTCAGGTTAACATTTTGCAGCTGAAACCTTGGGGGGTTATCACAGGAGCACAGGATTTCTTGTGACAGAAAATCACACTACATTTTATTTTACAAAATCATACAGCGATCAGAACCAGCTGTCCAAGTGTCACACTGCACTTCTGGAAACTCTCCATGGTTGACATGAGGAGATGGACAGCTGGAATACCTGACTCAGTGAAGCTGTAAAGGAGCTTAGGTCATGGGTGCATTTCTTCAAGGAAGACAGAACTGAGACCATGTCCTTAATAATGCTCCAGTTCTGGTGTTGCAGTACCCCATCAATTTCCTGCTCCACAGATAACTCATGGAGAACATGCTTCTGTTCCAGCAAGTGCTGCAACATATAAATGCGCTGTTCCATCATGTACTGACATCTTGGATTAGCTGATGGTTTGGGAAACCAAGTTGGTCCTGAGCAGTTTGCAGCTCTCTGGTTGCCTTAGCAGAATGATGGACATAGCTACAGATATCTGTTGAAGCATCAACAATATGAGAAGCACCCAAACTGCTCTGGAAAGCACCAGTGATCACAAGGTTCAATGTATGATCAAAGCAGTTGATTCCTGAAGTGGCTATCACAAACTGCTTTTACCATGTTCTTCCCATTATCGATAATAAAGAACCTGACATGCAAACCTGTTGTGCTAATCTAGGAGTCATGCATTTCTTGCAAAGATGTAAGGAATTTAACAGCAGTGTGTTCTCGTGGAAGGACAACAACTCTAAGGAGAGCACACATCCAGTGGGATGGGGTATTGCTACATCTAAGGTCAGAGCAATAGGAGGAGGTCAACTGCAGTTATGCCACCATATGCTAGTGGTGTGGGGGAACACTAGTGTGCTGTGAGTGAGAGGTATGCATGTAGTGAGTTTGTACTGGTCCATACATCAGATGTACAGTGGAAAACCCTGCCCACAGCCTGGGTCAGACATTTCTTCATTTGTTTTCGGCATGCCTCAGAGATATTAGCACAACTATATGAGAAAAAGTAGTTTGTGATGGGATGTAGTATCAAGGTTTCAGTCTAGGGAATCCTGTATCTTCAACAATAGAAAAAGGTTGCAAATTCAGTGCAACCATTTTCTGTCTATGACTCATTGAACTGAACAGCCGATGGGGTGAGTTGGCAAGAACTTTGTGCTGGTCTGAAATGCTTCCTTTATTGTAAAACTAGGCTTTAAATGGCATAGCCTTGTTCCTGGCCGTGGCTCCAGAGTGGACAAATGCAGATGATTTAAGCTGGGGGGCACCACAAACTGCACATCTGCTGTCTCACCATCTAAATTAGTTTGTGAGGGACCTGGTGCTGGGCCTGCTGCAGTATTTGGACGAGGACTTGAAACAAGATTTTGCTGGTGTTCAGCCACTTGCTGACTGCCTCTAGCACCATCACCACCAGAGCACACTCGACAGAGTCAGGAACTGGTTTTGGTTTTGAAATACAGCATGCAGTGGAATGAAGAGACAATACCAGCATGAGCTTTACCAAGTTAGGCATCTCAGGATGCTTATTCAGAAGAGTGGCTCAAAGACATGTTGTGCTCAGTTTATAAAAGTTTATCACAGCTGAGATTGTGGCCACAGTATGAACACACAGCTCTCCTTTTATCATTCTCCTTCTCAGAAAAATATGTTCACATATCACTGGAACTTGAACCTGTACCACCACAACCCTTAAGTCTGAAAGATTTCTCTTACGGGAGAAGCAAAATGAAAGCCCAAATAGCTGTACAATGCAACAGACTTTTGTAGCTAAGCTCCATTGTTTTATACACAGAGCCATGACTACTCAATTGCCCCTTGTTTATTTTCAGACGTCACAACATTGATGGAATTTGCAGTGTTTGAGATGGAGCTGCCAAATCTAATGACTTCTTATGCTCTGTACAGTCCTTATTACATATGAAATGCATAATATTTTTTATCCCAAGCTGCAATGGCTGCCTGATTGAAGTCATTATACTAAACTGCACACTTTTGCTTGCATAAAGTTAAGATCTATGAACATGATTTTATATTTTCTACAATTATGTTCCCAGATTGTGACAGCAACACCTTTCCTGTAGGCATATAGTTCCCTCAATTATAATCTTTCTCACTGCCGAAATAGTTAAGTAAGTCTTATTTATGTATTGTCTCTCCACCTTGCACTGGTTTAGGCTGAGGAGATTTGGAGATTCATAATGACTCTCCAACTGTCTGTCCTCCAACTGTCCAACTGCCTGTCTCTCCAAGATGCAGCCAGGTCAGAGGGCAACACAGACAGTTATTTTTTGGAGGGCTAAATCTCCTGTTGGGATTATTTGGCTCATTCTGCTTAATTTGCTTGTTCATTTCTGGTGGACTCAGGAGCAGACTGTAGAAACTGGTTCACAGACAGATGAACCCAACTGCAGGATCCTGCTATGCAGTGACTGATTCTCAGAAAAACAACACAAAGCAGGTTCCAGGTAACAAAGTTACTCACTGCCACATAGCAGATACAAAGCAGGTACTGAGGAAGCAAATATTATTGTTGGTGGACTCTGTGTACCAGGATTGTTTGCTTGGCAGTAACTCAGTTTAAATGGCTGAGGGTTGTGCTGTGTACAAGAGAGGCAAATAAGGTTTGTGCTGTAGTGGAATAACTTCAGAGGGTTTCACTAGCTGTCACAGTGTAAGGAATCTATATTAGAACAACTGTGTGCTGTGTAAATACAAAACAAAAGAGGCAAAAGCAATTCAAACAAAAAATTAAACAGAATACTAAGTTTGGTGCTGTACCAATGTACCAGTCCTCTCCAGTCTTGCAGGACACATAAAAGGGCTCAGACATCACTGGGGGCTACCAATAAAAACTGGTAGCCCGTGGTGCCAAAATTCAAATCAAGCAGACTTTAAATCACCACCAACTGTCTGTCCCTCCGAAAGTGGCTGGATCAGAGGGCAGCACAGATAGTTATTTTGCAGGGCTACATCTCCTATTGGGATTATTTGGCTTGTTCTGCTTAATTTGCTTGTTGATTTCTGGAGAACTCAAAAGCGGATTGTAGAAACAGGTTCATAAACAGACAAACCCAACTGCAGGCTCCTGCTGTGCAAGTGACTGACTCTCAGAGAAAAGAAACACAAAGCAGGTACCAGTTAATAAAGGGACTCACTGCCACATAGAAGGCACAAAGCAGGTACTGCACATCCACCCACCTTCCCACCCTGGTCCTGTTCTACTGTTATAGGCACAGCAGGTTATCAATAGCAGAAAACTGCTAGAACAGCCCAGCCCTCCCCACCACAGATTCTATTGGGGCTGCTACTGCTAAAACAAGTACCCTACCACAAAGCAGGGAGGGTGATAGACTGTGAATACTGTCCTGCTGGAATCAAGAGGAAGGGTGTAACAAAAAATAAATAAATAAAATCTTCTTGTTTTTGTCATGGATGTGGTAAATTGTAATGGATGCGGGGCTCTCATCTTCCAGGGACTTCTCTGGAGGCTGGGGCACTGCCCCATATGTAGCACACTGAATGGACTCAGGGCTCAGCTGGTTGAAGCGTGGAAGAAATAACTAGGATGCAAAACCAACTGTACTGGTTCTCAACTCAGCTACATCTGCTCCCTCAGAGACCCTCCAGCACAGGGGATGGAAAGTGGTAAGGTGGGGGTTACATTTGGGTGGAAGAATCAGGTGAACCCTGTTCCTACCAAGGAAACCCAACTGGAAACTGCTTTACACCCCTGGCAGGAATACAGGACCCTGGCTCTGCAGAGGAGATCACCAGGCCAGTCGAGGGGCCTGGGCAGAGAAATGTGATGGCATCTAATGGCAGAAAGAGTAAACACTGGGACAATAAGGACAGAAAATTGCTCATCATGGGGGACTCGATGATAAGAAGTGTTGAGCCCCAGCTCAGCAGAAATACCCGGACAGAGGTGAGGGTCAGATGCCTACCAGAATCCTCAGACAAGAGTGATACAGAGCGGCATCAGGAGAAAAGTGGACAAAGAGAAAGAAACTGAAGTGTTGGTACATCCTTTTGTTATCTCTTTCCTTGCCTCCGTTTAAGCTATTCCCTCCCTGCCTCGCCCCCGCTGCCTATCTGTCTGCAAGTTGTCTAGCCCCGCCCCCAATTCCTACTTAATATTTCTAACCTCAGTTCTCTCTCTCACTCTTTTGCAGCTGAGCCCCTGACCAGGGCATGCTCCCACTGCGGTGCAGGTTTCACTGCAGCCGCCACCCTTCTGCCCTCTGCAGCCAAAAGGAAATCCAGGTATGGCCTCTAATGAGCTTCAGGGTTCATTACATTTTTGGCACCTGCTGCTCACTTACTAGCGATTGGTTGCAGTAAGCAAATTTCATCCTGAGTGGCTCCTGGAGCAAGCCAAAAGGACTTTTGCCTAAAACTGCTCTTGGGCTGTATTTCTGTGCTAAATTTGCCTAAAACTGCTCTCATGCTGTATTTCTGTACCAACCTTTTTCCCGGCCACGTCTCCCACCCTGGACTTTAATTAAATGTGCTTAAGCCACTCTCCTACCTCATCCAGGCCTCCACTGGCTAAGCCATCAACTGTCTCTCTACCTTGATTGACTACTTCTCTATTCCACCCATCCTAACTGCATGACATTTCTCACTCCCTAGTGGTGCAGAATTACTGCCTAAGTCTGGCATAATCCAAGGGCTCTTTTTATAGCACTGACAAGTGCCCCAGATTACTCTCGCCTTCTGTATCTGTTTTGCCTGCACTAGAGTACAGGAAATGCCCATTTATGTACCTGAGCCCTCCTGCCACTCTACCTTTTGTGATTTAACCTCTTATATACCCCAGCCTGTGCTTTCATCAGATGCTCTACCACCAACCCTGCTATAAACCCTAGAGACCCCCTTAGGTTGTCCTATCCCAGCACTCACCCTCTCTCATAGCTAGCAACATGGCAACCACTCTCAATTTGCTTCTTCTATGCTGCCTGCTCTCTCCGATACCCCTCCTGATGATAGCAGGAGCCCACCCATTTCCTTCCTCCCTTCACAATATATATCACTGGAACAGCCATGGGACTGGGACCTGCAGTGCCATAAATCACTGTACCACCCCACCCTAGAGTTACACTGGAACTGCCAACATGCTACCCCTCTACTTTGTACCCCATTACTCCACTACAGTATGCTATCTATGCATCAAAACAAGCTAAACATAATGTTGGAAAAAGGGAGCGATGCATCATAGTAGGCTCCTTACCCTATTACTAAAATGTCTGCTCCTCCTCCTTTTACTAATCTCCAGGAACATCCACCCAAACCCTGGCCCACAATTTGACAACCCAAACAACAATCTCAAGCCCAAGACTCTTTCCTTGGTTAGTATTAACATCCACAGCCTACCTAAGAAACTAGATGTGCACACTGCCTGGATCATGCAGCATACCCTGGACATTCTATCAGTCCAAGAGACCTAGTTGTCCCTCCATATCCGGATAATGCCATTGCAACACAGGGACACACTATCTTCAGGCAGGATAGACTTACTAAAAAGAGGGTGACTGTGCTGTTTATATGAAAGAGACCCCCATGGGTCATGCTCTGGAGTTACCTCCCACCGGCATTGATATTAAGTTCCTTGCAATTAAGCTGCTGCTCAGAGCCCACAACAAAGTCCTGACCATTGTCTTGGTCTACATCCTCTCAAATCATTGTCCAGTGGACTTATCTCAATTCTGAATTTCATCCACAACCTAAAGCACAACTCTGAGATCGTATTGCTTGGTGATTTCAACGTTAACTGGCTGTCAACCAATGCCAGCTGCTATAAGAATGCTCTAACTGCAGTCAATTTCACTCAACTGGTCCAGTCCACCGCAAGGGTAAACTATAGGACCAGGACCAGCACTCTGCTGGACTGGTGCCTACCAACCAACCTGACCATATAACATGCAGAGGTTCTGCCCTACAACATGAATGATCATTCCCTGTATTATGTCTTTGGACTCATAAGCACATTAATCCTCCACCAAAAACATCCTCAGTAGGGTACTACTAGTGGGCATTGTGAATCCCTAAGAAATATACTTCAACAACAAGACTGGACAAAATTGACACAGCTGCTGACATAGATACTGCCTAGAATTCTTCATCACTAGCTTTAATTCAGCCTGTGATATTCATGCCCTTTCAAAAATGGAAGGTCAGGGTACTGTCAAGCCATGGATCACAATGACTGTCCTGCAAAATTGAAATCCCGTGACCATCTGTGGTATAGGGCAAGGACTACAGGCAAGCAAGCAGACATACAGGTGTATTAATCCACCAGGAATGCCTGTACCAGGGCCATTCACCTAGATAAAGCAAACTATTACAGAAACGTTCTCACCGACACTTGGAAGGATGGTAGGAAATTCTGGAGCAACCTTAAAGAAATCACTGAGAAAGACTCCAACACTGCCCCTCCATGCTGAATCTAGACAGCACCATTATCCTTGACCTGACAGTGATTGCCAACACTTTCAACTCATCTTTACTGATCTCATCCATGTTCTGCTTTGAACTTCTTTGACTCCCCCAGAGCCACACCCAAGGGTGTTCTAGGCTCGGACTTAGTGCATCCACCATTCTATTGTAAGGCAGTGACTGAACATGAAGCCAAAACATACTTAACCAAAGTACTGGAAGACCAGATACAATGGAAACACGTTGGGCCTGAAGGTCACTGACTTCATGCTTGATGTAGTCCTACTTCTCCTTACAAAGATCAACAAGTCCTTCATGCTCTCTCAGTTCCCCAGCAACTGGAAGCTAGCCCTGGTGACCGCTATATATAAGAGTGGTGACAGAGCCCTGCATGGCAACTACAGGCCCATCTCCATTCTTCCCCACTTTCCAAAGCTCTAGAAAGAATTGTAGCAGACCAGTTGGTTGAGTATATGAAGTGTAATCTCCAATGTCCCCACCAGCATGGCTTTAGGAAGGGCACAGCACTACCGCTGCTCTGCTGGAATTCATGAGTTATATCCAGAAGGCTTTGGAACAGGGTCAACTTGTCAGTGTGACCCTTATTGATCTCTCAAGGCATTTGACAGAGTCAATCACCCCCTATTGCTGAAACAGCTAGCCAGACTGGGCCTGTCTTCTAACACCCTTGGTTGGTTCTGCAACTACCTCTCCAGCCATACACAGCAGGTGAGAATAGGAGATGCTGTCTTCAAACTCCGGTCCACGAGGTGTGCCACAAGGATCAATTCTGGGATCCTTGCTCTTCAGCATTTTTCTTAACAAGCTCCCAGCCTACTGCCCAGTAAAAGTTCTGCTTTATGCAGACAATGCGTAATCTTCACAAAGAACTCTGACTACTCCCAGCTGATGAGACAACTTCAGGAAAGTTTCTCAGAAGCAGAAGCAGAAGAATGGTTCCTGGAGAAGAAACTGGTGCTCAATTACACAAAAACAAAATCTATGCTCTTCCACAGCCCCCATAGCAAGCATCATGCAGAACTACTGATAATTAGAACTGCTCAGGTACTGCTCGGAACAGACCTAATCCTTCACGTATCTTGGTGTTACTCTGGATTCTACCCTGTCCTTCCATAACCATATAGACCTTGTAGCCAAAACAGTTAATACCTGATTGGCTTCCTTTACAAACATAAACACTGCCTTACCGATCAAGCCCTCAAGATAGCTATCCAAAGCTCCATTGTCTCCTTAACAGATTATGGGCTAGTGACCAATGGAGCAGCAACTGACTCTGCACTCAGGAGATTGTATATAGCCTTAAATAAGGCCTGCCAACTTCTTGTAGGGGCTGCCCCTTGGACAAACACTTATGATCTCTATGAGCAGGCTGAATGGTTACAACTGCATGGCCGAATTTTCTACCATACCAGTCTTGCGTTAAAGAAGCCTCTATTGGTTTCCTGACCCTGGAGTGCAGAATCTCCACACCCTTTCATGCAAAATCCGCCACACCAGAAGTTCTGACAACTCATCCCTACAAGTCCCTCGGTTGTCGTATGTCTCAAGGACAGCGGTCTTTTGCTTTCAGAGCACCAAATGGCTTAATTCCTTGCCCAGGAGCTTACTGATGCAGCCGCCCTTGGCTCTTTTAAATGAAAGTTTCAAGGCTACCTTGTTGCCCGAGCCTCCTGCAATTGCTATACATAATCAATGTTCTTTCCCTCCGTTAACCTCTCGGCACCCTCCCCACCCCCTACCATCCTCACCACACCTACCCAGCATGCCTCCCATTTCTCTCACTTACCCCACTATCCTCCTTCCAAACCAATCTACCCCTGCCACCCCCATAAACGGCATACCCTCCACTTCCCCTGCCTTCCTCACTGGCTAAACTTCCTCTTGCCCCTGCTCCTATTTACCCTACCATTCCTTCTTTCTCTATCTACCCTCCCTGTCTTTCTCTCTTCTACCAAAATGGCTGGCCTCATTTCCTGCCTTCCTACCAGCTATTGCCATGAATCTGGGTTGAGGCTTCATGCCACCTGCCCCAGTTACAGCATTCCTCTAGACAAGGCCTCTGGCTGCACTTATGGGTATATTCCTGTGCAATTCTCTACTTTCAAAACTTACCTTGTAACTTGTTGGTTACCCTTCCTGCTTTCTGTAAATACAATTATATTGCCTATATTTGTATGATTACACTGTATGTTTGTTTAACCCAACTTATTTGTTTTTCTGTACCTTTATTTCCTTAATGTCCTTGATGTGGAACCTATGTAAAAGAGCCTTTGGCTCAAAGGTGTTAATCAGAAATCTAGTAAATAAATAAATAAATTTAGGAACAAATGATCTGGAGAACCAGTCTGTGGAGGAGACCTAGAAGAACTTCATTAATCTGAGTGAAAAACTGACAGATGGGCAACCTTCCTGACTTTCTCTGAGGTCCTTCTGGTATGTGGTAAGGCCAGGTGTACTGACAAGATTAGGCACAAAGAAGTGGAAGAATTCAACAAACTGCTGCAAGGATGGTGTACTGATAAAGGCTATCTCTTTGTCTGATACTAGGAGGACTTCTGGGACAGGAGGCTCTTCAAATATGATTGTCTTCACCTTACCAGGGAAGAGGTTAGAGCACTGGGGCAGAAATTCATTGTCTTCCTGGTCATTTAAACTAGAGGGGGAGACTGCAGCTAAGAAACTATCAGTTCCAACACTATAGATAGAAACTTAGCCGACACTAGCCCAAAATCAAAATACACCCTGTCACAAGCAGGGAGGAGGAGGAGTGGGGAAGGTGGAGGGGTTAGGAGGGCAGTAAGGGAAAAAAAAACCAACAGGTAACCAGCAGATGAAACTAGAAACAGGGATGAAAAGCACCCCTACCAGTGCATGGAAGGGGTGTGCTTCAATGCCAGAAGCCTAGGAAACAAAATGAGCCAACTGCAGCGATAATGTCAGACACCCAAAGTGGGACCTAGAGATCACAGAATCATGGGCCACAGAGAACAATGATTGGGACCTCTCAGTACCGGTTATGAACTCTATAGATAGCATAGGAAGGGAGCCAGGGTAGGGGTAGCATGATTTGTTTGCACTGGGATAACAGCAACCTCATTTGATACTATCAAAGGGAAGGTGTAGACTCCCTATGTGTATAGCTCAGAATGGCTACAGTTAAGAAGATTTACATAGGAGTAATATACAGACACCAGGGCAAACAGAGGAGAGGATTTCGCATTCACAGAAGAAATCAGGGAAGCAGTGAAAAAGGGAAATTGTAGTGGTCGGTGACCTGAACATGCCATTGACTGGGGTGTTCAAATTGCTAGAACCTCAAGAAGCCAATCTGTGGTAGATGCCTTACAAGACTGTCTGCTCAACCAACTGATCAGCACTCTGACTAGAGTGGATGCTATCCTTGATGTGGTCCTCACAATCTCAGATGTAGCTGGTGCTCTAAAAGTTGGAGAATCACTGGCAAATAATTACCATAGCTCTGCCAGGTTCAATCTGTCCCCTGGGATGTAAAATCTCAATCCTGGGAGGAGGTCTTGTCCTTTAGAGGAGCAAATTTAGAAAACATGAAGCCGATAATGGGAGGCAAACTTTTCTAGAATCCAGGAAAAAAATAGAAGTGGAAGACATCTGCATGCCATTTCAACAGGCCTTAATAGAAGCTACAAACCTCTGCATCAGGTCAGTGAGAAAACGTAATAAACATAAAAGACCGTTATGGTTCACAGGCCAGGTCAGAAAAGCAATTAGACCAAAAGGAAGCTTGCAACCACAAAAGGACCTTAGCAATGATAGTTGTATGGTGCAATACTGAGTATGAACTTATGAGTAGAAAAGCTACATTTATCGTAGAGATATATTAATCAATCAGCCAAATAGTAGATAAACATGGGAACAATGCAGTGTTTTCATCAGACAGTACTGACAGTTGTGATACAGGCAAGCTAACAATCAGAGAGACGCATTCATACCAATTTAGTTCAGCATTAAAAACACAAATAATTGGCCAGCCTGGTGGTGCTGAAGGCTGGGGCACTGATGAGCACCTTACCTTGCACCACACCAATGACCACGAGTTTGGGAATGAGTTCAAGTTGCCTACAATCCTTAGGGGTGGGCCAGGAGTGAAGTAGTAGCTGCCAGGCAGCAGCCCTCTCTCAGATCAGGAGGCTTGCTGATTGGCTCTTGACTGCTGCCAAGTAGAGGTCTTGTGACAGTGTCGAGTGCCTGAGTGGCAGATGCAGCACTGCGTGATGGGGGAGAGACGAGTTTTGGTGTGCATGTACGCCTGTGCACACTGCACATCCTGTGTCACCTCATCTCACACAAGTGACTGAAAATGGAAAAGGGACCTGAGGATTGTCTGGCACACCACGTTACTGCACTGACTTGCACCACCAGCCAGACACCTTGGCACACTCTGGATATGTTCACTGGGGGAGGCTGGTCCTTCCCCTCTAGCCCCACTGGGGCAACTAATCAGTGGGGAACCTGCACAGAGGTAAGCCCAGGTGAGGTGGCAGTCCATCTAGGGAGGTGGGGATGGCATGACCAGAGAACCCAAGAAGTAAAAGGTTATATGGAAAAAGCTCCAGCAATAATCAGTTTCTAACAAGAAGAAATGAAACCAGAGACCGTACCAGTAACAACTTTAGACAGAAATAGTTAACTATACAGCTTGCTCAGATCATGACTGATCTGATCAATCCAATCTGTGAAGTGAAACAATTCTTCAGTGAAGCAGGTACTGAGACCAAGAAGCAGCCTGCTGCTCCAATATCGGGTCACTCCACCCTTGGCTGACTCAGAGAAACCGAAACAGTGTGACTGTTCTCAGTTGATGCAATGCAGGTAAGCAAATGCTGATTTGAAGAAAACTAAACAACTGAAATGCCTGATATTTTCTGGAAACACAAAGCATGATACTAGGACTTGAAATCAATCCTTTATTCACAATAGAACAACATTGCCACTGATCTTTAACAACAGTCAGAAACTTAAAGTCGAGGCCACACATAAAGGTTCTCCCTGGCCCCTGCCTGTCCTAGGGCACAGATGAAGTCTGTGGCATCTGATCAGGATACAAGAAGACTTTAACAAGTTTTCATATTGTTGTTTCTACTTTTACTGTTTAACAATAGTCAGAAAGCTACAGCTAGGCTGCAAATGCCCCCCGCCCCGCTCTTTCCAAGGGCACAGATAAAGTCTGTGGCATCTGGAGACAAAAGAGTAAAGACTTCAACAATTTTAATATTGTTGTGTAACCCCTCCTTTGGGTGGGGCTTACCTGGCTGCTCTGGGAGCCTGTTCTTGCTCCCCTCCTCCCAGTGCTCTCCATTGTCAGTCTGGGTCCTGATGGTCCCCTAATCTTTGTCTGGTCCCCTTACTAGTGTTTTGGCCATTTGGGTGCGGCAGAGTCAGACACGGGACTGCTGCTGTGTCTGACACTTTAAAAAACCCTACTAGGGTCCAGCATGCGTACTAGTGTACCCAGTGTCTTGCCACTCCTGCGGCCCAAGTAATCACCTCTCCGTAGTCTTGACCCCTAAATATATTTATTGGGGGTCAGACACCTACGCAGAGGTGTATGAGAAAGAGGCCAGGCTGTTTTATTAAAAGCGCCTATAAGCACTGTAATCGGGGCAAATTTACATATCAATGAGGCCCACATTAATATTCATAAGCCTGATCGCTGCTCCAGGGGACTGCATGAATCGGAGCAGCGACAGGTAATCTAAAGTGTTTGAAATGTAACTATGCAGTCGCTTATTAGTAAACAAACGCTGCTACAAGACTATGGGGCACATAATTGTAATGACAGCGAATTTGGCTGCAAGAACACTATAAAGTAGGTACTGATAAACTGCATGTGATTGTGTACAATGGCAGCCATCTTTGATACTGTGACCCCCGTGTCAGCCAATCAATAGCTTAGGTGCCCAAAGACTGGTGAAATGCCTTTTGGGAGAGGTGTGAACTTTATTCTAGGTGCTAATCATTAATCAATAATCGAACCAGGTTAATATTTATTAATATTTGTGAAGGACAGCAGGATTTAACACATCAGAAGCTGGGATCTGTGGTGTGAAACCCAGGGACTTCTGCAATTTGGGGTAGTCTGGTCTGGGCTCTGATCAAGTCAAGAGGATCATACTTTGTAACCCCTGCAAATGGGGGTTCCCAAAAGACTTCCAGGAGCTTGCTTGAATGCTCCAAGCCTGAATGGTGTTTGGCGTTTAAGCCATTTATGAGTGTTTTTAGAGCCTCTGGTACTGTCTCTTTAAAAGCTGTCTGCTTGCAGACATAATTAGTTTGTATGGGGGACTGTGCTTCTCTCTGTTTGAGTACCACTCGAGCTGCTGCCAATTCACTCCATTTTGCAGTCACTAGAGTGCAAAGGGAACCTATCTGAAAGATGTAACTGTTTGCCAGAAATCATTTACAGTAATAATGAAATTACAGTTTGTCTAACCTGCTTTCTTTGCAGTCAGAACTGTGTCTGCCTAGTTCCCCATTCTGGTTTTGAACTGCTGAACTGGACCAATCAGTGTGGGGTAAGCTAGCTCTAAAATGGTGCCTGGACGAATCAGAACTTGGACTCATAATCTGAGCCAGCTACAAGAGGATTGTATGGGCAGTGACTCTGGGAGATGTAGTTTAGACTTGCGCCTTTTTGGACCAACAGGAGCAGTCTATTGTGAGTGACAGCCAATCCAGTCAAGAACTGAGAGGAACTCAAAGGAAGTGCCGGTTTTGTCTGTTGGAGTTTCAGTTTAGCTCTGGAGTGAAGAAGGAAGGAGCCCTGTGCTTTTCAGTGTGCAGTTTTAGTCAAAAAGTGTGTAAGGCCCAGAGTTCCGGTCTGCAGCTTGTGTAACTGCTTGTTAGGACTGAATCCGTCCTGTGAAAAGAATCAAAGGATCTCTGAAGAATGGAAACCAGGCTCACCCTGTAGAAGACTGGAGAAATTGTTGAATTGCACTCGGTCTGTCAGGAACTGAATCTGCTGTGTGTTCTCCCGGTATTGTGCAGTGATTGCGATCGGATAGAGAAGCAGCCTGCCTGGTATAGTACTTTCTTTTTACCATATAAATGTGTGAAGAGTCTCGTGGAGCTCAAGAGTAGCCCTGCTGACGTTGAAGGACCCTATCTTGTTTGGAGGTCGTGAGTACTAATTCAGGGTCGCTCCCTGTTGAATTGCCACATTAAATCCAAATGGAATCACTGTACTGCTGACTGTTTAAACTAATTTTTCTTTTCACTGTGTGAAAGGGCCCCTACCAGCTGCCACGGTTTGGACTAGCCACTAGGCTTGGGTACCCAGGAAAGTAACTGGTAGGGATAGGCCTGCACAGAGCCATAGGTAGATAGTAAAGGATAAGCTAATTAACCTGATTTCCCCTGTCCTTGTTATATCCCCCTAAATAAATCAGAGCTGCTTGTTTCAGCAAAGTTATACTGCCTGAGGTATTTGTCTATGTTAAAGTACTGTACTGTGATTGTTTTGTATCTTATTTCACAGGAGGTCCCAGTGCCGGAACTAGTCCTGGGGGTAAGTGTATACTGTGAAGGTAATTGATATATGTGTGGGCCACTAGTGGAAGAAAGGGGTTGCAGTGTCCCAGAGGGCTGTGACCAAGTAAGTTTAACTATTGCAAACCCTGACCTCTGACCCGCCATTGGATCCAGGCCCTCAACCTGTTAGTGGCAAATCAGGCAGGGGTAGTAGCCCTGGGATAGCGCCATCTAGGGGTTACATCTTGGAGGCTCACCGCTGGAATTGTGTGTCCTCTAGTGGCCATATTTACGAACCACTGTTAAGAAAAAATGGGTACCCGACAGAAGTAGCTGTGCACCGGCTGGTGGAGTGGTGTACTGGGGAGGAGATTGACCCCAAAATGCTATGCTTATCCTGGACATCCCCCTGGGTATCAATACGGACACTGTACAGGGAGTACTTTCCAAGGTGGAAGGTTTACAAAACCCTGTGGTGGTGGGTCGGCATGCTAATCTGCTCACCCACACTTTCCTGGCCCTAGTAGAGTTTAAGGATCCCATAGATAGCTCCAAAGTGCCACAGACCATTACCCCAGAGGGAGCCCTCACTGCCTGGAGAGTGATAACTAAGTACAGTAGAAGACCCAGTGGGAATAAGCCCCACCACTGTCTGAAACTTTGAGGAGAAATTTGCTAAATGGTTGCTGGGGAAGGGAAAACTGTGGAGGACTTGAAGAAACTATTCTTGCCACCTGGGGTGTTCCTCCCCAACACCCCTCCCGCCCAGTACCGTAATGGTGGCTGAACCAATGCAGACTCCTATTTCTGCACCTGCCATTAGTCACAACTCTTACAAGGTTGAGGATCTTCTCTGGCACCCTCCCCACCCCCAAGGGGAGGATGACTGGGAGACCTGGATAGACTATGTTGCCCCCAAGTGCTAGAATGGCAATGCTCGAAGCCAAAAAGCGAAAGAGGGTTAGTGAGAGCCTCCGAGGTCCTGCCCTGGCTACCATCCATGCTAAACGGCCAGTAACCCTGAAGTGACTGCACAGGCCTATCTTGAGGCCTTGGAGAATGTGTATGGGAGCCCAGATTCTGATGAGGATCTATGGTGGAGAGTAAGAAATGCACAACAGTACCAAGGGAGTTGTTGTGTGTATGTATCTCGGCTGGAAAAATTGTTGCAAGAATGCCTCAGAAAGGGTAGTTTGCCAGCAATTGAACTGGACCGAACCAGGCTGGACAGGATCCTTAAGTCTGCCCCTTCTCAGAACTACTGTTGCTTCAGTTATGCCTGCCATCGACTGGAATCCCACCTCCTATGATGAGTTAATGAGAGAAATTGAGGAGTTGAGAAAAGGCGACTCGGGAGGGACCTGCACCAATAGCTGCGGCTACAACCCGAGTGACTGAGGGTGGCTCCATCAAGTGAAGTCTAGGGCAGAGGTTGGCAGTCAATGAGTGCTCTGACAAGGAAAAGATATGCCACAATGGGGCGTAACTGTTGAGAGAGATCCGGGAATTCAAAAACAGTCCTTTATGAAGGCCACGCCTGCAAATGCAGGCCTGACCTATATCCGACTGATCTGCTATGGGTGGGGTACCACCCATGTATCTCCTGCTGATAACAGCTCCAAACTCAATTCCTTGACCATGGAAGTGGAGAAACTGACGAGATGTCTCCAAATGCTTATCACGCCGCAGACAGAGATGGCACCAAGGTTTCCCAGTTAGTAATACCCCGCCCTGGCTCCCAGTGTGGCGCCCGGCCAGCTCAAACTCCAGAAAGTATGTTTTGCTATAATTGTGGGAAGGATGGGCACATGAAAAGGGAATGCTGGTCCCCAAAAGACACTGACAAAGTTGCATATAGGCTACAAGGAGAGCTTTGGAGAACAAATCAGTGGTTAAGAGGTGCACGAAATGATCCCAGTGAGGGCACCAAAAATGCTAACTCACGCCCTTTGTGGCAAGGTCAGTTGCCCAGGCCCCCACTATCGCCTCCAGACTGGTCCAGAATAGTGGGTCCCTCCATGGAGACCACTGTAAAGGTGAATGGAGTGTCTACAAGAGCTGTATTGACAGTGGCTCCCAAGTGACAGTTATGTTCCAGGATTGGTATCAGAAGCATTTGTCAGACGTACCTTACAACCATTAGAAGGACTGCATGTATGGGGATTAAGTGAGAAGGCCTACCCCTATTCCTGGTATATCTGAATTTGGCTGTCTTTCCCACCTCCGTGGCTGGAGGGCCGAACAAGTAGAGACTCTAGCCTTAGTGTGTCCCCCCACTGGACTGTATGATGGTGTCCCTTTGTTGATTGGAACAAATGCTCATATGTTCGGAAGGCTGGCACAGTTGTGTTACTAAAAACAGGGGTCAAAAACTAGTAGAGCTTTAAGAGTTCCAGCTTTAATTAAGAAGGCCTATGAAGCACAGAGAGATGCTGAAAAATAGAACCAGAGGAACCGGGTCGAATTGTATGGAAGAAGGATCCTGAGTCTCTGATCCTGGCGCCAAATGCCCAGTGTACCTTACAGGGAGAGGTCCGTATCAGAAAGGATGTTAAGAATAAAATATTAATGTTGGATGCACCAGGCGATGGAAAATTGCCAGAGGGACTGCTGGTCAAGCTTCTAGTATTTGCCCGCTAGAGCCCATGCTTATGCCAGAAGGGTAATGGTCCAAGTTCATAATGTGTCTGAAAGAGACATTCGAGTAAATAGAGGTTGCATCCTGGCTAATGTGCATTGTGCAGACACTGCAGTGCTACCCAGCAGCAAGAGTTCGAGGAAGAATGACAGAGTAACGCCTGACTTGTTTGATTTCAGCGACTCCCCGCTGCCAGCTGAATGGAAAGTGAGGATCAGTGAGAAGCTTGCCCAGAGACCAGGTGTTTTTCTTTAAAGGAATGGGACGGGATGCGTAAGGAGCTGAGCACAATATCCGCTGCATGACGAAAGACCATTTCGAGAGGTCTCTGACGCCTGGCACCTGCTGACATAGATGATGTGAGACGCATCTGCAAGAGATGTTAGCTGCTGGTGTAATACAAGAATCCAGAAGCCCTTATGCTTCCCCATTGTGGTAGTGAGGAAAAAAGAATGGGACAGTAAGGATGTGTGTGATTATCGCACCTTAAACCGTGCGGACTATCCTGATCAGTACACAATGCCCGCATTCAGGATGCTTTGGACTGCCTAAGCGGGGCAAGTGGTTCTGTGTTGGATCTCCGCAGTGGGTACTACCAGATCCATGGCCCCAGGAGGACCGTGAGAAGACAGCCTTTATCTGTCCGCTATGTTCTATGAATTCATGAGAATGCCTAAGGATTTCAGTGTGCCCCAGCCACTTTTCAACGATTGATGGAGCGCAGTGGGGACATGAACTTACTAGAGTGCCTGGTATACCTAGATGATGTTATTGTGTCTGGCAGCTCACTGGAGGAACATGAGAGCAGATTATTTAAGGTATTGGACCGACTGGAGGACTTTGGCCTTAAACTGTCCATTGATAAGTGTCAATTCTTTCAAACATCAGTAAAGTATGTGGGACACATAGTATCCACCGAGGGAATAGAGACCAATTCAAGTAAAGTTGAGGCCTTGACCACCTGGCCACAGCCCAAAAATCAAAAAGAACTGCAAAGATTCCTGGGATTCTGTGGTTATTATCGGCGCTCATCAAGGACTATTCAAGAGTGATCCGCCTTTACTTAACCTTACTCAAGGGTATCCCCAACCCACAAAAATACCAAAAGTCAGTGTCCCTCAAGACTGAAAGAGTGTATTTTCATCCGAGGAAGTATTTGGGGCCCACTGGACTCTGATTGTGAGACTGCTTTTCATGAGATCATATATCAACTTACCCATGCTCCAGTGCTGGCCTATGCCGATCCAAGAAAACCTTACGTCCACACACTGATGCTAGCTTGCAAGGGTTGGGGGCTGTGTTGTACCAAGAGCACGAGAATGGCCTGAGACCAGTGGCCTTTGCCAGTAGAAGCCTGACCCCATCCAAAAGAACTATCCTGTACATAAGTTAGAGTTCCTAGCTTTGAAGTGGGCTATTGTTGACCAATTCCATGAGTACTTGTATGGGCTAAAATACTAGTAAAACTGACAATAATCCTTTGACCTATGTGCAGACCTCAGCTAAGTTGGATGCCACTGGCCATAGGTGGCTTTCTGCATTATCTACATATGACTATGCTCGAATACCGAGCAGGTCTGAACCACATAGATGCTGATGCTCTCTCCCGGAGGCCTGTTCCCCAGAATGATTGGGTCCGATTGGCAGAACCTGACATTCGGGCACTCTGCTGGAAGTTTGAGGGAGGAACAAATGTCCACGGACGCAGTGGACTGCATGGTGGATTGCTTGGGACCCTCTGAGAATTGCATACCTGCTGCTTATTGCCACTTTTCTGCAATAGACATTGGTGCACTGCCTCAGCTGGACAATGACAGTATTCCGGCGGCTCAATCCCGCGATCCCACGATCAAAGCAGCCTTAGAAGCCTCTATGCAGGAAAAGATGTGTCCAAATTACGCCCACTGATTTGAGAACTGCACTGTTATACAAAGAAGGTCCTAAGTTGAAACTGATCAATAAACTGTTATACAGAGAAACAGTAGACAGAGGGGGACAAGTAGACAAACAACAACTAGTGCTGCCCACTGCCTTCGAGACTCAGTACTGATGTCCTTGCACAACCACATGGAGCACCTTGGTATAGACAGAACACTTGACTTGGTGAGATCCAGATTCTATTGGCTAAGATGGGGCTGATGTGGAGCAACACATTCGAACTTGTAGTCGCTGCTTACAGAGGAAAGCTTTGCCCCAGAGGGCTGCCCCCTTGTTAACATCACCACCAGTGCACCCATGGAGCTGGTCTGTATTGATTTTCTGAGTTTGGAGTCAGATCAAAGAAATATCAGTACGTGCTGGTGGTCACTGACCATTTCACGAGATATGCCCAAGCTTTCCCACCAAAGACCAGAAAGCATCCACTGTGGCCAAAGTACTTGTAGAAAACTTTTGTTCACTATGGGGCTCCACAAAGAATCCATTCCGATCAAGGAGAGACTTTGAGAGTCGTCTGATCAAAGAGATGCTTTCTCTGTGGGGAGTGCGAAAGTCCAGAACTACTCTTACCACCCCAGGGGACCCACAGCCTGAATGTTTCAACCGCACTTTGCTAGATATGCTAGGCACCCTGCACCCAAGGACAAGCCTAGATGGAGCCAACAAATTAGCACCCTGGTACATGCTTATAACTGCACCAAAGTGATGCCACTGGTTCTCCCCTACCGCCTGATGTTTGGAAGAGAAGCTCAACTACCTAGGTAGATGTGTGTTTTGGGGTCTCTCCTGATGGGGTTCAAGCTGACAACTATTTACAGTATGTGCAAAGTTAAAGGCCCAGCTAACTCTTGCGCACTAACTGGCTCAAACCATGGCTGCCAAAAAGAAATCTGGCCAACAAAGAAAGGTATGATAAAAGGTGAAAGCACAGAACTCCAGGAGGGAGATCGGATATTGCTAAGAAATCTGGGACTGCATGGCAAACACAAGATTGCTGACAGATGGCACCATCTCCCTCACATTGTAGTGGGCAAACTAGATGATCTGCCAGTGTACAAAGTAAGGCCTGAGAATAATTCAAAAGATGTAAAACAATGCATAGAAATCATTTACTGCCCATTGGACAAATCTTGATTGAGTCTGAGCCCCCAGAAGATGCCCCTCTGGACCAGTGACTAGAGCTGCTGCTAAGAAAAGATCAAGGAAGTCTGCACCTACAGAAGCAGAGTTAAAGTGTTCCCCTGCACAAGTCCCAGTTGGCGTGACTGTCAGTCCATATCAGAAGAAAGTGAGAGTGACTTTGAATACTATCCTTCTTACGAACTGAGTCAATTGTTTGAGGCAATCCCCAGTCAATACTGGAGACAAAGCTGGGCCTTCTGGACTGTCTAAGCCCCCAGCTTCATCCCTGGAGCCAATGCTCCCAGAAAGTGAAGTGCAAAGCATCAGATCAGATGAAATGGAATCATTGTGCATGGTTGAACTGTTTGAGCTTTCAGGGGGAAAATGATAGATTAGGGCAGACTGGTGATACACGAACAAGAAGAGTATTTTGAGTGCCCTGACAGTCCACTGCCAGTGTCAAAGCTCTCCATGTGAGCCAAATGTTGTGGACTCAGAAACTGTAACTCCTGGAGCTGGAAGTGCCCAGTTCCAGCCTCTCTACCCCATGGAGACTCCCTGACAAGTAGGACAATGCTGAAAATGAGGCTCAGAGTGCAGAAACTGTAACAGTTCTCCCTAGAAAGACTGGTCGAGCTGTAAAGCCTGTGGTGCACCTCAGTTATGATTCACTTGGGAGGCCTGTGGACTTGCCTCTCAATGTTGTCCATAAAAGGGTGTATGTGTCCCTGAGCTCATTGCCCAAACTGAGCATCAGTGCTAACTCCAAGTTACTTGTGTTGCTTCTAAGTATGGTGCCCTTGCCCCATCCAGCCCCAAGGTAACTGATAGGGAAGGGCCCCCTCTTCAGGTTTCATGTACAAGAGGTAATAACTTGAGTTATGGTACAATGTGTGTGTAATACTGTGTAAAGAGTGACGTACTGCAATGTTTCAGAAATGTGTTCTTGGTAAAATGATGTATTGACTGATGATTACATGTGAGCCTAATGCAAATGTATATGGTTGCAGTTGAAACTTATGGGTACTTGCTTGACGTGGACGCCAAGCTTTCCCAAGCCAGGAAGGGTGTAACCCCTGCAAATGGGGGGTTCCCAAAAGACTTCCAGGAGCTTGCTTGAATGCTCCAAGCCTGAATGGTGTTTGGCTGCTAAGCCATTTATCAGTGAGTGTTTTAGAGCCTCTGGTACTGTCTCTTTAAGAGCTGTCTGCTTGCAGACATAATTAGTTTGTATGGGGGACTGTGTGCTTCTCTGTTTGAGTACCACTCGAGCTGCTGCCAATTCACTCCATTTTGCAGTCACTAGGAGTGCAAAGGGAACCTATCTGAAAGATGTAACTGTTTGCAGAAATCATTTACAGTAATAATGAAATTACAGTTTGTCTAACCTGCTTTCTTTGCAGTCAGAACTGTGTCTGCCTAGTTCCCCATTCTGGTTTTGAACTGCTGAACTGGACCAATCAGTGTGGGGTAAGCTAGCTCTAAAATGGTGCCTTGGACGAATCAGAACTTGGACTCATAATCTGAGCCAGCCACAAGAGGATTGTATGGGCAGTGACTCTGGGAGATGTAGTTTAGACTTGGCGCTTTTTGGACCAACAGGAGCAGTCTATTGTGAGTGACAGCCAATCCAGTCAAGAACTGAGAGGAACTCAAAGGAAGTGCCGGTTTTGTCTGTTGGAGTTTCAGTTTAGCTCTGGAGTGAAGAAGGAAGGAGCCCTGTGCTTTTCAGTGTGCAGTTTTAGTCAAAAAGCGTGTAAGGCCCAGAGTTCGGTCTGCAGCTTGTGTAACTGCTTGTTAGGACTGAATCAGTCCTGTGAAAAGAATCAAAGGATCTCTGAAGAGTGGAAACCAGGCTCACCCTGTAGAAGACTGGAGAAATTGTTGAATTGCACTCGGTCTGTCAGGAACTGAATCTGCTGTGTGTTCTCCGGGTATTGTGCAGTGATTGCGATCGGGATAGAGAAGCAGCCTGCCTGGTATAGTACTTTCTTTTACCATATAAATGTGTGAAGAGTCTCGTGGAGCTCAAGAGTAGCCCTGCTGACGTTGAAGGACCCTATCTTGTTTGGAGGTCGTGAGTACTAATTCAGGGTCATTCCCTGTTGAATTGCCACATTAAATCCAAATGGAATCACTGTACTGCTGACTGTTTGAACTAATTTTCTTTTCACTGTGTGAAAGGGCCCCTACCAGCTGCCACGGTTGACTAGCCACTGGGCTTGGGTACCCAGGAAAGTAACTGGTAGGGATAGGCCTGTGCACAGAGCCATAGGTAGATAGTAAAGTGATAAGCTAATTAACCTGATTTCCCCTGTCCTTGTTATATCCCTAAATAAATCAGAGCTGCTTGTTCAGCAAAGTTATACTGCCTGAGGTATTTGTCTATGTTAAAGTACTGTACTGTGATTGTTGCACTGTATCTTATTTCACAGGAGGTCCCAGTGCGGAACTAGTCCTGGGGATAAGTGTATACTGTGAAGGTAATTCTGATATATTGTGTGGGCCACTAGTGGGAAGAAAGGGTTGCAGTGTCCCAGAGGGCTGTGACCAAGTAAGTTTAACTATTGCAAACCCTGACCTCTGGGTGGAGGCACCCGCCATTGGATCCAGGCCCCTCAACCTGTTAGTGGCAAATCAGGCAGGGTAGTAGCCCCTGGGATAGCGCCATCTAGGGGTTACACTTTGTGTTGAGAAAAGGTTGAAACCTTTCAGGACTTATTGGTCAAATGGTCAATTGCCTGAGAATCGGAAAAAGGGATTTATTCTGTCTAAAGGGACTGTGGTTGCTGCTGAACGTCTGAGGCATTGGGTGAAGGCTTCTTTTCTGTTTGATGAACCGGAGTTTGCAGAGAGCCTGCAACAATGTGGTAAACCCTGAGCCTAAAATGGAATTATTTGGAACTGTGTGTGCGGAGCCTAACATTGGCACTCGGTCTGAAACTGAGGACAATTGTGGAAAAGGTTTGCAGGTATCCAGTGCTCAGGAACCTGCCTGATTTGTCGAAATCCAGCAGTGAAAAGATGAGTGCTACTCAGAGACTGTATGCTGATAGCCCATAGCTACTAGCAAGGTGGAAACCAGAGGATCCATCCATTGCTACCCACCAGAGCTGATAATTACTGATCAGAAAAAGGCAGAAACTGCAACCTGCACCGCTGCAACTTTGAGCCAGGTAGGGAACTAGTAACCCTTATCAAGTCGGGCAGACTGGATTGCAGGGGCCATGGGTGCATACCTGAGTGCTAGGGAATTTTGGACCCTTTGGGAGTCGGAACATGGGGTCAGTCCTGGGTCTGGGTGTTCTTGTAGTCCAGGAAACCTTGCATTGGCGCTCCTGTTTTCCAGCCTGCTTGCAGGCCAGAGGTGACAAGCTGCAAGACTCTTCAAGCAAGTCCAAGGTTGACCAGCTGTCAGTGTTTGCTTCATTCTCCAGGCCCAGTAGTTGCCTCTCAAGGAAGGGTAGCATAACCCCAAAGTGCAGAGGCTAGCTAGAGTGTGAGAGCTAGAAGTTTTATTTCTCACTGTGTTCTAACATTTACTTTGCTTTCTGTAAGTATTGCACTTTTTTTAGCAACTTTTTATTCATTTTATTTATTGAATTATTTTGACCGGTAAGCCCACTGGGCCTAGAAGTCCCTTTTTCAGGGGCAATCGGGGAGGGGATACAGATGGTAAGTAACTGAAATTGAACCAAATTAAGCTGTTAGTGATATTTTAGTGAATGGGAGAAATCTGGCCAGGCACTGGGGAAATTCCACTACTCTTTTTCAATAAGCGAAAGTGCAAAGAAGAGTCAGGGAAAACAAACAAGATGGCTCAAAAGATCTACTCCGCAGCTAAGACTCAGGGATACACTATGGAAGCACTTCAAAAGCACTGGTCACCCAGAGACCACTCAATTTACAAACAACACAGAAACTCCTGCAAAAAGCAGATAAGGATTGCAAAAGTAAATACTGCCAGAACCTGCTATCTACCTCAGCACATGATCCCTGAAAATTTTGGGGCCATATAAAGACCTTCCTTGGTACCCCACAATCTGTAACCCCCGGAGATGATCCTCGGTGGTATCCACTGTAACGACTCCCTCACCATAGCAAATGCCTTCAACCACATGTTCTCGGACCTCTCACCTTTCACCTCTACACTGCCACTGGCTCCAGTCACATCTCAGCCCTCTGCTGCTAGTGAACTAGCTGACCCCCCAACTATCAACCCAGGACTCAAACAACCAAGTCTTTCTATTTCAAGGCTGTAACCAACGCTCAAGTCTTTAATCTACTAAGCACCATATCTGACAATACCAGCCCTGGTTCTGACTCACTGGAACCCGCCTTTAAAAACTGCTGCTCATCTCATCTCTGAGCCACTGGCCAAGATTTTCACACTGTCCCTCTCAAATGGTACCGTCCTGATATCTGGAAACTGCAAGAATTACTCCTATATTCAAGAAGGGCAACAAGAATGAAATCACAAATTACAGACCAATAGTGATTCTCTCTGTCCTCAGCAAAATCTTAGAAAAGCTTGTAGCCACCCAGACCCTCAAATTCTTAGAATCTTCAAATCTGCGAAGCACAGCATGGCTTCAGGAAGAATCATAGCACTACAACAACGCTAGCCAAACTCACCTCTGATACTCTCTCAAACATGGACGAGGGTCGGCTAACAGGTGCTGTCTTCATTGATCTTCCAAGGCTTTCGACCTCGTGGATCACCCCTGCTCCTGTCCACCCTTCATTCAATAGGCTTCTCATCTCCCGTTACTAACTGGTCCAGGAGCTACTTAGCAGGTAGGACTCAGCGTTAAACTTGAATCTGCAATCTCTGACAGCATCACAATCAATATTCATTCAATTGGCTTCTCATCTCCGTTACTAACTGGTTCAGGAGCTACTTAGCAGATAGGACTCAAACCGTTAAACTCGATTCTGCAATCTCTGACAGCACCACAATCAATATTGGCGTACCACAAGGCTCTATACTGGGCCCTCTTCTGTTTTCCTATTCATAAACAACCTACCAAACAATATCTCATCCTGCTCCTCTCTTCTCTACGCTGATGACCTGGTCATCAATTCCAGCTCGGATAATATTGACCACCTAAACATGTCTCTGACCACTGCCTTCAACATTTTACAAAACTGGCTAAACTCCCATCGACTTATCCTGAACTCAAGCAAAACTAAAGCTATGCTACTGGGCACCACCCAGAAACTTAGATCCTGCACCCCTTAAAAATACTGGACCTAAATGGGACCTCTCTTGAGGTTGTCACAACATTTCGCTATCTTGGTGTCCTACTTGACCAATCTCTGGACCTTAACCTACACATTCAAGCAACCTGTAAAGCTGTGAACTGTAAGCTGAGGGCTGCCTACAGAACCAGCTATATGCTTACACCTTCAGCCAAGCTGGCCATCGCCAGAGGGATCCTTTTACCAACCCTTACCTACTGTGCTCCCATCCTGTCTATTGCACATAAAACAGCCTTGCAAAATGGGATGTCACCTACAACAACGTGATGCCGGTATGCTTCAAAGGCCCCGCAGCTCAAACATCATTGTCAACTGTATAGTGACCTTGGCTGGCTCTCTCCCACTGCCACCAGGCTATACTATCTTGGCTGTCTATGTGACTCTATTATCAGATTAGATAAACCTGCATCACTAGCTGAGCTACTACATCCCGCTTCCTCTACTTGTGAACTGAGATCATCTGATAAATCTTCTAGAGAGTCCCCGTTGTCGCACCTCTAAAGGGCCTGGTGCGTTCGGGCATGCTGCCCCTGACGTGGAACATGCTGCTGCTGGATCTAAGGCATACCTCGTCAGACTACCTCTTCAAGCAAGGGCTGCGAACTACCTAGCTACCTCTGACCAATGTGTCTGTTACGACCCTACCTGACAGTACCCACGTAAAACCTGTCCTACCATCCCCATTCCCTGCCTTATCGCTCCCCTACGCTGGCTCACCATCTTCCTAATGCTTCCTCTTCTCTGCCTGTTTTCATACTTATCTGCTGATATCTTATATTTCCATGTGTTCCCTAATCAAAACTGCTCGGTTTGTAGCCTACTGCTCTGTTATTGATCTGACCAGTACCATCTTGAATGAAATAAGCCCTTACTGCTATGCAGTTATTTCATGCTGTGTAATGTCTGAACTTTGCCTTTGCTCTACCATTATTGTTTTAACATTTGTTGTTTTTAACTTGTACTGGACCTCACGGTTTTCTACAGCAGGACAGAATATTTATGAATTGGGTACTGGTACAACCAGGGTCTTAGCCTCTCCCTGCCCTCCCAGTGATTTACTCCCCGGTTTGACCGGATTGCTCGACATGCTCATGTCCGCTACAGATCCATGAGCCAGGCTCCGCTTCCCTATTTTTACATCCGCCAAAACAGTAAGACTGCCATATCCCTCAAACCCTAACTGCGCGCTGCTCTCATGCCCACCAACGGATCCATGAGCCCCAGCGACTTGTCCCTACTTTTAGCTGCCATGCCGTTAGATTGCCGAAAACCCTCCCAACCCCGACAGTTCGCAGCTCCCATGCCTGGCTACAGAACCATGAGCCCTGGTACTTATCCATACTTTCGGCCACTGAAGCCGTGAGGCTACCTTAAAACCCCTCGAACCCGACAATTTCAACGCTTTCAAGCGGTGAGGCGGAACCATGAGCCGGCTACTCATCCCTACTTTCAGCCGCTAAAGCCATAAGTTTTTGCCAATTACACGCTAAACCCTGACAGCACGCCCGCTCCCATACCCGTCATTGGGACCATGTGGCCCTGCTTGTCTCTGCTTCCAGCCGTAAAAGCCGTAAATTTTGCTGAGTCACCAGTAACACCGTAAGTCCTTGCCCGGTAGCCTTGACAGAACGCCGCCTCATATCCGCAACGGAACCATGAGACCGGCTGCTTGTCCCTCACTCCAACCCTGTGAAAGCCATAAATTACCGCTACAGCCCAGACATGGACTAACCAGGATAGTCTCAGGGGCCCCAGTATGTCTGCTTTCAGAGGATGCTGCTGCGTTTCAGTGCCCAGGTAGCAGTACCATGAGCCCGGCTGCATGATAGTACCCTGAGCCGCCTAAGCCGTAGCAGTTTCTGTGCTCTGAGCTGCTAATAACAGTTTTCTCGGCATGGTCCTAGCTTGCTCTGTTCGGATCCTCAGGCCTCTTCCTCCACCGCCCCCGCTTCTTTATACTACGCCTGCCTGGGACCAACAAATAGCTCTGTCCCTGCACCAGTAGCCGCTTTAGCCTTTTGCCTGCTATAAACCATTTCAGAACAATGTTTTATTCATTGTAATTTGACTAGTGTCCACATTATTATCCTAGCCTCATAGCTTTGCTCCACTGTCTTTACAATTGTACTGTTTATGTTATCACCCTCAGTATGTTCTTTGTCTAGTACTCTTCTGGGTCGTGCCTGAAAATAGTCACCTGTTGGCTAGTGCACTTAACCGGTAAACAAAAACTAAATAAATAAAATAAGTGCCATGAGATCTTTAGCATCCACCTGAACTACCACCAGTCCGGCAGATGGGACCTCAGTTTAACGTCTCATCTGAAAGACGGTACCTCAGAAGTGCAGCACCCCTCAAACTGCACTTCACTGTCAGTACTGGATATTACCCAAGTGCCAGATATGGGAACTGAACCCACAGTCCTCTGATCTCCGGCCTCAGAGGCGAGTGTGCTACCTACTGAGCCACTGACACTGACTTATATTAAATAATAAAATACTCTCACTAAATTTTTGATGTTTGAATGCTGGATTTATTTTTTATTACAGGAGATACTGTTCCTCTGCTTGCTGCCTCATGGAGCAGTTGTTTCCTGTTTGCTTGATCCCACTGTGTAAGTACTAGAACCCCAGTGTCTGCAGAACTGTGAGTAACCCAGGGCTTGCTCTGCCAGAGGTTAATCTAAAGTTGTTAACGCTTTCTGGCAAAGTTTACTCCAAGGGGCCCCAATGCTGGCCAACTCCAGCAACTAGCAGTCCTGCATTAAATTCTGGGTACCCAGTCAAGACAATAGAAGGGGGTTTATATTGGTACCAGTGGAGATGGGCACTGTTAATGTTTAGGCTCACAAGCCTTACTTAGCTCAACATGACCTTTCATTCCTAACAGTAATTCCTTGTCCAAGTACCCTTCCCTAGCCCTACCCCTAAAAATAAAGCTGTGTTTTGCCCTTTGCAATTTCTGTGTTGTGATCATATTATTAGCTACAGCTATTAAATATATGTGTTGTAGAGTATTGCCAGACAAAGTGGTATTCAGTGTGCGGGGTGACTGGAAGGGAGGTGGGTAGGTACAGCATCCTAGGCAGGGCGTAGCTACAAGCATGCAGGGGTGCAGTCGCTACACGGGCCCATGAGGTTTGAGTAGCCCAAATCATAATTTTGATGTTTATTCAAAACCAGGGGGCCCTATAACATACTCTTGCACTCAGGCCCTCTGGGAATTTGCTACCTACTGATCCTAGGGGTTGTACTATTCCAACACCTGACCCACTATTATTTTACTCTGGGTGGAGGTACTGTGCTATTTTATCTCTGTTTTGGGAATGAACCCTCACTCACCATCGAAAACAGAAACCCCAGGCCTCTTAACCTGTATAGCAGTCGGGCAGGCAGGGGTAATAGCTCACTGGCACACAGCTGCCTTGGCTACAGCTGTTTGTAACAAAGCCATGAAGCAAAGGTAGCAGTGATCCCCCTTGTTTTGATATATTATGGACTGCCTACTGTACTGTGGTCGCAGGCAGGCAGGGACACAGCAAATGCCTGCATGCACTGCCAACACAAAGACAATCAGGAGAAAAAAGAAAGATTTTTTAGTAACAATAATTAAAACAGCTACAGACAAGGAAGCATGCTGATGCTGCTGCCCTCGCACACTGGCAGCAGCTTCAGAACACAGTAAACACACACTGACGTTTTTCACAAACAGTTACAGCAATATTTACTGCAACATGAAAACAATTCTTTTTCAGCACTGTAAGTCTGGAGAAGTAACAGGAACAGGCCTCTTTCAGCCAGATACCCAGCAAACAAGAGCTAGCCTACAGCCTAGCTGCAGCAGCAGACAGACCCTGCCCTGAAGAATAGAACAGGATTTGTTCTGTTGTAAAAATAAACAAATATTTAGCAGTCAGTCAGTCAAGTGGAGCATCACAGTCTCCACTATGATTTCAGTAAACAGACCAGCCAAAAAACTTTTTTTGTGAAATCCAATCCATCCCTTCTGCCCACCTTAGCTAATCTTCAAGAACATCTTGTGTTGCTTAAATTCTCCCCTTCAACTCCTTTTCCTTCTTCATCCCTTCCAGTCTGGTTCCGTATATCCCACTCCACCTCCTCCTCTTTTTCCGACTCACTGACTCCATTTTCTCAGGCATGGATCAGGGCCGTACACATAGCTATCTTTGCTGACTTGGCCAAACCTTCAACACCGTTGCCCACCCTCCTCTTTGACAAGCTTAAGGCAGGGCTCACTGGCTATAATAAACTATTTATTTAAATTGTTATATCCTGCCTAGAATTATGCCAGCTAACTCTCCCCTCAAAAATGTCAGTTCTGCTGTTAGAAACATTTTTATGCCAGACAAACATCCTGTTGATGTGAAGCAGTCCTGCTCTTACCACTCACTCATACAGTTTGCGGAAACGGCAATGTGCACCAGGCAACTAAGGCATCTAATGTGTTTTGTGACCTGCTCCACCAATGGTCACTGGTGTTGCTGCTGAGTACAGAGAAGGAGAGGAGGAGAGAGATCCTCCTTCCTCCTTCATCCAATGATCATGACTGACAAGGGTAATGGACGTGCTGGTCTCCTGACTCTCCTCTTGTGCACCATATTACTCGTTGCTGTGACCCAGGGGCCTAGGGAGAAGCAGAGCATGCACTGCTAGCAGCTGCCAGGCAGGAACTTTTTCCTAAGTTACTGGGTGAACCAAGGTTCACATTTTTAGAAAAAATGTTCATGCTCAGCAGACAAACGCGAACACAAGGAGTTTGAGTATTTTCCGGCCAGGCTGAACCGAACTTGCAGCCCTGCTTTTTAGGTTTTGTCTATTACAGTGCCAAATTTGTCCCAGACTTTGCAACAGTAGCTGAAACATTATGCAAACTCACAAGGAAGAAAATGTTAGCTGGTGCTGATTGAAAATCAGCAAAGTGCATTTGAGTCACTTCAGAACAGCCTGACAAGTGCCAAGTCATGTTATACCATAAGCTCAGTGCAGAAACTAGATTATTAGTATATGCTAGTCCTGTTGAATTGGGAGCAATCTTAGAGCAGAAATAGGTTGATGATGCCTACAGGCTTGTTGCATATGTTAGCTGGACTATTGTCTGAAGTGAAGTGAAGAGAAGATATGCTCAAACAGAGAGGTAAGCCTTAGCTGTACTTTAGGGTTGTGAAAAAATTATATTTACCTGTATGGTATCATATTTGTAGTCAAATCAAATCACAAAGTACTCAAGATGATTTATTCACTATAACACACCACTCAGCAGGTATTCAAAGATGGGTCTTAAGGCCACAACCTTGCCGATTTAGAGTGACAGATCAGTCAGAGCTTTAAGTACAGCAGATGTATTATCCAGATCCTCAGTCAGCAACCATAGTTTTCATAGTGGGGATAGTGGAGAAGAATATGCACATTTTCTTGCAGGCCATGCGGTGCCAAAGGCTACATCGCTGAGGAGATTAAGCAGGCATCATCAAAATGTGATTTTACAGCAAGTGTGTCAAAGCTTTACAGCCCCCTCCCCCAGTGACACTTTCCTCACAATGGTGATGCCCTTGAATTTGTCCAATCATTTAAATATCTGGGAGTCACCTTAGATACCTCACTCTCCTGGGCACTCATGTCATCCTCCTAATCAAATCTCTAAACCAAAAGCTTGGCCTACTTTATCTCATCCGTCCCTTCCTTACATCGGCTTCATACCATAAGATACTGACCACCACCCTCCTTCCGCTCCTTGCTTATGGAGCCACGCTACTACTCATAACCAACACAACCATCTTATCATGCCTCAGACAGGCTTATCATAGGGTGGGAAGGTTTGTGTTAGGGTCAATGCCTGTCATCACCATTGTGATGTCCTCTCCTCCCTGGGTTGGTTATCTTATGAATCTAAGGTCACGGTATGCCACACTGAGCCTAGTGCACAAGCTAGTCCACCGCTGCACCTCTCCCTGCCTTGGTGAACTAATTTAGCTCCGACAACCACGAGCCCTCAAATCTGCCTCCCTCCCACTTCTCGTAATGTCCAAACATGACTGGCTGTGGCCCAGAGATCTTTCGCCTACTCGATCATGTCTGGCTGGAATTCTCTACCACCTTCTATCTTGTCCTGTTCCTCACTCTACAAGTTTCAATCCTCCTTGCTAATCTACCTCCCTGCCTCTTCGCCTTGCTCCTGCTTCAGATGATTCTTGTTCCAGCTTCCTTACTCTTTGTACCTGTTAAGATTATGTATACATGCTCCCTAACCTCCTTTGTGTGTGTAAATATAAGTTGTAAGAGCACCTGTATATACTGTAATTTGTAAATCTGTGAATGGTGTAGCTGGTACCACTGTAATTTGTTGTATACTTGTCAATGGGCTGTTTTGCCTGTCTATATGTAATTTTTAGGGCAAGTGTATCTGTAAATAATGTAATCTTGTTGAGCGATGAATGATGTAAATGTAACCACTATAACTACCATGTCTCTGTCAATGTACTGCACTTCCTGGGTCACCCATGAAAAAGGAACTGTAATGTCTCAGCAGGCCATTCTGGTTACAAAGCTCAATAAATAAATAAAAATAAATTATTTTAAGCTTTGGTGAAATAACCATAAAAGGGTCAGTAATACTGAGGCAAAATGGACTTGTCATTCCAGAAGAACTTAGGAAAAGTTTGAAATATAGCACATGAAGGACACCAAGGTGTCATAAAAACAACATAAAACTTACAAGAAAAGGTCTGGTAACCAAGCATAGACCACAGACTACAACAGTTTATTGTCACGTGTCATGCTTTCCAAAAAGTGGGAAGACAACGATCCTTGGCTCCACTTCTGATGTCACTTTTACGTGATTGTCCATGGAAGATAGTTGCTATAGATTTGTGTGATCCATTCCCTTCTAGTAAGCAATTGCTGTTTTTGCTGACTGTTAATCCAGATACTCTGAAGTAGAAATTAAGAAGAGTGTCACATCAGCAGTCATTCAGAGGTGAAACAAAATTTTGCCACACATGGCTTACCAGAATGGTGTTTTACAGATAATGGGCAACAATTTGTTTCAGAGGCATCCCAAACCATTTTGGACAAATCATGGTTTTAAATGTACAAAATATATATTAAAAAATGTATATGTCTGTCTCAGTATGTCTGTCTGTCTGTCATTCTTCCTGCCTATCTATCTATCTATCTATCTATCTATCTATCTATCTATCTATCTACCTACCTACCTACCTACCTATCTATATTATACGGACACAGTAGTGCCTCTGCATTAGAACTGAATAGGCAGTTTAATGTTAAACCCTGATATTTGTACATTAATAACTCCGCTGCCATTATACCCATTTGTTTTGAATTTGGCATGAACTGAGTCAATGACAGGATCTGACGATTCTGTAAATTTCAGTAATTATCAGTCCAGTGACTCAGAAGTTCTAGAAAGTTGAAAATACATAAACTCTCCCCAATTAAGACCTTTTATGCTCACTGATAGCAAAACATTGGTTTTGATTTGAAAGTTAAAACTTGCAGGTTTGCTACAATTTGGCTCAAGGATGATTCTTCATGGTTAGATTTGAAAAAAAGGTTTAGTTTTTAACAATTAAAACAGCAATGCAATGAAACTGGGCAAAAATGTGACCCTACATTTTTTAACTATAACAGATTCCAGGCATCTTCCAGTTTTTGTTGGTGGTATGATTTTCTAATTCCACTAAAATCTGAGTATTTTATAGATGCTTGAATATAATTTTTCTCAAAAAAAAAAGAAAAGGAAAGATGGCCACCACATTTGCATATAAATAGCATTGTAGGCCTGGCAAGGGTTGGGATTGAAAAATAAAAAGACTCACGGTGCACAGCATAAGAGGTTCCTAAACATGTGCATTTCACAGGTATACTAATATTTTTCTTAACTGTAGCTAAAACTAGCTTTTTGGAAACACATTTTTGTTGCACTGCTGCTTTAAGTAAGTGAGTAAAGTTTGTCAAGTGCCCATTCCCTGGGTCTCAGAGCCATACAACAGAAAATAATACGATAGAAAACAAATGAAGAAAATAACAGCAATGCAAATAAAACCAATAAAAGCATAAATAAGTGCAAATTCACAGTAAGCCATAAATAACTAGACAGCATCAAATCAAGAGCTTACTATGCAGAACTAAAAGAAGGTGGACTTCAGGCCTCTTATAGAGATTGAGGGAGGGTAGGCCCTACAAGCATGAATGCATGATCTCCCGAGGATTTAAGCCTTGCCCTGAGAGGCCCACCATCTAAGGAGTGGAGGGGCAGGAGGTCTGACAGGGAGTTAGAAGGTGTCTTAGGTAAACAGGACCCAGTCCATATAGTGCTTTATACTGTAGGTCAGCAAACTGACCTTGAAGGTGATGTACGCTTCATCAGCAGCCAGTGCAGTTCATGCAAGACCAGGGTTATGTAACAGGACCTGGAGGGCCTTTCAGTAACCTGGCCACAGCATTCTGCACCTGCTGCAGGTGTCATAGAACACCTCCACTCACTCTGAGGTGTGGAGCATCACAGTAGTCAAGCCTCTACATGACAAAATAATGTACCAGTGATGGCAAGTCTTCTGGGAGGTCAAGGCTTTGATACTGGTGATGTTTCTGAGATGGTAAAATCACAACAGGACTACATTGACACCTGAGCCTCAAGTGTCAGCTTCTTATCCAGAATGATCCCCAGATTCTTCACTTTATCAGAGGCCACTACACTAGAGGATCCAAGCACTAGGCTCCATCTCCTCAGTGGCCTCGCACTCCACTGCCGAGCAGGTCAGTCACTAGTAGTTTTATCTAGTCTGGGTTAAGCCTTTACCAGCTTGATGACATCCAGTCTTAAATCTCAGCCAGGCACAAATTTAGCACCTTGGTCACATCTGGTGTCCCAGGTGCAAAAGACAAATACAATTGAGTGTCATGAGCATAGCAATGAAAACCCAAATTGTACCATTTAATGATCCCACTTAGGAGCAGCAAGTACATCGAATAGCATGGTTGAGAGGATCGAGTCCTGAGGCATACCATGGAGCAGAGGCCTCAGGTGTGAGGAAAAGTTCCCATCACCACCATCTGCATCCTATTCCTGAGAAGGACTCAAACCAGCAGATGACAGTGTTGGTGAGTCCACAGTGCTCCTGAGATTATCCAACAGCAACCCATGATCCATAGTGTCAAAAGCTGATGTGAGATTGAGGAGAATAACAACTGACCACTCTCCTCCTAAGAAGGTCATTGTGCACCTGACCAATGTGGTCTCAGTGCTGTGCCTTGACCTAAACTTGAACTGGAGAGGTTCATAGATGGCAAAAGTCATGAGGTGTTCCTCAAGCTGTAGCATCACTATCTTCTCGACAACCTTCCCCAGAAAGTAGAAGTGAGAGACTGATCTATAATTCGCCAAACAGTCCGGGTCCAGAGATGGTTTCTTAAGGAGTGACCTAACCAGTGCATTTATTTTTAAACTTTATTTTTATTATAGATACAGGGTCAAAATATCCAGTACAATTATATCATGATTCATGAGATATCCATGCATACAGACACATACAGTTACAGGCAAAGATGACTTAGTTATACACTGGTTTTATGCAGTGTACTACACTTTAGTAAAGACTATAAAACATATCAAATGTTTTTCAGACATGCCTGTCTAATTGTAAAGACTACAGTTCATACTGCAGAGGAAATCTGCCATCCCTATAGGACATATTATATTACGGTACAAAGTCTTCAGTAGTGTCGAGCATAAACATTAATCATCCTGCACCTGCTGTCAAATAAATCCATTTATTGACATAGTCTATGTGTCATTCTTTCCAGTAAATAACACATCTCATCAGTTCTTTCCATTGTGCAATGATGGGAGAGAGGGCTGCAACAACTGTTTCATTATGGACTTTTTGGTCACAGTCAATGAAACACACAAGAAATACTTTTGATGTTTATTAAGAATCTTAGAAGGAAATACAAAAAAGGACAATTTAGGAGTTTGGGAAGTTTGTCATATTTGCTTTGATTCCCTTTCAAGATCTGCCAGTAAGTATGGAGAACTGGACACAATGCAAAGATATGGGAATGCATTGCTAAGGGCTCTCCACATGTCCCGCACAGGCTGCAGTCATCCCCACAAATTTTGCCACTATATGCGGGTCCTAACTAGTGCAGTTTTAATGTGCTTAGATGGGCCCCTCAGAAAGGAGGACCAGGCTAGCTCAGTGAATACTGGACCCAGAAACCCCTACACACCTCACCACAAGGCATGTGAGGACCAAGTCCAGCTCACAGAAGGGGGCAGAATCTACAATATCACCCCACAGAAGTCTTCCACCAAACTAGCCTAAACTCTTTCCAAATTGGTTACGAGGCACTGTTCATTTCCACTTGACCATGCCAGGTCATGATAACCTGTTTGGGAAATCTCAGACTGAATCAAGGACACCCTGTCAGAGAAAAACAAGCAAACTCTATGCAGCGTGCAGATAAATTTGCACTCACTGGCTGCAGACAGACCAGATGAAGCAGTCTGTCTACCATCTGGAAAAGCTGAGCTGGTCAATTCTCCTCCTGCAATATCCCTTGATAGGAAGGCTGCCTTCTTATGGTAAATTGTCCTTTGATACTCACTGTAGTGAGTCTTCAAAGCCAGTCCATCCTCATCGGTCCCTGACTTCCTCCAAAAATGCTCCAGCCTCCAACCCTTAGACTTCAGTTCCTGAATTTCCTGTCAGACCACGGGATCTCAAGTGTGAAGTTCTGGGTCACATATGGACTGGTGCAACTGCATCAAAAGTCAAGGTAATGACCTAATTATAGGCCACCACTGTCTCCTCCGATCCAGTTGCACAAGCAGCCATCACTCTCAACAGATCAACCACAGACCTCTGGGACAGCCCTTCAAAGGGCAATAGTTGGTCATCTCCACAGGGGTGGCCTACGAGGGGGAATGAACAAGAACATCCCCTGCACGGTAACTCAACCACCTGACCAGATCAATCTCAAGGTTATTAATCTCAAGTTACAGTGAGAAGATTAGGACTAAGGCATGACCGTGCTTGATGGCTCACAGAGCTAACTACCGTGCTACGCCCAGTAATTCCATCAGCTGGAGGAAATCTTTACTAAAACTGTGAGAGTTCATTGTCGACCAGGCACTGAAGTCACCCAGAATCAACCATATCGGGTGACTCAATATCTTTTCGGCAATAAAATTTCATGCCCTGGAGGTCATTAAACAAGAAGGATCCTGCAACCTTAAATTCAATTGTGCTTACACAACTGGATGAGATGTGCTTGTGAGACTTTGATACATTGTGGCTGTTCGCTTCTCTATGTGTGGGATATACCACCCTGTAGGGTATGATGCAAGGAACCTTAGAGGAGGTTCCCCTATAGGTGCCACAGGAATAATTCACTTGGCTAAAGGTAGCTTAGGAAGAAGCCCACAGGAAGAGATGAGCCACTGGAGGAGGAGGGGTGATGATGGGGCAATGAAGAAATGAATCCTGGAACAGTCCAGGAAGAGCGGCCTTTAAGGTCTGATGGGGAGTGACATTGTTGCTCCGCCCATTGAACCTCAGGCTTATAGTCTTTCCATTCAATTGTGCTTGCACAACTGGATGAGATGTAATGAGATGTGTGCTTGTGTGACTTTGATACATTGTGGCTGCTTTCGCCTCTATCCGTGGGATATACCACCTTGTAGGGTGTGGACGCAAGGAACCCTAGAGGAGGGTTCCTCCCATAGGTGCCTCCGGGAATAATTCCCTGGCTAAAGGTAGCTTAGGAAGCAGTCCAAAAGAATACCCAAAGGGTGTTGAGCCTCGAGAGGTGAGAATCAGAATATATTGAGAACGGAAAGTAAGGAGAGAGACATAGATGGCAAAAGACAGGAGAAGAACGAGCTGTGACAAGGATGATGAATGAAAGGAAATATGACAAGATGCAGAAGGGCGGACTTCCTAAGGAGAGAGGGAACAGTTAGCCACCATCTGACTCCATCCAACAGCGAACCCAACTATGGAACCTATGAAAGCACTAACCCTGACTAATATTAAGACCATTGGCATGGAGGAGAGGAAAAAACCTTTGAGGAGGAAACCCCTGGGGATCCAAGGCCTAGGTCACCTTCCTGAAGGACATTTTGCTTAGTGACAGCTCAGCTACTGCAATTTAGAGTCGAGATCGAGGGAAAGGAAAATATTCCAATGTATAGAAGCTCTCACTCTGTCCTTCTAAATGGACAGCTGTTGAAGGTTGCAAGCAATGTCTCTGCAACTAAACGCTCAAAAGCAAGAGAGGAGAGAAATGACTGCTGAGGCACTCAGCTGGCCCATGTGAGCCTATGAAACAGACCAGGAGAACCACAGGCAGTCTTGATGGAGAATGGCATAGATGGTGCCTCCGAACCTGCTAGGGCAATAAAGGGCTCTGATTATGAGAGCTCCACCCATCACAGCTGGAAGTCGAAGTTCTACATCCAGAGGTGTCCTGAGATGAGGGACCACCAACGGTCCACCCGAGCAAAGACATTCTCGCCTGGGCCAGGGAAGGACCCCGCCTGAGCTTCCCATGCTCTACATGCAGACTTTGTGGGTGCAGAGCAAGATCATCGGCTACAGGCTAGCCCCTGAAGCTATGAAGCAATGGACATGGAAGGCATGTCTCTGAAAGGAGACCAGTTCGATGAGGTAGCATAAGACCTGGTGAGAGGTATGCTCAATTAATCGATGGGAATGAGTAGACCTGAGGTCAGACTGAGTGAAGGAGAACCAGACACATGACATGAGGAAGCTACCAATAATTGGTAATTACAGGAGTGCATGCCAACTGGGTCCATTGAGAGCCAAATTAGAAATGGATAGAATTGCATGAGGTAGGAGCAAGAGCAGCTGGGCAAAGTCAGCAGCCGACAGTGAGGTAGGCAGTACCAGGAGGACATCTGAATGGGTTTGACTAGAATGAGGAATAGGGTCAGAGGAGAAGACGAGTAGGCAAGGCGATATGCAGGATAGAATATTAACAATGGAATGAGTGTGTAAGGTGGTATAGCAGAATGGCTGGATAGGGAAGCCCCCAAAAGAAAGCATAGGTCAGAGAAGGTGAGGAATGGAGGGCGGCAGGAGCAGTCAAGGAAGGAGAAGATTAGGAAGGGTACTAACATGATGTGAAAATATGACATACCAGCATCAATGCCGAACTGATAGATCCACAAGAGAGATCATCCACGATGCCAGAGTTCACAGCAGGAGGTAGCAAGGTTTCATCCCTACCAGCACTTAGCCGATAGTACCACCATCCCTCCAGGATACGCTTGACAGGAACCCCATGTCATTATATAGATTCCCGTACTATGTCACCAAGAGGAAAGAACCATGCAAGGGCAAGGGAGGATTTGAAAATAAAAACCAAGGAACGAGGGAGAGGAAATGAGGAGGAGGACCATAAGGGCGAGCGGAGAAGGCGACTAAAATCTGTCCGTTCTTGCAGAGGCAGAAAATGCCAGGTGAGGGACAGGGGCTAATGCCCCAGCAGGAAAGAAACATAGGCAAGGAGGTGCTGAGGAAAGTAGATGGCTGGATAAGTGAGGAGGACTGAGGGGGGCTGCTTGGAGGAGCACCACAGTGCAGTCAGGAGAACCTGAGGAGGCAAGGTCCTGGGGATGCGCACCGCAGCTGAGGTGCTACAGAGCAGGAGAGACGAGACAGAGCCACAGTGCAAGGAAAAGGAGCAGCGAAAGAAAAGAAAAGGGGACAACAGATGGATCAAGTGGGAGACTGTAAATGCACTAGAGCTACTCAGGGATGGAATGGGCATTCAAGGGAAAGTTGGGGAGACAGAGGTATCAGCGATGGGCAGGAGCCACAGAAAATAACTGGAAGCGGGCATGGCAGCACCCAGCAAGATACCTGATCCCAGGTGAGGTGGGGCCTGTGATGGCAAACGATGCCTGACAGGGCGATGAGTAGGAATGGTGAGGAAGCCGCATGACTTGTGGAAGAGAGGGACAGCTGTGGTAGCAAACATGGAAGGGAAAGCTGAGGAGGGGAGGACAACATGGGGAATATAGAAGGGTGAACAAATGACCCAGGCCGGAGGAAGGAAGTAGACTGGGAGACTGGCCGGATGAGGAATATGAAATGAGAACAAATAAACAGGCAGACCTGAAAGAGGAGCAGTAGGCGATAATCGGTGGACATGAAGGTAGGAATCCCACACGAAAATGATGAAGAAAGTAGGAAAGGGAACAAGACAAGAGAAGGAGGCATACAGCAGAGGGGAAGCAGCTGGGGGAGATGAATGAGAGAGAGCCATGGAACGGCGGCTAGGGGGGGCAAGTGACCAAAAATGCAAGGATGGGCTGAGCAAGCCAGCAGCCAGAGGCAACTGCAAGGAACACTACGGAAAATGGGGAGAAGCTGGGAGCAGAAGAGCAGCGCCTCCGGCCGCAATGAAGAAACAAATCCTGGAACAGTCCAGGAGGAGTGGCCTTTTCAGGCCTGATGTGGGAGTGACGTTGTTGCTCCTCCCATTGAATCTCAGGTTTATAGCCTTTCCATTATGAATGAAAATGTGTTCTGCTTTGCATGTGTGTATTGTAAAAACTAAACAGCAGGAGGATAATCACTTTTCATGAAACCTATTCTGTGTATTGTTACTGGTCATGTGACTGCTATCTGTCACATAACCAGTAAAACAAACAAACAAAAATCTCTCTTTGATGGAGGGGCAGAGAAAAGGGAATTGTTTAACCAGGAAAGGCATAGTAAGCCAGAGTTTGTTTCCAGGTGCAGGGAGCACAAGGAAGTTATGTGATTAGCTCTGGGTCACACAATATACTAGTGGGGCTGATGGATTCAAACCCAGGTTTCCAGGTTGCAGCTCAGTGCCCTAACCATTATGCTATGCTGGTCAATACCTGGGGAGATTGGGTTGAAACTGATGTGGGGACAGTGTTGATCTAATGTTGATTTCTTGCTGACTTTCATGCTGTAGTTTTATGCTCACCCCTTGCACTTGGCGCTAAAGCCAATGTATTTCTGTGATACTGAATTTCAAAGGTGTGTCACTATCAGGCCATGCAAGCTGCAATGGCTCGACCATGACAGTCCAATGATCAGTGAGGTTGATCATGATGTTTCTCTGCCGCTTGATAGATGGAAACTTTGTGTAGTTGAAAAAGGTAGTGGCACCTATCAGATAGTAGCTTCCTTCATCTGTATGACACCATCCACCAACCAGTTGAGTGGCTTTTCTGCAGATCACAAGACAGAGTAGTATATGTGAAAATCAAATGCTTGAGAATAAAAGTCATAAAATATTAGAATCATTGCTTTGCCTGAACATATTTATAAAGAGTTTGAAATGTAAGGAATTGGTTAAGCTGTACTTATTACCACATTTTCACCTTCCTTCACATCCCACCCCAGTGATTAAAGCCTTCAAAATCACTCAGAAAAAGTAGATTTTCAATCTAACTAATAGCCTTCACAGTCCTCACCTTTGCAAACTGAAACAATAGCTAAATCATTGATCCTCGCCACACTGTCTTTTGAATCAGATAAGGTCCTTCTCTTCAAGCTTGCAAAATTGAAGATCTTTCTTTATCAAAGCTACAGATTTTAACTCTACTATTTTCATTAGTCCCAACAGAGAGAGAGGCAGTTTTTCACTTACTGACAAGACATTCTGGAAATTGTACACAACTCTCTTTGGCTACCAAAAGTGTTTATAACTATGATGGAAAGACTCATATATTATGAGATAGAACTGACTTTGTGAGGCCCTATTACTCAGAAAAGGAAAACACCACAGTATCTATGGTTTCCTCCTTGCTTGCTGAAGAAGAGAAGATGGACATTGTTGGAGATGTAGAGGCAGAAACCCTTAACTAAAACAACCCATAAAAATGTTGATCTGATATTATATGAGTATGACATATTTCAATTTTATTTTTATTTATTTAGTTTTTGTTGACCAGGAAAAGAGGCCAGCATTTCTTCCTAATTTCAGCCTTGTCCGGGGAAATTTGGCCTGGACATCTGAGAAATTCCCTACTTTTCCAAATTGAAAGTTTTGTGACATTTAACTCAGACTAAATTGTACATTTGGCATAAAGTGTTTTCAGGAATATTGGGAAAATTGTCATGGAATTTTAGAAAAGATGGTTGTCCTGCTACTGGATAATTTATTTTGTTGCTCTAATTTGTGATTATATCTTTCTTTTATTAGTGATGCAAGAAAAATTACTCACCTTAGTAATGTTGTTTCTTCTAATGGAGTCTTGCTATATTATGACAATTGCAGTTTGTCCCACCATTAGAACTGCTCCGGAGGTGAAAGAGTTAACTCCATTCTAAGAATGGAACTTAGAACTAAGCTCTATTAGAGAAGCTCTGTCTGGGTTATTTCAAACCCAAACTGTCAGATCTTCTGAGCAAAACTCACTAAGGTCTGTGTGGAAGCTGTAACTCACACTAGCCAACTGGCTACCTGACTATTAACATATATTCCTGGTCCCAACACAAAGACTCAAGTCAAGGGACCAGAAGTAATAATATAATATAAGATAAAATAAAAACACCACACCCCAAAACCCCAAGAAGGGGTGGAAAACATATAATGGGCATAACTAGCCACACAAGGCTGCCCACCCCATACCCAAGTAGAAGTTCTGAGAGGGCAGGCTTGGGGAGGTCATAATATAGCAAGACTCCATTAGAAGAAACAACATTACTAAGGTGAGTAACTTTTTCTTCAAACAGCATGAAGTCTTGCTATATTATGACAATTGCAGAATACACAGCAGTACCTGTACCTCTGGTAGAGTGAGCCTCAGGCCTGAAGGGGACCTTCCCAGTTTTTGATAACAAATTGGATACAAGAGACAATCCACCTGGCAATTGATCTCTTAGTGGCAGGTCTCTTTCTGACCTCACCATAAGTGAGAAAAGTTGGAGGATTCGAACCTGTGACCCTTGGACGCTCTATATAGTAACTAGGCCTCTTAACATCTAAACTGTGCAATTCCTCTCGCCAGAGGAGGAATGTTCAGTGAAAAACACTGGAAGGAGATAGATTGATTAAGATGGAAATCTGAAACCACCTTAGGCAAAACTTCCTGTTAGTCCTGAGGACTACCTTATCCCTGTGGAAAGAAATAAAGTCAGTTTCTACTGACAAGGCTTGTAACTCACTTATGCGCCTGGCAGAAGTGATAGCCACTAGGAAAACAGTTTTCCAAGTTAAGTACTTAAGCTCTGCAGAAGACAGAGGTTCAAAGAGGTTGCATTAACTGAGCAATGCAAACATTAAGATCACAGGCAGGGCCTGATCCCTAAAAGGTGGATTAGTATGAAGTAATCCTTTAAAAACTTGGAAAATACAGGGTGATCGAAAGAGGAGGGCTTTCCTGCTGAACAAAAACAGAGACAGCTGCCAAATGTACTTTCAGGGTAGCTGGTCTCAGGCCCAAAGAATTAAGATAGACCATATAGTCCAAAACAATGGGCAAATCAGCAGATTCCGGGAAATATGTTTCCAGAACACCAGATGGAAAATCTTTTCCACTTAGAATTATAAGTAGCTCTAGTGGAAGGCTTTCTAGAAGCCTTTAGGATTTCAAGAACACCTGAGAAAGGTGTAGGTTAGTAATTCTAACTCCTCAAGAGCCAGGCCTTGAGGTTGAGGATTGAGGTTCAGATACCAAACTCTCCCTGGGCACAGGTTAACAGGTTGTGATTCCTGGGGAGACACAGGGGAAGATGGACTGCTAGGGACAGAAGGAGTGGGTACCAGGGCTGCCTGGCCCAGTCTGGGGCAATCAGAATCACCCTGCAAGGCTGGGATCTGATTTTGACTAGCACCTTGAATAGAGAGGAAGGGAAAGGCGTAAAGAAACTTCCTTCCCAATCTAGGAGAAAGGCATCCAGGGGACTGAGCCCAACACTGGGGCCTGCAGTAGAACAGTGGAAGTGGTGATTGTCTGGGGCTGCAAAAGATCTCATCTGAGGGGTGCCCCATCTGGCAAAACTATCCCAGTATTTGAGGATCCAGAGACCATTCTGTGATGGCCCTGGGAAATCCTGCTGAGAGCATCTACCAGGACATTGTCCTTTCCTGGAAGGTGAACTGCTATGAGGAGTGTTCAGGAATAGGCCAGAGACCACAACTTCATTGCCTCGTGCACAAGGCTGAAGACCGAGTGCCCCTGCTTGTTGATGTACCATTGTTGTGGTGTAGTCTGTTCTGACTTGTACCACTTTGTTCTGAACAGACGAGAAAACACTTGAAGTGCTAGAAAGACAGCTCTGAGCTCCAGCAAATTGATGTGGGGCAGAGATTCCTGAGGGAACCACAATCCCTGGTGGAGAGGTCGCCCATGTGGGCCCCCACCCCAGGAGGGATGCATCCGTAGTGAGGTCAGGAGTAGACAGAGGAATGAAAGGACCCCAGTCTTAAATTGCTCTGATCCTGCCACCACTGGAGGGCCTGGATCAGGGTTCTGGTCACTGGGACCAACTTGGAAAGGGGGACTTTCTCTGAGACCAAAAGGCTCTCAAGTGAAACTGAATGTCCCTCATCTGAAATCTTGCCCTTGCACTACAGCTGTGGATGCAGCCATGTGCCCCAGGAGCTGCAAGAAGTATCTTGCTGGTCGAGAGACCTGCAGAGTGAAGGAGGAGGCCAGAGCCACCAGGTTTCTTACCCTCTCTATGGGTAGGAAGGCTCTGGCCTGCTTTGTGTCCAATTCTGCACCTATGAAGGTGAGCACCTGAACAGGTTCCAGAACTGACTTTGGAAGATTGAGCAAGAAGCCCAGAGAGGTGAGCAGCTGCTGGGTAACTTGCAGGTGAGATTTGACCTGTTCTGGGACTGGCCTACAATGAGCCAGCTCATCCAGGTAGGGAAAGACAGCAATCCTTTGCCTTCTTAAATGAGCAACTGCTACTGCCAGACATTTTGTGAATACCCTTGGGGCAGAGGTGAAGTCAAGGGCATTGCTCTGAACTGGTAGTGACCTGAGGGCAGTTCAATCTGAGGTACTTTGTGGGAGCTTTGATTAGACGTGAAAATAGGCATCCTTGAGGTCCAGGGAGGCTAGCCAGTCCCCTGGCCTTAGAGAGGGTAAAATCATTGCCAGAGTTACCATTTGAACTTTGGTTTCAAAAGGTGCTTGTTCAGATATCTCAGGTCTAAAATGGGCCGCCATTCTCCTGTCTTTTTGGGTAAGGAAATATCTGGAGTACAGACCCTTGCCCTGATGTAGGGGAGAAACCCTTTCTACAGCTCTGAGAGCCAGGAGGATGAGACTTCTGTTTCTAAAGAAAAGGTCTCTAAAGGGTTTGCAGGTGGAAAGATCTGATTCTCATCCTTGGAAATTTTTGAAGCTGAGAACCAGACCTGACTTACTACTTCCAGGACCCACTTGTCTGAAGTTAGAGACTCCCAGTTCTGAATGAAGTAAGCCAACCTGCCCCTACAGGTAAAGGAGAATCGGCCCTGGGCACCCCATCAGGGTATCTGTTTGGCAGGTGCTTTAGGCTGGGGGTGGGAGCAGGCTGCTCACACCCCGTCTGCCTCTCCCTCTGAAGAACCCCTCTGAACATAAGCAGAGGAGGCCTGGGTTTGGTAAAGGCCTGTGAAAAGGCCTACCCCTACCCCTGGGGCCTGCCTCTGAGGAGTGGCTTGCCGCCCTTGGCCTGAGCATTCCTTATAGGTAGTCCTATATTCATCCATTTTTCATATAATTCTCTGTCTGCTCCCAAACAGAGAATTCCTACCACAGGAAAATCCATAGCCTTAGTCTGGGTATCCTGTGACAAGTTAGTACACCTGAGCCAGGCCAACCTACTAAAAGCTACAGATGTAGCCATGACTCTAGAGGATACATCATTAAAATCCACAGCAGCATGGAACTGCACCTTGATGCCTCAATGCCATCAGCAGCCACCTGTTCCAGCTCCTTAGCAAGCTGGCCAGAGGCCTGTTTGGCCAAAGCCATGACAGTGTCCCATCTAGATTTTGATACCTTGCTACATAAGCCATGTAATTTGCTTCCCTGAGTCCCAAGGACGCTGCCATGTATTGTTTTTTTTTGTTTTTTTTAGCCATGGCATCAATCTTCCTGGAATCCTTGTCAGGAGGATGTGAAGCCAAGGGAATATTAGCTTTATCACAGGCTGCAGCCTGAAACATGACTGCATTGCTGTGAAAGGAATTCTGTATCAGGACTCGATAGAGTGTACCTCCTGTCCATCTTTTTGTCCACAGGAGGCACAGAATTAGGAGCTTTTAAAATTTTTATTGTTTGTTTCCTAAATGAATTATGCAAGGGAATAGACAATCTCCTAGACTCTGGAATATCCATCATTTCTACAAAATCAGGTTCCTCTTGCTCATCCACAGCTTCCTCCAATGGGAGCTGGAGGGATTCAGCAACCTTTTTAAAACAGAAGTGAGAGGGACTCAGAAAGCGTAGGGGAGATTCTAAGGGTCTGTCTGGGGAGATGTCCGTTCAATGGGCACATCCAGACTCTCAAAGTCACATTCACACTGATCATAATCCTCCTCCCCTCCTCTGGTTCATAAAATCTCCAATAACATATTCTTGAACCGTGGAACCGCCAACCAACCTTTACCAGACAGTGGCGGTTCGACGGAACCGGAGAAAGTGACTGTACAATTTGTATAGCTTCTGCTATTTCTGCAGCAGTTGGAGAAGGAATTTTGGGCTCCACACCTGCTGATTTTTAGTTTTCTTGACTGGAACTGGCTCCTCCGAGAAAGCTTTACGCCTGCCTGAGGAAGTCTCGCCTGGTCAGAGGGTACTTCCCTCCGGTTCGTTGGCACCGAACCGGCTGGCCATCCGGGTCAGCGGACTTGGCCTCTCATTCCCTGAGCCTGCCACTCTCTTATCCAGGGTGGCTGCAGGAAATTTTTACAAATCTGGCAGTCTGAATTGAGGTGGTCAAACCCAGACAATAAACACATGTAGTTGTGGGTCAGCCTTGGCAAAGGCTTCCCACAGACACTACAGTGTTGAAACCCAGTGGGCCCGGTTTTCTTTTGGGTTTCTCAGACATGATGCCAGCCTAACCAAAAACTTGCCCTTTTGAATGGCAGTGCCAGGCAAGACACCCTTATCGGTTCCCTAACCGTGTCATAGGTCTTGGAAAAACCGTAATGAAATCTGCTTTTTAGAACCGATAAGAACTGGAACCGCACTCTAAAAGCTTCAAAATGCTTACTCTTTAAAGTTTTAAACAACCTGATCGGTTTGAACCGAACCGATAAACATTTACAAGTTCCACACAGAAATAAAACCTGTCTATTACTTACAATACCACAGACAGAGCTTGAACCGATCGGTTTGCGGTTAAAATAGTAATACTCGGTTGAATTTAACCGAGAAAATACTGTTTAAACCGAGAAATGAACCGAGCAGTAGGAGAAATCTCCGGAGCGACTGTTCAGTGAGGCGGAGTAAAGAATCTGACAGTTTGGGTTTGAAATAACCCAGACAGAGCTTCTAATAGAGCTCGAGTTCTAAGTTCCATTCTTAGAATGGAGTTAACTCTTTCACCTCCGGAGCAGTTCTAATGGTGGGACAAACTGCAATTGTCATAATATAGCAAGACTTCATGTTGTTTGAAAATTCTTATCTTCATTTGTTATTCTATTTTCTGTGCACGTATACATATTGTGTATGGATCAGTTCTGTTGCTATTGTAGATATTTGTATGATTTGAGTATGTACTTTTGTGCTACATTTATTTGCAATAAAATTACCCTACTCTTTCTGAGAAGTGCCATAGGATCTTTAATATCCACCTGGACAACCACCCAAACAGACAGATAAGACCTTGGTTTATGTCTTGTCTGAAAGACCGCCCCTCAGGGGCACGTAATGCATGGGGTACAACATGCATGCTTTGGAATAGTCAGCCCTAATGCTCACCTCATTCTCTTATACTGTGCCCTTCTCAGCTTATTTACTTATGGAATGGGGTGAGCTAACATCCAATTTCCTGCTTTTGTGGCTTTAGTAACAATCCTAACTGATGCATCAACAAAGTTTTTGCATTGAATTTCCTTACTTTTTCAGATACTGTTGTATAATCATTTTGCTAACGGACCATGAAAACACCTTTTGGGCAGGAGCTGCATGATGAGAGTGATATAGTTCATGAGGTGGGTCCACAACAGCCATGTTAAAAATTTGATGAAAATATTAAAATTGGCAGAGTTATACATAAAAGTTGAAAACTCCATTTAACACATGGAAGCAAAGCCAGAATACGATCCTGTTTCACAAAAGGATCCTTTATCATGCTTTGCCATTGACTACAATGGGATTAGTGTGATGTACAATCCTGTTTTGCAAAAGGGTCCTTTATGATGCTTTCCCATTAGTGGTAATCACGCAAAGTTGCACGCTACTATGCATTCTGTGCATTGCACAGTACCGGTATATGTGTTATTCAATGGGTACTGTGCTTGTACAGAAATCAGTATACTGCACTACCATGCAACTGTGCAACCTTTGCATGTTAAAGAATCCTTTGTGAAACAGAATCAATGCATATATAATCTTTTTCATGTCTGACGTCTCTGGCGTTTTAGTGTTGGTCTGCCACAAGGGACCCTTACATTCTTTTCTTGAGGTCTGCCATGTCCATCTCTCAGTGCTCTGGTGGATGCCTCACTAGACCATGTGAATAACAGATGGGCGCATAAAATAAATGTGGAAAGAAAAGAGTTTATTCTCAGACTACAGAGACAGCATACTAAGAGGGTCTAACTCAGACAGCAGACCCACAGAGTGTGACTGCCCACTGAGAATTCCAGGATTCCAAAGAAGCCCCTCCCAACACAGTAAAACAGTGATAAAACAGCAATAAAACACCACATCTGTTCAGAGCTCTTAAATGGGCAGCAGCTGGCTTTAGGCACTATGCTTGTGTGTACTCCATGTCACTCCCGGAGCAGTGAATGTGAGTACCACTTGAACAAGCAAACATTATACAGTACGAGAAAAAAAATTATAAGTAGGATGACAGCAGTTTATTGAACAATAGACTGCAGGATGGGGGGCTATGGACCACAATGGTGAACAGTCTGAGACGTACTAGGGAAGGGAACCACCATAGCAACTTGACGCTCATTTAGGTGCCAAGTCCCACAGTGCAGGGAGGGAAAAGGAAGAGAGGAATGGTATCAGCTGGAGAATACTCAGCACACAAGATATGAATATTGCCATAAACAATTGCAGAGTAATAAAATATACATGGAACTGTGCATTTAAAGAGACATTCCTATAAGTAAAAGGTTAATGCCATGCACACAGTACCATCAGCAACAGATGCACTGAAATGAGATACCAGGAAGCATTTACTGCAGTAACTATTAACAGAGAGAATAGCACTAGAAGAATTACTGAGTCCAGTTACACAAAAGTTCAAGACCTTTATCAACTTTAGTGGTCAGTGGAATAGTGGAATGTGTTCCCTGAACCAGTTCTTGACAGGCTGGGGTTAGGTCATCAAAGCAACTCAAGAGTTCTGTGAGCCATCAAAGTCACACCTCTTGACTCTGTAAGTCCAGGACCCATTTACGTATTTCTTTCTTAAAATCTTCTCGATCTGCTACACTGGGATGTGCACAGAGAGTCCTGAGAAGAAGAAGAAGAAAAGAAGGCTGAGATGTCCCAGGAAGTTCAGCTGGCTGATGATCAGGCAAACAGAATCTAGCTGGAGATGTCAGGCATGTGAGGGGCGGAAACAACTGGTTGCAGGTTATCGGAGGAATTTCTGATTCTGAGAGGATAGCATGCTCAAGTGCAGCTTCATTACTGGGTGGATTGGAATCATCTGGCATAGGTAATACTAAGTACTCATGTTTTAGATGATTGATATGGACCTCTGTTCTGTACCAGCTTCCATCACACTTGCATTGCAAATGGACCTGAACTGGAGGAAGCTTTTCCACAATGTTGAAAGGACCAGTCAAGGCGGAACAGTTTCCTTGTGGTGCCTGGTACTAGGACAGGTTGATACAGGTAGGCAATGTTCCCCACAGAAATGAAGGCTCTTGAGACTTGGTTGCTGACATTTGCTGCATGGCAGTTTTCTGTGTCCCAATGTTGTGATTTACCTCTAGCCAGTTCAAGCTGTTCCAGTACAGGAATTATGAATGAAGAACCTGACTTTGGAACCTCTGGCAGTGAGAGATTCCTGTCAATGGAGTTCTGAGGTGGCATCCATGGACCAAGAAAAGGAGGTATTCTCTGTACTGTCGATATAAGGTTGGTATTGTAGGTGAATTGCACAAATGGAACAAAGTGGTCCTCAGGTCATGAGTTTCATCCAGGTACTTGGAGAGCATATTTGAATGGTAGTCATCATTCTTTTACTCTGTCCATTGCTTTCTGGATGATAACTCATTGTCTGTGTCTTCTTAATGTTAAGAAGTTTGCAGGTTCCTCGAACAATTGTTGAAAGGTAGTTAGTGCCTCTGTCTGAATGCAGGTATGAGGGGTACTGTGATGACAAATAACAGTGTTGAGGAAGGCATTTGCTACTGTAGTGGGTTTTATGTCTTTAGGGAATTAGTTCCAAGTACTTTGTAAGGAAGTCCACAAAAAAAAAATGTATTTGTTGCCAGAGTCAGAGCATGTATGTATTGTCCCAGAATGTCTAGTTGACTCTCTGGAAGGGTTCGTAGCTACAGACATTGGAATGATGTGTGTCCTTTGTCAGTTTGGCAGGAAGCTTTCTTTGGGAGCAGGCTGGCAGGATTTGACAAATTGGACAATGTTCTTGTTCACGTGAGGCCAGAGGAAGTGAAGTCTTGTCTTTTGAGAGTTCTGTGGATTCTATATGGCCTCCAGAAAGTAGAGAGGCATGAGTGGAGAGAAGAATTTCATTGACTAGAGAGGCTGGCACAACTAGCTGTACATGAATTCTGTCCAGCCATGGCCCTTGCTTTCCTTGGTCCAAATGTAGCTCAAGCTATGTACCTGCAACACGAAAAGACTAGATAGACTTCAAATGACCTTCTTCTGCTGGCTTCTTCACATGTTCATATGTTCAGAATGTGAAAACATACCATCATTGAGGAAGTATAGACGTAAGGAGAAGCACATCTTGGCAATGTTGTTTGTTATGTAAGGTTCCAGACTCTAACTAAGAGAGTATGTCTGTGAATTGAGGATCTGCCTTTGTTGCATTTGAATAATTGCCAGGAGTGATCAGAAGTAGAGGAGGTGAGAAGCTCTTCAGCTTCTTGCTGCAGGTGAAGATTTGTGCCATTTTATGAAGAAGCAGGTGGCAGCAGCAAGGCAACTTGAGGTGCTGTATTTTAGAGTGCTCTTGGTCTACAGTCCACCTGGGTGGGACCAGGCTTCTTGCATGATGTGACTTCCTTTGTCACCGAGAGGTGTTGGAGTCACCAAGATGGATTATTCTTGGCAACTTCAACATCTGGGTGGAAGATGTGATATTGCCCGGGGTCAGAGACCTCTTGCACAAGTATGGAGGCTCTAGGCCTGTTCCTGCATTCCACTCGGACCCCCAGTCCAGACATGCTTGATCTGGTGTTCTCTCTAGGCATGAAATTGACACCTTCAAGATTGATCGGGTAGCTTGGTCTGATCATTGCACCATTGGTTAATCTTTAAACCCCTGTCAATGTTCCAATCCCTGTGGAAATGGTCTGGTTCCACTGATTGATGGGTATTCAATCAGAGGGACTGATGGCGAACTGATATTTAGTCTGTGTTGGAGGCTTGCACTAGTGGTCTGGTAGATGCAGTGATGGTCTATAATACTACTGTTACCGGGGCCCTGGAATGTCTGGCACTGATCCGCAGTATGTCTTCTTGTCTCACACCTTGGATCCCTCTTGGTTTGATGGGGAGCTAAGGAAGTTGAAGACAAGGGCAGAGGTTGTAGAGGTGGTAGAGGAAGACTGGGTCTCGGAGGACAAGTTGGTTCTGATGACTCATTATGATGAGTATCAGAATGCAATCATCCAGAAAAAGGCAGCATTATGTCTCGGATTGTTGGAGCCAGAAGGAATCGACTGACTCAGCTTCTGGTTGTAGACAGGGTATTACATCCGCCTGTCTGGAACCCATTAGAGCTTTTTCAACCTCATAAATGTGAGGAGTTTGTCGATTCTTCCTCGGACAGAGTGTCCTCTGTAAGATCTGGGATTGCTCCAAGCAGAATTCAATCCTCCAGCAGTGGTGTTTCTCATGTGGGCAATTGCACTTGGCCGTCCTGGGTGAGTTCTAGCTGGTGATGATGCAGAAGGTCTGTTGGATAGTCCTTGGGCTGAAACCAACATTCTGTGACCTGGACCCGAGCCTGACATGGCTCCTAGTTGTCTCAGCTGAAGCCCTGGGCTTGGTTCTGCGGATATTTGGGAGTTCTTGTCAGAGGGTGTTTTGCCGAGTCTTTGAAACAGGCTTTGGTTAAGCCCCAGCTGAAGAAACCATCGCTGACCCTAACGCCTGGCAAATTAATAGTTTATCTTGAACCTTTCCTTTGGGGAAGGTTCTTGAGAAGGTGGTATTAGAACAGCTAGATGGCCATCTCGAGACTTCCAAATTTATGAACCTTGTCAGTCTGGGTTTAGGGCCTTGCATAGCACAGAAACAATGTTGGTCACAGTGTTAAATGACCTGCTCAGGGTGATGGATTGGGAGAGTGTACAATTCTTGTCCTCCTTGATCTCTCCTCAGCGCTTGACACTGTGGACCATGGGTATTGTTGGACAGGCTGAGGGAGTATGGGACTCACTGGCAAGGTCATTAGCTACTTTGAGTCTTTTCTCTGGGGCAGGTCTCAGAGGGTATTGATGGGAACCTGTTCCTCGAACCTGAGAGACCTGCCCTGTGGAGTTCCCTAAGGTTCTGTCCTCTCCCCATGTTGTTCGAGTGTATATACTTCCAGGGGGCTCATAAGATGGTATGGACTGAGTTTTCATTGTTACGCTGATGATACTTTGCTATACCTGTCTTTCACACCTGGTAGACCTGACGCTTTATGTGCTGAATAAATGCTTGGCTGAGATCCAGGCTTGGACGGCATTGAACTGGCTTGGACTAAACCCTGGGAAGACTGAGGTACTGGTGGTAGAGCTGGTAGGAGAGTTGGGCTTGGAGCCTCGAGACAGGTTGGGCCTTTATCTAGGCCCAACAGAACTGGATGTTTCATTAAGGGGAAGAATCTGGTGTTGTGATTGACAGTGAGCTGACATTTGATGCTCAGGTATCACTGTTGTCTAGACCACATTTACCATCTCTGGAACATCACCCGGATCAAGCCCTTTGTCCTGCCTGAAGACCTGGCCACACTGCTCCAGGCTTTGTGACCTCAAGACTTGACTACTGTAATGCACTCTACCTCGGGGTCAGAGGTAGTGCACTGTAGTTCTTGCAGTTGTTGTAGAATGCAGCAGCACGAGTGTCGACTGGTCATTCCAGATTCAGTCATATCACTCCAGTGCTGTGCGAACTGCACTGGCTGCCGTGTGCTGGCACATCACCTTCAAGGTAGGCCTTTGGACCTCAAGCCCTACACAGTTCTGGTCCAGGCTACCTGAAGGATCTCCTACATCCCTATGTTCTGTCTTGCCCCTAAGATCAGCTACTGGTGCCTCCTGAGATCTCCAGAGTGAAGAAGAGCTCTGGTGACGAGCATTGAGGCAGCTGCCCCAATGTTGTGGAATTAGTTGCCGGGCATTCCAGGAGGCACCATCTGCTGAAATTTTAAACGACAACTGAAAACATTCTTGTTTGCACAAGCTTTTGGGGTCTGAGGTGAGGCATTTAAGAATTTGAATGGGTTCAGTTGTTTTAATTATGTCTGAGATTTTATATGTATATGCTTTATAACTGTTCCTGTTCTGCTATTTATGTATGTATGTATTTGTAATCCTATTGGACAGGTGCCCTAAACAAATAAAATCTACTACTACTACTACTACTACTACAACAACAACTACAGCTGCTGTAGGAGTGTCCACAGGAAGCACATCTGTGGCCTGAAGGAAGAGCTTTATAGGAGTCTTCATCTGTTGAGGATGATGTGGAGGATACCGCTCCGCTTACACTATCAGCATTGGAGTGAACTCGACCTGGTCTGTACTGAATTTCAAAGTTGTAGCATTGCAACATGGCAATCCATCAGGTGAACTTGCCTACCGCTCTTCATTTCAATCAGCCATCTGATGTCTGAGTGATCAAAGATAGCTTTAAAGAAGGAGTAGCGGAGGTAACGGTTAAATTTCTTTATGGCAAAATAACATGGCTGGATATTCTTTTTCGGTGATGCCATAGTTTATCTTAGATGAGGAAAGGGAGCACCCGCATAGGAGATGATGTGTCCTGTTTCATCTTGTACTTGATATAGCACAGCACCCACTGCAAAAACTAGCATCTGAGTAGAGTTTGAAGAGTTGGTCAAACCTTGGGTAGACCAGTGCTGAGAGGAGATCAGTTTGCCTTTAAGGTTTCAAAGGCCTCTTGGCACTCAGAAGTTCAACTCGACCCCTTTTTGGTGAGGGCGTAAAGGGGACTCGTAATTTATTATTAGTTACAAATGAACCTTCTGTAGTCTCCAGACAAGCCTAGGAAAGTTCTAAGGTCTTTGAGATTTTTAGGTTCTGGATAGTCTTTGACTGCTGAGAGCTTGTCTAGGTCTGGAGAGATGCCTTGAGAACTGACAACATGTCCCAGGTAATGAATTTGCTGCTGTGCAAACAACATTTCTCTGGGTGAAGTTTGAGATTGGCTTGTCAGAAACATGCAAACACTTCCTTTAGGTGTTGGATGTGTTCTGGAAAAGTTCTGTTGAAATCGATAACATCGCCTAGGTAAATTAGCAAGATTTCCAAGACAACCCATGTAATATGGCTTCCATTACACGATGAAATGTAGCTGGTCTGTTCCAAAGTCCCATAGGCAGTAATTTAAACTGAAAGAGCTCCCAAATGACAGCACCAGGCTGTGTATGGACAGAAGATGGATCAATGGAGACTTGGTAGAACCTACTCTGTAGGTCTATAGTGGTGAAGTGTTGGCTGCAGCCAAGACTCTCTAAGGCATCCTCTGTTGTGAGTAAGTGATGAGCATCTTGGCATTAGCTTTCTGTAGTCTACCACAAAGTGATACCTTTTGTCCTTCTTTACCACTAGCAGGCATGGTGCACCCCAGGAACTCATAGACTCTTCAATGATGCCCTGGTCAAGCATGTCTTTGATCATGTTTTCTAAGACTTTTTCAGTTTGTGTCCCACCTTGTAGGCTTGCTAGTGGATGGGTTGCTGACTAGGATGCACCTTGATGGTGTGTTGCAGGATATCACAACATCCTAGCTTGTTATCTGGACCAGCAAAGATATCTGGGTAGCCCTCCAGGAATTTTAAAGTTGTTGTCTCTGTTGGGAATGCTGGAGCTTGGAAGAGATAGTCACTTACTGAGGGGTAATTTGGTTATGCTGGGGTGGTCATGGTAGAATTGACTGGACTAGAGTTGGTAGAACCAGGCTGTGGTTCTTGCATAAGATGGAGCTGGTCTCCTGTAGAAAAGCAAACAAGCTTTCCAATAGTGGCACCTTGGAAATGACTACTGGCTCATCTGTGAAGTTGCAGCATTTCTGGAAGACTGTTCCACCATGCACAGAAGACAAGGTGTTCCCTGGGAGAAGACCTGATGAATGCAGAGCGGGATCCTGTGGACAATGCCAACAACACCTTGTGGGAGAGGTTCACCAGATCATTGCAATCAGAACTATTTCAGTTTTAGGAGACACAGTGACTGAATCTGTAGCTCGAGAGTTGTCTCCGAGGTCCAGTGACAGTTTGTTTGATGCAAAGTCTAGTATGGCTTTGTGAGATTTAAGGAAATCCATACCAAGAATCACTAATGGTTGTAGCTCAGGTACTAGGTAGAATTTGACAGGAGCCAAAGTATAGCTTTAGATGGACCATGCCTGTGTTAGGTACCTTAGCAGCATTGGCTGTGATAATGTACTTTAGGTCAGCTGGAGAGACATTAGATAAGTGACGAACCACTTCGTTGGTCAAAATATTAGTGTTGATAACTGAGATTTCAGCTCCAGTGTTGACCAAGGCACGTGAGGACCAATCTCTGATGGTTATGGGGATATAGCTGCGTGGTGATCTTATCAACTGGGTGCTGACCATGAAGATCGCTTGTCCCAGTTGCACACCCAGCTGGCCTCAAGCAGGTGGACTGGCGAGACAATGCTGTGGTTGGAATAAGGTTGGGTGAAAGTAAACACCCTTTAGAAGAGGCAGGAGACAATCTGGAAGTTTGATGCCCGTATGCTTTTATTCATATACAGCGAAGGTAGACACAGTCACAAGGGAAGGAAGGGGGACCACCATTGAAGCAGTAAACAACACTCTACTTACTCTACTTTCCTTACTACCCTATAGGTGCACCTTGGCTTAAGGCCACTTTATAATAATCTACAACTGTATGATATGTTGCTATAAGGCCTACACACCAAAGGGGTATAAACTTATATTACTTTATCACAATATACAACAAGCGATAGTGTACAATAACCACCAGACAGTATAACACTTTCAAAGTCTATAAGATCCAGATATTCCATCATCTTCATGCACAGCTGAGAAGTAAGAGTAAAGGGAAAGGAAACCCTGCTTGGGGCCAAGCTTCCAATGGAACCTATTAGAGGTTGCAAGGGAAATGGAGAGATTTGTAAACAGACCTTAGTCATCAGCCAACCCACTCTCCAGAGTTGCTGGAATATCAGAGCATGAACTGACTGAACTGGGTTAGGCTCTTCCTGGCACAAACCCTTAACCTGGGCTTCCAAGGATGAAGAAGACAAACTGCTGCAGGTTTTGTGGCACCATCCCTCGACCAGGGCTGCCACAGACGCAACACAGGACTTGCCAAGGAAGAATCCACTATAAGATTGCCAAGGTTGAAGACACCATTTGCTGAGCTGCTTTGGTGATAGATTCACTTGGAGGACCACCAAACTGGAGCTGGATCCTGAAGATTGCACTGGTTATGCAGGACGGACCAAGCAGGAAGAAAAGCTAGAAGATGAAGATCTGGATTCCATAAGGTTTAGAACAAAATAAGAAACCGCAGCTGTGAACACACTTGGAACACTAGACTGGACTTTGGCAGGTGTCTGGGAGTGACGGACGAGGCTTCTTCCAGTCATCTCACTTACAAGCTGACCAGGAACCGCAGCCGCAACTCTCCAAGGGACATCGAGACCCCATCTCTGCAAGGACATATCCAGGATAGAGGCAGTCCAGCTGGAGGGCAACTAAAATGGTGCAGGGTCTGCAAGAGAAGCCGTATGAGAGACTAAAGAAGTTTAATATGTATTACCCTTGAGGAAAGAAGGGAGAGGGGGACATGATAGAAACTTTTAAGTACCTCAATGGAATCAACAAAGTCCAGGGGTAGCATCTTTCAGAAAAAGAGACATGTAGAACAAGGGACACAATTTAAAGATGGGGGAAGTTCAGGGGCAATGTGAGGAAGTATTTCACAGAGAGGGTAGTGGATGCATGGAACAGCCTTCCTAAGGAGGTTGTGGGTCTAAAACTGTGGAGAATTCAAGAATGCATGGGACAGACATAAGGCAATTTTGTGGGGTAGGAAGAAATAGGCTGTTGGTTAACTAGGATCTTTCAGGCCCTATCCTGTAGGCAGGAAAATGGGCAGACTAGATGGGCCAAGCAGTCCTTATCTGTCAAAGTCTATGTTTCTATGTTTCTATGATTTCAGCTTATGGTGACCTAAATGGCAAGAAGATGGAAGGTAAATGGGAAGAACACCCTCCCCTCAGCTAGTGGTCAAACAGGGATTCAGCATGTTTGCAGTTCATCTGCATCACCAGGTAAGAAAAAGGCCCGTCTCCCCAACACACAGGGAAATGCCAGACCTCACCCAACAACTAACACCGAAATCTGACCAATGGAAAATCATGTACACAAATGCTCACAGCCTGGGAAATAAGATCCCAGACCTGCAGGCAATAATGTCAGAGGCCAAAGTGCATAGTAGCAATTAGTGAGATGTGGTTTACTAGTAACCACACTTGGGAGACTTCAGTACCTGGCTATATAGTGTTCAGAAGACCAAGTGCAAAAAGGGGAGGTGGAGGGCCCTGTATGTCAATGAAAATATCAAAGCTACAGAAATTCAGAATACACATAAGGAGTCATAAGAACTGTGGGTCACCCTGAAACAAGAAATGGGACAGCCATAAGAACTGGGTTGTCTACAGGCCCCAGACCAGGGGAGAACATAGACACATTACTGTTAGAAGATATACAAAATATGACAGCTAAAGAGGAGGTTCTGATAATGGAAGACTTCAACATGCTGGATACAGATTGGTCAACACCAGCAGGAACATCTGCCAGATCTAGACAGATGGTGGATTCCCTGCAGGGAGGGCCTCAAACAACTGATACAACAACCCCACAAGAGACAGGGCTATCCTAGATCTAGTACTGACTAACAGGAAGGGATCACAGATCTCCAGGTAGAAGGTCACCTGGGGGCTGGTGACCATCACATGGTATGGTTCAATTTGGCCACTACAACTAAATCATCCTATTCCAAGGCAAAAATATGGGACTTCAGAAGAGCTGACTTTGATAAGATGGCCAACAGAGTTAAGCTTAGCACTGGCAAAAAGAAACACAGGTGAGGGGTATAGCAAAGTGGGCAAGCATTAAGAATGCAATACTTAAAGCAACATCACATTGTGTTAGACAGAAAAGGAAGTGCAAGAAAAGGAAACCACTGGTTCTCAAATACAGTAGCAGAAAAGGTCAGAGGCAAAAGGCTGGCCTTCAGGAAATATAAGAGAACACAGTGGGATGAAGATAGGGAGGCATACCAAACTGCCCTAAGGGAAGCAGGAAGGCAGTAAGGCAGGCAAAGTCCCAAACTGAGGAAACACTAGCATAAACAGTAAAAGAAGGTGACAAAACTTTCTATAGATACATTAGTGAAAGGGAAAGTCCAGAGGGGTATTGCTAAGCTCAAAGGAGAAAGAGGTGTGTGAGGAGGAGGAGGAGGACCCTGTAAAAGCATCTATCCTAAATAGATACTTTGCTCTGTGTTTACTGGAAGAGAAGATAGGCAGGGCCCACAGCTCAGCACCATGGACACAGGGGAAGAGGTGAGCACTACTCCCTTCACAAAAGAAAGGGTCCTACAAGAACTCGCTAAGCTCAGGGTGGACAAGGCAATGGGACCTGATGGCGTACATCACAGGGTACAAAAGGAGCTAAGGGTGGGACTAGCAGAGCCATTAGCAGAACTGTTTAGTGGGTCTCTGAGCACAGGAGGTCCCAGAAGACTGGAGAAAGGTTTATGTGATCCTGCTTCACAGGAGTGGCAGCAGGAGGAGGCAGGAACTACAGACCAGTCAGTCTTACCTCAGTAGTGGGCAAGATAATGGAGGCACTAAAGGAAAGGATAGTGCAACACCTGGAATCCATAGGGCACAGGATCCAAGACAGCATGGCTTTACAACAGGAAGGTCCTGTCAAACTAATCTCATAGATTTCTTTGACTGGGTAACCAGAGTGGTGGACCAAGGGGAGCAGTTGATGTTGCCTACCTTGACTTCAGCAAAGCTTTCGACACTGTTCCACATAGAAGATTGATAAATAAGCAGGGTAGGCTTGGGGTGGGTCAAGTTGATCAACTGGGTGGCAAACTGGTTGACAGGCAGAAAATAGAGAGTGGTGGTAAATGGTATACAGTCAGAAGATGCAAGTCACAAGTGGGTACCTCAGGGATCAGTCCTGTGGCCTGTCCTCTTCAATATCTTCATTAGTGACATTGCAGATGGACTAGAGGGTAAGACTAGATCTGCAGCAGAGTAGATGATCCAGATGGGGTGGGCAGAATGAGAAGAGATCTGGACAAACTAGCAAAATGGTCGAAAGAGTGGCAACTGAGATTTAATGCAAAGAAGTGCAAGATCATGCACATAGGGAAGAGAAACCTGAAGCCACCTGTAGGCTGGGAGGAGTTGTGGTAGTCACAAAGGAAGAAAGAGACTTGGGCATCATTATCACCGATGACCTGAAAATCATACAAGCAGAACTCGAGAAAGCAGTAGGTAAGGCTAGGAGGATGTTAGGTGTAAGAGGGAGGTAATAATCCTCTTTATAAGACACTGGTTAGGCCTCGTCTGGAGTACTGCGCAGTACTGGAGGCCACACCTTCACAAGGACATTAACCAAACTGAGGCAGTCCAGAGAAGGGCAACCAAATGGTGCAGGGACTGCATCAGAAGACATATGAGGACAGATTAACGGAGCTCAATATGTATACCCAAGAGCAAAGGAGGGAGAGAGGTGATATGATTGAAACATTCAAACACTTTAAGGACATTAACAAGGTGAAAGAGTCTAACATGTTTCAATATAAGAAAAATAGCAGGACAAGAGGACACAGCATGAGATTAGAGGAGGCCGATTAAGGGTAATGTGAGGAAGTTCTTTTCACAGAAATGGTGGGGTGCATTGAAAGACCTACCTCAGTAAGTGGTGGCTATGAATACAGTGCAGGGCTTCAAACAGGCATGGGATAGGCATAAGTGAGCAATACAGATGAGTATGAATAGATAGGCACTGACAGAGCAAAGGCCAATGGCACATTTATAAGGTAGAAAAGAAATGGGCAGACTGGATGGGCCTTGAGGTCCTTATTTGCCGTCAACTTTATGTTTCTATGTTTCTGTAGTCACAGACTTTGCACTACACACTGGTACTTCTGTTAGCACTGTACACTGGAAGTTCACTTGCAGGGCAATTGTTCACTTGCAGGGCAATTTGCCTGGAGCAGGGGCAAATTGCAATAATTCAGGGCAATTGTTCACTTGCAGGGGCAATCTGCCTGGAGCAGGGGCAAATTGTAACAATATGGGGCAATTACTCACTTGCAGGGCAACTTGCCTGGAACAGGGCAAGTTGCATCAATCCGGGGCAATTGTTCACTTGCAGGGCAATGTGCCTGGAGCAGGGGCAAATTGCAACAATCCGGGGCAATTGTTCACTTGCAGGCACTTGCCTGGAGCAGGGGCAAATTGCAACAATCCGGGCAATTGTTCACTTGCAGGGGCAATTAGCCTGGAGCAGGGAAATTGCAACAATCTGGGCAATTGTTCACTTGCAGGGCAAATAATCACAATCCTAATGTATTACAATACAGTCTTTGTGCTTTTGCAATCAATGCAACACTTTAGATGCTTAAGGAATAAACAGTTTGTAGAAACAGTACAGTAGCTGACAGTCACTTTATAGTACCTTGTGTGCTAAGCACTTTGGTTGGACCCTTTATCCTCTTGGGGTCTGTCTTTATTAGGATCTGGCTACCCTGAACACATCAATGCAAATACCCCAGTTACTGGGCCTGGTTGCCCTAATTAAGCTGGACCTGGATGCCCTAAATACACTGGGCCTGGAAGCCCTATTACTACTGGGCCTGGCTGCCCTAGCTACTACTAGGCCTGTCCTGGGCCTAACTTGGGCTAGCCTGCCAGTTAGTCCCTCTTTATTTTGGGGTCTGACGTTCTCCTTTAAATTCTCTGGCCACTTTTGTAGCTGAGCTCCTTTTCCTCTTAGTCTCTCCGCCTGTCCTGACTCCCTAATAAATATTCAAAGGCCTTTCCTTTGGCCTGGCTCTCAGGCCCCTCCGTGGGCATCGCTAGCTTAGTAAATACTTAATTATTTAAATTTGGGCCTCTGAGGGCCTTTCCCCAAAACTTTGAGCTCTCCTGGGTTTCTCATAAAATGCACACTTTTAAAATATTTATTACACTTTTCTCTCCTTGTTTAGGGCGGGCAGCACTTTGCCATGTGCTGCCGCCAACTCACCACATGAGAGCAGGATGCGAGGAGGCTGGATCGGGAAGTGGGAGGATTCTCTGCAGAGGGAGGGCTTTCAGGCAGCATGAAGGACGGCAGGGGCCTTCGGTCGCCCTGACGCTAACTCTTGCTCTTTCTTAGATGCGGCACTCACAGCCCGACGGGGACCAGAGAACTCATTTAAAATAAAATAAATAAATGGGGCACCAAGCCCTGTGGTGCACAGCGGATGAGTTTACTTCACTGGTGCCCAATGGCACCGTGGACTGCACCGAGCTTTCAGGTGGTTTCACTAGCTGGAGCCAGAGCAGGCACCCAGAACAGCCCTCGGGAATGGCTTCAACCCACCAGGTAAGCCCTTTCCTGGTTCCCTTAACTTTCTGCATCCTCCTCTCCACAGCTAGCAGCAACTACCCAAAAACAGTTAAAAAATTCAAAACTTGGTTTCTGGTTCTAGAGTGTTGATTGGAATGCTGTGCATGAGCAGCTCAGCACAGCATTCCATCCAAGCCATTGTTTCATGTGCTGCATATGAATCTACTTTTGACAGTCTTTAGTGCACATTTCTACTTTTTTCTACTATTGTTTCCGCTATATGGAGGGATTTACCCACAGGGCCCTTCTTTGAATGTACCCTGCAGCCCCATACAAACACCAGGCACCCTAGGTACCTGTAATCCCTTATTTGTATTGCTTCCTCATTTCTGTATTGCCCCAACTTTGGGGCATTACAGATTCAGGCCAGCCTAAAATGCGTGTCCCCATGTATTCTCTTTAAACATTTTATAAAACATTTCTAAACACTACTTATAGGTGTTTGTAATATCTCTAACACTTTAATATTCTACTTAAAACTCTATGTACTTTAAATAAAACATTCTTAAAACATCTATAACTTTCAGAAAACTTTCTTATTTACTTAGCTAAGGACCGTGTCTGGGAATTACTCTGAACAGGTCTATCCATAAAAGGATGGTGCTACTTGAAGAGCCGCCTAGTATGTATCTCTTAGGAGAGATACCAGAATTACATCTCTGATATCTATGAGGCTGAAAACTACTGGTTCTTCAGGAATATGTTCTGGCTCTCTAGGACTAACTGCTGGTTCTAATAAATCAGGAGGCTCTGGAGTTGCTATTGGTTCTGCTAAAGGGCGATTAACTGAGAGTACATGTGAATATCTAACCCAAGGATCTACACCATTTTGTCGATAAATCCATTTCCATTACTTGGCGGGTAAAGTTCTCCTGCCTCTCCTCTGATGTAGCTTTTCTTGTAGCATTGGTTAGAGCACTGTCTCTAAAGGTACAAGGTTTAAGAAGATTTCTATACACTATTTTTGTGCCACTACCAGTCTCTTTTGAATCTTGTACACAGGTAAGTCAGGGTAGGGGATCTCAACAATGAGGAAAGGTTCTGTTTCTCATCTGGTAGCTAATTGTGACACTTCTGAGTTGTTCTTAGCAATACTTGTTCTCCAATCTGCAATGGGGTCGCATTGGCTTTGCATCATGTGTCACTTTTGCTTAAATTGTACCTGTTCCATGCATTGACTTACAATCTGACCAGCTTCTTGCAATCTTTTGCTATGTTCTTGCACCCAATCTGTAACAGGTGATTCATTTGGTTGAACTTCAAGTACGAGATCCATGGGGAGCCTACCATGGTGGCCAAACATTAGGTAGTGCGTGTGTATCCAGTTGAACAGTGGACCGTATTATTATAGAAATAGGTGAGTTCAGGGAGTAAAGCTGGCCAATACGGATGCTTGTATTCAGGAAGAGCTCTTAACATTCCCAGGAGTGTTTGGTTTGTTTGTTCACACAGTCCATTGCACTGAGGGTGATATGTGGTGGTTTTTTTTTTTACTGCCATAGAAGGCACAGAGTTCTTTGAAGAGCTGCGGTTCAAATGCGTTCCTTGATCAGTCAATATCTTGGTCGGATACCTATAAGGACAGACAAAGAACTTTAAAATGTCTCAGCCGTGGTTCTGGCAGACAAATCTTAACAACACTGATGACCATGAACTTGGAGCAATGATCTACAATTGTTAAAATGTATGTTTGACCATTAGCCTGGGTTCTAGCTTGAGGTGATCCAAAACAACTAGTTCAAGAGGTGCCTTACTAACTATAGGATGCACAGGAACCGCTGGTTGCTTTTATTGGGATGTTTAGACAGCAAATTGGACATTCTTCACACCATTTAATAACGGCACTTCTCATCCTAGTCCAGTAGAATCTCTTTCTAATTATGGCTTCTGTCTTTTTGTTACAAGTGTCCAGAGTGATCGTGATATGCCTCAAGTACTACTGATGCGCTTTTTAGGAACAATGGTCTGGGAGATATCACAGTGAGTGGCTGGGTCTTGGGCTTGATTAATGAGTTCAGAGTCTTTATGGTTAAATGAGTCCTGTGCTCCATAACTTTATTGCTTCTGGATCCATCTTCATTTGTTCTTTAAGTGAATATTTTGTTTTGTTGAAACATAGGTTTTGATTTGCTTAACTACTGGGTCTTAGTCCTGTAACTGTACCCACAAGTTATTCTGTTTTGCAAATTGGTCTGGACATTCTGGTTTCTGTTCTGGTTTTGCATCTTCCATTACATGGACTTGACAACAGGTCTGAAAGATTTCTGAGGGTACCTGAAGAAAAGGCAGCATTTCTATATTTTCTAGAAGCATTTCATCCATTTCACCCTCTGTCCGATTAGGCATTCTGGATAGCACATCCATTAACATTAGATCTGCCTAACTAATACTTTTTGAAAACTGGTAGTTGGCTAATCTTGAAGCCCATCACTGCTCTAAAGCTTCTAGTCTTTCAGTGTTCAAATGTGCCAGTGGATTATTATCTGTGAACACGGTAAAAGGAGTGGCTGCTAGGTAGTGCTTAAACTTTTTGGTAATTGCCCAGACCAAGGCTAGAAATTCAAATTTAAATGAACTGTAATGAGCATCATTTTGCTCTGACCCTCTCTACCCATGTCTTGCATACACTATACACACTCAATGCCTTCCTGCTCTTGCGCCAGCACTGTACCTAGCCCTTTATTGCTTGTATATGTGTACAGCCAAAATGGTTTGAATAGTAGGTACGCTTAGCACAGGTGCTTGGGAAAGAATTTCGCTCAGTTTGTCAAAAGTCTCTTGTTGCTCTGTGGCCCACTTGACTGGTCGCTTCATGGGTATTTGCCCTGCCTTGGTTCCTCTGAGGAGTTCATTTAGCTGTAAAGCTATTTTAGAGAAGTTCTTAACAAACCGCTGGTAATACCTAATGAAACCCAGAATCTATGGACATCTTGTACGCTTATGGGAACTGGCCATTCTTTTACTGCTTTTAGTTTTCAGGATCAGCTGACACACCTTTGGCAGACACTATGTACCCAGGTAATTCACTTGAGACTGTAGAAGATGGCACTTGGAAGGTTTCACTTTAAACCATACCGGATTAGTCGGGTAAGACCTCATTTAAGTGTTGCAGGTGCTCTCAGTGATTTTTGGAATAAATGATGATGTCATCAAGGTACAATAGCAAAATGTCAAAGTTCTGACTTCCTGAGCAGTGTTCCACCAGCCTCTGAAAAGTTCCTGGGGCATTACATATCCCAAAGGGCATACGGGTGAATTCAAATAGACCCATTGGTGTTATAAAGGTGGTTTTCTTTTGGTCTTTGAGTCATGTCTCCTATCAATACCCACTCGTTAGATCAAGGTGGAGAAAATCACAGCAGACTGTAAGGTGGTGAGGAGTCCTCTGTCCTTGGTAAAGGGTAGGCATCTTTATGTGTTATACTATTTAACTTCCCATAATCAATACAAAATGTTATCTTTCTGTCCTTCCTCTTAACTAGGACAATGGGAGTAGCCCAAGGACTGTGGTTTTCTTCTATCACCTTGGCTTCCTTCATCTCCTGAATTATCTCTTTACAGGCTGATACATGGCCGGGAATTGGTAAAATCTCTTATAGGTGGATATTGTTGAGTATGGCTATGATGCTGTACCTCTTGAGCCAAGCCAAAGTCAAGGGATGCTGACTGAAAGCTTCCGATTCTTCCATAAAACTTGGATAACATCCTCCTTTGTTGCACCGTGGTTTCAGGGTTATCCATGTTAATATTTTGTATCCACGCAGGTATGCTGGAGTCACAAGGGGTCTTCTTCCTCTGATGTCAGTTATTTTGGTTTTCTTATGAACTTCATCTTCTGATTGTACAATGTCTTGCAAAAATACAGGGTGCAGCAGAGCCACTGGCTGATTTCTATGGAGTTGCACATCATGGTTTCCGTAGTTGATGACTCACTCGGGATCCTCCCTTGTGACCAGAGCCACACTCCTAGCCACCAGTATGGTCTCTTCTTTCTCTGTCGGGCATGGTTCAACCAAGGTGTCATAGTCCTGACCATGAGGTCCTACTCTGGCCTTACACCACATGGTGGTCTCAGTCCCTGACTTCAAGATGAGAGGTCGGTGTCAGAAACTTGAACTTTCCTAATTTCACCTGTGTTGCTCGTGAAATTGTTGGTGACACTGGAGGAGATGTATTGTCTGCTGTAGAGCTCATTTCTAATATACAGAGACCATTTTGCTTGGTTTCATAAGATCTGAACCAAGTCTTCCGGACAATGTTGTAGAAAGTTCATCCCAAGGATAAGTGGTGGCAAGCTATCACTTTCTGCCTCACCGATGATGATCCTTTGATCTTCTTGTAAGTTTCTCCTCAGCTGATGCTCGCTTCTAAGTATCCTAAACACTGAACATCGGCTCCATTATCACATTAACATGATCCATGACTTGGCAGTGGCTGAAGATCTTCCATCTTCCAATGTTGTCAAAATATCATCCCTGCATAGTCATGACCTGTGATCTGGTGTCTAACAAAGCCATCAACTCGATTCCATCCACCAGCACTGAAACGATTGGACTTCTTCCAATAAAATTGATCAGTTCGTTACTAGGCTTGGACCTGATTGATCATTCTCCAGGGATCAGTCCCTATCCCTGAAGATTCCCAGTTTAAAGCCACCACAGGTTCTGGAGGCTGCTGGCATTGCTTCATGATATGGCTGCTGACTGCACATCTACAGCATATTGGTCTGCCTTGGTCGTCAAATTGGTCAGTCGGCACCTTCGCTCTCCCTTCTCCTGGACTGGGGTTCATCAAACCATCTTCCTCGCTCGACTTGCATCTGGGTGGCTTCTGTTCTCCAGCCCTCCTTGAGCCTTTTCACTGCCTGACAAATTTCTGTCATGGCTCACATCAAGGTAGCAATCTATTCCATCAAGTCTGAGTTTTGGCTAGTGTTGGTTGCCATTGGGTGAACTGGCACTGTGCCATTTGACCACACAGGGGTCTGGCATCTGAGAGATAACCTGGTGCCCACTTGTGGATTCTCAACCATAAATCCACTCTTTGCCTGACAGTTCTCACTTAACAGCTGCCTGTGCCATGGGTCCTCTCATGCCGATCCTTCTATCAGGTACCCTGGCCATGCTGAGCTCAGAGGCGCCACCATCTGTGGGTAGGTTACCACATCCTCTAACACTCAACCTCATCCTAGCACCTTTATGGCTTTTTCCTTGAAATCCAGAAAGTCTGCATCTAGGTCTTGGAGCCATGAACATCTGCAGTACCTTCTCAGAGCTTCACTGTGCGCCTCCTTTACAAACTTTTCTGTAATCACCCTCAATAACTCTTGGAGGCTCAAAGCATATTCCCAGAGAGTCTCCTGAGGACTTTGGGTCCAGGAGAAAACTTCATTTTAGACTGGATACAGTGCAGTGTTGAAAATTTGCTGCAGCCTCTGCAAAATTTGATCAGCCATGGTCTTTACACCTGCTGGCCATGAGTGAACCTCTGTGAGCAGCCTTTTAACTGTCCAATAAGTATTTCCACCTTCTGTCTTTCTGGAACTTGCTACAATCAGAACATGGCCTGCATTTTGGAACAGAACTCCCTAAACTACTGGTTCCATTTCCATCCTTCACCCTGTGAACTGGGAAGACAAGGCATGCCAAAGTAGTATGGCATTGTGAGGATGAGGGAGGTATATTCTTTGGTCCTCCATCCTAATTTCTATATCTGCATTACCGATGGATGCATTATCCTGCTGGACAATCCAGTACTACAACCTGGTACTGCTTGCATCTTACTCAAGAAGCTCTGGCTTTGGACTCTTAAATTTAAATCCCACCGTCTATGCCAGCATTTTTTTTCACAATGTGGTGATTTTATCAACTGGGTGCTGACCACTAAGATCGCTTTGTTCCAGCTGCACACCCAGCATCACCTCAAGCAGGTGGACTGGCGAGACAACACTGTGGTTTGAATAAGATTGGGTGAAAGGAAACACCCTTTAAGTAGAGGCAGGACAATCTGGAAGTTTGATGCTGTTGGGTTTTATTCATATACAGCGAAGGTAGACACGGGTCACAAAGGAAGGAAGGGGACCAAACCTTAGAAGCAGTAAATAACACTCTACTTACTCTACTTTCCTTACTACTCTACAGGTGCACCTTGGCTTAAGGCCACTTTACAATACTCTGTGACTCTATGATATGTTGCTATAAGGCCTACACACCAAAGGGGTATAAACTTATATTACTTTATCACAATATACACCAAGCATACAGTGTACACAACAACCAGACAGTATAACACTTCAAAGTCTACAAGATCCAGATGTTCCATCGCCTTCATGCACAGCTGAGAAGTAAGAATAAAGGGAAAAGGAAACTCCTGCTTGGAGCCAAGCTTACCAGTGAAACCTATGAGAGGTTGCAAGGAAATGGAGAGATTTGTAAACGGACCTTTAGTCATCGGCCTACCCACTCTCCAGAGTTGCCAGAATATCAGAGCATGAACTGGACTGAACTGGTTAGACTCTTCCTTGGCACAAACCCCTTAACCTGGGCTGCCAAGGATAAAGAACACGAATGTGTCAAGGAATCCACCTGCAGGATTGCCACAAAAGAAGAATCTGCTGCTGTCTCCTGGCACCAACCCTCAACCAGGGCAGCCAACGACAAAGAAAACAAACTGCTGTGGGTTTTTCTGGCACCGATCCTTGACCAGAGCTGCCAAAGACACAACACAGGTTGAAGGCACCAACTGCTGAGCTGCTTCAGTGATGGAGCCACTTGAGGGCCACCAAACTGGAGCTGGATCCCAGATGATTGCACCGGTTATGCAGGATGGACATAGCAGGAAGAAAAGCTAGAAGATGAAGATCTGGATTCCACAAGGTTTAGAACAAAATAAGAAACCAGCAGCCGTGAACACACCTGGGACATGATGGACTCAACTTTCGTGGGCATCTGGGGTGACGGACAAGGCTTCTTCCAGTCATCTCACTTCCAAGCTGACCAGGAACTGGCAGCCGCGACTCTCCAAGGGACGCCGATTTTGGCTTATGGCGGATGATATGGCAAGAAGATGCTGAAGTTCTCTGCTGGCTGAAGACTGCTGAGGTGAAGGGTTGACTGAGGCTGAAGACTGAGTCACAGACTTTGCACTGAACACTGGTACTTCTAATGGCACTGTACACTGAATTTCACTTGCAGGACAATTGTTCCTTGCAGAAATTAGCCTGGAGCAGGGAAAATTACAACAATCTGGGGCCAATTGTTCCTTGCAGGGCAATCTGCCTAGAGCAGGGCAACTGCAACAATCTGGGGCAATTGTTCACTTACAGGGCAACTTGCCCCAGACTGCTGCAATTTTCCCTGCTCCAGGCAACTTTCCCTGCAAGTGAAGAAAATTGCTCCAGATTCTTGCACTTGCCCCTGCTCCAGGCAAATTGCCCTGCAAGTGAACAATTGCCCCAGATTGTTGCAATTTGCCCATGCTCCAGACAAGTTACCCTGCAAGAGAACAATTGCTCCTGATTGTTGCAATTTGCTCCCTGCTCCAGGCAAATTGCCCATTCTGTGTCTTTATCCTTGGCAGCCCAGGTTAAGGGTTTGTGCCAGGAAGAGCCTAACCCAGTTCAGTCAGTCTGTGCTCTGATATTCCGGCAACTCTGGAGAGTGGGTTGGCTGATGACTAAGGTCTGTTTACCAATCCTCCATTTCCCTTGCAACCTCTCATAGGTTTTACTGGTAAGCTTGGCGCCAAGTAGGAGTCCCTTTCTCTTTACTCTACTCTTCAGCTGTGCACAAAGATGACAGAACATCTGCATCTCACAGATTTTGAGAGTGTTATACTTCTTGGTGGTTGTACACTGTATGCTTGTTATATAGTATGATAAAGTGGTATAAGGTTATATCCCTTGGTGTGTAGGCCTCAGAGTAGAATATTTTAGAGTCATAGAGTATCATAGAGTGGCCTTAAGCTGAGGTGCACCTATAGAGTGGTAACAAAAGTAGAGCTGTTAAGAGTGTTATTCACTGCTTATAAGAGTTGTTCCCTTCCTTCCCTGTGACCGTATCTACCTTCCCTGTGTATGAATAAAGCCTGCCGCCATCAAACTTCAGATTGTCTCCTGCCTCTTCTTAAAGGGTGTCTTTCACCCAACCTTATTCGACCACAGCGTTGTCTCGCCAGTCCACCTGCTTGAGGCGATGCTGCGTGCAGCTGGCACAGGTGATCTTCATGGTCAACACCCAGTTGCTAAGATCACCACACACGAAAAAATATAAGGATCTGGCTACCCCTGAGCACTTCAACATGAATGCCAGTTACTGAGCTTGGCTGCCCAACTACCCATGGGCCTGGCTGCCCTAACTGTACTGGGGTTGTTTGCCCAATTTACTACTGAGCCTGGATGCCCTAACTGTACTATGCCAGGTTGCCCTAACTGCTACTGTAGTATTTATACAGTAGGTGTGAAGATAAATTTGCCAAGGTAAACATGTTATATTGGGCAACATGAGCAAGATAAATGAAGATGGTTATTGAGAATGCTCAGAAATTTATCTCATTCATTGTGGTCACACTGAGCACGCTCATAAATGTATTCTCACATGTGACGATAACTTTCTGAGCCTGCTCAGTGACCAATTTCATTTATTTTCCCAAGACACCACTGGAAATTAGTTTTATGGCACATTAAGCCTTTCCTGGTAAAACTCTTTCAATAAAATGTAAAATGCAAGATGCTATATATTTTGATTGAATATAGAGTAGTCTAAGTAATTTACATTGCTTTTTATTTTGCAGGTTTTACCATTTCTATCATAAAATTCACCTAAACACTTGCTGTATAATCAGATATGACATGGACTGACTTAAGATATTATTTTTATCTTCATTTGAGAGTATTGGTCTATTGCTAGCTCACTCGTGATTTCCACCACTTGTGAGATATCAACAGACCAATTCCCTCTCATGAAGATAAAAATAATATCTTAAGTCAGCCCATGTCATATTCCATACGATACATATACAGGGGATACATGATGGGCAGAAGTGGGATATGGAAAATATTCTCACTCCTGCAGAGTGAGCTGTGTATTCTCACGAAAGTGCCAAAAGTGCACTATTTTTCGAATTACAACGCTTTTTCTCCTCGCTAACTGAAAAAAAGATGGGAGCAGCACAGAAACAATTTCAGGCAACTTGACAACAAAAATATGATTACGAAAAATTTTCAGTGCACATATAAATTTTTCCATAGGCTATAATGGGACATGAAAAATGGAATAACTTTGAATGGAGCAATATTTTTCACCAAATCTTCAAAAGGCACCAGTTCAACCCAGGACACGACACAAACAAATCTAAACCCGTCAAATGCATTCTTCAGTCCATTATGGCTTATCAAGAATTCGCAAAAGGGTGATTTTTCACTTTTTAAAGCTACTCACTGTTCTGCAACCATACATCTGACTGGAACAAAATTTTTCAGATCCAGAGATTTACGAGCGGTCTGCATTCCAAATTTCAGCCAGATCGGGGAAATGGTTGCAAAGTTATTAAACGGCAAACTTTGAGGTTTAACGAGAAATGGCTGTGCAACCCTAACTATAGTGACACTACCGTAGCACTATAATACATACATATATATAAGGATATGCAGCGGTTCAGTGTGTGATAATGCATTTATCTTACAGTTTCAGTGACCTCAGCAATCTCACGAAAGCCAAGGCACGAGGAGAGTTACTTAGAGGTCACTGGAAACTGTACAAAATAAATGCATTATCACACACTGAACCGCTGTATATTCCATTTATGCAACAGGTTTAGATGTTGTGTGAACATTTTGATTTTGGTAGGTGTAAATTATTTGTCAAAAAGGAAAAGAAAATTGAATTTTATGCTGTTTTTACAATTATAAAAACAAAATGGTATCTATAAATGAAACACCACTCATTTTGTAGATATTTTTGAGCTGAACATTTTCGTGCTCACAGTACCATGCTATCATTTTTGTTTTAAAGTTATTTATATTTGTTTGTCAAAAGTGAACAAAAATTACATTTCTTCTGTTTTCTTGCTAATCATATACAATATACAGGGTTTATATAAATGAAACAGTATTCATTTTGTAGATAATTTTGTGCTGAACAATTTTCGTGTCACAGTACCATGTTATCTTTTTTCGCTTTTAAGTTATTGACATTTAAATATGGTTAGTACTGCTTCTGAGGCCAAACATTCTAAATGAATTCTGAAGAGAACTGTGTAGATAAATGAGCTAGTGATGTAGTTACTGTGTGGATAAATGGGTGATGATGTAGTTACTATGTAGATAAATAAATTTATTACCATAGTAGCAAAGATAAATGGTTTTATTCTACAGTTTTTATCCTGACCCCTGTTGCATAAATATATATATATATATATACATGTGTGTGTGTATGTGTGTGTGTGTGTATATATATATATATATATATATATGTATATGTAACAGCCCTTTAACTCACCTTGGCTGCTCCAGGGCCCTCAGGGTCCATACTATGTGTGCTATACCTGGTTAAACAACTAAAATAATAAAAATAAAATACTGCACACACCTCAGAGGAGGCCAGCCTGGTTTCCTGATAGGCAAGAAAGGGACTGGCATGGTGCCTCTGCCTAGGGTAGTGACAGGGATACCTGTGGACAGATTACAGGTTACCACCCCCAGGAAATACGCAGTAGCTGCCCCCACGGCACTTTCCCATACAATAGCAATCTCTCTTGCAATGATTCCAAGTACCAGAATATACCATGCACATTCAACAGCATTTATTATGGGGAGGGAAGGGGAAGAAAAGGGATAAGACAGAGCAACATTTATAATTGTCTCAATAATGTGACCCCATGCAACATCCCACCTCCCACCTGTGGGTGCACCTGGTGTCCCACTGGCAGCTGCACAGTCACTGTAGTCCCAACAGTGGGTACCATACTGTGATGCAGGTGCCAATACTGAGAATCTTTCATTGGGATCCAAATGACCGCTTAACAGTTGCAACCTTTAAATTTACTGCCTGGGCGCAGCTTATACTGGATGCAGTCCAGCCCAGGACTTTCCCTGTAATCTAACTAACTAACTAGCTAATAAGGACTCACCAAAGCCACGGCTATGGAGTACTTACAGTTCGTGGGGGGTTCACAGTCTGGATTTTAGGTTCACACGGTACTGTGGAGGTATCTTTGTAGAATGCACCTTAATAGCAGCAGGGCTGGCTGAAAAAGGTGAAGAATGCTAGTATTCACCTGCCTGGCCTTGCCAACTTTGCCTCTGAGGCCTTTGTAAGTGGTTTTACCAGGCAGGCCTCTCACCATCTTCCTCACTGGTTGTTGTCTTCTTCAATCTAGGGACAGGGCAAGCTTGGTCCCCAGATCCCTCGGTTACACACCCTTGCAGAAAGCACTTTGCAGCTAGGCTTTCACGCAGTCTCAGCCAAGCACTCTCACCTCATTTCTCTAGGCACAGAAGTGTCTGGGCTCTGGCACAGTCTTTAGCCTCAGAACACTCAGTCTCTCTGCTTACAGCAATTTCCAATCCTCACAACTTACTCCACCAGTGGGGAAACACAGTGGCTTAGTCTTTACACACAGCTGCAGCACTTTGGCTTTCTGCTTACACAGCACCAATCTTTCTTCAGCAGGAACTTCCAAAATCCTCTTTCTTTCCCTGACAGCTGCCACTGGCTCTCTCTGTATTCTGCCTCTCGAACAATTGTGGCTGGAAAAGGCCCATAGGTTCAAAAGGTAAAATGTGAACTGGATAGCCCACATCAGTCTCTTTAGCACTCCAACTGATTGGTTGTTTGCCACCACCACCAGGTCTTTTCAGTGACCTCATATTTCTTCTAGCAGCCCTCTTGCTTCTGAGTCCATGGGGGCTGCCATCTTTGTTTATATTACAGTCTAAACTGTCTGTCCTTATATTTTATTGATTTCTCTCTGAGGGCAGAGATCCACATGATCAGCACCCAGAGGTGTTCTGATTCCATTTCCCTTGATCCCCACTCCACTGCTGGCCCTGGAGCCAGGGACATACTTAAAAGTTGGTTGCAGCTGAAAATGCCCAAAACAGCTGTGGTTTCTATAAATTTTGTCCTGCTGGCAGCTGCACATGCATGTGCGAACTGCCATCTTGTTTATTTACAGTTTTGGTCTGGCTTTTCCATAACACCGGACTGACTGGTGGCACTTAAAATGCCCAGAGGCACCAAAACAACGATCGAACATCCGCCTTCTCTGGACATGGACTGAGGTCACATGATCCTAGTGGCTGCAGTCATGGAGTACCAACAGGGATGGCCTGAATCCCACCAGGGGAGTGGAGGGCTGGAACCCACACAGGTAAGCCCATTTGGGAGGCACACACACACACACACACACACGCATTATAATTGCAAAAACTTTGTTAATGCATCAGTTAGGGTTAAAGTGACAAAAGTAGGGAAATGAGATGTTAGGGGTTGAGCTCCTAACCCCACTCCACTACCCCACCCCCATCCTCCACATACCAATGGGCATCAGGGTGTGCCATGGGGTTTGTTAGGCCAACTCTCACCCCATTCCTTGTAAAAGAGGCTGACATGGTACAGCATAGAGAATGTTAGGCCTAATGATTCCCACATGGCACACCCCGATAACTATTGGTGTGTGGAGGATGGGGTGGGGTAGTGAATGGGGGTTAGGGCTCAACCCTACTTTTGTCGCTTAACCCTAACTGATGCATTAATTAAGTTTTGCAACGAATTTCTTACTTTTGAGAAAGTGTAATGTAACTGGTAACAAGTATGTGTCGCCCATTTGAACATAACAATATGACTCTGTGGAAGCATGGGCTAAATCTGTGGGAGGTGAACTAAGTCTGTATCTGCATTGTTTTCCAGATACAGGCACTCGAAAAGCACTGTGGGTGCCGCAATGTTATCCTATGGAAAAATCTAAACTTCGTAATGGCATATCTATGGAATCAATAACATTTTTACACCTAAATAGCATAATTCACATCTCTGGGACACCTCCTTTATACTCTGGAAATGTCAAGCCAAAAGACCAAACCACTTATTTACAGTGCACTGGCAAAGTTTAAAAAGTTTTTTTCAAAGTGTAATGTACAGTACCTGGTAACTGAGACAGATTGGTGGAGCATGGGCCTCCAGGTCCCACGCCCCACCAAGCTGCCCATTTGTGCATAACGATATGAACTGCTGGAAGCACGGTCCCTCCGGCCCTGCATTCCCACTTGCGCATAACAACGAACTATACAGTAGCCCTGTAGGGCTGAAAAGGAACCCTTGTAACACTAATCTGCCAATATCTCAGTAACCATACAAGTTATGAAAAATTCCACTGCAGTTGTAATCATGACTTCTAAACCTCCACGCTGTTTAGTCCACCTAAAGGTGAATTAAGATGCGGTAGCAAAAATCTGTATCTCACATTGTTTCTGAGATACGGGCACCAAAAGTTGTTATGGTTGCAGTGTTATCATATGGGAAAATGTCAACTTCGTGATGGCATATCTTTGTAACTGATTAACTTTTTGCAACTAAATAGCAAAATTCACATCTCTGGGACATCCCCTTTATACCCTGCAAATTTCAAGCCAAAATACCAAACCATTTATTTACAGTGCAGTGGCAAAGTTTTTAAAATTTAGTTTGCGAGCTGTCAAAATCCCCATTTGTGAGGAATCCTTGATCGCCAGATTTTGGCCACCTGGTCCGAAGTCATGAAAGGGATTGTGTCAGCTCAAAAGGGATTGGCTCACAAACAGGATTTTGACAGCATGTGAATGAGGAATTAACTCCTTTGTTCCCATAGACACCATATGGCGCCTGAGCCATCCATTGCTGGATCTGACCCAAAATGGCCACTGGGAGCAAATGAGTTAAAAACAATCTCCTTTCACGAGCTGACAAAATCCCCATTTAGAAGCTGATCCCTTTCACGAGGTGTCAAAATCCCCATTTGCGAGCCAATCCTCATTCAGCGAGAACGCCATCTGGTAGTGGAATGATGATCAAGGATTTTGTCAGCTTGTGAAAGGGATCGGCTCATGAACAGGGATTTTGACAGCTCACGTAAAGGGATTTTGTCATCTCATGAAAGGGATTCAAAACTCAATCCCCTTTCATGAGGTGACAAATCCCCGTCACGAAGCCTATCCCTTTTCGCAGCTGTCAAAATCCCCATTCGCGAAGCTGATCCTTGTTTCGTAGACAGGCCATCTGGTCCCTAAGTCACGAATCGAGGATTTGCTACCTTGCTAAAGGTGATCGGCTTGTGAATGGGGATTTGTCAACTTATGAATGAGGATCGAAGCAAGCAGCAAATAAAGAATTTTAAAATCTAAAATGGCTGTTTTTGGCCAAAATGAAGGAAACTAAAGTCACGGGTTTGTAGAGGTGTCACCCTGAACAAAACCCATGCCTTATTTGTGGAAGAAGTCACCATGGGCAAGCTACATTTTGTTTGGCAGAAAAATGAAAACAAAATGGTGGCTCGTGAACGTAAAAATGTTTCTCATGAATGGGATTTAATAAATCCCTGTTTAGCTGACAAAATACTTGATCACGAGCCCAATCCCCTTGTAAAACATACATATAAATCTTGGAGTGAACTGAGCATGCTAAGAACCCAAAATTCAAAATTAAATAACTTTGGAATGGATTAATATTGTTTCACCAAACCAGTGCTGGATTGTTCTTTGGCCAAACCTCTTTCTACCCTGAAAATTTCAGGCCAAAATACCAAACGGTGTGGCCTCTGATGGGCAAAAATCAGCCAAATGTGTCAAAAAGAGAAAATGCATTTTCAGTGCTTCGCTGCACGGAAAACACAAGTCTGACCAAAACACAACTTTACAAATCAAGAGATCTACTATACAAGACTGTGCATTCCAAATTTCGTGCAAATCTGTTGAACGGTTGCAAAGTTATTAAGGTGCAAAATTTTGGGTTTAACATTAAACTGCTTACTCAACCCTACCTATACTGGTGCGACTGCCCAGTATATATATTATATATATATATATATATATATATATATATATATATATATATATATAAATATCTCTCTCTCTCTCTCTCTCTCTTATATATATATATATATATATATATCTAAAATCAAATGGATGTTTGGGGAGTATGCTGACGTATTTCAAACACCCATTTGGGGTGGATTTGAATGTTGACATCCATAGTGTTCATCAGAGAGGGACTGAAAATGACCTTGGCAGAAAACAAATAAGGAGCCCACTGCTGTTTCTTTTGGTAGCAAACCTATTTTGGAGGCTTTGAGTAGAATTGTGATTCATTTTGCTGGCTTCAGTAGCTGCAAAGTTTAGTGCAGAGTGGAGAAAGGGTGCTAATGGTCTGACCAGGGCCTCAGCTACCTGATTGTTTCTGGAAGACTTGGGCTGGTCCCACCTTCACTCCACCCGCCCTGGTCCATTATTTCTTATGCCAGGGTTCTGACATCACTTACTCAAATGGGCAAAGGATATGCACCTGTCATAGCAGAAGCAGACATCCAGGAAAGGAACAGCAGCAAGTGAAGAGGTGACTGCTATCTCAGTGGAAGGGAAGTAACTGCAAATCTAGAAGTTTTCACTGTTACTTCTTTGCATTGCTATTGCATTGGGGAAAGAAGGAGTAAGAGTTTGAAGAAGGTTGTGCAATAGCTACTTAAAGTCTCTTTTGAGTGTGGATAGGAAGGATAGGAATATAAAAGCAGTTGTTCGATCTATCTAAACGGTACAACAAAGGGGTAAGGGAAATTAAGAAAAGAATGTTTTGCACTGATAGAGGAGGAGAGGGAGACTTGGGGAGTGTTTGGTATCCTGCATCTGGAAGGGTGGGGGTCGCTAGGCAACACTGTGTGACCCTGAGCAAGTCACTTAACTTCCTTGTGCTCCCAGGTTGCACCTGCAAACAAGCTTTCAGCTTAGTGTGTCTCACCTGGTAAATAATTGGCAAAATAATTGGTAAATAAAAAAATAAAATAAAATAAACAACAGCAATGGGTAGGGTGGTAGGCTGCAACAACTCGTGTGCACCAGTCTTTCTAAAAATTGCCTGGAGTGTGGAGGATGTTTAATGTGCAACCACATAGAGAAACTTAGAAAGGAGATTGAGGGTCTGCAGGAGGAACGAAGACAGGCAAGGCAGATTGGGGTGGGTTTAGCCCAATACTGGAGGGAGGAAGAAGGGAGATGAGGGAGGCGATTTAAGCCAACAGTGGTGAGGAGAGGGTAAGAAGAAGGGAAGCAGAGACAAAGGGCCCAGGCCAGGAAGAACGATTGTCGGGCAAACCAGATCAGGAAACAAAAGACAAATGGAAGGAGGAGATAGGGACTTGTGCGGGAGGCTAAGAAGTGGCAAAAGTCATGGAGTGGAAAGGAGAGAACAGGTTACTATGAAAAGAGAGAGGAGCGGGCATTTGTGAAGGGTCTTCAGAAAATAGTTTTGCACTGCTAGAGAGGAAGAAGGTGGAGGAGGGAAATAATTAAATTAGAGGAGTAATTGATAAATGCCTGGACCAAACCGGAGCGGGGGGAGTTCTGCTCGGAGAATTGCAACAGGGGCAAAAGGGGAAATAATGTGCAGGAGGAAGAAGAGAAGCTGGAAATGAGAGAGGGAGATGAATGGAAGCAAGCAGGAGTACAAGTGGTGGAATCTTAGTGCTGGGGACCCAATACTAAGAGGAGTCAGGTGGGGGTAGCAAGGGGAGGCATAGTCGCATTTGGGTGGAGGCCATACAGAATGACAGCGGAAAGGTTGGGACAATCTGTTCTGAATATGCTAGAAGGGGTAGGGACAAGCCTCATTTAATTACACATCTTGGGACGAACGACCTGGCTGACAAAACAGTAGATATAGTCCAGAGGAGGTTTGAGGAACTAGCACACTATGTGAGGGGGCAGGAAGATCAGTAACTTTTTCAGAGATACTTCCAGTGCCCAAGGCAAGCACAACAAGAAAGCTGAGAATAGAGGAATTTAATAGATGGCTAAGAACCTGGTGTTGTGCTAAAGGGGGGTGGGGAGGGACCTGGGAGGACAGTAGTCTCTATGCCAAGGACAGACTACACTAGAGTGAGGAGGGAAAGAAAGTGTTGAAACAGAGGATGGAGGAGACATAGAGGAAGTTGGGAATTTAAACTAGGAGTGGGGGAGTGGCAATTGGGCAAGAGATATGCAGAGACCACAGGCTGGGAAACCATATGAGCTTAACCCCATAACAGTGACAAAGGACAAATGGCAAGTACTATTGGTGATACTAGTAAAGGAGGACAGGATGGGGGGAAGGTGGAAGGTGGTTACCCTTAATGCTAGGAGCCTTGGAAGGAAAACTGCAGAGTTACAGGTGCTCATGGCAGAGGGAGAGGTGGACATTGCAGCCATCACAGAAACATGGGCCACCCAATACAATGACTGGGACCTGTCTGTACCAGGGTACAGGTTATTTCATAGGGACAGGGTGATTGGGAAAGGAGGGTGTGGCACTATATGTGAAGGAAGGACTGAAGTGTGTAAGGGAGGAAGGGGAGGAGGGTAGTACGGAGTCACTTTGATACAGATCCAGGATTCCAAGAATAGGATTCTTAGAATGGGAGTGAGTACAGGCCACCATCTCAGATGGAGGAGTTAGACAGGAACTAGCAGGACAGATCAGGAGGACCTGAGAAGGGTAGTAGTGGTGATTGTGGGGACTTCAACATGCCAGGAGTGGACTGGAGTACCCCAACAACCAGGAACAGAAGGAGCAGGTACTGCTGGATGCCTTCCAGGACAGCTTCCTGCTGCAAATGGTCAGTGAACCAACCAGGTTAGGGAATACCTTGACCTTGTGCTGGCAAATGGGGACTTCGTGAGAGAACTTACAGTGGAAGAACCACTGTCAGGGAGTGACCACCCTCAGTATGGCTCTCATTGGATATGGGCAAGGAAGGAGTGGAATCTGGCACAAGAGTGCTGTACTTCAGGAGGGCGACTTTGGGAGGATGGGGAAGTGGTAAAGGGTACCTGGCCAGAATTCAGTCTAGTATGGGCACTAACCAGAGGCGAGAGCTCATAAAGCTGGGGATAGTGGAGGCAACCAAACCTGCTGCAAGGCCCAGAGCAAGAAGGCTAGGGCTAAGAAACTGAGCTGGTTGAGCAAGGAGGTCATGGAAAAGGTAAGGAGGAAAAGAGCTGCCTTTAGGAAGTACAAGAAAACAGGGAGGGGGAGGACAGGAGGAGTATTTGACAGAATTGAAGGAGGTGACAAGGGCAGTAAGGGAGAGCCAAAGCATCTACGTAACTCAGGCTGGCACAAGGCATTAAGAAGGGGAGAAGGACTTCTTAGGTACATCAGAGAAAAGGAGCTGTAAGGACCACATAGTAAGGATTAGGAAGGAGGGGTGTTGGGTGGAAGTAGGCGATAAGGCAGAAGTACTAAATAAGCACTTCTTGCTCAGTATTTACTAAAGAGAAGAGGGGGTGACACCCAAGGTGGGAGAAATGGCAGAAACAGGGGAAAAGGGTGACAGGTGGGGAACTCATGGAGGGCAGAGTTCGGGAGGGTTTGAAGGCACTGAGGGTGGACAAGGCGCCAGGCCCAGATGGCATCCACCCCAGGGTACTGAAGGAGCTAGGCAGAGGTCCTTGCAGGACCTTTGGCAGACCTATTTAATTCTAACATACTAAAATGCCAGCAGAATAGGCCTAACAGTCTCTCGAGTCTGCTCAATTTTCAGCACCTGCACTGAGGGCTGATTTTGGTGTCCCTCCCCTTGGGTTATACTGTCCCCAGTCCCAGATGTTCCACCTGATTGTGCCTGGTCAGATTTACCTCCCCTGTACCTGTCCCATCCTCTTAAACCCGGCCCACGTCTCCATCTCTACCAGCTCCTGGGAAGTGCATTCCATGGCTCTACCACCCTTTCAGTGAAATAACATCTCCTCCTCTCCCTCTGAGCCTGCCCTTCCAGCTTACACCCGTGACCTCTTGTTGCCCCACCCTCCTTCCTTTGGAGCACCCTGACTGGGCCTCCTGATCCCTTACATGTACTTAAAGACCTCTATCATGTCCCCCTGTCCCTCCTCTCCTCCAGGGTGTACATGTTGAGTTCCTTGAGCCTCTCCCATAGGTCCTCTCCCCAGACCCCAGATCATTTTGGTTTCCCTCCTTGGATGCTCTCTAGAAGTGTAATTTCCTCTTTAAATGTGGTCTCCAAAACTGTACACATACTCGAGGGTGGCCTAACCAAGCAGTTGTACAGTGGAAGGATCACTTCTGCCTTTCTGGAGGTAATCCCCTGGAGATGCATCCCAGCATCCTATTTGCCCTTGCCGTTGCCCTCCTACAGGTCTCTGAGTTGTTCATTTTGACATCTACCACACCCCAGGTCCCTCTCACCTCCGTAACTTGAATCATATCTCCTCCCAGGTATACCCAGCCTGGATTTCTGACTCCCAGGTGCAGAACCTGCACTTCCCACATTGAATTTTAGTTTCCATTTTCCTGACCACCTTCCAGAGCCTCCAGATCCTCCTGCAAGGCCACCTCCCTCCTCCCCATCCACCACTGCACCTAGCTTTGAGTCATCTGCAAAGAGACTCATCTCACTCCTGATTCCCTCCTGATGTCTGAGATATAGGCATTGAACAGGAGTGGCCTCAGCACTTACCCCTGGGGAACCCCACTAGTAACCCACCTTGGGGATGAAGCTAACCCTCCAACCACCACCTTCTGAGTATGCTCAGAGAGCCAATTTCCTATCCATCATAATGCTTCAATACATTCGGGAGTGTACCGCGAGGACTGGGAGGATGGTTTCATGTGGTGCCCCTCCACAAGAGTGGCCCCGCGATGAACCGAAAACTACAGACCAGTGAGCCTCACATCCAGCGTGGGTAAGCTAATGGAGACTATTCTGAAGGAGAGGCTGGTGGCCTCCTAGAGGCTAAAGGACTACAGGACAGCAGACAGCATGGCTTCATATGGGGCAGACCCTGCCAAACCAACCTGGTGGAGTTCTATGACTGTGTAACTAGGCAACTGGACAGGGCCATGCAGTGGATGTCCTGTATCTGGACTTCAGTAAGGCATTCGACCCAGTGCCGCATGGAAGGCTGGGAAGTAGTTAGTAGGCACAAGGGCGGTGCAAAGCTGGTGAGATGGGTAGGAAACTGGCTTCAGGGAAGGCAACAGAGGGTGGTGGTGGTGGTGGGTGGGAGCTCACACCCAAGGATAGTGATGAGCGGTGTTCCACAGGGCTTGGTGTTGGGACCAGTGTTGTTTGGGATATTCATTGCAGACATATCATGGGACATCAAGAGCAAGATCAGTCTGTTTGCTGATGATACCAAGGTAGGAGCGGTGGTGGATGACCTAGGGGATGGCAGGGATTGCAGGATGATCTGGCAAAGCTTGAAACCTGGTTAGACACCTGGCAACTGGGGTTTAATGTCAAAAGTGCAAGATGCTGCATTTTGGGATGAAGAACCCAAGGAGGAGTTACCAGCTAGGGGAGTGCAGCTAGCCCAGACAGAGGAGGAGGAGGAGAAGGATCTGGGTGCTCATTACAGGGTCAATGAACAACTCGGCACAATGTAGGAAGTCAGCTGCAAAGGCCAACAAAATGCTGGGTTGTATTGCAAGGTATATCCTCGAGGAGGGAGGAAGTGATTCTGCCACTGTATAGGTCATTAGTTAGACAGCACCTGAGTACTGCGTGCAGTACTGGCGCCTGTATCTGAAGCAGGACATTAAGTTACTGGAGGGGTGCAGCGCAGGGTGACAAAGATGATCAAGGGGCTGGGGACTTATCATATGAGAGGAGGCTGAGGGAGTTGAACATGTACTCACTGGAGGAGAGGAGGGACAGGGGGACATGACTGAAACCTTTAAGTACATGAAAGGAATAAACAAGACATGTACAGAGGGGCTGTTCAAAGTAAGGGAGGGAGGGACACGGGGCCATGATACAGTATTAGACTGGAGGGAGGAAGGTTCAGGAGGGAGAGGAGGAGACACTTTTATTCAGAGAGGGTGGTGGCTGGGTGGAATGCGTTACCTGCAGAAGTGGTATCCAGTAGAACAGTGGACTGCTTCAAGAAGGGATGAGACAGGACAAGGAGGGTTAATGAAGGGGAAGGGTGGAAGGAGGGCAGCTGCAGAATAAGGGTGCTAGCTGCACATTTGAGCAGACTTGCTAGACCTCTAGGCCTTCATCTGCTGGCAAATTTTGTCTGTTCATACAGTATGTTCGTATATTACATCTCATCTGATCTAGCTTGGGTTAATATATAGCAAAACACTGTACAAGCAGGACCTGGTACAACAGCAATGAAGCATTGAACATTCAACAGATGCTTGTTTTTTATAAAGATTGTGGTCATTATGTTTGCTTGCATGCATGTGCAAGAAACATAGTGCCATCATCCAAGTTTTCCGAGGTGTGGCAGCCTCTTCCAATTCAGCCAGTGTGTTTGCAGGCACGGCCGCAGTTCTCAATGGCTGCTGGAGCTGTCTATGACAGCAGTCGAGAAATGCAGTGAGTACAGTTGAAAGGGGACTACGCTTCAGTGAGCAGCGATAAGATATCCGCCTGCCCGCGCACGCCCCCCCCACACACACACACACGCACGATACTGCATGGTTGCCTCCCCACACTGTATAGCCGATGGGGTGCCCAACCTCCGCCGACTCCACTGTCCCTCCCCGAGTACAGGGTGTCACGCTGGGAGCCCACCCCAGCATGGCAACAGATGCTATCGCCGACGGGGTGCCCAATCCCCATCAGCTCCACGCCCCAAAACAGCCGTCCTTGCCATGCTGGAGCCCACCCCAGTGTGGCAAGCGTCCCCTCTGCTGTCCTTTTTGTAAAAAACAAACAAACCCTGAAACACAAAAACTGTCCTCACTGTCTCTGCCCCACCTGTGCCCACCCACTGCACACCCTGCCTCCCACTCCCCACCCCATACTTACTCCGACTCTGGCGCCGATTTATACATATTCGGGTGTACCGAACATGCCTGCACTTTTCAAAGCCGATCGCGAACTGAGGAAATGCCGGTAAGCTGTATAATGGGATAGATAGGGTTTTTCAACTTTGCTGCATATCTCAGGCATTTTTGAATTTTGCACCAAATTTTCAACATGGGGTTTTGGGACCCTTCTCATGAATGCTCTCACTGTCATGGAGTTAATCGGGTCCGAGGGTGATTTCACAGTCACTGCGCAAATCATTTTTCGGACTGAGTAATCTAAACAACACTGTAATCTGTTCATAAGGTGGGCTCTCAAAAAGCCTATGTTGAAAATTTGGTGGAAAATTCCTAAAATGACTGTTTTATTTAGTGTGCATTGCGTAGTTCCTAAGCACGCCATAAGTTTGTGAATTTTCAATATTTTCCTCCAGATTTTCAACATTGCCATTTTATTACACTTCCTTATAAGCAGTACAGCTGTCATTTTCACATCTTGCCCAAAACGTGTTTCTGCTCATGGAAGCACAATGACGCAGTCGGTGTGCGAATCAATGTATGGGACACATTAAGAAAATCACAGTGATACTGTTCATGAGCAGAGGTCTTAAAATGGCTATGTTGAAAATTTGATGAAAACATTCTAAGAATGACTGTTTTACGAGCTGCAATATCAAGCAGTTCTATGCACGCTCGTAAGCTTCATGTAATTTTCAATATTTTCACTCCAGATTTTCAACATTGCCATTTTATTACACTTCCTTATGAACAGTACAGCTGCCATTTTTCACATGTCACCTAAAATGTGTTTCCATACACGAAGCGCACAATGGTGCAGTCGCTAGAGAAAAGCAATGTTTGGTACAGATTAAGAAAATCACAGTTACACTGTTCATGAGCAGAGGTCTTAAAATGGCTATGTTGAAAATTTGGTGACAAAAGTCCATAAAATGACTGTGTTATAAGTGAGCATTGACGTAGTTTCCACGCACTGTAAGTTCATGACTTTGTAATATTTTCAGTCCAGATTTTCACCAGTGGCATTTTCCACACTTCCTCATGAACAGTACAGCTGTAATTTTTCACAACATGGCCGAAATGTGTTTTCACACTTTCAGTGCAGAGATGCGTGGTCGCTGTGGAAATCATTGTTCAGGACAGATAAAGAAAATCACAGTGACACTGTTCATGAGCGGAGGTCTCAAACTGCCTGTGTTGACAATCTGCTGTAAAAATCCCCAAACTAATTACATTACGGGTGTGCATTGCACAGTTTCTATGCACGCACGTGACTTCACCAGGTTTTAAATATTTTACTGCAGATTTGCAACATTGCCATTTTACACCTCCCCATGAACAGTAGAGCTGTCATTTTTCACATCCTGTTCGAATGTGTTTGCACCTGTGGTGCTAAATGCTGTAGTCGCTGTGCATAAGCAGCTTTTGGCTAACAAACTGATATTGCAACTGTTCATGAGGTGGGGGTCACAAAAACCATGTTGAAAATTTGGAATGAAAATACTAACGAATGCCTGAGGTGTTAGGGTTTCCAACCATAACGCCCCACCCTGTAGAGAATGACAGGCATCAGGGGTGTGACTTGGGATTCTTGCCTGTAATGCTTCATACCATCCACACCCTGCAGCCAGTGACAGGCATCGAGGTATGCCTTGGACTCTTCGCCCCAAAGTTCACCCATTCTCCTATACCACACCCATCTCATTGTATTTCCTGATGGAATGGGGTGCATAAGGCTAAAGACCCCAAGATGCACCGTGACACTTGTCAGTGTCTGCAGGGTAGGGTGGGTAAGATGGCATGGCCGTGTATGCCTGATTACCCAAAGGCACACCCCAATGCCTGTCAGTCTCTGCAGGGTGGTGGTGGGGTTGACTTCAGTTCAATACTTCACTGCCATTCCTATTATGCAGCTCTGTAACTCCTACACTACCAATGCCAATGCCAGCAAGCAAACATTCGGCATTGACAAATGCTTGTATTTTACAGAGCTAGTGACAAAACCTCTATGTTGTTTCAACAGGTTTCATCATTCACTTTGTAAAAAATGTCAAACATCCTTAAAAAATACAGAATAACAGTTGGGAGGAATCATCCTCACATCCTATAGTCCTCCAGATAACTCTGACCCTAATCCCTTGTGCATTATAGAGTTTTGCTTGCTTTGTTCTCAGTCCCAATATCGGCATACAGAACATTGACTTTTAACACTAGTGGGTGCCCAGTCCTCTCTCTGGTTTTCCTCTTCCACCCAACCTATTGAATGTACCTCCTCTCACCATTGCTCACTCTATAGCTTACACCCCACTCTCCCCCACCCCAATGGAGACAATCTACTTTTTCTGTTATTAGTGGCGGGTGACCAATCCCTCACCAATATCCACTGACTTATAGATCTATTCATTGGTGCCCAATACCACTGCCAATGTTCCCCATGCTCAACCTGTTTAAATAAAGACCCACACCCTTGGCCATCCTCTAGCACCCACACTACCTTCCTCTCCCCACAGACTCCCCAAATCAGCTGTTTTGTATTATTACAGGTGACTGGTGCCCAGTCCTTAGGGTCTGCTTCCTGATAAAAGACCTAGCACTCCAGTCTGCAGTATGAAGGACACCACAGCTTGTAGGTGAATCTTCAACTGGCACAACAATCAAAACAGTAACAAGGAAAGCCTGAACCTGGGTTGTACTGTCTTTCATGCTATAGGCTGGAGTGCTGGATCCCATTGCTTTGCTGGTTTGTTTTGGATCTCTGAGCACACGCGGAAGCCAGTGGCCTTTGTTCATGGGGTGAACTAACTTGTGTACTCTGTTTAAAATGCTTGCCTGCTGCTAGTTCTGTTTACAGTGTAAGTGCATGCTAAGTGCACTGTTACCCCAGAGGATGCCAGGGAGGAGGAAAGGCTGGACTGTGGTGGGCTCCATAAGGGTGGGGGTGTTGGGCAGGGGCACATTCCTCGGCTGGTGCCACTATGTAATTCTTTTGCCACTCTGGCAGGATGAGATTGCTGTGAGAAAGCATCCATGGTAGTGGCTAGGAGGATAAGGAGGTCTTCTGTAGTGAAGACCCCACGGAGGGTGGTAGAAGACCCTAGAGGAAGAGGAGGCAACTTCTGGTAGGGGAACTAGATTGTGAGGGTGGTAGATTTGGGATTAGGAAGGGAGAGAGAGAGAGGTAAGTGCCCATGTGGGCCCCATAGCTCAGATGAATGGAAAGCAGATCCTGATTATCACTAGGTGGCACAGCAGGATGGAGAGCTGAATGTCATTGTCCACCTGGAGACTAATGACCTGGCTAGGAATGGGCTGGGATAGGGCAGGAGAAGTTTAGCAAGCTGAGAAGAGGTCTTTGCTGAGGTGCTGCCTATCCATGACGGGGAGGAGAGGATCTCTGCACCAGGAGCTTCAACTCATGGCTGGAACGAATGATGATGAGGGAGAGGTTTGTTACATTGTGGATTGCAGACTGCCCTAGAGGGATAGGGGCCCTATACAGGGTGATGGCCTGCATCCATCTGGGCAAGGAACCGCATCCCTCAGTGGACTGTTATATGTTACTTTGATCAATGTTTAAACTAGATGAGTGGAGTGGTGGAAGGAACCAGTGAGGCAAAACTGCCCCAGGACCAAAGTAAAGAGTAGGGAGGACCGAAGGAGATGAATCCCAGAGTACAAAATAATACAAGAAAAAGAGTGGTGGAAATGAAAGGGACTGGGTTGTTTGCCAGAAGATTGCTCAATATGCCTAAAACCAGGAACTCAACCTGTAATTCATTTACCAGGTGAGTACCATTAGCCCTACAAATAGGCACTGCTTGTCTAGCATGCTTACCTGATAAACAAAAGCTAATAAATAAAATAAAAAAGGTCAAAATAAAGGCAGAACTACGGAGAATGGAAAAGCTGGGGTAGTCATCAAGGTGACAGAGCTCAGAAATGGGTCAACTTCATGGTGGCAGTTCAGAAAAGAACTCAGAAACATACATCTCTGCATAGACCCCATGACCGTACTGGAGAACATTTCACATAAACTGTCAGGAGCAACCTATTTCAGTGTACTTGAAGCCCAGGCAGGCTATTGGTAGCTGCAAGTGGATGAGACGAGTAGTTGTCTGACAACTTTCAATATGCCATTCAGTAGATGATGCTTCCAGCTAGGTGCCTTTGGGATAGTATCTACATAAGAAATGTTCCAGGAGAAATCTCATGAAATAATTGAGGGACTCAGAGTGTTGAAGTGATCATTGATGATCTCCTTGTACAGTATATGGATCCACAAAGAGGAGCATGGCTGCCACCTTGTGGCACTCCTGGAGAAGTGCAGGCAAGTGAACTTCAAACTAAATCCAGGTGAAATCCAGATAGAGCAGACAGAGGTAACCTATTTTGAAATTGACTCACCAATGAGGGCTAATACCAGATCCCAAGAAGCTTAGTGGTATTGAGAAGATAAGACTCAGAATTCCCGAAGGAGTTCGAGACAATACTTGGTACTTTCAACTACCTGTCAAAATTCTCCAAATGATTGGCACAAGCCACAGCCCCACTCTGGACACTGCTGAAGAGAACTGCAGAATGGTCTTGGAATGCCAGTATGGATGATACATTCAGAAAAATAGACACTCTAATCTGCAAACAGCCTGGACCTATTTTTACAGTATTTTGATGTAACAGAAACCAGTAGTACTAGTAGATGCCTTCCAAGCAGGTCTAGATGCTGTTCTACTTCAAGAAAGGAAGCATGTTGCTTACACCTCCAGTCCTGGGCTCTGATTCCTGCAAAAGTAAATTATACCCAAATTGATAAAGAAATGTTGTTAATTGTCACTGAGTGCAACAAGTTTCATCAGTGCATTTATGGCCAATCTGTAACAGTGGAGTCAGACCACAAGCCTCTACAGCATATTCTGTCAAAACCACTGCTGTTCACCCCCCGTCTGCAATGCATGATGATATGCCTAAAAAGTAGATCTCATGGTTACATACAAGCCAGGCAAGGACACTCCAATTGCTGATACACTGTCTAGAGTGTATGAACCTGGACAGGATGCCCAGGAAGAAGCAGATCTAGAAGACCAAGTACACAGTGTATTAATGGCAGTGCCTTTAGCCGAGTCATATCTAAACAAAATCTATCATGCAACCACAACTGATAAAACCATGGTACTGCTGACAAAAGTGCTTAATAGTGGGTGGTCTACTCATTGACGACAGTTGCACTATGAGTTACATGCTCTGGTGCCTGTGAGCAGATCTGACATATGCAGATGGTCTGATTCTAAAGGGGAAAGAATAGTGATAACAGCTGACCTCTGATCAGAGACTTTGCAACAGATTGATTCCTCGTATGTGTTATTCATGTATCCTATTTACCGTGTTGCCATACCTGAACTGATGAATATGGTTGTATGCGCTTTAATGTTGTATGCCTTTGTTTAACATGTTTAATATGTACTCTCCTGATGTGGAACCTTTGTAAAAGAGCCTTGGCTCAAAGGTAATTGTAATTCTAGATCTAAATTAACAAATAAACAAAAAATCTACTGGGGCATTTTGGGGCATTGCTCAGCAAGCACCATGCCAGAGATACAATATACTGGGCTGGTATAAACAGAGACGAGAATGGCATATGGCAATTTGTGATACATGTCAAACTTTTCAAACAGAAAATGTCAAAGAACCTCTGAACCCTTCAGCCATACTCTGAGCGATCTTGGCAATAAATTGGTTCAGACCTATTTCTCCTAGAGGGGTCAGTTACCTAATTGCCATTGACTATAACAGCAGGTGTTTCTATTTGGTTCAACTTGTGATACCAGAGCACACACTGTAGTGAACCATTTGGACAACCCTGGCTCATGTGCACAACTTCTCATGAGCCAAAGGTTGAGGTCTGCTATACCAGTGACAAGCTTGAATCACAAGTTATTCCCATCAAAAATTTCAAAGCAACAGAAGCAAACAAGAACAGCAGGGACACTACTCCAGCCGCAGCACCCAGCCACAGTCTTCATTACCAGCTGGAACAGCAGTTTGCTACAGGGTGTCTAATAGGAAACTGCAAATGTTTTGTCTCTAGGATCTACACCATGGTCCTACATCATCAAGACAGATCAGATACAGGTGTTCAGACAGAAAAGTCATCTTGCTAAATCTTATCTATCTGGTCCTGACAAACCAGAAACAAGCATTTGTCAATGCGAATGTTTGCTTGCTGGCATTAGCAGTGGAAGTGCAGGAGTTAGACAGATGCAGTATAGGAATAGCATTGAAGTATTGAACTGATGCCAACTCCACCCTCACTCTGCAGAGATGGACAGACATTGGGGTGTGCCTTTGGTTGTTCCCATTATGGTCACGACATTTCTCCTCACCCTACCCTTCAGACACTGACAAGTGTCGAGGTGTGCTTTGGGGTGTTTCCTTTACATTCACCTCATTCCATAAGGAAATATGCTGAAATGGGTGCAGCATAGGAGAATGGGTGAACTGAGGGGCAAAGGGTCCAAGGCGCACCTTGATGCCTGTCACTGGCTACAGGGTTGGGGTGGGGTGAAATGGCATGAGCATTACTGTGAACAATCCCAAGTCACACCTCTGACACCTGTCAGTCCCTACAAGGTGGGTATTATGGTCAAAACCCTAACGCCCTGGGAGTTTCTTGGTATTTTACTCCATGCTTTCCACATGTTTATTCTGTGGCCCCACCACATGAACAGTGACACTATCAGTTTGTTACTTGAAAGGTGATTTTGCAGATCAGCTGCCATTTGGCACCACAGGTGCAAAACACATTTCAACAGGATGTAAAGTGACAGGTGTACTGTTCATGAGGAGGTGTAAAAATGGCATTGTTGAAAATCTGGAGTGAAAATATACAAAACTGGTGAAGTCCATGCTGTGTAGGAGCTGTGCAAGGTACACTGTAATGTAAGTAGTTTGGGATTTTTACAGCAGATTTTCAACACAGGCATTTTGAGCCTCCGCCATGAACAGTGTCACTGCCATTTTGTAATCTATCCTGAACATTAAATTCCCACAGTGACCACGCTATTCTGGAATTGAAGTGCGAAACACATTTCAGCCAGGGTGTGAAAATGACAGCTGTACTGTTCATAAGGAGGTGTGGAAAATGTCAATGTTGAAAATCTGGACTGAAAATATTACAAATTCATGAACTTACGAGGGTGTGTAGAGTGCATAATGCACACTCGTGACAGTCATTGGACTTTTTGTCACCAGAATTCAACATAGCCATTTACCACTACTGCTCATGATCAGTGTCACTGTGATTTTGTAATGTGTCCCAAACATTGATTTCACACAACCGACCATGCTTATGTGCTCTACATGTGCGAAAACAAATTTTGGGCTTGATATGAAAATGACAGCTATACTGTTCATAAGGAGTGTGGTAAAATGGCTATGTTGAAAATCTGGACTGAAAATATTAAAATTCTCAAAGTTATGAGCGTGTGTAGGAACTGCACAACACGCCCTCATAAAAAAGTATTTTGTAGAATTTTACGCAATTTTCAATATAGGTTTTTAGCCTACCTCATGAATCAGACACTGTCATTTCGTTACTCAGTCCCCGAAGGTGGTTCTCATGCAGTGACTGCAAAATCTCCTTGGGACAGAATAACAAAATGACAGTGACTGAATTCATGAGGTGGGTCCCCAAGAACCCCATGTTGAAAATTTGGTAGAAAATTTCTCAAAATGGCTGAGATATGCACCAAAGTTGAAAAACCCATTTATTGCATTATACAGCTTACTGGCATTTCTTCAGTTCGGGTCAGCTTTGAAGAATGCAGACATATTCCCAGTCCACCAAAGATGTGCGCCAGCCTCCGGAGTAAGTATGGGGTGGGGGGTGGAGGAGGTGGGAGTGAGAGGGTGGGTGCAGGTTGGAGAGGGGTGAGACAGTCAATGAGGACAGTTTTTTTTACAGGTGTTTCTATTATTCTTCAGACTACGGGACTTAGAAACATAGAAACATAGAATTTGATGGCAGATAAGGACCGCTTGGCCCACCCAGTCTGCCCATTTCCCTACCTGATGGATACAAGCTGCAGGTCCTAGTTAACCAGCAGCCTACTTTTCCTACCCCACCCCTAGAATTGCCTTTATGACTGTCCCATGCATGCTTGAGTTCCACCACTGTTTTTGACTCCACACCTCCTCTGAAGGCCGCTCCATATCCACAACCCTCTCTGTGAAAAAATACTTCTTAAATTACCTCTGAGCCACCCCCTTCTATCTTCAAATTGTGCCCCTTGTTCTTGGCACACCTCTTTTTGAAAGATGCTACCCTCTTGGACATTATTGATTCCCTTGAGGTACTTGAAAGTTTCTATCATGTCTCCCTCTCCTCCTTTCCTCGAGGGCTATACATATTAAGCTCCTTTTGCCATCCTGGGTGGGCTCCAGCATAGCAGCTGGAAGTTGTTTTTGGGAGGAGCCAGTGGAGCCGGCGGGGATTGGGCACCCCAGTCAGCCTGCGGACTTTTGCCATGCTGGGGTGGGCTCCCAGCGTAGCACCAGAAGTCTGTTGGGGCAGTGGAAGCCGACAGAGTTAGGCACCCCCATTGGCCATATGGTGTCACGGGAGGGAGCTATGTAGGGATGCTGGGGTGGGCTCCCAGCATGCTACTTGAGGATGGAGTAGAAGAAACGGAGCTGTCTATCAGTCAGATTAGAGACTTTGCATACTGCTGACGGCAGTATGTAAATTACCTGCTGACGGCAGTATGCAAATTGCCTACATCGCTACCACCGCTGACTGCAGGTTTTTGCTTTCAACTGTATGCCACTGCATCTGAAGGTCTGTCATAGACAACTCCTACAATCATTGGTGTGGTGCAGCTGTGCCTGCAAAGGGAGCAGGGCATTGAAGTGAGGGAGGCACACCTACTAAGACTTGTATGAGGGCACTATGTTTCTTACACATGCGTGCAAGCAAACATACAGTAATTAGGTTAGCCAAGAGCTCACATGTGCTACAGGTTGTGATTCAGGTAATACTTTTCATTCTAGTGCTGATATGTCAGAATGCATGGGCAGCCTGCAGCACACTGATAAAACTTCTGCTGACAAGTTTAAGAACTCTCTGGGTCAATTGGATCAACTGAATCTTAGAGAGCTGGATGCATCACCTCCTACTGATACATCTAAGCAAAAGTTATTTACTGTCGAGAGCAGGTTGTTTGCTAAAACCCAAAGTTTGGAATTATTTTGTTACAGGCTGATAAGTGTTCATCGTTTATGTTTCTGATAATTGTTCAGTGTGTATTCCTTACATTGTTGTTTATTACTAATTAAGCATTTTAATTAGGGGATGTAATGTTGTTGAATCTCATACAGTGAATTGCATGTTATGTTTAAATATTCGCTGTGTCTTTTGGAGGTCTGAAATAGATAGCCCAATTCTGTGTGGGGTCAAGAGGAAAAGATGGAAGTTTTGTAACAGGAAAATGTTGCTGATATACTGTGGAGTGAAGGTCAGTAAAGTCTGGCTGTGTTCATGTTATGGTTGAGTTCGAGATTTATTATCAACATTCAGTTGAAGATGTTTCCAACAATGCAGGATTAATTCCTCACCAGATGCTTAAGGTTTGACCTGTTCCTAAAATGCCCCAGTTTTACAGATGACTTCCTCACCTGATTTTCCTTAACACTGTATGTTGTAACAAAACACAAGAATCATTTCCTGATGTATTGGTTCTCTGTCTCGGTATGAGTGTGCCCATTCTAGATATTCTTTCCACTGCCTCAACTGCCTTCATGATGAAAGAAAAGGAAAGGGGAAATTGTTTAACCAGGAAAGGCACACTAAACTGGAGTTTGTTTCAGGCGACCTGGAGCACAAGAGTTAAGGACTTGCTCAGGTCACACAGTATGCAAGTGGGAGCTGATGGGATTCAAACTCAGGTCTCCAGGTTTGCAGTTCAGTTTTCTTAACCACTATGCTACTACTGCCTCAATGACTAATAGCGACTGTGGGACTATAGCCCCACTCCTAAGCAAAATGCTACTTGAGTTGTTCTTTTTCCTCAATATTGTGCCTTTGTCATACAGTTTCTAAGGTTCTGATTATCTGTCCTTTGGTATGTTGCAAGTTACATGTGGGAGGTAGCAACTGGATGCCAACAATAAACTATTTCTGTCTAGACTTTCAGTATACAGCATTGTGCACACATTACCATCAGATCTGTATATGAGTAAATCAAGGAAAACAAATATCCTGACTAGGTACTGTGGCTTTAAATGTAAGGTTGGAATTTGTACCTTACAACAAAAGCACAAATGGCTGAAATTGTGGCACTCTACCTTTTTGTATAATAGGATGTCCTCTATTTAGCAACTCCACAGATTCAGACAAGAAAAAGAATTGATTTGTGACATCACTACACAAGCTCCAACTCCCAGCGACCAACATACAGGTTGGCATAGTGGGGTGCCTATAGTAGGACCTATTGTTGTACCCTTTATCTGTCTACAAAATGTCCCATAGAACAAAAATATATTACTTTACAGAACTAGTTTTGCTAAAGAAACAAAGTCAATAGGTACGCCCAGATTCTCTCGTGAGCTCCAGGAAGAAGTCAAGCAGTATCCAGGCCAACCTGGTGTGGAATATTTGTAAATGCTTTCCACATCCAGGGTGGCAAATATCCATCCCTCTTCCATGTTTAGATTCTCAACAATATTTATGACTTCCATAGATTCCCTAAGGTATGGCAATAGGGACTTCACCAAGGACTGTAAGAACACGGCCACATACCTGGAAAGAGGCTCGGTGACCCACTAAATCCCCAGTATGATGGGTCTATCGGTGGTTCCTGCAAGTTCCTGTGTATTTTGGGAACCATATAAATGGTGGGAACCACAAGATATTCCATCATAAATGCTTCATGCTTCAAACTCCAAATGCACTCATTCACTTCTCCCAATTGCAATATTTCATCAGTGTTACTTTTGTACAGATTGTTTTTTTAACCTCTACATGTTTGTACAGTTACTTATCTCCCAGATGATATTCAGTCTGTGCCACATATTATGGCATGTCTGTCACCACCACCACCTCTTCCTAATCTATGGGCTGGATGGTGATAGACACATCACTAGATAAACTCTCAAGAGCTGTTCTCTCTAATTAGGTACAGTTGGAAAACCCATATGGTGTGGTGCCTGATAGCATCATGGCTATCTCCTGCACTTATTTATAACCCCCAAAAAAAGAATAAGCAAACAAAAAAAACCTGCTGGGCTTAGAGTCGGACAAAAGTCAATCTTGAACCTAATCCATTTTTTTAGATTTGGTGATGAAGGCAGTCGATCAGGGAGCAGCGGTGGATGTGACCTACCTGGACTTCAGAAAGGCTTTCATCACCATTCTTCACAGAAGGTTGGTAAATAAGCTGGAAAATTATGGGGTGGGATTGAAAATAACACGGTGGGTGGAGAACTGGTTGAGGGCAGAAGCCAGAGGGTGGTGGTAAATGGGATGCATTCCAGGGAGGTAAGGGTGACAAGCTGGTAGCCCCAGGGTTTGGTACTGGGACCCATTCTTTTTAATATCTATATATGGATATTGCAGAGGGACTGGGTGGATGGTGTGCCTATTTGCAGATGATATGAAGATCTGCAATAGGGTAGACTCCCGGGGTGGAGGCAATCAGGGGACCTAAAGATCCTGGAGGGGTGTCATAAACGTGTCAGCTGAAATTAATGCCAAAAGTGCACAGTAATGCACATCAGGTATAATAACCCACAAGCTGTTTACACACTGGAGGGAGGAGATTAAGGCAACTGAGCAAGAAAGGGACCTGAGGATTATTATCTCAGACAACCTTAAGGTGGGCAAAGCAAATAGAATGCTAGCATGCATAGGAAGGGGTATAACAAGCAGAAAGAGCAAGGCGCTGATGTCATTTTATCAGACCCAAACCGAGGAAAAGATAGCCAGCTTGGTTAGAAGGGGGATAAAACCTTTTATAGGTACATTGGGGAGCAAAGAAAGACTAAGAGCAGGGATACTGAGGCAGAATAAAGAGGAAGGTGGTTGGGCAGAGAGCGACAGTGAAAAGCAGGATACTGAACGAATACTTGCTCGGTATTCACAATGGAAAAGCAGGGAGATACCTAATCCAGACAATAGAAGCACTCTGGATGGGGGGTTGATATTAGTCCTTTCACAGAAGAAAGGGTTCTGAAAGAACTCTTAAAACTGAAGGTGGATAAACAATGGGGCCTGATGGGATTCACCCCAGAATTCTAAAAGAACTAAGGGAAGAACTAGTAACATCACTGACTACCCTTTTAACAAATCATGGGAGGATGGTGTGGTACCTGAGGACTGGAGGAGGGCAGATGTGATCCCTCTCACAAAAGTGGGAGCAAGACAGAGGCAGGAAACTACAGACCTGTCAGTTTGACCTCAGTGGTGGGGAAATGATGGAATCACTTCTGAAGAAAAGAATTGTTGAGTACCTAGAGGCCAGTGGGGCACAGGACCCAAGGCAGCATGGATTCACAGCAGGAAGGTCATGTCAGACAAATCTAATTGATTTCTTTGACTAGGTGACCAAAGTAGTAGACTAGGGAGGGGCTGTGGACATGGCCTACCTAGACTTTAGCAAGGCATTTGACACAGTCCCCACAAAAGATTAATAAACAAATTAGCCAGTCTGGGAGTGAGTCCCAGGGTGGTAGCCTGGTAAAACACTGGCTGGACAACAGGACACAGTGGGTAATAGTGAATGGAATCCAGAGTGAAGAAAGGGGGTTACTAGTGGGGTACCACAGGTTCAGTACTAGGGCAGGTCCTTTTAATGTCTTTATAAGTGACATTGCAGAAGGAGAGTATGTTCTTTGCAGATGACACAAAGATCTCGCAACAGGGCTGATAATGCAAGGTGTGGGGTGAAAGGATGAAAGGGTCTTGGCAAGGTTGGAGGAATGGTCAAATGTATGGCAGCTTAGATTCAACACAAAGAAGTGCAAAGTAATTCCCTAGGAAACAAAAACCCAGCGGAAGAGTACACAATGGGGGTGAGATACTGACAACAACAAAAATGGAAAGGGACCTGGGAGTAGTCAAGGTGGGCCAGCAATGTGAGAAGGCAGTAAGGAGGGCTGGGGGATACTGGGATGCATAGGAGAGGCATCACCAGTAGAAAACAAGTTGTTGGCCTTCTGTACAGACAGTTGGTAAGACTACATCTGAAGTACTGTGCAAAGTTCTGGAGACCCCATCTCATCAAAGACATAGACAGGGTGGAGGCTGTCCAGAGGAGGGCAACCAAAATGGTGCAGGGTCTGCACCAGAAGACATATGAAGAAAGGCTAAAGGAGCTTAAGATGCATAGCCTGAGGCAAGGAAGAAGAGGAGGGACATGATAGAAACTTTCAAATACCTCAAGGGAATCAACAAAGTTCAAAGAGGGTAGCATCTTTCAGAAAAAGAGATGTGCAGGAACAAGGGGCACAATTTGAAGATGGGGGGACGGCTCAGAGGTAATGTGGAGAAGTATTTCTTTACAGAAAGGGTTGTAGATGCATGGAACGGCCTTCCTGAGGAGGTCATAGACAAGAACAGTTGGGGAATCAAGAATGCATGGGACAAACATAAGGCAATTCTAGTGGGGGTAGGAGGAAATAGGCTGTTGGTTAACTGGGATCTGCAGCTTATCCATTACGTGAGGAAATGGGCAAACTAGGTGGCCAAGCAGTCCTTATCTGCCATCAAATTCTATGTTTCTATGTATAAAACCATGGAGAAGCCCACCTGGAGTATGGGGTCCACTTCTGGAGACCTCACCTAAGCAAGTATAGATGAGACTAAAAGGGTTCAGAGGATGGCAACCAAGATGGTGCACGGTATGCATAGGAAACCCTATGAGGTGTAGATTGAGGGAACTGGATCTGTACCCACTGGAGACTAGAAGGGAGCAGGGGACATGATAGAAACATTTAAGTACATGGAGGGATAAACAGGGTGAAGGAGGGAGCTTATTTACAAAGACAGTAGGTGCTACAACTAGGGTCACAGTCTATGATTGGTAGGATGAAGGTACAAAGCCAATGTGAGGGGCGTTACTTCACTGAGAGGGTGGTGGAGTCCTGAACTGACTGCTGGAAGAGGTGGTGGGAGCTGAAATGGTGGAGGGATTCAAGAGGGCATAGGACAGACATAAAGGGCTGGTCAGGGTGCAGAGGGATGTCTCTGGACAAAGGGATGAGTGGGTAGGGGGTAAGGGCAGACTCAGTTGGGGCCAACTGGGTCCTTTTCTGCATCAGATTTCTATGATTCTATGATTGGTGGTATTTTGCCCTGATGTTGTATTGCCAAGATTGGTTGATCTGTACCGTCCTCTACAGTATTCACTTCCTTGGACTCCACATCAGTACAAGTACTGTGGATAACCTTCAACATGAGAGATCTTGCAAAATTGTTAATGTACAGTACACAATTGTCTGAAAATGGTCTATGTCTGTAATAATGGCAAATGACAATCTTTATTATTTTGTATTGATTTTTCTTCATGCAAAGAGCAATGGGAATGTTAATGCCCAATTGCACTGTCCCAAATTAATTTGCCTTTGAAAACATTTTTCTAAGTCCATCCTTGCCTGTTTCTTTTGTCACAACCTCCACCCTTGTCTTCCTTTTGTTTGATTGTGCAGCTGTTGTGCAGCTGTTGGAATCTAATTTTCTGATTGTTGTGCCTCAGAGCTTGTGGTTGCTGATGCTATTCTCTGGGGGTGGACTTTGTAAAACAAGCATTTGTCAATGCCGAATGTTTGCTTGCTGGCATTGGCATTGGTGGGTGTGCCTTTGGTCATTATTTCACCACACCTAACCCTGCAGACACCGACAAGTGTTACGGTGTGCCTTGGGGTCTTTGGCCCTTATGCACACCCCATTCCATCATGAAATACGCCCATGAGCTTCTGAAGAAGGACTGGTTGGTCCGAAAGCTGGAGCACTTTGTTCTTGTTGTTACATCTATGTTGGTCCATTAAAAGGTATCAAATCATTTGCTTCTGGATCTATTCTTGCAAGGACCAATACGGCAACTACTAAATCTAGATTTCATCATGAAATACGGTGAGATGGGTGCAGTATAGGAGAATGGTGAACTTTGGGGCAGAAGAGTCCAAGGCACACCTCGATGCCTCTCACTGGCTGCAGGGTGTGGTTGGGGGTGGAATAGTATGAGCATTACAGGTGACAATCCCAAGTCACACCCATGATGCCTGTCAGTCTCTATAGGATGGGGCGTTATGGTTGGAAACCCTAACGCCTCAGGCGTTGTTATTATTTTCACTCCAAATTTTCAACATGGGTTTTGTGACCACCACCTTATGAACAGTGGTAATATCAGTTTGTTAGCCATCAGCTGATTTTGAACAGTGAGTATGGCATTTGGCACCTCAGGTGCAAAACACATTTCGAACAGGATGTGAAAAATGACAGCTGTACTATTCATGGGGAGGTCTAAAAATGGCAATATTGAAAATCTGCAGTGAAAATAGTAAAAACTGGTGAAGTCACAAGTGTGGCGAGAAACTGCGAACGATACCCTTAATGTAATTCCTTTGGGGATTTTTGCAGCAGATTGTCAACACAGGCATTTGGGACCCTCCGCCATGAACAGTGTCTCTGTCAATTTTCTTAATCTGTTCGAACAGTGATTTCCCTAGCGACCACACATTTCTAGCAGAAAGTGTGAAAACACATTTCGCCAGTGTCAGAAAAATTACAGCTGTACTGTTCATAAGGAAGTGTGGGAAAATATCAGTGGTGAAAATCTGACTGAAAATATTACAAATTCATAAACTTACGAGGGTGCGTGGTAACAGCATAACGCCGCTCATAACACAGTCATTTTATGGACTTTTTGTCACCAAATTTTCAACATAGTAATTTTAAGACCTCTGCTAATGAACTGTTTACTGTGATTTTCTTAATCTGTCCCAAACATTTATTTAGCACACTGACTGCGCCATTCTGCTACATGCACGGAAAGACATTTTGGGAGACGTGAAATGACAGCTGTACTGCTCATAAGGAGGTGTGGTAAAATGGCAATGTTGAAAATCTGGAGACAAATATTAAAATTTGCGAACTTCGAGCATCAGAGGAACTGCATAATGCACACTAAATAAAACAGTCATTTTGGGAATTTTCCCCAAATTTTCAACACAAGTTTTTGGATGCCTACCTCATTAACTGTGACACTGTTGTTATATCGACCCAAAGGTGGTTTCACAGTGATCGTGAAATCACCTTGGGACCGAATAACAAAACGACAGTGCAAGAATTCGAGACGTGGGGTCCAAAAACCCCATGTGGAAAATTTGGTGAGAAATTCCCAAAATGCCTGAGATATGCATCAAAGTGATAGGAATGTAGTGTGTTTCTATGTTTCTAAGTGAATATGGCGTGTATAGGTACTGTGTGGACAAAGGTGTTTAAATAACTGCTGCTCTTGGAATCCTCATGTGCTCAGTATTCTATGCTGATTGACAGCTTTGGGATGTACCACTACCCCAGTGGGGTGCTCATTGCCCACAATCTATTTGACTAACCATGGCCACTCCCAAATGGCGAAAACCTACTTGATGCACCAGGCTATGGCAAATGATCGGAGACCCTATTGCACACCCTATATAAAGCCAACGATGTGGTCAATTTGAAAGCTGCAGTTTAACAGGCACAGTCTAAATTTGAAGGTGCTCCTGCCAGCAGGTAGTCGCAACCTGCATCCCAGTTGCACAATCTTAGCCAGAAAGTTAGAAATCAGTTACAGAACAGATGCTTTTCTGAGACAGCTGTATGCTGCAGACAGATTTTCCCTGTCATATTAACAAAGTCAGAGCAAAAGGCAACCCAGATCCAGGTCTGTGATAGGACATGGATGCGGGCAGTTGGTGGCTGACTGGCAAGAACTCTGCAGCAACCCCTGTGTGGGCTGGGAAGCTTTCTTGTCACAGTGAGCATGTGAGGCAAAGTGAGCAGTGCAATCAACAACACTAGAGTGATGGATGTGAGCAGCAGTCAGAGCGGAGCAGAAGGAAAATGATGGCTGCCAGGAAGAAGGCAGCAGCACTGTTGAACGTCACACCCCTCCCAGCTCCACACACCTAATACTGTCTCAAAGGGAGGATGCCTCCTTGAAGGCCCTGCAGGCAAGAAATTCTGGGTTGGGAGGTCGCTGCAAAGCAGCCAGAAGGGGTCGTCTAGCACAAAATCATAAAACCTGGATAAAAACAAATGTCAAAATGTATTTAACCATAATACAAACATTAAACTTTACTTGCATTGATTGCTTGATTTTTCTGCCAGCACATTGTTTATTTTGCTTAAATCCAGCCCTAAGGCTAATCAATAATACGGTAATTTAAAACCAACAGAGTTGGCGGATTGTGCCAAGTTATGCTAGAAAGTTACTGTATCTTGAAAAGGATCACTACCCACAGCTGCCACTTCTTATCCTTATCCAGTGATGTAATTTGAAATCTTTACTAGACCATCACAGTGCTATGTTCACTCCAGTTTCCTGTTAATGCTTGGCTTCAGCTGCAAAGGCAGCTACTCAACGCAGTTGACGGTCAAGGTGCAGTCCTAATGATTACTATGCCAAGGTGAGGAATGGGGAACAAGAGGAAAAAGGGGTATTGACCTTCTCAGAAATACCAAACACACCTTTCCTGTACTAACATTTAACCCCATCTGAAACGTTGTCTTGTAAAGGCGTTTTATTAATGCTGTTGCTCATTTAAAAAAACAGTTTTCATGGTAGGAATCTGCCTTTTCAGGACTGTATTTTATTTGTAGAGTTTCTAGTCACTGATTTATTGAAGTGAACCAAATCACTCTGTGCCATATCATACATGTGTCAGACCCGGCATGGAGGGTGTGTTTCACAGGAGCAAAACTACATTGCCACCAGACTACTGTACTTGTAGATGTTGCAGCTAGTTGGTTCTTGTTAGCAGAAAAGGGATTCATATTCGACAGAGAAAGAAATGGTGGTGCCTCCATCCAGAGAAAATTTAAGTGGGTCAAGTGACATGACAGTACAAACACCTCAGATACACCAGCCCACCACCACACTGTGGTCACACCTCCCACAGACCCGCAGCAATACAACAGTCCCCTCCCAATTAGCATGCACTTTGGTATTGTTTTCAATAATGTGAAGAGCTTTAAACAACAAAATGTAACTTTATTTCAGGAACTGGCCATGAAAGGACAATGGATTAGTGCTATTATTTTAATGAATGGCCTTCTTAGTTACCCTGCCAGGTGGACCAGAAGCTGCAACCAATTTAGGGTCCCTACCAGGTGTGGTCAGACTATTTACTCCACTATTGATTTTAAGCAAACCCACCTATGCACAGCTTTCACAGCCCCCCCACCCCCACCCACACAGAACAGTAACTCCTCCTGGTCATCCTGTACTGGAGGCCACTACCTTTCTCATTTGGTACCAGATTTTGTTTTTTACAGGTTGCTCTCCCCTTCCCTCAGTCTCCTAGGTAATCGCCGTGTCCCAGCATGAGTAGAACAGTGCAGGAGTGAGAATCTGCATAGGCATCTGCATGTGTCCGCAGATAGTCCACGGAAACTCTGCAGAGGAGAACCAGGCCAAGGTAGGAGATAACATAGTTCTGTGTATGGCATACCGAAATAGCTTAAGGTTAAGTATCTACAGGTAGTGGGGCAACCACTAAGGGTTAAGAGGAAGTAGACATCAGGAAAAGGTAGCTCCTCATAAGAAAGTTAAAAAGGAAATTAGGAGACACTCTGTCTAGGGTAGGATAACAAATACATTTCAGAGAAGTAAATTGTAAGCCCCCTCTCGGGTGGACTTACTAGCTCAGGCTTGTTTTAAAACCCTCATATATTTCCTAAGGCCTTTCCTTAGTCAGCTTGAGGCGATGCCTATTACTGCCACTAGGAGAGTAGTTTACCAGTATATAGCTTGTTTTTGGATTGGGTAGGGGAGAGATGGGGAGACGGGCAGACATGATAGGGACAGTGTGACCGGGCTGCGAACCCCCTCTGGCCCCCAGAGGTTCAGCTTGCAGGGTTGGTAAAACACAGGGAGGTTTTTGAGGGAAGGCTGCATTAGTGACCATTGGGGTCAAGATCCATGCTTGGCTACATCAAGGGAGGAGGTCGAGAAGGGCAGTGTGGCTGGAACATCTTTCAATAAGGCAAGAGGTCCTGGTACACTAAATTTGGGAGCAGAGTCCAGGCAGTGGGACTGCTGTGGTGGTGGCAGGGCACAGCTGCTATTCGGAGATGGCTGGTCCGGTAGCTCTTTCCTGTGTGGCACACTGTGGAGTGTAAACTTGTACAAGGGGGCTACATCCTGGGATTCGCCATAGGGCCTGACATGCCCATGTCTGGGACAGGCCCTAAACCTGTTAAGGGAAGTGGCTCTGGGAACTGTCATTTCAGGCTCATACGGGCAGACCTTGGTTGGGCTTGGAAGCACCTTTGAAAGAATGGTGGTACCTCTAAGGGCTCTGGTTGGAGGAACAAGTGAATTTGGGAGCATTCATGACAGGCATTAGGCTGCATTGCCCTGGGGTCCATTTTAGGCTCCGTGACCAGAGGAGTATGGCACTCCTCAGTGGAGGACAAGGTCATCCGCTGTATGGTAAAAGATGTGTGTGAGCTGAAATCTCTGCTCAGGAAAGTTATGTGGTGGAGCCAGTTGGTCTAAGTTTTTAGACCAGAACAAAATCTTTCAGCTGTGGGTGGTCCTGTAGCCCTGTTTGCCTGCTGTTCTTCACTACATCTCAGCCAGGGACATCGCAGGTGGCTAAGGCACAGTTGTCTGAACTGCAAGAGCCATCTGTAGAGCCTGACCTAAGACAAGTTAGAGACCCAGCCATAACACTCCATGGAGAGACCCCTAGTGAGAATGAAGGAGAACCACCAGACCAGAGCAGCCTTGTAGCAGTGGATGTTTGGAAATAAGACATGGATGTCGATCTCCCAGAGCACTACTGCCTCAGTGGATATGCTGACAAGAAATTGCCCCATTCCCCACCTCCCAGTGCTCTTTTGCCTAGTCCCATGGAGACAATTCAGCAGATACAGGAACAGGAGCACCATGAGAAGAGACATGGCTGCCAGATGGGCAGACACCCAGAAACACCATAAGGAATCTGGCTGAGTGGTTGCAGGCTGAACGATAACATTGCTTGACTCTTAGAAGTGGCCATGGTAGTGAAGCAAAACAGGGTGTTATTCAGGCGTATAAGGAAACAAAAAGGAGGAAGACAGGGAGGTGCACCAAGTAAAACAGATGGAAACAGGAAAGGCAGTGAGGGGCAAGGTGCAGACAGAGGAAAGGATAGACAAACGGGTAGAAAATAGGGTAAGACTTTCTTCAGTAAATGAGAAGATGAAAGCAAGGGAAGGGGTAGGAGGATAAGGAGGGTGGCAGAGGGAGACTATGTAGAAGCAGACCAAGAAAAGCAGACATCCTAAACAGGTCTTCTGCTCAGTTTTCAGAGTGGAGGGAGGTGGGGACAGTCCACGAGGAGAAGCAGGAACAAAGGGAGGGAGGTGGACTCAAGTCCGTTGTCAGAGAAAAAGAGTCCTGAAGAGACTTACATCTCTGTAAGTGGACAAGGCTATGGGACTGGACACTATGCACTCAAGGTTACTAAAATAACTCAGGGAGGTGCTAGCTGCCCACAGACAGCCTTATTCAACAACTCACTGACTTCAGCATAGTTCCACTCAAAACCCCTAAAACCAGATGCGTCAGGAAATGGGCATTGTTGCCCACATGCCTTTCCAGTATAAAAATAAAAATAAATGACTGCAGGAGAGCAGATGCGATCCTTCTACATAGAAGTGACAACAGGACACAGGCTAGCAACTATAGGCCATTGAAACTCACCTCAGTGGTAGGAAAATTAATGGAAACACTCATAAGGAAAAGGTTGGTAGAGCATCTTAAATCCAGTGGACTGCAAGACCAATGGCAGAATGGATTCATGGGTGCATGTGTGTGGGGGGGCATGCTAGGCAAACCTGATTGATGTCTTTGACTGGATGACCAGGAAGTAGATTGGGGGCAGTAGATGGGCCTGTCTAGACTTAAACAAGGACTTCAACATTGTGCTACAAAGGAGACATTAAGAAATTGAGCAGCCTAGGGCGGATCCATAGTAGTGAATTGGATTAGAAAGTGGTCAACAGATAAGTGACAGAGGTAGTGGTTAAAATCATTCACTCTAATGATAGAAGAGTGATCAAGTGGGGTGCCAGAGGCTCAATACTGGGACTGGTCCTCTTGGTATCTTCGTAAGTGACAGTGCAGATGAACTGAAGGAAAGTATACCTTTCTGCAGATGACACCAAAATCTATAATTTGGTTGACAGTCAGGAGGGGTGGAAAGAATGTGTAAGATTTGGAGAAACTTGAGGAGTAGTAAAGAACATGGCAGTTGGGGTTCTATGCCAAAAAGTGCAAACTCATGCACCTGGGACACAGGAACCTAGGAACTAAATCTAGGATGGGAGGAGGTACTGTCAGTTACTATGCAGAAAAGGGACTTGGTGGTTATATTTGATTACTTCAAAGTGGCAAGGCAGTGTGACAAAGCAGTGGTTAAGGCCAGTGTGGTGCTGGGGTGCATTTATCTCCAGCAAGAGGTTGGTGGTGGTGTTGCCACTGTGATGCTCACTGGTGAGACCCCACCTGGAGTGCTGTGTCCAGTTCTGAAGGCCACACCTTAGAAAGGACATAGACAGGTGGAGGTAGTACAGAGGTTTGCAACTAAAATGTTGCAGGAGTTGTACTAAAAGTCCTACCAGAAAAGACTGAGAGATCTCGTAATGTACACCCAGGATGAGAGGACAGTGAGAGGACATTACAGAGATCTACAAGTACCTCACAGGGGTGAACAGGGTGCAGGAGGAGAATCACTTTAAAATTATTTATTTACTTATTTATTTCAAGAGTTTCACCAGAAAAAAAAATACTGAGCTAAAAAACATTTACAGATATGTCCTGGGGAAAGGGAATGTAGAGCAGTAATAAGCTACATCAGTAATGTTACAATTAAAAAGAATAATTATTATAAGAAGTAAAAAGTACACAGTACACAATTGAGAGGAAGCACAAAGTAAGTAGTGCAAGCGTGGCTGTCAATAGCATAACAATAGCAACAGTTCTACAAAGTGCAACTGGCAGTACAATGAGAGGGAGACTGCAAGTACAATGGGAGGGCTAGTCAAGGAAAACTGGACCAATCAACCAGGGCAGTTGGGAGGAGGTTATGGAGGTCAAAGCAGTGCGATTAGCCTAGGATCATTGGCAACTTCAGTAATGGGTAGTGAAGTCATGGAGGAGGGTTTTAGTGCTATGGAACAGGGAGTATTGCAAACAACAACAGGAAGGGTGCTCCAGAGTTTGAGGAAGCAGAGGAAGAAAGCAGTTAACCAGCAGAGGGTTTTACAGGGGAGAGTGAGAGCACATGTCAGAATTCCAAAGAGAGTAGGAGGCGGAAGAAGGGAGGATGGGGAGGAAAGGTGGGGGGAGGAGCCCAGCCAGAATTTGGAGGTGAAGGTGGCACAAAGAGTGAGGTGCCTGGCATCATGGAAGGGGCAAGGAGAAGGAGAATACAGGGAACAGTGATGGGTTCTGGGAGGCATTTCTGGACAAAGCGCAGAAGCAGTTCAACAAGGAGTCCAGCACTCACAGTCGAGGAGTGGTCTTTGAATAAAAACTATTACATGGATTTTGATGCAAATTTCATTTATTGTATATTACAAAGACCACACAGCTTATCAGTGTGGGAGAAAAGGTCTGTGACTACAAGACATCCTGGTACTTAGACTATAATCTTCAAAATGAGGGGCATTATGTCTTGGTGGTAATTAGCCCCTTATGTACCACAAGTCCAATTAATGCAGCCAGTCCTGATTAGGTTGATACTTTCAGCATTTTATTATGGCATATACTTTGGGGAGCACATACTGTGACAGACCTTTGAATAATCCGCACAATTATATAAGGTTGGATCACAATCCTCACGGATTTAATTAAAAAGAAATTCTGCAGCTGTTGGAATTGGGTAGGACATTTAATTTAATCACTGGATGATGCATTTAAATTTCTGTGGATTGATTCTTCTAGTATACTCACTGTCTATTCTCAGCCTAAAATCAATAAAAGCTTGAATCCTCATCAGGACACCCAGTGGTGTCTAGGATGGGATCCCTACAGATAACCTGTGTAAATTGCTGGATTTTTCCCTAAAAGAATGTGTTTCTGGTCTGCAGTCTCATTTCAGGGATACTAAGGTGTCCTGTAAATTCAATGATTCAATGGAATCAGAGTTACCTTGTCCTAGCAATAGATATCGAGTCCTTGTATACTAGCACTGACTATGAGAAAGGTATGCAACCATGCTCACACTTTTGTAGTATTGTCTCAAAAAGGAATCCATACTTGTGGATTTCTTGGTTGAAACACTTTCATTTGTCCTGAAGTACAATTGTTTTGAATTTAACAACAGTTATTACTTACAATTGTGTGGGGACATCTATGGCACCCCTTTGCAAACCTCTTTCTCGGACTCAGGAAGGAATCTCTCATTTATTCTGAATTGGGAATCTCTTTCTGTGTCATATTAAAAATGGCACAGATGTATGGATGACATCATATGTATGTGAGGGTCTGAGGAAGACGCTAACAATTTTCTAGAGTGGTTCGATGCAAATGAGTTCAATCTAAAATTCACAGGTACTGTGAATAATAAATGTTTTGATGTTCTGGTCATTATATTTTTTGTTGATGAGCAGCTAAGTGTGCAAACAAAAGGTTATACAAAACCCACCTCAACAAACAGCTTACTGGGAACTGAAAGCTCACATCCCTGTCCCCTTATTGATTTCACGCCATATGGTCAAATCCTGTGCATTTGCAGAAACTGTTCTAGGAAAGAGGATTTTAACTCTCAGTCTAAGAAATTGTTCCAAAGATTTCTATCAAGCGAGTATAATGAAATGATCTTGGTGAGGCCATAATAAGAGCAAAAATCAAGACAGGTATGGTCTTTGTGCCCTAAACCTTGTGTTTTGTCACTAAATTCTCTAGAATGCCTGGTGAGATAGGATAGATTATTAGGAAGTATTGGCCTATACTCTTACAGGACCCTAACTTGCAGCAGAACTCACAAGTAACCCCAGGATAACCTTTTCCAGGACCAAAACCTTTAGGGACAAACTTGTCCACAGTCGCTGTACACACATTCAATTACAGGCTGCACCTAGGTAGACAGTGACTACCCCCATGTGGATGCATAAATGTGGCCACTGCAATGTATGTGTCTTCTGTCATCAAAGGAAATCTTTCCAGCTGCAGGGTGCAATCAAAAGTGTGGAGCGTGAAACTTTTGTACTGCAGTAGTGATTTTGTGGTCTTTGCAATATGGTGTTCTCGCCTCTCCTAAATGCAGGCTGAACTGTTAGGGTATTGAAGCAGAGAATACAAAACACATTAGAAACATTAGATCAGGGATGGCAGACACCACAGTAGGAGGCACTTTAATGAAAGGCACAGTAAGTCACCTGTAAGCATCCAGTTTATGGCCTTGGAAATGGTGGAGAGAAACCAAGAGGTGGCCATAGGGTAAAGAATCTGCTGCAAAGAGAAAGTCTCTGGAGTTTCTCACTTGGCACAATTCAGCCAAACGAGCTTAATAATGAATGGGACCTGAAACCATTTTTATAGTTACACGATGAAAGGGCTGCTTTTCTTGCTATTGTTTGCATTTGTTGCTATACAATCTACTTGCAATTCTTGGCCTTCTGAAACAAATGTATTAATTTTTTCTCTTTTCTCATTTACAGTTTGACCTATAGCAGCTGGCCCTGGTTTAGCAGATCCTCTGTCCAAATGTTGAGGTTAAGGATGCCTATGGGATGCTCACAGTTCTATTGGAAGCCACATTCTATCTATTTACTATTTTCTATATCCTATTTTCTGTTTTCTATTTATCATTGGGTTAGCTGTTCCATATTCTTTGTTTGGAGTTAAAATTATTTTTACTGGGAGATCGTGGCTCCTTTAGTAGTTCTGCAGTGTCATAAGTTTGTGTTTATTCTTATTTTTAACATTTTATTTATTTATTTTTGATAACTGGGTAGGTGCACTAGACACAAAAGTGACTGTTTTCAGGCACGACCGGAGAACACAACATAGAGAGATACAGGTACAAGACATACAGTGTCAAGAAATGTACAGACATCACATATCAGAAGTGAACAAGATTAAGAGAATAGAGGCACCAGGCGCTTAAGGTGTATACAAATAGAAGATAAGTGCCTGTAAATAACAGTTATAGTAATACCATATTTAAAGTGGAAATGCCACAGGGTATCATTACCAGTGTAATAGTATCATACAACCAGCTGACTGAAAACCAGTTTGGGCAGAAGGTGGAGATAGGGTAATGCAGAAGTATAGCATAGCGGAGAGACAGGTGGAGAGAGGGAAAGGGATGGGAAAAAGGGTAGGATAGAATTAGTGAGGGAAACAGAAGGAGCAGGTACCAGCTCACACCACGGAAGACAGGAGGGAAAATAGATTTTTACCATCTAGGCATAAGTGATTTGTAGTATTTTTCTGTTCTATGAAATCTTGATTTTGTAAATGTTTTATATGTCTGTATAAGCACTATAGTATGTGTTCCAACCCCCACAAAGTACCTGGCCAAAGTAAAATGCTGTAAGCAGCAACCTAATTAGGACTGACTGCATTAATTGATTAATTGGACTTGTGGTACAGAAGGGGCTAATCACCACTAAGACACCACTTCCTGACAAAGACCGGTCAAAGCACCTGGGCATCTTGAGGTCACAGATCTGCTCTCCTTCACTAATATGTCATGTGGTCTTTGTATTACACAATAAAAGTAGTTTGCATTGAAATCCATGTAACAATTTTTATTCAAAGGCCACCTCAACTGTGAGTGCCTGGCCTTCTGGTTGAACTGTTCTTAATTGGGGGTTAGCAGCTCCCTGCCCGGCACCAGACTCTAAGTTCTCAAGGTTGATTTTCTCACATCTATGTATGTGGTATAGCCTGATTACCTGACAGTATCAGGGCATGTCTGTGACACTTGAATCATACACTGTCGCCGTGGTCTTATACAGTAAGCCTGTAACAGCTAGTTGGTAGTAGATTCACCCCATCTGGATGGGCAGTACAATCTAAACAATGTGATATTAACTAAGGTTCTCTCTTGCCAATACAGTTCCTTATTGGATGTGGTTCAAGGGCGAGGTGCTCAGTTGTGGGAACTGTGGGGCACGCTTTTCTCGGATGTGCTCAAGAGAAGGGGTATTGCCCTTCTGCAGGACCATAGCTGAGCTCCACGCCAGCTAGTAGCAGAAAAGATAGAGATATCTCGCTCAGTGGGAGCCACCCCACATTCTCTACCTCCAGAGACCCACTGGTCCTGAGGGATGGAGGGTGGCAGAGCACAAGAGTGGCAGCCATAAGGAGGTTGCCTTGCCAATATCATCCAGATGGCAAATCACTTCACACCCTCAAAGAGGTTCAGGCTCCTGACTCCAACTGGGGAACTCCAGGTCAGTTGAGGGAAAGGGCAGGACATCATGTTGGCACTCAAGGGGAGCAAGTCTAACAGAAAAGTCATAGTTGTCGGGACTCCAGTGATTAGGAGGATAGAAAGGGTGAGAGGGAGGGTCAGATGGAAGGGGTTGGTCCGATGCCTACTTAGAATGTCAGTCAACTTGGATTTAGACAGAACAGGGAGCATGGTGGGGGCTGGGGTTGCTGGTACACCTGGGTATCAAGGATCAGGCCAACCAGTCAGTAGAGACAGTAAAGTGAAACTTCCAAAGTCTGGTGCACAGATTAGTGGCACACTCAGCCTCCCTGGCCTTTTCTGGAGGTCCTCCTGTGGTGGGAAGGAGGGAAGTCAGACAGAATTTGAAGTATAGAAATAGAGGAGTTTAACAGTTGGCTTAAGGGGTAGTGTTGGGACATGGGGTACCACTTTGTTGGGGACTGGGGGATTTCTAGGACAGGAGACTTTTCAAGGGTAATGGACTTCTTCACCTGACAAGAGAGGGCTAATATACTAGGACAGAAGTTTGACATCCATGTCAGACATTTAAATTGACTGTCCTGGTCTAGGGATCCATAGTGGATGGTGAATATAATGAAATCCTAGATAGAACTCCCTCACATCCAGGGACAGTAACTACAAAGAGAGTACAGGGAATGCAGTAGGATTTACAAGACCAAGGAGGAATACCAGTGAGGAGGAAATTAAAAGGCATAAGCACAAACAAGAAGGGAAGAAAATGCAAAAGCTAAAGGTTAGATCAGGTGTCAAATGGGGAGGGTATGTCTTAATGCCAGGAGCCTAGGCAACAAACAGTTAGCTCCAGGCGCTGATGGCAGACACTCAAGTGGACCTAGTGGCCATCACGAAATGTGGGCTACAGATAAAATGACTGGGAGATGATGGTCCTTGGGTATTTAGGAGGATAGAAGGACTGGTGGGGGAGTTGCCTTTTCTGTCGAGGAGGGCACTGAAGTGGCAGAAGATGGAAGTATTAGGGGTAGCAGTGGAGAGGCTGAGTCAGCAGGTGCAACTAATGGCAGCCTCAGGCAGGAAAGTGTGCTTTGGGGTGACCTATAGGCCTCTAGGGCAAGGGGAAGAAAGGGACAGAAAACTCCAGGAGGAATTTAAAAGAGGAGCAGCAGAATGTTCAGCTGTTGGGTTGTTTGTGGTTATTGTTTTTCTTGTTGTGTGTTTGTTCCCATTTATATTTCTTTAGCGACAGGGACCTTTGGCTTGCAGGGTGGGTATTTCAATATTGGCTTTAGATGATATTTGGGAAGAAACCTACTCCATGTCAGATCAGGAGATTGGTCTAGAGTGTTTTAGATGTATACTTAGGGTTGGCCAGAAAATACTACTTTTTGCAATCTATATTATGGTTATTCCTCTCTAACATGTGTACCTTGGAACATTAAATTGGGCAACTCTCCACAGAAATGTGCCCATGTGTTGAAACATCTGGCTACATTTAAACCTGAGTTATTTTTCTTCAGGAGACACGTGCTAGCGACATGATCTCACTTTTTGGAGACTATGGGTGGTCATGCTTATAGGGCGGGAATAATTCCTGTAGAGCTGGAGTACTTGCATTTACTACGAAACAACTGGGCGGTTTCAAGTTCTTGGGGAACATGCTGATCCTGATGGCAGATTCCTTTTTCACATATAGTAATTGGTATTTTGAACTTTTGGTTGGCAGTGTTTATGGCCTTATTGATATTCTCTTCTTTATTGTTTCTCTCATGAATATTATTTCCACTTATGATTCCCTTCGAACATAATTATGGGAGACTGGACTCGCTGTAGATGACACTCTGGATAGGTCAGGTGCTATTAGAAAGGGCTTTCCTCAGCACAGCGGGCTTTCTATGAGACTTATTAGATAATTGTGGTCTTGTGGATCTGTGGAGAATTCTTCATTCGTTTGATAGGGTATATACTTTTCTTCACGGTCCACCACACCACTCTGTATAGACTATGCTTGGTAAGCCCTGTCTTTATTCAGACTGTCAGATACTTTGAAATACACAGTCAGCTCATTTTGGATCATGCTCGTTCTACCTATCTGTTGGTTTAGTCTCTACCAATGAGAAAGATAAATGATGATGTATTAATAACTACCTTTTGAAGGGTGACTGGTATTGTAACAGACTAAAGCAAGTGACATTCGATTTTTCAACCTCAACATTCCCTCAGTCCTGTCACTTGCCACCTGCTGGGTCATGCGTACAGTGTGTCATCCGTGGGAACTTATTCATAGCTTCTTCCATATTAAATGTAGACTGCAGAGAGCTCAAGAACTACTCCAAACTATTCATAGTTTGGAAAAAACATCAGTTCCACTTCCTCAGCTCAGGAATGGATCTGACTTAATCAAGCATGGGCAGCTTATGCAGCACTTAATAGGAGCAGGCTGAATTTGCTTTATTTTGTTTACAATTCTCCTCTGAGATGTTTGTAGAGAAAAGTAGCAAGTTATTAGCAATGTGGTTGAAACATCTGAAATGACTCATTTAATTAAAATATCCGCTCAGGCTCGGATGCCAACATTCTGACTGCTCCCAGAGACATAGCCGCAAATTTAAACAATTTTATGCTATTTTATACAAGCAGACCCTGACCCATCAGATTTACATTCCCAAACTGCAACTTATCTTACTGCCGCTGATCTCCTCAGCTAGACCCGGTTTTAGCTTCTCTTTATCTGACCCCATTTGTAGCTCAGAAGTAGACTAGGCTATTTCTTCCCTTGCCTTAGATATAGCCCCAGGCCCAGACGTTTTTACCAGTTTTTATTGTACTTTAAAATCAGAACTGACTCCACATTTGACTAACTGTTATAATTTTGTTACCAGCATGCTGCTTTCCTTATGGATTTTTGGAGGCCTTCATTACACTGATTCCAAGCTTGGGAAGGGCCCTTTAGAAGTGAGCAATTATTGCCCAATTTCCATACTTAACGTAGATGTTAAGATTCTATCCTCCATCCTTGCGAATAGGTTGGCTTAATTATGGCAACTGCTTATAGGTACAGAACAAACAGGTTTTATGCAGGGAAGACTAGTTTTGGATCATTTAAGGAACATTTGTATATTGCTTTCGGCCTCCAGGAGCCTGGCACCCTCGGGGTTGGTCTCCTGACGCCAAAAGACCTTTGATCATGTGTCCTGGCCCTTTTTATTTCAAACGTTATCAACTTTTGGGATACCTGAGGCTTTTATTAAATGGGTACACCTTTTTCACTCTACTCCTCTACTCATATCTCTTGTAATGGAACCCTATCAGATTATTTTTGAGTTACAGAGAGGAACGAACAAGGCTCCTTATCTCCTTTTTATTCAGTTTATATTTGAAGCCCTTACCAGACATTTTATTCACCATCCCTTAATCTAAGGTATTACTATTGGTCCACACATGTTTAAATTGTGTATGTATGCAGATGATATCCTGCTTCACCTCACCCACCCTTCAGTGTTTTTGCCTCCGCATTGCAAGTCCTTGAGGACTTTGGTCATTTATCTGGCTATAAATTAAATTTAACTAAAACTGTTATTTTTCCCTTGATTCAGTAACCTATAAAAGAGACATTCCATTGGAATTGCAAAGTTGCTGGTCTGTGTCAGGTTTGAAATGGCTGTGCATTTATCTTATTCAAGGCAGATAGATGCTAACCGAACATAACTTTTAACCACTACTTAATTCTATCAAGGCAGACCTCTCATTGGCAGTTTTTACCTTTGTACGTATGGGGCAGGATATAAGTCGTAATAGAACATTTTACCTAGAGTCCTATATCTGTTGTGTTTGATTGGAACCCCACTATCCCAAACTTGGTTTTCATCACTAAATAGCATAATCACTGAGTTTTATGGTGGTATAAAAAGCCTTGTATTGCATATTCTAAATTAGCCTTGGCCAAACATCACGGAGGCCTTCAACTGCCTAATTTTATTGCTATTATTTAGTGTCCCAAGCCAGAAAATATTTGGCGTGGATTCTCCTAATTCCAGGATGCCCTTCAATCAATCGCATTTATCTTGGAAAGAGATTGAATTGTATTACTGTGGTCTCCAAGATATTTTGTCACAAACTCTAATACATATTCCATATTCTAAGTTGCCTTTGGCTTTGAGGGACACCCAATTAGCTGGTCACTATGAATCAACATATAACTCTGTCAATTACTCAAATATGTGTAACAGCGAGATCTCATCACTGATTAAACAAAACCCAAACTTAAGGATCGCTAATAAAGCTATACCTTTATCTTTTGTCTAGTCCCACCCTTCATAGTTATGTCTAATATTTTGGTGACAGACTGGTTCATCACTTTTGACACAGCTTGTCAAGTATTTGCCATACCCGTCACATAGTATTTCCTTTTTAGCTTAACATGCTATCAAGCTTTTTTGGCCGTGCCGTTGGCACCCTATCGGACAGCTTTAACTACTGGAAACTTGCTGAACTGGCAGCTCAACCACATATCATTTTCTTTGTATAAAAACCTCTGAGACCTGTTGGGGACAACCTCCCCGTTAAACCTAATTATTGAGTTCATGAATTTGCTGATTCTAGGTCATTTCTGGATTCTATAGCACAGTGAGAGTCTGTTCATTGCTATATTAGATTGGTTAACCTTAGGTTAGTACAATATAAAATATTGCATAATGTGTATTATACACCACAGCATTTATTTACCCTTGGCAAATTAGAGTCCCTTGTATGTAAGAAATGTAATGCATCAGAAAGAACACAGAAACACATGTTGTGGGATTGTCCCCTATATAGAATTTCTGGAACCACATTAAAACTAGCTTAGACCACTTGTTAGTGCTTCAGGAGAGTTTTACACCTGAACTGTGTCTCCTAGGGTTGGGTATCGAACAGTTATTGGGCCCTCAAAGATTTCATCTAGCCCTTATTTCAGCTGTGGCAAAGCTTGTGATATTGAGACATTGGTTGAATCCCAAAGCCCCACTTACACTGAGTGGCATGCAGAAATCTTAACTATTCTGCGAATGGAAAAATCATTAGCCAGTTTACGCAATGCTCTTCCATCCTACAAGAATAGATGGGAAAAGCTGGGCACCCTTCTTAGTTTAACCTAGAATGGCCGCTTTTCTTTCTTTTTTATCTTACCTTCCTGGCTGCTTATTCTGATTATCTTCCCCATAGCTCCCTTTTTCCCTATTTGGTTAGCTGGCTTTCCCTGACTTACGGCTTCTCTGTTACTATTACAGAAGGTACTATGGTAGTATGACAATTATGTTTTCACTACTTGGAATTTTTGGTCATGTTCTAAGTTTATAATATGTCCTTATCCTTTTGTATTTGATTTTTATCATTTGTCATCTTACAGAAGCTGGTTATTTATATATCACCACACCTTGTCTTTTCATGTTCGATGTTATGGCTTTTTCTTCAGTATTTTGTGATGTCTCCAGTGCTCTTCTGGTTATACTGCATGTGTTATCTGTATTTTTCAAAAACCTTAATAAAGTTTATTAAGTTTTAAAAAGAGGGCAACAAAGGAGAAGTAATGGTGGTAGGTGACCTGAACCTGCCTGACATTGATCGAGAGGTCCTGATGGCCAAGACTGACAGAAGTCAGACATTACTGGATGCCGCCCAAGATTGTCTACTAGTGCAGCTTATTAAGGAACCTACCAGGCAGATGGCAAGCCTTGATGTGGTGCTCACCAACTCAGAGATGGTGGGTGCTATGGGCATAAGGAGCCTCTAGGGAACAGCAACCCACACTCGTGTGGTTTGAATTGGCCTTCTGGGATGGCAACCCACAATCAAGAACTGATGTCCTTGACTTTAGAAGGGTGGACTTCAATAGGTTGAGGGAATTGGTCAGGGATAAGTTAGTAGGGTAGAATACAATGGGTAGTCGAGAGATGGGGGTCGACAACGGAAGCCATCCATGAGGCATAAATGGCAAGCATAAGGGACCACTATGGTTCTCAGCAAGGACCGTGGAAGTGGTTAGGGTCAAAAGAAGTCTTCTAAAAATACAAGGAAAGGCAGGGGAGGCAGAAAGGGAGGATTATCTATGGAAAATAGGAAGCAAAGAGGGTCATCAGGAGGTGAAAGCAGACATGGAGCTACGTTTCACAGAGGGGTCAAGGAAAGAAAAAACTGCTTTTAGGTATACTGTATCAGTGAAAAAGGGGCCTCACATGGCCAGTTGGGGGTAGGTGATAGAGTAGGATGAGCAAAAGCCACCATCCTGAATGATGACTTTGCTCAGTATTCACTAAGGTGGATTGTGGTCCATGCCAGAAAATGGCATCAAAGTGGCCACTGAGGAGTCCCAGAAATAAAGCAGTGAGAGGGTCCAAAGGTCTGGAAGCCTTTAAGACAGATAAGACCCCAGGACCAGATGGGTTGCTTCCAAGGATACTTTGGGATTTAGCAGCAGAACTGGCTGAACCACTGATTGGGCTGTATAACAGCTCACTTAGGTCAAGAGTTCAAGGGATTAGAGAATGGCAGACACTGTACCTGCTTCCATAAGGGGGAGGATAGGAGCGACCAGGGAACTACAGGGCCTGTCAGTCTGACCTCCATCAGGAAGCTGATGGAATCACTAATCAAAGCGGTCCTCATGGACTGCTTAAGCAACAATGAGCTTCAGGATAGTAAACAACACAGTTTTATGACAGGAAGGTCTTGTTAGACTAACCTGATGTTTTTCTTTGACTAGGTGACCAAAACAGTAGGCAGGGGCCATGCTGTGGATCTGTTGTACTTTGACTTCAGCAAGGCTTTTGATTCAGTACTGCACAAAGGCTATTCAAAAGATGGAAGACCTGGGTCCAGCTAAAACCATAGTGAACTGGGTGGGTAGTTGGCTAGAAGGGAGGCAGCAGAGGGTGGTGGACAATGGTGTTAAATCAGAGAAAGGGAGGTTACAAGTGGAGGATCTGTCCTGGGTCCAGTCCTCTTAAACATGTTCATAGTGACACTGGTGATCCAGGACAGGCTGTGTTTCTTCACAGATGACACAAAACTATGTGGGAGGGTAGATAGTGATGAGGGAATAAGGGATATGCAGAGATCTACAAAACTAAAGGGGTGGTGAAAGGTCTGGCAGTTAAAATTCAATGCCAAAAGTGCAAAGTAATGCACCTAGGAAAAAGGAACCCAAGGCGAAGTACCGGGTGGGTTGGGTGAGACTAGCTTACTAGAAGAGGAACAGGATCTAGGAGTTATCATCAGTAACTCCATTAAACAAATAAACCAGTGCAACAAGGCCTATAACAAGGCTAACAGGATGCTGGAATGTATCAGAGGGTACTGATAGCAGAAGAAAAGTAATACTTCCCTTATACCGATCCCGGTGAGGCCTCCCTGGAGTACTGTGTCCAGTTCTGAAGTCCTCACCTCAGGAAGGACAGAGATACATTGAAAACAGTGCAGCACAGAGTAAAAAATTCTGGTCAGAGCCGATGTGACTGCATGAGCTTTTACCTGTGGTGGTGGTGGTGTGGCTATCAGAGCAGTGGCGGTATGTCATTCAAAACATGGTGGCGACATGGAACTGCACATGCATAATACTGGCGCATGCGGTTCTGCCAAAGATGCTGCATTTAGAAGTAGTGCCCCAAAACATACTCTGCCTCAGACACTGGACAAACAGATGAAGTGGCCGAAGGCTAAGGCTCGGCCCGCAGGTCCTCTACTGCTACCACGGCTCCTGTTCTACTGACTGAGGAGCATTTTCTTCTAGAGTTTGAATGCCTACAAAACACCATTCAGGGCTCACTGACCAGCTGAAATCCATTAAAACAGACATCAAGGACCTGGGCAGATGTGTGAAGATGCCAAAGCTCGGACCCACCCATTAGAGACATGGAGAGCGGATCCAAATCGGAAACCAACCATATGCAGCACAGGATCTCTAAACTCAAGGTTAAAATTGAGGACCTGGAGGGAGAAGTCATCACAACAACCTGATAATTTTGGGCTCCCAGAGAGGAGAGGAGGGTCCACTCAACCCAGTTCAAGCAGAAGTTCCTGGAGAGGGTAGCTGGTCCTCTCTGAATGGCCCTATTTACATCGTGGAGTGGGCGCACGCTCCCAGAGTCCCAAGCCTCGGCTGGATCCCCTCACCCCTTTATGCTGAAATTTTTGAACTACCTGGACAAACATTTCATTCTTCAAAAAACAGGACCTGAAAGAAACCCTCTGGGAAGGTACTAAGCTGAGGGATTACACAGGACCTCTGGGCTGGGATCAGACAAAAAGGGCCGCTTTTCACCTGATTGTGGTCAAACTAATTGTTGCTGGAATTAAGTTCAAAATGTTGTATCCTGATCACCTTCAGATCTCCACTGATAGTAAGTGGTATTCCTTTGAGGAGGTAGGGTGCACCACTCAAGACTTCAAGGGACTGTTGCCAGAGCTCTTCAAGAATCAGTGATAATGCGGACTGGACCGAGTCTCTATCACCAGTTTGGATGTTATGTCTGTTCTAGCTGGCTTTGTTCATCATTTGGCTGGACTGGAGAGTGCTGCCCTGGGCTCAGGGCTATGGACATTCTGAGGTGAGCTCTGATTTTAATACCCTGCCTGCTTGGATGCTCACCCTGGGCTCTATTAGTTTAATTCTGTTGTGCCTGGTGAATTTGGCCCATATTTTGCTTCTTCTCCTTCACGGACTGCTCCCAATCCACTTCTAGGATGGACTGCCCTTTTAGTCCTGGCCATGTCAGTTCGGCTGCCTTCTCCAGATTTGTTCGGTGCTTTTACCCAGGTGCTGCATTGGCCCCTGGCCTCTGTTCTGGATACCTCTCCTGTTCTTTCTTTTTCTCTACCACACCTCTGCTGATGGTTGATGAGCAGCGCCCTTTCTTTTCATGTCTGCACATTTTTTTATACTGGCTGGTGTGGTATGCTTCAGTTTGAGGAATGTGTTTGGATCAGTGCTCCCTCTCCTGTTGGCTGCTCGGGTCCTCATGTTTGGCTGTTGCTGGCGTGGGATGGATTTTCCTCATTATTATTGGCTGCGGTCCCTGGAATACTGAGGACTACCATTTCTGTTTTGGAGTGTTTCTATTGCCTCGTTTTCCAGGTTTGCTTTCTCCGTTTAGTTCCACTGGAAACCTCAGACTCCGTGCTTCTTCTCCTCCTCCAACACTGCTGGTGGCATTGACAGTGTTAGCTTGGATCCACTCTCCTACACTAGATTTTTTGCGGGACTTCAGTGGACTTTCGTGGTGAGCATTTACCACTGGGCTCCAGGGCGGGTTGGCTCTCCTCACTGTTCCCTTTTTTTTAGTCAAGGAGATCTCCACCCATGCTCCGAGCCCAGGGTCACTTTGTATGAGGTTCCCTGTCCTTATGTCTCATACTTGCCTGGGTTATTTGATGATTTGAAGCCATGACATGCCCTGTCACCGGATTAACATTTGAGGGATATTTTACCTGTCCCCTTTTTTGTGCTGGAACCAGTGGTGTCTCTTTAGCCTGGATTTGTTATCATAAGGGTCATTACCACTTGCATCAATACACTCCTTCTGGCAGTTTGCTAGTGTTATTGTTTTCTTTTTTATACTTGTTTGTTTATTAAAATTACCTTCAATTATGCAAAACATTAAACTTATTCCAAGCCGATACACATTGTCGTTGTTTTATATTCAACTTGTTCACTTATTCAATAACTTCAATAATCATTTTTTAAAAGGAAAACACATAAAAATCAATTAATTGAAAAGAAAAGTGCAAAACTGTTGGTCGAGAGAGACATATAGAACTCTTTGTGCGCAGGTTGTATAATTATAATTCATTTATGCAGTTCTACATTAATCTTGAAACAGGTAAATACTCCATTAAGTTGAGCAGAAATAGAGTCTAACATTCAGTAAATACATTTCTACTTAAAAGGGAGTTAGGGATGGGTGGGTTGTACTGATACCATGTCCCAGTACATTTCCCATCTGGTCCATCTATTATTAAATTGGTCCTTTTTATAAGGACCTTGTAGTGATCCTTTCCATTGTCTGTATCTGCTGAACTATTTCTACCTAGTCTGTTATCTGCAGTGAAGTATCCTGAGCCAATTTTTAGTGATTGTTTGTGCACTACTACTATCAATATTACCCACAAGAATTGCCCTCTTTACCTTCAATTTCTGGGGTGCTAAGCACATAATCAAGTTTTCTGGTCCCAAATCTGTTATTATACTGAATAATGCTTTAGGTGATATATTATCTATGTCCAGCATTGTGCTATGACTGGCATGCCCAGAATACATGGGCATAGTCTGCCTCCCTCCCACATTTTCTCCAGCATTCAGCATTTCATCTCTGACCCATGTGTCTTCGTCTGTTTGGGGTGATAAAAAAATATTTTATAGCTTCCACTAGAATTCGTGCAACATTGGTGAGGATCAGTGGTGCTGGAATGGTTTGAAAAGTGGTAGGGCAAAGGATGTAGAGGTACATGTTCCCTATTAAATATATTACCATGATAGCAAAAGTGATAGGGCCACTTATGAAAGTGGTAGGGCCATGGCCCTAGTGGCCTCCCTGTTCCGGCACCTATGGTGAGGATGTGGTTTGCCATGTAGCTCTCCAGATTTTTGCCACTGGTAATCTTTCAGTCTCAGATTTATTTCTTGGTGCCATAGCTTGTATATTGTAAGCTTGGTCGTTATATAATTAGCTATATAGCATTGTGATGGTCCCCTTACCATGAGGCAGGCCCATATTGACTCAAATATTCTAGGGTGTGGACGGGGTCTTCACAATCTACCAGCCTTCTTAACTTAGCATTAATGAAGTCCTCAACTGGTAATAATGAAGTAACTCTGAGGGGACTAATTAAATACTAGCTGCTCGTCCAAACATAAGTATTGTGTTATTCTGTAATAGTTGTCATGGGGCATCTAGGCCCTTGTCTGCTTGTTTCTTGAACCATGAATCATGTTGAGCAGGCTTAAATGAAGGCTCTAAGTGCCACCATGCAAATCTCCACGTACTTTGAACAGTATATCCTCCTAGATCCCTCTCCCAACCTGTCAGTGCTGCTTCTATGCTGGTGTATGAAGTGGGTGGTCAGCACAATCCACTATTTGGTTGAAACATTATTGCAGACAGTAGGGTTTGTCCTATTCTCTACTTCCATTTGTTGCCAAAGGGCTTTGTATGTAGGGTCTGCCCATAATAGGGCAATCTTCATTTTGTGCTGCTAACCAATGCCCATTCAGATCTGGGCAAGCTCGGCCTTCCCCTTTGAAGGTATAACACCTGCTATGCTACCCTAGGTCTCTGATGAGCCTAGACAAAGTCTAGGATCATTCTCTATGAAGTGTTAACTCTTTTTGAGATACCAGGCATGGGACTCCTGAAATAAGTATACAAATCTAGGTAGTATATTAAATTTTACCACCTGGATTCTGGCGTATAGTGGGTGTGAAAGGGTGGACCGTCTCTAGGTCTATTTTAATTTGTCTGACTAGAGGGAGATAGTTATTAGCGAACAGGTCTGAGGAACTATGGCCTAATTGAATTCCCAGGTACTTAATGTCTACAAGATCATTTCATGGGGTGTTTTTGTTTAGTTTCTTGAGGTACTTCCAAAAAGGTCAGTACCTCTGTTTTTGATTAGTTAAGAGTGTATCCTGATAGTTTGGCATATGCTTGTATCTGTGTAAACATCTCCTGTAAGGTTCTTCTGGGTTGGTTAAGTAAAGTAATATGTCATCTGCATATAATGCCAGCTTGTGGTGTGTGACCCCAACTCAACTCCCCTATTTTATTGTTTAATCTAATACTCTGGGCCAAAGGCTGAATGTACATAGCAAACAGGAGGATGGCGGAGAGGAGGCAACACTACCTGGTCTCACTATAAAGCCTCAAGGGATCAGAAATGCAACCATTAGCTCTTATATAAATAGATGGGGCAGTGTATAACTTGGAAATAAATTCTAAAAACTGTGGGAATCCAAAACCAGCCAGGACCCCTGCAGAAAGGACCATGACACTTGATCAAAAGCCTTATCTGCATCTAGGCTCATTAGGTGTGCTGGTTGTTGTGTGGAGGTTAAATGATCAATTATTATGTCTACTGATCTCCTTGTGTTGTTCATTATTTAGTGTCCTGGGACAAACCCCATTTGGTCTGGATGTATTATTGATGGCAATATAATTTCCAATCTTCAGGCCAGAATCCCTGCTAATATTTTATAATCTGTGTTTAAGACAGATATTGGTCAATATGAGGGGCAAAGTGTGGGGTCCTTGGCCAGTTTTGGGAGGACAGATTATTGCCTGGGCCAAGAAGGAGCTGCAGTCCCTCTCAGGCCAAGCACAGTTAAAGACCTGCAATAATAATGGGGACACTGTATCTCTGAACTTTGTAGAATTCCAGAGACTGTCCACCCTGGACATTTATCAGTTTTAAGCCACTTGATTTCAGTGTGGGCTTCGTAATTTTGAATGGTGGGGTTAGTGCCTCCTTGTTATCCTCTGACAATTTAGGGAGGTGTAAGGGAGCCAGGAAACTTTGAACTTCAGAATCTGTAGGAGAAGCCCTCTGCTGTACAAGTCAGCATAGTACACCATGAATGCTTCTGCTATTTGATCTACCGGTAGTGCCACTGTTTGGTTCTTGGGTGGACTATTTTAGGAATACTGGCACTGACCCTTTGCTGCTGCAATCTGGTAGCTAAGAATCTGAGAGCCCTAGGGCTCCTCAGACTAACGCTGTCGTAGATATAGTAGCTTCTGTTCTATCTGGTAATCTAAGACACTTATTAGTTCATTTTCAAATTATTTAATAACTTTCCTCTTTCTCTGTTTAACTTTTGCTGTTGCAAAGTTCCAGCTCCAATTCTCTCCTGCAAGGCTACCCTGTTGGCTTCTCTCTGCTTTGTTGTCTTGAAGAAATTTCAATAAATTTCCTCTAATGTGCTTTAACTGTATCCCATAAAATTGTTGCTGGCATGCTTAGGTCTGTATTATACTGTACTGTTTATTCTATGGTTTCTATAACATTCTCCCAAACTTTTTCATCCTGTAAAAGTGACCCATTAACCTCCAGAAGGTGGATCATTTTACTGGCCTTATGGACAATTTTACATGGATCGGGAGTTGTCTGACAGTATCATGTCCCCATCCTTGTTGAGCTACGAAGACTCTGTGATTCTTTGGGGCCAAGAAATAATCAAGTCTGGAATAAATTTTATGTGGCTGTGAGTAGTAGATATACTGCCTAATTTTCCATTAAGCTGTCTCCATAAATCTACATATCCAGTTTCAGCCATCAGAGATCTCACTTGCCTGGCTACCTTGTTTTCTGGTCTCTTGGCTGTAGAGGTTGTATCTAGTGCAGGATTTAAATGTAAATTCAGATCTCCCCTCTGATCAGAAAATCTTCAGTCCATTCTGTTACCTTCAATAAAACTGCTTATAAAAGAAGAAATCCGAACGGGGGCATAAACTGACACCAGCGTGAACATTTGTCCATTATACATGCCCTTTAGAATACATATCTCCATCTTTATCTACAAGCTTGTCCCTAATCTAAAACGCTATTCTGGAAGGTATTATTATTGCTGTTCCCTTCTTCTCCCTTCTTATATGAAGAATATATGACAGTGTTGTATCCAAACTTTTAATTTTTTATGCTCCCTGATTCAAATTAGTCTCCTGCATCATGATAAATGCTGCCCCAGATTTTCGCATGAAGGATAGGGCCCTAATCCTTTTGACTGGGTGGGTTAATCCATGAACATTATAGAATAAAACAGTAACCTCTGACTTATCCATTGTCTCCTATGTCAGCATAGTCGTGTTGAATAAGAACCACGTTATTACCTGATTCCTGCACTTGCCTGTGCACTCATAACATTTCTTTGACTCTATAACATCATGAACTATACAAACAGATTCCATAGTAAAAAAAACAACATTTTGAACTATAAACTCTACAACTACCTTAACTAAGGTTGCTTCCACCAGTGGAGAACCCTGTCCAACTAGAGTTCTGTACTACCAGTTCCCCGTATTCTAGATGGGCTGGTTAGAGGAGTTTCTGTGTGCCTTTAAAAGGTAACCCTTCCTGGAGCTGAAGTTGATTTTAATGGCTCCTAGTCTGCACAAGGCAGATCCTGTTTAGATGTCACTGCTTATACACCTGTATCAGGTGTTTGATTTGCCAGTGCCTAGCAAAAAGCTACTCCCTATTAATTGAATATTTCCAGTCCCCACCCTTCCTAATGCAAAGGTGATAGCTGTCTGCATTAATTAGCCCTCACATGCTTTCTTATATGATGATCCTCATTTCTTATTTCCCCTACCTCCAATGGCGCTCTTGTACAATTAAAATCATTTACAACTTCCCTTTCCTTCAACAAAGTATCTCTTTTCCTAATCACCTTAAAGTGGTGAACTTCATCTGAGTAAACAAGAACATTTTTATCAGCTAAACAATACCCACCGCGTTTTTTAGTTGTTCTCTCCCAATGTCTCAGAAAATCCATTTGCATTGTTATAGTACTGATCTCCTTGCTCAGTATACTGTCCAGTGTTTATGCAGATGTCCAAATATACATTCCTTAAAGTAATTCTTAATGTGTTTCCTTTGGTTGGAATTTTGGGAGATGGATAAAATTGCCATCAATCAAGCCTCCCAATGAACATCGTAGGGAGGCGGGAGGGGAGGAAGCAATATTGTCATTTAACCAGGAAAGGGAAAGTAAAGACAGGCTGTAGCTGAGGATCAATACTGAACCTTCATTTTGCTGGTACAGTCACTCAAGCAGAAAAGACAGAAACCTCAAATTATCTCAGTCCTGTAGTTTTTTCAAGTGTTCTTTTTCTGTGTCTCAGTTGAATTTTGTAACTGCTGCAGCAATCGGTGAAGCGGCCTGCTCCAGCAGTTGTTGAAGACAACTAGGTGTTACTTCCCTTATTCATTCTTGATAGCGTGACTTGCCAATCATCTGCCGAGCCTGGTGTTCTCTGGGATTTGGAGTTTTTGAGAGTTGATCCTCCTGTAATAACTTCGTTACATTAGGGCCTTTTCGTTTCTTCCGAGTTTTGATAGACTTTGGTGCCTTCTGGTCAAAAGACCCTAAGCCTTGCTGGATAAAGGGTGAAAATCTTATATTTTGATTTTAAGATTTTATTAATGTCCCCATACATGAGCTGCTGGTGTTGGACCTCCAGCGGGTAATTGTGGTCAAAAAATAGTCTCGCTGAGATGTATGACCTCCTTTTTCTGCCATGCTCTAGCCAGCACATCTTCTTTAACCCTGTAACTGTTGAATTTTATGACAATTGATCTGGGTCGGGCTGAAGGGTCTACTGGTTTTGCTGTTACAGCATGATGCACCTTTCTTTTTTTTTTTTGTGTTATCTCTTTCTACCCTACATGCTCCACGGCAGCCACTCCTTCAGGCTTGCCAAGGCAGTCCTCTGACCCATCCGTCCTCCGAATTCTGCCTCATATCGCAGCTGATCCCCAGGGTGACCCGATGTAACCCTTAGCGGATGGGTCCCCCTCCTCAGAGGGGAAGGCATCAGCCAAGGGCAGACCAGCACTTCTACTTTAGCCCCAGGATGCTGCTTAGACGGAGAGCTCGGTAGGACCTTGATGGCCTCAGGCGCCAGGCAGCCGCCATCCGGCTACCGTGAAGTGGTATTTCGCTTTTCTAGCTACTCCTTCTTTCTTGCATCGTCAGCAGTGCTCCTGGTCTCCACCAGAGGCCGCTGCAGCGTGACAAGACCCCACACCCACCCCAGGAGAGAGAGCAGTCCTACGGCCTCAATCTTCTCCCACCCCTGCCAATGCACCCTTTCTAATCCCAGTTGATAGCCTGGAGGTAACTGTAAGACATCAGTTAGGAGATCTGTTATAAATTCCACCATCTGACCTGTTTCCGATCCTTCAGGAGTCCATATATTTGTATGTTGTCCCTCCTTGAGTGGCCCTCCAGGTCAGTACATTTTTCTTGTAGTTGTGTTGCCTGGTGCACTATGGCCTATAATGCTAGCCTGGGTTGCATGTTACTGTCCTCTGTAGTAGCTATCGTTCTTCTGCTGTTTAATCCAGTTAATTTCTGATTTAGTTGTTTGAACTCCTGTCTGTTTTGGCCCGCATTGCTTTGAGTTTGGTGAACAATTTCTCAAAGTGGAACCAAGACAGCTATTTGGTTTCTTCCTCCGTGTCAGCCATGCTGGCTGGAGACAGAGCTGCAACTCAGAGTTCTGGGCCGCTGCAGCAATCTGGTGCAATCCTCATCCTCTGGTATATTTTCGGGCCTTGTTCTGCTTGTCGGTCTGGTTTCGACTGTTGTCTGCCATTTTAAGCTGTTTTGAAAGCTATTTATGATTTATTTCACTATGTATGGGGTGGATAGGCAGGGAGCTCTTAAAGTTAAATATTGTGCAGCTCTGTGATGTCTCTGGAAGTCCGTTATTGTTTTTTCACTATAGTCTGCAATATCACAGACTCTTAAGGCATACTGTTATATCTTCTAGTGACTGTTGTATATTTTCACAACAAGGTTTTCTGTTATTTCTTGTCTTCACTCTAGGCAGGGCTTAGAAATGTTGTCACTTTTCTAACTGCTGTTATAATCATAAAACAGTTAAAAGTTCTGGGTAGGATGGCTTGGTGGATGGGGGAGGGAGAGGCTGGGGAAGGTTTTGTGCTATCATGGGTGAGTGTATCACACACCAGTTAATTAAGGATTTAGGAATGTGCACTGTTGGGGTGGAATTTCCTCGGGGTGGATGGGTTGGGACATGGTTGGGTTGTTTTGTTGTTGCTTTTGGTGGATTGGGTGGGGGGCGGGAAAGGAGGGTCCTCCTGAGACTGCCTGTCACTTACTGGGGCCTTTTCTTGAATGTTTTATATAGGGATGTTTCTTTTTCTCCAATTCCTTTATTTGCTGTGTTAGAAAATGGCTCATATCTTACAGTAAATATTGTTCCTGGAATGTAAAGGCTGCCCAGTCCCCAACTAAATGCTCTAAGATTCTATTGCACCTCCATAAACTACAGGTAGACATGGCTTTTCTTCAGGAGACCCACCTTCCCCCACCTCAGGTTCTGTCATTAGGCATACCTGGGCTGGTTGTGTATTTGGTTAGGGACTGATTCTCGTAAGAGAGGTGTTGCGATAATAGTGTCTCAGGTCGTCCCATTCCGGCTCCTTCAGGAGGTCAATGACCCTCAGAGCTGATATATTTTTATTAAAACTCTGTTGGGGCATCTAGAGGTGATATTGGGTTCAGTTTAAGGACCTAATGTAGATGACCTTCCTTCTTTTCTCAACTTATCTCCATATTACCCCGGGCCTCTTTCCAATGATTCTCGCTGGGGACTGGAATGTTGTTTATGACAATGTTCTGGATAGGTTCATGAGACACAGTCAAGCACTTACACTGAGCCAACTGGCCCAATGAGACCTAATGGACTCTCTGGGGTTGGCGGACCCCTGGAGGACCCTATATCCAGATACCAGGGAATATTCTTTTCACTCAGTTCTGCATAATTCTTTTTCCCATATTGATTTTTCCTTCTAAGTGTAGAAGCCTTATCATGTATTGTTTTGTGTCATTACTGTGCCAAGGTAGTCTCAGACCATCACCCAGCCTTGCTATAGGTCAACCTTGCTCCTTCTGCAGTCCGAGGCAAGACATGGCATCTTAATAACCAACTGCTAAAACTCCGAGATATGGTCAAAAGGATGCAAAGTTTCATCTCTTTCTTTTTTACTCCAAATCTCCTATGATGCCTAAGCTCGATACTCTTTGGGGTGCCTTCAAATACACTCTCCGGTGGGCTTGTTCGTCGGGTCACAAGGAGGAAGAGACTTCTCCCAAACCACCTCTTCTCACTTGCTGCAGATTAGAGCGGCAGAGCAAAATCTCGAGGTCTCCCACAGTTTGACTAGGAACATCTTGAGGCGTTCAAGCCCATTATAACTTGCTATTAGGGAAAAGGCTGAACATCTTTTATTGCAGAGCAAAGTTAAATATTTTGATCAAGGGAGAAGGCTGGCAAGCTTCTTGCTTTGTGTTTACACACTCAACAAGCTGACAGAATGGTTCCTCTCTCCAGCTGGAGTCTGGTCAGCTTGTTACTTCGCTAGGGATATTGTTTCCCAATTTCAGGCCTTCTATACCTCTTTATATACGCCCTCAGGACCCCTGAATCTTTTCCAGTTTGATGCTTTCTTCCAGGATCTGGAGCTGCCTTCACTGGGAGAAGCTCAGGCAGAACTGTTAAAGCCCCTTTGATCTTACCAGAAGTTTGCAACGTAATAGATTCTCTAACCCTGACAAGGCTCCTGGTCGGATGATTTTTCTTCAATTTTATAAAACATTTAAAGAGTTGATTGTACTGTAGCTGCTCAACATGTTCCAGTATGTCTTTACTCACAGCCTTTCAGATTACACCCTACAGCCGCCACCATAGTAGTCCTTCCCAAGCCGGGCGGGATCCCTTATTGGTCTCTAACTATAGACCTATTTCTCTGATCAATGTGGATTTGAAGATCTTGGCAAAATGTTGGCCACTAGGCTTAACTCAGTCTGGGACTGTCTCATCAGCAGGGAGCAGGTGGGATTTGTTCCGGTAGATTGTCTGTGGACCATCTTAGGAAACTTTGCATCTTATCTCTGCATCCAGAGACCTCCCACTCCATCAGTTCTGGCTTCCCTGGATGAGGAGAAGGCCTTTGATAGAGTCTCCTGGGATATTTGTTTCACCTGCTCCCCAGATATGGTCTTCCCTCTGAGTTTGTGCATTGGCTCCAGGTGCTCTATGCTCACCCGTCGGCATGCATTCTTTGTAATGGGGTCTTATCTGACTCCTTCCCCTACAACAAGGCACACAACAGTGCTGCCGCTATCCCCATTGTTATTTAATTTATATCTTGAACCCTGATTAGAAAAATTAATTTGTCTCCTCAGGTACACGGTATCCATTTAGGCCCAGGATATTATAAACTGTCCGTTTATCTGGATGATATCCTTTTTGCATAACATCCCCAATACCCCACTACCTGCTGTTTGGACATTATCACCCAGTCTGGAACAATTTCTAATTACAAGTTGAATCGTTTCCAAAGCAGAGTTATGCCCCTGAATGTGGCTGCTACTCAGGCGACTGTGGAGCACTCACCTGGGCCTTCTCTGGGTCAGGGACAGGCTCAAATATCTGGGAATATACCTCAGCGCGGACCCACTTAAATTGAAGCAATACAATTTGGATCACGTTCTTGCTCAACTTCAAGTTGACCTGGACTGTTGATCCTTATTACCCAGTCACTGTGGTGCCACTTGAACCTTCTTAAAATGAATGTTCTCCGTGCCTTCTTTACTCCCTCATTATTGCTTAGCCTGGCTCTACCTAAGACATGGTTTCTCAGATTAACAGACTTTTCTGCAAGTTTCTGTGGCGTGGCAAACCCTTCAGAGAGCCCTGACTAAACTTATGAGGTCTGGGAGGCTGGTGGCTTAAAGGCCCCAATGTTTACATAGAAACATAGAATTTGATGGCAGATAAGGACCGCTTGGCCCACCTAGTCTGCCCATTTTTCTACCTGATGGATAAGCTGCAGATCCTAGTTAACCAACAGCCTACTTTCTGCTATCCCCCACTGCCTTATATATGTCTGTCCCATCGTTCTTGAATTCCCCACTGTTCTTGACTCAACGACCTCCTCAGGAAGGCTGTTCCATGCATCCACAACCCTCTCTGTGAAAAATACTTACTCACATTACCTCTGAGCCCCCCATCATCAAATTGTCCCCCTTGTTCTTGCACATCTCTTTTCTGAAATATACTACCCTCTTGGACTTTGTTGATTCCTTGAGATACTTGAAAGTTTCTCTTATGTCCCCTCTCCTTCTTTCCTCAATGATATACATATCAAGCTCTTTTAGTCTCTCTTCATATGTCTTCTGGTGCAGATCCTGCACCATTTGGTTGCCCTCTCTGGACAGCCTCCACTCTGTCTATGTCTTTGTGGAGATGAGGTCTCCAGAACTGCACACAGTACACCAGATGGGGTCTCATCAACTGTCTGTACAGAGGGATAACAACTTCCTGTTTTCTGTTGTTGATGCCTCTCCCTATGCATCCCAGTATCTCCCCAGCCCTCCCTACTGCCTTCTCACATTACCTGCCCACCTTTAGGTCATCTGATATAATAACCCCACGTCCCTTTCCATTTTTGTTGTTGTCAGTATCTCACCCCCAGTGTGTACCCTTCCCTGGGTTTTTGTTTCCCAGGTGGATTACCTTGCACTTCTTTGCATTGAATCTAAGCTGCCATACATTTGACCATTCCTCCAACCTTGCCAAATCCTTCTCATCCTTTCCACTTCGTCTTGTGTATCAACCCTGTTGCAGATCTTTGTGTCATTTGCAAAGAGACATATTTTTCCTTCCAGTTCCTCTGCAATGTCACTTATAAAGATATTAAAGAGGACCGGTCCCAGTACTGAACCCTGTGGTACCCGCTAGTAACCCTCCTTTTTCACTGTGGACTCCTTTACTACTACCCTCTGCGTCCTGTTGTCCAGCCAATTTGTTATCCAGGCTACCACCTTAGGACCCACTCCAAGGTTGGCTAACTTGTATATTAATCTTTTGTGTGGGACTGTATCAAATGCCTTGTTAAAATCTAGGTAGGCCATGTCCACAGTCCCTCCTTGGTCTACTACTTTGGTCACCCAGTCAAAGAAATCTATTATATTAGTCTGACATGACCTTCCTGCTGTGAATCCATGCTGCTTTGGGTCCTGTGCCCCACTGGCCTCTAGGTACTCAACAATTCTTTCCTTCAGAAGTGATTCCATCATTTTCCCTACTACTGAGGTCAAACTAACAGGTCTTTAGTTTCCTGCCTCTGCCCTGCTCCCACTTTTGTGAAGAGGAATCACATCTGCCTTCCTCCAGTCCTCAGGTACCACCCCATCCTCCCATGATTTGTTAAAGAGAGTAGTCGGTGGTGTCACTAGTTCTACCCTTAGTTCTTTTAGAATTCTTGGTGAATCCCATCAGGCCCCATTGCTTTGTCCACCTTCTATTTTACTAGTTCTTTCAGAACCCTTTCTTCTGTGAATGGACTGGTATCAACCCCGTATCCAGAGTGTTTCTCTTGTTTGATTTAGGTACCTCCCTCTCCTCTTCCTTTGTGAATACTGAGCAGAAATATTTGTTCAGTATCCCTGCTTTTCACTGTCACCTTCTGCCCACATTCCCTCCCTTCATTAAGCCTCAATATCCTCCCTTAGTCTTTCTTAGCTCCCTAATGTACCTATAAGGTCTTATCCCCTTCTTAACAGAGTTGGCTATCCTTTCCTCAGTTTGGGCCTTTGCTATTCTGACTGCCTAACCTGCCTCTTTCTGCTTTAACTGATAAAGTTCTCTGTCCTGCTCCTTGTATATATTTCCTGAATGCAATCCTTTTCTCCTTAACCTTCCTTGCCACCTCTTTTGAGAACCCTTGCGTTTTTCCTTTGTGTTTTGTTGATTTGCTTCACACAAAGGCTTGTTGCCTCTTTGATGGCTGTTTGATTACTCCTCATTGTTCCTCCACCCCTCCTTCTTGCCTGTTTGATAGTGCTTTTCTGAGGTACTCTCTAACTTTCCCAAAGTCAGCCCTCCTAAAGTCCAATACTCTTGCTTTTGTATGGCTTGACTCTATGCTGTGTTTATCGTGAATCACACTGTTTAGTGGTCACTTGTTTCCAGATGGCTACCCACTTCTAAATCAGAGATTCTTTCTCTGTCCCTGTTTGAGAGTACCAGGTCTAAGATTGCTCCCTCCCGAGTGGGTTCCAATACTAGCTGTCTGAGGCATGCCCCTTAGGGCATCAAGAATGACCTTGTTCTTGGATGTGCCTGCAGCAAAGGTGCTCCAGTTAACAGCTGGCATATTCAGGTCCCCATCAACAGTATCTCCCTTTTCTGCCATTCTAAGGTTGCCTTCTATCATTTTCTTGTCCATTCCCTCCCTCTGAGGTAGGGGTCTGTATACAACCCCAGTGCGAATTGTGGTGCCATTTCCTGTCTCCAGGGTGACCCAGAGTGCCTCGCCTGCTCCCTGTTTACTCTTTAGTTCTGTTGCTTTGATCCTTTTCCTTACATAGAGAGCTACTCCTCTTCCTCTTTGCCTCCTTTCCCCTCCCAGATTGTGTATCCTGGTATTTTGACATGCCAGTCATGGTTCTCTGTGTACCATGTTTCTGTGACTGCCACAATATCCAGGTATCCCTCTTCCATCAAGGCCACTAGTTTAGGGAGATTGTTACACAGACTACAGGCATTGGTACTCATCACCTCCATTTTTGATGGCTATACCTTTTAGCCCCATCCCTGTTCTTACTGCCTTTGTCTTTTGCATTTACGTCTATCCTGCTCCTAATGACTTCTCTACCTTGGTGTTTACCTGCTAATTACTGTATTTTGTGGGGAGACTGGGATTTCCCTGCTCCTTTTCAGTGCCTCCCCTTGACTAGTTTAAATGCTTGCCAGTGAAGCATTTAAACCTATCACCTAGGTTCCTGGTTCCCCTCTGGACAGATGCAGACCATCAAGCCAGTATAGGTCTGCATCCCTCCAAGTGGCTCCCCAGTCCCCAATGAAGCCAAAGCCCTGAGCTCCACACCAGTTTTCAACCATTCATTGAATTCCATAGTGTGGAGTACCCTAGCATCACCCTTGCCATAGACAGGCAGCATCTCAGAGAAGGTTACCATATGTGCTACTGTCTAAGGCCCCTCCCAACTCTACAAACTCCTCTTGCAGTGCTCTGATCCCATTCCAAGCCAGGTCATTTGTCCCTAGGTGGACAATGACATCCAGATCCCCACCCTCATGCAGCTGCTTGCATGATCCATAGGATTTGCTTCCTGTCCCTCCAAGCTGTGGAACCAGGCAGGCACCTTACCTCCTCTCCCTTTCTCCCCACTTCTACCCCCAATGACTGAGTCCCCACCAGGAGTTGTCTCCTTCCTGTGGGGTTCCGTGCCATCCTCCAGTGGGTCTCCTTGTGGAGGTTCCCAGCATCCTCCTTGGTCTCCACTGCAGGTGCCGCCATAGAGGAACCACTATCCATCAGAACAGCATGTGAATTGTGAGCGGTACAGCTGGAAGGATGCACCTCTGTTCCATCCCTCTCCCTCCCTGAGCCCACCTTGGTCCAGCCGGCTCCTCTTTCTTGGCAACTATGAGATTGCAGCGGGGCCCCAGTGGGTCCTTGGGTGGGGAGGAGGAGGTTTCAATAATCCTAACCAGGTCAGCTCTGAGACGGGCAACCTCTCCTCAGACCAGAGAGGTGCCTGCAAATAGGCAGCATCACAGCCTCCAAAATGTCTCCCAGAACACTGCTGCCCCACAGCCATTGCACTGCACCACTCCCATCATGTCTTATTTTGTGTCCTTCTCCTGTTGCTCTGTATGCTTACTCTCTCCTCCTTACAACTCTTACCCTTCCTGTTCTGGGACAGCAACTTCCTGAATTCTTCAGTAGTCTCTTTCTTGCCTGCTCAGAGTCAGACCTCCAGCAGCTGGGGAGGAGAAAGAGCTACTTTTTCCTTCAGGATTGACACATCTAACGTTTCTCATGATCCTTCCCTTCCTACTGCCAAACAGGAAGTTCCTGTTGTCAGTCAAATCCAGTGGCTATAAAAGTAGAACTGGCTTAGGGTGGGAGGATGGAGGGTGGGATGGAGGGCAATTAATAGAAAAACAGTAGCTTCTTTTAATCAGCTACTTTCTGCTCTACAAGCAAGAATTCTGTCTTCCAAAAGCTAGCAGCAGGCTAGAAGTTATCTCTACTATCTAGCCATACATTGCTCTCAATATTTTTCCTGGCTTCATCCGATTTTAAGGAACCTGAAACCTGGTTATGTTCCACACTGGCTGGATACTGAGTGTCATTTATGCTTCCAACTGGGCCTGGACCCCGTGCCCTGCTTACGTTCCTCCAAAGATTACTGAAGCTTTAAGAGAAACCCTCATTGGCAACTCTTCACACCCATAAACAGCTCTCTTCTTTGCTAGGTCTAAATCTCCACTTCAACATCACTCAACCCATTCTAGGGAACCCCAGTTTGAAAATAGCGGGGACAGTGATGACTGGTTGGCCAGCCCTTTTCTGGAGACCTTTTTGGTGACCACCTGTGCATAAGGCAAGCTTCTTACCTTCATGGAGGCCCATCAGAAATTTGCATGGTCCCATTGATGTGTTTCAAGTTCTTTCAGCTCAGACATATGTTACTTCAGCACTTTGGCTCTGGTAATGGTCCAGATCATCTGGGGAAAATTGCTAACCCTAGTGCAGCCACCCCACATCTCATGCTATAGCCTTCTATCATGTGAGATTGCGGAGGTCCTCCCTGAGACAGAGTCCAGTTTTTTCACTCCTGGGATCAGGCTCTTCCTTCTCTTGGAGGCCCCAATGGTTGGCTTAGCATATGGAAGGTTATTTACCAACACATCAAATGGGACTGATACCATTTATGCTATTTCAAATTTTACACAACATGTACCATACCCCAATTAGGTTTCACAGGATGGGTAAGTTGACCTCAAACATATACCAGGTGCCAGAAGGATACTGGTTCCCTATACCATATTTTCTGGACCTGTGAAAAAGTGGCCTCCTTTTGGGAGGACATCAGGCTATGCTTAGATCATCTATTGTGACTTGATCAGTCTTTTACACTGGAGATTTACATTATGGGGATTATGTTGGAAAATTAATTGGTAATCAAAAACCACATATTGCTCTCATTGGCCTGTGCCAAGAAAGTTATTCTTCGACACTGGTATGATCAGGCCACTCCCAGTTATCTGGAATGGTACCAGGAAATCCTTTTTGCTCTACAGGCAGAACATATATTGCAAACATGACAGACTCTAAGAGGAGGTACGAGCAGGTTTGGGAGCCTCTTTACATGTTGTTGATGCTCAGGGCTGGGTGATGGTCATTTACTACAGTCTTCCATATTCTTTTTTTTTTTGTTTGTTTATTTCTTTATGTCCTCAGCTGGGGAGTTGTGCCTTTGGTTCCCCTTCCAGCCAGCCCTCACGCCACTGCCCTGGTCACAACCACAGCTCACCTCCTGCCACAGACCTTCCCAGGCTGCATCACAGCAGGTACTTACCCACTGTGGAGATCTGGGTAGGGGCCCAGGAGGGAGCTGACTTGGGCACATCCATGGCAGTGCTGTCAGGGCAGCCATCATGCTGCCAAGGGATTTCCTTAGGTATAGATAGCCCCCCTCTCTGGCGCTGGCGTGCAGTCGTGGCCAATGATGCTGTAGCGCACACTCCGTCGATGCTACCAATGCCATCCTTTCTGTTAGTCCCAAAGCTTGTATAGCCCCAGTTGCTGCCAGGAGCTGACATCTCAGCTGTCCTACCCATCCACCCTCCCTGGAGTAGGAGAGCTGTCCCTGGGATGCTCGATCCTCCTCCTTCTCCCGGCTGACCTCTGGTGATCTGTGCCCACTCCCAAACATGGGTTGCTGGCGTAGCATGAGGTGTGGTTCCAGCACCTCAACCTCAGTGCCACTGGGCCATAATCTTCCAAATTCTATTGTTTAGGAGACTCAGCACTGGAGTCCCTGTGGTCATGTTTTGTTTACCTCAATTTCACCTCTGGAGGTACTGGAAGGTGACACCCCCACTAGTAGGGACTTGGACGTCCCTTTCTCTCCCTTACTCACATGCCCCATTTGTTTCTGTTTGGGTTAACTTCTCAGTTAGTTCAGTCTCCGGGGAATGGGGAATGGAGGAAGGTGGGTCTCTTGTGGGTTTAGAGAGGAGGGCAGGCAGACAAGACTGTGCATCAGAGTTTGCTAGGTCTGGCATAGGTGTTGAGACTATTCTGTTCTATCCCATTTATATGATAATAGTAGTGAATTCGCTTTGTAGTCTGCCTGTTTGATACTGACTTGGTTCTGTATAACATATCCTGCTGGACTGTTTGTTGAGTCATGTATCTTGTCTGTCTATTTTCAATAAAGTTTACTCAGTTTGAAAAAAACATGAATGCTTGTCTAGTGGACCCTTTTCCCTAACCCAGATGGTGTCAGTGAAAATCGTGACTACATAATGGTGACTGCTAAAATCACGATGCAAGAAGGATAGCAAATGAGTTCAGCTACCTGTAAATATGAGCGGCAAACACAAAATAGCACGGTACCTGCCAAATTGTGAACAATAATCACAAACACACGAGCCATAGGAGAGGCGTGCAGCAGCAGACAGACAGCTGCAACACAGTCAATGTACAGGCATCCCCATCACAGCTTGCTTCACAGTTCGGGTAGGAGAGGTCATTCTGCAGCACAATAGAGGGTGCTAGAGTAACACAAACTTCCCCTGCATGCCTAGCTAGTGACATTAAAGCGGTGACACCCTGTGGTACCGATTCCCCCGACTGACTGAGCTAGACACCTCTGTGTTTCTCTGGAGCAGTATGGATTATTGGACTGTGGTTCATAAAACCCTAGGTGTGTTTTGGTTACAGTGAAGAGGCAGTGTAGTAAGCGGCAGATACCAGCACAGTAGGTTTGTCATGGCTCAGTACAGCGGAGGGAAAAGAGAGAGATAAGTGTTTTGGCTGGTCATATTGTCATTGCAGGATATATATAGAGAGAACGACAACCGGTCTCATTACCTGAAAGTTGAAAACAGCGAGTATTGCGCTCCTCTGACATAAACACTTCATCTACCTTTCTGGTAATACCTCCTGCTCAACAGTAGTTCAGAAGAAAAGCAAAATACATGGAAGTCACACAGTGAATAACAGAAAGTGTGAGTACTACATTGCTATTATTACGGTTGGCAAACTTCTGTAGCGCTACTATGCTCTAGCGTGATTCTGGTGCTCACCATTATGACTGCACTATTAGTTCAATCGCGATTATGCGGTCGCCATTTTCACATGGAACCATCCCAGATCCTTCCATGCAATACTGAATGCGGTCCTGGGGGTCTAGTGGATCACCCTGCCTATCCCCAGTCTGCCCATATACTGCTAGTTATATGTTTCCTGGTGTCTAGTGGATGCCCTCCATCCACCATGGTAGTTTCAGTTTCCTTGCATGCTCCCTAGTCTTGGAGCTCATCCTCTTTGGAAGAAGCTCCCTTCCTGCATTCTGTTCCCCTTGGAGGTACTTGAAGGTCTCAGTCATGTCATCCCTTGATCTCCTGTCCTCCAGAATGCACATATTGAGGTCCTCAGTCTCATCTCATAGGTCTTCCTTGCAACCCCTGCACCATCTTTTGTTGCCCTTCTTTGGACTGCCATCACCCTGTCTGTGTCTTTCCTGAGGTGTGATCTCCAGAACCAGACACAGTATTCCAGGTGAGCACATAGTTTGTGTACCAGAGTGGTACAGTAGCAGCACCACCTCCCTCCTCCTGCTGGTAATGCCCCTCCCTATGCACCCCAGCATCCCACTGGCCCTGTCCACAGTCTTTTCACACTGTGCTGCCACCTTGGGTCTTCTGAAATAATAATCCTGAGGTCCCTTTCCTGCCTAATGACTGCCAACACCACCCCATCCTATATTCAGCACTGGGATTCCTGTGCCCTAGGTGCGTGATTTACAATTCTTGGCATTGAATCACAATTGCTGTGCCACCAGCCACTCCTCTAGCTTCCCTAGATTCCTGCACATTGTCTCTGCTCCTCCTGGATGTCCACACTATTGCAGATCTTTATGTCATCTGCACAAAGACAGACCTGCCCTCCCAGTTCTCTGCAATGTCCCCTATAAAGATATTGAATAGAATCGGTCCTAGCATTGAACCCTACTGTACACTGCTGCTCACCCTTCCCCCTCCCTTGGAGTATGTGCTGTTTACCACTATCCTCTGCCTCCTATCCTAAACATTTTACAAGGGTATAAACACTGTCAGTCCACTGAAGACACTCAATAGACCTGCTGGTATAGCAGTTTTCTTTCTACAACAGCATCTATGTTTTCATACACAGTGCTAACTAAGCAGTAGCAGTCAAGGATAAAAGAAACATAGCCCATCTAGAGAGCCAAATTGTGAGTGAAAATCATGAAAGTTTACAGAATTCTGGTGCTAGCAGAATGGTGCAATTCTACCTAACGCTAATATTAACACTAGTTGGCTGGCCAGTTGGCACAGCGGTAGGACTACTGCTCGTGATACCAGTGACCAAGGTTTAGGAATGGGATCAGGCCATCAGGGACCAGTTGGGGAGAGGGACTGAGTATCTCAGAGGATGCTGTCCCTGTCTGGTGAGGGGTTGTGTGCAGCTGCCACAAGAGCACCACCTAGGTGCTCCCAGGTGATGTTACAGCCATGGCTTTCCATCGGGTCGGAAGGAAGTAGACTGACACCCACGCAGTTAAGCTTCTGATGCCTGGGCATACCCATGGTGTTCCTTGGCCAAGTTTCATTGAGGGAGAGGAGAAACTGGAAAGTGGCATTACTACCTGTAGAGGACAGACCCCAATGCATCTGGGTCTTGCACCACCACCCATTTGCTGCCTGCAGCAAGGATACTTTCAAGGGTATACGCCAATTGTTATGTGGGCTTTGCAGGTAATCACTTGTTTTTCAGAGAAATGTCAGTGGAGCAAACTTTTGTATGGAAAGTCAAATGCTGTAGGTGTGGTGGGCAGCTCTGAGTCAAAAACCAGTGTAGTGGCATTTTGGCTCAGAGCAGCCCACCACAGCTACAGATATCCTCCACCTGTACCAGACATTGGATTTATCCAGTGCAGGATGGAGGGTGGTAAGATGGGAAGAGAGGTGTGTGGGACTGAAGTGCGTCTTGGGGCTTCTGAGGAAGACAGTCCCAGGGAATGAGAAGTTAAGGGGAATAAAATACAGATTAAAAAATGGTAATAGAACAGTGCCTGTTATGATTTTGTACAAAGCAACACACTCAGTGGTAAAACTGAAAAAATTGTTTGCAGAAGTGGATTAAATACAATGCATGCAAGGAAAACATACTGTATATATCTTTGTACAGGAGCACTGCACACCTGGGATTAAGCAGCATCTATGCTACAAAATGAAGCCCCAAAATAGAAGGTCTCAAGGGAATATAAAATAAAAAATAACATTGATTCGTAAACAGTGAGGGTTTTTATGTTATTTGACTACCGACTGATCACCCTCTGTGAAGTACTGATTTCTGATATTTCTCCTCATCATGCCCTGCTTGCCCATTTGAGTGCAAGTCCTGTAGTTCTGCTTGCACTCACCCCTCAAACAACAAGGTTTTAATTGAAAAATTGGTATGGCATTTTCTTTGCTGCAAGGATAATGATTAAACACATTTTAAGTTCAAAGCTCTAGTGTCAGTACAGAAACTGTTTTTTAATGTACTTTTCAACTAAGCATGTTATCGCAGGGTTTTAAATAATTGATTAGCAGTTTTTTCTTGGGACTATACTAACTGTACAGAAAGTATTTATATAGATTTTCTAGAAGTGCTATGTTTATTAAACACAGTGATGCAAGAGCTTTGCATTTTCACCAAGATTTAGCACTTTATGAGCAAAGCTAATCAATTTTAGAGTTAAATAAATCCCTGCTATCGGGTGATGTCTTTATCATGGTATTCATTGTATAGTGATGCTAGTCATTTTATGTCTGACTTATTGTACTGATGTCATTTTAACATGTGTAATGGTCTGATTTAGACTAATCAATAACATTGAACTGAACAGACAGCAGTGTATCCTCAACACTTCCTCTTAGTACTCAGAACACTATCATGATGTCCCTCCCCAACCTGCTCTTGTGTAGTTTAAATAATTTGAGAATATTTATTCATTCTATCTCTTGCCCTCTTAGATGATAATCAACCTGGTGTCTCTGTACTGGAAGCTCTCAACCTCTTCCATGACCTTTTCAGAGGGCTGTGGCATCACAGCCCATCCATTGTAATCATGCTTTGAGTTTTTCCCAAAAGGAGAGGAATTCTGAAGAACATTTTGATGCAGTCCTATCTTCAACATGGAAACTGAGTGCTGGCAAAACCACTGCATCTCTAAGTTGTCAGCTGTAATAATCAGAAGCTCCTAGAATAATGTTATTGTGTTGTATGTATGCGTGTGCACCATCCAGTGTGCCTGGGAAAGGGCATCTCAGCCATTTTGTTTATGGTTCTGCTGAGGAGCACAGCTCCTGTCAGAACTCACCCACTCCCTCACTCTGCCTGCTCTCCATCCAGTCAATCCTCCCAGCCCTGGCAAGCCACCCACTCCCATTGTGTGCTCTCCTCCCTCTGGCACCAGCTCTCCTTCCTGGTGAAAAGCCACCAACTCCTACCCTATGTGTGCTCTCTTCCCATCAACCTTCCCGGCCTGGTCCAGTGAAAACAACCTATTTCCTTTCCTCTGCTTGCTCTCACTCTACCAACCATCTCAACCCAGTCTGGTGATAAGCCACACATTCCTTCCCTCTGTGTCCTTTCCTCCTGTCAACCCTCCCTTCCTGGCCTGGTCCTGGTAAAAGCCACCAGCTCCCCACCTGAGGGGTCCAGATAATTTTTAAAACTGGGAAGTATTTACTGCTATCTTCTTCAACTTGTTAGCATTTTCATCTAAATAGCAGCAATACCATCTGCAGGTCCATACCATATCACATGTAAACCTATTGTTCTCTGTATTGTTTTTAACAGTTTGTCTTTTTATTCACTAACTCCTGGTTCATCACCGCACCCTCAGCTCCCCAGCCCTGTCACCCAACTTGCCTCTAGGACTTATGGTGGGGCTTCAGCTGCATGGCCCTGGTGCTCAGTGGGTGTGTGGCCTGCAAGTGGCTGGAGATGGCCAGCAGCCAGGAACTGCTGTGTTCACCTCGGTGTTTCTCCCTAGGGAGTGGGTGTGCAGTGCTGCCCAAAGATTGCCCTCGCACTTCTGTGCACAGGTCATCACTGGTTCCCACTACCCTGTCCATTGCATAATGGTCTCTAGCTGCCTGCCCCCAGCTGTCACTAGGGGCTAGGCTTGCACTGGGTGCATTGTCCCCTTCCCCGTGAGTGGAGAACTGTCCTTTGGACACTATCCTCTCCCTCCCAAGCCAACCCCAGTGACCTCAGTCTACTCCCAAACTGGGGTCTGCAGCGGAGGCAGGTATGACATTCAGCACTCAGCCCTCAGTGCTACTGGGCTGGCTGTTTTCTGTATTTGAATTGTATGTATTGTGTGATGCCTTGTACCACCCTGGGCCGTATCTGTAAATAGGCATTTACTTGCCTAGTACACCCTACCCCCAAACCAAAAGTAAATAAATAAAGAACTAAATAAACCAATTCTCAAATCCACTGGCACCTGCAGCTACTGACTCTCTGCCTGATGCTACCCTAAAATCTTAAGATACTTCCCATCTGCTCTATGACCTCATTTTTGATATTTTGTCAGGTTGCAGCAGCTGTTGTGGCCAGCCAGTGAGCAGCTCCTGAAACTGTCTCATGTAAGTTACAAAACTGATACTAATATTATTTCTATCCCCATTCCTAGTGCTTCCACTGTTAATGCATGGCGTAGTGGCTGCTATTATTGTATGGGTCAATTTTGTGCATACTGTGTGTACCAAAATAATGTAAACCTACAGAGTGAAGCACATTGTTGCCAATCAGAAAGTGGGTATAATCATGTAAAAATAGTAGTAAAATACTCCTATACTCTCGTTATCTGTTCCTTTTCTCCTGCTCTCTGCATGCTCTCAATTCCACCAGCCCTGCCTTCCTGGCCTGGTCCTGGGGAAAGTTTCCACCCCTCCCTCCTCTCCATGCACTCTTTCTGCCAACCCTTATTTTCTGGCTTAATGAAAAGTCACCTGGTCCAGCTTCCTCCTCTGTGTGCTCTCCTCCTCGGCCCAGTGTAACCTCCTTCCTCTCTGTGGGGCTTACCTTTGATCAGAGCACTGCAACTGATATTGATCCTCTTTCTCTGTGGCAGTTACCATGTATTGTTGTGTGTGACTAAAATGTGCTGTGTATGTAGTGTAGTGGGTCTTTCTGTGCATGTTGGTCCATCCAGTCTGCTCATTATGATCCCTGCCTTTACTGTCACCGCAGACCCTACCTGATATCTAACTCTCCCCCTTTCCTGCCATGATTCCTCTGCGCCTATCCTATGCATGCTTAGAGCCCACTACTGCTTTCGCCTCCAACACTGCTGCTGGAAGACTACCCGGCATTCACCATTCTTTCATTGAAGAAGTACTTCCTCACATCCTCCTAAATTCCCCACCTTCCAGCTTCTTGCATGCCTCCTTGTTCTCATGCACCTTCTCTTCTGAAAAATACTCCCTTCTGCACCTTATTCACCCCATGAGGTATTTATAAATCTTTATCATGCTCCCCCTCTCCCTCCTGTTTTCAGGGTGTACACATTAAGATCCTTCAGTTTCTCCTCAGAGGTGATGAAATACAGCCCCTGCACCATTTTAGTTGCCCATCTCTGGACAGCCTCTACCCTTTTCCTGTCTTCCTGAGATATGGTCTCCAGAACTGGACAAAGTACTCCAGGTAGGGTCTAAGATGCAACAAAACTTTTCTCCATCTGCTGTGGATGCCCCTAGCTATACAGTTCAACATCACACTTGCCATGCCTACTGCCTTTTGCCACTGCCTCGCCACCTTGGGTCATCAGAAATTATCACCCCAAGGTCCATTTCCTGTTTAGTGGCAGTCAATACCTCACCCCATTTTATACACCACCTCTGGTTTTCTTTGTGGTAGATTGCATCATTTTGCATTTTTTGCATTGAAACCCGCTGCCATACCAGACCACTCCACAAGTTCAGATCTCAGGTTTCTACTCATTTTCCTCCCCTTCTGGGTATCTACCCCATTGCAGATTTTGGTATCATCTGCAAGGAGGCGTACCTTCCCAGCTCTTCTGCAATGTCACTTATGAAGACATTGAAGAGGACTGATGCCAGTACTGAGCCCTGAGGTACCCCACTGGTCTCTCTCCCTCCTTATAGTCTGTGCCATTTACCACTACCCTCTGTTGCCTATTCATCAACCAGTTCCATATCTAGTTTACCACCTTGATTCCCTCCCCTAAACTGCCCAGTTTTGTTGTAGGCCTCCTATGGAACGGTGTCGAAGGCCTTGTTGAAGTCTAAGTAATAGGCCATTTCCACCGCCCACCTTAACCTATTTCCTTTGTCACTGAGTCAAAGAAATTGATCAGGTTCATCTGGCATGACCTCCCCACCATAAATCTATGCTGCCTCTGGTCTTGTAAACCACTGAATTATTGATACTCCACTAGCCTTTTTTTTAAAAGGGTCTCCATTAACTTCTCCACCATCGATGCTAGACTGAGCAGCTTACAGTTGCCAGCCTCCTCCCTGCTGCCACTTTTGTGAAGTGGGACTACATCTGCCCTCCTCCAGTCCTCTGGGACTCATCCTGTTTCCATTGATTTGTTGTATAGGCTGTCAGAGGTGCAGTCTGCACCTCCCTGAGCCCCTCAGCACACTTGAGTGTACCCCATCTGCCCCTGTAGCCTTATCCACTTTCAGATTTGCAAGTTCTCTCAGTCTCAGGACTCTTTCCTCTTCAAATGGACTTGTGTCTACCCCTCCCCAGTGTTTCTGCTCCTTTATGTGGTCCTCTCCTTCTCACTCCACTGTGAAGACTGAGCAGATGTATCTGTTCAGGAAATTCATATTTTCTGATCTTCTCTGCACAGTCTCACCCTGCCCTTCTTAACCTCACCATCCCCTTGTCTTCTCTTTTCGCTTCTGTATCTAAACAATGTCTTGTCCCCTTTAGTTACCCCTCAATTTACACCTTTGCACCCCTCACTACCTTCCCTGCCTCCCTCTGCATTTCCTGGAACACCTCCTATCCTCTTCCTCTGCATCTTCTTGTACTTCCTAAATGCTACCCTTTTTGCCTTTACCTTGCAGTCACTTCCTCAAGAACCCTAGTGGTCTCCTTTACTTCTGTTTTTTTCACTTCTTTCATGCAGAGCTTTGTTGCCTTCACCGTGCCATCCCTTAATTTGGCCCTCTGTTCCTCCACTCCACCTAGGTAATCCCTCTGCTAGGTCATTGCTCAGGTATTAAGTTATTTTTTTATGTTCTCCGTGTGCACATGCTCATGAACATTTTGTTAGGAGAAAGTGGCTGTTGAGGGGGTATGACAATGTCAGTCCAATGCAGAGTGGTCTGCAAGGAGCTTGTCAGTGTCAAACCAGTCATCAGCCAGGCTGATCATGACACTGTTCTGGCTTGCTGGGTAGAAACGCCTGTAGTTCAAGGAGAGAGTCAACCTAATCATAGGTCGGCTTTCTTTCTCATTGCATGCGCCCAGCAAGCACAGCTGATCTGTCATGATCTGCCTGCAGAGGTTGAATTACACCATGTAACAAATGAAACCATCCATCAATGTCTATTGCTGCCACTGCCATTAGTCCCCCACCTGACCCTCCCTCTCGGCACCCACCACCCACCCCCGACAACATCACCGACACTGGGAGTACCCAGTCCCCAGTGTCACCACCTGAAAATAAAGAAAACTGTTTGTAGTATTTTTTTTATTTTTAAACATACCCTGTAAAAGGAAACTATCCATCGACGTCTGTTGCTGCTGCTGTTAGTCCCCACCTGGCTTTCCACTCATCACTCCCCACAATATAACACTAACACTGGGGTGCCCAATCTCCAGTGTCACCACCTGAAATAAAGAAAATGTTCCTAGTATTTTTTATTTTTAAACATACCCTGTAAAAAAGGAAACTGTCCATCGATATGTGTTGCTGCCACGCCATTAGTCCCCACCTGACCATTCAATTCAGCACCACCCCCAACCCCCCAAGCCTTGCACCCACAGAGCGTCCAACGCTGTAATTCTCTCTGGACTGCAGACACATCTTCACTCTTTACGCCGGACTACTAAACTGAGGAATCAGATGTAGTTCAATGTATTTCAATGAGGTTTTGAACTTTGTTGCATAACTTGGGCATTTTAAAATATTTTTGCTCCAAATTTTCAGCATGCCTTTTTGAGGACTCCACTTTATGAACAATGGCAGTGGATTTATGCAAATCTGTCCCAAAGGTGACTTCACAGTCGCTGCATGAAATTACCTTTCAGACAGGAGCTGAACATTTTCTCCACCTTGCTTATGAAGTGGGGTCATAAGAATGTTATGTTGAAAGTTTGGGGTAAAATATTGAACAACGAAGTTATGAGCCCTCGTTGAACTTTATGAATGCAGGCTTGTAACTTTCATAATTTTCAATATTTTGACTCAAATTTTCAACATAGCCATTTCTTCACAGCACCATATGAATGTGAGAGCTATCTTTTTCAAATCTTGCCAAATGTGTTTTGCATCCCAATAGGTGATTTCATGGGTCACTGTATGAAATCACCTTTCATACAGTAGCTGAAAATGTTCTCTGCCATTATTATTCATGAGGTAATAAAAAGGCTATGTTGAAGATTAAATCCCACCAGCAGCACTGCCCCCTTTTGCCATCATGCCGATGGCTTGTCCCAGTGCCTTATTCAGTTCTTCCCTTGTGTTTGGAGGTTTGTAGATCACCCTGTGAGACAGTGGCTCCAGTTCTTGTCTCCGAGGGTGACCCACGGGACCTCCAACCCCTCTTTCCCCTGGTTCCCTTGCATTTCTGTCACTTTGATACCTTACCTCACATACAGCGCCACCGCCACCCTTCCCTATCCCTCCTGAACTGAGTGTAACCTGTTAAGACCATGTCCCAGTCATGGCTCCTTACGTAACATGACTCAGTAATTGCTACAAGACCCAGGTCTGCTTCCATCATGATGGCCTCCATGACTGGAATTCTGTTTCCAAGACCTTGAATTTGACACATGGCTTTCCACATCTTGCCCCCTCTCTGCCTGAACCCCTCCCATTCCCTCTTGTGCCCCACCTCATTTCCCCTTTCTTTTTAGCACTTTTATTCCCTTCCCCTTGTCCTCTGCTGCTCTGCTATGGCTCTCACCCTGCTCCTGAGGCTTCCCCTGGGTTGCCCTTCCCTACTGCTTCAGTCTATGGAGGGAGGCAGATTAAGTGTCCCTTTGTCTTTCTGCCACCCCTCAGCTAATTTAAATATGCATCAAAGTAACATTTAAACTGTCCACTGAGGCCTGTGGTTCCTCTCCCAGACGAATGCAGGCCATCACCTCTGTATAGACCCAAATCCCTCTAGGCTTGTCTCCAATCCCCAATTAAACTGAACCCTCCTCTGCACCATTCCTTCAACACTGAGTTATAGCCCCTGGTGTGGAGTACCCTATCCTCCTCTTGGCCATAGATGGGTAGTACCTCGGTAAATGCCACCATGCATGCTACTGGTCTTAGGCCCCTTCCTAGTTTATTTATTTATTTATTTAAATGTTTCTACCAGAGGGCACATGAACTCACCCTACACAATCCCAGCCCCATCACATGCCAGGTCATTAGTCCCCAGGTGGACAAAGACATCCAGTTCATAACTCTCTGCTCATTCAATACCTGGTATGTGTAAGTGGTGTCATTTTAGATGGTCTCCTGGTGGTGTTGGGGGTTGGGGGGAGGAGGGAGGGCTGGTGTTTTTATTTTGTGTTGGCTCACACTTGCGCTGCCAACATATTGCATTAGTAGCAGATTTGGAGGTGCGGTCACTGTTGGGCAAATGCAGGCACGCATCAGTAGGTGTGTCCTCATTCCCCAACAAGCCAGCATGCAGGCATCACACTTAGGAATAGTAATGTGGCAGGCACATCTAAGGAAAGGTTCTGCTGCAATGACAGCAAAGCTCATTATATGCTGTGGCACCTCCCAACGTGCCTTCCCTGGTGAAACATTAGAGTAAACATGGTGGCACACTGCCTGCCACAATGCTGACTCGGGATGCACAATCCCCTGTTGGCATGCCCTGACCCAGTTTATGTGCCGATGGGAAGCCCATTCTCTGTCGGTATAATGCACACCCCATCTGTTATGTGCGAGGGTGCCCAATCCCCTCGGCTCTTGCCCCCCTTGTATGTGCGACAGGTGCCCAATCCCGACTGCTAGCCCCCCAAAAAACACTCAGATGGCACACTGGCAGCCCACCCCAGCATGCCAAATGCCCCTGTAAAAAAATGGCCTACAATGTTTTGTTTTTTTAATCTGTAAAAGAAGAAAACAGTCCGCTGTCTGTCCAACTCCCTGCCCCAACCTGCACCCACCCTCTGCGCACCCTGCCTCTCCACACCCCTCTCCCCACACTTACCTCCAGAGTCTGGTGCGATGATCTTGGTGGACGGAAGGCGACTGCACTTTCAAAGCCGACCGCAAACTGAAGAAATGCCGGTAAGCTGTATAATGGCATAGATAGTGTTTTACAACTTTTGGTGCATATCTCGGCATTTTTTTAATTTTGCACAAATTTTCAACATGGGGTTATTGGGGTCCCTCCCTCATAAATTCAGTCACTGTCATGGCATTATTCCGGTCCGAGGTGATTTTTGCAGTCACTGCGTGGAATCACCTTCGGGTTAGTCTTAAACAACAGTGCCACTGTTCATAGGGGCTCAAAAGCCTATGTTGCAAATTTGGTGAAAAAATGCAAAAATGGCTGTTTACGAGTGTGCGTTGTGCTGTTTCCACGCCGCGATTATGCTTCGTGAATCTGTAATATTTTCCTCCAGATTTTCAAAATTGGCATTTTGCACACCTCCTTATGAACAGTACAGCTGTCATTTTACATATCCGGCGAAATGTGTTTTCGCATGTCGGTGCAGAATAGCGTGGTTGCTGCGAAATCAGTTTTCGGACAGTTTGAGAAAATGACGGTGACACTGTTCATGAGCAGCTTATCCTAAATGCCGATGTTGAAAATTTGGTGATGAAAGTCCATAAACACGCACCTTTTGTAACTTCGCAAATTTGCAATATTTTCATGCCAGATTTTCAACACTGGCACTTTTCCACACTTTCTTATGTACAGTACAGTTGTCATTTTCACAGCCTGCCCAAAATATGTTTCCGCACCTGTGGCACACAATGGCGTGATCGCTGTGGAAATCAACTTTGGGACAGATTAACAAAATCACAGCACCACTGTTCAAGAGGGAAGGTCCCAAAATGCCTATGTTGAAAATGTGGCTAAAATATCCCAAAAATAATTGGGTTACGGACGTGTGTTGCGAGGTTCTAGGCATGCTTATGACTTCACCAATTTTCATATTTTCACTCCAGATTTTCAACGTTGCCATTTTTTTATGCCTCCTGATGAACAATACAGTTGTCATTTCACATCCTGCCAAAAATGTGTTTTCATCCCTGTCAGCGCCAAATGGCATAGCAGCTGTGCAAAACCACCTTTCAGCTAACAAACTGATTATGCCACTCTCCATGAGGTGGGGTCACAAAAAGCCTATGTTGAAAATTTGGGTAAATACCAGCAAACGCCTACAGCGTTAGGGTTTCCAACTGTAACACCCCACCCTGTAGAGACTGCCAAGCGTCAGGGTGTGACTTGGGATCATTGGCTGTAATGCTCACGCCATTCCACCCCACCCCCACCCTGCAGCCAGTGACAGGCATCGGGTATGCCTTGGAGTGTTCGCCCTAAAGTTCACCCCATTCTCTTATACTGCACCTGTCTCAGCATGTTTCCTTATGGAATAGGGTAGAATAAGGCCCAAGACCCCAAAGCACACCATGACACTCATCAGTGTCTACAGGGTAGAGTGAGGCCCATTCTCCTATACTGCATCTGTCTCAGTGTATTTCCTTATGGAATGGGGTAAGTATAAGGCCCAAGCACTCAAAGCACACGCACACTTGTCAGTGTCTACAGAGTAGGGTGAGGTAAAATGGCATGAGCATTATAGCTGACACCCCACAGGCACACCAGCGCCTGTCAGTCTCTGCAGGATGGGGGTAGGGTTAGCGTCAGTTCCATACTTCACTGCCATTCCTATTGCCATCTCTAACTCCTGCACTACCAATGCCAATGCCAATGCCAGCGAGACAACAGGTATCACCCGATATCAATACTACCACCTCTTTCTAAGGCCCTTGAACGCTTGGTGGCGGACCAACTTTCAGACTACCTGGAAAAGCACAACATCCTATGTACTCAGCAGCATGGATTTAGGAAAGGGCACAGCACATCGACTGCCCTACTTGAATTCTCAGGAGCAATCCACAATGCCATGGACAAAGGAAACCTAACTGGAGCAGTCTACATTGACTTAACCAAGGCATTTGATACAGTACACCATGGCCTACTTATCAAACAACTACTATCCCTAGGGCTCTGAGGGTCCTGGTGACTGGGTAAAAATTACCTTGCTCAGCGCCTCAATCTGTAAAATAGCTGGAGTTCTCTCAGACTCAAAACCGTTCGATCAGGAGTTCCCCAGGGATCCATCCTGGGCCGCCTCCTTTTCAGCCTTTTCCTAAACTCCCTCCCCAAATCCTGCCCTGAACAAATAATCCTCTATGCCGGCGATGCCATGATTCTTGCCACTCATAAAGATCCGACCTCTTACGCCTCAACCTTCAGCATGCTTTTTCCAAAGTTGAGATGTGGTTCCTTGAACATAAGCTGGTTCTAAACCACAAAAACTAAATCCATGCTCTTCTCTAACCCAAGAAACAAGAAATGGCAAGTCCCACTCACCATTAATACATACCTGGAAAATACCCTTGAACAAGTGCCAATTTTCAAATATCTTGGAATCAACTTTGATCAAGGCTTAACCTTGCAACCTCACATTGATAGTACAGCAAAAACTATTAATCAGCTTAATTGGGATTCTGTATCGGAACCGACAGCTCTTTACCCATTCTGCACTGAGGATTGCCATCCAATTCTCTATCATCTCAGTCGTTGACTATGGCTTAGTTATATATGGATCTGCCACTACTACAACACTTAGTCACATTACAGCATCCCTAAATAAGGCCTGTCGGCTGCTCACTGGTGCACATCGACTTACCCACACATGTGAACTCTGCTGACTCAGGTTGGTTGCAACTCTCAAACGGATAAAATTACCTTACCTGCCTGATGGCGAAAAAATCCTCTCTGGGCCTCACTCCACCCTGTATGCAAGACCTGTATGCCTGCGCTAGCGCCCGCTTTACCAGAAGATCAGAACACCAGCCTCTCCAAGTCCACCGACGCGGACTTCTCAGGGACAAAGATCATTTGCCCATCGTGCCCCAGCTGGCTAAATGCCCTCAGCACTCATATTACTGTCTCCACCCTCTAGGTATTTTCAAATCAAGGCTGTTCTCTCACCTTGCCACCTCCAGCTCCTGTGACTGCCTGATTAAACCTCCTATTTTCTCACTACCCACCCTGATCCGTTATTTGACAAAGACATGTTTGGGAAACCTTTTCTCCTGCTATTGTCTGCTCCCCACGCTTTCACTTACCCTCTCTGTTCTGGACTTTTCCCTATTTGTTTCTCCTAATCTGCATGACCTCTTTCTTGTAATAATAATGTGATTATTGATATCTCATGTCCTTTTGCACAAATGATTTGATATGTATTTGTATATGTTTTCTTGCTCTTGACACAACACAAATTGTTGTGTTATCTATGTAACCTTTTTACTGTACCTAATTGTTGTGGAATCTTTGTAAAAGAGCCTCTGGCTCAAAGGTAGTAATTCCTAAAACAATAAACTAAACTAAACAACATTCGGCACTGATAAATGCTTGTTTTATTTTATGCTTGTAGGGTTCTGCTATCTTGTCTATTAGTAGGGTGTCCTGTCTTTACTCTGGTTAAATATTTTTGTTTTTCTTATTACACTTATTATGCCACTCTGCAGTTTGATAATGTTGATCCATTATCGCTGGGGAGTTTTTGGGGGTGGGGTTTATGTCCTTAATTGTTATTATTGCTGTTGTGTTTGGACGTTGGTTTTACTTTTTGAAAATTCAATTAAGTATATTAAATCTGAAAAAAGACATCTAGTCCCCCCACCGTAACTGCCACCCTAGCAATCCTTAGGATCTGCTGTCCTTCTCTCCTAGCTATGGCACCAGGTGGGCACCTAACCTCCTCTCCCCTTCCTGTTCCCAAGTCTACCGCCTTACAACTAAGTCCCTTACCAGAAGCTGCTTTTCCTCTGCTAGGGTCCTCTCCTCACACCTTGGGATCTCCCTTCAGAGGACTCCACATCCTCCCATGCCATCTACCCCAGGTGCCTTCTCTCAATTGTCACATCCTGCCAGAATGGAGTTAGAGTTTTGTGGTGGCACAGGCTGAGGAATGTGCCCTGATCTGCCACCCACCCTACAGGAACCCAGCAAGGTCCAGCTGGCCCTCTTCTTCCTATGCAACCTCTGGGACAATGATGGTAGACTCGGTGGCCCTAGGTGGGGCAAGAGGTCCTTGGATCCTAGCCGACTCAGCTCAGAGACCAGCAACCTCCTCCCTCAACCCACAGAGGTGCATGCAGATAGGACAGCACCTCATTCTCAGAATGTCTCATGGAAAACTGCAGCTCCACAACCATTGCACTGCACCATTCCTGTAAGTGAGTTTATGTATGACTACCAACTGTTTTCAAATGTACCTTGCTCCTATTGTCTCCTTCCTGTATTTGTTTCTTTTCTACCTACTTTCTCTATTAGTATTTGCTTATCCCTACCTTATTGTTACATGGAAGGTTACTTGTTTTCCCATTTATTCACTTGCTACACCAACCTACACCTTCTGTTACTATTTACTTTATTACCTCACCCTACCCTAGTTAGTGTGTTATTTGTTTTCCCTTTATTCTCTTGATATCTCTGGCAATATCTCACTCTGTACTCCTTTGCTTCTTCTTCTTTCTTTTAATTAACCTCCCACTTTGCCCTTTCTTTTCAGTTATTACACCTTACACAAGATAGGGCGTCTCCTGTATTCCACATACAGCTGCTAACTGCTTGTTTCTATCCCAGCAGATGCTCACTGCTTCACCACCTGTAGCTATCTAAACTGGGAACAGTTAACCAGAAGGACCCTTACCTTCTCTTTTCTGTCTGGCAGAGCCCCTGTTATCTGCGGTCATCTGCCAGTTCTCATGTGTCTGTCTGTATGTAGTGCTCTGTGAGGGCATGACTTTAGTGCTGTGTATATGTGCATGTCTGTGTGTAGGGCATTACTTCTGTGCTCTTTCATATGGTGCTGTCTGGGCATATAGCGATGTATGTGTGTTCGTATGTAGTGTTGTCTGTTGTTTGGTTCTGTCTCCCAACTCTGTGTGTGTGTGTGTGCATGTGTGTGTGTGTGTGTGTGTGTGTGGGCGTGTGCGCATACCATGTATGTATCACCCCACATACTTACTGGAATATTTTTAGGGATGGAAAACAGCTGGTTTGTTTAGTCCACTGGTTCTGTGAACCTGGAGAGAGGCTAAAGTGCTATACAAGGCATTCTATCAACTATTGTGTGTGTGATGACTCCTTTCACGTTTACCTTTTCTTAAACATCTTCTCAACTATTTTTTACCATTTATGCTCTTATCTGGTTTCATGTAGTCTCATAGAAACATAGACTTTGACGGCAGATAAGGACCACTCTGGCCCACCTATTCTGCCCATTTCCCTACCTATTGGATAAGCTGCAGATCCTAACCAACAGCCTACTTCCTCCTACCCCCCACTATAATTGCCTTATGTCTATCCATGTATTCTTGAATTCCCCTCTATTTTTATTGACCTACTCAGGAAGGCCGTTCTCGTCAATCACCACTCTCCATGAAAAAATACTTCCTCACTGTTGTTCCCTGAGCTGTCCCCTCTATCTTTAAATTGTGCCCCTTGTTCTTGCACATGTCTTTTCTGAAAGATGCTACTGTCTTGACTTTGTTGATTCCCTGAGACACTTGAAAGTTTCTATCATGCCTGCCCCCCTTTCCTCAAGGGTATACATATTAAGCTCTTTAGTCTCTCCTCATATTGCTTCTGGTGCAGACCCTACACCATTTTAGTTGCCCACCTCTGGACTGCCTCCATCCTGTCTATGTCCTTGTGGAGATGGGGTCCCCAGAACTGCATGCAGTACTCAGATGTGGTCTCACCAATTGTCTGTACAGAGGGATAACAAGTTCCTGTTTTCTACTGATGATGCCTCTCCTGTGCATACCAGTATCCTTCCAGCCCTCCTTACTGCCTTCTCACATTGCTTACCTACCTTAAGGTTGTCTGATATGACTAGCCCTGGGTCCCTTTCCATTTTGTTGTTGCTAGTAACCCCCCATTTGTGTACTCCTCCCTGGGTTTTGTTTCCCAGGTGCATTACTCTGCACTTCTTTGCACTGAATCTAAGCTGCCATACTTTTGACCATTCCTCCAACCTTGCCAAGACCCTTTTCATCCTTTCCATCCCCCTTGTGTATCAACCCTGTTGCAGATCTTTGTGTCATCTGCAAAGAGGCATACTTTTCCATCCAGCCCCTCTGCAATGTCACCTATAATAACATTAAAGAGGACCGTCCCAGTACTGAACCCTGTGGTACCTGCCTAGTAACCACCCTTTCTTCAGAGTGTACTCCATTTACTATCACCCTCTGCATCCTGTTGTCCAGCCAATTTGTTACCCAGGCAACTACCCTGGGACCCACCCCAGGCTGGCTAACTTGTTTATTAATCTTTAGTGTGGGACTATGTCAAATGACTTGCTAAAGTCTAGGTAGGCCATGTCCACAGCCCTTCCTGGTCTACAACTGTGGTCACACAGTCAAAGAAATCTATTAGATTCATCTGACATGACCTTCCTGCTGTGAATACATGCTGCCTTGGATCCTGTGCTCCACTGACCTCTAGGTACTCAACAGTTCTTTCTTTCAGAAGTGATTCTATCATTTTCTTACCACTGAGGTCAAACTAACAGGTCTGTAGTTTCCAGCCTCTGCCTTGCTCCCACTTTTGTGAAGGGGACTCACATCTGCCCTCCTCCAGTACTCAGGTACCATACCATCCTCCCTTGATTTGTTAAAAGGGTAGTCAGTGGTGTCACTGGGTCTCCTTAGTTCTTTTAGAATTCTAGGGTGGATCCCATCAGGCCCCATTGCTTTGTCCACCTTGAGTTTAGGAGTTCTTTCAGGACCCTTTCTTCTGTGACTGGGCTGGTATCGACCCCCTGTCCAGAGTGCTTCTATTGTTTGATTTAGGTAACTACCCTCTTCTTCTTTGTGAATACTGAACAAAGTATTCATTCAGTGTCACTACCTTTTCACTGTTACCTTCTGCCCACCTCCCTTTATTAGGCCTCACTGTCCCTCCTCTGGTCTTTCTTCACTCTCAACTGTACCTATAAAAGGTTTTATCCCCTTCTTAACTGAGTTGGCTATTTTTCCTCAGTTTGAGCCTTTTGCTATTCTGACTGCCATCCCCATTTCCTTCTGCTTTAACAGATACAGTTCTCTGTCCTGCTCTTTCTGTGATTTCTTATACTTCCTGGATGCTATCTGTTTCACCATAACCTTCCCTGCCACCTCTTTTGAGAACCATAGTGTTTTTTACTTTTTGTTTTGTTTATTTGCATCTCACAAAGGCTTGTTGCCTCTGTGATGGCAGTTTTATTTTTTCCCATTGTTCTCTCACCCTCCTTCCTGCCCATTTGCTAGTACATTCCTTAGGCACTCACTCATTTTGCCAAAGTCTTCCTCCTAGAGTCCAGTGCCCTTGCTTTTGAATGGCTTGACTCTACAGCTATGTTTATCGTGAACCACACTGGTGGTTGCTGTTTCAAGATGGCTACCCACTTCTAAATCTGTGATCCTTTTCCATCCCCATTTGAGAGTACCAGGTCTAACATTGCTTCCTCCCAAGTGGGTTCCAACACTAGCTGACTGAGGCATGCCCCTGTAGGGCATCGGAATGACCCTGCTCTTGGATGTGGCTGCAGCAAATGTGCTCCAGTTTACATCTGGCATATTCAGGTTCCCAATCAGCAATATCTCTCCTTTTTCTGCCATTCTAAGGATGCCTTCTATCATTTCCTTGTCCATTTCCTCCCCTGAGTCAGGGGTCTGTATACAACTCCAGTGCAGATTGTGGTGCCATTTCCTGTCTCCAAAGTGACCCACAGTGCCTCCCTCCTCCCAATTTATCCTTTAGTTTCATTGCTTTGATCCTTTCTGTTATGTAGAGAGCTATTCCTCCTCTTTACCCTCCTGTCTCTCCTGTAGATTATATATCCTGGTATGCTGACATGCCAGTCATGGTTTTCATGTACCATGTTTCTGTGACTGCCACGGTATCCAGGAGTCCCTCCTCCATCAAGGCCACAAGTTCAGGAAGCTTGTTACCCAGACTATGGGCATTGGTACTCATCGCCCTCCATTTTTTTGATGGCTTTACCCTTTTAGTCCCATCCCTGCCCTTACTGCCTTTGCCTTTTCTCCATTTACCTCTGTCCTGCTCCCTATCAGCATCTCTACCTAGGTGTTTACCTCGCTAACTGCAGTACAAGTCACATTAAACTGTTCCACCAGTGAGTTGGTTTTAGCATTGATTTTTATAGTTGCCAATGCATTGGCAACTCATATTGTATCATTGTTAATGCTTAACTGGCTCAAGAGCAATGTTTGTAAAATGTTTTGCAATTCAATTGGAAAGTATCTACAGTTCGGTCAAAATGCAATGTAGAACTAAGTTTCAACTCTTAAGAAACCTTTTGTGCAGGGCTTTGTACTGATTCAGCATCACTTAGAGTGCCTCCCCATGGCTAGTTTAAAAGCTTGCCAGTAAAGCATTTAAACCTCTCACCCAGGAGCTTGGCTTCCTCCGGACAGATGCTGGTGTTTCTGGATTGCAGCCAAATCATCATTTCTAAATGGTATATAACATATAATAATGTACAGTACAGTTTGTCATGTTTCCCAACCAGCCCTAGACTCACCCTACCTCTGCCACCTTTAGGCTGGCCTGGGCTGGCCCCTCCCTGCTGGACAGCGTTCCCTCATTCTGGGCCATTTTGTTGATTAATGTCTGATGTCTGGCTCCCAGTTTTCCTGGCCGCCACCCCAGTGTCATTCCTCTGCCTACTGCCTGAGATCTGTAGACTCTCAACCTCTCCTGGAATGCAGCTTTTCCTTGGGCATGGGCCACCTGACTTTTGCAGTTTATGCCTCTGAATTCTAGAACTCCTGCCTCCAAACATGAGTTGCTCTCCCAGTCACTCAATGTTTTACAGAGCTCTTAAGGACTACTTACTTCTTGCAGGTCCTTGCTACTGTCCCTGATGATGGCCAGTTCTAACTACTTTTGTTGATTTGCACTGTGCACTTTCCTTTTAATTTTGAAAATATTGCTAAGTATGTTCTCTGTGACTTTACTTAGCCCTGGGAGGACAGTGGGACCAGCAAACAAAAGATCAGAGCTTATAAAATCTCTAATATACACTGTAGGCTAATGATTCTACCACTGCCACGCCCCAGCTCTGACACCAGCTGCAGGGATTCTGGGATTTCTGGTTACAGCAAACATCAATATGGGAGTCAGCAGAATCATCCTACTACAATATACTGTATTGTTGTAAACAGTAAGTAAAACAAAATGTTTTTGCACAAACTGCAATTTAGGACCAGCCCTGCACTTGGGTGTAGATTTTAGTGCTGAATGTTCCACTTTAATTAAATTGGAATTACGCTGTTCTTTCACGGAGAATGACACAAGAAAACTTAATGACATGAAGTGTATACATACTGTAAATCTGAAGTTTTTAAAGCTTTTGACAAAAGGCAGCATAAAATATTAATTTATAAAATGAAAGGGAGAGAATTTTACAGGAAAAGTACCACAACAGGTACATTACCGACTGGATGATAGAAAACTAAGGTCCCACTATCCCTCTGCACATCTCGGTATTGATGGCTGCTCCATTCTTCACACTGACTCTGTCAAATACCTTGGGGTGACACTTGACCCCAGCTCAACCTTGGTCGCCACATCCCCAGTGTGTGTCAAGCTTTAACTGGAAATTGGGTCTGGCTTACAGGGTGAAGAATAATCTTACCTCGCTGCTCCCTTGCATTGGCCAGAGGTGTGTTTCTTCCATCTCTATGTTATGGGCTCCTTTTGTTTGCCCATACTACCAAGGTCCACCTCACTAGGTGGACTGTAGCTCATAATAACATCTGCTGTTTTGCGCTTGCAGCCCCTTATCTTACTCTACCATTGTGATCTGCATAGCAAGCTGAATTGGCTCTCTCATCTAGCCACATGAACTTTGTCTTGGGCTGCTTCACTGGCAAGGTCCTGGGCACTGGCACCCCCGGATTGGCGGAGCTCCTCATGCCTGCTGTCCCCACTGCCTACTCCCTAAGGTCGCTGGGCCCTGCCATCCTTAAGGTTCCTGTGTCTTATACCCAATTGGGGTACAGGATTTTGCATCCTGTGCCCTGAGATTATGGAGCTCCTTTCCTGTTCAGGTCAGGTCCTCCCTCCCAGGCATGTCTCTATCCTCCCTATGGAAGCACTGAAGCTCTCCTCAGTATGTGACTGTCGCAGACCTCCTGAGTACCCTGGTCCCTGTACTGTATTTGAGCATATCATCTCATGTACTTGGCTTCAGCCCTGCTGTTGTTGCCTGCCCACCTGGGTGTGGCCCTGTGTAAAGTGTGTCAGTCCTATATATATCTGTATTTATTGCTAGGAATTTTGCTTTAGAAACCCTGTACTGTTTCACATTTGACAGTGTCCACTGTTATAACCTCAGCGATCCTACTATGTGTGCTATGCTTCTTCTGACTTCAGTGTATCTGCCTTACTTGCTTCAATTTATACTCTGAATGTTCTTTTAATTTCCTGTACTCTTCCAGGTCATTGCCTGAAAGTAGGCATATGTTTTGTCTAGTGTACTTACCTGGTTAACAAAAGCTAAATAAATAAAGAGCCATTTGCACCATGCAAAACATAGTGCTGTGTGAGAAATAGTACATGACCATCGGGGCATCATATTCATACAGGCAGCATGCCCCATCCAGTGTGTGCTGCCTGTATGAAATAAGACTGTAATAGTGTCGCACAAAGAAGAAAAGTCTTCATACTTACTGCAATTTCCTTTCTGTTAGCTCAATATTGTCAAAGGGTAGTCAGTACATATGGGTAATGTGTACCCTACTAGGGAAATGGCACAGCCCAAGGCTACAACCAGCATAGAAATCCTGTGCACACGAACATTCCCAACAGCAGCAACCTCTAGTCACTGTTGTCTTTGCAGTGCCCCTAATTACGTAAGAGTAAACTCATATAGATTATACTGCTTATCTTGCAATGAACCAATACACATAAAGTGTTGGAATACTCATACTATTTCCTAAAAAGAAGATACAATAAATGACTCCATACCCCATCTGAAGAGTGGGAGGCCAGAAAAAAGGTTAATCTTCTGCTTCTTTCTTGTGATGGAGCTTCTTTAAAGTACTGAACCAACTAGAAAGAGACCTGTCAAAGGAATTAATAAAAAGGTAACACTGGAAGGAACTTCAAGCAGTGTAATCACTAACCTGTGACAAGGAGCCACCCTGTGGTTCATAAAAATCGAAATCTGTTAATCTACGTGCCTGTAAGCAGTATTTAGATGTGGAACCCTTCCCTCAATTTTTTAATCATCAGCAGTTAAATCATAGAAGGATGTTGAAACATATGTACAATCAAAAAGACTTATTCAGAACACAGCGGACATCGCAGTTCTGGCATACGGTTTACCATGTCAAGACGGCTATGGAGACATCCCGACAGCGACAGCCACAGCCACATTGCCAAGTGTCAGCAATGCAATGTCGGGATGCCTCCTGTATCCATCGGGAGCTGTGCCCCTGAACACCCCCATGTGGGGCTCCACCCCACAACCCCGGTCTCTAGGATTACAACCCGAGTCAGAGTTGGACTTGGGGGTGGTGCGAAACACCCTGCGAGGCAATCCCCTGGCATGCGGAGACCATCCACAGCAGGCGGATTTTGGCCAAACCCTGTTGCTGTGGTGGTCTTGCCATCAGGGTTTCGATGCGCGACAGTATACCCTGGCATACTGACAATATTCTCAGTTAGGAGCCATGTTCCTGGAAGGGCCACATTGACAATGTTGGAGCTAATAGGAAAAGAAATGATGGTAGGTATGAGGAAATTCTTCCTTCTGTAGTGCTCCACATTGACAATGGGTAGTTAGTATGTACGGTTAGGGTTCTAATAAGCAGCTATTATCCAAATGGGGTGGGATATTGTCCAGTATGCAAACTGCAAAAGAAAGAAAAAAGGAATTTACTTGTTAGCTCTCACCTGCAAAATCCTGTGACCAAAGGCCACATCAGCAATAGAAAAAGTCACAGAAGGAAACTGATATGGACAATTACAGGAACAAACTCAGGGAGGCAGGAAGGCCATTCAAAGGACCAAAGCATAAATTGAGGAAAGGATAGCCCAGGAGTCAAGAAGGGAGATACAACCTTCTATAAGTACATGAGGGAAAAGAGAAAGAGAAAGGAGGAATAGTCAGATTAGCAGCACAAGATGACCACATGGTAGAAGAAGACAAACTCAAACAAGAAGGGTTGAACAAATTCTTTTGCTCGTATTTACAATAGAAGAGAGTGGTAAAGGACCTCCACAAAGCAGATGGAACACAATAGCAAGGAGGCTGACACTAGCCCCTTCACAAGGAAAAGGGTCTAGAAGAACTGAAGAAACTTAGGGTCGATAAGGTAATGGGATCAGATGGTGTTCACCTGAGGGTGTTGAAGGAGCTAGGGAAGAAATTGCAGCACCACTAGCAGAACTATTCAAGTAAATCACTGAAGAGTGGTACAGTACCTCAGGACTGGAGACCAGCAACAGTAGTGCTCTTGCACAAGGGAGGAAGCTGAGAGGATACCAGAAACTATCGCCCAGTCATCCTAACCTCTATAGTGGGAAAAATTAAGGAGGCACTACTAAAAGAGAGAATAGTGGAATACTTGAGGGAAAATAGAAAAGTAGACCCTAAGCAACATGGCTTCCCAGCAGGTTGATCATGTCAAACAAATCTGACTCATTTCTTTGACTGGATTACCAAAACAGTAGACCAGGGTGGTGCAGTGGACGAGTGTACATAGACTTCAGCAAAGCTTTTGACACTGTCCCCCACAGGAGACTGGGAAACAAACTAGAGCACACAGGGTTAGGGCATAAGATAGTTAACTGGGTTGAGAATTGACTACAGAATAGGAAGCAGAGAGTCTTGGTCAATGGGGTTTTGTCATAAGAGGGATGTGACCAGCTGACGCTACAGGGATTGGTGCTGGGTCCCATTCTCTTCAACATCTTCATCAGTGACATCATAGAAGAATTGGAGGAGGGTGCATGTTTGCAGATGATACAAAGCTCTGCAACAGGGTGGATACACAGGAAAGGCCACAAGCATGGTAGCTGACTTCAGGAAACTAGAGGGAATGGTCAAAACACTGGCAGTTAAAATGTAGTGCCAAGAAATGTAAGGTCATGCACCCAGAAAGTGAAAGCCAGAGGTAAAGTACACTCTGGATGGGCACCAATTAGAAGTGACAAAGATGGAAAGGGACCTGGGTGTACTCATCACCAGTGACTTCAAAGTCACAAAACAGTGCACAAATTGCTGCACAGAGAGCAAGTGGCATCCTCAGATGTATAGGTAGGGCATTACAAGAAAGCAAGAGGTAATCATGCCACTGTGCAGATCCTTGGTAAGGCCACACCTGGAGTACTGTGTCCAGTTCTGGAGGCCACACCTGAATAGGACATAGACAGATTAGAGACAATGCAGAGAAGGGCTATTAAAATTATGCAAGAGCTGCACCATGAGACATGAAACTAGGCTTAAGGTACTAAATTTGTACACACTAGAACAGAGAAGAAATAGAGGAGACATGACAGAAACATTCAAATATGTCAAGGAATAAACAAGATGGATAATCTCTTCCAGGTAAACAAAGGAACTCAGACATGGGGGCAAACTTGAGTCTGGTGGGAGGCAAATTCAGGAGCAGCTATAGAAAGGACTTCTTCACGGAGAGGTTGATAGTCTCATGGAACAGCCTGCCGGCACAGGTGGTGGCAGCTAAAACATTAAGAAAATTTAAACTAGCATGGGATAGACAGCGTGGATAGCTTGGCTTGAACAATTAAAGGGAGAGGATAGCCACCTTGAGCAGACTAGATGGATCAGATGGTCCCCATTAGTGATGCACAGATACCACTTTTTATCTCGGATTACAGGTCCTGGTATTTTTGGATTTTGAACCTTCAGTTTCGGTTCACCATCAGTTTGATAGTAAAAAGGCAATGCATTCATTACACATATATGAAATAATAATGTTATATTTATTAAAAACTTGTATTTAGCATATTTACTATTTGATATTGCACATCGTTGCACCATTGCACTTTATTATGACACGCTTTAAAATGCAAAAATAGACTTAGATGGGGGTGGGGCAAATACTAAATTACAAGTGGCCACAGTATGTGTTACTAAATTTCACAATTTCACTACTGACAACAGATTTGAAGTTTTGTAACAGATTTTGTTTAAAGAAAATCAACATGTTTGCATCTCTGTCGATAAGCGAGAGTGACGTTCTGTAATAATGTCCCCGTAACACTAAAAGTTTGTTCACTGGGAACGCTACTAGGTGGAGCTGACAGGTAGCATTTTGCAAGTCTGGAAAACGCGGAAGCTGGAGATGGTGAATTTCCTAGTAATGTATGGCATCAGGTGTTGTTTTTTTGGGGAGCAAATGTTCAGATAGGTATATCTCAAATCTCAGTATTTTTGAAGTGACCTCTGCATTTTCAACAGCTGTGGGGAGAAGGTATGTCTCAGTAAAATGTTAAGATTTGATATTACAAAATTAGACAAAGCTTACAACAGCAAAAAAGAACTAACTAAAGCACTTCTGTTCCTGTGGCACAGCATTACACTGTGTAAAGGTGTCCCATGGGTCCTCAGCCTCACACTCAGGCTCCAGTGTGGTTTCTGGTCATACATCCTCGTTATTCTGGGCTTGAAATTATTGAGTTCATCAACTAGTTCTTTGACAACAGCGCTGGCAAATGATTTGCCTCTGTCCATTCCAAAACATGCAATTTGTAATGGGATCAAGAAATGAAGCCGCTACTAATTCCTTCGATGTTTATAATGCTTAAGTCGAGTGTCCATAGCCACCAACAGAGCTTTGCACATAGATAGTAAGCCAGGTATCTTAATGTTCTCAATTGCATGATAAAGAAGTGGGGATTATGTCTGACACACAAGCTGACTGCAGGCTTAACCTTCTAGTCTCATGCTTGAAGGCTTTAATATGCAGCACAATTTGAAGATGGGGGGGCTCAGAGGTAATTTAAGGAAGTATTTCTTCACAGAAAGGGTTGTGGATGCATGGAACGGCCTTCCGGAGGAGGTTGTGGAGTCAAAATCAGTGGAATTCAAGCATGCATGGGATAGTCATAAGGCAATTCTGGGGTGGGGTAGAAGAAGTAGGCTGCTGGTTAACTAGGATCTGCAGCTTATCCAGTAGGTAGGAAATGGGCAGACTGGGTGGGCCAGCGGTCCTTATCTGCCGTCAAATTCTATATACTTTCAGCTAGCGCCCATTGTGTAGCGCTCAGGTTCGGTTCTCAGTTTCTGAGGCGTATATAGGAGGACTCGCCTCTGCTCTATCAGTCTTTCTAACATGTAGTAACTGCTATTCCACCTGGTTGGAACATCTTGAATTAGTCTGCATACAGGCACTTGAAGGCTTTCTGTAAATCTGTTAGCTTTTCTGTTGCACTGCTGGAGTGTTTAAAATGCCCCACTATCGCTCTCCCAACAAAAAGCAAGTCTTCACAGAACTTTATTCCATAATGGCATCTTGGATGATCAGCTGCAGAGTATGTGCTAAGCACCCTCGCTTGGAACACCACTTAACTTCATTGCCTTGTTATGTTAGGGCCAAGTATCCCTAATGACCAAGTGCCTTTGACTGGCTTGCAGACCCCAATTATCTAGAACTTACACAAACTCTCTGCATAAATTTTCACCTGTGTGCCTTTCTGTTAAATGCTTAATCTCCAACATAGCACCTCTGCGCTTGTAATTTCCATCTATCCAATGCAGAGTGATTAAGAGGCATGATTCAGTGGAATGCTCTGCAGCCCATGTATCAGTGGTGAAACTAATTGCTTGAACAGATTGTAGTTCACTAATTAACTTCAAACTGACTTTTCAAACATGGCTGGGATAATATTATCTGAGAAATACCTCCTCGAAGGTGCCACATACCTTGGCTCTAACACTGAAAGGAGCCTTTAAACCCCAAGTTATCAACAATGGCATAGGGCTGTTCATCCAAAGCAATCATCTCTGCTTTGCTTTCTGTGATATATTTAGCCCTTGCATGCTCAGTGGAAAAGGAAGGGCTTGGGCTAAACAGGATTCAAGTGTCAGCTACTCTTCTTAATTCTTTTTGCTGGTGGCTCATGGAACTCATCTTTACAAAGCTGTGCAAGCTTTGCTTTCTGCTAATAGCTCTGCATGCTCTGCTTTATGCTTATTTTTCAAATGATTTAAAGACTTTGTGTCCCATAACGTTTAACAGATGAACCCCGACTTATTAAAGTAGGTGCAGTACCCAGAATACATTTAGTTTTAGAATCCATGTCAGCGACAAGATAGAAATACTGCCAGACTAAGCTCTTTTGAGTCATTTTGAAAAGCGTAAAACAATACAGAGCAGCGCCCATGAAAAGTGGAAAATCCGACCGATCGGATCATCTGATCAGATATCTGTGCATCACTAGTCCCCATCTGCCGACACTATCCTTATGTTCTTATGTTCTTATGAAGATCCAAACTATATGGCTTGGGGAATGTGGATGGAGGACCACATTGCTGACTTGCACAGTTCTAAGATAGATGCCTTACCTTTCTCCGCCCAGAAGGTGGCCATGGATTTGATGGAATGAACCTTGATGAGAAGTGGAGCCCTCTTCTTTACCGCAACAAAAGCGCTTGCAATGCATGTCCTCCCCACCTTGTCAGGGTGACCTTGGAGGCTATCTGTCCTTTCTTTGCTGCTTTGAAAAGTATGAACAACCTATCCTATTTCCTGAACTCCACAGTTCATTTAAGATATGTCCTAACTGCCCCACACAAATCTAAGTTGTGCAACTCTTTTCTCTTGGGTGAGTTGGCTGCAAACAAAAGGATGGAAGACAGATTTTCAGATTCATGTGAAAGCTGCATTGCCTCTGGGTTTGGTTGCAGAATGGGACCTTGGGAGAGAAAGTCCTCCAATTGGAAGATAAAACGAAGGTGTTGAGCTACAGTCACTAGGTTGGAGAACCAAGTATTTCTGGGCCATTCTGGAGCTATCACAAGAAAACTTCCTTCTAAGTGACTTATTTTGCATATGACCTTGGGAGAAATGGCCAGGAATGCATATGCTCTGTAAAAATTCCACATCTGTCACAGAGCATCCACTGCCTCTGCCTGTGAACACTAGTATTGACTGAAGAACCACTGCGGGATCATTCTGGCTGGAGGTGAAGCGGTCGATGTGTGGATGACTGAACCTTCTGCACCAAAAGGTCGAACACATCTAGGCTCAGCATCTACTCACCTGGGCATTCTTGAAGCTTAGCCAATCGGTCTGAGTGTTCAACCCCCTGCCAAGTGATCCACCAACAGAGAGAAAAGGTTCTCCTGTGTCAACAGTAGCAGATCAGTTTCTTCTCTTTGCATCTCTCTGCTCTTTGTGCCTCCTTGATTGTTTATGTACACCACCATGACAGCATTGTCCGACCTTATTTTCATGGCTTTTGCCTGTACCAGCTCATGAAAATGAAGGACAGCCAAGTGTACAGACCTCATCTCCAGGACGTTGATGCGTAGGAGCTGTTCCTGCACTCCCAAGACCCCTGAATGGGAAGATGGCCCAGAACTTCACCCCAGCTGACAGACTGGCATTGGTTGTCAGGATCAACTGTGGGGAACTTCCAAGGGGACCCTTTGCTTAGGTTCTCTAAACTCACCCACCAATTCAGAGACTGTTGAAGGAGCAAGGAAACTGGAATCCTGGCCTGATAATCCTCTGAGTCCGGGTCCCAGACTGCCAGTAACTTGATCTGAAGAGGTTACATGTGTGTAGCCCACAGGATTAGTTCTATTGATGCCATCATGAGACCCAGAATCCACAGTAGACTGTGAGCTGAAGCCAATGATTGGCCTCAGCCATTGAACCTCTCATATCAAGGCCTCCCTCCTGGCTGCTGAGAGGGAAGACTTTCCCCTGCCTATCCTGAACACCACTCCCAGGTGTTCCATGGCCTGAGAGAGAGAGAGAGAGAGAGGGCTTTTCTCCTGATTGACTACCCAACCATGGGACTCCAAAACCTCCAGGGCCCTGGTTACTGACTCTCTGCCAGAGTGGCAGAAGGCACTCAAATGAGCAAGTCATCCAGGCAAGGATAAACATGATGTCCCTCCTGCCGGAGTTGTGCTATCAGAACTATAAACGCCTTTTGCAAACACTCTATGGGCTGTTGCCATCCCAGAGGGAAGCACCTTGTAGTGAAAGTGTTGCCCCAATACCAAGAACCTGAGAACTTCTGATGATCGACTGCCAAATGGGAATATGGAGATATGCATCCTCAGATCTATGGATGCCAATAATCCCCTGGCTGTACAGCCTAGATGATACACCATGAGTTTTCCATCTTGAAAGTTGTTTGGTGAATAAACTTGTTTAGGTGTTTCAAGTCCAGAATTGATCTGAAACCCCTTGACTTCTTGGGAACCCCAAAATAAACTGAGTAGAATCCTGTCCTGGTTTGTTGAGGGGCACTGGAAAAATCAGTCTGATCTGTTTGATTATCTAATGTCTGAGACACTGCTTGTCTCTTGACTGGTCCTTTGGTATGGGGGACGGCAGAAAATATCCCTTTGAGGAAATGGTTGTGAACTCTATATGCGCAGCCTAATGCCAGGATCTCCAGAACCCAAGCATCTGAGATTATCTGGGCCCATATTGTGTAAAATTCTGCAGTCTTCCACCAAGGAGGGGCAGAGATGGGCCACGCATCCTCACTGTGATGTGCCACCTCTTGACCCTGAGCCTCCATTACGTTTTGGGTAAAGGCACCTCTTCCACTGTTTCTCTTTAACTCAAAGTAGGATCCTTTCTCCTCTGGTTTCTGAAGTTCCAAAAGGGATGAAAACCTTCTTGATACTGACTCTGTTGGCTGCCTCCCCAGCCTTTTGAAGTTGAGTTGTTCTTTACTGTTGTTTTGAAATGGAAGATGTCCCTTTTATCTTGGATATATTTTAAAATGTCACCCAGGTCTGATCCAAATAACAAACCTCCTCAAAGGCTAAATTAAACAGTTTGGCCTTTGACGCCTGATCCACAACACTATGCGTGCATACACCTCGCATAGTGGATATAACATGATGAGTAAACAAGCTGACATATGTAAGTTCTACCATGGCATCCCCTAGAAAGTTGGATGCCATGGATACCAGCTGCAAATGCTCACCTCCTCTGAATCTGGGGAAAGGAAACTACCCAGCATCATAACTAACAAGTTAAATGTTCTGATGACAAAAAAGGATGCATAGGAGGTACAGAGGTTTCTTTGTTGGAGGCTAAGGCTCTTCTGCATGAAGCATCCACTCACTTATGGTGTGTATCCACTAAGGCCAGACCTCCCTCATTTGGGATAGTCATGTGTCTTACGGAGTTATGTACAGCCTTATCAGCTGGAGTGGAGTTCCCCACTTGGGAGTATTTTCTTCCAGAAAAGGGAAACACTGTACCCTGGGTTTTGGCAGATATTTACTGTGGTCTGCTCCTGCCTATTCTTGTTCAATAATCTGATCACAGTGAATAAAGTTTGGAAAACACTTTAGAGCAGAGGAGGATGCAGAGAATACAGTTCACATTTAAGGACTCCATGGACTGCACCTCCTAGCTGCAATGCCCTACAAGCCTCAGTTATCAGATAGGACAGAGACTTGATATCAAATAGGGAGACATAGGAATCCTCCTTTGACTCCATCCACTCCCTTCCTCCTCCTCATCAGAGGGCTCATCATCATCATCAAGTAACCTTTTGGGTCAGGATTTTCCCAAGATCCCTGTATACTCCTCCTAACCCTCTGGATGTTCAAGGTCAGGGTCTGCCTGCACATCAGGATTAGCAGACTTTTCCTGCTCCGCACACCTGGATATGCCTGTTTTGGCCCCTTGACCTGAAGAGCCTGGCTTGGGGTCAGGTGTGTTGACAGGGATGTCCTGCAGAACATCAGGGCTCAAAAGCTCACTGAAGAGCAACAAAAAGATTTACTCAGTTCTGTTTTGCGACTGCCAGCCAGGTACACCAGGTGTAGCCCCCACCACACCAGCTTGGGATCCCGACTGGGGGAAATGTGAGAGACATATTAGCTTCAGTAACACAATGGTGGTAATAGGGACCCAGTGGAGAAGGCCGAATTACCTTCTGCAGGTCTTACATCGTTTAAACACTACAGGTCTCCAATAAGACATGATGCCAATGTCACTAGCCAAAAAGGGGTTATAGCCCAGAAAATGCCTCGAAAACTGTCTGCTTTTTTGTGTGTATTAGAAGGACGCTGCTGTGATCCTCAGCCCCCTGCTGTTGGGGAAAGGTCAAGAAGACTAAATGGATCCACCAAACAGGAGTGTTCCTATCACCTGCAGAACTAACAGACTGTAATAGGAGTTAATGTGATGAAAAGAGGAAAATCAGAGCTGAAGAAATCAACAGCCACCATGTCTAGGGCTTGAAAAGCACTGACATGCACAACATTATGCATGATGTCAGCATGTCAGGAGCACACGCCCAAGACCAGAGGCACGAACTGAAGTGCTGAGGCTAGGGACTGCTGCCTAGCAAAGAAAACAGAGTGCAAACCCAACTGACAGGGCTCTGAGGAATGGCAGGAATCCACACGGCTCAGGAGAACCATTACACAGAGGATTGGAAGTGCTGTGAAGTCTGCTCCCCAGCAAAACGCCTGATAGATGGCTACACGTCTGTGTACTCTTCTTTTGTTATTGTTTGATTTTTGTTTATTATATACCTAGATATCTGCTTCAGGCAAAGGAGAGCAAAACAACCCCCAAGGCAAGACAAGCAATTCCTCACAGACAGTGATGAGCACTCAGGGCACCTTTTTGTATTGTGACATAGAAAGGGTTAGATTAGGTCCAAGAGGGGCGATCTTGACTACTTCTATCTCAGAGAGAACAGTTTTGGATTTATAAACTAAATGCATTGTCTCCTCTGGGACTTAATGATGTCTTTGAATTGACACCGTTTTTGAAACAGTAAATTTGTCTAGCTGAGTTAGATTGCTGACATACATAGATGTTATCATTACTATTTCAGTCTTTTAGTATTATGGTGATGATTTACATTAACTTACTATATTAGTCAATGATGCTTTTGCTTTATACAACTTTATATGGATAGTTATGATGTTGTAAAGGTTTATTATGATTTTATATTTAGACTCAATCTTTCTTTGACTGTTTTTGCCATGAAACCTTCATGAGGAAATACAGGTACAACAACATTGTATGTTTATATTCGGTGTCTTTTTCTTATATGTTTTTAGAATTTTGTATTTAAATTATAGTACAATTATAGTAATTGTTTGTTCCATTTGTATAGTAGTGAGTTTGTTTATAAATGTATTTATTTTTGCATTTTTGCACTTTTCAAATTTTAATACACTTTATTAGGGTGTGTGTCACTCTATAGTGAGAATGTTGGTGGATGATACACTGTCACTTTAAGAATTGGTCTTAAAAGTAGAGTGCATCACCTGTTCAGCATTCCCTGATGATGCTCTGAAACGAAACCGTATGAGGCTTATGGGTCCCATCTGAGCCCTCTCTTTAGATGGCATATTGTGTGTCTCTTTGACTATTTTTAATGTGTAAGTACTGAATTTCTGTATTAAAACTATTTGTCAACATGCAATTTGCCTGTTAAGTGATTTTCATTCTGGGTCTTCTTTGTTTCTTTTCACTGCAGTGAGTGGTGCTGGAGTTTTCGGTATCGTGGGTGATTTGCTCTCACTAGCACACTCAGCCAGGTGGGGAGGCTTTTTGTTTTTGGTTTGCCATATTCAGCATCCAGCATGCTAATGGCCACACAGAACAGCACCCAAAGTATTAAGGAATTTTGCATGCCATTATGTGGCTATTGTCAGCTCTGCATAATGTCTTCATGCACAAATATGAGGAGGCCTTGTGCAGAGCCTTGGCCATTACCCCCACCTTTATCCTGTTTCTGTACACTGACTAAACAATACCTGTCAATGTAGTGGTCCAACCTCACCTGTTCTCAGGTGAAATGGAGAATAACTCAGAAGTCCAGTGGTATCCCTTTCCTGCCCCGAATGCTGATACGATATGTATCAGTTTCCTGGCAGTCTAGTGGTAACCCTCCTGCCAGATCCCAAATGAAATACATATCCTTACTTTGGCTGTCTAGTGTACCACCCTACTGCCCAATCCCTGGTGAAATACATATCCATACCCTGGCTGTCTAGCAGTACCTCTCATATCCAGTCCCTGATGAAATAAATATCTTTACCCTGGCTGTCTAGTGGTACCCCTCCCAATCCCTGATGAATTCAATATAATTTCTCTGGCTGTCTAGCAGTACCTCACCTGCCTGATCCCCACTGAAATACAGATTCTTACCCTGGCTTTCTAGTGATACTGTCTTCCACCTGATCAGTCCTTGATGCCACACAGTATCATCACCTGGGAGACCAGAGATTTTGTACACTACAGGCATTAGTTAAACAGCTGAGGCTGCCAGACAGAGCCATATGCATGTGTGTATCTGTGTATGCATGTGTGTCTGTTTACGTGTGTGTGCATGTGTGTGCATGTGCGTGCGTGTGTGTGTGTGCATGTGTGTGTGTGTGTGTGTACGCTCATGTATCAACCCCACTTACTAACTTGGATATTATTGGGGTGGCAAGCAACTGATTAGTTTAGTCTACTGGTTCTGTGAGCCTGAAGACATAGATTCTAAATAGTGTTGCTTGGATAATATCCTACAAGATCGGATACCATCGGATACCATCATTTGGCTGGATATCGATAGCCTCGGATGGCATAGACATCTGACCAAGGATCTGACCTCCTAGGATCCACTGTAAGAATCTGAGGTATCTGTGGATCTGACCTGGATCAGATGGATCTGACCATCAGATCCGACTATTCGAGATGGGATCCGATGGATCCGACATTTGATCCAACTATCTGAGGTGGGATGGATCCAACCACCGAATCCAAATATACAAGATGGGATCTAATAGATCTGACCACCGGATCCATTGGTTGAATCCTGGGTCAGATACCAGTACTATCCGACAGAGGATAGTCAGAGCCTAAAAGCGTATCCAAGCAACACTAATTCTAATCTTACATGCAACACTTACTGAGTGACACGGAAGAGTGGCAAAAGTACTGTACAAGGAGGTTGATCAACTATTGTGTGTGTCCCACTTTCACTTTTACCTTTCCTGCTAAACATCTTTTCATTTATTTTATCCTCCTGATGCTTTTACCTGGTTTCATGTATGGCCTCCTGGAATTCCTGGGTGTTAGTAAACAATCATTTCTAAATAGGATGTATCATGCAATAATGTAAAGTATGGCATGTTGCCTTGCCAGCCCTAGAATCATTTACCACTGCCACCTTTATGCTGGCCTGGGCTGACCTCCCCTGCTGGACAGTGTTCCTTAATTCTGGGCCATTTTGTTGATAAACATCTGATGTCTGGCTCCCATTTTCCCTGGTCATCTACCTGCAGTGCCATTCCTCTACCTACTTCCTGAGTTCTGCAGACTCTCAGTCTCTCCTGGAATGCAGATTTTCCTTGGACAGTTTATGCCTCTAAACTCTGGAACTCCCTGCCTCCAAACATGAGTTGCTGTCCCAGTCACTCACTCACTGTTTTACAGAGCTCTTAAGAACTACCTATTCTTGCAGGTCCTTGTTACTGTCCCCAATGATGGGCAGTTCTAACTACTTTTGTTTTTGGCACTGCACACTTTCTTTAATTTTGAAATTACTGTATTGCTAAGTAAGTCCTCTGTGACTTTACTTAGCCCAGGAGGACAGTGGGACCAGCAAACAAAAGATCAGAGCTTATAAAACTCTAATATGTACAGCAGGCTATTGACTCTCCCACTGCTATGGCCCACCTCCTCTGACACCAGCTGCAGGGGATTCTGGAACTTCTGGTTACAGCAAACGTCAATATGGAGTCAGTAGAATCAGCCAGATACAATCTACTATATTGTTGTAAAGAGCAAGTAGAAAATGTTTTGCATGCAAACTGCAGATTGGGATCTGCCCCACACTTGGGTGTGGGTTTTTCGCTGAATGTTCCCTTTAAAGAAATTGGAATTTTGCTATTCTTTCTTTGAGAATGTCATTAAAAATGTAATGAAATAAAGTGTGTACATATGGTAAATCCGAGTTTGTTGTAATGCTTTTGACAAAGCGCAGCATAAATATTAATTTATAAAATGAACAGGCAGAGTATTTTACAGGAAAAGTACCACAACAGGTAAATTGTTGATTGCATGGTAGAAAACTGAGGTCCCCATATTCAAAAAACTGCCTTTATATCATGAAAACATAATGCTGTGTGGGAAATGTACACGGCCATCAGGACACTATAATCATACAGGCAGCATGCCCGTCCAGTGTGTGCTGCCTGTATAAAATAGGGCTGTGATAGTGCACACAAAATGGATACACAAGATGCTACCTGAGCCCCATGCTGACAACAGACACCCAGAAGAAGAGTGAGATAGAGTGTCTCAAACAGGATAGCATCTTTGCTCCTGGGTGCCATATTCAGCATCCAGCATGCTAATGGCCACATACAGGATGGCACCCAAAGTGCTAAGGGAATTTTGCATGCCATTATGTGGCTGTTATCAGCTCTGCACAATGCATTCATGCACAAATGTTAGGAGGTCCTTGGGTAGCACCACATATGAGCGTGTATTATTGAGCTCTTCAATATGAGTAACTCAATAATACTCACATGTAGAGCGAGTAGAGAAAAGAGCTCTGAAAACCTATAGTAAGTGTGGCGCTGAGGGATACACGTTACACTCACGAGACAGAGGATAAAGGAAATAAGTTGGCCAAGCCCTGCCAGCTGGCCATGTGGTTATAGCGGCTTGAGTCACTACTCCTGGAGCCTGTGGTGCTGGGTTCGGATCCTGGTGCAGGCAGTATTTTTGCTTCCAGGGGAGTTTCTATATTTTCTAAGTCTACTCCCCTGGAGTAGAGAACTTATTTTGGGAGGTGCGGGAGCTGCTCCCTTATGAAAACAAGAACTAGTGCATATGTTTAGAGGACTGGCCGCTGTTTGTGGCAGTCTTTAACGGAAGTCACCCTTTGTTGTCGTGGGCGATTATTTTCTCACTCTAATATGGCGCGATAAGGGACTCACCTTATCACATAAACTGGCCTTGTGCAGAGCCTCGGCCTTACCCCCACTTTTATCCAATTTCTGTACACTGACTAAACAATACCTGTCAGTATAATGGTATGCCCCATGCCTGTTCTTCAGTGAGATAGAGAATACCCTGGTAGTCTTTCTCTAGCAGTCTAATGGCAACTCCTCCTGCCTGACCCCAAATGAAACATATATCCATACCCTGGCTGTCTAGCAGTACCTACCTCCTGCCCGATCCCTGATGAAATACATATTCATACCCTAGCTGTCTAGGAAAAGAGGAAATTGTTTAACCAGGAAAGGCACACTACAGAAGCTTGTTTCAGATGTGACCTGGGAGCACAAGGAAGTTAAGTGACTTGCTCAGAGTACACAGTATGCAAGTGGAGGCTCTGGGATTCAAACCCAGTTTTCCAGGTTGGCATCTCCAGCCCTAGACCACTGCCCTATACTGCCTCCTGCCTAATCTGTCTAGTGTTACCCTGTCCCTCAATCCCTGAGGAATTAAATATAATTTCCTGGATGTCTAGATCAATCACTCAATCAAATTTTACTTCTACAGTGCAATTCACAGAGTATCAAAGCACTTTAACAAACAAGTTAAAATCAGATAAAACTCCTAAATAAATGCAATATAGTATCAACACACAACTTACACAAATGCTAAGAAGACAAGATTAAAAAGATGTGTTTTAATGCAGACTTAAAATCTCCACATTCAAGGACTCCTTTATCCGACTGAGATAGAGAATTCCACAGAGTCGGGGCTGCAAATGCAATGCACGGGCCCCAGAGGTCTTCAAACAGACTCTGGGAACCTCCAGCAATCCCTTGTTGGTGGAGCGGATTGAGCGGAGGGGCAGTAGGGACGGAGAAGTTTCATGTGAGCATGGACCCTGTCCATGAGGTTTTATAGGTCAGCAAGCTGACCTGAAGGTAATCCACCACTGAATAGGCAGCCACTGCAGGCTGCACAGCACAGGCGTGATATGGCTAGATCATGAAAGACCAGTCAACAGCCTGGCTACCACATTCTACACCAGCTGCAAGTGGCGAATATCAGCCTCTGTAGCCCTAAGTACAGGGAGTTGCAGTAGTCAAAGTCCCTCTACCCGACAACCTGGGTCCACCACCAAAACCTCGATCTTGTCCGGATTCAATCTCAACCAGCTGGAACTCATCCAGTCCTGGATCTCTGAGAGACAGTTGCTAAATACAGAGATGTCATCTTCATGTTTGGGCACAAAGAATATATACAGCCGAGTGTCATCTGCATAGCAGTGAAAACTCAGCCCATACCACCTTACAATGTCTCCTGACAGCAGCATGTACACCTGAAACAACATGGATGATAGAATTGAGCCCTATGGCGCCTACAGGGTAGGGAGAAGGTGCCAGAGGAATAAATACCCAACATCACTCTCTGAAACCTGCTCAGGAGGAAAGACGGAAATCACTGGAGGACTGTACCAGACAGTCCACAGATCAGCCGCAGGCACTCTATCAATACACCATGGTCCACGGTGTCAAATGCTGCAGAGAGATCAAGGAGTACCAAGATGGAATGGCTCTTCCGATCCTCGCTATTAGGAGATCATTGAGCACCTGAACCAGGGCCATCTCAGTACTATGTCTGTTCTGAAATCCTGACTGAAGAGGATCACAGATATTGTGGATGGTAAGATGATCATCCAGCTGCTGTGTGGCCACCTTCTCAATAACCTTACCTGGCTTTCTAGTTGTATCCCTTCCAGCTGATCAGTCCTTGATGTCATAACAGCACCTGTGTGACGACAGCTGGCAGTGCTCTTGAGGACTTAGTGAAAAGCTGGTGCTGTCAGGCAGCTCTCCTGTCAACACACTTAAGTATGCATACATGCACACATGGAGCTCAAGTGCACTTGGGGAGAAAGTAAAAAAAAATCCTGATAGCAAGATGAGGATCTGGGTATTCCCACACCCTTTGCCTCCTACTGAAAGGGCAAAGGTGAGTTTACTCGTAGGTAGGTCCCTCCCACCCGCAGACCCCAACACAGGGAGTAAGAAGTGGATAGCACTTCAATACATGACTAGGAAGAATTCAGACATTTAGATGGGGCAGCCAGGGAGCTAAGGGAGCATAAACATGCAATTAAAACAAAGAAAGTACTATTAGCAACCAGGAACTGGATGTAGGCATCAGGCAGTAAACTAAGCTAGGAGTCACAATTCAGAGCTATGGCAAATAGAGAAAGAAAATAAGAAAATGTTATAAGTAAATTGTAACAAACGCCCCATTTATATATATATATTATGATAGCACGGTAGTGCTACCATAGTTAGGGTTGAGGAGCCATTTCTATGTTAAAACCCAAAATTTTGCACCTTAATAACTTTGCAACTGTTTGAAGGATTTGCCTGAAATTTGGAATACACAATCAAGAACCATAGGCCTTGGGATTTGCCAAGTTTTGTACTGGTCAGATATACTGGCTGAGGAGTTATTAAGCGTGATCTGTAAATGCGTTTACGCTTTTCTGAAATTCTACGATCGCTTACAGGTCGCACAGTTTGTGCGACCAACCCAAAATCTTCAGGAAACATGCAATCAGTCCCTGATGTGCCTTTTGAAGATTTCATGAAAAATATTAAACGTTCAAAAGTTATTCAAAACAATTTCCCATTATAAGTCAATGGGAAAAGTTAAAAAAGTTCGACAGTGTCGCAAATACACTTTTACTGTCGCAATGGCCCTGTTACTGTCGCAATCCGCCATTTTGTTTTCAGTTAGTGATCAGAAAAATGCTTGGCATTTAAAATTGAGACCCTCTAGCAACCTAATTCTTTTGTATTCACCTAGTCGGGCCCTGAGGATGCTAGCCATGTCTTTATTTTGGGGTAAAACACCCCAGAAATATGTTTTTCAGATTTCTCGAAAAAGTACTTTTGCAAAGTAGTGTCACACTCCTTGAAAGTGTCACAAATGTTTGCAAAGCTTTGCAAATTGCGGCACTACTTTTATGTACTATGCCTAGGGGGCTGTCAGTGATTCTTTGCACTCGCTGCAAAAAGAAGGTTTGAGTTTTGGGCTGACATTTGAGGAGAATGCGCAGCTGACATCTCACAGATGTGCCTTTCAGTGTTTCATTGAAAAAATATTACCGCGGCGGCAAATTACGGTACTCCAAAGTTGACACTTTTTCCCATAGGATAACATTAAGGCGTGACGACGATTGCAGCAATCGCTTACGCCTGCTGCAACATAACGGTTTGGTCTTTGGGCTGAAATTTGCAGAAAAGACAGCCAACATCCCACAGATGTACCTTTCAGTAGTTTGGTGAAAACATTACAGGGAGGCAAAGTTATGGCAGTCTGAACTTCTGTTTTTTTCCCATTGATAACATTACGGCATCTGCGGTTTTTCAGGGCCCGTGATTCTCGAAAACGGTACGAGATACAGACTTTTGTTGAAAAATTTCTAGCTCCCTAATGGGGGATAAGAAAAATTAGCCAGGAAAGTGATAATTCATATGACTTTTAAATTTTTTTTCTGTGTCATACTGTTACTGAGATATAAGCAATTTACTATTCCAAGTCCTCATTTTTGTGTTCCGAGAATCATTATTTTGCATACATTCTTTGTACTCACTGTCTTTCTCTATACAGCTTTTGGGTAAAACCAGCCTGTGTACATTACTGTTACCATTACCGCTTTCTGCTTGCGGTTCCGTACCCATTTCACATACCATTCATGTTTACGCCACCATAGGCGATTCCCTTTATTTTCATTTATGTGTTACGTTATGCTTGTTTTTAACTTTTCTGTTTACAGTACTGTTTCTCTTTCTGTTTTGCTTTGCGTCACCATACAGGATTACGATTTGCATTTGCGGGCACAATGTTACTATGTGACAAGACATCACGTGTCGGCGCTCCGCCGCTGCATTACGTGGCGGGGCGCAGGAGCCCTCCACTGCTGCATTACATTCCTATTTCTCATTATCATTCTCAAAAGAAGGAGTTAGAGTAAAATCCATTTAATGCATCAGTTTGGGTTGTTCCACAGTGACAAAGTGAGGGTCGATAGTTGGTTGAAACCCTCTTGCACCCCCTCCAGCCCACCCCCAAATGGAATCGGGTGTGCATTGGGGTCATCGGTTCTGTCACCCCATTCTCCTATTCCTCAGCTTCTTTCCACATGTGATGGGGTGACACTTAGGGCCGATGACTCCCAATGCACACCTGATTCCATTTGGGGTGGGTGGCTGAGGGTGCCAAGGGTTTCAACCCCAACATCGAATTTCTCACTTTTGTTGCTGTGGAACAACCCTAACTGATGCATTAAACTGATTTTTTGCCTCTAATATATATATATATAATCTTTATGCACGTGTTGGTAATAGTGGCTACATCTACTTACAATATATGTCCATTTTTTACTTACAGTAGTTAGAATACAAATTCAGGAACTCTCTCTCTCCTGACCATCCTCTGGTGACTTTAAAAAGCAAGCTTGGGACAATATTGATTGATTGATTGGTTGATTTATTGATTTAGAAAGTGATAATGGGGAAAAGTATACTGAGTCAAGGCTCATCTCTCGGGTGTAAAACATGCAAAAGGAGTGCAAACAGTAAATAAAAATCAGAGTGTACAAAGCACTACTGGAAAAATTACATAAAAATATGACAAAATATACAGTAAAAGTAAAATGTACAGAAAGCCCAAAGAGTTCAAAATATACACAAGAAAGCCTCCATGGTGATAAACAATTGTAAGGTTTTTCCTGTGATTCGATGGAGGTTGCCAGACTCCTCCTCTTCCCTACTTAACCTGGTCACAGCACAACCCTTTCACCCCACCAGCAAGTTTTTATGCCTTATTTGCATGCTATTTGGCTCTCTGTATCTGTCTCATCAGCTTGCCTTTTGGTATCTTTTTTCCTTGATTTCTGCTGCCTCCTGGCTCCTCCCCTCTGCTGCCTTCTGTTTTTCCCAACTTTGCTTCACTCCCTCCCATTTGCATCACCACCACCCTCTCCTTTCTGTGGGTCTCTGCCTCCCACTGTGGCCCACCACCTTGCCTCTTTTGCCCCCACATAGCTCTGCCACTGCTTCTGTGCCTTGTTCTTGCCATGTCTACCTCCTGGGTGGTCTGATGCTTCCATTGTGCCTCCTTTCTCCTTCCCACTTGTTCCTTCACCCCGCTTCTTGGTTCCCCTTGCAGCACTGCCTCCTGTGGCTCTGTTCTGTCTCCTGCAGGTCAGTGCTTCTGACCATTCTTGTCTGCTCCTTCCAGGTCCTTTGGCTCTTGCTTGTAACCTTTACCTTGCCTTGGCTGGCTTCTAGTGGCCCTCGGCTGGTGTCCAGCAGTCCTCTTCTGGCTGGCTTCATGTCCACTGCACACCAGTCTCCTGCTACCTCATGCCCTTTGCTCCTGCCTTCAGATGTGTTTTGTATTTCTTTTTCTCACTTGCCTTCTGTCCTCTAACAGTTGGCCTATACTCACAGCCATCCCTTGGGCAACAACCAACCATCTCCAGTGTTCTATGGCATAGCTGCCATGGGTGGGACCTCCTACTGATATGCACCTGTGGATGATGGCTCAGAGACCTATAAGTCTACCATCAGTATTTTCTTCCTCCAATCTCAGTGTTCCTGGGAAAGCAATGTGATGGTACAGCAATAGCCTGTTTGAAGCAGCACAGTGCAGCCATGCACCTAGCCTAACTTGTACCTGAATGGGGGACCCACCTTCAAGAATTGCTCAGATGCTGGGGTCATCCACCCTTAGCAAATCACCTACTTGTGACAAGCTTAACACCCCAAGTTTTTCCACATATTTCATTTTCTTTTTCATACAGCATCCATGTCTCTAACCAAGGATGGACCTGCTGGTGTCTCAGACCAAAATATTCAGATCTTCCTCAGATCATCCATAGAAAAGTTACTGCTAAATCTCAGCACAGGATGAAAGGATGGATCATTCCTAAGCTGTTCCTAAGCTTGTAGCCACACTCCATATTTGAAGGTCCCATTTTCTGCATCCACCAAAAGCAAGACTTCTTCAACCTTATATTGTTGCTAATCTAGATGCAGATCCTGCTGCTCCTCCTGCAGAATCTCCACCTCCAGATCAGATTACCACTACTTTCTAGTTTTCTGAACTGCGTGAGTACTCTCTCAAATACTGAGACACTTCCAGTCCCTTCTAAACCTTATATCTCATAGTACCACAACCTACTACCCCAGTAACACCTGTAGCTCCTTTGTCAATGGCTTCCTGCTTCCCCGTAAAAATTACTTCAACATGTGCTTCTTCTTCTTCTTCTTCTTCTTCTTCTTCTTCTCAATTACCCATACCAAGTATAGCCTGTCCAACTCACCTTGTCCTAAATTACATTAGGAAGGACATTAGAGAAGGAAGAATATAAATCTCATTGCTCTTCTTATATCATCCCATCACACAATTGAGAACAGGATTGTTTCCTGTGGGATATAGCCATGGTTCTAAAAGTGAAAGAGCCTTGCCTAAGCAGAATTTATTGCAGCTTTCATTATTTATTGTGAAATCTGTGTGAGGCATTTCCTTCTAGGCATGAGGAGTTGAATTCATACCTCTACCTTGTCATTGACCTCACAATCCACTGTGGTGGTACTTACTTTAATGATTGCCATAAAATGTTTTTGGCGAAGGCAGCTGAGTAGCCATCAAGGTATAACTCACACATTTCCTGGGCATCACTTGACAATGAGCTGTTCTGTAGGCATTTTGCTGGTAAAATAAGAGCCTTAACCTATTCTACTTGTGGCTCCTACTCTTTTTTATAGCCTTTTGTCCCTTACAGTAAATTACTCACTACCACTACCCACCAGCGCCGCTTTCTGCTCCCTTCTTCACAACATGTTTTCTATGTGCCCAAAACCTTTTGATAGATGAGAGCATCAGGTTGTCTTATCTGCCTGAAGAGCTATCTGTAACAACTTCAATGAAATTACTTTGCACCTTCATGTACCCTGTTACATGTTTGTAATCATTGTGGAGTGGCACATTCCAAACTAGTATGCCACTGGAAACCAACTTACATGCCTGCACTAGGCTATAAATGACATTTGGCTCAACTATCAACACCTGTACACATCATCTGACCCCAGCAGCTATTATCAACTCATCCGTCAGAGTCTGTTTTCCACTTTCTTATCACAGGCATTTTAGGTGGATTTCATACCACTTTCCATACAGTTTCTACCCCTCAGTCCTTTGTCCAGACCTTACATTTGCTACAGCAGAACCTGAAGTTGTTGACTCACTGGCAAAAGAACTATCCAAGGGTTTCCTATTAGTCTTTTTACAGCTCACCCTTTTCCTTCTTTCTGCATCAGCACCATGGGGATAGCAATCCAAAAATATTCTGGAAAGAAATGTCTCATCATTATCCTATCAGCAGCTCATTCCACTACAGATTGCAGCATTAATTCCTAATTCCATCAGAAGACTATTCTCTAACTTATGCATAAATCAATGATGCTGTTACATTTATTAAGCTTGCTGGACCTGGGGCCAGGTTAACTAGAGCAGACATTACAGACATCTTCAAAGTGCTACCTATGCATCCATCCTTATAACACATTTATGGGATTTGCTGGAGAAATCAGTATTATTTCACAGCGCAACTAACCTTGGATGTTAATGCAGCCCTAGCCTGTTTATACTGGATTCTCTTGAATGTGTACAAATGCCCTTTGTACTACATCACCTGGATGTTTTTTCTTGTTGAGACTCCAGAGACTCCTCCTGCTGCCAGCATCGCATGCTTTGCCTTGTTGTCATTTCTCAGTATTCCATTGGCAGATGATAAAATGCAAGGACTGATAACATCACTGGAATTTCTAGGTGTCAGCCTGGATTCCCTCAGAATGGGATTGTGTTTCTCTGGAGAAATTACAACAAATATTTAATCTAATCTCTACTTTTCAACAAAATAATCATGTGCCAAATGAAATTACTATCACTGTAGGGCTATCTCAATTCTGATATGAGAATCACTCCCTCAAGGCCAGAGCTTCACCGCTATGTTTTCAGTCTAGCTCATTCAGTCATTTCTCTAGATCATCACATATCCATAACTGCTTCCACCCTGTCAGACCTAATTATGTGGTCCTCTTTTCCTCAAGATGGAATGGTATATCCATGTTCTGTAAGGATCCTTCTTCTATGCCACACCTTAAAGTCTTTACTGATACCACTCTGCCATTTGGTTTTGCAGCCATCTATAGTACCTATGGAACTAAAGGGTAAACAAGGAGGAGAGGAGGCACTGTGGGTCACCCTGGAGACAGGAAGTGGCACCACAATCTGCATGTGTGTTGTATACAGACCCCCATCTCAGGGGAGGAAATTGACAAGGAAATGATAGATGGCATCCTTAGGATGACAGAAAAGGGAGATATTGTTGATGGGGACCAGAATATGCCAGATGTTAACTGGAGCACCTTTGCTGCAGCCACATCCAAGAGCAGGGTCATTCTCAATGCCTACAGGGGGCATGCCTCAGACAGCTAGTGTTAGAACCCACTTGGGAGGGAGCAATCTTAGACCTGGTACTCTCAAACAGGGACAGAGAGATGATCTCAAATTAAGAAGTGGGTAGCCATCTGGGAACAAGTGACCACCAAACAGTGTGGTTCATCGATAAACACAGCCATAGAGTCAAGCCATGCAAAAGTGAGGGTACTGGACTGTAAGAGGCTGACTTTGTCAAAATGGGAGAGTGTCTAGTAAACAGGCAAGAAGGAGGTGGAGGAACAATGGGAAACATGAAAACTGCCATCACAGAGGCAACAAGCCTTTGTTTGAACAACAAACAAATCAAAACAAAGGAAAAACATCATGGTTCTCAAAAGAGGTGGCGGGAAAGGTTAGGAGAAAAGATAGCATTCAGGAAGTATAAGGAAACTCAGAAGGAGCAGGACAGAGAACTGTACCATTTAAAGCAAAAGGAAGGGAAGGCAGTCAGCACAGCAAAGGCTCAAACCAAGGAAAAGATAGTCAACTCAGTTAAGAAAGGATAAAATCTTTATAGGTACATTAGACAGCAAAGAAAGATGAAGGGAGGGATAGTAAGACTTAATAAAGGGAGGGTGGATGGGCAGAGGGTGACAGTGAAAAACAGGATACTGAATGAATACTTCTGCTCAGTATTCACAAAAGAAGAGGAGGGGAGGCACCTGAACCAATCAATAGAAACATTATGAATAGGGGAGTTGATACTAGTCCATTCACAGAAGAAAGAGTTCCTAAAGAACCCCTAAAACTGAAAGGTGGACAAAGCAAGACTTGATGGGATTCACCCAGAATTTGGAAAGAATTAAGGGGAGAAACTAGTGACACCACTGACTACCCTTTTAACAAATCATGGGAGGATGGAGTGGTACCTAAGGACTGGAGGAGGGCAGATGTGATTCCCTTCACAAAAGTGGGAGCAAAGCAGAGGCAGAAAACTATAGACCTGTTAGTTTGACCTCAGTGATAGGGAAAAGATGGAATCACTCTGAAAGAAAGAACTGTTGAGTACCTAGAGGCCAGTGGGACACAGGACCCAAGGAAGCATGGATTCACAGCGGAAGGTCATGTCAGATAAATCTAGTAGATTTCTTTGGCTGGGTGACTAAGTAGTAGACCAGGGAGGGCTGTGGACATGGCCTACCTAGACTTTGAAGGCATTTGACACAGTCCCACACAAAGATTAATAAACAAATTAGCCAACCTGGGAGTGGGTCCCATGGTGGTAACCTGGGTAAAAATTGGCTGGACAACAGGATACAGAGGGTAATGGTAAATGGAATCCACTCTGAAGAAAGGGGTTACTAGTGGGGTACCATGAGGTTCAGTACTGGGTCCAGTCCTTTTAATGTCTCTATAAGTGTCATAGTGGAGGGACTGGAAGGAAAAGTATGCCTTTGCAGGTGACACAAAATCTGCAAACAGGGTTGAAACACAAGGGAGGGTGGAAAGGATGGAAGGGACTTAGCAAGGTTGGAGGAATGGTAAAAGTATGGCAGCTTAGATTCAATGCAAAGAAGTGCAAAGTAATGCACCTGGAAACAAAACCCAGGGAAGAGTACACAATGGGGTAGGGAGGTACTAACAAAATTAAAATGGAAAGGGACCTGGGGGTAGTTATATCAGAGGATCTAAAGGTAAGCAGGCAATGAGAAGGCAGTAAGGAGGGCTGGCGGGATACTGGGATTTATAGAAAGAGGCATCGCCAGTAGAAAACAGGAAGTTGTTATCCTCTGTACAGACAGTTGGTGAGACCCCATCTGGAGTACTGCATGCAGTTCTGGAGACCCCATCTCTACAAGGACATAGACAGAATGGAGGCAGTCCAGAGGAGGGCAACTAAAATGGTGCAGGGTCTAAACAAAAGCCATTTGAAGAGAGAGTAAAAGAGCTTATATATATATACCCCTCGAGGAAAGGAGGGAGAGGGGACATGATAGAAACTTTCAAGTACCTCAAGGAATCAACAAAGTCCAAGAGGGTAGCATCTTTCAGAAAAAGAGATGTGCAAGAACAAGGGGCACAATTTGAAGATAATGGGGATGGCTCAAGGGCAAAGTGAAGAAGCATTGTTTCATGGAGAGGTTGATGGACGCATGGAACAGCCTTCCTAAGAGGTTGTGGGGTCAAAACAGTGGGTGAACTAAGAACTGCATGGGACAGACATAAGGCAATTTTGTGGAGGTTGAAGAAGTAGGCTGTTAGTTAACTAGGCTCTGCAGCTTATCCGACAGGGTAGGAAAGAGGCAGATCTGTGGGCCAAACGGTCGTTATCTGCTGTCAAAGTCTATGTTTCTATGTTTCCTGGTTCACCTGCACCTGGACACCCAAAATAGAGGATTTACTACATTTGCAGCACTCTTCCTTATTCAAAATCTATCCCATCATTACAGCTGCTCTCAGCTGGGGACATTCCTGAAACAATAAGGGCCAAGGGGAGAAACTCCACCGGGCCTGGCAAAGAAATAGAAGCATAGTAGGGGAATGGGAGACAAGAAGAAAAGGAAGTGTTGAGGAAGAGGCACAAAGAGAGCGGTGGAGAGGAGGGAGCAGAGAGAGAGAGGAAGTTTCAAGTGGCAACAAAGGCAGGAAGAAGGGAAGGGGATACAGTCAGAGTGGGAGCAAGGTGTGGAGCCATGTGTGCAATGCAAGAAATAAATTGCATAAATGGAGGCCAATATGGTGGAGGCAGACCTGGATCTTGTGGCTATTACTGAGTTGTGGTGCACAGGAGCCAGGACTGGAACATGGCTACCATGCTACACTCATTTCAGGAAGGATAGTGAGGAGATGAAGGGTGGAGGTTGTGTTATTTGTATTTTATGGTATAACTGTGATGGAAATTCAAGGAACTTGGGGAAAAGGATGGGTTGGACCTACTGTGGGTCACTCTGAGACAGGAGCTGCAGCCACTATTCACACTGGGTTGATATACAGCCTCCATTGTAAGGGAAGAATTGGATAAAGCACTGGGAAGTCATCAGCATGATGGCAAAAAGGGGGAGATGCTGCTGGTGGGAGACTTCAGCCTGTTGGATTTAGATTGCAGCATCCCAGTCATGGCTTTGGCTAGAAGCAGGGCCATCTGAGACCCCAGCCGGAGGCATTTCTGGCAACTAGTCAGAGAGATAGGGCAATACTAGACATGGTGATCACAAACAAGGGTCAGTATTACAAACATCAAGGTGGGATGTTGCATGGGGACCAGTGATCTTTATACAGTGTGGTTTAATATAATGATGGTGGCAGAGACAAACCACACAAGGATGAGGGTCCTGGACTTCAGGAGGATAGATTTTAAAAAATGGTGAATACCTCCAGAGCTGACATAACAGGGGAATTGTCTGGGTGAGGTGGAAACAGTGGGTCAAATTAAGGGATGACATAGTGAAGGCAACAAACTCTGCACAAAACTAGTGGGCAAAACAGGAGGAAAAGAGACTACTGTGGCTCTTGAGGGAAGTGGGCACAAAGGTAAAGGTAGTATTCAGGAAGTATAGAGATGCAGAGGGAAGAGGAAAGGTAGGTGTACTAGGAGAAGCAGTGGGAAGCAGGAAAGGCATGAGGGGCAAAGGCTCAAACAGAGGAAAGGATAGTGAAAAGGGGTAGCTGAAGGTTACAAAACCTTTTTCAGACATTAAGTGAAAAGAGGAAGACTAGGGAGGGATTGCAAGGTTAAGAAGGCCAGGGAGATTGGGCAGAGGAGGATCAGGAAAAACAGATATCCTGGACAGACACTTCTGCTTAGTCTTACAATGAAGGAAGGGGATGGACCACATAGAAGCAGCAAGAACACTGGGGGAAAAAGTGGACATAAGTCCACTCACAGAGGAAAGTGTCCTGAGAGGACTTGGAAATCTGAAAGTGGATAAGGCAATGGGGCCAGAAGGGTACAACCAAGGGGTGCTGAGGGAGCTCAGGGAAGTACTGGCTGCACCTCTGACAACCCCATTCAGCAACCTCACGAGGAAACAGGAGGGTGCCAGAGGACTGAGGAGAGCAGATGTAGTCCTGCTCATCAAAAGTGGCAGGAGGGAGGAGGCTGGCAACTATAGGCCAGTCAGTCTAACCTCAGTGGTGGGGAAACACTATTGAAAGAAAGGCTAGTGTAGTATCAAGAATCTGTGGGTTGCAAGACCTGGAGGCAGCATGGATTCATTGAGGTAGATCATATCAGATGAATCTGATCGATTTTTGACTGGGAGACCAGGAAAATAAATGAGGTGAGGGTGGCCTACTTAGACTTCAGAAAGACCCTGGCACCACACCACACAGGATGCTTATATGGAAACTAACCAGTTTTGGGGGTGGGACCCAAGCTGGGTGTGAACTGGTTGATGGACATGTGACAGGGTGCTGGTAAATGGCATTTAATATAATAAGGAGAGTAAACAATGGGGTACCTCAGAGCTCAGGGCTAGGACCAGTCCTCTCTCAATGTCTTCTACAAGCAATGTTGCAGAAGAGCTGGAAGGGAAGGTATGCCCTTTGAGATGACACCAAGATCTGCAATTGGGTAGATACTCCCGGTGGAGAGAGAATGAGTAGGGACCTCAGAAAACTCAAGGAGTGGTCAAGGAATGGCATCTGGGTTTCAATGCAAAAAGTGCAAAATCATGCACCTAGGGAACAGAAACCCAGTGATGGTATAAAATGGGAGGGAGGTATTGACGGTCACAAAAACATGAAAGAGATCTTAAGGGTTATCATATCTGATGACTGCAAGGTGGTGGGGCATATGACAAGGCAGTAAGCAGAGGCGAGTGGGATGCTGGGCTGCATAAGGAGGGAACCACTAGCAGAAGGAGAGAGGTGGTGTTACCACTGTATCAATCATTGATGAGACCCTACCTGTAGTACTGTGTCCAGTGCTGGAGATCATATCTTAGGAAGGACATTGACTGGGTAGAAGCTGTTCAGAGGAGGGCAACCAAAATGGTGCAGGGGTTGCATCACAACCCCTATGAGGCGAGACTGAAGGATCTCAATATGTACAACCTGGAAGAGAGGAGGAAGTGAGGGATATGACAGAGACCTACAGCTACCTCACATGGGGTGAAACAAAGTTTGAAGTTAAAGTTTATTTATGTTAAAACAGTATTAGTTACTTAGTAACAGCCTATTTTCAGGACCTGGTGTTTAAGCAAATAAATTTATAGTAAAGAGATATAACATAACAATAAGTGATAAATTTAACAAGTACTCAGGAGCAGGACAGCAGTATTTTTCGGGGAAGGTGCACCAGGACAAGAGGGCATGCAATGAAGGTGGGGAGGGGGATTGAGAAGGATGTGAGTAAGTGCTCTACTGAAAGAGTGGTGGATGCCTGGAACAGTCTTCCAGTGGAGGCGTGGAGTGAAAACAGTGAAGGCTTCAGGCATGCATGGGATAATTGCTCAGGAATCTTAGTAGGAAAGCAGTGAAGGTAGCCAGAAATCAGGTAGGGTATGTGGCGGCGGTATAGCAGGGACAAACTGTACAGACTGGGTGGGACAAGGGTCTTACCTGCTGACAAATTCTGTTGTTTCCACTCTCAAGCACACCCTTGCCAGACTGGAGCCCCTTACTCCTGCCATTTTGCCTTGGACTGTCCTCCCATACCCACACTGCTCCCCTTTACTCCTCCCTGTCACCTCTCCTTCCTCGGTACCGGTGCCTCACCCACTGTGCCTCCTTCATATACAAACTCTGGCTTGGCTCCATCCCTTCCCATTTCCTCTTCTTTCTCCCACCCCTCTTCCTCCTACCCACTCCATAACATTGTTTCTATCCCTTCCTCCTCCTCAGAAATCTACTGGACCAATCTGCCTTCTCTTATCACTTTCCTAAGCTCTGGGTCTCTATTCCCCTGTCCACCCATTTAGTGTCTTCCTTCTTGTCCCTTAAAGCTCTTCTTTGTGACTTACATCTCCTCCTGCAACTGTTCCTGACCCCTGCCCTAAGTACCATCCTCCACCCATTGCTTGAGTAATTATGCCTTCTATGCTCTGGGAGTCTTGTTTCCACACAGTTATGGGGTTGCTCACTGCTACTGATCCAGTGCAATCTATCTACCATAGGCACATTTTTGAATGGTTTTACTTTGTTAATGTATTGTATTTTGTACATTATTTTATTTGCACAGTTTTTACCTGGCACTGAATATTGTGACAGTATAACAGGTAATGTATTTTACTCTTGCAATTATTGTATTGTTTACTTTACCTCCCCGAGGCAGCATTTGGAAAATGAACTGTTTCCAGTTCAGTATGTCTTTCCATGTAAAATGTTAGAACTAAACTAATAAATAAATAACTAAAGGTAATAGCTGAATCCATCCATTCATACCTTTACATTAAGGCCAGATTCATACATAGAGGAAACAGGAAATTAAATGGCTACTCCCACTAAGCTGGTGGCAAAACACTAAAACTTGATGAACAAAAAGTCTTCTTCATTTCTTTTTATAAGTTAATAGGGCAGCTGTGGATGCCTGTTTTGATATAACAGAATCTGAGAATGAGGTTAGATGTTGGGTGAGAGGACTGCTAAGAGAAGCTGAGCAGTTCTGTTGGTCCAAACCACAAGAGGAGTTTCTTCTAGTACCATAAGGGACGCCTTGAAGCCTTATTATTTTTTATGAATCACTCAAGTTTAGCTTGAGTGATTTATAAGTATAGAGCCTTTTAATTTTTTTATTATGTCATCCTGCCCTGGTATTGAAGTGAAGTGTTCCTCCTAACGCTACTGCTCAAGAGCACAATGTACACAGGATAAACAGCAGCAGTCATGATTTTTTTTTTTCCATATAGCTTTATTGTTGGGGGTCTGGGCAGGCAAGCTGTGGTCCTCCCTTGAGACTATTCTCAGAGCTTCATTGAACCTGTCTCATTGTCCCATTTTCCATTTTCTTCCCGTTATCCCAGGACCTCAAAACATAGTCACTCATGCATGTGAAGGTGCATGCACCCATGGCTCTGTTGATGGTCCCTTCCTCCCAATGCCTGGCTTCCTTATTGGCTTGGCACTGCCACCTAGCCTCCACCGGGTGGCAACAAAGAGTGGGGAAGCCCATGTCTTACCCCAGGAGAGGAGAGCTGCCTTGTGGCCGCTCAGTTCGGCTCCTCACCCCACCCCAATCGACTCCCGGTGATTCAGGCTTGTTCCTGAACTCAGGTTGCCAGTGTGGTAGGAGATAAGGCATCTAGCGCCACAGCCCTCCATGCCACCGAGCCAGCATGATTTTTAATCAGCTGTACATACAGTGCTAGCTATTGGCATCTGTAATGATATTCATGGCTAATGTTGTTGATGGCCATAGCTACCACTGTACTGTATGGTTTCTCTTCCCATTCAGATTGAGGGCTTTTCAGGTCTATCTTTAAGTTGGTATAAGTCTGAAACAGTAATTAGTTTTTGTTTTGTACAATTGTGTCTATTCCTAGAACTCCCCAAAGGCAGGCCAGCATACAAAAATGCCCTTTCAGAACTGCACACAACAGCAAATGTGGAAGCCTGCCATCCTAGGAAGAGGTTGTACCTTGAAACACTGGGTTGACTGGACTGTTATTTTAGCTCTGTAAAGACAGGCATCTGGCTCTTTATGCTTTGATGTACTTTGTGTTAATGTAAATATTTGATATTTTGTCAAGTGCTGCATTAACGTGCCTATTTCTTCTGTAGTACCTTTATTTACGTGTCCATTTATGTATTTGTTAGTTTTATTTATTTAGTTATTGCAAGAGTTTCACCAGGAAAAATATACTGAGCTAACAGCTAATTTCCAGATGTGATGTGTCCTGAGGGGAAGAGGATATGAGAGTGCAATAATAAGTTAAATCAGTAATGTTACAATTATAAAACAACAATAATATTTATAAGAAGTAAAAATTATGCAGTAGACAGTTGAGAGGAAGCACAATATAAGTAATGCAAAATATAGCATATCAATAACAACAGTTCATCAAAGTGAAACTGGCAGCAAAATGAGGAAGGAAGGAGATTGTGAGTGCAACAGGGTGACTAATCACAGGGAGAAGTGGACCAATAAACCAGGGCAGTAGGGACAAGGAGCAGTATGAAGGAAGGAGAAGTAGGATTAGCCTAGGATCAGAGACAACTGCTGGAGTGAGTAATGGAATCACAGAGGAGGGATTTCAGTGATAGGGAGAGAGAACATTGCGAATAACAACAGGGAGGGTGCTCCAAAGTTTGGGAAATGGCAGGAAAAGCAGTTTGACCAGTTGACCAGAGTAGATCCCAGAGTCAGTTGAAAACCCGATTATGACTGACTTACAACACATTATGACTGATTTTTTCAACCAGTTTAAAATTTATGACTGCAACTAAATAAAGAAAATTCAACTCATTTTTCAACTTCCGCCATTCTTCTCTCAAAACTGAACATCCTACAGAAGCAATCGGCCCACTCTGGATAATACAGTATTCAGGTGGTGTTACCACATCCCCATGGGCTCCCTCACTATGTGGGCCCTATTACAACTGCGTAGCACCACAGACCCAGAGCAAAGCCCACCATCCTCTGTGCTGTGAAACTGACTGAGAAACCAAGATCTCATTGCAAACAAGATACCAGGGTAAAGAACAGTAAAGAAAACAATACCTTAGGGCAAACACATATAACCAACCAGTCCCCTGGGGTTACTAGAATCCCATCAGTATTAGACCAGGTAGGGTCTCTGGGCAGCTTGTAGGTGATTTTTTAGAAATACCCTCCCTGCACATGGCTCATTGTTTACTTAGCTAGGCTAGGTAGAAAATAAGGTGTCATTTAGAACTCTTGCCACAGCATAACCCTTTGCCAGCTGGGGAGGGAGTTTAGAATCTTGGGTTCAGTTGGTCAGTGTGTAGTGTTCAGAGTGTAGCTTTGAGTGCAGAGGTGCCTGCCCGCTTCCCTAGGTTGGGTGAAGGACCTCTGGTAATTTTTGCACCCTAGAGAGTGAGACAATAGCCTTTCTACAGGAAGTGGTGGAGACCTGTGTCAACGGGACCCATTGGGTAATTTTTTGTGAAAGTAAATGGACTGAGAAATCAGTAGGTCCAAGGGGCAATCCTCGAGGGACTAGAAGATTAACCAGCTGCCGAGAACAGGAACTGACAGAGTTTATGACAAAAGCTATGGATTTGAGGGAAGAAAAGGTTTTTTCATTCAGTCCTGATGTCTGTTACAGAGGGACAAACAAACCATGAGTACAGTTATACGGCCATGTTCTAAGGGAGTCGCCTGGTGGTGTGGTGCCCAAGACAAGGCTAGATTATGCCACCTAGGACCCAAGTGTTACCACAAAGATGTGCTGAATGTAAATGCATTTTCTCAGTGTGGAGGCCTTTAGGAATCCAGGTGGGTTGAAGGAGCCATATGTGTCCTGCAAGGAATGGCAGAGGCTGACTTGGGGCAAGGTGGGCAGACCCTCACCTGGAGCCCAAGTCAGGCTAACGTGATACCTGAATGGCACAGTTTGCTCCACAAGTGTTAACATAGATCATCTCATCAGGAGGATTTTGAATTTGAAGTGTGGCAACCCTCACATAATAGGCACTTGGAGAAAAGAAAGTCTAAAGATTCCTAGACAGAGAGATAGACATTTTGTTCTGTAGAGAAGTAGATGTGTCCAGCTACCCAGAGCAGGCATTCTTGCCCATCTGTTCCATAAAACCTTGAAAGACTTCATCCAACCATCCCAGAGTTTTACTTTATATCTTACTTGGCCCTCTGCTGTTTGGGGCTTCTACCAATGTACTGTTCCTTCTGTTCTTAACCTATACACATCATGCTTTCCTTTTGTTGCTTGCACATTATGCCTTAGGGAAATATATATGTATATGTATTCTGATGCCATTGCACACTTTATGCCCTATTTATATATGTATGTATTTCATATAATTTCAGAACTATACTGTATTACCTCTGCGCATTACGCTTTTGTTTATACCATCATAGCTTTGTAAAATCTGTGTTGTATTGTACCAGCATTGTTTTTCACTGCCCAGGTCCACTTTGTAAATGAGTTCACTCAATGGTGCTTCATTCTGATAAAATAAAGATTGATTGATGTGAAATGCCAATGTAGGCCCCACCCCTGCCTTTTGGTAAATGACAGGTGGTATGCTGTTGAAGCTGACAGCAGTACCTGGTGGGACTGGGTTTGGGGAGACTAGGTTACTCGGCACAAGGGGCCTAGGGTTTGGCCACTCTGCACAGGTGCACCCAAGTAAATCCGAACACAGGAAGCAATAACTGTAATGTCCAATACCAGGAATAGGATTCTAAAGTGTGGCTTTTATTCACATCCAAACTGAGCAAACAAAGCATAGATGGACCCCCACAGGCTACATTCCTGGTAATGCAGATTAGAGATACAGAACACTTCTTCACTATTTCAGCCCTCAGGCTCTGAACCCACCAGGCACACAGCCTGGACTTGCACGCAGCTTTGGGTACACAGCCCGACTTGTACACTACTTGGGTTTTTCCTGGCCTGCCTCCCGCTGGCCGCCTCGATCGTGGGTCCATATGGCAGTGAACCAATTTTCTGTTGGTGGCTCCCAAACCACCTTAGAGCCTTCCACTCCTTAAGGGAAATTCCTTCCAATCCCACGCCTGGGTACTGCCATCACTGGCCAAGTGCATGAGGCAAAGTAGAACTACAGAGCAAATCCAGAGAGGTGGACCTGGTTACTAAAGAAGAGGGTTCTCCCACCTCCAGCTCCCACAATCCATACCCGCCATTTCTCTGGATATAAAACAACTCTTTTGAAAGCTTGGCAATGTAGATTAAGGGTAGACGATAGCACATCTCCTCTACGTGTCTTGACTTTCCCTTGTGCTGGATTTGAACATACTTTTACTTTGGCTAAGCTATTCCTCTAGGCCTCCCACTAATTCAGCAGTCCAATCCCCACTTTAACACAGTTCAAGTGAAACATAGGCCCTTTGACAAGAGCAGAACTCACCCTTTGGTTGCAGGTACCCCACAGGCGAATCTTGACAGCTTCTGTGCCACAACACATTTCAGAAAAATAGGCAGCTTCTTCCTAGCAGGAGCCAGGGGTTGCCCTGAATAGCAGGCAAACCCCTCAGGGATGGGGCACAGAGACCAGTAACAGTGGTCTCCACCACTTCAAGAACAGCTTACTGTGTCTCTCTTTAGGCAGAAACACACACCTTTCCCTAAAAGTAGCTCTATATCAGAGCTTAGGCTCCAAGAGCCTGTGCACAGACTGCTGTGCTCTCTCTTCTTCAGTGCTCACAAGCAACTCTGACCAACTGACTGTTCAAAACTCCCAACATTCTAATCTAACTCCTTCTGCAGATTCCAATGTGGCTCATGCAGCTGCAATAGTTCTATGGTGATGTCATCCTCAGTCTCAGCTGAGACTGAGAACAGAGGAGACAGTGTGAAATCCATTTAACTGGAGTTTCACAAGCTGCCTCCCTGCCTACCACTAGGTCATACTGGGATTCTAGCAACCCCAGGTAACAGGGGGTTACACTGCCTCTGGACCAGGAAAATGACTGTCCGCAGTCATTATTTACCCGCTTAGGCCATCCCACCCTATATGCTACCCGTGGGGGTGATCAGGCTCCTCCTACCATGTGCAGCACAGGCAGGCAACACTAAGGGCCTAGAGGCCTTTAGCTGACATATCAGCCTCTACTCTACCCACTTACTATGGGTGCCTAGTGGCTCTAGTAGAACTGTCCAGAGCATAGCCCTATAGCTCAGCACTGCAGTCCCTATGGCCATTCAGGACCACAGCTTGTCTATTCCCCCAACCTCTAGGAAAATCTGTCTGCCTCAACTTAATACTCCAAAACAAAACAACCCGGGACCTTCCCGACCTTGGGCACCCTGTAACCACACATCAAGAAACTAATACCATCTATTACCTTACATTACTGCCTCCCTACCCCACAACCACACCTGTGGAAGGAAAGGGTTACTACAGTAACAACAACAATAACAACAACAGTATTTTAAATTACTACACACTAAAGTAGTAGTGAGGAACCCGATGAGTCCCTCCTCCTCTTCTTGTCTTCTTCTATCTTCTTCAGGACCACCTGCAAGAAAAAATAAAGACAACACACACACCTAATCTGCATACACAGTCTTCCTAAACCCCACCATCAAAACACTGGAGAATCCTAAATAATTTTTAGAAAAGGTAGAAAACAGTATATACACTAGAAAACAGTAAAAAACAATGACGTTATTTACATATACATTTGGGGATGGAGTGCCCTAAAAGTCACATCTAATGACCACACGTGCTCAAGACTGGTCCATTAAAGAGTCACTCTTGACCGGAGCCCGGTAAAGCACAGTTCTAGCAGGCCAAAGTCCTGAAGGAGAGTCTTTGAGGACAGTTCATACATTCTGAGTCTGCTAGTGTGTAGGTGGTACTGCAATGTCATAGGATGAAAAGTTTGGACTTACCAGCCCCTTGTAGAGGAAAATCGGCACTGACTCTGCTCTCAGCTGAAGACTCTCCTGGCAGCATTCTTCCGATACAGCTGGGCGGATATCTTCCGGGAATTACAGGAGGGCACATCTGGGAACTGCTGGGCTGATATCATCTCTGGAGATGGAACCTTAACAGGAACAAAAGGAAAACAACTGGTCTGACGTCATCCGATTACCAGGCGATGAAGCAGGATACAGCTGGGCTGGTGTCCTCTCTGGATCTGAAGTTATCTGGTGGGCCAGTCGATGGATTCTGGAAAGGCTCAGTACACTGTAGAACTGATGAATGTGGGGCACTGAGTCCTGGATGTCCATACTGGCGGAACAACAAAGGCACTGTATGGCTGGTGTAAGGTATTGACTACCACTGCCTGCTTCCCATCTGGTAGGTATGTAGCACATTTAAAGGAGGTCTTTGCATTGAGGCCAATAGTACAGGGGTCAGGAGCTTGAATTATTACCCCATCTGGGCACAAATAATTCACACTGTGAAAGGTTTCATGTCCTTCTCCATCCACTATTCACACAGTGTCCATAAACAGTGTTCTGCCTCTTTTCACAGGGTGTATTTTTCATGAAACATTCTGTTCCGGACATGCTTGTTTGCACCAGGATGCACACATTTCATTGCTTCAGCCCAGATCCAGGATTTCCTGCTGTTCTCAATGTCCTCCCAGACTCTCCGAGGAAAGGTAGGAAAGGACATCCCACAGATTTCATTTGCCTTCCTACGAACCAGTCTCTCCTCTTCTTACTAGCTTTGGTCAACCTGAGACCGCTGGCTTGGCTTGGGGTGGTTAGTCCTGGTTCTGCCAGCTACGATTCTCAATGGCATGAAAAAAATGGATCCCTGACTTCTTCTTCTTACACAGCCAGGCAGTGGCATTACCACTCTCTTCCATGCATTCTTCCCGAGGCAAGAGCTTGAGGCTGTGTACCGCTCCTTTCACAAGGCTCCATAGGTTCCTCTTTATCTTCTTCCTCACTGAGAATCGCGTGCCCAGGAGTGAGCAGTCATTCTCACCCTGAGACTATCTACTCATCAGTAGGCGCGAGGTTGACATCTCATTCAAAGGCCTCCTCATCTCATCTTCTCCTGCGAGATTCTGGGTTAGGCCCCTCCAGGGGTCTACTGATGCTCTGTCTGAATCATCCTTCATGCGATCCAGCATCTGAAACATCAGCATATGGTTCTGTTCTAAATCTACACCCTCTAGCTTTGTGCCACACTCTGCGGGGCCTTCTTCAACAGGCTCTGCCTGGTGCTGTGCTGCCAATCACAGATTCCTGAACCTTTGTCCATGTGGGAGCCAATAAATCTGGGGCGCGATATGCTTTCTATATTTTCTAGGCACCCAGAACAGTGAGGTACCATGAAGACGCCCCTTCCAGCATTTAAGCATATTTGACTCACTTGCACTGGATATCCAGGAATTGCCACATGAGGAAGGCAGTTGTCCTCCATAATAACACCTTTCAATGTCCCTTAACCTATTTACTGCTGCTGTTACTGCAGCCCGGCATGATCCAGGTAGTAGCTGGTCCTGAGGCCATAACTGCAGGGAAACAAACAAATGCCTGAAGTTATTGAAAGTCCTACTTCACTGAACACTTTCTTACTTTAAATGGCTCCTCTGCTGCTGTGTTTACTTTACTACCCCACCCCTGTAATGGCGGCGCATCACTCCTGTGCATCAACATTCAGAAATTGGATCAAGCCATGCATCCAGATTTACACACACTACTGATAACTTTGCTCAAAACTGTACAAACTTGCACTTTTCTTTTTAACACATTTATATGATTTGCTGGGACTTTTCACTGTTGAAAACATTTCTTTAGCTCACAGTCCCTTAAAGCCTCAGGATTTCAAGCACAGGATTGCCTGTAATCTAGTGCTGCACATTTTGCTACAACTCACAGTCTCTACTGGCTTTGAAACTTTAAATTGATGCTGAACTCATAACTATGCTCACAGCCAATGGCTTAACAGACTTGCTCTTTGCTGGTAAAACTTGACACAGTCTTTATTTTGTAAAGCGACTACACTGCTGCATACATATTCAGCTGGCTTTTTGGCAGAAAATCACTGTTTGAGCAATTATTACAGTTGGTACTCACTGTTATCAGTAGCTGTTTGCTGTAATGGAAAACGGCCTGCAGCCAATCTTTGAGGCCTCAGAAAGGAAGCAGGGGCAGTCCTGCTGATGGTCTCTCCGATCACCACACCTACAATCCAGTCGATCAAGATGCGGGTTGAGCCCGATTTAAACAGCAAAGTCTATTTTAAAAGTATTACAGCTTTTTAATCACTGTGACGCCTCCACCGCCAGTACACGCACCCACTCATACTCCCTCTCAATGCTGGAGCAGTCACTGTAGAACTGGCTGGGAGGGGCGGACTGATTGCAGCCTCACCAATCACACGACGCCATGCAAATGAGCCTCTTTTCCTCGTAATTACTCTTCTCTTCCACGGCGGTTATCGAGCCGGCAAATTTAAACTGCAGAAACCACTTTTTGTTTTCTTCAGCTGACTCTACTGCAGGAGCCAATTTCAGTCATTTATGAAGGCCATTCGCACAGCAAGTCTCTCAGTTTACTCGAAGCATTTCCAACGTCCAGGGCACAATTTTCCTATTGCTACCTAGTCTTCCACACTTTTCTTTATCACAACAGTTCTTTAAAAGCATTTCCAACGTCCAGGGCACAATTTTCCTGTTACAACCCTTAGTCTTCCACACTTTTCTTATCACAACAGTTCTTTAAAAGTATCCAACGTCCAGGGTACAATTTTCCTGTTGCTACTCCTAGTCTTCCACACTTTTCTTTATCACAACAGTTCTTTAAAAGCTGGCAAAATGCTGTAAACATTTGATGCAGGACAAGGCACACACTTTCAGCTTTACTGCTCCTTGGTAAACAGTTGGCATTTTAACAGCAGCATAAGAACCACAGCACACAGTGACACACTAGTTAAATTGCTTCAGCTTTTTGGCTACCCACTGCCAGACAGCCAAACGCTTAGCCCCTGTCCGAGCACCCTTTCTCCCAAAATTAAAATCCAAAGCGGTGCCTCCATTTTGTAAGGCCCCGACCCTGCCTTTTTGCAAATCACAGGTGGTATGCTGTTGAAGCTGACAGCAGTACCTGGTGGGGACTGGGTTCTGGGAGGACTAGGTTGCTCAGCACAAGGGGCCTAGATTTGGCTACTCTGCACAGGGCACCCAAGTAAATCCGAACACAGGAAGCAACAACTGTAATGTCCAGTACCAGGAATGGATTCTAAAATGTGGCTTTTATTCACATCCAAACTGAACAAAGCATAGACGGACTCCGGGCTACATTCCTGGTAATGCAGATTAGATACAGAACACTTCTTCACTATTTCAGCCCTCAGGCTTCTGAACCCACCAGGCACACAGCCCGACTTACACGCAGCTTTGGGTACATAGCCCGACTTGTACACTACTTGGGTTTTTCCTGGCCTAGATCCCCTGCCGCCCACTTGATCGCGGTCCATATGGCAGTGAACCAATTTTCTGTTGGTGGCTCCCAAACCACCTTAGAGCCTTCCACTCCTTAAGAGAAATTTCTTCCAATCCCATCGCCTGGGTACTTCACTCATTACTGGCCAAGTGCATGAGACAAAGTAGAAATCCACAGAGCAACCGTAGAGGTGGACCCAGTTACTAAAGAAGAGGGGTTCTCTCACCTCCAGCTCCTCAATCCATACCCGCCATTTCTCTGGATATAAAACAACTCTTTTGAAAGCTTGGCAATGTAGATTAAGGGGTAGACGATAGCACATCTCCTCTACGTGTCTTGACTTTCCCTTGTGCTGGATTTGAACATACTTTTACTTTGGCTAAGCTTTATTCCTCTAGGCTCCCACTAATTCAGCAGTCCAATCCCCACTTTAACACAGTTCAGGTGAAACATAGGCCCTTTGACACGAGCAGAACTCACCCTTTGGTTGTAGGTGCCCCACAGGCTAATCTTGACGGCTTCTGTGCCACAACACATTTCAGAAAAATAGCAGCCTTCTCTAGCAGGAGCCAGGAGGTTGCCCCTGGAATAGCAGGCAAATCCTTCCACCCCATCCCCTCAGGGATGGGGCACAGACAGTAACAGCGTCTCCACCACTTCAAGAACAGCTTACTGTGTTCCTCTTTAGGCAGAAACACACACCTTTCCCTAAAAGTAGCTCTATATCAGAGCTTAGGCTCCAAGATCCTGTGCACAGACTGCTGTGTTCTCTCTTCTTCACTGCTCACACACAACTCTGACCAACTGACTGTTCAAAACTCCCAACATCCTAATCTAACTCCTTCTGCAGATTCCAATGTGGGCTCATGCAGCTGCAATAGTTCTATGGTGATGTCATCCCTCAGTCTCAGCTGAGACTGAGAACAGAGTGAGACAGTGTGAAATCCTTTAACTGAGTTTTACAGCTGCCTTCCCTGCCTACCACTAGGTCTTACTGGGATTCTAGTAACCCCGGGTAACAGGGGCTTACACCAATACTCCCTGTTTTGGAGACAGCAAAGTGTTTTTGATGCAAAGTTCTATGTCCTGTAATGACAGCATCCAAACTTGGGGAACCACCCAGTTTCTGCCTACCATGTATAGAAATGAAGTCATATGATACAACCCCAATTTTCTGGTATTGGACACCATCTTTAAGTTCATGTAAAATGTTTATGGGGCCCTCAGATTGAAGACACAGCACAGCCGTGGCACATTCTCCCAGAACTGAAGAGTAAATATAAAGTTGTTTTGCACTCTAACCCCTGACCTCTTAGATGCCGTGCTAAGTATTTACCCCAATGCCAGAGGTGATACTTATTTGTTGCCAACTTGTGGTTTGTTGCCTTGTCTGTGTACAAGTTGGGAGTCCGGTTGCAAGATGCTGCTCTTGGCTGGGGTAAGGTTGTACACATTTTAAGCCACAGTTTTCAGCCCACAACTATCAGTTTTTCTTTCTCCACCCCACAGTGTTTTGTTTATGGTTATCTCTTCCTACTCAGACAAGCTGCTACATAAAACAAACATACATACATACATATGAATATACAAAACTGCCATCAGATTCTAGCATGCAGCCCCAATGATGGCTGCTGTTTGAGCTCCACAGAGGGGAACATAACACACTTAAAATAAAAAACAATAACAGTGGCCAGACTTGTTCAAAACTAGAAATAAAGTGCATAGGGTCAATTGCAGACATCTTCACTTCAGGAAATATTATTGATAATAATCATATAACTACTGCTATCCCCAAATGTTTAAAACCTGACAACCAGTCTATCATCAGTGCATACGCTGGCCTAGTTTACATGCAAACATATACACCATACTGCAGTACTAGTCCAAGACAAACTGTATAAGCAGACACATTCAACAGTGCATTTGACAGTATTTTGTACTGTAAGTGTAATTAAAACCTCTTGGAATTGGAACCACATGACTGCCTTCGATGCCAACACATATAGAATACTCATCAAGCAGGATTTGTGTTTACTGTATCTACTAACCATGGTCTATACACTTCTGCCTTGCTTCCCAACATCCTAACCCTTGTTAATGTCCAGCATTTTTCCCACTGTTTGTACTTTGCAGCAGCATATTAATTGTTTGTTTGTAATGACAGCTGACATTATGGCATGGTTAACTTTCTAACTCAGCCACACAGAATATTTTAAGTTATCAGCCTACATCAGAAAAATCACTTTTACCAACGTGTGTACCATAAACCTAATGCAGTGCATCATATTCACAAGGACAAACATTGCAGGAGCTTTTCTATTTTTGTTCCTTGTACATAGTGGCATAAGGAAACAGCTTTATTTACAACTCTGCATGCCTTTTGGTATGGCAGAATAGGCATCCAGAGACACAAAAAACACAAAACAACAATATCCCTTCGTATTTTAAAATCAATTAGCAGAACCCAGACTGTAACAAGAAAGCAGCAGGCATGCACTGGCAGCTTACGCTGACTTGAGTTAAATGGTACAGCCTCCTCAGTCTCTCTCTCTCTCTCTCTCACCTGGGTAGCCAAAGTTCTTTATAGAAAAATTCAGTAGCAATCTCTGCCATTTTATTTCACTTTTTTTTTTGGACCAAACCATCTATAGTCTTTAGTGATTTCGTTGCCCCCCTTGCAAGTTTGGTCTGTTGCTTCTTCACTACCCTCACCATTCCCATTTCTCATTTTACTGATCACTGGCTGCACTGCCAGAGGTGCACTCTGGCCACCTTTTTTATCATGGCCTCTCCCTCTGCCTCCCATCCCTTCCAGCATCACAATGGGCCCCACCTCCTCCTCATGGCATGCCAGCAGCTCTGACAGACTTGAAACGCCAGTTCTTCAGCAGTTTCATGGGGGGGCAAGTTAGCTACTAGTCTTTTTCCTCCTCCTCATGCCAGCAGCCCTGAAAGGACAGACCAATCAACTGACTGACTCACCATCTAACACTGCTGAAAAAACCCTACGTGATGGCCAGCCATGTCTCACTTAGTGCTCACTCCTCTCTTACTCCTCCTCGGCACCAGAAATTTGTCCTTCTCTCCTACTGCTCACATGAATGAATGAACTGAGTGGTGAGTGCAGAGTTGCAGACTGCATCGGATGAATTCCTTATATTGCAGGGCGCAATCCTCCTCCCTCTCTCATTGGATGAGTTTTCAAGCTAAGGAGCCAGGGATACACTTGGTTGGTGGTTGAGTTTCTCCACCAAAGTTTGAAATGGCAAGATGTAACAGTGTAAATAATTTAAAAAAGCAAATTGTGCTGCTATGGAGCCTCAAGATTAATCTGGGCAGGACACTGTCAGGCAAGCAAGCTAGCTGGAGCCTGACTTTTGATAAATATGACTTCCCAGAATTATGCTGTTAATTCAAGGCAATTGCAACTAACTGGCACTACAGAATTGTGGTCCATAATTCCAACTGCCGACGGTGGAGATCCAGGGTCTAGACCAGAGCTGTGTGACCCAAAAGTGGTGAGACAGAGTGGCTGCAATAAAAGAGTGCTGCTGGTGTGTTTAACTTGTCCTGCTATTTACCGTGGCGTGGAATCTCCTTATACCTTGCAACAGTAGACCCTCCATGTGCTGAGGGCAGAGGGACTAGAGAAAGCAGGGGCTTGTGTAAACTAACCTTTAGCATTGCCCTATAACTGTGGGGTGTTTTAAATTGTTTTTGAGGGACACAGCTGTTATCGAGTGAATTACCCTGATACTTCCGGTTCTCGCTGATAAAAGCCAGCGCTCATGCAAGCGGTATCTCTAGAGCTGCAGTCTGAGCTGTGTGACTGCCAAAGTGGTGAGACAGAGTGGTTGCAGTAAAGAGAGCTACTGGTGTGTTTAACTTGTCCTGCTAGTTACCTTGAGGGAATCACTCATATACCTTGCAACAGTAGACTCTTTATGTGCTGAGGGCAGAGGGGCCTACAGAAATCAGGTGTCTGTGTGTGCTAACTTTTAGTATTGCCCTATAACTGAGGGTGTTTAAAATTGTTTTCGAGGACACAGCTGTTATCAAGTGAATTACCCTGATACTTCCGGTTCTCAGCTGATAAAAGCCGGCACTCATGCAGTGGCGGTGAAAGTGTGTGTGGTGCGTTGCATGCTGGGACGCACAGGACACATGCATCCCCATGTGTTTGCAGTTGAGCGAGGAGAGCGGAGAAGGAGGCAGGATATTAACATGGGCAAGTAAAGGTTAAATAAGTATTTGGAAAGAAATTGATGAACAGAGAATGGCCAAATTATGCATTATGCCTGCCTCATTGTTGACACTGAGGGGACTTATTGATAAACTGTAAAAACTGTAAGATGTACAAGGGACTGAACTGGGGTGGATTATACTGAGTTTGAGTGTGAAAATGTGTGTTAAATCATGAACTTTGCTCAAACTTAGAGTTATAGAAAGGTTGCAGATCCTGGAAGATAGCCAGTTGGCATTAACTGCAAGGTTAAAGACCTTGTTAAGCCTAAATAAGAAGTGGTCTAGGGTGGAATACAATAGCGGTTAAAAGGGAAAAGGGAAGAGAGTGTGGGGATGGGCTTCATCAACCACATAGGGGAGACTCAGGGAGGTAAAAAGAAACATAGAGGGTTAAGTCCACTTGGTCCAGTCCCAGAAACCAATAAGGAGGGTTGGTGGGGAACATACAGGTTAGGGATAGAGATAGAGGAGAGCAAGATATACAGGGCAGTGCCAGTGATATTGAGGAAAGTATAATCAATGGTATTCCAGTAGAAAATAATTATAGTGTCTTGAGAGAATTAACTGAGTCAAATGAAATGGCCAAGGAAGATGTTTTAGAGACAGAAGGAGGAAAACAAAATCCTAGGCAAATTATTGTTATAGGAGATTCTATAATAAAATGCACACACCAATACATTTGCAGTAAAGACAAAGCAACTAGAATGGTTAGTAGTTTCTTGGGAGTTAGAGCACTGGATTAGAATGATATGGTTGATAATATTTTAAAGGTGTAGGGAAAACCCACTAGCAGTAATTCATGTGGGTATAAATGATATCACATGGAAAATCTTATCAGAAATCAGAAGAACTATAATAAGCTAGTGGAAAAATTGGTAAATAAAGGATGTGAGATAATGATTTCTGAATTATCATCAGAACCTAGGGCATCTGTGTATAAAAAAGAGAAATTGCTTTAACAAATGAATGGCTATGTAGATGGGCAGGGACAAGTAACTACAAATTTATAAAGCACTGGGGACATTTGAAAATAATGATAAACTGTATAGTAAGGATGGGTTGCATCTCAAACCATTGGGGTAGTAGAATTTTGGGACATAGACTGAGAAATAAGATAGAAAATTGTTTAAACTGAGTGAGGGGGATGACTAGGGAACATAAAAATAAATCCTCATGTCCAAAGAAGAATACAAAAATATGTCAGCCAATAAGGTAATGTTCTTTAATGCGAGAAGCTAAATGAAATTGGTATGGCTGAGATGGAAATAATAATGAGGAGAGATAAGTGGACATTGTTGGAGTAGTATAGACCTGGTGGTCAGATGAAAACCAGTGGCACCAACAGATTCCTGGTTATAAATTAATAAATAGAAATAGAGATGGGAGAAAGTGTGGAGGTGTGTGGCCTTATTCACTAGAGATGAATTAGAAGTTTGGGTTATAGATGTAAATTATGTATGGGGAGTATGGAAATTGTTACTGTTGAGTTGTTGGGTATAAGGGAGGAAATGTAGTTTCAGTCTTTTATAGAGCACCAAATACAAAACGGAGGATACAGAAGTTTTCTGAAACATGTCACCATCATGGCTGAAAGCACTGATTTAGTGCTAATAGGGATTTGAATATGCCAACTATTAGATGGGGGAATATATGGAAGGAAATAGCTTAGAGTGCATAGTGTAGGAAGAACTAATGGCAGTAGGTATGAAACAATGTATATTGGAAACCACAGGGGAAAATATACTAGATGTTATTTTAACTAATATCCCAGATGTAATTAAGCAAATTAAGATTCAGCCGCAATTGGGACAGTGACCATAATTCAGTATTGTTTAAAATGCTTTGGAAAGCCAATACAGTGAAGGGGAAACTGAGCAATTTTATACAATAGGGAGACTATGCAGCTATAAGTGACAAATTGAGTAGCATTGATTGGGTAGCTGAAATGAAGGATCTTAGCATGGAAGAGTCTTGGGAGCTGTTCTTAGGCATTATAAATAAATTAATACGGAAATACATACCTAGGAGAAGTGTATACAATCATAAAGGCAAAACCATCATGGCTGACAAAAACTATAATTAGGTTATGCAAAAAAAGAAAGTGATGTTCCAGAAAATGAAGAAACTAAGTTCATCAATATCTAAAAATAAGTATAAGAGTATATTGAAACAATTAAAAAAGGAAATAAAAATGCAAAGAAAAATTTAGAATTTCAATTGGCGATGGACGGGAATAATAGCAAAAATATTTTTGCATATTTAAATAGTAAAGAAGAGGAAATAGTATGATCGGTCCATTAAATATAGATGGGGTTATGACTTCTAAACCTATGGAGATGTTAGATGAATTTAGTAGATGCTTTGGAGCATTATACAAAAGCATGATATAATTGTGGAGACTGGGTTTTGGAAAAAGTATACTAGATCCAAATAAAATAGTAACGTAAGAAAAGTAATAATAATAATAATAAATGTATTTATATGGCACCATGATCTGTAGCCAAGGCACCTCACATTTTAAAACAGCAATAACAATATAAAATATGACAAACATCAATAAAATTAACATCAAAAGATCAGTGCACTAAAATAGGAGGCTCAATTGCTAAATGCTTGATGCCATAAATACGTTTTAAGGATTTCTTATATCCCTCCACAGTTGTGCACTCCCTTAGCCAATGGAGTAGTGAGTTTTATTTTCTCAGAAGAAGCCAGAAGGGGAAGGAAGGAAACATATTCAATTCAGTGCTTTAGAGTAACTGGTAATTGCTATTTTCTTTAAACTTAGATTGTGGGCTTTAGTGACACTGTACTTTCTTTGTTGTCTTTACTTAGAATTGGTTTGGGCTGTTGAAAATTTAAAAGCATGGTGGTGGTGTAATTCTGTGCTGTCTTAATTGCTGCAAATTTTCGCCCTCTCCTTCCCCCAACTCTTAATTATATGCCCTGTTAAATCTGATTGACAGGAGCTAAACACAGGTATAGTAAGGGGTGTGAAGTAGGGCATAAGGGGAAGAAGCCCACCTCAGCATGACAAGTGTTTTGACTCATTTATTTATTTATTGGTTTTTTCTTTTCTTTTTTTTTTAAAGAAAATTATCTGAGGATCAGTGGCAGGATTTTAGGACAGTAAATTAATAAAAGGGAACTAGGAGAGCTTCAGTAGCAGACAAGTAGTGGAATAGTAGTATAATTGTAGTATAATGTGGGGTGGTAATGCAGTGGCTGTGGGGCAGCCATATTCAGGCAGACTTTCTGGACACTGAGGTGCTGCCTATCTGCATGCATCTTCTGGACTGTGGGATGAGGTAGCCAGACTCAGAGCCGGAAGTAAACTAAATAGAGGTACCCAGAGAAGTGGAAGGAAAGGATGTGGAGGTTAGCCAAGGAGGTGACCTCAAGGGAAAGCAGTGGACCCCAGAGAGGAGGAAGGAATCCTGGTGGGGGACTCCATCATAAGAGGGATCCAGCTAGGAACACAGGAGGGGGGAGACAGGAGGTGAGGTGCCTACCAGGTGCCATGGCATGGAGGGATGGAAGGAAGATCCTGGGGATCACTGGGAAGGCAAGACGGAGGGTGAGCTGGATGTCATTATCCACCTAGGTACTAATGACCTGGCAAATGGGGAGCCAAAGGAAGTTCAGGAAGAGTTTAGGAAATTGGGAGGGTCTCAAGCAAGTAGCTACTTCTGTCAGTTTCTCAAAGTACAACCTGCGAGAGGCAAGGGAGAGCAGGGAGTGCATGCACCAGGAACTTTAACTCATGGTTGAAGAACTGGTGCTGTGAGGAAGGGTTTGGATTCATTGGTGACTGGGGACCCACCTGGAGGGATGGAGGTTTGTTCAAGCTTGATGGCCTGCATCCATCCTGAGGGAATCAAGCACTCAATGATAAGTTTAAATGCTACATTGACAAGCATTTAAACTAGCAAAGGGGGTAGCAGGCCAGCAAGGAGGGTACCTACTTGCTCACCCCCACAGCTAGCAGTGGAACCAGTGAACCGAGGAGGCTATCTCTGCAAAGCAGTGTGCAAAAGATGGAGATTAGTGCCCAAGAGGTGGATAGGCAGAAAAGGGGCAAAATTCAGCAGAAGGGCAGACAGCAAGGAGAACCAGGGATAAAGACAACCAAGGAAGGGGCTGGAGTAGAACAGTGAAACAGTCTAGGAGGTCAAATCATGGAAAGCCATGTGTGCAAATGCCAGGAGCCTTAGCAACAAGATGGAAGATCTGGAGGCTGTCATGGTGCAGTCAGATCTGGACATTGTGGCCATCACTAAAACCTGGTGTAATGATAACCATGACTGGGAGATGGCCATACCTGGCTACAACATATTCAGAGAGACAGAGCAGGCAGGAAGGAGAAGGAGTGGCACTGTATGTGAAAAATGACATAAGGGCCACAGAGATCCAGGAGGAACAAATGGGGAAGGGATACTGTGTGTTAAGCTGGAAAGGAAAATGGGACAGCTATCCACACAGGTGTGGTCTATAGACCACCAGCCCAGGAGGAAGAAACAGATAGGAGTTGATGCTAGCCATCCAAAGGATGGCAGACAAGGGTGAGGTAGTACTGGTTGGAGACTTCAATATTCCAGACGTGGACTGGAGCATCCCAGCAGCAGCATCAACTAGGAGCAGATTTATCCTGACTCCTCTTCAGGGTGCCTTCCTAAGCAACTGGTCATGGAACCAACTCGCAGAAGGCAATACTGGATCTTGTACTCACAAACAGGGATAGTGTGATGGGGTAACAGTGGGGAGCACCTGGGGAACAGTGACACCAGTCATTGTGGTTTGAAATCACAGAAAGAGCAGAACCAAACCACACAAAACAAGTATCCTGGATTTTAGTGGGCAGACTTTGGGAAAATGGGGAGATACTTGAAAGAGGCATTAAGGGGAATGGGACAGAAATCAGGGTTGAGGAACAGTGGGCAGTATTTAAATGGGGATTACAAGAACAACAGAATTATGCATTAGCAGGTTAGCAAGAGGAAAAGAAGAGGAGACCATTATGGTTTTCCAAAGAGGTAGCAAAGAAAGTGAAAGCCAAAAGATTGCATTCAGGCAATACAAAAGACATAGGCAGAAGGGGATAGGGAGAAGTACCAGGAGAAGCAAAGGAGGCAGGGAGGTCAGTAAGGGAAGCCAAAGCTCAGACAGAAGAACACATTGCAAAATCAGTGGTGAGGGGACAAAACCTTTTACAGGTACATAAGTGAAAAAGAAAGACAAAGGGAGGGATAGTGAGACTGAAGGGGAGGATGGGGCTGCATGGAGGATGACAACAGTAAAGCTGACATATTGAACAGGTATTTCTGCTCAGTCTTTACTGAGGAAAAGGAGGGTAATGGGTCTGAAGGGAGTACAAGGGTGAGAATGGTGCAGAAATGGACACAAGTCCCTTTACATGAGAAAGGGTCCTGAAGGAACTGGAAGTAATAGAGTTGATAAAGCAATGGGGCCAGGTGGGGTGCACCCGAGGGTCCTTAAGAACTAAGAGAGGTGGTGGCTGAACCTCTGGCTATCCTGTTTAGCCGATCACTGGAAACAGGGAGGTACCCAAAGACTGGAGGACAGCAGATGTAGTCCCTTATACAAAAGTGGGAACAAAGAGGAAGCAGAGAACTACAGACCAGTCAGCCTCACCTTGGTAGTGGGGAAGATCATGGAAGCACTACTGAAGGAGAGATTGGTGGAACATCTGGTTGTCAATGGACTACAGGACCCAAGGCAGCATGGTTTCACCAGGGGAGGTCATGTCAGACCAACCTGGTTGAATGTTTTGACTGGGTGACTAGGAGGTGGATCAGGGAGGGCAGTGGACATGGCCTCTCTGGACTTCAGCAAGACCTTTGACACTGTGTCACATAGAAGACTATTACACAAACTGGGGAATATGGGTGTGGGCAGGACAGTAGTGTGGTGGTAGGTAACTGGCTGGGTGGCAGGACACAAAGGGTGGTGGTAAATGGCTGTCACTCCACAGAGGGAAGAGGACCAGTGGGGTACCACAGGGATCAGTGCTGGGACTGGTCCTATTCAACATCTTCATCAGTGACATTGTGCAGGACCTAGAAGGCAGAATTTCACTGTTCGCTGATGACACAAAGCTCTGTAACAGAGTAGACACACCAGAGGGTGTAGACAGAATGAGAAGGGACCTGCAGAAACTTGAAGAATGGTCAGGGGTTTGGCAGTTGAAATTCAATGCAAAGAAGTGCAAGATAATGCATATGGGGCACAAAAACCCTGGACAATATATCAGTTGGGGGTGAGGATATAGCATGCACCAAGCAGGAAAGAGATCTTGGGTTATCATCTCTGATGACCTCAAGGTAGGGAAACAGTGTGACAAGGCAGCAGGTAAAGCAAATAGGATGCTGGGATGTATAGGCAGGGGCATCACCAGCAGGAAAAGGAGGTCTTAATTCTGCTATACAAGACACTAGTGAGGCCCCACCTGGAGTACAGTGTACAGTTCTGGAGACCATACCTCGTAAGGACATAGACAGGGTAGAGAAGGTTCAGAGGAGGGCAACAAAGATGGTGCATGGATTGCATCACAAGTCCTATGAAGACAGGTTGAAGGAACTGAACATGTTACTCCTGGAGGAGAGGAGAGAGGATATGATAGAGACATGCAAGTATATTACAGGAGGAACAGGTGCAGGAATACACTATTTTTAAGTTAAAAAGATGTTCCAGGACTAGAGGTCATGGGATGAAGTTGAGGGAGGACATTCAGAGGAAACATGAGGAAGAATTTCTTCACAGAACGGTGGTGGACAAGTGGAACACCTGCCAGAGGAAGTGGTGGGGCTGAAACAATCACGGATTTAAGAATGCATGGATAGACATAAAGGAATTTGGAGGTCAGGATAGGGCAACAGACTTCTAGGAAAACATAAACTGAACGTACAAGCTCAAATGGGCAGACTGGGTGGGCATAGGCCTCATCTGCCGACACTATCTATGTATGTAATCTGAAGTGTAGGGCAGCATACACAAAGGCTCTTGCCCCAGAAGATGTTAAACATACCTTAGAATCTCTAGCAACCCCTCATCGCCAAGCGGAGTGATTGTCCAGGCAGCAGGACCAGGAGCTCTTTCAGTTAATCGGGCCCAGGCCGTGTGGGAGCTTTAAAGTCGGAGGCCGACTTTGAAGGTGATCTGCCACTGCACTGGCAGCCAGTGCAGTTCATGCAGCACCGGTGAAATATGACAAGATTGGGCAGATCCCGACAAAAGCCGGGCCACTGCATTCTGCACATGCTGCAGGCAGCGGATTTCTACCCCAGGAAGCCATAGGTAGAGGGAGTTGCAATAATCAAGCATGAGGATACTAAGGCATGGATCAATGTAGAAAGGTCGTCGGACAGAACCAGATGCCTAATTCTGGTGATATTCCTAAGATGGTAAAGGAAGTTTTGATGACAGCCGACACCTGCGAATGCAGGGTCAGCCCTCATCAAAATTACCCCAGGTTATGCACCTATTCAGAGGTTGGGAGGAAATGCTGCCTAGAAAATTCCGAGAACAAACCAACCCCTAACCCCCTATTCGTGACCCAGATCCACAACTAGCACCTCATTATTTTCTGAGTTCAACTTCAGCAAGTGGAATCCTCCCACACCTGGATTTCTTTCAGACAGTTATTAAAGACCGAGACAGCTCCAACCTGGTCAGGTGCAAAAGAAAGGTAGAGCTGGGTATCATCAGCATAGCAGTGAAACCTCAGCCCATACCTTCTTACAATGTCTCTGAGGGGCAGCATGTACACTGCAAGTTAGAGGTAGGATAATGAGATTAAAGGCTGAAAAGGCAGCTGGCTCTGATGGGTTACACCCTATTTTTTAAAGTAGTTGGAGGATATATTAATGCCAGTTATAACTAGATTAGGACAAAATTCACTGGAGGAGGGGGTCAGTGCCAGAGATGTGGAAATCGGCATACATGGTGCCTATTCATAAGAAGGGTAAAAGGAGTGAGGCGGCAAATTATAGACCAGTGAGCCTGACATCTGTCATGGGGAAGATTGTGGAAGGTATATTAGTGAAACTATTGTTGAATATATGAGGGTAGAAATGTTGTGGATAGAAGTCAGCATGGATTTGTGGTAAATAGATCATGTGAAACAAATTTACTGGCCTTTTGCAATTCATTAGTAAGTTTATTGATGAAGGAGAGCGAGACATAGTTATGCATGACTTTAGTAGAGCTTTTGACATTGTTCCACATTGTAAAATTATTGAAAAACTTATTGGGATGGGGTTAGATTCAACCATAGTAAGATCGATAGAACAGTGGCTATCGAATAGAGTTCAGAAGGTGAGACTGTATGGCCACGTGTCTGATCCATTTAAGGTGGTGAGTGGTGTACCCCAGGGTTCAGTGCTTGGGCCATTGCTGTTCAGCATTTTATTGACGATTCAAAGATCCCTAGAAAAATAAGCTAATAAAATTTGCTGATGATGTCAAGGTGGGGGTGTAGTGGATACTTTGATGACAGATAGATATTTGGGCAGGACTTGATTTATATAATGGAATGTGCAAATAAAAATGGGATGACATTTAATAAGGAGAAATGTGTTATAATGCACTTTGGAAGGCATAATGTGCAGCAGACTTATAGGGCCAGATATTCAAACTGCGCCATTCTGTGAGCAAGCCCTTGCATTGCTCAAAAAGTTGCGCAGGGTATGGCCAGGGTGATATTCAATGGAGCTGCGCTTATTGAGCAACTTCTTTGAATATTGCCACCTGGCCACAGCCACTGTGCATGGCGAGTGGAACTTGGCGCCACCGCGCGGTCAGAGGGAGCATTCAGATGCGGTGGCGCAAGTTCCATTGTGCCATGCGCAAATCTGCGTTATTCAAAAGGTGACATGTAAATGGAGCCGTAATTTATGCAAGGTGCATGGCGGCCATTTGCATCTAATTACGACCCAATTTGCATGCCATTATCATGCAGGTGCGCCCGATCCCCGACGACTTGCACCTGGTGCCCTGCCGAGCAGCAGCCATCGAGGACCGACGCCCTCTGCCTTTCGATCATGGGCATAAAAGGTACATACTGACTAGGCCCGATCGTGGGCGTTAAGTACTTCAACCCCGAAGCTAGCCCGATCGAGGCATCGTGCTTAGCACCACCGACTAGCCCGGTCGCGGGCATTAAGTACAACCCCACCGCTGACCAGTCTGATCACAAGGCATAAGGTCAAACCCACCCCAAAGTCCAATATCCCTGGTGATCTAGTGGCCTCTACCCCACCCATTCCACGGAGCTCCCACCACCCCGCTACCCTCTGTCAGCCGGCGGGTGGCAGCACCCACCTGGGCTGTCACTCAAGGCCGGCCGACTGACAGCTCAGTAGGCTGCACGCTTGTTGTTCAGAGCAAGAGCCAATGGGTGTGCAGCTCATAGCTGTGGATGCGGAGAAGTCAAATATGTGAAATGAATTGATTCATTCACATATCTGACTGCCTTTAAGGAGGATGGCTGCACGCCCATTGGCTCTTGCTCTGAACTAATCGGGTGTGCAGCCCTACCGAGCTGTCAGTCAGCGGGCAGCAGGTGGGTGGGTGCTGTCACCCGCCGCTGGACGGGGAAGCGGGTGGTGGGGCTCCATGGGTGGGTGGGGTGGGGCCACCAGATCACCAGAGATATTGGACTTTGGCAGGTGGGTTTGACCTTATGCCCTGATCGGGCTAGTCGGGGGTTGAAGTACTTCATGCCCGCGCATTGGGCTAGTCGGGGTTGAAGTACTTAATGCCCGCGATCGGGCTAGTTGGGGTTGAAGTACTTAGCCCGCCATCAGGCTAGTCGGGGTGGGGGGAAGACCTTTATGCCCGCGATCGGGCTGCAGGGGGCACTGAATAGTGAGGGCCACCCACAGGTGGCAGCTGCTGTTGTGCCCTGCAGTGCAGCAGCTCACCTGTGGGTGGCCCTCGACTTGATCCTTTGTTTTTGGCTTAAAGTTGTGCAGGCGCAGGGGTTACGCCTGCATAACTCTGCATGGCCCGCTGAATATCGGGCTGTGCAGTTTATGCATGGTTCCTCCCCATCAGTTGAGCATGCCTTCATTAGCATTGCACTGTTGCTCTGCATGATTTGGCGCAACTGCCTCCTGCTGAATATCACAGAATAGGCAATTTTGGACTTGGCGCAGGCGCAACCTATTGGCGCATGGCTCAGCTCTTTTGAAGATCTGGGCCATAATATGCAAGGCCTAAAATTAAAGGTGTCAGAATGTGAAACAGATCTACGAGTGTATGTACAAAATGATTTGAAAAGTGGTGCCCAAAGTAAAATAGTATCTAATAAAGCCATGCAGTTGGTTAACTGTATGAGACGGGCTTCCAATCACGGGCGGCGCCTTTGCTGCCCTTCATAGGACAATGGTTAGCCAATTTTGGATTATTATTCCACAGTTTTTGTCCATCCCTTAGGAAGGATGTTAGGGTAATGGAGAGGCCCCAGATAACTTTTATGAAAATGATTGCAGGAGGTCAGGGTGGATCCTATGAGGAGAGATTGGAGAAATTTGGTTTGTGGTCACTGGCAAATAGAAGGGTGAGGGAAGATTTATTATTATTATATAAATTGGAATTGGGCTTGGAGTCAGTGGTAAAACCATATCACCTAAGGATACATAATAAACAACTGAGGGAGGAAACAGTAAAACTGAATTGAGAAGAAATGGTTTTAAATGTAGGGCAGTTGAAATGTGGAATAGACTACCACAGGATGTGGTGGATGCTGATAATATGGAACTTTAAAAAAGTTTGGATAAGTTCCTTATGGAAGTTGGTGACTTAGGTCATCGCCACTGAATTGTGGTGGAGGTCTATATGGGCTATTGCCTTATTGACTTCCTTAAACCTCCAGCATGAACTCCAGAGGATTTTACAGGCAGCAGAGTGAAGAGCAGGTGTCAGACCTGTGAAGGGAGAAGGAGGTGGAAGGAGGGGAGGAGAGAAGGGAGGAAAGGTTGGGTAGGGAGCACAGCCGGAATTTGGAGACAAAGATGGCACAATGAGTTAGGCATCTGCATCAAGAGAGGGCAAGGAGAGGAGGAATACAGGGAGCAGTGCTGGGTGCTATGGAGGCAATTCAAGGTAAAGTGACAGAAGGAGTGAAAGAGGGATCCAGCCTGGCAAGGTGGACTTGGGAGACAGTGCTACAATGTTGCCATGATCAAGATAGGTAGAATCATGTTTGTGGTGAGCTCTCTACAAGCAGGAAGTGGAATACTTACTTTGTTCCTGTAAAGTACCCTAGGTTCAATATGCAGCTTCTGTGGATGTTGTCCACATGAGCAGACAAGTCCAGATGACAATCCAACCATACCCCAAGGCATTTAAAGGAGATATCCTCAATCACAACACCATCAAGGGTCTTGAGGGGAGGAGAGAATTTCACTTTTGCTGTTTTTATTTAACAGGGCTATGAGTGCACCTGATTCCCTGTACTAAAGTGCAACCTCATTATAGTGTTTTGTAGCACTTTCAAAATTACCCTCCTTCAGGCTTTTGAGAAAGCATCTGTAAATGCAGTCATCAATCTCTAGAAGATATGGTTATGGAGGAAGGAGGAAAGAATGCGGGACATGTGTGTCAGAGGCTGCGGTTCTATTAGCAGACTTTCTCCACTGTTGCTGTGGAGATGGATATTGAGGTGAAGATGTGTTACCATGTAACACATGAGCGCTATGGGTTTGACAGATGGTTAAATCAATTAACACTTTTAGCCTATTCTTCTTATAATAAATATTATTGTATGTAGAAGCATAGTGAAAGTACTTGAGGCAACTGAGAGTTCCATAACCATGTCTTTTACAAAAAGTGTTTTCTTTTCAATGAAACCAGGGAAAGATTTGAGAACAGCATGCATGGAGATACTGAGAAAGGTATGATGCAGATCTATCTTTGCTAGATAACCCCTTGATGCTTTAAAATCATCATACTGTCCATCTTGAAGGACACATGCTTGTTTAAAGGTTTTATGTTTAGCACCAGAAGATTTAAAGAAAAGACCACCAATTCTTTGACCTTTGTACTGAAGACCTCCTGAATTTCCATTTTAGGGTTCTTAAAGTTTTGTGGAGTCATATTTAACAGTGGTGGAATTGAATACTGAACTGGACAATAGTCATAGGATCCTTCACATTTTACACTCACACAGAGATGGCATTCCCAGCCCTGTCAGGTTGCAAATTTCTTTCAAACCTTTGTCTACCCTTGAGCAATATGTCCATTCGCAATTCCATCCACAACAACCTTCTCCAATAGTCCAAAACCTCCTATAGTAGCAACTATGCAGTGGTGCAATGAACCCCTCTCAATCCAACTGTATACCACTGAAAAGAATTTAACATTTTCCAGTTTTGGTAACAAAATTTAATTGTTCATGCAGAGGAAAACTGACCACCAAAAAGGAGTCAATACATACTCCAGTCTTAGTAGAAGGCCCCATGACAGGGACTGTAATTAAACTTTGAATCTTGGGGTGAAGATAAGAGTCTCATTTTACTTAGTAGGGCCTAAACCCAAAGTCAATGGTATTATCTCATTTATTTTATGTGTTTTGTTTAATCCATATGTCCCTTTTCAGCCACACTTGGAGGACAGAAGTTAAAAAGGATACAGTCACACAGTTAAGACAAACATGATAAACATGATAAACATGATATATGATACCCTTGCAGGGGTTAAACTGCACTGAGAGAAAGTGGTATTTCTAACATTGGTTCCTAGTTGCACACTGCGCAACTACTAGAGAAAGCAGTGTGTGTGGCTGTAAGGAAATTCCTCAGACGCTTTGACCAGTGAGCCTGTAGCTTTATGGTTAGAGTGCTGGAACGGCATACCAGAGATCTGAGGTTCAATCCCAGTAGGCCACACTTTTCCTTTCTCATTTCCATCCTTGATTTAAAATATGTATACCTTGCAGGGGTTAAACTGCACTGAGAGAAAGTGGTATTTCTAACATGATACAGTGGGCATTCGGTCATAGTTTACAAGCACTAAGGTTAATCACATATACAGTTGGATTTGTTTTGTGAACTGCTAGACAGGCTTTTCTCAAACAGACCTTATTAGACTAAAAGCCAATATGTGTTGGTAAAGAATTCAGTGATTTAAGCCCTAGATAGAATAAATTTACTTTTCATATATGGGGTTGTTAAGAGGAAGTATGATATAGTAGATTATACAAATTACATAGAATTCTAAAAGAGTTATCTTTGAAGTCCCAGCTTACTGTATAAGTAATGTCTATGTGTCCTCAAAGTGACTGCAGGGCAAATAAACATATGTTATTGAAAGTGGTTTCATATTTACCAGAAACATTGGAAGAAATGTCATGGAACAGAAATGAGCCATACTCTAATTTTGGCAGTAGACCTTTTTTAGCTAAAGTTCTTTTAACTTTACTAGTAAGCTAACTTTAATTATAGTATAACATGTCTATTTTCTTGTTTGATTTTCTTGTAATCATGTATATATGAGCAACAAATGCTAACTGTTGGTCCAGTAGTATATTGTTGAAAAAGGATACCTGAGCATCCACAAATTTAATCAGCTGTGATGCTTCACAGGTTTTGCCTCACCCATAATACAAACCAGGATACTAGTGTAGGCACTAAATGGATCACATAAAGAGACTGTAGACAACAAAAGTTTTAAACTTTGCAAACTGCCTTTATTGGCATTTGTACATACAAGTGCAATAAAGAAGGGCCTCTAGTCAGATACATTGGTGATTTGAGTGTACCTCACTCTTCTTGAACAGTTTGCAAAGTTTAAAACTTTTGTTGTCCGCAGCCTCTTCTACATGATCCATTTTGAGCCTTTATGCTAGTATTCTGTTCCAGCTGCATACAAGGGCCCAGATATTCAGAAGGGTTGTGCATGGCGCAACACTGTTGCACCATTGCAACCCACTGATGCACCCTGGCATGATATTCAAACGGGATTGTGCCTGGCACAAACTCATGTGCCGGAGTGCATCAGCAATGTATGCGGCGAGGTGGGGGATGCGTGCCTCATGCATACTCCGCACATCCTAATATTCAGCCTGGGATGTGCTGAGCCCATGCATGCACAACCCTTCTTGCACTGCACACAGGTGAGCCAAAAAAGGAACAATGCGCTACCCACAGGTGAGCTGCCATATTGCAGGGTGACACGCAGCTGCCATCTGTGGTGGCTACCCAGCCCGCTGCACCTGACGACACCCCATACCCGATCAAGGCATACATAGAAAAATGGATCTTCCTAAATCCCTGGTGGTCCAGTGGACCACTCGCAGCCTGATCGTGGGCATATGTTGTAAGATTAGAGGTCCAATATCCCTGGTGGTCCAGTGGACCGCCGCAGCCTGATTGTGGGCATGAGTTAAAATGAAAGCAGTCCAATATCCCTGGTGGTCCAGTGGACCGCCGCAGCCGATCATGGGCATATGTTGTAAAAGGTAGAGGTCCATTAACCCTGGTGGTCCAGCGTACCCTTTCCCCACCTGCCCTGAACCCCACCGCCGCTGGCCCCGGTCAGCAGCGGTAGCAGCACCAACCCGCCTGCCACCTCGCCGCCCACCGACTGACACAGTACGGTAAGTTCGTACGCCCGTTGGTCCATAGCATGAGCCACGGGCGGCAGCCCATACTGTACTATACAGTCCAGATGGCCTCATTTGCACCTTGCATGCATTATGGCCCCATTTGCATGTACACATTTGAATATCGTGTTGTTGCACCATCAGGACGGAACTTGCGCTAGCGCATCCCACTGCTCCACTCTGGCCACTTGCACTGGCACAGTGCCATTGCGCCAGTGCACTGCGGTGGCCTGGGTTCAATATTTAATGCTGCTGTGCCATGGTGCAGCTCTGTTGAATATCACTTTGGTCAACGCCCCGAGCAGCCCATTTGTGCTGTGCTAGGCTTTGCGCCACAGCCTGGCACAGTCTGAATATCCGGGCGTAGGTATTTGAAAGTAGTAACTATATAATAAAAGGGCTCTTCATTTATGGTGTTATGGTGAAAGTATCGATACTTAATTGAATGTTTGCAATGTACAGAATAACATGTTTGTATTTTATTGGTTAAAAAATTCATTTATTCATGGATAAATCAATTTTATAACAATATAATGAGGCATAACTTGCTTGAAAATTCTCTCTGTTAACTTTTTATGAGGAAATGCTTTTTGACAAATGCTAAAGAAGAATGTGAAACTGTGACATGCGCTGAACGGCTCAGGAGTAGCTTACAATACAAACAAAAGAAAACTATTCTCCAGTCAGGAGAATTTTCAAATCAGCCCACTAGCCTGGATAAATACAACGGGTGGAAAACAGCAGACTGTAATGAAAAACACTGGAAAATATGAAGAAATAGCATTCATATCAAATATAAATTGAAGTGAGCAAATACTTGAGTGAGAACACAAGATCCTTGCCCCTGAAGAAACCCAAAGTTTGGGTGAAACGGGCACATCAGGGGATTGCTGGTTCAAAGACATACAAATAAAACTACATTTTATGAAAATTATGGTGTGGCTGGCTTACTGAAAATGTTATGGTCCAGTTGAAATTAACTGTATTACCAGCCCGAATACGTAACCTTAAGGAACTAACAATCTACAAAAGGGTACCCACCTAACTGACTTCCTTGTAAAGTTTTAACAAATGCAATATTTATGATATGCTGTTATATTACTGGATGTGTAACACTGCATAGTAGTCTGTTGTCTGTACAGAATTATAAGAGATCATTTTGATAATATAGTATACAGCAAGTGATACATTTCTAATGTCTTCTGAAAATGAAAGGGTTCAATACTAAACGTTTTCCTAGTTGTGTAATAGTACATCTTGGTGGTGTTTCTCTCAGGTCACTGAGCTAGTTATTATTAACCCATTAGTGAAACAATGGTGCAGCTAGAACAATATTGCCTCTATGCCATGTGGTGGCCTAAACAATGATGGGGGTGGGGTCAGGGTGTCTCACTCAACAATTGTCTGCTGCTATGGGAGGTAGGGTGTGCAATTAAAGTAATCCCTGAACGTCCTTCAGTGTTCAAATGAACCAATGTTTTATGTTAGCTGGACTCAGTACCTAGGTGTGGACTACCTTTCCCACAGTGCCTTTCTCTTTTATACCCTTGTATACTACTGGCTAGATTTATGATTTGTCCTTCTCTGTGTTTTGTGTTGAGGGTGGGTGAGCTTGCCCTGCAGATGCATTCACTTTTATTTTATTTTTTGGGGGTATTCACATTATACACTCTATCATGCTGTCCTGTAAAGAACACCAGCCCTGTAGTGGCAATTAATTTTATTGGTGACGGGGCTTAGACTATACTAATTTCATTTGTAAATGAATCGTGTGTAGGGGGTCAAGATTCATATCCAGACATGCAAGAGAGAAAACATCCTCTGACAGAAATGTTCAGGATTTCAAGACTATGGATTTACTTTTTCCTCCCATGTGTACATTGTATGCTGTTTATGTAATCTGTGAGGATACTGGAGAGTTGGCCTTAATTTATTTTTTGTTCAATACAACACAATATACTTTCTTTATATAATACAGTATATACTGTATTACAGCATTATACAAAGCATTACACAATGATTCAATCACACAATTATGCTGTATGTCACCAACTCACACCAGCTCAACACACTCCTTAGAGCCCGGGTGGTGGGGCAAAGGTGATCTATTGTCCCTACTTAGTCATCCTGCCACCATCCCAGTTACACTCTCTCGGGCTCTTCCTTTGAGTCCCACCACAGGTCTTGCTCACGCAGCACAAGGTCCAGCACCTTTTATGTATAGTACAAGGTCTTCTGGACTTAGAAACCTCCTTATCACTCCAGATAACCTCATCCCTGATCTATAGGAGATGCAGGTTTACTTATTAAGTCTTCTGGAGTTCTCTGCAGAAGCAGATCACAAACTTTGCCCAATAAAATGGATTACCTCAGTTTATTAAAACACAACAGTCAGATTTATATTAAATATATACTATTTAACATTTAAACAGCATATGCGACTTCTGGTTCACCATGACTACCTATCAGTAGCTAGGCGAGCACTCTGCCTGATCTGCGAACTAAATCCTCGAAAAAATACATAAAGAGAGACGAAAATAAAACTGCAATGGCCTCCGGAGGATTACATAAAAGACAGAGGAGCTAGAACATGTACCCCCCACTCACGGAGTGGAAAGGAAACCCGGGATCTGGGCAAACTCCCCACATGGGGCTTGCCTGCCGCCATGCCCACTAACAACTCGGCCCAGGTATACGACACAGATGAAGAGACTGAGAACCTCTCCGCTCCCGGTTTGAAACCCTGCTAAGAGAATTGCAGACATGCGAGCTGAAAATAAATCAGAATTTATGCAATTAAATCAAAAGCTCTCGAGGGTGGTTAGCCAATGCAAAAGCGGAAGACCGCATCAGTTCTGCAGAGGATAACTTAATGCATATTGGTAGTACGGTCTCAGCATTATGCCACCATGCAATTAACATGGAGTTAAAATGCCTAGACCTAGAAAGCAGGTCACGGAGGGATAATTTAAGATTGTATGGCCTTAAAGAAGGTGCAATAGAAGGGAAATGTCAGATTTTCTAACTAACACGCTCATGGGATGTACTAAACTTGCCCTAAGGCTACAAGCTTAAAATCGAGAGAGCACATCGAGCCTGATGCCTAAGCCTAAAGACTCTTCAGCACATCCTCGCTCTGTGATTGAAAAATTTCACAGTTATAGAGTCAAGGAAGATATTTTAAAAGGGCCTGGCAGCAAAGGGAAGTGAAGTACCTAAATTGCCGCCTTTTTTCAACCACGACTACCCTCAAGCATACAAAACAATGGCAAGAATATGCCCCACTGATCAAGATACTCCGAGCTGAAAACCTACATGTTCAAACCCCATACCCTCCAAATTGTGGTTTTTTGGAAGGAAGGCACAGAAACGCATAATAATTACCAAGAAGCCATACAGGCCATAAGGAAAAGGAGCTTAGAAACACTGGAGCAATCGATGGTACAGACTCAAAAGTGACAAGACCAAGACAGACCATTGCAGACAGTGTTAGCAAAGAGGACCAGAATCCAATCTCTAACGTAACCTAGTCCTGAATCTATCTCTTTGCTTTGGGACTTACTTAAAAGCTCCCAGGTGTGTCAGATCAGGATCTTCATCAGATGGAGGGCTGAGGTGGACTTGATTGCTCAGGACTCTACTTGATGAGTACTGTTCGGTGGCACTTCTTGAGCTGGCTGTGCAAGGAGCGGAGCTATACTAAATGGAGCCATTACCATGTCTCAAAAGGCTCCAACACCAAGGGTCTCGTGATTCCTTTACCCAATATAACATTTTACTGGAGTTCCCTTCACTTTTGCTCTCATTGATGAATCGATGAAGGTAAAGATGTTTATGAGAGTTTGCCCAGGGTTTTGAGTTGAATGTGGGAGTTTAGAGAAGGAAATTAAACTAAACCAGAGATAGGGTGCTGGAGGAATACTTAATAATAGTTTCTAATGTAACTGGTCTCCCCCATGTCACTTTTCTCTGCATGATGAATGAAGCGGGAATACCTTATACCCTCACATAGATTTGAGAGTCACCACATGAATCGGACTTATAGGTTAAATAAGCCATAACCAACTTAATAATAGGGTCATTGCCTACCTGACCCTGGAAGAGGTCCTCCTGTCCAGGGAGGATATTGTCCTCTTCAACCCGCCTATACCAATTATAAAGGTGGGCACAGAGGTCGCTTATTAAAGTGGACCTCCTACCTTGGGAGTTCAAATCTGGTTTCCAGTTAGGTGCCCATTTGGCACCACCCAGTTTGTTATTTAAAATGTCAGCAGTTCTTCTTAATCATATTGTTATACTTGTTCTGGTGCCTAAGACCTATGTGAAGTTGAATTTTCTACAAATTTGCTGTGGAAGTTCAGATTTTTATTATTAAGGTTCTACGATGAATTGATTTAACTGACAAAATTAAGATATTAACACAATGAGTTATACATTTTGCTCATACAATGTTCATGGATTAACTAGCCCCATAAAGCGCTCCAAGATCCATTCCTATCTCAGACGCGGAGGGCTGACATCTTGATGCTCCAAGAAATGCATCTATCTACTATTGAGCAATTAAAATTTGAACTCTTGGGGTTTAGTCAAGTCTTTGCCTCCTCTTATAAGGGGGATGAAGGAGGGTACTGCTATATTGATTCCACCTAAAGTTCCATTTCAAACTACAGATAAAATAATTGACAAAGAGGGTAGATATGTTTTAATAAAAGGAAATTGACTGGGAACCACTAACAATTGCGTCAGTGTATTTTCCCCTAATTCTGACTTTAATATATATAAAGTGGTCTTGTTACAGTTAACGTAGTGGGCTGAAGGACCTATTATATGTGGAGGGACTTTAACTTGAATTTGAACCACATGTATGATCCAGGATTACAGAAGCAGAGAATACCAAAGCAGGTAAAGAGTTTGAGTAGATTGCTTAAAGACTTAGGTATGATCGATGCTTGACAATACCTTAACGGTACGGGAAGACATTAAACATTCTTCTCACAGGCACACCAGACCTACTCCTCCATTGACTACTTCCTTATAACAAAGGAAAATGCTTTTTGTTACAAAAGATATGGCAGGGTGAATGTATTCTTTCAGACCATGCTCCACAATTTTGTCTTTTAAAATTGATCATTTTCAGAAATCCACAGTCTAGAGACTCAATATCTCCCTCTTAAGGGATAAAGATGTTGTTCAAGAAATTAAAGATACAATCAAGCAAGCTATACTAGAAAACAATACCCAGGAACTGATATTTCTATACTCTGGGACATGATTAAGGCAATTTGTAGGGGAAATTCATTGCCATAGTGGCACAGAGGAAAAGGCAGAGAGAACAGAAAAGAAAATCACTGTTGGCTCAAATACAGGCCCTGGAGGAAACAGCAAACCATAAAAGTGACAATAGGGTCACTGATCAATTAAAGAAGCTAAAGAAAGAACTGAATTCACTATTAGATTATTATGTGGAACAAAAGTTGATGTTCTTCCATCAGAAATACTATGAAGGAGGCCCCTCACTAAAACGTTTATTGGGCGGTTAAAATGACAAACTAGGGCCACCATTACTTCCCTTAGACCTCACTTAAAGATCCACGTCAGCATACTATAGTGGCTATTTCAGAAATATTTGTGAAATATTATTCAACCCTCTATGCAGCACCCCAACCACAGCCCCCTGTAGATCAGATTCACACTTATCTCGAATCATTAAACTCCCCACTTTAACAACTACCATTATGGAGTCACTGGTTGCTCCAATTACGCCTAAGGAGGTGACGGAAATGATAAGTAACCTTAAAACTAATAAATGCCCAGGGAATGATGGCTCACCAGGAATTTTATAAAACCTTTAAACAGGAAACTTCCCCACTTCTCCATCGATTATTTATGAACATAACTTTGCCTAAGACCCCTATCCCCTTCCTAGCAATATACTATAATTTCAGTGATCCCAAAGCCCAGGAAGGATCCCTCCTGCCTGGTTCCCATTGCCCAATATCCATTCTTAATACAGATTATAAAATTATGGCTTCTATAATAGCTCATAGACTAGCAACATTTGCCCCAACATTAATACACCAGGATCAATCTGGACTTGTTTGAGGATGTCAAGCCCAGGACAGTATTAGAAGAACAGTATATTTAACTGAACATGCTCAAAAGCAAAAATCCAGTGGCATTACTTAGTCTAGATGCAGAAAAAGCTTTTGATAAAGTATCCTGGACTTTCTTAAAGCAAGTCTTATTAGCCTTCCAAATCCCAGCCCAACTAATTGACACTATTTTTAAATTTTACCAATCCCGGCATATATTAGATTGAATGGCTATTTATTCCATAATTTTTGTTATATAGAGGAACCAGGCAGGGATGTCCTATCTCCCTCTTTTATTTGCATTTTATATAGAACCATTGGCCCTCTTAATTAATCAAGATCTAGCACTTCCTGGAATACATCTACGCCAACACAGAGCATAAAATAGCATTGTTTGCAGACGATGTTTTAATATACTTGGCAAAGCGGATGAATCTCTCCACACTTATTTCATATACTGGAACAGTTTTCCTCCCTAGCAGGTTACACACTAAATACAACAAAACAGACATACTGACTTTGAATTATACCCCCAGAGACCAAATTCAAAAGCTCTTTCATTTTAAATGGGATGCACAAGTAATACGATACCTGGGGATTAACATCCCAAGTGATCTTAAAACTATTATTTAAGTCCAACTACGCCTCCTAATTAAACCTTGAGATCGGACTTAAAAATGTGACCACATTACCTATTTCGCTTTTATGCTAGGAACCAAGCACTTAAAATGAATGCTCTGCCAAGATTACTCTATTTGTTTCAGTTGGTGCCATGTGGTATCTTCACAGCTTTTAAATAGATGACAAAAATATTTTTAGACTTTCTATGGCAGGGAAGAAGCCTCAACTAATATCTAAACTGTTAATGCTCCCCAAAGATTTGGGAGGCATTGGGCTTCAAACTTACTACACTACTGGTGTGCTTCCCAAATGCGTTTAGCTGTGTTATGGGGAAATAAAAATACACTGCACACTGGAAGCAGATAGATCTTTGCAGACATTTGCCTTTCCTCTGGCAGAAATTCTTTTTGCTCCTCAACTGATGAGAAATACTCAAGGAGCCCTTAAGGAATTACAGGCTCCATCCTGGAGGGATGGAAAAAAGGGTATTCCTATAAAAGTTTCACTAATAATAACTGGAAATATAACTGGTTTATAAGTAATCCAACATTCCCTCCCTATATGAGTATAAATGGTATGCCCTCCAGACCTCACGCGATTTGAAGCATCGTGGCAAATACTTCAAACAATACCATGTTGACCTTTCCAGAAGCATAAATAAAATATAATTGACTTCCAATGATTATATTTACTACCTCCAGATTAGGAACTGGATTAATCTACAGATAAAACACAAAATTCTAGGCCACAACAGGGAGAAGATACCTCCTTTCATCCACATTTGGACAGTTACTGAAAGTGATCATGCTATAACTTCATTGTATAAATTTTAAATTCTTCCCAAAATCATCTTACAGAGGTAATTAAAAGCAGATGGGAAAAGACTGGGCTTCCGATAGGTCAGCAAGAATGGCCGAAGGTTTTGCGTCCACGTGGTCAACCACTTTATCACCCAGCTGAAAGGAGTATGTCTGAGCAGCGTGATAGGGTACCTTTTAGTGCCTAAGATATTAGCAAAGCAAAATCTGGGGTGACCTCTGAATGTTGGAGACAATGTGGGAAGCGGATCCCTCCCAAGCTCATGTTTTTACCCTGCCCATATTAACAACATTCTGTGGCTGGCAGTTGTTGCGGTAATGGAGAGGGTGTTGTCTATTCAGGTGTCCTTGTCCCCATAACTTATTACTAGGTATACCCGAAAACACTTAAAGGTAAGGATACTAAATACCTTTGGTCAATCTGCTTGGCAGCTGCATATAAATCTATAACTAAAAATTGAGACTTCCTAACCCCCCACAATATTAGATTGGAAAGATATAGTAAGTCAGATGCAAAGAATGGAACAATTAGCACATAACATGCAGGACAGAACTGCAGTGTACCAGAATCGATGGACGAGATGGGACCTGAGTGGTTAACTAACTCTCTATAGGAGGGCTAGATTTTGATTAGGGAGACTGGTAATCTCTCTAGTTTGGATGGGATTAAATAAAGTGTATTCGATGTAACCCTTGATTAAATAAATAATTAAATATATAAATAAATAAATGTATAAATATTCATCAAATAAGGTACAGGAAATGGTAAAGACAGAAGTTGATGAGTTATGTTATGAGTTTACTTGTAAATAATTATGTTTGTCAATGCTCCACTGGTTTTGGAGCTGAAGTTTTATCAACGTGTAATGCTATGATATATTGCAATAAAGAAGTATAAAAAACAACAACATGTACATCTACTAAAGAACATACAACAATACTATTAAATTAACAAATAAACTATTTTAAATGGAAAGAATTACAGACAGAAGAACCTCAGTACGTTTAGCATCACATTCTTACCCCATGGCCTTCTCAGGAATCAGAGATGTAGTGCCACACAGGCCTTGAGATTTAAAGGCCCAGTACACTTTTGTACATGGTGGCCCTCTGCTGTAATATCTGGCTTCCCAAAATAGATCTGACTTTCTTTGCAAACACACCCTGTGATATACCTTACATGGCTGACCACCTTGCAACATCACTCGGAGGGTTCAACCCACACTTCTGGAAAGACTCCACAGTTTCTTTCTTATTTTACAAGCCTAAGAACCAGTTCAGACTAGTTTACGCATGTCAGTTGGCCATATTAATTAGAGTCACTCTGGAAAAAGGCAATAACTTTCATTACCAGTCAGTAAGAAACTGGGAGCAAACACAGTTTGGACTTACACTGTAAGCTGGTTTGCAGCCAAACACCAGGCTCCATGCCATTTAAATGCTAAATCCCTCATTTGGGCCATTAAGCCAAATTAAATGCTTAATTACACTTGAGCAATGTCTGCCTGCACCCAAGGTGATCCTCAAATAGGACATATGTTTAGGCTCAGAAAGAAAAAAGAAACAAATAACAATGTTCTTTTACAGCTTGTTACAATTATAACATTGTTAACACTGCACATTAAAGCAGCAGTGCAATGAAAAGACACAAAAATAAATGTACATGTTTTTCCCACTGTGTGCTGTGGCATTCATTCCAGTTTTAGAATCCTGTGTTTGTTTTCTGTAACATGCTTACTATGCTTCAGTTTTATATTTAATTTGCCTGTACTCCACAATGCGTGGGTAGCGTGGCTTGTTCTGGTACCTGCTAATTCCCGACTACTAGGTGGGACATCTGAAGCAGATAATACTGTGCAGCAGTTCTTAGTTGCCTACTGTAGCAATCTCCCACTGAGTGAGTCAATTCTGCAACCAGCACGGACATACCACTCTCTGTCTGTGATGTAAAACATGGAACATCAGTAAGCAAAAACAGGACTTTTAAATTTATTTAGAACCCATCCCAAGCACAGGTCTGGTGGTGTAATTTCATTCACCTTCCAATCTCCCTTGTACTGGTAATTTAATTAAAAACCCATAAGCATTGCTACAAGTTACTGAACTCTGCTTAACTGCTGAACTTTGCTCTGTTTTTCTGTGATCGCAATCCCAAAACAAACACTGCATATGCCCTATTACTCCTCTACAAAATCGTCCTTAGAACAGACAACCCTCCTCACCTCTTGCCCTTTCAATCTCCCATGCCCCACACGGTGGGACACTCTCCTTATCTTAAGTCCACTAACAACAGGAGGAGTACAGTTCAGAATAAAACTAAAGCAACATGGGATAGAACGGTGAAACCACGGTGCCCCTGACCCCAAACACACACATGGTGTCAATTTATTCTGTTGGTTGACTCAGAGGTTTAGTGCTTTCCTGACCCACAGGCTCCTACCTCTGAACTGTCAGGCAGAAAATCTTCTTTCCCTCTTTTCAGAAATAAATAAAACAGAGCAAGCAACTCAAACAGCTGAAAGATATAGGCAACTGCCAATGTTCTGCTTCTTGCCTCAAGTTCACATCTGTCATTTCTTATCTACCTTAGTTGCAGCACAGTTGGACATATATCTGCCAGGTCAGTGAATAAACAAAGCTGGACGGGGACCTCAACTGTAACGTGAGGAGGTGGTGGTGGTGGTGGGGGTAAGTTTTATTATATTTTAGCAATAGTGAATGCAAGGAGTAAGAGTACAGCAGCAAAAAGCCCTGCACCAGTATGAAATGCTGCAGAGATCACTCACACATATTGGTAATCCAAATGCTTTATTAAATCAAAGTTCAGGAGTCATCTAATGCCTACCACACAGCACTGGACAATCTCTGGATAATTTTTAAACTTTGACTTAATAAATCATTTGAATCACTGATAGTTGTGTGAGTTATCTCTTCAATATTACTACCAGTGTTAGGCTTTTTCTTGCTACTGCTGCTGCCGCTGTTGTTGTGTCTGTAGGCTGTGGCATAGTAGGTTCATTGTACACACCGTACAGTAGGCTGTCTTCATACCTTAAACCAGTGTGTGTGTGTGTGTGTGTGTGTGAGGTATGTGTTGGGGGCGTTGTGAATGACATGGCATTTCTCACAACAAGCCACCAGATGGATGCAGTATTACCTTTAGGAACACAAATAAAAAGAAAAAAGCCAAACACAAGTATCATTTAAAGAAAGATCATTTTGTTTTTATCAACAGGACATACCTCTCAACTTCTCAACATTAAAAAATCATAGCACTGGCCTTCAAAAATCATTGCAAAGGGCCAGAATGTGTAGCACTTTCTTATTTTAAACAATACTATGTCTACAGAGAGCAGGCCCTATATAGTTAGTGATAAAGAATGTTTCTATCAACTTAGTTAAATTATGTAATAGTTTGTGTGTCCAGAAATAACTCTAACATTATGAGGAACATCAGTAAACCTATGAAGAGCATGGGTAAATTTGAGTGTGAAATCATAGCGCTATGTGGAATTCATAGCAGTTGAGAGGTATGCAACAGGATCCTAGTAACTTCCTCAGACAAGGAAGAACATCTTGAACCAGAGCTACTCTGTCTAAAAACTTCTCCGTTCTACTTGTTTACAAACAGTAACATGAATGTAGCCCACACTGCAAAGCAGTCTGGGAAAACAGGTGCATCTTGTTTTTTTGTAATCAGGAAAACCCATAATGCTCTCTGAATCAAGATGGCGATCCTGGCAAGGATCTGTGCAGAACGTGAGATTAGTCAAATAGACAAAATCATTATAAAAATTATTAAAGTGTTGCAATCTTCAGTAAATGGATTAAAAACTTTGTTTCACAATAATAACAGAAAAAAAATACAGTTAGATTTACTGCTGCTTTAAAAATGGTGACTGCCAAATGCATGCTGCTCATTCTCCTCGCTGCACTGCTGGTGGCTAAGCCCCAAAACAGTAAAACCTTAAATCACTGTTGCCACACAGACATGTCCCACTTGGGCAAGAATTTATACTCATAATGTACCAGTTGTCAGGGTGTTTGCAATCAGCACTATTAGTAGTACCAGACTAGGCCCTATTAGGGCTATCACTGAACCTGTCCTTGCCCTTTGAATGGACAGTTGACCAAGCTGCCCATAAGCTAGATTATGTGTCTTAAATGTAATGTGCCTCTACATGTTATTGTAACTGATGTGGAACCTTTGGAAAAGAGCACTTGTTGCTCAAAGGTGTATTTCCAAAAATTAAATAAATAAATAAACAAACATTATTTACTGTACATAGAGTCTCAGTTACATTCCGCTGCATGCCCTCCCAGATAATAGCAATAGGCATCATTTTCTGTAAATGTCTAATATACCATTGGCAGTGTTCTCTTGAGAGTCTTCAAAACTGATTCCATTGATTAGTTCATGTTTTGTTCTCAGTTTCATTTTTCAGTGGATGTGAGCCTTCACGGAATGCTAAACAACCTCTATTGGATTCAAGTCTGCAGACCTAAAAGCATTAAGTGAGAAAAAGTATAAACAACAAAGCATAACACAGTATGTGAGGAGAAAAACTGGACTGTAAATGAACACTGTAGAGGAACTGGTGCCTTACTCTGACAGTGTTTTGACCCAGTGAATTCCCTGGTCTTCAATAAATTCTGTTGAAGCAGTGTGCTTTGGTCCATTGCCCTGATATAAGTGGTGGCCATTTGGAAATCATTATGCACAAACTTCATGGCAGCTTCTGTATTATATCATCCTGGAAGAACACACTGTACAATCCATGGTTCCCATGGCATAGTAGAGAACAATAAGTAATTAGTCATTTTAAGCAACTTAGTGTTAGCTTCAAAATACATGCAGGCTGTTGGCCTTGTTTGAAATTGCCCCTGACATAAATCTTAATGTTTTTTTTGGCTTAGGTTGCATCAGATCCTTCCCTTTTTCAGAAATACCATGGATACAAACTGTTCACGTTGATCCTATCATTTTGGCAAGTCAAAATGACACCACGAAACCCTTGCTCCATGGCAATCCATTCTGGGCTTGCTGCTTTGCTGCACTTTGCTGACATCATATATCACTGGATGATATTATAATAATAATGGCAAAATAATAAAATATGCACTATCAATAAAGCTACACAAGCTGTATATCACTTAGAGCCAGGAGGGCCAAATATTGCAACATTACTGAATCTACCATGTTCTCCCATATTTCCAGCCCATGCTTAAGTGCATTCCGTATACAGAGGTTTCTGAAACAGGCAACCCATGGCTCATGTTTAGCAACTTCAGCACCTATTGGGCGTAAGCCCATCATCGTCATGAACAATTTTCTACCAGATGTCTGTTTCCTCTGTGAACAAGATCCAAAACAAAAAGGAAATAAATGGCAGTTTTAATGCAAAACAATAAAAACAACTTTTAAAAAGTGGATTGGATATAATAAATTTCATTTGTAACACTGTACCTGGTACAAACAATAGGCTGCACAGGTAATTCAGAGAGGGGCAGCTGATTGACGTGCTTACCAACCCATACTCACAGGAAATGAGTGGATCTTTCTCATGCTTGCGCCACTTTGCACCATTGCCCTTTTGCCAAGCTCATCTCTGCAGTTATTTTCTTGATCATTGCTACTGTCAGAAATGCTAAAGGATATGTTTAGACTATTGTAGTAATATAGGCAAAACACAGGGACAGTAGCAATGCAAAGCACTGTGATGACCAACATTCTTTAAATACTTAATCTGTTCCCAAAAGAAGCTTGGTAAAAGTCAGAATACAGTACTGTAAGTGGGGTGACAACATCAGAACACTGTATTTACTGTATCTATTAACTTCAAGAGTACTCCATAATTTCTCTATCTAGCCATTTATATTGCAGCTCTTTCTTTGGCAGGACATCATTACTTACTGTACAACATCATTCACATGTTCTTGGTACCCATTAAAAGTCTGTTTTTTCATTCTCAAGTACTTACTGAGTCCTACTTTCTGTGGTTTCAAGTACTATAGTGACATAGATGAAGTCATATTCTATGAAAGCTGACAAGCTCTCAAAACTACCAGCCATCAAAAGAGGCCATTTTGCACTTCAGCAAATAAAACACCAGTCGGAAGAACTCAGTCTGTATCAGCTGGAAAGAAGGATCTAGGCCCAACAGTAGGAAGATGACTTATCTCACCAGTGAATATGCCTCAAAAGCAATCAAGCAGAGAGCATAAAAAAGGCAATGAAATCACAAATTGGGCACTTGCAATAATATTTGTGGTGTTTGAAAGTAGATGTGTGGAAAAGAAGTATCCAAAACTGACACTTGCTATAGTATTTGTGGTGTGTGGAAAAAGGTGGGAGCAAAGGAAGCTGAGGTACCCAAAACGGAAACTTGCAATACCATCTGTTTCTTGGAATGGTTTTATTTTGTGACCTTTTTGGTGTCCTTAGGTAGTACCCAGGTTTCAATTTTGGGTCCTTTTATCTTCTTTATTTGTAAATCTGTCACTCTTTGCTTCCATTCACATTCTGTTAGCTTATATGCAGAAAATACCTCCCCCACATCAATGACTATAGCACAACGCGAATTATACAAGATCTGGACTGAGTGTTTTCATGGTTACAGCATTCAGCGGTGCCCAATGTCATTTTTTCCTAAAACTTGAACAGATTGCTCCATGATTTTGAAAACAAAGCTTTGTATGTATTGTTTTCAGGATGTACTGTTTAATGAGGCATTTGTCTCATGGGACTTATCCTGTTATCCTGTTCTAAATATTACCATTTTTTCCATAAGGTTTTATTAGTTTTCAAATATATACAATATTACATTTACCAAAATAATACATCATGTAAATAAAACACATCAAAGAACAAAACATAACAATTGGGCTTGCCACTTAAAGGCAGGCCAGGTTGTCTGATGACCCTGCTGGAAGGAACACAAGAGGGGAGGGGAGGAGGCGAGAGAGAGGAGGAAGATCAAGTGAAGGAGTAGGACTAGTGACATCACCAAGCAAAGTAGAAGGTGTAATATGACAGCGTGATACAGAGCCCAGGGATTGGCTGGGGGTGGAGCCCAAGGGGTCCTGTGAGGGTATATCAGGCCAGGATACAGTCAGAGACGACCTCTTTGCTGGGAATTTTGGGTTCTTCTGTGGTGCATCATGATAAGTCTGTGATTACATGCTTTGGCAAAGGGGCTGGGGCAGGAACAGAGGTGGGGGGCCAAGCTGATGGGCAGAAACTATACAAGGCCCTCTGGGCTGCTCGGTTATGGACCACATCCCGGCCTTGATCAAGGACAAAATTTGGAAGGGGAGTATGTTGATATCTTGGACTGGTGGATGAGGATGCGGCCAAGAAATATGAGCAGAAGGAGGCGGTGAGGAGGTCAGAGATGGCAGTGGCTTTGGCTGTGGTAGGTCACAAGGCTGAGGAGGCAAAATACGAGAGGAAGACCATCGAATTGTGCAAGGTGGTTCATCATCTACAGCGTATTGGTCCTAGAGAAGCAGCCAGAGATAGCCATCCCCTTACTGATGTACATATCCATCATCAGAGATGTGTACAAGGTGGAAGTGGGGTATGGGTGGTTAAAATATGATGAAGCTTTGAACAGAATGGTGGCAAAGGTGACCTGAGGTGGGATTGCAACCATTCAGGCTGTGGGTGAGGACCCTTCGGGAGGGGAGGGAGTAGGGGTGAGCCCATGAGGAGGAACCTCCAGCTGCAGGGTCCAAGACTTGCTGAGGTTTCAACAAGGCAACCTACACCTGGAACGGATGTAAGTTCAGATATGGCTGCTCAAAATGTGGAGAGTCTCACCCGGTCTCCAACTGCCGACAAAGTGGCGAAAGAGGGGAGGGAATGGGGGCAGCCCTATGAGCAGTCCTTTTGGGTGCTCAGGGGAAAGACAGGGGTGAGGGGCAGCCACAGGGGCAGCACTATGTCTCCAGAGGTTGGCGCAACATGGCACCCAAGGGAGGGCGGTGGGGTTGCGCTGGCACGTGCTCCCATTTCCTAGCAGTAGTAGAGAGTGGACCACAGAATACCTGAATAAGGAGGCAGCAGAGCTGCTCAGGGAAGGTTTCTAGGTGGGCTTCCCATTGGGTTTCAGGGGATGGGTGGAGATGTGGGCCAAGTATCTTGGGTCAGCCTGGTCCAGTGGCGCTGAGGGTTGAGGGGCTGGACACCACACCTCATGCCATGCCAGTGACCCAAGTTCGAGTGAGCTCAGGCACCAGGGGTCAGCGGGAGGGACTGGATTGAGCATCTAAGGGCTGCTCTCTGATCCTGGGGAGGCATTGGGGTGCCAGTGCTCCAGCGCCCCTGGTGGAGATCGGGTCATCGAGTAGCAGGGCTGGCAACAACAGCTGCCCGACGCTGGTAGGGGTTGCCTGTGCCAAGCTACTGGGGTGCGCAAGCAGAGGGGATGGGGTTGGGAGAACAAGGAAAACCCAGCTCGAGGGATAGGTGATGGCACCTATCCTCCATGCCAAGCATCGGGTTCATCTTGGCCAGCTCCATCGATCCTCCACCTGGGCCCCATCTGTACACCAGAGTCTGCTTCGCATGGAGCCCAAGGTAAGAGTCGGAGTACCCTCCGGGCAGGTTAAATCAGGGGTGCTGGCTGTAGGGAGGGGGAGAGAGGGGGCACAGGCCGCAGTGATCCTCAAGCAGGGCAGTACAGGGATAGACTGCCTGAGAGAATTTCCCGAGCCATGAAGGAGTGAAAGAGAGTTGAAAAAAGAATCTCGGGTCAGTGAAGGGAAGGAGGGATAGTAGGGGCCAAGATAGAAAAGGAAATCAAGGTGAGCAGGGTGGAGGGCCCATTGGGGGCCCCATGCATGCATTCTGAGTTCCCCACTGGGTATCATGCAGGAAGCGGAAGGGGAATTCCTGGATCCATCACTATCCTATCCCAAGGGCTCGTTGGTGAACGAGGGCATACCCGATCAACTCCAGGCGGTGTCGTATGCTTCTAGAGCAGGCCATAACACTGATCAGGCATCATGGGCATGGCTGGTGAAGATGGACATTGAGTCGGCATTTTGACTCTTGCCCATCAAGCCCGAGGATTGGGACCTGTTGGGTTTTCAGTTCCAAGGAGCATCTATTTTGACAAAACCATGCCCATGGGTGCTCAGTGGCCTGTTCCACCTTCAAAACATTCAGCACCTTGGTGCAGTGGATATTGGGGCCAGGTATGGGTACAGGAGGGTGGTGCATTACCTGGATGATTTCCTCCTCATCAGGGAATCGAAAGCAGAAGTACAGGTCATGTTGCAGGATTTTAAGGAAATGTGGCAGCGGATGGGGATACCGCTGGCACAAGGCAAGATGGAGGCCCTGCCCTGTAATTAGAATTCTTGGGCATAGCGGTGGACATGGAGGCTGTTTCCAGCTTCCGGGAACAAAGTGGCATGCTTTAAGGGCCTGCTGGCACAGGTCGTGGGACGAGGAGGAGGGTGCAGCTGGTACAAATGCAACAACTGCTGGGGCACCTTAATTTGCCTGCAAGGCCATTAGCCCAGGCAGGGCATTCACAAGGCATCTGGGTAGGCTAACGGGAAAGGTTAAACTGCCACACCACTGGGTGGATGTGTCAAAGAGGTATGGGAGGACTTCCAGGTATGGGGAGTTTCTCAACACCTATAATGGGGTGACCTTGTGGCAAGATGAGTGGGAGCGAACATGGACTTGGAGCTGTTCACAGATGCTTCAGGTGCCCTGGGAATGGGAGCATACTTAAGGGAATGAATGTCAGAACCTTGGCTGGCATGGTGGGCAGAAGGGGATTATTGAAGGACATCAAATTCTTTGAGATCTTCCTGACATGGGTGGCCTTGGAAGTATGTGGGCATAGAATGAAGGGAAGTGCATCTTGTTTTGGTGCGACAACAAAGGGGTCATGGAGGTCATTAATAGGCAAGGGAGAGGATGGAAGTGGTAGGGCAGGATGCTCAGGTGCATGGTATTGTTGGGGCTGCAGCAGACCTGTCTTTCAAGGTGCAACATATCGAAGGTTGAGGAATGAAGTGGCTGACAGTCTTTCCTGTTTGCAGATCGAAAGGTTTAAAGCTGAGGCCGCAGGCAGTGCCACACAGAACCAGGATCCCGGACCGGTTATGGGAGGCTGAAGGACACAGCCAGGGTGCCGTGCCGGGTTCCTGGTCAGCAAATACATTGAGGACCTATGAAGCAGGGTGGGCAAGATTCCAGGAGTTCAGAAAGAAGCAAGGTGGGACAGAGATGAACCAGTCTGGGAGAAGCAGGTAAGGAGGTTCATAGTGGAGAAGTGGGAAGATGGACTAGCCCATGACACAGTGGTGGTCCAACTGGCTGGCATCAGTTGGGCATGTCAAGACAGGGCTGGCCCAATGTAGTGGCCAGCTGGACAATAAAGAGGATGGTTTCAGGTTGGCAGAGGGGCAGGTGGCCAGGACAGATGGGAGGTGCCCATAAGAGGGCAACTACTCGAAAAAGTTTTAGGGCAGCTCAGAAGGTATGCACCTCTCCCCAGGAGGCTGCCCTATTTTCAGCTGTGTTTGCGGTCATGGAAGCAGGGGCATTCTGGGTGGGGGAAGTGGTGGCCCCATGGAAAACAGCTGCCAGACAGGCCCTGCAGCATGAAGATGTCCTGTGGGGACCGGACAGAGTGGTCATTAACCTGACCAGGTCTAAGATGGACCAAAGGGAAGGGACCAAGGCGTCATTGATAGAGGCAACCACAGTCCACCAAGTGCACAGTGAGAGCATTGGGCATATGTGAGCACTCGAGGGAGGGCTGGGGGCCTTGTTCTGACATGGGGACAGTTTCACGGTTGCGGTTTTCTAGTGGGGGCAGTACTCAGGAGGTGCTGACCTTCATCGAGAAGACCTTGGTGAATTCACCCCACATTCCTTTAGATTGGGGCAGCCATGGAGGCAGCAGAAAAGGAGCTGCAGTGGAAGAAGTAAAGAAGGTGGGGTGCTGGAAGTCCAGTTGCTACAGGAGGTATGTCAGGTACCGATAACAATGACTCACACTGTTTATCTTGTTTCCATGGCAGGTTCAAGAGGAAGGTTTGGATAGTGGGCACTCCTTTGTCTATTGGGCTGGAAAGGTTTGCAGTCACCACTTCCAGAGGAGCAGAGCTATGATACAATACCGAGCACACCAGGGTGCTGTGGAAGGGCATTAAGGGTATAGAGGCTGGCTCCTGCCACTAATGGAGGAGTTAAGGCTGCAGTGAGGCATGCCAGATTGCATTATTATACACCTGGGTGCAATGACTTGGGGGCCTGCCATGGGGAATTGGGGCAGAACATCATGGGGATTTGGAAAAGCTAAAAGGGTGCTGGCCGAAGTGATGATCCGCTGGTCCCACATCACCTCCCAGCCGGTTTGGAGGCGGTCAAGGATGTCTGGCTGATAGAAAAGTCAGGAAGCATCTGAATAGAAGGGTGGCAAGGGCAGTGATTGAAATGGGAGAGTGCACCTGAAACACAAAGACATTTCCTTGATCAGGCTGCGGTATACAGGTCTGACAGGGCACACTTGTCAGAATTTGGCATGTGCCTGTTCCTGAGGAAAACTGGGAGTTAGTGGACAAGATAGCAAGAAAAGGTTTGAGATACTAGCCCACAGAGGGCCCTCCATCCCCATAAGCTGGAGGAGGGTAGTGGAAGAAAAAGGGGAGTGGGGGAAGGAAGGGGATAGGATACATGGGCTGGGGACAAGGATCCCAGGCGTGGTGTTAAAGCGGGGAGGAATAGGTCAAGCACCAGATTCAGAGGTGTCTGGGCCTGGAGGTGAAGCCCAGGTAGGTGGAACTGGCCTGGTTCTGGTGTGGAGGAGGGCTGGATTCACAGTGTCCAGGCCCTGAAAGTCAAGATGGAGGAACAACCAGAGGAAGGAAGAGGCTGGAACCAAAAAACTTTGAATGAGTTATTATGTGTGGAATTTGAAGAAATAACATTGTGGATGTACATAGTCTTTGTGCAAAAATAAATATTGCCAATGAGCAACCAAAGGTTAAATAAGTGTAGCGTCTATTATTCCTGAGGAGGGGTTCAGGGGACAATAACCTCTAGAACTGATACATAGCAGTCATAATAAACAACAAAAGTGAAAGTGGGTTGACTTTATAGACATTCTTTTCCCTAACACAAAATAATGTACCTGTCCTGGAAAAGAAAGAATGCACTAAAACTGAGACATAGGAACAAAGAAGGAATAGTAAGAAAAGTAGGAAGGTCAGATTGAGGGATACAGTAAAGGAAAAGATAAGCTAAAGAGACTTCAATTTATACCAGAAGTACAATAGGATAAAAGAGCCCCAGTTTGTTTCAAACTTCTTAGATTTTTTCAAAATCATGAGCAAACTGTTCAAGTTTTAGAGCCTACATTAAATCAGTTTTCCACTCTGTCAGCGTAGGTGGTAAAATATCCAACCGTTTTTGATGCTAAGGTTTTTAGTGGTAATAGCTATAATGGAGGTGACACATTTGTCTCACCAAGAATAATTCAACTTCAAATCATAAGAACCAATAGTACAGGAGTTAAAATTGATACCTGAAAATATTTTTGGTAGACCACTCAGAAAGGAATGAATATTTGTGCAAAATACAGTTGTCAAAGGAAGTCCCACAGTTGCTGTTTTGAATATGAGTCAACCTTGCCACATTTAATGAATTACTTCAATGTAAGCTATCCATTTTTTCATGTGTATACATTAGGTGTGTAAAACATATTATTCAAAAGTATATATTGTAACATTCTGTGATTCATCAGAGAGAATGTTTTATGTGTGATGTCCAAATTTTCCCCAATTCCAGTCTGGGGCTTTCATATTAGTAATCCTATTCCAATAGCTTAAAGACTCTGGTCCAGATATTCAAACTCGCCCAAAAAGTGCTTAGCTTAGCAGAACAAAGCGCCAAGTCCATGTGCCCATGCACAAGAGGTGCAATATTCAAAAACTCAAGCTGGCCAAGATGCTCCTACAGCCGACGACTGAATGTCGCACCACCTGTGCCGTGGCGCAACTAGGAGGGGAAGCTAAGCATATCTGATCGCCATAGCGCAACAAGGGATGTTCAGCTGAGCAGTCCAGATCGCCATAGTGCAACCAGGGATGCCCCCAGCAGCAGGGCAGCAATGCAACAGCACAACCAGGGATGCAGGAGCCCACCACCCATGCCACAGATGAGCAGAGGAACACAGCAGAACAGACATCGTCCCCCACCCCATGCACTGCACAACTGGGGAGGCTGGAATAACTACCGGCCCATGGAGATCAGCAACCAACCCACAGCTGGGCCATGGTGCCCCATCACACCCCTGGCAAGCTGTGACCAGCACACAAGGAGGGCTGGCCACCCCGGTACACACCATCTCCACCAATGCAGAGCACACCCTGCACCGGGACCCCAGACACCCCTGCCCAGGAGCTGCATCCACCAGTGCAGGATACCCCATGCATGCCACCACCCCACTGTGACAATGCAACCCTGTGCACCACAGAACCATGCAAGGCAGCCCACCACAAGCACCCATCAGCGGGTGGCAGCACACAGTGATGCAGCGACAGCATACACAGTGCCACCCATAAGCCCCAGTATAGCTAAGAGACCGACCATGCGTCGCTGCGAGAATTACCCCACACATGACAGGGCATGCCCGGACCCACCACTAGTGGTACAGCACGCTGCACACCCTCCCAAGGACACACCCGACCCAGCACTAGCCACAGCAGCCAGCACAGACTCCCACAGTGGTGCATGGAAGCATGCACCACACTAGATCTAAAACAGTGAATGGACAAACACCCACCCATACCCAAGGCACACCAACACAGGGATGCAGTAGTGGGCAGCCAAGCCCCAGCATAGAACCATGGAAACTGTGTACACGGCCAGCAGTCCTCCATGGCACAGGAGTGCCAGCCTCCTGTGCAGGCACTGTTGAGCTGTCGCCACCAGCATTTGCCCGACACAAGTCACAGACAGTGGTGCACATCCTGCAACACACACAAGCCACAGCATGGAGGTGGGACAACAACAGTGGAGGCCACAGTGTCACCCGAGGCAGACATGCACCACACCAGTGACAGGAGGCAACCCAGCATTGTGCGGGTACAGTGGCTGTCCTGCATGGACAGCCACCACTGACATGCCAGCGGACCATGCAGGTCACAGACATGCAAGGTGTCAGCTGCACAGGCCATGGATGGGCTGACAGGTGCACCATGGACACAGAGCATGCACCATGGACCACTGCACACAGTCATCCACTGCACAGGGAACAACACACACACCACAGACAGTGACTGATAGCTACTCCCACACCATAGTCATTTCCCCACGGACACACACACATGCCCATGACTGCACCACCCCTGCGCCATGCACACCACTGCAGCTGAGCACCTATAGCCCATTGCAAATCAGAGACCACCACAGTAGTCATAGTAAAATAAATGTATTTAAAACATCAAACAAAACTATGTACAAATATTTACAAATGTGGGGGAGGGCCACAAACAAGGTGGGGTGGGTAAGGGCAGGGTGAACAAATGATAAAGGAAGGTGGGGTGTGAGGGTGGAGTCCAGGAGGTAGGAAATCAGGGCATTGTGATGCTCAGTGGAGCCCGCTCCCGCTCCGGCTGCTCCTCCTGCCATGGCGCCGCCTGACCCCAGCCTCTCGATCCTTTGCAGGATTTCCAGCAATGCCCTGGCAACAGTCAGTATCTCCTGCAGTGCCTCCCTGATCATGTGCAGCTGCCATCCACCTAGGACAAGGGAGCAGAGTCAATAGGTGTGAATGCACAGCCCATACAGCCCACCCACTGTGCATGGCATACGGCTGTGGGACATGCCTCTGTGATGGTGTGTGACCACTCACTGTGATCGTGTCCACAAGACCTGCCCACCCAGGCACACACAGCCATGCGGACGCTGCACACACCCACCGGCCAAGTCCTGCAGCACCACCATGGCTGTTTAGTGACATGGCTATGTGGTGCGAAGGCAGTGGCACAGCCATGTACCGGTGCGCATGGACCACCATTGGCGCACTCTCAGACATGCAGTGCCACTGGACAGTGCTGACTGTAACAAGTTGTGTGCATGGCAGTGGTGTCAATGGATGGTGGCCATGCCCGCTGCCTGCCCTGTTACACAGCATGCAATAATAATCATGGATGTAAGGCACTCACCATCATCAGACTGGTCCCTCTGCCTCTGTGGACCTCGCCCCTCCTGGTGTGGTTTCCAGCTGCGCCTCCTCTCCCTTGCCAGCCATCAGTCTTCTAGGCCTAAAGGTGCAAACATGGAAGAGGAACATCAGTACAATCCTGTAGCAAAGTCCCTCCCCCCATGTGTGTGCAATCCCACACAGCCAGACCCACCACCCACACCCTGATAACACCACCACAGCCAATACCGGACAGTCCCCCATGTTCCAGACTCATGCAACTGTGATACCCATATGGAAGATAAAAGTGTGTGGGACGTTACACCTACCTGACCATGGCACGTGCCCTCATGGCATGTGCCCACAGGTGAACACATGAGTCGGGTCCCTCCGCCTCAGGTCCCCATATCTGTGGCGGCACTGCTCCTGTCTGCCCCATTCCTGTGGCCTCCTCCAGGGCGTCAGCCACCTCCTGCACACCTGACTCCTGGACCTGTCCAGGGTGCCTCCTCAAACAGTGTGCCAACAAGTGGCTCCACAATGGCAACCAAGTTAGCCATTTCTATCTGGCTCCACTGGGCAGCTCTCCTCTGCCATCTCTCTTGCTTGGTAGGGTCAAAATGGCGCTCTGCAGCGCAGTTCTGCCATATGCAGATGCTGCATGGTACAGCGCTGCCATTCCCTATCGCGCTGTCACGAACAGCGTGATAGTGATACACCATGCCTGACATATGGTACCTAGGGGGCAAAGGTCGGGCAGAGGTCAGGGTCTCTGGCACATGGACAGCCACAGCACGATTGAAACCCAATGTGTGTATGCGATTGGTGCCTATGTCAACTCAGTAGTAGCCTACCATGCTGTTGCCCCAGTGCACCCTCGATGCCCCAATCCCACAGCACCATATAGGTGAACATCGCTGTAGCTCCACTGGCACAATGGTGGCCGTGTCCTGCATTGCCTCCACGCACAGGACATCAGCAGCATGGCGAGCACCTGCGTCATCAACCCGGGCATGTGCAGTTAAGTGTGTACTGCGCATGTTACAGAACTGTGCCCTTGGCTCAAGCACGTTCACACAATTGCGCCAGCGTAAAAGCGCGATATTCAGCTGTCATATGCAAATCAGCTAATCAGCCATTCAATGGCGCAGCACTGCAATTTGCATCCACTTAAGGATGCGCATGTACCTCACTCATGGGGTTACGCTATAAAGGGCCGACATTGGGCTGCACTGGCGTAGTTAGTTACTGCAGTCTATTGGTGAGTTGCATGCTGTTTGGGAGTGTGGACTATGGATTTTGGGACATGCATGGGACTGCACAGTCACAGGTAACAACTGTCATTCTCACAGGCTGAATCATGACCGAGCGAGTTGTGGGAGAAGAGGAACAGAGTTCTGGGAGGAGGGAGGAGGAGGAGGAGGAGGTCAAATTTCACAAAGGCCGAGACGGATGCCCTGTTTGAGGCCTACCTGGACCAGGAGCCACTTCTCAGCGGATGCCAGGGAACACCACAGGCCCGTGCTGCTGCATGGGAGGAAGTGGCACCTGCTGTGAACCTGCATGGCAGCCACCAGTGCTCCATGCAGGAGTGCAAGAAGAAGATGGGCACAGACAGGAGGAGGTTAAGGAGAGGTGGCTACCATCAGGGCAGCATGATCTGCGACAGGTGGGGACAGCCGGAGGTGCTATGCCTGACCCCACAGGAGGGAGGGTTGCTGGCAGCATGCAGCATTGTGCCACTGAGGGTGTTCCGGGTGGTGGATTCCAGAAGGTGGTAGCTCATCACTGCATGGTAGGTCATGGTCTGTCTATTGGGGGGCAGGGTAGGTCACAGGCAATAGCGGACTTTGTTTTCCTTACAGCTCCTGAGCGTTTGCATGGGTCAGCGGTGGTGGACCTCTCCACTGAGGCCAGTAGGATGGAGATGGAGGGCCCATCCACCTCCACAGGAATACTCAGCTCAGTGTGACAGTGAGCCCACCTGGATGTCCAAACTGATGTTGTTGGAACAGGTGCGGAGAGGCCCTGCCCATGTCCAACTGTGCCAGCATCCACGGATGACAGCATGCTGTGACTCGGGCTGGTGCGGGTCCGTCACCAATGATGATGTCAAGCGTCATGGGCAGTGACACGTGTGTGCCACAGGATGGCCACACAGCAGGTAACATCTAGCCATGGCTGTGGGTGGTGCCGCCGTGGAGGCCTGCATGTCATCACAGTCCCAGCCTGTGCCTGTCAGCACCGGTGGGTCAGCACTGGTGGGTGTACAGGACAGTAGGACTGTTGCAGCCACTGCAGCAGCACCAGTGAGCCCTGGGAGGCGGCAGCCAGAGGGCAGCATCAGCGGTCGGCCAATGGGCTTGGGGTACAGTGTCAGGGGCGGCGTCAGTGCACCACCTGTGGACATGCCCAGGCCTGGTCCTGTGTGCAGCGCCCACCCTCAAGGGTGCTGAGCATCAGGGCTGCGCACACCTGAGGGACAGAATGCCGATCAGGCAGATGACCTCTTGGATGAGCACACCCACATACTGCAAGCATCAGTCAATCAGCAGATGTGGCTTGCGACAACGTGGATGCACTGAGTGTGGCTCTGGGTGGGCAGAGGGCGTCAAGCAGAGAAACTGCTCTGCTCCTGGCAGGGATGGACCAGATGCGGGAGGATGTGACCGCTGCCATTGACAGGCTGACACATACAATCACAGCTGCCATGGCCACAGGAGCACACAGTTATTTGCCCATGCGGCGCGAGACACCGCGTAGTGCAATGTCCACCCCTGTTTCCGGCATCATCGACACCCTCCTTGTTGACACTGGGTTCAGCTGTGGGCATCCCGAGCATGCCTGGCACAGGAATTTTGGTGCTGTAGACCCTGCACCATGGCACTGTCATGTTCATGCAGTGGAACTCCTGGGAGACCATCGGTGCCACCCATGAGGCCAGTGGTCAGCCTGTCAGTGCTGGCGGGTCTTGGCAGGGCTGCCCATGCATCTGTGGTGGCCAGGGCACTGTGGCGTGTGACTGACCTGTCTCCCAACGTGGCTACTGTCTGATGCTGCCCTGTGTGCATTGTGTCATTCAGCGGGCAATGCACGGTGGGTACCGGCCCTGCATGCAGACACACAGTCCATCTGCACACCCTCCCAGCTGCTGTCCGCAGTTGCGGTGTATGATGATGCCTGCATTGCACTGTACACCAATGTGCAATGGTGCCCAGCATCTGCCACATGCACAATGACAGGCAGTGGGCGTGGTGGTCTGTGGACATGTGTGTGGCTAGTGGTGGCGTTCTGGTCGATGTGCCTCTTACCCTTTGTGCATGTCTGGTGCATTTGTGTGTGTGTGTGTGTGTGTGTGTGTGTGTGTGTCCATGCCATATTAGACCTCACCCATCCCTGTGGTGTGTGTGGTTCCATGCCCGCCAGTTCCTTGATGGCATGCACCCTGGTGTGTCCATGCATGTTTGTGGGTTGTGCCTTAGCCACTGGTGGTTGCACATGGCCCCATGACTTACCTGGGTTGGCTGAGAGTGCTCCTCCGTGATGGTGTCCCGGTGCAGCTGTTCCAGCCGGAGCAGTCGGGCTCCATCGCCCAGGGGCTGCCCATCACCATTGTCACCGGTGTTCTCATTGTTCCATCGCTGTCCCCCTCTTTGACCTGTCACGGCTATCCCACATTCATTGGCCATGTTGTGCAGGATGCAACAGGCCAGGAATAGCCTGCAGGCCTTTGAGGGGCTGACTGTAGGGCACCGCGGAGATGTCAGGCAACAGAAAGCGTGCCTTCAGCATCCTGAACACCGCTCTATGACATTACATGTGGTGGCGTGTGCCTCATTGTAGCATTGCTGCAATGGGGTCCAGGGCTGCCAGTATGGTGTGAGCAGCCAGGGACGGATGGGTATCCACTGTCACCTGTGTGTAGAGGGTGGAGGTTAGTTTGGTGATCAGCATCACCTGCCTCGGGCCATGTAGGTCACTACCCAAGTCACCTCTGACCATGCCCACCCCAGGCCCTATGTTTGTCCATGTGGTTTGCATACTTACCCACTAGGTGGCCAGTGGGGATATCCCCACTCTTGAATCTGTGGCACAGTGCCAGCTGGTGCAGATGAAGAGCATCATGTGCTCCCAGGGTGCATGGCATGAACATTGATTATGTGCCCCTGGCATCACACACCACCTGGCAGTTGATGCTAGCATAGCCCTGCGATTCATGTATGTGGCCCCTCGGGGCCAGGTGGTGTCTGGATGGCCACATGGGTGCAGTCTATGCCCCTAGTATGCCAGGCATACGTGCTACCCAGTGGAACTCCTGTATGTTTGCTATGTACTCCGCCGGTGTGCTGGGGTAATGGATGTACTCTGCAGCATGTGGCAGCAGTGCGCTGAGGAATTGGGTGAGGTGGCATGACGCCGCCAACTGGGTTACGCCTGTGGTGTCCCCAGTTGGTCTCTGGAAAATACCCATGGTGAGTAAGCACATGCAAGCTGTCACTTTAGTCTCCACTGACAGAGCATGGCTCCATCATGTGGGTGCCTGCATCACATCACTGCACAGCTCACAGAGCTGCCTCAGAATTGCCTGATTCAGGCGGTACTGGCCCATGATCTCTATATCACTATACAGCTCGAGCTGGTGGGCTCGGTACTGCCTGTTGGGGGCATACCACCAATGGGCCCTCCAATGGCCATGCCCCTGCTGCCCACCTTCTCACCCCCTCATTACTGCCTCCATCTGGATGGTGGCACTGGCCATGTCCCTGGCTTATTCACCCCCCGGCAGCTGTTTCTGTGTTCCCCGCCACTCTGGCTGCTACTTCTGCACTGAGACACCTGACTGTGCTGGCCTCACTGCTGTGTGGCAAGTACTTCCTTCTGCACTGTGGCTCCCACACCTTTCCCTGAGCCTGTGGGTTCCAGGTGCCCTTTCACTGTTCTGCCCTGTGTGTGTGTGTGTGTGTGTGTGTTGCCTGTGTGGCTGGCTATAGTTCAGCACTTGAGGCTTCCTGTAGTGTTCTTGTGCCTCTCCTTGCTCATTTTTATTTTGGCTCATTTCTGCTATGGCGCAACTTCTGCTGGCTCCCCTATTGCACATGGCATGTTGTTACAGATACCGCTTTTCGCCATTTATGCATGGTTCCTCCCCTTCAGTTCGCATACATTCATTATCATTGCGCTGTTGCTCAGCGTGATTTGAAGTGCAACTGCGCTTCCGCTGAATATCGAAATGGTGCATTTTCGAACTTGCGCTAATTAAAACCTATTGCGCATGGCGCAACTCTTTTGAATATCTCGGCCACTGTGCTCAAAATGTCTAACAGATCTAATGAAAAGGCATGAAAGTCTGATTGATATGCTAGGTTTAGTTTTACTAAGCATTAAAAGTCCCTAGTGCTATCCTTCATGTCAAAAGGGCTTTAATTTCTGTTGCAACTTCTTCTGATTATATCTTTTATTTTATTTATTAAATCCATGTCCTTTTGCCTTAAATGACATTTTTCTTGCAACTTGCTCAGGTTCGCTCCACTCTTTCACAGCAATCAAATCTGTTACCCTTACAATCCCTTGTTCAATTATAGAGATGCAGTGAAATTTAATTTTGCTGGTGATCTTCCAGTGGAATCGGAATTTTGCCCGTGAAATATTTTGCAATTTCGTGCATTTTGCAAAATATTTCGTGAATGTGAAATGTAGAATTTTGCCTGTGAAATGCAGACTTTTGTTTTAAAATGGCAGAACTTCACCCATGAGTGGCAAAATTCTGCATTTTGTGGGTGGAATTACGATTTTTCTCACTCCACAAAATATTTTCTAATGCGCTAATTTCGCAAAATATTTCACTGAGGGAAATTTACTGATTTTGCCCTTCTCTATTCTATTAACATACTATTAAAGAGAGCTTCTTCTCTGTTATAATATTCAGGTTGTCCCAAATTGGTTGTTGAGGGACTTGTAAAGATTTAGAACTAGTAAATTTGCTGTTTGGTTCATTTGCCTAACATATTCTAAAATGATTCAATTTTGCCTGCTTTTTGCTTGATTTAAGGAAGGGGTGTTCAGCCTTTTCAGGGTCGTGAGCCACATTTAAATTTCTGAGTAAGATGTGAGCCACAACAACATGCGGATGTACCATGCCCCATGTGCAGACCTTATCATGCCAATATTTACACATATTTAGGCATTAAAATAATAACATAGTTATAGTAAATAGTTAATAATTGTATTTTATTAAATTACAGTAGTTTTAAAAAATGGTTGCAATCTTAAAATAATTATTCAGAGCTGCTCTGGAGCTTTAGACTTGCTTGCAGGCTTAGTAAAGTAGTTTGTTGAGTACTCAGAAACTTTTCAGCTCCTGTACTTTGACGTTTCTCAAATTTAAAGACTGACATGTACTGACACTTAATTGACAAACCCCTCAAAGAGCCACAACAAACAGCTTCAAGAGCAACATGTGGCTTGCAAGCTACAGGTTGGCCATGCCTGATTTAGGGTTTAGGAATGCTAGGGACTGTATGTCAACCCCACTGTCTTTGAGCATATCTATTTCTATAGTTAAACCATTCTGACATATATGTATTACTGTTTTAGTTTTGATCCAGTTGCTGTATTGAGAAGACCTGCAAACCAGATAATAAAGGTACAAATCTGGAAATTTCAAAAAACATTTTCCTTGGGTTTGGTCAACTTGTAATAAGTTTGTCTAGGCTTTTGTAATTCCAAATAAATCTGATAATTGAATTTTGTATTCCAATAAACCAACTATCAGGTATGCAATTAGTGAGAGAAATTATAATTGGCAACAGGGTCATTTTATACGAATCAGTAATTGCCCATAAATTTAGTGGTAACTTGTTCCATTGTTCTAACTTAGTATCTATCATTTTTTAAGCAGCTTAAAGTTTCTCTTTTAAATGTATTGTAGGAATTATATAGTTATACCCAAATATTGAATACCATACTTTGACCAATCTAAGCCAGTGCCTAGAAAATCTACTTTTGTGTAGAGGTTATTTAAGGATCATATCTGAGAGTTCCCGTTATTATTTTGTATCCTGGAGACTGCCAAAATCACTTAGAATTTGGATTATTCTCAGTATGGTTTCTAGTGGATTGGAGACAAGGAGCAGAATATCATCTCGTGGAGTGGAGCATATCGTTTCTTACCTTTATTATCAATTCCTTTAATATTATTATGTGTTTATTTATTGAAATGTTTCACCAGGAGGCACACTGATCAACAAGTTGCTCATCTCCTGAGTGCGACCTGGGGAGGGGGTTACAATTGGATGAAGAATTAGACATGCAGTTTAACATTTAACATATCCGAGAATTAAACAGTCAATTACAGTTAAAAAATATCACAAATAATCATACATTCGCATCTGTGACATAACATACAATTAAATATATCATACCTGTGGAATATGCATTTAATTACTACTGGCGTATCTGAGGAACATAGTACATGGGTGAAAGGAGAGGAGGCATGCTGAGAAGCAGGCTGGGGGGTGGAAGGTTTAATGGAGATGTGAGTCATGGAGAGGAGTAGAGGCATAGGAGGACAGTTAAGGAGGGTTAAAGCAGGAGCAGTTAGATGAGAGAAAGTTATATAAGGCAGAGGCAAGGGAGTAGGAGGAAGAAGAGTGCCATATTTGGGGAGGAAGTTCCAGATTTGTGGAAACAATAGGCAAACCCTGACTAACCGATGAGAGTGGTTTGATGAGGGACCAACAAAGTGAAGTGTCAGAGGATCTGAGTGAGTGGGGGATGAGGAAGACAGTGAGCATGAGAGGTAGGAGAAGTTCTCTAACCAAAATTTAGATGTGAGTTTGGCACAATGAGTAAAGCACCTTTTGAAGCGGGGAAGGGACATGGTGTGGTAGAGGTCACAGTGACAGAGTGTGTGATGGAGCATCAAGTGCAAATCATCAGAAGGAGTTAAAGAGAGTGTCCACTCTGGTTAGGGAGGATTTGGGAGTAGCACCATAGACTACATCACAGTAGTCAAAAATGGAAGGATCATCTTCTGGACTAGTTCACGTCCTGCTGTAGGAGGGATGCAACTACAGTTCCTGAAAAGGCACCAAGCTTGGGGTGCAATTTTTCAGGATGGAGTCAGTGTGGCCAGAGAAGTTGAGGTGTTGGTCCAGCAAACCCCAAGGTATCTGAATGAGGAGGTGTCCTGTAGGATTATCCCATCAAAATGCGGAAAGACAGTAAGGTGGAGCCTAGAGAGTCTCTGCCTAGTGCCAAAGGTCATGGAGACAGTCTTTTTGGCATTTAGGAATAGCTGAAGTGAGGCAAACCATAACTGAACCTGATGGAAGTCAAGCTGAAGGTGGTTGCTACATTGGGAGCCATTTACAGAGGGAGAACAGGAAGGTGTCATTGGCATACATATGGATAGAGGAGGAGGAGGAGGAGGAGGAGGAGAGCATATTGAGGGCAAGTCATTTTAGGAAGATGGAGAAGAGAATGGGTCCATGCAAGCCCTGTGGGACTCCTGTGAATTGAGAGGGTGGAGAGATTGTATCCTGGATCTTGACTGAATGTGTTCTTGAGAGTAAGCTCTAAACCAATTTTGGACAGAAGTAGACAACCCACTAGCTGTAAGGGAGTCAAGAAGTAGGGCATGGGAGACTGTGCGAACACCTTGGTGAGGTTGAAAAAGATGGCAGAGGTAATGAGGCCATTATCCATCCCAGTGATGATGGAGTCAGTGAGCCTGAGTAGGGAGGTGGTAGTGTAGTGATTCTTCCAAAAACAGATTGGAACAGGGTGAAAAGGAAGAGTCATTGAGGAAGGAGGTTAGTTGAGAGGACCAGGTGTTCTTGGAGTTTAGTAAGGGCAGGGAAGATGGAGATACAGCATGTTTCCAGAATGAAGGGACAGATGAGGATGAGAAGGAAAGATTTAGGATTAAGGAGAGGGTAGCTATAGCAGAGCTGAAAGGTAGAATTTAGTGTCAAGGTCATCTGGTGATGAACCTTTGGAAGGATTAAGAGAGAAAGGCCATTAGTGTTTCTTCTGGAGACCCATGAAAAGGAAGGAAGTTTCTGTGGCTAGGAGGTATGATGAGGAGTTAGACTCTTGAGCCATTGCTCATGGTTCAGAGACCAATGAGTTGTTTATTTTAAGCACAGGGAGGTGGATATGAAGGGGGAGAATAGGGCATGAACCACTTTCCAGAATTGGAGGAATTGATGTTTTGAAAAGATGATTTAAAATATTCAGACTTGCAAGTCTGGTAGCTTATGTGCAGACATTTCTTAACATCGATACCTAGCATGGTCTGGAGCGGGGAAGGCCTTATGTTTCCTCAAGCTTTGTCTCGCTCCCTGAGACAGGTCAGTAACTCAGGGAGACCAGGGATGATGGTTGCCATGAACTCTAGTGCATTTGAATGGAGGCGTAGGAGTTCCATGTAGTTAGAAATTTATCTTTAAAATAAATGAGGGCTTGGTCAATAGAAGGGCAAAAGCAATAGGGGACCAATCGAGGTTGGCTAGTTCATTAAGAAGGGATTAAGGTCCAAGGAGCTGAAGGAGCAGAGTTTCAGAATTTTGTGAGGTGGTTTAGGTCTATGGACTTTCCTGACTACGAAGATTGGGTGATAATCACTGAGGGCATCCGGAGGATGCCTGATTTAATGACTCAGTAGGGAGAGAGGTGAGGCCCAGTCTATCAGGGAGTGGTTAAAGGTTTTATGATTTAGGCAGGTGGGTTTCAGGATGAGTTGGGAGAGATTGAGGGCTGTGATGTCATTTTGTGTCTTGGCGTTGTTGGTGATAGCCAGTTTTGGTTAACATCACCGGGATGTATAACTTGCCTTTATCTGAGAGGGAGGTTATGGAGGTAATGAGATCAAAGTATCATGTGCCAGGAACCAGGTCAACAGTAGATGCCAGCTATGAAGATAGGGGAGGAAAAAGGCAAGGTAGTGTTTACTACAAGTGCTTCATAGGCAGTGGGTAATGAGGATGATAGAATGGTTGAGAACTGAAGTGAGGACAGGATACACATGGCTACTCTGCCCCCCCATCAGTCCTATCTTGCCTGATTATGGAATAACCTGGGATATTAATGGTGAGATCAGGTATTTTAGTGTTTAACCAAGTTTCCATTAAAATTAGTATATCAGGTGTGAGGGAGATTACCATAGAATGTAAAGGTAAATTTTTGACATGAGACTGCAGATGTTTAAGTGGAGGATTTTCAGACCCTTGGGGAGGAAGAGGTGGTGGGGATGTTGGTATGTTAGTGGAAAGATTGCAACTGGCAGAGGTGTGTGTAGTGGCACCAGGATTGGGCTGAACATTTCTTCATGTGAGTAAGAGGAGTGCTATTATGGTGAAAGGAGTTTAGGACATTTGTGACAGACTGAGGATTTAGGAAGTATTTGGAGGGTGCGGGGCTAGAAGAGGTGAAAATAAGGCAGTGAAGGAAAGCTAGGTCGCATGGGGCTGAGAATAGAGTAGCAAGGGGAGGTGGGGAGAGTGAGACCAGAGTATTTGAGGGGTGTAGGAGTTATGGCAAGGATAAAGGTAGGGATAGAGAGCAGGGTTCTTGCAATCTCTTTTTCCAAGAGGGTAGCATCTTTCAGAAAAGAGATGTGCAAGAAAATAGAGACTAATTTGAAGATAGAGGGACGGCTCCAGGGGCAATGTGAGGAAGTATTTTTTCACAGAGAGGGTGGAGGACGCATGGAACAGCCTTCCTGAGGAGGTTGTGGGGTCTATACTGGGAGAATTCAAGAATGCATGGGACAGACATAAAGGCAATTTTGTGGTGGGTAGGAAGAAATAGGCTGTTGGTTTAATAGGATCTGCAGTTTGTCCTCTAGGTAGCAAATGGGCAGACTAGGTGGGCCAAGCAGTCCTTATCTGCCATCAAAGTCTATGTTTCTATGTTTCAGAGGGAAAGGTGAAAGGTTTATTGGACTGAGGAGAGTGTGGCTGAGGTAGATAAAACTGATAGAAGAATTAGAAGGAGGGAAGTGGTGAAGGAAGGATGGGCATATTGTATGGATCGGAGACAAGAATAGGTCAGGGTATACTAATCAGCAGTAGGGGTAGATAAGTGGCGGTGACAGAAGTAAGCTGACTGTGAGAAGGGTGGACAGTGACAGTTGCCAGCAGCAGCAAGTTAATTGAGTTGTTGCCCTCTAGTGGCTTTGCAGTATAATTTGCAAATGGAAAAGTAGACACTAAAAAACAAAAATAGCAACTCTTTAAACAGATGTTAAAGCAGGCTGTCCTGAGATATGCTTCAAAATAATTAAACCAGATAAATCAGATATAAAACAGGCTGAGGAGGTTCAAAGTTGACATGTTCAAAATGGGCTGAAATAAAAAGGGCTGTAGGCTCTAGCATGGTCTGGGAGGTCGGGTTCAGCGTACTTTCTCTTGCAAGTGAAGAAGCTGGCAGGAGCTCCAAGCGGCACAGGGTGTGGTTCCAATGCTGGAAGTAGAAAGGTAGGTGGAGTTAAAATACTGGGAGGGGCGGGTTGGTAAATGGTCAAAAATTCAGAATCAGATAACAGTCTAGGAGAAAGTAGAGAGAGACAGAGAGAGAGACACACACATACACACACACACACACACACACACGCACACATATCTAAGTTTTAGAAGTACAGGCTTTAATGAGAGAATAAAAGGCTCAAGGAGAGGACAACCCTGTTTTGTGCTCCTGCTAATTTTAAAGAATGGTGAGCTTTCTCCATTGATCAGTATAGCAGACCGGATAATATCTTTATAAAGGAGTTTTAGCCATCTAATAAAGTTGCTAGGTATGTTTTAAAGCTGAAGAACCTTGAACAAGAATTGCCAATTAATCCTATCAAATGTTTTTTTTCAGCATCTAAAGAAATCATCGTCATGGGGACTTTACTCTTTTCAACTGTCTTTATAATGTGAAGGCCTTCCTCTCCTTATCAGCAGCGTGTCTGTGCTTTAGAAACCTAGTCTGGTGTGGTCCAATTAGATGTTGAATTACCTTGTTAAGTCTGTGGAAATGATCCTTGCCAAAATCTTTGTGTCAGTGTTGATTAGGTGATAGGCCTACAATTGTTACAGAATTCAGGGTCCTTTCTTTCTTATGAATGACTGATATCAAACCTTTATTCATTGAGAGTGGCAGTTATTTGTTGTCCCAAGATTTCAGGAACACATTATGAAGTATTGGAACTAATTCATCTTTAAATATGTGATAAAGGTTTGAACAGAAGCAATCTAGGCCTATCAGTATATTTTATGCAATGACATGATGGCTTATCTTATTCTTGATCTCTGAGTGGTTTACCCAACTCCTGTAGCTGATCCAACTTTAGCTTGAGTAATTGTAAATCTGTAAAAACATTCAAATGCTCCTCTGAGAAATCCTCCACTGAATTTTGTATAAATCTGAGTACAAACCATTAAAAGTTCTAGTATTCGTTTAGTGTCCTTACAAGTCCGTTGGTTTAGAATCTTTAATACTGAGTATGGTTAATGGCTTGTTGATTTTTGAGTCTAATAGCTAGGAGTTTTTGGGCTTTGGAACCAGATTCAGCATATCTAATTTTGTTTTTCCTGATGCAAAATATGGCTGTATCTTTTAACAGTTTGTTATATATTTTTTTGTCTTAGACCATTCCTTCCACTTATTTTTCAGAGAAATGAAGAAGAATCAACATGTGTACAGCACTTTTCTTGCACATTGTATTGCAAAGTGCTTTACAATAATGCTAGACTGGTACTGAAGTGACTGAACATGTATTGGCAGCCACTTCAAGCATCAACACCTACACACAGCCTTGGACAATTGCATGAACCAGTTTTATGGGAAGGGGATGTTGGCAAGGACACCAGAGAAATTCCCATCTCTTCTAGTAGGGGAGATCTGCTAAAGGGCTGATGTAGGTCAGTTGCTGCGAGATGTTGAGGCGAGTAAGGATGGCTTGAGGCCGGAGGCGGTCTCCTCCTCGGCCGTGATGGAGCCAGAGACCAGGGAGAAGAAGGAGATGGATACGGAGCAATGTGCGGCGAGAACCAGATGTCCAACTGAATTATGCAAGGCCAGCGGAACCGGAGCAGTTTCAAAATGTGGTGAATGGAGAAGAAAAAAAATGCAGCAGCTTTCTTTGGAAATGGAGGAAGCAGGTAATGTACCAAGGGACACTTTTTCAACAAGCACAAGCATCTGGTTTGAAAAACCTAAAAGTAAAAAAGTAGTGTACCAAAAGTAAAATACCTTAAAGTGAGTGACAGGAGGGAGGAAGCCTGTCAAAGCGCAGTTGAGGCATGAAGACATGGATGATTCCACAGGAAAATGTTGAAACATGGAAAAGACTGTCTAGATAGCGAAATAGAGGATCAAACCCTGAAGGAAAAGCCACAAAGGGTCAGAAATGGCTCGGCTTAAAAGGGTAGTAAATAAAGGAAAACATGTCAAAGGGAAAACAAGTAAAGCAGGAGTAAAACAAAGTCCAAAAAATGCAACAGCAGAAAGAAAATATAAGTCAGGAACTGGGGACACTCAAAACAAAGATGAAAATAATATGAGTGAGGAAGGTATTGACTTTCCAGGTACACTAGATTGGGTATGTGACGCTTTGGTTAATTCAGGCTGGAAAAGAATGCCTGACGGGTGAGGTTGGGATCAAAAAGGCCAAGTGAGAAGCAAGATGTTGTAAATACAGCACAAAACATTGAGAAATAGAATGAGGACAAACAAGGGATGAAATTTCAGGATCACAGAATATTGAGGAAAAAGACAAGTAAACAGAGGATGAGATAATGGGCCAATAGCAGATGAGAATTGGACACATCTATGGACATGGAAGATAAAACGATACAAATAGAAAAAGAACAAAGTGAGCAAGAGACTCAAAAAGAAATAATGTGTGGGGTGAAAATGTAAGGGAGAAACTATTTCCTGAAGGAATGAACAGGCTTAATGAACCAGCCAAGAGGTAGAAACACAGTACATTTAAAATTCAGAGGCCTAGCTGTTGATGCACCAGACAGGCTATTTGTGGGAAGGTATTACTCAAAACAGCATGAAATACTAGGATTATGAAATGTCTGTGCTGATTCACATCCAGGAGACACATTATGTGATATAAGTTTCAAGCACCCAGCAGGCCTAGAAAGGTTTTGGAAATTATATCACCAGCTCAAGAGTGCACCTTTATGGAAATATTTTGTGACAATCCTCCTAACAAAACCAGCATTTAAAATTTTGACAATTTTGTTTAGAAATGAGGGGTAAATGTAGCGGACATTTTATTTTGGCTTTAAAATGTGTCTTAAAAGGACCTCCTGAATCGATTTTGGATCGGAAAATATATGGACTGGAGGATGGAAATTTAAAGTGGTATTATGACAGCTAAATGGGAATTCATACATTTACCAAACTGCTTCTTTCTGGGAAGAGACAGAGGGTAGTTTTTATGCAGACCAGCCTCGGGCATGCTCTAGATGTGGAGATAAGAGTCACTTAAGTAATGCCTGCCAGAAAGTAAAGTGTGGTTCATGTGGGAAATTGGACATTATGGAGCAGCATGTACTAATCCCATAAGATGCAGCTTATGTAACGAGACAGGACACATCTTTAACAGCTATCCTTGGGTGGCACATAATAGCCCTGACCCTGCAGAGCAAGGGGAGTAATTTGTTTATTTGGTCCTTAGCAAAAAAGAAATCAAAGCAAGAGACAATTGTGGGGAAGCACAAAGGGAAGCAGAAGAAGATAAAATAAAGAGGAGAATCTGCAAATCATGAAACCATCTACATCTCATGCCCAAGAAAATGGAAAGGAAAAAGGCCTAATTTAAAGTCCGATGGACACCGAGACTAAAGGGACATAAGAATTAAGGAAAGCAGAAGGCTTTCACAGTAGTTACTAGATCAAAGAGGAAGGGACAAAATATATTGAACATAAACAAATGCAAACAGCAGAATAAGTAGTAAAACTGATTAATAAATACACAATCCTGCAGGATAAAGAATGGGTGACCACGGAGGAAGACTCTGACACTTCTTTATCTGACGAAGGAGGAGAGGAAGTGTCAGATAATGATTCCATAGATACCCAAACCTCAAAGAAAGGAAGAAAGACTGAATGGGATAGAAAGCTTTTTTTCCAACATTATGGCAGGATTTAATTGTATATCTTGCAATGTAAATAGTAAAAGGATAGATCTAGAAGCTGGTTACACTTACAGTGTTTAGTAACCTTAAAGTGGATATAGTGTTTTCAAGACACCAGGTTGTATATGATTGCTGAACTTAATGCAGCACAAAAGGGTTGGAGATGGGGTCCTTCTATCTGGTCTATAGGAGAGGAAAGGCAAGACAAGGCACATTTTATTTAAAGCGCCCATCCCAGAGGCTCTGGGCACGAACATTTTAAAATAAATACTATACATTATAAAACAAAATGCATAACAATATCTCAAACACAACACACAACATATCAACAAAAACAAAATTTATAGATATTAGCCTAAGCTGCAACAACAAATACCTAAAAAGCCAGGGCTAACCTAAAGGTAGATTCTAAAAATAAGCAAGGACTATAAAGCACAGTCTGGGAAGGCCTGATTGTACAAGAGGAGCCTTGAGATGGCTCTTTAAATACCTCCATAGAAGGGGCCTCCCTAACAGCTGGAGTAAGCAAATTTCACAGGATGGGAGCGGCGACACTAAATGCTCTGTCACCAGCTGTTTTTAACCTCGTCCTGGGAATCGCAAGGAGGCCCCTAGAGGAGGAACGGAAGAGTGGACCAAGACAGCAGGACTGAGAAGGTCCTTCAAGTAACCAGGGCTCAGGCCATGTAGGGCCTTAAAGGTGATTAAACCCACTTTAAAGAGACCGTCTACCTATAGTGAAACAGTGCAGTTGACACAGCACTGGAGTAATATGACAATACTTAGGCTGTCCTGTCAACAGCCTCGCTGCACGTTCTGCACCAGCTGCAGTCAGCACAGGGTACTCCCAGAGACCCCAAGATAGAGTGCATTACAGTAGTCCAGCCTGGATGTCATGAAGGCATGTGCCAAGGTGGGGAGGTCCTGCGGCAGAACTAGTGGCTTTATCCTGGCAATATTCCTCAGATGATAAAACTAAATGCGGACAGTGGAAGACACCTGAAACTCAAGTGTCAATCCACTGTCAAGAATAACACCAGATCCTGCACCCTAGAGGAGGCCTTCAATGGTACCGAGTCAAGAAAAAGCCCTGTCTCTGCACAGAAGCCAACCTACCATGCCTCTGTTCAACTCCATCACCAGTACCTCTGTCTTATCGGGTTAAGTCACAACAAGCTGGAGGCCATCCAGTCATTGATTTCAGCGAGGCAACTATTAAGCACTTCCACTTGTGAGATGTTCTGGGACAAAGAAAAATACACCTGGGTATCATTGGCATAACAGTGAAACTCCAGACTGTACTTCCTAATGAGCTCTCCCAGGGACAGCATATACATGATAAACAACATCAGTGACAAGACCAAACCCTGGGGAACCCCACATGACATGTGGCCAGGGAGGAGGAGAAATTCCCCATCACTACCTTCTGCCTTCTGTTAGATAGAAAGACTCAAACCAGCAGATGACAGTGCTGGCAAGTCCACAGAATTCCCTTAGGTGGTCAAGTAACACTCGATGGTCCACTGTCAAACGCTGAAGAGAGATCGAGGAGAACAAGAATTGTCCCTTCCCCTCGATCTCTAGCCCTAAGAATGTCATTATGCACCCAAACCAGTGCAGTTTCTGTGCTATGTCTTGCATAAACCCAGACTGGGCTGACTCGTATAGATCATGGGCCACGAGATCCTCCTCAAGCTGAAGCGCCACCACTTTTCCACAGTCTTACCCAAAATAGAAGATTGGAGATAGAGGTAATTTGCCTTGATCTCAGGGTCCAACAATGTTTTTCAGAAGGGATCTCACCAATGCCTCCTTCAAGACATTGGGAAAGACCCCCTCTGACAAGGAAACACTGAACAATCAAAGGCAAACACCGGACCAACGAAGTCAACACATCTCATTAAGAAAAGAGTTGGCACTGGGTCCAGTTCACAAAGGTGTGCTGAAGCTTGGAAGCAATCTTAATTACCTCAGCCACCTCCACGGTCAAAACTCACCCCATCCAGGCAGAGAACTCTCCATGGTGACCAATGTCGGCCAAACTCTGACCCACTGGCAGAACCCCCTGCCTGATGGCAGACACCCTGTCCGAGAAACCAAGCAAACTCTTGCACAATGCATTAGAAAAAGCTACCTTCGACTGTAGACAGGAAGGGTGGAGAAGCCTGTCCACAGTCCGAAGAGCATAGTTGGTCAGTTCCTCCAGGCAGCAATCTCCTGGACAGGAATTCTGCCTTCTTATGTTGATTGTGCCCTGGTATGTACCATAGTGCACATGCAGGGCCAGTTTAGTCCACCTCCAGGCCAGACTTCTGCCAGCAGCACTCTAATCTCTGACCCAGGTCTTATCCCCTTGAGCTCACCATCATACACAGGGGACCTCAAGTGACAAGACCTGGGTCAGACATGGACTGGTGCGAGGAGTCGAGCACACCAGCAAAGCTTTATTATAGGCATCCACTGCCGCACACTCCCCAATGCATGCACTATCCTCACTAGATAGGTCAGCCACCACCACCAGAAAACCTTCAGGGTCAACCCCTCAAAGGGCGATAGCTGACCATCTCTGTGGGGGGCCCGAACAAAAACTTCACGTGTAATGATCAGACCAAACGACCTGATCAATCCTGAGACTATTAATCTCAAGCCCCAGTGAGAACACCAGATCCAACATGTGGCCACCCAGATGAGTTACGGAGGAAACACCCTGTGCAAAGCCCAAGGAAGACATCATCTGGAGGAAGTTGGAACCAAGCTGAGAAGATTTGTCATCAGCCCAAACATTGAAGTCCGCAGCACTAAACATCTGGAGGCCTCTAATGTCTCCCCAACCACAAAATCGGCACATCCTGCAGAAAGTCTCCCACTGTCCCGGAGAGTGATAAATCAAAAGAATCAGGCAACCTCGCCGGATCCCCATGGATGACTACACATTTAAATGAATGGTGGTTCTCTCACTAGGTGCAGGGTGAAGCCTAGTTCGGATCTAAAACAGATAGGTACCCCCACAGCTGTGTTCCACTCTGGGGCAATGCACCATGGTATATCTGGATGGGACGGTGGCCTCTAAAACTGGGCCAGCATCGTCACCAATCCAGGTCTCCAGTAATGCAAGCCAGATTGGGTGAAGAAGCTAAGTCCGCTATAATTGCAGTCTTGTTTCTGACCAATCTGGCATTGCAACTCACCACCCTCAGGGGACTGGTGGACAGTGCAGCCCCTTCTGGCTACCTGCCCACTCGGTCTGGTGAGAACCTAGTGATGGGAACTAAATATGTCTGGCCTCTCTCTAGGACCCATCTAATCCCAGGGCACCTTCTACACCCCACTACCTGATCCTACCACCAACCACAGTGCACTGGGCTTCCCTGACCCAGGCTAATCTGCAGTTTCTCCATTCCAACCTCCTTACAGTGCCTAGCTGTACTAACAGATACTGGGAGACTGACAAAGGCCATAGATCACGCAGCTGGGGTACCCCATATGCTATCCTAGCCCACCCGAGACCCTCATACCTTCCCAGACACATCCCTGCTAATTACATAAATCCTAACCCAAAACACTCCCACCCCAAAACTAACTCACCCAAATACTATATTTTAAAGTGCCTAGCACAATCAACCCTCCCTAAAATAACAAACAAAAAAATCTCATCATAGTGCAAATATGCTGAAAAACACTGTTTCCAAAAGGAACTACATAAACTAAGATTAACTGGCAAATAGTCCAAGTCCAAGTCCAGATAAATGGGCCCAAAGTCTCATGATGAGAAAAGAAGGTACTCAGACTGCCCATTTTCAGCAAGGTCTTAGGAGTTAAAAATCCCAGAATCACAAGTTATTCAAAGCACAGGGTCAACCAGAGGTAACTGACCCCTCTCATGAGTGGAAACCAGTTCAAAAAGATGGTAAACCCCTCTTACCAGTCACAGTCCCCAGACAACGCTCTCACCGTGCTTCAGATTGAAAACAGTTTTCCAGATCAAAATGCCACACTGTTCAGTTTCTCTCATGGGCTCTCACCTCCACTTGAGAACCAACAGAGCACCAGCATATTGCAATAGTCTTGAATCCCAGAAAGGCATTCCAAAGTCACACACTCTGTAACTGAAAACAAAACAAGTCACTTTAGAATCCAGGTCACAGAACAAGGGAAGCAGCTAGGGTACCCAAAAGCTACAGTCCTTCACCACTCCACCAGATTCTTCATACCAGCTGATATCAGGGCTGAAGCTATGCTCCAGGTGCTAAAGATGCCTAGTCCGGCCAATATTCAGACAATACTGGAGAGTCCACCCAGGCTCCCAAACCTCTTCCCAGACCAGCTCGCCACTATGGCTGCCCACCAGCTACTGTGCGGCCAAAGTGGAAGTGCTGCGAAATGGCCACTTAGCAGTGGCAGCACTCTGACGCCTACCACCAGGTCAGGGTTGGGGACAGGAAGGAACTTCTCCCCACAGTCCACTGGCATCTGCCACCAGGTCAAAATGCGCTCAATTCCTTACATTCCTCCACAGTTCAGCCTCACAGTCCGAATCACTCCTTGCATTACCACGGGACTCCTGCCCTGCTCACCACACTCCTTTCAACAGCAGTATCAAGGACTCACCAGGTAGTACCTATTTCCAGTTGCAGATTGTAGATATTAGAAAAATACAGTGGATGGGATTTTGTTTCTATGTGGGACAAATGTTGATAAAATGTTCACTACTCCAGTTTCCAGTTACAGAAAATACAGTGATTGACATGTTGTTGTATGCAGACATGGATATTGATAAAGACATCCAACCAGAAGCGAACTAAGCTTATGACTAAAACAAAGCAAAACAACAAAATTGAAAACAAATTAAAACAAAATGCAAATTAAACTAAATTAAAATGAAAATGCAAAATCACAAGGCACAACAGCTTTAGTCCTGCTACTGCGGCTACCCCAGTGTGCGCCATCTGAACCTCTGGAAAAGAAAGAAAGTAATTAATGGGCAAAATAGAACCTTATTTGCATAAGGCCAAACTTACTTTATGGGAGGAGAGTTTAATTGTGGGATTATAGATAGTGACTGGGAAGAAAATCCCCAAAATATTTTGTGATTCCATATGCCTAAAGAAACTTTTGAAGAATGCAAACATGGAGGATGCCCATAAAATTAAAGGACAACAGGCAGTACACACTTATTTTAGGGGTAAGTTGTCCTCTTGGATGGACTTCTGGTTCGTTCCAAAAAATATGTCAATAGAGAAACTATACATAGTACCAGTAGAAACGTCAGATCATGTAGCGGTAGGCCTAAGAATAAATATAACTAATACTATGGTATGTGACAGAGGGTACTGGAGAATGTATCTGGAAAATTTAGAAGACAAAGATGTACAGGAAGAATTACTTGACATGTTTGCAGCTAGAGGGATGGTTTATGATTTATATGAGGATATACTGTATTAAAATGGTGGAAGATACAAAATGGGATATAAGGGAATTATGATGACAGCAGCACAGAGAAAAGAAAAACTAAATATCAAAATATTTAAGTCTGTGGGAAAAGTTATATAAGGAAATAGTTAATCAACATTTGGAGGAAAAGATCATTCAATTAAAATAACTGAGCATAGCCGGCCCGTTGGTAGCGATGGGATTTCCACTTCGCACAGTGACCCGGGTTCAGAGCGGGCTGAGTCGGAGGGCCGGCCAGGGGAGAGGGATGGGGCATCCTATGGACTGCTCTCCTCTCCGGGGAGGTTGGGGCAGCATCCAGAGTGCTGAGAGACTCCTGGTGGAGCTGGAGCTCTCGCGCTACAGCTAGTTTCTGGGGAGGCGGGCGGATGCTGGCATCGTGCACGTCTCCGCCTCTGGTGGAAAACTCAAGAAAAGAGGGAGGGGATCCTCCGTCTGGTGAAACCTCTCGGGCTTCAATTCACCCCTGCGCCACCTCCCAACTAGTTACTGGTTCAGCGGCACAGGAATTAGGGGAACCAGTGCCATGGCCCCACCCTCCAGGGGGTAAGCTGGGAGTGACGGGAGGGGCGGCAAATAGGCAGGTGGTGGAAGCTCCGGGGGCCGTGACTAGGCGGATGAGCTGACGGAGGACCCCAGGAAAAAAGGAAAATAAATAAATAAATAAAATAAAATAACTGAGCCTAAGGAACAAATGTAGGAATTTCAATATACTAGAACAAAATCCTTAATTATGGAACAAAATGTGGCACACAGGGGACTAAGGCTCAGACAAACCCATTTGATGATAATAAGGATAGGGTGGAAAAAGAGTGATGTATGAATTAGCTGACACCAAGGGAAGATTCATACTAATATTATTGTGATAACAATAATACAGGAACATTTAAGAAAAATGTCAGGCCCTGGAAGGAAAGAAATAAGGAAACATATAAAGGAAATTCAGTACCACAACTTACAGAAATAGACAAGCAGCTATTAAAGGAGCCTATTGCAGAGCGGGAGGTAAGAGAGGCTATACATTCACTAACCACTAATGCAGCTCCTGGGATAGATGGGATTCCTAATGCCTTTATAAAAGATTTGAAGATATAGTAACACCAATGTTAACCGTAGTCTATAATAACATTTTTCTTACAGGAGCTTTGACTGAGACTATGAAGCAAGGGATTACAGTATTCCTGCATAAAAAAGGAGAGAGGTTTAACATCAAGAATTGGAGGCCTATAAGCCTGTTAACAGTAGATTACGATTTTAGCAAAAATCATAAATAGGAGATTGATAGACTATGCTTCCAGCTGATAATGGATACACAGACATGTGCTATTCCAGGAAGAGATATTAGGCAGAATTTAATTTATATTAGGAAATAATAAACAAATGTAATATGGAAGAACTAGAGGTTATTTGTAAGTGTTGAATCAAGAAACAGTCTTTGACGCTGTAAAGAATAATATATTTGGGACATATTGAGAAAAAATAATTTCCTGGGAATTGATTAAATTAATAAAGGCCCTATATACTGAAGCACATGTATGCCCAATGATTAATGGTTATCTAGGAACACCTATGTACATTCATAATGGAGTGAGGCAGGGGCACCCTTTAAGCCCCCTTTGTATGCGTTTTGTATGGACCCTTATTAAGACTGATTCAAGCAGAAAAGGAGATACAGTAGGTGCAATTGAGAGGAAAAATGGAGAGCTACAAAAACTTGTGCCTATGCAGAAAATTGTCTACTTTTAATGAAAGATCAGGCTTCTGGGAAAGAACAATGCAGATTTTTGAAAGTGGTAAAGAATATACTGGTATTACAGTAAATAAAGCTAAAAGTAAAATAATCCCTTTAGAGAAGGTAAGGGAGTTAAAACAAGGAACATTGAAGTAGTAAAGGATTTGGGGGTGAGGATCCAATGAGGGACAATTGGGAAAGAAAGCTTCAGATTGTTCAAGGTAAGGTGCATAAATGGAAAGGATGGAATATGACAAGAGAAAAAAGAATTCATTTGCTTAAGACGTTTATTGTTGCAATTTTCTATATACTGCATATATTTTCCAGTACCATGGGAGATAGCAAACTAAGATATTAGGATTATTTTTACACTGTTATGGGGTAATAGATTAAACCCTATTAAAAGGGCACATACGTATAGGCCTATATCGGAAGGAGGTTTGAATATGCTACATCCAATAATATTTTTATGAATATCTTTATTTATGCTAATGTAAGACCAATTATGCAAAATGAACACAACATATGGATACCTATAGTAACAGAGTGGGGTGAAATATTGTTACAGAGCTGGGGAAAGAAAGGGAATGTGTGTAATCAATCCAAAATGTCAATATCGTGAAATGTGTGTAGAAGATATATGGCACAATGGAAGGTATCAAAAGATGAAATACAGATCAAAAAAGAATGTAACCTATAAAAGATTGTGGAATAAAACTACTACTGAAAATCCTGTCTTTAAAGTGCATAAGAATAAGTGTAAATGTACTACTGGAAGCTATGTTGGAAAAAGAATACCAAAAAGATGAGGAAGTTCTTTGGATGTGCAGTCATGGGAAAATAAATGTTAAGGGTACCTAAAACATAAGAAGGTGGAAGAAAGGATTTGTTTAGGTAGAAAGTGCTATAACCAAGAAGAAACAGTGCAACATATGTTATTTGAATGTGATTTTATAAAACCTTTCTGGGGACTATTAACCCAAATGTGGGGATAGTAGTATTTAAGAAAATGACATATGAGATACTAGTCTATGGAAAAGTGACAAAGGTCTGGGATAATTTGGAAAAAAGTACAGTTTTGTGATATTTGCAATAATCAAATGGACAATTTGCAAGTTAGATGCCAGAGATTTACACAGAGCAAGGAACTTGCTGCAATATGCTTTTTAAAATACAGGATGAGGTAGACAGGATTTTCAAAATGAATGTGCAGTATATAGAGAGGGAGAGGATGGTATCTGTGGAGAAATATTGATTGTTTAGGATGAATTGAATGGATTCAGACAGGAAAAAGAGAACTGAATACTTGATTGTTAAAAATGAACACGTAATGTATGAATATGAGTGTACTGTAATGTCTGATTTTGGTTTTAATAAAACTTCCCTACTCTCCATAGAAGGAGCTGCATCCATGGCTGCAGTCCGGGGATGGCCAGTCTGCTGGTATACCTGCAGGCGAGCAGATCTCCTCCCTGCAGGTCCAGCTCAGGAGATCATGGAGGAGGTGGCTAGCATCACAGAAAATAATGTGCAGCTTGCTGTATTGCCTCAGCATCCTGGTAGTACTGATGAAGACTGGTTGAAAAAGATGATATGGAGAAAAAGACTGCTGATTATGTCCCTGATCAACTCCGAAGAGACCAGGTACTGCTGAACATCAGCTTGATATTGTTATGGAGACTGGAGAGAATCGTCAACAGGGCAACAGGAAGAAGGATCTACTAACCTGTATACAAGTTGCAGATGATTTGACAGGTTCATCTAATTTTCTCGGAAGCCCGATTCTACTGACAAGAGAGGCCCAACTGTAGATGACGACTAACATCAAAGGAACCACCACCCTGTGACTCAGCATCCCTAACTGTAGCAGAACATAGTGTTAATTCATCCAACTGCACTCCTGAAGCGGAGACTGAGTACAGCAAGCTATTGCCACTGACCAGGCTGTAAGTACTGATGTTTGGATAAAAATCTTAAGGACATAATAATCTTGCCAGAAAACAACTTAGGCTCTGGCGTGGGTAGACAGGCCTCTAGAAAAAACACTATAGGTTTTGTTGGAAAAGAAACTCCTTGGACCTTGGGCGCACACTGCAAAATGCCAGCAGGAAAAAACATCCATGGGACAGTGGCTCCTGGACCCAGAGCACAGTGCTATCCTGTGGGCTCCAGAATTATGCCGAGCAGCTCCTGTACTTTCTAATGCTGGGACAACCCCTGAGGGCAATAGGACTACAATTATTATTGACTCTGATATGGATATGCAGAGGATGTTAACTAACACCCTACTGACTTAGTGAAATCCCAAAATGTGATCAATGAATTCATCTTCAGATTCTGAGGATGAGGAGCCTAGTCAGCAGCACATTTCATGGGGGACAGAATGGACACAGAAGAAGCGACCCAAACAGCCCAAAAGTCTGTGACTGGGAAGCAAAACTGCCTGGGCAGAGTTCCCCAAAAAGATAATTTTTTCAACAACCTCCTCCTGCACAAAGGAGGAACACTGTTAGATTGCAGTATTTAGGTGATTTAGATAATAAGCCTGACAGGATTTATGTAGGGAGAAAGCTCATTAAGGAATCCATGTTTTTTCATGAATGAAATTTATGCATTAATCCATGCTTCGGTGACACTTTGTTTGATATAAGCTTTAAGAACCCACAAGGACTAGATAGATTTTGGGCTAAATATGATAAATTGAAATTTTCTGCTTTGTGGTTACCCTTTAGGGCAATTCTTCTCACCAGGCCTGCTGTTAAAACAGTAACTATCTTATTCAGAAATGAGACTGTGGCTGTCCATGACATCACACATTGGTTAAAACAAAGATGTGAATTGCTGGGTTCTCCAACCCATCTTTGATGAGGAACACATGTGGATGGGATGGATGGGGGTGGAAGTGATCATCTCACATGCAATCTGTGTCTTACTGATGGTCATACTAGTGTTACTTGTCAAAATGATTTAACATGTAATCTATGTGACAAGGCGGGCCATGCATATCGCTCATGCCTCTGGGCCACACATAATAGGGAGATCAACCTGACCAGGATCCTTTGCCGACTGAAGCTCAGAAACTGGACATTTTCAGCTCAAAAATGTGAAGAAGGCGCCTGAGTCTGAGGTCATGCTGAAAATCAGGAGAAACCCCTGAACCCTCTACTGTATCAGCCCAGGTACACCCCACCCCACCTGAGGCAGGAAGGCTGATTGAAGCTGTAGAAGGCACTCAACCTGCCCATGGTCAAACGGTCCCTTCAGAACCCTTGGTACTTAATAGTGAGCCCAATAGTGTACAGATGATGGATGCAGTACCTATGGGCCTTGAGGTTCCTCCTCTACTGCACAAATTGAAATGCCTCAGCTTGCCATGACTATGGTGTCTAAGAAAAGAGCACCATGTCAGTTAAGGCCCAAACCGAAAATTTCCAAAGCTTCATCACCAGCACAACATACTTCTCTGTCTAATAAGTGTAGATTCTGTCAGCTGAGCCTTGTGAATCTGACCAGGGAGATGAGTCTGAGACCTCCTCTCAGCCCATGTTTCCACAGATTCTGAGGAGGAAACCCCTCACAAAAGTCAGTACAGGAGGAGACAGAGAATAGGGGCCATGCCTAGAAGAAACACCAGACTAGGAAACTATCTTAACACTCCTTGTCTAACATGTTATCTGATCTTGTACTGAATGTTGCCCTATTAATGTTAATAGTGTGAAAAATGCAAGAAAAGGTTGTTAACATTCTCAGTACTTGAATATTTCAATTTTGATATTTGTTTCTTACAAGACACCAGGCTAAACACTACTTCACTAGTACAGGCAGCTCAAAGATTGTGGTGTTGGGGCCTTCTTATTTTTCCTTCGGGGCTGAAGCATATGATGGCCTGGGAATATTATGTAGAGGGAGAGTTTTACAATCACCAGAATTCTTGAAATTCAGCCTGTCCATGCATTATTAACTTATTTTTTGTGGGCAGAACAGCATGGAGGGCTATTAATATTCGCCCCTCAGACAAAAAAGTGGACCTGTAATTCTATAAAACATTTCTTCATACAATAAAACATATCCTATGGAGTGGGGATTTTGTGTCTTGTCCAAACAGGATAGGGGCAAAAACTGACAAAGGACTTTTGTGACACACATTGTCTAAGAAATATCTTAAACACTGTTGATTTGCAGGACTCTTACTGAGTATTAAATCCCAGGAGGACATACATTTTTAAAGGGAGGCTTGCTACTAGAATAGACTTTATTTTTACTTCAAAGTATGTGCATACCTATGATGCTAAAATCATCCTAGTGAGACTTCTGACCATAAGCTAGTGGCAATAACAATTGGATTAAGGATAAAACTCCCTTTGGATGAGGATATTGGAAGCTCAATAAAACCTTGTTGGATGATCAGCATATTATTACACAGTGAGGATTTGTTAATGCAAAAATGTCTATTGCAGGTTTGACAGAAGATATAAGTACATGGTGGGTAGAAAAACATGAGTTAAAAGTCTTGTTTCAGCAAGTGACTTCTGATAGAAGTACTGAACAATATAAAAATATTTAACTTTGAGATCTCAATTGCCAAAATTATATTCTGCAATAAATACAGGTCAGGCTAATCTGACATCTCAAATTAACAATATTAAAAGAGATGGCACCTTTGCAGTATTCTAGGGCAAACTCTTTGTTGGTGGAACACAGAATCTGTACCCCAGAGAAACAAGTTTTGGGATGTATTTGCCAGTTGTAAAACTCGGACAGAAGCCAGAACAATGGCTTCAATTAAAATAAGGAAGGGCATCTGTTTACAACTCCATAGAGATATTAAAGAGGTGCAGCAGTATCTCTCGGAAATGTACACAGATCCCAATTACAGGAAGACAGTATAAAGCAATATCTACAAACAATGAAACTCCCTTTGGAGGACGACACCCTCCAGCAGTCTTACCCTGCTCACCATGGCCACCAATCTCCCTTGCAGATCCCCACCATCCGCTCAATCGCTATTCACTGCATCACCTCCATGCATGGCACTAAAAGCCTAATGCACTGCAGCACAGATAGAGCGGCTGTCCCTACTTAGAATTATTTCTCTCCTCTTTCCTATCTGAAACATCCACCCAAACTCTGGCCTGAGCTCCTGTGTGCCGATCGCCCGCAAGCTGATGCGCCCGCGTATTACAGGCCTCCCTGAAGGGTCCATGAACATATGCAGCATACTAAACAAAATGACCGCACTGCAATGCTGGGTCACCAGGCACCAACCTGACATCCTCACAATGGTTGAGATATGGCTCTCAAAGAAAACCCCCAACTCCCTCATCTCCCTTCCAGGCTACTCGTTCTTCAGACTGGATAGAGTAGGCAAGAGGCGGAGGATTGCAATATACCTGCGGGACTCCCGACTAGCACAAGCCGTCCCCCACCTACACTAGATCACGGTGCTGAAACCATGTCCATAAAGGTCTCACCAGACCCCTCAAAGGCCCCTATCATAATCACTGTGGCCTATATACCACCCATAAAGCAAACCCGCTCTTCTCTCCTGATGGAATACATTGCAAGTCTCCACCACAAATCAGAACACATCCTTCTGGGTGATCTGAACCTAAACTGGCTGACTGCATCCACAACCACCTCAAAGATGCCTTCTCAGCCCTTGACCTCCACCAGATGGTGACCCAATCCACAAGGTACAACGCAGCCACTGGGATGCAAACTTTGCTGGACATTGTACTAACTAACACGCCTGCATAAAATCGAGGATGTTGTGGTCCTTCCTAACTGCCTCAGTGACCACTCCCTGGTAATCTTTACATGGACGGCCAAGCAACCCCCCCCTCACCATGCCTGTCGCCGCATCTGCCTCCACCCGGCAGTCTTACTAACCTCAAGCATCACCTAGCTCACTGCGACTGGTCACCTATATACCAGGCCACCTCTGTGGATGCAGCAGTAGAATATTTAAACAACACCTTTACCTAGCCTGCGACACCTTCACTCCCCTAAAAAGACCCACCTCAAGTGGCAAAATGCCCCCTGGATTACCCCACCCTTCTACAGCAGCTCAAGAACCATGGCAAATGAACTGGGCAAACCTGCAGACAGGCAAGCCTACCATGCAGAATGGAACAAATGCACCTGGGCAATTTGCAAAGCAGCAGAGCATTACAGAACCACCCTGACTGCCTGGGGCTTGTCACTCAAATTTTTGGATAATATAAAAAACACTAAATGGTAAGTCGCGGTCCCCTCCCAAATCTCTACAAATGGCTCGGTCACCACTGACCAAAACAAATTGCTGCTACTCTCAACTCCAACTTTACAGACCTAGGCTCTGTGCTCCCTCCCAATTTCTTGACCCACACCCAGCCAAGATCCCCCTCCTCCCATGCTCCCTTTCTATCTCTGGACCATCTTTCCCCAGGAAGCAGAACCCTACCTGATCAAGCCCAGAATGGCACCAGCCCCTTAACAACCCTCTAGACATCAAACTCCTCCGTCTGGTCCTGGACACTGCTTCTCCCACTAACTGCCCTACTAAATTGCTCTCTCTGCCTTGGACAGTTCCCCAGAAAATGGAAAAATGCGATTGTAACACCCATCCACAAAGGTGGGATCCACTACTCCCAAGGAACTACCGCCCAATCTCCATTCTCCCCCACTGTCCAAGGCCCTGAAAAGATAGTGGCAGACCAACTGACCAATTACCTTGAAACCCATAACCTGCTGTGTGTGGAGCAGCAGCGGTTCCAAGCTGGACACAGCACTACAATAGCTCTCATTGAATTCTCAAACTACATTCACTGTGCCCTAGACAAGGGACAGCTGGCAGGAGCCGTGTTCATTAACCTGTCAAGGCCTTTGACATGGTTAGCCACCCCCTCCTGCTGAACATTCTGATGCACACGGGCCTCTCTCAAGGTCTCCTAAGTTGGTTTGCATGCTATTTGACCTCCAGGATGCAATGAGTCAGGATAAATAATACTGTATCCAGCACCTGCCCCACCAGCTCTGGAGTCCCACAGGCTCCATCCTAGCTCATTACTTTTAGCCTGTTTCTGAGGTCATATAAATCTACTCATCAAGGGTTCCACAAGTAGTCAAATGGACTCCATCCTGGTGGGGACTCACTGACCAATGCCCCATCCGTAGTTGCTGGGGCCTTCTGTGCCTCTTTCTCTACCCAAGTGGGCCTCCCCTCCCTGTCCTCCCAGGCCTACCCTTAACTCTGGTGATGCATGGGTGCACCATGGCCTCAATTCCACCTAAAGCTGGTCAATCAGTCAGAGTACTACCTCTCCTATACAAAATTAACCCTTCTTCCGCCTGGGCCATGACCAGCTTGAACCTCTCCTACTGAGGGCTGCTGCCTGGCTATCACCCGTCCTGTCACCCTACTCATAAATAGATCACTCTGGGAAGGAAAAGTCCCAAAAATGTGGAAGGCAGTGACCATCGTCCCTGTCTTCAAAGTGAGCCCCAAGACAAATTGGGAAACTATAGACCAATCTCCCTTCTCAGTCCCCTTGGGAAAATTCAGGAAAGACTAGTCTCTACCCAGCTACAAGTCTACCTTGAGCAACACCTTCTCATGGCTGATGTGCCACATGGCTTTAGAAAGGGACATAGCACCGACACTGCTCTCATCCGGCTCCTGCGGACATCCTTGCCTCTATGGACTACGGCTCCCCAACTGGCGCCCTCTTCATTGACCTATCCAAGGCCTTGACGTGGTCAACCATAATCTCCTTCTCTCCAAACTCCTGCCCTAGGACTGGATCACCACTCGCTCTCCTGGTTCGAGAGCTATCTGAGTGACCATACCCAAAGATACGCTGGAAGGGCACACAGTCTGGACCCAGACCCATCATTGCTGGGGTGCCCCAGGGCTTAATCCTGGGCCCCCTGCTCTTTTCACTCTTCCTCAATGATATTGAGAAACTGCTCCCTCAAAGCTCATTCTGTGTCAGGACACTGTCATATACCACAGTGACCCCCAACCTAGCGTCATCTCTGCAAAACTGCAGGTCAGTCTCTCAACTCTTGAGGCCTGGTTCTCTGCCAATTCCTTTGTACTCAATGAAGAAAAAACCAAAGCCATACTGTTTTGGTCTAGACATGGGCCTTGACAGAAGTCAGCTGCTCCAGGTCAGCACTAACCAAGGAAAAAGAGTTGAGGTTATGACCAGCTTTAAATACCTTGGGATCCATCTTGACCAAGAGATGACCTACAGGCCCCATATCGACTCCATAAACCGGTCCACCCACCAAGCTTGGCCTCTTCTTCCCGACTGGGGAACTCTCTATCCTTGGCTGCACACCGAGGCAATTGCCTGCTGCAATCTTCTTCCCTCCATTCTATATGGTGCCCCTCTATTGCAGTTCCTCATAAATCAGAATTCAATAAATTTTCCGTACTCTATAACGAGTGGCTCGATCGCTTCACAACTCTCTCCTAGGAGGCATCATTGTGAGGCACTTATGAACTTAACTGGCCCACCTTTGACACAAACTAGCCTATTCTGTCGCTTGTCTCTACCCTAGGTCCCCTCCCCATCTTAGTGGACTACCCTCCCCAAAGAACAAATCTTAACCTTCGATCATCTGCAAAACATCCCTGGACATCCCTAGGATACGCTCCAACCAAGGCAAACGCTCTTTCAAATTTGCTGCCTCCCACCTATGGAACTCCTTCCAGCTAGTTTGACTGACTCTCCCACCCTTAACCAGTTCAAGTCTGGACTCAAACTTTATCTTCTCAATCTCAGTCTGTGGCTGCAACTGTTAGCTCCCTAGTCCTGGTCTCATTTCATCACACTGCTTTGAACCTCCCTTCATCCTGGATGTATCTTCCAAGCCTATGATGTCAATTTTCTGTTGTTGTCTAAATTCCTACTAATTGATGGGTAACTTGATGTCATTTCTAATAAGAGCCTGAATGCTAAACCTGATTTCTACACCTGTATACTGTTGCTAATGTATATCTGTGGAACTAATGTAATTTTGTAAATCATGCCTGAGTCCAATGTGAACCTGATTTCTTCCCTGTATTCTGTTGTAATGTATATTTGTGTAACTGATGTAACTACTGTAAATAATGCTTCTAAATGTCTTTTTATGTAACTAATTTGGTCGCCCCCTGAAAAGGGATCTCTGAGTATAGTGGGCTTACCCAGTTACCAAAATCCAAATACATACATACATACATACCATAAATAAATAAATAAAACATTTCCCACCACGTGCTCTGGCAAGATACTTTTATATGCAGATGACACCGTCCTGTGTGCCTCCCATGCAAACCCTCCAACCTACAGGCCTTGCTGCAGCACTCATTCAGCCAAGCCGAGCAATGGTTTGTCAAGCACAAACTAGTACTAAACCAGAAAAAACTAAAACCATGCTGTTTGCGCACCACCAAAGCAAACTAAAAAATGCTAACTGAAAATCCTGTCTAGCTCACCACTCCCTAGAACAGGTCTCATCTTATAAATACCTAGGATCATGTTTGACCCAGCTCTCACTTTTCAGGGCTACTTCAGCACACTGGCAACCACGATGAATGTGCAAATCAGCCTCCACTACTGACACAGGGACTATCTACCCCTGAAGCCCCTGTGTCTAGCCATCACCTCATCCATTATGTCACTGGTCAACCACGGTCTACTGGTCTACACTGCCACTGACACCACTGCTCTCAACAAGATTAAAGTATCCATCAACAAAGCCTGCAGGCTCCTGTCAGGGGCTGATCGCATGACCCACACCTGCACCCTCTGACCGTGCCCAGATCCTCAACCTTGATGAAGGCTCCAGTTCCAAGCATGCCTCATGGCCACAAAATCCCTCCTTGGACAGACACCCCCAGGAGTGTCGGCCTCCTTGCCTAGCCACCCCAAAGTCCATACATGCAGAACAGACACAATAACACTGGCCATCCCAGGGTCAGGACTACTCTTGCCCAGAGATCATTCCCAGTCACGGACCCTGCCTGGTATAATGCCCTACCATACTCAGTCACTACCCACACTAAGCTTGGCCCTTTCATGGTGGCCTCAAAAGTCACCTCTACTCCACACGTACCTGCACCTGTCCGCTTAGTCCTACTTGCCATTATCAAACCACAGCTCAGTCGCTACTAAAGTGGGCCCACACCAGACAAGATCTAACCCAAGACTGCGCCACTAAACTCCACCACGCCCACTGTCATGTCTCTGCTATCTCGTTATTCTGCTTAGCTATCACTGTGTCTAAGCCTACACCTCTGCATAGCAAAGGTTGTATGTAAACGATAAGATAATACTCTGTATAGGTACACACCAATGTATTGTAATACCTGCACTACTCCACTGCAAAGGATTTATGTAACTACTTAGCTAACACTCTGTATAGGTACTATATTATAATGTTTGTACATCTACCATCCAACTAGTTATGTAACGTTGTCTTTGCTGTACTACTGTCATGTCTGTATTTGTCATCCGATGAGGAGCCTTTGGAAATGAGTCTATGACTCAAATGATTGTAATTCTGATATTGTAACAAATAAATAAATAAATAATAGTGCCTATATCTAAACAGGAATTAGAACAGGCTATTAAATCTTTAAAAATGACACATCTCATGGAATAGATGGGTTAACCACGAGACTTTAAATGCGTTAGTGCAGAATTGCTAGATATTCTGGTAGTAGTATTTAATTGTATTCTGCTAATGAATAAATTGGATGTTCATTTGGATATACAGTAGCTATACAATTATTTTTACATAAATGAAGTGATGTAATGACCTCAATCATTCAAGGCCTCTCAGTTTAATCAATACTGACTTAAAAGTCTTATGACAATCTTGACTGAGACTTGCAAAAACTGCCCTTATTTAATTTCCATGCCACAGGCGTGTTCTGTATCAGGCAGGTCTATAGTAGATAACTTTCTACTTATTAGAGAACTGGTGGAACAAGGAAAAGATGATGAACTATTGTTCTCCATTATGGAGCCCACAACTCGTAGAGATGTAATAAGACTAGAGGGGTCCAGAGAAGGATAACAAATCTAATTGACGGTATGCAGAATACAAACTACGAAGAGGGTTAACTGAGTTGAACTTATATCCCTTGAAACTTAGGAGGACAAGGGAGACCTACTCAAATGTTCTGGATATTCAGGGATGAACAGCTGATGGCTGACTTGGGAATGATACATAACAGAAGGGACTGTAATTTAAAAGCCATATCTACCAACTAACTTTAACATACCACAAAAGAAATAGCAGACATTTTACTATACACAAAGAATAATACCTATATGGAATTCCTTCCAAAACATGTAATTGATGTTAACAACTTTGATAGCTTCAAAATCAGCCTTTATAAATACATATTGTGTAGAAGGTAGCTGATTACAGCAAGCTGGAGAAGTACGAATATGGGCAAATGGCTTACTGTACATCTTACACTTCCTAGTATAATTCCTAGTATCTCACTTGATCAGGAGAAAGCATTCGATAAGGTATCACCTCCTTTATTGAACAAGTATTGTTAGCATATGGGTACCACCTATTTTCTGTAACTGGATCTAGATAGTCCATTGACAGGTAACAGGCCTATGGCACATTCATAAGAGTAGGAAAAATGGGCAGACTGGATGGGCCTTGCGGTCCTTATCTGGCATCAATTTGTATGTTTCTATGTTTCTATGGATTCCATACTATATACAAAGGGAGCTAAGCTATCCCACTGGTAAATGTTTTTTGGGTCCTATATATCAATTAAAGGGAGTAATGCAAGGATGTTTAATGATCCCTTGCTTTATGTGTTCTGTCTAGACTCTCTTCTATGGACAATACAACAGGATGAACTAATAAGATGGAGTAGTCCTTGGGAGGGTCGATAGAAGTAAAAACAAGTGCTTATGCAGATAATGTGCATCTATTTTGGCAGACCAGGTTTCAGGAAGGAGAGTCATGATGAGGATAGATCAGTATTCAAAGGTGGCAGGGACGGCTATTAATAAATTCAAAGTAGGGTATATATTGTAAGTAATTCTACAGATAACCTGGAACATTTCCATGGCATCCCAGCATCAGCTGAATCTTTTGAGGTCTTAGGGGTGATATTTGGATGGGGTGGGTGGGTAATAGTTTATTGAACTGGGAAGAGAAGCTGGAAACAGAAAAGGAATGTATACATTTGGAAAACATGGCAGCAAACAAAAAGAAAAAGTGATACTGATTAAGACATTCTTATCACCCATTTTTATATATTTAAGTATGGTGTCCAATTCCACCTGCATTGGAGGTAACATTGTTGAGTCTAGTATTCAGGTGATCTGGGGCATCATTTGAACCCATAAAAGGAAATATTGTATTTACCCATAAAAAAGGGGAGGTTGAACTTAATAAACCCAATAGTTTTTTATTATAGTATGTTTTTCAAGAATAATCTTATAGATCCCATGAGACCTTCTCCTGCTAGCGGGACAATCTTTGCAGCAAAATGGATTAAGCCTTTTGTTTACTTTATGGAATGGGCAATCTGTGTTAAAAACTACTTTTCAGCTAGCCCCAGCCTCCTTTAAACCAGTAGTTACTAAACTTAGGAAATGAAAAATGGTACTAGAACAAGTCTTGCAGAAAACAAGACAACAGATATAGTAGCAACAAAACCAGGAGTTTAGTATAACACCTGATTTTAAGGGAGTATCTAAGCTCACAAAGGGAAGGTTCTTTTTAACTTTACAGGATGCCAGCATCCCCTAGGATGTGGGATATTGTTTGGCTTGTTTGCCAGTGGAGATTGAATGTTAAGGGAAATGCAAAGCACAAAGCCAAGCTGAAAGGATCTGTCCCAGGCAAAACATGTACAGCCACTGAGAAGACAATGGAACATTTTCTCATACACTGTCCTTTTGTTCAATCCTTTTGGTGTTTGTTGGCCCAAAGGTGGGAGGATGTTAGATGGCGGAAAATATTATATGAAGAATTTGTGGAGGGTTTTAGCTACAAATACTGAGTATTGATTCTGGCACACTTAGACTTATACTTTCTTGCATTATATTTTGTTTGGCATCAGATTTTTGTTATTCCAGCAGCAAAATCTGGATCCAGTATTGGTTATTCAGTTCCTAGAAAGGAAGTGTATACTCAATGTTTATAAAGCAAAATACAGCTAGAACTGTATGGTTTAACAGGTGGAAGACAGTTCCTTTTGAAGGATAAGATTGGGTGAATGTGAAATTTGTTTCTCTCTCTCTGAACAAAGTTATAAGCATTATTGTATGCATGTTTTGCTTTGTTTTTGATATCTTTTCTGTAAATAGTTCTTTATAATTTGTGTTTGATGTTTTGGTTTGTATATATGTTTAATAAAATTCCCCTACTCTTGCAAAAAGTGCCTTGGGTTCTTTTACTTACACCTGGACACCCACTAGGACAACACCAGAGATGGATAGAAAGGACCTTGGTTTAACATCTCATCTGAAGGATGGCACACTCCGACATTACAGCATCCCCTAATATTGCACTTGGATGCCAACATTTAGGTAGGAGCCCAATTCTGGTGTGGGACTAGAACCCACAATCTCCAGGCCCAGAGGCAGATGTGCTACCAACTGAGCCATGCTGACACCTGATCTGGCTTTAAATCTTCCTCTACTCTTTTAAGCTTATTCATTGCATCCTCTATTTTAATTTGTCTTTCTTTTTCTTTTCTGAGGCAATACCAGTAAACATACCTCTCAAGAAACATTTTAAAGTTTCCCAATTATTGAACCAAGGAGTATCATCTGAATTATTAGATTCCAGAAAATAGGAGATTTCTTTTTAACCATTTCTACTACTGCAGTATCACCCAGGAGAGAAGCATTAGGTGCCATCCAGTTGGTCCACAGTACAGTCCTTGCCAGAAATAAGAACAGAAATAGGAGTATGATCAGAAATAGCAATTGGATGAATTTTGTATCCTGCAGAATTGAAACGAACGATTTAGGGCTGAAAATTTGATCTATTCTAGAACTCATTCTATGTACTGGAGATCAAAATATAAACTCTTGAATGCTGATGCTGTTTATTCTATATACAGTACATCGATTAGCCTAATGTTTCCAACTAGAAACTTAAGATCTTTATCAGCTTTAGTTAATTTGTACATTTAATTAGACCTATCCAATATAGGATCTAAGATGCAATTCAAATCCTGCCAGAAAATGTTTGAGTCTAGAAATTTGTTTAAATGCTTAAATATTTCCATAAATTTGATATGTCCACATTTATTTGGCCCATAGATGTTAACAGAGTGGTTTTAAAAGCTGTTTAGAGTACTGTTAACTATCAAATGATGCCCTTCCTATCCAATATTACTTCACCAATGTTGAACTAGGTGTTTCTATTAACTAGAATGATTACCCCAGCCTTTTATTATTCTTCCCTGCTCCATTAACTTGACCTACCCATTCTCTTCTTATAAGGTCTAGATCTTTTGTTTAAGATGTGTCTCTACAGAAAAGCAATCTTGGCATTCAATTTCTTAAGGTTCTAATGACTGATAATTTTGACCTTGTCATTAAGACCCATGATTTTCCACAAAATTATACATATGCTATTATTTATAAGTCTTAATATAAGGGAAGAAAATGACTGGAAATAGTTACTTCTATATCTATGTCTCTAGAACTGAGTTTGAAATATCTACCAGTATAAAGTGAATGAGAGAAATCAATAAAACATAGAATGTACCTAGCTTCCCTCAAGCAAGAGTCAAAAGAAAACAGAAGAGGAAGAACAAAGACAAGAAGAAGCCCACAGAAAAGGAATTTAAATGTAGCAATAAAGAAAATGAAGTATCCCAGTGACTTAACAAAATTTAGGATTTGCACACCTCAGCAAAGTTCTGAGATGAGACCTATACCCACCTAACCTGTTCCCAAATAATAGCTCTGGGAAGAATTGTAAATATATCCCCATCTCCCACATCTTACCCAGGATTATGTATAAACTGCTTAAAGCCTTTTATTAACATCTCACAAACAGTAAAGATAAACTTCAAGCCATATGAAAGTATTCATAACAAAATGAAACTACTAAATAATACATACTTAACATTATGTCTAACCATAACTAACAGAATAAAATAAGGGAAGAAACCAGCAGTCAACTAATCAAGTTGTATCTAAAGATAAAAAAAATAAAGAGCACTATGGAAAGAGTAAAGTTAATTAAAAGTTAAATAATAGATTAGGATTGTACAGTCTAATCAGATCTGAAGAGAGTGAAGCTTTAATGGCAGACTCAGCTAACAGCACAATGAAGGCATGTGTAGTAGGGATGTATCCCATCAGTCTGCCCCTGAAGGAACCCCAATCAGCTGTAAGTTTCAGGCACATGAGACTAAATGCTGAAGCTCTCAAATGAATATAATGCAAGTTTGAATGCAACTGCCAGGAGAAAAAAATGGCACAAAATGAAATTTTTGAATCAGACTCTATGGCAGTACAATCAGCACAAATAGAACATCACCAAAAAAGCACCAAGAAGTGTGTGAAACGTTGGTGAAATATGCAGGATCTGGGGTCTGTGGTAATATCTGTATGTTTTGAATATTTGAATAAACATAGCCTTTTAATTTTACATGGAGCCTGGTGCCCAGGTTTTCTGCCTGTTTGCTTGACATACAACCAGCATAGCATATTCTCACATAGTTGCACCAGACCCATTATTTCAAAAGCAAAGCAAACAAACAAAAATAACCTAAGAACAGATTAAAAATGAATTGGTCATAGTGGGCCTTGGTGAATATGGCATTATCATATTATTAACTAGCAGACAGGTAAGCACGAGCTGTGGACGGTGAAACTGGACAAAACATCATCAATGACACTAATGACTCTTCCACATATCGGTAATCAGTCCAACTCATAAGCCTAGTGTAAGTGAGCCACCACCATTGGACCTTCTCCCATAGCAACAACAAAAAAGAGATGAGTATCAATCAGCCAAACTGAGGATCTACGATCTTTCACCTGTTAGTCATAGACAACAGCGCAGTGCTCTGTTCATTTCTCACCATGGCCCTCACTAGAACAGCTTCTTAATTTTGATGATCAGAATTATTAATATTACTAGATTTGTCAATGTGATGCCAGGTGTGAGGTAAATGAGCACCCTGGAAAGAAACCCATTGGTGATAGGGAGCTGAGTGGCTGTCACTCTCCTCCGTGGACATGGTTTAAACCATGGCAGCTCTCCTACTCTCCTTCAAGCTACTGTATTTACTCAGTGTTGTAAGGCTAAACAATAAATGAAGTACAAGGCAAACACTGCAGCTGGGCACTGTAAAACAGAAGAAAAATCACAAAATGTTAATTTAAAATGGAGTTTAGAATTTAGGAAACGAGACAATCCAATGGTGGTGATAACCACTTACCCAAAGCCTGAGCAGCTTTGTATCAACACCCATCCAAAGCCTGAACAGTTCATGAATTGTCAAGTCAATGTTTGGAAAAGTCAAAGTTTGAAACAACTTAAGCAAGTCTTTTCGAGTCCCTCTTCCATAGTTTGGTAACTGGGGTAGCTCTTAGTGCCTTCAGGGTCCAGATTTTCTTTTAATTGTTTTATTAATTTTAGAACAACAAAAGAAACATACATGTAATATATTTACAGAACTAGGAATATAAAGCTGAAACATACAGCAACACATATACAGTCTGTAGTATTAGTATCAACATACCAGCAGCAGCGAATGCAAACTGTACCACTGGGTCCCTGACTACATACATTGCATCAGGATCTTAAAACTAAGCATTGCATGTCATTTCTGCAGTTAAAGGGAAGTAAGATTAGCGGACCTACCTTCAATAATGGGCAGTGTGTATGCACCAAGAGGAGGTACCGCCATTGATTGACAAGGCCTAGAAATCATAAAGCTGCACCATCCAAAGACTCCACAGGGAAATATCCGATATTCCAAAGATGTTATGGTCTGGACCAAAAGGAGGTACCATTGCTGAGGACAGGCAGGGCATCAGTATTCAGGAGATGATACTTTCCATTGGTCAGTAAGATCCCATACTATAAGCTGGGGAGAAAGAGAGGTACCACAAAGTATTTGGACTGAAGATAATGAGGATACTCAACTACAGTATATCTAAAATCAAATCAGCTATCAACTAAAGTGTCCTAGTGACAACTATTTACAACAACTGCTGTAAGCACATTTTGCAGAAATATCTGTTAATGATTACTATATCCAAAGCAAATGAGATTACAAGTCTGCTGGTCAAAGAGAGGTCAATGGAACATTGCTAGAAGTTTAACAGGGGAATCAAAAGGATCTAATTATGAGCTTCACCCTATTCCTGCTCTGGGGTCTACATATGCCATGAATGGAGCCCAACATAAGTGCAACTTGTCCCTTTGTCCTAAGGATACATGGGAACGTCTGTCTAATTCATAGAAGGATGAAAGGAGGATATGATTTCTGCAGGTATGGTTGGGCTTCTCCAGTTACATAAGATGGAATGCTTCACCTGCATACATATTAGCATCAGCCATCTAAATTGAGGGTGGAGTGGTGGTAAGCTGTATCCCTAGCAGCATCAGAGAAGCTGCCGTACAATATGTTGTTTTAGGATTTGACTTGTTAACTGTGCTATAGCTGTCCAGAGGGGTGTTACCAAGTGGCATTCCCACAGTATATGAATGAGATCACGTCCTGGCTGTAGGCATCTCCAGCATTTGTCATGTGGGAGGAGTTTGGCCTTGTAAGTATTGTGAGTTTTATACCAAAAGTGCATGATTTTATTTTGAATCCATCTACTCAGTATCCTATATGCTGTATGGGTGGTAGTTCAGCACTTTTTCCATTGGTTGTCAGAGATTTAAAATGCAGGCTTCCTCCCATCTAGCTTTAAGTAGGGGTGTTGGGTTAGGTAAGGTATTTCTTAATGAAGTATAAATGGTGCCTGCTACTCCTCCTGAATGTAGAAGCCATTTCCGAGTGGGAGAGTCCTCGGTAGTTCAAAGTTTACCCTGCATTAGAATTGGTTGGGCTGCATTCCTTAACTGCAGGTATTGCCAGAAGCGGAGGTGGGGAGATCCCAAAGGTCCTGTAGGTACTGAAAGGTCACAATTGTCTCTGTGTTAGGGGACAAAATATCACTGAGGAAATGTATGCCCCTATCATACCAGGACTGCCAGAATACTGGGTGCCTCCTATTTGTATATGAGAGTTATGCCATAGAGGGTGTGAGACAGAGAGTATGGGTGGCTTTTAAGTTTCCTGTGGCTACTAGCCAATAGTGTATAGAGGAGACTATAGTAGGATGCTTGAAAAGGTGGGGTTTTGGAGTGCCATAATAAAGAGGCTAGAATGACTGTGTGACTGATCTGCTGTTCCATGATTAGCCATTGAGGGAATTAGTAGATATAGGCTGGAACCATTTCAGAGTTTGGGAACATTGGTATGCCATTTGTAGCCTTCCATCCACGGGCCTCCAGTCCCCCTGATTCCAATGTGCCCTGAGAGCATTCCAGCTATAAGCAGCGGGGCCAGGAGGAGCCCCAAAGAAAGGAGCCTACCATCTTATCTAGTTTTGATGCCAGTGACAGGAAGAAAGAGAGGATATGAGAAAGAACATAGAAGTTTTTGCGCCATGGAAATTTTAAAAGCTACGATTTTCCCAGCCATAGGGAGATGTAGGCGGGTCCAACGTTCCAGATCTCTCCTGCAATCAGCTAACAAAGGGTTCAGATTGTGATCCCACCATTTATCAATGTTGGCCCCAATCTTGATCCCTAGGTATGTGATAGTGGTTGGGGACCACTTAAGGCCTGTGTGAGGGATACTACCCTCATGACATACTGAGTTAAGGGAAGAATTTTGGGTTTTGTTTGATTGACTTTTAGGCCAGAAATATCGTAAATCGATCTAAAAGGGACAGCGGGGGATAGATACGCTGACATCTGCCAGAGTCACTAACAGATCATTCGCGACATCAAGGTTGTACAATAGGAGTTTCCCAGCTGGATCCTGAGATATTTTTAGCTTGCCGAATGGCGGATGCCAAGGCTCGACTGCTAGAACAAAAAGTAAAGGTGAGAGAGGACAACCTTGTCTGGTTCATCTATGAAGCGGAAAGGGATCGGACAGGAAGAGATGGTTCTGACCCTGGCTAGTGGGAGTGACTATAAAGCCTGAATATTTGCCAAAAACTGTGGCCCAAAGCCAAAATGGCCCTGTACAACATGCAGGTAATCCCATTCTACTGAATCAAATGCCTTTTTGAAATCAATCGCAAAGCGGCTGATGGGGTATTAAGTTGTTTGGCTATATGAATGAGATTCAGAAGAGTTCAGGTGTGGTCAGTACTGTATTGACCTGGGATGAAACCTACTTGAGAGGGATGGATCAAAGACGGGAGAAGAGGGCTTAGTCTGTTGTCACAATTGTCTCTGTGTTAGGGGACAAAATATCACTGAGGAAATGTATGCCCTATCATACCAGGACTGCCAGAATACTGGGTGGCCTCCTATTTGTATATGAGAGTTATGCCTTGGCTCCGATAAGTCTAACTACCTTTTGTCTTACTAAACTGCTCAAATCTAACCCTTTACCTCTATGCTATTTAAGACCTGCTCTGTCTTCTTCTTTCTAGCTGCTTGTCCCTGAACAGGGCAGTTCCAGCTCACCCACGGTCGGCCGGCACCCAGCCAGCCACCGACCAAGACCAGGACACCCGCCTGCAGCTCCTTGGAAGTGCGGGACAGCGCCAGCCAATCAGAACACGGTGCTTCCAGCAAACCCACTCTGATTGGCAGAGTTTCCCTGCTATGACACCTGGCACTTTGTTAGACTTTCCATAGAACTAAGCACATTTCTACTGTGTTATTAGGAGTTTTCTACTGTATTAGCTGGATTGTAATTTCTACTACTGTTTAAATTGCTTACACCTCTTCTGTCTGACTGCTATTCCTGCAGCGCCCCCATTCAAGCACTCTGCCTTGGCTCCGATAAGTCTAACTACCTTTGTCTTACTAAACTGCTCAAATCTAACCCCTTTACCTCTATGCTATTTAAGACCTGCTCTGTCTTCTTTCTAGCTGCTTGTCCCTGAACAGGGCAGTTCCAGCTCACCCACGGTCGGCTGGCACCCAGCCAGCCACCGACCAAGACCAGGACACCGCCTGCAGCTCCTTGAAGGTAGGACTAGTGCAGCCAATCAGAACACGGTGCTTCCAGCAAACCCACTCTGATTGGCAGGAGTTTCCCCTGCTATAGACACCTGGCACTTTGTTAGACTTTCCATAGAACCAAGCACATTTCTACTGTGTTATTAGGAGTTTTTCTACTGTATTAGCTGGATTGTAATTTCTACTACTGTTTTAAATTGTTTACACCTCTTCTGTCTGACTGCTATTCCTGCAGCCCCCCATCCAAGCACTCTGCCTTGGCTCCGATAAGTCTAACTACCTTTTGTCTTACTAAACTGCTCAAATCTAACCCCTTTACCTCTATGCTATTTAAGACCTGCTCTGTCTTCTTCTTTCTAGCTGCTTGTCCCTGAACAGGGCAGTTCCAGCTCACCCACGGTCGGCCGGCACCCAGCCAGCCACTGACCAAGACCAGGACACCGCCTGCAGCTCCTTGGAAGGCGGGGACAGCGCAGCCAATCAGAACACGGTGCTTCCAGCAAACCCACTCTGATTGGCAGGAGTTTTCCCTGCTATAGACACCTGGCACTTTGTTAGACTTTCCATAGAACTAAGCACATTTCTACCAAGTTATTAGGAGTTTTCTACTGTATTAGCTGGATTGTAATTTCTACTACTGTTTTAAATTGCTTTACCCTCTTCTGTCTGACTGCTATTCCTGCAGTGCCCCCATCCAAGCACTCTGCCTTGGCTCGATAAGTCTAACTACCTTTTGTCTTACTAAACTGCTCAAATCTAACCCCTTTACCTCTATACTATTTAAGACCTGCTCTGTCTTCTTCTTTCTAGCTGCTTGTCCCTGAACAGGGCAGTTCCAGCTCACCCACGGTCAGCCGGCACCCAGCCAGCCACCGACCAAGACCAGGACACCCGCCTGCAGCTCCTTGGAAGGTCATGGACAGCGAGCCAATCAGAACACGGGTGCTTCCAGCAAACCCACTCTGATTGGCAGGAGTTTTCCTGCTATAGACACCTGGCACTTTGTTAGACTTTCCATAGAACTAAGCACATTTCTACTGTGATATTAGGAGTTTTCTACTATTAGCTGGATTGTAATTTCTACTACTGGCTAGTTTCCATTAGCAAGTTATACAGACCTGCCACTAGAGTTCTTGGTCTTCTACATAAATCACCGTATTCTTTCGTGGGCAATATGGCCTGCATTATCATTCTACTTCTTTTCGGTTCTGCTACAAGGGACTTGAGTCTGAAGGGTGGATGGCCACTAACTAAGCTGCTCCTGCTCTCCTTGTTCCCCTTTCTGCTGTATTTTCTCAGCTAGGTTTTAAATGGGTACCTAGGTGGGCAAATTTCTTGCCTAGAAAATATTGCACTAATACAAATCACGAGACCACTCAATCTGGGACCATGGCTCTCCTTATTGTGTTTTTATTGCTCCTAAGGTGCAGAGTTTTCAGCAATACAGTGCAATTCAGTACCTCAATGCAATTCATTCTCCAATGTACCTTATCAATACCTAATGTTATAACAGTCTACCATGCAGACACTCTGTCATTCTCCTCTCCCTTTTAGCCTATTCCTCCCCGGTTAGCCTACACCTTTGCTACTGTCCTCACCTATGTCTACCCAAGCACTTACATTGATCACAATCAACTGTCACTACAGTGGCGCCGCCTCTTGCACAACCACGATATGGGTTGCCGCCAAAGAAATAAAAAAGCAGTCTCCATTCTTATAAGCTCCTTAAAGAAAGTTATACTTCTGCTTCTTCTCTGCTCAGGAAATGTGGAGCTCAACCCTGGCCCCCACAACTACTTCGCCTATCGATTTTGCTGAGGCCACAGGTCTCAAAATGATGATGGTCAACATTTAAGCCTGCCTAAAAACTTGTACAGCTGCAAGCCTGGGCTGCTACGTTAACCCAGACCTTATCATAATTACTGAGTCGTGGTTAAAAACGCAACACTGATCAACAAATATCACTGCAGGGCTACAATTTATTTAGAGCAGATAGAGAGTCTAGAGGCGGGGTGTGGTTATCTATGCCAAATCTAAGTACTTGGTCACCAATATTAGTTGCAAATCTCTAGCCAAGGAATTTGAGTTAGTTTTGATGAGCCTTCATCTCCCTCCTCGAATGTATCACTATCCTAGGGGGCTATAGACCCCGTCTGGTGGTGATGAAGTCCTAATCTTTTGAAATCCATGTTAGCAGATGCAAAACTGAAACAATATTTCTAGGAGATCTAAATATGGACTGGCTGTCACCTAAATCACATGGCCTCAAATCCCTTTGTGACGAGCTAGGTCTTGGGCAATTAGTCAGAGAACCTACTAGGAACAACACTCTAAATACTGCCAACAGTTCCATTCTAGATGTGGTACTAACCACCCATCCACACAAAATATCTCATTTGGCAGTGTTTCACAACGACATGAGCGATCATGGAATTGTTGCTTCATAAGATCTCAAATTAAGGCCCGGCCAACCCATCTTTATAACAAAAGATCCTTTCACAAATTCAGTGCAGTAAACTTCCTATCTGACCTGAGCATGATTAGATGGCAAGATCTTTACCTAGCCAAAGATGTCAACAAGGCAGCTTGCATCCTAATGACAAACTCACTACAATAATAAATAAGCATGCCCCTTTCATCAAAGTAAAGTACGAACAATTCCAATCCCTGGTTCACCTCGGATTTCAAGGCAGCCCTTATAGCTCGAGATAAGCTCTGGGCTAAAGCTAGACATTCCAAAGAATCTTCGGATTGGCAGGCCTTTAGAACAGCCAGGAATAACTGTGAAAAAACTTTGCTCTGCTAAAGCTAACTATTATATTTCTACTCTCGAACAAGCTAAAGGTAACCCTCATAAAATATGGAAGACTATCAAAGCAATAGAAGATGACCCCATGCCCCTCTGTCCCAACAAAGATGATCTTGAAGTGGCAAGATTGTGGAAAACAAGTCCCTAATCCTGGAGGAACTTAACTCCCACTTTGCCACAGCTGGATTAGCTTTGACTCGTCACCTTATGCTGGTGCTGCAGTGAGCCAGCATACCCTTCCCGCCACATCTAGTCCTGGACCCAGTCCTTTCAACTCTGCGAGATAACATAAAGAAGTAGAAGACTCTCTTCTTAACTTAGACACCAAAAAAGTGCAGGGGACGATGGCTTGGAACCCTTTTTCCTAAGGTCAGGCTATGCCCATCTCACTGCCCCAATTCTCCACATCCTCAATCTTTCCATTACATCTGCTACTGTGCCGTCCTGCAGGAAATCAGCACATATCCTCCCTCTATTTAAATCTGGTGACCCATGCGATGTAAACAACTATAGGTCTATCTCCATATTGCCTATCCTTTCTAAAGTTCTCAAAAATGACCCATATTCAGTTAAAATCTCACTTGAAACCTTCTCTCTCATTAACCCAGCTCAATCTGGCTTCCGGGCTAATCATAGCACAATCACTGCACTAGCAAAAGTAACCAATAATTGGATCTCTGCTATAGATGCTAAGAAGGTAACTAGTGCAGTCTTTTGGACCTCAGCAAAGCTTTTGATACTGTTGATCACAAACTATTAGTCAATTGCCTTGCAAAGTTGGGTGCCACATACCATACCACCAGTGGTTCTCTAGCTACCTAACTGGAAGATTCCAAAAGTAAAGGCGAAGGCTTTTTTTTGCTGCCTTGCCAGTTGCAAGAGGAGTCCCCAAGGATCCTTCTTAGTCCCTATCTTGTTTTCTCTGTACATCAATGACTTAGATGCTAACATATCTACGTCCAATCTGCACTTTTTGCAGATGATACTGTGTATACTTCTGGCTCATCGTTATCTGAAGTCAAGGAGTGCTTCAAGCGAACTTCTGCACAACTTGAGGCATAATTTAATAAAGGCAAAGCTTCTGCTCAATGCCAAGAAGACTAAAGCGATGATATTCTCTGCAGTGCTGTCTCAGGCCCCCAATACTCTTGCCCAAGACTTCATTGTCACCACGCTAAACGAGCCTCTGGAAGTTGTAACCAAATTTAAATATCTAGGTATCTGGATCGACAATAAATTATCTTTCAGTGACCACATCGAAGATGTCTCTAGAAGGTTAAAAGCAAGGTTAGTTTCTTCTACAGAAATAGGCCCTTTTCCCTGAAACTCGAAACAAGCTTGTACAGGCCACTTTTCTCCCCTACTCGACTATGGCGATGTAATCTATTCCTCCACCACTCTTGCAAATCTAAGTAAACTGGACATCCTTTATCACCGTGCGTTACGGTTCATTACCAACTCCTTACCGTTAGCACCACTGTGACTTATATGCAGCTGTTGGTTGGACATCCTAACTACTAGCGCCTGCTCCATGCTGGCTATGGACTCTTAAACTGCTCCTGCAGAAATTGCCAAGCTATCTCTCTTCCCTTATTAGTATCTCACATAGTGCATACTCGTTAAGAAAATCTGACTTTATTATGCTTGACATACCAAGGACGCGACTTCCTTTGGTAAACGTGCTATTGCATATGCCCTTCCCTCCATTTGGAACCAATTATAAACCGCATTGAAACTAACTAGCACAGTTTCAATAAACTTCTACAAATTGCTAAGTTCAGCCAAAATAAAAGACACCTGTAACTGTCATTAAGTCTCTTCCTTCCCCATGTGTGCCATATTTATCCACTGGTAAGGTATAATTGATTTGTCATATTAACTGCTTTCCTCCCCTTCTACTCCTGGCTTTATCTTTGCTTCGCTCCACTGCTACTCTATGAATTTCTCCTCCCTCCCATATCAGTTGTAGACTGTTGTTTGTTCTAGCTGCCAAAATACTGTATATTTGATTTGATTTGATTTGATTAAATCAAATCACACCAATCATCATGTTTCATTTATCAGTATCGACCTATAAATCTTCCTATCTCATATCAATGTTTACCACCTCACGGTCACCTGTGTGGTACCCTTGTATGTATATCCAGCCTGCATCATGTAGCGGGTATTTCATGTATATACTGTTATTACCTATCTGTGTTTGTACTTTAAGTGTTTATGTCACAGGACCTCCTTGTGAATGAGCTTGCTCAATGGAGTTTTCCTGCAATAAACTTGAACTTGAACTTGAACTTGTTGGCTAAAACTTTGCAAAAAGCTTACTGTCTGAATTTATTAAGGAAATAGGGTGATAGCTAGAGGGGCAGTGGTATCTTTACTTTTCTTAGGTAGAACCATTATGGTGGCTTCTCTAAGGGATGGGGCAGCATTCCTTTTCCTTAGATTCGCAAACATTTGCCCCAGGATGGGAATTATAGTGGGGTCATGGCTTGAAAGAATTCCACCGAATCCATCCCTCAGGTGCTTTCTCAGATTTCAAATCCATTAGAGCTGTTCATATTTCCTGGGCAGTGAAGGGGGCATCTAGTTTATTTCTTTGGTCCTGGGATAAAGTAGAAAGGGTTAAGTTGTCTAAAAACCTTGAGTGTCAGAGCGGGTGGCTGGGCGGAACGAGGTATAGAGATGAGCATAAAATTAGTCATGATCTTATTCACCTCCGTGCCTTGGTTGTTATTGTTCCTGATGTCGGATCTTTTAAGCTAGCAATAAACCTAACGGCCTGCTATTGTCTAATCTGATAGGCCAGGATTTTCCGCTCTTATCCCCACCCTCCCAATATGTATGCCGGACTCTTAACATGGCTAGATCAGCCTTCTGGGATATTAGCTCGTTTAGCCTGATTCTGAGGGATAGCACCTGTCTACCTACCTGAGATTGTAATGTGGGCATGGGCCTGCTTTTAAGGCCTGTTCAGCCTTGGCCAGCTCTCCTTCTAGCTCGGTCTGTTCTTTGTCCCTGTCCCTCCTTCTGTTGACAGCATACCCTATAATTTTCCCCCTCATTGCAGCTTTATAAGTCTCCCACGTGTTTTGTGCTGAAGTATCCGAAATGGGGTTCTCAAGCAAAAACATTTGGTTTGGATTTAACCAACTCAAGAAGCTTGAGTCTTGCATAAGCAGGGGTTGAGCTTCCAGGAGGAGAATCTAGAGCCAGTTCACCCCATGCTATAATAATTGGACCGGGGCATGATCCGAAATGATCACGGGAGAATATTTGAGGTAGTAACTGAGTGTGTTAAGGTTTGTGAAATCAACCAAAAATCTAATCTACTAAAGGAGCCATGAACTCCAGGAATGGAATGTATAATCCCACTCTTTGGGGTGTATAAGACACCAGATATCCACTACTTGATATTCTGAGCAGAGAATGTGAATAGCTTGGGACCCTTTAGTATGAGTTTCCTTACTTAGGTCACTCCTGTCCAGGATGGGAATTAAAGCAGGTTAAAGTCTCCACCCGCTATAATAGGGGTATCTGGATCAATAATATTTCCTATCTTCATAGTGAGGTCAACAAAAAAGGGGTTATCCTCGTTTGGGGCATATATGTTGATCAGAAGGATATTCCCAGTCAGAGTGGCAACTAGGACCATGACCCATTGACCCTGGGGGTCAGCCATTCTCTGGATTATGTTCCATGGCAAGGCTTTATGAAACAGAATGGTTACACCTCTCTTTCTAGTAGGGGCACCTGCATGAATCTCCTGCCCCACCCAGTCTCTCACCAGCTGTGCGTGGTCATGCTTGGTGAGTTTTGTCTCCTGTAGGAATGCGACTTGAGCCTTCAGTCTCTTCAAGTGTCAGCACTTTTTCCATTTTACCAGGGTATTAAGAACCCTAATATTCCATGTTATGAAGGATATATCAGACATAATCCTGAGGTCCACAGAAAATATTGAAACTAGTGTTCGAGACACTTGAAGGGCTCCACAGGCCATAGTCACCAAACAGGAGCTGACAAAAACCCAGATGACCACAGCTATTAGTATTTTAAGTGTTTTTCTAGCAGATTACAGCATAACTAAGTAAAGTTAATGAAGATGTTACAGCATGTTGTACATGAAAAGACAGTAACTCTAAAATAAAACCTATAACATAAACGCTATATATACACTTGCACTAACATGTGCATTGGAAACAGTCGGTTTAGGAAACGAGGAATAATATTTCTCCAAAGGTTCCAACCGGCTGTCCATGGTTGGGGGATAAGAGAATCCTATGGTAACAACTGTAGGATAAATCCAAAATCAATCATGGTGCAAGCACTGTATGGGGCTGGTTAGCCCTGGGGAGAGGGGGTACAGCAAAAGTGTATTAGGCTGCACCTATACTGTTGCCTGGTCAATTTGTTAGCCTATCATTGAGTTTGCAGGCTGAAATAATGGGTCAGTAAGAGAGCTACAAAGTAATGATGGCCCTATGAAAGTATTGTCTCCCTTAGACAGTGCAGCTATCCCTTAAATAGTATTGACAAATTATGGGAAAGGAGAGGGTTTCCATTCTAAGAGTCCCTCTATAATGGAGTATATGAGGGTTGGAGAGGGTAGCTACCAGGAAGTTAGGTATGGGGTACATCTTTCAGTGTATGGTTAATTCCATCAGCAGCTTCTACTGAAAAGAAAACATTATATTCAGTATCCCAGTGTTCGGATATTTTCTCCAGGCGACAAGGTAGGGGGTATCAGGACATAGAAAAACAGAGAAGAAGACTACCATAAATCTTCCTGTTTAACAATGGGAGCATTCCCGAAGTCCAGCTCCTACCCTGCCCTCAGAAAAGAACAAAGGGACACTTATCTGTCTCCACCTGTGAAAGGTTCCGTATGGAGAGGTGGAGGTGCAGTGCTGGGATGGTGCTAAGTCATCCGTGCTAGCATCGGAATGTCCACGCTCCACTTCTGGAACTGAGGAGGTTGAGATGGGTGCATTATTAAGCTTCTGCAGCTGCATCGAGTATGCCATTTTGGACACTGTAGCCTCTTGCACCATTTCTGCCTCAGGGTATTCGGGAATTCAGCTGTCTTGACCTGTTCTTCCAGTATTAGAGCTGCGTGCCGATTTGGTGAGGCAAATTTCTAGAGGTTGGAAATTTCTGTTTCGGGTCCTTGGTATGCAGGCTCCGTCCCATGCGATCATGCGGTGGCTCCTTCTGGCATGTTTCCCAGATTGTTGGTGCTTCTGAGATCTGGCTGGTAGTCCTTCAAACTGATAGCTAGGAATTGTGCATGATTTAAAAGTGTTGGGTTCCTTGTTATCAGACTGCTCCTCATGTAGATTGCCATTTCGGCTTGGGGTAGTGATGCTGGGCAGCGCATTGCCAAGGTATTCCATGAGGGGCTTCAGGGTAGTGACAGCATAGGTACCCGTTAATCTCCAGCTGCATCATAGCGGGGTACCGTAGTGTGAATTAGATGCCTTTGGCATGCATTAGTCATCAGCATTCTGTGTATGCTTTCCATTTGGCAGCCAGATCTTTGGAATAGTCCTGAAATATAAGGACTTTGTGGCCCTGCCATGACATCGCCCCAAGCTCTCGTGCTCTAGAGAAACCCACTCCTTGTCCATAAAGTTGAGAATACATGCCATAAAGATTCCTAGGCGCTCGCGGGCCTCAGCTTAGGATTAAGCATTCTATGGGCCCTTTCTTTGTAAAGCCCAGTGGGAAGTCATGTTAGGATCTCTGGTAGTACATTGTATAAAAATCTGCTGGTCACTTCCTCTCAACCCCTTCAGGTATGCCCAGGATGCGAGATTATTCCGTGACTTCTATTTTCGATGTCATCCATTTTTGTTTGCAGGCTGTGGATGGTACATTCCTGTTCCGTACTAGCCTGTAAGTGAGTCAAGCCTGTCTGAGTTCTGGCTGACTTGGTTTCAGTTTTGGACATTCTGGCGTCCATTTGTTGTATAGCCGAGGTGGTGTTATTTGAGGCTATTGTCACCTCAGTCATCTGTTGCATCAGTGCTGCAAACACCCTGGTGATTTGTTGCATAGAGACTTCAGATGCCTTGGGCCTGTCACCCTGTGACATAGTGAGGCACCGTTGACTGTTAGCAGTGGGCAGCGGTCAGGAAAATCATCCAGGAGATAAATTTTCTTCCGGGTATTGACCAGAAGGATAACTGGTGCTATATTTGTATAGAGCTGTTAGATTTAGCCTGTCTAGAGGTGCATCTCCTGTGAATCATTTCCCAGGTCTACAGAGCACCGCAGTCAGGCGGCCATCATGATTGGCGCGAGCCACGCTCCAGGGGTCCAGATTTTCAGTGTTGTAGGAAGAAGGAGACTACTGTATATTTCAGTCCAGCCTGCATTAAATGTCTTTTGTTGTGGTAAATGACTCCTGCTTTTCAATAGCTGCAGCGACATAATTAAAGAATTTCACTCTCAGTCCCTCACAGTCCATGTTAGGTTTATCTCTCACAGTGCTTTGGAAGGAAATGTTGTGCTGAAAGTTCAGGAAACCCAGGATTATCAGTCTTGATGTATCACATTTCCCAGGTTTAGGTTTTAGTGATCTATGGGCCTGTTCAATTATGTAGTTATTGCTGTCTGAAGAAGGACTAGCTATTTTGAGCAGCATTTTATTGATGAAAGAAACAGTGCCTAGCCTTCCCAGTGCTCAGGAATTCCAATGGGATGTAAATTATTTCTTCTATTTTTGCCTCTTGATCCTCCATCCTCTCTTCCATGCTGGTGATTCTGCATCTGTTCTGAATATTAGCTTTTGAATCTTTGTCAACTCTGTCTTCTAGGTTAAACATTCTTATTTCAGCATCAGATAGTTTTATTTTCTTTAACATCCTCTTTTAACTCCTTAAAAGAGGCAATCAAATCAGACATCATTGCGTGCATAGAACCATTTGAATGACTATCCTATCCAGATGGGATGTACAGTAGGTGCTGTGTAAACCTTTTCTGTCAATGGGCGTCACCTTTGATAATGACTGCTTCAAACATTGCGCTTTTAGTGGCTTTCTGCTGACTAATCTCTTCTGTAAGGGTTCTTTCCATTTCTAAATTATTTTGCTATACAAGGCTGTCTCTAGTAGCCATACTGTCATTGCAATGCTGTCAGTGAGGAACCGCATGGAGAAGACTCAACTTTAACTACAGAAAATCTGTTAAAAAGTGAATTAGTCAATGTGGCACCAACTTATTTTGTTCACTACAAACAAACTAAAATGAAAAGAGTTTTTTATCAGAAATAGTTTTAAAATACTTAAATCAAAATGGGGTACATAGCTCAGCACGACACATCCTGTCTCCTCAAGTGCATTCAATCAAATTGTTCTAAATGATAAATAAATAGATGGACTATCTCCTACCACATGGATGCCTTCATTGAGAATGTGCTGCCTATAGAACACATTTCATTAAACAGTGTTCAAGAACTAGAGCTTTTAATCTGGCTGGTTGTCAGCCAGAACATCTTGCTGCTCTGGTGCTGCAGCTGATCAGTCTCTTAACCTCACTGCATATGAGAACACAGTGTGAACAGGGAGGGTGGCAGGGTGAAAAGGGGTGCCAGTGAATATTTGTTTGGAAGTACTGAGCGTGATGTGCCAACATTTGAAACGGACCTCTTATCATGCAACCTGAGGGATTGTATCAATGAACAGTTAAGAAATCCCAGAAAACTAAAGTCCTTGCTTGTGTATTATGCCAGTTTGAAATTACAAATACAAAATTATTCATGTCAATTAAGTGAATCATTCAATAAATATATTGGCCCAGATATTCAAAAGAGTTGAGCCCATGCGCAATAGGGTTGCGCCTATGCAAGTCCGAAATGTGTGCCATTCTGCGATATTCAGTAGGAGGCAGTTAATTTCAAATTACGCTGAGCAACAGCGAATGATAATGAATGCATGCGCAACTGAAGGGGGAGGAACCATGCATAAATGGCACAGTGTGATATTCAACAGCGCCATGCGCAATAGGGGAGCCAGCGGAAGTTGTGCTATAGCGAAATGAGCCAAAATAAAAAGGGAGCAAGGAGAGGCGCAAGAACGCTACAGGAAGCCACATGAGAGCCAAATATAGCAGGAAACATGGGGCAGAAGGGACACACAGGGCCAGGCAGGAAAGGGCATCTGGAAGCAACAGGCACAGGGGAAGGTGTGGTGAGCCACAGTGCAGAAGGGAAGTGCACCACTTAGCAGTGAGGCCAGCACAGGCAGGTGTTCCTGCAGGGAAGTATCAGCCAGGACAGCGGGGAATACAGAAACAGCTGCTTGGGGTGAACATGCCAGGGACATGGCCAGTGCCACCATCCAGATGGAGGCCGAATGAGGGGGGTGAGGCGTGGGCTGCAGGGGGCGTATATGAAGGCCCATTGGTGGTATGCCCCAACAGGCAGTACCGGAAGCCTGCACCAGCTTTGAGCTGTACAGTGATACCAAGATTGTGGGCCGGTACTGCCTGAATCGGCATTCTGAGGCAGCTCTGTGAGCTGTGCAGTGATGTGATGTAGGCACCCATACAACGGAGCCATGCCCTGTCAGTGGAGACAAAGTGACAGCTTGCATGTGCTTGCTCACCAAGGGTACCTTCTATAGACCAACTGGGGACACCACAAGCATAACCCAGTCGGCCACATCACGGCACGCCACCTCACCCAATTCCTCAGTGCACTGCTGCCACATGCTGCGAGTACATCCATTTCCCCAGCACACCGGTGGAGCGCACAGCAAATATACAGGAGTTCCACAGGGTAGCACGTATGCCCGGCATGCTAGGGGCAATAGACTGCACCCATGGGGCCATCCAAGACACCACCTGGCCCAGAGGGCTGCATATAAATCGTAAGGGCTATGCCAGCATCAACTGCCAGGTGGTGTGTGATGTCAGGGGCGATAATCAATGTCTGTGCCATGCACCCTGGGGAGCACAATGCCTTCATCTGGAACCAGTCAGCACTGTGCCACAGATTCGAGAGTGGGATATCCCCACTGGCCACCTAGTGGGTGAGTATGCAAACCACATGGACAATCATAGGGCCTGGGGGGCATGGTCAGAGGTGACATGGATAGTGGCCTACAAGGCCGGGGCAGGGCGATGCTGATCACCAAACTAACCTCCACCCTCTACACACAGGTGACAGTGGATACCCACTCTGTCTCTGGCTGCTCACACCCTACCGTGGCCCGCGACCCCATCACAGCAACGTTACAATGAGGCACACTCCACCACATGTAATGTCATCAGTGGGTGTTCAGGATGCTGAAGGCACATTTCCATTGCCTGGACACCTCCGCAGTGCCCTACAGTACAGCCCCTCAAAGGCCCGCGGGCTATTCCTGTCTGTTGCATCCTGCACAACATGGCCAATGAATGTTGGATAGCTGTACAGGTCAAAGAGAGGACAGCATTTGGGATGATGAGGATGCGGTGACAATGGTGATGGGCAGCCCCCTTGGGTGACAGGACCCCGACTGCTCCGGCTGGCACAGCTGCACCGACACCATCACGGAGGAGCACTCAGCCAACCCAGGTAAGTCATGGGGCCATGTGCAACCAACAGTGGCTAAGGCACAACCCACAAACACGCATGGACACACACCAGGGTGCATTCTGTCAGGAAGTGGCCGGCATGGAACCACACACACAACCAGGGATGGGTGAGGTCTAACATGCCACGCAGATGGACACACATACACACACAAAACGCACCAGACATGCACAAAGGTAGGAGGCACACCGACCCAGAATGCCACCCCTAGCCACACACATGTCCACAGACCACCACGCCCACTGCCTGTCCCTGTGCGTGTGTCAGATGCTGAGCACCATTGCACATTGGTGTACAGTGCAATGCAGGCATCATCATGCACACGCAACTGTGGACAGCAGCCGGGATGGCACATTTTATTTTCCACTAACATCTTTCAGCCTCCCTTTTTCCCTAAAGTCAATTTGTTTTGTGCTGATTTATTTTTCATTTTCACCATATGTCTCCATTTCTGTCTCCTTCTCACACATTTGTCACCTTTCAGCCTTCTTACAAGGCCCTGTTAATCAGTCTCTACCTGGGAACTTCCCAGCTCTTTCTCTCCCATTATGTTTTATCTTTCCCATCATCACCTTTTTGTTTCACAGATTCTCTCTTAATCTTACCATTTATCACTTCTTCTCCTTAGCCTCCCCTTCTTCTTTCTCCACATATATATCTCCCATTTTACCTCTCCTCTACACTAACTGTTTTTTTTTCTTTTAGATATTTCCTGAAGAAGACCTAAGGTCGAAACGTAGATTTTAACTCTATTTTCTATTTTCAGCGTGCATTTAATATAACCATTTTGTTTTGCTTTTAGACCACATGCTGACGCAGCGCCTTGTCTTTGTTTTTACAATTTGAGCAGCCGGGATGGTGTGCAGATGGACTGTGTGTCCGCGTGCAGGGCCAGGTACCCACCCGTGCAATGCCCGCTGAATGACACAATGCACACAGGGGAGCACCAGACAGTAGCCGTTGGGGAAACAGGTCAGTCATGCACCACAGTGCCCCGCCACCACGGATGCATGGGCGGCCCCGCTGAGACCCACCAGCACTGACAGGCTGACCACTGGCCTCATGGGTGGCACCGATGGTCCCCAGGGTTCCACTGCATGAACACGACCGTGCTTGCGCGAGGGGTCTGCAGCACACAAACATGCCCTGCGTCAGGTGTTGCTCGGGATGCCACAGTTGAACCTGGTGTCGACAAGGAGGGTGTCGACGATGCCGGGAATGGGGGTGGACAGCACTGCATGGTGTTCGCATGCATGGGCACATGACTGTGTGCCCATTATGGCCATGACAGCAGTGAATGCCTGTGTCTGCCTGTCAATGACAGCGGTCACATCCTCCTGCAACTGGTCCATCCCTGCCAGGATCAGAGTGGTGTCTCTGCTGCGACACTCTATCTGCCCACTCCAGAGCCACACGCAGTGCATCCACCGATGTCGCAGCCGCATCTGCTGGTTGACTGATGCTTGCGGTATGCGGGTGTGCTCATCCAAGAGGTCATCTGCCTCCTCGACATCCTGTCCCTTAGGGTGTCGTGGTCCTGATGCCCAGCACCCCTTGAGGGTGGGTGCTGCACACCAGGACCAGGTCTCGGCATGTCCACAGGCGGTGCAAACTTGATCCGCCTGACCCTGCACCCCGCCCATTGGCCACTGCTGATGCTGCCCTCTGGCTGCCACTCACCAGGGCTCACTGGTGCTACTGCAGTGGCCGCAACAGTACCACTGTCCTGTACACACCAGTGCTGCTCCACTGGTGCTGACAGGCACAGGCTGGGACTGTGATGACACGCAGCCCTCCACGGCAGCACCACCCACAGCCATGGCCACGATGTTACCTGCTGTGTGGCCATCCCATGGCACACACGTGTCACTGCCCATGCTGTTGGTGACATCATCATCAGTGACGGACCCGACACCAGCCCGAGTCACAGCATGCTGGCATCCATGGACGCTTGCACATTGGGACACGGGCAGGGCCCTCCACACCTGTTCCAACATTAGTCTGGACAGCCAGGCAGGCCCACTGTCGCACTGAGCCATGTATACCTGTGGAGGTGGAAGGCCCTCCTCCATCTCCATCTGACTGGCCTCAGTGGACAGGCCCACCACCGCTGACCCATACAGATGCTCAGGATCTGTAAGGGAAACAAAATCACGTTACTGCATGTTCCTACCCTCCCCCAATAGACAGACCATGACCTACCATGCAGTGACGGGCTACCACCCGTCTGGAAGCCACCACCGGAACACCCTCAATGGCACTACGCTGCATGCTTCCAGCAACCCTCTCCTCCTGTGGGGTCAGGCATAGCACCTCCGGCTGTCCCCACCTCTCACAGCTCGTGCTGCCCTGATGGCAGCCACCTTCTCCTTATCCTCCTCCTGTCTGTGCCCATCTTCTTCTTCTTGCACTCCTGCATGGAGCACTGGTGGCTGCCATGCAGGTTCACTGCACGCCGCCACCTCCTCCCATGCAGCAGCAGCACAGGCCTGTGGTGTTCCTGCCATCTGCTGAGAAGTGGCTCCTGATCCAGGTAGGCATCAAACAGGACATCGGTCTCAGCCTTGGTGAAATTAGGCCTCCTCCTCCTCCTCCCACCACTCTGTTCCTTCTCTCCCACAACTCGCTTGGTCATTATTTAGCCTGTGAGAATGAAAGTTGTTACCTGTGACTGTGCAGTCCCTTGCATGTCCCAAAATCCACAGTCCACACTCCCAAACAGCATGCAACTCACCAATAGACTGCAGTAACTGACTATGGCCAGTGCATCCCAATGTCGCACTTTATAGCGCAACCCATGCAAATGAGGCGAGGCACAACTTAAGTGGATGCAAATTGCACTGCTGTGCCATTGAATGGCTGATTAGCTGATTTGCATATAGCGACTGAATATCACGCTGTTGCGCTTTGCGCAATTGTGTTGAGCGTGCTGAGCCAAGGCGCAGTTCTGTGACATGCGCAGCACACACCTCACTGCGCATACCTGGGTTGCTGGCGCGGGTGTCTGCTGTGCTGCTGGCGTGCTCTGCATGGAAAATAATGCAGGGCATGGCCACCATTGTGCCAGTGGTGTTACAGCGATGTTCACCGATATGGTGCTGTCACTGGGCCATCATAGGCGCACTGGGGCAACAGTCGCGGTGAGCCACTACTGGAGGTAGCACACAGGCATCCAATCACGCTGCGCATTGGGTTCCAATGGCACTGTGCCTGTTCGTGCGCCAGAGACCCTTGACCCTGTGCCCGACCTTGCCCCTAGGCACCATGTGTCAGGCATGGGTGCACCACTATCGTGCTGTTCGGTGACAGCGAGATAGGAATGGCAGCACTGTACCACACAGCATCTGCACGTGGTGGAGCAGTGCTGTAGCGCATCATTTTGAGCCGACTGAGCAAGTGGAATGGCGGCGGAGGAGGGCTGCATAGTGGACCCAGTTGAACAGGCCAATCTGGTGGCCACTGTAGAGCCACTTTATGGCCCACTGTTTGGGAGGCACCCATGGACAGGTCCAGGAGCCAGGTGTGGGAGGAGGTGACCAATGCCCTAGAAGAGGCCACAGGAAGGGGCGGATGGTGGAGCAGTGCCACCAAGGTATAGTGATCTGTGGAGGAGGGAACGGACCTGCTTGCCACGCCTGTGAGGACGTGCCAGGAGGGCATGGTGCCACGGCCAGGTAGGTGTTACGTCCACACCTTTTATCTTCCATATGTATCATGGTTGTATGTGTCCGGAACATGGGGGAGGGACTGTCTGGTGTTGGCTGTGGTGGTGTTATCAGGGTGTGGGGTGGGTGGGTCTGGCTGGGTGGGAGTGCACACACATGGGGACAGGGGACTTTGCTACAGGATTGTACTGATGTTCCTTCTCCATGTTTGCACCACAGGGCCAGAGGGAGGTATCTGGCCAGGGAGATGTGGTGCCAGCAGGAAGACAGGGCTGCTAGGGAGGCGATGATCAACAGCGCCCGAGGGACTGGCCTGATGATGGTGAGTGCCATACCTCCATGATTACTATTGCATGCTGTGTAACAGGGTGGGCAGCGGGGCATGGCCACCATCCATTGACACCACTGCCATGCACGCAACTTGTTACAGTCAGCACTGTCCAGTGGCACTGCATGTCTGGGAGTGCGTCGATGGTGGTCCATGCATGCACCGGGTACATGGCTGTGCCACTGTCTTCGCACCACATAGCCATGTCACTAAACAGCCACGGTGGTGCTGTGCATGACTTGGTCAGTGGGTGTGTGCAGCGGTCCGCATGGCTGTATGCACCTGGGTGGGCAGGTTTTGTGGACGTGATCACTGTGGGTGGTCACACACCATCACAGAGGCATGTCCCACGGCCGTATGCCATGCACAGTGGGTGGGCTGCATGGGGCTGTGCATTCACACCTATTGACTCTGCTCCCTTGTCCTAGGTGTCCACCAGCTGCAGGCCATCCATGAGGCACTGCGGAGATCTTGCAAGTGGCGAGGGCATCGCTGGACATACTGCAGAGGTTTGAGGATCTGGGTGTCCAGCGGAGACACAGCAGGCGGAGCAGCCGGAGCAGGGAGCGGGCTCCCAGTGACCATATATATGCCCTGATTTCCCCACCCCCTGGACCCACCCTCACCCCTCCTTTCCTGTCCCATTTGTTCACCTGCCCCTTACCCACCCCACCTTGTTTGTGGCCTCCACATTTGTACATAGTTTTGTAAATAGTTCCTTTTGATAGGTTTTTGAATACAAATCTTTTGATATGAATACTGCGGTGGTCTCTGATTTGCAGCGGGCTATAGGTGCTCAGCTGCAGTGGTGTGCACATGGCGTCAGGGGTGGTGCAGTCATGGTATGTGTCCGTGGGGAGGTAACTATGGTGTGGGGGTAGCTATCAGTCAGTGTCTGTGGTGTGTGTGTTTTGCCCTGTGCACTGGATGACTGTGTGCAGTGGTCCATGGTGCATGCTCTGTGTCCATGGCGCCCTGTCAGCCCGTCCATGGCCTGTGCAGCTGACACCCTTGCATGTCTGTGACCTGCATGGTCTGCTGGCATGTCAGTGGTGGCTGTCCATGCAGGGCAGCCACTGTACCCATCACAATGCTGGGTTGCCTCCTGTCACTGGTGTGTGCATGTCTGCCCGGGTGACACTGTGGCCTCCGGTTGTTGTCCCACCTCCATGCTGTGGCTTGTGTGTTGCAGGATGTACACCACTGTCTGTGACTCATGTTCCAGGCAAATGATGGTGGTGTACAGGTCCACAGTGCCTGCGCGGGTGGCTGGCACTCCTGTGCCATGGAGGACTGCAGCTGTGTGTACACGGTTTCCATGGGGCCACGCTGGGTGCTTGGTTGCCCCGCTACTACATCCCTGTGTTGTTGTGCCCTTGGTATGGGTGGGTGTTTGTCCATGCGCTGTGTGGCATCTGGTGTGGTACATGCTTCCACGCACCACTGTGGGTGTCTGCACTGGCTGTTGTGGCCAGTGCTGGGTCAGGTGTGTCCTTGGGAGGGTGTGCAGGGTGCTGTACCACTGGTGGTGGTGTCCGGGCATGCCCTGTCCCCTGTGGGGTTCTCGTGTGCCGACGCATGGTCGGTCCTCAGCTGTACCTTTGGGGGCTGTGTGGTGGCACTGTGTATGCCATTGTTGCATCACTGTGTTGCTGCCACCCGCTGATGGGTGCTCGTGGTGGGGCTGCCTTGCATGGTTCTGTGCCGCACAGGGTTGCATTGTCACAGTGGGGGTGGTGGCATGCATGGGGTTTCTGCAGTGGTGGACGCTGCTCCTGGGCAGGGTGTCTGGGGGTCACGGTGCAGGTGTGCTCTGCATTGGGGATGGTGTGGCATGGGGTGGTCAGCCCTCCTGTGTGCCAGTCACAGCTTGCCAGGGGTGTGATGGGGCACCATGGCCCGCTGTGGGTTGGTTGCTTGTCTCCATGGGCCAGTGGTTATTCCAGCCCTCCCCAGTTGTGCAGTGCGTGGGGTGTGGGGACGATGTCTGTTCTGCTGTGTGTTCCTCTGCCCATCTGTGGCATGGTGGTGGGCCCTACCTCCTGGTTGTGCAGTTGCATTGCTGCACTGCTGCTGGGGTGTCCCTGGTTGCACTATGGTGTTTGGACTGCTCAGCTGAACATCCCTTGTTGCACTATGGCACATCAGATCTGCTCAGCTTCCCTTCCTAGTTGTGCTATGCGCAGGTGGTGCGATATTCAGTAGATCGGCTGCTTGGCGCATCTTGGCCGGCTCAGTTTTTGAATATCGCGCCTCTTGTGCATGGGCGCAATGGACTTCCGCTTGCTCCTGCTATTGGGCACTTTTTGGGTGCAGTTTAAATATCTGGGCATAAGTATTTTTTTTAAACTTGAATTAATTCCTAGTGGAGGATACCTGGAAGGCTGGAGAGTCAGTGGGAAGGTTGGGGTCAATTGAAAGAGTTGAAAGGCACTGGGAGGTTGGAGGTCACTCAGAAAGCTGTAAAGCTTGGGGTTCAAATGGTAAGACAGGTTTAAAGACCACATTTCACTGAAATCAATATGTCTCTGGAAAACCAAATACAGATGCAGCCATTGCTGTGGCCAGATATTTCAAGTTATTTCATGACATTTGTAAAATGGTTCTCTCTAGTGGCCCTAAAGTGGTACTGCAGGCAGGCAGGAATTTCTGTAGAGACAACACAGGAATTGTAGGAAATATCTGAGCATGGCAATGTCTGCAACTATATAGCACAGCATTGTAGTACATTATGCAACAATATAATGCAAGAGTGTACTATGTGATGCAATGCATCTTAAAGCAGCACACTTATAAGTGGCACATGATCAGCCAGCCACAGTCCTGCCAATCAGTATAGCCCCCAGACTGAGCATCATGTAAGGAGGCAGGGTGATTCTGTAGGACTTCATTTGATTCATGCTCAGATCATTTTAGTTTTCTCAGATATTGTTGAAACAGATTTTACAGCTAGCTTTATAATTAATGACTGTATCATTAAAGATGGCTGCCACTCACAATTTGTAAAATCTCTTCTGTTGATGTTACCTGTTGAATGTACATGCTAGAGTTGTAATGTGGATGTATTAGGATGGTGCTTCCACATTTTCTGATGGTAATCAGCACATCACTGTACTAAGATATTTAATTTTTCATGGAGTGCATGACATGGGAGTGGGAACTTTACAAACTTTCAAATACCATTTCTTATGTTAGGAATGAAGGAAAGGAAAAGGAAAAGAAAATAAGATATCTTGACATTTTGCCAGAAAAACATTATTGCTAAAAAAAGAAAAACATGAATGGTCCCTAATAAATACTGCTGCTTTAACATACACTATAGTGCCATGCTGTACGTACAGTACTGTAGTTCCAGAACTTGCTAAATAAAAATAACCAGTAGGTATGTTAGAGGTATAAAGTCACTATTGATTTAAGATTCAGTGGCTTATGAAAAATAAAAAGATACTGTAGTTGAGGGTAGCGAGGCATGCTCTAAGTCATTTCTACATTAGATGATAATAGAGGCTGTATAGCAACGTGTTTGATTTGAAGTTCCGCCATACTGTTGAGATATCTGGCCTGCATGACCTGACACCCACTGGGACCACAGACATATAATAAAATATAAAGCACATTCCTTATATACAGTACTATAAATTCACTCCAAAAATGACATTACATAGTGCCTTTCCATGTCCCGTGCTTTATCAGATGATTAAAACAATGAAGATGAAAGTCCCAGCAGGCATGATGAGGCCACTTGGCAGATGGCGTGCAGTTGAAGGTCACAATGTAGTATTTCCCAAAATGGGGAAAACCAAAAGACACCATCCCCACATTCCCATGTGCCACCAGCTACCCCTGCCATCAGTCTTCCATTGAAACGGATACAATTACGGGGACCTGAAGAGACAGACTGGGATATAATGGCACCAGCACTGTTAAGTACAGTCCCAGTACAGTACACGCAGGAGGTACTGAGCACATGCGGCACAGTATAGAATTTCTGACATGCTCACATGGAAATCTTAATCAGGTTCACATCTATTCAGTATCATTACAGGGTTATCATGGTCTGCCACATGATACTGTGGTGGCAGCAGGATAGCAGTGTGCTACCACACGCATTTCCCGTCTTCTCAGGGTGCTGCCATTCTTTGAGCCATGAGAAAAGAGGGGACTGCTACAGAAAGCCAAAGGTGCCAATGGTCATTATAACATTGTTCCCAGTGAGTGCAGTAGTTCATATTTCCCAGTTAAAACTAAAGAATTATGGTAGGCCAAAAAGGAAGTCAGTGGACTTGTACAGCTCATGTTTTTGGACTAAGTTTATCTTTGAATCTTTTCCCTCAAAAACAAACAAACAAAAAACCTAAGTCTGAAGAAGTGTGCACTGTTCATGTGCAGGGACTTGGACTTTTTTTCTTTTATTCCTTGCTTGGTCATTTTAAATATTTTTCACCAAGTGTTCACTAATCTGCAAGTTACAACCCTTCCTCATTACCACTTAAATGGCAACTCGTAAATCCTGCCCAAATGTAAACAAGATTTTCAATGTCAGATCTCAACAGCAGCATAGAAAAGATGACATTTGAGCAACTACAGTTCGTAATTCACAACATGACTGAGATTTCTCATCAACTAATACAGTATCATAGCAACAGGAAACTCCACCTGCATTGTAGCATGAAGAAATTAACAGAGACCATGTACTACTCACAAATAATTATTTTTTTTATGGAAAGAGAATAAAAATAGAACACGCACAGTATAAAACAACAAAATACTAAGCATGTTACAACGCAAATTAAACACCACTGTTCATTCAGGTTCCATATGAGCAGCTCAATGAGATGGTCCACACTTTGGCTCCTATAGTCAAAACAGACGCAAGTGTAAATGGCAGATTTCCTGTGCACAGGATGAAATATGTGACAGCATGATATTAAGATGACCGGAATGTGCCGCACAAATAGGGATGTACCATCATGCACCAATAATGGATATGGAACAAATAATGGGGCGGTACATGAATACACCGTGCAACCACATATTGAACTGGATCATGCCAACGGTGCATCATGCAACATGTGTGCACGATCACACAAAGTTAGATTTACAAAAGGCATCCCTAAATTAACAAGCCACCCAGTATCAGGTGCAAGAACTGCACTGGGAGAGAGGGAGACAGTGTTTGTGTGTAAGAGGAGAGAGAGAGGTGCGAGCCAGAGAGTGAGAGACAGAGAAGGAGAGAGAAGGAGGAAGGACACAGACACACACACACACACACACACATGCAGACTGCAGGCAACAGACTCATAGCATGCCTGGGGTGTGGAATGTCTGCAGTCATGGCTGATGTGGAGAGACTAGGGGAACAACAGGCAGGCTGCCGGAGAGCCCATAGGTGGTATGCTCGGCTGAGGTGGTACCGTCCCTGCAGCACATATGGAACAGCCGACAGTCACAGAGAATGTGGGGTGGCACCAACTCAACAGGGCACCTCTGAGACAGCTCTGGGAGCTGCAGCATGATGAGCTGCAGGCACTTACACACATGCCATGCTGTGCCGGTGGAGACAATGGTCACTGTGGCCATGTGCCTGCTTACCATGGGTACCTAGCAGTGACAGCGTGGTGCACTGCAACAGGAAGGGCTTCCATCTGATAAACTGTCAGGTGGTATGCAATGCCACAGGGGAATCATCTATGTGCATGCCAACCACCCTGGAGTACACATGATGCCTACAGTTGGCACCAGTCTGACCTGTGCCACCAGTTCGAGTCTGGGACCTGACCAGGGGCCAACTCATGGGTGAGTACAGCACAACAGCAGCACAGGTGCACACAGGTTACAAAGGGTGCAGACCTGGGGGATGTACAGGGCCACAAAGACCGATGGGCAGCAGGGCATGTAGACATGCAAGTGTGTGTGTGTGTGGGGGGAAGCAACATGGACAGTGTGACAGGAAACTGAAGGCTGGGGGCACAATGACAGCATAGCATGGGACAGCTGGCTAAGGGACACCTGTGGCAGGTAAATGCACAGGTATGGCGGTGGCACACACAGGTGTGGGTTCATCCTCAGTGAAGTCTGGCCATCTCCGCTACTAGATGACATCACTGGTGCTGTGGATACACAGTAACAGACTAATGCCCTGTCTGCAAGGCCTTAAACAGTATATGGCAGCTACAAAGCTTACATACAGTGTGACACACACAAACAATGGGAGAAAGAAATACCTTTCAGGATGTAGTTCCTGGTGTACATCACATTGTCCCGTGGTGCATCCCTGTTCTTCTGCTCCTCTGCATGCAAATGAGGTGAATACCTTCAGGTAATGAGATGTAAATATCCAGGATGGGCACAGACTGTGTAATGAGCCCATTTGTATATGTTGGCTGAATACTACAGTGATCTGCACCATGCAAACCACGGCCCATTGCGCATTAAGTCTTGCCCTTTTGCTCTGCGAATGTTTCTTTGCGCTATCATGGGTCCATGGTATATTTGGCTGTGTTCACGCAATCTCATGTCCATGCGCCTCTGCTGAATATTGCATTGTTTTTCAGCTGCACATTTAATTGTGCTGCTCATCTCATTGTGTGGTGCACATGTCTGGTTTTGAATATGTTCTCTTAATGACTATTGTTATTGATCTGAAAAAAACACTTTGTAGCATGTGCTGTAGCATGACCTTAAAACATAAAGAAACACATGTACTATACAGTCATATATCTGTAATGCCCAGCACATATTATACAGCCAACAATGGGCAAGATTCAGCTGTGCTTATGCTAAGGTTCATATTAAGGTCTTAGGAGTCAAGAAGGCGGTATGCCCATATGGACTCCATCTAACTATGCATAACAGCACAATCTATTTCCAGCTAGTATATTGTTGTCAAGGTTTTTAAACTGTTTCTTATCTTTACTGATTATAATTTCAAGAGGTAAACTATTCCATGGATTAACCACCTTCTGTGTGAAGTAGGCTTTCCTTCTGTTTGTGAAAAATCTTGTGGTCTCAGTTGCAATGGTGTCCCCTGATTTCCATTTTATCATTTTTGAGTTCTAAGTTAAGTCCTGTATTATGTAACTATCCTGCATAATGTCATAACATAAGATCATATCACCTCTTATTCTTGCCTCTAGAGGCATAAGGTTTCATTTCGTGACGTTCATTATATGACAAGTCCCTTAGTTATATATAATTTTGAAGCTTGTCCGTGGACTCTTTCTAACTGATTTTCAGTCTCCTTAGTAATGGCACCCCATGCCTGGCTTCCATAATCCAGTAGTGGTCTCACATAGTGCCCTGTAAAAGGCATCACCACCTCCTCTTCCTACTTCTAAAATTTCTTTTGATAATCCACAGCAGCCTTTTAGCCTTACTAATTTGTTTGTCGTAATGGCTGTCATAAGCTGGCTTCTCTGTTATTGTTATGCCTAAGTCCTTTTCTTCTATTGTTTCTCTTAGTCTGTTTAAAAAATAAGTGTTATTTTTATTGTAGAGGGCTTAAGTGCATTACACAACACTTATCTGCATTAAAACTCAGACGCCTTGAAGTTACCCAATTGCCTATGTTGTTCAGTTCTGTTTGTAGTGCATCAATGTCTTCCTGTGACTTTATGTCTCTAGCCATTTTGTGTCATCTGCATATTTACTTATCCAGCTTGTTAAAATTATGTCCATGTCTGATATAAAAGTCTGAAATAACAACGTCACAAAACAGAGCCCTGTGCACCCCACTAGTCACCAAACTAGATCAGAAAGGCATCCCTTTATCATAACTCTCTGAGTTCTGCTCCTCAGCCAGTTTCGAGTCCATGCCATAATGTTATGATTTACACCTGTATCAATTAGTCATTGTATTATGGCTTTGTGTGTTACTTATCAAAAGCCTTGCAAAATCCAGAAATATACAATCCACTGATGACCCTTTATCCAATGCGGTTGATATTTTTCATAAAAACAAAGTAGGTTAGTTACACAGGACCTCCCTACTGTAAAGCCATGCTGCTGCCTGTCTCTGCAGTCAGTACTTTCTATATGCTGATTTATCATGTCTTTAAGAATTGATTCTATCATTTTCCTGGCACCGAGGTAAGACATATAGGCCGGTAATTTCATAGTTAGTTTTGCTTCCCTTTTGTGGATTGGGATTTCATTTTTGTTAGTGCTCACTCCTATAATAGTTTTAGTGGAATAGCCATTTGCAGGGCTAATGATGTCAACATTTTAGAAGATATGTTATCCAGACCCGATGAGTATGTACATTTTAAGGCTCGCAGTTTATTATTTATACTATGAAGTGTAATCTGTTCCTTTGTACTAGTCTGTTCTGGTATACCTTCTACATGTCTCACTTTGTGTAAATATGGATCCAAAGTATGTATTAAAGACATCAGCCATTACCTTCGGACACCTCAGGGAACATTTGCAAGCCCGTCCTTTGACCCAGCAGCAGCTCATCTGCAAAGGGTCCTTCGGACACCTCGGGACACATTTGCAAGCCCACTCCTTTGGACCCAGCGGCAGCTCAGCTGCAAAGTTGGCACCTTCGGACACCTTGGGGTACATTTGCAAGCCCCTTCCTTTGGACCCAGAGGTAGCTCATCTACAAAGGTAGCCAGCTGAACCAACTCAGACACCTGGCGCTATTTTCAAAATCCCGAGTGTGCAGAGGATTAATTTGATTCAGCGTTGCAGCTGTTCTACATTCAATTTATTGGAGCTGTTTCACATTTAACTACTCTGCTTGTGCAAGATCCTTCTCTGACTTAGGTTTTCTTTTTTTATTTAAACTTGCTCTTATTGACTCATGTTTACAGTTTATTGTTAAGAACTGCCCACTTTTGAGACTGTTTAATTGTTAAGTACTGCCATTCTAGCTGAGTTAAGTGCTGGAACCAGACATAGGATTTTTGCTGTTTTAAACTACACCTTCCCAGATCCAAAACGAGTTACTGTGCTTGTGGCAGACCAGTAATCTGATCCTTTGCTCACCACCCACACCCTCGACTCTCCCAGCCTTTGTTCTATCTGTAACTTCCCTCCTGGAGTGTATTTAATTTCTCCTTTCTATTCCTTTACAGGGTCCCTTTGGACACCTCAGGGCACATTTGCAAGCCTCTTCCTTGACCAAGTGGCAGCTCATCTGTAAAATGTAGCCAACTGAACCAACTCAGGTGCCTGGTGCCATTTTCAAAATCTCAAGTGTGCTAAGGATTAATTTGATTTAGTGTTGCAGCTGTTCCAGTGCCAATTAATTGGAGCTGCTTCACATTTTAACTACTCTGCTTGTGCAAGTTCCTTCTCTGACTTAGTTTTCGGCCCCACCACCACCTCAACACCTTAATAAATAGTCTTTAAGCCCAACTAGCCCCACTCCACTTGGCCTTCTGAGCTAATTACAATAATTAACCCTACCCAGCTTAAAGGGCCAGTTGCATCTCATCTTGCTGAACCACATAAGCACAATTTCTGGACTGTGTCCAGGACACCCATCTATCTGGCTTACCATCAAGTATACTAGTAACTGCATATCTCTTAGGGCCTGTCATCCACTCTAATCTCTTACTTTATAGCTCTACTACTCTCATATACATCTTGCTTCCTATTCTTTCTCTCTGCCTTAGGCACTCACTCTCGCCTTTCACCACGACTCTCCTCAAATCTTTCATCCTCTATCAATTACCTCAACTGTCCTCTCAACCACTACCCCTTCATCCCTTCTACTCGACATCAACTATGTTTTTCCACCTGGCACTAGTCTTTATTTTCTTCTAATGTACAGCTAAGAATTCCACCCCTTTGGCTATACCACAGACTGATCTAGCATCTGTAACCAACCCCTGCCCATCAGTCTGCTCTGTGCAGTGGCTTACAGCAGCTCTCACACATGGTCCAATTGCAAGTTATCCTCCTGGGCTACCAGGTTTCTGGGTATTTTAACAACCCCTCTTTCAATCAGAACACTCTGCTTGTAGCTATGGTCAGTCCCCCTGTCACATGCCCCTCCGCTACTTCTTTCCATCGGGTCTCCAGGAGCAAGCACCACAGTAAGAAACAGATTACTGTAGCAAGAAACAATTTGACAAAACTTATCCTGCTATTACTTATATGCTCTGGTAATGTTGAAGTGAATCCTGGTCCTCAAACTTTGCATCCCCTCTCAGACATTACCACTACCGCTTAAAGTTTATGCTTATTAACCTGTGGAACCTGATTAGCAAACTATACCAGTTAAGAATATGGACCACCCACACTAACCCAGATCTGATCATTATTACTGAATCCTGGCTTAAAAGTACTATCTCTGACCAGCAGATCTCACTCTTCCTATAACCTGTTCAGAGCAGACAGGCCCATGAGGGGTGGGGTGGTGATCATCTACACAAAAGACCACTTAAACATTTCCATCACCAACGCCATGTCCAAACTCCAAAGAATTTGAGTGCATGGCCCTCAAAATCCAAATATCCACAGTCGAGCTCTTAACATCATAGGTTGCTGCAGGCCCCATAGCGGGTCTTGAGCTAATCTCAACCCTCAGAAGCTTAATCGCACCCATCAACAATGAGATCATCATTCTAGGTGATCTCAACCTCGATCAGCTCTCACCTAAGGCATGTGCCCTAAAAGTATGCTGTGTTGAGGCTGGACTGTCCCAAGTCATTATGGAGCCAACAAGGCTCAATGCCAAAAATCATGCAAATAGCTCTATCCTAGATGTTATTATCATAAACCGTCTCCCACAAAATTCGCATTCAGCCATATTCCATAATGATCTTAGTGATCCCAATATTGTAGCATGCACCAGAAAGCAGGATAATCCACCTCTTCCTCTGCATTTGTCACCAAGTGCAGCTTCACAAGCTGAACATTGAAAACTATATCTTGGCTCTAAATATGTAAACTGGCAAGATCTCTATCTCTCAAATCAGTGGATGAGGCGGTCACCTTTCTTAATGTTACACTGACTCAGCTCACAATAAACATGCTCCTTTTATTAGATCCAGGGTCTGTAAACATTTCCATCCCTGGTTCACTCTAAACCTAAAAGCTGTGCTGCACAACCGTGATAAACTTTTGGGCCTGTGCTAGGTACACAAAGAATGTGGTTGACTGGCAGGCATTTAGAACTGCCAGAAATGCTTGTGTTAAACTAATATGATCTGCCAAAGCTAACTTCTATGTAGAATCCCTTGAAAATGCCAAAGACAACCCAGTCAAGAGCTGGCAAACAATCAAGACAGTTGAGGGCCACAAAGCAGCCCCATCCATCCCCACAAGTTACTCATTGATGGAGTCAATATGTTGAGCGTGACCTCATCCTAGAAAAACTGAATACCCATTTCACCACCACTGGTCTCGCATTGATTCTCCTGCCATGCAGGGCTACCACACCTTTCACCTCACCCCACCACCCATGAGTCCTCCTTCCTCATATCTTCCAACTTAACCCTGTGACCTACAAACAAGTAGAGGACAACCTTAGTAAACTCAACATCAATAAAGGTTGTGGAGCAGATGGCATCGATCCCATCTTCATCAAGCTAGGCTACTATTATCTAGCTGCACCAATCCTTCATATCCTTAATCTCTCCATCTCCTCAGCCACGGCCCCTTCCTGTTGGAAATCAGCTCATATCTTGCCCTTGTTCAAATCAGGTGACCACTGCAACCTAAACAATTATAGGCCCATCTCCATCCTCCATGTCTTATCCAAACTGCTAGAGAAACTCATCCATCAACAGCTTAAAGACCATGTTGAAAAGTTTTCACTTCTCAACCCTGCCTAGTCTGGGTTCAGGCAAAATACAGTACCACCTCCACTTTAGCTAAAGTCACCAACGACTGGCTGATCGCAAGACAATTCCAAACAAGTCACAGGTGCCATATTCTTTGATCTCAGCGAGGCATTCAATACCATTGACCGTGAACCTCATTCTCAGTGGTCTCAGTAAACCAGGCGCAGCTGACACCACACTTCAATGGTTCTTGAGCTACCTTACAAGTAGAGTTCAGAAAACCAAAGCGAGTGGCCAGGTTTCTGACTCCTCCCCATAAAATGAGGTGTCCCACAAGACTCATTTTAGGTCCTATATTATTTTCTGTTTACATAAACTTGCTACATTAAAATATCAGCAACTCCAAAATACATCTCTTTGTAGACAGTACCGCTATATATACTTCTAAGCCAACCTTGTCCAAAGTATGTGATGTACTCCAAGCTGACTTCACACAGCTAGAGTGCAACCTAATCAACTCCAAACTACTATTCAATACAAAAAAAGGTCCTTTATTTCACATCTAGTAGCAATAGGCTCTCCTCAGCACAGTGCATCACCTGTACCCATCATGACTATCATAGGTGAATCACTAGACTTGGTTGATAAATTTAAATATCTGGGTTTATGGATAGACAGCAAACTTTCTTTCAGTGTGCTCATTGACTACCTTTCTAGTAAGTTGAAAGCAAGACTTGGCTTTTTCTTCAGAAACAGAGCACTATTTTCCCTGACATTAGACGAGACTAGTACAGGCCACATTCCTGCCACTCCTAGACTACGGTGACTTCATCTGCAACTGTACCATTGCTTGCAACCTTCGCAAGCTTGATATACTGTTCCATCAGGCTCTGCATGTCATTACTAAAGCACTGTTCAAGACGCAGCACTGCGACTTATATAAAGAAGTTGGATGGCAACCCCTTACCACCCGGCGGCTACTCCATTTAGGTACCTGGACCCTCAAAAGTCTACTAAACAAATTACTGACCTATATCTCCTCACTTGTTAATGTTTCCCATTGCTCCTACTCCCTTAGAAATCTGCTTGCATCCTTCTCGACGTACCCGGATGAGTACCTCCTTCAGCAAGGGTGTCATTATCTCACACCATCCCACCAATGTGGAATCTCATCTAGACCTCACCAAGCTCACCAGCACTGTCTCATTAAATTTCTTCAGAGCCCTGACCTACAAATTCTTCCCAGTAGTCTGTCACTGCCATAGATCCTAGCATATCATGCCAGTCTCCTGCCACTGCTATCAAGTGAGTACCCTCTGACTTCTTGTATCCTTCTCCCAGTCTCCCTATCAACCCTGGCCCCATCCTCCCTATTCCATCCCCATCCTTAGCTGACAGCAATTGTTTAAGTTCTTACTGATACTAGTTTTGTTCTCCTCTTAATTTGAACTGGTTCCTGTGTGCTTCACTACTGTTGTTCTTTTCTTTGACCCTGTATGTTTTTCTTACCAGTTTTTGTTACCTTGTATGTCACCGCTGCTTACCCAGAAACCGATTCTGATCTGTTTTATTATTTTTTTACTGACCACATATGCACTTTTTTCTACCAATTATTGTACCGGTATGCTATGTCATCACTTTTTATTGTACACTGTTGTTTAACGTTGCCCTTACAGGACCTCCTTGAAAATGAGCGTGCTCAATGGAGTCTTCTTGCCAAAAATTTAACTTAACTTAACTTTGGATGCTTCAATTTGCTGATTATTATAGATTATTGAACACACTCCACTGTTTGAGGTTCATAGGAATTTACATATCCATAGAACTTCTTCATACTATCCTTTGTTGCATTACTTGCTAGCTGTTTTTCCATGTTTTATTTTTCATAATTTTTTCTTGCATTTTTAGCGTGGTTTTATATTTCTTCCAGTTTTGTGCCATTATTTTCTTCGAAACCATTTTACAGTTTCTTCTTTTTTTTAATTAATGTTTTTACACTTTTTGTGAGCCATTGTGGCTTTACCCTCTATTATTATTATATTTTCTAATTTTCTTTATATATTTATCACATAATGTGGATGTCTGCTTCTTGATAATCTCCATATTTCACTTACTGTTTTGTTATTCAGTGCCTGTTCTCATTTTTTTTTTTTTTTTTGGCCATGTCTTCCTGTATTTTTTGTTGATTAGCTGTATCTGTAGCACTCCTCATCTGAAGACAGGGTGAGGGTATGTGGTAACAAAGTGCCGTCACTCAGGATAGGGTTAGTAGTGTGTGAAGCTGGAAAAATTCACTTTGAAAATTAATTCATGAGTCCATTACAATTTGAAAAGTTAATCCACTTTACTAAGTGCCAATCCACAATATAGGAATAAATTCACAAATTGCATATTTAATAACTTTGCTGGCGAAGTGGGGCCCACAGACAAAGTTCACTACGTACCATCAATTGGAGATCACATGGGACTGAAATGAGCTGCATGCCACGTGGAGGCAGTGTTGAGTGCAGTCTTCTGAAGACAGAACTGGAGAGAAGACTGTCCCTGCTTGTCTGAGAAAAAGTTCCAACAACAGGCTCCGTGCTCTGCTGACAATGGAGGTTACCAAATCAAGAGTTGCAAGCCAGGTAACAAGTTAAAATGTGGAAATGTACTCCAACCAAATGAAAAATCCAAAGAAGCAAATTAAATGCTTAAACTCAATTTATTTGAGCGTAGTAGCTCTAAATGACTGACGGTTAAATTTATACAGCTCTCCCAACACTTCGCCTTCTAATTAAGGCTTCATTAGGGGACCCTAACAGTTACAAAGAGATTTAATACTTCCTCAAGCTGAACTTCTAAATGTTTTTAGTATTAAAATTAAAATATTATACAGTATGTATGGCTAGGATATATCTCAGTACATGGCATGTAATAACTCTATTATACGTGTATAGATACAGGTACAATGCCTCCTTGTAATTATAAGTGCCTTCTCAAGTTCTTTGATTGCAGAACTGTGAAGTGAAGCTAATAGTTTTACAGTTATTTTACTGTAAGCAGGTTTCAACCCACTTCAAGAACATTCCTAGAAACATAACATGACTTCAAAAGCAGCTCAAATAAACATTTTCCTTTTAAAACACCCATTTAAAAAGTAATAAACTCCCCTCCATGACACTAAACGGTGAGGCACCTGCTAGTCATGCTGGAGACCAGGGTTTATGCCCTGAGTCTGGGATGTCAGGAGCAGAGGCCAACAGGTAGGATGATAGAGTATGTGCATGGATGCTCTTCTCCTGGAGAAGGGTACTGTGAAGCACTACTCAGATAGCAACACCTAGTGGTGTACAGAGCCATGCTGGCATGGGTGACCACACATCGGCTAGTCTGCTTCCAGTGTACCACGTGATGGATGGCATTGGAGTGTAGGAGTGCCCAGAAAATGGAAACTAGCACCTATCTCAGCCTGCCGCGTGCGCAGTACCCCTATTGCACTGCTCCTGCCCTCCTGCCCTGAGTACATTAGAGGACCCCCAGGGATACTGTTCCCTCCTCACCCCAGCAAGAGGGGTCCCAGCATGGATAAGCCAGATCCTGAGGATGCAGGGACAACATGGGAGCCAGGTGGCAGTAAGTGGCAGCAAGGGTGAGACTGTTGGGAGAACAGGGATGTTAAGTAGCCTCAAGGAGTGCAAATTTGGGTGTAGGGGAAGACATAAAAAAATAAAGAGGATTAAACTGTCATACACATTACTGGCTGTCTTCCAAATTACCTCATGGGGCTCCTTTCATCCTATCTAGATTACAAAACATACAGTAATGTATAATCCCTATGTGCAAAACAATTAGTGAATTATAACACTAAAAAATATTTTAAGTAATGAAATGTAACAGTCTCATATTGAAGCAGAAAAAGAAAAATAGCCCCTGTAAACATTTTCTTAGAGTTCTAAATGTTTTCTAACCTTAAAGCTTAGAAAAATCCATTACAATGTTAAACAACTCCATAGAATCCCTCAGAATGCAAGGCTCAGAGTAGCTTATGAAAATAGGGATGGTATTGGCTCAGAATACTTTCGACTCCTAGGACTGCTTGTAAAGCTTAGATGTTGAACTGTCAAACCCAAATAGAGCCTTGATATGTATAGAGAAAGAAAGTCTAGACTTTCAGAAATGATCAGACCAGCCAGTTCTTCAGTGCAGTGGTGGTACTGCCACTTTCAAAGTAGGCAACCGGATTCACAAACAAGCCCTTGATGCAGGAGAGTAGGTGGTGGCGGACTGAGAGGCACCCTAGTTGATGCTCTCCTCCTTCGGGAGAGAGCATTGCAGCCTCTGCTGCTGTACTCCAACAGGGTGACCACAGATGGAAGTGTACAGGAGATATTGGGATAAGGAGAATGCTGGCTGGACTCTGTGTCTTCATGCTCAGCATGTACATGCCCCTGCCCTGCGAAGTTCATCCAAGCAAAGCACCAGGAAACAGGGTCAACTGTCCAAATCAGCTAAGTAGGCACAGCCATCATCTGTAGTTATTTGCACGATTGAGTGTTTTTGTACTTACTTCTTTATTTACAAATTTGTACCCAGGAAATGCACACTGAGCAGAGGCTCATTTCCTGGTGTGACCCAGGGGAAGTGAACAGGCGATACAGTAAAAGAATACACAGTAACATTAATCGGGACCAAATAAAGTGCAGTCAAAGCACAGAATGACACATTTCGAGTAAATAAAGCAGCAAGGCACAAAGAGCAGCAATAATGTACCAGGAGTGAGACCAGTGCAGAGGGAGGATGGCAGTGCTGAGGTAGAGAGTTCAGGAGCCTGAAATAGACTGAGGTAGAACCCAGGAGTAGGTCGAAAACATGAATAGTAGGGGCTCAAGCAGGAGTGTCAGGAGAGGGGTGACAGGAGCAGGTGGGGTGGGGAGGAGTTTCAGCTGGTGTCTGAGGAAGCAGGGGGTGGAGAGGTGGAGGGAGGAGGAGCAGGCTCCCAATCTACCTGTTACCTGCACGCTTTATGTAACTTTAGGAACTCACAGTAAAAGATAAGTTTGAAACCTCAGCAGTTGCCCAAGTAAGTATTTGTAGGTCAAAGGTTACATTGTCTGCTCTGCAAATGAGTGCACAGATGTTTTTGTAACTGCAGCATGTGCTTGAGTCCCTTGTGCCTTGCATGCTGGTGTCCTGAGGGTGTGGTTGCAAGACACAGAAAAACCCCAGATGGCAGGATGATGGAGGGTACTCTCAGACCCCACCACCAGTGATCAGCCACCCTCCACCATGGAGCCTTCCATTGGGAAGACATTTCTGATGGGCCTGATCAACCTGAAGAGTGCAGCTCCAGTGGGCAATGAATGGGTAAGCACCGGGATGCAGATGAAGAGGGCTGAGGTTGCACATTCAGCAGGCTGGAGTGGTAGTACAGGCCAGAAGATGGAGAGGACAATCAGGGCTTGAAACTAGAGAATGAGATGGAGGGTCAGGTACAGAAGATCACTAAGAACAGAAAGCAGATGACAAGAAACAACAAAGGAGGAAGAAATGCAGAACAGGGAATGCCAGATGAAGAAAACCCTGGAGAGGGTCAACAAGGAAGCAGAAAGGGTCAGCTGTCCTTACTTGCATGCAGGGTAATGTAAGGAGTGCAACTGGCAAAATGATGAACTTAAGGCCTTAAAGGCCAGCACTTGTGTTACTCACAGAGAGCTGGAAATGACTGGGACACCAGAACAGAGGGATAGACTATTCCAAGGGATAAGCCTAACAGAAAAGGCTGTGTGGCTTTCTTAATAAGGGAAGGAGTTACTATAGAGAAAAAAGAGGACATCAAGGGAGGTAAAAATTGTCAGAAAGTCTATCTGGGTAGAGCTATGGGAAAGGAGAATAAAAGTCACCCTGGAGAGTGCTACAGGCCCCAAAACAGCTCAGTGATGCATGATGCCCAACTAGTTGGGGAAATTATAAGAGCAACCAAATTGGATGCAGTAGTAGTCCTGTGGGAGGGAGCCTTCAATATTCCAGGTATAGATGGCATCTCAAGAGGGCTAATAGCGGAGTTGAGACAGAGTTCCTCCCACCTATATGGACTGCTTCTAAGAGTAGCCTGCCAAACAGGGGACAAGGTTTGAGGAAAATCTTGTTTTCAGCAGTGGGATGAGATCACCTACAGGGTGAACATCAAAGAACTGGAAGAAATCAATGACCAAAACTGGGGACTCTTCTCCCTAGTGACAGGAAGACTGGCAGTGCCTCAGCCACCAGGATCCAGTACTTCAGAAAAGGTGGAACTTTTCCAAGAGGAAGGACCTGATTTCTTGGTCTGGGAGCAGCTGCATGAGGCTGGCAATGCAGAGTGAATATCAGATTTGTTGGAAATGGTATTTCAAGCAGCCACAGAGGCTTCTTTTAATTCTTTTGGTAAACTGGGCAATGCCCAGTAGGCTCAAGTGCCTGTTTTCAGGGCCACCGTGGGGAATCAGACAGTATGTAGGACTCAGACTCAGGTCTGCTGGATGTATCAAGCTCATTCACAGCTCATTTCTCTAAACTCTAGGGTATACATAATACTGCCACTGCCAGCCCCAAGGATTGTATCTTTTTGCAAAAGGGAAAGGGCCAATAATTGCCCTTTGGCTCAACATTAGTGATGACGAAGTGGGAAAAATTTACTCTGCAAAATAATTTGTGAGTTTCTGCCATCTGTGAATTATTCCCGCCGCTGAGAAGTGCAGCTTCAAAATGGTTGGAAACTTCACAGATTTTCAGAAAACTTCACGAACTGCAGATTTTTATGAACTTTGCCGATGACAGGTGGACCAAAAGGTGAATTTTGCAATGCATTATGGGTTTTAACATCAAATATCATATGGAGGCAGTTTGTAGCACAGTCTATCATGAAGAGAGTCGAGACCAGTCTTATGGTGTGCATCATAGCAAAAACAAAACCTCTAAAAACCTTTTTATCTGTTTTGAGAACCAGTCGCTCCTAAAATATTCTATTTGTCCTAGTGCTGCTAAGGATCTTTTTCATTTAAATCTTTGCATAATTTTTAGTTTAAATAGTGGTTTCAGTTTTGTCTGTCTATGTGAAGGACTTGTGTGGGGAGGGTAGGTGTGTAAAGCAGGGCAGGTGAGTTCTTAATCTTTTCCTCCAGATTTCTCAGTCAGTTAATGTTGTTTTATTTTTAAATCTTTGTGTGTGATTTTCATTTTATTTCTGTGGTTAAATTTTGTGTGATTATTAGGTGAAGTGTTTCTTTGTGTTTCTGTTGCTATTTTACTGGTTTGTATAATTTTTTATATATTGACAATTTTTGTCACTTTTTCTTATAAGTTACTCCTGAGTCCTGTTACCCTTGTTGTTTACAGTATATCATTCCTTTTCTGTTTAAAATGAAAAGTTTTGCAGACACAATGCTGATCCCTGATTTTTGTTTGTTTGTGGTCAGTTTTCTCTGCTGTTGTGTCAATTTTGAGACATGACATGAGATTGGAGGGTAGATTCAGGAAGGAGGTGAGGAGGCATTTCTTTACAGAGAAGGTGGAGGCAAAGTGGAATGCACTACCGCTGAGGTGGTGGCATATAACACAGTGGAATGCTTCAAGAAGGGGTGGGGCAGGGCACATGGGAGAGTAAAAGGAGGGAAGGAGTGGGGTGGGGCAGCTGCTGAATAGGGAGCTAGCTGCAATCTTGAGCAGCCTAGATAGACCAGGATGGCCTTTGCTGCTGGCAACTTTCGTATGTTCCTATGTTCGTAGTTAAAAATTCTTACCCATGCTGTTACCCCAGTTGTTCAATCCTTGTTCTGTAAAAGAAAATTATATTTTGCTTTTTATTGTAACTGCTAGTAGAGTAGTTGTCCTGAGACACTGCTAATCCTAATTTCTTTTATTGGTGGGTGTTCTCTGTTGTGTGGTATGCCTGTTATTCAGCTAAATTTGTTTACCCTTGCCCTGTTACCTGTTATTGAATCCCATTCTATATAAAAAGTACATTTTAGTAGAGTAAACTTGCTAAATGGTGCGACTGCCCAATAAACGCCATGTTCAGGTCAGGAGAGTAAACAATGTAAATGGCTGGAGACTGGCACCCTTTGCCTAGGCAGCATGGGGATAAAACAATGTTAGCGACACAGGACGCTTTGAGGAAATGTACCATGCTGTGAGGGAGCAGAGTTTGATACTGACCATCACTGTTTTACATTAGGAATAAAGCAACGCTTTAATTTAACACAAGCTACTGAACTCTGGTGAGTCCTTGCTCGCATATACTGCAGAGAGGCTGTGGCTTATTTGTACTTTTCCATGGATGTTTTATACCTGTGCTGCCTAGGCAAAGGGTGCCAGTTTCAGCTATTTACATTTTATTAGAAAATGGGCTTTTTGTTTCCTGGCACCTGATTGGCTAGTACCCTTGCTAGAGGGGTACATTAATTTTCAATAGATGCACAGAAATAAAAGCACCAGCCTACAGAGCCCCTTCACCCACTGAAGTATTAAAGTGCCCACCCTGCTTTCTAATTGGCTAAAAAGCTCATTCCCATTTGAAATCGTCAGTGTTTTGCTACCATTTTTCTCTCATTTAGCGAGAGACCATTTCCTCATTCAGTCCTTAGACCAGAGTGACACTATACCCAGTAATGTAAAAAAATTAAAATCACAGCAGTATAAAGTGTAAATAAATCAGCATCTCTTTGATCCGTTTGGACCAGAGCAGCACAAAGGAGCACTAACAGCATACTCTGCCCATCACTCATATAGGCAAGGATGGACCAGCCCCTGTCACAGCAGTAGATTTTTATTTATCTCAGGTCGTCCCTGATGGCTCACTCCTTTCAAAAGCCAACTGCTGTAGTAATGCTGTCCCTCTGTTGTCCTCAGTAGATCTTCTGAGGCTGCACCCTGCTCCGTCCCCCACAATCTGCCACTTCTGTCACAAGTTTAAAAAAATAAATGTTCTTTCTTAAATTACTACCGCTAACATGTCGTGTGCCAGCACTATAGAGGACATGTCCGTGAAGTCCCTGACTCACCCTGGCTCCCTCAGACTCCACAAAATGATCAGTTTTCTTTTCCTTTATTTATTTTATTAATGAAACACCAACTCCGACAGCAGATGTGGTTCTCTCTCTCCTCTCTCTGTCACTGTTGGTCTCTCACTTGCTCAACTCAGTATGCGATTCCCTGTGTGCTTGATGGTATTACTAAAGATAAGAGAAGAATGCAGGTGCTGCAGTTGCAGCTGTCATAGTGAGAATCAAGCTATATATGTTTCTGTTTGGGTAGTAAGTCCTAATGCCTTCTTCTAATACATTCACAAATAACAACAACAAAAAATGGGCGTTCAAAGAAAAGCACTTAAAGAAGTATTGAATGGTAAATACATTGGTCGGCAACATCACAACTTCCAAGCAGCAAAGCAAGGACTCCTCCAGGACTGACAGAAAACTTTTTGTTGTTTTATTAAGAACACCAACGATAGAGACAGGTGTACAACTAACTCCACATCTTGATCTAGGGTGGTGGTGATATGTGTCTGGCAGAGGGGAGTAGAAGAGAATGGTTCTTTTGGGGGCAACAGATTATGGAACAGCACAGGAGGGACTACATTGCAGCATAAAGACGCTTACTTCATCTTTCATTATTTTATTAACTGATTTTTAAATGTTATTAAATTCCATATTAAAATGTCACAGGCAGCTCATTTTTTTAAGTGCAGTAATACCCTCCAGGGTGGGTGGTATAGGCAATACCAGACCTTCCAGGGGCTACAAGGCCCTCCGCTCATGGAGCTGGGCCTCATTATGCCCCTGGGCAGTCCGGTTTTTCCTAATACCGCCCACCCTGTTGGGTATTATTGCTTGCATAGAGTAGTTGTCCAGAGACTGCTGGTCCCGGCCCGGATTGGGGAGGTGTTCTCTGCCTTTGTTTGGTTTAAATTTCCTTACCCTGCCCTGTTACTCCATGTTGTTTAATCCGGTTCTAAAAAAAAAAGGAAAAAAAAAATGTTTTTTGTAGTTTTAATACACTATTGTAGTTTTACAGAGTGGTGATACCTGATTCGTAGCTGGCACTATTGCAGATTATTTTCAGTGTATAATTGTCTATCCAAAAGGAAGGCAAACTTTGGAGTAAGCATATAAAAATGCCTGCAAAAACACGGTCTAGTAAAGTGAGAGATGCCGGGAGGACGAGGCAGCAAAGAAGTATGTAGGCGAAAGTAGTACTGCAGTTCCCCAAACCAAAAGTATGTCCGTATCAGCATCTTCTGTGGGCTCTGGTTTCATGGCAGGTACTAGCAAAGTATTAGCAGCAGTGGCATAAGTGTAGCAAAAATTTTTCAGTTAGATCTGTTGCACCCGAGCTGGTAGGGGATGATGTAACTGAGAAGAAGGGAGATACCAGTACAGGAACAGTGGTCCAGGGGAGGAGGCTGTTGGTGTGACTGTCCCTGTTTCTGGTGGTGATAGTGTGGAGCTGAGTCGGTGCATCCAGGGATGTGGAAAATCAGACCCCTGATGAGATGGTCATAGAGCAAGAAAAAGGTGCTGAGGAAGAAGACAGGGTTATAGAGGAAGAGGAGGACATCAGCTGCTGTGTGGATGATGACGTGTTATATCCTATGAGAGCCAGGGTAAAAGTGCAAGGGTGATGCAGCCCATTCAGATGATGAGGGTCATGGGATTAGCACATCTCCAAGCACCCAAATTCCCGCTCCTAATATTATAGAAGTGATGAAAGGAGCACAAAAATACAAGTTTCCATGCCTTGTGCTCAGCTCTCCAGTCCACCACATGTGAAGTCCAGAGTCACAGTCCCTAGCTTGGGACTTTTACATGTGATGCAGCTGATGAGATCATTGGATTATGTCAGCTGTGTCAGGCACATGTTAGTCGGGTTAAAAGGCCAGCCACCTAGGCACCGTGGCCAACACACACACTTGAGGAACAGGCACCTGTTGTGCTGGCAGCAACACCAGAAGGAAGCCAGTGTAGTGAGTGCCAGTTCCCTCAGCAAGTTAAACATAAGTGCCAGCAGTGCAATAGACCAGGAGGTGGGAGGGCTGAGTGGGGGAAAGGAGGAGCAATCCTTTGCTCTCTCTAGCAGTGGGCATACCAGTAGTGGTGGTGCCACTCCCGAGTCAGAAAAAGTACACCACAGCAAAAAAAAAAGTGGTTTCATGCGAGCTTCAAAGAGTCAACTACTACCCCAACAAGAACAAAAATGCTGCCACTAGTCCAGTGCTTTGGTGGACCAACCGTAAGGTGCAGCCCACACTAAAACACATGTTTGAGAGCACTCTAAATACCCCAATCATGCCATTGCACGTAAATTAAATGCAGATCTGGCTGAAATGCTGGCCATCAATCTATTGTCATTCTTTTTGTGGAGAATGCAGGATTCCACAGATTAATGGCCCGTACATGTCCCAAATGCCAGGTTCCATCATGAACATATTTTTCCAAATGTGCCATGACAGAACTTTATGGGACAGTGTCACAGTCCGTAATACATACCTAAAGCATTCTTCATCAGAATATATCCATCTGAGCATGGATATGTGGACCAGTAATCAAACAGCTTCAAGGTTGTATTTATGCATCACAACACACTGGACAGAGGTACCTGGGGTGGTAGTTGATTTGGGGCAAGACAAAATCTGCACAAAGCAAAACTGGTGGTAGCAACACACCGGGGATTCAACAGCATTGCACACTCAGTATGGAAAGTATAACCAAATTTCACAGTGGGTGAGAAATGCTTCATGTGCTGCTTACTGAGATTTATGATTGGCTTCACACCCAGTCACTCAAGCAGGGGTTTATTGTGAGCGATAATGGCTCCAATGTTATTAAGTACATTAGTGATGGGGTTATATTCCAGGGTGCCCTGCCTGGCACACTGCCTTAATCTGGTTTTGCAGCATTTTCTCAACCATGCAGAAATTAAGGAAATGTTGACTGTTGTCCGTCACATCTGTGTGCACTTCGCCCATTCTGCAAAGGCCCATGACCAGCTATGGAACTCCAGCTCAGAACCATCTGCCTCAGCACCAAATGAAGCTGAATGTTAGGACAAGGTGGGAATCCATGATGTATTCTTCAACTGAAACTACCTCTGGCTGGAAGCTGCAATACGAACATAGGATTTGCAAGAAAGCGAAGTTGTGCTCACAACAGAGGAGGTGAACCTTACAATTGTCTTTGGTTTGTAGCAGATATTCTGCAGGTGGAGGCTACTTCTAACTGAAAGGTGAAATAAGGAACTTAGAATTATCAGGAAAAGACAGTCTTTCTAGCAACAGATGGAGGTGGATCTAGCTTTACGTTTGTTACAATTCTTAAGATTTTCAGTGCAGGAAGAGTTTAAAGCACAGCTAACTTATTTTGGGGCTGACTGCTTTCAGAGCACAAACCACCAGGCTGTTTTGGGGCTGGGGAGGTTTACCTGTGTCTGACTTGGATGTCTGGATTTTCTCTGTTTGATTAGCAGGGTATTTTCTCTGTCAAATTGTTGTGTAAGGCATTTTGCTGACAGGAAGGCACTCATCGCGCGGTGGGTCAGAGCTCTTAGCTGATTGTTTTGTGAGAGCACAGTTTAGGCCCAACCCCTTCCCACCCTCACCCCACCCACCCCTGGAAATAGTTCCTTTATACCTGGGTTCTGACATCATTTCCTGAAGAGTGCAAGGTGCATATCACTGTCATATCCTCTCTAGCACACTGCACTGACAATATAAGCATACACATTGTATAATATATATATTTCTATATAACAAACCAATCACACATACAAACACACACACAAAAAAAAAGTAGATAAGCATGTGGGGAGTAGTGCAATGTAATGGCTGTGGGGCAGCAGTCTGCCGGGAGTCTTTCTGGAGGCTGAGATGCTGCCCTATTTGCAGACAACTCTCTGCCCTGAGGGAGGAAGTTGCCCATCTTCAGGCCACACTGGACAGTAGTAAGGAACCTTCTCCCAGGCCACACTGGATGGTAGGAAGGGAACCTCCCCATTCAGGGAGCACCAGAGCCACCACCACTACCTCAGAGGTTGTGAAGAAAGCACAGCAGTTGGACCACAGTGGGCTCAGGGAGGGTGAGGATGGTGGAACAGAGGCACACCCAGTCAGTTGTTCCACTCCAATCACACACCATTCTCTAGGGTGCATAGCTCCCCATGGATGCACCTGCAGAGGAGACTAAGGAGGCTGAGGAAAACTGTCACAAGGAGGCCCACAGGAAGGAGAGAGACAGAGGACACCACAAGGAAAGAAAGCAGCTCCTGGTGGGGACCCAATTATCAGGGGATAGAACTGAGGGAGCAGGGAAAACTGAAGTAAGGTGCCTGCCTGGTGCCATGGCTTGAGGGACAGGAAGCGTGATCCTCAGGATCACGAGAACAGCTGCACAGGAGTCTGAGCTGGACATCATTGTCCACCTAGGGACAAATGACTTGGCTCAACATGAGATTAGAGCAGTGCAGAAGGACTTTTGTAGAATTGAGGAGGGGCCTATAACAAGTAGCACACACAGTATCCTTCTCAGAGGTGCTGCCTGTCAATGGCATGAGTGAGGCGAGGTACTTTGCACTATGCCATTTTATGAATGGTTGAAAAATGGTGGGAGCACAGGGTTTGGCTCTCATTGGGGACTGGGGTTCCACCTGGAGGGACACCAGCCTATACTGGCAGGATGGTCTGCATCTGTTCAGGAAGGAACAAGTCTTTTGAGCAATCAGTTTAAGTGTTTCATTGGCAAGCTTTAAACTAGTCAAAGGGGAGGCACTGATAAGCAGCAGGAAAATCCCAGCCTCCCTACAAAACAGGGTACTAAATGAGAAAAAGACCGAGTAGAAAGGTCAGTGGAGATGCTGCAACAGAAGGTAAAGCCATCAAAAATGGAGAGCAATGAGTACCAATGCCCGTAGTCTGAATAACAAGCTTTCTGAATTAGTGGCTTTGATGGAGGAGGAACATCTGGATATCGTGGCAGTCACAGAAACATGGTACACACAAAACCATGACTGGGACGTAAACATACCAGGATACACTAGCTACAGGAGGGACAGGGAGGGTAAAAGAGGAAGAGGAGTAGCTCTTACATAAGGGAAGGAATCAAAGCAACAGAACAAAAGGGAAAACAGGGAGGAGAAGAAGCACTGTGGGTAAATTTGGAGACCGGCAATGGCACCACAATCTGCACAGGGTTGTATACAGACCCTTCTCAGGGAGAGGAAATGGACAAGGAAATGATAGAAAGTATACTTAGAATGGCAGAAAAGGGGAGATATTGCTGATGGGTGATCTGAATATGCCAGATGTTAACTGGAGTGCAGTTGCAGCAGCCACTTTGAAGAGTGAGGTTATTCTAGATGCCCTACTGGGGCATGCCTAGACAACTAGTATTGGAGCCCACTTGAGAGGGAGCAATCTTAGACCTGGCTCTCTCAAATGGAGATGAAGAGGATCACAGATGTAGAAGTGGGTAGCCATCTGGGAACTAGCGACCACTCGCACAGTATGGTCTGCTAACAAACACAGCAATAGAATCAAGCCATACAAAGGCAAAAGTACTGGACTTTAGGAGGGCTGACTTTGACAAAATGGGTGAGTGCCCAAGGAATGCACTAGCAAATGGGCAGGAAAAAGGAACAAACAAGGTAAACAGCGAGGAACTGTTCAACAAGAATGGCAAATCTAGAACACAGGAATATGGTGGAAGCTGGGGTGTGTGTGATTCCATTCAATTGTATTTGTTAACCAGGTAAGTAGTACAGTACACTAGACCAGAGGTCTGTTTACAGGCATGGCCTGGTGTTTTGAAACACAACTATCTACCAATGATTTACCAGAATATATGTACATTCAGCTAAGCATAGATAAGATGAAAGCTGCAAAACTGAGTTTGAAAGACTATCATCAACACTGTGCAAACAGTTGATACATTTACATAGAACCATACAGACAGTCAATAACATTTACATAGAACTGTACAGACAGTCAATAACATTTACATAGAACCGACAGACAGTCAATAACATTTACGTAGAACCGCATAGACAGTCAATAACATTTACGTGAGAACCGTATGAGACAGTCAATAACATTTACATAGAACCGCATACAGACAGTCAATAACACTTACATAGAACTGTACAGACAGTCAATAACATTTACATAGAAATTACATCATTTGCACAGGGATGTGGAGTGAAAATGACCTAATAGTTTTGTTTAAAAACTTGGGTGGATGGAGCTACTCTGATTCAGCAGGATGTAGGAAGTTTTATTTTACAGAGAGAGTGGTTGATTCATGGAACAGTCTGCAGGCTGAGGCAGTGGGTACCAAAACCATTAATAGTCGAAACATGGCTGGGACACAGTAAAGGGCTTAGTAGTTACTCAGGGAGAAGTTAGGCAGATAGCAAGGGGCTTTGAAGTGCAGACAAAAACCCTGTATAGGCAACAGGTCTTTGGGTAAGATAGGGTACTACAGGCAGACTGGATGGACCATTGGTCTTTTCTGTCATCATTATCTATATTCTATATTTCTGTATGAATGAGGGGTGGAGGAACAATGGGGAATAATAAAACTGCTATCACAGAGGTAACAAGCCTTTGTGTGAAGCAAATGAACAAACGAACGATGTAAGAAACCACTATGGTTCTCACAGGAAGTGGCAGTGAAGGTTCAAGAGAAAAAGCATTCAAGAAGTACAAGGAATCACAGAAGGAGCAGGACAGAGAACTATATCAGTTAAAGCAAAAGGAAGCTGAGAAGGCAGTCAGAACAGCAAAGGCCCAAACCGAGGAAAAGATAGCCAACCTAGTTAAGAAGTGGATAAAACCTGTTATAGGTACATTAGGAGCAAAGAAAGACCAAGGGAGGGATAGTGAGGCTTAATAAAGGAGAGGGAGGGGGAAGAGGGAGAATGTGAAAAGGCAGAGATACTAAACAAATATTTTGCTCAGTATTTACAAAGGAAGAGGGAGGTACCTAAAACAAACAGTAGAAACATTCTGGATACAGAAGTTGATACCAGCCCATGTACAGAAGAAAGGGTTCTGAAAGCACTCTTAAAGCTGAAGGTGGACAAAGCAATGGGGCCTGATGGGATTCATCCCAGAATTCTAAAAGAACTAGGGGTAGAACTAGTGAAACCACTGACTACCCTCTTAACAAATCATGGAAGGATGGGTGGTACCGAGGACTGGAGGAGGGCAGATGTGATTCCCCTTCACAAAGTGGGAGCAAGGCAGAAGCAGGAAACTACAGACCTGTTAGTTTAACCTAGGTGATAGGGAAAATGATGGAATCACTCTGAAGGAAAGAATTGTCGAGTATCTAGAGGCCAGAGGGCACAGGACCCAAGGCAGCATGGATTCACAGCGGAAGGTCATGCCAGATGAATCTGATAGATTTCTTTGACTGGGTGACCAAAGTAGTAGATCAGGGAGGGACTGTGGACATGGCCTACCTAGACTTTAGCAAGGCATTTGACACAGTCCCACACAAAATATTAATATACAAGTTAGCCAGCCTGGGAGTGGGTACCAAGATGACAGCCTGGGTAAAGAATTGGCTGGAGAATAGGACACAGAGAGTATAGTAAATGGAGTTCACTCTGGAGGAAAGGGGGTTACTAGTGGGGCACCGCAGGGTTCAGTATTAGGACTAGTCCTCTTCAATGTCTTTATAGCTTACATTGAAGGAAAAGTATGTCTCTTTGCAGATGACACAAAGATCTGCAACAGAGTTGATGCACAAAGTGGGGTGGAAAGGATGAGAAGGGACTTGGCAAGGTTAGAGGAATGGTCAAATGTATGGCAGCTTAGATTCAATGCTAAGAAGTGCAAGATAATGCACCTGGGAAACAAAACCCAGGGAAGAGTACACAATGGGTGAGATACTAACAACAGCAAAATGGAAAGGGACCTGGAGGTAGTCATATCAGATGACCCAAAGGTGGGCAAGCAATGTGAGAGGGCAGCAAGGAGGGCTGGGGGATACTGGGATGCATAGGTAGAGGTATCACCAGTAGAAAACAAAAAGTTATTATCCTCTGTACAGACAGCTGGTGAGACCCCATCTGGAGTACTGTGTGCAGTTCTGGAGACCCAATCTCTGCAAAAGACATAGACAGGATGGAAGCTGTCCAGAGGAGGGCACTAAATGGTGCAGGGTCTGCACCAGAAGACATATGAAGAGAGACTTAAGGAGCTAATATGTATAGCCTCGGGAAAGGAGGGAGAGGGGGACATGATAGAAACTTCAAGTACCTCAAGGGAATCAACAAAGTCCAAGAGGGTAGCATCTTTCAAAAAAGAGGTGTGCAAGAAAAGGGGCACAATTTGAAGATGGGGGCGGCTCAGAGGTAATTTAAGGAAGTATTTTTCACAGAGAGGGTTGTAGGATTGCATGGAACGACCTTCGGAGGAGGTTGTGGAGTCAAAAAACAGTGGTGGAATTCAAGCATGCATGGGACAGTCATAAGGCAATTCTAGGAGGAAGGGGTAGGAAGAAGTAGGCTGCTGGTTAACTAGGATCTGCAGCTTATCCATTAGGTAGGGAAATGGGCAGACTGGGTGGGCCAAGTGGTCCTTATCTGCCATCAAATCTCTATGTTTCTATGTTAGAGAGGCTTTATGAACAGTATAAGGCAGTCCCAGACTACCTGCTGCTCCACACCACCCGGGACAGTGCTGGAGTGTCCATGGCTCTAACAACAGAGCAGTGACACCAAATGGATGGCCTAATAAGCATTCTCCATCCATCTGAGAGATGCAACACAGGCAGTGAGTGGGGACACTGCCTGTATAAGTCAATCAATTCCCTTGTACATTTGCTGAGGCAGACACTGATAAATGTCCAGCAAGGGATGGAGGTAGTGGGGATGGTAGAAGTTGTGAACTAATGAAACACATGCTCCATGTGCTGGACAGCAATATGCATATTCAGATGAATTTTCACTTGCTACCATGTTAGACTCCATGCTACAAGTGTGGCCTGTCATTAGTAATTGAAGGAGGTCATGATCGGTCCAAACGTTTCCATTACCTAGTTAGGTAGATATATGGTGCACAGAGGCAAAGGCACAGAAGGCACAAAATGCACAGAGACCGGTGTTGCTACAACTGCAGCTCACAGGAAAACCACCTGAAAACCCTCCAAGTTACAGCCAAAATGGCAACTAATCCCATTTGGGATGTTCTGTATCAAGTGGAGTGGAAGCCATGGAAGAAAAGGAGGAGGAGAATGATGACGAGCCAGACTCAGGCAGTGTAATGAATGGTAGAGGCCTCTATGGGGACACAAGGCACCTTGGCATTACTGATGAGCCCTTCCTGTACTGGAGCAGCAAAGTGACTGAGTGGCCAGCACGGCATCAGTTGCTGTAAAATACCTGAGCTGCCCATTATCCAGTGTTAGTGCGAACGTGTGTTTAGTTCAACTGGGGCTATTGTGCATGACAGGAGGACCAATTTGTCACCCAAGAATGTTTCCATGCTAACACTCCATAAAAATGAATGAGGGCACATTCACATAACACAGTGATGTCGATGGTGTTGCCAATAAAGTTGCTGCTGGTGATGTTGATGATGTTAAAGATGTCGGCATTGCAAAGGCTTCTACCAGCAACTAGGTGGATGAAGCAGCAATGCACAGAGAATTCCCACCTGGTAATGACTCCAGTGTGGAAGACTGTGAGGACCGCGCCCTGGATGATATGGAACAAGGTTGAAGGAGGATGTTTTCCCCTCCACTCAGTATTCTCTTTTACTTTATTATGATAAAAGTGTGTCCACAAAGCCATTCAATGTAACAGTGTATATCTCCACACTGCTATTACTGCTGAACCATGCCAGTACACTACCAGCTGCAACCACTAGGTGAATCATCATGCACTCTCAGCCAAGAATAAATGTCACCACCTCCTCCTCCTCCTTCTCCTCCATCCTGCCTATGCCAGACAATTTAACAGCATGGGCCTCCACTGTCATACTGCTGAAAAATGCCACTAAAAACTAGGCAGATGAGATAATGCTTGCTCGGAATAAGCGTCAATGCTGCCTCCTCCTCCGTTGTGCCTATAACCACTCCAGCCATGATGACACCACCACTTGGCAGTACCACCACATTGATGCAGCCATTTGAAACTAGCCAGCCCACTTGCTTGCCCTCTAGCCAGTCCTACAGCCAACCAGCTTATCAGGGCATCAGGACATCCGCTCCACCTCCATGGCCTGTCTTTATCTGCAGTGATGGTAAGTCATTTTCAATGGTGTTCCACAGTACTTACCCCTCGATTCCAGTCCTTGGCCTAAGCAGGCAGAGGATGAAAGGCCGCTGCCTTATGCAGAAATGACTTCATAATGATTTCCTGTCTTTACTTTTGTCTCCTGTAGGTTTCACCATCAAGACACCATCTGAGGCCAGAAATCAGGATAAATGGCTACAGCCAGCACCAACATGGCAAACATCACTGTACTGTACTGTACAGGTAAATATCATTACGATTTACTTTTCTGAATTGTTATGTTTTCTTCTCTTTTCACAGGTAAACATGGTTCCAGCACTAGCAGTGGACAAGTTTGAGACAAACTATTGAATAATGTTTACTTCCAGGCATACAGTTGGAGAGTAACTGTGTACATGGTATGGAAATTTCATTGGTGCAGAGATCACATTGGCCAAATGGGGGAAAATTGATTGCTCTGGTTTATTCTACAGGTCAGATGACATAGCTGAGAAAAGGACAGTTTGTCTTTATTCTTTTCATCACAGGTGATGCAGCTGAGAAAATAAGCTTCTCTTCATTCTTTTTATCACAGATAGGTGACACAGTTGAGGAAAGGACAGTTTCCTTTATTCTTTTCATCACAGATGGGTGACACAGTTGAGGAAAGGACAGTTTCCTTTATTCTTTTCATCACAAGTGGGTGACATAGCTGAGAAAATAAGCTTCTATTCATTCTTTCATCACAGGTGGGGGCACAACTGAGAAAAGACAGTTTGTCTTTATTTTTTCATCACAGGTAACGCAGCTGAGAAAAGGACAATTTCCCCATTTGGACGCATGAGCAACACTGTGCAGCAGCAGAGCAAAAGGCCTTCCACCTTATTTCAGAGTGACATTCCAATGTTCTTTTTTCCTTCCGTCTCCTGCAGGTTTCACCATCAGCACCCCATTTGCTGCCAGGAATCCCAATAAATGGCACCACCAGTGCCAACATGGCAAATATCACTAATGTACTTTTCACAGGTAAGCATGATTCCAGCACCAGCAGTGGTCAGTGGACAAATCTGGAGACAAATTAATTAATTGTTTCTATTGCAGGCGACAGCGTTGTACAGGAAGGAAGCAGCTAAGTAAGAGTACAATTACAGTGTCATCTGTGCAGGCATGGACAAAATGAATATATCTGTGTTTTCACAGTGGTTACAGGTAAGGGGAGTTCAATACAGGTACACCCCATGCAGCCACAAGCCACAATCACATTTGCACTTCAGTTAATAGTCTGAATCATCTTTTTTTTTCTTCACAGGTCTCCTGTGTTGCTGTATCATTCCTGACCTCAGCGCAGCTCCAGCAACCATCCATCGCCATGATAATCCATTGTCTCACCACACCTGCTCCTGGAGGCAGTCAGTCATGGACAACACAGCACAAGACACATGAGGAACATTACCTATAATTAGAGAAAGAATGACAGAGAACATTTACTCCAACATCTGCAAAACTTGTATGAGTGAGTTACCACCCAAAACCAAGAAAAGAAAACAAACCTTTCATAGTTGTTAAAACTGCTAAGTGCCAAACAAAGATACAGGCTGGACCCATGCAGCAAACAACCTGATTCACAACATTTCATACCAGAAAATTAGAGAAAATTAAGAAGGAATGGTTAGAACTGGTAATAAAGTGTTAACCCCTCCCCAAAAAACATACCTCATAGACTGGTTCTCAAAAGTGAAAATGTCACATTAAAGTAAAGGTCACATCACGTGTTCGTGTTCACAGCAGTAAGAGACAGGCAGATGCTGAAAAGTACCTGAAAAAAAAGACCGAAAAGAAACAGAAAACAATTACTGTAACATCTGCACATCTTTGCAAACTTAACCCCATGCTCGAAAAAGAAAACATACTCACCTTTCTGGTTGGAAAATGTGGTGAATGCCAACATCCATTTTGTAGTTATGAAGCTGCATGATGTCATCACCATACCTGAAAATTAATGGAAAAGCAGTACGAACATATTAGACTTCAGGTGGTAACAATAACAACCCCCTTAAAAGAAAGAAAAATGACTTACTTGGGAGGTATGTGGATGTGTGATATAGTAGCCACACATATAGGAGTACTTCACAGCAACCACAGCAACACACAGCAGCAGCAGCATCAGCACAGCAACATCTTCTTTAACTGTCGCCTCAACTCTGGACATCAAGACAGGACAAGATGGTTAACTTTTTTCTCGATTTCTCAAACACTTTTCACCACAATGTGTTCAGAGAACATCAGCAAGAGCAGCACCAGTAGTCCAGCACCCCATCAACTGCAGCAGCACCTTCTCATTACGTTTCTTATATATAAACATCACCATGACAATTTCTTCACACAGTATAATGAAAATTTCCTGCTCATCCTTCTCATCCATTTCTTGTCCTGGAAGCAGTTCTTCACTGTGGCCACCACTCGACATTTGAGGCTACTAGCACCAGGAGAAATGTTCATGACTACAACAAGAATTATGTTTCACTTATTGACTTCTCTGTCCAGTTGCAAACTGCTGTAAGAACAATACTTAGCATTAGGAAGGCAGTTTTCACTGTGGCCACCACTTGACATTTGTGGCTAGTAGCGTGAAGAAGAAATGTTCATGACTACAAGAATTATGTTTCACTTCTCAGGAAATTTTATGATGTCATCTTTCTCAACTTCTCTGAGCAGTTGCACAGCAACACGAGGCACCTAGCGGCAAGAAAGCAGTTTGCAACTTAGGCTACTACTTCACATTTGTGGCTAGCAGGGAAATCTTCAAGACACAGACAAGAATGACATTTTCATTCTCCTCTGGACACTTGCTTATGTCACTCTTTCTTGACTTCTCTTGGCAGTTGCACAGCACAGCAACAGGAGGCACCTAGCAGCAGGAAAGCAGTTTGGATTTGGGCCATTACTTAACATTTGTGTCTAGCAGGAGACATGTTAAGCACTAAAACAAGATTTAGGTTTAACTTCTCAGGAAAGTTGTTCATGTGTGATTCTTGTTGAATTCTCTGGGCAGTTGCACCAACTTGCACACCACTGCAACAACTTCACAGGATTTAGGATCAAGGAGTGTAGTGTCAAAATTTGCTGATGACACAAAGATCAGGGGTGACGTTAACTCATTAGAACAATATCAGATACTGAGTAATGATCTCAGACAGATTGAATACTGGGAAATTATTAATAAAATGAAATTTAATGAGTCTAAATATTCAGTTATACATTTTGGTTACAAAATCCCTATTTTCAATACAAACTGAATGATAAAACTCTAAAAAACGTCTACAAAGGAAAAGGATCTAGGAATCTGGATTAGCAAGGACCTTTCCTATGATCAAACCTCACAAACAACTAGAATAAATCAGTCTATTAAAAAAATCATCTGTAACAAGAGACAGTGATTGTTTACTGAAATTATACAACATTTATATAATTCCACACTTAGATTACGATTCACCTCTTTGGAATACCTACCACAAAAGGGATATTAATCTTATGGAAGAAAACACAAAGAAAGCTAACAAAATCAACTACAGGCCATAGACTGATTGCATATAATGATAGACTGATCAAATTAAAATTATTCAATCTGGAAAACAGAAGGAAAAGAGGGATTTATTACTAATGTACAAAATCTCGCAAAACCCAGTACTAATGAGACAATGTAGTATCATCTATAACCATAGAAACAATGACCTTAGATTACATAAAAAAAAACAGTTAATTGTACTAAGGTTAATACAGTGAAACAACATAATTTTTTCACTGTATGAACAGCTAGAATATGGAACTCCTACCAGCCATGTGGTACAAGCATCTACCTTTGAAACTTTATAAAAACTCCTAGACAAATTACTGTTACTAACAATTTTCAAACAATAAAACCTACTAAGAGTAGAAGGCAATTTAATGGGCTTATAGCCTACTTTGTCTATCTAAACCAAGTAATACACATAGCAGCAGGAAAGCAATTTTTAATGGGATACTACTTGACATTTGTGGCTGGCAGGAGACATCTTTTTTTCTCCTCCTAGCCCTTGACTGGCCAGAATTACAGTATGTTTAACTTCTCAGGAAAGTTGTTCATGTGCAGACTATAACAGGAAGAGTCAGGACAAGGGAATACAACATGAAGGAAAAATTCAGAGAAATGAAAATGAAAAAATGTGGGACTACAGGTTTTGGGAGGGAACATACAGATTAGAAAATTAGAAGTTAGAATTTTTATTTTCTATTTTATACTTCATTATTTTAATTATAAAAAATAATAAGACAATAACCATAACTTATAAAAATGAGAACAGTAACAAGCCAACAAATACAATAGCAAAAATGAAACAACTAGAGACATTCATCACCAGGCATTCAAAATCTGTCCCAAAGGCTGACAGTGCCCCTTTAACAAGCGGATAAGAAGATAGAAAATATATATGTATATTTTTTTTTTTACTTTATAGGGTTATTTTGTGCTTTTTTGGAGGGGACAATAAACTATGATACAGAGAGATAGAAAACAAAAACAAAATAAGAAAAAGTTACTCTCTGCCACTGGCACTGCCATCACCACTCCAGGATCTTAAGAATTTTTTCCTGGTTCTCTAACACTTTTACTGGTTCTCTAACATTTTCTGGATGTCCCTCTTTGCCTCAGTAATCTCATGGTGAAGGAGATCCACTTTGTCCCAAAGGATGGCCAGATCCACCTGTGTGACTACTGCTGCAGGGTCTGCTAGTGGTAGGGCTCCTTCAGCTGCAGTTGCTGCCAACTGCCATGATGGCTGTGAACTGCAAGTCCTCCTGCCATGCTGACTCACAGCATGATGGCTACCAGCACTCCGCCCACCATCACCTTCAACAACATCCCCCACTACTGCCTGCTGGACGCTACCTACACCAGCCTGGCTTGCCACTCAGCAGAGTGGTGCACATTCAAGTAGGTCCTTGCTCATCAGTGCCCAAGTGGCTTCCTTTCTTCCCCTGGTGTACAGTTCTCCCACATAGATTGTGCTTGATGACACTTGTCATCGCTGTCAATAGTAAAAATGACCTGACTGCCAAGGTCATTGGCTGGTGTAGGGGGCACCAAGGTTGTGGGGTGCTCTGCAGTGTGGGGCGGAGCTGCTGATGGTGGTGGAATGGGGTGGGTTGGCCACTGGGACCATAGGTGGTGGCTGCTGCTCCTCTGAGTGAGCATGCTCTAGTGCCACCTCAGAAGCAGCTTTACTCCCTCCACAGCTGGTGGTTGGGGGATGCCTGACTACCACCATGGAACACCTGTCTGTTCAGGTGACTCACTGCCCTCCTTGTGCTACCACATTGCTCACTGGGTCTCTCTGCCATTTGCAGAACTGAAAAAGTTTGAGAGAGAGCACTAGAGAAAGAGAGAGAGACACAGAGAGAGAGAGAGACAGACAGACAGACAGAAACACAGACAAAAACCCAAAACACTCAGAACTTAGGAAAAAATAAACTAAGCTCACACAACAGATAGGGTACAGAAAAATAAACTGAAGATTTCTTATAAAACTAATTTAAAACAAATTCAATTTGTTAAATTGTGGATATCTCTGGCATTGCCTCAGTCTGCTGCACTACAGTCAGCTACTGTAACACAACCACTATTCAGGAAATGAAACCAAATCAGTCACTTTCTGCCTGACTGGAGTGTCCCATGTGACCTGCAGAAAGTGAAACATGTGACAGAGTTGTTTGTTTTGCTAACTTCATCTTGACAAACTCAAGGCAAAGTTACAAAGCAAAGTTATAAGGCAAAGTGCCAACTTCACAAAATTTTCCACAGGGCAAATTTGGCTACTTCACTGGCAGAGTAAAACTTTGCTGCAGTTCTACTCAACATGAAACTAAGGCAGCTTATCCTGAAGGAAGAAAGTCTGTGAAGACTGTAAGAGAATAGCTGCATTCAGGCCAGAGGGAGAACAGAGCAGCTGTGAGGGACAGCAAGGCTAGAACTAAGAAAGTCAAGGAGGGACTGTAATCCAGGTTAGATGTAGGAACTGCAGACAATACCAAAGCCTTCTTTCAGTGTGTGTATGTGTGTGTATATATATATATATATATATATATATATATATATTTACATATATGTATATGTATATGTATATATATGTATATTTATACAGTATATATATATATATATATATATATATACTGAAAGAAGACGCTGGTATTGTCTGCAGCTCCTACATCTAACCTGGATTACAGTCCCTCCTTGACTTTCTTAGTTCTAGCCTTGTTGTCCCTCAGAGCTGCTCTGTTCTCCTCTGGCCTGAATGCAGCCATTCTTCTTTATATATATATATATATATATATATATATATATATATATATATATATATATATATATATATATATTTATACATATATATATACACATATATACATATATACATATACATATATATATATATATATATATATATATATATATATATATATATATAAATATATAGATATATGGAAAGGAGGTAACACAGATGACTGGGCCTCTGAAACATGGTAACTGGTATAGGAACCAGTGAGAAAGTTAGGGCAATTGCTGATATGCTGAATGAATATTTTGCTTCAGCATTCATCATAGGAGCCCATGCTGCAGAGATAGTGCTCATTAGGAGGGCATGTGGCATCAGGAGTAGCCATAAAGAGATTGTAGACATCACACCCACTTGGTAGCTGATGACCTTGCATAGATCAAACCAAGTTAGTCCCAAGGGTCTGACTAGGATACACCCCATGATTGTAGTGAAACTAAAACTGGTGCTGAAAGACTGGAAAGAGGCCATTGTGGTTACCATCTTCAAAAGTAGATGGTTCCACCAAGCTGGTTTGACAACAAAGTTGTTGAAGGATAGTACAATGACACTAATTTGCCATCGGCGACTGTATTACTTAGCAAATGTGTTGACCAACTGCCATGGCACTCCAAGCACTGGGGCACATTGGGCCTTTGTTTCTGAGGTTTGCCCCTGCATCCGTCATGTGGAGAGTTGTGCACCACGTACCCTGGATTTTTATATAATCAACTCCGGGGGTTACCGGGAGAGGGCAACACCAGTCTGGCATTGTAGCGGTGCTCCGACAACCTGTTTAAAACTGTGGGTGTTGAATTAGTTGTGTCACTGTACTGGATTTGGAGTAATGCCGTCACTGCGCTGTTGGCGTACTGAAATGGACAATGTCTGACCCTGTCAACTGCATATCAGCCAACTTGACTGTGTTGAACAAGGTCCTGGAAGCCATTATAAATGACAGAAAAATGAAGCACTTGGTTGAGGCCAAGGTTCTTGCCCTCTCTCTCTCTCTCTCTGCATGGCTTCAAGAGGGACCAATAATGCCAAACCAACTTGAGCACTTTCCACAAGAGGGGTGACCAAAGAGGGGACAGGGGCACAACCATAGCCATAGTCAGTTTGGACTTCAGCAAAGCCTTGTCACATGTGTGCATGACAAGTGTCTAGGCAAAGTACACCAGTGCAGTATACAGAAGGCACACATAAGGTGAATTGTTAAATGACTTGGGGACAAGAGGCAAAGGGCTGGGTGGATAGACACTGCCCAGTTTCAGGGAGAACTCAGTGGCATACTTCAGGGATTAGTGCTGGGGCTACTACCCTTTCACATTTTTTATCAACAATCTGGAATCTTGGGAGGGAGCCAAGATGGCCACAAGATAGACGTATGTGAGAGAACTCTTCAGGCAGAACTGGTTAAACAGTGACACAGCTTATGTAAATATAAGCATTTTTCATTGAAAAAGCTCTCTGATGTAAACCTGAAACTATAAGTATTTGACCATATAACAACCATACACTGAGTTTTCACAGATATTCTCTCCGTGGTTTACTGCCTACAAATGTACATGCTGCTGTTTCTGCCAATATCAAAGGATTTTATTGCGCTGCCAGGTGAGTAAACAGGCAAAACAAACAAAATTACTGAGTTTCAGTTGAGAACATGCTCAGAGTTATTACTGAAACTGCAGCTTACAACCATTAATCACCCCAACTCAATAAGATTGTCCTGTGCATAAGGACAAGGGAAAAAGTGACTATTCTCTCTGTCCTCTCTTGAAATGCTGACCTGGTTACTCATCTTGGGAACTGACAGCCTCCTTCTCAGATGGTATTAGTGATTTTGGCTGTTTATCACATCAGTATCAAACCCTACTTTATCTAGAAGTGTGGTTCAGAGACCCGTCTAGCTTCCAGTTTCTCCTTCTGCACAACTCAGTTCAACTGCTATATCCACTCACAACATTTCAAAGAGCCAAGCAATGATTTGAACCCTAGTGTTCAGGCTGTAAACCTCGGAACTCTGGTAAGAACTTCTCCAAATTTAGAAAAATAAAACACAGTATTGGCAGCATTGGCAGTAGAGTCAGCAGAAAGCAGTTCACTGTGCTCAGAAATGGAGTCTGAAGGACACAGGCTTTGAAATAGATGAGCACCCTAGTGACTCTTGGAGGAGTGTGGAAAAAATGGTTGAGGACAAGCATAAATATACGACTGATCATAAACCTGAGGAAAGTACTTCTCAAGTAAAAATCCATATGAGTTCACATGAGTAAACCATATCTTCCCTCAGGGCCTGCTGCGAGTGAATAATTGTCCGAGATGAAAGCTGGATTTGCCAAATCAACCAAATATTAAACACATTATACACTATTTAATCATGAACACCTGACTCTCAGTGCAACATTTGGTTCTATTTGCTTAGTTTGAATACACGCCCTGGAAAAATGGATGCACTGACTTTATGTCTGAAAGGGGTTGAGGGAAGAGTGAGTACTCAAGAAGATATGCTTAATCCTTTAATGTCTACCAAACAGTAAACAAAAAATTAGAGGCACTTAAGACTAAAACAGAGGACCACAAGACCCACAACAGATGAGGGAATTTAAATACTGGGGAATCCAGAGGAGATGACAGGGTCAGAGTCACTGGCATTCTTTGAGGATTTCATCTCTGAAGCTGTAAGGAGAAACCGTAATTCAAAAAGGATTGAACTGGTCTATATCCATAAGGTGGTGCTAAATCCAATTTACCAGGAGAAGCTACTGAGATTTGTACATGAAACCCCATTATTTCCAAGACAGGGAAAAGACTGTAAGCAAAGGCCAAATAGAAAGGGGCTCCACATTCCTGGAATGACACTTCAAGTATATCTTGATTTTGGACTGGAGGTTCTGGCAAAGGAAGCTCTTGCCTAATTTTGAATATGTTGAGAGAGCACAGTTCAAATTCTCTTTGATGCTACCAGCAAAGCTGTGTTCACCTCTAGAGTTCAACCTATTTCTTCCTTACTCTAAGTGAACCAGACTGGAAAATAAGAAAGATCTTGGAGAACTTAGGCTCAGGCACATTTTCATTGGATGCCTCTGCAGCTAGAAAAGAGCTAAGAACTTTAGCAGACAGACGGTCTCTTCAGCTCTCCGGGAAACAGGAATGATGCAAATATTTCTAATGGACAGCAGCATTAATGACCACAGAGGATAGAAGAACCAACAAAAATAAATGATCGGCAGATGTCATCTTCAGAAGACCCCATTGATCCAGAAGGCAACATGGCCAGCTTGACCAGTGGGATAGAAGACACTAGCTCAATGAACTCATAATCTTTGGCAGAAGAGGCAGAAACAACATAAGTTTGGAGTACTGAAACAGTAAATATATCACTGTCCAAGAAATGAAAATGTCTAACAAACAAAACATTTTTATAAATCGGTATACACATACAAATTGATATTTACTATACATAGTGTATCTTTATTTTTATTTTATTTATTTATTTTATTTTTGTTATTGGTGTAAGTAGTCTGGGGTTCCATGTCAATATAGTAAGAATTATTAAGCGAATGCAATTCAGGCAAAAACATTACATCGAATGCAATTACAGCGATTATACTTATCGTCGACTATATTTAATCACTATTTCGTTATTGTGCACTGTTACACTACAGCAACTATGCTACAGTCTACATATGTAGTGCACAGGCAACCTCCATTTTACACCTTCTGACCCCATAAACCCACCCACCTTTATCCCACATGTCCACCCATGTCAGGCAGGGGCTTTGCTCCCTGCACTCTCTCCATGCGTGAGGGTGGAGCCCCAAACCCACTATCTTTAATATTCCTACTCCATGATACACCCTGGATTCTGGGAAGGCTATATGTCTGATTGCCATAATGTTATGTGCTCATTTCATACACGCATTGTATGTTATAGTGGCTTAAATATGCCGGTTGCCAAATTCATGTTTGCTCATATAATGTTGCCAAATTGATTTGCTCAAATTCCTGCACTGCATTGATGTGATACTGTAGTCTGGAATACATTCCTTTTCTGCCATGAGCTGAGGTCCAAGCAAATTATTACAATGCAAAATACAAAGTTCAGAGTGTTTTAGGGCTTAAAATGCTATTGTCTTGGCCATTTCATCTGCTGTATGTTTTCACTCGGTTTGAGTTATTATAGCCCCATGCATCATTTTATGACACAGCTTGAGTCAAAGGGCCGATTTTCAAATGTCTTGTGGATGCGCAAACCTCTGGTGCACCAAACATATGGTGCAGGGGCTTACGGTATCCTTTGCACCGATCTAGATTTTCATTCAGTGTGCAAATTCCACAAGTTAGATCAGCTCCTCCTTGTCTAACTTGCACCATTTGAGGACCCTTTTATGGTGCTTTGCACAGAGGTTTGGTGCAAGCTGCTGAAAATTGTGAAAAATGTTGCAACTGCACCAAATGTACTAAACTTGAATGCAGTTGCATCAAAGGAGTTTAGCACAGATTACCACAAACATTGGGGTTGATGCAGGGCTTAGCGCAAGTCCTGCTTCAATCTTTGAAAATTTGGTCCAAAGTCTCTCCTCATACATCTCCTTTTGATGCAGCTGGCATCATTCACATTCCACTTGTCTTTTGACTCCGCTTTCGAGTCACTGTCGCCTCTTGCATTTGTGACTCAGCTTGCATCATTCTCTACACATGTGACATATTTTGAATGCAGTCACGATGGCGAGTGTAAGAGGGAGGGATTGGTAGGGGTTTAATTAAAGTTTATTTAATTTTTTCTGATTTTGACTTACTTGGGTCCAGAACTGAAGAAGGTGATACTAGAAATCTGAAAAAATTGAAAATTGAAAAATTACTGATAAATATTTTCAAAGATTATGTAGGATCAGGGAGAACAGGAGTTATGAGGGGAGGAACACAGATGGAAGTTATAAATACAGGTACAAGTTAATAAATGGTAAATGACCAGGGAGTGTCTGACAAAGTTTTCTCATATTTTCTTTATAGTTTGTTTCTCTACTTTTGCATTTATTTTATCCTTTGTTATAAGAGATGATGAACTTGAACTGATGATCTGGAAAGTGAAAGGGACCATAGCAAGACAAAATTAGGAAAATAATCAGTGAAGCACAAACAAACAGGCAAATTGTCTTATGCTTCAACAATCTCATGTTTTGAGGTAGATTTACGCTACCTATCTAATCTATTTAAGGGGTAAGTGTTTATGTACCATATACATCCACCATCAAAGTCATAGCAGTTATTATTGAAAGATACCTGTAATTATCTACAGTGGGGATCTATATCTATCTGTCTATCTGTGTGTCTGTCTGTCTATCTCTCTGTCTGTCTGTCTGTCTATCTATCTCTATTAATTGCAAAAAACTGTGTTAATGCAGACATTAGGGTTGAAAATGCATAAAGCGCTAAAGTAGGAAATGAAAAACCATTAGGTTTTGGGTCTCCAGAGTACTGCTGAATCAGTAGTGGGTCTTCTTTGGGTTGTCAACCCTAATGCCCACCCTCCTCCCACCCGTAGCCTCCTGTCCAAAGCACAAGGTACAGCTCCAAGCTAGTGCCTCATAGTGATACAGTATGGCCAACAGAATCTGTCATAGCTTTCTTCACATAGGGCTCTGTGAGCCTGTGTGAAGACATCACATCTAAGCTCCTTTGCACAGGGAAGGGGTGGGCATTAGAGTTGACAACCCCAAGAAGACGCCCACCACTAATTCAGCAATACTGCAGAGACACAAATCTCTAATGGTTTTTAATTTCCATGTTTTGTGCATTTTGTGTTCTTCAACCTAATGTCTGCATTAACACAGTTTTTGTAACTAATGTCCTTCTTTTTGATAGTTTTTATTTATTTATTTATTGGAACATCAGTTTAACAACCTTTGAGCCAGAGGCTCATTTACAAAAGGTACCTCGTCACAGAGAGGACAAAACAGTGCAATTGTATCACATCCACTTGTATAGTGGAATTGTATCTTCATTTGTGCCATTTAGATAAATACAGTACTGGAGATAGTCCTGACCCAGTGCATGGATCCAGCAGGCCTCGGTACACATGTCAATACTTTGTGGGAAGACCCACCACAGGATGTTGTATCAGCACCAAAACACTGCTCCATCCATTCCCAGACCAGGGTTTGTGCTACATGCTGCAGCACCTTTCCAATCAACTTTGTCCCATTAAACCAGCTCACTGAGTTCACACCTGAACTTAGGTCACTGTACAGTGAACGGCGTGATCCCCAGTGGCGCATCGGACATCCTGCAAACAATGTTATTTCATAAATTCTTTGCTTTTAATATTTTGACCCCTAATCTCAACATAGTCTTCTTATGACCCCACCTCATGAACCTGGTAGGTGAAAATTTTTGAAATCGTCTTCAGGCCCAATTAACAAAATTTCACTGCCAGTGCTCAGGAGGTGTAGTCCCAAAGGCATGTTGAAAATTTGGTGAAAAATTCCTACAAATTGCCACGTTATGAGAGAAGTTTAAAATGCCACTGAAATACATTAGACGGCATTTACCTGTATTCCTCAGTTCACGGTTCAGCAGTGAAGAGTGAAGACAAGTCTCCAGTCAAGAGAGGATTACACTGTTGGACCTTGGTTGTTAAGTATAGTAAGGGGGGTGGGGTGGTGGTTGCTCAGTGGGAGGATTGGGATGGGAGGGGATGGCAGCGATGACAAAGGACCATTTTCTTCCAGGTTACAAAAAAAGATGTTGCAGGATGGTTTTCTTTTTGCAGGAACAGTTATAATAAATCTACTTCAGTACACTAGGGTGGGCTCACCAGTGTCCCCCACTGCTGGAGGGCTCGTACATGTCAACACAGGGGTGGACCCCCAATGTTGGCAACTATACATAGCAACAGGCTTGTGGAAGGGGGTCATATTGACAACAGGAGAAAGGACCAACTGACTCCAGAGGTGGGCATCCCAGTGTTGGATTATACAAAAAGTATATAAGCTGGCACAGGGATTGGGTCCCCGGTGTGCAGATATAGTGGTAATGGCAGCAGAGCACAATCAACACAGTGGGTCAATAGTGACAGTAGCCCTGTTCCTGACACATGACACAGCAGGGATTGATATATGACAGACTCTCATGTTTGGTACCAAATAACAAATGACAGCTGTGAGGAATAGTGCAACCTGCCACTTGCTAATATTCAGTTATCTTCAGAACACTGATTTTTCAAACCGCATATGCTCACAAATGGAATATTTTTTCTTAAATAATTTACAAACTACTTATGTTTGGGACATAAAAAACACAAAGCACACACCTTGGGCCAACATCTATCAAACCTGAAAGTTTCAGGTTTCAAATCCTCATGTTAAGTTATTGATGAGCAAAAAGTCTTAATTTTGTGATTTTTGTGTTTTTTGCAGCTCTGTAACTTTGCCCCCATTGAACGGATCTTCATGAATGTGTCCGGATACAGAGATCCTGGAACCAGCACTGGCTGTGCAAGTTTCATGTAAATCAGTTGAACACAGGCAAAGATTAAGGCACAAAATTGGGGTTTGACATTAACATGCTTACTCAACCTTAATATACAGTACAGGCACTGCTGTGCTCTATAATAGTATACAGGCATAGTTGTGCCTGTATATTAGGTTTTGAGAAGCACCTTAATGTTAAACCCCAATGTTGCACTTTAATAACTTTGACCCCTTTCACAAGGTATTTCACTGTGATTCAAGATGGCGGCTGAGCTGAGCCAGCCTGAATACTGACTTTCACAATTCGTTTTGATGTGTTAATTTAAAAAAAATTCTTAGTTGATTTTGAGTTTTGTATTTATTTTTAGTTTGGACTACAGTAGCGTGAGAGTTTTGGGATGGGCTGTCAGTCTGGGCGATTGGCGGCTTTATGGAGCATTCTTCAGAGCTCTGTTCGGTCGTTTCCTGGAGCCCGCTTTTATTATTTGGAGTCCTGGAGATCCTGCATTTGTTTTTGGAATCCTGCATTTGTTTGTTTTCTGGCATTCTCCGTGGTGACTTTTTAATGGTTCTGACCTCCCGATTCCAGTGTGAGAGGCTAAGGAGTCGGGAGCTACTGGGAGGAGTACAGAAGTAAGAACAGTAAGATTCTGCGAAAGCTTTAACTATTTGCTCCAGTAAGTTTGTCTGATTTTTATTTTTAACTCTGCCTGGACTTCCGACATGGGAAGCTGTGTATTGAAGAGGAGCAACTGTGGAAAGATTTTATTCGGACACTGATTTTGTATTGTCTTTAGTGGCACTGTTTCTGTTTAATGATTTGAGAGTCTCCTTGGTCTGAGCGTGACGGGCTGTGTGAGATTGAAGGAGGCTTTTTAAAACTGGGATTTGAAACATTTGGTCATTGAGTGGATCCAAGGAAAGGGCGTGTTTCTTGTTGTTTTCTTCGTTTGCTCCCTGTTTCGAACCCAGTGGACCACAGGATTTAGAGTTGAATTTTTGGTCGGGAGTTCTGACTGTGGAGTGTCGGGGAAGGAAGAGAGGAAGAAGGACATGAGTGGTTGGCTCAGTTGTCCCGGGAGGTGGGTGCGGGTGCTGCTGTCTGTACCTGGGAGGGCCGGGAGTGCCTGCCAGTGGGTTGGTGTTCTCAGGGGCCTCCAGGTGGTGCCGAATAGCCTGGCAGAGGCCGGGCTGTTTCTGCATCCTAAGTGGGGGGCAGTTTGCATTTCCACGTCCTCCTGGGGTTCATTGGGTGAAGAGTGCTTCCTTCCAGATAGAATTTTTGAATGGTTGAATGCCAGGTCCATGAAGAAAATATATCGACTCTGAGACCCTATGAACTTTTGTTATGTGGGGCTTAAGATTAATGATTACTAAGTTCAAGGATTTTTTAGTTGGGGGCTTTTAATAGTACGATAGCTTCAGACCTATGTTTTTTATTTTATTTGTTTGCATGTTATTTTGCAGTGAGTGCTCAGATTGTTTTTTCCCTCACCTATGCTGTGAGAGGGTTGAAGGAGGGAATTCTTTGTGTTGGGCTAGTGAGAGTTCCCTTTATTTTTATTTTATATTTATTTATCTTTTAATAATTTATTTTATTGTTTTGTCTTTTATTTTTATTTTTATTATTTATTTTATGCGTTTTCTTTTGTATGGGTTTTGAGGATTAGTTTTGCTTAATTTGTGTATTTTGTTTTAGTTTTAGCAGTAATATGTGTTGGCCTGTAGGTTCCACGGGGTGTGCTATTCATCCGCCTTCTGCGCCTCCACCCTTTTATACTCCTCCTTTGCAATTTGAGATCCACCAGCTGTAGAGCACTGGGGATTGTCTGTGGAGAGTGGGGAGGGTGGGGTGGGTGAACAGGTGAGGATGAATGAGGTGGCCATCGATCTGGGTTATTAAGTCCAGAAGGCACCCTGGGGCAAAATGGAATTCAGACAGGGTTTCCCATGTCTGGTGCCCATACCTAAGGGCACTGCTGAATTTGTGGGCAGCTAGGTTGGACAACCTCCAGGTTTGTCCAAGTCGAGGCGTGTTATGCAATGCCAGGTCTGTTAGAATAAGACCACTATTATTGCGGATCTTGTTGGTTTAGCTGACCTGGCTTGCATCACGAGACCTGGCTGGATGAAAACTCTGGCCCCATATTGGAAGCATGGTTATGGCCGGTATTCGTGATACACCCAAGATCGGACTGCAGGAGGGGGGGTTACAGTCTGTTTCAAGACTAAATTGGGCCTCACGAATGTGGTAGTAGGTGAGGCTGAATCTTTTGAGAGCATAGTGTAGCAGATGTGGGCGTTCAAATCGTTCTCATCTACCGTCCACCGGAGATGGGAAACGTTTCTTACAGGAAGTAGCAGACTTCCTCGTCGATATGTCATTTGAGTCTCCCAGATTGATGGTTCTGGGTGACTTTAACACCTGGATCGAGACGAACTCTCACAGTTTGGAAACCACTTCCTCCAACTTATGTCTTCTTTGGGCCTTACATAGGTAGTTTCCACTGCTACACATAGATCTGGGCACTCTCTGATTTAGTCTTCCTCTTAGGGATTGACTCATCCGACATGGGGTGGAACCAGTCATGTGGTCTGACTACCACACCATGAGGTTCAATTTTGGCACCCCCTTAAAAGGCCTTCCTGTGGAGATGGTCAGGTACCGCCCATTGCGAAATGTTACATCTCAAGGCCTTGCTGCGGTCCTTGATCTCTCATCCCCTGTGTTGGCTAGCAGTAATCCAGGGGAACTAGTGTCGGCTTATAATACGGCCGTATGGTGGCCCTGGATTCTATTGCTCCTGTTCATGAGTGCCCCATCCTTTGCCCCAGGTCCCCTGGTTTGATGGGACACTGAGGGAGTTATGGAGACAGGGGCGAAGGTTAGAGCATTGCTGGCACAAGTCCGCCCATGATGCTGACCGCCTTAGATTGATGGAACATTATTCTGTCTATCAATCTGCAATCACCCATAAGAAGGCAGAATTTCTGTCCAGGAGATTGCAGTTGCACAGAATCGACCGCTCAGCTGTTTCGGATGGTGGACAGACTGTCAACCCAGCCTGTCTACAAGTCTGGAGAGCCTTCTCGCAAATGGAGTGTGAGGAGCTCACTCGGTTCTTTGCAAATAAGGTGGACAACATCACGGTGAGCTTGTGCCCAGCAATCTCTAAGGGTGAAGTTGTGGAACAATGCAAGCTCACAATGCCTAGTTTTTCTTGGGGTTCCTTTTGCCAACCGGAGGTCGTGGATATTATGAGGATCATCCATAGTGTGCGGCCTATGAGCTGTAGTTTAGATCCTGGACCAACTCCCATAATTTTGGGTTGTCTTGAGATCATTGGCCCAATTATGGTGCAGATAGTCTGGTGTTCTTAGAGTCAGGTGAGTTTCTAACTCCCTGAAAGAAGCAGTGGTTACACCTTTACTGAAGAAAGTTACTTTGGACCCAGACTGTTTTCAAACTACAGACTTATCTCTAACCTTCCCTTTTGGGGAAGGTTATTGAGAAGTTAGTGGCAGCCCAATTGGAAGACCATTTAACTATCCATAATAATTATGAATCCTTCCAGTCTGGTTTTCGGAAAGACATGGCACGAGACTGCGCTGGTTTGGGTGCTTAACGATCTTCTGAGGCGAGGATCAGAAGAGATGTTCTATTCTAGTTCTTCTTGATCTCTCATCAGCTTTTGACACTGTGGATCACCTGGTGTTGTTAGACGCCTGAGGCAAATATGTGGAATGTCGGGAACTGTTTTAAAATGGTTCACTTCATTCCTTACGGAAATCTGAGACAGTTGTGTCGGGGTTCATTCCTCCGTCAACTTCTTTGCTGTGTGGGGTGCCTCAGGGTTCAGTGCTGTCACCATGTTATTCACAGTGTATTTTCTGCCCTCGGAGACATTATAAGATGGTATGGGCTGAGGTTTCACTGCTATGCAGATGACACCCAGCTATACCTGTCTTTAGGCGCCTGACCAGGATGGAGCTCTCTCGTCATGTAACAACTGTCTGGAAGAAATCCGAGGATGGATGGATTCTAGTTGGTTGAAGTTGAACTCAGAGAAGACAGAGGTATTGGTGGTAGACCCTGGTGGTCAGATAATGAGGCCGAAGATGGCTCACCCTCTGGAATTTTTCTTGACGCATGTCACTTCCGATCTCGAGCGGTGCACAACCTGGGATTGTCCTAGATGATAGGCTGACCTTTCAATCTCAAGTGTCGGCCATTGTCAGGACTTCCTTTTATCACCTATAGGAACATTGCCAGGGTCGTCACCTTGTTCCATCTGACTCTTACCAACGCTGGTCCACGCCTTTGTGTCCTCGCAGTTGGACTACTGCAATGCCCTTTACTTTGGGCTTTCTGAGTTGAAATCCATCACCTTCAGCCAGTGCAGAGCGCTGCAGCCAGGGTGTTGACTGGGACAAGGAGATCCAATCATATCACCCGCGTACATGCGAACTGCACTGGTGTCAATACGGTGGTGGATCACCTTTAAAGTCATTTATTGACTTTTAAAGCCCTTCACGATCAGGGTCCAACCTATCTGAAAGAACTTCTGGTGTCTTACTGCCTCGGCCGATCGCTACTACTGGGTTGACGAGGGTTATTGTTAGGAGATTCCAAGAGGAGTTTAAAACTCTAGTAGTAGAGCTTTTTCTTATGTAGCTCCAACTCTTGGAATTCTCTGCCTTGCCAGTTAAGGGAGTGCACCTCCTTGGAGGTATTTAAGAAAATTTGAAACCTACTTAATGGAGCGCCTTCTTGACGATTAGTTGATATTTGAGTGTTAATATTATTTTTGGATAGTATGGATGGTTTTATTGTAGGTTTTAATATGTGATGCTGTTACGTGTTTACTGTATTTATATGTTTTATGTGATATTTTATATTGTGTTTTTGATTTGTAAGGCACTTTGAAATTTTGAAAGCGCTTTAAAAATAAAGTTCTTCTTCTTAATATTATAAGTGATTTACTTGAAATTTAAGCATAGAGAAGGTGACTGGATCTGGAAAATATTGTGGCAATCAATTCACCAGGGTGAATTTACAGAGGGCAACCCCTCAAAATTACATAAATGAAGATCCTTTTTGCTGATCTATAACTAAAAACTAGAAGGGTTTGAAACCTGAAACTTGCAGGTGTGATAGAGTTTGGCCTAAGGTGTATGCTTTTGTGGTGTTTAGCACACAAACTAAAGTAATTTTGTTAATGTGGTCATTTTATGAGAATGTGTTTGTGTATCAGGTGGCAGGGCTGTTTCCATGATGTGTGTGATGTTTTGCTGTGTTCATTCAGCAAGGATGGGGTTGCATGTCAATGCAGAGCCTCTCACCCTGCTGAACATTCTGTGCATGTGGATTTGTTTTTGTTTCTGCTGCCACCACCACTGGCTGCATGAGCAGCCTCCTTTATTTGAAATTGACACTGGGATGCCCAATCACAGGTGCCAGATAAATGTAGGAAATGCTGTAATACTTCAACACGGGTACACAACCCTGGTGCTGGTTCATCACCCTCCATTTTGTTCCCCATTTCAATCTGCTAACACCAGGGTGCCCAATCCCCAGTGTCAGTGTAATCCACCCACCAACCCAGAAGTCTGGGACACTAGGATGCCCACCCCACTGCCCCAAGAATGAAGTCAACACTGGGGTGCCCAATCCCCAGTATCAGAGAACCTGAAATAAATAAAACATAGCCATTTTTAACACCAGTTCATTAACGTGACAGGTTTTGTTTTTCAAATACTGGCCTAAAATGTGTTTTGCATCTGTGGTGCAAAATGACAATTCAGCTAGTATTTTATGTTACCCTGTCATATTCAGGAATGGGGGCATAAAAGACCATGTTGAAATTTTGAGATCACAATGTCACAAAAAGATGAAATAATGTTGTTTGTGGGGATGCCTGTTGGCCCAGTGGGGACCAAGTTGCCTTCCCATGTCAGTGACAAGAGTTTGAGTGTGAGCTCAATGAGCTGGCTGAATGGGCTAAGGCAAGGCCCTGTGGCATGCGGTGCCTGCCCCATCCCGGAGAGGGACAGAGAAGTGTTCTGGAATACACAACACCTTGTGGTGGGCTGGGGAACCTTCCCTCACAAGGTGTTGGCATGCATGTTGAGGCTTGATGAGCCCATGCACTGCGCCAGGACTATAAAGGCTTGCATGAATGAGGATATAATTCCAGTCATCAGACAAAAAGAGAAATGGGGCCTGAACATCTGCAGCAGCAGATCTAGAAATTTTTCAAGAGGGTAGTAGTTTTATTTAGGGACAGCACTTTCCCTGAAAAAGTTAAATGTTACCTTTGGGAGCTCAGATTAGGTTAAAACAGTTGCTTCCTGCTTGCCTATGGCCTGACCTAAGCGGGTAGTGGGTATGGAAACAGTTGTACAGTATATTGTATGTTGTTTGTCTTACCTGTTGATGGCTGTCTGCAGAGGCTTCTGTAATTTTATCCTTTTGCTGCTTGGTGGGCTATGTGGAGAGTTAGGATTGGAAATCCAACACCACATTTTCCTACTTTGTGTCATTAAGTTGAACCCTAAGTGGTGCATTAACACAGTTTTTGCATAGAATGTTCTTTCTTAATGAGACAGTGGAATCATATCCTCATTCGACCTGCATGAACAGATGTAGAGCTACAGGGCCCTCTGGGCCCTATGACAAGGGAAGACTCCATCTGACTATGGAAATGCAGGGACCTGCAGACCCTGCACTTTCATGCAGTAATGGATGTTGAGAATTCAATGGGGCTTTCTGGTGGGCTGTGAAAGTGCTGCACCATTTGGGGCCTGCACGTCCATGTGGCTACAGATACAAATGCATTGGGCAAATAGTTGCTCTGTCATCAGAAGCACAGGACCCTCTGGCACCCACGGGTGCAGAGGTACAGAGCCCATGCCAAGATAAGAATTCTTTACTATGTTATACCTGGACCCATACGGGCAATCCTGCACCTTCCTTCCCAGGCTGGAGAGTGGTGTTGCATGACAGCACCGTCCCTCCAGCCTCATCTGATTAAGCTGACTCACTGAACTTGCCCTCAAATCAGCTCACTGACATAGGATCACAAAGCACTACCCACTAGGAAAGTCTGGCACTACTTACAATTGTTTCTTGATAATTATTATGTATTTTGAATTTGATCCTAAATTTTCAAGATAGCTATGTTATGACTTCCCTTATTATCATGGTATGTGGCATTTGTAGCATAGTGTCTGAAACATCATTTTACACCACATATGTGAAAACATGTCTCATCCAGCATTTGAAATGACATCTCTTAAGTTTATCCATTCATTCATCCATCTCATCTATCTCTATCTCTATCTCTCTCTATCTCTCTATATCTCTCTCTCTCTATCTCTCTATCTCTGTCTCTCTGTCTCTCTCTATCTATCTATCCATACCCAGCTGGCAGATTCATTATATTGAACTATGCAGGGTTGGTGTTGCATTTAGGCTTATAAATGTGTATGCTCCTAATGAGGAGGATATATCCTTATTTATTTATTTATTTATTTGTTTATTTATTTATTTTGTAAATTTGTTCTTTGAAGATTTCTTAGTTTCCAACTAGTTACTGTATGTTCTGGATGGTAATTTTACTGTAACCTTGGAGGCTTTAGATAGGTCACAGGGCATATAAAAAAAGTTGTCCTTCTTATTAAAGGTTTCATGAAGGAACTGGCACTAATTGACCCCCATATCATCTCAAATATCTTAACCTCCAGATGTTCATTTTTCTCCCAGTATATCAGCAGGATTCACAAAGGGATGTGCTTAATGCATCAGAGATGCACCGGGCATCCCTGACATGCACCCAAAGGCGATTCTGGCAGGGGCCGATGCACTGGCACAAACCCGATGCACAGAGCATCACAGATGCACCACATACCACCAGTAATAACATGCAGCACATCTTGAGAGGCTGTGAATGGGGCGTGCCCATGGCTACCAGGCGCAACCTCATTCACAGCCTAGTCTGTGGCACATCCCTAGGGAAAGTCCGGGATGTGCCACAGAAAAATAAGTCTAGAAAATCTAGACTTTGAGTGGGTGACCACCCACAGGCAGGCTGCCATACTGCAGGCATCAGCATGGCAGCATGCCCACCCTGGCAGAGTCCTGTGTCTCGCCCACCTCAAGTCCCTGTAATCAACTGCTCCCAGCGTGGTATGCATGAATTAACCCCCTGCTCCAAGCTCCCATAGAATGCTGCTCCTGGCAGCAGTGAAAGAACTGCAGAACCCCTGCCCCAAGGCCCTGAAAATGCCACTCCAAGCAGCGGTGACAGAACTGCAGAACCCCCACCCCAAGACCACAGAGAATGCTGCTCCCAGCGGTAGTAATAGAAATGCAGAACCCCCTCCCAATCCCCGGTAAAGCCACCCACTGCAGCGGTGGCAACAGAAATGCTGTACCCCTCCCAGTCTCAAGACCCCATTGAGGCCACTCTCTGCAGCAGCTGTCTGTTACAGAACAACCCCCAGGCACCCCAACCCCCCCTCTCCCCCACCCCAGCAGGGTCCCACTGTTGGCGGGCAGCTTCAGCCCTTGCACACCTGCCACAGCCGCCACTGACCAGAGCTGTCTGACAATGACAGCTACTGTATAACCTAAAGCCGATGGCATTGGGTTGAATGGTAGCTGTCATTGTCAGACAGCTCTGCTGGTGGGCGGCTATGGTGGTGTGCTAATAGGCTGAGCTGCCTGCCAACAGTGGGACCCTGCTGGGGTGGGGGAGAGGTGGGTTGGGTGCTTGGGGGTTTTGTTCCATAATGGATGACTGCCATGGACAGCAGCTTCAACAGGGGCTTGGGGCTGGGAAAGGGCAGCATTTCTGTTACCACCACCTGTGGTGGGCAGCTTTACCAGGGGCTTGGGAGGGGTTCTGTATTTCTACATTGCCGCTGGGAGCGTGCATTCTACAGGGTCTTGGGTGGGGGTTCTGCAGTTCTTTTTACCACCACAGGAGCAGTATTTACTGGGGACTTGGGGCGGGCTTATGCGCTGGGGGTCTACTGTTCGCACATTCTGCCAGGGCATCCCTGTAGGCGATGCAAAATGGGGCCATAATGGCATGCTAATGGCCCCATTGCACCATGCATGCCTAATGGCCTCATTTGCATGCCCCTGGCTGCGGATCACATTTTTGGGTGCAGGGCATCCTGAGATGCCCTGCCCCAAAGGGTTCACAGGCTGACATGGGGGATGGGCTGAAGCAGCCTGGGATGCCCTGGCGCATCCTGGGCGGGGTACACTTGTGCTATTCACAGTGGGATGCACCGGGGCATCTCCTGTGCCTCCTCTGTGAATCGCCCATTTTGCACTCAGTGCATCTCCTCTGTGCGAGCAGTCGAGATGCACTGAGCGCATCTTCTTTGTGAATCCTGCCCATAAGTCTTATTCTCATATCAGTTTCATATTAGTATCTGATAGTCTCTTCAGTACAGTACTCTTAAAAATGTATCCTAGGGATCCATTAGGGAATCAGATACTGCCCCAATATTCATAGCTTTTGAATTAGCCCTGGTCAGAAAATATTTTTATGTAATTTTGTTCTTCCTTTTGAGGTGCAGAATTTTATAAAAAAAGTACAAAAGAAATCAATATATTTTAGGACTTAAACATGAAGGAAGATACCTCCTTAAATATTGTTTTGTATGGCTTAATGGCATACCTTAGAGACCTTACTACAGCATATAGCTCATTTTGTGAAAAGGAAGCAACAGTAACTGAGACAATTGGAGCATAGGTTGTGTGCAGCCTAGACAAACCATACAAATAGAGGAAGAGAGGAAGATCTAATCAGGACCCTACTTGTAAGTGAGCTTTACAACCAAGAGGCTGAGAAACAAGTGGAGAGGGAAATGACAAGGGCAAATCCAAGTACTAATTATTTAGCGATAAACTGGATAAACTTTTAGCTTATTAACTTAGATGTGAACAAAACTGTAAAAGAATAACATATAAAAGACAATTAGTATCAGACTAATTATGACCCAGAAGACATTAGTGCAATTTTTCAAGATTATTATTAAAAATTCTACATTCCCAAAGCAGAGGTGTCAGACACAGAGGCAAAGGCCTTTCTCAATAATTTGCAACTCTCACAATTATCTGAAGAGGATAGCAAGTTACTAAACAAAGAAATAATCCTTGAAGAGATTTCTGAGATGCTAGAGAAAAGACCACCTTGATGCCAAATCCCTGACCCAGACAGCTAAACAAATACATTCTACAAAACTCTATCTGATAATATACTGTAACCAATCAGAACCCTCTGTGGCAGAACACACTGGTTGTGCATATAGTTGCTCATCCTGCATTTTTACAGTGTACAGTACTGTGTGAAATATGCATTTGTGAGTTCTTTTGCTTTCAAAATGAAACTAACTCATGCAGTCTCTAGAGGTTCTAGAATGCTGTTCTACCACACTAGAGTAGAATTATGATCCATGACCTTTGAACTGTGGCACAACAGCATTTTGAAAGGGATGGAATTCTATAGAGAACAACACTCAATATACACTAGAAATCGTTTATGTTATTTATGCGATCACAGCAGGGCTGTGTCTTTCCCCTGTCATTTAGTAAAATGATAATTTCCTCTTATGTAACAAAGATAACAACCTGCATTGTGCAGTTCTTACCACCCAGTATCTTTATTTAACTTACAGTAGACTATAAAATCTTGACAAAAGTATTAGCTAAAAGACTGATCAAAGTAGTAGATAAAATTGCACATGAAGATCAGTGTGGCAGAAGAGGGACAGGGAGAGGGCAGATAGCAGATCCCACCCTTCCTCTCGCAATTTGTTGTAGGAACAGAGCTCTGAGGGACACTCACTGCTGCTCCAGCTTTACTGGTCTCCACCGCTAGCTTGACATCGAGGGATCACCAGCAGAAACTTGCCGATGCACTGTGAGAGGAGATCTCTAGCAGGAATTCACCATATGCCTGGACTGAAAGGGTGGAACCACAGGAGACACCTCACCTCTGTTGCTGAATCCACGGTTGAACATACCACCGCTTCTGAGCACCGAATGGCTCCCCAAATTAGGACAGGGCATGCTCACGGGACTACAAAATAACATCTGTAAGTAAGTTATTGTCTGTCTGCTGCTAGAAGCTGTGTTCTTGAGGGCAATACTACACCGTATGTGTGCTTTATTACGGGTTCTGATATTACAACTGAAAGTATTCTATTTCAATGGGATTGTATTAGCTACGCCTGGACTGTATTCTTAAGAATAATAATAAATAATAAACTTTATTTATAGAGCACAATATCTAAAACCAACGACTGTACAGATCTTTAAAACAGTTTAAAACAAATTAAAACTGAAACCAACCAATTCCGATCAGTAAGCTATAAATACAAACGGAAGCAGGATATTATGTGGAGTGACAAAAGGCCTGGCAGAACAAATAGGTCTTCAAAGCTTCTTAAAGCTCTCCATGGTCTGGCATCTCGAATCTGATGAGGTAGAGAATTCCACAGGGGCTATGAACATAAAAACATGGGAACCAGAGGTTTTCAACCATACCCTGGGAATCCCTAGCAATCCCTCTTCAGCTGAGTGGGTGGGCAGCTTGGACAGTAAGGGCTCAGGACCTCTTGCAGGTAGCTCAGACCCTGTCCATGCAGGGCTTTAAAGGTCAGAAGACTGACCTTGAAGGTGATCCACCACTGAACAGGCAGCCAGTGCAGTTCGAGCAGCACAGGAGTGATGTGGATTAAGAAAGGTACTGCATTAATTCTTTAAAGTCCTTTAGCAGCTGCACTACCTATAGCTGTTTGAACTACTGGTAGCAGCCTTTTACATTGGGGTGTACTGCATTGGGCTGCTCTAATCTGTGTTGGCTACTTGTTCTTCTTTTTCCACAGGCTTACACACACACACTCACCTTTAATTTCATCTAAGGGTGCTGTGGTAGGCGGTGTCTGTTGGAGCCACTGACAAAAGCTGATTGTTTTTTCTCCAGGTACCTCTGCTGATTCACTGAAAGGGAAGTACTCCCCGTACCCCATTCCCACCCACCCGTGCTCATCCACATATATAGCCCCTGACCCCCATATCCTTCCTGCAAGAGTAAGGGAGGGGCAGGAGTAACTGTTAATCTACCAGTATATAAAAACACACATATCAAAACAGTCTTTATGTTCTTTTCTCTTCACTGACTTTTGTCCACACATTGCTCAAAATGACTCTCGGCTGGGAGTCTCAATATATTAAGGCTAACTCCCACCAGCTATGGACTTTGTAAACTGCAACAACTGTGGAACACGCTCACCAGGCATTTGTCCTGATGGTGGGCACTGTCCTGCATGCTTTGCCATCAAGGACCTAAGGCCTCAGCCCAGGCAGCATGGACTGAGATACACTACTTCTGCAAAAACTCCATCAGTATTTAAAGGCAATAATACAACATCAACAATCTGAAAACCACCACGCAGCCACCCCTACCCCAAAGGACGAACCAACTTGGGGCTGGCTAATAGTGGAAACTCGTAAGATGAATCCTAAACCCATAATGAAGGAGGGAAGCAAACCTATATACATGTCAAATAAATACACACCACTATCCTCCAGGACTATTAAAATGGCTGGCATTGAGAGCAGTAGGAACCCAACGATCACAAGGAAGTGCTCCCACCAAAAAATCACTAAAAAACCTGTACTGATAATCAGAGACTCTATGATAAGGGGAGTAGATTCTAAACCCAGCATTATGACCAGGCTAGAGTTAGATCCGCTACCTCCTGGCACATCAGCATGGAGGACATGGACCACATCGAGAAAATTGTACGCAGTGTGGAACATGACATGCGGTCATCCTCCACATAGGTACAAATGACATAGCCAGTCGGTCCATGGAAGAAATAAATAAAATCTTACCAGGCTAGGCAACAAACTAGCTTCTCTTCATTCAGTGTCTCTTTCTGAGAGATTCTGCCTGTCTGGGAAAGGGGCAGGCAGAAGATCGGAGAGAAGAACATCGCCTCACTTAACTGCTGTCTGGAAAACTGGTACAAAGAAAAAGGGCTTCACTTTGTGGAAAACTGGAGAACTTTCTGGGAAAGGAGTTCTTACATTTGACTCCTGAACCTCACAAATTAGGGGACTCGCACTGGACAGAAGTTCGAATCCGTGTTGGTCAGTTAAACCTAATGAAGTGGGAGGAGCTAACAGGCAACCTTCACATCATGAGGGCTGCCAACCACCCCTCCCCCTTTAAATAGTTCAGCACCTGGATACCATAAAGAACTCAACAGCTGTGACAATAATGAAACTGCCCAGTCTGATCCGCTAGGAGATGCAAAAAGCAATTAAGACACAAAAATGCAAACAGAACAGGGTAATTATACACAGCACAAGGACTACTAGGGTGGAAGGCTATGTGCATCAGTGCTTGTAGTCTACCAAACAAAATCCCTGAACTCACAGCCATGAGGCAGAGGCACAACTGGACTAGGGTTGCAGTTACAGAAACTTGGTTCACCATGAGCCACACCTGGGATGTTACTATTCCAGGTTACACACTTTTCAGAAAAGACCATGAGGGAAAGAAGGGGGCTTTGTATGTAAAGGAGGAATCTGTGCAATGGAGATCCAGGGAAGTACAGTAAAGCAGAAGCTCATATGGGTCACCCTGGGAGCTGAAGAAAAAAGGCCCCATTTGGGTAGAAGTTATTTACAGACCTCCAACCCAGCAGTAGACCAGGGTGGGGCAGTGGACATGGTTTACCTGACATCAGCAAGGCCTTTGACACCATTACCCACAGGAGACTAGCTTACAAACTAGACACACAGGAGTCGGACGGAAGATAGTAAACTGGATTAGAAACTGGCTTTGGAATAGGACCCTGAGAATTTTGGTCAATGGGTCATTATCAAGGGAGGAAGTGTGATCAGTGGTTGTTCCACAAGGGTCAGAAGGTCCTGTCCTCTTCAACATATTCATCAATGACATCACAGATGAACTGAGGGAAGGTTTGTCTGTTCGCAGACAATACAAGGTTGTGCAACAGGGTGGACACAAAACAGGAAGCCTTAGATATGGAAGCTGACCTAAGGAGACTGGAAGAATGGTCCAGGAATTGGCAGTTAACATTTAACACCATGAAGTGTAGGTAATGCACCTGGGAAAGCAGAACCCAGGAAAAGTACATACTGGAAGGGCATCAATTAGAGAAGACAAAGATAGAATGGGATCTAGGAGTAATCATTACTGATGACTTAAAGGTAGGAAAACAATGTGAAAAGCAGAGCAGAAGGAAAGTGGCATCCTTGGATGCATAAGCGGGGTATTACAAGCTGAAAGCAGGAGGTAATCATGCAACTCTACAGATCTTTGGTGAGGCCACACCTGGAGTGCTGTGTGCAGTTCTGGAGGTCTAACCTGAAAAGGACATTGATCATTTTGGAGATGGTGCAGAGAAGGTTACAAAGATAGTGCAGGGCTGCACCATGAACCATACGAGACAAGATTCAAAGAATTGAATTTATTCTCTGGAACAGAGAAGAAACAGAGCTGGCTTGGTAGAAACATTTAAATACTGTATGTCAAGGGAATTAACACAACTCAGAAAGAAAACTTCTAACAGGAAACAGGGCAGCGTGATACAAGAGGGCACAACTTGTGTCTGTGGAGGCAAGTTTAAAAGCAACTCTAGAAAGTACTTTTTCACTGAGCGAGTGATAGATCCATGGAACAGCCTGCTACCAGAGATGGTGGCATCAAAGACAGTAAGAGAATTCAAGCTCACTTGGGACAGGCAAAACAGGCAGGTTAGAAAGAAAATAAAACTGGGGTAGCCACCATGGGCAGACTAGCTGTATCACACAGTCCCCATCTGCTGACACTTTTCTTATGTTCTTATTAAATATGTTTCATTACAGGCAGAAAACTTAAATCTAATATCAGAAGGATGGAGGTCTAAGTCAATTTGCTCCTGCGTTTTGGCTCCCGGTCAACTCACTCGTGACTATCCGCTCCTTCGTCAATTCACTCCCGCAGTTCTCGCTCCCGACAACCTGCTCCTACTCCCACTCCCAATCCTCTGCACACCACAGTTTACCCAATCCCTTGTATTCTTGAATGTTGCGTCCATTCCACTTACCTTGGTACTTGGCACTTATGCAATAACAGTGTCTATCAGTGCAACCAGAATATCTGGTCAGCTATAAAGCTGCCTAGTGAAATGCAGCACGGTTTCTATTATTGTGTACTGTCAGTCAGCATCATGGAAGGAAAGTTTATTCTGTCTGAACGTAACAAAAAGAAGCTGGTGGACACAAACAACTATATTTACATCCATCATAAACGGGGATATAATGGAAAGGCAATTTGGCAATGTGAACTCGCTGTGAAAAAGATAAAACATGCAATGCCAGGATTCATACTGTGAGTTATGATGACCCAATCATTATTTCCACATTTAATGAGCACTCATGCTCTGAGGGTATCACACTGTTTTAAGTACTGACAACACGATGTGGCATTGGATTTTAAAAAGAAGTACATTTTGATTTTTAATTATTACCTTAAATAAAGATTATGTTTTCAAAAGGATTGGTATGGCTACTTCAGGACTGGCAGTTTTCTATGCCAGGAGATCATATGACTCATTACCATGGTGACACTACCAAATAAAACTGTATCACATGACTCTTCTTGTGTCACATGACCCATTGATCTGGTGATGCATGATCACGAGCTGGTAAATATATACTTTTTTCATATTTAACATTGTTTGAATTTGAAAGGAGGATTTAAAACATACTATTGTGTTAGTGGTGTAAGATGTTAAAGTTTCGGATGCAGACACATGAATTTGAACTGTTTACGCCACATGAATTTGATGAGTGCATGTATTGCATGAAACTACACTGAAAGGGAGATTTAAAACAGGAGAGAGCGAATTAACTGGGAGTGGATGCAACAGGAGCAAAACAATGGGGCGTAATTGTCAGGAGCACATTTTCCGGGAGTGAATTGATGGGAGGAATTGACATGCTCCCCAAGGATGCGAACATTGTAGAAAAGAACACACAGAAGGACATAGTCCTGTTGGCATTTGATGCCGAGAAGTTATTCAACTAGAAAGACAGGTGTTTTCCCAAGATAACACTCTATAATTTGTTTTAAGGGTCAGGTCATAAATTTGGGTAAATCTGATCTATAATTCACCATCTGCTAGAATCAAGAACCTCTAAAATTACTAAACATAATATCACACAAAATTACTAAAGGGTACAACACAGGAATGCCCCTTTCCTCTCTTCTGTTCTCTTTGTTTATTGAACCCTAGCAATTGCCATCAGAAGTAACCAAGACATTACAGAATCAGGATTGAGATAAATAATATGTCACATTATCTCTCAGTGCTGATGATACTCTAGTCTATCAAGGAAAACACAAAGTTGAATAACAAATACTTACTTTTTAATTAGCAAATCTGACAATATCTCTGGTTAAAAAATGATATACATGCATGGTAATATCTGGGGTTCTAGTAAATAGTCACTGAGAAAAGGGTTATGGTACCAAGGAGAAGGGAGGTTCCATAACAGCAATCAGGGCAGACAGAAGCAGAGCAGAAAGGAATTATGTTGGGAGTGGTGTAGTGCAATGGATATGCAGCAGCAATCTTCAGAAGGACTTTCTGGGAACTGTGGTGTGCCCTATCTGCAGGCATCTCTTTGGGCTGGGGAGGAGAATGCCAGCCTCCAGGCTGAGTTGGATAGGTTTCAGGCAATCTCTCCCCCACCCAGGGGCCTCCAGATCTGCACCAACTACCTAAAAGGTGGACCAGCAACAGGAATGGGTGGACTACAGTTCAATCAGGGAGGGTGAGGTGGGTGGATCAAAGTGCGTTCCCCCACCTGGTGCAATCAAGAACCCTATACAGTTTTTGGAGGAGCAGGACATTTCCACAGTGTCACCCAAATTTGCGATCAAGGGGATCGTGGGTTTTTCACAAGAAAGCCCCACAGGCAATGGTAGGAGGACCCCAAAAGAAGAGGAAGCTTCTCTCAGTGGGGGACTCTATAGTGTGGGGAGGTATTTGGGGTCAGGTACAGTGGAGGAAAGAAAGGTAAAGTGTCTTCCAGGAAGTACATCTCGGGGATGGGGAGAGGTTCTCAGAATCACTATGGCAGTATCAAGGAGGGTGCTTGATGTCATTGTCCATCTGAGGACAAATGACCTGTCTAGGGATGAGGAAGAGTTAGAAAGGTGCATGGAGAGTTCAGGAGTTCGAGAGGGCCTTGGGCAGGTAGCAAGCTCTGTGACCTTCTTGGAGGTGCTGCCTGTCCATGACAAGGGGAGAAGAAACCTCTGCACCAGGAACATCAATGCTTGGCTGGAGAACTGGTCAGATAGAAGGGTTCAGGCTTCATTGGGGACTGAGGACCCACTGGAAGAATGTGGACCTGGTTAAGGGTGACGGCCTACATCCATCCAGGGAGAGGATCGTTGTTCAGGTGAACAGTTTAAATGCTTCATTGGCAAGATTTAAACTAGCTGGGGTGGGGGTGGCAGAAGGAAGCAGGGGAATCAAACTGCCCATCCCCACAGAATAGTGCAGACAACATGGAGGACCGTGAAGATATGATATCGCCAGAGGTAACGGAACTCATAAAGGGGAGAACAGAGGAGGACAGAGGAAGTGGGTTAAAAACAGGAAGGACAAGCAGAGGAGGAAAAAGGCAAAAGGGCAATAATAAAAGAAGAAATGGCAAAACATGGAAGGCCATGTATACTAATGCCCACAGTCTAGGAAATACAGTAAAATCCAGACCTGGTGGCCTTGATGACGGAGGCTGACCTGGACATTATGGTTATTATGGAGATGTGGTATACTGACTGAATATAGCAATACCAGGTTTTACTCTGTTTAGAGAGACAGGAAAGAAAAAAAGGGGGTTGGCTCTTTACGTCAGAGAGGGTATTAAAGTGATTGAGATACAGGAATTCAGGGGGGAGAAGTACTGTGGGTCACCCTTGAGAAGGACAATGGCACAGCTATTCACACAGGCATGATATACATACCTCCAGAAGAGGGCAGGAAGTGGACAGGGTTCTAGTGGAATCCATCCACATGATGGCAGCCATAGGGGGGTGCTGCTGGTAGGTGATTTCAATCTGCCTGATGTGGATTGGTGCATTCCAGCTGCTACCTCAATCAGGAGCAGAGACATCCTGTACTCCATGTAAGGGGCAGGCCTCAGGCAGCTAGTGCTAGAGCCCACCTGAGAGGGTGCAGTTTTGAAGCTGGTACTCACCAACTGGGACAGAATTGCAGAAGTCAGGGTGGTGGACACCTGGGATCCAGTGATCATCGCACAATGTGTTTCAGTATGAGTACAGTGGCAGAGTCAAGCCACACAAAGGCAAGGGTCCTGGATTTCAGGAGGGTGGACTTTACTATGACAGGGAGATGTTTCAAAAATGCCCTGGCAAGGAGGGACAATTGAAGGGGGGAATTGAAGAGCAGTGGGCCTATCTGAAAGGAGCCACAGTGGAGGATACAAACCTGTGCATTAGGCAAGTAAACAAGGGCAAGAGAAAGAGAAACCACTATGGTTCTCAAAGGAAGAGGCTGAGAAGGTAAGGGTGAAAAAGATGGCTTTCAGGAAATACAAGGAAACACAGAAAGGGAGGACCAAGTAGTGTGCCTGGATAAAGAAAGGAAGGTAGGGAAAACAGTCAGGAGCACAAAGGCACAAACAGAGGAAAAATAGCACAGGAAGTTGAAAGGGACAAGATTTTTATAGGTATATTAGTAATAGGAGAAAACCAGGCATGGGATTGGAAGGCTTAAAGGGGAGAAGGGGAGGTGTGTGAGGGGACCTGGAAAAGCATCAATACTGAACAAATATTTTGTTCTATATTCACAACTGAAAGAGAAGAGGAGGGACCAGTAAGGCAACATGAGCAAATATGGGAGGAAGGTGGACACCAGTCCATTTATGAAAGACAGAGTCCAAAAAGTACTCACAAAACTGAAAGTGGACAAGGCAATGGAACTGGATGGGCTACATCCTAGAATATTAAGGAACTATGGGAGGTGCTGGCAGCACCACTGGCAGCCCTGTTCAATGAATCACTTGATATGGGAGTGGTTCCAGAGGACTGGAGGAGGGCAGATGCAGTCCCTCATCACAAAAGTGGGAGTAGGGAGGAAGCTGAAACTATAGACCAGTCAGCCTCACTTCAGTAGTGGGGAAAATTATGGAGTCACTACTTAAAGAAAGGGTTGTGGAACATCTTGAATCCTGTGAGCACAGGATCTGAGACAGCATGAATTCACAGAGGGAATGTCATGTCAAACAAATCTAATTGATTTCTTTGACTGGGCGATGAGGGAAGTGGATCAGGTGGGAGCAGTGGATGTGGCCTACCTGGATTTCAATAAGGCCTTCGATTCTGTTAAACAGAGAAGACTTGTGAATAAGCTGGGCAGCCTGAGAGCGGGCCACAAGGTGGTAAACTGGGTTAGGAACTGATTGAGTGATAGAAGACAGAGGGTGGTGGTAACGGAGCTCAATCTGAGGAAAGGAGGGTGACTAGCAGGGTGCCTCTGGGATCAGTTCTGGGGTCAGTCCTGTTTAATGCCTGCATAAGTGACATTGGGGAGGACTGGAGGGGAAAGTGTGCCTCTTTGCAGATGACATTAAGATCTGCAACAGGGTGGACACTCCAGGAGAGGTGAAAAAATGAGGAGGAGCCTAGGTAAACTGGAGAAATGGCCTAGAATGTGGCAGCTGAGATTCAATGGGAAAAGTGCACAATCATGCATGAGAGGTGCAAGAACCCAGGAGAGGATTACATGATGGTGGGGGAGATGCTTACAGTCATCAAACAGGAAAGGGATTTGGAGATAATCATATCTGATTACCTAAAGCCAGCAAAACAATGTGACAGGGCTGTAGGAGAGTCAGTGGGATGCTGGGATATATAGGCAGAAGTATCACCAGCAGAAGAAAAGAGGTGGTGATGCCACTGTGCAGGTCATTGGTGAGGTCTTATTTGGAGTACTGTGTTCAGTTCTGAGGCTGCATCTCTGTAAGGACATAGACAGAGTGGAGGCAGTTCACAGTAGGGAACAAAGATGGTGCGGAGCCTGCACCAAAAGTCATATGAGGAGAGACTGGGAGACCTCAATATGTATACCCTGGAGGAGAAGAGAGGCAGAGGAGATATGATAGAAATTTACAAATATCTAAAGGGCATAAATAGAGTACTGGAAGGTAGCATCTTTCAGAAAAGGAGATGTTCAGGAACGAGGGGCATGGACATGAGGTTGAAAGGAGGTAGACTAAGGGTAATGTGAGGAAGTATATCTTCACAAAAGGGTTGTGGATGCATGGAATAATCTCCCAGCAGAGGCAGTGGGAGGCAAACACAGTGGGGGATTCAAAAATACATGGAATAGGCATGGGAGTCCTAGCGATAGGAACGAGGTGGTAAAGCTGGAGATCAAGTAAAGTCTTGGCTTTTGTTGTAGGTAGAGAAAATGTGCAGATTGGATGGGCCTAGCAGTCCTTATCTGCTGTCAGATTCTATGTTTCTATTGTTACAAAATAAATTGAAAAACTGGGGTTCTCCCACAGGATTGGAGGAGAATATGCTGGAATCACTGAATAGGATGGAGCTGTAATGTTTGCTTGACAAAATAAGAAACTTTTGTTAGTGATAACTCTTTCTGTTGTTCATTATTTCAACGGGTATGTGTTTGTGAGGAGGTGAGTGAGTCTTTTTCTTTCCAAAATGTGATCAACTGAATAACTATAAACTTGCAGCTGCATGGCCAAGATGCATACATGTTAGTAGATTTTCAATATTCCCCCCACACACACACAGAAATGGTCTAGTGATTATCTGTATGTTTACAGGGTTGTATCTCACTGAATTCATTTGATGACAAGATGATAATAATTTGACTTTGATTGATGAGATATATGTATAAGTATAATGATGCTTATTAATTATGAAAGTGTGTTTGTAACAAATTAATAAAAATTACAAAATTGGCAAAATGTGAAGCAATTTATCTGAGTACTGGTTCTAAGGACTAAGCTCCTTTGAAGAAAAAATTCAAATATGTAGGTGTCCACATCTACAGAGATTAAAAACACATATATGAATTGAATTATATTTTACTAATGGAAAATATTTATTTAGATATGGAGTGTTGGGCTTCTACCTCTAACCTTGATGGGGAAAGTCAATGTAGTTATAGGGGAACTACAGTCAAAATCTAAAAAAGAACTATGTTGTGAAGAATGTTTTGATTTGTGGGTATAGTCTCTAGTGTGTCCTCCCTTGGTTAGCTGTTAGTAATTTTTTCCAAATTTGTCTACTAATTTTATGGCCCCTGAGGATCTTTCTGTTTGAATTTTCTATTGCTCCTTTTTCATACAATGCCTCCTGTCCCATGTACCATGGACACATTTTAGACCATTGGTTCAGCAAGTGCTGGTTTACTATCAAGTTTACATCCCTAGAGCTATGATTTTAAGTAACTTACCTTATCCAGTGACCACTAATAAAGACCACATTTATAGATGGCAAACACCTGAGGGACAATTGAATGGGCCATTCTGTAAGGAAACAGCTAGAGTCTACATTAATTACAATATAGCATTGATAACCTGGGGTGATTTGTGTGCTTTTTGTGGCTGTATGCAGTTTGATGAAATGAAAAGCTTTAAAAACATTCACTCCTGCTGACTAGACCTAGATACATCCTAAGATTAAGCACCAGGGGGCATGAAATCGTAAGGAGGAATTTCCTGTTGTGGTTATGGAGGGAAGGCTGGAGTTCCAAGCTGTGCACTACTTGAATAAAATGAAGACTTTAATTGATGAACATTTTGTTGTTCATGGAATTATTCTCCAGCATATAGCTATCTGTGGTGGTGTGATCAAAGTACAATGTGAGTAGCGGTGCTGGCAAACTTTTCTCATACAAACTACATTTCCCATATACAAGACACAGCAGTTCCAGGTGCAGCCCACTACTTCTTTCAATTCTAGACCTAGATACATACTTAAAACATAAAAGAAAAAGGTTCTGGCACATGCTAACTCATGAGAGGGATGCAGAAAATGATTTCAAATCCACTTTTTTCTTTGAAGAAGGATTGCAGACAGTCTGAAATATGTCAGGCCTGACTATGTGTCTTGGTGTAATAAAGTGGATTTGAAATCATTTTTCTGCATCCTCTCATGAGTTAGCATGTGCCAGAACCTTTTTCTTTTATTTCATGGTTGGTTCTTATGCACCTCATCCCAGTGCACACTTATTTTGGAATATACCTAAAAACATAAAGATTTGATCAGAAAGATTTATTTAGTTGGTGTGGTTAGCCCTCAAGGCCCTAAAGAAAGACAAATCTCTGGGCTGGATGGCATTCAACCGAGAGTACTATGGGAATTGGCGGACATACTGGCTGCACCCTGGCAGAGCTCTTCAACAGGTCGCTGAGACAGGGAGGGTACCTAGGATTGGTGAGAGGCACATGTGCTGCCAATCCATAAAGGGGGTCGAGGAAGTACCAGGTAACTATAGACCCATCAGTTTGACCTCGTGGTGGGAAAATTAATGGAGAGTATACTAAAGGAACAATTGGGGTGTACTTGGAGGAAGTGGGAGGTCTGGATAGTCAGCAACATGGGTTTGTGCCAGGTAGATCATGTCAAACCAATCTTGTGGAGTTCTACAAATGGGTAACATCAGAACTGGACAGGGGAAAGCCTGTGGATGTATTATTCTTGGACTTCAGCAAGGCGCTTGACTCTGTCCCTCACAATGGTCTGGTTGAGAAACTGATGGGGTTAGGAGTAGGCCCTTTGATGGTCAGATGGATTGAAAACTGGCTAGCTGGATGCACCCAGAGAGTAGTGGTCTGTGGGGAGCTCTTGAACCCTAGAGGTTGGTAGTGGGGTACTGCAAGGCTCGGTCCTGGGTCCGATCCTGTTTAATGCTACATATCTGACATCAGGGAGGGTATAGGGGTGTGAAATGAGTCTTTTCACTGATGACTCCAAGATGGGAGCAGTAGTTGAGGGAGAAGAGCGGAGGTTGGCCCTGCAAGGGGACCTGGACACCCTGGAAAGCTGGGCTCACATGGAAATTAAATTCAATATCACCAAGTGCAAGGTGTTGCATCTTGGGTGGGGAAACCCCAACACAGGTACACCCTGGGAGGGAGGCGCTGAGGCCCTAATAGGGGAAAAGACCTAGGGTCATGGTGGATGCATGTCTGAATAACTCTGAGCAGTGCAGAAGAGCGGCTAGCAAGGCAAACAGGATGTTGGGATGCATCGTAAGGGGGATCACCTGTAGGAGCAAGGAAGTGATTTTGCGGCTGTACAATGGACTGGTTAGACCACACCTTGAGTACTGTGTGCAGTACTGAGACCACTTGAAGAGGGACATACAGCTCCTGGAGAGGGTACAGAGGAGGGCAACTAAGATGATACGAGGGCTAGGGATTTGACGTATGAGGACAGACTTGAGGAGCTCTGCCTGTTTTCATTGAAGGAGAGGGAGATGGGGGCATGAATGAGGTCTTCAAATACCTCAAGGGAATAAATAGGTAAACATGGAGGGATCTTTAACCCAAGCAGGAGGTATTACCAGAGGGCATGGTTTGAAGTTGGAAGGAGGAAGGGTGAGGGGAAAAGAGGAGGAGGTTTTTCACTGAGAGGGTGGTGGACCCTGGAATGCACTGCCTGGGAGCTGGTTCAGAGATCCACAGTGGAGGGCTTCAAGAGAGGGTGGGACAGACACAGAGTGGATGTATCAGATGGGGGTGGGATGGATGATAGGGGTTTCTGGAACACAAGGGAGGAGGGCCTCTGCACCCAACTAGGGATCTGAGGTTTGAGCAGACTCGGAGACCATAAGGCCTAATCTGCTGGCAAATAGTATGTTAGTATGTAAGTTGAGGCCAAATTATTAGGCTCCTAACAGCAGATTGTTGCTGCAGCAGCAATAACTCACAGAATCAATGGTCATGAATGCATCACTGTTGCATGGAACAGGAGGCATTGTAGGAAAACAAAAACAATAAAAATGCAAATGGAGATCCTCATGGGCCATTAAACTAGTAGGTAAATTTAGAAAAAAAAATCCTGACAGCAAACAAAGGAAAACATATACCAGAACTACACACCAATCAAACACTCTACACAACATACAGTGGGCCTGATTCACAAAGGGGCCTAGAGCAGCTTGTGTTGAAGCCCAGTGTGCCAGGGACCCTGCACCAGATTCAGGTACAGGATTGGTCCCAGTGCAAGTCCCCAAACATGCAGCAACGCTCCCATGCGACAAACATCTGGCGCATGGAAGGGTGTGCCGCAAGCTCTGTCAGCAAAGGCAAGCAATCTTGCTGTCTTTCCTGGGGTCTAGTGACTCTCCATGCCCTGATCACTGGGATCATTTGGTGTAGCAACAGTTGAAAAGTCCAGACCTGGTGTGCTAGTGGCCTACTTGATATAGCCCATTCTCAGGATATGTGTATTATGTCCCCTCCTGGTGGTCTAGTGGCCCCCACCCCAGCAGTTAGTGTTCCCCACCCCAGATAGAGCCAGGGACTGGTATACCCTTCCTCACACTTCCACAGCCAGACTCGGGACTGAACAGGTCACCAATCGTGATTGTAAATGTGTATGCACGCATTGATAACCAATGTGCGATACACATTACAGTACGGGATCAGTGACTATTCAGTTTGGGACCAGCCATGGAGGTGTGAGGGAGGGCTGTGCCAGTCCCTGGCTCTGTTTGTAGATGTGGGGGGCACTACCCGCTGGGGTGGGGGTGGGGCACTGGACCACTATGCCATACCGATGGGACATTGGGGATCTGGGTGTGGGGGTGTCTATATACTGTAGATCTAGAAAGTTTATTGTAAAATAATTTCACTATCTTCACTGGAGAGTCTTGTTCAGTGAAATTATTTTACAGTGAAGTTTACTTGCCAACTGAGCATAAGCATCATTTTTTAAGGGTATTCCATTTCCCTTTCTGCCAATTAAAAGAACTGTAAAACCCTTTGTACAGTATACTCAGTATTTAGGTTGCCAATTCAGAGGTGTTGAGAGATGGGATAAATAAAAATTGCTCTTCGGCGAGATGGCAAAAGGCATGACGTGGCATGATAAATCAGCCACCACCAAGGAAATCCACTATCAGAGTACCTTTCATCTGGCCACACAGCAGTACTTTAGAGAGCTTTACAGGGTTCCAAAGTCTGAATCATGGCAGGAGAAGGTGAAGAGATTAAGGATTACTGTAGTTTGGACCTCCTTGTCCTGTTCCTTACCTGTAGTTACCTACGCTACATGCATAACTGAGCTCATAGATTGGACTCGCTAATCATGACCACGTGGTCGGAGCCTGATACTTCCTGATTCCGGCAATACTGTTTTACCTGCAAACATTAAATCTCCTGCTTGTTACTACTGTAAAGTGAGTTCATACTTTATTAAAGTAAACAGTGAGGAAAGTAAAGTTTGAATTAGAGACATGGCTATGCGATCAGCTGTTTTAAAGAGATAAGCCCGTGAAACTTTATGGGTGCAATCAGGTGACATGAATGAACAGCGATATAAACTTTACATGTATATTTCTAGTTCTACAGTATATTAACAGTGCAGGCACAGAAGGGATTTGGGGGATTCTTCTGTATGATTGCTAATTAATACAGGGCACATTGAGGATCTGGGTGGGGATTCCTCTATAGTTATGATTGTGGGGCACGTCGGGATGGAGGGTTCCTATATGTATGTATGTATTTTGGGCACATTGGGGATAGAGGAGGGTGGTCCCATGGGACATTTGTGACCAGCAGCTCTCCGGGGAGATATTTCTAGGTACCCAACATTTGACGAGGCTGCCTTTGAGAACTGCTCTTGGCATACCTTTCAGTGCAAGTGCACCTTGTGCCATTCTTTTTGGTGTGAGCACCATGTGCCATGCCAGAGGCTTTGTGAATTGGGCCCAGTATGTTTTTGTAAATTTTGACTGTAGTTCTCTTTAAGATGAATATCCTTCCAAGAATTCTGTTTCTTTTTCAGAATGACCTAATCAATGTGGACTGACTTTTTCAGGTTTTGAAAGGAAATTTAGAAACTTTCTGTGGGTGAATAAAAGACCAAGGTTATGACTGGGAAAACTCTAATTTTCCGCCATAGAATGGGAGCCTGGGTCAGGATAATCTCTACTGGTACTGCTGGTGGCCAAGCTAGAATCGGCTTATACCTGGTATTAAGGTTTGACTTGCCCTTGTCATGGCTCTTCCTTTAGGCTCAGCTTCTACTACTCCAGACAAGCTCTGGTCAGAGCTGATATGGATGTGGAGAGCTTTTGGGATGCTTTTACCCATTGTTTCTAAAGAATTTGCAGAATGCAGATCTGCTGAGAGGCAGTTTCAATGTGATCTTCCTTTTACACATTTTGACAATGTATTTTCCTAGAATATGCCTGCTGATTGCTATATATTTAGCCTGGATAGTTCACAGAAGAAATGACATCTTATTTTTGGGTGGCAGAGCACAGGCAGTAGGATGATGGAATGTCATACATAGGCATGAGCTGTGTGTGGGTGATAACACCCAGTAGCCATATACCTCAGGTGCTCACATGCAGATCCATCGTCCTGGTGCCATTGCACTGCTCAGTCAGGCGGTGACAGCCAATGCTATACCCACTCACACAGGTCCTGAAACAGGCATGTTACAGCCGACCTCCCATTCATTTATACAATAGGGGAACCGAGACACTATCCATAGCCTGGAGAATACACTGCAAATGGTGTTGTTGGATACCACACTCCATGGCACCCAGGATACCGCCGCAGTCTGGAGGGTGGCATGTTACACAGAGAAATGAGGCCTGCAGTGGTGTATGACAACAGGAAGATACAGCATTGACAAGGCACACACTGGGAGTATGTCAGTTCCCTTTACGGTTTGGCAGGAACATACACATAGCTGCATACATTGGTGGGTCCACAGCTATGAGTGCCCCAATGCATGGTACAGCCACTTGGGTCATTCTGGAGTGCAGGTCCTAGGCCTGGGTCTAGTGCAGTCAGTGGCTGGCCATGGCAGGGTGTGTAGGGCAGCACCAGTGTCTGCAACAGGCCGGGTATGGGGAGCGGGTGTCTACATACCGAGGTGGTGGGTGGAGGTCCTGTATGGTATGGATATGGACTGTGATTTCCTGGTGTGATTGGGTTTGGGAGGCCCTGCACTATGCAGCTCTTTGGGGATGGAGTTGGATTGATCGGGATGGGAGGGGTACCTCTAGTCCACAGGGCTGCCAGACTGCTGTGCACCTGGGTGCACTTCTGCAGCCCACCTGTGGGTGGCTGGCTGAGTTAGGACAGCTATTCATGGGCTAACTGTGGGCCACACTGCTCTGGACTGCGAGGGGTGCATTTCAACTGGTATGCCACAGCACAGCATGTGCATGGAATGCACCTCGACTTGCATGGCATACTATTTGTGTGCACCCTGGCCCATTCCTTGTGGCTGGCACATCCCACACATTTGAATATCATGCTGTGGCGCATTGTTGGAGTTGCACGCACATCTCCCTTTTCTGCTGGGATGCGCTGTGCATCACCTTTGAATATGGGGCCCTGAACTAGGCTACCCTGAAGAAATACACTATCAAAATGGTAAAATCATGACCCACTGAAAACAAGATATTGCATCTAGTCTGGGACAGCCTGAGTAAATACAGTGCAAAATATGTAAATGAAGATCCCTATGACAATGAGATGTAGCATCTCCCTGCGTGATCCTGGATACAAAATATAGGATAAGAAATATTTAAAGGAAATCTACTAGAAACTGAACTTCACTGTGTTCACTGACATAAACAGTTTCTTTAAGCAATAATGCACTCAGGGTGTGGGGTCATGCTGAGATAACCTCACGCCTGGGTGACTGAGCGCTGAAGGGCTGCAGGCCAAGTTTGTCAATGTCCCAGAAGTGAGGTTATCTCAGCATGGCCCACACCCTGGAGTGCATTATTGCTATTATACAGTAACTCGTTGTTATACAAAATAAAAAAAAAAACATTTAAAAAACGTTTTAGTAGATTTTAGTGTAGCAATATATCTTTGTTTCTTAAAAGAAGATGCTAACATTGCAACAACAAATCAATATAGTGAGGTTGTGATCGGATAACCTCTCTGTTGCCAAGGGCAGACAGCCAATCAGGTTCCAGGATTTTTATTGCCATTGTATAATTATTGTTTTATAACATATTAGAATACAGTATTTATTTTGAATGTTGTGGCCATGAGGATGGAATGTACAGTGTGTGTGTGTGTGTGTGTGTGTGTGTGTGTCCAGGATACAAAATATAGGATAAGAAATATTTAAAGGAAATCTACTCTATACTGAACTTCACTGTGTTCACTGACATAAACAGTTTATTATTTTATAACATATTAGAATGCAGTATTTATTTTGAATGTTGTGGCCATAAGGATGGTGTGTGCAGTGTGTGTGTGTGTGTTGCTGTAGCTCTTTATTTTTTTTTTCAAAAATCATAGTAGGAAATGCCTGCTGATTGCTACATATTTAGTCTGGGTAGTTCACTGAAGACCTGGCATATGTCTGAGACAGTCCTTATTAGATAGTGTCTTTAGATGTTATAAAAACAGCGTAAATTATAGACTTGCTAGGAAAGGGTGACATTTATAAGGTATGAATCTTTCTTGAAAGGCAATACATCTCAAGTGAAAATAGTGTCAAGAAGCTGTTTAAATACTAAGTATTTAAATGTGCAAGTTGTTGCATTCTGTTTGGGGTAAATAAATCAACAGTTTAATAGGCAACCAATATTTAACAAGCTGTTGCAGTTTCCTAATGGCATCTGATAAGCAGCTTGGAGTTATGTTCCAACATTCTTAACAGAAAGAAGGGAGTATCTTATTGCAGTTGGCATGGAAGGGTACATTGTAAAGTCCAAAACATGTGTTCCACAGTACTCCATTTTCCAGCTACAGATAGCAAGATGGCTGTAGGCTCTGCCCACAACCATAAAAACTGATTTTGGTTCTTGCACCACATTTCTTAGTAGGAGGCATTCATCAATAAAGCTCATCTTGCACGAAAACAACAGAATTGCCGGAGGAGAGAAAACATCTGCTCAGGTTTAAAGAACATGTAACTCAAGTCTCACTTATATTTCATAATCCCCATCTACCATTAACACACTTTCCTCAGACCTGGTTAAGCAAGTGATTCATGCTGTTCTGTTAAGAGACATATGCATTCAAAATGAGTTCATGTCATGTCATGTCATGTCATGTCATGTCATGTCATGTCATGTCATATCTTGTAGCAGACTGAATTTCTCAACTGGGAATTTCTTAACCTATCTGCATATTAAAGAAATATTTAAGAAATGTCTGGAAAATCTAAATATAGAAAGCACAATGAAGTAGTTCAGGAGCAAAACAACTGGAGTCATAGTGTGTATGAGTACAGGTTGAGTCAAAAGCTCAGCTGCCCAGTCAGAGTACACTGAAGAAACTGACACCTGTCCAAGGATGATTATAGAAGATTTATTGCCAATGTTAGAAACAGCAGCAGTAGTAGCTCCCAGGACAGCCCTCAATGTTTCACATGTTTGTGTTGGCAGCCGTCCTGGGACCTACTACTGCTGTTGTTTCTATCTTTGCAATGAATCTTCTATAAATATTCATGAACTTGTGTCAGTCCCTTCAGTGTCCTTTGACTGGGTAGATGAACTTTCTCGACTCTGCCTGAAATCTAAATATCCCTCACTGGTACCTAAGGACACATTATTCCTGGAGACCACTTTAATGAGAAATTGATGGGGAAAACCTACTCTTGGATAAGGGATGGGATTGTGATGGATTTGCCACCCTTAAAAAATGCTTAAGAAAAACATCTCAGTAATATTCTGGGAGACACACAGTGGTCAAAAATATTATCATTACCGCAAAGGTTTCTTACATGTTTACAGTACTTGCATTTGACTCTCTGACTTATATGACTATGCCTGCTTTCATTATCTCTTAGCTGCTTACTTATCTGTTGTATTTTATATGTACCTTCACAATGTTTAAGTAACAATAATACCTGAACAGGGTAGGCAGTATTGGGATATACCAGACCACCCAGTGGTGTAATGAGGTCTGACACTGCAGGCATAGTGCCTTATAGCCTCTGGAATGTCTGGTATACCCTAATACCACCCACCCTGGAGGGTATTATTACACTTAGAACATGGGCTAAATGTGCCATTTTACATAAGGGTTAAATATTTAAAATAAACCATAAAAATTTAGTAGAAAATAATTTACATGTTTTCTTTGTAAAGTAATCCCTCTACTGGTATATTTGCCAGTAAAGGGCACTACACTGTTGCACAGGTGTGTTTAACCATGACTGTCTCCCTCATCTGTTTCTTCAGCTGTCTTCATCTTTTTTTTTTATCTTTTTATTCAAACTTTATTAACAAGTTATCCACAATACAGGGGACAGAAATTGTGACACATTCACAGCATGATAGCAATACAAGGCATATTCTGTCCCTCCCCTATCCCCTCTCCCCCATACAGCAGTACACAAACATAGTATCATAATACAATGAGCCATGATTGAACTAAGACAAGCAATTGCCAACATCTCACTTATCCATACCAATAGTAATTAGAGTGTGAAAGGGATCCCACATACGCTTATAACTCCGTTGCCTGTTATAGAGACTCACAATAGCTTTCTCAGTATGAAGATTAGCAAGGACCTCATGAACCCATTCTTGATATGATGGGCTAACGTCATTCTTCCAATGCTTAAGTATGACTTTTTAACAGATAATGTTATCATAGACATGTGAAATTCCGAATATTAGTCTCTATAGGGGACAAGTCTCCTAACAGGCAATTTCAGGGGTAAGCAATCCTGTAAACCCAGTAAAGGATCCAGTTTGGCTTTAATTGAGTCCCATAATAGATTTATCTTGGGGCATAGTCAGAATATATGGAGAAGTGTCCTTCTTCTTGGGAACATCTGGAACACAATCCTGATTTGAGAAGACCCCATCTCACCAGTTTTACAGGAGTATAATACAGGTTATGTAAATGTGATATTGCATAAGTCGTAGTCTGTCTTGGACACATACTTGTGACAATACCGCCATAATACAGGCCAATCAAGGCATGCTGGGAAAGAGAGAGAGTCCCAATGATTGTTAGAACCATAGGAACCACCATAACTGCTAAATGAAAAAGGGCTTGATACACCTTTGAGATTACCTTGGAGGGACCTAGCAAGGAGAGAGCTTGATATTAAGGAAAATGCAGGAGGATGGGGAGGAGTATTACCCAATGAGGTAGTGAGGAGGTGCCTTATTGGAGGACCTTGAAGTGACAGGCTGCTGGATGTTAAATTTCTGGATAATGTTAGTTACAGAGAGCCAAGCTCCTCTCCATCAAGGAAAGTAGATACCATTCTTTCCCAGCTGGGGCAACCACTTAGGGGATCCTCTGTTTGTTTATAATAAAGATGGTGAATTCCATATGGATTGAGACAGGTCTAAGTGCGGTTTGTAATGCAAAAGGAGCAAAGTTGAGCATGTACTCTTAAAGAAGTCATAAGAGTTGGACATCTACGGATCTCTTGCAGAGAGGAAAACTTGACATAGAACAGGGTGAGGGGATCTATATTCATAGCCTGAATAAACTCTAATTCAATGTTAAGCCAGACCGCCTCAAACTAGCGGGCCCTGGGTGTACCCACTTTAGGCATTTTGATAGATGGCTAGCCCAATAATATACTGCCAGGTGAGGAATACATAACCCCCATCAAATTTTTGAGCCACCAGTTTATGGTATGCTAATCGGGGTGCTTGTTGGACCAAATGAAATTGGTGAAAAGTCTATGCATTTTCTGAAACCAGGATAGTGGATAAATGAATTAAGGTGCGATAAAGGGTAAAAAGGCAGGAAATACATTCATTTTAATTATACTGATACAGCCCCATAATGAAATAGGGAGCTTCACCATCTATCAAGATCCTGGATAATCACCTGGGAAAGGGGTTTCAAGTTTTCTTTAAACCACAAGAAAGGATTACGTGTAGTCTAATACCCAAATATTTGAGAAAACCGGTGACCAGGACAATCCGAGGGATAATATCGTGTTTAAAGACTTTATGGTTGAGGGGAAAATGGACAATTTATTGGAATTTAATTTGTAATTCGAAAAGGAACTAAACTTCACAATTGCAGCTAGCATGGCAGGGATAGACGTAACTGGATGGGACAGATGAAGAAGAAGATCATCAGCATATGCCGTAACCTTTACTACCTTATTACGATCAGTATGCCTTGTATTTCGGATTGTCTAAAATGTTTTGAATAAGTGGTTCTAAGTATAAATTGAATAATAGAGGGAAAAGGGACAACCCTGCCTAGTTCCTGAGTGTAAAGGAAGGGCTTTGAAAATGTCCCATTACTTGAAATCCTAGCAGAGGGAGCCTGATATAGGGCACTAATCCAATCTATGACTATGGAGGGAAAAGCAAATATCTCAAGAGTATGAAATAGAAAATTCTAATTCACAAGATCAAATGCCTTCTCGTGTCCAGGGATACCAGAACAGCTGGAAAGGTAGCATCCCTGACCCGAGATGACATGCAAAAGGGTGCGAAATGGTCTGAGGATGAGCCTCATAAATCCAACTGTGACATGCCAATCAAACCGACCAACCAGGGTAATCCTATCAGTCAGTATCTTTAACAGGATTTTAATATCCTGGTTCAAAAGGGATATGGGCCTATAGCCTCTGTACCAGCTCAGGGTCTTTGTCAGATTTAGGGAGGAGAACAATCAAGGCTTCAAACAGATGGGGAACAACAGCTACCCCAGAAAGAATATGGAGGAACAGCCGATGAAGTACCAGCACTAACTGTTCCAGAAAAATTTTATAAAATAAAGAGGAAAACCATCCGGCCCCGGGACTCTGTCCAAAGGCAAGGCCTTAATCAGCTCAGTTATTTCTCCAATGATATAGGGAGGACAGAAATCCTGTCTTCATCTTTCTGCCAACCCCAAACACAGACACTGTACCTTCTGTCACCGGTGCTCCATTTTTTAATGTCATGGGGCATGGTGACAGACCATGACTTACAGCCAGTAGCAGTGCACTGTTGCAAGGTAAATTTCTGTTTTATGTGAGGAAGGAAGACTCACACACCTCGCTGACTCCTTCAGTGAGTGAAAAGCTGCAAGAAATGGCCACATTTATGCTGGCTGTTTAGTTATAGATAAAAAAGATTTCTTTGTTCCTTTTGTACAGAAAATTAACTTTTCTGTTGCCTGGTGACTTTCTTTATGTAGGGAGGGGGAGACTCACACCATGCACATACTCACTCACTTGGTAGCGAGCGGAGAGCACTGCAGGAACAGCCACATTTATGATGGCCATTTAGTTACAGATTAAAAAAGATTTCTGTATTCCTTTAACTTGGACAAGTAACTTTTCTGGGTAGCAAGGAAGTAAGAGTATTGAGAGTGGTAGGTCAGTAGGGGCAAGGGCTCACTCGCTAAGCCGGGGGACCACCACATCTTTTAAAATTGAAATGGCACAGTAATATGGGTTCAATAAGGTGTCAGTGCCAACTGGGACTTGTTTTTTAGCAGGCATTAAGAAATAAATGTATGCTTGCAAGGCGTCTCAGCCAATCAGGATTGAAGATTTTTCAAGACCATTTTCTAATGTAATGTATTTTATGCTATTGTTACCATATTTTATGTATATTACTGTGACATTGCTCATTTCCTGTACCTTATTCACTGTATGTGTACTTGTGACAGTATTTCCTGGGTTGTGCCTGAAAATAGACATTTTATTTTCTGGTACACTTTTCTGGTTATCCAAAAAATGATAATAATTAATCAAACAATACCAGATCACTGCCCCAGATGTTAAATTAACAAAGGCTGTTTGTGACATGCCCCATATTACTGCAATAATGGCACAGAATCCTTGCTACAAGCTCAAGCATAACAGGGCTTGCATTTCTAGTTGGTTCTGGGATCTTGATACTGGGCTTCACACAGGTATTGAATCCATCTGCAGCAATTAATGATCTTGTAGATCTGGTTCTAATAAATACAAAGAAAATTCATTCTGCAACATTGGAAGGATCCTCAGCCACCTAAATATAAAGACCTGCTAAATTTATTGATAGACTTGGCTGAGGTTGAGCGGGCCCACTAGCCTGTGTGAAATAATAGTAGCAAGTTTGAAAACATATGGCACCCATTGACTAGATTTCCTTTGTTCTGAATAGCTGCTTCTATCTGTACCACATTCTCCTCCTTTGCACATCCTCTGTTCTGGCCTTCCCTGGCCATTCATCTGAGCAGGTTATGATGAAATACTCTATAATTTCTGGTGATCCCCTTTAATACACAGAGTAGAGTCATGTTTCAAATGCCATAATAACCTGGTTACCCAGTTATTATCGCATTTTGTTTTCACTGTTCTGTCAGTTCCATTCCTTGCACTATCTCATTGGCTCTTATTCTGTGTGTGGGCAGGCTGAACAGTTCCATAATCATGGTGTCTGAGTTGGTCACTTATCAACAAGCTGCTAGTGCAACTCATGATTTCCTAAAGGTAATCTCTTCTACTCATTTTTTTTTACTTTTATCCAGTTGATCCTGCCTTTACAGCTTGCAAAATGTATCTGGTTGCTCCTGCTAAAGGCCAGGTTCAGGAAACACTAGTCTGACCCAGAGCGATCACCAGTGGGACTGTTGCTCACTTCCTACACTGCAATTTAAGGCGGTTCAACAGTTTCATTTTTAAAGGAAAAAATAAAATGTGTGTGTGTCTGACAGAACTGCTTCACTAACTTTGGTATTCACTCTGCACCAGTAATTATAAAAATAAAGGAAAGGCAACTGGGTTTTATGGATTTTTTTACATACACTGGTGTGTGATGGCTTTCATAAACCTCTCATGTTTCACTCGAGGTTTATGGTTCATCACACACCTTGGGTGTGTAAATAAAATCCATAACAGACAGTTGACTATCCATGATTCTCTATTTCTGTATGAGTAGGCCAAGGGTTTAAAATGAAATGGCCTTCTCAAATTATGAAGAAGCAAGTGTCTGAGCCAAAAGAAATCAAAAAAAATACTAGAAGTGTGGAAACTGGAGTCTTTAGCAAGCTGCTTAAGTTCACTGATAACACCTAGCTGGCCAGGGTAGTGAACTCCTAGAGGATGGGGAAAACATCAGAAGGACCTGAGCGAAGCTGGGTAATTGGTTGGACTTCTGGACTCTAAGATTCAATGAAGGCAAATGCAAGGAAGGTGCTACAAGTGAGGAGGAAAAACAGTGGCAGGACCTACACACTGTATAGGGCTCTTCTTGCTGCAGTGGAGGAAGAAAAGGACCTGGGAGTCAAAACAAACAAGGGCTGAAGCCTTGACAGGCAGTGTGTGGCCATTGTCAACAGAACTGACAGACTTCTGACATGCATCATAAGGGGTGTAACCAGAAGTGCCAGGAAGTTATTTTACCTCTGTACAAGGCCCTGGTCCAGCCCCACCCCTACCTGGAGTACTGCAGTACAGTTCTGGACTCCATAATACAAAAATGGTATTGAGGCAATATAGTAGAGAGAGAGTGCAACACAGGGCCAACTGTGTGATCATCAGTATGGAAGACAAAGCTTTGAGGAGAGGCTGGTGGCCCTTAACATATTCACACTGGAGGAAAGAAGGCTGAGATGGGACATAATCTCAGTTTTTGCATACCGGTTGTTGAAAAGATCAAACACAGAGATGTTTGATCTGGAGTCCTCCAACATTACAGGGGACACACCTTGCAACTCGGAGGTGGTAAATTCAAATGCAACAGTAGAAAACACTTTTCTACTGGAGGGTAGTTGCACCTGTGGAAGAACCAACCATTGGAGGAAGTAGACATGAAGACAGTACAGACATTCATGGAAAGTCTAGACACATTTTCTGAAACCAGTGAAATTACTGGACACCCTATGTTTTGGAGTGGGTATGGAACCCCCTTTTGGTTAGTATATGTTTATATAGCATCATTTTTCATATCTACATGTAAGCTGGGGCCCACATGATGGACCTAAAATTCTTTCTGACCTCAGATTACTCTGTTATTATGTTACCCCATTTCAGTCTGCCAGTGAGAGCATAAACAGCCACTGCCCACAAAAAATAATCACTCTGCTGTACTTCTTGCAAGTAAAATTTTCTTTATTTGTTAGATCATCAGGTGGATATGATATAGAACAGCTCATAAATACATGGTGAGTAAGAATGGAATAGGAATAGTAAATCATATAACAATGATTATGAGTCTAATTAATCATTCACGAGCCTAGTGAGACTCCAGATTGGCTACTGGATTGGCCATTAATGTCTTGGAAATGACTGATCCGACTGCAACTGACATTGTGTGGTGGGCACGGCTCACACCACACAGCTAAAACCTAAATAAAACCAGAAAAGAAAAGTTGCTAATTCGATTGGACTTATAATCACTAATGACCACAAAACTGGTAATTTCCTTGATTAACGACTGATTGTGCCTCTGTCCACCCATCCTCCAATTGGTCATTAAATCCTTGGAAATTACTGACTTCTCAGTTGTTATTGCTTAAAACTGACATATTGCACATCAACTTTGGAATAATTTAATAAGAATTAAACCTTCCTGACCCGGCACTAAATAGATTCTTTCTCAAACAGATATTGGGGAGGAGTTTCTATCAAGCATGGTAAGTGCCAGTGGCATCTGGCTGAGTTCACTCTCCTTGTGAAGTCACTTATTTCGGCATGTGGCAAGAGCTCCTTCACACAAACATTGTTTAAAAGCTACATAAGTTGTTATTTTGCTGTGCTTAGTGAGATATATGTTGAGTTTTGATGGACACAGTGAAGTAGCAAAGCGAGTCAACTAAGTGCAGAAAAAGCATTGGTGCACTGTTACGGCAGGTGAGTTAACCTTTGCTGCCAGGGTTATTTTACACTCCTGTGCTAGGCATTTTTTACAGTTTTGCACTATATTGTTTAAAATTAAAATATCCATATTTTCCCTTCAAGGAAAAGTAGGAAATCATGATTGTTTTTGTTGGCATACTCTGATCTGTTTATAGGTAGCAATATTTTGTTGATATCTAGTCATGTGACCGTGAAACACTACTTGAAATGTAAACCACATGCTACTTCTATTTGGAAATGTTGAAGAGAAGACCTCAGTAGATTTATTCTTTAAACAGAAAACATGGAAAGCTATATGTTGCTGAGCTTTTCTACACCTATAGTATATACACAACAAAAACATAGAAACATAGAAACATAGAATTTGACGGCAGATAAGGACCGCTTGGCCCACCTAGTCTGCCCATTTTCCTACCTAACAGATAAGCTGCAGATCCTAGTTAACCAACAGCTTACTTCCTCCTACCCCCACTAGGACTGCCTTATGCCTGTCCCATGCATTATTGAATTCCCCACTGTTCTTGACTCCTCAGGAGGCTGTTCCATGCATTCACAACCCTCTCTGTGAAAAATACTTCCACACATTACCTGAGCCCCCATCTTCAAATTGTGCCCTTGTTCTTGCACATCTCTTTTTCTGGAAGATGCTACCCTCTTGGACTTTGTTGATTCCCTTGAGGTACTTGAAAGTTTCTATCTTGTCCCTCTCTCCCTTCTTTCCTCAAGGGTATACATATTAAGCTCCTTTAGTCTTTCTTCAGATGTCTTCTGGTGCAGACCTGCACCATTTTGGTTGCCTCCCTGGACAGCCTCCACTCTGTCTATGTCTTTGTGGCGCATGAGGTCTCCAGAACTGCACACAGTACTCAGATGGGGTCTCACCAACTGTCTGTACAGAGGGATAACAACTTCCTGTTTTCTACTATTGATGCCTCTTCCTATGCATCCCAGTATCCCCAGCCTTCCTTACTGCCTTCTCACATTGCTTGCCCACCTTTAGGTCATCTGATATAATTACCCCCAGGTCCCTTTCTATTTTTACTGTTGTCGTATCTCACCCCCATTGTGTACGCTTCCCTGGTTTTTGTTTCCCATGTGCATTACCTTGCACTTCTTTGCATTGAATCTGAGCTGCCATACATTTGACCATTTCTCCAACCTTGCCAAGTCCCTTCTCATCCTTTCCACTCCATCTTGTGTATCAACCCTGTTGCAGATCTTTGTGTCATCTGCAAAGAGACATACTTTTCCTTCCAGTTCCTCTGCAATGTCACTTAGAAAGACATTAAAAGGACCGGTCCCAGTACTGAACCCTGTGGTACCCGCTAGTAACCCTCCTTTCTTCACTGTGTACTCCATTTACTACTACCCTTTGCGTCCTGTTGTCTAGCCAATTTTTTATCCAGGCTACCACCTTGGGACCCACTCCAAGGCTGGCTATCTTGTGTATTAATCTTTTGTGTGGGACTGTATCAAATGCCTTGCTAAAATCTAGGTAGACCATGTTCACAGCCCTCCGTGGTCTACTACTTGGTCACCCAGTCAAAGAAATTCATTAGATTTGTCTGACATGACCTTCCCATCGTGAATCCATGCTGCCTTGGGTCCTGTGCCCCACTGGCCTCTAGGTACTCAACAATTCTTTCCTTCAGAAGTGATTCCATCATTTTCCCTACCACTGAGGTCAAACTAACTGGTCTGTAGCTTCCTGCCTCTGTCCTGCTCCCACTTTTGTGAAGAGGAATCACATCTGCCTCCTCCAGTCCTCGGGTACCACCCCATCCTCCCATGATTTGTTAAAGAGAGTAGTCAGTGGTGTCACTAGTTCTACCCTTAGTTCTTTTAGAATTCTTGGTGAATCCCATCAGGCCCCATTGCTTTGTCCACCTTCAATTTTATTAGTTCTTTCAGATCTTTTAAATAAGCAGAAACATGTTACAGCAGTGGTAGTCTTTAATTTCTAATAAATTAAAGGTGGAAATGGCATTGTGTGCCTTTGATTTCTTTATAGTTTATGTGAAAACCAGGTATATATAAAACTATGTATTTTTAAATTCTCCTGCGAAAGGTAACTAATTATACAAAGTTTGTAAATTATTCCCACTGACATATATTTGCAAGGTGCATATTGTACTGTGTTAATTTCACCATTTTTATTTTGGATGCAAATAGTTTGATGTTTTGGCCAGGCTAAAAAGTCGTCACTATAAATAACTAAACAAAAGCTTATATCTTTGAAATGTACAGCAACAGGTCTGCCTGTCAAAACTAACAGTCTGTATATATTGGAATAGTTATTTTAAATAATTCTTCCATTACTAATGAGTGTCCAAAGCTGATTTGTATACATTTTGACTACCCATATTACTTTCCTTGTACATATATTTACCAAAAATAGACAAAATGCTACAGTTCTAAGCTGGCCTCTGCTAAACCTAAACAAATACAGTACATGCAACTGTGTAGAATACACTAAATAACTATAGTGCTAAAGAGGAAAATAAAATATTTGATTCCAATTGTTGTCACAAACAAATACTCTGCAGCTCTAATACAATAAAGCACAGACAAACCAATACAAACCTATGCACTTTTAGATTCTGCAGAGTGTACCCATTCCAGAGGTGCCACACTTCTGTACCTTCACCACAGATGTCTGCTTGAAATAGACCCTAAACACATAAGGTTATAAGTTTAGCCTGCAGGGGATATATTTGGAACCATAATGCAAAATAAGTGCACTGCATTGCTTCTCTGGTGTGTAGAAACCTAGAACATCAAGTTACTATAGGAAAAGTATATATTTTCTAAACATAGATACAAAAAACCAAAAAAAACATAGAACTTGATGGCAGATAAGGGCTGAAAGGCCCACCCAGTCTGACAATTTTTTTCTCCTCTGTCTCGCTCTCTTTTCTATCATTTTTGCAGTAGACCTACTTGATCTACGGTGTTGCTTCTCCCCGCCCCGCACCTTCTTATGATTCCTTTGTGCCATCCCAGGTGTTTTTGAACTCACCACTGTTTTACCCCACTACCTGTTCATGAATCTACCACTCTTTCTGTGAAGAAGTATTTCTCACGCTCTCTTGAACCTTCCCTTCTCCAGCTTCATATCATGTCACTTTTTCTAGAGTATCTTTTTCTGAAAATACTCCCTCCTGTACCTTTTAATCCTTGTGAGGTATTTAAAGGTCTCTATCATAACCGCTCTCCTGCTTTCCTCCAGGGTGTACATATTGAGCACCTTTAGCCTCTCTTCATGGGGCTTATGATGTAGACCTTGTACCATTTAGTAGCCTCCTCTGGACTGCCTCAACTCTGTCTATGTCTTCCTGAGTTACGGTCTCTAAAACTGGACACAGTACTCAAGGTGGGGTCTTACTAGTGATCTACAGTGAAGCCCACTAGGATCAAGCGCGAGTGTCACAGTTTTCTGCATGACAAAAGGATTAACTCCCAATGAAACTGCATTGTTCCTGCAGTAACTCTGCAGAATTCTACAGAGTTGGGCTTGATCCTGGCAGAGCTTCACTGTATATAGGGCATCATCACCTCCTTTTTCTGCTGGTGATACCCCTTCCTATGCACCCCAGCATTCGACTACTCCCTCCCAACAGCCTTTGTCACATTGCCTGGCCACCATCAGCTCATCTGATATGATCATCCCCAGGTCTCTTTCCTACTTGGTTGTTGTGAGTATCACTCCACCCATTTTGTACTCTGCCTCAAGATTTCTTTGGCCTATGTGCATTATTTTGTACTTTTCTGCATTACAACCCAGCTGCCTTACCCTTGACCACTCCTCCAGTTTTTTCAGATCCCTGCCCATCCTTTCCACTCCCTTGGAATATCTATCCTGTTGCAGATTTTAGTGTCATCCACAAAGAGGCAGGCCATCCTTTTCAGCCCCTCTGCTATGTTGCTAATAAAAACATTAAAGAGGACCAGTCCCAGCACTGAACCCTGAGGTACCCCACTGGTCATCTTCCTTCCTCAGAGTTTACTCTGTTTACCACCACCCTCTGTCTCCTATCCCTTAGCCAGTTCCTTACCCAGGTTACCACCTTGTTGCCCACCCCAAGCTACTCAGCTTGCTTACCAGTCTCCTATGTGGAACGGTGTCAAAGCATTGCTGAAATGGAGGTAGACCATGTACAACTCACCACCCTGACCTAATTTCTTGTCACCCAGTCAAAGAAATCTATCAGATTTGTTTGGCATGACCCTCCCCCATTAATACATGCAGCCTTTCGATCCTCTAATCCACTGGAATCCAGATATTCCAATATCCTTTCCTTATGTAGTGTCTCCATTAACTTACATACCATCAATGTCAGTCTGACAGGCCTATAATTGCCTGCCTCTTTTGTTACCACTTTTGTGAAGTGGGACAACATCTGTTCTTCTCCAGTCCGCTGGGACAATGCCAGTGTCCAGAGATCTGTTAAACAGGTCTGTCAGTGGTGCAGCCGTGCCTGTATGAGTTCCCACAGCACTCTTGGATGCACCCCATCTGGTCCCATAGCTTTACCTACCTTCAGATTACTGAGTGCTTTCCAACTCTGTCCTCAGAGAAAGAACAACTATCCACTTTCTCCCATCAAAGCTCCTAATGCTTTTTCATGGTCCTGCCTCTTCCTTCCATTGTAAACACTGAGCAGATGTACCTGTTCAAGATGTCTGCCTTTTCTTGGTCCTCCCTGTATAATCACTGTCCTCCTCCTGAACCTTACAATCCCCCATAGTCTTCATTTTCTTGAAAACATGCCTAAAAATGTCTTGTCCTCTTTTGATACAGCTGAGCTATTCACTCCTCAGTTTGTGCTTTAGCACTCATTACTGCTTTCCCTGCCTCCTCTGTTTTTCCTGATACATTTCATTATCCTCCTCTCACTGGGTCTCCTTATACCTAAAATTACTCAATATAGAACTACACAAAATACCGGTTTTAAACATGGATATTGTAGCCCACAACCCAAACATTTGCTACCCATTATTCTCCTTTATTTTACAGCAATTATGAAAAGTAATTGAAATTTGCACAATTTTCACATTTTATCACAGTAAATGCCGATGTAACATAAGTTACGTATATAAACAGCTCATTTTCAGATTCTATAGGAGCACTATTTACAGTGCTACCAATTTATGTACCTTACCACAGAAGTCTGCAGAAATAAGCCCTAAACACATAGGTTGCTAAGTGTATTTTAAAGGGGAAAATATGGGTCCATAATGATGAATGCACTGCATTAATTTTCTGGCCTATAGACATTCAGGAAACTATGGTACCGTATGAAAAGTATATATTTTCTGAAACTGCATGTCACCATGACATAGGTTGGAGGTACACAAATATCACCATTTTGGATTCTACAGAGAGTACCAGTTACAATGATACCTCATTTATGTCCCTTTACACCAATGCTTTGGTTGAACTAGTTTTGAAATATATAGGGTGCTAAGTGTAGTTTAAAGGGTAAAATTCGGACCCGTAATGGAAAACACACAGCATTGATTCTCTGACCTGTAGCTATTTAGGACACCATGATACCATAGGAAAAGTATATATTTTCTGAAATTGCATAACATACTGGTTTTAAATGTGCAACTGCCTGTTATCCAAATGTTTGCCACCCATAATCCTCCATTCTATTTGATTGAACTAAGAAAAATATTGGAAATGTGCATCATTTTCCTCTTTAACAAACAAAACGGCCCGGCCCAGTGGTGCTGAAGGTTGAGGCGCTGGATGCCATACTCGCTACACCGCGCGACCCGAGTTTGGGTGCCAGGGTCGGCAGGGAGGGATCAGATTGAACATCCGGCAGGCTGCTGTCCTGTCCAGGGGAGGGCATTGGGATGCCTGGTGCTCCGCAGCCCCTGGTGGAGATTGGGGTCACCACAGAAGTGCAGGCGGCCGTTACAGCATGCCCAATGCTGGCAGGGTTGCCCTAGAGCCAAGCATCGGGGTGCACATGCAGGAGAGGGGAGAGGATCAAAGGAAAATCTGTCTCGGAGGGAAGGCACTTATCCTCCATGCCCAGCGCGGGTCTGACGTGGCCGAGCCTCATCCACCTCCACCCAGGCCTGCTTGCAGTGTCTGCCTTACTAAGGAGCCCAAGGAAGGAGTCAGGCTACCTCCTCTGGCGTGTTAAACCAGGGGTGCTGGCAGCGGGGGAAGAGGGCACAAGACTGCAGAGGACCTCATGCAGGCAGGCACAAGGGCAGGATGCCTGAGAGAGTTCCTTCAGAGCTGTGACAGGAGGGAAAAGAATTAAAAAACAAAACAAACAAAACGCCTGTGTAATATAGCTTGGAGGTACACAAGTACCACATTTTGGATTCTGGCGTGTACCAGTTACAACAATACCACATTTATATACCTTTACCACAAAGGTTTGGTTGAAATAGACTCAAAACATATAGGGTTCTAGGTCTATTTTAAAGGGGAACATTTGGGCCTATAATGTAAAAGCACAGCATTGATTCTCTGACCTGTAGCTATTTAGAACACAATGATACCATAGGAAAAGCACATATTTTCTGAAATTGCACAGTACTGTTTTTTAAAATGGGTAACATTGCCCACTATTCAAATGTTTCCTACCCATAATCCTCCTTTTCATTTGGTAGAACTATGAAAAATTATTTAAATGCACATACTTTCCCATTTTAGCAAACCATTGTCTATGTAACTTAGGCTGTAGGTACTGTAAACAAATACCACATTTGTGGATTCTGCAGAGAGTACTGGTTACAATGATACAACATTTATGTACCTTTACCATGTTGGTTTGGTTGAAATAGTTTTGAAACATATAGGGTGCTAAGTGTATTTGAAAAGGGAAAATGTTTGCCTATAATGGAAAATGCACAGAACTGGGGCAGACCACAGGCGCAGTGGTAACGCTACCACTGGCAGTGCTGATGACCTGGGTTTGGAAGCAAGCTCAGGAGCCAGAGAGTCAGCCAGGAGGAGGAGGAGGAGGATCGAGCATCCCAGGGAATGCTACCATCCTCCGTGAAGGGGTAGGTTCAGTGCCTGGTGTTAGCCTGGCCCTAGTGATAGCTAAAGGTCTTTTTTTAAATTAAATCAACTTTATTTATTTTTTATACTTGTTAATTGAATTGATCATATAATGTCATTACAGCTATATGAAAACATCAACCATATAACAATAACATAACATTGTTTTTCTTGGACTTACATCATTATTCCTGGTGGTCCCATTTCTATAAAGGTTGTTAAAAGGTGGAAGGTATTGGTGTCATCAAACCTGCCCGTATTCTTCAAACAAGCACCTATGGTTTACATTCCAATGTTATCCTAACCTTAATAATCCTTAAAAAGAACATAAATAATAACACTAACACACAATTAAAAAACAGAAAAACTACTGTGACATGCCTCTTGTCTTATGCATTTGTAAAGTTAATTGTTGTTCCCTTCTCCAGAAAGAATTAAAGTCCTTAATTTAAATATAATTTGCGAGAATATTATTATTATTATATATATATATATATATATATATATTGTGAAGGGCCCTTCAATGCTCAAAATCCCTATAGATCGGAGGTCATTAATGTTAGTTGATATCCCTTTGAGGGGACAGTGGGAAGTTGGAAGGGGAGGTAAAAGGAAAGGAGGGGGAAATAGGAGAGGGGAAAGGGGGAAGGATGGTGGAATTAACTTTATTTAATTTTGAGGAAAACATACATAACCAGCAACAGAGCAATAAGACTGAACATCGATCAGGAGAAAACAATACATAAGAAGAAAACCAAAACCCTTCCTCTAACTCCCCCACCCAAACACCCCCCACAGAGTGTATTAAATAACCCACTAAGGAACAAAACAATCAAACTGACGCTTAATTAGGTGTAGGACAAGCATCAGAGTAGGGTACTCAGAGAGCACCCAGAGGTACTCAGGTTAAATAAAGGGCCTGAAGCTTGCCCCATTTCTTATTAAATATGGGTAAATGGTGTTGAGGCTGGCAATCATGTGCTCTGCTCAAGGAAAAATGAGAGCTCCTGTAGCCATTTTTAACATGAAATATATATTTAATCCAGCCAGTGCCTAAGGACTAGCTTTTTAACCGTCAATGAGATGCCATATGATACCTTCTCTCCTTGACAGGGATCTGGGAATAGGCACCAGTAATACATATTTCGGGAGAAGAGACCAGTTAGTCCCAGAAGGGGTGACAGCTGAAGGTCAGCACAACAGGGACCGCACAAAAACAGGGGAGCCAGCAGAGGCAGGACAGATGCTTGCAGCCATTGGCATTGTGCACATCACTTCCTTCATGCTGGGGAACAACGAGAGGGAAAACAGGGCTGACCAGTTCTATGATGCCAATCTCCTCACAGGCCCTGCACCTGGCTATCTGGGCACATCTGAGCCATCTGGATCCTGTCTTGGTGGGGCTACAGGTGGTCCCCTGTGAGCCCACTGGGGTGGGCAATCCCTGGGGAAAGAGCCAGACAGATAAGTCCCAGAGGACGCCAGGGTGACAGGTTTGGGAAGTCAGAGGATGGGGTATGGTCGGCATCAAGGTGGAAAATAGATTAACAAAAAAATGCACAGCATTGATTTTCTGGCCTGTAGCCATTCAAGATACCCATGGTACCATAGGAAAAATGTGTATTTTCTGAAAGGTTTCATGTAGTTAATACTGCAGTACAAAATACTGCAATACAAAATATAACTGTCAAATCATTGTGGAAAAAATAAAGCTTGGAAAATCATTGCAGGAAAGAACTGTGCAGACAGGGAGCAGGCAGTACAAGCCACAAAGCGACAAATGAGCACAAGACAATGAGCACAAGACACAGAAGGGTACGATGCACACCTTTACTCACACAACACAGTGACACAGAATACCAGCAATACGCACATCCAGAACACGCAGCCACCCAAACCTAAAGTCAGAACAGTAGCCCACAGCCAGTGGGCCTGCAGGTCCGGTGCCATGGGCTTTCCACCTGCAGTTGGAAGTTGTAGGTGATGCCCTGAGGTAGTCATAAGTGCTCCTGGCACCATACTCCAGTACAATGGCCTGAATATGCCTGGAGGAGTCCTTGTACCTCTTCTTACCTGCACACGTCTTTGGTAAAATACCTCTTCTTACCCCCAGTGGCATGATGGGCAGACACACTGTTCAATCTTTGTTGTATTCAGGCATTCCTCACATTTAGGGACATTGATAAAATGCCACAGGCTAGGGTGACAGGTACCGATGAGTGAGTTACATGCCCGCTGCCAACCCTCCACCAAACTGATTGTTCTCACTTTACCAGCCTTGCAGAACTCATCGTAGTTCCAAAGGTTGATGGGAAAAGGGGACAGCGGCGGACCCACCATGGATGGGCCACCTGGATAGGCCACCCTACCCATGTATCCTTGAAATAGTCCATCACGGGCAAAGCAGCTCATCATGCTGTACAAAAAATCCCAGGACTGCAGTTCCTCGAACACCTTGTTGACATCATCTGAGGCATGAAAGCAATGGCCGGCAGCAAATGCACATGCAGTGCAAAGTCCTCATCCACTACATGGCAATGCTGAATGGCAGACACACCCTGGATTTTTCTCCACATAGCCTGGGACAGGTGAAGGAAACAGTCATGCAGGTGGGCATCAGGAACACAGTACCAAAGGACTTTATTGCTACTTGTTTAAAGTCCAGCACAATGGAGTATGGGTGGCGGCCCTGCTGCAGCCCACATAGTTCCGTGAAGGCCCTGGTGTATGAGACACCTGTCTTGGAGGTCAGCAGGATGTAGGCGTGGGTATGACCACACTGTACTGAACCCCATGCACTGTGTAGAGCTGCAAGAACATCGTGAGGCCATTTTGAATGTGCCATCCGCAAAACTAGGTGTCACACTGTGTCATATACTGGAGGTTCTTCCTGGTGGCAAATATCAGGCACATGTCCACACCACCACTGCCATGCTTCAGGAATGTCTCCCAACAGTGCCACCCTGTACTCCACTGGAATTGCCAGCTCACTGATGGGCATGAGGGGCAGGCTGCCATCCTGGCCCGCTGCACCCATTGCTTCAGGAGATGAATGCTGGGCAGCTTGCCACCTACAGAGGGTGCCACATTGCTGCAGGAGGTAGCAATGACTTGCTGGGGGTCTCACAGGTGCAGACAGCCCTGTCCTTCACTTCTGCCACTGTTTCTCTGGCAAAATGTCACCATGGTCCGGGACGTGATTATGTGCATTCATGACCTTGATAACAGCATCACCTGCATTGTTCACCCTTGTCTTGCACTTCCAAAGTCTTCAGTACACTTCAGTAGATCTTGTCTTTAGCCTCCCGCTCCTTAAAGAAGCGGTGCTCATCATGCTGCAGAAGGGTCTTCTCTTTGACGCTGACAAACTGCAGTGCCATCCACGCAAATGACACACCTGACTGGAGACACACACGTAGTTGTAGCAGCACAGGTACCACAGCTCTGGTAGGACAGCTTGCAACTAGTGTGTGCCTCCATTTAAATGGGCTTTTGATTGCAAACTGCAGCACCTGGTGGGGAGGGGGCTAATTGCAGATATCCACTGCATGGCAGCCTCCAGCACAATAGCCATATCCAGTTCTGTGGGGAGGGGATTTTGCATTGCTGCTGATTAGAAGTGTCACATTGCTCATCAATGTTCCCTGCTGGTTGATGCCTGCAATGCATGCACCTGATTGGTGAGTCTGTTATGCTGGTATCTGGACACTGTCGGCGGGAAGGGTGTTCTGTTTCCAGTAGTGAAGGACTTTCTGTTCCAACGTCATTGCCACTATGTGGGGCCATTCCCACTGTGATGGGGATGATTGTGTCCATGAACAGCCCATGGGAGATGCAACATGGCTTCCCAGGAGCGGACACACACCTGTGGTAGTCCAAGAGTCACAACTCAGACATCTAACACCTCCAATGTCCAGGCAGGCAGCAGTATTTGTGTCACGGACTGAACAGGTGGTAATAGTTTTGTTACAGGTCACAGTACTACCAACAAAGGTGCTACAAATGTTTAATTTGTGTTTGGCCAGTGGTAGTTTTTCCCAAAGTTTAGAAATGTGCACATGTAGTGCCTGTCCCAAAAACCTGGAGCCGTGCTAGCTGGGTGCTTTAGGCCCATCTCTATTTTAAATCCATTGAAGAAAATTTTGGAGAAACTGGTCTCTAACCAGATCATTCATTATTTAGACTTATAGGCTAATGTGTCCACAGCAGCATAGCTTCAGAAAGCATCATGAACTATGATTATGACCTTGGCAAAGATGTCACCAAATCTTCATTGGATGCTTCAGGGTGGGAGAGGGGTAGGGAGGAAGGGAGGGAGAGGTTGTTTAGGATTAGATTTTTGGTTTACTTGTTATACTAGGCCAAATCATGAGAGACTTATCTTCTAACCTCAATGGGGCCTTGCAACTATGGGATCCTGGCTCTCCCTGTTACTGTGGGTATATTATTTTGCATATGTTTGTACTAATTTGAGAGTCAGTAAGGAACTTATGCTCTGTTGTGTATGATTTATGTGGAAATTCAATAAAGTATATTAAATTGAAAAGAAAGCATCATGAGAAAGGCACTGCCCTGGTCAGATCCACTGACACCGCCCTTTGAGGATTTGATCAGGGACTAATGACTGGGCAGTGTTTGTGGATCTGACAAGGGCATTTGATCTGATCGATCATTCTCTTCTAAAGGATAAACTTTCTGATTTGGGATTTTTCTTAGGTGTTATGAGATGGTTTGCAGACTATCTTATTGATCATCGCAGGTTGTCTTTATTAATTCAGTTCAATCTAAGACATGTCAACTTAACTGTGGTGCACCTCAGGGGTCCATATTGGGCCCTGTTGTTCTCCTTGTTTGTTAATCAGCTGCCATCCTTATGTTCTTTATGCGATACACTCTTATATAGCCGATGATTTGATTGTTTATTATCAATCTAATGATGGGAATTAACTTGTTGCCCAACTGGAATAGGAATTCAAAATATCTGTCAATGGTTTGTTCAAAATGCTATGGTTTTGAATGTAAGGAAAACCAATGTTATGCTGTTTGGTTCATCTTCTATGCTCAGGAATGATTCTAATTTTCAGATACATGACCTGTCTGATAATAACATTGAGCAGGTGCCTGAATTTAGATATCTTGGGTTCTTACTAGACTCAAGTTTGACTTTGATGCCTCATGTGGCTCAAGTAAGCTGAACAGTAAATGACAAACTTGCTATATTATGTAAGCTACAAAGTATTTTCATTATTGACTTGACAAGCTATTGCGAATGGTTCTTTATTGCCTCATATGGAGTATAACACAAGTCTTTACTGTAATCTCGGCAAAGGAAAGTAACATTTTGAAAGTAGTATATCATAATATTTGTCATTTTGTCCTGGCCCTTCTGGACGTTTACATCACTGTTTATTATATTCTAGCTTGGGGTATATTCCTAGTAGTAAATCTGTGTTTTTGTTGGGTTGTCAAATCTTTAAAGCAATCAATAGTTGTCACTATTACCCTATGCAGGATCTTGTTCAAGTTTGTAAGACAGGATTGGGTCTTAGATCTTCTACCAGTATTTTACTCTCATCTACTATGTGCAAATCAAAATGGCTTCTCGTGCTTTTTCCAATACTGCTCCTTTTTTTTGGAATAGCCCTTGTAATTTATGCATTTCAATGTCACTAACATTGTTTAAAGTTAGGTTAAAAGAATATTTGTTTTGTTTGGATGAATGTAAATGCAATGTCTAATGTTATTGCCTAGAATTTATTTGTTAATTGTTAAGTGTGTGTGTTATACATGTTTTGTGATGTAATTTTTGTATGTATTCGGGTCAGGCCTGAAAAAGGTATTGTTTTACCCAGTGCTGTTACCCGTTAACAAATAGATAAATTAAATGAAATGTGGCTGCATGATGGCTGGGTGACAGATGATCAAAGGTGGACATGGACTATGGTAGTCTGATGATCTGGCTTGCGTTCCTTAGGTGCTGTCATGGTACATGGGACATACAGCTGACATACAGTGGTGCAGCTGTTTGGCTGGCATTTCGGTGCCCATGTCCATGCAGCATTCCCAACATGTCCGGGCTGTGGACCACAGGTCAGTGTGGCACTGCAATCCTGGTAGTATGTTTCCAGTGTTCCTGTGCCACACTGACTGGAAGACATACCGTGCTTGCTTCCTGCACCATCTATTCTGTGCCACCTTATATTCTTCAGCCCCATGGGGCTTGGCAGCACACTGTGGACTGTGCACACGTGAGTTTTGCCCCACAATGTTACATGCCCTGCAGCATTTTTGCCCACTATGTGATGCCTGCGATATTTTACCATGCTTTATTTGCTGGTGACATTAATGCATGGACCCCTGTCACTACACTGGATAGCATAATCCAGGTGTGGGCAAACATATGTCCTATACAGTGGAAGATTGCTTTATCTCTTGATTCAATATTTCTTTTAATTACCAACCACACCCTGTTCGCACATGCAATAGCTTCTAAGGTTTTAAAGTTTCATAGTTTGGATTCAAGTCAAGTGGTCAATAACCTATTACGACTCACGCCACTATATCTGTGGTATTGTCTGCCCTTAATGTCCCCATGAAATCGCCCAACTTCTTCTGAAATTTTCTAGGGACTTACTACAGACCGCTTCCCTAGGTAATGATTCCAAAGTGAAGTAACACGTTGACTAAACCAGTTACCCACTTACTAGTTTCTTAACTAATGCACTTTTAGTTGCCTGGTGTGTTCCCTAGTGTTAGCAGATGTATTACTTCTTTCTGACTAGTTTGCTCAAATTTATCAGTGGCAGCGATGTCAAGATCCTTTTGTTGGTGTTTTTGTCAGTGTTGTTCCACATAAGATAGAGGAGTACATTTTGTTCTTTTTCCCTAGATCCATGCATAACCTTACACTAGACAGTATTAAATGCATCTCCCATGCAGTAGCCCATGCTAAAATGTTATGCAGGTCTCCTGTATCAGTGTGTGATCACTAATAGAACTGCATTTACTGCCCAACTTAGTGTCATTAGCTTTCTCAAGTTCCACTAGTATTTCTGATGATACTTCCATATTTCAGTCGGGGCCTATAGCACAGTCCTTCTATTATTGATGAGATATAGAGCGAGATAAGCTTAATCCATACTGTCTCAGTACAGGCCAAACCATTTTTTTCTTATTTTAGGGAGATATTGAAAATTCCAAGTTTTCTTGAATGAATAGTGCCACCTCTCCCCTTCGCCTGTTGGATCTATCATGGTGGTATAGAGAGTATTTAGATAGAAACTTTCCCCACAGACACCTGTTATTCTACCAGCTTCCAGTGATGTCTGTAAGATCAAAAATCTCATCCTCATTAATTTTTTTTATTTATTAAATTCTCAGATTACAAATACCTTTGAGCAGAAACTGCTCATTTACAAAGGTTCAACGTCAAAGGATGAGGGTCAACATACATACAGAGGTAGTAAAGAATGCACAATAAACAACCAAAACATCTAAAAGAAAAAATACTCAGTTACAACATACTTTGAGGTAATATTCATATAATGAGCAGCTTGTGTAGGAAGCTGGCTGTGGTAACAATAAGAGATAGAGGGCACCATAGGCAGTTAGTATTGCAGGCGTGTGCGACCGGGAGAGAGGAAGTTGGCAGGTTAATGGGCCACTGTCCGATGGTCGTGGGAATATGTCTGGTACCAGTGGAGATGCAAAGCAGGAAAGGAGTCACAAGGAAGGCCCGTGTCAGAGGGAATGAGACTGGGAAAGAGTGGGCTGTGAGACATGAGTGAGCTGGGAGGTGTTTAAAGAGATCTCTGTTCAGAGAAGCAGTCACATTAAGTGGTAGAGGTGAGGTAAAGTTTGAGATTCCTTTGAAGGGTCCAAGTGTAGTAGAGAAAGTGCTTCTTTATTGAGGGAATTGAACCACTGGTGGCTCTATAGATAAAGGACCACTGATCCATGGAGGTACGCCATCTAGGAACCTGAAAGGTTAGAGATTGGGCACCACGTGTTTGTTGAGTGCCACTGTAGGTAGTAAGGAGTGAGCTAACACCAGGTGGCATGAAGCTGAGGAGAATTTTTGTAAGTAAGCAGGTCTAGTATTGTATTCTGCTGAGTAGGGTAGCCAACTGCCTTTGCATAGAGGTCACAGGTGTGAGTTTGTCGGGCCGCACCCATTAGTAGTCTACAGGCTTTGTTGAGAGAAACTGAGATCCTGTGGAGGGCACTTGTTGAGGCAGAGACAAGATGGCAAGGCCATAGTCAATGATAGAGGTGACAGAGCTGTAGATGGCTAGTTTAAGGGCATCCGCAGGGCATACAGTGCTTGTGTTTGTGTAGTAGTCTAATCAGTATATTGGCAGTCTTGGCAACAGTGTCAATATGACGAGTGTAGGAGAGGGTACTATCCAGGGTAATACCAAGGTACTTGAACTCCTTGACATGTTCGAGTGGATTTCCAGCATGGTTCTAGATGGTGAGGGACAGAGTTGTGCCTGCTCCATCTGTTACAGAAAGGACATGGCTTTAGTCTTGCTATGGTTCAGGGCAAGTTTATGAGAAATGAACCAGTCATCAATGTGCTTAAGTCGAGCTGCAGCTGGGATTCAAGGACTGTAATGTCATGGTGGCTGGAAAACAGGACTGCATCATCTGCGTACTGGGGTGATATTAGCTTGTCCATCTTAATGGCTAAACACCGAGCATTCAGTAATATACATTTATTTTATCTTTGTTTTATCTTCTATGATGATTTCTTGTTATGGTGTTAGGTTACACCATCAGGTTGTACAACTCTACCCCCATACCCAATAAGTTTAACTTTACCCAATTAAGATATTTCAAATTTGATATCCTAGCAGATCTGCCCTTTTATTCAGATGCAGACCATCTCTAGCATACAAATGTTGTTGATTTTGGAATATGCAGCTATTATCAAGGGATGTTATGCTGTTCCTCTTGCACCATTTGAATAGTCTAATATGTATGCATTCTATGGTTTGATTTTTTTCCATACATGCTCTTGTCTCTGGAAGGACTCCAGAGATGGCAACTTGCAACCCTTTGCCTTTTGTATGATTACTGTATCTAAATTCAAAAGCTCATAACAAATATCTTTCTCATGAGATCTAGCCATACCATTAATGCCTCTGTAATATGACTTTGGTGTAACCTTTGTATTGATTCCTTGTGGGTTTATCTATACGTGCTCTGACATCCTTAATCCTTGCTCCTAGAAGGCATGTTACAGCGGTGCTTTGTTTGTCAGCACCACAAATGGCAGCGTCCATGTACCAAATAATTGAGACTCCTAGTATCAATTTATTTTATGCTGGTTTTCAGAAATTGATGAACTACTGTTTCAATTATCTAGTGAAATGTCATTAAAAGCCCCATATCTATTTGTGAGAGGTAAGTCTGAGACTACATGTATTGCCCTTTTTCCTTTCTTTTTCCTTTTGGTTCGATCAACTAGGCACCAGTCTGCTTCTCCACTCTGATTATCTTCCCCCCCTCTTGGCATTCCTGGTTGCCTCTCAAGTGATGTGCCTATTTCATTCCCTTCTCTCTGTTTCTTTCTTAGTTTCCTTAGCTTTCCCTGTGCTTGGTTCTCTGAGGTTATTGTTTGAACAAAGTTTGCTATCTTATCGATTTCACAAGATTCTTTTATTTTCTTGCATTTCTTCCTTAAGGGATTTTATGTTGTTAATCACTGTAGCGTGTGCAATACATTTCCCACATGTGAAAGAGTCATTGCGGATACCTGGATTTCAGTGTATACATACTACATTTATTGCATATCACAAGATAGTTGCCACGACACATAAGATTTAAGATGTCTTGTTTGTTTTTGTTTTTTTTTACTACCTAGGTTCTGTTAACACAAACAGTTTTCAATTATTTCTAAGAGTACCTACCAGAGCACCCAGGAGCAGAGTTTCTGGCCCTTGTCCTGTCTGTCCCAGCTGACATGGCAGGCATGTGCCTGCCTCTGCATGCATCCCCTCTGCTGGCAGCCAGGTTCCACTCACAAGGGTCATGTTTTAATGTGGTGGACCTGGAAGTGTAATCCCTAGTGTGCTGCTGTGCTAACTGTACTACAGTGTTTGCGAAATATAAATTGTCAGTGGCAGATGGTCATTTTACAGCTTCTGCTGTTGATTGTGCTTCTTTCCCAGCTGGTAACTTCCTCTCCCTCCCAATCACCACAGGTGTCCTCCAAGGCTCGGTACTTTGGCCCTTTTATTCTCTATATTCCTGAATGATCTCCCAAAAGCCTGTACGTCTTCACGCATACACATGTATGATGATGATACGATGCTATTTTGCTGCAGCAACTCCCTCCAAAGTGACTGCCAGCCTTCAGTTGGACTTTAACAATGTCCAACACTGGTTTATTGCTAACAGTCTTTCCATGAATGACACAAAACAGTATCTATGACAATTGGGTACAGACATAAACTGGCGGGCTCAACACCTCCCTCACCTTTCACACCCTCTCTGGCTCATTACTTGATGATATTACCTCATTTAAATACCTTCGGACTATGGCTGGATAAGACTCAAGACTTTGGGGTCCACACTGAAGCCATCCATAAAAAACTTCTCCCTAGGCTTGGCACTCTGTACTATCATTGCAGATGCCTCTACAACATGCCAGGCAAGAAATCATCCAAAGATTATTCTCTCGAGCTTGACCTCAGTGATATTGTTTATAGCTCTGCCCAGAAACCACCCCATCCAGACTGGACACTCTGTTGAATTCCTTTGCTGATACATTCTTGGCTGCTCCCTCATACTCACCACTGTGACCTGTACTCTTACTCTGCTTCCCCTCCCTCCATGACAGAGGCATCTCACACATCACAAATCTAGTTGCAAGTTCTGGCTTGGTTCTCTACCTCCTACCTCCTCCTCCTATCAATCCCTTCCTTCCTGCTATTCCCTTCGCGACCTCCATCCATAGGACTTCTACACTCCCTCCTCGGACGCACATCATCTGGTCGCACTGCCTTCTCACATAATTTTCTACAGTCTGGAACTCCTCTCTAGAAATCTGCTCTTCCCAGTCCCGACACCTCTCTCCGACTTCCTCTGTAATCACTCTGTCCATTCCTGCATCTGCACCCTAACACCTCTCTCTCTCTGCCATGAACATCTACGCCTCCCCTCTCCACCCACTGCTTCCCTGGCTACCTCTAACTGGTACCTCCTTGACCCTATCCCCCTCCTTCTGCTCCCACCTCACACCTTTCCCACCACCCCTGCTCTCCCATCCTGGTCCTATTCCCTTGCAGAATTCCCAACATCCTGAGGGGATTTAGCTCCTGGGCCTATACTCCTCCTCCCTCTCCACCTCATCCCTCCTGCTGCCTCCCCAACTACCTCTTACTGGTGCCTCCCTACCTCTTCCCCTCCTCTCTGACCCCATCTCACATCTCCCCATCCACCCCTCCTCCTCTCCTCCCCAAACTTCCTTGAGCACTTAGCTACTCTTAAATTCTGGCTCTCTGGTTCTGGACCTGCACTCACTCCCCGCATTGCCACCACCTTTTCTACTACCCCTGTACCTGCACCCAGCCCCTTTCTCCCCTTACAATCCTCCCTAATCCACAACCACCATACTCTCCCACTCCCCTGCCCTCACCTACCCCAGATCATTGTTACTACTAAGACTGCATACTTGCTACCTGTACCATCTACAACACAACCGTGACTGCAATATGAATACCTGTGCTATCTCCTCCTTGTCCTTTATCACCCCTCCCTCAGGACTATGTTTTCCCTCTCCCCATGTCTTGGCCTCTCTCGCTATATAGCACCCATGGTTACATTTACTTCTGGTGTCTTGTACTGATTAGTACTGTATTTTATTAGCTCAGCACTGTATGTATTTGTATCGTACTTATGTAGTTATTGTTATTTGTAGTTCCATATTATGTACATCACTGTATGTATTGTTTTGCTCTGTATGTACTTGATTGTGACTTGGCTCGATCCTCCCATTTATATACCTCCTCCCCACAGGACACTTCTGGAAATGAGCTGTTTACAGCTCATGTTGTCTTTCAAGGGAAATCTTTTCAAATAAATAAATAACTATCTGGCACATTTCATGCCTAAATTAAAACCACAGCTAATGTTGTAGTTCCCTTGGAACTGTGAGGGAAAGTACTAGTCCCAGAACCCTTGTGTCCAGTATCTATGGAGATGTTACCAAAATTCCTTCTGCCTTGTCAAATTTAAACATACACAATTTTCCTTTCAATCATACATTGGGAATTTTGGGGTAAGGGTAGTGAGCGTATGACAAGTGCATTGTCATTAAAATAAAGTGCAGTTTTGAAAGATAGTACATCCACCAGCAGCCTAGCAACTGCCTCTGCTCACAAGGGGTCATGCTTAATGTGGTGCACCAGAAGTGCAACCCCAATCAGTCAAATTTAAATATACACAATTATCCTTTCAATCATACAGTGGGAATTCTGTGGTAAGCGTAGTGAGCATGCATACAAGTGCAGTGTCCTGAAAAGAAAGTGCAGTTTTAGAACTAATATCTATGAAGACGCTACCAAACAGCCCTTCTGCCTTGTCAAATTTAAATTTACATAATTAGCATTTCAATCATACTGCGGAATTTTGGGGTAAAGGTAGAGAGCATGCACACAAGTGTAGTTCCCAGAAAACTGATTACGGCTATACCATATTTGTGTACATTTACCACAACAATTTGGCTGAACTATGCTAGAAACATATAGGATGCTAAGTGTATTTTAAAGGGAAAATTTGAGCCTGTAATGGAAAATGCACAGCATTGGTTCTCTGGCCTGTAGACATTTGGGACACCACGGTACCACAGGAAAGTAAACATTTTCCAAACTGCACAAAATACTGGTTTTAATCTTGAGTAACATTGCCCAGTACCCAAATATGTGCCACCAATAATCCTCCTCACATTTTGTAAGACTATGAAAATGCTTAAAATTTGCACAATTCTCACATTTAAGCAATCAGATATGTAACCTAGTGAAAGGAAAGGTTTGAGACAGGCTTGTAATTCATCAGACAGTCAGGGTTAAGTGATGGTTTCTTTAGTATGGGGTTTCATCACTGCCCTTTCAGGACTGATAGAAAAATACCCACCACAAGGAATACTTGACAATCTAAGTGTATACTGGTCCTAGTGATTCAAGGCTACCAATCAGCACCCAGGAAGGGTTGGGGCCAGAATACAGTAAGCAGTGTACAAGCCTAAGATCACCCAGACTGCTCCTCTTCAACAACTAGAAGGAACTCCCACAGCGTGGCAAAGTGCCATTGCCACACTCTTCCTGGTCACCTCTAGCCCATGGCAGACCACTTGTGGAGATCCCAGTTCAAATGGAGGCCACCATGTTAAGGAAAGAATGACTAAACTCTTCACAGTTATCTCCTGAAATGGCATGACTGGATTGTTGACAGACAAGATTTATCATGTGTCCATGGTGCAGAAGAGCTGAATTAGTTGAATGTTGCTTGTAGCAATGATTCTTGACAGGAACCCTGCCTTTTACAGGTGATTGCTCTCTATATTCACCTTAGTGAGTTCTCAGAGCCAATTTGGCCTCCTCAGAAGAGTGGGACCTCTGCCAAGAATACTCCAACTTCCATCCCTTAGTCTTCAACCACCTCAGTTCCTCACAAAACCATGGAGAGCTGCATGGAAGGCCAAGGGATAGACAAGGTAGGGTGTTAGTGAATCCAAGGTGGCTGTGAGAATGATGTTGTAGTACTCCATGACATTCTTATAGAAACATAGAACATATAAACATAGAAACAGAATTTGACGGCAGATAAGGACCGCTGGTCCACCTAGTCTGCCCATTTCCTACCTAACGGATAAGCTGCAGATCCTAGTTAACCAACAGCCTACTTCCTACCCCCACTAGAATTGCCTTATGTCTGTCCCATGCATTCTTGAATTCCCCACTGTTTTTGACTCTACGACCTCCTCAGGAAGGCTGTTCCATGTATCCTCAACCTCTGTGTGAAGAAATACTTCTCACATTACCTTTGAGCCGTCTCCCTCTGTCTTCAAATTGTGCCCCTTGTTTTTGCACATCTCTTTTCTGAAAGATGTTACCCTCTTGACTCTGTTGATTCCTTAAGGTATTTGAAAGTTTCTATCATGTCCCCCCTCCCTCCTTTCCTCAAGGCTATACATCTTAGTTTCTTTAGTCTTTCTTCATATGTCTTCTGATGCAGACCCTGCATCATTTTAGTTGCCTCCTCTGGACAGCCTCAACCCTGTATATGTCTTTGCGGAGATGGGGTCTCCAGAACTGTACACAGTACTCCAGATGTGGTCTTACCAACTGTCTGTACAGAGGGCCAACAACTTCCTGTTTCTACTGGTGATGCCTCTTCTATGCATCCCAGTATCCCCAGCCCTCCTTACTGCCTTCTCACATTGCTGGACCACCTTAGGTCATCTGATATGACTACCCCTGGTCCCTTTCCATTTGTGTTGTTGTCATTATCTCACCCCCCATTGTGTACTCTTCCCTGGGTTTTGTTTCCTAGGTGCATTACTTTGCACTTTTTGCATTGAATCTAAGCTGCCATACATTTAACCATTCCTCCAACCTTGCCAAGCCCCTTTTCATCCTTTCTACCCCACCTTGTGTATTAACCCCATTGCAGATCTTTGTGTCATCTGCAAAGAGACATACTTTCCTTCCAGTCCCTCTGCAATGTCACTTATAAAGACATTAAAAGGACTGGCCCCAGTACTGAACCCCGCGGTACCCCACTAGTAACCCTCCTTTCTTCACTGTGGACTCCATTTACTATTACCTCTGTGTCCTGTTGTCCAACCAGTGTTTTACCCAGGCTACCAAACTAGGACCCACCCCAGGCTGGCTAATTTGTTTATTAATCTTTGTGTGGGATTGTGTGAAATGCCTTGCAAAAGTCTAGGTAGGCCATGTCCACAGCCCCTCCCTGGTCTACTGCTTTGGTCAACCAGTCAAAGAAATCAATTAGATTTGTCTGACATGACCTCCCACTGTGAATCCATGCTGCCTTGGGTCCTGCCCCACTGGCCTCTAGGGACTCAACAGTTCTTTCCTTCAGAAGTGATTCCATCATTTTCCCTACCACTGAGGTCAAACTGACAGGTCTGTAGTTTCCTGCCTCTGTCTTGCTCCCACTTTTGTGAAGGGACTCACATCCACTCTCCTCCAGTCCTCAGGTACCACCACATCTTCCCATGATTTATTAAAAGGGTAGTCAGTGGTGTTACTAGTTCTTCCTTAGTTCTTTTAAAATTCTGGGGTGAATACCATCAGGCCCTATTGCTTTATCCACCTTCAGTTTTAAGAGTTCTTTCAGAACCCTTTCTTCTGTGAAAGAACTAGTGTCAACCCCTATCCAGAATGCTTCTATTGACTGGACTAGGTATTTCCTGCTTTTCTATTGTGAATACTGAGCAGAAGTATTCATTCAGTATCCCTGCTTTTTCACTGTAGCTGTCTGCCCAACCACCTTCCTCTTTGTTCAGCCTCAGTATCCCTGCCTTAGTCTTTCTTTGCTCCCTAATGTACCTAAAAACAGTTTTATCCCCCTTCTTAACTGAGTTAGCTATCTTTTCCTCAGTTTGGGCCTTTGCTATTCTGACTGCCTTACCCACTTCCTTCTGCTTTAACTGGTACAGTTCTCTGTCCTGCTCCTTCTGTGTTTCCTTATACTTCCTGAATGCTATCTTTTTCCCTTACCTTCCCCGCTATTCTTTTGAGAACCATAGTGTTTGTTTCTTTCATTTTTATTTGTTTATTTGCTTCACACAAAAACTTGTTGCCTCTGTGATGGCAGTTTTGATGTTTCCCCATTGTTGCTCCACCCACCTTCTTGCCTGTTTGCTAGTGCTTTTCAGAGGCACTCTCCCATTTTGACAAAATCAGCCTCCTGAAGTCCAGCACCTTCACTTTTGTGTGGCTTGACCTCTACAGCTAAGTTTATCGTGAGCCACACTGTTTGGTGGTCGCTTGTTCCCAGATAGCTACCCATTTCAAGATCAGAGATCTCTCTCCATCCCCATTTGAGAGTACCAGGTCTAAGATTGCTCTCTCCCTGTGGGTTCCAAAACTTGCTGTCTGAGGCATGCCCCTGTAGGGCATTGAGAATGGCCCTGCTTGGATGTGACTGCAGCAAAGGTGCTCCAGTCAACATCTGGCATATTCAGGTCTCCCATCAGCAATATCTCCCTTTCTCTGCCATCCCAAGGATGCCTTCTATCATTTCTTGTCCATTTCCTCCCTGAGATGGGGATGTGTACAACCCCAGTGGGATTGTGGAGCCATTTCCAGTCTCCAGGGTGACCCACAGTGCCTCCTCTCCTCCCTTTTACCCTTTAGTTCTGTTGCTTTTATCCCTTCCCTTTCTTAACACAGAGAGCTACTCCTCCTCCTTTTTTCTTTCCCTGTCCCTCCTGAAGATTGTGTACCCTGGTATGTTAACATCCCAGTCAAGTTCTCTGTGTACCATGTTTCTGTGACTACCGCAACATCCAGGCATCCCTCTTCCATCAAGACCACCATTTCAGGGAGCTTTTTACCTAGACTATGAGCATTGTTACTCATTACCCTCCATTTTTATGGTTTTATTTCTTTTGCCCCATCCCTGTCCCTACTGCCTTTGTTTTTTCTCCATTTACCCATGCCCTTCTCCCTATCGACTGGTCTATTTTGGTGTTTACCTCACTAATTACCCTGATTTTTGAGGGGCTAGGATTTGCCTTCTCCTCTTCAGTGCCTCCCCTTGGCTAGTTTAAATGCTTGCCACTGAAGCATTTAAACCTATCACCTAGGTTCCTGGTTACCCTCCAGGATAGATGCAGACTATCGTGCCTGTATAGGCTGCATCCTCCAGGTGGAGCCCCAGTCCCCAATGAAGCCAACCCTGAGCACTGCACCAGCTTGTCAACCAGTCATTGAATCCCATGGTGCAGAGTGTCCTAGCCTCATCCATGCCATAGACAGGTAGCACTTCGAGAAATTTACTGTATGCTACTTGTCTAAGGCCCTCCCCAACTCCACAAACTCCTGTTGCACTGCTCTGATCCCATTCTCAGCCAGGTCATTTGTCCCTAGGTGGATAATGACATCCAGCTACCTCCCCTTGCCACTGCTCCCACGATCCTGAGGATTCATTTCCTGTCCCCCAAGCCTTGGCACCAGGCAAGCACCTACCTTCCTTTCCTTCCCTTCCTCCCCCAGTTCTACCCCCAACAACTGAGTCCCTCACCAGGGGTTGTTTCCTTCTCCTGGGGTCCTGGGCCACCCTTCTGTGGGTCTTCATTGTGGAGATCCCAGCATCCTCCTTGGTCTCCACAGCAGGTGCCTCCATAGAGAACCATACTTCACCAGAGTGGTGAATGAATTGTGGAGAGGCACAACTGAAGGGATGAGCCTCTGTTCCACCACCCTCACTCTTCCTGAGCCCACTGTGGTCCAACCACTCTTCTCTTGGCAACCTCTGAGGTAGTGGCAGTGGCCTGGGTGGTCCCTGGGTGGGGAGCAGGTTTTCAAATCCTTGCCAGGTCAGCATGGAGATGAACAACCTCCTCCCTCAGACCAGAGAGGTGTCTGCAAATAAGGCAGCAATGCAGTTTCCAGAATTTGTCCCAGAAGACTGCTGCTCCACAGCCAGTGCATTGCACCACTCCCCACATGTCTGTGTCCCTTCCTGTTACAGATGATTTTTGTTTTTGTTCTTGTTTTAATGTGTGCAAGCTTGTGAGTGTCTCTACCCCTATTCAGTGTGTTGTGCCTTTAAGGATATGAACAGGTGTATGTTGTTAGCAGTTTTGAGGAAGTGATGTCAGAGACCCTGCTATAAAGGAAGTTATGCACTTGGGGTGGGTGGAGTGAGGGAAGGTGGGTAGAAGTAAACCTATGCTGTCCAGAAACAATCACCTACAACTCTTACCTTCCACCCGGGAGTGCCTTCCTTCCTTTCAGACACCTAGTTCACAAAGGCTAAGTAACAGGTCTAGTCACAACTGACTGCAAATATCTCCCAGCTACAGTTCCTCCCAAGCAAATTAAAATTAAAACTAAGAAAAGTCCACCCCAAAAACAGAATCTATACTAGTTACTTAGTTGGCATGCTACAAGGTCTCTTCGAAAACACAGTTACCCCTCTAGTTATTCTACACGTAGGGACCAATGATGTAGGCAAAACAAATTGGATTTCCATGCAAAGGGACTATAAGATTATTGTCGATACAGTAAGGAACCGTGGGGGAAATTATTATTTCTGGATTAACCCCAATGCAAGGCAATAAATCGTATCAAATTAAACAGATATCATTTATTAATGGGAAACTTAGACATTACTGAGGAAGAAGGATAGGTTTTATGGATAATGAAAAACATTTAGCAGAAATTCATTATATAGGAATGATGGTGTTCATCTAAATTATGCGGAGTTAGGATCTTGGGTAAAAATTCCAGGAGGTTATTAATTTCCATTTAAACTGGATAGGAAGGGGGTACGGACTATAAAAACTTAAAGATTAACCCATCTTCCTTTGAAGACATAAAGGGTGGAATGCCATTCTGATTAATGCCCAAGCCTACTGAATAAATATGACAAGCTAATAACTATTCTACACAGTAATCAAGTACATATAGCCTTGGTTACTGAAACATGGTGGATGAAAACGATGAATGGGATAAGGAAATTGAGGGTTATAAACTCTATTCCTATTGTAGAAAGTATAGAAAAGGGGAGGTCTGGCAATTTATATTCACAAAGATATTGCATCAGAAGAACTAAATGGGACGTAGGTCAAATTGAACTCCTTTGGGTTCAACTAATACCGACTAATAGGCCAAAAATTATATTAGGTTTACTTTATAGACCACCATCTATGTCACGCGGATGATGATAGAATATTAATGAACATTTTTGAGAAATTGGACCCAAACACTAGATTATTGATAACTGGTGATTTTAATTTACCAAATATTGATTGGGTAAAAGGCATGGGTACTTGTCCCTAGAAAGGCAATATATTGATATAATGGATCACAGGGGCCTTGACCAGATGGTCCAGAGGGCACAAGGGCAATAATATTCTTGATTTGATTTTACTAATATGAAAGGCATAGTAACCTCTGTGGTAGCAGGTGCCCCATTAGGCACCAGTGATCATAATATTGTATCTTTTAATATAAAGGAAACCGAAATTAGAAACCTACAGGAACTACCGTAAAATTAAATATGGGTAAAGCTGATTTCCATAACCAAATTAGGATGTTGGGAATGGACTTCCAATTTGGCAATAAACCATTCAAAGTATGTGGGATTCTCTTAAAGCTAAATTGAGGACTTAACTACCGAATTTGTTCCTGTAACTACCAATATCATAAGGACAGATCTACTAGACCTGCCTGGCTCACCACAAAAATTAAAAATTAATAAATAAAAAGAATAGACTATTTAAGAAGCTAAAAGTTCATAATACGGTGAAATTAAACACTGAATATAAGGAATGTCAAAAAGTTAAAATGGATATTAGGAAGTCTAAACCATATTTGAGTATAACATTGCTAAGAGAGTACAGGATAACAAAAAGCCTTCTTCTTATATTAATAAACGGAGGAAGACTTCAACTGGTATAGGTCCCTTTCACCGATGAAGGACCCACAGCTTCTAATCAACATATGGCGTAATATTCAAAACAAATACTTTTGTTCAGTGTATAATTTAAACGATATGGATACATATAATACATTATTACCTCTTGAGTTAGAAACAATAAGATTGAACCCAGACAATATTTATAAACAGTTACTTGGTATAACCAAATAAATCTCCAGGTCCAGATGGTTTGCATCCCAGAATTCTAAGGTAACTGGCATGTGAATTGACCCATCCTTTGACATACATATTTCAAACATCTATTAATACTGGTACTGTCCCCAAGATTGGAAGATCGCAAATATTATACCCATCTTAAAAAGGACCAATCACTCGACCAGAAAATTTTCGGCCTATAAGTTTGACATCAATACTGGGAAAACTCATGGAGAATATAATAAAAGATACTATTAAAGAACACCTGGAGGCACAGGATATGAGTGACCCTATACAGCATGGATTTGTGAAAAATAGATCATGTCAGACCAACTTGTTGACCTTTATGAAAAAGTTAATAGAGAATTGGATATTGGGAACCCTGTGGATGTGGTCTTTTGATTTTGCTAAGGCTTTTGACAAATTGCCACATAAGGAATTATTGTTGGTGTTAGAAAATGCAAAACTACCCATCAATATATGTAGGTGGATAACTGATTGGTTGAGAGATAGAAGACAGAGGGTGGTCATAAATGGGGATTACTCTGAGTGGGCTGTGGTGACTAGTGGAGTGCCTCAGGGATCTGTGTTGGGCCCCAGTCTGTTTAATATATACATTTCCTCATTAATGATCAGCAATAAAAATATATGGATGCAAAAGTTTGCCGATGATTGCAGATTGGTGTGGTCACAAATAAAGATGAACATATACTAGTACTTCAGCATGCACTAAATACAATACATGATTGGACAATTAATAATAAGCAAGAGCTAAATATAACCAAATGTAAGGTTATGCATTTGGGGAAAAATAACACAGAAGCTATTTATCAAATAGATAACACTGTATTAGGGTTGTAACTAAGGAAAAGATCTGGGAATCACAGTTACAAAGGACTTAAAGTTTAGAGTACATTGTAGAAAGCAATTGAGGAAGACAAACCAGATTTTAAACTGTATACTTAAGCATATAGTAAGTAGAGATTGGAGTGTGTTGATGCCCTGTATGTCGCATTGGTCAGGCTCCACCTTGAATATTGTGCAAGGGTTTGGTCACCCTATAATAAAGAGGACATATCAATTATCGAGGAGTCCAGAGAAGATTTACCAAAAAGTAAAAGGACTAGAAAACGAAACATACCTGAATAGATTGGTTAGTCTAAATCTTTATTCATTACACTATCGTAGAATAAGAGGAGATCTATGCTTCCTATACAAGAGTATTGAGGATGACAAGCTACTAAAGGAACTAGGGTTTACATATAAATTAGGAAGACTAGTTTAAGGAAACATAATAAACAAATGTATCAACAAATCTGGGAACACAATTTTCGGAAATATTGGTACAGTTTAAGAGTTGTCCGATTCTGGAATAACTTACCTAACGATATTGTTAATAGTACAGCTATGAAGGAATTTAAGAATGGTATAGACCTATTTTTAAAGATAGTAAATTTTATGTCAAAAATAATTGGATGATGAGCCTCATAGGATGGTGATTCCATCCTTGGCTTGAATAAACCTATGAAACCTACTTACACAGGTCCAAAAGTAATAATTCAGTTCAGTGTAGTCTAGAAAATAACCTCCTTGATTCAAGGAAGCTGTGGCTGCTTTCTCACTCTCCCTGTCTTCAATGTGAGAAGGAGACTGCAACACCTCTGAGACAAAACAAAACATTTTCAGCAAAAAAGAAATAAATAAAATAGGGCAAATAGTAATTTTTCTTAGCCTAATGATACAAATTCACAAAATTTAAGCACCACCTGTAATAATTTCACAGAAGATATACCTCTAAGAAACACTTTGCTACAGAGAAAAATAAAGCAGTAACAGAAGATAAACCTTGCAAAAGACAATTTGAATCATAAGATTACAGCAGTAATCTGTTAGCACACACCTGTAGGCACACCTTGTAATAATGCAGCAGAAGGTGTACCCTAGCAACAGCAATTTGAATCAGAGAAAAATAAAGCAATAAAATGTTAGCAACAAACAGTAACAATCCCTGTGAGTACAAAATAAAACAACAACACACAGTAAATCTGCCTGGCCAAAAGTCTTAATCCTTTCCCTTACTCTGGTAGTGTTCTTAGTTCTGTCCTTTCAAGCAAGCTAGAAGGAAAGAGCCAGGTGAAGCAAGGTGCCTTGGCCAGCAAACCTAGCCTTCCACCTCCAAGATGTCAACCTTGTCCCTTGGAGGAAAAGGGACAGTATTCTGAGACCCAAAAGATATCATGGAAGGAGAAGATCGAATCCATGATAGTGTATCCTGCAAAATGTAAAGTAATTTTAAACCTTCAGCATTTGTTCTACAATTCCAGAGAAGAAGCACTACTCGAAATGAAACTGAAACTGGCTCAGCTATTTATTACCTTTTGATTTACGTGTTCATTCCTTATTTGATTTTTCAGGAAAGACCTGAGAAGCTACAACCAGATGAACCTAATAACTTAAATGTGTATCTGTTCTTTTCCTTTCTTGTAGGAATAAATTACATTTATGCGGGTGAATAAGATTTGGTCAGTGAGAAGTGTGAGTAAGGTACTGGGCTCATCTCAGTATGCCAAGTTTTTCTTTTTAGATGCTGGGTAGAGGCCATCAGCATCACTGAGGGAGAGGGAAAAAGGTTGTTAGGTTAAATCATCAGGGCAAGGACATGAATTATTATGATGATGCAAAAATTACAGCTGGAAAGGTGGCTCAAATTGATTTGCAGTGCAGATGAAGCAACTGTTTACAGTTGTTGATTGCTGATTTAATTAAGGTTGTTACCTAGAACATAAATAGAGTAAACTCTCCAGTTAATAAGTTTTGAATATTGCTATATTTAGTTCAGTTTAACACAGACATAGTGGTTCTACAATACCTACAGTATTTAAGAGAAAAGGAAGACCAAGAAGCTCAAAAGAAGTTGAAGCGGTCAAGTCAGTTATTCAAAGGAAATGTCTAACAGTTAGGAGTCTTAATTTTATTAATAAAAAACTGCCTGCACCATTCAAACTATTAAGAAAAACAGGAGGGCAGATTTATTTTGACCCAGGTATAAATGGTTCCATGTGATACGGTGACCAAGTAATAGTGATTGTTATTTGGGCGAAGTTCACATTGCCGAAATTACTTTCGGCGATGTAGACTGCTGTGAACAGCAAGTCCGTGCCAGTGACTTAAATGTTATTATTTTATGGGGGATGTGCCCTGTGTCTTCACCCCACAGGGGCTTCACCCCTGCACCCACCTACTAAAGGATTCTCAACCCTATGGGGTGCATGTCGGAGGGGTGCAAATCTAAAAAAAAAAAAAAAAAGTGACCTGGCAAAAACAAGTGTGCCCAGACCCAACCCAGCACCCTTCCAACCCCAGCCTGCCACCAACCCATCATGCCACACGGCCAGCTCAGCAGCCTACTGCTGCACTATGCCCCACAAACCTCCCTCCTCTTCCACCCATCGCAGGGTGTGGTCCCTCCCCACCCCCACATGTGTGTATACATAGCGACATCCTGTTGCTATAGTCATCAAACCCCTATCCGATCCCTCTCCTGCCCAGTAGCCCTGTGTAAAGCGCCATGATTGAGTCACCCTTTTGAAAGTGCTCAATCACGGTCACCTAATACATGGGATACTGTATAAATATTTGGTCAAACTTTTATTAGGCTCCATATGTGCCCTATTTAAGATTTTCTGAGGTTTTTGGCCTCATTAACAGCAATAACAGAATGCAGCTGCATAAACTTCATATTAGGAGAGGATATTTCATTTCATTTCATTATATTTTCTTTTATTTATTTTACCTGGAAGAAACTCCATTGAGCATGGCTCATTTTCAAGGAGGTCCTGGGTAGGACAGAACAATAATTTGAAGAAAACAATACATAGCGCAGGGATATTACAGCATTTGACACATAATAACATCTGGGGCCAGATATTCACAAATGTAGCCCTGGGCAAAATTAGCACTGCACGGCATACAAAATAGCCTAGACTCCATGTGCACGCCATATTCAAAGGAATAGCCCTGGGGCTAAATGAGTTGAATATAGCATGCAAAGGAAGGCTTGCAAACAGGGCTGAGCGTGCAGTGCAATAACAGCCCAGCAAATAAGACAGCACTGAATATAGCAACCAAGAGCAGAGCAAACTGCAACAGTGCCCAGTGCACACAGAGGTGGAGTGAGTTAAGGCTGAACTATGTGGGCAAAGTGCGTGCTAGCAAAGAAAACAACAATTACAGGCCAAATACTGCAAAACCATGTAATGGAACATTACAGTATTGCGCATGCCATCACATTTGCGCCGCGCTGACACATTTGCCGGGCACAACTCGCTTTGCCTGGCACTAAAGTTTGATATATTAAAACTGCTATGCAAATGAGCCCACTCAGGCAATCTGAGGGTAAACAGCCACATTAGTATCTCATTACAGCCTGCTTTGCATGCACCATATGTGGATTGCCTGGCGCTATAACATGGAGCACACAGCTCCACCTGTAGGTCTGACCAGAATTACGGGTCGGTAGCCACTTTTCTTTGAGTGCTCACAGCTCCACCTGTAGGTCTGACTGGAATTACAGGTCGGTAGCCACATTAATTGTGTGCTCACAGCTCACAGAACATTAGCTGCAGTATTGGTTTGGACACAGATGCAAAGACTAATATGGCCCAGGGGAGTAACACTACAGGAATGGGTGGTTGTGCTGCATGCCAGAGGCAAGTCGTTGTTCCTGCCACAGTGTTTAGCAGATCGTACAGCACCATAGCAGGTGATACTGTGGTACACAGCAGTGCCTACTGTGTGTCAGGCAACAGTGACTGGTGCTATCCACACAGTGACATGCACAGCTGGCGGTGTGGTCTGACAGTGGAAATCACAGTCATACTGTCCTGTGACCCTCATGTGCTGCACCAGAGGCATGGGATCCCAACACTACCATACACATGGCTGTCTGTGAGTGCGGTTATCCTGGACAGGTGTAGGGTATGTGTCCTGGGGGCCACACATCCCATCATAATGGCACACTGCTGTCAGTAGCATTCTCATCAGTGGAACATGTGCACTGTGTGGATGGCCCCAGCCATGTGGCAGTACCTACTATGTGGTGCAGCCTGGCCCCAGTACACCTCCATTCAACACCCTCCATTTCCCAGTGCAGCATGTGTCTGCTGGATTGTGTTGTGTACCCCAATGGAGGACGTGGAGGTGTGTGTTGCATGGATGCACTGCCATGGTATCCACTGGGCACAGGGCACCCATTAATGCCTGGCAGGGTTAGGTGCCAGATAACGGTGACATGGGTGGTGCCATCTTGTGTGCAACATGTCTCTGCCATGTATGTTTTATGTTTATCATTCTGTATCACTTTGTTGACCAGGTAAGCACACTGAGCAAAGGCCCAGTGTCAGAAATGACCTGGAGACACTAACTGTGAGGCTGAGATGCAGCAGTGTATGATACAGACATATAATGTACAACAACACACAATACAAAATATCACATTAGGTACACATTACAATACATTACAAATAGTTTGTTGTTGCAAGTGGTGTTCTAGGTCAGTTGTATCATTTACATGAGTGTTCACTTATGTAGCACTGTTGGGGCATTGCATTCCACAGTTTGTGTGCCTGACACATAGAGTGGCCCAGGGTGGCCATCCTCCACACTGCCTCCTCACTGGATGCATACAACCTTGTTCCCTGTTGTTGCTGCTGTGTCCACACCTCCCATCCTGGGTTTGCCCGAATTAAGACTAGCTTTTCATAGGTGGTAATTTGTGCCATACTGCATGTTGCACTAATGCATGTTGCGCAGTGCTATACATTTGAATATACCATTGCGCCTGTATGCATGTCCCCACCCTCACTTTGCACCGCACATACATTATCTCATAGCATTGTGATATCAGGTTGTGCCAGTGCTATTTGACTTTTGAATATAGCAACCTAGCACAACTGCAGTGCATCAGGCACAATCGATTTGTGTCAGGCGAAAGTTTTGAATATCTGGCCCTGGTATTACAAGTTACATAGAAGTCAATTACACATGAGCATACACTGAAAAGCAATTAATCATGAACATGGAAAAAGGTCATACAATTGAAGAAAAATTACAGAAAAATAGATTCTAAACATGATAACAATTAGTGACCATAGTGCATATGATAATTAGAACTGAAATTAACAGACCACTAGCAGCAAAATATATGAAAAAGGAAATAATGAGACTGTTATATATACAGGGTCGGATATTCAGACTGCGCCGGGCAGTGGCGCAAGCCTGGGTGCAGTGCAACTGGCCTGCGCCAGGGCCAGGACAGGCGATATTCAATGGTGATGCGCCATGGTGCAGCACTATTGAATATGGCAAGGTGTGACATACTGCACATGGTGCAGTGGCACTGTGCCAGTGCAAGCCACAGAGGGAGCATGGGGATGCACCAGCACAAGCGCGTTGTGCTAGGTGCAGCACCTGTGATATTCAGTTAGGAGCTTGCAAATGAGGCCATAATCTATGCAAGGTGCAAATGGGGCCATTTGCATGTCATTATGGCCCCATTTGCATGCAATGTGCTGGGCGGCCTGAGCGACTGCGCTTGGCACCCTGCCAGTTGCTATCGATGGGGTTTACCCTGGTGGACTATTGCAGCCCCCCTCCTGTATTCCTGATCGCAGGCAGTAGGACAATGTAACACAATCCTATGCCCAATCACGGGCAGTAGGTAGCATAAACATACCCATGGTGGTTTAGTGGACCCCTTCCTCCCTGTATGCCCGATCATGGGCGGTTGTCAGAATAAGAATATTCCTATGCCCTATCACAGGCTGTAGCATCTAGAATTAGATCCCTGGTGGACTAGTGCCCCCCATGCCCGATCACGGGCTGTACCATATTGAAATAGATTCCTGGTGGTCTAGTGGAACCAGCCCCAAGCCCGATCGAGGACCATAGTATTCCACTGATGTCTACCTGGTGGTCCAGTGGTGCCCCTTCCCACCCACCCGCAGAGGCCCCTGGCCATCCAACCCCTGTCATTGGTAGGTGGCAGCACCCAACCTGCATACCGCCCAGCTGTCTGCCGAATTACAGCATATAGTAGGATCTGTACGCCCATTGGGCCACAGTGTGGACCAATGGGCTTGCAGACCATACTGTACTACACAGGTCCACAGCTGTGAATGAATGTGTTCTTGCAGGTCTTTAGTGTTGATTCTGGGTCTAGACTTGCGTGTAAAGTACCATATCATCTACATAAAAGTGGAAGTTAGCTAAGATGATATTATGGCTCAAATTGTTGATGTATATTGTAAACAGCAGAGGTCCCAACATGGAGCCTTGTGGCATTCCTTTGTTGATTAATGCACAGGTAGAAGGTAGATATTCGACCTTTGGTTGCTGGCACCTATCTGTGAGATAGCATCTAAACTAATTTATTATGTTTGGACTTAGTCCAATACATTCATGCTTGCTTGGAGGATGGAATGGTCTACTGTGTCAAAGGCATTGCTTAAGTCTAAAAGAGCACTGCAGTGGTCTGTTTATGATCTAAGGTCTTAAACCAGTCATTGGTAAGTTTTACTAGTGCAGAAGTCATGCTACTGGATGTTTGGCCCTGAAGGTTTTTAGTTGATTATGGATTAATTTTTCAAACAATTTTACCAACACTAGTAGGATAGAAATGGGCGATAATTGTTCGCTGATTCTTTATCACCAGACTTGAAGAGTGGAGGATATGAGTGATTTTCTATAATGTAGGGACCTCGATCTTGTTACTGAAAGATTGTACAGATGCATAATAGGTGCTGTAAGAATCAGGTAGCCCATTTTCAGGAAGATATGATCAATATTATCTGCCCCTGCACTCTTTTGGGGTCTAGAATTTGAAGTAGGTGCTCTGCCTCTTTATATGTAATCTGCGGATAGCAAAAGACTTGCATTAGTTATTGGTATGCTCGACTGACCCTGCAATGAAGGGACAAAGTTGTTAGTGGATAAGTTATCAAAAGTATTTCCCACTGAAGAGAAATGTGGGTTCAATTCTTCCAGTATGATCTGTAATTAGATGATTACCACTATGCAGTTGCTTTGGTAAGGAAGGAGGGGTTACCCCTTTAAGGTTGTTGATAGCCCACCAGAATCCAGAAGGGTTATATCTATTATGATTCAGGAGAGTCTCATATTAATAGCATTGGGGTCCTTCTTTAGATGAAATCAAAATAGTTCTATCTGGAATAGATATAAAGCCAGATATTTAGATAACTTTATGGATATCAGTTCATTTATAGATGTCTGGCAAGCAAGAAGTAAACCCAAATAAGCAATAATTTACTTTTTTTTACCAGTTCCTAATACACTGTCCAGATTGGACTATGTCTTTGTATCTTTTATATGGAGAAATAACTAACCTAGCAGAAACCCAAATAGAGCCTGTGGGTATTTTAGATCACAATATTGTTACAATTACATTATCATTCAGTACTGCCTCGCTTGAGCCATCTTTATGGAGAATGAACACTTCATTATGTAACAATAAAGATTTTCCAAACCCATCAGGGTGGCCACTGACAACTTTTGGCTTGAGAATTCAAATGATGAACTGAGCTACCTAATTTGCTGGGAGGATTTTATGTTGTTGATATATTTTTATTGGATGTTAAATAGGTCTGCACAGTTTGTTACAGAAGTTATAAAGACTTTGATACTTACAAAAGGTGTTGGTCATTATTGCTACATATTCAGGTGCTAGGTTGCTAGATTGCTAGATAAAACAATACTGTATGGCACCCACACTCTAATAGGCAGCATGAGGGTGTTAATAAAGCTATTATTTTGAATTCGTAACCCAAAACATTATATTTTCCAATGGATGGTACTGTGACCCTCAGTGGTGGGTGGGGAGTAGGTGCCAGAGATGGAACCGACAATATCAGTTGTATATCTCTGAGATAGAATGGGAATCTCACCAAGATGAGAGGCAGGGCTACTCCTTCATTACCATTTTGGGACCAAGTCTGGGTCCTTACTCATTGCATGCAAGAGCCATCCAGTCCACTGGGAGGAACAGCATTCTATGCTGTCATTCAATGAGTGTGTTATTTTTCCCATGCAATAGATCTGGTTGCTTATATTTCACCAGGAATTCAGGTCTGGGAGTTGTGGAATAAGCATAGTCCAGTGATAGACTTCTTTGCAGCTATAAGTAAGCATAGCAGGTATCTGGAGTTAGGATACTGCAGCCCATTAGGTATTGCATGAAAAGGTAAAGCTCAGCAGTTAACAGTATGGGCCTATGGAATAGTTCTTCCAGCTCTACTCAAGCTGCCAGAAAAGGGATCAGGACCAGGCAGTACCACATATCATGCATGTTCAGGAGAGGAGATAATGAGATGAGGTTACTGAGGTGCGAAATAACTGGAGCAATTGTTTCCTCATGTGATCTCATCATTGATGGGAGTTGGTTACTTTAGAGGTGGCTTGGCATGAAGAAATCTAAGGTTTAGGTGGGAGTGGGATGCTCACTTCCTCTTCACATTTAAGTGTTACCTCCATAGAGCTATATCCAGTGGCATTCACCAGTGCCCTATAAATATGTGATAACATACTGTATGTGGCTGCCCCGTATTAAAGAAATGAATAAGGTAAACTATGATGGATGGGTAAGGTTCAGGAGTACGACCACTGGGAGAACTTGAACATAGTGTAAGACTTGGAGAAAGTGGTAGAACTCCACCTGTCTGAGGCCATAGGTTGATTTCTCCTCTGTGAAGGATAGGCTGGAGGAGCCAGACACCAACTGGTGGATAGAGTGAGGGAGTACCATTCCAGGTATGAAATCCAGGCTCCACAGGGTCAGGCTGATAGTCTTCCATTAGGGCCATGGGGCAGAGGAGTGCCAAGAAAAGAAGAAAGTAAGGGCCCATCTAATGGTGCCATACCTTCACTTGCTGCCAGAGCAATAGATTAAGCTCCTTCATTGATCCAATGGAGAGACAAGTATGATACAGCTCTGCATAAACTGTTGTACAGCTCTGCAAAAAACTACCTATTTGTGAACAGCTCGCCTCAAATCAAGCCAGGTACTAAGAGGGCCACCTAGGTGTCAAAACATATTGAAGCCAATGTGAGCTGACCAATAATACAGTTGGAGGTGAGGTAGGGATAGGCCTCCAGCTTGTTTTAGGAGGACAAGTATCTTCTATTTAATGTCGGCCTCTGCCTGGCCCATAGAAAGCTGGAAATTTGCCAATTCCAGGTCCATCATGTGGCAGTGTGAAGCTGTAATGGGACATTCTGAAAGAGGTAAAGAGCTCTTGGGAGAGTCGCCCACCCAGCGAGAGAGACTGAGAAGTAGGGATCCCCAATGAGTTTTGCTATGTAAATCCTAAGGTATTTTAGTTTATGAAGCCCCAGTGAAATGGTAATCTGTTTCTTATTGGTTAGAAGGAAGGAGAAGAGAAACCCCTAGGGTCTCAGGGCCCGATTTTCAAAGGCATTAGAGGGCGCACATGACTTGTGGGCAGGAGTTTGGCCTTGATGGTGACTTACATCAAACAAGGGGTTGGCGTGATTTTAGAATTGCAGCACGGCAACTGCCCCACACAAGTCCCCTCGAATCCCCACAGCAATGTTACCAGGTCCTCCCTGGCATACAAGTGTGTCCGTGGTATGGGGTTTGCGCCGCAGGTTGGGAAGCAAGCAGCCATAAATGGGATCAACTGTCAAAACTGCACCAAGCGTACTTAAATCTGGTGTACTTTTATGTCCTTGCATTTGCTGCAGTTGTGTCCTACACTGCGGCGGATGCAGGGCTTCATGATAAGCCCTTTGAAAATTGGGCCATCAATCGTTAGTGTTTAATCAGTACCCAGAGACTGCATCAAAGGACTAGAGGAGGTCAAACACTGCTGATAGGGCCTCTTCAGGTTTGGAAAGATATTTATTTTTTAATTTATTTCAGTTTAGATTAATTCCTTTGAGTCCAGGACTCGTTTTTAAAGGTTCCAGGTAATTGTTGAACAAACATTACAAATATAACAGTGTTTACAGAGAACAGTTACACAGACATTCAAATACCAAAGAAATCTTATATATCCAACTAAAGGTTGAAGTGGATAGGGTAAATAGGGTTCAGCCTTGTAGTTCACTATTTAGTTGGTCAGTCTAGCCTAAGGGGTGAGGGGTCAGCCAGGGATGGCGTTGTCGTGTGTGGAAGTGGTTTGTCAGCTGAGTGGGCCTCATTCGGGATGGGGGTTGATGAGATAAAAAGAGGGGGTGAAAGGGAGAGGGTTGGGTGGCTGAAATTCTGCCGTGATTAGTGCAGGCAAGCACAATTCTTTTTGTGTCAAGAAGAGATCTGAGCCCAGATTTGAAGGTACTAATATTGGGTGATTCTGTAAGGTTAGCAGGTAACTCATTGTACCATTTTGGTCCTTTGTACAGGATGTAGTTCTGGGCTAGTTTGCCTTTTTGAAGGAATCACCAACCTGTCTGTAGCCATGCTTCTTGTTGATTTGGTGGGAACTGCCAGCGAAAGAGGCAGCCCAGCGCAGGGGAGAAAGCCCAAAACACTTTTTTCAGAAGGTAGGTTTGGTTTTGTACTTTAAGATGGAGTGGGAACCACCCAGTTTCAGTGTAGAGCATGCAGGTGTGGGTTTCTGGCAGTCCCTATGGCTAGTCGACAGGCCTTATTTAGTAATGTGCTGACCCTGTTTAGGGCAGTTTTAGTGCCTGCCCCATAGATAGGCAGCCCATAATCTATGGAGGACATCACTGAACTACTAATGGCAAGTTTCAGAGCATCTGGTGTTATAGAGTGCCAATGGCGGTAGAGGACCCCAAGTTTTGTATGCGCTGACTTGACGACTGAGTCTACATGACCGGGAGAAGGTTAGTGTATCATCAAAGGTGATGCCCAATTATTTGAACTTTGTTACTTGTTCCAGTGTTTCACTATTATGGTTCTGGATGAGCAAAGGCTGGTATTTCTTTTGCTTTGGGAGGTAGAGAAGAGAGCAGTGAATATATAGCACCCATACTGGCAATAAAGAGCAGACAACAGAGCGGACTATAACTCTAAAATTTATAAATATGCAGACAAACACAAGTACAAAAGTGACTTAAAAAGTACTGATGTTTCATTTGAATATTGTAGGCTTCAACAGAGTAAAGCTTTTTACTCTGTTGAAGCCTGGCAGTACTTGTGCTTGTCTGCATATTTATAAATTTTGGAGTTATATCTGCCTGTTGTCTGTTTTATTGCTGTATGGGTGCTTACATATTCACTGCCTCATTCATTTATTAGTATAGCACCATACAAATCCTGATGCTCCTCGATTTTCCTTTCTTTTTGAGGTAGAGAAGAGTAGACTTTTCATTTTTATGGTTTAGTAGTAGTTTGTTTTGTGTGAACAAAGATTCAAGCTTGAGGAAGCTGTCTTGAGTTCGGTTGTGATGTCTTGTGATCTTTCCCAGCGACCAATATTACTGCATTGTCAGCATAAAGAATAGTGCATGCTGTACATGCAGATGGTGCAGAGTTGATGAAGAGGCTAAAAAGCAGTGGGCCAAGAATAGAGCCATGTGGGACCCTGAGGACACTTCCTAGCAGATGATAGGGTGTCTCAATTTTGACTCTTTGTGACCTGTTTGTGAGGTAGCTTCTGAACCACAGTACCGTGTCTGGGGATAGATCTGTTGAATGGAAGCAGTTTAGGAGTAGTTTGTGGTTAACAGATTCAAAGGCCTTACGTAAGGTCGATGAAGACTGAGCCAACTGCCTCCCTTTATCTAAGGCATCATAAAGCTGGAAGAGTAATCAACAAGGGCGTTATGTGGAGTGCTTTTTTGGAACCCATGCTGGGTAGGTTTCATTTATCAAGATACTCTGTAAGCTGCTCCAAGACCATTCTTTCATGTGCTTTAGAGAGGGTGGTAGAATGGATATTGCTCTGTAGTTGGACATTAGAGTTGTGTCCCGGTTTAAAGACAGGTGTGACATTGGCTAACTTCTATAGTTTTGGAAACACCCCATTCTTAGTGATGCATTAAACACCATCGAGGGAACCGCCAATTCATTTAGGAGGAGACCCATGAGTTTCATATCCACTAGATCAGCACCCATCCTGGTCTTTTCAAGAACCCTCTAATGTGCTTGGTAGTTTCGGACTTGGTGACCTACTTAAAATAGAATGGTGGTATTGCATCAATTGGGGGATTAAGGGGTAGTAGGGTGTTGTTGACCCAACTCATCTTTAAAGTAGTCAGCAGGAGTACTCCAGATAGGTCTGTGAAAGCATGGTTGAGCTCATTTGCAATGTCAATGGGTTCCTGTAGGGGACCCTCCCTTGTTACTAGTAGATTGGGTGGGGCCTTAGTGGTCTCTTTGTGTTAGAGATTTGATGGAGTTCCAGAATTCCCTACCGGAGCCCAGCTGTTGCTTAAGAGGTCCTTATAGTAGGAAGCTTTTGCATGCTGAATGAGCTTGGTACAGGCATTTCTAGCTGCCCTGTAGGCAATGAGTTATGCAGGAGTTCCAGATGATTTTGCAATGTGCCAGAGATTGTCTCTATTTTTCATTAAACTGATCAGGTGGTTAGTGAGCCATGGGTTGGAGGTACCCTGACTTTCTTTGTTTTGTACAGAGTAAAAATATCACAAGCACAGTTGAAGTTCATTATGAAATAATTCAAGGTCTCATTACCGTCAATATCTCCTGCCAAAGGAGACCAGTCCAGTTGTGATAGGTACTGCTTGAAATGGTCAAGTAGCCCCAGCCTCAGGCAGTGATTTTGGACACCTTAGGTGGGCCTTTGGTGAAATTGTTTGTCCAGGTGCACTTCACTATGGAGTGATCACTGAGGCTGTCAGGCAGGATGGTGACATCTGATATATGCTCTGGATGTGTGGAAAGGAGCCAGTCTATAAGGGAGCTGCCCCTGTTTTGTAGTTGATCCGAGTGTTATCAGTTACCATCTGGGTTAAGAATAGGCAGGATATTAGATCCTGGCTTTTGTCTCCTTCGGGAGTGCCACTTTATGTTAAAGTCACCTATAATGATCTTCTCCAAATTAGTACCTGACTGCTGCAGGTTGTCTGCGACTAGTTTTAGTCCAGTAGTTTGGTGCCCGGTGGTATATATACTGTAGAGAGCAGCAGTGTTTTGTTCTGTTGACCTATGCTTAGCTTAAGATTCAGGATTTGGACCTTTTTGTGTGTAGGCTGGAGTCAAGGGCCTACACCTTTATTCCAGATTTGGTATAGACTATGCACCTCCCCACGTTTAGTGGTTCTATCTTGCCTGAAGGAGTCCTATCTGTCAAGGGAGTTTAATGCGTCCAGGATCTTTGGGGAAAACCAGGTTTCCATGAGTGCAATAATGTCTGGGTTAGTCACCTGTACCCAAGCCTGGAATTGGGAGAACTTGGATAGAAGACTGTTGATGTTTAAAGAGACAATAGTGAGTTGCCCTTTGTGTTTAGGCAGTCCGATGGGGTGGGTCCAGGGTTAGGGTGCACATTCCTGATAGAAGCAGCAACAGTAGGACAAGAGAGTGAAGTAGATGGCACATGATGGTTGCACAGGAGCAGGTGCGCTTTTTCCTCGAGGGGAGGCTTGATGAGCAGTGTAAAAACATGGTCAGATGTTTATCAGTGCAGTTATTGGGATCAGGTAGGTGCATATGTAATATAGTAATCTTGTCCAAGGTACCAGGAGTCAAATGATGAAAAATAATCAAATCCACAGGAAATGGTGAACTACTGGGGACCAGTAAACTGTTGTAACTGTAGATCAAAGACCCAGAATGTGTTAAATTCCTGAAGGTGATGAACACTGGCCTGGGGCATATGCAGAATATACAAATACTTTGTTAGTGTCTTCCTTTGTTCTCCATAATGGTTGTGAATAGACCTCAAAGACAAGCACAGATCTTTAAGGGAACAAGTCAGACGGAAATGTGGATTCAATGCAGGACTTTACAACTCAGAGCTTGTATAACAGATTTACTGAACTTATTTTGCTTTTGATGGCTTCCAAAAAGTTGATTTATGATGAGAATGCTAATATCTGGTGGTGATGTTTTACAGTTTCTTAGTCCAGGAAACATTCATAGATGTCATGTCCAAGAATGGTCCAGATCCTCCAAGCAGAAACACATGAAAATCCACAACATCCACAATATGTCCCTGCCTAATGGTGAAGTCTCCCTGCTGTGGAAAACTGCCCGTGTTGTCCCTGTCCACAAAGGAGGAATCAAGGATTTTATTGAGAACTGCTGCCCAGCTCTGCTACTCTGCTTTGGCTACAGTACAGAAGTGTCTCATCTACAATCAACTGGCAGCTCATCAAAGATATAATAACACATTGTCTCTGTACAGAGAGATGCAGTGTTCCTCACCTGCTACCTGTATGCCACAAAATTTATCTGACTCCTTGATGACCTGTGCCAGGGTTCTATATACACTACAAAAAGCAGCAGCGATAATGGGCCCCTGTCTGATGCTCCTTAGCGGTGGAAAGTCCTGTGAATGATGTCTATTCACATTGAACCATGCCCGTGGTGAACGGTAGATTTTTATGAGTTGCAAAAGGGGACTGTGAATCCATGTTGTCCCAGCATTGAGTACAGGAACAGCCAAGAAGCCTAGTCAGATACCTTTTTCTGCATCAAGACTGATCAGAACAGAAGGAAAAGCAGATTGTTGTATGTGATGGAGTAAAAGGAGAGTTCACTGGGTATTATCATTGGACGTGGAATGGACAAAGCTGGTTTGGTACCTACTGATGAGGGAGTACTCATCCATCCTCTTGGCAAGGACTGCCATGAAGTATTTGTAATTGGTGTTCAGCACCAGTATGGGGTGGTATAAAACACATTGCAGTGGATTTTTGTCTGGTTTCAGTATCACTGGAAATAGCTGCACCTGACTGGGGGTACCATCTTGCAGTATCTAATTGAAGGTGAACAGTAAATACTGCAGGGAGTATTCCCTAGTGAACTTGTACAATTCTGCTCCACATCCATCTGGCCCTGGGGCCTTCATAGTTTTAGAGGTCTTGATCACTGCTTCCAGATCCTCAGAAATTACAGGGGACATCAGCTGTAAACTTCTGTTGGCAGAGAAGCTTGGAAGGGAGAGTAAATCAAGAAAGGAATCTATGTACTCCTGTGTGGCCTCAGCCTCATGGGTATATAAAGTTTGATAGTAAGTCCCGAATGTTTGTGCTGTTTTCTGCAATGTTGTATGGCCTGTGCCAGAGACAGGGTGCACCAAGGATGGAATTTTTGTGAAGTGTCATTGTTTCTGTAGTTGGTACAGTACATCAAAAGGTGAGATGATCTCACCACTATTTCATTATATCTATTTTTTTAAATGCTAGGGAGATCTCTGTTTGTTGTAAGCAGAGCAGAGCATGTTCAGATCTGATTTTACTTTTGTTATTTGTGGTATTACCCTGCTGTTTGTAGAAAATGGAAAGTATTCTGTAGGGTGTGCTGATGCTCCCTTCATTTTTCTTCTGGCGGTGGTATATTGTGTAAGCAGCCCTCTAAGGACTGCTTTACAAGTGTCCCAATGAAGGGAGGGACATCTCAGGCATCGAGTTCTCCTGGAGGATTTTATCAATTTTCACCTGCACAAAGGTGCAGAAATCCAGAGATTTTAAATAATCAAGTGACAGCAGGTTTCCTTCTTTCCAAATCCAGATCCCAGAGGCTGCTGATTGAGGCATGACCTGACAAGAGGATGTTGCCCATTTTGCAGTGTGCTATATGGGCCAGATGTTCCACATGCATATAGCACTGGTTTATTCATGAGTAGATACTGTCACCTGCAGGCAGTACAAGAAGTTATGTGTGCAGGGATGAAGGGTATGCTATATGTCAACACATCCCACTTCATGAATGAATCGCTTAAAAACTTTATGGGGAGACTGGTTGCCTGGGTGGGTTAGGGTTAGAGAAGTCCCAGCAAGGCTGTGGTACAATTATTTTTTTGCTACTCCCTTCGACTCCTGCCCACCTCTCATTCAGGCCAGCCTAGGCCCTGCCACCACATACACTCACCCTGTCCCCTCCACCTCAGATTGCAGCTGCCCCAGTAGAAGTCTAGTGTCACACTTTACTGGATGGGTCCTTCTCTCTGAGGGGAAGGCACCAGGAGTGACAACCAGAGCACTCACTAGTCTGTCCCTGGGTGCTGCTGAGGTGGTACTGGAGACCCAGGGCTTTTGGTGGTGATGGAGACTGGCATCCATCATCTGGCCAGTTGGGAAGCTGTTTTCCCATTTTCTCCCAGGGGCGGCATGCCACAGATGTCAAGGCGTATGCCGATGTCCACAATGCCCCTATGTTCAGTGGGGCTCACGGAATGCTACGCCCTGGCTCCTCCAGAAGTCAGCACACACCGAGCCGCATTCTCACCTCCCCGGGAGAAGGTGAGCAGTTATTGGATGGTCACGCCCCTGGCTGGCCCTCCAGTGACCTGGGTCTGTTCCTGAACCTGGGTCACCAATGTCGAAGTGGAAATCCAACCACTGCACTGACGGGCCAGATGCTGCAATACAATTTAAAGTCTCCTGCAAAAAGAGGATATCCTTGGTGAGTGTGACTATGTGGTCCAAGATCTTTTGATAGTTGGCATGTTTAGGCCCAAGGGTAGGTAAAGACTGGCCAGAGTAACATCTAGGTCATAAAGGACCCTTGCACTATCACCAGGTGACTTCTGGGTCTGATCATCTGACCAAACCTGTCATACCTGAATGGGATATGCTTTGGATGAGGATCACAACACTCTGTCTCTGGCCCTCCTCATATGATGAAGAGCACTCTACAAAGAAGCTGAATTTTGTGAGCTTACCCTAAAGTGATGTTATCGAGGTGGCGACCAATCTGAAGCACACTCTTTGAACTGATCCGTGCCAACGCTGCTTCTTGATGAGATGCATTGACACCATTGGCCCGTGTTTGCTCTGATTGTCCAGTGTTCCTTGTCTGAGGAGGTCTTCCTGATGCCTTGAAGGAGGCATTGGTGAGACCATTCTTAAAGAAACCATCTTTGGTCAGGGCAATTATTGACCTATTTCCAATCTCCATTTTTGGCGAAGGTTGTGGAGAAGGCAGTGACGCTTCAGTTGGAAGAGCACCTCGTGACCCATGAGCTGCATGAACAGTTCCAGTTGGGGTTCCAGGCAAGGAATAGCACTGAAACTGTGCTTGTTCAATGCAGAATGATCTCCTCAGGGCAAGGGATTGAGGAGATAGGACAGTTCTTGTTCTCCTTGATCTCCTCAGCATTCAGTACTATGGACCATTGTGTGTTGCTTAACCATCTTAGGGAATGCTGTGAACTCACCGCACTGTGATCTGCTGGTTTGAGTCATTTTTAACCAATAGGAGGCAACGGGTTGTGATGGGAATTTCTCCTCCACCCCAGCCTCCTTTCTTCTGGAGTATCTCAGGGATCGGTTTGGCCCGATGTTGTTCACGGTATATATGCTGCCCCGGAGGTATCATTAGGAAGTATGTCTTGGGATTTCATTGTTATGCTGATGATGCACAGCTATACTTATCCTTTGCCCAAGGAACATCTAACGCAGTGGATGTGCTTAACAGCTGCCTTGCTGAGATCAATGACTGAATGGCCTCTAACTGGTTGCGACTGAACCCTGATAAGACGGAGGTATTGGTGGTGAGTCAACAGAGTGTGTGATAGGTTGGCCTCTGATCCAGAGACTGGACTTGTTCTGGGTTCTGTTTCAGTGAAGGCCTCCTCTAAAGTATGAGATCTTGGTGTCGTTTTGGTTTTTTTCTTATAGAATATTTTTATTGTTTTTCGCTATTCTGTAATCATACAATACTTTACACATTATATTCCAAACATGAAAACTAATGCTACATTAAGGCACTACAATACTATTTGCACATACTGGTATACATCACAAAAGAAACTATATCTTAGGTTCAGAACTATACAATATGACTGGTATCTTAACCATTTCCTAACCGTGTATCTGTCTAAAATGAACAGCTCAACTTAATAGCACACTTTATCTCGCATATAGTTAATACTCACACATAGATCATATAACGTATTATCCTCAGTGACCAGTTTTCCAGCTACCCTTAAAGGCCGGTCACCTAACTAAAATCAAGAATAACAAAAGGAAGAAAGAAGATAGAATGAGTTAAGCCTCAGCATAGCAGCAGCCAATAACTCATCTGAGTGTGTACAAAGAAGTCAAGTCTTAGTGCTTGTAGTTTAGATTGCATGAATGAGGGCTGTCATTCTAACAGTAGTCAGGATGGGTGGATTCCCGGGATGGGGGACTTTGCACAATGCAGAATTAAGATAGGCCTCCCATTTGGAAAAGTACATGGTCAACTGTCCTCTAGTAGCATAAGTGAGCCTTTCAAAAGTGGCCAGTCTGGCTATGGTTGAGTGCTGTGGGGAATAGGCAGGGGAGAGGTTGTTGCCAGTGTCTCAGGAGAAGTCACTTGGCCTCCAGCAAAACTACTAGGATCCAATTCTGATGCTGTGGTCTTAGGTGCTCTAGCAGTGCCTGATCTCCCAGCAGCAGTATAGGATGCGAAAGGTCTATGGGTTGTCCCAGCACCCCAGAGCAATCCATTGCTACCGCAGCCCAGAAGGGAACTAAGGCTTGACATTGCCAAAGAAGATGCAGCGTGTCAGCAGGACTGTACTCACATTTCCAACATCATGCATGTGGAAGGGTCCCCATTTGAATAAGACAGCCAGTGTTCTATACCATCTAAGGAGTATCTTGAGCTGAATCAACTGTCTCTTAACATCTTTATAGGTAGCATGCGCGCATGCAGACATCAGAACCAGACCTCTGGACCAATATGACTCCTATATCCATGCTCCACCATTCTGCATGTCACCATATGATCGGTTGTGCCTCGTGCGATGGATTGTAGAATCTGCCGCTAAACCTCAAAGGAAGGCTTTTGATGTAGTAAGGATAACCAGAGCCATCTCGATTCCCTGTAGTAGTCCAGTCAATAGCCTGCACTGTGTTACGGTTGCAGAAACCTCCAGAAGTCCTGCGACTTTAACGAGTAATGTGCCTGGAGTTGTTCAAATGATATAAGAGTGTTAGTATTTGGTAGACAGTGATCTTGCACAGTGCGGATCCCCTTCTTCCCATGAAGACCAAGTCAGGGGTTTGTTTTCACCGTAATAAGCTGGTTATGCCAGAGGTCTAGATACCTAAAGGGTATCATGGTCCCTTGATTCGTTGTCTTGGCCACCTTCATAAGGCAAAACCAGGCTCTCCTAGTAGTGTCCATAACTGGGGTGAGCTTGTCTGGGGTATAACGATATTAGTTAAAAGTAGACTGAGTGGAGGGTTGAAAAATTTGCCCTTCCAATTGTATCCATGGTGGTGGAGTAAGAGAGGTTGGAACAAACCATTTGACCACTTGGGCACCTAAAAAGACCAATAGTAGCCTTGAAGCCAGGGAAGCCCTTAAGCCCCCCAGCGACTAAATGTGCTCGTAATTTATGTACACCCCACCTTGGCTTCCTCCATTCCCACAGAAAGGATGAAATTAGTTTATCTAATGTTCAAAATACTTTGTCTGACAAAATTATGGGAAGGTTATTCAGCAAGTACGCTACTCTGGACAGCAGGAGCATGTGAAGTGCTGCAACTTTCCTGGGAGGGAAAGATTCAGTCATCGCCAACGTGCTGTTTTGATTGTCAGCTGTGTGAGTAACGAGGTAAAATTCCTAGATTCTATCTGCCCCCAGACAAAGGGAATGAACACCCAAGTATTGTAAATTATTAGGTGCCCATTATAGCCCCAGCCCTGCAGACAGTCCTTAGTGCAGGTGGCGTTCAAAGGTAACACTGGTTTTCTTTTGGTTGATTTGTAACACTGATATTCTGGTGAACGTTTGTAGAGTCTCTATCACCGGACGTAGGGACTCCTGTGGGCGGGAAAGAGTGAGAAGTAAGTCATCTGCATATGCAGTTGTGAGATAAGAACAGTCCTCCACCGAGACACCCTGAATTGCTTTGTTGGCCTTGAGTACTGGATGAGAGGATCCAGTGCCAGCAGAAAAAGCAGTGGGATAGCGGGCACCCTGTCGAGTGCCTCACTGCAGGGAAAGGCACAGATATGTCCTTGTTGGTAGTATTTTGCCATAGGACTTTTATACAAGACATGGATCCATTGTTTAAAGTAGGTGCCAAAATCATACAAATTAAGCACCTCATGCAAATAGGGGCCATTCAACTGAATCAAAAGCTTTCAAGAAGTCAACCGCTATAGCTGCCATGGGGATGGGGACGCAAGGCTAGCCACTTGATATTGAGCACCAGACGGATGTTGTCAGCCACTGCCCTACCTTTGGTGAATCCAGCTTGGGAGGGGTGTACTATGGAGGGTAAGACATCCATCATACGATTGTCAAGTATTTTGGCCACTATCTTGGTGTCTATGGATAATAGTGAAATAGGGATAGTTTGCGTAGTTTAGCGGATCATCAGACTTCTTTGGAATGAGAGTAATTAAAGCCTCTCGCAGTGTTGGTGGAAGGGTACCAGTCAAGTGCACTTCCTGAAGGGCAGCAAGTAGTGGGGTCTAATTTCAGGGCTTAGTATCTGGTATAACTCAGTGGTCATGCCATCCGTCCTGGAGATTTGCCTTTGCTAACTGAAACATTGCCTCATTAATTTCTGCCTCTGTGAGAGGGCATCCAATGTGTTTTTCATAACTTCTGAAAGTTGGGAATATGAGCTATTGAACAAAAGTCCTTTAAAGGGCTCTCATTTGATTCTTCTATTGGGGCATTTGTGATTGGTACAACTACTGGTAATATTGTGTCATGCATTCGTTAATTTCTTAGGGTCCATAACTATTTCCGCTTTGACAGTCTTAAAGGCATGGATGCGGAGGCAACTTGCTGTTTCCTCAGCTGGTATGCCAGCAGTTTCCCACTCTTATCCCCTCCCTCCCAATACGTATGTTTAGTCCTAGTCATGTACCACTCAGCTTTTTGATGGAGTATTGTGTTTTATACGATATTTTAACCCAACAATTTCCTGAAGTTTAGTTGCGACAGGACACTCAGCAGTGGTTACCTTAAACTGTGATTCCAGGGCTGAGAGTTCCACTAGGAGCCTGATAAGCTCCGCTTTTCTCTCCCTGTTCCTTTGAGCCACAAAATCTATGATTTGCCCACTAAGCATGGCTTTAAACCCTCCCAAACCATGGCTGCGATGTATCCCTTGGTTTATTGTGTACAAAGTAGTCTTGGAGGCGTCCTGAACCATACTCCAAAAGGAGGGATCTTTGACCAATAAGGGATTGCAACACCACCTGGTGCCAGTGCCCCATTGCCCTGCAGATGAGAGAGTACAGGAGACAGGAGCATGGTCCGATACCAGGATGTCATTGATCTAGGCAGTTACAATGTCCTGGGCTGCGTACAAGTTTGCAAGCCAGAAATCAATGCGGCTGTAAGTTGTGTGCGCTGTCGAGAAGAAAGAGTAGTCCCTCCCTGTAGGGTGGTCTCTCCACCAGACATCAACCATACCCCATTCCCTCATCATTTTCTGTAGTATGCCCACTGCCTTAGGGTGGGTTTGCGGGTGGGCTTAGACTTATCCAAGAATATGTCGAGGGCTAGATTAAAATCCCCCATCATGATTGAGATGTTATGGTAGCCCTCAGTGAGGGATTCCAAGGTGCAACTGAGGTCTAGGAATAGCTCAGGAGAATCAGAATTTGGGCCATAGATATTCGCTAACTATGCATGTCCCCAGGGTAAGAGAACCTGACCCCTATCCATCGCCATTAGCGTCCATAACTGTTTTATCTACTGTCCATGGACATGACTTTTACCAGAATGGTGACTCTCTTGGACTTTTTCTTAGCTGAGCTGGTTATTACTGTCCCTACCCATGACTTTCTGAGCCACCCAACAGTCTTTACAGTGAGATGCATTTCTTGGAGCAACACAATGTCTGCCTGCAAAGAGTGGAGGTGTTTAAGGACAACAGATTGTTTAGTTGGGTGATTCAGCCCCTTCACATTCCAGGATATGAGCTTAAGCCCCATTCTGGAGTACGCACTACTATGCTGAGGATTTAAAGAGAAAATACTTACCTCAGGGGTTCTGAAAGTGCAGAGTAAAATAAGTAGTCAGGATACCCGAGGTATGGTAAGTTGTTCAGCAGAAGAGAAACCAGGAAGATTTGCCAGACAAAATACTGCATGAATGACCTAGTGGTGAAGAAGGAGAAAAAGAAACACAAATAGTCAATATAACACACTCTAAACTGACAAAAGTTATCTAACCTTTAAAGGTACCCACTAAACTGTAGGTTAAACAGTGATATAATGATTCCCTATTAACTGCAAGTATCAAGTACAGCATATACAGAGAGAACAAGCAATAAGCTAGTGAGATTTTGGGGTACACACAACGGTGCTGTTCCCTTGCCAACCACAGGGTAAGCAATCCGCCATGCTAGTCAGATATTCAAGTGAGGAGAGAGGAGTCGAGCCATTCAATTCTTGTAGCTCACACCCCAGCCTTACCTAGTCAGTACTGATTCACATGCTACCCTAAAAGTAAGAATGGTGGGGCATCCAAGTCTAAAAAGGGGGAAGGGGGCAAAAGTTGTGACCATCCACCTCCAGCATCTAATCTGTACAGGACTTTAGCATACCTGCTATACTGCGATCCCTCTACTAACATATGTCTTGATAGGGATCCTTAGATCAAGGCCGGTGGCAGTTGGGGAGGAGCCCTGGACAGAGAGGTATTTCTCGCTTCACTGATGGTGGGGCTGGGAAATCCAGACATAACTCAAGTACCTACGTGTAGAGCTTCTCAAACGAGGTGATTATACTTAGTTGGTTAAGTAAGATGGTAAAGAGGGTAGCTCCAAGACCCCATGTCCTGTTTTCACTTCAACAGAAACATGCCCCAACCCTCTCTTATGAAACACCCAAAATATAATGTTGGGAGGGGAAGCTAACTCCCAGCAACATTGAAAGATAATAGCAAAGAGGGTCACTTATGTTATTCAGTCCAGTGGGGAAGCTCTATCATTCAAGAGAGATTCTGTAATTGTGTTCCGCAAACCTTTTGTCAGAGCTTCTGCAAAAGAAATTGTCCCTGGTTTGATGGGAGTGTAGCAGTGTTTATAAATTCCTGTGTTCAGCAAACAGTCAGCCCAGGATCCCATTTCTACTGCTTCCATTAGAGTCTCATCTGGAATATCTTCTGGGTCAGGTTGATGTATAAAGTGATTCATCTATTGTTAGCTTGGCAGGAGGCACCATTTCTTGCCCTCTGACAAAGTCTAAATCACTATTGGACCAATGCCTTATCCTGGTTGCAGAGCCAGTGTCCGGTGGTGGCTTTATGGAGGAGGAAACACCAGGGCCTCTTGGATAGTCGTCTACTTTCCTAAAGCTCTCCATTGCAGCTTGTAAAGGTCTAGAAGGACTGGGGATCCATTTATTGAGGGAGTTGTCCGATCTTTATTGTGATCCTCTGATGTTGCTTGGTAGATTGGTTCCTTCTATCCTTGTCAGGGCACCAAAGTTTTCTGGGAGATGGAGTTTTAGGGACAAGCGTGCCAGTACTTGGAGATCCAGATTTCACCTCTCGGGAGATTCTGCCACCATTTCCTTCCCTCCTTAGATACAGACAGGTAAGTGAGCTGACTAAATCCAGATTTGAAGCCGTGTGTCCAATAACTTTTGATAGGAGCAAAGGCTTTCCTCCGAGCTGTCACCTCAGCTGAGAAATCTCGGTAAAAGAGATTTTTACCTCCTGCCATATCACCTCTCCCAAATCCTTAGCTGCTCGCATACTCACTCTTTGTAGAGTATCTAAGAAGGTAATCAACTATGGGCCATGGCATAGAGTTCATTGGTCGGGGCCTCCAGGAACCCGCTGCATCATTTCAACATCTAGTGGGCCATACCACCTATCCCCAGCATCTTAGGGATTTCATCATTTAGAAAGCACTCCATATTCACCCCTTCCGATCCCTTAGAATGTCCAAAATTTTATATTATTCCGCCTGCTGCGGTTTTCTGGTCCTCAGCCCTCTACCATGAAGTAGTTAACTTGCTCTCATGATCCTGAAGACGCTGTAGGATTTGGCCTGGCTTAGTTCTAGGCTTTCAGTCTTCTGCTCCACCACATTAACTTTGTCATTTAGGACGTGCACCTCAGCAACAGTACTAGCAAGGGTAGTCGATAATGAATCGACCTTGAGAGCAATGTTTCCAACATGGATGTTATGTGTTGTAGGAGGCGTGAACATCTGGCAGGTGAGCAGAGGGCTCTGAGGCCATGGTGGACAAGCCTCATGGAGGCTGTGGTGGTGAAGTCATCAGGAGAGGTGTACAGGTAAGGCTCGTCACAGCCTGCTTCTTATCCACATCAAGAAAACGATGTCTGAGGATTTGTGAAAGGGGAGATATCAACCTGTACACTGACTGTATTGCATGGCATTAGCACTGGTTCCCCAAAAGCAGAGGGTGCTCGCCTACCTAAAGCCCAATCGAGTCGCATGTGGGACCGGCCATTACAGACCAGAGCCGATCCCAGACGCAAAAGATTACCTCGCTGAGCCGACCCTTGTGGCTTCGGAAGCGCATGGGGTTTCTTTGGGAAGAATTATCCCTGGATGCCAATTTTTTCCACAAAATGGCTTAGCTGGGGTTGGAGCTGCGATATTAGGCATCCATTTCTTTGGTGTCCAAACCACGCCCCTATCTTGGTGTCATTTTGGATAGGAGTTTGACTATGGAGGCACATATTTCCTCTGTTGTCCACTCCTGTTTTTTCCATCTTAGAAATGTCACCAGGATAAAGCTCTTGTTCCACCTCTGGGCCTCCCCACTTTAATGCATGCCTTAGTTACATCAAGGCTTGACTACTGTAATGCGCTCTACCTCGGGTCATGGGAGGATCTCTCCACAGACTGCAGCTAGTGCAGAAAGCAGCCTCTTGACTGCTTACTGGGCAGTCAAGTTTTGTCATATTACACCTGTGTTGCGTGATCTGCACTGGCTGCCGGTCAGTGGAGGATCCTCTTTAAGGTGGGGCTTCTCACCTATAAGACCCTACATGGCCAGGGCCTGGTTACCTGTTGACCTTCTCATACCTTGTCTCATCCCACCCTCTCTGCTCCTCCTGTGGAGGCCCCTTAGCTATTCCCAGATCAAGATTAAAATTGGCTGGGGACAGGGCCTCAGTGTCGCTGCTCCTGCCCTGTGGAATTCACTTCCTTCGGGGTTAAGGGGCCCCACTTTGGAGGTTTTAATACCCACCTCAAAGCCCTCTTATTTGCCCAGACATTTTAGACTAACTGTTAATCCATGAGTACTGACTTATGTATAGATGCTAAAATTTTATAGTTGCTTAATGTTTATATGGATTATTTTAATAATTATTTTGTGCTTTATTGATATTTTTTAAACGTGTTTGTATTTTGTTGCAGCCCAGAGCCTCCAGGATTGGGTGTCTTTTAAAAACATTTTGCCTTGCCTTGCCACCAAGGGTAAAGATGGGTCTCCTGCATATATAGAAGGTCCAGTCTGGTTTTCTAATCTGCACACATGCTAGGAAGCTTTTAAAGCCTCTGTAAGGGCCACATTATTTCCTGGGCAAACTGCAGTAAAAAGGAAAAAGCACAGGTTTGCTGAAATATATAAAAATAAAGGTTTTAGAGAACTAGATCAGAAATGGAAATTATAGTTATATGAATGACTAGCAAGAATTAAAAGAAACAATGCAGGCAATAGAAGTTAACAATCCAGAAACAAAATGGTTCCATGTAAAAAATGGTACTTGTGAGGGGAAATGTCTAGCTGATAAAGTAAGCTCACAGCAAAACATAGATTATAAGCATCCTAGACAGAAATGGCAAACCACAAAATTCTCAACTTGAAAAATATTTTTTTTATATTTTATAAGGAACTTTACAGTGAAACAGACATATCCTCTGAGGAGGAAATTACAGAATACCACAATGACACTTTAAACCTGTTCAAAATTGATGATCAGTTTCAGTTACGATCTTGTCCTGTTTCAGAGTTGAGGTGCAAATGGTACTGGCAAACCATGGCAAAGGAGAAGACACAGGACGAAATGGCTTCACTCTAGAGTTTTATTTACATTTTCAAAAGAATTTGGCTCCACATTTAGTTTAACTGTTTTTTGAAATACAGGAACAAGGATCAGTACCCACAGATTTTAAGGATGCTATAATTTCATTAATTCTCAAAATGATAAATGTTCAAAAATGTTTGAAAACTATAGACCAGCTGCTACCTTTAACACAGATTAATAAAATCCTAACAGGAGACGCTGGAAGGTTTGATACCTTTATTGGACCAAGTGTCTTATACAAAGATGGAGTTATACACAAGCTTTTGGGCCTTACAGGTCTGTTCTTCAGGTGAATAACAAAACTGAGTAACTTAACAATATTTATATACACTGTGAAGCAATGTATAAAAATAATTGAAGAGAATTACAGGAAGTGTACAATGGCAGGAAGTGTGAAGCTTAGACATGGTGAAAGGAACACAGAACAATAATGCCCTGAGATAAAAGTCTATATAAGTTGTAAAGTAATAAAAATAGGAGGTGTGAGAAGAACTAAAGGGGGTGGAAAATAATAGGAACAGGTCATGTGAAGATGAAGGGATGCTAGGAAGAGGTAATAAGAAGGTGACCAGACAGGAACACAGATAAGAAAGACCTGAGACACAAGGAGTTTAAAGTTGTCAGGAAGGGTAGATAGGTAGGAAGTGTTAAGAAATGAATGGAAGCTGTGAAGAAATCAAGGAACACAAAACAACAAAGGCCTAGATAAACAGAGAGTAAGGTTTGTATACACAGTGATGTATGAGAAGAACTAATTAAGGGGTGAGGGTGGGCAGGACTGAATCTGTAAAGATGTTAGTAAAAGAGGCAGGAAGGATGCTAGGAGGAGATAATTAGAAACAGAGCAGGCAGAAACACAGGAGAAAAACTTAGGTAACAAGTTACATAAGAATTACAGTTTCCCATAGTGTGACATAAATCCAATGTCCCAATTCAGTCCACAAATGTTAGATTTCAATTGTTTGATATATTTCAGTTCCCATGCTCTTCGCCTGTGTGTTTTTGAAATTGCCTCTTAGTATCAGGACAGATACTATAAGTCAGAGAGGGTGATCTGCTTGTGAAAAATGGTGTCCTACTGGTGTGCTGCTAACCTGGTTTACTATTGTGTGGTGGTGGTTCATTCTGGTTTGCAGTGGTTGTCTAGTTTCCCAATATAGCATCCATTTGTGGACTTCTTGCGCTGAATTAGGTAAACCACATTGCTGGATTGACATGTGTAGGATCCATTGATTTTATTGTGTTGTTCTGACTTGTCGTGATGGTGGTCTGTGCATATGTAGGTGCAGGTCTTACATCTTGCCATGTTGCATGGTGTTGTCTCTTGTTTCCCAGTTATTTTGATCTGCTAGGAGTTTGTTATGAACTACTATGTTCGAGAGGTTTGGGGCTGCTTATAGGCAATGACAGGTGGTTCAGGAAGATGTTCTTAAGTATTTCATCTTCACTCAGCATGGGTTGTAGTTCTTTAATAATTTGCTGAAGGGTTTTAGCATGGGGCTGTAAGTGACAACTAGGTGTGTGATCAGTTTGATCTTTTTTCCTGTATTCCAGCAGATTTTCTCATTATACTGTATATGTATGGCCTGTTCAATTTCTCTGTAAATTTGTCCTGAGGAGTAGCCCTGCTGATTAGGGAATTCAGAAGTGAGGAGAGCTGTCTGTTTCTTGTTCTCCCATCTGAGTAGATTCAATGGTATCAGATTTATTTATTTATTTATTTATTTATTTATTTATTAATGAAATCAGTTTACAACCTTTGAGCCAACGGCTCATTTACAAAGGTACCTCGTCAACAATGGTAGATAATACAGTTAAAATAGAAAGCAGAGTACATACAAAGAAGAGCATCAGTATAAAACAGACACGCATTGATGGCACCTGGTTACAGCAAACATTGGTAGTGTAGTACAGAGCAAAAATGGTATAATTGACAGCAGTAGCTGGGTAGCAAGTGTTATGCAGGTAGCATAGGAATGCAACGTGGTTCTACCCATCAGTAGTGATACAGTTGGTAGAGGGAAAACAATTGAAGTAGTGAGGTTGTTAGGAATAACTGTTAGATTGCCTGACTGTAGATTACAGATTTTATATGGCTTGGATGAAGCTGGAATTATGCAGGTAGCAGTGTCTGTTAGTGGGTTTCTATAAATATAAGTTTGTATATGTCCATTATTAATAATACTGACTGTGGTATCTAGAAAATTTATGCTGGTGGTAGAGTATTCAATAGGTTAACAATAACCCATGACAGGGTGTGGGGTTATAGACATTTAATCCATGCCTGGGGTGCATTGTGAGGCATGAGGCTGCAGGCTGAGTGTCCTCACAGTGCCACAGGCGTGGATTAAATGCCTCATAACCCCACAATCCTATCATGGGTTATTGCACTTATAACATGGGTTAGATAAGCTACAGGGTGTTACCCCAAAAAGTATGTGATGCCCATGTTTTAATAGGAGAAAGAAACTTTATCCTTCTACCTTGTAAAGTAGTTCCTTAGAAAAGCTGTACTGAATCCATTGTTTTTACCATACAAATGTTATAGTATGACTTTACAGAACTTTTGCACGTGTGGTCTGTGATTATGTACTATGTTGTGTGGATACAATACAGTTGCACACCCAAATGGTATGCTTCCTGCACAAGACTGACACTTGGTAACTGTGGATTAAACTGTGAGTTTAATCCATGGTTGCAGCTGCTGACATACTTCCTACAGTGACTGCTGAGAGGAGCCATTCAGTGCGACATGGAGAGACAAGTTCATGGGGTCATAATACAGTTGCAGAGCAATAATAGTAACTGCCCAGAACAGAAAGATAGCATTAGAGTCACTGTTTAACCCATGCTTGCAACAGCACACAACAATTAGTACTTGGCCCTGCCACCTGCAGATCATTACAGTGAGAGTTTAATCCACGCTTCTAATGGTATAGCTCCTTACCATTTGCTGTCAATAACAGGCAACTATTCTTTCTCCTCTACAGCATCAAAAGCAACCTGATACACTCTGCCACCTAACAAATACTGTTACTGGATGTCGCTGAAGTGCAGTACTGTAATTTTATTGTCCCTTTTATGTGAATGCACTGCAGGACACCTATTTACTGTGATATCTGGCACAGAAGATATGTCATGCAAGGCACAGCAGAAATCAGTCATGGTTATTTTAACAACTGCACATGTGTGCAGGATGCAATTGAATGGTATTGGTATGCCGCAAGTTAGTAAGAAATCTGTGACTGCTATGGCTGCAAAGGGGAGGGTCACTTACCATGCTTCTGTTTCTGTTTCTGTGTCACTCTTTCTATGTCTCTCATGTCTCTTGCTCGCTCGTTCGCTTGCTCCACTGGTACTTTGGGTCCTGAATACACCAAAACTGAGTGACGCTGTGGGCAGGATCACTAACACTGTACTTCATGCCAGGACTCCACTGCCTCCAGACTGATGCAACACTGATTCTGCTTTCTTGTTGTTCTGGGGTGTCGGACTACAGACTGTTGCCAGACATCTGGTGGGTGGCTGAGTGGAAACACTTTCAATGGGCACAGTGTGAGGAGCTCACTTAACCATGGGACAGACTAGAACACTGCTGATTTGGTCTGCCAGCTAGCTGTTATCTTTTTGTGCAGTGAGAGGGGCAGTCACCATGGAGAGGTGAAGGTTGGGTGGACAGTGGGACACAATCAAAGGAACATGCTCCTGTTAGGTCACTGGTGACAGGGTCCTGATCCGCTGGGTGGGAAAACCTCGCTTGCCGGTGGTACAGGTGACAGCTGACCTGCTCATCGCATTGCCAGCCTTTGCACAGGATAACATGAGCAACAATAAGACTGTACAAGAGGTGAGGACTGAGTAAGTAGCCCCATCTGACTGTGGATAAAACTCTCAGTATCCTCCAATTGGCACAGTCCTCTGTCACTGCTTTCATGTGTGCCTCCTGTGGATTGCGCTGTAAATGGGGAATCACTGTGAGTGGACTGTCTTTCACATCAGCCATCACCGAGATTATTTATTTAGTCTCGGAGCACAGCTTCCCATTTGTTGACAGTAAGGGGCCAAAGAAGGAAAATTTCATTTAGAGTCTACCGAGGTGCTACTCTCTATACTGCTCAACATGAGAAAACAATGGTTGCTGACAAAGTGAGCTGAGCAATAGGAGTAGATCCATCCCTGGTGTGATGTAGCCAGTTCTGCTGTGAAAAACAAGATCAGGTATAGCAACCATGGATAAAATAGGAAATTGAATCCACAGTCACCTCTTGGCCTTTAACCAATCATTGAACCTTTCTGCCTCCACCCATGTTATAATGAGTTTTATAAAATGATGTAAGTTGCTAAAATCATGATGGAACTTTTGAGGAGTCTTCACCTTCTGTCCAAATCAGAATATGTCATCTATATATCAGAGGTAGACTGATGGTTTATAGGGTGGTGTTTAAAAACATCTTCTTCTAGACAGGCAATGAAAAGATTGGCATATTGTGGTGCCATTTTTGTGCCCATGGCTATCCCCATGATCTGTAAAAGTGCTTGCCATATAAAGTGAAGTTGCTGTGTGTCAGAATGGTCAGAATGAATTTTATTAGGGTGCTGATGATGGTTCCTGGAACGTCTCTTGTGGATTTGTTGTCCTGTAAACATTTCTGACACAGTGATATGCCATCTTCATGTGGGATATTAGTGTAGAGGGCAGTGACATCCATTGTGGCTAGGATAGTGTTAGGTGGTACTTGTTCAGTTTGCTTTAGTTTCCTGAGGAAATATGCGGTGTTCTGAATAAAACTGCTAGTAGCTCTTACTAGTGGTTTTAAAATGGATTCAATGCTTCCTGAAATGTCCTCAGTGAGTGTACCAGTTCCAGAGATGATGGGTTGTCCTGGATTCCTGGGTTTGTGTATCTTAGGCAGGATATAGAATGTCCCTGAAGTAGGTTTGCTTGGAGTTAATTTATTTAACTGTTCTTGGATGTTATTCAGTAGAGACATGATTTGTCTGGGTTCTTCATGTATTGTATAATGGGGTCTTCTGTGAGTTCTCTAATAAGTTGTATCTAACATCTGCCTGAGTGCCTCTTTAATGTAATCCTATGTGTTCATCACAACCACAGCTCCACCTTTGTCAGCTTGTTTTATTATGGTGTTATGGTTGTTTTTCTGTGTTTGTATTGCCCTCTTTTCCAGTGATGTGATATTATACAAGACTTGCTTAGGATTTGGGAGTTTATTCTTCCTTGAAGCAGTTGATGTAGGCATCCAATCTGGGGTTGTGTCTGCTTGATTTTACAAAATCCTAACAAAAATTCTATAATAGACTCCAGAGTTATCTTCCTAAATTAATAAATAATGACCAGTCTAAATTCTTACCAGGAAGGATTATTCATACTGGAATACACAGGGTACAGTATTTAATTAGCCTAATGGAACCCTTGCAATGGGTCCCATCGTCCTCTCCCTAGATGCTAGTAAAGTAGTTGACCTCCTCAAATGGAATTATAAGAAGATTCTATTAGTAAGCTTTGGTTTTCCAGATTAAGTTGCAAAAATCGCATTGAACCGCATTATTTGCCAACATCTAAATTAAAGCACCATCTAGCTAAGCCATTTAAGTTGCAATGGGAAGGGGCTATGGCAAGGATGCGCCTCTCACCATCATTATATGTTTTGGACTTAGAGGTCTTCTTGAGCAAAATAAGGAGCAATCCTGAAACTAAAGGTTTTGCATCAGAAGTATTAGAACATAAACTCAGTGCCTTTGCAGATGACATTCTTATAGGGATTACAGACCGGTAAACGGTTTAAACATACTTAACAAAAAGAAATAAGAATTTATTCCAGAGTAACAGGTTATGTCATTAACAAAACTAAATCTGAAATGTTAGAATGTAGACAAGAACTGATTAGCCAGATTCTTTCCTTTTTCCTGCTAACCATAAGGTTAATGGTATGATTAGCTACTTAATCAAGTTAACATGGTCAGTTTCCAACTTATATGGAAAGAATTTTAGCCCTTTCATACAAATAATTAAGGATAAGCTTATGACCAGAGGGCAAAGTCCTCAACTTCACTATGGAGTATTTCTACAGAACTTAAATTTCACAAAATACTCCACATTGCAAGGTGAATACCTTCTCATTTGTGGGGAACTATGAAGTTGCCATTGCATCATATTGACTTCATTACATTTGCCTTTTTTGACTCCTAAAGGTGAATATTGCAATGATTCATGGGATGGTAGACCACATGGGCTCTATATTGGCTTGCTGAGCCTTATTTCAGTATAGTGTGTGTGGTGGAAAGCTGGAGTTAGTTAGCTCTCAGAGCTGTGAGATTCAAACCTTCAAAAACATTCAAAAACAACTCACCTCTGGACTTTTGAGTCCAAATTTAGTACAAGTGTAGTAAATACTTGTGTGTTTGTATCATTGATCATTTATTAATACAGTGTGAATTTTGCATCTTAAATTAGTACTTTCAGTGTCTGTAGTGACAGACAGTGCAGAAGTGTGCTTAGGGGAGGGGTGGATCTGTGGTATAGAAGGGAGATTCACAGACCACAGTGTGAAGCAGTCTTGCCAACTGTTGTTGCTATTGTTTAGTATTGGTGTGTTCAGTTCTGTACACAGTTACACACAGTATTACTTCTAGTAATTTCTGATAAATTTTACTGTTCGTTGTTCATTTTTCAGTCTGTTTAGAAGACTGTGTTTTATTTACTGAACTGTTAGAAATTCTGTGTGTTACCTTTAGTCTGTGTGCATGTTGTCGAAGTCATATGCATTTTATTGTGCCACGTAATAGCAGTACTGTTAATTTCTGAGCCGTCTGTAGTATTTTCCTGCTTCTATCTAGCTACTGCTGGAATACTCTTCCCCAAAAGAAGGCATTGTTTTCCCACTTTTGATTTGTGAAGAGCATGGTTAAGATCTTGTGTGCCTTCGGCTGTATCTCTTTATTGCCAAATTTATGTCTCAAAGCCACTATTGTTTTTGGCTTACCATCCACCCAAAACAGATGAACTATAACCTTGCTGTTAATTGTCTCTGTTCAGTCTGTTGAAATTGCTGTCACTGTACCACTATTGTGTGTTTCCATACTACCACGAACTCCTCTCTCACCAGTACATATTATAGTGTTTAAACAAATGAAAACAGACATAATAAAGAACCGTACCTATTGCTGTTTTTTTTGCATTCTACTGTCTTGTGAATTCTCTTGAATTTGTTACAGCAACCACAAAACCAGAAAAATCACTTACTGTGGTGCACGTGTTTCTTTTCTTGGTAACTGTCTGTGCTATATTTATTGTGACTTTTTCCGTCTCAAAGTCCCTATTGTTGTTTTGTGGCTTCCCACCCACCCAAAACTGAAGAAATATAACCTTACTGTTAATTGTTTCTGTTCAGTCTGTTGAAATTGCTGTCACTGTACCACTATTGCATGTTTCCCCACAGTACTGTGAACACTCTCTCTCTCTCACCAGTGCATACTATAGCATTTAAACAAATGAAAACAGACATAATAAAAAGTACCTGTTGCTGCATTCTTGGCATTGTACTGTCTTGTGAATTCTCTCGAATTTGTTACAGCAACCAACAACATCGAAAAATCACTTTTGTGGTGCACATGTTTCTTTCTTGTTGTCTATCTGTGTAATCGAATAAATGCCTGCAAAGACACGGTCATGCAAAGCTGTGTCTGGCTGTGGCACTGCTGCCAAGAAGACAATTGCTTCTGTGCCTCCAAATGATAGTAGTGGAAGTTGTTGTGATGATGAGGCAGGTTCTTCAGGGATTAGCAATGTTAAGTGTGGTTTGGACATGGTACTACACAGCAGAAGGGAAAGGTAGTAGTTGCTGCAAGTAGAGGAATTTATGTGACTCAATTTTTCTTGGCCAAAGCAGTGACATCAGTGCTGGTTGGAGATGCTGGTGGCACTGGTAGTAAAGCTAGTGATGGCATTGTGGATAACAGCATGAGTATTGCTACAACCCAGGAAAATTATCAGGTTGGAAAATATTGTGGAGTCAGAAGACTTGAGGGTAGTCGATGCCCACTCCACAGTAGTTGGATGTGAGCCTGCTCATCATGAGCCACAGTCTCATTTTTCCACAGATCCTCATGTTAGGCCATCCAAAGAATCAGATGGTGGCAAAAAGTGTGGATGATCAGAGTAAGGCTGAGGTTGTAATATCTCCACATGATAGAATCCAAAGTGAATTTGTGGATGATGATGATGATGCTGCTAGCGACCCTATATAGGAACTGGACAAAAAGATAGTTAAAGTGGTTGTAGGTAAAAAATCTGTTAGTAATCCCCCAAGCTCTTCTGATGGAGCTGTGTCTGTGGATGACCCAAGTCATACTAATAGATTGTGATGTTAAACAATGCCATCCCACATGCAGCAGCAGCAGCAGAGTCATGTGAAATGTAAGGCAGCCAAATCCTAGTTTTGGATTTTTCATACAAGATGAAAAAGATGAAACAGTGGCAATCTGCCAGCTTTGCCAAGCATGTGTGAGGTGTGGGAAAAGGGTAGCCACCTTGGCACTGGGGCCAGCATACTCATCTCAAGAGCAGACACATGGCACATGGCCACATGGCACTGTGGACTCACCACCAGAGGAGAGCTGATGCCGTAGTGTGGTGTTCACCCTCATCAATCTTAGTGAGCAAGGCATCCCTTTCCCAATCAGTGTAAGTAGCTATGTAGGTAAAAGTTGTGAATTAACACTGGAGGATTACTACAGGCATGAGGAGGAGGAGGATGACTTTGAATGTTCCATTAGTGGTCAGAGTACCAGTGGTGGTTCATGTGGTCATTCTACTACATCAACCCCTGTGCTTAAAACAGGTAAAATAACAACATTTATTGGCTTGTCACCTGTGCACCCACCACCTCACATCAAAGCCACCCCATCCATGACAGTTCACAGAACAGAGACATTTGGCCCACCCTGGACAAAACACCAAACAATGCAACCCATGTTGCACAGCCTTTTGAGTGGCACAGTAAATGCCCGCCAAATCATGTGGTTGCACATGAGCTCAATGCTGCCATAGCAGAAATGCTTGCAACTGACCTATTGCCATTCTCCTTTTGAGCATGTGAGATTCCAACACTTTGTGGCATGCACATGTCCCAAATGGAAGATCCCATCCAGGACATATTTTGCCACCCGTACTGTTCCTGAGTTATATCAGACTGTGACTGAGTCTGTAAGACATGCCCTTCAGCATTCAGCATCACCATACATTCACTTAAGTATGGATATGTGGACAAGTGGCAAAACAGCGTGTAGTTCTTATCTGTGTATTACTGCATATTGGGCACAGCCACCTGGGGTTGTCTGTGATGGTGGGATGGAAAGCACTGTAATAAGTCAGATTGTGGTGGTAGAACCTTCATGGAATTAGACAGCATGCCATGCTTGCAATGCGTAGTGTAGCAGGGTCGCATACAGGTGAAAACATGCTAGACTTGCTACTGATAGAAATAGATGAGTTACATTGAACATCACTGGGGAAAATTCAGCTTTGAAAAGGATCATTGTATTTGAAATATCATGTATTGCGCATATTAACAGAATTCAGAGAAATGGTTTATTTAAAAACTAATCAGAATCTTTATTTGGCACAGGAAGGCCCTAGAATAACAAGCATTTGTCAATGCTGAATGTTGCTTGCTTCTATGTGCTGTTTAGGTATTTGAAGTCACTGGAGTGCAAATATTGAAAATTTGTGACTTCGACGCGGCGTAGGAACTGCGCAACGCACGCGTAAAACAGTCATTTTAGGAATTCTTTCACCAAATTTTCAACATTGCCATTTTAAGATCTCTGCTCATGAACAGTGACACTGTGATTTTCTTAGTGTGTCCCATACACTGAGTTAAGCACACCGACTAGCCATTTATTAAGCTACAAGTAGGAAGCATGTTTTGGGCAGGATGTGAAAATGACAGCTGTAGTGCTCATGAGGAGGTGTGGTAAAATGGCAATGTTGAAAATCTGAAGTGAAAATATTGAAAATTAAACTTACGAGCCTGCGTAGGAACTGCGCAACGCACGCCGTAAAACAGTCATTTTTAGGAATTTTTTCACCAAATTTTCAACATAGCCATTTTAAGACCTCTGCTCATGAACAGTATCACTGTGATTTTCTTAATTTGTCCCGCACATTGATTTCAAGACACCGACCGCGCCATTCTGCGCTACATGAGTGGAAACACATTTTGGGTGAGATGTGAAAATGACAGCTATACTGCTCATAAGAAGGTGTGGTAAAATGGCAATGTTGAAAATCTGGAGGAAAATATTGAAATTCGTGAACTTACAAGCCTACAAGTAGGAACTGCGCAATATGCACGCAAAACATTCATTTTTGAATTTGGCACTAATTTTCAACATGGGTTTGGGACCTTTCATGAATGATGTCACTGTCATGGTGGTATTCAGGCCCAAAGCGTGATTTGCGTCACTGCACAGTCACTGTGAGAATCACCGCCGGGCCTGAATAACGCTCATGACAGTGACATCATTCATGAGAAGGGGTCCCAAAACCCATGTTGAAAATTTGTGCAAAAATTCCCAAAATGCCTGAGATATGCAACAAAGTTGAAACCTCCCCCATCTAGCCCATTATACAGCTTACCGGCATTTCCTCAGTTGCGGTCGGCTTTGAAGAGTGCAGACGTGTTCCCGGTCCACCAAAGATCATTGCACTGGAGTCTGGAAGTAAATATGGGGTGAGGAGGGGTGTGGGGAGCTGAGAGCAGGAGTGGGTGGGTGCGGGTTGTGGGAAGGGGGTTGGGAGGCGGCCGCAGGACCGTTTTGTGTTACAGGTAAAAAAAAAAAAAGATGTTGTGGGACCATTTGCCACGCTGGGGTGGAGCTCCCAGCATGGCACAAGGATGTTGGGGCGTTCAGCGGACGGGGATTGGGCACCCCATCGGCCATGGAATTTATTGCCACGCTGGGGTGGGCTCCCAGTGTGGCACAAGGACGGGGGCATTCAGCGGCACGGGATTGGCCACCCGCACCGCAAAAAGACTGCTTGCCATGCTGGGGTGGGCTCCCAGTGTGGCACCTACTGCTGAAGGGGGGAGGGCGCAGCTCAGCCGATGGGATTGGGCATCCCGTCGGCTATACAGTGTGAGCGGCGGCAGTCGGCCTGCGTGTGTGGGGGAGCTGCGCGTGAGCAGCCAAAATCTTATCAGTGCTCAATCCTGCCGTAGCTCCCCTTTCAACTGTATGCCACTGCATTTGGAGCGTTGCCACAGCCCAGAATGCATTGGCTTACAGGGGCCGCGCGCCTGCCAGCACACTGACTGGAGTCTGGAGGAGGAGGTGACACACCGAAATCTCCAATGATGGCACTATGTTTCTTGCACATGTGCAAGCAACATAAAAATGACCAGACTCTGTCTCCTAAAAGAGAAAGGAGGATGGCATTCCTGAAATCTCACATTATATGTGGCATATATAGCTAAAATGTTTTTAATTGAGCATGTAATCAACAAAAAATGTCAATATTAGATGATGTAGACATGAATACCAAACTAGGTAAACTTGCTTGGATAATGTGTGGTTTGCACTATAGTTTACAATAAAGCAGAAAACAAAATAGTTCATAACTTAGACAGGTAACCCCTAAATATCAAAGCAAAACTAATCTAGCTATTACCACCCAGATTTGCAACAGATTGTGGCATAATCCAAGATTTAGAGTGGTGGGTAAGACCTTTTTTCAAACAGTGGCAAGCAAAGGGTATTAATAGATGGAGTGATTTCATTAGAGACAACAAAAATAGACTGAAAGGAATTTAATGAAAATACCAACTGTCTAATAATGACGTTTAAAATGTATGCATTTCACACAATTATTTAAAAAGATAACAGATGGAAGTGGGTCCTACAACACAATCTAGAATTTTTATAGAAAATGTGAAGAGGCATGCTGACAAAACAGGATTATTTGTTACAAAACAATATAACCAACAAGAATTTGGATCCATGCAAAGAAACAAGGAACAAACTGGAGTGAAGAGCTAGGTCAGGAATGCATATAGAGAATTGGAATGATACATTAAAATCCATACACTATTATAAATTGATGAAAACTAGAGCCATCTAATTCAAATTAGTCAATAGGTCATATGTTGGCCCTGTAACTAGAGGAGGGCTGATGCTCCCACGCTATATGGTTATGGCATGGTGCATTCATGGTGGTCAGAGTAAAGACTCATGCAATATGGTTTTATATATATGTGTATATATATATATATATATATATATATATATATATATATACACAGTATATATATATATATATTTATGCAATAGGTGTGAGACCAAAAGCCATTGAATAAATCCATTTATTTCTACATATGTGGAATAAATCTAACTCAACCTAGATTTATCCCACATATGTGGGATAAATAAAACTGTCAATCAAAGCTTTTATGTTCACTTTTTGACAAACAAATGTGAATAACTTTAAAACGAAAATGATAGCATAGTACTGTGAGCACGAAAAATGTTCAGGACAAAAATTTCTACAAAATGAGTGGTGTTTCATTTATAGATACCTTTTAGTTTGTTTTATAATTAGCAAAAACAGCAAAAATCCTATTTTCTTTTCACTTTTCAGACAAACAAATATAAATAACTTTAAAATGAAAATGATAACATGGTACTGTGAGCACGAAAAATGTTCAGCACAAAAATATCTACAAAATGAGTGGTGTTTCATTCATAGATACCTTTTAGTTTTTCATAATTAGCAAAAACAACACAAAATTTAATTTTCTTTTCACTTTTCAACAAACAAATGTGAATCACTTTAAAACTAAAATGATAGCATGGTACTATGAGCACAAAAATGTTCAGCATGAAAATATCTACAAAATGAGTGGCGTTTCATTAATAAATACCTTTAGTTTTTATAATTAGCAAAAACAGCATAAAATTAAATTTTGTTTCACTTTTTCATCAAACAAATGCAAATAACTTTAAAACAAAAAGGCAGCATGATATTGTCACCATGACATTTGTTCAGCAAGAAGTTATCTACAAAATGAGTGGTGTTTCATTTAATAGCAACCACCCGCTTAGGCGGACATACACCAGGAAAACTAACCGAAAGTCCCAGAAATTATCATTTAAAAAAGAAGATAAACAGTCAAAACCAAATGTTCCGCACTGATAAGAAGCATCCCTATTGCATAAATGAAATATACAATGGTGAGCTGTCAGATAAATAGTTTATCTGCTTGTACTGTTTGACCTCGGACACCTCACCGCGCTTACGTCTACCGGAAGTTACCCGAGGTCAAACAGCACTTGTGTAGATAAATCATTTATCTGACAGCTCACCATTGTATATCCCATATATAGCCTCTGTACCACTGCATTACCGCATTTATTAGCACCTCTGTATTGCTGTACGAATTGTCATTACTATTGTTATCTCTCTACCCCTTCCCCAGGACGTACCGTGAGACGAGCATTGTTGCTCAGTGTATCTTTCCTGGTGAAACATTTCAATAAAAAGAGAACAATGTATAGTTCCATGTGTGTATTACTGGCCAGTAATACTATCGAAGAGTTCCTACATGTCCAGAACGCGAGATGGTATTGCTGACGAGTATACACATGGAGACTCCATACAGTATTTTTAATATATGGATCCGAGTGTTTGGGGTCTTTGAGATGGGCAGTTCACCAGTTCAGTTAAGGACTGTCTGGGTCATGGCGAACTCGCCACACTGTCTCGCTGTGTGTTGAGCTGTCTGCTCGCTCCTGATGGTTCCCAGCCTCTGCCTGGTTTTTTAAAAAATTCTGAGCCTACCTGCTCTTCATCACTGGATCAGCAGGATCAACCAGATATTTTCATTTGCTGACAGGGGAAAAGAAAATAAAACTGGAGAAGCGTGATGACCGAGTTCGCTGTCAGTAAGCGAAAAGAAGCACCACAATGTTTTTTCAACTGTTCTGCCCGCACAGGAAAACCGCCAATGAGGAGGCACACTTACGACGTGGGGCAGGAGGTATCAGCACAAAACAGTAGTATTACCAGTGTTTGATAATACTATTACCAGTGATTGACAATATATATCACTGAACCTTTGAGGCTATTACCGTATTTTTTTGTATGCTTTACAGACGTATTAAATTGAACATCTACATATTAATAAATAAATAAAATATAGATACAGAAAACTACAACAAGATTTGCCATATATATATATTGGTGGTTTGAAATAAATTAATATAAATCTCTATTTTCCAAAATATCTGCTACAACTAATATATGTAGCCTCTATGGCTAAAAGAGATCAATTTAAAAATCTGGAAAGAAAAGAAAGAAAAAACCCTTTCCTATGCAAGCGTGGGGAGTGTTCTTCCTGAATACACTGAATTATGAAGACTTTTTATGAATTATGACACACATTAAAAGAATATGAAGAAAAGGAAATAATCTGTATGAGAAGCTTTTCTTTCCACATTGAAAGGATTTCCAGTTGACCCTTCTACTGTATCTAATTGATAACCTGCTCCTTCATGCCTCAGGGAGGGATTTCTGGGTTCTTCTGTGGCCTCTGTGCCTACAACTTCATATTAAATGTTACTGTGCCTTACCTGAAGATATGAGCAATCAAGTGGATCAGCGCTTACACCAGTATACTTGTCTCTTTTCAGGGAACTTTCAGCTTTGATTAACATCTTCAAAATAGGATCAGTGTGACTACATAGAAAATACATGTTCACCAAGTTCAAAGTGCTGATTTGATGATTTGCTAGCTGTCAGGCCATGCAGAAAGTCATCATTTCTGATAATTGACCTGATCTGTCCTGATCATGTTATCCAAAACAAAGGTTATTGGATTTCTGATTATTTGCTTATGTTACTGTATCTTAGCCGCCTATGCCAAATTAAAACATTGCCACAACTGAGGTGAGTAGGGGTTTATGGAAGTTGTATTTTAACTGCTATGTCTCAGAACCAAAATGAGCATTCCATTCAGCACAGGATAAAGTGCCAAGTATACATCTTTGCATGACTTCGTGTTTTTTTTATTTTTTCACTTTATATTTTAACAGCAAACAGCTAGTAAAGGTTTAATAGGAAACTGAGCCATTAGCAGAGAGCTCCAACAGTGCAGAACAAAGGAGTGTGCCATTCACAGTAGCCAAGGGAATGATATTCTTGTGTCACCAAAACATTCCCAGACTATTGTGACACAAAACACTCAGGACACAAAGCATGACAGTTTGCAATTTTACTGATATTTAAGTGCAGAACATAAGTGCTGTCACTTAAAGCATACTAGTTGCAGTTAAAGCAGACCGTTTCAAAAAGTGGTTCCACATAGGTGGTAATTCATCTGTTCATCATTCTTTCTTTCATCAGAGTTGCAAACTAACAGTATCTCAAAAGTGACCAGAAAACCACTAACATTCATGAGGATCAAAACAAAAAAGTCAGCTCGCTCTGGTGCTGGGCAAAACTCGGTGCCAGACGCCACTACTACTCAGAACAGCACTCCAACTCATGTGAAAGACTGAAGATAAAATGCACTTGACAAATGTTTTGGAAGTTCCATTATTTTCAGTCTGCCATGTGTGGCAGGGTTGAACAAGGCCCTACCCCATTTGTTATGAAGAAAGAGTTTAAACACAAGGGTCTGTTCTATCCTCTTCTTTCTGTCTTCTTGTCTGTTTGGTTGTGCAACCAAATTTTCTTCTTTTCTCTGCTTCACGAGCTGATGCATTTCTTCTTTTCTCTGTGCCTCTAAACATTGACTCTTTTTCCTCTGCTGCATCTCCTCTATTCTCTGTTTCTCCATCTCTTTGTTGTATAGCCCACCATTTGAAAAAGGCCATCAGGCTTTCAGGTTCTGTCACTGGCAGTTCTTTTTTTTTCCCATCGTTGGTGCTGCCTGTACAGTCTCAGCTTGGACATCTGTCTCTGCTAGTTTAGCTGTCATTCTTCTGGTAATCACTCCTGGACCTGCTGCTGCAGAATCCATACCTTTTTCTTTGCTTCCTGGTCTATTGCCCAAGCACAAAACTCCTGGCTTAGCGTATGACATCGGCATAAATCCCATCTCTGGCACCATCTGTCATCGAGGCACAGGTTGGGAAGCATAGGAAAACCAGGAGCAGTTTCAAAATTCGCAAATAGCATTTTATTTTTCTCAATAACAGCAAAATAAAAAATAAAAAGTGTTCAGTATAACTATTTACAAAGTGGCAGACTAAAAATAAAAAAAATGGAACTTCTAAAACACTTGCCTACTGCATCTTATAAGAAGTCTCTCACCTGTGTTCAACTGCTGAACATTTGTGAGGAGGATTTGACAGAAAATGACCCAGCACTCTGCTCTCAACAGAGATTCTAATGGGTTCCACCCTGCAAAAGCCCATCATGGTCCCAGACAGGAAGCATAGTGCCTGGGCTTCTGTTCACTACTAAGGTGACCAGGTTTGGGAAAGGACTCAGGTTGCAAGGTGGTGGTAGAGAACAAGTGATGAGCATCATACTGGACAGCTCTAATCCATTGAGGAGGGAGGATTCTGTCCCAACTTGTGACTGTCACTTGGCAGAGTCTTGGTCATATCACAAATGGAGGGTGACATGGGATGCCTTCCGCTGGACAGGGATATATGCTAGTACACTACTGAACATAGGTCACACTATTGGAGAAAGTGGTGGAAAGATCCACTAGATGGCATGATGATGATGACCAACCTTCTGCAGGCCACATCACTGAACTGGAACCCAACTCCCAGACCATATCCTGACCCTGTTAGAAATTGTGCTCCCAAAGCCATGGAGGAGCACGAAGATTGGTAGGAACGATGGACTGGCACCTGGAGATGGTGGGTGATGGAGCTGGATGTGGTCTGTCAGATGGGGGCTATCTGGTCAACTGGAAGGAAAACAAAGGATTGAAAACAAAGCCCAACATGTAGAAATCTGCAGTTAATTTCAATCAGTGCCCTGTAGTTCAACACCCCAATTACTTAAAATGAAAAACCTCCACATTAAGATGTAACAAAATCAAAAGAAGGGTTGGCATGCCAATGTAACATTATTTCATTGTAAGAATAATGAGAAAAGAAATAAGAATAAATAAAAGCATCATTTTACCCAACACAATGTTTTGGCTACACCACAGGAGTTGTTAACATTGGATTACAGAATACTAAATTCTATAGCTGGTACAGCCAAGGTCAAACATTACATAGGGATTTTAGGGTTAATTTCTGCTCTGACATGCCATGCTTAAAAGCAATAAATGCCATTAGTGATACCAATCCCAGTTAAAATCAAACACCTCTAGCAGTTTCTTGTGATAATTTTATTGAAAGGCTGGTTTCTTCAGCCAAATTTAAAAACATTCCTAGAATCATGACATGACATCAAAAGCATCTCTAATAGATAATATAAAACAAAAATAAAATTTTAATATTGCCAGTCTTCAAAATGTTACTTCACAGTGCTCATTACATCCTAACCAGATTGCAAGGTTAGTAATTCCCTCATGGAAAGCAATTAGTGAATTACACTCAGATTCTATTTTAAGTCAAGAAATGTAACACTGTATCTTATTTAAGCTGAGAAAGAAAAAGTGCCCCTTTTGTCAGAGTTCTATATGTTCCTAACCTCAAAGCTTAGGCATCAGTCATTACAGCTTTAGGAAATGGCATAGGGTTTAGAATACAAGGATCAGAACAGCTTATGAAAAAGAGATGTTATTTGAACAGAATAATTTTGACTCTCTGACTGCTGGAAAAGCTTGGAGTTTAAGAACCCAAAGCCTATAAAGATCACTAAAAGTGCAGAAAAGAAAAGCCGGACTTAAAAACCTTTGAAAAGTTTATAGCGCATTATCTTTTGAAAGGTTTTACACCCTGGATTTCCTTTGCCTGGGTCTTGGCACTACTGAACCAGAGGGAGCCCCCACAACAATCATTTATATTTGACCAGGATTGGGCACCCCCATGTTTCCATTTATTTTGGACCTGAGGTCAGGCACTCAAGATAGTAAATACAGTAACTACCATGAGACAGATATAGAGCACAAACAGTGATACTCCTGAGGGCATTAAAACATGGGTCAAATTGGACTCACCGGTGTGTATAATATGGGTTGAAACAGGTTCTACTGGTTCAAAACAGAATCAAAAACAAATACTGTATTTCTCCAGCACAGTAACTAAAAAGTATTTTTTCTGTTCACTTTTCCTTCTTTCAGTTATTGTTATTACAGAGCAGGTGCATTACATTGGACCCACTGACAAGAGAAAGAGGGATCATTTCTGGGCAGTTTGCAATGTTTGCCCTATTGGTGCATGTTAGTACATGAGCACATATGAATTTACTTTTGCATATAATAAATCTTATTCAGTTTGCAGTGACCATTTTGAATCAGGCAGAGCGTGAAATTTTGACTCATATTCATGCTCCTGGGGGAACATTTCCCTGATCACTTAAGTCCAGAATAGAGATGGGTGAAACTAGCAAACTCCATTCTCAAAATTCTCACAAAGGTTTCCCAACATCACTTCATTGACCATGCATTAGTTGACTTTTCACCGGGCAAATGGGTATTTTGTCAGGTGAAGTCTATTCATAGTAGCACTTCGTCAGCAAAGTTCACACAAAATTTCACTTTGCTGGTGAAAACTATTGTACAAATAGTGGTACTTTTCGTAAGGAAAGTGCTCAGTTCTTAAAAAAGGTTTTCAAAGTGAAAACCACCACCACCAACATAGCCCTCCTTCCCACCTTGATGAATCAGAATTAAATGGCACACCATCTCCACTCTTATAGCACCCATACCACCTCATAGTCCCAGTGAAGTTCAAGAGTACTTCCTCTTCCCCTGAGCTTAATGTTTAGCCAGTCAGTGATTACTCTCGGATCCTGCCCTATTTCATTCATACTGTAAGTTGGTAACTGGTGGAGGAGGAGAGAGCAATTTGCCAGTTGCCCAGCATTGGACCATCACTAGTCTTGTTGTATCTTTTTCAGAATGAGTTGGGGAGGAGGGTGGTGTATTTATTAGAGGGTGGTGGGGTGTGATTGCCTTTACTGGGTCTGGTGGGGGAGGGGTTTGAAGGATGACACACATGAACACTGGGTGGGTGAAGGGACTAAGGAAGGAACTGTATTCTTAAACTTCATCAGGACTGGGGAATGAGAATGGTATGGGTGCTACAAGAGTGAGGGTCATGGGCATGTTATTTTGTGTTATAAGATGGGGCAATGAGGGCAGAATACATTGCTACATGAGGGACATGGGTTTTACTTTAAAACTCTTTAAAAAAAAACTGCACAGAAAATTTGGGTGCAGTCAGGAAAACATCATCCAGCTAAGCATAGGGCAAAAATCTAAACTTCACACTACACTGGCATCACCAGTAAAGTTTTAATTCACTGTATCTCTAGTCCAAAGATCAAATTTTAGTTGCAACTTGTATAAAAGCTATGGAACTGTCCCATACTTCCTGTGTTGCACACCTGGAGCTAGGAAATCAGACATATTTGCTTTGGAGAAAACAGGTTGTTTACTTTGATTGCAGCAGTCCACTCTGCACCATACTACTCAGCTATGTTTGAGCGGGCTCAGATGATCCTAAGGAAGGAGCTGGGCAGTTACATCAGTAATGACACTAAGCAGCCAAATTTGAACATCGCCAGTCTTGGAGCATCTAACAGCATGTTGTCAGTGGTCAGTGTCTCCTCTAGATTGAGAGGGAGCCTCCTGTCCAGGCTAAGCTGCTCCTATGTAACATCACATAGTTATCATAATACTTTCTGCTGCCATATCTAGATTGACATTTTAAATTAGTGCGTAGCCTAGTGTGTGAATTCAACAACAGAAGGAGCTATTTATTTATTTATTTAGCTTTTGTTAACCAGGTAAGTACACTAGACAAGACAGTTTGCCTATTTTCAGGTACGACCCGGAGAGTACAGGAAATTACATACTTACACACTTGGGACAACATGGTACATAATTGGGAAAGATTACACGTCATGAGACAACAAGGTACAAGTTAGAAAACAAACTCATGTCACGCGAAACATCATAATGTAGAATACACAAAGTACAAGGCATATGAGGCACATTTAGTTAGAATAGGTACAGCAGAGTAAGTGGTATGTGCCGGTTTTGGAGCAGTACAAGGTAAGGATTGGTAGCAGCAAGTACAAAGCTATCATCTTAAGGGCTAGTTGTTATGCATGAGTGCTAAGTGCTAACATATGTCACGGGGTTTTGGCACCCACAGGCTGATCCGAGTTTGAGATGGTTCCATAGGGAGGAACGAGGCTGCCCTGAGAGGGGCAACATGGACCTGGGCTGGAAGGTGTTCCAAAGTTTGGGGCACATGCTGCAAAATTAGCTAACTGAATATGAAAAGTTCAACATTTGTAATGAAACCATATAAGGTTACAGGAGGACACTGTGACTACAGGGTGGGCATACAGTCATATTATCATGACTCATCAACAGTATGCATTGTCAATAGATGGCCCAATACAAATCTGGGGCCCCTCAGCATCTGATATCATGGAATGTGTGATGTCATGATGTCCAGGATGCATGGTCAGTACACAAACTAAATAGGAAGCCAGAGCAAGCTGCAGACATGGCATGCTCCAGCATGGCTGAGGGTTTTGTAATGTGAGGTTTCACCTACCCTGGCAGCCAGCTATTTGCCCTGATTGCAATTTTGCAAGTCCAAGAGAAAGGTATTGCTTTATTATTTTTGTTAACTGGGAGCAACATACAGTGTGACTTGAATACTGTTTAAAAGTAAATGAATATTGAATACTGTTTAAAAGTAAATTAATTTTGTTGTCAAAAGTATAAGCAGCATATAAACAAATACAATCGAACTGTCATTATGATATTTATTATCCAGGACTACTAACCCTTGATGAGGCTGTGGTTGTTCACAGCAAAATGTTGGTGCTTGTAATGTAGCCATAGATGGAGTTTTGTCTTCAATAAAATTATGAAGACTATAGCTGAAATAAATGTTTCATGTCAGTGTGTGGTAACTCCACTGTGTCCATACCTATACTTGAGACATGAAACATTCATCAAGAGACAAAGTATATGGTGTGGGCTATCAGAGAGGTTAACTCTGCTGAAAGAATTAAAGAAAGGAATGCTGGAGGCAGAGAAACCTTAATGTAGAGGGTACTGAAGGAAAAATGGCAAAGGGTCCCGTGTGGTTCATAGATGAAGTAAAGATGGTGGTGAGCGCTTAAAGGAGAGTATTCCTGAAGTATGAAGGAACCCAAAACGGGGAGATGAGGAGAAATACCTTGAAGCAACAGCGCAACCAGCAGGAAAGTAAGGAGGCAAAGCTGGAGAGAACTTAGGTGTGCAATGGGAGTGAAGCAAGGGGAAGGCCACTTTAGGGTATAACTGGGAGAAGCAAAGTTAAAGGTGGTAGTAAGGTTGAAGACAGAGGAAGAACGTGAGGACAGGGCAATGAGAATGCAGAGATATTAAACAAATAACTTTGTTTGGTATATTTATGGAGAGGAATGGGCCACTACTCAGAATTTGCAGTGAAGAGTGGAAGTGGGGAGCAAGTGCTCAAACAGCATGGGCAAAATAATGGGGGAATTCTGCAAAACTTAAAGGGTTGACAGTAGATAAATCCATGGGACATAAATGCTTGCAGCAGAGGATGCTTAAGTGGGCAAAAGAGATGATAGCAGGGTCACTTGCAGACATATTCAACCACCCGCTAGCCATGGTGGTGGTCCCTAGTGACTACAGGACAACAGATGTGGTCCCGCTACACAACAGCAGGATGACAGATAACCCAGGGAACTACAGACCAGTCAACTTGACACCTTATAGTGGGAAAGCTTTGAGGTCTATGCAGGGAGAACTAGTGAATTTCTTGAAGGAAATGGGCTGCAAGACCCCAGACAACATGGGTTCAGAAAGGAAGGTCTTTCCAGATGAATCTTATCAGCTTCTTTGACTGAGAGACCAGGGTAGCTGATAGGGGACAGGCAGTTGATATACTGCAGTATACTTAGTTTCTGACAAGGCTCTGACTCTGTCCACCACAGGAGGCTGGTCAGGATGGTAAGGGACTTAGGGTGGAGGAAAGTCTGTGACTTGGGTGGAAAACTGGCTGAGGGGAAGAACACAAACGGTAGTGGATGATGGGGATTTTTCAGAAATAAGGGAAGTAATAGCTGGAGTACCACAGGGGTCAGTGCTGGGTCTAGTTCTTTTCAATGTGTTTATTTGTGACATAGAGGAAGACATCAAGGGCAAGATCTGCCTCACTGCAGATGACACAAAGATCTGCACATGGGTGGACATGGAGCAAGGGATAAGGGAACTCAGGGAGGATCTGGGCAGGTTGTAGAGCTGGTCAAAGACATCACTGACTGGCAACAATGCTAAAAATGTAAGGTGATGACACTGGGAAAAGCAATCTAAGAGTACAGTATAAAATGAGTTGGTGGTGCTGGAAAGCATATGGAGGAAGGGGACTTAGGACTCATGATACCGGAAAGCCTAAAACAACAGCACACTGCATCAGAGCTGTGGGTACAGCAAACAGGATTATGGGATGCATAGTGAGGAAGATAAGCAGTAAAGCCAGGAGAGGACCCTCCATTGCACATGTACTGTACCTGGTTCATCCACACCTTTAATACTGTGCAAGGTACTGGAAACCACACCTGAGGAGAGACTACAAAAGGTGGAGCAAGTACAGCAGGGCAACTAAGATAGTCCAGGGACTAGGCAAGATACACAAGAGGCTGCAGGATATTTACATGCGCACTTAAAAAAAATGGAGGACAGGGTGACGGATTGAAACATGCAAGTTCCTGAGTGAGATAAAGAAGGTGGACACCAAGGAAGTTTTCTCCTTGTGCTCAAATACAGGGAAAAGAGGAATTACTTAAATTCATGGAGGAGGGGCAGATTTAAGAGGGAAACCCAAAGCACTTTTTATGGAAAGAGTGGTGGACAAGTGAAACAAGCTGCTGATGGCAGCAGTACAGGCCAAATAATGGAGCAGCTTCCAGCAGAGGATGGGACAGGCATATGGATTAGTTAAACAAGCATTTGTCAATGCCGAATGTTGTCAGCTGGCATTGGCAGTGGCAGTGGGGAGCTAGAGATGCATAGCACTGTGATTTTGTTAATGTGTCCCAAAAGGTGATTTTGTGCACAGTGAGCATGCTTATTGTGTGCCACAGCTGCAGAAATGTGTTTTGGGCAGGCTAGAAAATGGCAGCTGGACTGTTGATAAGGAGGTGTGCACAAATGCCAGTGGTGAAAATGTAGCATGAAATATTGTAGATTGACAAAGTTACAAGGGTGCATGGAAACTGCAATGATGCCCGTAACCCCTGTTACCCGGGTTACTAGAATCCCAGTAAGACCTAGTGGTAGGCAGGAAGGCAGCTTGTGAAACTCCAGTTAAATGGATTTCACACTGTCTCACTTGTTCTCAGTCTCAGCTGAGACTGAGGGATGACATCACCATAGAACTGTCGCAGCTGCATGAGCCACATTGGAATCTGCAGATGGAGTTAGTTAGAATGTTGGGAGTTTTGAACAGTGAGCAGCAACAGCAGTTGTGTGTGAGCAGTCTTGAAGAGAGGAGCACAGCAGTTCATGCACAGGCTCTTGGAGCCAAAGATCTGATATAGAGCTGCTTTTAGGAAAGGTGTGTTTTCTGCCAAAAGAGGAACACAGTAAGCTGTTCTGAAGTGGTGGAGACCTCTGATACTGATTCTGTGCCCCATCCCTGAGGATGGGGGTAAAAGGTTTGCCTGTATTCCAGGGGCAACCTCCTGATTCCGGCTAGGGAAGAAGCTGCCTTATTTTCTAAGATGTGTTGTGGCACCAGAAGCTGTTAAGATTCGCCTGTGGGCACCTGCAACCAAAGGGTGAGTTCTGCTCTTTCCATGGGGCCTATGTTTCCACCCTGAACTGTTGTTAAAAGTGGGATTCTACTGCTGAATCAATGGAAGCTTACAGGAATAGGCTAAGCCAAAGTAAAAGTATGTTCAAGTCCAACACAAGGGGAAAGCCAATGACATGTAGAGGAAATGTGCTATACATTTAATCTTTAATCTACACAGCCAAGCTTTCAGGAAGAGATGTTTAAGTATGTTCGAGTCTAGTACAAGGAAAGTCAAGACATGTAGAGGAAATGTGCTATACGTTTACCCTTTAATCTACATTGCCAGGCTTTCAAAAAGAGTTGTTTAATGTCCAGAGAAATGGCCGGTATGGATTATGGAAGCTGGAGGTGGAGACCCCCATCTTTAGTAACCAGGTTCACCTCTATGGATTTGCTCTGTGGCCTTTTCTTTGCCTCAGGCACTTGGCCAGTGCTGAGGGAAGTACCCAGACGGGATTGAAAGGAAATTTCCCTTATGGAGTTGAAGGCCCAAGGTGGTTTAGGAGCCACCAGGAAAATGTGTCCACTGCCATATGGACAGGGTTCGAGTGGCCGCAGGGAGCTGGGCCAGGAAAAACACAAATAGTGTACAAGTCGGGCTGTGTACCCAAAGCTTGCATGCAAGTCCAGGCTGTGTGCCTGGTGGGCTCAGAGCCTGAGGGCTGAAGTGTTGAAGAAGTGTTCTGTATCTCTTATCTGCATTACCAGGAATGTAGCCCTTGGGGCCCATCTATGCTTTGTTTGTTCAGTTTGGATGTGAATAAAAGCTACACTTTAGAACCCCATTCCTGGTATTGGACATTACAGTTATTGCTTCCTGTGTTCTGATTTACTTGGGTGCCCCTGTGCAGAGTAGCCAAACCTAAGCCCTTGTGCCGAGTAACCTAGTCCTCCCCGAACCCAGTCCCCACCTGGTACTGCTGTTAGCTTCAACAGCATACCACCTGTCATTGCAACAAGAGCAGGGGCAGGGAGTTACCACGCTTACAACACAGTCATTGTATGGACTTTCGGCACCAAATTTTCAACATAGGCATGTTAGGACCTCTGCTTGTGAATAGTGTCACTGTCATTTCCTCAAACTGTCCGACAACTGATTTTCACAGCGACCGTGCAATTCTGTGCCGGACGTGTGAAAATACATTTCAGACAGCTGTACTGTTCATAAGGAGGTATGAAAAATGCCATTGATGAACTGCTGGAGTGAAACTATTACAAATTCACTTAGTCAATGATAGCGTGCAAACTGCACAATGCACACTTGTAAAACACTAATTTTATTGACTTTCATCCCAAATTTTCAACATAGGCATTTTAGGACATCTGCTAATGAACAGTGCCACTGTCATTTTCATAATGTGTCTCGAACTTGGACATTCCACAGCGATCACGCTTAATTTGGCGCTTGAACTGCGAAAACAGATTTTGGTCAGGATGTGAAAAATGACAGCTGTACTGTTCGTTAGGAGGTGCAGAACTATGGCACTGTTGAAAATCTGGTGAAAATAGGTTTGCAAACACGAAGGCAGCATGCAAACTGCGCAACGACACCGTTAACACAGCCATTTTATGGAGTATTGTCATCAAATTTCAATACAGGCATTCTAGGACCTCTGCTCATGAACAATGTCACCATCATTTTCATAATGTGTCCCAAACATTGATTTCACACAACAACCACGCTATTCTGTGCCGAAGTGCGAAAACACATTTCAAGCCAGGATGTGAAAATGACAGCTGTACAGTTCACAAGAAGGTGTGGTAAAATGCCAATGTTGAGAATCTGGCATGAAAATATTGTGAATTCCTAACTTATTTGCAACATAGGCTTTTTGAGAGCCTCTCTCATGAACAGTGGCACTGTCAGTTTGTTACTCAGTCCCAAAAAGTGATTCTGCACAGTGACCGCGTAATCACCTTCGGACTGAATAACATCATGACAGTGCAAGAACTCATGAGGAGGGGTCCCAAAACCCCATGTTGAAAATTTGGGGCCAAAATTCCAAAATGCCTGAGATATGCATCAAAGTTGAAAACCCCTATTTATTCCATTATACAGCTTACCGGCATTTCCTCAGTTCGCGGTTGGCTTTGAAGAGTGCAGACTTGTTCCCGTTCACCGAAGATTGTCACGTAGGATCTCCGCAGGTAAGTATGTGGGGTGTGGGGTGTGGGGGGCAGGGTGCACAGAGGGCAGGTGCGGGTGAGGGCAGGAGACTACGAGGAACCGTTGCTTTTACAGGTGACAAAAAAGCAAACATCAGGGACAGTTTTTTGTTTAGGGATTTGGCATGCTGAGGTGGGCTCCCAGCATGCCACCCAACTGCTTGGGGGTCTGTAGCCAACGGGATTGGGCACCTCATCAGCACAACACAGGGAGGATTTTATGTTGACAGGGATTGGGCACCCCGCCGGCACACAAAGAAAGTGGGGGACCAAGCCGGGATTGGGCACCCCCCAGCATTTAACAATGGGGGTGATTTATGCCGACGGGAAGTGGCTCCCCATTGGCACATACAGAGGGGCAGGGTTAACTGACAGGGGATTGGGCACCCTCAAGTCGGCAGTTAGGCGGCCACTGTGCTGTCGCATAATGTCGGCGAAGCACGTCCAGGGAAGGTCCGCTGTGTCTGATGAGCTTTGCTCGGATTGCAGCAGGACCTTTTCCTAGATATGCTCACCATGTTATGTATGCATGGTGTGGCGCCGCATGCAGGCTGATTGGGGAATAAGGGGACGCACCTACTGGTGTTTGCCCTGCATTCGCCCAACAGTGACGCCAGCGCCTCAAAGCTGCACTATCGACAGATGTTGGCTCGCTGCAGTGTGCCAACATAAGAGTGTGGCAGAAATTAAGGTGTTGGATGGCCACTAGGGCCAGTGCTGCTTGATTAGGTAGGGTGGGCAGACATGATGAGCCGATGGGCCTTTTTCTGCTGTCATCGCCTATGTATCTATGCATCATCAGACTGGACATTGTTCTCCTCCACATCCATAGGTACATCTACAGTATGTTGAGATGCTGGTTTCTCTTGGGCTCCTCAGCTTCATCAAACTATATCAGCAGCTGTTTGGGGTCAGTCAGTGCTACTGCTTGGGGCATGGCATTCAAGGCTGGCACATTCAAGTCCACCAGTAGCCTTTCACTGAGGAATGGCTCACAGCTGTATGCCACATGCACACCAGGGTTACAGCTCTCACACTGCTAACATTTAGAGGCCCATGCCACACAGCTCTCTCCTTACCCAGTAGCCTGCATCACCATTACATGCATGCCTAAATGGGACATGTGCTGCTCAGTCACTGGAACTGCACCCTAATGTCCAATATAAATGAATGGGAACCCAGTGTACTTTCTTCCCAGCATGGCGGCGGGAGTCACTGGCCTACCTTCTGCAAGTGTTGGAATCAGTGGCTGATGGCACTGCTTCCTGATGGCACCAGTGACCTGTACTTCTCCCAGTGCAGTGTTAAATTGAACAATGATGCCCACAGTGAGCTATTGTGTGTCCCTTAGTATCAGGATACTGCATCTGTGATCCTTGCTTGCCTCTGATCTTTTGCAATTTCTGGGCCTCGCATACTATGCACATAGCAGTCCTTTTCTCTTGGTCCTTCTTTATTGGTGTTTACTTGGAACGTCTATCTAGTGGTAAACACATCTTCAGGCCTGCCTCTTCCTCAGTCTTACTGAAAACATTGCAGCAAAACTGAGCCACTCACACATCTCCATCTAGTCATCCAAATCCAGGATGACCCCCACATTGCAGCCCTGCATCTTTCCAAGGGTTTTACATCCTGACACTTCCCTGAATCCCCTGTAACAGTTATTTATATTTTACAGGGATTGGCACTCAAGTGTTTCCACTTGATTTGGACTTGTGCTGAAATTCTTCTGATAGTAATAATCACCATGAGACCAGATACAGAGCACACATGAATTTACTTCACATGTAACTTCAAGTTCAAGTTTGGTTTTATTGTTCAGCTGAAAAGCCATAATAATACACTAAAACAACTAAATAAAATAATTCCATACAAATACATAAAGTAGAAAAATTAAATATCACCAATAGACATAAACATATACATAATAATTAATTGTAGTTGCTGAATAAATTACCTAATCCAATGAAAATAGAATAAATATTCCATGCCTGGGAATAGTAATAGCTAAAAGGCAAGGGATAAATATCAGAGTCTACCCAATTTCTTAGAGACTTGGGAAACATTAATGACTCAGAAACCCAAGCACCCTATCGTGACAATATCAGGGTCACCTGAATCATTTCCATCAACTGGTTATTTTCTGAACAGGACACCAGTGTCAATCAGAACTATGTAATAGATAGAGCCTAGCTTAGTGTGGAATATACCTGGAGCCTAACCAAGCTGCCACTTCTACTACTTGATCTGTTTGCCCCCTGCAATGCATATTGCTCTGTGTCTTACAGAACATTTTTCCTAGTGGCAAATATTTAGTGAGCTCCAGGGAACCACTCAGGTTACCCATTCCGTTAAATATACCATTATACCAGTTTGGTCTGCATACTTATAATCTAGGAGGGTACTTTGACCCATATAACCACGTAACATCAATGCCACCATTTGTAGGGTTGAAGGCTTTGCCTGAAGTTCAATTGAGAGAAATAACTCCTCCCATCCTCTTCTTAAACTTCAACATCCGCCCTCTACTTAGAGCTTAGTCTGACTTGCTTGTCGCATTGATGTGGGGCCTGTGGCTGCCCCTTCTGTTTCCCTCCTGCTCCTGTTGTCTCCTGTGCTTCTCCTCTTCCCTCACCCCTGTTGCTGTTCTTCCTGGTTCTCCCTCCTGCCCTTGTTGTTGTCCCTTTTTCTTGCTTGTTTGCCCTCCTTGGCTCTCTGTCTCCCCATTCATTCCTGCTGTTCCTGTCCCCATACCTCTTGTTGTCTCCTGTCTCTGCTCCTTTTGGGGTTTTGTCTCCGACCAGCTGCTCCACACCATGCCATCTTCTTGCAGTCTGTTTTGTTGCGTCCTTCCTCCACTCCAGCTGTTCCTCCAGCTCCACCTCCAGGCTGCCATCTCTGCTTTCCACATTGCCTCCTCCATCCTGCAGCTCTACCATTGGCTCCCAACTCTGTGCCCAGCTACCACTCCCAGAGACCCTGGCTTGTACATTTGCCTGTCTCTGCTGCCACTTGACTTGGTCTGCCGGTCTAATTTGCTGACTGGCCAAGCTGCAGGCCCACGAGTTAGACCATCATGGTCTCCATACCCCATAACCCTGTAACATTGTGTCAGATCCAGGATTCCATTTTGGCCCAGAGGTCCATGTGTTTTCAAGAGACAGTCTTAATTTAGCCATTATTTCTTCCATCCTTTGGATCTCCGTGAACCTTGCAACTCACAAGTCAAAGGAGTGAGCTGTGGGTTTCAGAAAATTCAAGGTAATCTCTTCTGAGCTTCCATGTGTATAATATTCAAACAGACCTGGTATATATTTTCCCCATTGTCTGTGACCCTATGCCTAGTACAAGATGCTTAAATTCAAAGAGAATACACATGACTACCTCCGCTGCTCTCTCAAGGAGACATGCTTTACTACTGCTCGCTTCTTCCTGGGACAGTCCACAGGGACATTTGACTACTGAATACTGTCCATCGGGATGTTCTACTTAGCTAACCTATGGTCTCTGCATATGGTCACTTTTCTCTGTGGTACTATGGCATCCACCTTTTGTAAAAACAGGGCCCTAAACTCTGCAGTAAACTCTATTAGCCTCTATTATTCTCTACCTTCCTACTCTTAGTGATGCTCCTGCTAAGCTACCCATTCTCCTGGGAGGCGTGCCTTCTCACCCCATTGTTGCTCCCAACATGCTCACTCTCATCCCAATGGCCCCTGTGACCTTTCCTCTCTTGGTCTCTAACAGAATCACCTACCATGTTGCTTATAATGCTTCATAACTCCTTCCTACTCACCTCCCAGCCCACCCTGTTACCATCATCATAAACTATGGTACCCAGCTCCTCCTATCATTAATGTTAGCAGGGGATGTTGAACTCAACTCAGGAACTGCTGATAACATCGCCCACCTTGCTAGCCTGGAAGGACCTAAAGGGGTTGTGTATTGTACACCTGAATATCAGAGTCTACCCCACACCTTAACTGAACTAGAGGCCTGGGTTACCCAACATAATCCTGACATTCTATATCTCTGAAACCTGGCTAAAACCCTCCACTCCTGATAATCTGTGCATGTTACCTAACTATAAAATACTCCAGCAAGATAGGTCCACATCTAAACGAGGTTGTGATGGTGTTGCAATCCTCTTTAAAACTCACCTATCCCACACCATAATGTCTCTCTCGCCTCTCCCCTTTTGTGAAGCTATTCATGCTACCATACAACTAGGGCTCTAAGAAACTGCATATAGTTTGTGCTTATAATCCCCTAAGGGTAGCACCGCTCTGTCGGGGAACTATTATCACAGGTGGACACTGTCATTGGTTGAAATGAGGTCCTCATTATGGGTGACCTAAATCTCAACTGGAATAGCAAATCAAATCAGTCCTACCACACAATGGTTCATGGCCATAACCTCCACCAGCTAATCACTGACCCCACAAGGGTTTTGGCCCCTCCTTGTTCTAGTACTTTAATTGACTGGGCTCTTACAAACCACCTTGATAGCATAGTCTCTGTTGGTACCCTGCCAGCTGCCATAACTGATAACTCCCCAAGATACTGCATCTGGCGCTCTGCTAGACCGCCATCTCCTCCACGAAACTCATTACATTCCGTAATTCAGCTAATCTTAATCAGGCAAATTTTTTGCTTGACCTCCCAATGATAGAAATGGTCTCCTATCTTTGCCACCTCTAATGCCCAATCAGCCCTTGACTACTTCCTGGCTAGGTTTGGATGCCTATAGGACATCCATGCCCCCAGAGTCACTCACGCTGATACGGGAAAACAAACAAAGTGGCTCACGAAAGATCTCCTCACTCAATTTAGGGCAGGGGATAAAAGCTGGCGGTTCAAGGCCTCAGGGCTCCAAGCAGATTTTAACGATTATAGAGCCAGAGAAACTCCTGAAAGGAACATTCACTAGCAAAAAGCTCTTTCTGTAAGGACCTATTAATGAAATCTGCTGGTGACACCAAGAAATTCTGGTCCGTTATAAAACCCTTCTTGGATCCAACAAAACAACCACTACAAATGACATGCTGATAAATAACATACATTGAAATAATCCAGTGACTATAGCCAATGCACTAAACTGCCATTTCACCGATGATCGAGCTACTCAGCCTCCTTCCCCTGGTCCCCCCACCTCTAGCTCCATGGATACAGAACCGCACTATCTCACTCACCATTCCGGTTTCGACCATCACCAGAAAGAAGTTCTAAAGCTGTTACTCTGCATCTCTGATAGCACTAGCCCTGGTGCTGATGGATTGGAACCTAAACTTCGAAACTTGCTGCCCCTCTCATCGCCTTCCCTATAACAAAAATCTTTAACTTATCGATATGTGATGGCACGGTTCCCAACATCTGAAGATAGCCAGAATCACTCCATCCTAAGAAAGGTGATCCTAAGGAAATGTAAAACTATCGCACCTATTGCCATTCTTCCTGTCCTTGGCAAAATCCTTGAAAACTAGTGCCTACCCAAACTACAGCATATCTACAGAAGCATAACCTCCTCTCAGGCTCCCAGCATGGTTTCTGCAAAGGCCACAGCACTACCACTGCCATCCTAAACTTACAAACTACATATATGGTGCAATGGAATCTGGCTTCCTGACAGGGCCATATTCATTGACCTTACAAAAGGCGTTTGACCTGGTCAACCACACCCTTCTCTTACCAAACTCTATTCGCTTGGTTTCTCCGTCGACACAGTTGCCTGGTTCAACAACTACCTAACCAACCGAATTCAGGCTGTAGCTTTTAACTCAGCCATGTCCAATCTTTTCTCCCTCGCTCCATACTGGCCCGCTATTTTTCTCTATTTTTATAAATCACCTCCATTGGCTGCTCCTGACTACTCTTCCTTGTTGTATGCAGATGACCTTGTCATCTACCGTAGTGGAAGTAATGTTGTGGATATAAATCACTCCTAACCGAAGGCTTACAGTATTCAAACCTGCCTAAGTGAAACTATCTTGTTCTTAATGCAAGTAAAACACACCCCATTTTCTGGTTTCTAACCAGACTCATATCGACCAAGAACTCCTTTCAAATTTTGTGTGCAAATGGCTCCCCTGTAGTTAGTACCAGCTCTTTCAAATACCTGGGCATCCTCCTGATGAATCCCTGACTCTGACCTTCACATCACCACCACCTGCAAATTGATTAATCTAAAATTGGAGGTGCCTCACCATACAAGCTATGCCCTTCACGCCATCTGCCAGGCTTGCTGTGGCTCAAGGTTTTCTGCTTCCAGCTCTGGCTTATGGCTCAGTCACATACCTAGGAGCTTCCAAGACCTCGCTCCTCAGATGGGACACCACCTACAATAGCATCTACCGCTATGCTTCTGGATCGCCATCGCTTCAAACATCACTGTCAGCTTTTACGCTGACCTAAAATGGCTCAGTTCTTCTGCCCACCGGCTACTAGCCTTGGCTCCCTTATACATGGTATAACCAGATCAGGTCTCCCCAAATCGCTCACCTCCTTGTTATACTCCCAAACCCCCACCTATGGTCTCCGATCCAATGACTATGCCCTCTTTTCATCCCTCAGATGCAAAGCCACCTTGGGTACACGTGCTTCTCTTACTCTGCACCTAAGTACTGGAATTCTATCCTCAAACTATTCGGCTAGCTCCCCACTCCACTTAGTTTTCAAGAAATCCCACCATGAACATCTACTGGCCTCAAACTCTGCAAATGCTTCCAGCATCCACCCTAGCCCATTCGCCTCCTTCCACCTTCCACCCTGTTCTTTCCTGCACTTCCTTGTCCCTGTCAACCCCCTTTTCTCCCTGTCTCCAACCCTCCTCTCTCCTCCCTCTCCTCTCTCTAACCTTGCTTCATAATGATGGCACTTACTGTTGGTCTGGACTTTCCTGATAGCTCCAACACAGACCTGTTGACACTTGTTTTGTTTAGTTTTACCTTTTCTAGCTGCACTGTCTACATTGTTGAACATTGTCTAATCTCTGTATAACAATCCAGTTGTTAATATTGTTTGTATCGTAGATTATCCCATTGTCTACCTCTCCTTGTGCTGGTCATATTGTACTGCTCATGTATTTTTCCTTGTATACTCCCAGATCATGCCTGAAAATAGGCATTTCTATGTCTAGTGCACCCACCTGGTTACCAAAAGCAAAATAAATAAATAAATAAATAAATAAAATTGCACCCATGGATATCTTTATCTGCCTTTGATCTTACTGGATTTCCCTTCTCAGGCTTTCTGCCCTACTGAGTTAGCAGACCATATGGGGTCTGCCATTCCTCCACACCCTGCATGGGGACCTGGCTGTTTATATCTGCTCCCGTGCAAGGAGGCCTGGCTGCTTGCTCAATGCATTTCGCTTTGGCCCTGCATGGGGCCTGGCTCCTGCATAATGCTTTCCTGCTTTGCACCACAAAGGGACTTGGCAGTTTATCTCTGCTTCACCCAACAAAGGGGCCTGGATGCCTACCCAATGCATTCCTGCTTCACACCTGCAAGGGGGCCTTGCTGCTTATGCATCACACTTCTGCTTCACCCCACAAGGGGTCTGCAGCTATTTATTTCCGCTTTGCCCCACTAAAGGGGCCTGGCTGCCTCTCGCTGCCTTCCTGCTTCACCCCCACAGGGGCCTGGCTGCCTGCTTATGCATTCCATCCCACTGGCTGACCCACGCGGGGGTCTTGTCTTCTTCTGGAACTATACAATGTCGGATCACATGGGATCCACCATTCTCTCCAATCTGCCCCACAAGGGGGCCTGGCTGCTTGCTCACCGATTCATTACATCTTCCAGAATGGACTTCCTCCATCATCACACTCAAAGAATGGACTTCCACCTTCAAACTCAAGGACATGACCATTGATCAGCTGGACTCACCGCAGATTGAGTCACTTCAGCTCTATAGCTCAATTAGGATTGCCATCAATAGCAAGGATATGCCTCTTCAACCACTGACCTGGATCTAGTACTAAAATAACAAAGTCAGTACTTTAGCTTTAACTAGGATTACTCTCCTTTAGTATGCCCAGAGGATGGGCAAGTCAGTAGCCATGGGCCCACAGAGGTTTTCCCAAAGGAGGTTTTCCTCTCCTGCATGCTACTGGCCACACTCTCCAGAGTGGAGTTGGAGAGGAATTGAAGAGGTACTGGAGTACAGTGTACAGTTCTGGAGAGGAGTACAGTGTACAGTTCACAGAGACCACTTACCTACGTAAGGACATAGACAGGGTACAGAAGATTCAGAGGAGGGTAACAAAGATGGTACATGGATTGCATCACAAGTCCTATGAGGAGAGGTTGAAGGAACTGAATATGTACTCCTGGAGGAGAGGGAGGAGAGAGGGATATGATAGAGACATACAAGTATCTTACAGGAGGAACAGGGTGCAGGAATACACTATTTTTAAGCAAAAAGATGTTCCAGGACTAGAGGGCATGGGATGAAGTTGGAGGGAGGACAATTCAGAGGAAACATGAGGAAGAATTTCTTCACAGAATGGGTGGTGGACAAGTGGAACACCCTGCCAGAAGAAGTGGTGGGGGCTGGAAACAATCATGGGATTTAAGAATGCATGGAATAGCATAAAGGAATTCTGGAGGTCAGGGTAGGCAACAGACTTCTGAAAACATAAACTGAACTTACAAGCTCAAATGGGCAGACTGGGTGGGCCATAGGCCCTTATCTGCTGACACTGTCTATATATCTATGTATCTATAATCACATTGGTAATTAAATTATTTTTGGGGCCTTCATTCCTGCACTTACCTAGCACCCCGCCAAAGGTGGGATATATAGAGAAAGGCCAAAGATCAAGTTTCTAACATCAACCATATCTCATCCAGCTCAGATGATCTAAGCACGAACCATATCTCATCCTGTTTGCATGTACTACAAGCACTGACTTATGTACCAATCCAGTTCTAACGCATCTGAGCACCAACCATATCTCATCAGCTCTTATGTATCACAAGCACTGAGCTGTGTATCACACATTGAATTGGAAGGCTTTTCCTGAAGTTTAATTAGGGGGAAATAGTTTCCACTTCCGTTCACTCTGCTTAAAGGGAGTTGGACTTGCCCTCCATCCTCCCTGCACCTCCTCCTTCTCTGGCACTCATATCTCACCTTGCGCTGGACCTTCAATCCTAGACTTACCTAGCATCCCACCAAAGGTGGGATATAGAGAAAGGTCAAAAGATCAAATTTCTAACATCAACCATATCTCATCCAGCTCAAACTTCTCCAAGCACCAACCATATCTCATACAGTTCCCATGTACTACAAGCACTGACTTATGTACCAATCCAGCTCTAACATATCTAAGCACCAACCACATCTCATACAGTTCCATGTACTACAAGCACTGACTTATGTACCAATCCAGCTCTAACATATCTAAGCACCAACCATATCTCATACAGTTCCCATGTACTACAAGCACTGACTTATGTACCAATCCAGCTCTAACATATCTAAGCACCAACCATATCTCACCCAGCTTTTATGTATTTCAAGCACTGAGCTATGTAACACACATTGAATCCAAAGGAAGATTACATCCTGTCAGCGCTCCCAGGGTTTTATACCCTGAGGAATCTGATTTTACTTCAGCATAGACTTGATCCTAGTTCTGTATCTCTCAAACTTTTAGTTTACTCCACCATTAGAGTCCAGACACATTTGCAGTATAGGGTGTACCAAAAGCAAAGCAACCACACCCTCAGAGAACACTGTCACACTTACTATTATACTGGCTATACCATGCACGGCATGGTGCTCCTTGTCATGCCTGTTTTTCACCACGTGAACAGGTTACAACCAATAGTGTGGAACAAAACCTTCCAGAATGCCCATCCCCACTGACCGGTGTCAAGTCCCAGAAGTGGGGACCTTAATTATATGCCCTGGATAATCCCAATAAATCTGGAGCCTTAGCTCTACCAGAATTAATGTTTCATTTCCTCCATACCTGTGTTTATTAACCATGTAATATCCTCCTTTTGTCTAAGTTTCGTAATAGGTTTCCCTGTATGTAATTCAGGGCAATGTCACAATGCTCACAAATATAAGAAACATTTTGATATTAATCAGGAGCAAGTGCTCAATGATTTCAATATTTGGTACATAATAAAAATGTAACTGGCAGACACCTAATAATACAAGAGCTTAACTGTTATGAGTATTGTAATACGCACATTTCGTAGGAATAAAATTAAATGGCAGTTCTATAAATATGACAACACTACCTAACATGACTAAATAAAATTAGCAGCCAATTATCAATTAATGCATCATTCAAACAATTATGCGGAGCTGTTCATGGTGTTTTTCACTGGATTTTTGCTAAATAATTAGATTTGTAACCCTGTTTTGAATTAGAAGATATACAGTCCAACTAAAAGTTCAGACTGTTACAGGTGACACAAATATAGCTCCATGTTTTCATAAATCCATAAACTGAGAAACCTGAGAGTTTATTCATTTGTTTATTAAACAGGTGTTGAGTGACTCCTTTGTGTTTAAACAGCACGTCAAGTTATAAGCAAAGGCTGGCAAGCCCAATTTATGCAGAAGTCAGGTTAATTGTCTCCATGTAGACTCCAAAGTCTGTAAATTTATTAACGGGCTAAAATAACATATAAAATAATAAGTAATAAGTCTGCACCAAACAGCAAAGTGTCGAGATCCCAAGGTTCAGCTTGCACATCGCTACTTTTGACTGGGGAGATGTCTGCTCTGACTTAAGGTAGCCACAATTTCTACCCAAGCTCAATTGGAACCTTGACAAACTCAAACATTATAAGGTGCACCTCAGTATGGTCAAATGGTCAAATTAGAAACCACTATAGGAAGACATTAGGAGTACCTTTTAAGGATGTCACCCCATTGTTTGCTTCCAACAGCGCTTTTAGAAAAATCTGATGCAAGTTTATCCGACTTAGCTTGTTCTCCTACTCCAGAAGTCCATGATATCCAGTGGAATCACTAGCATGGTAGACACTCACAGACATTATCAGCCCACCAAAGGTCTCCAGGGGTTGCCTCCATTAGCTTCATAAAACTGTCACACTCCTGGATTTCTCCTTCTTGTCAAACACGCCTAAGGAGATAAAAAACAGCTGCCCACTGAGCATAGTAAGTTCAATAAATCTAATATGCAGCAACCCCCCGCCCTTGACAACAATGTCATACATTTCTTAAAAGTATGAGGTGTTTAGGCACCTCAGGTGCACCTACTCTCCTCCTTGCACATGCAGTCAATCATTTGGTTCATGTCCAGCAGCCACCATGCTCTGCTTGCATCGGGTCATTTGGGTACAAGTCCATTAGTCCAGCATTGATTGCTCTACACAGGTAAGCAAATCCATCCTTCTCAAAACCGCCAGCCCGTCAGTCAAAAGCTGTAGATCCAACACAATGCTAGTAGGTCCTCTCATCCGAGCCAGCAACAGCTTTTCACAGCTTTCACACGCGTCTAGAGCAAAAAGCTCAACACAACAAAAATACTAGCTAAATAAATAACAGTTTCTTTTAAACTTTCTGAGCTGTGGTAGCAAATATCCAAAACTAAAAGTAAAAATGCCCCAGCCTCAGCAAATATGGAGCGGTGGGGATGGAGCAGCAATGCAGCCATCTTGCTGCCCTGCTCTCCATATAGGATAGAGCTGGTTAGATTAACACACATAACTGTTAAAGTGCATTTCCAAATGACATAGAACCAGAGACTTAATTTCATTTGCAACTTGAATAAAGGCCATCCAATAATTCCTCATTTTCCATGACTACATAGCACCCTGGGGCTAGAAAAGCCATGCATTTCTCTTGCCCCACTGGCACCATGCATTCACATTCTCTAAGGTGAACTATCTGCCTTTCAGGTCCCTTAATCCATGTCCTCCTCTCTCCTCTCACACTCAGCACTTCATGGTTTGTATCTCCTGCCTGCCAGGAATCTGGACTATCTCATATGCTTGAACTATGCTTTTAGAATGAAGAGTCTTATCTCTCTTCCACATTTTATGGGACTTCAGGCTGTAAAAGCCAGTCAGAACATTAAAAGATAAAACTGCATAAGTGGAGCAGTTGTGACCTGTCATGTTCACTTTACATGAATCTCTCACCTACTCTTCCCTCATGAGAGCCCAGGCTACCAATGCAGTTACTCCCACCTAAGTTGGCTATGCCAGATTTAGCACCACCATCTCCACCACTCCAACACCCTGGGCCATTACCCTTAGCTGGTTTTGTGGTTATCCTTGATCTGGTGTCCCAGTTCTTAGGACAGCACATGTTCCTCTCTTGATGCAGTATCTCCTACCTTGTTGCCAATATAATATTGCCTATAACACTGGACTCCCTATATTGGTTCAAGAGACTCTTCCTCGGCATGGGCATCATCCTATTTATCCTCTACCCCATCAGGATCAACCTCCATAGTTTTACAGGCACTATACCTAGGCTTTCAAGTCATCAGCATGCTCTCATTGAGGGAGATGCCCCAGGGTCCCCACATCCTCCTGGTGACCCCCCACATGGTGCTGGAGTTATTGGCAATTGTTAGTAAAACAAGAGTTCAGGTCTGGGAGGCTTCTCTTGCCTACCCTCATTCTGTTTTCTGAGCTGCCCTTCAGTACCCCTCACATGCCCTTGCTACCCCATAGGAAGTCTGAACTATTCCTTGCTATCTCCTCAGCTCCTCTGACATCCCTATCCTCAAGACTTGGTGCCACTCTCTCTGCCACTTCTGACTTGGCCTGCCGACAATGAATTTGATGACTGGGACAATCTACAGGCCCATGAGTTAGACCATCATGGTTTCCATACCCTATAACCCTGTAACATTGTGTCAGGCTGGGCACTAATCAGTTCAGCAACCCCAACCTCTGTTGGAAGGAGTAGGTTGTTACAGGTTGGTATGTGATAAGTAGGGAAGAAGTAAAGACCAGAAAGTATTAACTTTACCACACTTAGGCCTCTATTCATGATCCTGTGGTATTTATGAAACAGAACAAATAAAAACAAAGGCAACTGTATAGTGATGAGTCAGTGCCACAGTTAAGACAGAATCTTAAAAACACACAGCACACACAACCAGACAGGAACCTTGACAAGGCAATGATTTGTAATGCAAAACACTGGGCTTCATTCTCCTGGTCTCACACTGTGTATGCTGCAATAAACATTTTGCAGCAGATGCTACAGTACAATGATTAATGCCTGTCTGGTTTGTGTGAGCATTTTTCTTGTATTCATGAAGCCCTTATTATTTTAATTTTATTTTACCCCATTCTTAAGAAGTACTTTTAAAATGTTGTTTTGGCTTTATTTGGCTTTGTTGTTTTTTTACTTCACTCCTAAAGGTCAGGGCTGGTTCATGAGTGGGAAGAACCAGAAAAGAGGCATTGCTTGGAAATGTAGCTGCTGTCTCATTCATATGAATGATAGCACACTAGCCTAAAGAACTTATTCAATCACTTTTCCCCAAAACAAGTATTGCAGGTAAGGCATCAATTCATTACAAAAGCTTAGTTTCAGCATCAGTTCGGGTTGAAGCACAAAGCCTCAAAAGTAGGGCAATGCAATGTTAGGGTAAATATGAATTTGCAGAGCCATGGTGAATCTCTGGTGTTGGTTTCTCAGGGCTTGAATGATCACATGCAATATTGGCATTTTGTAAGCAATAATGCCTCATGTAGGGTGAACAATACAACGAATCGCCCAGGGGTGCAATGAGGCCCAACACTGCAGGCAGAAGGCCTTATAGCCCTGGAAGGTCCAGCATAGCCAATACTGCTCACCCTGTCGGGTATTATTGCACTTAGAAATGGTCGCTTGAAAAAGGTTGATAAAGCATTTTAATAAAAATTAATTTAGATTAAGTTTTGTAATTAAAAATTCCTCCGCCGTATTGGAATAATGAACTTTTGTCCTACTGGAGACTCTAGTTAAAAAAGCCAGTTGAATGCAGTTACTGCCCCACAGTAGACTGTTTCTGTTTCTTCAGTCAAACCCCTACTCTGTCGTCATGCAACAGTTTTGTCCCTCCATCCCTTTCTTTTTGTTTCATTTTCATTTGGAAGTGTACATTTTGTTCTGTCCTCTTTCTTTTAACACTGGGGCCAGGAGTTGTTGCAGATTGATCAGGGAAGAAAGTGCAGTTTGGAAGAGTGAGTGTGGTCAGGAGGCAGTTGTTCACTTCAGGCTGCAGGTGAGAACATTATCCTGGTATGGACACATTTAAAGAGACTAACCAGTCTCAGCATGTGCACCTGATAAATTGGTGCTTACCTCAGGAAAATTATGTTAATGTAGATGCCCCAAAATATTTCAGTAGCTTAAGATTCAGTAGCACTCATAAAATGAGTTTTATCGGGTCGCTCCTACTTCACAGTCTTAAGAGCCACCTACGCTCTGCCCCCATGCTCAGCTAGTTATGATGAGATTGTAGGAAAGCACTGGGATGTGCTCCATTTTATTTGGGCATTTTCACATCATTTTATATATTGTAATGGTTATTTGGAGTGAATCAGTAGCACGGGTCGACCAACAAGGCTCTTGTTAGTCGCACCTGTGCCCTTGATTCATCATTATATGACCATTACAATATATAAAATCAATGTGAAAGCTGCCCCCATAGATTATAATGGAGTGCGCCCCCGCCTCTCCCTGGGATTGCGTAATAACTTAGCTGAGCATGGGGGCAGAGCGTGGAGGCTCTTAAGACTGAAGTAGGAGTGACCCAGTAAAACTAATTTTACGAGTGCCACTGAATCTTCATTTTATTTTTTCATATTTATTTTTATACTTGTAAGCAGGATGAGTGCAACTGCCTGCTTTCACCAGCGACAAGTCACAAAACATTCAACATACAGAATATTACAAACATAATACAAAATTACATAAGACAAACAAATATGACAATCAAATATTTACCTTAAACATGTGCAAACATCTTAACTACTGAAATATTTCGGGCATCTACACATTAACATCATTTCCTGAGGTAAGGCATCAATATAGCAGGTGCACATGCAATTTCATTTAGCTTGGTGGACCTTTTAGTACTACAGAAACTGGTGTATTGTAAAAGTATTTCCTGCTTTTAAGCAGAGAGACAGTAGTAAGCTTGGTACTGCTACTGCAGATGATAGGGGCGCAATTTCTTCATTTTCTGTATTGCAGGGACATCTATCTGCAGTATGAAAATTAAGAAAGTGCCGCCCCGCAACAGTAGCAGTACCGAGCTACAGCTCTGTCTCACACAGTTTATGCATTTTCAAGCTGAGTTAATTTTCTAAACTACTATGATTGTTTTAAAATTTTGACTGAATCTTGCCAGGGCTTAACAGAGGGAAATTAGGTGATAGTTTACATCCCACTTAACAAGTGGGGAAAATGGCAGCTTGTCAGTTTTGAACATTCAGGGTGCCCATGGATACCCTAAGTAATGGAGCACCCAAATTGACACTTGTTTTCTAGCGGGCTCTATTGAAAAATAAATGCATGGCTGACCATGGCTTTCAGCCAATCAGCATGCTTTATTTTTCAGTCCCATTTTCTAACCTAACATCTTAACTTTGGCACTGTCTTTTCAGGCACAGAAAAATATTTACACACTAATTTGGACAGAGTGTATGAAGTTAGTAATTTCAGCGATGCATCACATGAGCATTCAAACCTTGAGAAACACACAATAGAGATTCACCAAGACTTGGAGGATTTCTTATTTACCCTAATATTCTATTTTCATATTTTTAGGTTTTTGAGCTTCAACCTTTACTTATGTCTGCATCTAGTTGTTTGCAATAAATTTACTTTCTTTTATTTTCTTTTTAAAGTAGTTTAAAAACAGATACGAATACATTGCATTGACAATACTGGTGTGTGGCTGGCATTGCAAATACATTCAATAGCAAGCAGTCTCTGGAGTGCAGATGCACCCTTTTCACAACCCACCAAAGGACCCACCCCCAGCACATAGTAGCACCCTAACACTTCTTGCCCTATGCCAAGCACCGCTGTTCTTCAGTGGCACCCTCTCCCACATCTGATCCAATGGTAAGCTTTGCTAGCATCCAGTGGAAACCTCATCCACACTCTACCCTATGCTAAACCTCCCTGGTGTCCAGTGGCACCCTATTCTGCACTCTACCCCATGGTAAGCATCCCTGGTGTCCAATGGCACCTTTTTCCACAGCCACCCAATGCCAAACACCCATGGCATTTAGTGGCAACCTGCCCACAGTCTACCCATCTCAATCATCAATGGTGTCCAGTGGCACACTGTATCACACTGTACTCCATTCCAAGCATTCCCAGAATCCAGTGGCCCTCTTTCCCATACCTTACCCCATGCAAAGCATCCCTGGAATCCAGTGGGTCTCATTGCCACACATTTGCCCATGCAAAGCATCCCTGGTGGCCGGTGGCACCCTCCCACATCAGATCCCATGCAAAGTATCCTTGGTGTCCACATAGTGTTTTTTTCATTGAATCTTTCTGACACCAGGTTGGTAGCCGGTGTCAGAATTGGGAGGACATCTGTAGTACTGGGGTTAGGCCCTGTCCTCACATAGTTTTTTCAATCTTTTGACAATGGTATATTGTACCTGGTATTAGAATTGGGGTTCTCAAGTGACAGCAGGGTTGAGCTCCTGGTACAGACATTAAAATAAATAAATAAAAGCTAAAGGGGACAACACCAGGGATGGGATCCAGGAGTAGGCATTAGGATTGGGGGCCACTGGGGATGGGCTTCTGGTGCTTAATTTTTTATCTGTCACAAAACCAGGCAGCAAAGATGTGTTGGTAACTATGGACACATGTTTACTTCCTGGTATTAAAGTGCACTGCAATGTAGCTTTAAGTGGCACAAGACTGTGACCACGGACGATGTGTGATCTGATCTTTATGACCAAAACTGTTTTTTTTCTGTTCCACACATGTACAGATTTAGTTGCTTCTTTTCATTTTTATCATTTTCTTTTTAATCAGTTTCATTTTAAAACACCAAAAGCACTCCATTTGGAACAGGATGTAATGAACCTGCAAGTTTCATATTTTAAATCCTAGCTATCTTTTAGTTCCTGATGAGCACAAAAAGCCCTTTTCCCATAATTTTTAAAACTTATTTGCCACCGTGATAGCACAAAAAAACTTAACCAACTTTCATACAAATTACCCAGTATTGAGGTTCTGCTTCTGAGGGTGTGCCTTCAAATAGTATATTCCTATATCTAAAGATGACTGAGTTATAAGTGATGAAAAGTGCTACTGTGCTATTGTAGTAGTCATTTATATTTGACTGGAACAAAGTAAGGCACAGACTGTGGCTAAGAAATCAATAAACTGACAAAATGAATTCTGCCAATCATGCCTATTATTGCACACGGTTTGAAGGAGGGACATCATACAACTACCCCAGTGCTTTGTGCCCTGATAACTCTTCCTCAGATGGCTGTCAGTGTGCACTTTACTTTGTTCTAGTTTATTTGGCACATTTGTGTCTCTTCAAAGCAGCACCAGGTTAGCTTTTGGTTGTGCAGATGTCCTGTGTGTCTTTTTCGCTTGTATTTGAAATTGCTAGATAAACAATGAGTTTGGCATTCTGGCATCTCTTGTCTGAGGACAAATACTGTGAAATGTGTGTGTGTGTGTTTGTGTGTGTGTATGTGTGTGTGTGTATCAAGGTGTAGCAGAAATCAGCATTTTTACAGTTTAGAGACAAATTCATAAAGTCATAAAGTGCTGATGTAGCAATAACAAGACTAACGCAAAAATAAGAACAACCTAGTGAGACTAACCACACCTCAATGTTTCTCCTCGGCCTGAGGTTTCAACCGGTGATGTCTTGTGGCTGCTAGGATTTGCTTAACCCAAATTTAAAGAGACATCTAGCCCCTACATTCCAGACATACTACTCAATTTATAATAGCTCTGTATAAAACACAGACTTGTCTACGACAGGCTACATGCTATTGTGAGCCCTCTGCGTTTACTCAGTTTCTGAAGTTTGACATGAGCAGGTTCAGTGTATCACTCAGTCACATGGGATATCTGGGTTCAGCACAGCACACTGTCAAAAGTGTGACCTGATTCAGATAATCGATCCGCCATGCGACAACCCAGGTGCAACATACCACCCTGTATTAACGGAGCTCAGGTACAGTGCATCACACTGCCATAAGCATAACCTTCCTCTGTCTGTTCCTATGTGTCCATTCATATGTAGTATTTATTTATTTAGTCTGCTTTTGTTGACCGGGTAAAGTGCACTAGGCAGTCAAATGCCTATTTTCAGGCATGAAATGTTGCATATGTATGCTGATGATAGTTATTTTTGCATCTGGCTCCTCTACTCATGATCTTACTTTACAGCTTCAACTGGACTTTGACAATATTCAGTACTGGTTTAAATCTAACCAACTATCCTCAATGCCAAGAAAAAGTCTCCAAGGCTTTTGGTACTGCAGAGGCTTTCTAGACTTGCCTCTCCCTTCTTTTCACACCCTTGATGGTACTATTATTGAGAATGTTTCCTGCTTAAGTACCTTGGTGTCTGAGTTGACTAACATCTTGATTTCTCTGTTCATACTGATGCCATTCACCAAAAGATTCCCAAGTTTGTTGCAATATACAGGAACAAATCGAGTATCCCACTTCCTATGCCATGAGATTATTTTAAAATGATCTGCCCTATTTTTGATTAGGGTGATATAGTCTACGGTTGAACTCCTAAATCCACACTTGCTAGACTTGGCTCTCTTTTCAATTCTTTTGTCATTTTGTTTCAGATTGTTCCTCACATACTGTGTCGAGGGTCTTGGATAGATGAACCACAGAGGCTGATTGTAGCAGACTAAAGTAGGGTTTTATTGTAAATAAAGTGGACTGAACATGACAAAATAACAAAACAAGCAGAATATAATGGTTCAAAATAAAGCAAAAAAAGCAAACTCAGGCATCCTCAGAAACTAGGAGAAGGTTAGCTCCAGAGATGTTCACAGCATCACATCTCTATTATATCTGCTGGTCACCTTAGAAGAACTCTTTAAATACCCTACTGGGTATCATGTGATCGGCTAGCTCCACCTTCATTCATTACATAAGATATAACTTTTCTGTATTCAGTGCACAATATATTTTAAGTAATCAAATGTTTTAAAAGCACAATATCATTATGACCCTGGTGCATGAACTAATTTTTAATCCACTCCAGCACTTTAAATGCTTAGATGCATTTCAGAAGGTACCTTCCCTTTACATGGTATAAGAGAGTTGGAAATGAGGCTGACCAGCCCTTAGTAGCTATGGCAATGCAGGAGAAGTCTTCACAGGCAACAAATAATTCAGCAGGCACTGCTACACATTCGCTACCTAAGAAGCCTCAAATCACATCAAAATGACATAGAGAGCACTTCAGAGTGAGTATAAAGTTGTTCAACCTTTATTCTTTAAAAATGCCACAACAGTGAAGAAATGGGCTAAATGTGCTACATTTTCTGTTGGAGCTGCAAGGCTCTCAGTTTCCTGGAGCAGTAAGAGCTTTTAGCTTCCTCAAGCAGAATGCCGGGGTTTAAAGAATAATACTAAACAACATGAAGTCTTGCTATATTATGACAGTAGCAGTTTGATCCAGCTCTAGAACTGCTCCGAGGTGAAATGGTTAAAACCTTTCCAAAATAGAATTTTGGCCAGGAGCTCTAAGAATCAGCTCTATCTGTGTTATTTCAAACCTGAACTGTCAGATTCTTTACTCGCCTCAGTGAACAGTCGCCCGGAGATTTCTCCTACTGCTCGGTTCATTTCAGTTTGTAAGTGTTTTCTCGGTTGATTCAACCGAATAGTTTTATTTTAACCGCAAAACCGCTCGGTTCAAGCTTCATCTGTGGTAACATAAGTAAATTGAAGGTTTTGTCTGTGTGAACTTGTAAGTTATTGTTCGGTTTTGAACCGATCAGTTGGTTTAAAACTCATTTAAAACTAAAAATTTAATATTTTAGAGTGCGGTTCCGGTTCTTATCGGTTCTAAAAAACGGATTTATTACGCTTTTTTCCAATACCCGTGACACGGTTAGGAACTGATAAGGGTGTCTTGCCTGGCACTGCCGTTAAAAGGCAAGTTTTCTGGTTATACTGGCATTATGTCTGAGAAACCCAAAAGAAAAACCGGGCCCACTGGGTTTCAATACTGTGATGTTTGTGGGGAAGTCTTTGCCAAGGCTGACCCACACACCACATGTGTTTATTGTCTGGGGTTTGACGACCTCCAGTCAGACTGCCAGATATGTAAGAATTTCCCTGCAGCCACCCTGGAAAAAGATTGGGCAGGCTCAGGGAACGAGAGGCCAAAAAGTCCGCTGACCGGATGGCCAGCCCGGTTCGGGTGCCAACTGAACTGGAGGGAGTACCCTCTGACCAGGGCTAGACTTCCTCGGCAAAGAAAAGCTGGTTCTGAGGAACCAATTCCAGTAAAGAAAACAAGAAAATCAGCAGGTCTGGAGTCCAAAACCCCTTCTCCAACTGCTGCAGAGATAGCAAAAAGCCATACAAATTGTCCAGTCACTGTTCAGGGTCCGTCCGAACCGCCACTATCTGGTAAAAGGTTGGTTCGTCCGGTCCCAGTGGTTCAGGAATATGATATTGAGGAATTTTATGAACCAGAGGAGGGGAGGATGATTATGAACAGTATGAATGTGGCTGGGAAGGTCTGGGTGTGCCCATTGAACCGGACATCTCCCCAGACAGACCTTTAGAATCTCCCCTATGCTGTCTGAGTCCCCATCTCATTTCATGTTTTACAAAAAGTTGTTGAAACCCTCCAGCTTCCCTTAGAAGAAGCTGTGGATGAGCAAGAGGAGCCTGATTTTGTAGAAATGATGGATATTCCAGAGTCTAGGAGATTGTCTATTCCTTTACATAAGTCTTTTAAGAAGCAAACAATAAAATTTTAAAACCCTAATTCTGTGCCTCCTGTAGATAAAAAGATGGACAGAAGGTACACATTGTCAGGTCCTGATACAGAATTCCTTTCTCAGCAATGCAGTCATGTTAGTAGTTCAGGCTGCTGCCTGTGATAAAGCTAACATTCCCTGGCTTCACATCCTCCTGACAAGGATTCCAGGAAGATTGATGCCATGGCAAAAAACAGTATATGGCAGCCTCTCTGGGACTCAGGCAAGCAAATTATATGGCATATGTAGCTAGGTATCAGAAATCTAGATGGGATACTGTGATGCACTAGCCAAGCAAGCCCATGGCCAGCTGGCTAGTGAACTAGAACAGGTGGCTGCTGATGGCATTGAGGCTTCTAAGGTTCAGTTTCATGCTGCTGTGGATGTTAATGATGTTTCTCTAGGGTCATGGCCACATCTGTAGCTTTTCGTAGGTTGGCCTGGCTCAGGTGTACTAGTCTGTCACAGGATACCCAGACTAAGGCTATGGATTTTCCTGTGGGGGAATTCTCTGTTTGGGGAGCAGACAGAGAACTACATGAAAAGATGGATGAATATAGGACTACTTACAAGAGTGCCCAGGCTAAGGAGCGAGCCACTCCTCAAAGGCATACCCCAGGGAAGGGGTAGGCCTTTTCACAGGCCTTTACCAGACTCAGGCCTCCTCTGCCTATGCTCAGAGGGGCTTCTTCAGAGGCAGAGGCAGACGAGGGGTGGGCAGACCTGCTCCCACCCCCAGCCTAAAGCTCCTGCTAAGCAGGCACCCTGATGGGGTGCCCAGGGCCTATTCTCCTGTACCGGTAGGTGGGCTGGCTTACTTCAGCCAGAATTGGGCTTCTTTAACCTCAGACAAGTGGGTTCTGGAAGTAGTAAGCCAGGGTCTGGTTCTCAGCTTCAAAAAGTTTCCCAAGTTGAGAAGCAGACTTTTTCTACCTGCAAGTGCTTCAGAGACCCTTGCTCTGGAAGCAGAGGTCTCATCCCTGTTAGCTCTCAGAGCAGTAGAAAGGTTCCTCCTGCACCAGGGCAGGGGTCTGTATTCCAGATACTTCTTACCCCAAAAAGACAGGAGAATGGCGGCCCATATTAGATCTCAGATATCTGAACAAACATTTTTGAAACCAAAGTTCAAAATGGTAACTCTGGCAATGATTTTACTCTCCCTAAGGCCAGGGACTGGCTAGCCTCCTGGACCTCAAGGATGCCTATTTCCATGTCCTAATCAGAAGCTCCCATCGAAAGTACCTCAGATTCGAACTGCCTCAGGTCATTACCAGTTCAGAGCAATGCCCTTTGGCCTCACCTCTGCCCCAGGGTATTCACAAAGTGTCTAGCAGTGGCAGTGACTCACTTAAGGAGGCAAAGGATTGCTGTTTTTCCTATCTAGACAACTGGCTCATTGTAGGCCAGTCCCCAGAACAGGTAAATCTCACCTGCAGGTCACCCAGCAGCTTCTCACCTCCCTGGGCTTTCTGCTAAATCTACCAAAGTCGGTTCTGGAACCAGTCCAGGTACTCACCTTTATAGGGCAGAATTGGACACAAAGCTAGCCAGAGCCTTTCTTCCCTTAGAAAGGGTAAGGAATTTAGTGGCTCTGGCCTCCTCCTTCACTCTGCAGGTCTCGACCAGCAAGACACTTTCTGCAGCTCCTGGGGCACATGGCTGCATCCACAGCTGTTGTGCAGGGAGCAAGATTTCAGATGAGAGACATTCAGTTTCACTTGAGAACCTATTGGTTTCAGAAGAGACCCCTTTCCAAGTTGGTCCCAGTGACTCAAACCTTGATCCTAGCCTCCAGTGGTGGCAGGATCAGAGCAATTAAGATTGGGGTCCCTTCATTCCCCTACTCATGACTTGACTCTCACTACAGATGCTTCCCTTCTGGGTTGGGAGCCCACATGGGCGACCTTTCCACTCAGGGAGTGTGGTCCCCAAGGAATTCTCTGCTCCACATCAGTTTGCTGGAACTCGAGCTGTCTTTTAGCTCTTCAAGCATTTTCTGCATCTGTCCACAACAAGGTGATACAAGTCAGAACAGACAACACCACAACAATGTGGTACATCAACAAACAGGGGGCACTCGGTCTTGACCTTGTACCGAGGCAATGAAGTTGTGGTCTCTGGCCTATTCCCTGAACACTTCCCTCATAGCAGTTCATCTTCCAGGGAAGGACAATGTCCTAGTGGATGCTCTCAGCAGGATTTCCCAGGGCCATCACGATGGTCCCTGGATCCTCAAGTGCTGGGGATAGTCTTTGCCAGATGGGGCACCCTCAGATAGATCTTTTGCAGCCCCAGACAATCACAAACTTCCTCTGTTCTGTTGCAGGCCTCCAGTGCTGGCTCACTTCCCTGGATGCCCTTCTTCTGGATTGGGAGGGAAGTTCCTCTATGCTTTTCCCTTCCCTCTCCTATTCAAAGTACTAGTCAAAATCAGATCTCAGCCTTGCAGGGTGATTCTGATTGCCCGGATTGGGCCAGGCAGCCCTGGTACCACTCCTTCTGTCTCTGACAATCCATCTTCCCTTTGCCTCCCCAGGAATCACAGCCTGTTGACTTGTGCCCAGGGAAGGGTTTGGTATCCGACCTCAAATCCCTCAACCTCAAGGCCTGGTTCTTGAGGAGTTAGAGTTTGCTGATTTACACTCTCTCAGGGTGTTCTTGAGATCCTAAAGGCTTCTAGAAAGCCTTCCACTAGAGCTACTTATAGTTCTAAATGGAAAAGGTTTTCCATTTGGTGTGCTGGGAAAAATATTTCCCCAGAATCTGCTGATTTGCCCATTGTGTTAGATTACATGGTACATCTTAATTCCTTGGGTCTCAGACCAGCTACCCTGAGAGTTCATTTGGCAGCTGTATCTGCTTTTGTGTCAGCAGGAAAGTCATCCCTCTTCCTCTCATCCTGTGTTTTCCAAGTTTTTAAGGGATTACTCCATACTAATCCACCCTTTCGAAATGGCCCTGCTTGGGACCTTAATGTTTGCATTGCCCAGTTAATGCAACCCCTTTTGAACCTCTGTCTTCTGCAGAGCTTAGTACCTAACTTGGAAAACTGTTTTTCTAGTGGCTATCCACTTCTGCCAGACGTTAAGTGAGTTGCAAGCCTTGTCAGTGGAAACTGACTTTATTTCTTTCCACAGGGATAAGGTAGTCCTTAGGACTAATAGGAAGTTTTGCCTAAGGTGGTTTCAGATTTCCATCTTAATCAATCTATCTCCTTCCAGTATTTTTCACTGATCACTCCTCTTCTGGTGAGAGGAGGTTGCACAGCCTGGATGTTAAGAGAGCTCTTAGTTACTATATAGAGCGCACTAAAGGTCACAGGTTCAAATCCTCCAACTTTTCCTTACCTATGGTGAAGTTGGGAAAGGCAAACCTGCCACTAAGAGATCAATTGCCAGGTGGATTGTCTCTGTATCCAATTTTGTTATCAGAAACTGGGCAGAGCCCCCGGTTTGAGGGCTCATTCTACCAGGGTACAGCTGCGCTCTAGCTGCTGCCAGAGACATCCCTATATTAGAGATTTGCCAGGCTGCTACTTGGAAAACGGTACACACTTTTACCAAGCATTACTCCTGGATGTCCAGGCCAGGAGAGATGCTCTGTTTGGCACAGCTGTTCTTCAGAGCCTATTTCCTAAGTAGGTTCTGCCCTCCTCCTTGGAGGTACTGCTGTGTATTCTTTTATTGTCATAATATAGCAAGACTTCATGTTGTTTGAAGAAAAATTACTCACCTTAGTAATGTTGTTTCTTCTAATGGAGTCTTGCTATATTATGACCTCCCCAACCTCCCCTCTCAGAACCTCTACTTGGGTGGGGTGCGGCAACTTGGTGTGGGCACCTTTTATGCCCTGTTAGCATTTTGTCCCTTTGGGGCTTTGGGTGTGTGTGTGTGTGTGTGTGTGTTTTATTATACTTATGTTTTATTCTCATATTATTAGAATTGTGTTAGTATTTCTGGTCCCCTGACTTGAGTCTTGGGTGTTGGGACCAGCAATGGTTATTATTTAGGTAGCCATTTGGCTAGTGTAGGTTACAGCTTCCACACAGACCTTAGTGAGTTTGGCTCGTAAGATCTGACAGTTCAGGTTTGAAATAACACAGATAGAGCTGATTCTTAGAGCTCGTGGCCAAAATTCTATTTTGGAATGGTTTTAACCATTTCACCTCCGGAGCAGTTCTAGAGCTGGATCAAACTGCTACTGTCATAATATAGCAAGACTCCATTAGAAGAAACAACATTACTAAGGTGAGTAATTTTTTCTTCTTGGTAAACCAAGACTGGCATTACGTTAGAGCTGAATGGGATACACATTGAGTCCCAATACTTCTTAACATTACTATACAGCAGCGCTATTACAGAATCCATAGCGCATATATGAATATACATAGCCCTCTCTAATATTGCAGGGAAAATAAATGTTCACAGAGGGCAAGGATTCCAAAAGTATGCACACCAAACGCCTTAGCGTTGTACCTGCTTTTAAACATTACTACCTTTTAAATGTTTCTACTATTATTCTAGAACTTTCATTTGTTTAGTGGGGCATATTATGGATTTTAGACACAAGACAGGAAACATATAGGGAGGGATTATTTTATTATGAACAAAGAACAGAGACACCAACAGACAACAAACAATATACAAAGTGGGTGGCCAGCCCAACAATACAAAGAATACAAAAACAGATATGATGATTTCCAAAATCCATAGAGTCCCAGAAACAAAAGAACAGAAAAAGGGGGTTACTCTCACATTCCTCCCCACCCAAAACCGAACTACCAGCTTTGGTTTTTCAAGTCTCAGAATTTTGTTTCTGACTTTGAACAGATACCTATCATCAGATCTCTCATAGAAGAGAGATGGAGCCTTAACCACCCTCACTTTAGGGCTCCACCTCAGGGTCCCTTTTAATAAACAAATAATATTGTAAAGATATCATATTCCTTCATGATAGAAATACATTACAAACATTACCCTGAGGTCTGATGATTGGTATCTTTATTCTCCATCCCATAACTGGACAAAAATCAGCATTCCCATGTGCAGTACCTGTCCTATGCTTGATAGTAAATTTATATGGTTGTAAGGAAAGATACCATCGCATAATGCGAGGTTCTTATCCTTCATGACATGTAACCAACATAAGGGTTGTGATCAGTCCAGAGTTCGAATTCTACACCCACAAGTAAAATCTAAGAGCATCGATGGCCCATTTAATGGCCAAACATTTCTTTTCTATAACGGAATAATGTGTTTCCGTTCATGCATCTTTTGACTTATATGAATAATAGGATGTTCTTCTCCATCTATAATCTGTGTCAACACAGCCCCTATTTCATAATTTGATGCATCCGCTTGAAGAATGAATGGTTGTGTGAAATCAGGGTTCTTAAGATTGGAGAAGAACATAATTTAGCTTTTATGGTCAAAAGCATCCTCACACTCATCGGTCCATTTAATTTTTCTGGATTCCTTTTCTTGGTTAGGTCTGTTAAAGGTCCGCTAACATAGAAAAGTTAGGTATAAACCTATGGTGGTAGCCAGTGAGTCCTAGAAAGGAGCGTACATCCTTCTTGGTAAGGGGTCTAGGCTGCTTGCCACGGCTGCTATCTTATCTATCTCTGGCTTTATTGTACCATTACCAATTCGGAATCCAAGATATTTTGTCTCCTGCATGGTTATAGCACATTTGTTTGGATTTATTGTTAATCCAGCTTCAGTTATTGTAGTCAGTACATTCGTTAGATGTCTGATGTGCTCCTTCCATGATGTACTGAACACAATAACATCATCCAAATATGCAGCGCTGTATACAGTGTGTGATGTCAATAAGGTATCCATTACCCTTGGAAAGTAGCTGGAGCCCCATGAAGGCCAAATGGCATAACTGTGAAATGAAATAAACCTAAAGGAGTACTGAATGTGGTTTTCTTTGTCTAACGGATCTAATGGTATCTGCCAATAACCTTTTGTTAGGTCCAAGGTACTAATGTATTTGGCACTTCCTAGATGGTCTAGTATATCATCGATGCGAGGCATCAGATAACTATCAAACTGGGACACAGCATTCAGTCTCCTGAAGTCTAGGCATATACGTATGCCTCCTTCTTTCTTTTGCTACTACAACCATAGGGAAACACCATTCACTATCTGATGGTTCTATGATACCCATTGCTTGCATCTTTTACCTCCTGTATTACATCTGATCGTATCCTTTCAGGGAGTCTATAGGGTTTCTGTCTTATGGGTTGAACATTTGTAACTTTTATGTGATGAGTGGCCTGTTTGACTCTCCCTGGGGTACCTGTGAATGTATCTTTAAAGTTATTAATAACTTTGTCTAATTCTTCTCTGATCTTCTGTTAATTTATGCTTGACCAGTAAATCAGTAATCTGGCCCTTAGTTTCTAAAAGTCCATAAACCGTTTCCAATTCATTATCAGTTTCAGGCATCACATAACCAGTAAGAGGTGTTGTTCTGTCTACCCATGCTTTTACGAGGTTTACATGATAAATGCGCTTTGTCTTTTTCTTGTCTGGCATCTCAATCTCATGTTACTGGACCTGTCCTCTGAGTAATTATGTATGGCCCTTGCCATTTCATCAAAAGCTTTTGTTCAGAAGATGGTAACAGCACTAACACTTTATCCCCTCAATGAATTATTTGGACCCAGTTCCTTTATCATAATATTCTTTCTGTTTCATCTGATGTTTTAAGTTAATATTGTGAGCTTTTGTATATACAATATTAAATGCTGTCTTAATTACTGCCAGTATTGTAGGGGTAACACTGCCTTAGTCTGTTTGTTCTCCTCCCATACCTCTTTGACTATATCTAGTGGCCCCCTTGGTTTGCCCATACAGTAGTTCAAACGGGAAAAGCCTGTGGATGCTTGTGAACCTCTCGATCATGCAAACATGAGGTATGGTAGATGGATGTCCCAATTTCTACCTTCATCCACAAGCTTTTTGAACATTTGCTTCATCGCTTGATTAAAGCGCCCACTAGTCCATCTGTTTGGGGATGGTATGCTGTAGTGAAAAGTGCTTCAATACCTAAAGCTTGATACAACCTTTTCAGTAGTGCTGAGCAAAAGTTTGTTCCTCTATCAGTTAGAATTTCCATGGGTATACCTACCCGGCAAACACTTTAATTAGTTCCTCAGCTATTTTAGGGGCGGTAATGGTCCTCAGAGGTATAGCCTCGGGATATTTCATAGCATAGTCTACTATAACTAAAATGAATCTGTTCCTTTTGAACTTTTAGGTAATGGGCCCACACTATCCATTTCTATACGCTCGAATGGCATAGATACCAATGGTAAAGGCAACAGAGGTACTTTATCTTTAGAGTGATTTTAGTTACCTTCTGGCACTCCTTGCAACTTCTACAGTAATCTGTTACCTGTTCATGAATGCCAGGCCAAAAGAAATGATGCAAGAGATGACTCAGTGTTTTGTCCCTACCTAAATGACTGGCCAGGGAATATCATGGGCCAAATTAAGTAATTGAACCGGTATTTCAGTATCATTAGCTGTTCTACTGTCTCTCAGGTTCTAGGATTGATGCAAACCCGGTACAACAGTTCATTTCATAGTTTAAATATAGGCCCTTTCCCATCATTACCCTTCCCAACCTGTGAAAAGAAAGGGTTAAGGAATCATCATATCTCTGAGCTTCTGGAAAACAGCATTATTATTATGCATGTTCAAGTAATCAGAGATAGAGTCATTTTAATGTCCGGTAAATGGCCTGTCTTGTGCTGATTATGTCCATTTCTTTCCTTCTTTGACTATTGGGCTTCCTGTCCTTCCCACCAGGCCCATATATATGTCTTCCTGAAAAGGAAAAGTCTGTCCCAAGTTTTTCCTGTTTCGCTGGGCTCTGGTAGTGACTGCACTGATGTTGGATCTTAAATTTTCAAAGTGGGAAAGTCATGTCCTATAATGATGGGTACAGGAAGGTGAGGAACCACACCCACCTTCATCTCCTGAGTGTGTCCTCTACTCTTAGCATAACATCATTTAACGGGTATTGATGTATATCCCATGGACACATATAACTCCGGTAGTAGGGCCCTTGTTATCTTTAGGTGTATTAAACAGGGAAGCATGAATCAGGGTTTGTTTGCTTCCTGAATCTATAAGTCCTGATACCACCTTATGTCCGACTTGCACCGGTACTACATATTGTCCCCAATTAGCTAATGCTAAGTGCACCTCTTCAACTTTCTTCTTGGGACAGAACCTTGCAATATGACCCTTCCCACTGCAATGGTGACAAATAATGTCTGTACTATGCCCCTTACCAGTTCTTACATTCTGTTTGGTTCCAGGGCTATACACAGGTCGGGTGGCCATATCAATGTGGAATGTCTTACCAGAGAGGGCACTGACTGGGCCCTCCTGAAGTCCATTGTCTGTGGGGTCGTAGCTACTATGTAATCTTCAGTCAACCTAATAGCCGGTTCGATGTTTCAGGTCGATGTTCCTTGACCCACAACTGCACATCCCATGTGTAAAATCCTAATAAATTGCTCCAAACAATGCTCTCCATTATCTGTGTAATCATCCATGTTGTAGGATGCAACCATTTATTACACAAGTCTTTCAGCTGGGTATAGGCATCCTGTGGGGTGTCAGTCAATGAAATTTAAAGGACCGAAATCGTTGTCTATATGTCTCTGTACTAATATCGTATCTTTTAAGAATTGCCTGTTTTACATGGTCATAGTTATTAGCATGTACAATATCAACATGGCTATAGGCTAACTGGGCTTTGTCAGTTAAATATGGAGCTAACCGAATTACCCATTGATTCTCGGCCAGGCACAGGCAGTTGCCACTCTTTCAAACGTTAATAGGAATGCTTTATATCATCTGTTGCTGCAAGCTTTACCAGTGTAATGTCTTTTGTATATTTACTGGTGATGGAGGCCAGCCGGTATCCATAGCCTGAATACCCTGAGAGTATCTGTCCATTTGGCCTGGTTTTCTTCCCAACGGGCTTGGTTCTCTCTCTCTCTTTCTCTTTCTCTGTCCATCTCCATTTGCTGGATACATAGCCAGTGAAGTAAATCTTGGGGTTCTTCAGGTGGCACCTCCGCTCTGGTTCAGCTGCCCGTGCCTCTTCCATTGGTTTCTGGCCCTCCACAGGCAAATTCTCCATTATAAGTCTTTATCCATCTTCCTCCTTACCACAGGGTCCAATCCAGTCAGTAATGGTAACTGCAATTTCTTGGCAATGGACCTTGTAGTGGCACCGATCACATCTGCTGCCTCTTCTTGCATGTGGAACGCCTCAGAATCTGAGTGCAGATTCCAGGTCAATATCCCACTTCTAAAACCATCTGTCGAGGGTCTTGGATAGATTAACCACAGAGGCAGATTGCAGCAGACTAAAGTAGGGTTTTATTGTAAATAAAGTGGACTGAACACGACAAAATAACAAAAACAAGCAGAATATAATGGTTCAAAATAAAGCAAAAAACAAACTCAGGCATCCTCAGAAACTAGGAGAGGCTAGCTCAGAGATGTTTACAGCATCACATCCCTATTATATTTGCTGGTCACCTTAGAAGAACTCTTTAAATACCCTACTGGGTATCATGTGATCAGCTAGCTCTACCTTCATTCATTACATAAGATATAACTTTTCTGTATTCAGTGCATACAATATATTTTAAGTAATCAAACATTTTAAAAGCACAGTATCATTATAACCCTGGTGCATGAACTAATTTTAATCCACTCCAGCACTTTAAATGCTTAGATGCATTTCAGAAGGTACCCTCCCCTTTACATGGTATAAGAGAGTTGGAAATGAGGCTGACCAGCCCTTAGTAGCTATGACAATGCAGGAGAAGTCTTCACAGGCAACAACACTCAGCAGGCACTGCTACACACTCGCTACCTAAGAAGCCTCAAATCACAGCAAAATGATATAGAGAGCACTTCTAGATTGAGTATAAAGTTGTGTCAACCTTTATTCTTTAATTATGCCACAACAGTGAAGAAATGGGCTAAATGTGCTACATTTTCTGTTGAAGCTCAAGGCTCTCAGTTTCCTGGAGCAGTAAGAGCTTTTAGCTTCCTCAAGCAGAATGTCGGGGGTTAAATGAATAATACTTCTTGGTAAACCAAGACTGGGCATTACCGTTAGAGCTGAATGGGATACACATTGAGTCCCAATACTTCTTAACATTACTATACAGCAGCTATTACAGAATCCGGAGCGATATATGAATATACATAGCCCCTCTAATATTGCAGGGTAAAATAAACGTTCACAGAGGGCAAGGATTCCAAAAGCATGCACACCAAATGCCTGGCGTTGTACTGCGTTTTAAACATTACTACATTTTAAATGTTTCTACTATTATTCTAGAACTTTCGCTTGTTTAGTGGGGCATATTATGGATTTTAGACACAAGACAGGAAACATATAGGAGGGATTATTTTAATATGAACAAAGAACAGAGACACCAACAGACAACAAACAATATACAAAGTGGTGGCCAGCCCAACAATACAAAGAATACAAAAACAGATATGACGATTTACAAAATCCTTAAAGTCCCAGAAACAAAAGAACAGAAAAGGGGGGTTACTCTCTCACATACTGTACTCACCATTGTGCACTCTACTCAGCTCTTTCACCCCTCTGTTAATGCCAGGTGCCTTACTCACTGTGCCTCCTTTATTTATAAATTCTGGTTTGGTTCCTTTAATTCCTACCTTACTTCCTCTTATCATCTCTCCTCAACTTCCTACTATCCTTTATGTAATATTGCTTCTCATTCCTCACTATTACTTCTAGAAATTTACAGTTGGTCAATCTTTTTATATTGTTGTTTTATTGGTTATACTGGAAAGGCATGTGAGCATTGCTGCCCATTTACACAAGCATCCAGTTAAATACATCAATCAAGTTACGGTACATGAGACGAGGAACATTCAACATTCAGCAGGGTTAATACAAAATTAGAACAAAATAGACTTAAGGAAACTGTAAATGACTAACCTAGGTAAAAAGACATCATAGGCTGTGGTAAAAAAATACAACTGGGGTTTAAATTTCACCATAAGACAATAGGTCCTATGTAATAAGTCCAAACAAGACAGGCCGAGGAGACTAGACAATTTTACAAGTGTAAACAGGGGGGGTAAGTGCCAAAAGAGGATACCAGAAGGTAAGGGAAAGGAGGGCAAGAGGGAGCCATTTCAGGGCTGAATGCATATGCAGGAGAAGGTGGGAGAAATGCCTCCTGATGTTGTGTTTGAAGGCGTTAGTGGAGGGACAGAGTTTTAGTTCTGGAGGGAGAGAGTTGAAGAGCTTGGGTCCCATGAAGGAGAGTTTTTCTGGTCTTGGGTGGATTGACAGAAAGGAACAGTGAAGGTGAGGGTGGAGGACAGTCTAGTGGCCTGGATGGGGCTGCTGTTTGGAAGAGGAGGTGAGGCAGTTGGGGAGCAGCCTCCGAGAGAGTTTGAAGAAGAAGGAGGCCATCTTGCAATTGAGGTGGGCCTCAAGTGAGGGTTGTCCAGTGAGCTTATAGTGGTCACAGTGGTGCGTGAGTTTAGGAGACCAGAGGCAAAGCAGATAGCGTTGTGGTAGGAGCTCCTGAGTCTGAGAAATCTTTGTTAGAGAGGCAAGGAGGAAAATTAGGAACCATAGTCAAAAATAGGAAGAGGAAGCTGGAAACAAGGAGAGATTTTGATTCCCTGTTAGGGTGTTGCTAAGTTCTGTGGAGGATACCAAGGTGCTGGTGGGCTTTCTTGATTGTAAGGCTTGGGTGAGATTCAGAATTGAGGTGGCTGTCCATGAGTAAGCCAAGGTACATAAATTCATTAACATTTTCTATGGAGTTGCCAAGGTTGCCATAGAGGAGAGGTCAAGTCCTTGAGGTTTGCGGGGCTGGAGAAAACCATGAACTTAGTTTTTAGAGTTGAGAACTAGACATTTGGATGTGAACCAGGTGTGAGGTCTGCTGAACTTGAATTGGAGCTTGTTAATGAGAGTGGAGGAGTTTTATCATGACAGAAAGGGCTGCATATCAGCATAAAGAAGGAGATCAGAGGAGGAGCAGATGTCAGGAAGGGTTGACGACTAGAGAGAAAAGAAGGACCCAGGATGGACCATTGGGGAATACCATATTTGATAGGGCAAGATTCAGAGAGGACACCGCTAATCAAGGTGTGATGGGATCTACCCATTAGGTAATACTTGAACCAGTGGCAGACCTCAGTTGAAAAGTGTAAGCCAGCCAGGTATGGAGAACTTCATGATCAATGAGATTGAAGGCTTTGGTGAGGTCCATGAACGTAGTGCCAGTCTAGAGACCATCATTGATAGCTTTGTCTATAGAGTGAGTAAACTTGATGAGGGCTGTTTCAGTATTGTGGTGAGCACAGAATTCATGCTGGGCTTTCGTGGAGCAGGTTGTACTTGGAGAGGAATTCAGTGGTTTACTGTGGACCACTTTCTCAAGGATTTTGGAGAGAGGGGTGAGGAAGGAGATGGTCCGCACTGGAAACTGGGTCTTTGGGACCAGATTTGTGTAGAGGTTTAATAGTGGTGCATTTACATACTTTAGCAAAAGATCCTGTGCAGATGGAGTGGTTAAGAATGTTAGTAAGTGGGATGGCCAGGAGTCACAGACTAGATGAAGAACTCTGAAGTCAATGTTGTCAGTGCCCAAGGATGGTCTAGGGCCGTTAGTTTTGATAAGCTTGACTACTTTAGCAGGGTCAGGTATCTGAAATGAAACCTGGGGTGGGAGACTGGGAGGGGCATGGGTAATGGGTGTGGGGTGAGCTGGTTTTGTAGTGGTCAAGGTTGCCAAAGTATTTATTAAAAATGGAGGTAACTTCACTCGTGTGGCAGTGGTTGTCCGCTCGGAGGTGAGACAGATATGTTTATCAGTGTGTCTACTCCCAATTAGGTTGTTTAAGATGTTCCAAGTCCTCTTTGGTTTCCCCAGGACAGAACATTGTTTTTCCAGGATGAAAGTGGTTTTAGCAGCTCTAGTGGAGGATTTGCATCTGTTCCTGAGGGTTTTTAAATTTTGGAGGAGTCGAGGGTTTTGTGTTTCCTGTAAAACCACCAGGCACGGTCCCTATCCTCATTAGCTTATGAAGCTCGGGGTGACCCATGCTTGGTTAGAACCCTTAACACAGATTTTATTAAGTGGGATGAAATGATCGATAGGGTAAGGAACTTATTACTAAAGGCTTCAAGCACTTTACAGATGTCTGAACAAGCTTCAGTGAAGGACCAGTCTTGTGCCATGGTGGCTTTGGCAAACTCTGAGGTATCTAGCTTCTTTATATACCTAGTTTGGATGAATTTGTAAGGGCAAGGGGGATTTAGTGGACCAGCAGCAGAAAACAGCACAGTGGTCACTGATTGAGTCTGTGGAAGAACTCCGAGGAGGTAATATGGGAGGGTGCAGACAAGCACCCAATCAATGAGGGAGTGAGACCCAGTCTTGTCATTAGTTCAGATAGGTTCAGTGATGAACTGGTGGAGGCCTAGGCTGAGTATGGATTCCTTGACAGAATCACAGAGAGGTGACTGCCAGTTTGAGTTGAAGTCCCCAAGGATGATCCAGTCTCTCTCTAGGGCAGAGAGGACTTGATATCTAGGAAGAGGTCAAGATCATGGGGTGAGGAGGAGGGAGGCAGGTAAACCATGCTGACTGTGACTATTTTATCCATCTGAGGAGGAGGTTACTGAGATGGTCTCGAGGGAAGAGATGGGAAGTGGAGGGTCATACTCGGTGGCGAGGAGGTGATCGGCAACCCATATGAGGCAGCCTCCCCATGCTTCCCCACCCTGTCTTTTCTAAAGACTGAGTAACCACCATGGTGGATTTCATTAATGGGGAGATGTCTTCCTTCAGCCAGGTTTTGGTGAGGGCAACAACTCGAGCGTTGGCCACCACCCAGGATTCGATCAAGGGTTTCTTTGTCATGAGACTTTGCACGTTAAGGTGAGCAAAGTGAGCTGCTTAGAGGGTTTGGGGAGAGAGAGGAGCAATTGGTTGAGGGTGGGGCCAGGGTTGGGGTGTACAGAATCTGAGATGAGGAGTAGGAGGAGTAAAAGTCTTAAGTGCCTATGGTCAGCCAGCGAGAACATCTTGGAAGGGTAGAGCCTAGAGTGGTATAGTGTGAAGAAGAAATGGCTGTGGTAGAAGGAGCGAACTCATGGATCAGACAGAGGCTGGTGAAGGGCTGGCATGCAGTGGGCAGGGACAAATTTGGATGCACAGGTGGGGGAACAGGAGGAAAAGGAGGGAAGCAAGGCAGTGTGGGGTGAGGGAGAGGGGAAGAGGGGTGGGCAGGGAAAGAATGGGTGGGCAGGACTGGTGTGGAGGGTGAGTGAGGGGAGGGTTTGGCAGGGTGGGGAGATAAGTAAGTAGGGGAGAGGGGAGAACTAGGATTGAGGTGAAAGGAGGAGATGTAACAGCTTAGTGCTCACCATGTTGGTGGAGAAAGGGAAGGTGATAGTACAGAAATGAGTGGGATTCTCTTACTGATTTCTTGAACTTTGGTCCTCCCATCCCTTGTCTATTCACTCAGCTTCTTCGGTGTGCTCCTTAAAGTCTTTCCTTCATGACTTTTTTTTCCTCCTGCACCTTTCCTTGACACTCTTCCTTCTCCTCTCACTAGCTTTGCCCTGGCTATCTGTTTTCCTCTCATCTATGAATATGATATTCTGATTTTGTATATTAAGTTTTATTATTTCTTCATTTAAACTATATTACAATATTTTCTCTCTCTCTCTCTTATATATATATATATATTTTGTAAATGCTTCATATGATGTTCCCCATCCCTTCCCCAGGATGCATCTGGAAATGAGCTGTTATGAGCTCAGTATGTGTTTCTGCTGAAACCTTTTGAAATGAATAAATAAGAACTACCCAGGTACTATGACTCCTAGTGTAGTGTGACTAATCCAGATTCAGTGCATCAACCTGCTATGAGGGATACCCAAGTGTAACACATCCCCTGCCATAAGAGACACCCATATGCAATGCACTACTCAGTCATAAGTTACACCCAGGTCTAATGTATCATCATGCTATCATGAGGATACCCATGTGTAATGCATCACCCTGCCATGAGAGATATCAAGATGCAATACATTGCTCTGCTATGAGAGATATCCAGGTGCAGCATCACAAAGTCATCAGTGACACCCAGGCTGTTGCCGACTCCTCCACTGAATCTGCCCGCCTCCCTGAACTCCTGCATGGATCGCTGAAGCAGGTATTGGCAGCTTAACTCTTTGGAAGCTCCATACTAGTCGGCTGCCTCACAATTGGTGCAGTGCTGCTGCCACTTATCTGTGATTGGATGGCACAGCTCTAACTTCTCAGCCATTGGTGCACCCAAGATCTGCTGCCAAATTCTTCCTTTCAGGTTGCCTCTCTGACCAGGGTTTTTGTCCCACCACCCCTCCCAGGACTCCATTAAATACACTGATGCCCCTCCCAACTGGACTGCCCCACCTATTAGGAGCAGCACTCTCCAACTCACCTATCCTACTTGTCTCTGCTGACTTCCCCAGAGTTCTAATAATCGCTACTCTCATTCTCAATCAGTGCCCTCTCTCAGTCTAACTGTGTCTCCTGCATTATCCTCGATATGGCTGCCTATAACCTGCACCCAGCGCTGCTATTCTTAGTGATGACTGTGCTGCATTGCCCCAACCAACATATGACTACTACCTCTCATTCTCATGGCCAGCTAATACCTGCACCTGCTCTGCATTACACATTGGGAATGACTACTGGGGTTCAGTTTTATAAGTCAGTGCCTTTCAGCTCCACTACGTGGCACACTAGCTCACTCTGAAGCACCAATGTTATAGCTTCAGGGGTATTTATGTACCTGTAGCTCTCTGTAATAAGCCAGGCTTGTACCAGTACCGCAACATCCAGGCACGCAGATGGATATCAAACAAGCTAGCCCTCAAATTTCTTCATACCTCCCTCTTGAGATTTCTCCTACTGCTTCTGCTCCTCTTCGGTACCATTCACCTAACCCAGGCCCACCTGGATCGACTACCTATCATCAGAACCGAAGTCGGGTCGCTAACCTTAGCGTCCATCAATATATGCAGCCTCCTCAGTAAACTTGACACCCTCAAAACCTGAATTTGTCATAACAATCCTGACATCCTCTCAGTCATTGAAACCTGGCTGAATCCAAAGATCCCTGACAGTGCAGTTGCCATTCTTGGCTACATGATTTTAGGCAGGACAGGGCTCTAAGCTGGGTGGTGGCTGTGCCATCTACTTGAAATACTCTCATGGGACATGTAATCCCACTTCCTAGACCAGGATCACCATCTCAGGTCCTCACTATCAAAGTTCTCCTTGGTGCCAACAACAAAACCTTACTATAGTCTCCGTTTACATCCCCAAAGGACCTGGCCAATAGCTTCAATAATGTCATGGAATGTCTCAGGGTCTGCGCCATAACTCTGAGTCCATCATCTTGGGTGATTTTAACATCAACTGGCTTGCACCGAGGCCTGCTTCTACAAAGATGCAGTTACAGCACAACAATTCACACAGCTGGTCCCTTCTCCAACCAGGTGTAACTACAGGACAGGGACTTTCACTCTTATAGGCTGGATACTGGCCAACCACCCTGAAAGACTATCAAAGGTATCTGTACTCCCTGACTCCTTAAGTGACCATTCACCTTTATCTGCACCTGGGCTAATAACTACATAAAACCCCACCTAAAATAATACACACCAGGTACTCAAGAAGGGCACTTACACCTACTAAAATCCCACCTAAGTTGAATAGATTGGTCATATGTAGACTCACTCAAGGATGTAAACAAAACTCTTGATCTGTTTATCAGCAGCTTCACTGAGGCATGTGATATCCATGCACCGCTAAAAAAATGAAGGTTAAAGGTAGATCTAACCCATGGATTGACACTGAGCTTATCACATGTCAAACAGAGGGATCACCTCTGGCACTGTGCTCGAGCCACAGCTGCCCAAGCAGATATTCAAAATACAAGCAAGCAAGAAATTGCTGTACCCGTGCCATAAGGATGGCTAAAACAAATACTATAGAAAGCGCTCTCAAACTCTTGGGGGATGGGAAAATTCTGGAACAACATTAAGGACCTCTCTGGCAAAATCAAGTCTCCACCTACCATGCTCAACATTGATGGTACTCCAGCGTCAGACCTAGATATCATCACCAACACGTTCATCAATGCTTTCTCCAACCTAAGTGTCCTCCCACCTGATTTCTTTGATGCTCCTACCACTTACCCCCTCTGTTGCTGCATCACAAGCTCACCGATCTCCGCAGTTCTTCTTCAAAAGGATACCAATGCACTCTGCCAGAACATATATTTGCAAGGCTATCAGCAAAACTGGATATAGTGGTGACTCTCTCGACTTGAAACTGCTTTCACTAGTCCTAGATGAGATCATTGAACCCTGACTAAGATCTTCAACCTCTCCCTAAGGTATGGCCAGTTCCCATCACTCTGGAAAAAGGCTTCCATCACACCTGTGCATAAAAGTGATGACAAGTCACTGCACACCAATTACAGGCCCATCTCCATCCTACCCCACTATCCAAAGCACTTGAATGTATAGTCTCTGACCAGCTTGTAGGTTCCTGGAAAACATAATATTCAGTACCCTGGCAGCACGGTTTCCAAAGGGCATAGTACCACCACGGCTCTGTTGGAATTCACCAGTTACATCCATGATGCCCTGGACCAAGGACTTTGTGGGGTGCCATATTCATTGACCTGACAAAGGCCTTTGATACAGTTAATCACCCCCTCCTACTCAGACAATTGACAGCTCTTGGGCTTTCCAAGGATACAATGCCCTGGTTTGTCAGCTACCTTGGGAGAGAATTCAAAGTGGTAAAATTTCTGGTGTCTCCTCTGTTGAAAAACCAGTCCTCTCAGGTGTCCCTCAGGGGTCTATACTGGGCCCTTTACTATTTTCTGTCTTCCTAAACCACCTCCCTGGCATCTGCCAACAGAAGATACTACTCTCATGCAGATGATGCGGTCCTCTTTTCTAGCAACCAGGACTTTAAGCTACTTGAGAGTCAACTACAACATGATTTCAGGCTGGTGGAAAAATGGTTTGGTTCCACAAACTTGTCTTGAATCATAGCAAGACAAAGTCATGACTTTCTGCAATGCTCATAGTATGTATAAACCTCTACCCCTCATCATCAATAATCAAGGGAGGGACCACACTTGAGCAGGTTCATGAGTTCAAATACCTCGGCATCACCCTGGACAGCTCACTCCTACCATCAGCACATTGGGATGGTTACTAAGTCTACCAACATACGTCTAGGCCTGCTCCACATGTATAAACACTGTATGACACCTGAAGCCCTAAGACTGGCCATCCACAGCTCTGTTACCTCCATTGTCGACTATGGGCTAGTCCTCTATGGCTTGACCTCCCACTGCACTTAGGAGAATATCAGTGACACTTAGCAAGGCCTGTAGACTTCTCATGGGGCTGACTGCCTAACCACACCTGTGACCTTTATGCCAAGACTGGTTTGTTACCTCTTATTAGCAGAATACAATACCAGTCCTGTCTGAATGCCAAAAGCTCTTCTTGGACTCATACCAACAGGTGTTGCAAGTTTCCTTACTACCAACAGCACCCAGTCAACTCAGTTATCAATACCAGACTTTCCATGTCCCCAGGCGCGGATCTCATTGGGCCAGAGATCTTTCATGCACAGGGTTTCGCAGTGGTTCAACATCCTTAACAAAGAGACTCTTGCTGCCGCAATGCTAAGCCACTTTAAAAGTCAACTGCAGCTATTCCTCCCTACCTCAACTTGTGACTGCCTCCCTAAGCAATGGTCACCACCCTCTATTTGTGTCTGCCTCCCTAAGAAATGGTCTCTGCCCTCTACCCTAGCTGTAGCTATAACCGGACATGCAAGCCTTGCTTTCTGGCTCCAGCCCTATCCCTCTCACCCTTCCCCCTCACCTCCCATCCCTCTTTTTGGACTCACTAATCGGTATGACCACTGGCCCCTGTCCCCTTGCTCTTTTCATCCTTGTCTGACAACGGCACCTTTTGACCAGCTTCCTACTGACTTTTCCTACCAAGTATACTGTCTTCACCATGAATCCTGTTAGAAACTAGCTTGTGGTTGTTCTTCTGGACAGATTGACTGAACTATTTCATGTACTAGTTATTCTGTATGTTATGACCAGTTACCATGTTTACCATTGTTGTATGTTACCCCATCCTCTGATGTGGAACCTTTGTAAATGAGCAGTCTCTGCTCAAGGGTAATTGTAATCCTAGAGTTTAATAAATAAATAAATAGATAAAAATAAATAAATGTATTACACTGCCATGAGTAACACACAGGTGTGATGCAACACTATGCCATGAGAGATACCTATCTGTAACACATTACTTTGCCATGAGGTACACCCAGCCCAGGTATAGTGCATACCCTGTTATGAAGGTTACCCAAGTGTTATGCATCACCCTGTCATGAGGGATATGCAGTTTAACCCATCACCGTGCCATGAAAGATACCCAGGTGTAACATATCACCGTGTCAGAAAGGTGACCCAGGTGCAAGGCACCACTCTGCCATAAGGGATACTCAGGTGATCACCCTGTAAAGAAGGAGACACAGGTGTAACACATCACACTGACATGAGGGATACCAAAGTGTAACAGATCATGCTGCAATTCGTGAAAGGCAGATACAGTTTATTTCATCACCCTACACTAAATGATACCCATATGTAATGCATCACCCTGTCATGAGGGATCTCCAGGAGTAACACATCAACCTGCCTGAGGAAGACTCAGGTGCAATACATCATCCTGCTATGAAGAGGCAGACCCAGGTACAATGCATTAGTGTGCCATGAGCGATGCCCAGGTGCAACACATCACCTTGCTATGAGGAATATCTAGGTTAATGCATCACCTTGCCCTGAGCGATACCCAGGTGTAGCACATCACCCTGCCATAAGGTTACCAGGTGTAGCACTTCACCATGCCATGAGGGATTCCAAGGTGTAACACATAACCATGCCATGAAAGAAATGCAGGTATAACTCACTACTCTGCAATCACCCTGCCCTGAGGGAAATGCAGGTGTAACTCATTACCCTGTAATAATGGTGACCCAGTTGTAAAACATCACCCTACCATAATGGATACCCAGCTGTAATTCCATGAGGTGTAAGGTGTAATGTAACTACCTACCATAAAGTATACCCGGCCAAGGTGTAATGCACCACCCTGCTGTGATGGATACCTGGGTGTAATGCATTATTCTAGAATCCAAGAACAACATGGTGAGCATATTATGGGTCATCTTGTGATAGAAAAAATCCACCAAGGCACTTTAAATATGCTAAAATATAACAATATTTATTTTATAACTGAACATTTGCAATAAAGTGCTCCACAAAAATGTACTTGTCGTCTCTTACAATAAAGACAAGACAGAAGTGGATTCTATCAAATATTAGCAAGACCTACCCAAGTCCAATGCGCCAGCCACTAAAAACCCCTGCACTTCGCCAGTATGGCTTCCTTAGGGGTGCAGTCTCAAACCCCTTACATCTATATATATTCCCAAAGTGCATGTGTACTTAATTATAACCAATTAAATATTCTAACAGCAATCCTTAATCTAAAGTGTTATGAGTTAATATTCAATTTGTAAATTATATTTTATAACCAATGATTTACTACTATTATATACATATGCCATATTTCAAATTCCATAGTCTAGACACAACATAACTATCTAGACTTAAAAAAAATGTTTTAAACTTATATGCAAAAATCAGTTTACAAAGAAAACTATATCATAATTTAATTCTGCAACATCTAAACAGGTCTTTGCATATATTGCCAAAAGAACTATCACAATTAACACAAATGTAATGAAACATGATATAGAAGTATTGATGTCCACTCAATATAATGAAACATTTAATTTTAAAGTTACTATTTTAACTTATATACAAATTTCTATGTTATCCCTAATCACTTTCTCTCAGATAATATATAATCTATTGAATGGGCATCAAACTGCAACAATCAAAATAAATCTGACATACATCTCAAATGAATATTTGTTGCTTAATTTTCAAAAACAATTACTGCTATTCACTTTAATACACAGAGTATATATATATATATATATATATATATATATATACATCTTTGAAGAAAAACAGCAAATTAGCATAGAATCATTTCCATCTTGCCCATACTTTTTATAAAAGAACTTTTTTAGCACAAATTTTGTAATTCACTCTCATGTGTGTAATTGAAAGTATGTCTATATTTGAAACAACATTGTTCATATGCAAAAATATTTAAAAAATCATATAATTTAAACTATTATAAATGTTGCAAGTCCTTTTCAAGGAAGTATTTATATGGTGTTAATGCTTCATTTCTTTCAGCTTTCTTTTCACTTTAGAGTCATGATGTTATACTTTCAAAATCCATATCTCAGGTCTGAAAATAATTCCATTCTAAGGGACAGAAACAAACATCAATAATGAATTTTCCATTCATGAAATCAGACATACAGATCACAATCAGCAATCCTGAAACTCAAAACTAGTTCACAAATATGGTTTAAGATCCAATACATTGTTCAAACCCTGTGGTTTAAACTATTCAGCTTCCATATCCAGAAGCTCTCTCGTTGTTGGAGCTTCATTTTCAATTATATTTTACTTTTGTTTGACTTTTTCTTACACATTCTAGTCCCATAACTTTCATATCTCTTGGACTTGCACTATGTTTCAAATCAAAATGCATTGCTATAGGACTACTGGGGTTCCGATTTCTGATATTGACAATATGTTCCTGTATCCATATTTTCAGTTTTCGTTCTGTCATACCCACATATAACATGTCATAAGGACATATTAAAACATATACTACATGGGTAGTATTAGATGTAATACATTCATTAACCCTGAATTTTTGTGTCGTAACTGGATGTATGAACTCTAATTCTTCAGAAACAAACTGACAAATATGCGATTCCAACATTCTTTGAAATCTCTTGGGGTGGGGGTATCCAAGGTGCAACCATCACCTCTCTCAACTCATACTGGCTGTGTACAATTCTATCTTTAATATTTCTTGCTCGCTTAAATGAAATCCTTGGTTTATTACCCAAACTCTCTGATAACTTAACATCATTTGTCAGAATTGGCCAGCAACGAAAAATAATACTTCCTATTTTGCCTGCAATCGAATTAAACTCAGTACAAAATGTAACTGGCTCTTCCTTTTACCTGATTTTACATTATTCAAAAGGCTCCCTTGATCTTTACATGAAACATTTTGTTTCACTCCTTGTAAAAATCATAGTTGTAACGTCTATCTACAAAATCCTGAATCATACTAGTAGTTTCAGCATCAAAATCACTTTCTCTACTATAATTGTGCTTACACGTAACATCTGACTATAAGGTCATTGCTTCAACTGAACTGGTTGTGCACTCATATAATGTAAATAAGCATTGCAAGCAGTTTCTTTTTATAAGTTTTAGTTGCGATTTGCTGTGCCACTACACCCCACAGTTCCAACTCCAAAATGAAATTTTCTCTTCATTTGTTCTATAGGTTAACATTAATCCCACATCCTTGGTGTTTAACCACCCAATAAATTCTGATATTTATTCCTCTGGACCTTTCCACATGCAGATGACATCATCAATAAAACAATACCACATGCTGATATCATCTGCAAACAGAAAAGCCTCTGAGAGTACTGTATCCAATTCCCAAAGTCCTAATGTCAATTGGCATAAGATGGGGCCATGCAGGTCCCATTGCTGTTCCCAGTATCTGTAAATAAAACTCCGTGTTCTATTCAAATACATTATGTGTAAGTATAAACTTAATTCCTTCAATCAAAAAAGCTGTCGGATTTTGCTGATGTTCTTTCCAAAAATATTTACAGGCTGTGACTCCATCTGAATGTTTAATTGAAGAATACAGTTGTTCTACATCTATTGAAATCCAACGATAACCCTTCTCCCATACAAACTTGTCAATTTTGTTAACAGGTTCTCTGTGTCTCTGAGATAGGATCTCATTTTACAAACTTCTGTGAGCTCCTTATGGATTTTGGTAATGCATACGCTATTGGTGTAATAGGATTTTCATGGAAAGAAATTCAAATTCTGCAACACTAATCTCCCTGCTGTTACAGCATCTTGCAAAAATCTCCCAATTCTGCCTTGAACTTCAAAATAGGGTTCCCTGACAATTTCTTATACCTTGACTCATCATTTAAAATATTAGTTACCATTTTATTATATTTTTCATTGATAACAGAACAATATTTCCCTTTGTCAGCACTTTTTATAACTACATTTTCCAAATTCTCAAGTTGTTTTAACACTATACATTCTTTGTTTGTTAAATTATTCAACATTTCTTGCTCTGATCTCTATACCAAGCTATTATTTCACCTGCTTCATTGTTTACCAATTTCTCAAATACCAGTATATTAAGGTTACATGTTCGATGACAGAAATTTGATTTTTTCTAAAAAGCCATTTTCTTTCTTCCCATATTACACTATCATTTCTTTCTTGACAACTAACACCTGCCATGCAGTAGACCCATATACAACAAATGTCCCTACCAGTGGCAGACCCATGTAAGTGCCTCACCCTACAATAAGGGATATTTTAAGGATAGTGGACCACCCTGCTGTAATGGAGACCTAGGTGCAATGCATCACCATGTGATAAGGAACAAGGTGCAATGCATCACCCTGCCATGACAGAGATCTTGGTTCAACACATCATCCTTCAGTGTGGGTGACCCAGATTCATCAAATCCTGCTGTCAGGTGGGAGACCCAGTTTCAATTTTCTGAACCTCTCAGCTAGTGAGGTTCCAACCTCTTCGCATAAAGATAGATAGATAGACAGACAGACAGATAGACAGACTGACTGACTGACTGACACACATACACAAACAGCTGGAGAGACAGAAAGATGGATGGACAAATGGATGTACAGACAGAGGGATGTTAGATGGACGAAAGATGGATGGACAGAAGACTGGACAGACAGACAGGCAGGCAGATTATTTAAAAACACCTTTTCCCAAAGCACAAAGCCCAAGGCACTATACATAACCCATATATACAGTATATACACACATATATATATATATATATATATATGTTCTATAAATGCCATGCAATTAATAATAAACTAATGTAACACCTTCACTCAAGTAGGGGTCAAAAGGTTCTGCCCCAAGTCACATCTGTAGGAAGGCAGGGGTTAATGCTGGAAACAACCAGCTCCCACAGATACTAGCCACTGCAAGCCTGAGCTGTTTAGAGCCTGAGCTTGCTTCCTGTCCCAGGAAGGAATATGTGGACCGAGTGTTCAGTGTTCTGTGTTCTGTGTTTTGGAAAACAAATAAACCAATGAGCAACAGAGTAAGAGATGGGTCACCTTGATCACAGGTACAGTAGTATAAAGGAGAGCCTGGGAAAATAGAGATTGATGGTTTGAGGAAAGAGTTGGGAGGGGAGCCAGAGTTGGCCTCCCTCAAGAAGACCAGCCTGTGGGCTGTGAAGCCAGATGCTGGCTCTCCAGAAGACATCATGTCACTCCCACCATAGCAGTTTGCCTGGGAACTAAGCAAAATATGTGAAGACATCAAATTGATGGACTAAGAACTTCAGAAGTGAATTAGCACTTTCAGTATGGGTCAAATGGAACTGTAAGCTATGTTTTAAAGTCAGCTTTAATGTTAAGGGCATAACCACTGCCTTGGTACTGCAGTTAATGTTTGGAGATGGGAATCTGGGGATGGAGGTCATCTCAAGGTGAGGCTTGTTTCCTTGCTAGCACCAGAACAACTTCATCTTCACTTCGCACAATCTGCACAGGGTTGTATATAGACCCCATCTCAGGGGAGGAAATGGACAAGGAAATGATAGAAGGCGTCCTTAGGATGGCAGAGAAAGGAGAGATATTGCTGATGAGGGACCTGAATATGCCACATGTTGACTGGAGCACCTTTGCTGCAGCCACATCCAAGAGCAGGGCAATCTCGATGCCCTACAGGGGCATGCATCAGACAGCTAGTTTTGGAACCCACTCAGGAGAGAGAGTCTTAGACCTGGTACTCTCAAATGGGGATGAAGAGAGGATCTCTGATCTTGAAGTGGGTAGCCATCTGGGAACAAGCAACCACCAAACAGTGTGGTTCACGATAAACTTAGCTGTAGAGTCAAGTCACACAAAAGTGAAGGTATTGGACTTCAGGAGGGCTGATTTTGTCAAAATGGGAGAGTGCCTCAGAAAAGCACTAGCAAACAGGCAAGAAGGTGGGGTGGAGCAACAATAGGGAAACATCAAACCACCATCACAGAGGCAACAAGCCTTTGTGTGAAGCAAATAAACAAATCAAAATGAAAGAAAAAACACTATGGTTCTCAAAAAGAAGTGGCAGGAAGGTAAGGGAGAAAAGATAGCATTCAGGAAGTATAAGGAAACACAGAAGGAGCAGGACAGAGAACTGTACCAGTTAAAGCAGAAGGAAGCTGGTAAGGCAGTCAGAATAGCAAAGGCACAAACTGAGAAAAGATAGCCAACTTGGTTAAGAAGGAGAAAACCTTTTATAGGCACATTAGGAGCAAAGAAAGACTAAGGCAGGGATACTGAGACTGAACAAAGAGGAAGGTGGCTGGGCAGAGGCGACAGTGAAAAACAGGGATACTGAACGAATACTTCTGCTCAGTATTCATAATGGAAAAGCAGGGGAAATACCTAATCCAGTCAATAGAAACACTCTGGATAGGGGTTGATATTAGTCCTTTCACAGAAGAAAGGGTTCTGAAAGAACTCTTAAAACTGAAGGTGGATAAAGCAATGGGGCCTGATGGGATTCACCCCAGAATTCTAAAAGAACTAAGGGAAGAACTAGTAACACCACTGACTACACTTTTAAAAAATCATGGGAGGATGGTGTGGTACCTGAGGACTGGAGGAGGGTGGATGTGATTCCTCTTCACAAAAGTGGGAGTAAGACAGAGGCAGAAACTATAGACCTGTCAGTTTGATCTTAGTGGTAGGGAAAATGATGGAATCACTTCTGAAGGAAATAATTGTTAAGTACCTAGAGGCCAGTGGGCCACAGGACCCAAGGCAGCATGGATTCACAGCAGGAAGGTCAAGTCAGACAAATCTAATTGATTTCTTTGACTGGGTGACCAAAGCAGTAGACCAGGGAGGGCTGTGGACATGACCAACCTAGACTTTAGCAAGGCATTTGACACAGTCCTGCACAAAAGATTAATAAACAAATTAGCCAGCCTGGAAGTGGGTCCCAGAGTGGTAGCCTGGATAAAACACTCGTTGGACAACAGGACACAGCAGGTAATAGTAAATGGAGTCCACAGTGAAGAAAGGAGGGTTACTAGTGGGGTACCGCAGAGCTTAGTACTGGGGCCGGTCCTTTAATGTCTTTATAAGTGACATTGCAGAGGGACTGAAGGGAAAGTAAGTCTCTTTGCAGATGACACAAAGATCTACAACAGGGTTGATACACAAGGTGGGGTGGAAAGGATGAAAAGGGAGGAATGGTCAAATGTATGGCAGCTTAGATTCAATGCAAAGAAGTGCAAGTAATGCACCTGGGAAACAAATACCCAGGGAAGAGTACACAATGGGGATGAGATACTGACAACAGCAAAAATGGAAAGGGACCTGGGTGTTGTCATATCAGATGACCTAAAGGTGGGCCAGCAATGTGAGAAGGCAGTAAGGAGGGCTGGGGGATACTGGGATGCATAGGAGAGGCATCACCAGTAGAAAACAGGAAGTTGTTGGCCCTCTGTACAGACAGTTGGTAAGACCACATCTGGAGTACTGTGTACAGTTCTGGAGACCCCATCTCCGCAAAGACATAGACAGGGTGGAGGCTGTCCAGAGAAGGGCAACCAAAATGATGCAGGGTCTGCATCAGAAGACATATGAAGAAAGATTAAAGGAACTAAAGATGTATAGCCTTGAGGAAAAGAGGGAGAGGGGGAACATTATAGAAACTTTCAAATACCTCAAGGGAATCAACAAAGTCCAAGAGGGTAGCATCTTTCAGAAAAGAGATGTGCAAAACAAGAGGGCACAATTTGAAGATAGAGGGGGACGGCTCAGAGGTAATGTGAGAAGTATTTCTTCACAGAAAGGGTTGTGTATACATAGAACAGCCTTCCTGAGGAGGTCATATAGTTAAAAACAGTGGGGAATTCAAGAATACATGGGACAGACATAAGGCAATTCCAGTGGGGGTAGGAGGAAGTAGGCTGTTGGTTAACTAGGATCTGCAGCTTATCCATTAGGTAGGGAAATGGGCAGACTAGGTGGGCCAAGTGGTCCTCATCTGCCATCAAATTCTATGTTTCTATGTTTAGGGTGCAGGTTATCATGGAAGCATGTAGCTCATGTAGGGTAGCCTAGAGGTCTAGCCCAAAGAGCCGTGGCAAATGTGACCTGAAAACTAATTAAAGCAGCAGTATTTGCTAGTCGGCAAAACATTTAATCATTTTGTTTTAGACAAAATGCATTTCTGACTTCAAGCAAAACAACTCCTGCATCTGGTTCAGGGGCACACCAGGAGAAGCTAAGGTGCATGTTTGTAACAAAGTTCAATCAAATAAAGCAACACTCACACCCAAAGCAAAGGATACTGACTGCTCATGGCATTTGTCAGAGCCACATTTTATTTATAACACTGCCACAGAGTGTAAAAAAAGATGTTACAGTCCAGTGCAAGTGCATATTCTCATGCTGGCCATGGCATGGACATACTATATAATTTCTGACTTAATTAGATTCATCCTTAGTGTATTTTAGTTTTCTTTATATAGATAAAACCACTTTTATAGCCAATTTTGTAATTAATGACTCACAGCATTAAAGATGGCAATCACTTGTCATTTAAAAAGCATACTTTCCATTGAGGCTACCTGTTGAATTTACATGCTATATTCACAATGTGGACATACTGTATTAAGATAGTCTAACCACATGTTTCTGATAATAAACAGCACAGCACTGTACCAACATGTAAGCGTAAATTTTACCACTGAAGTGGCAAGTTGTATATGGGTTTAGAACCTGCTATACTCTTATTAGTACCTATGCACCTACCTGTGGACATATTTAATTGTTTATGGCAGATATGGCAGGAGTGGAAACTTTAAAGACTTCAAAATCAAACATCTTGATTCCGGAATGACAGAAAGGAAAAAAATGGGTATCTTAATATTTCCAGGCAAACATTATTGCTGAAAAAATATGATGGTTAACAAATACTGCTGTTTAAGATACTATAGATTCTGGTATACCACACCAGGAAAGTGAGAATTCAGTACAGTAGGTTCCTACTGGTGCCTAGAAGTGAGCGTCCAGGAGAATATTGGAGGAGGTACAGTAGTTGCATTGGTCAGCTACTGCAATTAAAAGTTACCAGTTACAAGAGGTACCCCAGGTTGGGGAGAAAAAGGTTACAGTGATGTTGCCCACTGAGTGTGAAGATCCTTCAAGGGGTCTTCATATAGACCTTGCAGGTCTGGATCCAGATTCCAAGAAGGCATGAGGACAGTTGCTTCAAGGGAGCCAAGTGAGTGAAAGCTGAAGAAAAAATTGTTCACATATCTGTCATGTGAGCATGCTAGCTGGAGTTCATGTGTACTGAGATTCTTTTCTTTCTCTGTGAGTTTTCAAGAACATTTGCCTGTCTAGTGAGCAGATGAATGAAGATGTGCTCAGGAATCAGATTCTATGCTCTATAGTTGTGTACTAGCTGGGAAGCCAGAAAGAAGTGTTAGGCGGGAGTTGTCTTGAGACCGAAATCAGGATCCTGGGTAAGGAAGATGCCCATGGGGTTCATTTCCAATCACCAGGGTAGCCATGCAGCAGGATCTGATCCTGAGGGTATGAAAGAAGCCCATCGGGTAAGTCTCCATTTGAAATAGCAGTTTCTAGCAAGAGAGGTATGGTGAGGAGGATGAAGTTTTGAACTCCAGTACTCAGACAAAGTAATAGCTAAGCATCCCAAAGCACAGAGCTTGTAAACTGGGAAGGAAGGAAGGAAGGAAGGAAGGAAGGAAGGAAGGAAGGAAGGTAGGTAGGTTGAGGTGCTATTAGTGCTGCATAAAGGTATTTTAGAGTCAGAGATGGGTTCACATAGCCACACATCTTCATAGGTGAGTATGGCTGTACAGAACAAGATGTGAGGTATCTGGGCTATGAGATAAAAGTTCCGTGGAATCCTTGAACAAATGAAGACAAACAGATGTCTGTATAATTCAGTCTCCAACTGGCATGATTTGTGTTGATGCCAGAATGTATTATAAAACAGGAAGCTGCAGACTGTAGCCCTAATGGATATGGTGATTCTTATTTTCCTCCTCTAAACCCACAGATAGGGGAATAATTGTATGTCCCTGAATCAGAAATACAGGTTTGAAGGGATATCTGTAGACACAGCAGGTAAAGCGGATGGTCTTCTCTCAGACCCCTGCTCATCACCAAAGCTGTCCCCAAGGTTCCATATTTGGCCCCAATCTCTTTCTATATACATCAATTCTCTTAATCTCAACATCAATAACTCTAAATTGCATTTCTTTGTGGACAATACAGTACTTTACACTTCCAAGCCTCTCTTGCTGACATCCGTAATGAGCTACAAACTGACTTCCTTCAGCTTGAATATAACCTCACCTGTGCCAGGCTTTTGCTTAATGCCAAAAAGAAAAGGTTATGTTCTTCTGCCACAATTAGAGTCACATCCCTAATGGATTGAAGGCCACAAATGCAACTGTCACAACTTCCCTAGCAGAACCATTGGAAGTTGTTGACAAATTCAAATTCTCTAGGCATATGGATCGACAACAAACTCTTTCAACGCCCATATCAATAATCTTTCCACCAAGCTTAAAGCCAAACTAGGCTTCTTTTCAGGCACAAACCCTATTCCCAACTGAGGTCAGACTCAGATTCATCAAGGCGACATTCCTCCCGCTCTTAGATTACGGTGACATAATTTACAACTTCACTTGAGGAACCAGCCTTCATAGGCTTGATGTACTCTTCCACCGTGCCTTCATTTTATAACGAATGCAGCCCTCAGGACCCTGCACTGTGATCTCTGTTCTATTGCTGGGTTGACATCCCTAGCTACTAGAAGACTGCACCACCTTGGTATTTGGACACTCAAAGCACTAAACAATAAACTCTCAGAATATATCTCCTCCCTAGTCCAAATCTCGCATTGCACTTACTCCTTATGAAAGTCTTCCTTTTTCCTTTTGGATATCCCCCAGAACTACTGTAGAACCACTCTTGCTAGAGGAGCTATATCACGTTACCTCCTGTGGCCTGGAACAGCATTCAAACAGTACTCAAGCTTCCCGGTCTAGTCACTGTTAGCTTCTTCAAGTCATTCGTTTCAAGCCACTTCACCGTCGAATGCAAATGCTCGAGGGTTTAGCCCTCATGACTCCTCCTCATCTCCCACCCCTCTTCTGCCCTCCGTTCCCTCTGCCTGTTTTTGTACAGCTAGTTTTGTTATGTACCAGACTTCATGTAAGCCTACTTTTGTTTGCCTTATGCACTAGGATCTCCTTGTGAATGAGCATGCTCAGTGGAGTTTTCCTACAATAAACTTGAACTTGAACACTATGAAGCTACAAGAAAAGCCCCTAAAGGGTGGTGACTCTTACATCAGAGGTTACTTGGTTTCTTATAGGAGAGAGTACCCCACTGTCACCAAATACATCAATTGTATACCTTCTAAATTGTGATCATGTCTAAAAGCCCGTGCACACATGTAAATTAACTTTGTCTCTTTCCATTGCAACTTGAAGCCCGCGATTTTGTTTAATTGAGTTTAATGCCGAAAACAGAGTCAGTGGTGCCAAGGGAAACACTGAAGATCTGAAAACACTATGGGAACAGTTGTTTTATTTGTTTTGCTTTATCTTTTACCTTTCCTACGTGTCCCATCTCAGCCACTCCTTCAGGCGTGAGTCAAGGCGAATCCAACCCATCTCACTCCCCGAGTCCCTGTTCCAGATAGTAGCCAACCCCAAGGTAACTCCAACATAACCCTTCATGGGGCGGGTCCCCCTCTTCCAAGGGAAGGGCACCGGCCGACAGGACAGACCTGTGCTAATGATTAGCCCCAGGGTGCTGCTGGAATGGATGGCTCACAGGACATTGATGGCCTCGAACAGCCAGGCAGCTGTCATCTGGCTGAACATGGAGTAGGTATTTCCACTTTTCATGGCAGTCCCTTTATTGCATCTTGCAGCACCTCCGATCTCCACCAGGAGCCGCTGCAGAGTGATGTCACCCTGTACCCACCCCTGGAGAGGAGAGCAGTCCTATGGATGTTCAATCCTCTCCTTCCCCTGACAGCCCCTGATGTCCCGAGTCTGTTCCTGAACACAGGTCGCCGGTGTGGCTTGAGGTAGGCGCCAGCGCCTCAACCTTCTGCACCACCGGGCCGGCTAAGGGAACAGTTGTTAATTGAAGTTTTGAGCCAGTCATCATAAGAGAGCGAGCACAGCTATGTAAAAACATTTAGTTTCTGAATGTGCAACAGGGATCTCATCCTCATGGGTGCAACACTAAATAGTACTGAACTTAAAGTACTGGAAGCTGTGATTAACTGAATTTTAAAGCCAGTCATCATATGTGAGAGGTGCCCAACCTTCCATGTAAAGGACAGTGGGCCCAATTCTCAAAGGGTCACGCTTGGCGTAAATTGAGTTATGCCCCAAAAAATGGTGCAAGTAGCAAGTTACACCAGGAGTTGTGACATTTGAGTATTCTGCAAAGCAGCCTGCAACATGTCACAGGCTGCTTGCACCAAAGTGGACATACGCCACTAGTTACGCCTATAAACCCCTGTGACATGGCACTAGGGGTTTACAGAAGCAGTTACACCTATTCTGGAAGGACAGCAACAAAGTCCTCAGTTTGGTATTCTGAAACAACCCCAGAGGACATCCATTAAAGTACATTTACACCAGCAATTGGGAATGGGGGTGGGGATCTGCTAGCCCTGCAGGAATTTCTATATTTACTGGAAGCATGACTGGAGGGGTTCCACTAGCCCTGTGGGGATATTTCTTTATATTTACGGGAGCTTGACTGGAGTGGGGTCCGCTAGCCCTGCTGAGCATTTTCTACATTTACCAGCAGTGTGACTTTGGGAGCTGCTAGCCTATAAGGGCTCCTTGTTATATATTGGGGTTGAGGGCTTGGGGGCACTTATGCCCTTTACCTGGGTGATGTGTGGCTTGCCCCAACCTGCTCAGATATGCCCTCCTTTTGGCGTACAGCTTGGGTTGGCACAAGTCATAGGACTTAGCCATGGGGACCCTGCCCGATAGAGAATCGGGCACAGGGTCCTTGGTGCAACTGTGTTTTGAGCAAGTCACCTTTAGTACCTCTTGCCAACCCTTCTAGAATCAGGCCCATTGTATTTTCTGAGTGTGTAACAGGTATCCACCCCATGTCAAAGCCATTCCTATGAAATGAGCCACCTCAGGTGAAGGCACCATGCACCATTTAAACTTAAGAATTATTACATCCAGAAACCCAGAACCTTCTGCTCAAAAGTATTATCAACTAAGTCTCTTATAATGACTGCTGTGTCAGGGATTAGATCATCCTTGTTGGATGGGAGGCATTACATAAATGTAATAACTGTGGAACATTTTTTTCATGGGAGAAGCTGGTTATAATTCACTATTATAACCCGACCATGCCAGCTTCTCCTGAGCTCTGCTCATGGTGACTTGCTCATCACTGCATTCTCACATATGCCATCAAATGACTACCACAGCAACAGTTCCATGAAACACCACAGTAACCCTTCATGACAGAACTACAAAGGGACAAAATAAAAAACTCTAACCTTTTCACTACTATCGGGCAGATTAGGATCTCACAGCTACATGACACAGCTACTGCTCTGTCCTGCTTGCACTAGTCACCGCACTGGTCTCACAAAACCAGCAGTCAAGCTCTCATTTCTAGAAAATAAATCATGTTAAAAAACAACAAAACACTCCTCAGAAGTCTGTTCACTTACATTTGTCATGATTTTTCTTCAGGTCCGGTTCTTCGTTGTCACGGAGATATGCAAATAAGCTACAGTTATAACTCTCAACACAGAACTCTAAACCTCATTTGCATATCACTGTAATAATGACCACCCAGACCTAAAAAAATCTCATGACTATGAAGTAAAAACACTTCACAGAAAAGTTTTAAAGCTTGTTTTCACAATATTTTAAACCCCAGGATACCAGCAATGTATGTTCTGCTCCTGTCTAAAAATTATCTAATACAAAAAAGCAGACACAAGACTTTACCAAAAACTGCATTTATTTCAAAAATCTAGAGGAGACAAAAAGTCCCCAGCAATTACATTATACAATACATGGCGTGGAGTGCATAACAAGAATATAATAACTGGTCAGCAATTTTTCAATGGGCTGAACTATTATAATTGCTCTCTTATAACCCATGGGTTATAATGGTTAGCATGCTCAAAATAATTGAGTAAATGAAATTGCCTATGAAAACTTTATGACTAATAGATATGTTATATGGTTGTATGTAAACTGTATGTATTTTTGTTCGACTGGAACTAAAACAATAAATAATTAAAGTTTAAAAAAAAAACAGCCGCTCTCTCATTGGCTGTTTATCTCGCCCTGGGTGGGCTAATTGTGTTTCAAACATGGCGGCTCCTTATCCCGAGAAGTGAGGAGACACCAGACAGAGAGTCCCATCATTTTTACTATTTTTATTTTAAACCAGTTACAATTTAACAGCAGAAAAAAAGTTATATCTGGTTGATCCTGCCGTTCGACAGCTAGCGAACAAGAACTGCCAGAGGAACGGCTCAGATGGACGCGACCTGCCAGACTGGGTAAGCAGTGATCACGATCATGAAGCTGTTCTGAATGAAAGCACAAAATACATTTAAAAAGCAGCTCTACAAAAACTGAAGGAGAGGGAAAAAGACTCTTGCAGGGGAGAGACAGAGAGAGGAGGAGTGTGTGTGTGTGTGTGTCTGCACATCTGCGTATCTGCAACAGTGAGACAGCAAAGTAAAGTTGGAAAAAATTGCCGTCCAGCAATTATAACAAATAAAAGATGGGAAGTGTGCCTAAATTCAAAATTAATGGTTGCCCTCAGTGTGGGATGCTTTCGGGCAACCATTAATTTCTCATTAAGCACACTTCCCCATTCATTATTGTATATTTAATGCACACTCTTAGTGTGGGTGTTGATAAACCCTTGGGCTTTGCCTCAGGGTATATGTAGCATCCCACACCTTGGTGTGCATTAAATTCTCATTATGCACTTCCCCCATGTATTATTCTATATATAAAACAGAAAGCATATTATATAAAATGCAAAGTGCTACTATATAATAAAATATGAATATGTCCAATCTCCTTGGTGATTGTGTTAGGAGGATTGCATCTGATCCCCTGACACTCAAACTGTGGCGGTCTTGGGAGCCTCTGTGGTACAGTAACATACAGCAGCAACACCAGACATTGCATCTGAAAGCTTAGTGTGTACAGCCAGATCAAACATTCATGGAGGATAAGAGGGGTATCTCAGGAAATTAAAACTCCCAACCATGCCTGACAATCCCAGTCCTCCTGTAACAACATATACAGTGGGTTAGCCAGGATGTAATGCAATACTGCAGCATACTGCAATAAAGTTACTGCAGTAAACAAGGCAATGTCAGTGGGTGTTGATCCTTTTGTCATGCAGTATCTCAAGACACTGCATTGCATCCTGGCCATCTCCATTATAAATTCAGGCATGCCAAGGGCATCTCACTGTGAGTGCCAATCCACAGGGTGCCATTAGTAGTGTGCAAGCCAAGAAGGTGGAACACAGAACCCAGGATGGAGGCAGTTGACATAGGCCCTGTCCACACTGGGACTTTTAAACCATTCTAACTCTGTTAAAACAGTTTAAAAGGTTGCATCCACAATAAAAGGGTACTAGAATCTGTATTACAAAACCATGCACAAAACCGTGCTCAGTACAAAGGTTTTTAGCACAGTTTTAACCTCATACAGTTGCTTTAAACTGTGTTAACAGCAGTATAGCTACAATCTGTGTGGTAACACAGTTTGCAGCAAGCATGCTAACACTTTGCTCATTTTTGTGAGGCTGTAAAGAAAAAGAAATAAGCTTACTGGCATTTTGAAACTCAGAAAGAGCTCCGATTCGAATGCCATTTTTCCCTCGAATTGGTTACTGCATTCTGTATCCTGGCATGCTTTGCAGTACCCACAGTTCTTTGCAGTACTGCTGCAATCATGCTTGAACTCACACAGTGTAGGAGCATATTTTGGATGCTCCAACAACTGTGCTGAAGCAATAAAAATGAAGACATTTTAAATCATTTTCGGAAACTGATGCTAGTGTGGACAAGGCCATAGAGAGCCTAATAGTAGAATCGCATGTGAGGTGGAGTGCAACGTGCTTGTGCTTGTGCTACTTAGCATGTGGCACAACAAGAGGCATGTTAGAAACTGAGTGCTAAAGCCCCAGGTAGTGCTAACAGGTTTCTAATATGCTACTGTGAATGTGCAAAGCCTTAACCCTTGCATGAGCACAAGCCACAGGAGTGACCACACACGCTAAGTACCTCCCCACAGCGAGCAAGAAGGGCACTTTGCAAGGCACAGACGCCTTAGCACTGAGGTGCTTAACTGCACTATTCATACAAAAAATGCTGCTGATCCTGATCAACATGCATGGTGCTAACACCACCTTACCTGACTATTACTATAACATTACCTTTTTCTATGATATAAATTATTTTTCCTTTTAATACTTGTAACCTTATTTTTGTTGTGTGTAATCTATGTATGTAACGTGCTTCAATAATTACAGGAGGATTTAAAACCTATGCCTTATTCTTAATAATCTGTTCCTGGGTAGATAAAGATTTTACTTACTTATTACCTGCCAGTCTCACGTGTCAGAGTCATGGCAGCAAACGCCGAGGATGTGCTTTGAGGGATGAGGAGGAGGAGGGTGACAGTGGACACGAGGGATGTCTTAACATGGACAGGATGAGGGAGTGCATGGTCTGCCCAGTTAGTGCATTGGTCAGACATGCTTTTGAGAAGTGTTAACTAGCACTGAAGAAAGGGTTCCTTTATGCCAGTGCACCCTTTATGCAGGGCTTCGTCTTTCATTAGCATGCAGAAACAGGTTGGAGAAATGACCTACCCACCACATAAATTCAATGTTTTCTAATTTTACTAACTGACAAAGTAATAGTGCCATGTCCATCGGCAATAGTAGTTGGCAGCATTTTAGGTGGTGCCTCTTCATCAGGGCAGATAGCAGTGAACTGTGTAAGTCTACCTTGCTTACAAACATAGTGTCACACTTCCAAAACAAATATACCTGAATGCCCATATTATTCACTAAAGGTAATGTTTATATTATAAATATTCACTATGGATGCCAAATCATTCTTGAAATAAAACTTCAAAACATATGGTATACCCATAGTACAGCAAAGTGGGCAGTTGTACTAGTACAACATAATCTCTTTAATAATACCCAGTTACCTTTGTGACATAACATTAAATTTGTTAAGCATACCTTATGTGGGGCTGAGGGACTTTTCTGCTCAGTACATATTTTTAGAAGCAATCTGCAATAATGATAGGTACTTACATTTTTGAAATGAAAATGAACTCAACCATCTCCTAATAGTATTTGAAACTTAAAGTTTTAAGAATCCCAGTATATTTCCTTCATAAACAAAACCATTAAATGCACAGGAAATATTTCCTTATTCAAAAGATCAATACCCTTGTGAAAGCTACTCATTTATACCTATTTCCATGAGTTTGACAATGTTCATAGGTCCTGAGAATGCTGTCAGTTTAATAATTATAAACATATTCCTGGCAGAAAAGCTTGCACTTCATGGAAAAGTCAGAATCAAAATGTTACTGTTACCCCTGGTAAAGAGAACAAATCACATTTCCTAAATCTATGTATACATACCAATAGTTGTTACCTTATAGACTCAAGCTATTTTAGGGACTGACATATACTTGACCATCCAGCTCCCATGTCCCTGTAGAATATACTTACGTTTATTTACTTGCTTGTTTGATTTGGTAGTGCTCCCCATGTTTTTCTTTTCACAGGGTGACCAGTTGGTTATGTCCCACTTTCATTAGCATGCACTCAGCCAGTCCAATAGTGCTTAGATGCTAACAACTTTGTCCAGCACTATTTGTGGCTTTAAACATGCCACTTACCACATTAGTACTGAGCTGGGAGAAACCACACTGAGGACAAGCTGTGGCTTGAAAGTAGTAAGTAGGAGAAATAACATGGGAGCTGCCACCAGCAAAACTGGAGACAGATACAACTAATGAGACACAGTACCTGTAAGCTGCTTCTATGTTTATTTTATTAAAATGCTCAGTGCCTGTTCCAAAAGCTCAAGACACTGATCGGTTTGCAGAGTACCACAAAAGCAACAGCAGGATGCTACTATGGTACAGCAGTGCCCCTCCACCGATGATGCCATTAGTGGGGGACTGCTGTGCCACAGCAGCATCCTGTCATTGCTTTTATTGTACGCTGCAAACTGATCAGATCCCTTGAGCTTTGGAATTTGCACTGAGCATTTTAATGAACCAAACACAAAAGCATCTCTAGTTTTGCTGTTGCTGGCTCCTATGTTATTTCTTTTTCACTTGTCACGCTATCTACCTCTTATCAGGCAAAGCCAGGTTTGCGTGACACAAAGCCTGTTAGCATCGTGATAACTGTTTGAACAGCAAGCCTAAAGTAAATAAAAAGCATTTATTTGCAAACTTTTAACATTAAATGGTGTCCTTCATACTACTGAAAGGGATCTTTCATGTAATAACCAGTGATGGCTTTATGGCTATAGTGATGGTATATTATAGTGGCATGGTAGCACCACTATAGTTAGGACTGAGTAGGCTGTTTAATGTTAAACCCTAAGTTTGCACTTTAATAACTTTGCTGCCATTCAACAGATTTGCACAAAGGTTTACATGTGTGATCTGGGGGCCAAAGTATCGATGTACCAAGTTTCGTTCTGGTCAGATGTGCAGATTCTGAGATCCATATATGGTGGAAGATGGCCGCTATGCTGGGCGAGCCAGTAGCAGCAACAGAGAGCGCCTCCAGTGATGCTTGATTTTTTGTATTGTAAAGTGATTTTAGAGTGTTTTTTAGTGAACTTTTAACTTTATGTTCAGTGGAGAGGTTTAGTTAGAGAGGGACTGATAGTAAGTTAAATAGAAGGCTGAGCATCGTTGGTAGCAGAGCGTACACCTGAGTGTACACAAGGGCTGCTGGCTCAGCCCTGAGGATGCCCAACCCACAGGGTGCTAGGGGAGATGATTTGCTACAGGCCCTCCCTTTTTAACTAAGTAATTAAGTAGCTGGGATTAAGAGGAGTAGCTACACATTATACTTGTATATATAGTCATCTTCGTTGTCCAACTGGGATTGCTCATAATCAAGGATTGTGCTGTGAAGACGTTGTGGATTCTGCAGGATGTAGAAGATCAGGTGCTGGAGAAGATTTCCTAAGTGGTGCTGGAGGAGAGGCCAGCCAGAACGACTGTGCCTTGCTGAAGTGTCCAGTTGGGGTGAGAGACCAGCTGGGCCAAGGAAGGAAGTGAACCATCCCTTCCTCTCTGTCGGACCAGCTTGAGGTAGTGGACATTAGGGCTGTGTCGATAAAAGAAATCAAGAGAGAACAACATCTGTCTGGGGCCCCTGAATATTGGTTCAGGTAGGTGGGAACTTTGGCCCAGACAGAGGAGATGTCTCTGCCATTGTCGGAGGGCAACGATGGGGTTCCGCTCCTCAGGCTAAATGGGGGTTCACTGAAGGGGTGGACTGGCCAGGTTCCACCAAAGTGAAGATCCGGGGTTCTTCACCTAAAAAGAGGGGAGCCATACCAGAGATTGGAAGATCAATGGATAAACTGCTGGGAATTTTGAAAGAGAACTTGGCCTAGCACATAGGAGGAACATCAGGGGAAGCAGCTTACCTTTCTTGGGTAAAGTTATAGAAAGTTATCACTCTGCAGCTGGATGATCATTTATCCATCTACAATACTGTATCTATGACCTTCTCCAGTCAGGTTTCTGAAAAGGCATGGCACTGAGACGGCCCTGGTATGGGTACTAAATGATCTCCTGATGGCTAGAGATCAGACAGCCCATTCCATCTTGGTTCTCCTTGATCTCTCAGCAGCATTTGACACTGCAGACCATGGGTTGTTGCTCGAGTGACTGCATTTTTCTGTGGACTGAGGGGGTGGTCTTCAGCTGGTTTCAATCTTTCCTTGAGGGCAGATCTCAGACAGTGGTGTTGAGAATTTATTCCTTCGCCTTGCCGTTTGCCCTGTGGGTACCAGGGCCCAGTGCTATATCCTATGTTGTTTGCAGTGTATATGCTACCATTGGGGACATTATAAGATGGTACAAATTGAGTTTTCATTGCTATGCAGATGATTCTCAACTGTACATGTCCTTTGTGTCTGACCAGGAGTTAGATACTGTCTTGGTGATTAACAACTGCCTAACAGAGATACAAGACTGGATGAGTGCTAGTTGGCTGAGGTTAAACCTGGAAAAAAATGAGATATTGGCTGTGGACCCTGATCATAGGATGGCCGGGACTATGGAGGGAAACCCTCTTGTGTACGTCTTGGAGGGTCCCACTAAATGCCTCAGGTCAGGTGCGGAACCTAGGAAATGATATTTGACAAAGGCCTGACCCTGAAGGCTCAGGTGTCGGCTGTTGTTAAGTCTTCCTTTACCATCTAAGGAATATAGCCAGGGTAAAACACCTGGTACAATCTGAAGATCTGCCCACCTTGGTTCACGCCTTTGTCACCACTGCCTTGATTACTGCAATACCCTCTACCTATGGCTACTGGGGTGGATAGCCACCGATTGTAGCTGGTGCAGAATGCGATGCTAGGTTGTTAACTGTAACCTCTAGATCCAGTCACATAACACCTGTGCTGTGTGAACTGCACTGACTGCTTGTTACAGTGGTGGATCACCTTCAAGGTCGCATTGCTGACCTATAAAGCCCTACATGACCAGGGAGCCCAGTACCTGCAAGACCTCCTGTCTCCCTACTGCCCCTACCTCACTCCAATCCTCCAATGAGGGATTGCTGGAGATTCCCAGGTATGGCTTAAAACATCTGGTGGAAGATCATTTGCCTTTATGGCCTCTACCCTGTGGAATTCTCTGCCTCGTCAGATACGAGATAGCCTGACCATGGAGGGATTTAAAAGTGCCCTCAAGGCATATTTGTTCCGACAAGCTTTTGATGGAACTTAGGAATGCTGACCAGGAACCCTTGAAGTCTGATTTTAGACCAATTTATTGTATTATTGTGTTTTAATATATTTGTATGCTGCTATAAAATAGTGTGTTTTTAGGAAAAATCTGGGATTTTGCTTTTTTTTATTACTTAGCACTCAGACGGTATGGAATTTTGGTCTGAAATTTTCAGGGTAGAAAAGGTTGCCCCAGAACAATGCTATTCATTGGTTTTGTGAAAAAATATTAATCCATTCCCAAATTACAAGGATTTGAAATTCTGGTTCTGAGCATGATCAGTAGGGTCTTTTTGAATAGATGTTTAATAGCCTACAGAGCATGCTCCAGAACCAACATTCTAATCCTTATAATTTGGGAAGAGATTCATATTTTTCATCAAATCAATAGAAGGTGCCATTCTGGGGCATGCCCTCACTTCCTGGAAATTTTCAGGACCAAAATTCCAAACCATCTGGGCTGTATACCCCACCGATACCCCACCAACATTGCAAACCTCCTCAACACCACCTTTACAGACCTTAGCCCTATCCTCCCCAGTAACTTCTTTGATCAGCCACCCCCATCCTACCCCTGCCCTCCATCGCCCTTTGCTTCCACCTTCGTAGGGTTACTGCCAGGAAGCCAGACTGCACCTGAACCGTGCACTAAAGGCAACAGTCCCAGTGACATCTCCCTGATCACAAAATTCTCCGGTTGGTCCTGGATCAAGTCCTCACCCCACTCACCTGCCTTCTTAACAAATCCTCTGCCTGGGACATTCCCTCCTCATGGAAAACTGCAACGGTTACTCCAATCCATAAAGGGGTGACAGGTCCTTAGCTGGGAACTATCGACCGATCTCCATTCTCCCACCCTTTCCAAGGCGCTGGAAAAACTAGTTGCTGCACAAATAACTGAATACCTGACCAAATACAACATACTCTGCCCTGAACAGCACGGCTTCGCGCAGGACACAGTACTAGCACTGCTCTTATTGAATTCTTCCTTCCTTCACTCCTCACGGATACTGGCTCCCTGGCATGGGCCGTGTTCCTTGACCCATCAAAGGCCTTTGACACGGTCTCCCACCCCTGCTACTGGAAGCCCTCTGTCACACTGGTTTTGCCTCTGGACCACTTGCCTGGTGCTCCAGCTACCTTTCCGCCCGCTCCCAACGAGTCAAAATTGGTGGGACTCTTTCTGACCACGTTCGATCCTCAGGGTTCCACAGGGCTCCATCCTGGGGCCCTTCTCTTCTCGCTATACCTTAACACCCTGCACGTCGTGCCCTGGGAAAATCTGCTGCTGCACGCAGATGATACCGTCCTCTTTGCCACTGACCATAACCCCACTCCTCCAGGTCTCCCTACAAAGGGCATATGATGGCGCTGAAACTTGGCTTAAGAGCATAGATTGGTCATAAACCTTAAAAATCTAAAACCATGCTCTTCGCCCACCCTCAAAACAAATCATCCAACTCCTCTCCGTATCTCTCCAGCTCTAAACTACAACTGGAGCAAGTCCAATCCTATAAGTATCTGGGATCTTATTTGACTCAGCCCTCCTACCATACCCACATCGGCACTTTCGCTTCTGTAACCAATATCCGACTCGGCATCCTGTACCGCTACAAAACTGTCTCCCCGACGCCCGGCTTGCGAGTTACATCCTCCATACTATCCCTGGTGGACTATGGGCTACCTGTCTATGGTGCTGCCAACATGACTGACCTCAACAAAATCTGCCTCCTCCTAAATAAGGCTTGCAGGCTAATCTCTGGGGCCCTAGGCTCACTCATACCTGCCAACTCTATGACCTTGCAACAATGCTTGACCTCGACGAACGCCTGCTTTACCAAGCGTGCCTCATTTAAAAAACCCTACTAGGACTTTCTCCTCCCGAGCTGACTTCCTCCCTCCTCCCAGCACAGCCCTATTCAGCACCCGGACCTCCTGTAAAGCCACCTTCCTGGTTCCTCGTGCTAGGACCTCACTTGGACAGAGATCTTTCTGCCATAGAGCCCTGCTTGGTACAACACTCTTCCTTGGGCCATCACTGAAATCCCCACCATCTCCACTTTCAAAATGCCCTCAAAGCGAGCTATTCAGCAAGCGCTGCTGCTCCTGTGCCTAACAGATGCTCAAACCCCTCTTCACTGACAATGCCCTCTGGGCGCTCCATCCCCTCACTTCCTATTTCTAACAACTTCACTACTGCCACGATTCCCGCTGCCTACTGTATCACTACTGTCTAGAACGAACCACGTTGCATCCTTATGCTGCTTATGCTTACTTATTTACTACCCTGTTCCATACGGATCATACATCCGTTCTGTACTACCCCTGTCTCAGGCCCTATGCTTCTTGTAATCTGTTATCATATGACTGGTGTGACTGCTTTATCGATTTACCTGTACTGTTCCTGTCTCATGCCTTCACGCTCCTTGTAATCTGACACAGTAGACCTGTTTGGCTGTTATCACACTTCCATGACATACCGCTATGCTGCTAAACCCTGTTATTCTCCTGTTGTCAATAATACCATATTTTGCTCTGTATTACACTACCAATGTTTGCTGTAACCATGTGCCATTTATCCATGTCTGTTTATACTCATGCTCTTCTTTTGTATGTACCCTGCTTTCTGTATTATCTGTATTATCTACCATTGTTGATGAGGTACCTTTGAAATGAGCCCTGGCTCAAAGGTTGTAAACTGATTGCATTATAAATAAATAAATAAAAGTATATATATTATGGTGGTGTGGTAGTGCCATTATAATTAGAGTTGAGTAGGTTGTTTAATGTTAAACCCCTAAGTTTGCACTTTAATAGCTTTGCCCCATTTAACAGATTTGAACAAAATTTTGCATGTGTGATCTGGGGCAAAGTCCCTTGACATGATCAAGTTTAGTTCCAGTTGGATGTGTGGATTATGAGATCCATATAGTGCATCTTTAGGAAAATTGTTTTTATTTGCTGTTTCTTTGTTATCATCTAGCACCCAGACAGTTGTGAATTTTGGTCTGAAATTTTCAGGGTAGAAAGGGCTTGCCCCAGAATGATGCCTGTCATTGGCTTTGTAAAAAATATTCATCTGTTCACAAGTTACAAGGATCTGAAATTTCAGTTCTGAGTATACTCAGTAAGTAGAGTATTTGGCATAGATGTTTGATGCCCTACAGACCATGCTCAGAACTGAAATTTCAAATCCTTATAACTTGGGAATGGATGAATATTTTTTCACCAAACTAATGAAAGGCACCATTCTAGGGCAAGTCCTTTCTGCTTTACAAATTTCAGACAAAATTACAAACCATCTGGGCTGTAGACGATGACACAAAACAGCAAAACCTCATCTTTTTCAAAAATACTAAATGATACTTAAAAACCACCTGAACCTCAGCTAAATGGGACTTGTTCAGCCAGGTTCTGCTGTTTGTTTTTAAAAACTTGCCAGAAATACCTTTCTGGGCACTCCAAAATCCAGGATGCACAGCTTAGTGAAAGAAGTTCTTCAACCACATTCTCACATGAGAATGTGGGTCTTTCTTGAATGCTGCAGCAAAAGCTGGAAGACATGCTGTGGGCTGCAGTGAGAGAAATGAGCTGCAGATGCCCTCTTCTGTTTCTCTGTCTCTGCTCTCTCGCTCTGTCTGTGTGTGTATTTGTCTGTCTGTCTGTCTGTCTGTCTGTCTATCTATCTATCTATCTATCTATCTATCTATCTATCTATCTATCATCTATTAAGCAGACCAGGTGTCTACCCCAGTATTGCTTCTTTCTCCCCCCCTCCACTCCAGGTCACTCGCCTACTGTTCTGAATGTTTACTTTGTAATACCCTTGGTACTGCTTCTCTGCACCCCTCCTCCAGGTTGCCCACCCCCGTAGCCCAACACAGGATTGCCCAATCCCCAGTGTCAGAATCTTAGCTATAATAAAGAAAGCATCCCTCAATGTTTTTGTTACCTTTTTAAACCTGTGGAAAAGAAAACAGTCTCGCTGATCTCACCCTGTCTCCGACCTCCCACTCAGCGCTCACCAACCCACACCTTCGCCACACTCACTCACCCACACCCTCACCCACCTGAACATGTCCCATGGCATAGATTCACTCTCCGATCAAAGACACGTCTTGCTGTTGGAACCAACGACTGCAATGTGAGGAACTAAGGTAAGTGCAGTTCAATGTATTTCAATGGGGTTTGAAATTTGATGCATAACTTGTCATTTTGCATATTCCACCTAATTTTTAACATGGCCTTTTTGGACCACACCTCATGACCAGTGTTGGTAGAATTAGGCAAATCAGGCCAGAAAGGTGATATCACAGTGGCTTGGCAAAATCACATTTTGAGCCAAATTTGAAAATTTTCACTACCATAGTTCATGAGGTGGGTCATAAGAAGGTATTGAAAATATAGGTCAAAATATGTAACAATGAGAAAGTTATGATTGTACATTGAAGTTTTTCTATGCTCGGAGGATTTTCATTGGGGACTACCAATTTCATGGCATTCAGCAAATTTGCAAATTTCATGGTAATCGTGAAATCCATAACCCCATGAAATAACTACAGCTTTAATCATGGCCCTTTGTTCTGGAGCACCCTTTCCTCTGAAAAATACCTCCCACTTGTAGCTTATTCACCCTGTGAGGTATTTAAAAGTCTTGATCATATCCCCTCTCCAGGGTGTACATGTTTAATTCCTTTAGTCTCTCCTCATAGGACATGTGATGTAGACCCTGTACCATCTTGGTAGCCCTCTTTGGATGGCCTCCATCCTGTCTGAGTCCTTTCTGAGATGTGGCATCCAAAACTGGACACAGTACTCCAGGTGGGATCTTACTAAAGACCTATATAGCGGCAACACCACTTCCTTCTTCCTGCTGGTGACTCCTATGGTACCCTACTGGTCACTCTCACCTCCTCAGAATGAACTCCATTTACCACCACCCTCTGCCTCCTGTCCCTAACCAGTTTCTTACCCAGGTTACCTCCTTATTGCCCACTCCCATGCTACTCAACTTGTTTACCAGCCGCCCTAAGTGGAGCGGTGTCAAAGGCCTTGCTGAAATCCAAGTAGGCCATGTCCATCCCCGATCCAACACCCTGATTACCCAGTCAGAAAAATCTATCAGATTTGTTTGTCATGACCTCCTCCGTAAAGCCTTGGTGCCTTGAGTCTAATAATCCATTGGATTCCAGGTGTTCCATGATCAAGGCCCCTGGAATTCTGCGGTTCAGTGGTTGTGGAATTTGCTGCAGAATTTGCATCATGCCACAGAATATATATACAGTGCCACAGAATTCATTGTTTTTGGTGAATTTTCATATAAATATACTGTATTTCCATAGTGTCAGACTTTCTTTCCCACCTTGTTTACCCTGAAGCCCTCCTCTATGCTCAGAATATGATGTCATCGATGACATCACATCATATTAGTAATGACAGGACTGCATTCAGCCAGAGAAATGAATAAATCATGCATGAAATCAGAAAATGCTGCTGCAGAGTCAAGGAGCCCTGCCACAGAAATCAGAAAATTCTGCCACAGAACACCAGGGCCCTGTCCATGATTCTTTCCTTCAATAGTGTTTCCTTCAGTTTCCCTACTGCAGAGGTCATGCTGACAGGCCTGTAATTTCCAGCCTCCTCCTTGCTCCCATTTTTGTGAAGTGGGACTATGTCCACCCTTCTCTAATCCCCCAGGACCATGCAAGTTTCAGTGAACTGTTAAACAAGTCTGTTAGGGGTGCAGCTAGCACCTCCATGAGTTCCTTAATGCTCTTGGATCAGGGGTTGATCTTAACATTCCTTTACTAGCCCAGGTACTAGTGCAGATTGCGCGAGGCTAGTGCAGGATCTCTGTCACTTGCCCAGTTGGGTTAGTTCAATTCCTCCAGTGAGCTCCAGTTCCACTCTCTGCCTGTTGTGCTCTGTGGCACTCATGCTGTCGTAAAGAGAACAAGTTTGTGTCAGATCCACCACGGTTGCATAATGAAGTTTGTGAAGAAATGGGCAGACTAGGATGGCCCCTGTGGTCCTTACCTAGTGTAAAATTCTATATTTATGAGGGTAATGTAGTCAGTTGCTTTGGAAAATATGGAATGTTAATACACCAAGAGCTATCTTTTCTGTGTCATATTGTCAATTCTGATGGTAAATTCTGTTTAAATTCCACCAAGACTAGATGTAATTAAATATGTTGTTACAAAACAAGGGCACTTAACATCAACTGCTGAAAGCCAGGAGATTAGCTGGGATAAATAATGGTGTGCTATAGACTCATATTTAGTCCACTGTGTGATCCCTAACATTGTACTGCTAGGTGCAAGATCTTAAGAGACGTTAATCACACCTGGGCATCCGGAACAATGGCAAACATTAAAAGAAATTAACATGCTCAATTATTCCAGAGAACACTAGCACTGCTATGAAATCCTTCTCTGCACCTAATGCCCCTTGACAAATTACCTAGGTCTTGTATGATTGAAGCCTCCCAACCCCACCACCTACAACCAAGTATACACTACCACTGCAATGATGCTGGACCACACATAACTGAAACATAGAAAGGTGACAGCAGAAGGTGACTAGGGTCCATCTAGTACCCCATTTTTGTTTCTGTGGCATTTGCTGAAAGAGAAGCTAACATCAGCAAAATAATGCATTTTTCTTGCCCTCCTGTGGGCTAACAGCACCCTGGCTAGATCATTTCAGTGAAGTCTTGTGCTTTTCTTGGGTGCAAGGAGGGGTGGGGTGGGCTACAGGACTGAGTGTGGAGGCAACCAAGTGAAGCAACAAATTATGATAGCAGGTACCATGAGGCTAAATATTCAGTTCCTAATAAGTACAACACACCTGTCACCCTCACCATGCTGTAGACATGGTTTAAAGTAATTATAAAAAGGATCTCAAAGTGCTGCAATATGAATGGCTGTTATGCCCCCAGCAACCTTAAATTAATCCCCATTACAATGTCATGTACAACCTGATCGCAATGGCATATTCTTCCTGTCAACATTCCATCTTACATACTAACATACATACTAAAACGCCAGCAGAATAGGCCTAATGGTCTCTCGAGTCTGCTCGATTTTCAGCACCCACACTGAGGGCTGATTTTGGTGTCTGCCCTCCCTTTAGGTTATACCATCCCCAGTCCCAGATGTTCCACCTGTATTGGGCCTGGTCAGATTTACCCTCTCCTGTACCTGTCCCATCCCTCTTAAACCCATCCACAGTCTCCACCTCTACCAGCTCCCTGGGCAGTGCATCTTGTAGCACTGTTTAATTTCTGGAATGTTGCATTCTGGTTTTGAACCATCATTACGTAACTGTTGGAAGAAGAAATATTTAAATAACACTTTCCTCTAAATTAGAAAACTTTCAAAAAGTATACTTGTAATAGTTTATTTTGAAATATTTTATAATAGCAGCACAGCATGACCAGGGGTTAGATTTACCATAAGTTTATAAACCGCTTGTGCAATATGGCACTCGGCCACACCTCATGCAACGTTACACCCCAAGTGGGTGACTAGCAGGCTGTTAATGTAACCCTTGGTCATGTCTTAGTGCTATTATCAAATCAATAAGCTTCATTTATAACACTATAAACTGTGCACTATTTCATCCAGCTCTAAACAGTTTACATGCTAGATGCATGAAATAATGGGTGTCAGATTATAGTTGGTTAGAAGTAAAACAGGGCAGTAACGGGGCTGTGGAACACTCTATAGAGGCCATGGGCATGCCAGGGAATCCTGTGCTAATGAGGCCAGACAAAATGGATACTGACATAGTGCACAGTTCATTATATTATAACAAAAACAAAATGCCAAGAAGCTCACAAGGTTGGGCTATAAAGTACAGGGTATCTTGCAAGTACAGGGACTTAAAGCTGTCCAAATCAACTTGGTTAACAATCAGTAGAGATAATTCCCTTCTTAGAGTTGAGACACACAAAAATGAAATGTCTAGAATAACCAAATGTCATACACAGTACTGCTGTTTCACATTTCAGTCACAAAGGCACTACTTGTGGCATATTCTTTATTGGACCATTTTTATGAATGGAAGCCATGTGGTCTTGTATACACTCCATTACTAATTTTATCACCATGCTGAGTTGTTTTTAACCCTCTTCCTAGTACTTTGGTCACAATACATGTTACATTTAAAATAATGATGCCCCATTCATTAAAAAATAAAAAAAGGTTAAAATCCCAAATAGTGGTTCGTGGGTGATTCCTTGAGTGGGACATAAAATTATACAGTTCGGTTCTGTATTGCACTCCCCTTGTTCCCAGTTCAGTTTTTCCCATCGAAATAAATATACAGACTCTGGTGCAAGAGGAAGGAACACTATATATTTTTTAATAGAAGCTCAATTCTGATCTGAAACCAAGGGTTGCTGGGCAGCCGTTATGATACACAATAGCGGTCCCACAAAGGCATGCAGTCCTAAGTAGCATGCGGTAGCAAATTAAGATAAAAATAGAGAAATAATTTGTTGTTGTGCCCCTGTCTACTGCTATTGTGTTTTACATAACATTAATGGAAACAGTGCTGGCCAAATGTTAAAAAAACAGCTCTGTAAAATAATCCTCCAGCCTATCTTGATCGGTTTCAGGTTCAATTCCAGCACCAGTCATAACCTGCAATAAAGTAGTAATCTGAGCTGTGACCCTGTTAGACTTCAGATACTAAGAAGTATCACGCCACTAAGTCCTGTACTTGCAAAATGAATAAAAATGCATCTGAAGTAATAAAATCAAGTACTTACCTGAGGTTTGCAAATTTCAGGGCGGCGTTTTACCAGACCATTTTATGAATAGAAACCACGTGGTCCTGCACACCTTCGTGACTGATTTTTTAAAATCACCATGCCGAGTTCTTTTAGCCCTCTTCCTAGGACAGTGGTCAAAATAGATATTAAAATTCAAATACCGATGCCCCATTCATTAAAAACAAAACAAAATGTGTTACAATCCCCAATACTCGATTGAGTGTGATTCCTTGGAGCGGGACATATAAAACATACCGTTCGGTTTCTGAATTACACTCCCTTCTTCCTGCAGCTGTTTTTTTCCATGTGAATAACTATACACACTTGACCTGGTGCAAGATGAAGGAAAATTATATATATATATTAGCCAAGCTTGATTCCAATCTGGAGACAGAGAGCTGCTGAGGCGTTATGACAGACAAAAGCATTCCCACAAAGACATGCAGTCCCAAGTACCATGCCCCCATCTAATGTTGTTACATTTCATATCCTTATGAATTAAAGCAGCACAGAGCAAATGTTGAAAAAATGCAGCTCTGTGATATAATCCTTCAGTCTATCTCGATCGGTGTCAGCTTTAATTCCCAACACCAGCCATAACCTGCGATAAAGAATGGGGATTATTTCACAGATCTGCTTTTGTAACATTTGCTCACTGCTATTTCAGTTCATAAGTCTTGTAAAACACAACAGGATTACTTGAGGACCCACAAAAGAAAGGAGCACGTCAATTTGCTCCTGTCATTTCACTCTCGACAACTGGCTCCTGCGACTCACTTCGTGACAGTTGACTGCTGAAATAACCCACCCCTGACAGTTCGCTCCCTACAGACAGCCAGTCGTCATGGAGTGAATTTCACACTGCTTCTTGTCAGTTGTGGTAGGCTAAAAGGCTGCATGGTGCTAGGCAAGATTCTGATTGAATAAAGTAGGGTTGAAAGAAAGTCAGAAGTCAGGAGGTATGGTAACATTCGTTTGGGAGGTTGTTCCTTTGGGCAGTTAAAATGTATTAAATGATTTTCAGAGGCTAGCAGTTTAGAAGGCTGACCACAGTACATACCGAGCATTGCTAATGGAGTATTTACTGAAGCTGTCTCAGTCACCTCCGAGGTCGCCATTTCCAGGTACATAGTTTAACTTCCAAACTTTAGAAGTGCAAGAAAAGGGTTCTGATTGCAAAACAGGTCCGTTTCGTTAGGCAACTTTCAATACTAAGCAATGGCAATGCAGTTTTAAGCAGGGACTGGCTTTTAAATGATTTTTAAATTTTAAACTGGGTTGAGCTATGGGCTGCTACCCTCCATGCGCTAGTATGCCACCCATGGCGTGCCAGGCGTATCGGTAGCTATGCCCTTGCTGTTAAGGGAGGGACAGAAATGGCAGGGATGCAGAAATGTACAAAAAAAACACCCAAAAAAAAAAATGCCCACTGTGATATAGTGCAGTGCTGCAGTCCATAGGGACAACATGGGCAGATTGTTTCTTGGGGAGGTCAGGTGGAGGAAAAACAGTTCCACGGATGGAAAACATGATGCCAGCCCTTTTCTACATGCAAAACGTCTGCAGGGGCTCTGCCCATGCAATCATAAACATAGCGGTCAAAAGGACGGAAGTTTCAGCATGAATGAGCTGCATGTGACAAAAACCACCGGAGCAGCATACCTCAACTGTCCCCATTTTACCCCTAAAATTGCTGTTTCCCTCATTAAAAGTAACCCCAAAAGAATGTGATACAAATTCAGACTTTAAAGTGGAAAGTCATGATTTTTCTAGGATGCTAAATTAAAATAAACCTTGTAGAAGCAAACACAGTGTTCTGTGCATCCATGCTTGAACAGGTGTCCCTTCATTTGAGTGAAGGTTGAGAGTCAATGCTTGTTGTTTGATTCATTAAGCAGTTATGCACAACAGTAAATCCTTTCCTATCTCCTGTAAAAACGTAATAGAAATCCAATGAATTGCTACTCTTTTAATTTAGTTGTAAAATATGGTTCAGATGCTCTCCTAAAATCTCTGGAAAGGCCCCATGGTTGCTTCAAGGCTTAGTCACGGAACTGAAGTTTCACGATCGAGCAAATGGGATTGCTTTTGCAGCATAAAGCTGTAACAGACCTGTGTTGGTTGTGGCCCACATCTTTACCAATGACATCTCTCTCTGCACACTTTTCTCTCTCATTACATAAAAAGCTAATCTTGCGCCACAGAAACAAACTATTAGTAGTGCATGTGACGACCCTTGTAAGGGTGACTATGGATTTATGTGATCTATAACTTGCATGCTAGGCTTCATAGTAAAACTAAAACTCCACAGCTCCACAGTCCACCTGCTGCTCGCGATTGGCTGCTGCCTTGCAGATCCCACCTCCTGGTGCCATGATACAAACCCTCTCTGGGACGCCTTGATCGGTGGAGGGTGAGGAGAGTGGCTCGGTGTAGGAATGCATACAGGCTGAGAGCATCTCATATCATCATGGCAGTATGGGCAGCAGAAGCTTGGATGGCTCTTGCACCACAAGCTCTCCCGCCGAGCTCCGGGACAGCTGCGGTGCTCCACATGCCGGCCAGAGAGGAGAGCTGCCTGTCAGTGGGAGCTCCAGCACCGCAGAAGACTGCACAAGAGGTGAGTGACACTATTAATTTAGGCTGCTGTGTCTGGGATAGAGGAAGCTTACTAGGAATGGAGGATTGGCACTTGTGACTTGTATCGGTAGCTACGCCTTGCTGTTATGGGAGGGACAGAAATGGCAGGGATGCAGAAATGTACAAAAAAAACACCCACTGTGATATAGTGCAGTGCTGCGGTCCATAGGGACAACATGGGCGAATTGCTCTTGGGGAGGGTCAGGCAGAGGAAAACAGTTCCACGGACGGAAAACATGATGTCAGCCCTTTCTACATGTAAACGCCTGCAGGGCTCCGCCCATGCAGCCAAAAACCACCAGCATGAGAGCGGTCTGAGCAGTGAGACTGCAAAGAAGTAAAGCCAAAAAAAGGATCGTAAACTGACTGGGACCACAAAGGAGCCCTCCCCAGTCAAACTGAACAACACCCCAGCAGCAGCATTCAGGACACAGCACGGACAGAAAAGTGAGACCGCCAAACTGTACATAATTAAAGACAAGCAGCTCAGTAGTTAAGCCAAGACTAGTGATGGGGCAGCATTTGCACCATAACGTTGGGTATAAATAAATCAAGACAGACTGCTGAAGCTGAAATAAAGTTAGCTTAGCTAGTAATGCACTGCGACCTCATCTCCGCTGTTCCATTTGTACCTAGCTCTGTCCCTGTCACCCTGTGCTGTGGTCACTGTCTGAGAAGCTACTGAAGCAGCAGTGGTAGCAGATAATATGCACGAGTGTGAAAATGGGCTCCCCAAAGGAAAAATGTGACCAGAGCACCCCTCCCCAAACTGAGCAGTCAACACCCCACAGCATTCAGGAATCAGGACACGGTGTGGTCGGAACAGTAAGATGCCTTATCCCGACCCTGTCACCCTGTGGTCAGCATCATTCTTAGAAGCTGCTTCCAAAACTCTGAAGCAGCAGCTGCAGCAAATATGTGCCAGTGAGAAAATGGGCTCCTCTGTCCTACTGTAACAACTGTTCTCTATCTCCACAGCAGTAATGGTACAAAGACAGACCCCTGAGTCCACCCCCAGTAAAATAACATCACTAGATTCACCAGCATTCACACCAGGGTGCAGTCAAACAGTGAGAGACCACGGCACTAATCAAATAAGAGACTAACAGGCTACAGCCCAGGAACACAGGGAGGTTAAACCAGCATTCCAACCTCTGCTGTTCTTTTCAGCCTTGTCCCTGTGGGTGACTGTGATAGTGATGCAAGTGTGCTTGAGAGTGAGCCATACTCCCCTGACTCCACACAATCCAGCAACATTTAAGGATCGTTTGACTTTATATTAAAAACATTAAGACACTGACTTCACTGAGTTTTATATATATATATATATGTCATATTTTATTTCACAAACAAAGTTCACTTGTAATTTAGGCTTCTAATAAATTTAAGCACATGCTTGATACATTTTGATTTTATTTGTTTTTGTTTAACAAATCACTGTGAACCATACTGACTGCGGGCTAGCGAAACTTCTGTAGGCTAGTGCAACTCTGGTTCACTAGCCTGGCTGGCTAATGCAAAAAAAGTTAAGGTAGACCCTGTGTTGGATGCAACCTGTATGGCCCCATGGCTTTGTTCACCCTCAGATTAGCGCAGTGCTTTCCTGACCTCTCCTCAGAAAAGGGACTGGTGCCCATTTCACTCCCCAATCTCTCGCTCCTTATTTGTGGTCCCTCCTTTCTCCTCAACTGCAAATACTGAGCAGAAGTATTTCTTTAAGGTATTTGCCTTTTCTTGCTCCTCCTCAGTAGAGCTCTCCTGCCTCCTTTATTAACCCTGCAATCCCACCCTTGGTCTTCCTTTTCTCACTGATATACCTGAAAAATATTTTGTCCTCCTTTGATATTGTCTGGGCTATTTCTTCCTCAGCTTGCGCTTTGCACTCCTCACCACCTTGCCCGCCTTTCTCCGTTTTCCCAGATACACTTTGTCCACCTCTCTGAGTCTCCTTATACCTCCTGAATGCCACTGTTTTTCCCTTACCTTTTCTGCCACTTCTCAGAGAACCATAATCGCCTCCTCCTCCTTCTGATTTTGCTTATTTGCCTGACATACAAGTCTGTAGCCTTTACTATGCTCTTTTTATTCTGGCCCATTTTACCTCCACCCTATTCGACATCTCCCCACCAGCTCTTCTCAGATGCATTCCCTCATCTTTGTAAAGTAAGCCTTTTGAAATCCAGGACCACCGTACTGGTGCAGCTGGATTCCACTGTTGTTCTTATATTAAACCATACTGTGCAATGGTCACTGGCTCCCAGATGACTCCCAGTCTGACATCTGCCACACTGTCCCCATTTATAAGTACTAGGTCTAGTGTTGCTCTATCCCGAGTGGGTTCACTGACCACCTGCCTGAGGAATGCCCACTGCAGAGAGTCCAAGATGCCTCTGCTCCTAGCTGATGTTGCAGCAGGTAGGCTCCACTGTACATCTGGTCGATTAAAGTCCCCACCAGCACCACCTCCCCTTCTTAGCCATTTTGCTTATGTCTTCCAACATCTCTTTGTTTATGCCCTCTCCATTGTGTCAGAAGCCTGTGTATCACTCCCATGCAAACAGTGGTTCCATTTTCAGACTCATGGTTGACCCACAATACCTCAACCCCCCATCCTCCCTGTACTTCCATCATGACGTCTGATCCATTCAGGTACGGACACTCAAATCCTATTGAACAAACTCCCAGAATATTTGTCCTCCCTTGTTCACATCTCCACAGTTTTATTCCCTTAGGAAGTCCAACCTTATCCTCTTAGAGGTGCTCTAGACTCGTACCTCTTTGGTAAACATGCCATCCCTTGTGCCTCCCTGCTGCCTGGAATCAGCTTCAGTCTGTATTCAAATTTTCCAACCTAGTCTCTAGCACCTCCTTTAAAACCTTAGCCGCAACCACATTGAAAGAAATATGTTGCCACCCCTAGTCTTCTTTGACCACTGTCTCACAATCAATATCCCCATCCCTTGCTATTCCTCCTGAATACCTAATGTTTCTTTCCCCTCCTCATCTTCGCCACGCTGGCCCATTCATGCCTTGCTATCTGAACACTGTGTTCTCCTTTTTCCTGACCTCCATCGACTGTTCTTCTCCTCTCTCCTTCTCATACTCTTTTCTCTTTTATCTCATTTCATATGTACTCATTTCTATGTCCTTGAATGTTGCTATCCTTTCTTACTACAATGCAGTCAGTATGTTCTATTATCAAGTTGTACATGTGCTACATTTTTGTGTGTGTACTTTGTTTGTATATATCTTATACTTTATCCTTGGAATTCAACTGGTTTGACTTGTCTGTATATTTAACTGTTACATGTCCACAGGACCTCCTTGTGAATAAGCTTGCTCAATGGAGTTATTCCTGCAATAAACTTCAACGTGCAAACATGCAGTGTTGTTTTCCTTAACATAAAGCACCACTCCCCACCTTTCCTTCTACTTTGTCCTTTCTAAACATTGTATGACCAATTTCCAGTCATGGTTGTTTGTGCACTGTGTTTTGGTGATGGCCTCAATATCCAGGCCTGCCTCAGCCATTGTGGCAACCTGGTCTGGTATCTTATTTCCCAGACTTCTAGCATTGGCACACATGGCTGTCCAGATTTTGTTAGTTCTATTCTTGTCTCTCCTCATGTTGTCTAGTTGTTCACCCTTCTTCTCCTTTGCATACTGTCTGCTTCTTTCCCCTTCCTCCCATACTGATCCCATGCACCTTGGTTGTCCTTCATTTTGGTGGGAACCCTTTCCTCCCAGAAATTCTCTACCCTCCACCACAGCCTGAAGTGGGCAGTTTCTGTCACCCTTTGCCTTCAGCCACCCTCTTGGCTGATTTAAATGTCCATCAAGTAACAAACTGTCTTCTGAGGGCTGCTTTCCTGGATGGATGCAGGCCTTCCCTGGCACAAGCTGTCATCCTCCAGGTGGAGCCCCAGTCCCCAATGTGCCATATCCTCTTCTCTGCACCATTCCTTCAACCATAAGTTGGAGGCCTTAGTGTGGAGAGTCCTCTCCTTCCCCATGTTGTAGACAGACAGCACTTCCATAAAGGCTAGAGTGCATGCTATCTGCCTAGGACACATCACCAGCTCTCTAAACTGCTCCTGCACTGCCCCTGTCCTTTCCAGAGCTAGGTCATTCATCCCCAGGTGGACAATGACATTCAGCTCCCCTTCCTTCCTTCCTATAGCCCTCATGATCCGCTGGATACAATGTCCATCCCTCCAAGCCAATGCGCCAGGTAGGCACTTAACCTCCTCTCTACCTCTTTTCCAACCCTCAACTCTGTCCCCTGACTATAGAGTCCTCCACCAGAAGTTGCTTCCTCTTTCTCTGGGAGTCTCCTTCCCTCTCCTGGGACTCCCTTTGTTGTTCCCATATCCTCTCCATCCACTACCTTGGGTACCCCTTCATGGCAGTCCCGCTCTGCCAGAATGACATAGGATTTTCTTAGTGGCACTGGATGAGGATTGTGTCCATTACCTGTTTCCCCAGACTTTCCCAATCCTACCACCTCCACCCTCCTTAAGCCCACCTTAGTCCACCTGCTCCTTCCTTCTGGCTAGCTTTGAGGTAGTGGTGTCTGGCTAGGTTGTCCCTGGGCAGGAGAGATCATCCTGACTCCTTGCCAATGCAACTTTGAGCCTTGTGACATTCTCCTGACTCTCTGCCAGTGCTGCTTGGAGCCTTGAGACCTGTTCCCCCACCCAAAGAGGTGCACACAGATGGGACAGCACTGCAGTCTCCTTGTAGACTGCCACCCCACAACCACTGTGTTGTACCACTCCCCATTCCTTTCCCTGTTCTTCTTGTCCTTCCCTTTTTTGTCCTAGACCCAGCTGAGCTATCCTACTACCACCCAGTAACCATATGCCCTTAAACCCTGATGCTCACTAATATCTAGTAGGCATTTTACAACAAGTCCCTTCACCCTACTATATCTAGCAACTATTTAACAGTAGCCATCCGAACCTTGAATCACCCAGGTACCTAGCAACAGTTTACCTACAATTCCTACTACCCAGAAACACACTAAAACCTTGTATCAATTAAGAACAAAAACACCATACTAAAGACAAGGAAAAACAACAGAAAGCCCCTAAGCCCACTGACACACTTAGCTGGCCTCCCAAGCACAGCCACCCTATAATGCATCCCCAACAGGCTTACCTGGGTAGGGGTCCCTTGGGTCCCAGGGGGAGCAGAGTGACTGGCAACTTGTTGACTCATTGAGCTGACTCGTGGGCAGACCTGATGTCCTTTGTGCATTGGTCCTTTGTGCAGGGGCTGCTTGATGGCCTAGTCCTTAAGAAAGCTCTGCCCACTTCCTGGTTCCAAGGTAGCACCTGGGAGTGGCTATCAATGGGCAGAGATGTTTGGCTGGAATCTGATTGGCTCCTTTCAGGAGCCTCACAAGAGCTTCCAGGATCCACTCTTCCCAATTTGTCTTGCAGACCTACACTTCTAATAATGTGTCTGTCTACTTACCCCCTAGTCAGAAATGTTCTTCCAGAAAGTTCTAGTTGCCTTAGTCAGCTGCCTCCTTGCTCTGCTAGCAGGATTGCTCTCCGCCAAAAGCTAACTAGAGGAAAGCCTAAATGCAGACACCAGGTTGCTTCACTTCTGCCTAAGCCACACCCCCAATTTACAGCTCTCCTCCTGACCCAGCTAACTGCAAAGATGATTATTAGTCCCTTCCCCAACTCAGACTTGCACACGAACTCTTGTGTTTTTTGTTACCCTAACTGAAGGTTACAATTTACCTTGTAGACTCTACACTTCTAATAAAGTATCTGTCTACTTACCCTCTTACCCCTAGTCAGAAATATTCTAGCTGAAAAGTTCTAGCTGCCTTAGTCAGCTGCATCCTTGCTCTGATAGCAAGATTGCTCTAGATCCCACTGACTTGCATATGGTATAGCCTAGAGGCTAGAGTAATGAGCTGTGAATGAGCTTGGTACATCCAGAAGACAGAGCTGGATTTGATTCCACAACCTCCACTTGCATACTGTGTGACTCTGTGCAAGTCACTTAACCTCCCAAGTGCCCCTGGGTCACCCTTTGAAAACAGGCACCTGTGTCTAGTGAACCTTACCTGCTTAACAAAGAATAAAAAATAAATATTAATTCATGACTTTGTCTCATCCATGCTGGACTACTAAAAGCACTCTACAAGTCCTTGCCTTGCGAACAATTTGACATCTGCAGCTAGTGCAGAATGCCTCAACGAGGCATCTAACCTCCATGTAGAGGTCAGAACACATAATGTGCTTGCTACTGTCTTTCACTAGCTGATTGCTACACAGAATTGCCTACAAAGTTCATAATGGGTTAAGCCCCTACTATCGCTGCAGTGCTACTCAATCCCTATTCCCCAGGTAGAGTCACTCGTCCCAGAGGCATGGTCTGCTGGGTTTCCCATCTTGCCTTAAATTTGTGGGGAACATGCCTCAGCTGTGGTAGCCATGTCCCTATTAGACTCATTATCAGCTGACATTTTCCTGGTTGCTTTTCAGCAGCTTTTAAGAGGAAAACCATGTAAAATATATTCAATCAGGCATGTCCTGCCTTTTATAACTACTTGCAGTATTTATTTTTATTCTGGTATTTAGAGTTTTTCCACTTTATCATTCACTGCAGTTTTTTCTATATATGATTTTCTGCCCCAGCCAGCCCCAAGTCACAACTTTACATGGCCAGTAACTATGGTGAAATTAGCAAATTCCTGCCACAGAAAACAAATTTAAACTCAGTCTTCCTTTCAGCTAGAGACAGGGTCCACATATTCAAAGGAGATGTGCGGCACATCCTAGATGTGCCCACGCATCCCCGGACTTGGGATGGCCATCGGGGTGGCAAATATTAAGAAGCCCCGGCGCCACACAAACTCAACTGTACCATGACACAGAATATTCGATGCGGGCATGCAAATGAGGGGTTCCTAATGCATATTCCCTGCATCGCAATATTTAAAACTCCTGGCGAACCGTCCGATCGGCTGGCACAAAGTTAGGACACCAAAACCCTGTCCTAACTTTTTGCTGGGCATGGTATCTCACGCACAGTCCATGGCTGGTCACATAATCCTCCCTCCCGGCTGATCACCATACAAGAAACCTATGTCCCAGCGCTGTTTCTATAGTGTAGTGGCCCCAGCCACGATCCCCATTGTAAAATAAAATCTGCTCCATTCCACTCCTTTCCATAGTGTAGTGTCCCCCTTCCCCAGCCCCAATCCCCATAATAATACACATGTCCACCCCCATCCAGCCTGGTAGTCTAGTGGAACCCCCACCCTGGCCCAAGCTCCATATGACAATAAAACGATATCCCCAGTGGTCAAGTGCCCCCGCCCCATTAGAAGTGGCCCACCACCCGCTCCCCACCCACCAGAGAACCAGTGACTAGCACAGCCTCCTCACACCAACATGACCAGCCACCTACTGAACTGTCAACAAGCGTAGTACAGTACATAGTACCCACCCATTGGTTGCCCCAACCAATGGGCAGATACTATGTACAGTACACACTCATTGGACAGTTCAGCCAACGCTGGCCATGGTGATGTGAGGAGAGCTTGCCAGTCACCAGCTCTATAGAAACATAGAAACATAGAAGTTGACGCAGATAAGGACCCAAGGCCCATCCAGTCTGCCCATTTCTTTTCTACATTATAAATGTGCCATCTGCCTTTGCTCTGTCAGTGGCCTATCTATTCATAGTCATTTGCATTGCTCCCTTATGCCTATCCCATGCCTGTTTGAAGCCCTGCACTGTATTCATAGCCACCACTTCTTGTGGTAAGCCATTCCATGCATCCACCACCTTTCTGTGAAAAGAATTTCCTTACATTCCCCTTAATCGGCCCCCTCTAATCTCATGCTGTGTCCTCTTGTCCTGCTATTTTTCTTATATTTAAACATGTTAGACTCTTTCACCTTGTTAATGCCCTTAAGGTGTTTGAATGCCTCGATCATATCACCTCTCTCTCTCCTTTGCTCTAGGGTATACATATTGAGCTCTGTTAATCTGTCCTCATATGTCTCATGATGCAGTCCCTGCACCATTTGGTTGCCCTTCTCTGGACTGCCTCAATTTGGTTAATGTCCTTGTGAAGGTGTGGCCTCCAATACTGCATGCAGTACTCAGATGGGGCCTAACCAGTGTCTTGTAAAGAGGGATTATTACCTCCTCTTACGACTTGTGATACCTACTAATACACCCTAACACCCCCTAGCCTTACCTACTTCTTTAGAGGTCTGCTTGGATGATTTCAGGTCATCAGTGATGATGATGCCCAAGTCTCTTTCTTCCTTTGTGACTGCTAGCAACTCCCTCCCAGCCTATAGGTGGCTTCAGGGTTTCTCTTCCCTATGTGCATGATTTTGCACTTCTTTGTATTAAATCCCAGTTGCCACTCTTCTGACCATTTTGCTAGTTTATCCAGATCTCTTCTCATTCTGCCCACCCCATCTGGATCATCTACTCTGTTGCAGATCTTGGTGTCATCTGCAAACAAACAAGCCTTACCCTCTAGTCCATCTGCAAGGTCACTAATGAAGATGTTGAAGAGGACTGGCCCCAGGACTGATCCCTGAGGTACCCCACTTGTGACTTGCATCTCTTCTGACTGTATACCATTTACTACCACTCTCTGTTTTCTGCCCGTCAACCAGTTTGCCACCCAGTTGACCAACTTCTGACCACCGAGCCTACCCAGCATATTTATCAATCTTCTATGTGGAACAGTGTCAAAAGCTTTGCTGAAGTCAAGGTAGGTGACATCAACTGCTCCCCTTGGTCCACCACTCTGGTTACCCAGTCAAAGAAATATATGAGATTAGTTTGACAGGACCTTCCTTTTGTAAACCCATACTGTCTTGGATCCTGTGCCCTATGGATTCCAGTTGTTGACTATCCTTTCCTTAAGGATTGCCTCCATAATCTTGCCCACTACTGAGGTAAGACTGACTGGTCTGTAGTTCCCCGCCTCCTCCTGCTACCACTCTTGTGGGCGGGATCTGGTGTGGGGGTGAGCCTCTTCTTACTGGGGTGGGGGCCACTTGACCACAGGGATATTGGTTCATTGCCATATGTAGCTTGGGCCAGGATGGGGGTTCCACTAGACTACCAGGGTGGACGGGGTGGACATGTATATTATTATGGGGATTGGGGCTGGGAAGGGGGACACTACACTATGGAAAAGGGGAATGGAGCAGATTTTATTTTTACAATGGGGATCGGGGCTGGGAGGAGGATACTATACTATGGAAAAGGGGAACAGAGCAGATTTGATTTTTACAATGGGGATCTGGGCTTGGGAGGGTGACACTACACTATAGAAAGAGGGAGCAAAGCAGATTTGATTTTTACAATGGGGATTAGGCTGGGGAGGACACTACACTACACTATGGAAAGAGGAACATGGCAGATTTGATGTTTACAAAGGGATCTGGGCTGGGGAGGGACACTACACTATGGAAAAGAGGGAATGGAGCAGATTTTATTTTACAATGGGGATCGGGCTGGGAGGCCTGTCATTCTCCCAGGCGCAGCCATACAAATGAGCCCATAATGGGCATGCATGAGGCCCTTGCACCATGCATGCCCAATTAGCTCATTAACATATTTTGGCTGAATATTGCCCTTGGGGAAAAGGCATCCAGGTATGTGCCACGCATTCCCCTTGGTGATCTTCAGCCTGAACCCTGGATCACCGCGCACATGGTGGCTGCCTGCTATGTGCCGCACATCTGGGATCCGATATTCAAACAGAATGTGTGATCTGTTCCAATAGCACATTCTGTTTGAATATCTGACGAAACTAGCTGGCCCAATATTTTGTCACGGCATGGTTGTACGCACATCGGACGGCTCTGAATATGGGGGCCTTAAAACTGGCATGTGAATAAACATACTGGTAAGTGTTCCAAGGGCCTACTATGTATCATGACATTTGGCTGCACAGTTTTAACTTACAGTACAGGGGCTCAGAGTCAGCAATTTATTTCAGTGTATAATTTTGTGAAAATATTTAGCTTCTTCTAACTTAGTATCTTTAGGCTGGATACCTGAAAATTAGCATTCACAACTTTCAGGAAGGGTCTTAGAAGCTGTTGTATGTGGCAAGATTTAGTGAAATAATTTTGCAAGTTTTTCTTAATTTTTTTTTTTTTTTAATTTTCAGTTAGTTAATTTTGTTTATTATTTTAACATTTTGGGTGGTAAAGTCACACTGAGACAAAGTTCATTTCCAGGTGGGTCTTGGGAGCACCAAGAGGTAAATGACTTGCTTAGAGTCACAAAGTATGCAAGTGGAGGTTGTAGGAATCAAACCCAGCTCTTTCATAGCTTGTTACTCTAACCACTAGGCTATAGAGGCTCATAATTTCATAGTTATTTGTGAACTTGTGTGAACATGTTCTTAAATTGTGGATGCTTTTAACTCTGCTATTATTGCAGGTGACCTGACATTTGGCACCCATACCTAAGGTCAGTGGTTTCTGGAACATAACAAATCTTAAGAAATTTGGTTTAGTAGTTTTACATTTACTGTGGCAATGCTGCAGATTATTAATTGGCAATGTTTTCTCAACAAGTCGTGGAAGTGGAATAGGTCATACCACCATGATTCCATTTATGGAATTTTAATGTCATGAAGCACTTATCACCACTGCACTGATTTGGTTGCTCTCTGATTTCCCCAACTGAGCTGTTTGTAGTCCTGTAGTATACCCTGGGTAACTATTTTGCCCCGCTCTTTTCTCTGAGCTCAGCTAGCTGGGCTCATTGAGCTGTTTGCCCCAGTCTACCTACTCCTCCTGTCAGCTCTATCCATTCAGAATAGCCAGAATTCCTTCTTCTTGGTGCCTCATACATTTTCTCCTCATCATGTTTCTTAGAGTGCCTCCTCTAATCATGGCCTTCCGAGTGCATCAAGCTTGCATGCTAGTCAGATTTGCTGGGTGTGATTCTCATATGACTTGGCATTCAAGTGAGAAGTGCTGCCCTTCTTGCTTTCTTATTCTAGCTGGGGGCTGCTGTTCTTATGCTAACCAGCTCTGCTGTCCTTCCCTTGGTGAAACGGTACATTCAGCTCCTGCCACTGGTGATCCCCTGCTTCAAGTGCCTCCACTGTGCTTCAGTTTACATTCATTCTGACCACCCAATCACATCTCCTGACCAGTACTCACTCCCTACTGCCTCCACTGTGCTTCAGTTTACATTCATTCTGACTGCCCAATCACATCTCCTGACCAGTACTCACTTCCTACTGCCTCCACTGTGCTTCAGTTTACATTCATTCTGCCCTGCCCAATCACATCTCCTGACCAGTACTCCTCCCTACTGCTGCAGCTGCAGTCAATCTTAGGCATTTAGGCATTCCTTGCCCTAGAATGCTCTCTAACTGACTGGAAAAAAGACCCTCACTCTTTTAACAGACCCTTAGCAAGAGTTAGCTTGCCTAATAATCTGATTTTATTCCTCATTGTTTACAGGGGACGTAAAGTTCTCAGAGAAGATCACTCTGTATATCTTTACCTTTAGGAACATGCCATGTTCTGTAACTCACCTCCTTACGTCTACAGGACTTGTTCTCCCTATGTCATTTATACCAGTGCAGACAAAAACAGTCAGTTTCTCACTCTAGATGCAGCAATGTTTGTCATTTGACATGTATTGCAGACAAGCAAATCACCTTACATGCATTAGTATGATGGTCCTGCAATACCCATTCAACTCTCCTGTTTGGTATTACATACTGTATAGATGCTACCTTATTATCATTCTACCCAACTTTTTCTTCTGCCTCCATGGCATGTGAATTGTATGACTGGGTAAAATGTATGGACATGGCTTCCACCACACGATCTCTAGATTCCAGTTTTTACAAAACCTCTTGAAATTTGACATTATTAATATTATTTTGCACTTTTGACTGCTTAGAACCTGGCTATCCTTTAATAAAATTGACACACACTGACTCCTATTTAGGGTCTATGAAACTGTCAAAACAGATGACTTTGCATTATTTAGTTTGCATTTACGTGGAATTAAAATCTTGCAATTTACTTGCCAAACTTTTTAAAATATTTTGGAGGGGTTGGCTACATACAATTGAACCCCATTAACATCTTGAAAGCTGAAACATTGCACACATACCTACCTGATATAAGGTGTCAAATATGCCACATGTGGTGAGATTTATATGGCTGGTTTTAAAATAAGATAGAAAAATTGAAAATTAAATTTTGGCAACATTTCTCCAAAAAAGTGATAAAGGTTTCATGAAATTTCATGGAAGTGGGACTTTAATTTGGTTCAAAATCTGTTGGCAGAATTTAAATTGTTTGGAGACCATGGCCCAGATATTCAAACTGCACTCAAAAAAGTATGCGCTATAGCAGGAGCAAGCGCAAGTCCATTGCACCCATGCACAAGAGGCGTGATATTCAAAAACTGAGCCGGCCAAGATGCGCCTACAGCCGACGACTGAATATCACACCACCTGCGCCAGAGTGCAACTAGGAAGGAAGCTGAACATATCTGATGCACCATAGCACAACAAGAGATGTTCAGCTGAGCAGTCCAGAGGCGCCATAACGCAACCAGGGATGCCCCCAGCAGCAGGGCAGCAATGCAACTGCACAACCAGGGATGTAGGGGCCACCACCCATGCCACAGATGGGCAGAGGAATACACAGCAGAACAGACATCGCCCCCACACCCCATGCACTGCACAACTGGGGAGGGCTGGAATAACCACTGGCCCATGGAGGCAAACCAACCCACAGCTGGACCATGGTGCCCCATCACACCCCCTGGCAAGCTGTGACCAGCACACAAGAAGGGCTGCCGACCACCCCATGCCACACCATCCCCCAAATGCAGAGCATACCCTGCACTGTGACCCCCAGACACCCTGCCCAGGAGCAGCGGCCCACCACTGCAGGATACCCTATGCATGCCACCACCACCACTGTGACAATGCAACCCTGTGCACCACAGAACCATGCAAGGAAGCCCCACCATGAGCACCCATCAGCGGGTGGCAGCACACAGATGCAATGATGGCATACACAGTGCCACCATGCACAGCCCCCGAGGTACAGCTGAGAGACTGACTCATGCATCGCACACAAGGTAATTACATGTAACAGGGCATGCCCCAGACCACCCACCAGTGGTACAGCACCTTGCACACCCTCCCAAGGATACTCCCCAACCCAGCACTGGCCACAACAGCTACTGAGACACCCACAGTGGTGCATGGAAGCATGCACCACACCAGAATGCAACACAGTGCATGGACAAACACCTACTCATACCCAAGGGCACACCAACACAGGGATGCAGTAGTGGGGCAACCAAGCCCCAAGCATGGGCCCATGGAAACTGTGTACACACAGCCAGCAGTCCTCCATGGCACAGGAGTGCCAGCCACCCTGGGCAGGCACTGTGGACCTGTACACCACCATCATTTGCCTGGAGCACAAGTCACAGACAGTGGTGCACATCCCCTGCAACACACACAAGCCACAGCATGGAGGTTGGACAACAGCCGTGAGAGGCCACAGTGTCACCTGAGGCAGACATGCACCACACCAGTGACAGGAGGCAACCCAGCATTGTGACAGGTACAGTGGCTGCCCTGCATGGACAGCCACCACTGACATGCCAGCAGACCGTGCAGGTCACAGACATGCAAGGGTGTCAGCTGCACAGGCCATGGACAGGCTGACAGGTGTGCCATGGACACAGAGCATGCACCATGGACCACTGCACACAGTCATCCAGTGCACAGGGAACAACACACACACCACAGACACTGACTGATAGCTACTCCCACACCATAGTCACTTCCCCACGGACACCCCTGACGCCATGCGCACCACTGCAGCTGAGCACCTATAGCCCGCTGAAAATCAGAGACCACCACAGTATTCATATCAAAAGATTTGTAATCAAAATATCAAACAAAACTATTTACAACTATGTACAAATGTGTGGGGAGGGCCACAAACAAGGTGGGGTGGGTAAGGGCAGGGGGGAACAAATGGGACAGGAAAGGAGGGTGTGAGGGTGGGTCCAGGGGTAGGGAAATCAGGGGCATATAGAGTTCAGTGGGGCCCCACTCCCACTCCGGCTGCTCCATCTCCCATGTCTCCTCGGACCCCAGCAGCTCAATCCTTTGCAGGATGTCCAATGATGCCCTCACCATGGTTAGTATCTCCTGCAGTGCCTCCCAGATAGCCTGCAGCTGACGGACACCTAGGACAAGGAGCACAGTCAATAGGTGTGAATGCACAGCCCCATGCAACCCACCACTGTGCATGGCATACTGCCGTGGGACATGCCTCTGTGATGGTGTGTGACCACCCACAGTTATCACGTCCACAAGACCTGCCCACCCAGGTGCATACAGCCATGTGGACCGCTGCACACACCACTGGCCAAGTCCTGCACATCACCACCATGGCTGTTTAGTGACATGGCTATGTGATGCGAAGGCAGTGGCACAGCCATGTACCCGGTGACGCATGGACCACCATCGGACGTACTCCCCAGACATGCAGTGCCACTGGACAGTGCTGACTGTAACAAGTTGCGTGCATGACAGTGGTGTCAATGAATGGTGGCCATGCCCGCTGCCCACCCTGTTACACAGCATGCAATAGTAATCATGGAGGTATGGCACTCACCATCATCAGGCTGGTCCTTCTGGTGCTGTGGACCTTTGCCCTCCTAATGGCCCTGTCTTCCTGCTGGCACCTCTGCTCCCTGGCCAGCCATCTCTCTTCGGCCCTGTGGTGCAAACATGGAGAGAGAGAGAGAACATCAGTACAATCCTGTAGCAAAGTCCCCTGCCCCCATGTGTGCAATCCCACCCAGCCAGCCAGACTCACCCACCCACACCCTGATAACACCACCACAGCCAACACTGGATGGTCCCTCCCCAAGTTCCAGACACATGCAACCATGATACCCATATGGAAGATAAAAGTGTGGACGTCACATCTACCTGGCCATGGCATGGTGCCCCTCCTGGCACGTGCCGGCAGGCAGGCAAGCAGGTCTGGGTCCCTCCGCCTCAGGTCCCCATACCTATGGCTGCACTGTTCTGCTGTCTGCCCCATTCCTGTGACCTCCTCCAGGGTGTCGGCCACCTCCTGCCACACCTGGCTCCTGGACCTGTCCAGGGGTGCCTCCCAAAGAGTGGGTCATAAAGTGGCTCAACAATGGCAACCAGGTTTGCCATTTCGATCTGACTCCACTGGGCAGCTCTCCTCTGCGCCCATCTCTGTTGCTCAGTAGGTTCAAAATGGTGCTCTGCAGCAGTTTCCACCATGTGCAGATGCTGCGTGGTACAGTGCTGCCATTCCCTATCGCGCTGTCACTGAACAGCGCGATAGTGGTGCTCCCATGCCTGATGCATGGCGCCTAGGGCAAGGTCGGGCACAGGGTCAAGGGTCTCTGGGCGCACGGACAGGCACAGCGTGATTTGAACCCAATGCGTAGCACGGTTTGGTACCTGTGTGCTACCTCCACTAGTGGTCTGCCGCGCTGTTGCCCCAGTGAACCTATGATGCCCCAGTGCCACAGTGCCATATAGGTGGACATCGCTGTAGTGCCACTGGCACAATGTGGCCGTGCCCTGCATTGCCTCCCGCACACAGCATGTCAGCAGCGGCAGGCACCTGCGTCAGAAACCAGGGCATGCGCAGTTAGGTGTGTACTGCGATGTCACAGAACTGCGCCCTTGGCTCAGCACGTTCAACACAACTGCTAAGCGCAACAGCGCAATATTCAGCTATCATATGCAAATCAGCTAATCCTATCATATGCAAATCAGCTAATCAGCCATTCAATAGTGCAGCACTGCAATTTGCATCCAATTAAGTTGCGCCTCACCTCATTTGCATGGGTTGCGCTTAAAAAGTGCGACATTGGGCTGCACTGGCCATAGTCGGTTACTGCAGTCTATTGGTGAGTTGCATGCTGTTTGGGAGGTGGACTGTGGATTTTGGGACATGCATGGGACTGCACAGTCACAGGTAACAAGTGTCATTCTCACAGGCTAAATCATGACCGAACGAGTTGTGGGTGAGGAGGAACAGAGTGGTGGTGGGAGGAGGAGGAGGAGGCCTAATTTCAAAGGCCGAGACCGATGCCCTGTTTGAGGCCTACCTGGATCAGGATCCGCTTCTCAGTGGAAGGCAGGGAACACCACAGGCCTGTGCTGCTGCATGGAAGGACGTGGCACGTGCAGTGGACCTGCATGGCAGCTACCAGCGCCTGCAGGAGTGCAAGAAGAAGATGGGCACAGACAGGAGGAGGATAAAGAAGAGGTGGCTGCCATCAGGGCAGCATGAGCTGCAACAGGTGGGGGATAGCCCGAGGTGCTATGCCTGACCCCACAGGAGGAGAGGGTTGCTGGCAGCATGCAGCTTTGTGCCATTGAGGGTGTTCGGTGGTGGCTTCCAGATGGGTGGTAGCCCATCACTGCATGGTAGGTCACATGCAGTAACGTGACTTTGTTTTCCCTTACAGATCCTGAGCATCTGCATGGGTTAGTGGTGGTGGGTCTGTCCACTGAGGCCAGTCAGATGGAGATGGAGAGGCCCATCCACCTCCACAGGTATATGTGGCTCAGTGCGACAGTGGGCCCACCTGGCTGTCCAGACTGATGTTGTTGGAACAGGTGCGGAGGGCCCTGCCCAAGTCCCAGCGTGCGGCGTCCACGGATGCCAGCATGCTGTGACTCGGCTGGTGCTGAGTCCATCACCAATGATGATGATGTCACTAATGCCATGGGCAGTGACATGTGTGTGCCACAGGATGGCCACACAGCAGGTAAAATCGCGGCCATGACTGTGGGTGGTGCTGCTGTGGAGGACTGCATATCATCACAGTCCCAGCCTCTGCCTGTCAGCACCAGTGGGGCAGCACTGGTGTGTGTACAGGACAGTGGGACTGTTGCAGCCACTGTGGTGCCACCAGTGAGCCCTGGGAGCGGCAGCCAGAGGGGCAGCATCAGCAGTCAGCGAATGGGCTTGGGGTACAGTGTCAGGGGCGGCATCAGTGCACTGCTTGTGGACATACCCAGAACTGGTCCTGGTGTGCAGTGCCCACCTCGGGGTGCTGAGCATCAGGGCCGCACACACCCTGAGGGACAGGATGCCGAGGAGGCAGATGACCTCTTGGATGAGCACACCCGCATACTGCAAGCATCAGTCAACCAGCAGATGTGTCTTGCGATGCGGTCGATGCACTGCGTGTGGCTCTGGAGCAGATAGAGGAGCATCGCAGCAGAGACACCACTCTGATCCTGGCAGGGATGGGCCAGTTGGGGAAGATGTGACCGCTGCCATTGACAGGCAGACACAGGCATTCACTGCAGTCATGGCCACAATGGGCACACAGTTATTTGCCCATGCATTGCAGACAGCACGCAGTGCACTGTCCATCCCTGTTCCCAGCGGTGCGTCGACACCATCCTTGTCGACACCAGGTTCAGCTGTGAGCATCCCGAGCACGCCTGGCACAGGCATGTTTGGTGTGCTGCAGACCCCTGCATGAGCACAGTCGCGTTCACGCAGTGGAACCCCTGGGGACCATCAGTGCCACCCCATGAGGCCAGTGGTCAGCCTGTCAGTACTGGCTGGTCCGTGGGGCCGCCCACACATCCGTGGTGGCCAGGCACTGTGGCACATGACTGACCTGTCTCCCAGTGCGGCTACTGTCTGGTGCTGCCCTGTGTGCATTGTGTCATTCAGTGGGCAATGCGGGTGGGTACCTGGCCTGCACATGGACAAACAGTCGATCTGCACACCCTCCCGGCTGCTGTCCACAGTTGTGTGTGCATGATGATGCCTGCATTGCGCTGTACACCAATGTGCAATGGTGCTCAGCATCTGACACACGCACAATGACAGGCAGTGGGTGTGGTGGTCTGTGGACATGTGTGGCTAGGGTGGCATTCTGGGTCAGTGTGCCTCCTACCCTTTTGCATGTCTGGTGCATTGTGTGTGTGTGTGTGTGTGTGTCCGCGTGGCATGTTAGACCTCACCCATCCCTGGTTGTGTGTGTGGTTCCATGCCCGCCATTTCCCTTGATGGCATGCACCCTGGTGAGTGTCAATGCATGTTTGTGGGTTGTGCCTTAGCCACTGTTGGTTGCACATGGCCCCATGACTTACCTGGGTTGGCTGAAGTGCTCCTCCGTGATGGTGTCCCGGTGCAGCTGTGCCAGCCGAGACAGTCGGGGTCCCGTCGCCCAAGGGGCTGCCCATCACCATTGTCACTGGCTTCCTCATCGTCCCCATCGCTGTCCCCTCTTCGACCTGTACGGCTATCCAATTCATTGGCCATGTCGTGCAGGATGCAACAGGCCAGGAATAGCCCACAGGCCTTTGAGGGCTGTACTGTAGGCACCACTGGAGGTGTCCAGGCAACAGAAATGTGCCTTCAGCATCCTGAACACCTACTCAATGACATTATCTGTGGTGGCGTGTGCCTCATTGTAGCATCACTGTGATGGCATCGTGGGCGCCCGGGTGGGTGTGAGCAGCCAGGGATGGAGTGGGTATCCACTGTCACCTATGTGTAGAGGATGGAGGTTAGTTTGGTGATCAGCATCGCCCTGTCCCGGGCCATGTAGGCCACTACCCATGCCACCTCTGACCATGCCCCCAGACCCTACGATTGTCCGTGTGGTTTGCATACTCACCCACTGGGTGGCCAGTGGGGATATCCCCACTCTTGAATCTTGTGGCACAGTGCTGACTGGTGCCAGCTGAGGACATCATGTGCTCCCCAGGGGTGCGTGTTTGAACATTGATTATGCACCCCCTGGCATCGCACACCACCTGGCAGTTGATGCTGGCATAGCCATTGCGATTTATATATGCAGCCCCTCAGGGCCAGGTGGTGTGTGGATGGCCACATAGGTGCAATCCATTGCCCCTAGCACACCAGGCATGCGTGCTACCCTGTGGAACTCCTGTATGTTTGCTGTGCGCTCCGCTGGTGTACTGGGGAAATGGATGTACTCCGCAGAATGTGGCAGCAGTGCGCTGAGGAATTGGGTGAGGTGGTGTCACGTGGCTGACTGGGTTATGCCTGTGGTGTCCCCAGTTGGTCTCTGGAAGGTACCCGTGGTGAGCTGTCACTTTTGTCTCCACTGACAGAGCATGGCTCTGTCATGTGAGTGCCTGCATCACATCACTGCACAGCTCACAGAGCCACCTCAGAATTGCCCCATTCAGGCGGTACCGCCACGATCTCCATATCACTATACAGCTTGAAGCTGGTGCGGGCTTGGTACTGCCTGTTGGGGCATACCGCCGACAGGCCTTCCACGGCCACGCCCCCTGCTGCCCGCCTTCTCACCCACCTCATTACTGCCTCCATCTGGATGGTGGCATTAGCCATGTCCTGGCTTGTTTTCACCCCCGCAGCTGTTTCTATTTCCCCCGCTGTCCTGGCTGCTACTTGCCTGCTCCGGGAACACCTGACTGTGCTAGCCTCACTGCTGTGTGGCAAGTACTTCCCCTTCTGCACTGTGGCTCCCCACACCTTCCCTGTGCCTGTGGGTTCCAGGTGCCCTTCCTGGCCTGCCCTGTGTGTCCCTGCTGCCCAGTTTGTCCTGCTAGAGTTCAGCCTCATGTGCCTTCCTGTAGCATTCATACTTTCCCTTCTCCTTTTATTTTGGCTCATTTCGCTATGGGCGCCAACTTCCGCTAGCTCCCCTATTGCGCATGGCGCATATGGCTGAATATTGCACTGGGCCAGTTATGCATAGTTCCTCCCCTTCGCTGCGCATACATTCATTTTCATTGCGCTGTTGCTCAGCGTGATTTGGGGCACAACTGCCTCCTGCTGAATATCGCAGAATGGCGTATTGGACTTTGTGCAGGCACAACCCTATTGTGCATGGCTAAACTCTTTGAATATCTGGCCCCATGTGTACAAACTCTGATATTCAGACAGTGGTCTGATTTTTTTTTTATTGTTTTGTCCTACGCCTCTACCCCCACATGATGGGACTGTACAATCTTACAGTGCTCTCAGATGCAGCTGTGATGTCCCTGGGGAGTAAGCTCCTTGTCTCACCACAGTAGTTCCTGCAGGGCTGGAAAGCAGTGCCATTGGCAGTACTATGTCCCAGCCTTCACCACCAACCAGAGTGCGCAAGTCCACTGCTAAACTCAAGTTGCCGCCACACCAATGTGATGCCATCAGTGTGATGGGAATCCCATTCTTTGACAGTGTTTAACTGTTTCATTTGCTGTTCATTTGTGTTTTGGATCTATATACAATACGTGTTTTTCTCTGTGTTACTATGTCCATACTTGTCAGGCTCTCTGAGCTCTGGAAGCACCTTATCAAATCAATACTACTGTATGTACTATAGTACTACTATTATATAGGTGTGAGCTGGTAGCGAAATACTCTACCCTAAATGCTACCTGCAGATAGCTCCAATTTACCCTAATGAAAAGCGGGCAGTTAGTTATGGTGGGGTAGTTACTACCTTGATCTTTCTACTACCCTATACCCCTATCCTGATGACAAAATGTGAAAGACTTTGTTTTTGACTACCCTAAACAGAGAGAACTACTCACAAGGGATGTCTTGAGTCAGGTAAGATAGGCACAGCTGCTCATAAACAAGCCTGCACTGTTTCCAAAATATAGCCTGTAGTATTAAGGTGAATATGCCATTCTTTCAACAACAAGTCATACAATTTTTAAACAGCAGCTACAAACACATTTTTAAAACAATTGCAATGTAAATGTTTTTGTAGTTTTGTAATGTCTTGTGAATATCCTTATCCTGAATATTGCAAGTATGTATTTTAGCATTGGATTAACACATTGGCTGTTATTTTAAGGCATAGGAATGTTCTCTGTTACAGAGTAAGAGGTGTGAGGCGCTTCAAAAATTAAGTCTGTAGACAGTCTTTCTTGTTCCCAAATTCCTTTTTATTTTAAATGTGGCAAGCCTCAAGTTTCACCAAGTGCCTTGGCTTTATCAAGAGATGCTCTTTCAGAGAAATACAAATATATACAATTAGAAAACTGTCCACAACAACAGAAAAATAAAAATAATACAAATTTTCAATATATATAGACATACACACACTGATGCCACTTACTTCATCCAAGTTTTACTAATATAAAATCCTTCCTTTAATTTTTATGTAAATTCACAATCCTACATTGTACTCACCTCATAAACAAAAGTTAAATAATTAAATAAATAAATAAATTCTTCTATGGGGCCACTATGATATGCACTGACTTTGCTTTATTAATGTGATATTGCCAGCCTAAGTGTCTACAGAGTTAATGAAACAGAAAACCTTTTATGGTCAAATAAGTCATTGATCAATTGGGCCATTGTATGAGACAGACTGGTATAAGAGGTGCATTTGCTCTGAGTGAGCCTGTTGCTTTTTACAAACATTTTATCTATGGTACTGTAAACATTCCTGAGGCAGGTAGGCCAGACACAGCTACTCTGAGTGATCTGCTGCTGTTTCCAATAATTATATCCAAGGTGAGCATTGCTGAGGCAGGTAGGCCAGACACAGCTACTCTGAGTGATCTGCTGCTGTTTCCAATAATTATATCTGCGGTGGGCATTGCTGAGGCAGGTGGGCCAGACACAGCTACTCTGAGTGATCTGCTGCTGTTTCCGATAATTATATCCGAGGTGGGCATTGCTGAGGCAGGTGGGACAGACACAGCTACTCTGGTGATCTGCTGCTGTTTCCGATAATTATATCTGTGGTGGGCATTGCTGAGGCAGGTGGGACAGACACAGCTACTCTGAGTGATCTGCTGCTGTTTCCGATAATTATATCTATGGTGGGCATTGCTGAGGCAGGTAGGACAGACACAGCTACTCTGAGTGATCTGCTTCTGTTTCTGATAATTATATCCGAGGTGGGCATTGCTGAGGCAGGTAGGACAGACACAGCTACTCTGAGTGATCTGCTGCTGTTTCCAATAATTATATCCGAGGTGGGCATTGCTGAGGCAGGTAGGCCAGACACAGCTACTCTGAGTGATCTGCTGCTGTTTCCAATAATTATATCCGAGGTGGGCATTGCTGAGGCAGGTGGGACAACACAGCTACTCTGAGTGATCTGCTGCTGTTTCCAATAATTATATCTATGGTGGGCATTGCTGAGGCAGGTAGGACAGACACAGCTACTCTGAGTGATCTGCTGCTGTTTCCAATAATTATATCCGAGGTGGGCATTGCTGAGGCAGGTAGACGGACACAGCTACTCTGAGTGATCTGCTGCTGTTCCAATAATTATATCCGAGGTGGGCATTGCTAAGGCAGGTAGGACAGACACAGCTACTCTGAATGATCTGCTGCTGTTTCCAATAACTATATCTGTGGTGGGCATTGCTGAGGCAGGTGGGACAGACACAGCTACTCTGAGTGATCTGCTGCTGTTTACAATAATTATATCTGAGGTGAGCATTGCTGAGGCAGGTGGGATAAGCATAGGCAGTGAGTGAGCCTGTTGCTGTTTCCATAAATTATACCCATGAGGGGGGCATTGTTGAGACACATGACATTAGAAATTGATGATTGGCAAGACTTGAGAGTAGTGGGGCACATGTGATGACTGTGGTGGCGGTGGTGATGGTGAATGCTGTCAGTAGTATGTGTCTTAGGAGAATGACAGCAACATTCAAGAAAGTGATGCCAATGTAAAGTATTTTAACAATTCTAATAGAAGGCTTATAAGCAACATGCCTTACAGAATTTGTATAGTGCTCATATACAGCAGGACGGAATAGTATCTCAAAAACACATTTGATCAGAAAATGTAAAAATTAAAAAAGTGAATGCAAGATAATGGTGCCTTGTGCCATCATAGTCAGAAACAATTACAACGATGCCTGTTTGCTCATGAATTGTGCTCATGGTAGTATTTATTTCAAAGGGACAGTTGCTACTGCTGTGAAAGAGGTGTTTGCAACGTTGACCAGATTTGGCAGTGTATCACTCCAGACAGGTTGTTTTTGTATACAACCTAGTAATCATATTAAGTACCAGTGTTTGAAGGCTGTTGTTCACGCTCAGGGTCAGAGATGCATAATTCAGTCTTTGGTACAATTGGTGGGAAACTGTCAGCATTTATTTTGAGAAATGTAAGCCATTCCACATTTGCAGCACTTAGCAGTGTTCTGTGGTCAGTCACTATTCCTCCAGCTGCACTAAATATGCATTCTGCACATACTGTACTGTATGCTTGAAGGTGGACAACTGAAGTACATTATTGCAAGATTTGCTAGGTCTTTTGATTTCAGTAAACTAATAGATCTTCCTTTAAACCAATCACATTATGGTCTGCAAAATACTCCTGGATCATTGTGTTGTGTGAGATGATTAACAGTCTGGCAGTTGAACCAGCTGCACTCTCCTTAAAGGATACTAGTTAGTGTTGCTGCAGACAACTAAGAATTGATTTGCCTTTCTCACCCTGAACATAGGATCCTGAGAAGTATCATAAGAGTGGCAGGCAGCGGGTGGGAGCAAAGAGTGGGAGACAGCAGGGAGAGTAGGGAGCCAGAGGTCCAGTCAACAAATATCACTGGAGCTACAGAAGACCAAGGGGAAACCGAGGTGGGAAGTGAGGTGTTGGGAAGCAAAACCATGAGGCAGGGAGGGCCAAACAGAGGCAGGATAAGGGCTGGACACAAGGTGGAAAAGATGACAGGAGAAGGAGTTCACCACGGAAGTGAGGAGGAGGGTTGGAGGTGAGCGGTGGGTCTAGGGAGTGTGGGAATGCTACTGGGAGTCCAGGGGTAGCCCCTGGAGGGACAGGCTGTGCAGACAAAGAAGAAGGATCCCAAAATGAGGAAGGGAACTTAGCAGCAGAGGAGGAAAGATGCAGATTGGAGGAGACCGCAGTGAAAGGATCCAGTTCAGGAATGGTAGAAGATAAGGTCTTGATTGACGGGGACTCCATAGTTAGAGGTATTGGTTGGCGGGTAGGGGGTAAGGTCTGGGTTAGCTGCTTGCCAGGATGACAGCTGTGGAGGTAGTTCATGACATCCCTCCTGGAAACAGCAGGATGAGAGAACTCACATGGTGTTCCATTTAGGAACAAAATGACCTTCGGGGCATAGTTTGATGGAGGTACAGGCAGGTTTGGAGCATTAGCAAGGTTCGGCAGCAGCCTGAGCTTTAGATCAGTGGCATTCTCAGAGGTTCTGCCAGTCCTGGTGCTAGTTCAGAGGAAGCAGATGATAGCAGAGTTAAACAGCTGGCCTCTCTGGATGGTGTACTCAGAAAGGCTTTGGACTGGTGGGGCAGTGGGGACCACATGGCAAGATGAGCCTCTTCATTCCAGATAGATGACATTTAAATAGGGAGGGTAAGGAGTTGCTGAAATGGAGGCTAGATGAGTTTGTTAAAACACACTACGATTTAAACTGAGTTGGGGGTGTTGCAAGCCAAACCAAATAACAGTGGAGTTGACAAGGGTGGCAATAAGCCCCCTGAAAAAAAAGGTGACCAGTTGGGGCTACGGGATGTAGTGTTGGGATGGTGAAAGTGTCAGGACAGGGGAGGGCAATAGAGAACCTGGAGTCTGGAGGGCAATGTGCACTAATACCAGAAGTCTGGGAAACAAAGTCCTGGACCTGGCAACAGTCATGGCCGAGGTAGACATAGACTTAGTGGGGATCACTGAATCTTGGTGTCATGAAGGGCAGGATTAGGATATGAGCATACCGGGGTATATGCTGTTTAGGAGGGACAGGGTAGAAAGGAGAGGTGGGTGACTCTCCGCATAAGGAAGGGGATTAAGGTAACAAAAACAGAGGGCAGGTGGGGGGACACAGAAGCACTCTGGGTCTCGATTGACCAAGGGAGAGGTGCTGCACACAGGAGTAGTATACAGGTTGCCAGGGCAGCAGAAATGGTGGACAACCAGATGATGGGAGAGATCCCAAGGATGGCTAATAAGGGAGAAGTGCTGCTTATGGGGACCTCAACCTGCCAGATGTGGTATGGGACACACTATCAACAGCCTCAATCAGAAGCAGGGCAATTCTAGATTCCTTCAAATGGTCCAACTCAAGCAAATGGTCAGTGAACCAACTAGGGATGGGGCGGTGTCAGACCTGGTGCTAACAAATGGTGACAGGGTGGGGGAGGTGACTGTGAGGAAAACCTCGGCACAAGTGATCACAATACCGTGTGGTTCATGGTACGCATGTTGGTCACTATGAACAGAACCAAGGTGAAGGTGCTTGATTTTAGGCTAGCGGATTTTAGCAGGATGGGGAAGATGCTCGGCAGGCACTGGAAGGGTTGAGGAATCTAGGGATGTGGACAACATGTGGACTATGATAAGGGAGCCATTAGGGGGCCACAGATCTCTGCATGAAGAGGGTGAGCAAAAAACAGGAGGAAAAAAGAAGCCACTGTGGTTTAATAGGAAGTGGAGGTCTGCATCACAGCCTAAGAGGAGAGCCTTCAGGAATTTTAAAACAATGCAGAGGGAGCAGGAATGGGAGGAGTATCAGGCAAAGCAAAAGGAGGTGAGGAGGGTGGTCAGAAGAGCAAAGGCAGGATGGAGGAGAACATTACCAAAGCAGTCAAGAGGGACAAGACCTTTTTAGGTATATAGGTGAGAGAGGAGAATAACAGAGGGATACCTAGTCTGAAAATAGGCAAAGGAGCGGGTGGTAGGGGACCAAGAAAAGGCCGAAATGCTAAATAGTTACTTCAGCTCTGCATTCACAAATGAAGAGAAATGGAAGAGAGGTAATCCTGAGCCAGCAGGGGATGTAGGGGATGGGGTGGACATGAGTCCTTTAGGTTGGAGAAGATCCTGAGGGAACTAAAGGGCTTGAGGGTGGATAAAGCCATGGGTCCTGATGGGGTTCATCCATGGGTATTGCAGGAGCTGAGGAGGTATTGGCAGCTCCCCTGACAACTCTAGTCAATGAATCTTAAGATCAGAGTGGTACCTAAAGATTGGAAAAGCGCCGATGTGGTGCCCCTTCCGGGATGGGGGATGAAGTGAGCAACTACAGGCCAGTGAGCTTGACGTCTGTGGTTTGCAAGCTCATGGAAAAGCTGCTGAAGTACAGAATTATCAGCTAACTGAAGGCAAATGACTTGCATGACCTAAGGCAACTAGGTTCACCAAGGGCAAATCCTGTCAAACAAACTTGGTTGAGTTTTTGACTGGGTTACCCAGGTGGTGGATATGAGGGGTCAGTGGACGTGGCCTACCTTAATTTCAGAAAAGCTTTTGATTTGGTGCTGCACATGAGACTATTGCACAAAATGAGTTGCCGGGATTGGCGGGGGTAGTAATAAGGTGGGTGCAGAACTGTTTGAGGGCAGAACACAAGGTATTGGTCAATGGGGTGCCCTTGGGGAGACAGGGGTCATCAGTGGGGTTCCCCAAGGGTCGATATTAGAACCACTGCTCTTTAACATCTTTGTAGGAGACATAGCAGAGTGTCTGAAAGGGGTGTGAGTCTATTTGCAGACAATGCAAAGGTCTGCAATAGAATTGACACACAGAGGTTTGAGATGATGCATAGAGATCTGGAAGTTGGAGGAATGGTCCAGGGAGTGGCAGCTTTCGTTCAATATCACAAAGTGTAGGGCCATGCACTAGGCAGGAAAAACAGGAATGCAGAGTACAGAATGGGGGTAGGCCCTGGAGGTAACCGAGGAGGAAAGGGACCTTGGCATCTTTATTTCACAATATTTGAAGGTGGCAAAGCAATGCGGAAGACAGTGGCAAGAGCCAGTAGGATGTTGGGTTGCATAGGGAGGGAATCACCAGCAGGATGAGGAAGTCATGAACCCTTGTACACCCAGCTGGTCAGGCCACACCTCAAGTACAGTGCAGTTCTGGAGGCAGTAACTAAGAAATGACATGGAGAAGGTGGAGCGAGTTCAGAGGACTATGATCAAGATGGTGAGGGTACCCAGGCATTTACCATACGAGGAGAGACTGCAGGACTTGAACATTTATTTTATTTATTTATGTTTTGGATTACACTTTTGAGCCAATATAGCTCTTTTACAAAGGTTCCATGGCATGGATAACTGGACAAGCTATGACAAAACAAGTAACATTAATAGCAGGTAGAACATTACAGTATTTCAGGATAAAGCATTCAGATTAAGTAGCACGAGGGTTTTACAGAGGCAGTAGCAGTACATAAGCAGCCAGAGGCTTTGTCTAGAAACAATGAGAGTTAATAAGAAGCGACTGGGTTTCACATAATGTAAACAATAAGTTTGGAAAGATTTGCAAGGAAATAAGTGCTCTAATGAGTAAAAAGGAACAGAGGAAGTTTAGGGTGAGGACACAGTGGGGAGAAACTGGCATAGTACAGGTGACAAGGAGGAGGAGTGGGGGTATGTGAAAGGGAAGGGATATGGAGAGATGAGTGCAAGGTGCTGGTGGCAGGTAGGAAGGAGAGGGAGAAAGGAGAGCATGAGTAAGGAGAGGGAGAGGGGAGAGAGAGTAAGTGGGAGAGAGACAGAGGTGGAGAGGATGCATGAGAGGGAGAGAGAGAGTGGGAGAGAGGGAGAGTAGGAGAGAACTGAGGGGCAGTTATGATTAGGGCCATGAGGAGGTTAGGGAGGCTGAGAGAGGAAGGAGGCAAGGGAAAGAAAAAAATCAGAGTGTGAGAGGGTGAGAGAGATATGTCAAAAGGACAGGGAGGCAGAGGAGTGTTTGAGTATTTTGCTAGAAGCAGTCACAGCTGGCACTGACCATCAAATGTTGTCAAAGATTGTGCTTAAAGGGGATAAGGTTCAAGATGTTGGTGATATTCACGGAAGTGAATTGAACCAGTTAGGGACCTAGCTTTGAAAGATCGCTGCCCTTGTGAGGTCCAGCAGTAAGGAACAGAAAGCTTGGTTTACATAACTCCTGGGGAGGCAAGTGGTGCAGTGAGGGACAGTATAGACTGGACCCCTAGGGCAGGAGGCTTAATGAAGCCTTCTTTGCAAGAAGGCAGGTCTGATACTTTATTCTGCCAGATAGCTGTAGCAAGTTTGCCTGTTCATATAAGTCACATGTAGGTGTGAGTCGTGCAGCTGAGGTGAGGGGTGGACAGGCCTTGTTTGGGTTAGGGCTATACACGGAGGGCAGTATCAATAGCAGACCTATAGACTACCAGGCCATAATCAATTAGTGAGGTGACCGAGCTGTGTATGGCAAGCTTCAGTGCCTCGGTTGTCAAACAGTTCCTGTGTCTGTACAGCAGTCTTATGCAGGTATTAACGTGTACTTTCTGCAGCAGAGAGAGAGGGTGACATGATTGAGGCATTTAAATATCTGAAGGGTATCAATAAAGTGCAGGTGGAGAGCCTCTTCAAAGTAAAACAGCGCCCTAGGATGAGGGGTTATGATTTCCAAATCAAGGGGAAGGTTCAGGGTAACATTAGGAAGTACTTCTTCACCAAGAGGGTGGTGGACAGCTGGAATGGTCTGCTGAGGGAGGTGGTGGGAGAGAGGATGGTGGGGAGTTAAAGAGGACTTGGGACAGGCACAGAAGGATGCTGGCCAAGGGGGGTTAATGGAACAGGCCAAGTAGATATCTAGGCAAACTGGGCAGATTTGGTGGGCCTGGTGGTCTTTTTCTGCCATCACATTCCTATGTTCCTATAAGTAGGAGTACAAGCCCATAGCTTATGCCAAGAGTAGACACACCATTTGAACAATGGTTCATTTATCCCCTATGTAATCATCCAGTTTTAGTTTAAATGTTGTAATGGTATCACTATTTATAATATCCATAGGAAGTGTATTTCAGATTGTTACAACTTTCTTGTTGATCCATGATCCTCTCTGCTTTGTCTTATAATATTCCCTTTAATTGATAGGTACAGTATGTGATCTAGTATTTTAACATTTTCTTTCCCTTGCAGGCCCACACATTCCCAGAAATCCTCGTTTCTGAAAGCTGCACACCAGACTGAGATCTCCTCTCTTAGCATATGATATTCTAGATTAAATAGTCCCAATCTCTTTCTTCTTTCATCATATGTTAAACTGTGTAGATCATGGATTTTTTTTCCTTTGTATACCCTCGAGTTGTTTGATGTCTCTCTGTGGTAAGGGCTCCAGAACTGCACACTATACTCTATCAGGGGTCTGAGATGTGATGTACACAGAGGCAATATTACAGTACTGCCTCCATATTTCTTAATATGTAGCTTGTAATTTTGCTTGCCCTTTAACAACTTGGGATGTATATTTAATAAAGGTTCAATCATTTGTAACTAGGAGGCCAAGGTCTTTTTCAGAATCTGTGCAATAAGTTCTTTACCTTCCAATTTATATATTGCAAGTAGATTGTTCTTTCCAAAGTGTATTACATTGCACTTCTCTATATTAAACACAATCTCATGTTGAAATGCCCAGTTGCTGACTTTATCTAGATTGTTTTGAAAATGTATGATGTCCTGATGGTGCTAACTATGGCTCCTAGTTTGCTATCATCAGCAAACTTAGCAATCCAGGTATTTTTAGATCTTTAAGTGATGATATGAGGATATTAAACAGGTGGGCCCCAACACTGACCCTGAGGGACACCACTGGTCACCTCCCCAATCTGACATAAAGCCTCTGATATGTACTTGTTGCTTTCTATTTTCAAGCCATGCTTTTATCCACCTGATAATGGGAGAGTCAACCTTGAGTTTTACTAGACAGTTGATTAACTCAGCATGTGGAACCAAATCAAAAGCTTTTGAAAATCCAAGTACACCACATCAGCTGGGAGTCCCGGATCCAATGCACTACTATATATGAAGTTTGTTTGACATGATCTTTTTTGTGTAAATCCATGTTGTGAATTATCTGAAAGGACCATATTTTGTATATGGTTCTCCAGACATTCCTTTATGCATTCTTCCATGACCTTACTCATAATACATGTCAGGCTTATTGGTCTGTAATTGCGAACATCGGTTTTGCTCCCTTCTTATATATAGGTGTAACATTTGCTGTTACCCAATCATTTGGTACTTCACCCATTTTCAATTATTCTATTAGTAAATAGGACAATGGGCCTTCAAGTTCATCAGCTAGCTCCTCAACAAGCATGGGTTTATCCCATCAGATCCAGGGATTTGTTTGTTTTCAATTTCTTTAGTTTGTTTAAAGAGGGACTCCAGCCGAAAGTGCTACTTTGCAGAATTAGTATAAGCATACTCCCAATAAATCATATACCAAAATTAGGTTTCTGTGTTACTTCATTTTAAAGTTATGAGCTACTTTGTAACCCTGATTACACTACCTGTTCAAAAAAGCCAGTTTCAATGAAGAGATGCTGCAGATGTCATATCCAGAACTCCCAGTCTATTCTTCCCTGTCAGCAAGCTTACAGGTCCTGTTTCTCTGAAGTTTAAAAGTCATGTGCATTGGTTTTCAAGTAACAGAGGCAGCAACATTCAAAAACATTTCTATAAAACTATGTGTGTTTCAGGTTTTGGAACAAAGTTAACACATTCGTATGTTTAAAGCCTTTTGATGTGCTCCATGTCTTCAGGGTTGCTGAATGCTGAGTCAGCATGCTCCAGGCTGCTGATACCATTTGGGGTGCTACTCTACTGTGTCTGTTAGGAAGTTGTGTTGCTATTAGTATTGCATATATTGGTAAATTTACTGCTGTTTGTCAGTCACCATGTTTACATGCGGAGCAGTTTTCGGATACAGTGAATAATTTGATTACCTTGATTTGTTTTCCGATAGCACTTTCCCTTGGTTACATGATGCTGAATCCTATAAGAGATGAGTTCCTAGCTCTTTACATGCGGCGGTATTGATTTCCGATATCCCGATGCAGTTTTCTGTGTCTGCCCCAATATGCATGTGTGTGCTGAACCTGTTATGCACATGTCTTGTTGTTGCTTATGGAGAGTTCACAACGCATGAGGTTGTCATAGAAGGATGCTTTTTGTTGCCAGAAGAGTTGCAGACATGTGTCGCTAGAGGCATATAAGTAATATTTCAGACAGCAGTTTTGTGGAGTAGTTCATTTATCTCCAGCACAGTAGAGTGTAGTGTGAGTCTTATTTGTGTACTAGGTTATCCATATAAAAATGTGGTGAAAAGTGTATGAGCTGTGTATTTTATTACACAGTGGTATTGTACCGATAAGGGCAGTGATGGAATGCGGTGTCTATTTCTGTTTTGAAATAATACTTGACAAGGGGGTGGGATTGCTTGTAATTGGCAATATGAATAAAACTGTATTGTTGTACTGTGGTGTGTTAGAAGTTAGAATTGTTTGTCTGAAATATTTTTTGTTCTAGTGGCAGTTTATATATATGTTAGTACTGCACAAATTTGTGAATAAAATTTAAAAAAAGAGTGCGACTGTATCTTCCCATGTAATGTGTTCGTGGTACCTTCTGAAAAGGAAAATCCTATACCGCACTGACATACTGTAATCAGTATAGTAGTAATAAAATGTGGTGTGGAGACACACTGTGTTATATCAGATGTTGTTGGTCTCAGACTGTGACCTGTTGGGTATGTTAAATCTGTGTCACTGTGTGTAACCCATTGGACAGGATATTCAGAGATGCATTCAGCAGTGGCACAACTGTATTGTATTGAGGAACCTCATGGATATATTCAAAGGAGATGCGCACTGGCATCACTTGAATGCATGACTCAATCACATATTTGTGAATGACTAACATGGCATGCTCTGCAAGCCCATTGGCCTGGACCAATGGGCATATAGCTGATATTGTAAAGTTCTAATTGGCTGGTATCCGTGGAGTTATGGTGGTGGGTTTGCTGCTGGCCACTGATTGGGGGAGCTGGTTGAGCATGGGATCCTGTGTCGTGGTGGTGGTGGGTGGTGCCACTGGACCAACACTGAAAATTGTTCAATGCCCATACAGGCGAGTGGGGATACAGATAATGGATCACTTGTCCACCAGAGAATATATATCTAAGCATATAATGGGTATTGGAGCATTTGGCAGAAGGGAGGATGGTGCCTTTAGACTACCAGGGTGGACATTATTATGTATTATACAATGGGGTAAATTCAATCAGCCAAATCCTGCAATCTGATTGTTTGGCTGTTACCTTTCCAGTGTTGTAAATCCTCTAGTGTACCCACTGGAAAGGTACCAGCCAACTTTAACTCATGCCAATCAATGTATCAATATGACGCTTTCACTTCAAATGAAACCGCCGGCATTTTTCCTGTCGCTGCATCGCTAAGACACCATGGTAAATTTAAAAAAATGACATCCTCTTTGAACTGTACGACCTCAGTGAGTTAGAAAATATTTAAAAACATTAAATAAACAACATTTGGCATTGTATAATAGAAATTTTTCCTCAAGGTGTGGCTATACTGGAGGACTTAACACGATTGGTGTGGTTCGGTCACTCGGCTGCCCTCGTGAATCGAACCACACCAGCTGCGTAAATCCTCCAGTATACCCACACCCTGGAGGATAAATTGCTTAAATAGTGTATAGTGGATTGTTGTTCTGTATAGAATTCCATCCCTATCAAAATGCTGTTCTATCACAATTCTAATGTCATGCAATGTGATTGTACCCTACTGTTGTAGAACAGCATTCTATAACTTCTAGAGACTGCATGAGTCAGTTTCATTTTGAAAGGAAAAGAACTAACATAACACATCTTTCACACAGTACTATATACTATAAAAATACAGGATGAGCAAATCTATGCAATCAGTGTGTTTTGCCACCTCGTTCTAATTCTCATAGACCTCTCGAGCTTTGCTCTCGAGGTCTGAGGAATCAGAACCCCTCTGTGGCAGAACACACTGGTTCTGCATAGTTGTCCATCCAGCAATCTCTATATTGTACAACGGTCGAGCATCGGGATGGAGGGTGATGCCACTAGACTACCAGTGACATCTCAACTATGTGTTGAACGGCAAGTAGTTTATGGTGGGAGGCAGGGTCCACTACACCACCAGGGATAAAGTTGGTGATTCTGCACAGCTTATTGGTTGTTTGGGTGGTCATAAAGTGCTTAACATAATTCTTCCTGGTGGTGATGCAGGATAGGTAGATGGGGAATGGGAATAGTCGATATACTATGATAGCTCCCCATAGCTATCAAACTGTACTGAAATACATTATAATATTACTGAAAAATCCAGTAACCTGACTGGCTGAGTAGCTCTCGACCAATGCTGATATCCCATGACGCAGCACTGGAAGAAGGTCCAGTAGCCTCTTCACAACAAAATCAAGAGCATTGCCATTTCCTGACTGCCATCACATTTGTTGCTGTCACCTTTGTTCACTAAAACCTTCAACTAGGCCCTAAAATAAAAGTGTCTTCAATTTACAAAGTAGTACATGTTATTCACCCTCATAATACTCTTGTTACACACACACACACACACACACACACAATATACATAACTGTTAAAATGAGGTACCACAGGACTAAGAGTTGTGATTAATAGTGTTTCTTTGCTGACCATGAAAATTAACCATTCTATCCTCACCTGCTTTTCAGGGAACTCTGTGTTATTTAGCTGTTACAGACAAAACAAGAGCCCTGGTTCCATCTGAGGCCTTCTGTTGTGGGCTAGTGGTATTAACTATTCTGACAGTAGAACTGAAAAAGGTTTGAATTCTTACTTTCTATCTGCAGGGGATGTTATGAAGAAGAAGAAAGAAACGTGAGAGAAATAGGTAAAAGGGGTGGGTTGGAGGGTTTAAGAGCTAATTAAACACACTAATATTGTTGTACACAATATTTAAAGCTGAGATATCATTTCAGTGCTGTGATGTGCTGGGACTTGTTAAAAAGGCATACACACTTTTGCTTTGATGCATTTCCCCCATCCTAAAAAAGAAAACATTTTGGACTCATTTTAGAAGCAAATACAAAAAAGAAAATTGTTTTAAGACTTTTTAAACCAGTCGCAGCACATCTCATTACTGACATGCCATTTCAGGTTTAAATATAATGTATAGCAAAATTCATATAAATATAATTGGCTCCTAAATCTCTAGTTTTCCCCAATCCTCCCTTTTACCCATTTCCTTATCCTTCTTCTTCTTCTTTATAATATTCCCTCATGTTCTCTCTTTTGTTTATTTTCTGTCTTGACAACCTGAAGAGATGGAATGTTTACTATAAATAGATGACAAGAATTCAAACCTCTTTTCAATTCCGCTGACAGAATGTATACTTCACTAGCACAAATGAATTCAAGACACTTGTATATTTCGGGCCTAATTGGAGGTTTCTAGTGAGTAAAGGTGACAGCTATATTTGTGATGGCAGACAGGAATGTCTGGTAATACTGATTTTATTGTAAAGAGGTTACAGGACCTTTCTTCCAGTACTGCATCAAGGGATATCAGCATTGGGTTTTGAGCTCCTCAACCAATCAGATTATTGCTTTTTTATAGCCATATTATAATATCAGAATTTAGCTCCTTTCAGCTGGATTGTGATCTCTCCCATGGGTAACCATTGCACTCATTTCTAGCATGACTTTAGATTTATTTGTAATCCTATAAAAATTATGCATGTAGGCCATTTTCTAAGCACAATAATATCCCCAGAGGACGGTATGTGCAATACCAGACCTTCCAGGGACTGTAAAGCCCTCCACCTGCATTGTTGTGCCTCATTACACCTCTGTGCGGTCCGGTGTTGCCCAATACCGCCCACTCTGTTGGGTGTTACTGCTTGATTTTCTTATTAATTAATCTACACAACAGCCAAATGATTGTGTAGAAAACCAGTTTATTAGGATACACTGACTTAATGACAGTGGGTCAAAATAGAACCAGAGTTATAATCTGTATGAGACATACAAATTGCTAGATTCTGTAACAGTAAAGTGAAACAACTGGAATGTTATGTGAATACTGGACTGAGGCTAACAATCACATTCTGGGTGTGTAGAATTCTGTATTACTGTGGCATTTCAGGTTTTAAATGCACTACAATGCCATGGATGAGATCAGTTTATAAGGTTCTGACATTACAACAGTTGAATTACAAGGTTTTAGACAGCTTACTGCCACTGCCTAATATGGGCGACCTGTAGATTATAATATGGCTATTGAAAAATCAGTATGTTGATTGGGTGAGTAGCTGGGAACCCAGTGTGGACATCTCTGACTAATCCAAACTTTTTATCAATTCCCTCACCTTTCTTTCTTCTTCTTCTTTATAATATCCCTTACTTTCCTCTGTGTTGAATATTATCTGTATTGCCAGCTTTCAAGAAATGGAATGTTTAGTGAGGATTGTTCGTGACTTCAAATTTGTTCTCAGTACAGCTTGCAGAATTTTTATTCCGTTAGCAATTAACAGAAGGCCTCAGATGGAAACAGGGCTTTTGTCATATATGTAACAGTATAAACAGCGTAGGCATCCTAGTAAGCAGGTGAGGATAGGATGGAGATGTTTCATGGTCAGCTAAGAAACACCATAAATTACAATTCTAAGTTCTGTATACTCCATTTTTAAGTTATGTATTAGTGCAAACATGATTATTATGAGGGCAAATGACAATTTATTCTTATCTTTATAAATGTAACACAGTTTTATTTCTAGGGCCTAGTTGAGGGTTTTAGTGCATGAAGGTGACAACCACCTTAGTGATGACAGTCAGGAATGGCTGGTGCTCTTGATTTTGTTGTGAATAGGCTACTGGACCTTATTCCAGTGCTGTGTTATGGGATATCAGCACAGGGTTTCGAGCTCCTCAGCCAATCCAATAAATTGATTTGTTATAGCCATATTATAATACTGAATAATACTGTAATGTAAATTCATATGAAAGTTATCATTTTCTGATTATATTTGTTGTTAGCCATGCACTGACTATTTAGATGAAAGTGAAGGATTTCTTATGTGATATAAGATTGGCAGACCTTTATCTAGCCAAATCAGTAGAAACAGCATATATAGTGCCCATATTCCATGAAATTGTATCCAGCGCTCTTGACACACATGCACCTTTAGTCAAAACCGCATAAAGGCTAGAAAGTGCCGTTGGTTTACTGCTGAAATCAAGGCAGCATTATTAAAAGAGACAAGCTCTGGAAGCTAGCACACAAATCCCACAAAGCCAAAGACTGGCATCTCTTTAGAACAGCCAGAAACCTCTGTACAAGGCTGATGCAGGAAACCAAGTCCAACTTCTATCTCTGAACTCGACTCTGCCTTCAACTGCCCTATCAAGTTTTGGTCCAAAGAACTTTCTGGTAATACCACAGGAAAACTCTTCCATCAAAAATTATTTCCGACAATGTAACTATCAATAATAAAAAGAGATACTACAAGTCTTCAACAATCATTTTGCTACTGCAGGGCTAGCTTTTGATAACTCACCTACATGTAACCTATGCTCCCAGCTTACCATGCTACCTTCAGAATCTAGTCCTCAGATGCAGCCTTTTCCTTCTCCCTGCTTCACTAAAAGACATCAAGATCTCCTCCTCAGTCGGATTCCAGGAAAGCTGGCGCTGACAACTTTGATCCATACTACCAAAAGATTGCCTATAATACCTTGGCTATACCTATTACATACCTATTTAACCTGTCCCTTTCTCAAGGGACCCTCCCAAACTGTGGAAGACCGCACATGTTATTCCGCTGTTAAATCTGGGGACCCTGTGATCTAAATAACTATAGGCCCATCTCCTCCTCCTGGTTTTATCAAAACTTCTGGAAAAATCGTGAATGCCCAGCTGAGGTCTTTCATAGATGATACCAATCTGCTTAACCCTATGCAATCTGGTTTCAGAACTGAACATAGTACGATCATGGCCCTGGCCAAGGTGACAAATGACTGGCAGCTAGAGAACAGAAAATTTGTCTGCACCATTTTCTAGACTTAAGTAAAGCCTTTGACACTGTCGACCACAACCTTCTTTCTTCTTCATTAAAAGCTATTGGACTAGATTCTACCTCCTTGTGTTGGTTTCATGACTACCTTTCTGATAGGCACCAACAGATCAAGGCCGAAGATGAACTCTCCCCTCAAATCTGTTAAAAGAGGTGCCCAGGGATCCATCCTGGGGCCACTCCTATTTGCCATCTATATCAACAATATAGACTCAAAAATAAAAGAGGTGAAAATTCATCTGTTCGCAGATGATACAGTGATTTACCTAAGCCGTAGCTGCCTGTAGCGACCTGTAAGCTGACTTCCACATACCACAATACCAGCTCCTTAGAAAAATTGCTACTTAATGCCAAAAGACAAAGGAGATGTTATTTTCACCAATTAACCATGCAGCTTACCCTGCTGCTACTGGTACTCTCCCTCCCATCTCCACTCTCCTAGGAGAAAACTTGGAATTTGTGCCAAAATTCAAATACCTGGAGGTCTGGCTAGACTACAAACTCTCCTTTGCAGATCACCTGAAGAATTTATTAAAAACTGAGGCAGAGACTAGGTCTCTTTTTCTGGATAAACCGCCTACTAACTACAGAGGCCAAGAGACAGCTAGTTCAATCTCGTTCCTCTCCTAATTGACTACGCTGACTTTATATACAGCCAATGTACTACTTAATACCTCGGTAAATTGACGTATTTTACCACAGAGCCCTCATGCTTCATCACTGGTCTCCCCCTCCACCCATCACTGCTGTTTTATATGTGGCTGTAGGTTGGACCTCCCTACATTATAGATGAAATAAAAATGTGACTGTCTGGACATACAGAGCTATCACTGGCAAACTCCCACAGTACATTGTTCATTGTCTGACTCTCAATATGCCTGGAACCTAAGCCCTAAGAAGCTGCTCACTGATTTCTCTGAAAGTGCCTAAGGCCCTAAAAAGTTTTGGGAGAGCTGCCATAGGATTCGTGCATTGCTGTTGCCCTGGAATGCCGCAGAAATCACTGAAACTGAGGACTCTATTAGTCTTACTGTGTTTAAGACCTTATATACAAAATACATCACAGAAGCCTGGAATCGCTTCCAATGATCCTAGCTTATTTACACTGCCCTTCTACATCCTTCCTGCTTTTCCCAACTTCATTCCTTCTTGCATCATTGCATAATATGTCCCTGAGCCACCTCTTTATTTACTGCCCTAATTCCTCTCTCCACACCCACCTATCCTTGTATACCCACAGCACCCTATCCCTTCGCTTCTAGTATTATCCCAGTTCCAGACCCCCTCCCCCACACTGCCTGCCCACTTCTCCTGACACATGTCTCCTCCTTTATATGCTTGGGTTTTATTAAATTGACTAGGTATTTCTTCGCTTGTAGCACCCAATACAGCTGCTCTCTTCACTGGACTAAAATGCCTTAACCTTACAGGAATACTAAACCATGTATGTTTGTTGAATCTAGTACCAATTTTACTGACTTGCTACCCTATTGTTATATCTCCACATGTACATATACTGACTGTCTTCTACCTGAACATAAATGTATTTTTACTTGTCTTGTCTGTTGCAGGCCTACCTGCACTGTTGTGCACTTGCACTTACTGTTTATTTACCTGTATATAAATGTGTTGCTACTTGACCCTGTGTGATGCAGGTTCACCTTGTAAATGAGCTTGCTCAATGGTGTTCGCCTGGATAAATAAAGAATGTGATTGATTGATTGATTGATTGAAGTTTGTATTTATTTTTCAGATATGTCATCTGATCTTCTAACGTTACATGTAATGCTCACGCAAGTTACGTAGACTTCTAAAATCATAACTCCATCTGCAGTGAGGACACTAAAATAAAAGTAGTGTGAATCAGCAAAGTATCATCTCACCTACTAACATCATCTACTGTTAAGTTTTCACAAAATATTAAAAGAAATAATGAAGTCATAATGTATTCAATGGATCATCATATGATAATCACAATTTCCAACTTTCTGTATCACATACTAATGTTAAAGAGAACTGGAAAGTAGATTATTTTCAATGCTGCAAATGCAACAGCAAGATCATCATGACTTCTTAGTTTCCTGCTACAATCTACATGTCTTGAACTGTAACATGATATGTGCTGCAGCTGATTGTCATATTCGAGATCGTGCCATTTGGATGAAAATGCGCAGCCAGGACTGGCGGGGAGGAGATGTTTTGTTGTGAATTCAGTGGTGTGGATCGGAAGAACTTCTGCATGTCTCGTGCCTCCTTTATGAGCCTTTCTCAAATGATGGAATCTGATACTTATATGTACGCAGGCCAATACCTCTTCTGATGAGAGTAGCAGTGGTGTTGTACAAGCTGGGTAGTTGTTGCGACTATAGAGTGGTAGCTAACCAATTTGGAATTCACAAATCAGGGATTTATTTAACTCTAAAATTGATTAGTGTTTTGCTCATAAAAGTGCTAAATCTTTGTGAAAATGCATAGCTCTTGCCTCACTGTGTTTAACAAACACAGCACTTCTAGAAACTCTATATAAATACTTTCTGTACAGTTAGTATAGTCCCAAGAAAAAACTGCTAATCATTTATTTAAAACCCTGCAAATCAACAGTACTTAAATCTGTACACTTTTTCTGTATCGTTCTTCAGCAATGTGTTACCTACTCTGGTTAAGATTCATACAAAATCAGAAGCCATTGAAATAGCTGAGGCCTTTGAAAAATTACATAGTTTGCCACAAGTCTTAGGATGTGTTGATCACATCCCCATACGGGCACCCACAGATAGGTACAGAGACTTTGTAAATCACAAAGGCTGACCTTCATATGTTTTGCAAGCAGTTGTCGACCATAAATATTGGTAATTAAGAAGATCAATTTACCCATCCCTTACCTTTTCTTTACATGTCATCCTTTTCTCTGTCTCCAAGCTCCTCAGACAATCAAATTACCAGTTTTTTATTTAAATATTATGATTACAAATGTTGCTTGTGCATACTTCAGCATTATACAATGGTGTATGAGAATCCTGAAACCTCATTGGTCAAAACATGTCACATGACTATGGTAAACCCTGCATTGCACACGGCTAAGGAATTGCATTTATAAAAAAAAAAAAAACATAATTAAACACATTTTACTCATGGGTCCATTGTATAATTGTAATAAGGCACTCCAGGGTGTAAGTTTTGAGTTTACCCACTTCTTGTGTGGTTGAGTCACTCGGTCACCTCCTCAGACGCCACACGATAGGGAAACCCGATAACTATACCCTGTTGTGCCTTTATTGCTTAAATAAGGCACAACATTGTGTGGGTTATTGGGGATTTATCCATGCCTTGTGTGGTGTGTCATGAGACTTAGCCGAGTGACTTAACCAACCAATAAGTGGGTGAAATAAGCAATAAGCCATGACAGGCTGAGCGTTAGACAGTGTAACACACATCTAGGAGGTGTAGTAAGACATGAGGCCATCAATCTAGTGCATCCAGCCTCCTATACACATGTTAAACTGTGTAGCATACCCTGTCATTGTTTATTGCGGTTATAAAATGGTCAATAAAAATTAGAGACATGAATAATGTCATTACAATGTTTAAAAGTAAGGATTTATCAGGTTAGAAAAGGGGATAACATTATGCTAAGTAAAGTAGTCTCATATGTCTAGGTGTTTGCCTACTGTTGTAACTTGGTGTAATTATTGTTGTTTTCTTTTAGTAGTAAACATAGTGGGCTGGATATTCAAACTGCACCATTCTGGCGCAAGCCCTTGCGCTGTGCAAAAATAGTTGCGCAGGGGGTGTGGCGAGCGATATTCAAAGGTTAGCTGTTGAGCAACTCTTTGAATATCTCCTCCACCACAAGCCACTGTGCATGGCGCAGTGGACTTTGCGCCACCGCAAGTTGTCAGAGTGGAGCATTCAACTTGCGGGTATTAGGTACCATTGCGCCATGCGCAAAATCACGATATTCAAGGTGACATGCAAATGGGGCCATAATTCATGCAAGGCGAGGGGGCCATTTGCATCTGATTATGCCCCATTTGCAGGCCATTAGCATGTAGGTGCGCCGATCCCCAAGGACTTGCGCCTGGCGCCCGCCAGGCAGCAGCCGCCGGGGAACGATGCACCTGCAGCCCGATCACGGCAGCAATGTGGCTCCCACCTCTTCCCGTACATCTCCCTGGTGGTCCAGTGGATCGAAATGCCCGATCGCGGGCAGTATGTTTAAAACCCCCTCGTTCACATCCCTGGTGGTCAGTGGACTGAAATGCCTGATCGCGGGCACTAAGTAAAATGAAACCCTCCCTTGTGCCCGATCGCGGACAGAAAGTAAATTGAACCGCCCCGAACATGTCCCTTGTGCCCGATCACGGGCAATAAGTAAAGTGACCCCCTACCTGAACATCTCCTTGGTGGTCCAGTGGACCATAATGCCCGATCGTGGGCAGAATGTAAATTGAACCCCCAAACATCTCCCTGGTGGCTAGTGTCTGATTCACAAATCTGGACTGTCATATGCGGTATGGGCTACCGCCCATTGGCTCTTAACTCTGCACCAATGGGCGTGCAGCCCTACTGGCTTTCGGTCAATCGGCCAGGCGGCAGGGTGGCAGGCGGGTGGGCTGCCGCCCGCCGCCGCCGGGGGAGCGGGTGGTGGGGCTTCGGGTGGGTGGGTGGGGGACACTAGCCACCAGGGAGATGTTTGGGGGTTCAATTACATTCTGCCCACGATCGGGCATTATGGTCCACTGGACCACCAGGGAGATGTTCGGGTGGGGGTCACTTTACTTACTGTCCACGATCGGGCACAAGGGACATGTTCGGGGTTCAATTTACTTTCTGCCTGCGATCGGGCACAAGGGAGGGTTTCACTTTACTATCTGCCCACGATCGGGCACAAGGGAGGGTTTCAATTTACTTTCTGCCCACGATCGGGCACAAGGGAGGGGTCTCAATTTACTTTCTGCCCGCGATCGGGCATTACGTCCACTGGACCACCAGGGATGTGAACAGGAGGGGAGCTACTGATGCCCGCGATCGGGCTGGTGGAGGGGAGTACACTATGCCCACCATTGGGCTGGGGGGCAGGGACTGAGTTGGAGGCCAGCCACAGGTGGCAGCTGCTGTGTTGTGCCCTGCAATACAGCAGCTCACCTGTGGGTGGCCCTCGACTTAAGCCTTTTTTGGCTCAAGGTCCTGCAGGCTCAGGTTGGGGTTGCGCCTGCACAACTCTGCACAGCCCGGCTGAATATCGGGCTGTGCAGTTTATGCATGGTTCCTCCCTCCTGTTGAGCATGCATTCATTTGCATTGCGCTGTTGCTCAGCCTGTTTTCAGTGGTGCAACTGCCTCCTGCTGAATATCGCAAAATGGCGCAATTTAGGACTTGAGCATAAGAACTCTGTTGCGCATGGCGCAACCCTTTGAATATCTGGCCCAGTATGTTTTGCATACCTCACTGTAATGATTAATAATATATTGTTTATCAACTCTTTTCAATTTTTGGAATATAAATTGTGGTTCACCAGGAAGTAGTCACGATGCTAAAGTGTTGAGAACTCCACATTATTCAGCTGTTCTGAAGAGCTTCCAAAAGCAATCATACATCTTTCTAATAGTATATCTAGATATTTTGATTCTGTCAGTTACAAACTTGTTGTTCTGCCTAGACTAGATATAGATCTGTGGACCAGCAGGGGAGAGAGGATTACGTGTTGGGAGGATAGCTGTATTCTCTCTGGAGTGGAGAGTGGAGTACAGTACAGACTCCTGGTTGAGACCTGAAGTACTAGTAATATGGAGAAGAAATGAAAGAGAAGCTTGGTGGATGTCTATGAGAAACCAATCTCGTTAACCCGCACAGCTTTGATACTCTCAGTACAGTATTTGTAAAACAATCCAGTTCTAACAGTTTATTTTCACTAACTCTAGCGTTCACCAAGTGTGCTGCAAATTGTAACTCAGGTGCTATTTTAGCCTGTTGTCTTTCAGTCCATGTATCTTAATAAATTGATAACTTACACAATCATTTTGGCATACTGCAGAGTAATCAAGAAGGTAAGGATACATTACCTGTGTAAGTTGTGGAGGGTAGAGAGAGAGGGGATACATTGTCATGTAGAGTTCCAGAGACTGTGCATGACAAGGCCTAATTTACAGGTGATAACCAGTAAGGATGACCTGTCATTTTTGCAAGAGCAATGGATAACATGTCGAGCTGCACTCACGTGTTCACTGATGCCTTATCAACAGCTCAATGTGAATACATGTTATCTCATGTAAGTCAGGTGTGGGAAAGAAACAATATTTAGTGATTGTCATATGCCAGGAAACTCTGGAAGACTAGATGTGAACCATTACAGTAAACTGGATTGCTAACACTTATTTTCTCCATTTTAATTTATATTTTGTGTGTGCACAGGAGCCACGTGTTATAGACAATCATCCAATTAATATGTATATTGTGGTGACCCGCTTATCCATTAATGGAGTGGCTACTGAAGGCTTATATTAACTCTCCTCACTTAACACAGAACCAAGAGTCTTTCAATGCATACTTGAGTTCAGTGTGCATTGCTGTTGAAATTGCATTTGGATGCTTAAAAGGCAGGTGGCATGTGCTTTTTAAAAGGAATGACTTTGACCATGGATTCACTCCATATGTGATTTACATGTTGCAGCTCACAACTTCTGCAACAGCAGAAAGAACAAGTACACTCTGGGTGGTTGAAGGATGTACATAGTTGTGATAGAGGTCACCTCAACCAGTTCATGGACGATGTAAGGTGGAATGCACAAGTGCCACACATATTACAAACATTTTAACAGGCTATATGACTGCCAACTTTCCTCTCAGAAAGCAGAGCGATCATTAGACAAAAAATAGTGTACATAAAGGAACAGAATGGGAAATAATGCAATAAGAATATTAAGAAAGAGATTAACACATGTTGGAAACATTCCATGTTTTAATTAAAATATGGTATAACGGCTATATATATATATATATATATATATATATATATATATATATACCATGAATTCAGATAATAAGCATTGCAATTTAAACATTGTATTTCATTATCTCTTGACATTTATGCAGATATTCAATTTGTATGTTAAGTTATAAAGTTCTGTTAAGAAAGAACATTTATTGTCTTTCATGCATTTCTCATCAATTCCTGAAGTGCTCCAACAACTATAGAATCAAATGAAGCTTGTTAAGCTATGCATTTACTAGCTATTAAATGATGTATGTCTTAGAATACGGCTTATTGAGTATAAATGTTGTTGAGTTATCGAAATTAGCATAGCTTTTCTTAAACAGTAATGATATAGATATCTGAAAAGCACATTTGAATTTCAAATGACAAACATTTTGTTTTCACTTCTGTACATTATGATAGTAATAACACATGTGAAACTGAAAACTTTATTTCTAACTGAAGCACAGTAATTAGTACTATAGGAAAAGTATCAGACAAATAATCATTACATAGTAAGTTGTGGTATAGGCTTGTATCACTGAATAATATTGCATTATGCTGATATATATTCAATATAATAAGCAATATATTTAACGGTTGACTGTAACAGAATAAACAAATGTCTGTCAACAATATAAATAAGCTATCCATTATTATTATTTAAGTCTCTGTAGAACATAATCAACTTCATCTATCTGTTCAACAGATACATTGCTCCTCATACTGTAGGTGAGGTAAAATCTGTCTGATAAGTCTGTTGATATGGTGAATTACTGCATTGATATTCACTTCCAACATGATTCCAAGCATGGTATATGTTGTTCTGAGGATTTGTTGGTACGTCACCTGACCGAGATCACATCTCTCAAGTCTACAATAGACAGAATATGTTTAAAATGTATTCAGTTCAAATTGCTTATTGACAATTTTTCAGCACAAAGTTATCTACAAAATGAGTGGTATTTCATTTATAGATCCCTTATATATTAGTTCATAATTAGCAAAAAAAAAAGCAGAAAAGGCGTTACTTGTTCATGTTATTGTCAAACACATGCAAACAAACAGTATTGTAACGCCATCTATCTAGGGCAACCGTGGGCTGATATCAACCACTTAAAGCTACTGCTGAATGCAGTAGCCCAGTTGTAGACGGTCCTCCTCCCACCCCAAACATGTCACTTCACACGCTGTTATGAGAACTGCACTGATTGCCAATTCAGTATCGAATCACCTTCAAAGTCGGACTCTAGACTTATAGAGCCCCACACGGACTGGGCCCAGCCTATCTGAAAGTGGTACTGTACCCATGCTGCACTGTGCAATCACACCGCTCAGCTGACGAGGGTTACTAGAGATTTGCATATTGGTGAAGACTGCAATTATGCTTGATATAGAAACTATGCACTAGGTGGTTTATGAATAATACGAGTTGTCCTGGTAGTAAGGGAATTGCTTTTCACAGTGGTGGGACTTCTTAACTTCACTGATTCTAACCAAGTATCTTCAACTAAGTTTAAAGAGACTTTTGGCCTATTTGATTAAAAAACAAAAAAATTTACATAAAACCTGTTCTGGGTGGAGGTGCTTGATGACAGCTTAAACATTAGAACATGCATCCCTTGAAAGAATTCATGGATGACTTCCTTTGATGCTTTAGTTGATGCTTCTGTAAAATCTTTCACTATTTTTCATTCATTTCTCCTCCATTCTTGGCGCAAACAACGTTGTTTATCTAATGATTTAATAAAATTACACTGCTCTCGTGACTAGTGGAGCATTATTTCATCCATTTTACCCTTTTTTTCCTCAGGCAAAGGTTCTATAAAATAAGAATTCAAAGATATTTTGGATTACAACAAACGCATAACAATATATTTATATCTCAATTATTTAATTTATTTTTACAGTTAGTATATTCCCCTACTTGCAGCCCAGGTTGGTGAGAGAACTGGTAGGGTCCTATCAAGGCCATTGGCAGACCTGTTCAATACCTCTCTGAACTCAGGGTGCATGATCATGCCAGAATAACTTTGTTGACTTTCACGACTGGGTTATGATGGCACTGGACAGGGGTCATGCAGTGGATGTCCTCTACCTGGTTTTCAGCAAGGCCTTTGACTCGGTACCACTTGGTAGGATGACCTGCAAGTTGAGGAGTCTGGGAGCAGGGATCAGACTGGTAAGATGGGTTGAGAACTAGCTGCAGGGTACACATCACAAGATAGTAGTGTATGGTGGGGAAACACCTGAACCCAGGGCAGTAACATGTGATGTACCACAGGGTGCAATACTGGGACGGTTCTGTTTAACATTTTCATAGCCGACATATCAGTGTGGTTATGAACAAGATCAACTCTTTCAGAGATGACACAAACATTTGTGTCAAGGTACATGGGTGGGGAGGAGCTAAAGTTCTTTATGAGGATTTGATAAAAATGGAGGAAGGATCCCACACCTGACAGCTTGGCTTCAATTCCAAGAACTTCAAAGAGATGCATTTAGGATGAAAGAAGGCAGGACACAATCACTAGGTGAAGGGTGTCCCATTAGCAAAACACAAGGAGGAGAAAGATGGACTTAGTTTAATGTTACCTTGTTTGTACCATTACCAAAATGACTAATTTGTTTACTTACGTTTCAGCTTATGGACAGTGTCCATACATTTTAATTAAACATACTTGTTGGAGTTCGTGAGCTGCATCCTTCATCAGCATTGTCATCATCTTCAGATATATTCTGAGAGTCTAATACTGAGCAATGATCATTTTCGTCAGATTCTTCCACGCTTGTTGTCTCTGAAATCCTGTTCATTACTTTGGTCTTGCTGCTCTTCATTAATGGACATTTCTGCAAGACACTGACTACATGTTAGGCATTTTTCTGTGAAATATGGATTTACTAACACAGCATAATATGTGCCTGTAAATATGCCACCCATTAAATTGCTATCAACAACAACATTAAGGCAAGGTATAATTATAACACACATCTGAAATATGAGTTCGTACATAGGAGGGATAATGGGGGTGGTCAGTCACTCTGCTATGAATGGGATATACAAAAAAATGAATCAAATCCCCATGTTATCACTTCAAGTTTGTGTTTGTGTCTTTCTTGTATGCCAGTTGAACTTTGGAGAATGCTGAATTCATGTATTTCATGTTACCATTCTGTGTGTCTGTGTGTGTGTGTGTGTGTGGGGGGTGGTTGTCTCATGCTGGAATAATGCAGAGCTGTGAATTATTCTGTTCCACGTTATACAATCACACAATGTATTGAGTGTGAAGAAAGACAGGTGCCTGATGGGTGAAATACATATGTGTGAGGAATATTTCACATTATTCATCAACATTTTAGTATTTTTTTACTTTGAAAATTTGTAGAATGTTCCTTTCTTCAAAGTTACCAGTGCACTAAATTTATATAAGCAATAAGACATGTCTGGGTGTTTGTAATACCGTGCCAACTACACATCTGGGTCTTCGGTATTTCACTACTACTAACATTCAACAATGTCTTATTGCTTATGTAACCAACATTTAGTCATCCAGTTTTATCCATGTTATGGACCACACCAATTTGAAGCATCTCCTGATTCAATGATTTACTTGAAGAATTTCTATATTTTACCTCACACAATTATCTAACATTGGTGCATCATACTGCTCCCATAACTAACCTGCAGATATATCATTAAGCATGTGATCAACATCGGACAATGTGCTGATTTCCTGCTCTGATAGGAAATCCTACATCAAGATTACTTGACTGAATCATAGATGAAGTCCTATGACCGATCGACTCATCCATTTCCAAATAGAATGTAAAGTTGAACTTGATACACCTCTTTATTTATTTATTTATTTAGTCAGTCACAGGAATTACAACTCTTTGAGTCATAGACTCATTTACAAAGGCTCCATGTCAGCATAGTCATACATTCAGAGGTATTACATTAGAGAGCACAAGTATGTAAGTTCGGTTATGGGTGGGAGAGAAAATAATGCTGAGGGATAGTGTTTAGCAACATTTTACTGACTCCCCATATGGGAATTAAGATCATTGAGGGTTGCAGGGTGGGGTGGGAGGTACCAAACAAAGAGGGGAATTAGGTATCATCTCCATTTATCAGTAAATGAGGAAAGTTGCCCCTTCTTCAAGTATGAAAGTCTCTAGGCCAGCTAACCTGGCCATGGCAGTCACCAAGTGGCAACAGATGGAGGGGAGGGTTGTTGCCAGCATGTTAGGATTAACCAATTAGCCTCCAATGCATTACAACCAGGCTTTGTGCTCTGCCGAGATTCCCACTAAGGTGGAGGTATCACCCAGAATGAGTGCAGGGTTGGTAAAGTCCATCACATGACCCAAAACAGCTGAGCAATCATTTCTGAGAGTTTCCCAGAAAGGGACTAGGCTAGGACATTGCCACAGAATATGGAGTATGTCAGCTGGACTAAATTGGCATCTCCAGCATTGGGCATGGGTCAGCAAACCCCTCATATGAAGGGCTGCAGGGTTCTATACCAGCATAGAAGGATCTTGAGCTGGATCAATTGACTCCTCACATCTTTATAGGAAGTGTGAGCATGTCGGAGACAGGTAGACCAAACTTCTGGGGAGATATGAGTTTGCAAATCCACTGCCCAAGCCAAGCAGCAGTGGTCCATAGATCTGGCCTAGAATCATGCCAAGTATGTTAAAATTGGCTCACCAGCCGGGAATAACCCAGTTCTTATGTAGTCCCATCAACCAGTCCCACTTGGCGTCCAAAATGAACTTGGCGATAAATGCCAAAATAGAGCTCGGTTTGCAAAAATCTCCAAAAGTCACTAGTCGGGAGACCAAATTTAGTTTGCAGCTGGGCAAAGGACATAAGGTCAGAGGAGTTTTGCATATACAGGTCTTGGACTATGCAGATCCCCAGGACTCCCAACATTTCCAGTGAAACAGGTTTGTATCTATACATATGTGTGGGTTGTTCCAGAGGGGAGTACCTAGCTGGGGAGCGCTTTTGTTTGGGTGTACCCGATAAGGCCATGAGCCAGGTCCATACCTCCTAGTGGCAGCCATGATCGGGTTCAATTGAAGGTGAAGAGGAAATGTGCAGATAGTAATGCCCAAAGAGGCATTCAGTTAGAGACAAAAATTCCAGATCCACCCATAGAAGTGGTGGGAGTGAAGAAGGAACAAACCACCTTGTGGCCTGTGCCACTAGGTGGCTGACTGCACTTGCAGCCATGGACCTAGCCCCCTTTAGACCAGTGCACTTGGAGTGTGCCCCAGCTCCACCGAGTTTCTTTCCTCCCACAGTAAGGATGTGATCAGTTTGTCTAAATTCTTCAACAACAGGGGTGAAAGGGGATAGGTAGATTGTTAAACAGATAGGCTGCCCTAGGCAGAAAGAACATCTGGATAGCCACTACTTTGCCCAATAGGAAAGGGATAAACACGCCAACGATCAATTTCTGTAGATAGATTAGATAACAAAGGAGAAAAGTTAGAGCCCTTCAAATCCTTCCATAAAGGGATCCAGATCCCTAAGTATGAGAAACCTTGAGGGACCAGGTGAGGTCAAGGTCTCTAGCGAGTGCTTAGGCATTTCAATTCAGAGGATAGAATAATTTTGCTCTGATTAATTTGTAAGCCCAACAACTCTCCAAATTCTTGAAGGATGGAGAGTGCTGGTGGACGGAAGACTGAGGGTGAGAAAGTGTTAACAGGAGATCGTCCGCATAGGCTGCAGCTAGGAAGGATTGGTTCCCAACCTGTTTACCTGAGATCACCAGGCTGGCCGATAATTTCTAATGAGGGGTCTAGAGCCACCAGGAATAATATAGGGGACAGGGACATCCTTGACATGTGCCTCTGCCTAACTGAAAGGGAAAGGAGATGTCCTTATTTGTAAGGATCTTGGCTACTGGAGAGCTGTAAGGGTGGTCACCCATTTTCAAAAGTAAGGTCCAAAGCCATATATGTGAAGGACTTCATGAAGATATGGCCATTCGACTGAGTTGAAGGCTTTCAAAGTCCACCGCTAAAGCTGCCATTGGGACCTGTGAGTGCAAGGCTTGTCATTTAAGATTAAACAATAGCCTCATATTGTCAGACCTACATTTCCCTTGATGAAACTGACTTGAAAGGGATGAATTATGCTGGAAGAACAGTAGTAATTCGATTAGCCAAAATCTTAGCCGCTAATTTTGTTATCTACTGAGATTAAAGAAACAGGTGGAAATTAGCGCAAATTAATGGGTCAGAAGATTTTTTGGGATCAGAGTGATTACTGCCTCCCTCATAGTGGTAGGGAGAGACCTTGAGGCATGGGCTTCTGCAATACCCTCAGCAAGGGAGAGGTGATTACCAGAGTTAGCAGTTGGTATAATTCGATGGACATGCCATCTGGTCCAGGAGATTTTCCTTGGAGAGCTGTGACAGAGCAGACTTGAGTTCCTCTTCTATGAAAGGTTTATCCAGCTCAGCCATAGTCTCCAGGCTAATGCGTGGAATATTCGCTTGAGCGCGAAAAATAAGCAGATGTTGGATACTGTGCCGGGTCTAGCTTTGATCTGGATTGGTATAGCGACTGATAGAATTCCGCATGTGGGCATTGATTCCAAAGGGATCCAAAATAACTGCCCCAACCGGCATTTGAGAGCATGGACATGAGGCCTCTTGTTGTTTCCGCAGCTGATAGGCTAAAAGTTTCCCACCTTTCGCCCCTTCCCAAAATTGATGCTTTGAATGAGAAGCAGCCATTCTACCTTCTGATGTAGAATGGTATTTATCCGATACTTTAACCCACAAATTTTCTGCAACAGTGAGGGGTCGGAGAAGCAGTCATTGCAGCTTTAAATTGGATCTCGCACTGGGATAGCTCAGTAGATAAGCTGTGAAGCTGGACTTTATGGGCTCTGTTCTGTGCAGCTGAATAAGAAATAATACGTCCATGCAAGAACCCTTGAAGGCCTCCCACACTGTACTTGCCAGTACCTCACCCGTTGGTTAAAGAGTAGTACTCTTCAGCCGCCTTCCATAGCTTGCTGAAATTCCACATCCTGGAACAGGCGGGGTTACAGCCACCTTGTACCCAAGTTTGATTGCCCTTCTGGAGTAAAAAGGCATGACACCGAGGCATGGTCTGAGACCACATGTTATGGATTTGAGATGAAAAGACATCTGGTGCCTCAACAGAGTTGGCCAGCCATAAGTCAATGTAGCTGTGTGGGAGTGGACTGTAGAAAAGAATGAGTAATCTCTACCCATAGGATGGTTACAACGCCAGATGTCGATCAGTCCCCACTCATCTATGACCTCCTGCAGCGCAGCTCTGGCTTTAGGTTGTGCTTGTGGGGTGGATTTGGACTTGTCTAAAACACATCTAAAACTATATTGAGATCCCTCCAGTCATAATGGGCATAGCTGGTTTACCCACCATGAACTCCACTATAGCCTAAGTTCTGGAAAAATTCCATGTCATCCACATTGGGACCATAGACATTGGCCATAACCACCGCCCCTCTGGTAACTAAACCTGCCTACTACCCTGCGACCCTGCTTATCTGTTTTAACCTCTTCCTCAACCCAGTGGCATGAGTGCCTGATCAGAATTGCCACCCGTGAGATTTAGTAGAGGCTGAGTTAGCAAGGACTCTGCCCACCCATGATTTTTAAAGCCATCCAATGGTTCTGCAGTGAGGTGCATCTCTTGCAATAGCACAATATCTACCTGTAAGGAGTGGAGATGCTGCAAAACTTTAGTACGTTTTATAGGATGATTTAACCCTCTGACATTCCATATGGTGCATTTCAATCCCCTGGTGCGTTGTAGAGACATGATTATATGAACTGGAGAAAAAAAAAAAGAAGTAGGGATAGAAGAAGTACTCACCCACCAAAACAGTCACAGAAGGGCAAGGCAGAGAGGAAAAAGGAATTATCTAACTTGCTTCACCAGTGGTGGTTCCGTCTCAGAATAGCTAACAAATTCGGCAGGTAAATTCGAGCTGAAAAGAGCCTAGAACAGTAAACATCAAACAGCAACGTTAACAAGTAAATATAGAAATTATCCTAAAAATAACCCTAACCGCTACAACAAAAGGAATAGCAGGAAGTAGTATGCAAGAGTAATTCAAAACCTAGTCTGTGCCCACTATCCCAAATAACAAAAACAAGGAACAGACTGATAAAGAGTTTAAAGGTGATGTGGTTAGTGTAAGAAAGTTCACCCCGGATGAGGGTTAAATTTCGCCACACTAGCCAGTCACCTAGTTGGGGTGTATTGAGAAAAACTAGCCAGGAGCAAATGTCTGCCCTAGCTGGGTATTCATAACACAGAAATCATGAATCGATCTGGGGTATGGCCAATAGGAAGGGGGAAGGAGGAGATTGGGGAAAAGAGGAGGAAGCCCTGAAATATGGGAAGGAGGGGCAGGAAAGGAGGGAGGAGAGGAATAACGGAGGAATTTACCTGTTTGCTAACAAAAGCTTAGGAAGCACAAATGGCCTTTGATGGCTAACATTGCCAGAAGGAGAGGAGAGGACCCCAGAGATCTGAGAAGAACAGCCATTAAAGGACACAAGATAGCCCGCATTGTGGAGTTGAACACAAAGGCCACACCTATAAGACTGGGGATTTTGCATAACCAGTCTTGTTTTTAAACATATCCCGGAGGGCCAGGATGCTATCATCCGGGAGGGGGGTATGGATGGAGGTCCCATCTAGTATAAAGGCTGATGCCCTAAACTGCATTTTGCCTGGAGGACATAACACTAAAAGAATCCTCCCAAGTCTCCTCAGACCCTTCCATATGCATGAACCAATGGTAGACAGCTTCATAATTATGCAGCCAGTAGGGTGGGGAATAACACCCTGCATTTAACATCAGTACCAGGGCTTAAAACCAGAACAGACAGCATTGTCCAGATTCAGGTATGGGCAGGCTCCTGAAAAGCTCCAGGCTCAGTACCGCTGCAAGGCCACATTGTTACAGCTTCTGCAAATGTTTTAAGTCCTGCTTTGATGACTGATGGGGCGGACTTAGCATTGCTTCTTCCTCAAGTGCTCGTTCCGCCAGGAGTCGCAGTGGCAGCATTAATCAAATGGCCCACACAGATCATGTCATTGGTTTGTTCCTCTTCAGAGGCGGAGTCATTCTTGTGCAATTTTGCAGGTGGAACATCTTCTTTTCAGTCGGGTGATGCCCTGTTACTACCTGTTGAATGTTGCCGAATATGGTCCTTGCACAGCCCGGCGTTGAGATAGATAAGTCGATGCCTGGGGCCGGGGGCTTGATTAGTCCTTGATGATTATCAGTGGCTGCCTGATTGTTATCTGGTTGGGCCCTGGGGAGACATTATCTGCAAGGACTGTCCGAGCTGGAATGTTTCCTCCCTGGGAGCCAGAAGCGAACAAGTGGTTCTTCCTCTTCAAATTACGATCCCCGGTGTCTAAAGCAACTTTTGGGGTGTGGTATTAATGGGCAAATGGGGCCAGTGCTTTGCAGTCCAGGCTTCAATCTCCTGGGGATGCTCTGCAGTCATCTCTTTGCCATCCTTAATTACTTGCAGGTAAGAGGGTTTTGAAATCTGTATTTGAAGCCATACTGGGCAAGAATCTTTTGGTTGGGATAAATGCTCTCCATCTGGCTGCAGTTTCCGTGAGAAATCCTGATAAAATGAAATTCTTGCACCTTCCCAGACAATTTCCCTTTGTTTCTGGCCGCTCAAAGCAGTTTTTCCTTGGTATAATATTTGAGGAGATAGGCTACGATAGTGTGTGGGTTAGGAGCATTGGATTTAACCCTGCTGGGAACACAATGTGCTCTCTCCACTTCCACGGCCCCTTCCACCTTTCGCCATCATTTTAGGAATACTAAAGGAATAATGCACTCCAGGGTGTGTGTGCCGGGATAACGCCACACCTGGGGGTTGGGCACGAGGCCGCAGGTCGAGTGCATCCAATGCCCCAGGCGTGATGTTATCCCAGCACGACACACACCCTGGAGTGCATTATTCCTATTATACAATAGCTTGTTGTTATATATAGAATAAAAAATAATTTTAAAGAATGTTTTATTAGTGTGAAAAATAATTTTGTTTCTTAACAGGAGATGGAGAAAAGAAAAGAAATAAGAGATGGACACTAGAGCTGTGGTGTTATGCTGGGATAGCACCATGGGTCCAGCCCAGACTGACCAATCACAGTCCAAGATTCTTTCTTGCCATTGTGTTATCTCATTTAAATACCACTCCATGTTCTGCCCTTCCAACCCCTTAGGAGACCGATAATTCTCACATTGTTCTGTCGACTCCTGTTTCTTGGTTCTCAGCCCTACGCCAAAGCTCCTCTAGCCTCATCTCATGGGCCTGCAACCATTGCCAGACCTTGGCCTGGGACACTTCCAGTTCTTCTGTTTTCTGCTCTGCTACATTCATGCAATTGTTTAAAATCCACATCGGCTACTGTGTCTGACAGGGTGCTAGAGATTCCATCAATACGAAAGCAGAGTTTCTAGTGTGCTTGTTATATATTGCAATGAGCTGTTGATGTTAGAGGGATGTGCCGCTAGTTCAGGGTTTGTGGTGGAGAAGCCTCCAGTGTGCTGTTGGGAAGTCATCATACTGTAAAAGGGCACCAGTGTGTAGCCTAGTCCACAGGAGTGCGCTTTAGGTCAGGTCCGAGTTACTGGGGGAGGGCAAGTGGAGTACAGTTTCTGTGCTTCTAGCAGTCGAGCACCCAATTCTGCACCAACACAAGACCTGTGCAGCCTAAGGAGTTTCCGGAGTGGTTTGCAAGTACTGTGGTGTGCTGTATTTACTGGAGCATTACTGAAAAACTAAAGACCACGCCAGACAAATGGGGAGGGGTAAAGAGGCAATATCTGCCTTTAACTGGACACCTAAACCCTGGATGTCAGCAAACACTTCAGATACCCACTGCTAGGGATGGAGCAGACAAGTTGATGCGGCCATCTTCCATGGTGTCCAAACCACGCCCCACACCTCCTCTTGATAACTGTTACGTGACCCCTGTCCACCATCTGTACATCCTTCCATACTTAAGTTCTCCAAAACTGGAAATCATACTCAAGGAGTGACATTAGCAAGGCTTGCTAAAGGTGTGTAACTGCATCATTACTACTGATCGATATTCCCTGACTTCTACTTCATCAATAAGCTAAGAGGGGTGTGGGTTATCAGGTGATTTACCATGACTGTCATGGTTTAACCACAGGGGACAGACGAATGACAAAATCCTCACCAACCATGGTACATCCCCAGTTCCCTCAGCATTATGGGATGTATCTTATCTGGCCTAGGTGCATTCTCCATCTGAAGGGACATGAGGGCTTCCTCACTCTCTCTACTGAGATTTCAGCCTCCACATCCTCCCACTCTGCACCCTGTACTGCTGGGAACCCACCTGTCTGTGATGGTCACTCCCTTCACTAGACCCATCAGGGCCCTGATCTCTACCAGTCCCATCCCTTCATCAGTTTTCCCAGATCCACCATGCAAGGCATAACCCTTCACCCCTCAGTAAAAACGGCCTATTATCATTGATGACCTCTGCCTGTTCCCCACCTCCTGCGCCCAACCATCCCACATGCTTATCCTGCTGATCTGCTCCCCTTACGAACTCTGTCTCACCTAAATGTTGACTATCTTGGCTGTCCGGTCATACTCCCCTGATGCCTTTAACTCCGTTAGCACTTGAAGCACCTTCTTGTCCTCACCTCTCCTGAACCTCCTGGGTCCACCAGCAGGATTTTCTTGCCTTTCCAAACTTGCGCCTTTCCTTACACAGGATCTGGTAACATGCTATATTCCCTCCTAATAATCTCCCTCCTGCTATCAGCATCCATATCCGGACTTATCCTGTCAAAATGATTTTCAGGATCCTTCTCATATCCCTGAAGTTTACACCCCTAAAGTTAGTTGCTACCATCCTCGCTCAGCTTTGCTCCCACCCAGATACATCAGGAAAAGAATGTGGCATGATCACTCCCTGCCAACAGATCCCTTACCTCTAGGCCCATAATCTGATCACTGTCCACCAGGACCACATCCATTGTCAAGGCCTCCCAAGTTGGCTCACCCATCTGCTGGGTCAGGAACACGTCCGGGAAAAATCAAGCAGCCTCTGCCCTGGCCACTGGTTACGTCATAGTCCCCAGTCTATTCCCGCATGTTGAGGTCCCCTTTCCACTACCCTTGCCTTTCCCAAAATACAGTGTCCCTCTAGATTTGCCACCAAACTTTCATTCAGAGCCTCCGCCACTGCAGCTGGTCTGTATACTACTCCAACATTTACTCTCTTACCCCGCAACATCAGGGTGACACAAATAGCCTCACGTCCCCCTAGCCTACTGTAACCCTCAAATACCAATGCAGTTTCTGACTAACAGTGCTACACCACACCCTCCCTCCCAGAGTATAAAATATTCTGGAGTGACAGGAGGACAAGAGGGGTGTGTATGGGTGATCTCTATGTGAAGGATTGTATCAGGGCATCCAAACTGCAGGGCAAGTTGCTATGGGTCTCATTGGCAGCGGAAAGGAGAAGGTGCTGTATACTGGGTGGTTACAGGCCCCAGCACACTAAGAATCTGTGCAAATATGCAACATATGTGGTGCAGAAGTTAACCAATGTGGTTTAATATGGTTGTTGTAGAAACGACAAAAGCATACAATATGGCTTAGTTTACATACAGGATAAGATCAATCAAATAATAAATGACAGGGTGTGAGATAATGCTAAATGAACACACCTAGGGTGCGGTAAAGCTTGAAGCATTTACACCACAACACATCAGGCCTTTACATCCATCAGAAGTGCATCAAGTAAACAAAGAAAGTCACTCATGCTGTTAGTTGACAACCCCCACTCCTTTCACAGTTACAGAGACAGTCCAGAAAATATGTTACAAGACTTTCAAGGTACTTTCCAGAACCCAGCAGTCATTGCAGAATCACCTTATGGGTCAGGAAAACCCACTGGATCTTTGAGTGTCCATTTTCTAATTTGCAGTTATCACACATTAGACAGAGTGATTGAGTTTATAAGTTCAGTACATGGGTTCTCCCTGATTAATAACTTAGCATACAGGCTGTCATTTCCTTAATTCAGTTAGACCCACTGTCCTAGGCAATAGGGGTGCATTAAAGTATGAGATCACAGGACGAGTGGACTTAGCCCCATCCCATAATTGCACATGAAATGGGTAAATGTTGACAAACTGTGGCATTTATTTAAAAATTCATACAATTCAAAAATAAAAACGTCACTTGAAAATTTGTGGCCGCTTTATTCTCTCAACTACTGCCTTACTCCAGAAGCTAATGTATCCATAGCCAACAGTGCCGCCTGTCATCCTGTCTAATCACTGTCATAGCCTTACTCAAAGAATCCGAGCTGTCGAGAATCACAACCCAGTATCACCCTGTGTGCAGGTTTGTTGTAGTGCAAGCAGGAACATCACTGCAAAGTGATTTCCATGCTAAACTGACACCCCCAAAAACTCCAGTATCATGTGCTCTGTCTTGCACATATAATACAACAAGCCACCCTCAAAATATTGCCTTCATACTAGATGAAACCTCACATGAGGTTCATCCAAACTTACTCCCAGTTACTCCTTACTGTTCTCAGAACTGTTTTTGCTGCAAACAAAAGATCCTTTGCCTCAGTGGTAAAAGGCTGTGGAATGACCTCCGCCTGATGTCAAGACATTCTCCAACCAGTACTCATTCAAAACATCCCTTATGGAATTTCTTCCGATAAGCAGTCAGTGAAACTGTCTTCACTGAGCCTGCCCTACACAATTATTTATTTGCTTACAGGCCTTCCCACCATTCTGCAAGTTATTGTTTTACAGATATCTTGCTGTTGAACAAAATAGTACTGTTTTAGCAATAAGGTATCACAGCGGGTGTGTTATAGTGGGTTAACAGCCCACCAGGGTGGGTTGAAGCATGAAGCATAGCCAAGGGATTCCACCACCCTGAGAAGGGCCATTAGCCCACTATAACACACCCCACTGGAGTGCCATATTGCGATTATGAAATGGGTCATTTTAGTTAATTTCATGCATTTTTAAACATACTTTCAGTTGGGCTGTTGTGCTGGGATAACAGCCCAGATGAAAGCCGCCCGACCAATCAAACTTCATCATTCTATCTACCCATTTCATAATAAAGTCTATCTAATATCCAAGACTGTGAATTCTCCTTTCCTTAGTAAGGCTGTATCTGTAGCATACTGGATGTGTTTTCTGTCTGTATCACAATACTTATGACTAGGCTTCTAGAATCTGCAGCCGCAGAATTTTGCGCAGAACTTGCAATCTACCGCAGAACTTCTGTGGCTGCAGAATTCACTCTTCTTGTTGATTTTTATTAATATTTCTGTTTTTTCCATAGAATCTGGTTCCTTCCCTCTTTTATATCCTAAACCCCTTATATGCTCAGAATTTTATGCCATCATTGCTATAACATCGTACATTAGCTAATGAAATGGCTGCAATCTGCAACAGAAATGAACTGTCACTTATCTACCACAGTTCCCACTGCCAGAGATGGTGGCACAGCACATCAGGCATGGTGATATTTGCTCAACCTGCACTACAGCTCTAATATAATTTTCAGTCTTACATTATTGCACTAGGGCCAACTTAAACAAAACCTTGTCAATAACACAGACCTGTTAAGTCCATACCTCACTTTGTACAAACCTGTTTGTGCCTTTAAGGTATAGAGGTGCCATCTGACATGAATAACTGGTAAATGAATTTAACTGTCATTTTAAAGAAAATTAAGTAATTATGCCCAGAAAAGTGGAATATAATAATGTGTAGACCTGTTGAAAGGATAGACCTGTTAAATAAATAATTGCACTGTATGCATTTTTGCCAGGGTTATTGATTACATATTGTCATTGGTTGATAGAATCACCTAAAGTTGTGGAGAAATGTGTGCAGGGACAGCTGTTGGGCCAGAGGGTAGCATGCTGTGTTTGCGCTGCAACTCGGGTTCCAGATTAGCTCTGGCAGCTGGCTGGGCAGCACAAGGATTGGTGGAACACATCATTGCTCGGAGCCTGGGAAGGTATGGTGCAGTGTTCTGTCACATGGTGGACACATTGTGCTGGTCTGGAGAGCTCTATCTCACAATCGGTTCGCATGCATGTCATGGCCTGATGGAGTTACGATGTGTCAGTGAAAGCAGGTTGACATCAAATATGAGTTTTGCAATAACTCCTCTGTTCCATTTCTAATGGGACCTGTATGAATGAGGATGAGTTAATGGAAATTAAAAACAACAAATATATATATATATATATATATATATATATATATATATATATATATATATATATATATATATATATATATATATACACACACACACACACTCACACATTTGTATGAATGTTACAGATTGCATATAAATATATGTGATACACAGTGGGAACCTCATGAGCTGTGTAGAAAGCACATACAAATATATAAGTGATAGATAGTGGAACCCTCATTAGTGGGATGGATAGCATGCATGTAGAAATACCTTATTTATCACATAAGATCCTCTGCATATGTCATTTATGAAACAGGCTAGGACCTTAAGGGAGAGACATTTGTTTTGCTTTTTAGGCATAAAATTATTTTATAATTCTGTTATTTTTGAACTAGTGTTACTGTGCTTTCCACCATCCTGATTGCTATAAAACTGCCATGAAAGTGAAGTCAGAATGACAAGCTGTCACTGTGATGTGGTAGTTTGTTAGTGCTGCAGAACTTCCAGAGAAATTACAAACCACATCCAGAAGTTCTGCGGCAAATGGTAGCTGCCACATAACTTGGTCCCACTGTGCCACAGAAAAGTAGGGGCCCTGCTTATGACTGCAATGAATTTAGCATGATTGTGTTTTGACGATTAGTTCCAGGTTGTTCCAGACAAGTGGACTTTTATTCTCAGTGACTCTACCAACTTAACAAAACCAGGTAATATTAAAAAAAGTCCCTCAACTCTTCCTTGCTGTCACTGGGAGTGCAATGGTGTACTGTGGAGTACTACCATGTGCTGCATGCAAGACCTCAGATTCCTGTCTTGCTGGCAGCACACTACCATACTCAGTTGCACTTTCACTAAAGTCACAGCAATCTCCCTCTGATTGCAGGTTAGGAGGACGTTCATACACTGCATGATACCTGGGACTGAAGATGGGAAGGGAACAGATTGGGGAGCACTTGAATTACTTACAAGGAATGATTAATTGCTATGAAACACAACACCATCAACTAGTGGTGATAGTGACAATAAAAGCACCTGACAGAACATAAAAACCTTAATGGTTTGAGGTATTTGTCAAATTAAAAAAAAAATTATATAGAAATGGCATTTTTCACTGCATTGTGCATTTTACCACAAATGTTTTCCGGACTGGCAGCAAATCTGAGGTATAATAATGAATGACTGTTATGTTACAGTCAAATACCAACATAAGAACAAAACAACTGATGACAGTCCGGATTTCTGCAGACAATCCATAAACCTATCTAAATGAAACATACTTCATGATCAGCTACTGCTGACTAACATCAAACATAATAAATTACCTTGGTTGACAGCAACAGACTCTGACAGGGCCAAAAATACCTATCTTGTTGTCAGTTTATATATTTAAGTTATTCACACTTTGTTTTTCTGGCTAGCCTTGCTCATCTATTATGAGAACTCTTGACAATCGCGATATGTCAAACAGCTGGAGACAACACGGAAGTAAACCAGCTTAATCGAAGGACACTGTTTATCTGGTGGACATTCCACATACCTCACACTGCATGTTTCCTCCAACTTATCGAAAAGGCAGCAGCTGCAGGTTTACATGGCTCACTTATTGGAAAATAAAGGCAATTTCCACTGGTTGCTGACCAAAATCTATTGTTATCCAGTAAGGGACTTTTACGATTACTGCATGTGTTACATGACTGTCAGATACCGATTAAATTACTGGAAAATTTAAAACTCCTATTTGAATCGGACATCTGACATCATGTAAACTATAGTGATGTCTGCTTTATACAAGTTCTAAACAGCACCTATTCCAGTCTTTTTGACTTTCATGCATAAATTACCCCTTCTTGCATTGATTCTGGGATTGTATTTTATCACTGTCTCTGCAGTTAGTTTTGCATTCTGCAAAATGAAGGAAATGCAATTCCAGGATCAGTGCAAAAGGGTAATATATACACTAAGTCAAAAGGAATGAGAAAGGTGCTCTAAATCTCAATCTCTCTCAACAAAATATTGCTCTGTCTTATAAGATGTCTTTTTCCAGCAGTTGGAACTCAACCTTCTGTTCTTATGAGTTTCATGTCCTGTGTTTCACAAACTTGGGTAATGTCTGCATGAAAGTCAAAAGGACTGGGAAAGATGCTGACAGCAACTCTATCCTCTCAATCCCCATGCTTTGTTACCAAGGCAAAGAAAGTCAATTTTACAAACAAAAAAACATACTGACAAGGCATTTGGATTTTGGCACAGTGCTTTGCTAACAGGGTGTATTGAAGAAGGGGAACATAGTGTGTACATTAAGTACTGGTAGTTTTCCTTGTAAAATTGCTGTGACTGCATTGTACTACACAGTGTGAGTCACACCTCTGCCCTACAGTGATGCCATCGAGATCGCAGCCCTGCAGCTGAACAGCAAAGGCAAGTGCAGCAGGGCTAATGCAGGGCTCAAAAACAAATCAAATTATGGAAGGCAGAATAAACCTTGACCAAGAATAACAAATGCACACACCCTTTCAGGTCTAGTACTGCATATGATGACAACAAAATGTAACTTTTGGATCATTACGAAGATGCTATTTAACAGGGGCCTAATATGTGTTAATTTCTGCTAGTGGCAGAAGTGTTAGCCCTGGTAAAATTATCATTTAATGTGGAATACAACATACAGAATTGTGTATGTGCAGTCATACATAACAAGGATATTCTTGTATCAAGAGGTTTCCTTGACAGATGACCTTGAGCACAGACTCGAGAGGTACTATGTTACCAAGGAACCTCAAGACCTAAGAATTTCCTGAGTTTGTGTATGACTGCTCATACACAATCCTTTATAGTGTATGGGCAGTCACAGCATTGAAAATCACACAAAACCAGCTGGAGAAGACAACAGAAAATAGAAATTTTAACATTTTCTTTTTTTAACTGACACAGTGTGCTGCACATTTTCTGCAAGTTCAAGTTTAAAAACAGCAACTTCCAGCTTAACTGGATTGAGGAAAGTAAGTGGCAGCATTCCAAGTTGTTATGCTGCAGTAGTGACATAGCTAGTGCAGCATAATAGCTGTGATGACATACTGTAGCTACTGCAGCATGACAACTCCATTCTAGTTATGGATTTCTATCCATAACACAATTCTTGATATACTATATAGAGAGTCTGAATGTAGGTTAGCAACAGCCTGTCAGGGAAAAAACACTAGGGGCCAAATATTTAAAACTTTGTGCCTGGTGCAACTCTATTGTGCCACATTTTTACTGGAGTGCTATATTTAAAAGGCCAAATAGCGCTGGTGCAATGTAATAGTGCCACTAGTATTTTCTCCTGTATTGCATCCTAGTTTGATTTTTCTGGATTCACAGTGTGTTCTCCCTGTATGGTGTCCTGTTCTGTTACTAGTGTCATCAGTTCATTTGTCTGCTCTTCTATATACTCCACAAGATTTATTAATGGTGTAGATCTATTTTGTAAAACTGGAGTGAATTCCTGTTCTCTTCTATCTTTCCTCTTTTTTATTGATTTATTTCTATCTACGATACACCATTCTTCCAAGTCATCCTCTTCCTAGTGCATTTAAATGTGGATGATTTTTATCTGCTTCCTGTAAATCCTCCTTTTCTACATTTATGTTGACATCTACAAATTGTTTCAAGCTTTTTATTTCTAGTTCCAGCCCAAATATTTTCCTTTTAAGTCATTTATTTCTTTGCACTGCTGACATATTTTGGGGTCTAGCTCCTCTCTAGATTCCACAGAAAATTTGCTACAAATTCTGCATCTTATACCCAAGGTGCCATCTTTAGCAATGCTACTTTGTTGTCTATTGCGATTAGATCCTAAACCCCAAGGGTCACTAGGTTCACTAAATATAATTTGATGTAGGGTTTATTTATTCAAAAGCAGCCTAGGGCACCACACTAGTGTAACTTTTGGCACTAGTAAAATGCACAGAAACCTCAAGTGGGATCTATGTTATTATGTTATTGAGAGAATAAAACCACCATTTTGGCACACGCTTGATGTGTTTCTGAACCTCCTGGTTCCTTTTTGAAAAGCTAATGTGTCATTCTAACAAACCACAGTTAAATACTTCATGAACGCTACCATCACAAATAGATGACAAGAAAGGGTATTTTAGATGCAAAACTGTCTTTACTGTGAAAAGTAAAGTTGTAGCACTTTTTCAAGCATTAATGTAAAAAGTTTAAGATTAAGCAATTTGAATGTGCAACACAAGTGGGGTTGTATTTGGCACAGTGTTCTTGTAATGCATTTTAGATTGGAAAATAAAATGCCCTTTTGAACAAAGGTTGGGCAAGCATATGCAGGCAATAGAAAGAAATGACCCACTATATGCAACAGCAGTGCATCTAAATTCAGTGACAGTCAGGGACAACCATACTATGATGTTTACCATAATCAACAAAGTTAGTAGAAATCCAAGGAGAGGGAACTTTGAGAATTTGTTATTAAAAGAGAAAGTTACTGGATTATAAAATTGAAGGCTACAAAAGGTGCGGGTTTAAATGCAGGATTTAATTTGAGACCATATCTATAACAAAGATAATATTTGCACTTGTATTTGATGGTATACTGATCTGTACTATTCCTCCAATTCTGTAATTGACATGTTTTGAATTTTATATGTATTTAACATCTGACCTCCCCTGTCCTTTGTTTATCTTCCTATGTCTGTGAAGCAATTGCTGTTTTAATATTGATGATGGTTTTGTTGAGAACATGTTTTACTAGCACATAATTAATTGATAGTTAAAGGGTTTTAACATGTGATGATTTTTCACCAATGAAATCCTGTAATTTATCTGTGATGATAGTATTATAATAATACTTTATTTATTTAGCGTAATTCTAAAAATCAAAGTGTGTACATACTTAAAATCATGGTAAAACAAACAATTATGTTAAAACTTTTACAGAATAATTTAAATACTTCAATTAAAATATCCCAGAGTCCATATAAAAACTAAGTGCTAAATGCCTGCTTAAACAAATATGTTTTCAAGCCTGTTTTAAAGCTTTCCACAGTCCGGCATTCTCTAATCTGATGAGGTAGAGAGTTCCACAGGGATGGGGAAACAAACATGAAAGCCTGGGCCTCAGATGTTTTCAACTGCACCCTGGGAACCTCTAACAACCCTCATCAGTTGAGCGGAGGGGACATCTAGGGCTGTAGGGAGTCAGAAACTCTTGCAGGTAGCTCAGTCCCAGTCTGTGTAGGGCTTTATAGGTCAGAAGACTGACCTTGAAGGTGATCTGCCACTGTGTAGACAGCCAGTGCAGATTGCACAGCATGGGAGTAATATGACTAGAACACGAGGTCCCAGTCAACAATCATGCCACAGCATTCTGCATCAGCTGCAAGTGATGGGTATCACCCCTCTGTAAGCCCCAGGTAGAGGGAGTTGCAGTAGTCCAGGCATGAAGTCACAAAAGTGTGGATCACCGTCAGCAAATCACCGGACAGAACAAGGTGCTTGATTCTGGTAATGTTTCTAAGATGATAAAGGAAGACTTGATGACTGCCGACACCTTCTCATGCAGTGTCAGCCCATCATCAAGAACCACCCCAGATCACACTTGTTCAGAGGTAGATAGTTGTACACCCTAAAACCAAAGCCCAGAGGGTAAACCAACTACCGACCTCTCTATCCGGTGACTCAGATCCATCACCAACACCTCAGTCTTCCCAGAATTCAATTTCAACCAGCTGAACTTCATCCAGTCATGGATTTCCACCAGACAGCTGTTAAATATCGAGACCGCACTATCCTAGTCGGATGCAAAAGACAAATAGAGTTGTGTATCAGCTACAGCAGTTAAACTACAGCCCATATTATCTTACAATGTCTCCAAGGGGCAGTATGTACACTGCAAACAACATAGGGGACAGCACCAAGCCCTGAGGGACCCCACATGGCAGAGAGAATGGATCAGAAGAAAAAACTGACACCACCCTCTGAGATCTGCCAGCAAAGAAAGATTGAAACCATCTGAGAACTGGACCAGCCAGGCCACAGATCACCCTCAGGTGCTCGAGCAGCACCCCATGGTCCACAGTGTCAAATGCTGAAGAGAGGGCAAGAAGCATCAAGATGGAACATCGCTCTGATCTTCGCTATCAGGAGATCATTGCGCACCCGAACCAGAGCGGTCTCGGTACTATATATTTTCTGGAAACCAGACTGAGAGGATCGAGACATCGTGGATGGTAAGATGGTTCTCCAGTTGCAGCGCAACCACTTTCTCATCACCTTCCCAACAAAGGGAAGGTTAGAGATGGGTCTGTAGTTAGCACAGCTGTTTGGGTCTAAAGCAGCTTTCTTGAAGTGGTGTCTCCACTGCCTCTGTCAGAGAGCTAGGAACTCACCCAAATCTAAGGAGCACCAGACAATCTTTGCAAGGACCGGCTGATGGACTCCATATGCCCCAGTAATAGGGGTGTAGGGCCCAGATCCAAACTACAGAATGTTGGCTACAAATTCTGGACAATCCACATGATGTCCATGATCTCCAGCCAGTCAAAAGATAGCCAAGAAAACCAGGGTGAAGCGACTGCGATTGACCACCACCAACCCCATAGAGGGTGCTGGATGGATCTCGGCCTGATGTCGACCACCTTATCCGCAAAGAATTGAGCAAAATCATCATACTTAACTTGTGAAAATGCACCTTGAACCTGTAGACAGGTTGGGTTGCACAACCTGTCCACGGTTCAAAACAGCTGATCCTGTTGTTTGGAGCAGCAGCAATTTCACTGGACAGGGACTCTGCCTTGTTATGTGTAATTGCTGATTGATAGCTTTGATAATGATCTATCACTCTAAGGTGGTCAGCATCAGAGTCAATCTTCACCAGCGACACTCTAGCCTTTGTCCTACATGTCTCAAGTTCAACTCCTCAAGGTCCCTTCAAACCAAGGGACCAAGGATGGAGAGAGAAAGAGAGAGAGAGCAAACACAGATTGGGGTGATGGAATCCAGAGCATCAGTGACAGCCTTAGTATAGGCCAGAACTAGACTCTCTGGATCCTCTTCTTCCCCAAGAATCCCGATAGGTCTAATACTGCCAAAGGCCTTCCGGGTCACATCCTCAATGGGCGATATCTGACCATCTACACAGGAGCAGGCCTATAAGGGGGGCCTGAAATTAAACCCATTGTGTGATGATCAGACCATATGACTGGTTCCACCACCAAGTCAGAGGTCTCGACCCCCAGGAGGAAGACCAGATCAAGTGAGTGACCGTGACTATGAGTAGCAGAGTTCATTAAGTATTTAACTGTGGTTTGTTAGTATGGCACATTATCTTTTGAGAAGGGAACCAGGAGGTTCAGAAATGCATCAAGCATGTGCGAAATGGTGGTTTTATTCTCTCAATAAAGAACTAGAAACCTTATTTAGTGGAGTCAAATAATATGTCGGTGTTATGCCTGAATTGTTGAAGTGTATGGACTAAGTTTTTTGTGATCACCACCTGCTCAGTGCACACTTTAGTTTGTGTTGTTGTACAATACATATCAATCTGCAGTCTATGGGCTCTGACTTCATTTATACAGTTTCTATGACTAGGGTTATTGTTTTGGCTTCCTTATCTACATACAAAATAAGCACATTCTCAGTAGAGAACATCAGCAGTTTCTAGTTCGTAACTGTTAGATGTCACTGTACCTAACCTTGAGCATATGTGTCTTTTCCTGTACTCAGCAATTAGTATTACAAGCAAAGCTAACAGTCCTAGGTAGCGATCCACACCATAGCCGAGAAGTGCTGCGCCAGAGATTTTGTTCCCCGCCTGAAGAGCCACGCTGCAGGCTCCCCACCGCCCCCACCACCACCCTTGTGAGCCCTCCTTTATAGGGTTGACCTCATGTGTGCATGACCCAATCAGCCCACTTTCCCATTAGCTCCTTATACTATTCAGCCACTAGTGGCCACCCTTGAGCAGCTCTCAAATCCAATACTAAATGCAGTATCTCCCATTGACATTTACTATGCTTTGCTTAACCTTATCTTTCCTTCCACCTTCATCCCACCCAATACTACCTAGAGCCTTGCCACTCCTCCCGGGGATTACAAAGCCACCCTCCACTCCTCCTCTGCCCTAGTGGACCATACTGCACCACTGGCAGGTCCCTGGGGCCACTATCCTCCCTCTTTCCATGCAGACCTACCGCCTTATATATCCCCTTCTACTTAGACCCTAAGCCTAACTCACAAACTCTTAACCACCCCTCCACACTGGTCATTCCCAAAGATTATCGTCTGGCAAGGCACTTCCTGGCTCTCCTTCTCCTTATAGCCGGGGCGTAGAACGTAACCCAGGTCCTCCATCCCCAATGGCTGGGCGATCTCCTGCACCGATACCCGCCTCCCAAGAGGGTTCAAATTGTCCACCCAAACATCTGCACCTCCTGAACAAAACATCAGCCCTACAAACTACTGTCCTATCCCTTCGCACTGATATTGTAATCATTACTGAGTCTTGGCTGAAGCCCCATAACCTCGATGTGGAATTCTCAATACCACGGTTCTCTTTAATCCACCAAGACAGACAGGGCAAAATAAGGGTGGTGGCACTGCCATGTATATCTCCTCCAAACTCCATTTCCATAATCACCTCCACTGCACCCAAAATTCAATAGATTCCTACTAATCAAATCCCTTCCGCACTCTATCCCTGTATATAGCAGGGTCATACTGTCCGTCAGACACACCACTGGGTAGCATCCTGACCACCTAGGGAACCTGAGGTCCCTGACGGCTGGCGGGAACTCCACATACTTGGTGATTTCAACCAGGACTGGCTAGGCAGCGTAACCATCAAAACACGCTCCCAAATCAAGGCTCTAAACCTGTTCCAGCAAATAGGGGAACCCACTTGCCTAAACCACAAATCCAAAAAGCATACACTACTGGATTGGGCCTCACCACCCACCCTCATCGAATAGTTAAAGCTGGCCTACTACCTGACTCCTTAGTGATCACCATATGATTTATGTTGGTGCGCAAAATCTTCCAACCCAAGGCACCTCCCCGCACACTTTACAACAGAGCTTACAAATCCTCGACTTAACCATTCTCCTAAATGACCTTACCAACATTGACTGGTCAGTCATTCTAGGGCCACCTCCATGGACGAGACCCTAAAATTTTTCTCTACCAACTTCCTAGCCATCTGGGACTTGCACGCCCTCTCAGAAGATCCAGAGTAAGAGGAGCACACTTTTCCTGGGTAACAGCAAACCTCTTGGAACAACTACGAGCCCGAGACTGAGCCTGGAAATCGCTCAAGGCACAGGTGCTCATAAGGCCCTTCAGCACTACCGATCGCTAAGAAATGCCTGCACTAGACTCATATGTCAGGCCAAATCTAACTTCTTTAAGTCTGCTTTCAACAATAACTCACTCACCCTACACAATTCTGGAAATCTATAAAATCCCTTCTTACCCCCGCCCAACCCCTGTCTCCCACCCTCAACATAGGTGGAAACATCATCGTGATCCTAGCGCGTTGCCACTGAGTTTAATTCACATTTCTCCACCACAGCATCTTCTCTACTCGCCTCCCATCCCCATCCCCGCCTTTGTTCCCCGCAGTATCCTCTCCGGCCTCCTTTCCCCGCTTCCGCTCCAGTCACACCTGACCGGTACTAAAAATACTGCAGTCACTCAACCCATCCAAAGGTAAATGCCCATCAGGCCTTGACTCCAAAATGCTTCTGCTGTCTGCACCTGCCATAGCCTACCCTCTAACCTCCCTCTATAACCTGTCTTTAGACTCGGGTCGGTCCTACTACTTGGAAACAAGCCACTGTCATTCCCTAGCCAAAGGTGGTGACCCTTCCTCCCATCCAACTACGTCCCATATCACTGATCCCTATACTAGCCAAAATTCAAGAGCGCCTTTGTACTATCCCAGCTCCCTCTATCTTGATGCCGATCTTCTTCACCTTTTCCAGGCCGGGTTCAGGAAGAATCACCCACCACCACCTCGCTTCTTCGCCTCAACACCATCCTTACAGGTATGGACAAAGGGAAATAACTGCAGCTATTTTTATCGACCTGGCCAAAGCCTTCGCTACGGTCTCGCATCCCTGTTGTTGGCAAAACTTGCTCAAGCTGGACTGTCTGTGTCAGCAACTAACTGGTTCCATTCCTACCTGGCAGGCTACAATCAGTCCGGATTGGCTCAGCTACTTCCACTTCTCTCCCAGTCACCAGTGGAGTCCCCAAGGGTCTATTCTTGGCCTCTGCTGTTCTCTATCTTTCTCAATGACTTGTCTGTTGCATGCCCACATACCGCCATCCACATGTACGCTGACGACACGGTGTTGTTTGCCTCTGGCTCATCCGCAATGCAGTGACATCCTGTCTGCAGAAGGACTTCAACTCCGTCCAATGTTGGTTCCTCTCAAATAAATTATTTTTAAACTCAAATAAAACAGTCTCCATCACCTTCGCTCTTAGACCAAATTAACCCACCTTCCTGCCCCCCACGTTCTACACTCTGGATAGCTCCCACTGAAGGCCTGCACTTCCTATAGATATCTCGGTGTCTGGTTAGATCAGTACCTTTACTTTTCTGCACATAGTTGCTTTTCACAAAAACTGCATCCCATGCTGGGTGCCCCTACCGCAACAAAAATTGCATCCTTCTACCAACACGACTAGCAATAGTCCAAAAATGGTCCTCCTGATTATGGATTATGGCAATGTAATCTACTGTGCAGCCCCACAAACCTCCTTATCCAAGCTTGACCCTCTTCAACTCCTTCTGCAGGTTCGCCTTGGACCGTCCTCCTAACACTCATCACTGTGACCTCTACCAGTCCGTGGATCTCCTTCTTCCATAACCAGTGATTACTACACTGTGCTTAAACCGCAGCCAAATTCTGGACACAGACTCTCCTCCTACCTGATGTCCTCCCTAACAGCCTCCCCTACCAGCTTATGCTCTCAGGAACATCGACTCTCAGCTCCTTCACATCCCGCACAGATCCACCCGGTCTGGCTAAGCTGCCTTCAGCTTCTGGTTGCCCAAATTATGGAAGTCCCTGGCAACTGACATTAGACATGCCACCAGCACTCCACACGAATGCCATTCTTAATACTCACTTTCTACATCCTGCTCCTGTTTTTCTGCTCCTCCCCTAGTACCCCTCACAACCTAACTTCCAGCATTTAACACCGTCTGGGTACACTTTTAGTACTGGGATATTTTTACAGATCCATATGTTTGCTGAAATCATACCTGTATATTGTAAGTATGACTGCTCTCACCAACTATCTTGTACCACACTTATATTTATGTATGTTACTTCTGTACTCCTTACCATTTGTAACCCCAGGGCACATCTGAATCGAGCGGTGCTCTGCTCATTATGCTTTCCTGGTAAAACTCTTAAATAAATAAATAAATAAATAAATAAATAAACAAAAGCTGATAAATTTCCATGAAGCTTCCCTAATAACTAACTATAGCAGCATGCACATAAATGGTCACACAGCAATTTGACTGTAAAGACAGCAATAAAGGCACTTAGCACTAGTAAACCAGTAAATTATTAAATATTGGAATATATTTTATGACATGATTTTGGTGACCAGGTTCACTAAGAACATATTGTTCATCATGAAGTGATACAGGTAATATAACTGTTTGACCAATGACAGTGCAGCAGTAGGTATGAAACAGAAGTTTGGGGTAGTCACCAGACATATCAAGTTCCCATAAGTGAATGATTTATGATAAGTGGCTGTGAGTTAGTGACCATCCATGTTGTAGGTCACCTTTGCCATGGGAGGTGCCATTCTGTCAGCTGCATTAGGCATGTAAAATTTGGGTGGTATTTTTGTTCAGAACCTCATCATGTCCACATACAGGTACAGCCACATCAAAACGCCAGACCGACATGCATACATACCTATATCCTTTCACCAGACAACATGCTGTGTGGTGCTGCCATAGTGACATAGTGGGATTATATACCATTAGCGATGGTGGGTCCACCTTTTCTTCATATATGTCTCCTTCGAGGTAGCCTACTGAATGGACTGTGATCAGCTTCTCAAAAACATCTTCAGCTGGATCAAACACTGGTAGAAAACAGTGAAAGACATGTACAAAGGATCCTATTTAGAATAGTGGTATAACACTTGCCCTAGTTAGGGTGCAAGGTAACATACCCCAAGTTTCTGGCTGTCACAAATGAAAACCTCTGACAGACTTATAAGCATCCTGAATGGATGTCCAGTATATTAATAACACAGGCCAGGCAGTACTTTCTGGTCAAGTAGTAATCTAAAATGAGGTCAGAGAAGTGCCCTGTTTCTACATCTCTAAGCAAATTACAAGTCATTGTGAGAATGTAGTTCCCATAGGCTGTGCATGTTATTTCTCTGCCTATGCTTGTGCTTAGCCTCTGTGTTACCAGCTACAACAAACTCGTTGGTCTTAACTTGTGTCATGTAAGCAAATGTGCGTTATGCATAGTGTATAGAGTATACCTTTCTTCAGTAGCAAGGCCCTCGATTTTCTGTAATGCAGGGTTCAAAAGAAACTCAGAAGATTGGTGTCCAAAATAACTAACATGTCCCCTGATGGTTTGCAGGTCTGCTCAGTTCCAGACTAACATGTCAGACCCAAACAACCCCTAGATAGACACTGTCATTCTAGCCAAGCTCTGCAGTCATCTGGAATGGAAAGCCTCATCCCATCAGGGCAGTTTCTTCACCCGCTATGGGATCTTGGGCCTTTCCTAATGAGTGCCAATCACATCTAATAGCAAAGAAGAATAAAACAATGATAAATTTGTTCCCATGCAAGGTCCATATTCCATCATGACCCAATGTGAAAGCAAATTCACAGGTTAAAACAACAAGTTTATGCATAAACTGTACATTATTTAATTAAGTCCCTGGGATAGAAGTAGCAATAAGTCCACTAGGTGGTCCCGCACCACCACAGGACAATGTTCAGTCTTTACAAGAGTCTCTGATGCAGATGATTGCATAATGTTAGGAGCCAGTAGTGGTAGCCAGAGGACCCTCAATATATGTGTCACTGCTTGAAGGCACGGTTCTACATCACATGCTTGCTTGCTTAACAGTCAGTTGATAGATGCCTGTATCAGAGTAGTGTACTGACAGATCAGCAATGATGCATTATTTTCATACAAATGTATGAGCCCTTGGTAGTGTGGTCCAATCTCATAGATCTCATAGACTGTTATGAGCAAAGAAGGCCAATGACCTATATGATGCTCGCCTCTATCATCAAGGGAGGTCCATTTTGTAACAGGCAAAGTAATTGTCTAGTCTGTTTTGAATTTAGACATACAGTATGCTTGCTGCCCACCACCTCCAGTGAAAGACTGTTTCAGACATTATTACTCTTTGATAGCCCTGGACTGAACCCTGTGGGATCCCACTATTTACCCCTGCCTAATCTGAGTTTGCCCCACATGAGGTGGTATCACGTAACATTGCTATCAGATTCTGAAAAAGAAAAAAAACAGGAGGGATTCAACCCTTCCTTCACTGGTAGGTTAGTTCTGACCTTTAACAGTTTCAACTGATTTACATGAAACCACTTGTCGGGCTACTCTGAGCACATACATTATAACTGTTACTGCATCTGTGTATGTCTTTTTGTATATTTGGCCACCACCCAACTGTATACATTTTTCAATATTGTTTTTGAATGGTGAGCCTATAGGAGTCAGCTATTACCTTATTCAATTCCTTATCTTGTTTCAATAAGCTGCTGAGGTCCACGGGTTTGATTTGTTTTCCTGTGAAGCTTGCCACAGATTGTGGGGTGTACAGAAGTTCTATGCCCCTCGAGCTCCTTGTTTTGCAAGGAGATTGGCTGAGGCATTGCAGTGGCTGAAGGGAGTGGTTTTGGACTGGGGTTTAACTTCTTTTTTCAGAGGCAGGAAGGTTGTTATGCTGCCAAACAGGCAAAAAAAAAGGAAAAAAAACCTCTTAGAAATTTCACAGAAATCCAAAGACAGTGCAAGCCAAAGGCCTGTGTGGTCCCAGGACATAAGCCTGAAGTGCAGATTAGCCACTGACCAGATGGACACTGACTGCAAGCTATTCCAAAGTTACCCCATACACAGTACCATGGACCATATATATTTATTTATTTGAAAATGTCACCAGGAATGGCACACTGAGCTACAATAGCTCAATTCCAGATGCATCCTGGGGAAGGGAAAATGGGACAATGCTGTTTGTGACTACAAAAGCAAGACAAACAAAATGAGATATAAATTATACAGTGACAAAACTCTGAATACATTAGCTGTGACAATGTATGATATGATAGCAAATTTAAGTTACATAGAATTTCATTTAAATTTGAGATTTGGTGACCTGATCCTAGTAGAGAGAGTATGTGAGGGAAAAGAGGAAGATATCTAGGCTGCCTGATAATGAGAAGGAGGAAAGACAGAATATGGATAGGCTGAATGAAGAAGATAAGCAGAAGTCATAATGGTACTACAACTGCTTGACAGTGTAGTGGTAACTGACTTTTGTAGAAAAGAAGGAGTGGGGAAATGAAGGAGTAGCTACATGGTTTAACAACAGATAAGCAAGGCAGTAATGATGGAGAATGGTCAATTGCAGTTGCAGGATGAGGAAATGTAATTGTGAAGAAGAAAGGATAATGAACAAGTGGACAGAGCAGACTGTATATCTAAGGAAGGAGTTCCAAATTTCAGGGAGATGGTAGGAGAAAGTAGCTTGTCCGAGGTGGAAGAGCACATGCATATACATAATAACACTGGGAATACTCTATAATGAAATGTTGAAATGAAATAAAATTAAATTGTTATTTTCATAATATACACATTTCATTCTCTGTTTAATCGTGACTCTTGTTATGAGAGGAAAGGGTGTCTAATTTTTGCCTGAATTTCTGTGGCCTGGACTGCAGCCAGCTGCTCCTCTCAAGTGGTGGCTGACTTTGAGTATAACAGAAATGTGAAAATTAACCAATTTTTAGTCAGTTTTAGTTTGAGCCACCTCTTTGTAGAAACTTGCCACTCCCCATTTTTTGGAGAATGAGAGAAAAAACAAACATTTCTGAGCCTGTTGTGCTCAACAAGCATTATGGTACAAGAAGAAAAGCCTGTAGCTTTTAAAGTAACACAATAGGGGTATGCCATAAGTTGGGACCTCCTTCAATGAGATGGCACAGATGTGCCAAGCAATGAAAAAGCTACAAATTACTCCAAAAAAAGCAAATGAAAACCTTTTGTCTCCTTCCACAGTTAGGTATCATGCCTCCACCTTCACTAAGTTTAAACCAGTGAAGGAGGTGGAGTTGTCATGACTCCGTGGCTGTTCATGGTGATTTCAGTATTCCAAATCCCTCTGGTGAATAGGGTAGGAGTATAATATCATTTGTCCATTCCACCATACTTTTGCCTTAAATCTATCCCTATCAGAAAACACCTCATTGTATTGTCATGAGAAACATGCATACCAGCTAGATTCCAATCCCATTCACATGTACCTAGAGTTAAACAAAACATTCTCCTGTATTCTGCTTTATTAAACTCTCCATACTCACATTCTGACTTGCACAAACCCTCACTCACATACATGCACAATCTTGCCATCAGTTTCATCCAGTCTAACATAAACTTTGCTTGCCCAATTGCTGAACATCTACTTGTGTATGTGGAGGGAGGGGGTGACAATTCATTCAGTACCCAGACCCTCCCCATGCTGTTTCCTAAACTACAATTTTTCTTTAAATGGCGATTGCAAAGTATTTGTGACAGCAATCCTTTTCTGTATCAGACTGCAAAAGCCTAACAGTGGAAAAGATTTCATCCTCTTCTTGCCTGTTTGTTTTGAACTCTGGACAGTAAATTTCTAAGCCTGCCAGTTAAAGACAAATGTGTGTGTGGAGGGGCAGTTCTCATTGGGATTAGTTCCAAAACAGGAGACACTGTGAGTAGCCCAAGTTGGGATGGGTGCAGGTAAGAGCTGCTAGCCCAAACAATGCTAAGGTTCCAAGAAGCCTGCACTCCAATATAGCTGCAGAAACAGAAACACTAACTCACAAGAAGTTCACAATTCAAAGTGCTTAAATTAGCCAGTAAGATGAGCTTGTACAGACTTGTGCACTGCCACAATGCCTCGGATCTTTGGGTCACACAACACTTCTTCAGGGGTGTGGATTTTGGGAAAGAATGTCACATATGTATGCTCAGTAACACAATTACCAAACCAGTTAGTAATTACAATTGTTAATCATATAGGAAATAGAAATAATAAATGACTGTTGCAAAAATATATTTACATCAATGTGTCCCTTTCTGGTCTGTACCCAATTCAGTTCATTTGTTTGATACAAGTTAAGCATATCTGTATGGTTTAAAGACAATTGTCTGGTAGACCAAGAAAAATAATGAAAGTGGTTCCTAGGACAGTTAAAGTTAGAGGAGTCTTTATGGTCTGTGATCTTGCCATCAAATCCAACAATCAACAGTAAGTCACAGCGTCATGGAATGAAGACTAAAGGAGATAGGCAAAACACCATATCAGTAAGGAAAATAGAAAATAAATAATCAGAAAATTATATTATATAATATTTACATTAATACATAAAGGTCAGTTTATACAGCATTGTTTGTGAAAGTAAATGTGATTAAATATATAATATTATGCTAACATCAAACTAAACATACTTTAAATGTACTTTAAAGAGCATCCTTTATCATATCTCAAAGTAACAATGTTCTATGATGTATCATTATGTACATTTCAGAGTAGTCATCAGGAGATCTTCAATCATACCAAAGGGTGGCGATATTAATATCAAATATTATGACTTGAATTTTATTTGATTGTTTTACTTTTAATTAACATACTAGAAAAAGGATCCCATGTTTAATTTTACAAAACAACAAAGTTGTAAGGGGGGTGGGGTTGGTAGTTTGGGTAAAACAAATAGAATGGAATTTCTTGTTTTTTAGAAAGGAGTTTAGACTAAATAGAATTTGATATCCTAGTTCTCATTTGTGTTCTGTGGGTCTGACTCAAAAAGTCAGAGGAGCTGAATAAAGAATTAGAAGAGGGTGCAGCACAGTAGTATCTTTTAAAGAAAATGCAGAATACAATGAACTTGACTTAAAAATAAATGTGCAAAGTATGAGTCTGACATCATTGAGCACAAACAAACAAAACTGAAAAGGGATGAGGAAGACTACTTGAGGGCGATATCCTTAAGTGGCAGAAACAACAATCCAAGAGTAGGGGTAGTCAAGGTCGAGAAACAGCAGAAATCAAGTGAGGTTTAACACAAACGCTAACACCAATACTAACAAACAGATGCACAAGAGGCACAGGAAACAAGAACTGTAATCAGAAAAGCACAGGACACACTGAGCCAATAGCAGGAACAAGCAGAGAGACCAGGAAGCCTTTTTAGAGAAAGGTGCCAGAAAAAGAAGAGAACAAGACATGGAAGGAGAGGGGTGCAAAGCAAAGAGGACAGGGAATTAAGATGACGGAAGAAAACGCCTTACAGATAGTGAACTTATTGGGGTTCCTCTAGATGAAGTGCAAACCAAAGTTTTGAAAAAGGCTTATCATTTACCCCACACCCAGTGTCAATTTGTTTCAAATTCATTTGGATTTAAGGAAATTTTTGGAAGATTCATTTAAAAGTGTTTTTTTTAAGAAAAAGAAACAAAATATTGGCATCATGGGGTTCAGAGTGGACTTGGTTGGAAGCTTACCAGAAGATTTGGATTATTTGATTGGAGCACTTGAATCCACTGTAACAGATGAACTTGTGAGTAATTATAGTACATAATTCAATGTAGACTTGATGGATGAGGATGAGTTGAATGTTTTGATTGATGTTCAGACTAACTTTGACTGTTCCTACTACACTGAGGATTAATGATGAAGATTTTGAGAGAGAGAGAAAAATAAAATTAGGAACAAATCTACATTTATTCCTTCACCAATAGTGCTTCTGTACTAGCATATGAGAGGGTAGTTACCTCCCAGGTGTTAGAACTTTGGAAAACATTACTAATTGTAGGCAACAAAACCTGAATAAACTTGAAAGGGAAGCATTACAGAATTGGGAGATAAATGTGAATGGGTTATCAAGTCAGCTGACAAGGGTGGAAATATTGTTATTATGCCAAGGGAACAATATATTAACATTGCTGAAAAGTTGCTAAATGATAAAACCTGTTATAAAAACTGCCAAACAACCCCATGCTTACCTTTAACAAAGAACCATCCAAGATTCTCACTAGAGCCATTGATAACCACTAAATTATAGAAGATGAATTCAGATATTTATGGAATCCTTGCCCAATAACCGCTGGATTTTATATAATACCTAAAATCCATAAGGACCTTGAAAATCCACCTGGATGTCCAATCGTATCAGGATCGGAAATAGCTCTATTAAAGAGAATCTTGGACACTTTGTTGAGTATTTTTCAGGTCTGTGTCATTGAATTTCCCTCATATCTTGTGTTTTGAGAAAATTTGAAAGTGTTATATGGCAAGAGAATTATGTCTGGATTGGAACTGATATTGAGTCATTTTATACTTGCATTAGACATGAGTTAGAGATAAGAGCATGCAGATTTTTCTGGAAAATAGTGGTAGAAATTTACCAGTTGATTTCATTATAGAAACATTGGAGTTTATATTAACACATAATGCTTTTGAATTTAACAACAATCATATTCTCCAAGTCTATGGCACAGCTATGGGTGCCAGACATGGCACCAACTATGCAAATTTGTTCTTGTGCATGTTTGAACTGATAAAATCTATGACAAAAATACCAGTCCCTACCATCAAAGCATGGCATCACTTTATTGATAACTGCTTGTGCATCTGGGAAGGGCTAAAAGGAATATTCCTAATTTTATTGAGTGGCTAAAATGCTAATGAGTGGAATATGAGTTTTACCTACACATCTAAAGAAAATCAGCTTGAATTTCTGGACATTCTTTCATCCAGCAGCCCAGGATCAATAGTAAATACTAAAATCTTTTGCAAGACAGCTGCCACAAACTCGTTACTTAGGACAGGCAATGCCCACCCCCAAATTAAAAAGTTCATACCTTATGGACATATGCTGTACATCGGTGCAACTGTAGCAGTGATGAGGACTGTCAGAGACAAGCCACAGAACTGCAGATGAGATTTACAGCTAGAGGTTACAGTATGGAAGTTGTTACTAATGCCAAATTAAGAGCAGAAAATTGACTAGAAAGGATCTCCTAGTAGATAAGAACACCAATAAAGTGGGGTAAGGAAGTGGACGATGCACCCATCACCTTTGTCACAAGTTTAACCATGTTGCTGGCAAAATAGGAAACATCATACACATAAATTGGACCATTTTGAGAGTTGACAACACAGTGAGCAAGGCAGTTAAGGAGGAAACCTAGGTGTCATTTAAAAGGAGAACCAATATAGTAGACAAAATAGTCCATAGTAGACTCAGAAATGTTAACACAGAACAAGGGACTTGGATGCCTAGAAGACCCATGGATTTTTGAAATGCAAATGCTGTAATGTGTAAATATGCAGACCAGGAAAATACATTTACACATCCTGCTAATCCTGAAATGAAAGTCAAAACCAACAATGCTTCACATGTGACACGGCATTTGTCATCCATGCCTTGTGATGCACCTGTAATAAAATAAATGTGGGATGCACCACAAGGCCCTTAAAACAAAGACTGCAAGAACACATTAGGTCCATTGTGAATGCAAGAGAAGACACACCAGTGGGCGTTCATTTTGCCATAGCACATGGTTCTAAAGCAGAGACACTTAGATTTATAAGTATTGAACACATTCCAGCACAAAGGAAGTGTGGAAACAGAACTAACAAACTTGATCAGAAAAAAGTTTTGGAATATTTACTCAGAAAAGTGTCAGACCCACAGGCATGAATGAGAATGGGATGTCACACCCATTTAGTCTAAACTCCTTGCTAAAAAACAAGAAATGCTATTTCATTTGTTTTACCCAAACCACCCATCTCAACTTTGCTATTTTGTAAACTTAACCATGGTACTCTTTTCTAGTATGTTAGTTAAAAGTAAAAACAATAAAATTAAAATTAAGTCCTAATATGTGACATTGATATACACCACCCTTTGGTATGATTGAAGATCTCCTAATGTCTACCCTGAAAATGTGCATAATGATATTTTCTAGAATATTGTTACTTTGAGATATAATAAAGGACACTCTTTAAAGTATAAAGTATGTTTACTTTCACAAACAATGCTGTATAAACCAACCTTTTGTATTGATGTAAATACTATATAATATAATTTTCTAATTATTTATTATTTTCTTTTCCTTACAGATAGAGTTTTCTGCCTATCTCCTTTAGTCTTCCTTCCAAGAGGTTTTGACTTATTGTTAATCACTGTATTTGGTGGCAAGATCACAGACCTCAAAGACTTCTCTAACTTTAACTGCTCTAATAACCCTGTTCCTTATTTTTCTTGATCAACCAAACAATTGTCTTTAAACCATACAGATATACTTAACTTGTATCAAACAAATGAATTAAATTAGATACAGACCAGAAAGGGACACATTGATGTAAATACATTTTTGTAACAGTAATTTATTTTTCTGTTTCCTTTATATGACTAACGATTGTAATTACTAACTGGTTTGGTAATTGGGTTACTGGTATATATATATATATATATATATATATATATATATATATATATATGACATTCTTTCACAACATTCACAGCCCTGACAAAGGGATTGTGTGACCTGAAGCACTGGGGCATTGTGGCAGTGGATAAGTCTGTACAAACTCACATTATTGGCTAATTAAGCACTTTTGAACTGTGAACTTCTTGTCAGTTAGTGTTTCTGTTTCTGCAACTATATTGGAGTGCAGACTCCTTGGGACCTCTTTGGGATTAGTCTGATTCAAGGGACAGATTGGTCCCAGGTTCAAAGCAGAATATGGCCAGAAGTGTTTAACTTTTGCTCACAAAGTCTATTATTGCAAATCAACCCTAGATTAAAATTGTCAATGTTTTCACAAACTTACTGTTACAATAAACACACACACAGTACATCAGAGCAAAAATTTCCTAAAGGCAATTTCTGAATCTTGTAAATATCACTGTAACAATTAACATATAAACATCTCCTGATAACATTGATCTCTCTCTCTCTCTCTCTCTCTCTCACGCACTCTGTTCAAAACTTTTGCAGCCCTTGCAGGTCATGATTTGTCAACCCATGTAACTTAATGCTTAGCTGTGTGTGTGGGGGATGAAGAGTGAGAAACATCAGAAAGCATTACAAGGTTTCTAAACTCTGGGTCATCAAGCCAGATTTGAAAAATAATAAAGAGTGTCATGAAGGATAGCATGGAAGAAATAAGGCTGCAGCCAAAATAGAAACCTTAAAGGTTACATTGTATGATGATAGTTTCCTACATACACCTAACCTTTGTCATTTAAAGCTTGACATATCATGTAAAGATCCCTGCAGCATAATCCTCTCTTTTGTTTGTCATGTATGCTGCAAGCTAATGCTCTGCTCAACTGGTCTATAATGGACTTGGTATTCTGATTTTTGTCTGACAAGATTTGTTTCATTTTGGTCAAATTGTTTTTCATACATCTCATTTTAGTCTCTAATGTTTGGCATGCTATATACAGACCTTGCATACAGTAACCTTTATTTTCCCTTTAGTTTCTTTTTCTGTTCTAGACCTAAAACTGTTTACCCATGCCCTGTATCTGATCACAAACTTAGAGATGTAATCCTCCAATGTGATCCCAAATAAAAGTAAAAGTGCACTTAAAAAACAGGATCATAGCACACTATGTGCCTTTAGTCAACAGCTAGGTCCCTGCACCCTGTTTGCCGACTTATATTCAGGCTGCACTTACACAGAAACTTCAGCATGCTATGTGCCCTCAATCAACAGTTAGGCTCCCATGCCCTTTCTACCAACTGACAATTTCATCAGCACTTATAGCATAGCTGGGCAAACTATGCCTTTGGTCAGTGCGGAGCTCCCATGCCTCTATCCACCAATGTACAGTACTGGGAGTAGTTGAGTTGTGAGCCTTACTTACCTGACAATGTCTTCTGTGTTCTCTGCATGATGTCCTGTGGTGGGTTGCCATTGTAGATTTGTATGATTTGTATACCAAACCATTATTATGGATTTGTGCTCCATCTAAAGTTTCTTAGTGGGTAATGACATCACAGAGAAACACAGCTACATTGCATAAAACATTTATTAGCAGCTATGCCAAATTCCAGGAACAGTACAATACATACCAATCTCAAGGTGCCAGAGGGCAGTGACTCCACCTGCTGACTTTGGGCTCTGACTTTGAAACCCCAAACTGTCCTGTATTTGTACAGTTTTCATGACTAGGGCTGTTGTTTCAGCTTCCTTATCTACATACAACTTAAGCATTCCCAGTACAGAACATCAGCAACTTATGCTCAGTAACTGTTAGACATCACTGTACCTAACCTTGAGCATGCATGTCTTTTCCCATACTCAGCAATTAGTATTACAATCAAAGTTAACAGTCCTAAAAGCTGGTGAATTTCCATGAAGCTTCCTAATAACTAATTATAGCAGCATGTATGTAAATGGTCCATCAGCAATTCTAGATTGTAAGGATAGCTAAAAAGGAACTTAGCACTAATAAACTAGAAAATTACTATGAAAACCTAATACATGGCATCACAACTATTCCTATCAGTGATAGTTATCCATAAAAGAAATGTATATATAAATATGTGAAGTAGACAGATACCAAAGTGTATGCAAACAACAGTTTCAGACTCATGTCATCTGCCAGAATTACAGTGGTGCTGTCTTCTTTTGACTGAAAGTCTTTCTTAATGTCATCCAGAAAAATGTGAGGAAATCTTATTTAGGCCAGCCCACCAGCACAGCAGATGTGCAATCACTTGTGGCACCTGTGACCCGGGTTTGGAAGTGGACTCAGGAAGCTGGAGGGCCAGCCAGGGGAGTAGGATGAGCATCCAATGGACTGCTCTCCTCCTCAGGGTTGAGGTTACAGTGCTCTGTACATGTCTAACTCCTAGTGGAATGCTGAGGGAATGATCACCTGAGCCTGCTGAGGTCTGGGTGGTGGGACAGACAAATGCAGATTTTGTGTTGTGGGTGCATGGGTCGACATCTTGGCATCATTGCACACTGTGTCCTCCTGGGGAACCACTTATAAAAAAATCTTCCCATGCATAAGGACCTCCTAGCTTAACTACCAGTGCCGACATTCTACTGCAGGGAATCCTGGGCATTACAGTCCTTTGGGATGGCTCCACCATGAGGGAGTAAACTCATGTGGTTGGATGTCCTGTGGCTGTGTAGTGTTCAGGATTAGGGCTAGCATAGGGTGAAGCATCTGCTGGGGAGCTAAAATATAAATTGAGAAAAAAAGAAATCTTATTTGAGGCGAGAATTTGATGCAGAGTTGCATTGCCCATACTGACATCAAGTGTGGCAGTCTCAAATTGCTCCAATAAGGTAGTCAAAGATTCACCCAAACTTCACCTGCTGGAAATGAGCATGATGTCTACTTTACCTATCTGATTCTGCATGGTGTAGTCATGTACTGCTTTTCTGTTCAAGAAGTCTTTCCAACATTTGAAATGCTGAATTTCAGTGGGCTGGAACATCCTGCTTTAATTTCTGAGTGGGGTCTGTTCATGAAGGGGTTACCAATGCCCACCCTACAGTGCATACCGCATTTAAAAATCAAGAACTGTCAGGCACTTGTTTTTGACTAAATCTGAATGCTGGCTATATGGGCAGATAAATAACACAACTATAGAATTCTAGGGTATCCATATTTTTTTTTTGATGGGGTATCCTGCTCCATTTTGCTGCTTTTTCACCTGAAAAGTGACATGCAAAAACACATGTTTTACTAATTGTTTTTGAAAGCTTTATTTACTGTTTTCCATTATTAAAGTAAGTCCACTTACTAATATGGAGTTGTGTTTTTATTATCTGTACTCTTTAGCCCATTATAATGCTCCATTTTTAATTTATGCATCTTTGTATTTAGCGTGGTGAATGTAACAGTTGGTGTCTGTGCATTACATTCACCATGGCCCCAAATCTGTAATTGTGCTATTAGCACTTTAAAAGATTTTCTGGCTTCTCTCTAGTTTGCCTCCTTGTGATAACTGACTGTGTTACTGCCTGATCTAGCTTTCCCACAGAAGGGACAGCAACCTTTGACCCTCACTCTAATGGGGTCACATCAGGCCCCATGTTTTCCGTCAGTCTGTGACAGTTGCAAAGTCATAACCTGCCCATCAGAACCAAGGAGCAACCATAGAGGGAGGAGCTGAGTTGTGGTTTAAAACCCATTGTTTGCACATGGCTCCTCCATTTGTGGGCTACATTCCATGAAGATAAGCACTGCATGCAACAACGAGGGTTGCAGTTACATTCACCACAGGTAGACTTTGGTTACCATCATTCACTGATTGTTGGGCAAATTGTCAGAGACATATTTCAGTGACAACTGCATGTCTAAGGAAAGTGCTGGGCATAAATTGCAATAGGAATTGTTCCATGCATAAGGGTGGAGAGTTAAAATGGATTTTCTTTGTGGTGTCACTCATTACATTCACCACGATATGTAGTGTCAACCATCATGCCTACCAATACTGTTATTATTGTCAAATTGCTCCAGGTTTTGTAACACTATGTCAGTTATTAGTAGTGGTGTGATAGCCATGAGGCATGTTCAGTAAATTTTATAACTTGAAACAAATGTCTGATGTCACTTGTTACATTCACCACGTTATATGGTGTTAAGCATCACACTTGCCAGTAATGTAATTGTTGATTTTTCCATGTTTTATAGCAGTATGTCAGTCAGCAATAGAAGTATGTTAGTTGTTAGGCAAGTTTAGTACACAGTTTAGTAAGTCAAACATAAATGTGGTGTCACTTGTTACATTCACCACGGTATGTGTATCAAACATCACACCTGTCACTACTGTTATTATTGTCAGATTTGTCCAGGTTTTGTAGCATTGTGTTAGTTATTATTAGCAGCATGTTAGCCATTAGACATGTTCAATAAACTTTTAAAATTGAAACAAATGTGTGGTGCCACTCGTTATATTCACCACGGTATGTGGCGTTAAGCATCACACTTGCCAGTAATGTAATTGTCAACTTTTTTCATGTTCTATAGTAGTACGTCAGTCAGTAGCAGTAGTATGTTAGTTGTTAGGCATGTTTAGTATAGTTGTAGTAAGCGAAACATAAGTGTGGTGTCACTTGTTACATTCACCACGGTACATGGTGCAAAACATCACATTTACAATTAATGTAATATAATTCTTATAAATATTTGTTTCTCATGTTTTAATACAACTCATTACATGTTTATTAAAGTTTTTACTACTAAAACAAATGGTTTGTGTCAGGTGCTGCATTCACCACGGTGTGTGGTGTCACTTGTTACACTCACCACAATACAGTTCTTTATCTCAGGACGCAGTGGGGCTTTTATCTCCCAATATGTTTCTTTTTTCATACTTGGGTCATAATATCTTGAAATGCATCACAAATGTAATCTAGAAATAATTTGAAAATTTGACCCTCATGTCACACTTTGGTAACCCTTTTCATGAACAGACCCAGTGGTAAATTGTTTTACCTCTAGCCTCTTCAAGATTTTATGTGCTTTTACAGAGTTGCTGAAATGGACACATATTTTCCTTACACAAACTAACAGGTTTTCAACATTTCTGTTTCCATTTAAGGAATGATTGATGAGAAGATTTAAACAATACCCAAAACAAGATATGTGTTGGTAGCTGCCATTTCTAACATCATTGATTATGTTGGCACCATTATCTGACACTATGAACCCTGGAGATGGGAATACAGAGTGAGGCATTTCTAAAATTGTTTCAGCAGCTCATGCAAAATATTGATTGCAGTGTGGTTTTCCTCAAATGTGGTGACACATAATACAGCCTGCTTCCTACTGACTACAGTAGACTGGGGATTATTACTTTCTGACCAAAACTTGCCCAATAAGCTGTAACACTCATGTAGTCAACTGTTTGGTTACTGGTCCATATACTGTATCTGTCATTATGTGAACCACCTTCACCTTAGAGTGTCTCAATTCCTTAATGATGTCAGATCACACCAAGTCATACAGGTGTAGAACAGCTTTTTTCAAAAGTATGTTTGACAGGAAACATGAACTGTGCTTAGTCCAGTGCATGAGCTTAAGAAAACCTATTTGGGAAACAAATGCAAAGGGATTGACAATCAGCCAACAACTCTGCAGTGGCTCTATTTAAGTGCTGGGATGTTGGATGCTTGCAAGTCAATTTTATATTTCTTTCAATGTTGGTTAATGAGATAGCTTCAATTTGTTTGGGAATGTGTTTTTAACATCTTTGTCCTGGGGAGTACTACTGTGGATTTTCCATTACTTGCAGGTGTCAAAAACATTTTATGTTTGCCTGAGATGACTGCAGTGACACATCCACAGATTCAATGTCACTTACTGCTTCCAATTAATTGCTATAACCATCATTAACTCCACCATTGCTCATGGCAAGCACACTGCCCATGTTTATCTTGCCCCACTCAATTTGGTGTTTTGCCTTTGCTTGTTGAATCATTACTGATGTGCCAAACTTGTCCACCATCACAACTGATAATATTTCTGCATAGATTGCATACTGTCCTACAACGTAAGAATTATGTGTAGGGTCAAGAAAAAATCCACACTAAGGATTTACCTTTCTTACTTTGTGCAGTGTTGTCTGGTACAGTTCTTTGTCTAGTCAAGTGAACTTGATGAAACCCACCTACACTGCCTTCTCCTTGTTCAGATATTCGAGAATTGCTATTCTTCTTACTTTTCATATGTGATTTTTTCTGCACTTGCCTCTCATGCTTTGCAGCAGCATCCTCTCCTACTGCCTCATCCAAACTACTGACCTCATCATCATCTCCACCATTAGAATCAGAAGAATTAAAAGTGTCATTATGTGGGACATACCTGGGCTATGCCATTGCCAGTTCCTGCCATCTACACCAGCATTCTCTGCCTCAGCATCTGAGCTTTCATTTGAGGAGGATGCCTTCTTCTGGGTGGCTTCAGCAATTGGAACTATCCAGGCATATGTGGCACAATGTTTAGTACCTCTACAAGTAACTCCAGTCAGTTATTTCTGAAACTCTACTATTATTTCATTGTAAGCCTACTTTTCTTTGCGGAACATTTAGTGCCAATCATGGTGCTATTATTATCTCTATGTTCTGATTCATTTATGTATGGTTATTAGAGTCCATATCATCAACAGTTGCACATGCAGCAAAATTGTGCTTCCTCTTAGTAGACCTGTTATTAGTAGAAGACATAGTGACTCACAAACAGTACTGGAAATATCAAAGTGGCTCTTAGACAAATATATTTTACAGCCACAAAAGGCTATCTGTTTTACTAAGTTCTAAGGAGAGTCAAGCTGCCTATGCCAACAAATTTAAGGTTGGGGTGACTAGCAGTGGCCCTAAGACAAATGTCTTATACATCTGCAAAAGGCTATCTGTTTCACTAAGTGCTGAGAAAAGTGAGCTGCCTAAGCAAATGATTTATATATTTGTTTTTATTTATTTAGTTTTTGTTGACTGGGTAAGTGCACTAGACAAATCCTGCCTATTTTCTGGCATGACCCAGGGAGGACAGATGAATGCCAACTGACCTTGAACCAGATTAAGCAGTTTAATGTCAGAGCATCTAACATTGGCCCAAAGATGATGTCTCATACAGCAGTGCTGAGGGCGTTGAGCTGCCTATGCAAAAGATTTAATATCGGGGCATCTTACAGTGGCCCTAAGATGAGTACATTATACAGCTGTAAAAGTTATCTTTTTACTAAGTCCTGAGGAAAGTTGAGCTGCCTATGCCAAATTATTTAATTTCAGAGCACCTAACAGTGGTCCTAAGATGAATGCCTTATACAGCTGTTAAAGGCTATCTGCTTCACTAAGTGCTGAGGAGAGTCAAGCTGTCCGTGCTAAATGATTTAACACTGAGGCATCTTATAGTGGCCCTAAGATGAATGTTATATACAGCCATAAAGGCTATTTATTTCACTAAGTGCTGAGTAGAGTCCAGCTGCCTATTCCAAATGATTTAATGCCAGGGTGTCTTGTAGTGGCTCTAAGATGAATGCCTTTGTAAAAGCTATCTGTTTCACTAAATGCTGAGAAGAATCAATCTGGCTATGTCAAATGATTTAATGTCAGAGCATCCAACAGTGGCCCTAAGATGAATGCCTTATGCATCTGTGAAAGGCTATCTGTTTCACTAAGTGCTGAGAAAGTCGAGCTGCCTATCTAAATGATCTATGTTGGGGCATCTAGCAGTGGCCTAAGATTAATACCTTATACAGCTGTAAAAGCTGAGCTAGGGATAGGTCACACAGTGGAGCTTCTTATGGTTTCACCAAGGGCCTCTGAATATAAAGGACTGACAAATCATAGGGCTGGGGCCTGGGTTATGATTTTACTAATGAATCCAAACAAACAGAAGAGAAAAGAAATAAGTGCCTTAGCTAGGACTTGAACCCAGGCTGCCCAGAATACCATTCTGGTTGGGCTGCCAGCTGCACCACCAAGGTAACTTGAAACCTAAATGTCCGATAGCACCTTACTCTTTCTCTGTTGCACAACCTGGTGCTGCACAGATAATTACATTTTCAATCACAAGGGTGCAGTGTGCATATCTATTGAACCCAGACAAAGAGAAGAGATAAAGAAATAAGTGCCTTAGCTAGGACTTGAATTCAGGCTGCCTAGAATACCAAGCCAGTTGCATCAGCAGTGGCTTTAAGATGAATGCTTTGTAAAAGGCTATCTGTTTCACTAAATGGTGAAGAAAGTTGAGCTGGCTATGCCAAATGATTTAATGTCAGAGCCTCTAACAGTGGCCATAAGATAAATGCCTTATACAGCTGTAAAAGGCTATCTAGGATGGTCACACAGCAGAGCTTCTTCTGGCTTCACCAAGGGCCTCTGAACATAAGGAACTGGTAGACTGTAGGGACTGGGAGCCTGGGTATGATTTTATTAATGAATCACAACTGACCACTGGTGATGTTGCTGTAGCTGCCTAGGTAATATTAAGCACAACAAATACAAATACACTACATATTGTTGTTCATCAGAATTCAGGAAGGGCAGTGGTGTAATAGCCAAAGGGATTTTAATGCTTGCTGCTGTCTGTCTGTCTGTCCATCTGTTTGTCTGTCTCTCACAGTCTCACAGTTTTGGGAGTGAAAGTTCTTTAAATTTGATGGACTGCATCTGACTGAGGAGGAGTCAGTGCATTGGGGCAGAAGTTTGATGCCCTTGCAGAATATTTAAACTAGCAAATGGGAGAGGGGTGCAGCACCCGATTTATCAAATGGGAGAACACCCTCCCCTTAGCTAGTGATCAAACAGGAGTTCAACATGTTTGTAGTTCATTTGCATCATCAGGTAAGGAAAAAGGTCCCCATATGACATGCAGGGAAAAGCTGGACCTCGCCCCACAACTAACGCTACGAAATCTGGCTAATGGAAAATCATGTACACAAATGCCATGATCTGGGAAACAAGATCCCAGACCTGGAGGCAACAATGACAGAGGTAAACTGGACATAGTAGCTATTAGCGAGACATGGTTTGCACTTTAAACGATTGCTTGTTAGATTTATGACATATGAATGTAGATGCTTTTAAGTGACTCATAACTGCATAATTCTGTGAATCAATGTAACTGACTATGCCTTTGTTTTTGTGGTTTTATGTATGTGTGTTCTTTTATGTTTTGTACTGATGGATGCAATTGTAAATGAGAGATCTTCTCTCAATTTTGCTCTCAATAAATTGATTGAATTGAATTGAGTAACCACAGTTGGGAGACTTCAGTACCGACTATATACTGTTCAGAAGAGACCGAGGTGAAAAAAGGTTGGGGGAGGATGGCCCTTTATGTCAATGAAAATATCAAAGCTACAGAAATTCAGAATACACATAAGGAGCCAGAAGAACTATGAGTCACCCTGGAAACAGGAAATGGGACAGCCATACGATCTGGGGTTATCTACAGACCTCCTGACCAGGGGAGGACATAGACACATTACTATTAGAAGATATACAAAACATGACAGCTAAAGGGAGGTTCTGACAATGGGAGACTTCACCATACCAGATACAGATTGGTCAATACCAGCAGACATCCACCAGAACTAGACACATAGTGGATTCCCTGCAGGGCAGTGCCTCAATCAATTGGTACAACAACCCACAAGAGACAGGGCTATCCTGGATCTAGTACTAACTAATGGGGAAAGGATCACAGATCTCCAGGTGGAAGGTCACCTGGGGGCCAGTGACCATCACATGGTATGGTTCAATTTGGCCACTAGAACAAAGTCATCCCATTCCAAGGTAAAAATATGGGACTTCAGAGGATCCAACTTTGATAAGATGGTCAACAGAGTTAAGCTAGCCCTAGCAAGAAGAAATACAGATGAGGTACAGGCAAAGTAGGCAAGCATTAAGGATGCAATACTTGAAACACCATCCCATTGTGTTAAAGAGAACAGCAAGAGTAAAAGAAGGAAAATCCACTTTGGTTCTCAAAACAGTAGCAGAAAATATCAGACCAAAATGTTGGCCTTCAGGAAATATAAGGAAATGCAGTGGGACGAAGATGGGAGGCATACCAAACTTCCCTAAGGGAAGCAGGGGAAGGCAGTGGGCAGAAAATGCCCAAACTGGGCAAACACTAGCACGAACAGTAAAGAGAGGACAAGACTTTCTACGATACATTAGTGAAAGGAGAAAGTCCAGAGAGGTACTGCTAAGATCAAAGGGATAAGTGGGTGTGTGGAGGACAACAAGGAAAAGCATCTATCCTAAATAGATAACTTCTGCTCAGTATTTACTGAGGAGAAGGTAGACAGACCCACAGCTCAGCACCATGGACACAGGGGAGGGAGGTGTGCACAAGTCCCTTCACAAAAGAAAGGGTCCTACAAGAATTCACTAAGCTCAGGGTGGACAAGGCAATAGAACCTGATGGCATACATCCTGGGTACTAAAGGAGCTAAGGGTGGAACTAGCAGAGCTATTAGGAGAACTGTTTAGTGAGTCTCTGAGCACAGGAGAGGTCACAGAAGACTGGAGAAGGGCTCATGTGATCCTACTCCACAAGAGTAGCAGCAGGAGAAGGAGGCATAGAACTGCAGACCTGTCAGTCTTACCTCAGTAGTGGGCAAGATTAGGGCACTCCTTAAAGAAAGGATAGTGCAGCACCTGGAATCCATAGGAACACAGGATCCAAGACAGCATGGGTTTACAACAGGAAGGTCCTGTAAAACTAATCTCATAGATTTCTTTGACTGGGTAACCAGAGTGGTGGACCAAGGTGGTGCAGTTGATGTCACTTACCTTGACTTCAGAAAAGCTTTTGATACTGTTCCACATAGAAGATTGATTAATAAGCTGGGTAGGCTCAGTGTGGATCAGAAGTTGGTCAACTGGGTGGCAAACTGGTTGACGGGCAGAAAAAGAGAGTGGTGGTAAATGGTATACAGTCAGAAGAGATGCAAGTCACAAAGTGGGGTACCTCAGGGATCAGTCCTGGGGCCAGTACTCTTTAATATCTTCATCAGTAAAATTGCAGATGGACTGGAGGATAAGGTTTGCCTATTTACAGATGACACCAAGATCTGCAACAGAGTAGATGATCCAGATGGGGTGGGCAGAATAAGAAGAGATCTGGAAAAACTGGCAAAATGGTTGGAAGAGTGGCACTGAGGTTTAACGCAAAGAAGTGCAAGATCATGCACATTGGGAAGAGAAATACTGAAACCACCTATAGATTGGGAAGGAAGTTGCTGGCAATCATAAGGGAAGAAAGAGACTTGGGTATTATCATCACAGATGACATGAAATCATCAAGCAGACCACTAAAGCAGTAGGTAAGGCTAGAGATGTTGGGGTATATTTATACAGGTATCATGTCGTAAGAGAGATAATGATCCTCTTACAAGAAACTGGTTAGGCTCATCTGAGTACTGCAAGCAGTACTGGAGGCCACAGCTGCACAAGGAAATTAACAAAATGGAGGCAGTCCAGAGAAGGACAACCAAAATGGTGCAGGGACTGCATCAGAAAACACATGAAGACAGATTAACGGAGCTCAATATGTATACCCTGAAGCAAAGTAGGAGAGTGATGATGTGATCAAAACATTCAAACATCTAAAGGGCATTAATAAGGTGAAAGAGTCTAACATGTTTCAATATAAGAAAAATAGCAGGACAAGAGGACACAGCATGAGAGTAGAAGGAGGCCAATTAAGGGGTAATGTGGGAAGTTATTTTTCACAGAAAGGGTGGTGGATGCATTGAGCGGTCTTCCTCAGGAAGTGGTGGACGTGAATACAGCGCAGGGTTTCAAACAGGCATGGGATAGGCATAAGGGAGCAATACAGATGAGTATAAATAAATAGGCCATTGTCAGATTAAAGGCCTATGGCACATTCATAAGGTAGAAAAATGGACAGACTGGATGGGCCTTGCGGTCCTTATCTGGCGTCAACTTCTGTGTTTCTATGTTTCACTCTCTCAGGCAATTACTGCAGCCACTTCACACATTTGAATGAAGTTGAGTGCTTTACTGTGCACAGGGAATCCGTAATAAAAAAATGTACAGTCCTGGTGTCAGGGCAGGGTTATGAAGTACTCTAAAAATGTAACACATTTATTACTTTTTATTTAATTCAATTTCTTGCTCTCTGTCTTGAGAGGTGATGTCTCACTAGTCTTCTCTCCGTTTATGTAGCACCAGCAGCACTGCTATACACACACAGTACTGTAACTAGTAGTACAACACAGACACAGTCAACTGAGCTCAGCTCTCAATGCCAGCTGAGCAAATCAATCAAGTTTCATCTTCTCGTAGCTAGCCTGATAGCTACTGCCTGCTAGCTTTCTCTTTCTGTTAGTAACATTTCCTTTTCCAGACTACTAATATAAATATATATATATATATTTTAGAGGCAAAAACTCTGTTTAATGCATCAGTTAGGGTTGTTAGGATTGAACCCCCTGCATACCTCCAGCCCGCCCCAACCCCGGCATCGGGGTGTGCATTGAGGTCACTCGGCCCTAATATCACCCCATCACATGTGTAAAAAGCAGAGTATAGGAGAATGGGCGAGAGTTAGGATCGACGACTCCCAATGCCAGACCCCGATGCCGGTTGGAGGGGTGGGCTGAGGTAAAAGCGGCCGGTGTTTCCAACCTTAATAATCGAATTCCCCTACTTTTGTTGCTGTGGAACAACCCTAACTGATGCATTAAACAGAGTTTTTGCTTCTAATCTCCCTTCTTTTGAGAATGATAACGAGAAATACTGAAACGGCTGCGAATGGAGCGCTGGGCCCTGTGATGTCTTGTGACATAGTAACAGGAACAGCAACACAAACACAAGGTGGAAATGCAAATGGTAACAGTAACAAAAACACAAGGGCAAATGACAGCGCAAAAGGGGTAACACACAAGGTGGCGCACACGGGAGCAGTAACACTAACAGGTACATAAACACAAGGGAAACAGTAACTGTAACAGTAACAGAAGCGCATACCCTGTTTTGCTGGACAACTGCATAGAGAAACACAGTGTGTACAAAAGAATGTATCCATTGTAATGGCAATGGAGAAAGCAAAACAGGCATGGAAGTACTTAATTGCAAATATCTCAGCAACCGATACAGCGTAGAAAAAAAATTTACATTTCACAGAAATCATTATTTTCCTGGCTACTGTTTTGTGTTGCACAGCCTACAGGGCTATGTAACTTCGCAACAAAAATCTGTATCTAGCACCATTTTGAGATCCCAGGAAAGAAAGTGGCTACACCACCATGTTAGTCTATGGGAAAAGCATAAACTTGAATGCCGTAACATTGCAGCCATACGATATTTTTCACCAAACCATCAAAAGGCACACCTGTGACATGTTGGCTGCCTTCCCTCCAAATTTCAGGCCAAAAGACCTAACCGTTCTTTTGCAGCAAGGTGCAAAGAACTCCTGTGATTTTGGCAAAGTGTTTAAAGTACTTTTGTGATTTGCGAAAGCTTTACTGAATTTGTGAAAGTGTCATGAGCACGAAAGTGCTTTGTGAAAATACTTTTCCAGAACTTTGAAAACATATTTCTGGGGTGTTTAACCCCAAAATAAAGACATGGCTAGCATCCTCCACTATTTTGTTTTCAGTTGGTGGTCACAGAAATGCTTGGCATTTAAAATTGGTACCATCTAGGGACACAATAATTTTTGTCACCCAAGTATAAAAGTTACATTATTACATAAATTAACCTATATCGATCACATTTCAATCAGTGAGAGAAAACCGAGGTGGGATCTGAACCAGGCTCACAATACTTTCAGATCTGTCGAAAAACAAAAGCAAAATGCGATCAAACTTAATAAATCTCTTAGATATCAAGTTAACAACTTTAAAAGTATATAGGACTTGATGACAAGAGCAATATATTTAATATTAATAATAACAATTGCAGGCACAGTGACACATGGACAATCAAACTCCCCCACCTCACTTAAAATGACCCCTACTGTCTCATACATCTGCCTCCTGGCTCCTTCTATAGCTTTATGATTTCTGGCATTCCTTCAGAACGTTCTTGGCACCATCTCGGACCAGACCAGGATAATTTTGGCCACCATTCTTTAATGATTTCAATGTTTTCCACTATTTGAAAATATATATCCAGCCATTTTCTGGTCTCTAGGGCTTTTCTCCAAGATGAATTATTAGCACATAGTTGCTTAACCATGTCTTCTCCAGAAGCGGCAATAATTGACCTCATTTCATTCCCTTAGTCCCTTCCAGAGTACCTGCAATTCCTTGTGATCATGGTACAATTGCTTGCCCCCTGCCTTTATTGACGCTTGCCATTCATCAAATAAATGAAGGAGTGACCCATGATCCATACTTCTATGTGCTGAGGCCAACCTGAAATACAAATAACAACCCATGAGTGTTTGGACAAGTAACCTCCCCACCCTTGCCCGCCATACGTACGCAGCTACTAGGACTAGTACTTGCCCCAGCAAGAGAAAACAAACACACATTATTTCACTTAATATTCTGCACATATTTTTTAGCAGTTAGAAGTCCATCTCCCAATGTTCTTAATCCCTGCTTCTTCCAAACCTCTTGCAGCTGCCTCAGATGTAGCACCTATCCGGAGTGAGTGTGATGAAAACCTCCCTGGGTCCTCACCTATCACTGATACCCTTTTGATCACAGCTCCCAAATGAACCCCAGTTGCCACTACACCATCATATGTATAAACAAAGACTCCGTTTTCTGAGGCACACTGCTGTGTGGGCCCATAAAGCCGAACTGGGCAAGCGCCCTCCCCTTCATGTCGTGATCGGGTATGGATGAACCCAGGCCTAATTGACCCATCTTTGATCTTTGCAAAGAACAGTCACCACATCTTAACTCCAATGAATGTCTTCCTGCTGCAATCCTTTTCTATCCGCCTTTCCCGGGCTCAACAACTCCCCACCCTAAAAGCCCCACGATACATTGTCGCAAACAAGGCCATGAACAATGTTGATTCATACAGTGAATAACATACCTGTTGTATCACTCCTACCAGTTTGGCTAACAGGCTAACTGTAACAGGCCATCTCTTATTCAGCTCCTGGCCCTTCATTCTTTGCCAGCCTTGCATCATGCGGTTCACTATCTGACTTTGACCTGGGTCACCCCAACCCTTGAATGTGCTCACCCACCTATGGCGCTAAATGTATTCCCATGGTTCTCTGTGCTACCCCATCTGCTACATGAACCACAAAATGAGCCACTTGTTCTTCCGTGACCCTCTCACTTTCCTCCATGTGGTGAGCTAAGCGAAAAGCCTGGAGCAGCTCTCCAGGATCCCTCATAGGCTCTCAAAGTTGTGTCAGACCACGAGTTCCCAAGAGAAATTCGACTCGCCAACCAATCTCCCACATAATTGAAGGTACTGGCGTGCCCACTGTGGTGGCCTTTGGGGCCAAGGCCCAAAACTTGTCCATCTGTAGATGGGAGAGGCTGTCAGCTGTAGTATTTTGCAACCCTCACTGTGTCTAGCTCTAAAACTCATGTTAATCCATAACCTTTGTAAAACCAGTTGCCATAATACCTCATTATCATGCAAGACACAGCCCTTCTTTTGTTTAGTACAACAACCACTGCCCTATTATCTCACCAAAGGTCACCCTCTGGTTCTGCAGATCCTCACTCCACACTGCGATGCTTCCCATATAGGAAGATTTCTTGAGATTAATATCTTTAGTTAAACCCAGCTTCACCCATCAACTTGGCCACTTCTTGGATACCCACTGACCTTTGTAGTATGCCCCCACTCCTAAGCCCCCAGCCGCACTAGTGTACAGATCGATGTCAGTATTAAACAGCCATTCACCTTGCCAGAAAGTAATCCCATTATACCCTGCAGGAATTTTTCCTAGATCTCTAAATCCTCCTGCACCACCCTTGTGACAACCCAATGGTGGGGTTGTCTCACCCTTTGTAGCACTGGCTAGCCGGACGTGTAAATGCACGACCTGGTCCGATGGCTCTGCAAGTGAAGTTCAGATGTCCGAGTAACTGCTGCACCACCTATAATATCACCCTCCTTTTCCCTTTCACCTCATTTAAATGGCTAGCCATCCTCTGTACCTTATTCAATGGCAGCCTGAAAAGACCCTCCTGTGCATCAATTTTGATGCCCCAAAACTCAAGCATCTGCTAGGTCCCTCAGTCTTGTTTACTGCTAAAGGCACCCCACTTCCTGGCATAAGGCCTAAAAATCCACGAGCATCTTGCTGACACCTTCCAGAACCTCACCTACTAACAGAAAATCATCAAAGTAATGAATGACTGACCCATGCCCATATCTGACCTTAAAATCCACTGTAGCCAGGTGCTAAAGGCCTCAAATGTTGAGCAGGCCACTGAACAACCATTGGCATAGCTATGTTGAAGTAGTACCACCCAGCTATCTGAAATCCCAGGAGCTCCAATCCTCCCTCTGAACTGGTAGAAGATGAAAGGCAGATTCTATATCCATCTTAGCCAACCATGCATTCTTTGTAGCTCTGATCAACTGCATGGCATCCTCTGGGTGCCATAAAAACTCTACTGTCCTCCTCGCTAATGAAATCATTGCGGAATCTCCCTCAGGGTTGAGGACAAGTGATGTATCACTCTGTATTCCCCTGGCTGTTTCTTGGGACCAAACCCAGTAGTGATACTCTTAAATGTGCCATTGGTGGGACCTTAAAGGCCTTCTACCCTCCCAGTCCCTTTTTCTTTGTTGATTTTGGCCACCAGTGTCTCTTTCTTACCCATAACTGAACCCAAATTCTTTACTCAGTTCCTTGTCCTGCTGCACTGAAACCTTAAGCTAAAGCCCTTCTGAAACCCTTCACTTAACGTCCTCCCACCACCACATCCAGATACCCTTGAGTCATTCCTCCACTACTTCAGCCTTGATAGATGTCTGGGCCAAAGTAAACCGGCTACCCTCCTCCTTATCTGCCTCCTTGCCTGGACCCTCCCTCCCAGATAACCCCTACCCCATTGTCCCAGTAACCTTCTCGTTGCCTTTTTGCGATCTGCTCAAAGGACTGTCCCCTGTAATTGCTGCCTAAAGTGTTATCCCCATATTGTCTACATTTTGAGGCAGGGTGAGCATCACCACACTTAGAGCAGGCATGTTTAAACCTGCGATTGGGTAATGAGCAATACCCTTATGCCCCCAGCAGCATTTTTGGTACCCCTGTTTGCTTATTCCACTCTGCCTCAATATCCCCAAGATGGTCATGGTCTCAAACCATATGTCAGAATGTCTTGTGTCCTACCTCACATCCTCGCTAAAGGAGGCCATCCGCTCCAAAACTTCTCATCATATTGCATCCAATTAGTCCCACCCACATTTTATAGATTGTCTGAATGATCAACAAATAAGCCAACAGTGGGGTGGCCAGTTTGGGTTTTTCTCCTGTACTATGGCACTATAGTAAATAAAGCCCACTTACTAGGCATCCCATGTCTTCCTTTTAAACCTGTACCTTCATCTCGTCCCTTGCCCACCAAAACAATTGCAGCAGCCACATCCTTTTTCCCAAACTCTCCTTTTCTTCATACTTGTCAGCTGTCTTTTTCTCTCACAAGGGTGAAAATGTCAATGTATTCACCCTTCAGATCTTTTCTTTCATGGCCAGGGGTACATGGTCTCCTATCCTCACCCCTAGTGTACCAATCTCCCAATCTACCTTCTCCCTTTTTCACCCTTGAAACCACCCCTTTCTCCCTCTTTTCTCCTTCCTTCCCTTTTTTCAATTCTGCTAATGCCTTTTCCATCTTTGCAATACCATCCCTGCATCCCCCAACAACTGTGCAATGTATTCTTTGATGCTACTCTCTACTGATATTACCCCATTACCTGGATTGGGCTGTGGCACATTGTTGGGTCCTGGCTGTGGTCCTGGAGTGGGCACTGGAACTGGTATTGGCCCCACAGACTCCTGGTGGTGGCGGCATAGGCCCTGGTTCTGGCAGAGGGCATTGGCAGGGTGCCGGTACCGCAGCGGAACAGGCAGCGGAGATGGGAGTGGGGATGGCAGAGGCTGAGGCTCTGGTGGCAGGACTGGCACAGGCTGAGACATCAGGAGCAGCATTGGCATGGGGCTTGAACTGGAATAGGTATTGGCTGTGGTGCAGGGACCTGGCACAGGGAGTGGTATGGGCAGTGGCAAAGCATTGGAATAGGAGCCAGCTTAGGCAAGGCTCTGGCACAGGGTAATGTGATCTAGGCTCCTTCAGTGCCAGGGTCTTAGGGGCACCACCCTTAGATGGTTTTCTGCCCTCTGCCCAGTGCTCACCCTATCTGTCCTCTTTCTACCTGTCCCTGCTGGATCTCTGTTGTCTGGTTCCATGTCCTCCATGGTATACAACACCTGATGAGCCTGTCCTCTGGATCCATGATCGTTTCATGGCATCTTCCTTCATTGACTGCATCCCTCTGGTATTCATGATGCCAAATGGATAAGCTCTAAGGAGAAAGCACACCACGACAACCGTTAGTAGTCCAAGACACAATCACTTTCCTCACTTTTTTTTTATATACCCTGGGCCTTAGGTGGGGGATTACTGCCTAGCAGCCTGGCAAAGAGCACACTGGCTCCTGTGCCAAGCCCCTTCCGCCCCTCTGACCCTAGCTGATAAAGCCTCGTCCTGGCCCCCTTCCCTTCTGCCATGTCAGTTTCATGACATAAATCCCTAATCCCCATTGCAGTGGAAAAAAATCCAACCTTTTCTCCTGATCTTCTGTTTTGGCGCATAACCGAGGCCACTCTATCCCTTTCATTGTCCCCAGTAGGAGGGTTATCCACCCTGAGAGACAGCCATCTATGGAAGTAACCAGGGCTGACCATAAATAACCCGCAGGTAAGATTATCCATTTCTTTCTCCCACCCTTGAGAGGTCACAGGCCTCCTTAAACCCCTTCAGTGCATTCTATATCCATTGTCAGCTATGTACCCTGCTCCTGCAACATTCACCACCACCCGATATGGCTACCACTCGCTACCTTTTTAACCTGGAAAGTAGGCTGTCACATGATTGCAGCCCCAAAATGATGCCTGTTCCTTCTTGCCCCTGCATCTACCTGGTGGCATCCCAAACTGGCAGCTGCCATATGGACCCAATGCCCACCACAGATCTGAACCTTCTCCTTTAAAAATCCCTTCCCTTGTAGCCCCCATGCATATGCCATGCATCTAAAATGGCAGCTGCCATGCGACGCATCCCAAAATGGCATCGATAATATGGTGGCACCCATGCGACTGCTTCCTTTAATGGTGTCCTCTGCATGGGCTTAATGCTCCAGTGCAGGCCTGGATCCTCCTCCGCCAGTTACTTGTTCCCCTGTAGCTCCAAATGGTGGGCGACACTAGGACCCTTCTTGCAGGCTCCATGTACCCCATTAAGGCATCTTCCCCCACCGCATCCCCAAACCAGCCAATGAGAGAATTGAGCGCCACATGTGGCTCATGCCAGCTCATGTTCCTGTTTCTGTCACCTCCTCCCATAAGCCACCTATGGCCTTTTCAACAGGCCTTGTCCTTCTTGGTCTGGCCAAATGACCGCTACATGGCCATCTAACAAAGCTTCTGCACAAAGGAAACAACAAAACTCCCCATTAGTAAAACCTCTACCCCACAGAGGCAACCAAAACAAAATTCCCCAGTTTGTTTCCTTCTTCTCCTGCTGCTCTGCTCACCATGCATGAGCAAACTCCTCCCTTAGGTGGACAGACAGCCTATAGCACGCTGCATCCTTTTCCCCACCCACGTGCTGGCTAATGAATTTCTGCCCCTCCGTATTAGCCTCCCAGCTCCATTTCTTTGTTTTCTCATGGGAGAATGCTGCCTTTATCGCTTTCTTCCCGCTGCCAGATCAGCCTTTTATTTTGGGCTGCTACTGGAGGATGCCCAACTTTTCCCAGCAGGCCCTGTGCTCCCCACATGGCTGCTGGCCAGAGACCATCCTCCATGCTAGGCCAATCATTCTTTCTCCATTTTGGGCACCTGACTGAATAAAAAAATGCAAACTTGCAATCTACTCCTTTCTGGGGACAAAACTTTGCCAGCAGTCAAGCGCCAAGCCACCCATGGTGCCATACTTCAGATACGTAGAGCTGGGCCCTGAAGCCAACTGTTCAACACCAAGGCTCTGCCCTAACTTTACCACCAGACATTTTCCAAGCTTCTAATCTCTAATTAACTCCACAAAATTCACCCGCTAGCAGGCTAACTTACAGTACAAACTGCAACAAAACATCATGCCACATTGCAGGATCAAAATCAATAATTCCTGGCTAGTGAAGTGCAACAACAAACTTGAGATTAATATAATTAGAAGGATTTAAAAGCTACCAAACTATTGGTTCATCAGTTAGCCCCAAACCTGTACCTCTTCCATTTTTTTATTTTATAATACTCACAGTTCTCAGGACAGCTCCTACAGGACAACAAAGACCAACTTACACAAACAAAGACCAAATCACCTTTCTCACCAACTGATGTGCTGACCAAATAAATTCTTTGGCTAGCAAAATGAGGAGATCTGCAGTTGTGCAGCCCTTTTGAGGCACTAAGCCCCTCCCCTTAGCCTCACATCCTCTTTCTCTCTCCCTGCTCTTCGCCTCCAATTCCTACCTTGATCACTAAGCTCCACCCCTCTTTCCTTGCTGTTATAACTCACCGCCCTTTCCTCACCTGGCTAATCCCTCCCTTTCCTCTCACTGAGCAGTTCACCTTCATTGTCCCAGGGCCTAGAACAAAGTTGTCTGTTTTTTAATAGGGAAACCCTTCTTGCCTTTCCTTTATATAGTGGAAAGGTTGCTAGGTAACTGTCTGAGTGCACCAAATCATAGCATGCATACTTTCAGTTTTCAGGCACTTTCATTTCTACACTCATTTTCAACCTGATCTAGTGTTTATTTTTAAGCCCAAGGGACGTCCTTTCCTACTCATACATCAATATATTTTCATTAGGATTAATACATGAAGTGGGATCAGAGGCTCACTATCCTGAATATTGCATTCTTGTGTCCATACAATCTCCTCGTTTAAACCATATCTTGCATCAAGTGTACCAAATCATGCTACCCAACAAGCTTCTATTTCTAACTATTTTATCAACATTTCCTCCTCTTACTGAGGTCACATTTTTCTAATCCTACAAATCTAGTGTAAACAAATTGTGACCTGCATTTTCAGTGTCTTGCCACCATGGAATTTTATCTCCTCTCCTGATATTGCTCCTGTACTCATTTAAACTGGTTCTGAGGGGATGTATTGTTTTACCCTATAAGAGGACATTTCAAAATGTAAATTACCTGTTCAGTCTGACATCTAATAAACTGTCTTATTTGAACATGTTCATTCCTAAAGGGATTATACACTGTTGTTGTTCTTCTACTATTATTACAATTCAGGCAGTTTCACAGGGGTAATTGCCTACTATCTGAGTTCTGCCATGGACAATGTCAGTCTTTTTACTTTCTTGTTGAAATGAATGGCACAGCCTGTCCTTTAAATTTCTCACTCTTTTAGCAATCACTGGTGGCATTTCTTTGAAGACCCTCTCACCAGCGGCATTGGCCTTTAGTACATCCAATGTTTATGTAATATTGTTTTAATTTGCCCAAACTGTTCTGAAAAACTCAGCAGATGTACTCTCCTGCCCCTAATTATTTTTGTTGCACGTCTCTGTATGGTTTCCAACCTGTCTCTGCCTTTCCTTAGATATGGGTTCCAGAACTGTTTACAATACTCCAAGTGTGATCCAACCAGTGACCTGTACAGTGGTAGTATTGCTTCCTTCCTGCAACTGGTGAAGCCCCTCTGTATACTTCCTAACATCCTGTCTGATGTCCCATACACTTTGTTGAATTGAGAAGAGTTTTTCAGACAATTGTAATTATCATCCCCAGATCCCTTTCATCTTTTGAGTGCTCCACCCTTATCCCATTGTTGCAATAATCTGTATGTGGATATCTGCTGCTAATGTGCATTTCTTTATATTTCTTGGCATTGAATTTCAATTGCAAAATACTAGATCCCTTTTCCAGCCCTCGTACATCTCTCATTTCACGCTACTAATTCCCTCCTCACTGTTCAGTCTTCTGCTGAGTTTTGTTTTGTCTTCTAACAGATTCACTTTCTCCTGCAACCTCACTCCTATATCACTGATGTACATGTTAAATAGTAGCAGCAACAAACCATGAAACCTCACACTGACAGAGCCAAATGTAAATAATAATACCAACAACACAGGTAGTCAGTGTAAAAATGTTTATTATACTCACAGTATTCTCTGACATGTTGTGGATCTGCACCTTTGGCTATAAGCCCAGCACCTACAGAAGCATCTGCTTTTACTGTGAGTTTGATAAATATTTTTGCATTGTACCTCTTTCATTGGTCTTATCTTTTGCATTTGGTACTGTGAGTGTGAGGTTCCATGGTTTTCTGTTGTTTGACAATTGCCTTACACACCAACTTATCTGGGTCCCTTACCTATTTGTTGTAAATAGTATCATCCCTTGGGCATACCCATAAGGCACCCTCAGTAGTTACCATCTGACATTAAAAACTTTCCATTGGGAACCGCTCTCCCATTCGCCAAATGATTTTCAGTCCTTCTAGTTAACCTCTCCCCCAGCTCTAGATCTCTTTATCTTTTGCAAGTCTTACATGTGGCAGTGAATTGAAGGCTGTGTTAAAATCCAGGTACAGAATGTCAGCTGCTTGGCATCTAGCCACCATTTCTGTAGTCAAATTGAAAACAACAAACAAGTTAATTAGGCATGAAGTGTCCCTCGTGAACTCATACTGGTTCCTATCAATATGCCTGTTTACTCCAAGGATTTCAATAATTTGCTTCTTTATAATTGCCTTTAGTGGCTTGCCAACTATTGTTGTCATGCTCATTGAACTGTAATTTCCCAAATTCTATCTATCTCAAATCATTTGTAGGTAGACCATGTTTGCCACCCTCCAACCCCTCGGACCCATGCTCTTTGTTGGTGATTTGTTAAGTAGGTCTGCCAGTTGTGCTACCAATGCCTGCCTTGCCTCCCTCATCACCTTTGGGGCATCTATCTGGGCACAGGAACTTGTTTACCTTTAGTGTCGGCAGACTCTTCAGCACTCTCTCAGATATATGTCCCATCTCTAACTTATGAATAGCTGTACCCCAGATTTCAACAAAACACTAAAGTACTCATTCAGTATGTTCATTTTCCCTCGTTTTCCTCCATACTCTCTTAATCTTTCTTCATCATTTTATGCTATCTATTGTTTGTCATTTGTCCTCTGACATACTGTATTTGAAGGTCTCATCATTTTCCTTGATACCTTTCACAGTCATGAGTTCAGTGTTTCCTTTGCCTTCCTAATGAGCTGCTCACATTTTTCTAGCTTCATTATACAAATTCCTATTGTCTTCATTTTGCTCTGATTTGTAGACCCTTAAACTGCTCTGAATTTCTGAAAAAATTGCAAATTGTAGTGAGGAAGAAATAATGTAACCTACTAGAATTAAACCCAGGTCCCCAGAATTCCATTCGGTGCTCTAACCACTGAGTTATAGGCTCACTTGGTTGGACCTGAGGTTCCTGAACACACTTCCTTTCTCTGGTATTGCATTCCTGCAACTAGGAAAAATAAAGATGACATGTTTTGGTGCAGTATTAGCCACTGCTTAAGCAATTCAAATCACAAACTATGGTGATAAAGAAATAATGTGACCCAATGGGACTTGAATGCAGGCCCCAGAATACTGTCCAAGTGCTCTAACCACTGAGCGATATGCACACAAGTTGGACTTGAGGTTCCCAGACACACTTCTTTATTTGGTATTGCATGAAAAGTTGATGATGCACAAATTCATATGGCAACTAAGTATGGGGGAGGTAAGCATTGTTTTTAGCAACATGTATAATCATTCTATAATGCTACAGTAGCTTCTGTTGGCAGTCATTGTAATGTTAGTAGTTCAGGAAATAAAAATTGCTTGTATGCTTCTGCAACATGCATTTGGCCTTTTCAAAGTGTGACCATGTATAGGGACCACAACTGTTTTTAGGGTACTGCAAAGGCACATGAACCCTCTTGGGAAGTCCATCCTCTAGACACAGATTCTTCATGCCAAAGATATCCTAGGAAAGATACCTGTAATAAAAGCAGTGAGCCTCCAGAGGAGGTGAGGAGGAATTGGGAGCAAAGAAACAAGGGTTCAAAGGAACTTGGGGCATAGAGGCTTACTGTATGTAGTGCTCAGATAGTAATGTAGTTACTGTTGAAATGTAATCAGTTACAGTTGCTAGTTGCTCTCATAGAAATGTGATCAGTTGCAGTTATTTGTCACTCTGTCATAAAAGATAACTGTAACTGAAACTATTACTTTTCATATTACTGTATATTACTTCTGAGAAGTTGGTTATGTTTATTCATTAAACATATTTTGAGCTCCTGAAACTCAAAAATTAATAAAAGATATAAAATTGATTCCACAGACAATGAAAGAGTTTGTATGTTACTTTATTTCATGTTTTCTTAATAAAATATGAAAACACTCACTGATTGGTTGACTTTGTACATAATGTATGATATTGCATGTTCTTCACAGGTTATCCAGCTAAATCATTACTGTGAGTGTTACATTTTCATTTTAATTTGTCTTTGCCATTGTCATGGTGTACAAAGCAAATATAATAAAACAAAAAGTATGACATTATTAATCTGACAATTGGTAACTGGGAGGCACACTGAGCCAAGGCTTGTTTCCTGGTGTAACCAGGGGAGAGAATCAAAGTAAAGAACAGCAGCACAATACATATAAGTAAAACATTAGAGACAGCACACATTACAAATTTGTACAAAATATTAAACAGTTGTATGTGCAGAGAATAAAGTGTGGAACAGTATAATAAGAAGTGCCTAGCAAGTCTATATTCGAAGTGGCAGCAATACTTGATGAGAGAACGATATAGAACAACCAGTGATTGATCGGGGTGGGGTGATAATTCATTTAAGGAAAACTACATCCTCATATCATGTAAATTTAGTTTCCATGTCAACAGACAGCTCTTTTCCAGTAGCCGTGAAGAGCTATATGTGTTTGCTTTAGCTTCTTTCACTGTTCTGGTAGCCTCTGTAACTACCTGGGGGTCTCCATTGTATGGTTGTTAAAATCTCATTTTCCATGAGAGCTGCAATAGCATATGAGAACATGATGTCACATTACCGGTCGTACCAGGTATCTTTATGCTGAAAGAACAAATACCCTGCAAAAACTCTCTGGAAACATGTAAATTAAATGCAGTTTAAAGGAAAAATGCTGTATTACAACTCAGACAGTTTGCAAAGCTAACTGAAGGTAAATGTGGTATTTCCCACCTTCCTGCAGCTTCTTTCTTTAAGTCTAATTAGGCAGACAGACATACTGTGGAGTCTGAAGGGTGATTCCACATCATATTCTCATACGCTAATGCAGCTCTTAGGAACAATGATATTTCAACAACCAACAAATGGAGACCTCGAGGACAGTTACAGGGTGCAGTATGAAGTGTGAAAACAAACTAAAGCAAATGCATGCATCTCTAACAGCTGCATGAAAAGAGTTGTCTGTTGACATTGAAACAAAATTCACAAGACATGAGGGTGTAGTTTTCCTTTAAATGCTTTCTTTGTTGGTTAACAATCATATAATTCAATTTGTCAGTTTTGCACAAATATAGTAACTGTACAAGATGAGTGTGAAGATTTTAAAAGTATGGCACACCACTCACACATGCATAGGACTCTACTCAAGTGAAGAGACACTGGCCATAGACTCCTTCTTGCATAGTCAAGTGTGAGGTCATTTTGTTTTGTGTAGTTCATCTCTGCCTGATGACGTAGTCAGATGACTCACTACATAGGGAGACTATCAGAGGTATCACTCCAGTGAAGGTGCCACACGCACTACCACACTTTTCATTGTGCTTCTTGTGGCATTTAAGGTGAATAATCAACACTACAAGCAGAGCTCCCACATCCAAATGTGGGTTCTCTGGACCCCATATTGAGAGGGATGCATAGGCACAACCCAGGATGTACCACACATACCTGGAAATGCACTGGCTGTCAGGGCATGCCCATATTCAGAGCACAGATGCATGGTGCACCCCAACAGTGTAGCATGTAATGCGTGCACCTATGCAAATGAGAGGTCATGCATATGTGACATGGTACAATATTGAAACCTTTCAGAAGTGCAAACTGGCCTGAGCAGTGGCACAGAACTGCACTTTGAAACCCTGCCTAACTAGTGTGCAGACCTGGCTGCACAATGTTTAGAGCAGGGAACTCTAACTGTACAGCACTCCCCAGCCCCAATCTTCACAGTAATAAAAGTATCTACATTTTCTCTGGTAGTCTAGTGGACCCCTCCCAGCTCTGATCCATAGATAAATAAAAATCCCCAGTCCCTGATAGTCTAGAGGTCCCCTCCCCAGCCCTGATCCATAGATAAATAAAAAATTCCCCAGTCCCTGGTAGTCTGGTGGTCCCCTTCCCAGCCTCAATCCACAGATAAATAAAAAAGTTCCCTGATCCTAGTAGTCTAGGTAGGAACCCACTCCAGCCCCAATCCGTATATATTAATGAAGATGTTCATGATTCCTGTGGTAATCAGGTAACCCCACCTCGTTAGGCATTGACTCATCCCCAACCCAACCAGGAGCCGATGACTGGCACAGCCCACCTTGGACTGCACCGGCAGCCACTGACTGAACTGTGCAGAAGCATGTACGGTATTCAGCACATGCCCTTTGGTTGACCGGGTCAGCCAATGGGTATGTACTGAATACTGTACATTCTCCAGACAGTTCAGTCAGTGGCTAGCCGTGTGGTGTGAGGTGAACTGTGCCAGTCGCTGGCTCCTGGTTGGAGCAGGGTGGTAGGTCACTACTTAATGGGGTGGGGGCCACTGACTATCAGGGATCATGGACATCTTAATTAATATATGGATCGGGCTGGGGAGGGGCCCACTAGACTACCAAAATCAGGGACGTCTTTCTTTATATTTGGATCAGGGCTGGGGACTGGCTCAGTGCACTTCACAGCAGTGCAGGCATGCGATGATCCATAATGGGCATGCAATGGCCCAATTGTGCCATGCATGCCCAATGAGCTCATCTGCATGTCTGGGCTGAATATCACCCATTGGAGCCATGGCGCACCAGTTTGTTGTCACACAGTACCCTATGCATTGCGTTGCTCAGAACATGGTAACCCCTGCTATTGTGCCACGCATTCAGGGTTTGATATTCAAACAGATTGCATGGTCTGTTTGGATCATGCAGTCTTTTGAATATGGCACCAAATTTGGCCAGCCCATTTTTTTGTGTGATGCACCATTATGCACGTGCAGTCAGTTGACTCTGAATATAGGGGCCTTATAGAAACATAGACTTTGATGGCAGATAAGGTCTGCTTGGCCCACCTAGTCTGCCCATTTCCCTACCTACAGGATAAGCTGCAGATCCTAGTTAACCAACAGCCTATTTCTTCCTACCCCCACAAAAATTGCCTTATGTCTTTCCCATGCCTCAGTCTGCACTTTGTGTGCATTGCAAAAATGTATTTTTACTTACTGTCTACTGCAGCAGAGTAGATTGTATCACACTGATTCTACTGGCTTGCAAACTGACATTTCTGTGAATACAAATCTTCAAATTCTTTTGCAGCTGGCATGTGAGGATGGCCACAGCAGTAGGAGATTCAATACCCTGCAGACAGTGCATCGTACATTTTATAAGCTCCAGTCTTTTGTTTTCTGGTCCCACTGTTCTCACTGAGCTATGTACAGTCACAAAGAACTGTACCCTAGCCCAGGACCCTGGGTAGAAGGGTGAGTTGGGCAAACATCTCATCAGAGCTTTTAAAAGATGTAATATTCACAGATTTACTGCAGGCTATTGAATATTTATCTCCCAGTGCTGCAGCTCACTTCTGGCTTCAGCTGCAAGGGGATTTGAAGACTGAGGTTACAGAAAATGTCAGTTTGCAAGCCAGCAGAATCAGTGTGTTGTTACAATCCATTATATTGCAGTAAACAGTAAGTTAGCAAAACTAATGTTTTGGAATGCACACAAGTGTAAATTCAGAAGAACCCACAGTTGGGTGTGGGGCTCTTAGTGCTGCTGACTGCTCCCATTTAAAAGAATGTGGAGTGTGTGAGTGACGTTAGGTAGTAGATAGCAACTGCATTTGCAGAACACATTTTTTCCTTCAATTTTGTGCACTAAAAAATTAAAATAAATGTCTAAATAAATAAAAACAAAACATCCCCCATTTTCAAGTCTCATTCAGTAAAACTATTCCCTCAAAACCATGCAGCAGCTACCAGCTATCACTGATTCATTCACATAGAGCTGGCAATGACAAACTCATGGTTATTACTACAGGCTCTGCTGCTGAGGCAACTGGCTGTTGATCTCACAGTGATCGATCTTTGTGTTACTGATAATGTGACTTCAGGTCAGAAGCAGCTCATCAGGTCATCATAGTTGTGAATGAATGATGAATCAGTAATGCTGTGATTGCCACTGGATGTATTTTTTGTACAGAAATGTCACCCTCAAACCCTATCCATTCATAGTAGCTGCAAAGTCAATCAACTTCCTGTGCCCATAGTTATGTTAACAAGTCTGCCTCAACTATGACAGGGGGCAGAGGCCAGGCCAATATCAGTGTGCAGTGTGTCACACTGTCACCAGAGGGTCCCTCCTCCATCTCTGTTGTTTGCTCTCAGTCATTTCTTTGCTGCAGTGATTTGGATGAATCACTGATGATGCTGTGACTGTCAATCAGGATGATGATAACATTATTATCAGACAGTAATACGGCATTTTACTAGAAGATGGCTATGTCAAAGTGGAGGTAGAGACCCTAGGGTTGCTCAGTTGGTTCTGGAGGTCAAGCAGCAGATTTAGCTTTGGCTATAGGTAAATGGCAGCCAGCAAGTTTTCATTATTGTGTAAATGAAATTGAAGGGAAAAAGAATCAGCATCCGTCTGCTATGAGTATCTAAAATTTAGAGGCTGGGCATTTGGGCAAGCAAGCCATAGTTAATCATGCATGGTTGGTGGCATATAATAGTCACTCACCACATGAGACCCATCATACAGGAAGAGCAAAGAAGAACAAAATGCACTTGACTCAAGTTACTTCAAGTAGCATTGCTGTAGTCACTCATCAGGTTCTTCCAGCACTAACTAATGTTAATTATAAAAGGGTCTGAGAAATGGAGCTTTCTGATTGGCTGCAAACATTCTAACAGCCTTATGTTAATCTTTATTAACATACATGTACAGTTTAGCCATATGCTGAACAGGTTTAACACTGTTTAAAAACATTTTTATTATAATAGCAATAAGGCACTCCCAGGGATTATGTTAATGGTCAGTTAATCACCCTCTAGGGGCATGTGGCACTCGGCTACACCTCATGCCACAGTACACCCCCTAGAGGTGATTAAAGACCATTAACTAACCCTTGGTCATGCCTTTTTATTGTTTAATTAGTTTTCCCTGCAAAGACATCAATATCTATTTTATATTTTCTAGTAGTGGCATACCTGCTGCCGATAAATTAAATATCATTGTTTGCAGTGTTTGATAAATGTTATATACCATTAGAAAAAACGTGAAATAGCACCAGTGCATGACCAGAGCACTGATTAATGACCAGTGTGGCCACCAATAATCCCCAAAAAAATATGAATGTTGTTGGCCTGTGGTTGCAGGCTTATATTACATACATACATACATCATCATGCATTTACAACTATATGCTCAATGGACATGGCCACAAGTTTTGTAAACCTTGTGAAGTCAAGTTGTATCACTAAAATGGCACATGAAAATTTGGAATATCATAACTTTTATATGATGTTGTGAGTGACTAAGTGATTTTGAATTGGGAAATGCTGAATGCCTTGGGCTGCCAGGTAGCCACACTGATAATGTTGACCTTATTCCCTGCTGACTAACAATACCAAATACTGCATCTTGAATTGTTGTTCTTGCTTTTGTTGAGTATAATACACAGCCAGGTTTGTCATGATGGTCACCATAGAAACATAGAAACATAGAATTTGACGGCAGATAAGGACCGCTGGTTCACCTAGTCTGCCCATTTCCTAACGGATAAGCTGCAGATCCTAGTTAACTAACAGTCTACTTCCTCCTACCCCCCACTAGAATTGCATTATGTCGGTCCCATGCATTCTTGAATTCCTCACTGTTTTTGGCTCTACAACCTTCTCAGGAAGGCTGTTCCATGTATCCACAGCCCTCTCTGTGAAGAAATACCTCACATTACCTCTGAGCCATCCCCTCTATCTTCAAATTGTGCCCGCTTGTTTTTTCACATCTCTTTTTCTGAAAGATGCTACCCTCTTGGACTTTGTTGATTCCCTTGAGGTATTTGAAAGTTTCTATCATGTCCCCCTCTCCTCCTTTCCTCGAGGCTATACATCTTTAGTTCTTTTAGTCTTTCTTCATATGTCTTCTGATGCAGACCTTGCAACATTTTGGTTGCCTCCTCTGGACAGCCTCCACCCTGTCTATGTCTTTGGAGATGGGGTCTCCAGAACTGTACACAGTACTCAGATGTGGTCTTACCAACTGTCTGTACAGAGGGCCAACAGCTTCCTGTTTTCTACTGGTGATGCCTCTCCTATGCATCCCAGTATCCCCAACCCTCCTTACTGCCTTCTCACATTGCTGGCCCACCTTTAGGTCATCTGATGTAATGACAACCCCCAGGTCCCTTTCCATTTTTGTCATTGTCAGTATCTCACCCCTATTGTGTACTCTTCCTCTGGTTTTTGTTTCTAGGTGCATTACTTTGCACTTCTTTGCATTGAATCTAAGCTGCCATACATTTGACCATTCCTCCAACCTTGCTAAGTCCCTTTTCATTCTTTCCACCTCACCTTGTGTATCAACCCTGTTGCAGATCTTGTGTCACCTGCAAAGAGATATACTTTCCTTCCAGTCCCTCTGCAACGCCACTTATAAAGACATTAAAAGGACCGCCCCCAGTACTGAACCCTGCAGTACCCACTCAGTAACCCTCCTTTCTTCACAGTGGACTCCATTTACTATTACCCGCTCTGTCCTGTTGTCCAACCAGTGTTTTACCAGGCTACCACCCTAGGACCCACTCCCAGGCTGGCTAATTTGTTTATTATCTTTTGTGCGGGACAGTGTCAAATGCCTTGCTAAAATCTAGGTAGGCATTGTCCACAGCCCTCCCTGGTCTACTACTTTGGTCACCCAGTCAAAGAAATCTATTAGATTCATCTGACATGACCTTCCACTGTGAATCCATGCTGCTTTGGGTCCTGTGTCCCACTGGCCTCTAGGTACTCAACAATTCTTTCCTTCAGAAGTGATTCCATCATTTTCCCTACCACTGAGGTCAAACTGACAGGTCTGTAGTTTTCTGCCTCTGTCTTGCTCCCACTTTTGTGAAGGGGAATCACATCTGCCCTCCTCCAGTCCCCAGGTACCACCATCCTCCCATGATTTATTAAAAGGATAGTCAGTGGTGTTACTAGTTCTTCCCTAGTTCTTTTAAAATTTGGGTGAATCCCATCAGGCCCCATTGCTTTATCCACCTTCAGTTTTAAGAGTTCTTTCAGAACATAAGCAGAAGGCTGGTAAGGACAGAGGTCTGGGGTTATATTCTGTTTTAACTGAAATATTTGAATAGTTTTGTAAGTGAAATTAATTTGATGTGTTAACAATTATTACCTTGAGTTAGAACTGTTACTTGGACTGTGATATTGTAACTTTGGAGGCTTGGGAACAGTTGTTTGGCAGTGATAATTAGAGTGAAATTTAAATGTGTTGTTTGCCTGGTGTTGGTAAGAGCCCTCCCTCCCACCCTGTTTTGTCGGCTTTCTTAAATACCGAAAAGCCACTGGGGTTGGGATTGAAGGGCTGAGTATTTCTGTTTGGGACTGAAATTTGAAGCAACAGGAGCTGGTGGGCCTGTGACATCATCACGGGTACCTGATGTCTGCATACACACTGTTAGTGGGACTGAACACACACTGGACTGTATATGTTTGTGAGACTTGGGAACTTTATTAGTGGGGTTGAAATTGGGTTTGTAAATTTGCAGTCAGTATAGAGAGAAACTGTATTCCAGGGAAAGGGACTGAGAAAAGGGTGTGCCATTATAAACAGGGTGGCCATATTCCACCATGGTAGGCATCTTCAGAAGGGTTGTAGGCTGCACAGGCTGTGGGATGGCAATAATTCTCAATTGGGCCTGAGAGAGGGAGGCTGCCCACTCTGTAGACAGCTATCTTGTATCAGGAGTGAGGTATATTGATTAAGGAGTAAGCTGGGGAGCTGGGGGTGTCAAGGATAAGGGGTGTGGATATGGGCACTAGAAGGGTGGGGCTGAGGGAGGCTGGGGCAACACTCTGAAATTATAGGATGTTATGTTACAGCAAGCAGGATGGGGGATATTAGGACAGAGGACCCTTAGATAGGATGTTGGACGCTAAGGGAAAGCGCATAGGGTGAACATTCTGAATACAAAGACAGTGGAGGGGAAGAGTCAGGAGGGCTGTTGTAATGGAAGCCTAAAACAGCAGACTGTGGGAAGGAGCTCCAAGGTGAACAGAGCAAGAGGAAGAAGAGGGCAGTTTAGAGGTGCAGTCAGGGAAACTCGGGTTACTTGATGGAGGCTGACATAGAGTGACACAATAAATTTGAGCTACTAAGCAACCTAGAGGGGAGGAAGGGTTGGTGGAAATGAAACTTATACAGAGGCCGGGAGGGAGTCGGATACCCATAGGGCATCACAGACCCGGCAATGGAAAGGATAGAAATAGTCCCAGAGGGAGAAGGAAACATAAATGTTAAGCAAATGGGGAGATGTAACATATTGCAGACATGGGGAGGAGAGCATGATTGGAGAAACTGGGAGACAAGGAGGGGGGAGCAGAGCCCCACTTCAGCAGGGGGTCAGTACCAAGGATGGGACCCTAGCTAAAGGGACCCACAGATAGCCTCTGGAGGCAGGGTAATACAAGGGGAGGATGGCGGTGTGGGGAAGGGCAACCATCAGGGCCAGGATAAATGGTTCGGATGAGAGAGGTTAAAGGGACACCTATTCAGAGGGGTTTGAGTTAAGTGGGCAAAATAACGAGGGAGGCAGAAAGGGAGGGTAACAAGGGGTTTCTAATAAGGCAGGAAGACTCCATGGAATTGAGATCATGAATAAAGGGGAAGGGGGCTGAGAGGGCATAGTGGAGGTAACCATAAGGATGATGGCGGTGTTAAGGTTCTGTTATTGGGAGACTCGATGATTAGGGGTATCCAGTGGGAGGGACAGGGGGTGGATGCCATAGCCAGGTTAAGGTAGTGAGTATCTCTGGGCTGACGGTGCACAGAGCAAAGTTCATGGTGTATGAAATGGTTAGGGATTGTGGAGGAAACCGATTTCTGGTGCATTTGGGAACTAACGATCTAGAGGGAAATAACATTTTGGAAATCCAAGCAAGGTCCCAAGAACTTGCCAGAGTCTGTCGGGATAATGGATGCAACATTTCCTTTTCAGAGATATTGCCACTACCAAAAGCCTCAGTGGAGAGAAAAAATGAAGCTCACAGAGGTTAATGACTGGCTCAGGAAGTGGGGTGAAGAGAGTGGGTTGAGGTGTTGGGAACTGAATGGAGTTTGGGAGGATAAGGGACTATATGCCAAGGACAGGCTTCATCTTGCCCCATTAGGGAAGGACGCCTTAAACAGGGATGGCTGACTACATTCAAGAAAGGTGGGTTTAAACTTGTGAGAGGGGAAGGGATAGGGAGGGCTGACCAGAAGCCCTCTCCTACAGATGAGGGAGTACCTTCAAGCCCAAGGGGAGGGAAACAGACTGGGGTGGAGGTTTCAGGAGGAGCAGAGGGAGGATGAAGTATAAGGAATCTGGGTGGGGTTCGACAAAGAGGATCAGGGATAAGGGTGGGGTTGGTGTTAGTAAATGCCAGGAGCTTGGGAAACAAGTTGCCAGAGTTCCAGGCCATGCTGTTCGGGTGGGGTGGATGTGCGGCGGTCACAGAGGCGTGGCCAACAAAAACCATGACTGGGACCTAAACGTATGGGGGTACACTATGCTTAGGAAGGATAGAAAGGAAGGCAGAGGGGTGGAGTGGCTATGTTCATTAGACATGACATAGAAATTCCTATGGTAGAAGAGGCAGAGGGAAACATGGAGACCTTATGGGTCACTCACGATCCCTAGCAGGAGATAAGGTCAAGCTGGGTGTAGTATATAGGCCCCGGGATGAGTGATGTTCTAGAGGATGGTTTGCTGGACAACATCATTGCCCAATGTGGACCAAAAGGGAAGGATGGTGTTGATGGGGACCTTAATATGCCAGGTACAAACTGGGGAACCATGTCCTCTAAGTTGGCCAAGGAGCAGAGGCTGCTGGACTGGCTTCCAGGATGTGTTCTTAACACAGCATGTGATGGAGCCCACAAGGGAGGGGCATGTCCTGGACATGGTTCTTGGCAGATGGGGATCTGGTAAGGGACCTGGTTGTACAGGACCCTGACTGGGAGCAACCACAATACTGTCTGGTTTCAAATAAGCATGGGGAGATCTAGGACACTGGCAGTGGACTTCAGGGGGCAGACTTTGAGGGCATGGAAATATTCTCAAGGATCACTTGAAGGGATTACATCAATGACAAGTGTGGAAAGGAGATGGGAGGTCATAAACAGGGGACTTCATGAGGCAGTCAGGATCTGCGCTAAGTTGAAACATAAAGGAGCAAGGTCACATAAACCATGCTGGTGGTCCAGTGAGGTACAGGTAGCAGTCAGAGAAAGAAGGCGTACTACAAAAATATAAAACAACAAGAGGATAGGGATAAGGAAATGTACCATCTTGCATCTAGAAAAGTCACCACGATGGTGAGGGAGCAAAGTCCAGTAAAAGAGCAGCAGCTGGCACAGGGGATACAAGGAGGGAAAGGGTTCTTCTGGTACATTGGGGAGTGGAGAAAACTAAGGGCCATCTCAGCAGATTGAGATCAGAAGGAGGGTGGTTGGAAGAGGCGAGGGACCAGGCAGAGGTATTTAACAGTACTTTGCCTTGGTGTTCACTAGGGATGGGGATGGGATATCTACAAAGCAAGGCACGAAGGGGATAGAGCGGCAATGAGTGGGATCAGGAGCAACAGAAATGGAGCAAGAGGGAGAGAGGTACCCAGGGGTGTCACATCTGGATAAGGATAAAAAGGCCCAGTAAGGTGGAGGACGGATGATGCTATCTCCACCAAAAGGGTGTGGTTAGCCCTCAAGGCCCTAAAGAAAGACAAATCTCCTGGGCCAGATGGCATTCATCCGAGAGTACTATGGGAACTGGCGGATATACTGGCTGCACCCTGGCAGAGCTCTTCAACAGGTCACTTGAGACAGGGAGGGTACTTAGGGATTGGCGAGAGACATGTGGTGCCAATCCATAAAGGGGGTTGAGAGAAGTACCAGGTAACTATAGACCCATCAGTTTGACCTCGTGGTGGGAAATTAATGGAGAGTATACTAAAGGAACGATTGGGGGTGTACTTGGAAGAGGTGGGAGGTCTGGATAGTCGGCAACATGGGTTTGTGCCAGGTAGATCATGTCAAACCAATCTTGTGGAGTTCTACGAATGGGTAACATCAGAACTGGACAGAGGGAAGCCTGTGGATGTGTATTCTTGGACTTCAGCAAGGCATTTGACTCTGTCCCCACAATGGTCTGGTGGAGAAACTGATGGGGTTAGGAGTAGGCCCTTTGATGGTCAATGGATTGAAAACTGGCTAGCTGGACGCACTCAGAGAGTAGTGGTCTGTGGGGAGCCTCGAACCCTAGATAGGTTGGTAGTGGGGTACCGTGAGGGCTCGGTCCTGAGTCTGATCCTGTTTAATGCATACATATCGGACATCAGGAGGGTATAAGGTGTGAAATGAGTCTCTTCGCTGAATGACTCCAAGATGGGAGCAGTAGTGGAGGGAGAAGAGGGAGGTTGGCCCTGCAAGGGGACCTGGACACCCTGGAAAGCTGGGCTCACATGGAAATTAATTAACATCACCAAGTGCAAGGTGCTGCATCTGGTCGGGAAACCCTAACACAGGTACACCCTTGGAGGAGGTGCTGGAGGCCTCAATAGGGGAAAAGACCTAGGGGTCATGGTGGATGCATGTATGAATAACTCTGAGCAGTGCAGGAGAGTGGCTAGCAAGGCAAACAGGATGTTGGGATGCATCGTGAGGGGTTCACCTCTAGGAGCAAGGAAGTGATCCTGCCACTGTACAATGGACTGGTTAGACCACACCTTGAGTACTGTGTACAGTACTGGAGACCACACTTGAAGAGGGACATACAGCTCCTGGAGAGGTAGAGAGGAGGCAACTAAGATGATACGAGGGCTAGGGATTTGACGATGAGGACAGACTTGAGGAGCTCTGCCTGTTTTCATTGGAGGAGAGGAGGACGGGGGACATGATTGAGGTCTTCAAGTACCTCAAGGAATAAATAGGGTAAACATGGAGGGATCTTTAGACTAAAGCAGGAAGGTATCACCAGAGGGCATGGTTTGAAGTTGGAAGGGTGAGGGGGAAAAGAGGAGGGGTTTTCACTGAGGGTGGTGACCCTTGGAATGCACTGCCTGGTGAGCTGGTTCAGAGATCCACAGTGGAGGGCTTCAAGAGAGGGTGGGACAGACACAGAAAGTGGATGTATCAGATGATGGCCTGTCCGGGGATAGATGATAGGGTTTCTGGAGCACAAAGGATGGGAGGGCCTCGCACCCAACTAAGGATCTAAGGTTCGAGCAAACCCTGGCAGGACGTAAGGCCTAATCTGCTGGCAAATAGTATGTTAGTATGTTAGAACCCCTTTCTTCTGTGAAAGGACTAATATCAACCCCTATCCAGAGTGCTTCTATTGACCGGATTAGGTATTTCCCCTGCTTTTCCATTGTGAATACTGAGCAGAAGTATTCGCTCAGTATTCCTGCTTTTCACTGTCGCTTCTGCCCAACCACCTTCCTCTTTGTTCAGCCTCAGTATCCCTGCCTTAGTCTTTCTTTGCTCCCTAATGGACCTATAAAAGTTTTATCCCCTTTCTAAACTGAGTTGGCTATCTTTTCCTCAGTTTGGGCCTTTGCTATTCTGACTGCCTTACCCACTTCCTTCTGCTTTAACTGATAGCAGTTCTCTGTCCTGCTCCTTCTGTGTTTACTTATACTTCCTGAATGCTATCTTTTGCCCTTATCTTCCCCGCCACTTCTTTTGAGAACCATAATGGTTTTGCTTTCATTTTGATTTGTTTATTTGCTTCACACAAAGACTTGTTGCCTCTGAGATGGCGGTTTTGATGTTTCCCCATTGTTGCCTATGACTATGATAACCATTTTTCAGTTAATAGTTTTTATTGTAAGTATATATAGAGATATATATATATATATATATATATATATATATAAGACATTGTAGCAGTAGAAACATGTGATACCCAATCATGAGTATCCAATTAGTTAGCATTGATAGGTACTATATTGACATACTGAGGTACTGTTATATCTTTACTTGCAGAGTACTTGTGTCAGAGCTATAAAGGATAGAGCTAGATCAGGGAAGGTATCTTCTACAAACAGCCAACAAAAACAGTAGTCACAGTTGACAAAGACACAGGCAGAAGGGATAGGAGAAGTACCAGGAGAAGCAAAGGGAGGCAGGAGGTCAGTAAGGGAAGCCAAAGCTCAGACAGAAGAACACATTGCAAAATCAGTGGGTAGAGGGACAAAACCTTTTACAGGTACATAAGTGAAAAAGAAAGTCAAAGGAGGATAGTGAGACTGAAGGAGGATGAGGGCTGCGTGGAGGATGACAACAGTAAAGCTGAAATATTGAACAGGTATTTCTGCTCAGTCTTTACTGAGGAAGAGGAGGGTAATGGGTCTGAAGGGAGTACAAGGGGTGAGAATGGTGCAGAAATGGACACAAGTTCCTTTACACAGAAAGGGTCCTGAAGGAACTGGAAGTAAGAGTCGATAAGCTAATGGGGCCAGATGGGGTGCACCCCAGGCCCTTAAAGAACCAAGAGAGGTGGTGGCTGAACCTCTGGCTATCCTGTTTAGATGATCACTGGAAACAGGAGGTACCCAAAGACTGGAGGACAGCAGATGTAGGCCCCTTATACAAAAGTGGGAACAAAGAGGAAGCAGGGAACTACAGACCAGTCAGCCTCACCTCGGTAGTGAGGAAGATCATGGAAGCACTACTGAAGGAGAGATTGGTGGAACATCTGGTTGTCAATGGACTACAGGACCCAAGGCAGCATGGTTTCACCAGGGGAGGTCATGTCAGACCAACCTCATTGAATTTTTGACTGGGTGACTAGGAGGTGGATCAGGGAGGGCAGTGGACACGGCCTATCTGGACTTCAGCAAGGCCTTTGACACTGTGCCACGTGAGAGACTATTACACAAACTGGGGAATATGGGTGTGGGCAGGACAGTAGTGTTGTGGGTAGGTAACTGGCTGGGTGGCAGGACACAGAGGGTGGTGGTAAATGGCTGTCACTCCACAGAGGGAAGAGTGACCAGTGGGGTACCACAGGGATCAGTGCTGGGACCGGTCCTATTCAACATCTTCATCAGTGACATTACAGCAGGACCCAGAAGGCAGAATTTCACTGTTCGCTGATGACACAAAGCTCTGTAACAGAGTAGACACACCAGAGGGTGTAGACAGAATGAGAAGGACCTGCAGAAACTTGAAGAATGGTCAGGGGTTTGGCAGTTGAAATTCAGTGCAAGGAAGTGCAAGATAATGCATATGGGGCACAAAAACCCTGGCACAATATATCAGTTGGGGGTGAGGATGTAGCATGCACCAAGCAAGAAAGGGATCTTGGAGTTATCATCCTGATGACCTCAAGGTAGGGAAACAGTGTAACAAGGCAGCAGGTAAAGCAAATAGGATGCTGGGATGTATAGGCAGGGCATCACCAGCAGGAAAAGGGAGGTCATAATTCCGCTTATACAAGACACTAGTGAGGCCCCACCTGGAGTACAGTGTACAGTTCTGGAGACCATACCTACATAAGGACATAGACAGGGTAGAGAAGGTTCAGAGGAGGGCAACAAAGATGGTGCATGGATTGCATTACAAGTCCTATGAAGACAGGTTGAAGGAACTGAACATGTACTCCCTGGAGGAGAGGAGGAGAGAGGGATATGATAGAGACATACAAGTATCTTACAGGGAGGAACTGGGTGCAGGAATACACTATTTTTAAGCGAAAAGATGTTCCAGGACTAGAGGGCATGAGATGAAGTTGGAGGGAGGACGATTCAGAGAAATGAGGAAGAATTTCTTCACAGAATGGGTGGCGGACAAGTGGAACACCCTGCCAGAGGAAGTGGTGGGGGCTGAAACAATCACGGATTTAAGAATGCATGGGATAGACATAAAGGAATTCTGGAGGTCAGGGGTAGGGGCAACAGACTTCTAGGAAAACATAAACTGAACTTACAAGCTCAAATGGGCAGACTGGGTGGGCCATAGGCCCTTATCTGCAGACACTGTCTATGTGTCTATGTAGTTCTTCAGTGGAAAGCCCATTTGGGATCAACTTGGCACAGTGTGAAGGAGAAGGAGGTCAAGACCTCAACATACTGTGGCTTTGTTCGTTTAGCAATGTGGGACATCCGAGAAGGTGACAAATTGTTGGATCACTTGGAGCCATTCTTGTTGGTTAGGGATGTTTTGGCAGCACCAGTTTTGGAATAGGAGGTGTTTAGCTTCCACTTGTGCTTGTACTGTGTACACCAGCAGTAATGGAAGTCTGAGTAATGGAGTAAGGGTGGTGGGGTGCCCGGTAGCAGGAGCTGTGGGGATAATGGGAGAAAAGGACCTATAACCTCCATACAGGTAGCAAGTATTTCCTTCCAATATGTTTTGATTGCCGGGCAATTCCACAGGATATGGTAAATGTTGCCTCCATCAGCATTACAATGCCAGCAGCGTATATGGGGCCATATGCCCATTGTATTGAAGCTTGACTGGCATTCTGTATGCTGTATGTAATATTTTATTCTGAATAAGGAGACCTCTGTTATCATGGCAGACCATGTGTGCTCTCCAGGTGCACTTCCAGTGCTGTGGACTGATAGCCACCCCAATGGTTGACTCCCAGTATATCCTACCATGTTGCGTCTGGTCCGGGATTGCCTTCCTGATTTGTGCATAAATTATGCAAGCTCTCCCTTGGATATCTACAGATTAATATCCAGGGCTACAGCTTGCTTGGAATGTTAGGAGGGTCCCTTAATATAGGTGATAATGTACTACGAGTTGGAGGAATGTTCAGAAGTCTGCTTTACCCAAGGAGTAGGTGGCCCTTAGATTGTCAAAGGATTCAAGGATCTGTGTTCCTGGAATCAGAAGATCCTTCAGGTGGACAATGTCTTTTGTTCCCATGTCAGCCAGTGCACTAACCAGCCACCTATTTGAATTAGTGGATTATTCCTGAGAGGAGCCACGTGAGTGGGGTTATAGAATGTCTGATGTTTATGGCTAGCCAATGCTAGGTATGGGTGGAGAGCCAGTATGGTGGCCGATTGGCATCAATGCCCTGGTAATGGGTGATAAAGATACACTAGTGGAGGTGTTGGGGAACAGATAAGGGACTCAATGGTAAGCCAGACTGGAGGGGTCCATGAAGGAGCAAACCACTGCAAGGTTTTGCGACTGATAAAGGAATTGTGATACCCTGGAGCGAGGGAGGTTCCAACCACCTTTGGACCAGTGTGATCTGAGCTTCATCCTGCTGAGGTGTGGATTGTGCCTCCACAGGAAGGAGACTATTGTTTTATGTAGCATTGCAAACCATGCTGAAGGGAATTTGAGGGTGATGTGAGAGGCAGTGGAAAACTTTTGGGCAGCTAACATCTTTACTGCCGCTATTTTCCCAGCTAAGGATAGATTTAACTTCTTCCAGCGTTCAAAGTCAGCAGAAAGGTTTTGTAGCAGCAGGACAATGTTAAGTATAGGAATTTGTGTGACATTCCCTGTTAGGTTGATACCCAGGTATTTCATAGAACCTGGCAACCATTTTAGGCCCTCCTTGTGAATGGGTCAGGGGTGCATGATTTATTGAGGGAAGGACTCTGTTTTCACTTGATTCACTTTGAGGCCTGAAATTAGGGTAAATATCTGGAGTAGCGACATGAGATGGGGTATGCTTGTTGCAATTTCAAGATGAAGACTATAGATCATCAGCATACAAGCTGGTATGGACATTCATACCCTTGATTGAGATCTTGCTTAAGTCTGGGTGGGTACAAAGGTGTTACTGCGAAGGGTTCGATGGCTAGGACAAATAGCATGGGGATAGTATGCAGCCCTAAAGGATACCTCTATGGAGTTCAAATAGAGGGGTATGGGTGTTGTTGGTCAAAACCTGCACTTGGGGAGTGTTATATATTGTTTGTACCCATAAGGAGAAGTACTGCCCAAATCCCATGTGGTGTAATGTTCTGAATAGATAATTCCATTCTACCGAGTCAAATATCTTCTCAAGTCAATTGTGACTGCAGCTGCTGGTCTGGGTAGTTTGTTGGCTGTTGATATAATAGACGTCAGGGAATGAAGATGGTCCGAGGCTAACCTACCTTTTATGAAACCTGCTTGGGTGGGGTGGATAAGCTGGGGAGGATTTTATCAAGATAGAGGGCCAAGGTCTTTGCCAGTATCTTCACATCTGCATTGATCAGTGAGATGGGTCGATAACTAACAGGGAGATGAGGGTCCTTCCTGTCCCTTCTTTGGGGAGTACAGTGATTATTGCCTCCCAGAGGGATGGGGAAAGATCCCTGCTTGGTGTGATTCTGAAAATATTTTATGGAGCTTGGGGTCTACTACAAGGGCCAGGGGACATACAAGTTGACAGAGATATCATTTCTCCACCGAGATTTGTTTTTATTTAGGAGTGGATGGCTGTTTGTACTGAGTTATGGGAAACAGGGGCTTCTAGGGATGCCCTGTCTTGTGGGTGGAGCTGGGAAACAGTAGGTTGGCTAGGAAGGTTGTCAGTCTGGGAGGCATGTTTCACAGCAGAGGAACTGTACAGATCAGCGTAGAATTGTGCCATGACTTTATTTATATCTTGTGGTTTTGTTGAGGGGCCCCTAATGTGTCCTTCAGCATAGGGATATGGTGTTCTGCCTGCTGTTTCTTCAAATGGTAGGACAGTAGTCTACGGTGATTTTTGCCTGCATCCCAGTATTTATACCTGGTCCTGATTAGGGCTAGTTCAGCTTTTCTAGCCAACATGAAATTTATTTGAAGATGGATACCAGCCAATTCAACCAACAGGGGTTTGGCTTGGGTGGGGTCTTAGCTGATTTTATTACTTGGTCCTTTTGCTTCAGCAAGGCCTCTAGTATTCTCATCTCTGCCTCTAAGTCTCTTCTGCATTTGGCTGCATACCTCATGATAACACCCTGAATTGTGGCCTTAAATGCCTCCCACAGGGTGGCCACTGTTACATCTCCTATGTAGTTTTCTTTTAAATATCTAGTGGTTTCTGCCAGCACCCAGTTAAAGAAGGTCTCTTCCCTCATCAGCAGGGGATCCTGCCTCCACTGGGAGGTTTGGGGTTTCAGGCCCCATATCAGTAGGGAAGATACTGGGGCATGATCTGAGATAACCAGCAGTTTGATGATGCGGAAGATGGTGTTTTGTGTAATGTGTGGGACCACAATAACATATCCAGTATGCTGACTGACCCTTTTATTGGGGATATGTATGTGAAATCTTTAACTGTTGTATTAAAGGATATCCAGAGATCTGTAGGAGTGCTCAGCCATCAGTCCTGCCAGCGTATTGGAGGCTGTATGATGGGGCTTCAAGCCTGAGGGATCTATCCAGGAGGGACCATTGTAGTGTTAAAGTCTCTCCCAATCAGATAGGGGTATTTTGAGAGGATAAAGTCCTGAATCTTTTGGTTGAGGGTGAGAAAGAAATCTGGGAGTCTGAATTGGGTCCATAGATTGATCCCAAAATAATGGGCCCTGAGGGTCAATAGCTGTAAAGTACCATTCTGACTTCTTCACCCTCTCCTGCTTCTCTACCTTCCAGGGTAGGGACTTGTGTATCACTATGGAGACCCCACCTTTGGCTTTTGATGCATAGCTATGTGCCTCCAATCCCACCCATTCGGTACAGAGCTTAATGGCTTCAGAAGCAGCCAGTTTAGTCTTCTGAAGGAGTGCTATATTGGTTCACAGTTTTTCAGATGAGTGAGGACCTGTTTTCTTTTAATGGGGAGTTCAAGCCCGCATTCCATGTGATATATTTGATATCAGCCATTGGGAGGGACATAGATTAGTAATGCTAATGAAGTTATGGCTGAGGGGGTAGGAGTACTAGCCTCAAACAGATAGAAGCCACAGGAGAGGGATATGTAGAGGAACAGATACTATAACTGACTGGGAGCAGGGTGACAGTTCTAATGGGGGCACTGGGGTAGCAGTCTTCTCCTGATGTGTCTCGGCCTCAAGTCCAACTCACTCAGGCAGAAATGCTTAACCTCACAGTATGTCTATATTCAAGCCTAAGTGTAATGCCAGTATTAATGAACATATAAACAGTAGTCACAGTAATAACTACTGTTGCAAAAAAGAACACAATCAAATAATAAGGAAGGGTAACTTGTTGGATACATTTTAAACTTGAACTATTGTACCCACCTGGCTGGCAACCAAGCTGTCATCAGAGGACCAGAGTAACAATACCGGAGCAACATTAACAAGAATAGATATTGCCTATAAAACTTGATTCTTTAAACACCATGCTGCTGCCTACCAACTGTACATCGGGTCTGGGGAAGTAGATACTGGTGGTGTGTTCCTCCTGTATCCTTGGTATGTCTCCTTCCCATTTTCTTTATAGTATGGTCATGGCCAAGTCTATGGGAGAGGGGCAAGGGCTCCTTTGATGCCCGCTTCTTAAGGGGCATGGTAGTGAGTGTATTAGCTATATGGTGTAAGGGTGGTGCAAGCGGCCCATGTCTTGGGGGATTACTATCCTGACACTGGTCATATGGGTACAGTCCTTGGGACTCTGCTGTTTAGTATGTTAAAACTGGTGCTTACAGGCCCTCCATTTATGGTGATCAGGGATGGCGGTCAAGGTATGCACCCAGTTTGAAAGCCCCTAGCCCCTTACAGCTTAATGGGATCCTCCTCCCTCCCGAGTGTCTTGCACAGCTTTTCCAACAGTATTAACTTTAAGATTACAAGATGGGGAGGGGAGACTGAGCCAAGCAAGTGCTTTCAGATCTGCATCTTTAGTTAGATGCCCAGTGTGGTATTTATGTAGGGCCCCGTACTTGCATTTTAAGTCTGCTGTGGAGTGAGGAGGTCCTCTTACCTCCTCTGTGATCACTCTAAGGAGAGTACTGTATTGCACACAGGAGTTGCAAGTACAGGGTCTCTACCTTAGCATTGCACAGAGCATGAGGCTCCTTAGTGTGGAGCTGAAATTGACAGGAAACTAACTGCATCTGTAACTTACACTATGTCGGTTTCAAACCTTAAACATGTAACCACTATAAACTCTATTCACAACGTTTGTCCTTTTAACTTACAGGGACCTACTTATAAATGTTGCCCTTGCAGAATTGGAGTTCTATGATTGGACGTCATGCTGCCCGTTGTTTATTCAGATTAAATCAGGCATACATCTGTCTTGTGTCACAGGCTGATTTTCTCAGCCTTGTCCTGGGGAGAAGGAATTCAGCTTAGCTGATGGCGTTGGCTCCTGATGGGGGCCCAGGCCTTATCTGTACACAGCTATCCTTGGCCTTGTGGTGGGAGGTGCTTAAACCACAAGTTTGGGCCCTCTGCTGTTGTTTTTCTTTTGTCTGGTGATAGCTGCACTTTGCTTTGCAAACTGGTATGGTTGCTCACGGACCAAGCCAAACCACATAGCGGAATATCAATAGGGTACTGATAGTGGTTCAGACTAGAACAAGTGTTTATTGCCTTGGCCACTGATCCCCGGACTCAGGTTCACAAAATCAGTCCCCAACAGAAAAGAAAATTGTCTACCCAGTTCAGATATCTCATTAATGATTTCTTCTGTGGAATAACCTGGTCATTGGTACCTGTTGATGGCAATAGAAGGAGTGGGGTCTCGGCTGCTATGTCCACCCAGGATGTAGTTTCTGTAGGGTGGGAATGAGCTTGGGTCTGTCTGTGCAGTTTCCCTGGAGAGTTGCAAGGGCCCAATTCAGTCTCCAGCACCTCGTAGTGGTTGTTGCCAAAGAATTGCTTCAGGTCATGCAGGGGCAGGAGATCTGGAGCTTTGGCTTCTGTTCCTCGATCACTGGACATCAGTTGATGGTTCTTTCTTCATGTTCCCCATTCTCTCTGTCTTCCTCTGGCCCATTTGACCGACTGCCACAGAGGGTCCAATGTCGGGTGTTGGTTCGTGGGAGGCATTGTGCTTTATGAACTTGGCGTCTGTCTGCTATTAGCTGGAGCAGGAGGATCTCCATCAGGTTTTCAGCCGGGGCCACTGGATGCTGTTTGATGAAGGTGTCCACTTCTTCTGGCAATGTGAACAAGTACTGGATGCCATTGATTGTTACAATTAAGGTAGCTGAATACTTCATAGAGTATTGATCCTCAGTTGTGTGAGCCTTTTCCTGGCAGTTGGGAATGCTCATCAGCAGTTTGACAGCTCAATGGAAAAGTCCTGAAAAGCCATATTGTGTGGCCCTGCCAGCTCAGTGGATCCCATTCTCAAGCCAGCTGAAGGATATTGTCCCATCCTGGAAATCAAAGGAGCTTGATGATGATAGGTCTTGGCAGTTGCCCTGTCAGGGCCTCGGTGCCAGAGCTGTGATCGCCTGCTCAGTTTCAATCAACGGGCAGTTCAGGGCATTGAGGATTATTGGCAAATTCACTTGGAGAAATTGAGTCAGGTCCACAGTTTTGTTGCCTCTAGGAAGCCCACTATTCTTATGTTGTTCTTCCCGGATCTGTTCTCGAGGTCATCCACTTTCTCCAAGAGGTAGGTTACTGATGATTCTAAGTCTCTGATTTGGGCCTGTTGGTTATTAATGGAGACTCCAGGTGGTTAATGCTTGTTTCGCTTCAGCGAGTCTGTGCCCAAACTTGGCAAGATCTATTTTAGTTTCAGATGCTGCCGTTTTAAGTTTGGCTGTGTCGTTAATCAATTGAATGAGCATTTTCGTAACTTGCTGCATAGTCTTGTCTCCTGGTCCCAAGGCACTCATGGTGAGAGTTGTTATTTCTGTGACAGGTGTCATGATGCTCTGTCACCCAGAACCAGACCTGGCAGTGTTTTGTCAGTTTCACCAAAGTTGTCACTTTTAGCTTCGATTTTGGTGTCCAGGTAAAGCACAGCTGCTGCTCAATTCAGTGCTGCTGGAGTTTTTATTAGTGATTATGTTGATTAGGCTGGCAGAGAAAAGATTCAAGCATCCATTTTTATTGGTGGTTGGCCTAAATGACTATGATAACCATGATGATTCACAACACATCACATATTTTCAGAAATAATTTAAAATAAATAAAACTACCTGACATTTGTTAGAGCATAGTAGACACCATACTCCTTAACTAGGATTAATGTTTATTAATAAGATTGATGGCTGTAATTATTAGTATCACAAATAACTTAAATGTCATGTAAAGACAAAATAACAGTTTTTTTGAGATGTGGATGATATCTATTTGTCTATCTGTCACTCTGTCTGTCTGTCTGTCTATCTATCTATCTATGGCTGCTATGCTACACAACAGTACAGATTGGACCATTTTCTAGGGAGTAGTGACTGGATGGAGACAACAAGAAGGCGAGATAGCATATATTTCAGTAAGATAAACATTAAGTACAAATCATTGTCTAGGTCAGATTATGATATAATTAACTGACAGGCATAACAAATACTATTAGCATTTGTTTTGTTTAGTTATCATCAAAAACAGCAACAGATGAAGATGATGAGATAAGCTCATTTTTGTTTTTTAAGAAATAATGGCATACATGGAGTTTGAACTGACATCCAAAAGACCAACAGTTACGCTTTTGTTATAATGGGAGATGTATAATGCAAGGCACAGCTGGCAGCCACACAAGCAACACTACCACATAAAACAATTTGAAGAATTTACAGTAACTTATTACATCAGCACCACCTCAGCCTCTTACCATGGCTTTAGCCTCATCAAGCTCCACAACAGAATGCTACTATTCTCCGTATGTTTTGTTGCAACATAAAAGTAGCTCCACTTCAAAGTTTTCATCACCTAGTTGGTTTCTTCGAACAGTAAGGACCTGTTCACCAATGCTGAATAATCTTCCGATTGGTGCTCTTGATGGAAGTGCAGTACTGTAATGCAGAAACGCTTCTTTATTGTCAGGAATGTTTGCAAAGTATATTGTTTTCTTTGTGTCTTTTAGATACTGCTCAAGCTCATGAAGATCTCCATCATGGCTAGGTTGTAGATTTTCTTTAATTTAAAGCCAGGTGGTCTTCAGATGCTGGACTTCTTGATCAATATCTTCCTGATGGAACAGCAATTAATTTTCAAGGATGTTTTAACTGCACATGCTTCATCCTGATTGTCAGTTCACTGAATGTACAATTTTGGTAATACAGATGTTACAAAAAGAAAACAATGTCTAAGCTTTCAGACCAACCAAGTCCTTTAGACATTTTTTCTTTTTGTAACATCTATGTTGGTCCAATAAAAGGTATCAAGCCATTTGCTTCTGGATCTGTTCTTACAAGGATCAATACGGCAACTAATCTGTTTCTGTATGTCAATTTTGGTAATGTGATCCTAAACAGAATTAACTCCTCAGTTCAAAACTGGTACCACACTGAGCGCTCACATCTCTCAATTGCATCAAGAAGAGGAATGGCATAATGGAATAGTAGCCTCATATCAAGCACCTTCTTTTTCAATGCCACCAATTTGGAAAAAAGAGATCCCATGTAGCATTTTGTTTCTGCTTGGAGAATATCCAATGAGTTGTCAAGAGGCTGCATTGTTTGCAGTACTCCACCATGAAGGACATTTCAGTTGTTCTAAACCTTGCAAGGCCAAGTTCACCACAGATGTTATAGAGATCATCTTCAGCCTTTTCTAAAAAGGTTATTATGTTTTTGTATTTTTGCTACAGTTCTGTAGTAAGAATTCCACCATGTGTAATGTCATTGGGATAATTAGCTTGGTACCCATTTTGTCTACAACAATTTCATTTGCTTGTGAACTTCAGTGAATTTTGTTCCAAAGAGCTGAGCAGTTTGCAGTTATGCTGTGGTAAATCTTCTTTATACAGGATTTGCAGTAGCAGGGTCTATATTCTTCACAGCTTTTATGCTGAGGGTATGTGTTGCCCATCATTGATGTGAAAGAAGGCTGTAGATCTCCTCCATATCTTCATCTCCATCATCCAGAACCCTGTATACATCAGCAAAAGTCAATACCTCTTCGACTATGTCATCATTATTTTCATTAGCGTGGCTGCTGCTGCTCCATTGCTGCTGGTCGTGGTGGTCATCATCATCATCATTATCCAGAATACCATCTGTGGAACTGATAACTGATTGGTGTGGTATTATCTCTGCTAGAATAAATGATCTAACAAACTTTGACCTGCTGTAAGACACAGTTTTGACAACTTTGTTCTGGATGCAATATTTCTGGTGAACTTGTTTAAGTTTTGATGCAATAACATACATGTGTCTTCCTTTTTCTGCATGCATGCCAATGCTGCTGACTTTCTAACAATGTTTTCTGATCAATCCAATGAGTTGTCTTCCCAGGTAACTCCTGTTATGTGTAGTCCAAATGTTCGATAGAGCATATGCATGCGATTGGCATTGTTGAATTCAGACATCAAATTTGTTTTCATGTTTTGGTACATTTTATCTGTTTGGTTTGTCAATGTTTCTTATGTCATTACTTTTTGTTGGGTTGTAGAGCAGTAACTAATTTGACAAATGAAGGCTGTTCAAATAGGTTGAATGACTGTAGATCTTCAACTACAAACTGAACAATGAGCTTATTGTCTGATAAGTAAGCACTTTGTAGAATCAAATAATTATTGTTGAGAAAACATTTCTTCATTTTGTTGAATGACGAGAATGCCAATCGTAATAAAGTACTGCTGCTGCTTGAGCTGGATAATTCATCTTCCACCTCTTCTTCCCGTATCTTTTCCGACCAGGGCAGGTGATGACTGCTGGTGGACTATCACTTCTACTGTTCCATAGCTTTTTGACTTCTCTAAAATGCTGGACTGATGTGTTCCATATGTTTCTTTTCAAGTTCAACGATTATTTTTGAATGTGGATTAAAGCTTCAGTTTTGGTATATAGAGTTCATACTAAAGTGAAATATATTTTCCTTTTCAGATTTCACATTGAAAACTCACCCAAATACCATTTTTGAAAACTGACACACTGTGGCACAGTGACTCAGGATGCTGTGGCAAGCAGAATGTGGAAGAAGAGAAGAAAGAGGAAGAGGATCCAGCTTCAGAGGTTTCAGTAATAACTCCAGTGTTTACTGTTTGTTTTTCTTGTTGAGCCACATTAGATGCCATTTATTTTGGTGTACATAAAAGATAAAGTTTGTGGTACCGTATTTTCAGATTTAAATTTGTTACAATACAACACAGCCTATTCAAGTTTCTTTTTGCTTGTTTTTGCCTTTGTTTGTTCAATGAAAGCAACAATAAGAAGATACAAATACCAGAAAAATGTATGTATGTATGTCTGACTCCACAGTAATCTAAGTCATATGATCTACCAAAAGTGTACTGTATGTTCATGTGAGTAAAAACTGAAAGAGTTCTGATGCAGCCCTCCTTTAACATGTTGCATGTGCTGGGGCCCGGGAGGGTGGAGGAGAGTGCTAAATGATTTACCAACAGGGTAACATATTGACACTGCATGCAGACACTATAAAAACAAACTGTATCAGACCAATAAATGGCATGGGGTAGTACAGCCATATGATATAGTTAGTATCTGACTGTAGAAGGTGAAGTATTGTAATGAAAATAGAAACCATGAAGGAATAATATGGCTTTGCATGAACCCATAAGAGAGCATCACTCAGACACGCTCTGGCTCGCTTGGATGCCAATTACAATTTAAACTGTGTGTACTTGTTGAGCTGACTGATATAATATAGGTCATCTTATAACATAGTTTTTAACAAAATGTACAATTTGAACTTAAAAGTCAAAAGTTCTGCATGCATTGCAACATTAGAGATGTAATGTAAATGATCCCTAGCATCTTTGAGTTTTACTGGCCTGGGCCTCCTGATCTGCTGTGGACTGCAGTGAGTGCATGAATGTTTCTGCTTCCTTCCTCTGTTCTGCCGTCTGTCTCACTGAGCTGATGCTGTTGATGGACTGATGGTGGACACATCTGCACTACATGTTAGTGCTGCTACTGCTGCTGCTGTTGTGCTGCTATGCTTACGATACTGATCAAAGTCAGTTTGGCTGTCTTCCATTGGCCACCTAGTCCTAGTCTCTCCTTGTGATTATATCTTCTTTGTTGGCTAATGACCCCTCTTCCTGCTGTCTCTTCTGTCTCCCTACTCTCTGTCACATGTATGATCATGACTGGTTCCTGTAAAACAGCAGCAATAATAAATCATTTGGTGTGCGAGGTTCCAGACCACTGCTGCAACACATCCACATTTCTATTCCATTGTAACTGATAGTAATACAACCCAGTGTGGCTAAAAGTTAAAATAAGAAGGTGTTCAACAGTGATCAGGAGGAAAAACACTTTAGCCTGTTGTGCCTGTCTCTAGGCTATCTAACACAGTTAGTTGTACCACCACAGACCATACACCTCCAGACACCTCCCATTCATGGGGGTCCATTTTAGATCACTACCTACTCTCTCCCAGTCTTAAAGGGGCATTCCCAATGGGAAATAAAGAAACAGGAGGGAGGAGGAGGAGGCAACAGTAAAGGGTGGAAAACAATTCCAATGGCAGGATGATTCACCAGACCACTGCAGATTCTCTGCTCCTGCTCCACTTGAAACTTATGAGTGTTTTAGTGTGGGATTGTGGGTGGCATTGTGGAGATAACCTCTCTCCCTGTCCACCACAGCTGGTCCAGATAGAATCAGCATTTGGGATCTTGGAGCAGGTAAGGTAGTGGGAAAATAAGTGTCTGACAGCCTGGGTCTAGACAATCTGTTGCAGTGGCTGGGTAAGTGAAAGGGGGACCATCAGGCAACACATTTCCAATGCCAAGTGGATATAAAACCTAGGTTCTGTAGAAAACATCAATTTTAATGCTAGTAGTGGGAAGAAATTCAGCTTAGAAAGCCAATTCACTGCGCTATCATCATGTAACATAGATATGTATCATATCAGGGTCATCATCATTGCAAACATCACAACCACTGCAGCAATAAACATTCACAAAAATGTTATGTCTGACCCTGTCTCACCCACCTCTCACTCTCTCCTGCTGTGCTGTGTGCCTGTTAGATGAGATGTTTGGTCTGGACATCCAGTCCTCCAACTCCAGTTCTAGTCTTATTCAGTTTCCCACATCATCATGCAAAAGGATGGGAATTCACCGGTCCAGACTTCAGCACTAAGAAAAATGGAATTTAAAATGGTGTGAGGAGCAGCTGCTGCATCCAGAGACCTCATCCCCATTCCCCAACTGCAGCCCAGGTAGAGGCTGCTGTGTCTGCTCTCTACCATACCCCCATTGTGGCACTGTGCCACAAGACAAATGTGTTACACTGCAGAAAGCCATAGCCCGTGGACACACTATTAAAGTTGGCTACTGTGTGAGTGAATCAAGCCTCAACACACAGTGGGACCCCATAAAGACAGACCATCAGACCCATGCCAGGCTCCAGCTCACACCTCGGTGTAAGGGACACTAAACCCTGCCCCCACCCAGCTCATCACAGTCAGTACACAGTAGTCTGTGATAGGAGGAGAGGCAGACAGATGACAGCAGAGTAGGAGGTGCTGGAAGGAGGAAGCAACAGCATTGCAGTAGCCCAATTGGCCATTTGCAAATGCAGTAGTGAAGAATGAGTGACTGCTACCTGGCTCTCTCATCATCTGCTTATGCTGACTCAATCCTGCCTGGTCTGTCTAGGTTCACAGTCTTGTCTGCCCATAACAGCAGGCCTCTGCTCCAATTCCAGGTTCACAGTTTTGTCCCCAGTGCCTACACCATCCCTACAACACAGCAGGCCTCTGCTCCAGCTCCAGGTTTACAGCTTTGCCCACAACACTGCCCTCCCTGCCACACAATAAGACAGCAGGCCTCCACTCTGGCTCCAAGTTCACAGTTTTGCCCTCAACAATGCTGCCCACCCTCACCACCATGCAACAACACAGCAGGCCTCTGCTTCATCTTCAGGTTCACAGCTTTTCTCCCAGTGCCCACACCACCCCTTCAGTACAGTAGACTTCTACTCTGTCTCAAGGTTCACAGCTTTGTTGCCAGTGCCCACACCACCCTTCAGCACAGCAGGCCTCCACTCTGGCTCCAGGTTCACAGCTTCCTCCCAGTGCCCACACTGCCCCCACAACACAGCAGGCCTCTGCTCTGAGTCCAGGCTCACAGCCTTGCCCCCAGTGCCCACATTTCTCCCCAGTGCCCACACCACCACACAACACAGCAGGCCTCCTGTCTGGCTACAGGTTCACAGCTTTTCCCCCAGCAATGCTGCCCACCCTCCTCCCCACAACAACACAGCAGGCCTCTGCTCTGGCTCCAGGGTCACGGCTTTGCCACCAGTGCACACACTACCCCTACAACAAAGCAGGCCTCCACTCCAGCTCCAGGTTCACAGCTTTGCCCCCAGTGCCTCCACTGCCCCCACAATATAGCAGGCCTCTGTTCTGGCTCCAGGTTCACAGATTTGCCCCCAGTACCCCATTTCCCCCACTGCCCCAACAACACAGCAGGCCTCTGCTCTGGCTCCAGGTTCAGAGCTTTGCCCCTGGTGCCCACACTGCCCTGATAACACAGAAGGCCTCTGCTCTGGCTCCAGGTTCACAGATTTGCCTCCTGTGCCCCATTGCCCCCACTGCCCCAACAACACAGCAGGCCTCTGCTCTGGCTCCAGGTTCAAAGCTTTGCCCCTGGTGCCCACACTGTCCCCACAACACAGCAGGCCTCTGCTCTGGCTCCAGGTTCACAGCTTAGCCCACAGTGCCCACACTTCCTCCCACTGCCCACACCACCCCCACAATACAGCAGTCCTCCTGTCCAGCTCCAGGTTCACAGCTTTCCCTTAACAGTGCTGCCCACCCTCCCCAACCCACAATGACAAAGCAGGCCTCTGCTCCAGCTCCTGGTTCACAGGTTGCTCTCACAACTGCCCACCCCATAACAACATAGCAGGTCTCTGCTCCAGCTTCAGGTTCACAGCTTTGCCCCCCAGTGCCCACACTACCCTTACAACACAGCAGGCATCTGCTCCAAGTCCAGATTCCTAGCTTTGTCCCCAGTATCCACACTGTCCCCACAATAAAGCAGGCCATTGCTCTGGCTCACAGATTTGCCCCAGGTTCACAGCTTTGCCCCTCCGCCATCACAGCAGGCCTCTGCTCCAGCTCCAGACTCACAGCTTGGCCCCAACAGTGCCCACCCCACTCCTCACCAACACAGCAGGCTTCAGCTCTGGCTCCAGGTTCATAGCTTTGCCACCCATCACAGTAAACCTCCACCCAGCTCCAGCTTCATAATTTTGTCACCATCAAGGGCAGCTTTGTGACCAGTAACAGTAAGTGACCCACCCTGACCACACTGACCAACAAAGACAAAGCCTAGGCCAGGCCAGACCTTAGCCTCAGTCATCCCATCTATGTCTGAGATTTGACACCCCAATCTGCTGGCTGGTTGCATGTCACTGTGATGAGGCAGATGGGATCGGGTCACACTGCTATTGGTGTGGTACATTCTGCCTGCCACAACTTTGTGGCTCAGCCTGCCTCTAACAACCCCCACCCCACACCACAAACCCAGTCCACACAAGCAAAGCAGTCTCAAAATAAGAAAATTAATAAAGAACAGCTTAGTGAATGAAGTAAAGAATTAATTGCAAATTGCACTTTTTTTATAGGCAGTTTGGGTCCTGTGAGGCACTGCTGCTTCTGGCTGCTGTCTGCTTGGCTGAGTGAGAACATTGATCCATTGAGTCCTTTGACTTCTTTGATGGATCCTCCACAAATGGCATGTGACCAGGTTTGACCTTGAGTGGGGATGGACCAGTGGTCATCTGTCTTGTTTTAGGTGCGGCCCTCAGGCCTGACCGTAGGTGAGTTGTAATGGTTGTGTGCACATGTGTTTGTTAGACTCATCATTGGCTGGCTGCACAGTTTAACTTGGATCTGACTCAGCAGATGGTCACCTAGCTGCTTCCCAATCTCTGAAACCAGTGGCAGTGTGATGGGCCCAGCTTAGGGCTGCCTGCCTTGCCTACTCAGTTCTCCTGCCCAAATGGTCATTGGTCTGGGGTTTGGTTTGGCTCAGCTGCTGCACTCACATGGTTTTCTAATTACCACCACACTCACGACCGTCCAACCCTGACTGGCTGCTACCTTCCTGGTTGGTTCCTTGTCTGGTACTTTACTCATTGTTATGTAAGTATTCTGGGCTGGCCTGTTCACCTCTCTAAGTCCACAATAACACACATGCACCACAGGGCTCAAAATGGCACCAAGCCCATCTGCACAACTTGTGTGCTGTGTGACTACCTCATGTCCCAGTCTGCTTTTCTCTTACTCTGAGCAGCATCAGAGAATGTGTGTGCAAGCAGATGCCAGGTGGGCACACACACTGCAGCAGCCAATTAAAATGTAGGCCTGTTCATGCTGTCACTCTTGCCAGTTTTGCCACCAAACACCAGCCAATCAAAACACAACACATGACAGACCGCATTTTAGGTGGGAAAGAGTGGGATATGGGCAGAAAAACACACAAAAAAGTCAAGTGATCATGGCAGTTCCTATTCCTTCCCACCCAGCTACTGATAATGCAATCCTCACAACTAATATGCAGTAGGGCATATTAAAGTAATGTGCTACTTATAAGAAAGCAAAATTAGTAGTAGTAGTACACTTATTGTTCGGTCAAGGACCTTAATACGAGTACATATTTTACAATAAATACTTATTTAAAAATATATTACAATTCAGACATTTAAAACTGCATCTTCTAATAAGAATGAAATGGTAGGTGCAAATATGTTCATTTTAAATGTGTATCAACAATGAGAATATGCATACATACTAAAATAACGAAGTTCATCATATATATGCATAGATAAAAGTGTTACTTATGCTTTCTACGAATAGCAGCAGCTGCTCATAGTAACCCACCACTTTTGAATAATTTCATCATCTTCCATAGTAAACATAATGGTTAGTAGCACATTTTTATCCTTAGTATCAATCCTTTCCAAATTGGTTCTAACCAGAGCATCCTGGGTTTGATATACCAAATGCAGCCAAACATAACATGGACCCTCTCTCTCTCTCTCTCTCTCTCTTGATTGCTACAATTACACAAAGCATCCTCAGGCTCAATTGATTTCTTGTATCTTGCTGTGAGAACATTACTTGGGAACTGTTCCATGTGATATCTAGTAAACAATTTTCTGAGTTCTGGGTCTACAAGAGTGTCCAAATATTATCTAAATCTAGATTGATTATCATTTTGAACCAGCCATGGTGCAATTTTAAGGCAAGAGATAGTTTCACAGTCTTTTGCCCTACAATAGTTTAGAATTTTTCTTAGTGCAGTATGCCTTATATTTTGAACTAATAGTAATGCTTTTCCACATATTTTTGTAAATAGGCAAGATCATACTTTGAAAGGATTGCATCAAGGTTTTAAGCCAGTTTGATTTTTACAACCCAACATGTCCCATTTTTTTCTCTTTAAGACATTCTTGTGGTAGTCTTTTAGGGTTCATTTGGGAAACATTTATCCAGTAGCCAACCACTCTAGCTATACATTGAGTATCAAGGCTCGGTAGACCTAATTCAGCCCATACCATGGGGGCAGGGTCAAATTTCCTATGACAAGAGTTCTGCATGAAGAGTTTATTCAAGAGAAGTTCCAAAGTACTGGCTTTATTAGGTCCCCAAATTTCACTCAGGTACAAGCTTGGGAAACATATTTAGCTTGGATTGCCTTGATCAAAGGTATAACTGAGTTACCCCATACCTATTGTTAAATTTTACTAGGCTACAGCAGTATGTTTTAGTTTAGTCAAGCACATTTTAATATGCTGTGTCCAATAACCATTATTTGCTAATGTTAGGCCAAGGTAGGTATAGGTTTTAACTGTTCTTAGTACTTGTTTTCCCACCAGCCAAGTGCTGTTCAAGTCGTTAGACCCAGAAACAACAATTTGACTTTTGTTTTCCTTTATTTGTAGATTATATGAAGAAGTGAAAATGTTTAAGATATTCAGTTTTTCTGGAGGCCTGATTTTGAAAGAGCAATTAAAGCCAAGTCATCAGCATATGCAAGAGCTGGACAGCACCTAGTGCCAATAAGAGGGGAATCAGAGGAGGATTCAGCAGTTCCACTAGTAACTGGGCTATGTAAATGCTAACTGGCTAACAAATCCTTACTAGGGCAAACACCCAAGACCACCTCAAATCTCTTTAAGTACGCCAGTCCCCAGCCAGCACCAGAAGCACTACTAAAGGGGAACTTTTGGTGCCTTTCAAGCACACGTCATTAGCCCAAAGAACCCTTTCCTATCAGGGACCTAGGCTGCTCAATGACCTTCCTACTGATGTAACTGGCTGTGTGAAGATTAGCCAGTTCAAATGTGGCTTACGTTCCTATCTGCCAGTGAGTCACACTGCGGTTGTACCCATTAAAGCCTGGCAGAGCCATCTCTAGCCCTTTCACCTTTGTATCCTTACTTACCCCACCAGCTCTCACCCCCACAACGTCCGCAGACTCCCTATGCTTTTTACTTGAACAAAGCCTCCTCGGCTGCTTCTATCCTCCTATGCTCTGAACCTGGCTTAGCCCTTAACTGTTTGTCTTCTTCTCAAGGAAGAGTTGCATCACTCTTCTAAAGTGTTGTTGTGAATATCACATGCTTTTTGAACTTACATGTAAATTGTAACCAATGTGATTATTATTTATCCTAAATACCTCCTGTAATGCTGCTTTCTCCCAGGATCCTGATTTGTACCTCCTTTTGTGTACTGTCCTGTTGCTTGTCTGACACAGAACCTTTGTAAATGAGTCACAGGCTCAAAGGTATTGAATTCTAAACTTTAAATAAATAAATACATAAATAAACAGTACTGGTGCTAAGACACATCCTTGTCTAACCCTCTTGTCTGTACAAATCTTTGGAGATAGATGGCTATTGATGCCAGTCCTAATCTGGGCCCAGGTGCTTGAATAGAGACTTTACCTGAATTAGCTCTCGATGAAAACCTTTCTTGGCCATAACATGCCATAATTTACATCTTGAGACATTGTCAAAAGCAGCACTAAAATCAATGAAGGCCACATACAACTTGTTTCCTAAGTGCAATATAGTTCTCAATTAAGTGCAGTAAGACAAGGCAGTTGTCTGAGGTACTACAGCCTGCTCTGAAACAGGCTTGAGCTCTGAAAGGTTGCCTAGATGTTCTAATTGCAAATAAGCTTGTCCAAAATAATTTTTGCAAATATTTTCCCATTGATGTCTAGTAAGGAAATAGGCCTATACATTCTTGGGTCAGCTCTATTGACTTTTTGAAAATTGGAACAATAATTGCTCCATTCCATGAAGATGGTACCACATTATTAGCTATTGTATACATGAATTAAATAAGATGGTCAATAATCTGGACTATGAAGAAAATAAGAAGATTTCTGGTGGAATTTGATATGGACTTGGGGCTTTTTTCTTTAAACTAGGTATTACAAAATAGGTTTCCTTAAAAGTAATGTTCAATGGTTGGAATCTTTCACTTATACTGCCCCAGCAACTTATAGTTTCTACTACTTCTGGTCATAAAATAAATTTTCAAAATGCAAAACCCATTGGTCCACATGTATATGGGAATCATACTGAAATTTGCTATTATTTGTATCTTTTGCCACTAGTAACCACAATGATTGGCAATCATTCTTTGTATAGCTGTGAGCATCTGATCCCATTTATTTTGTTGATAAGCTCTATGTTTGTGGTTCAGAAACTCCTTATAAGCTGCTCTTACTTGATTTATCTCTTTATATGTACTCCTAGGGCAGGATTCACAAACAAAGCCAAAAATCCATGGCTGGAAAAAGCTACATGAAGAAATTTTGAGCAGGTGCAGAATTCTGTAAAATCCCCTCAGCTGCAGAAATTCAGCAGCTGCAGAAATTGAGCAGGTGCTGAAAATCCACAGCTGTGGACCTGCAGCTTCAGAAATAGCTTATGAGGCACAGCAACAGTGAACTTAATTAGCTGGGCAGCAGACTTTAACACTGCTGCCATAGAATGAAGCTGAAAGCACCCACAGAGAGACCAGCAACCAGTCCCTCAGCTGGACCACTTCAGCACCACAGGTACCAGCAATACCATGGCACCATAGTGGCTGACTGTCACTGCTGGTCCTCCTTCCCTGGGGTGTTCCTGTTGCTGCAGGCGGTAGCACTCACTGCAGGCTGGCCAGGCTCTACTGCCTGTGGGGTTCCGTCATGGGCTGCACTGGGTCTGGTGGTTGTTGCCTGTTGCCATATCATGGAAATGTATGCTTTTGTTGCTGTAACATCAGCCACTGCTATCTTTGATGCTATTACCTGTGTCTCACCTCCACCTTAATTGATTCCAATTGTTGGGGCACTACTGCAGTTTGCTGAGGGAGAGTTACACCTCATTCCACTGTGTGTAACATTTTTCTGCAACTGCAGAAAAACTGGTTGTGAATAGCCTTTCAGGGATGTGCCTTACTTATCTCCACCTTTTTTCCTCAGGGACTTCCGTAGGCTGCACTTTTTCCACAATCAGTAATATTTTTTCCAAGGTGTGTAGGGTTTTGTGAATAGCACTCATTGTAAATTCCCTTTATTTCCATAGCTATGGCAGTTTTGGGACTTAGGAAGGTTTTGCACCTTCAGAAAACTTTGTGAATCCAGCCACTAGTGTTTAGGCATCTAGTATAGCTTATAATTTTGTTGGATATCGCTTACATTTTAAGCAGTCTATGTCAAACCATGCATCAGAAGTGGGCAAATCAGTCTGTTTTTTTTGTTGGGGCCAAGTGCAGATTTCTAAGATGATGCCAGGTGGGCACACACTTCAGCAGCCAATCAGAGTGTAGGCTGGTCATGCTGTCACTCTTGCCAGTTTTTGCCACCAAATGCCAGCCGATTAAATCAAAACACAACACATGACAGACTACATTTTAGGTGGGAAAAAGAATGGGATTTGGGTAGAAAAACACACAAAAAGTCAAGTGATCATGGCAATTCCATATCCCTTCCCACCCAGCTATTGATAATGCAACCCCCACAACTAATATGCAGTAGGGAATACTAAAGTAATGTGCTACTTATAAGAAAACATAATTGGTAACTACACAAAATTACATATTTTTAAGTAACCGGTAACTACCATGCGTTACTGCAGAAGCGTAATCTAATTACAGTAGTGCTTTACTTGTAACATGTTTCATACCCAGCACTGTGCTCAGTGAGGGATGTGGCATATGTTACTCACTGCCCTACTGAACCCCAGGCTAAAATCTTAAGTTAGATTCTTAAATAGGCATGGGGGCAACTATGTATTTTGTTTGTGCAACATAGATAGTAGTACCATAATGCTTGCTACTGTTGGCAGATGTAGAAATGTTAGCAGTTCCCAAAAACATGTCTTGCTTTTTTGTGAACAAATTATATTCCATGTTTGCCATAGTTCATGGAGCAGCAAGAAAATTATTTGCTGCTCTGCTCTTGCCCATAACAATGTTCCATCTGCTCTTTCACTTAGCTCCATTCAGTTCCTCATGTACATTCTTCTGCTTGTGCAATTTTCATCTCTCCCACCTCCATCTCTGGCATTCTCTTGGCATTGCAGTGTCAGTCATATCACATCCTGTCCTTTGGGCTGTAAAGCTGGTATGTAATCAGCACCTAAGGAATGATGGTTGTGGTGAAGTTAACCAATTTCCTTGGATCTGATATTCTAACAGATTCCACTTGTTCCCTTTATATTATTGTGTTATAGTCTTGAGCTGCAAAAGTGCAGCAATGATTCTATCATATCCTTTGGATACAACCTGTAGGAGCTTAAAAGAAGTCTCCTACTGAAAGAATTTCTGTCTAGTTATTGATCTGCCAATAGAACCAGCAGACGAACAGAATAAACCATGGGCTTCTGTCTGTCACCTCATTGTTGTAGCTCTATAGCATTTGTGTTATTTTTAGAAGATTAGCTTTTCACTTCCATCTGTAAGTTAAATTTTGCAGGTAATATAGGATTATGAAATGCCTCTTATATTGCAAGGCTTTAGTTGACAGTTCATAGGGCAGTGGTGACATACTCATAACCCCACACCTAGCATTAAATAAGCATATATTCCACTATAAATTCTTGCTTCTTTGCTGTTGGCATCAGCAGCTTGTCTTCCTTATCCTGTCATCCATGCTGAATGCTGCTTTGCTCCTCTGTGCTGCTTATAGTATTTTGCCCTCCGCCACTGTGTGTTTATGCTACCATTTCTCCTGGGCTGTCTTACTCTTTCAGGGTTTGCACATGTACTGGGACCCTTTCACTGACTGCTGTCCTCCTTCTGTTCACTATTGCTTCCTTCCTCCTCTGGGTGTCCCTGCTGTCTCCTCTGTGTTCTGGATGGCTTGACATCTTAGTCTGCTTTTCTACTCCTCCTGCTCTGTTGGTGGGGTGCTCCTTATGGTGGCTCCTGCTGGGGTGTCCGCCCTGTGGTCTTCCCATTCTGCCTGGTTCACTGGCTTTATTTATGTCCAGTTGCTCTTCACTGTCTTCTTCTATTATTGAGGCACTTCTCTTGTAACTTACTCGGGTTTGATACCTCCTAGTCTTCCTAGGCTCTGTGCCTCTCAGTCCACTAGATCTGCACCCCTTGACTGCCTTGGGCTGCATGCCTCCATGTTACTAAACTCCATGCTCTGTCTACTGCCAGAGTTCTGCACCTTCCATCATGCTGGGCCTCCAGCCCAACTCACCTGGTCTCCTTGCCCACAAGGGACTTGGTGTCTTGTCTGTCCCAGCTGTCTGCTGTGGTCCAGTCATCTGCTCTAACCAAGAGATTCTGTCTGGATGTTTTGCTTTCCATACAGCCATGGTCATCAGCTGCCTTTGTGGTGTTAGACACCTTGGTGGAGTGACTACCATATCCATTTTACCATCTGGATTTTAGAGGGGTTTCACCCTTTGCTGGATAGTGATCTTTGATAACCTGCTCTGCTTTTAGTCTAATATTACTCCTCCCAGAGGTAGTAGCAGTGCACCCTAAAGCACTGGGGAACCTTTTGGTTAAGATGTCAAATAAAATTTGCACTTTGTGCCATTCTGTTTCTGTGCTCCAACTATCTTTTGTGGCAATTGTTTTAGTAGGCATTCTAATCCAGTCTGTGAGCACCACTGACATCAAGTAAATTCCTCTTTTAAGTGTTTGTTATGTTACTGTCTGCCAGCCTGCTCAGATGGTCATCCAGCTCACCTCCTAAAGACTCAACACTCATACCATACAGTTCATCATACATACTACCCTCTCCACTTCCATACTGTAATCTTTTCATATTTTGGGCACATGACTGAATCACTGTAAGACACATGCTCTAATCATTGTTGAGCTTTCACTACAACATTTAATGCTCACAAGGGCTCCATTTGCCTTTGCCTTCAATGGCTATGTACAGCTGTGGGGTTTACACAACATGTCAGTAAAACTTTGCCTTATTGCCAATAATTAGCCATTGGTCACTATCTATAGCATCTACTATAGATTTATGGCATGTTTGTGTCATATATATGTATGGTTATGTGTATTACTTGTATGTGTATGTATTTATTGCTATAAATTTTAATTTTTGTTTTTGATACTTTGAAATTAATTGACCAGTGTAAAGTTGACATCATGCCAGAAATATACTAAGGAACCTCATTGTAAATGAGCCTGTGGCTCAACTGAGTGTAAACAATGGTAGCCTGTGATGAGGGTGACTGCTATTGAGTGCTTTCAAAAGGGTGACTCAATAATGGTGCCATCTGCATAGGGCTACTGGACAGGAGGGCAACCATATAGGGGCAGTGAATATAGCAACAGGATGTCGCTATATACACACTCATGGGAGACGAGCATGCCGTCTGCGATGGGCAGAAGTGAAGGGAGGTTTGTGAGGCATACTGTGGTGGTGGGCTGCCGAGCTGGCCCTAGGCATGGTGGGTTGGTGGCAGGCTAGGGTGTGAGGGTGCCTGTTCAGTTCGGTGCAGTTATCTTTGTTTTGCCTAGCCAGTAAATTGTTTTTTCAGCTTTTGCACACACCCCGACATGCACTCCCTTGAGATGAGAATCCTTCAGTAGGGTGGTGGGGAGGGCAGCTCCCCTGGGAGGGTGTGGGGGGCACAGCCCCACACATAAAAATAACAACAAGTGTCTGGCACCATTTGCTGGGCACTAAGTGTTACATTGCGAAATTGATTTTCGGCGATGTACCACTGCAACAACAACAATCGCCTTTCTCGCGATTGCCATTATGACGATAGAACCAAAACCATCCCTGTTCATTAGGAAAGGAATAAAATTATTGTACTACAACTACTACAACTACTTGCCTCTAGGACTGTGCTCCAATGGCTCCACCATGGGTTAAGTACTTTAGAGGACAGGACTTGGGCAGTTAAGCCTGAAGCAGCTGTTTCATGCAACATTTATCTATCTACAGTATCTATCTATCTATCTATCTATCTATCTATCTATCTATCTATCTATCTATCTATCTCTATTGTACATTACTGCATCTTGATTGTTCAACAGCTCTGTAATGTCAGAGTATTACCACTGGTTAAAACAAGCATTTGTCAATGCCGAATGTTGATTAGTTGGTCTGTTGAGCATGCTCACTCCCCTCTCACTCGCTCTTTCTGTTTCTCCTGGTGCTGCAGGCTGCCCTTTGTACTGGGCTCCTGCCTCTGTTGGTGGCTTTTTCTGCCCACAAAGAAATCTGCAGCAGTCCTGACACAGGTCTGTTGAGCCTGCTGACTCCCTCTCTCACTCACTCATTCCATTTCTGCCAGGCGCTGCAGGGTGGCCTTTTTGTACTAGGCTCCTGCCTGCTGTGCCGCCTTTTTCTGCCAACAAAGAAATCCGCAGCAGTCACGATAGAGCTGCATTGAGCTTCTCACTCCCCTTTCTTACTCACGTCTGTGTTTCTCCGGCGCTGCAGGCTGCCTTTTTGTACTGGGCTCCTGCCTGCGTTGGCACCTCTTTCTGCCCACAGAGAAATCCACAACTGTGCCGACAGAGCTCCATTGAGGTCGCTCACTCCCCTGTGTCACTCACTCATTCTGTTTCTCCTGGCGCTGCAGCTGCCCTTTGTACTGGGCTCCTGCTCTGTTGGTGCCTTTGTCTGCCCACAAAGAAATCTGCAGCAGTCCTGGCAAAGCTCTGTTAGCTCGCTCACTCCTTTCTCTCTCCACTCATTCCGTTTCTGCCGGTGCTGTAGGCTGCCCTTTTTTATTGGGCTCCTGCCTGCATTGCCACCTTCTTCTGCCCACAAAGAAATTTGCAGCAGTTACAATAGAGCTCTGTTGAGCTCACTCACTCCCTTTCTCACTCGCACATTCTGGTTTCCCGCCAGTGCAGGCTGCCTATTTGTACTTGGCCCCTGTGTGCATTGGCACTTTTGTCTGCCCACAAACAAATCTGCAGCCCTCCGACAGAACTCTGTTGAGGTCACTCAGTCTCCTTCTCTCACACGCTCATTCTGTTTGTCCTGGCACTGCAAGCGGCCCTTTTGTACTGGACTCCTGCCTGCATTGGCACCTTTTTCTGCCCACAAAGACATCCGCAGCAGTCCTGACAGAGCTCCGTTGAGCTCACTCAGTCCCCGTCTCACTCGCTCGATTTTCTCCCACTGCTGCAGGCTGGCCTTTTGTACTGGGGCCCTACCTGCATTGATGCCTTTTTCTGCTCACAAAGAAATCCGCAGCAGTCCTGAAAGAGCTCCGGTGAGTTCGCTCACTCCCCTCCCTCACTCGTTCTCTCGTTCTGTTTTTCCCAGTGCTGCAGGCTGCCCTTTGTACTGGGCTCTTGCATTAGGCCCTTTCTCTGCCCACAAACAAATCTGCAGCAGTCCCAACAGAGCTCAGTTGTAGCGGTCACTGCCCCCTCTCACTCGTTTGATCTTAATGTGTCCCAAACAGTGATTTCCCACTGCGACCATGCTATTTTGTGGCAGGAGTACAAAACACATTTTAGCCATGATGTGAAAAATGGCAGCTGTACTGTTCATAAGGAGGTGTGGAAAAATGCCAGTGTTGAAAATGTGGTGGGAGAATATTACAAAATTCGAGAGTTACAAGGGTGCATGAAACAGTTCAATGCATGCTTGTAACACAGTCATGTTATGGATTCGTCACCAGATTTTCAACATAGGCATTTAGAACCTCTGCTCATGAACAGTGCCACTGTCATTTTCTTAATCTGTCCCAAACAGTGATTCCCACAGCGACCGCGTTATTCTGCGCGGAACTGTGAAAACACATTTTGGTCAGGATGTGAAAATGACAGCTATACTGCTCATAAGGAGGTGTGGAAAAATTCCACTGGTGAAAATCTGGCGTGACAATATTACAAATCTGTGAAGTTACAAGGGTGTGTGGAAAGTGTGCAACGCACACTTATCCCTGATCATTCTATGGTATTATCACAAAATTTTCAACATAGGCATTTGAGGACCTCTTCTCATGAACAGTATCACTCTCATTTTCTTAATCTGTCCCGGACAGTGATTTCTCACAGCGACCGCTCTATTCTGCGCCGGAAGTGCGAAACAAATTTCGGCCAGGATGGGAAACATGCAGCTACTGTTCATAAGTAGGTGTGGGAAAATGTCAATGCTGAAATCTGGAGTGAAAATATAAATTTGTGCAGTTACGAGCATGCGTGCAAACTGCACAACGCACACTCGAACACAGTTGTTTTATGGAGTATCATTACCAAATTTTCAATATAGCCATTTCAGGACCTCTACTCATGAACAGTGTCACTGTCATTTTTTGATCTGTCCCAAACACTGATTTCCCACAGCAACGCTATTCTGCGCTGGAAGTGCGAAACACATTTCCACTAGGATGTGAACAATGACAGCTGTACTGTTCAAAAGGAGGTGTGACAAAATGCCAATGTTGAAAATCTGGTGTGAAAATACTACAAATTCATGAAGTTATGAGCATGCATAGCAACTGCATGGCTGCGCTCGTAAAACAGTAATTTTGGATTTTTTCACCACATTGCAACATAGGAATCTCTGAAAGCCCACCTCATGAACACTGGCACTGTCATTTCGTTAATCATCCTGAAGGTGATTCCATGCAGTGACCGCGAAATCACCTTCTGGGCTGATTAACGCCATGACAGTTCAAGAATTCATGAGGAGGGGTCCCAAAACCCCATGTTGAAAATTTGGTGAAAAATTCCCAAAATGCCGAGATATGCAGTAAAGTTGAAAAAAACACTATGTATTACATTATACAGCTTACCGGCATTTCCTCAGTTCACGGTCGTCTTTGAAGAGTGCAGATGTGTTCCTGGTCCACCAAAGATCATCGTTCTGAGCTCCTAAGGTAAGTATGGGGTGAGGGGTGTGGGAGGCAGGGCATGCAGTGGGTGGGTGCGGGTTGCTGGTGGGAGGCAGGGCGAGTGCGAGGGCGACGCTTTTTTAGGAGAAAAAACAAACAGACATCAAGGGACCGCTTTTTAATTAGCAGGGGCATCTGGCACACTGGGGTGGGCTCCCAGTGTGCCAGCAGAGGCTTTCTTGTTGAGGCAGCAGCAGCCGGGCAGAGGATTGGGCACCCCCTGTCGGCAAACAGAAGAGTATCATTATGCTGACGGGGATTGGGCACCCGTTGGCAGGAATAAAGGAGGGTTACAGAATGCTGATGGGGAGTGGGCTCCCCATTGGCAACAAAACAAACATGGGAGCACTAAAGCCCGGCGGGGATTGGGCACACCGTCGGAAGAACAAAAGTGGGGGTTACAGAATGTCGATGGGGGCAACACAAGAAACAAAAGAGCACCAAAGCCAGCAGGGATTGAGGCCCCGTCAGCAACTAAACATGGTGGTGGGGTTATATTGTTTGTGAACATGGCAAGGCGCTGCCATGTTCATAAACAATAATAGGGTTTTTATCCCGCCTGCAATGACGTAATCTCATTGCAGCGGATGGCTGATGCTGCAATGACGAGGTGGCCCCTGGTGCAGCGGCTGATTTTTCAGAAAGTTGTGGCACACTGGCTGAACTGGATGTCAGCAACAGCGTGCCATGGCATTGGGGAGCGGGACAAGCCTTTGCAGGCTGTGGGGCGTTAGCCAGGACAGTGCCGTGCCTCCACAACCTGCTTGTGGAGAAACCTGTCACAACATGTTTCTGCACATGCACGCAATCAACATAAAAAGTGCTGGCACTGAGGAAACATCACACTAATATGTTAATGATTTTGTAAAAAATTTGCAATTGCTATTACAAACGTGGTCACCACTTTTACCCTCACTAAAAAAATCAGTTAGGCCCTGAAAATAAACTCCTCAAAATATAAGAAATTTTCTATCTTGTTATAATCCTCTTTTTACACATATACCAATTAAAAATAGAAGTACTACTCATAGCTTTACTTTTTCAAGCTCCTTTCCTGACCATCAAAAATATCCTTCCTATCCTACCTGCCTACCAGGGAAATCTTTGTGGCTTAACCCTACCTAGATAAAATTTCATCTCTGTCTTTAATGAGACCTTCCATTGTGTGTGTGTTGTGTAGAAAGAGGTGAGTTTTTGCCAGTTGACCTCTGCATCAGTTTGAATTTCTGTATTCCATGATAAACAAACATTCTATCTACTAAATGTGTGGAAAAAATGATAGGCAGTAGGGGATGGGCTACTTTTTACTAGTCACTTTTTTGTATAATATTTTTATTAAGCTTTGTTGTAAGAATCCAACTCACATACAGCATAGATACATGGGTGAATCCAAACAATCATTAATAAACAGGATACCAAATATCACAATATGGAATAAGGAGTCACCCTAAGTTCACTCACCACATTGGGGAAGTACAGATCAAAACGAATAGATTCTTAGAATATATCATAATCATACAGCTCGAGGAGTGACTCAGAGGAACTGCCTACCTGACTAGCAATCCAAGCCAGTCAGTGAGCAGGCCAAAGACCCGCTTCCCCTGAGGATATTTATTCTTATATTTATTAACAGCTCTAAAGAAAGTAAAGCATATCCATTACCGTCAGGCTCTTAAAAGATAAAAATTGTCCCATATCTGATTCTGATATTGGAACAATGTCCCACACTCTTAACACAGAAATGTAAACATCAACATTCAATAGACAACATCTTTACCCCATCCTTATAACCCAGAGAAACCAAAAACAATGAACAGTTAGCAGGGTATCCCACTAAGCAATCTGGACCATGCTTCCCAATGGATAATCCCTAAACAACTTCCTTGCATAGTCTTTACTTGAATAATCAGTAATATCCCCATATAACAACAGGAGATCAGAAATTACGTTGCTACATCTCAAGCCAAGCAAAAACAATGTCCAGCACAGTAAAGAAAATTAAAACTTAGTCAGAGTGTGGAGAAAGCATGCTCAGTACATTACAGATCTATTGATCAGAGTGTTCAATCCCCATCATCCCGGCTTTTGAGAGCCCTCCTGCTCTACAATCGGAGGATTTTTCAGCCACTTCCGTGCCAAAACATGTTTATTTTGTCCTGCCAGAAAAGCCTAAGATGAGCAGGAAAGACGAGCTAATGCTGGACTGACAGGCTACAAAGTTGGCTTCTCACCCCATTGTAGGCCTTGCGACACTGCCTTGTTCCATAAGACAAGCCCAGATATAACCGCCTCACAAGTTCAATTGACGCTTTCTCCTGGCCTCCGCTAACACCCGATCTCGATCCCCAATCCCAGAACATATTCCAACAAAGGTACAAGGCACAGACTGGTTTGCCAATCTTTACGTGGGTGATCCGGAAGGCCCTTTCAAGCGATAGTGGCTGTTCTTTCTCTCCCAGCCCCAATATTCCAGGCAAGAAGGTGCACACAAAGCCCAATGGGTCATCCCCTCAGCAGCCTTGGGTAATCCTAGGATCTTTAAATTGCACTCTCGAATCTGGTTCTCTACCATTTCAAGTCATTGACTGAGCCATTTGTTGTCTTTAACCAACTTTGTGGAGACATCTGTAATTTTGTTCAGCATGGTGTCCATTTTAGTCAGCTTTTGGTCAGCAATGTCCACCTTAGTCTCCAGAGTGGCCACCATGGTGTTAAAACATCAAATTTCTTGTCCAAATCTTGGACTGCAGAGACCAACTTCATGAGGGTGGCATTCACTGTAGCAGTGTGATCTCTCCTGTATTGGTCGCACCAGAGGCCCCTGCTGCATTGTTTCCTGTAGGCTCAGCATCTCATCGGCCCCTCAGTGTGGAAAACTTGGCAGAGGCAGCGCGTTGCCTTTGGTTTTCTCCATGGGTCCTCCTGTAGGTTATTAAACCCAATAGAGGCATACAAACCAGAACTGAAGTCCGAAAAGAGCAACTTTAATATAGATAAATTTATGATTTCTAAGGAGTTCTCCAAACATGCTGCCTCCTCTAGAGCTGCTCAGCAGTGCCTCTCTTAATATAGATACATTTATGATTTCTAAGGAGCTACTAGTCACTTTTAACAAAATAAAATACCTGTTTTAAAATAACTTTTTGTTTGTTTGTTTTTAAAGATTTCTCATTTATCCATTTTATAAGTGCAAAATGGCATGTCAGGGAATGGGTAATTATGTGATAACAACACTTTCAGGTACTGAAGACACTTGGTGTAAATGCCATGTCTCACAATGCACCTGGGTGAGGGTTTATCAAATAACTACCCTCACTTTGTTGTGTCTTATTGCTTACTTCTTCTACTGGGAATACATTATGAAACCCTCAGATTTCAGTGGCAACTAGTCATGCTGTACAGTACCTCTCCATGGGTGGAGTCCTCATATGTATTTACCTAGAATAAACCAGCTGAGATGAAACATCTCATTTTCAGTGGGGTTTTGCTGCCACCCAATTTTACAGCAGGGAAAACTGAAGAACTGAGAGGTTGCATGACTTATTCAAAGCCACACCATGAGTAAAGAGTTCTGGCAAGATCAGAACATGGGTCCCATCGTTACCACCCCTAACTGCTACACCCCCACACACACACACACTGCCTTCTACTATAGAGAACTATGATTCAAGACAACCCAGGTTTAAGGCTGAAAAGATTAGAGAAGAATTCTTGAAAAGGATTTGATAACTTCTGTGGCATTTCTGTTGGACTTCTGGGTAATTACATTGCAAAATAGAACTTACTATTTGTGATCATGAGTAGATAACTTGAAAGTAACCTGTCCTATAAGTTGGAGCATTATATTATACAAAAGATTCTCTCTGGTGGTCCATAGTTGTACTGCAGGCAGTCAGGAAATTTCTCCAGAGATATCACAGGCATTTCAGGAACTATCTGACCATGTCTATGGCTGCCACTGTATGCCCTACATTTCCAGAAACAAAAATGTTTTCAATATATGAATATAAATAGTATTTGAATATAAACATCCTATAACTTTTAGTCCTCCTGCTGTCACATTCCATTTCGGGAGAGGAGTCTGCACAACTAATCTGATTTATAGCCATCTATTTTAAAATACTTTTTATTTCATCCCTGCATACTCACTTATCAAAAGAACTGTTAAACCCGTGTAAAAGTTTATTTGCAAGTAGATTTCTCTATTCTAAGAAGCTTGTTTTCTGTAGAGCCTGGCTGCTATGCCTTATGAAGGGCTCTGTGTAGCCTGAAAGCTTGTGTTTAGCAAACTCTGTTGGTCCAATAAAAGGTATCAAACTACCCACTTTATTCTACAAGATAGGAACAAGACATTTAGTAATCCAGTATTGTCTGCAGACTTTAACGTATGGAAGTAAAATTAAGAATAAATCTGCTAAAAATTGCACAAACCCTACAGTAACCACGACAGTGAGGTGGCAGACAGAAACACATGATTCACACTACTGTGTCTGCTAGCTCTATTTGCAGAACTAATAATTGGGTAGAATACTTGTTAAAATATGCTACACAATTAGAGAATCTGGAATGTCTTTTGAGGGTTGCTTCAGAAAACCTTGCACTCTAATCAATCGACTGATGAAAATTGTTAATGTGCTGCACAAAGGTTCAGCACTGCATGGGTGTGTCCTTTCAGAGATGATTTAATGTCCAGTTAGAGACTGTCTGACCCAATTATGTGCAGTACGCAGCAGTTTTATAAACTAGGTATTGACCATTTTTGTAAGCTTTAATTTAAAATGTGCTGTTAAATTACTTGCAAAATTTCCTGATGTTAACCTTCTGAATATGCTTGGAGGTTGATTAAAAATGGAATCTAACTGTCTGCAGATATTTCTAGAGGATCCAAAGACATGTTGTGTCAAATCTAATAAGATACCTATGGAATATGGCATTAGTATAGTAAGAATTTATTATTTATTTATTGAAAATGTTTCACCAGGGAGGCACACTGAGCAAAACAATACTCGTCTCACGGTGCAACCTGGGGAGGGGTACATGGGAGCAGTATACATAATACAAACAATGTGATGCAGTTAGAGTCAACAAGTTCAACACAGTGGTTAACATGGGGTACATAGGAGAGTATCATAAACAGACAGTGGGTTGAAATTTAAATTTAGAGTCAAAACAAATCAAAACAGTGGTTACATGGATGAGTGTAGCTAGGCAGGCTTAAGCTAGTGGAAGCACTACATATTTGTGCCACAAGGGTGGTGGCATTTATGTTTGATTAACATGGAAACTACACATGGATTACATAAATGCGAAATCTAGAGAATAAGAGAGAGAGAGAAAATGCATCAGTTTGGCAGTGCAAACTGGGAACCTGAGCCTGGGGAGATAAGAGCAAAGGAATGTTGGGGCAACTTTGTTTATAAGCCAGTCAATTGGGTGAGGCCCAGCCTCTGGTCAGGTGCGTAAAGAGGTGGGGGCACAGGTGGGATGAGTCATCAGGGGGTCAAGGGCATGTACAGTTGGGAGCAAAGAAGTTAGAGAGGGCCGAGGATAGAGAGTATTTGGAGGAAGAATGGCGGATTTGGGCTGGCAAGTCATTCCAGAGCTTAGGAGGTAGAGAGAAAGCAGATTGTCCAGCGGAGGTTCTTGATGAGGATAGCTAATTGTCTAGGAGTTGGTAGACCTGAGGTCATGTGCTGGGGTTGGTGGGGAAGATAAGGAGGAAAGCAGGTAGGGTGGGAGGGAACCGAGCCAGAAGTTAGAAACAAATTTGGCACAGTGAAGAAGGCGCCGTCGCTCAGGGAAGGAAGGCCAGTGAATGGTAAAGTTTACAGTGGTGGGTGTGGGGGAGCATCGAGGGCAAGCAGCAGAAGACATTGAAGAGAGGATCTAGTCTGGATAAGATGGACTTGGGGGCAGTGTTGTAGATGATATCGCAGTAGTCGAAGGAAGGAAGAATCATTTTCTGGACTATTTTGCATCTCACAGGACACGGTAGACTGGCACGGTTTCTATAGAGGGCACCGAGCTTGGGACGAAGTTTTGATAGGATGGTGTCCACATGGGTGGAGAAGGAGGTGATGATTAAGCCAGACCCCAGGTTACCTAAGGAGGGCACGTCTTCCAGGGTGGTGTTATTTAGGGTACAGAAGGTCAGGGGGTAGTAAGTCGGGATAGTCTCTGTCTAGTGCCGAAGGACATAAAGACTGTCTTCTTGGCGTTCAGGAGAGCTAATTGGAGTTGAACCAGTGTTGTACTCTGTTGAAATCAGTCTGGAGATTCTAGGTGATTTCTTCATTGGCGATGACGGAGAGAGAGGGCCATGTCATCATGCATACATGTATAGAGGTAGTGGAGCAAGCCATTGGCAGATCGTTTAGTAGGATGGAGAAGAGTATGGGGCCAAGGACTGAGCCCTGGGGACACCAGTGGTAATGGGGAGCGGTGGAGAGGTACAATCAGTTATTTTAGTAGATTGGCTCTAGTTTGTAGGTAGGCTCTGAACCAACTTATGGCCGAAGGTGATAGACCAGCACCAGCTAGGCAGGACAGTAGGAGGGAGGGATACCGACGAAAGCTTTGGCTAGGTCGATGAAGATAGTGGTGGTGATATGTCCTGTGTTCATTCCAGAATGGATGGAGTCCGTGAGTCTTAGTGGAGAGGTGGTGGTGGAGTGGTTTTCCTAAAACCGGACTGGAATGGAGTTTAGAAATTTGTTACAGAGAGAAAGTGGGTAAGCTGTGATAGTACTAGGTGTTCCTGGATTTTGGCGAGGGTGGGAGGAGGAGATGGGGCGGTAGTTAGCGGAGGTAGGATCACCTCCTTTGGGTAGAGGTAGGACAGTGGCATGTTTCCACTCAGAGGGAGAGACTCAGTGGTGAAAGAGAGGTTTAGCAGGGCAGCGAGGGGGTAGCTATGGCGGTGCAGATAGGAAGAGGAGTTTGTTGTCGAGGCCATCAGGAGATTTACCTTGAGGGGTTCAGGAGTAAAGGGCATCTATGGTTTCAGTAGGGGAGATGTGTTGGAAAGAGAAGGGTTCTGCCAGGTGGAAGGAGGGTAGCTGTCGGGGAGTGGGGTGGGTACTGGAGGAAGGGAGTCCAGGAGGGTCTTAGCACAAGTAGTGAAGTAGAAATTGAACTCAGAGGCTATTGTCAGAGGATCGGGAGTAGGGTCCCTTGTGAGAGGAGGAGAGGAGGGGATTTGTAGTTGGGGGAGAAAGGGAGTTGATGACTTTCCAGAACTTAGAAGGCCTCCCAAGATTTGAGTTTAGGGTGTTGTTAAAGTGTTCAGTCTTAGCTATGTGGATGGCCTTTGTGCATTTGTTCCGGAGCATGCAGTAGGTGATATTGTCGCCTGGGAGAAGCGTGGATTTGTAGGTACACCACGCCTTGTCTTGGGCTTTTGGCAAGCTATCAGCTTGGGAGATATCCAGGGAAGGTGGGACCCGGACCCTAGCATGGCGCAGGGGCATGGTTTGTCCCAGACGCTGAGGAAGGTGTTTCTGAAGTGCGGAGGGCAGTTTCCATGTTAGAGCAACTTAGGATAGGGTCCCAGTTGGAGTAAGTTAACTGTTCCAGAAGAAGGAGAGGTTTAGGATTTGTATGACCATTGAAATATGAACTTGGGAGGGATTTAACTTGGTGGATTTTGCGGACCAAGTATGTTAGGTGATGATCGCTAGTGGAGTCAGGAGGAGGCCAGAGCTGACGACATGGTACGGATGGGAGGCAAGCGCCCAATCGAGAAGGGAGTGGTTACCGGATTTATGTTTGACTGTGTAGGTTCCCGAATGGTTTGGGTAAAGTTGAGTGTGGTTATCTCGGTTTGTGTTTTGTTAAGGTGGGATCAGACCAGTTGTGGTTAAAGTGGCCCAAGATATATAGTTCACCCGACTGGGCTAGGGATGACAATTGGTTCAGGATGTTGGTTACTGTTGCAGCTGGGTGCCAGGGCAGCAGTAAACTCCCTGCGACAAAGATGGGGAGTGAGGAAGGAGGGACAGTTTCAGCATGAGCAGCTCATAGGCCTTGGGTTCGGCTTTTGAGAGAGTGACAGAAAATGTAGAGCTGAGCTGGTGTAGATAGCCACCCTCCACCTCTGGTGGGTCGGTCCTGCCGAGTGATGGTGATATGCCTGATACAGTACTTTTTTATGAATGGTCTGTGACCCCATGACATCATGAGTGGTAAAGTCATGAGTGATGTCACAGGGTTACAAATCACAAGTAAAATATTCCACATATTTTATTGGGCCCATGCCATATTTGATTTATGCAACAGAATAGGTATGTATGGTAAAATAGTTGGATGTGCTGCTCTCTCAAGGAAGTTTCAGTTAAAGTTCTATCAGTGGTACTTTCTGAGGACAGTCAAGCCCAGAATGCAATTATGTAAGTATTCTATTCTGAAGGACAATAGTGACAATGTTTGTTTTGTCATGACCTGAGGTGAGACTATCATGATAGTCTCACTGTAGGTCCATGGCAAGCAAAATGTCAGGTTGTTTGAAATTTTATTTTCACAGGCATTGCATAACTTTCATTTAAAAATGATTTCTTTGTATCTTGCATTTTAAAATATTTTCTTTTTAATAATCTTGCTAACTAAAAGTAGAGTCACACTACAGTGAATCTGCCCTACCACACCCTAATTAAAAGAGCAGTTTATATCATTTCTTTACCTTTAGTTCTGTACATATTTGTGTTCAATTGTTTCCGCTTGTGTTCCACACTATGTAGCATCATCTTTAGATTTTTAAAAGTTATATTTTTCTGGATTTAAAAAGCACAACATGAACGTGTGTCTACTACCCAACTTGAGCTTCCTAAAGAGCTCCATTGCTGCATTTAGACGCAAGTAGGGGTCACTTTAGTGCGACTGCCAGTGGACTGTCCTGTCATTACCACACAGCTGTCTTCAAAGCTGGCTGAGATCTTTCCTATGGTGCTTGTTTTTCATTACTAAATATATTCAGCACTGATGAGATATAAACTTGTGAGCATTGTGTTCTATATAGATTGCTTGTGTGACATTGTAATCACAGAGACACTAAATGAGTACTCTGCTCAGTATTTACTAAAGAGAAGAGGGGTGACACCCAAGGTGGGAGAAATGAAGAAGCAGGGGGAAGTGGTGACAGATGGGGAAATCATGGAGAGCAGCGCTCGAGAGGGTTTGAAAGCACTGAGGGTGGACAAGGCATCAGGCCCAGATGGCATCCACCCCAGGGTACTGAAGGAGCTGGCAGAGGTCCTTGCAGGACCTTGGCAGACCTATTTAATGCCTCACTACATTTGGGGTGTGTACCTCAAGACTGGAGGATGCTCATGTGGTGCCCTCCACAAGAGTGGCCCCAAGGATGAACCGGAAATTACAGACCAGTGAGCCTCTCATCCATCGTGGGTAAGCTAATGGAGGCTATCCTGAAGGAGAGGCTGGTGGCCTCCTAGAGGCCAAAGGACTACAGGACAGCAGACAGCATGGCTTCATACATGGCAGATCCTGCCAAACCAACCTGGTCGAGTTCTATGACTGGGTAACTAGGCAACTGGACAGGGGCCATGCAGTGGATGTCCTGTATCTGGACTTCAGTAAGGCATTCGACTCAATTACCACAGCGAGCTGGGAAGGAAGTTAGCGTAGGCACAGAGGCAGGTGCAAAGCTGGTGAGATGGGTGGAAACTGGCTGCAGGGAAGGCAACAGAGGGTGGTGGTGGGTGGGAGCTCTCACACCCAAGGGCAGTGATGGCGGTGTTCCACAGGGCTCAGTGTTGGGACCAGTGTTGTTTGGGATATTCATTGCAGACATATCATGGGACATCAAGAGCAAGATCAGTCTGTTTGCTGATGATACCAAGGTAGGTGCGGTGGTGGATGACGTGGGGGATGGCAGGGGTTGCAGGATGATCTGGCAAAGCTTGAAACCTGGTCAGACACCTGGCAACTGGGCTTTAATGCCAAAAGTGCAAGGTGCTGCATTTTGGGATGAGAACCCAAGGAGGAGTTACCAGCTGGGGGATTGCAGCTAGCCCAGACAGAGGAGGAGAAGGATCTGGGTGTGCTCATTACAGGGTCAATGAACAACTCGGCACAATGTAGGAAGGCAGCTGCAAGGCCAACAAAATGCTGGGTTGTATTGCAAGGGTATATCCTCGAGGAGGAAGGAGGTTATTCTGCCACTGTACAGGTCACTAGTTACTGCGTGCAGTACTGACGTCATATCTGAAGAGGACATTAAGTTACTGGAGGGGTGCAGTGCAGAGCGACAAAGGTGATCAAGGGCTGGGGACTTATCATACGAGAGGAGGTTGAAGGAGTTGAACATGTACTCACTGGAGGAAAGGAGAGACAGGGTGACATGATTGAAACCTTTAAATACATGAAAGGAATAAACAAGATGGGTACAGAGAGGCTGTTCAAAGTAAGGGAGGGAGGGCCACCAGGGCCATAATATGAGACTGGAGCGAGGAAGGTTCAGGAGGGAGATGAGGAGACACTTTTTCAGAGAGGGTGGTGGCTGGGTGGAATGCGTTACCTGCTGAAGTGGTATGCAGTAGAACAGTGGACTTCTTCAAACGAGGATGGGACAGGACAAGGGGAGGGTTAATGAAGGGGAAGGGTGGAAGGGAGGGCAGCTGCAGAATAAGGGGTGCTAGCTGCACATTCGAGCAGACTTGATAGACCTCAGGCCTTTATCTGCTGGCAAATTTCATATGTTCATATGTTCACATATAGATGTGCACAAATAGCTGCATTCTATTAAATCCATCACTTTGATGCACTGCTCACTAGAAAAAGTAATTTGTTCAATACCACCACTCTATGTCACTCACATATTTATTTGTAATTTGCATCATACCTGCTGAATCTGAGTGCCAAAGGGGTCTGGCAGTTATTGAAATTTTGATTTGTTGATCTTCTATGTGAAGAGTGTGGCAAAATAAATGTAAATTATACCAGGTGAACAGACTGAATTATACCTCTTAACCTTCTGTCATTGAAATGTGGGACGCTGACACTCACAGTGTGGAATAGTGTGAGACACTGGCCCTTATAATGTGGGAAGCATTGTCAAACGTAAAGATACAAGCTCACAATACTGGGGATTTCTAATGTCTGCTGAGTGGCTCAGTTAGTAGCACATACACTTCTGAGCCAGAAGGTTGTGGGTTCCAGTCCAGCACCAAGATAGGTCTTATACCATAAGCGCTGACAGTTACACACAGTATTGGGGGATGCTGTATACCAGGGTGTGCCATCATTTGGATGAGATGTTTAAACAAGGTATTTTTGACTATCTCTAGTGGTGTCCTAGTGGGTTCAAATCCTGGTAGGAGAATCACAGCAAAGCAAGCTATTTAGTACTGTTTGTGTGTGTGTGACTACATGCATATGTGTGAATGTGTGTGCGTGTGTGTGTGTGTGTGTGTGTGTGAGACTCTGAGTGTACATGTGCATGTGTGTGTGAGTGAGTGACTGTGTATGGCCACGTGCACCACAGTGTCTGTGTCGGTATTGTGTTATATGTGGTGAGGGTATGCCACCAGGACAGCAGCACTATTACAACAAAAACATCGATGCCAACAACATTGATGTTTGCTGTAATATTCCACCGAGACCCCAGCACTCTCTCTTTCCCAGTCCTGCATCCTCTCCCCAATCCAACTCTGACTCAGCATTAGAATACTTATGATTGGGGGTTGTGGGGCATAGCTCCCCACATGGGGGCTTCTGGGGCAAAGCCACCTGATGAAAAACAGCCGGAGTCTCCATTCAAATTTATGTCAACTGCAAGTTGTGGTCAATGTAAATCTGTCACTGTGATGGCGGTTGAAAACTTAGTTGTCAAACCGCATTATAGAGCCAGAGGAGTGCCAGATAAGTAAGCAACATCCTTACTGTTCTGAAAAAAATACCTGATTTGGTACTTCTATCAGTCAGCTAGGACCGGGTTTGAATCCTAATAGGTGAATCACAGTGAGGTGTGCTGCTTTGTTTAGTGGTACGGTGTTATATGTGTGTAACTGCCAGCTAAGTATGCAGTGTCCTTATTGTTCCAAAACACCTGGGTTTGGTACTTCTAGCAGTCAGCTAGGACCAGGTTTGAATCTCAGTGAGTAAATCACAGTGAGGTGTGCTGCTTACTGCTGTTTGTGTGTGTGTGTGACTGTGTGTGTGTGTGTGTGTGTGTGTGTATCTGTCAGTATTGTTTCTCATGTTTGTAGTTACCAGGTATGTATGCGATATCCTTACTGTTCTAAAGAATCACCAGGGTTTGGTACTTCTAGCATTCAGATAGGACCAGGTGTGAATCCCAGTAGGTGAACCATGGTAAGGTATCCTGCTGAATACTGTTTGTGTGTGTGACTGTGTGTGTGTGTGTGCATGTGTGCATGCTCATGTGTGTGTGTGTGTATGTGGTGTTATATGTCTGTGACTACCAGGTAAGTATGCAACATCCTTACTGTTCCAAAAACACCTGGTTTAGTACTTCTAGCATTCAGCTAAGACAGGGTTCGAATCTCAGTAGGTGAATCACAGTGAGGTGTGCTGCTTACTGCTCTTTGTATGTGTGACTGTGTGTGTGTGTGTGTGTGTGTGTGTGGGTGAGAGTGTGTGGTGTCTGTGTGTGCATGAAAATTGGTACCGCTATACACATACACACACACACACACACTCACACACAGCAGTAAGCAACACATCTTATTTGATTCACCTGCCAGGATTCAAACTCGGTCCTAGTTGACTGTTAGAAGTACCAAAGTCAGGTGTTTTTTGTAACAGTAGACACCACCTTCTTACATGCACACACACACACACACAATAGCACACACACATACACGCCGCACACACACAAGCAGTCACACGCACAAACAGCATTCAGCAGCAAACACACCTGCATAGAGTGGTTCACCTACCAGGATTCGAATCCCATCCTAGCTGAATGCAAAAAGTACCAAACCCCAGTGATTTTTAGGAACAGTAAGAGTGTCATATACATATCTGGTAACTACGTACATGAAAATCCATACCACTACACACACACACACACACACACACACACACACACACACACACACACAGTCATGGAGAAGTATGTGTGGTTCACATACCATGATTCAAAACCAGTCAAAGCTGACTGCTACAAGTAATGAACGGTTATTTATGGAACAATAAATTTGCTGAAGACACATCTTTCTTTATTTAGCTTTTGTTTACCGGGTAAGTGAACTAGACAAAACATGCCTATCTTCAGGCACAACCTGGATAGTACATACTGTAGTTACATAGTTACATAGCAATTGATGGAAGATAAGGCCCGCTAGGCCCACTTAGTCTGCCTGTAGTAGTCTTGAACCTGGGACTCTTGGTTCTTGTGATGCTGCACTATGTTGCTCAGACTCTATCTGCATCACCACGAAGTACATAGCAGGTAACAGCAAGAATACAATAATAGAAACTGCAGAAAAAGTGCACACTTGTGAACATCTGGCAAAGAATGCAGTGACAAGGTAAAATGTATTAATACAGGTGGGAACAACATAAGCCAATAACTAACAGTGACAGGATAAAACAACAGTTTTTTTAGTACATACAATGCCATACAGGCACGAACATAGAAGCACAAACACACACCCACAGTTGCACAGACAATCTCAGGCACATACAGCAATAATCAATGAATAAAAGGGGATCCATACGCTTTCCCAACATATATCTGACTGATAAATATTTGCCCAACTCTGTTGTCCCATCAGGGTCTCTATCCCAACAAAACTTACCCCGATTAAAATTACCCCAACAATAATGTGCCTGACTAACTAGACCTGGGGAAGTGTATTAGCTAGTGAGATTCAGCACAGCACTCACTCATCTCCCCATTCAGTTGCCTGATTTGACAGACTACCAGGCTAATACCAGATGCATGGCCATTGATTTTCAGCACCGTCACCTCCCCATTCAGATGCAAAGAAACAGAAACAAAGAGCATTTAACTGCATGCATTTGTAATCTGTAATTTGTAAGCACGCATCTGTGTTTAGGTGCAAGCTCCTCATGCTCCTCCTCCAAAATTAAGTAATCCATGTTCCAGGGTAATCTGGACACAATACACATGTTCCAGGGCAAGTAATTTTAAAACAGTAAACTTTATTAAGAAAACTATTAAAATCCTCTTCAAGCAAACCCAGAAGGACCGCCCTGTTCCAGGTCAATTTGTGCACAGTGCACACATTCCAGGGCAAATCATTTTAAAAGGATAAAATCAGCTTTATTATTTAACCAAATTAAAATCAAATTCAAGCAGTGCTTCACTTCACAGTACCATGTTGTGTGCTATTCCATGAACAAAGTCTTGTGTAGACCTTTGTTCTCTGTCTGCTAATTCCCAATCTTCTATTCTCTCTTTGCATACCATTACTTTAATGATGATTTTGGCAACCGTCTGTTTATTTTCTCAATGGTGCTGTCAGTAACCAGTTGTTCATTTCTTAGCTTCTCCACAAACCTATTTATGCCAACGTGTGCACTTTCAATTAAAGTTCAGAGCCATTGATGCTAAACTTCTATGTTGTTCTGAGTTCTTGGTATGCCATTTAGCTACATACACCAGGTACAGCGTGCTAAAGGACCCAAAGAGGAGCCGATAATGAAAGCGGGATTCTGTCATAAGGAAAATAGCTACCACTCTACCACAGAAAAAGCCCAATGCTAGGGCACGTTAAAAATAATTTTATTTGAAATATGGCACCCCATCATGCCATTTAGCATCTGTGCATGCACAGACCAAAACTGGGGAAGGGTGAGCAATGGGGTGGTTCTTATTGTCATGTTATTGCATATTCTTCAGTGTACCCTCCCAGTATGTCATTCCAATACCCCAGTACTTGTAACCCCCTACACAGTTTTTCTTTTCCTCTCTGTGAAGGAACTACCTTGCAGACCCTGGGCATAGCAGTTGCCATTTCAAGACAGAGACACAGACTGCCTGACTGTGATGTCTTTTATGCATTTTGACTTGCCAAATTGGCAAAGCTGTACAATCAAGCACAGCCAGTGTAGTACTTGATGTAATTACATGTAATTACAAGTACTTGCATGTAATTACCTATACCTGTGGTCATTGACTGTACTTGCAATGGCAGCTGTAACACTGTAATTACAATGGGTTACCCATTAAAGAAAACAGTGAAGCAGAGCAAAGTTTGCACTTTAAACTGGATGTCAAGTTACAGATTTTTCAATGGGTCTGTCACATTGTTTTCTATTTCATTTCATTCTATTTCAATTTCAATCTAAACAGGAGTACTTGTTAGTAACAGTTTAAATGTTTAAGGTTTATCCAAGCATACGGGGTTTCAACATTATGGCAAACAGCACAGCATGGCAGGATGTTGTGGTGCATTCTTTTGCAATACTCTGTGAGTTTACTACTAATTTTACTGAACATACATGATATAGCAACACACTATTAAATAATGACTATGTCGGATTTTGCTCGGCAGTAAAATATACTCAACAGTGAGATAAAAGTCAGGAATTCATTGTCAGGATAATATGTGATGGCCAGATATATGTCGGAAATTGTACTAGACCCAATAAAGTTACCTGTTGTCGTTTCTCTCTTGGCCATGGCATTGGACATGTGTGGTCTCTTGGCAATTGTCCCAAGACTTCCTGGTGTGGCAGTCTTTACAAAGATTGTTGGGACAGACCCAACCTTCAGCTGATGAAAAAAGTGACCCATGTCAGTTCCCAGAGAATTGGCCAAGGCATACTGTGGCTCAAAACAGTCTTCTATGAAATGGTCACTGCACAAGCAGCCATTACTTGTAGCATTCTTCCAGTCCATGTGATACATTCTCACAGCTTTGTAACAGTTTTGCTGCTATGGACTGCTGTTGCTGCTGACAGGGCTTTATCACTGGGACCTCCAAATTCCAGCATTTCAGTTCTGCAGTGGCCTCATTGGCTGTTTCAAAGTCTTTGTGCCATCCACAAAGTATACCACCAGCTTAGAGGGGTACAGCATGCAAACTTAATTTTGGCCTCCCTTTGTGGCTTCATCAGCAGTGCATATGCCCTTCCTCGAGTAGTGATGGTTGGGGGTAGTCATTGTTGACTTAATAATGATGTGAGTCAAACTTTAGGACAGCACTAGGTCAGAATAGCACCAGCAAGAACAATGCAGGCAACAATGGCACCTGCAAAAATGCCACCATTTTTTTCTGCGGGGGTCTGTCCCCTGCACCCTCATACTAAATGATCCCAACTCCAGGGGAGCAGATCACAGGAAAGAAAGAATTTGTGGGGCCATGGAATACCTGTTTCCATGCCTCTTGTAAAAAAATAGAAGTCCCAATCTGCAAAAAGCAAGGGAGACCAAGATTTGAACCCTGATCTCCACTGCCATCTGACTGAGCTGCTCCTTGCCTCAACCCTCCATGCCATGGGAGCAGTTCAGCCAGCATTCTGAATTCTCCTGTCCTTATCCTATGGCAGCATCATGGACAGCAACCTGCAGAGTGCTTACTACAAGCACTGTTAATCCCTCTCACTGTCCGTGGCAGCACTGTTAAGAGTAGTGGTCTCTTTACTTGTGCTATTCAGGTAGTGCTATTCTAGCCAACTACTGTATGGACCCCTTTGCCAGGTCTTATGAAGGACTTGCTCCTTTTCTTGAAATCTAAGGGAATCAGATCACTATTGATCATGGATGGGCAGCTTGTTGTGATGATCTGGGCCCCGTGCATGGTGCACTCAGTCGGTCTCTAAAGTGCAGCTTCTGGCAGATCCAAAGTGGAGCAGAACAGCTGTTGCAGGAAGGCAATAAGGTTGACTCCTTCACAAACCTCAGGCAATCCTGCGATTCTCAAATTGTTTCCATGATTATGCTCCTCTGCATCCTTGGCCTGTGCTTGGAGTTCTAGGACTGTTTGATGTAGCTGGATTATGGCTCACTCTGCAGTGTCCATTCATGTCAGTTAGGGAACACTGCTCTTCTGTGGAGTCAAGTCACTTTTCTAATTTGTTGATGTCCATCTGAAGTTCAATAAAGGTGAGCTGAGTCTCCTTGTGAAAGTCCCAGAGCTCAGTTAACACCAAGGCCATTTACTTATGGAGTGCTTTATTTTCAGAGGCATCAGAGGTAAGATGGCCATGACATGTAGAGAACTGGAGCTGTCACTATCAGAGCCTAATCCTTCAATATCCATGAGTCCTCAGGCATGTAGGCTCTACCAGCTCTTCCTCTAGGCATACTTTATCTGGTAATGATAAAATTCCTCCAACTGGTGTACTTTGTAGGCTGAATTTAATGTTAATTAGTTCTGGGCGATGGAGCCAGGATCTCAAGTTCTTCCGTGGGCATGATGTTACTGGAAGTTGACATCAGTGCTGTTAAAGTTAGTGGAATTCAAGCAAAGCAGTATGTGGCATGCTTATTGGAATAATAAGGTTGCAGTGGGAGCAAGGCAGCTAGCCTATACAGTAACATTGACTCTGCAAGAGCCAAGCCATTTTCTTTCTTTGTCATTGTAAAAGTTAGTGAAAGCATTGCTTAGGAAAGGATTGTGGAATATCTTGAATTCACTGAGTTACAAGACCTGAGGCAGCATGGTTCCATGGGAGGATGGTCATGTCAAATTACTCTGATAGAGTTCTTTGACTGCTTGACAAAGAAATTAGATCAGGATGGAGCACTGAACATGGCCTCCCAAGATTTTAGGGTAGCACATCAATTCAGTGAGTCAATTTGGGTGATACAATTTGTGCAACTTAAAAAGCGTGAATGCAATATGAGTGAGTGAGTGGTGGATTACAGCAACTGTACAATATGAATGAAAATGGCAACACGGTGAACCCAGAGTCAATGAGCATCTCAGAATTGTTATAATAGAGATGGCAGGGTTCGGGGTGCAACCCCATGGTGGTGCGAGGGGTGTAGCCACCCAGTGATACCAATTACAACTAATAACAGCAGTATGGAACTGACTACAGGTGTGGAATGTTTATTTGACAGGTTTAGTGCATGGTGGGATACACCTCAAGATGTCTGTGGAATTTCTGGTGCTCCTGATGCAGTGGCAGGTGCCTTACCTGATGTACAGCACATGGTCTGAGGAGGATGGTGTGAGTTACCCAAATATATGGAGATTTATACAGTGTCTGCAGGAGGAGCAACAGATGACAGTGGTTCGAGATGAACAAATTGTGTCTGGGGCAGTTGCCAGATGCAGCTGTTGGAAGTACCATGATCTAATCGAATGACTGGTGTAGATTGTTGGGAGTATTCCACCAGGTCAAGATTTTCAGATGTGTAAATGAGCTCAAATGTCACTCGGTCGCTGTACTTGCCGGTCGCTATTATTAAATTGATGAAATTGCAGTCACTATAATAAATTGCTGAAATGACCTGGAACTAGATATTAGTAAGGCTTTTAACACTGTTTCACATAACTAGTAAGCAAACTGGGAACTTAGGAATGGGTCCAGTGGTGGTTACATGGATAAAACATTGGTTAGGCGATAGGTAACAGAGGATAGTGGTAATGTTGGAACAAATCCTAAATTCAAAAAATATTTTATAATTTTATTATTATGCATTATTCTAACTACTGTTTTATATTCTTTATAAATGCCTACTCAATAATTGAGGTAGTTGAGATATAATACAAGACAACTGGTTTAAATGCCTGTCTACATGAATTCTCAACAATAAGGAAAAGTGTCTGCAAAAGAAAAAAAACTTCTTCTTCCAAGTTTAAAATCCTGCCTAGATGGATCTTTGGAAAAAACTGGTCTTTGCAGTTTAAAATCTCACCTTTGACCCAGTGAAAAGATGTGCCTGTTTAATACTAAGAGGAGTTAACAGTGCTTGCATCTGATAAGGCCATAAACAGCTACCATACACATCAGGATCTGAAAGTGAGAGGCACCTCTTTAGGTTGATAGAGATTTAAACCCAATAAGTTTTACTATGGGAAAAAACTTTGTTTGTTACTAGAGAATGCAACATGCTGCCAGCATGAAATTACATCAGTGGATAAACAACATTTCAACCTATTGAATGGTTGAGTTTGAGACTTATAACTGCTGGAGAATGCAAGTTATTTGACAATCTATTTTGTGTCAAAAACTAAAAGCTGAAATACTCGAGTTTGGTCTTAAATGAAAGCTGGTGTCATGACAAATCAACAGAGATAATTTGTGTGTGTGCAACTAGTGCTGATCTGAAATAAACCATCTTAAAATGTTTTTGGTAAACAACTCTGACATTTTGACAAATGTGTTTTCTTGGAGAACAAATACCAAATTGTCTGCAATGGAATTCAATGCTTTGAGAACTTTCCTGACCAGAAATCTGAAAGAAAAGTACCTCATTCTGAAGCTGGAGACATGGAGAACAGAATACTCATTTTCCCAAAATATCTTTACTGAGAGATGATGTTATAATCATTATTAGCTTATCTAAGAAAATATTTATCTCACAGACATGAGCGACACTTTGAAAGATTGCTTTTAGTGACTGAGACTCCATCTTATTGCCTTCAAAAGTTATAAGGAAAATTAACTTTGAACTAAAAATTGAATCAGAGCAGAGGGAGGTGGAGTCTCAGAAGGAAAAAATAGCCACCTCCTTTGCTAGAACCAATCAGGACTGGTGCAATAATGACAGAGCCAGACAGTGATGTCACTCTGGACCAGAGGTAATAAGAGCCATTTCCTGAAAGAGGCTGGTCAGTCACCTTCCAGCTGAGGTGCTAAGAGGCTCTAGAGCCTGTGGAATGGACATTTCTGCTGATTAAGTACTGTTCTGAAGTTCTCACCAAAACCAGAGTAAAGGATAGAAACTGCCTGTGATGTCCATTGGCCAAAAGCACGTTTGCATTGCTGTGTTAACAACAGATGGGTCCAAAGTCCAGGATTTGGTTGTGGACAGAGTAAAACTGGAAGAACAAGATCCAGCCAGTAAAAGAACTTTGCCACCCAGGAGAAGAGAACTCACCAAGATTCTGAAATTATGAAGAAAATCCAGACTCTACAGCTAACCAAATGTCTTGAGTATTATTTTAATATTTTTATAATATTCTAATTGGACTTAGCTGGAAGGTTGCATGGGAAAATAATCTCTAATTAATAGAACTTGGTTATACAGGAAAAGCTCAAGTCTAAGAAAGGTATATAAACATTTTGCCTAAAAAAATATTTGAATACGTTACAAAAGAAAAGTTTTGAAATACTAATAAAGGCAAAGTTGTTTGAAATCTTTATGCAAGGAAAAACTGTTTAGATTGTTTATGTAACTAGATTCTTTGGAATTACCATAACAAGGGACTTTTAACATTTCTGAGAACAGTTTTACTGTTTGCAAAGGTTACTAAAACTGCAAGCTGTGTGCTTTTGTTTATCCATGTTTATTTTTATTTTATTGCAAGTTGTTGTTTTGTATTTATGCTGTTTTACTGTGTTTACAATGTTTTATATCCATGCAAGTTATTAAAAATTAGTTATGTTGTAGAGGAAAAATAAAATCTATTTTTATATACCACAAAGGGTGTGACAGAAACATTATTCATACTTATATAGAACTTTTTATATACAATAGGTTGTGAAGTAAGAAACAGAAAATGTGATCCAACTTTTTTGTTTTGTGTGATCCATGGAAGTAAGGATTGAGGTAGAGCCAAATGCTATAATAAGTAATTGATATTCCAGCCTATTGTTTGGACATTTTAGGTTGCTTGCCTGCAGGATAATTGTTTAGTGAATAACAGTCCACACCTTAATGTGTATAGAAATCTACTGAATTGCATAAATAATATTTTTCTGTTTTGCTTTTCTCTGAGTCGGAAGGTTACCTTAACTGAAAGTAAAGAGCTGAGGTTCTGAATCTAAGCAAGATTAACTTCCTGACTAATATTATAAGAATTACTGCAAGCAAGAAAAATATCTTTGAAACATCATAGAAAGATTAAGTTATTTGAACTGTTGTTTAAAGTTTATTGTCATTATTGTTGTTGTTGTTGTTGTTGTTGTTGTAAACCATGACAACCTTAACTGTGAGTGCAGATGTTCTTAACACTGAGGTAGTGATATAGCCTCCAACAGCCTATCTGACTTCTAAAATTCAAGAGGAAAGCATAGGAGAACTGGTTAAAGCTAACTAAAATATTCATTGCTGCTTGATAGTAAAAGCCAGCTGGAAAAATGATGGAGGATAAATCTTCTGAATGTGGTAAACTTACAGGTCAAGTGAAGCTATTACAAAAGCTGTTACAAGACAGTAAACAGGACTGTGTGGCTTTACAAAGTGACGTATTTGAGGTTAAACAATGGTAAAGCAGTGTTTAAATTTGGAAAAAGAAAAAGTTGAATTAGCAAATTCTATGAACAGGTCAACAAAGATTTGGTTGAATTAAGAAAAATATAGAAAGTTCCATGAGTGAAAGTAGAGTTAAAGAAAAAAATTGAAAGCATTTAAAAGTTAGACTGTAATGCTGATCCTGGTATTTCTTTTCTGACAAGGAATCATCTGATTCAGAAAAAGAATTGCACAAAAGAAAGAAAATAACCTCAGACAAAAGGTGATTCTGATCCTGATTCAGAAAGAAAAAATTTGGGAAATATAAGAAAAAGCATAAGTTTAAACAAAAGGCTGGTTCTACTCCTAAAGTCCAAGTGTTTGAGGCCAAGCTCTAATATTCTGGCTAAGGGTGGAAAGGAGTTACCTGCTTCTGAAAAGGAAAAAGGAACAGCCAAAGCCTATGCTAAACCAACTGTGGCTGAGCAGCCTTATCAAGAGTTTTCTCAATGCCAAAACCAGGGTTCTCCCCAAAAGGCATGACCATGGTAAAAGACATACCAGTGGGTATGATAACTATAGAGGTGACAAAAGTGTCCACAGAGGGTGCCACTATTCTGACTGTGATCTGCAAAGTAATAGTGCCCTCAAGACAGGTCTAGAGCATAGTTATGCAAGTAGAAATGAAAGGCTTAAGGAGTCACAGATTTAGAAGAGACAGGAAAGGAAGGAGTTTGAAAAAGTGATGGAGGAATTTGAAAAAGAAATGAAGGATTTCACAAAATGTCTCCAAAGTTTTTCATTCTGTTTAACTCAGTCATGTCCTACCTCTCTATCCTGCACAAACTTCTTCAACCATGCCTAGTACAGGTAGGTGGGACTGTAGTGCTAAGGACTTACAGATTCTGTTCACTCTGTTGTTGACCTGGTAAATTAAAACTGCTATTGTTAAAAGGGTAATGAGATTGGAATGTGATACCAAGTGAAAATGAAAATGCTATCTCTGAGATTAGCCTTTCTCAAAAGGAGTCAGAGTTAGTGTAAAAATAGTGTAAAATGTCATAGTAAATCTGCTGGAGCTTGAGTTTGCAGCTGCACACTACTTTGAGAGGGACTCGAGCAAGCAGGGTCTAGATGAGAAGCACTTTAATCCTAAAATAGTGTTGTTCCAATCTATAAAATAAAAATGGATAAGAGGACCAGAAAGAAAAAGCTGTGGACTGCAAGTATATTGTGTGTGGTTATGTCCCAAGTTTGCAAGGACACAAGGAAGATTGGAGAAAGTTTGGCAGCCTGTAATAAGGGAAGAAAGAGAGAGCAGAATAAAACAAACCTATCAGAATTGGAAGCTGGGAGTCAAGTTTTGAACTGTCCTGAACATTTTTGAAATAAAAATAGTGACTAGAGGCTCTCAACTAGAAATCAGTTTGAAGACAAAGAACAGGAACCAGGATACAATGCACAAAAATAGAAGCAGGATAAAGCAAGAAAATAGAAGAAGAGGATTTGAATAAGTAGAAAAGGGGTATAACTGTCATAAGTTGCTTTTCTTTACATATCATAAGACTTTTGACACTTTATTATTGCAACTCTTATTTTGTCTCCTTCCTTGCAGCGGTGTATCCCCTAGTCTGCCCTGTTACACGGACCCTCAACACTCCTCCAGTCAGCCTCCATCTCAGCTACAGGGACAGGGAGGACCATGACTTACCTTGGGGCCCCAGGAAGGAAATGGGAAGACATGCAATGATGACAGAACATCAAGTTGCATGCCTTCAGTGCAACCTACGTAAACTTCTGCCTCTCCTGTACCCTGTCCCGAGTGGTCCCGACTGTAGGGGCATCCAGTCACCACTGGGGGCCATTATGGTGCTGGGAGACATGAAACCCTCCCGGAGAGGACAGCTTGCCTGATGGCTGCTCAATCCTGCTCACCCCCGGCTGACCCTGATGACCAAGCTTGCTGTCATGGCATGAGGTGTGGCATCCAGTGCCTCAACCCTCAGCACCACCAGGCCAGCCCTTTTTGACACTTTTAGACTTACAATGTTTATAGGCCTGTCCAAGGTTAACAAGACCTTTTAGCCACCATAAGTAGGAAGGCCTTCTAGATTTCCTAGAAGCCCACAGGTAGAAGCCTGGAAGCATCATCCACTGGACTTTATATTTGTATAATAGTGAAGGCGATCATAAGTGCAATATAGAAAGGGAAATCTGCTACATAGAAAAGAGTGACTCTTTATTATATTTATCATACTATATTTCCACATTATATTTATATATCCATATCATATCTATATCATATTTATGCTGTTTATATGGTTATGAATAGTATATTGAGCCTGTCTTTTGTGTTTGAGTTCTGAGTTGAGGATCCAGGGTTGAGGTTGTGGGCTGTGAGTAGTGAATTTATTGATTGGGAGTGCTTTAGCCCTGATTCAGACTATAGCCTGGTTAATCTTAATATTTAAACCAGTCTAGCCAAACTAGCTAACTCCACTAATTTCCAACAGGTGTTTTCAACTCAGTATAAATATTCTATCAGCGGTTAGCCAAACCTAGTGTTAATAAAATCAAGCTAGAACAAAGTTATTGATCTTAGATTAAGGTAAAACAAATTATAATTTGGAACTATAGTAGAGGGTTGAAAGAAAGGATTCTTGAACCCCAGGCTCTACCTAACCATACGTTAATAATATTGCATCCATATATTGAGTACAATATTTATATAGTTAATCTCGGGCAACTTCAAGAGGAAAGTAAATAAGATAATCAAGGTAAATTTAGCTGCAATGCGGTCCAGACTAGAAGCCAGTCTGAACCTGAGAGTTCTAATAACTTAACAATGAAGCAAGTCAGAAGCCATAAACAAATTCTTCTTGTCAGATCCACCAGCTGCATAATGAAGTTTGTGAAAAAATGGGCAGACTGATTTTAACCTACTGAGCCACTGACAACATGCTTATAAAAGGTGTATATAAAAGTATAGAAACAGATACACAAGCAATAATCTTGATAAATTCCTACATATTTCATGCATTTTTTTAAAGGAAATGTCATCATTCTTCTCCCAATATTTTTGATTTGAATATAAAAGCACTCTTACAATTCTTAGGTGTTGTCCACATCAATATTAGTATACACCTGAGGTCATAATATTGTACTCTACCTGTGACATTGTAGTCATTAGCATGACTATTTATGATGTAGCTATAAAGGATATGAATTCAAGTGGTGAGTAAGAAACAAGGGCAGATAAAGCATAATTATTATAAGGGTCTGAGTAATACTGCAATCTTATTGGCTGTCATCATTCTGAGAGCCTTATGGTAATCTTCTTATTAGCATACCACTGCAGCCTAATTACATGAGCATTAATTTAACAATCTATGGCCCTAAATACCCTTTCAGCATTTGCATGTGGAACTTACATCCACCATTATAGTAATGCTGGACGATGGTGGTAACATTTGCTTCTGTCCATGTCCTAACTATTGTAATCCCACCAACATCCAACTGCATCAGCTGTTCTTGGTTGAAAAGTGTGGCAATTTGACAGAGAGTAGAGAAAGCTATTGCTGTTGTTTGATAAGGAGCAGGGAGGCTGTACCTTGTCCCACATTATGCCCTCAGGGAGTGATTAACTAGAACATTAACATACCCTGGTCATACTTTACTGCTTAATAGATTAAGACCCTATTTTTATACAAAGTTCCTCAGTAATGACAGGAAGGGTAAATCTATATCTAAGCTATTTTAAATATTAGCTGAATTGTAACTTACTAGTACATTTTAAAGTGTTTACTGAGGTGCATGCAACATTCTAATGCTCAGATTGTACCTAAAGATTTTTACCAGCACTACAATGACCTGCATTCTTATTTGTAAGTATACAGAGTAGAGCAATCCTCCTTGCACAAATGAAAGGTATCATTCATCCTTAAGCACTACATTTTATACTTGCAAGTTTCTTGATTACTGTAAGTAGAGGATGTTTTCTTGCACAATTTTTTCAAACATGTAGACATGTTTGTGAGAATAGTGCAAGAAAACATCTTAGGCATCAATTCACGAACAATGATGCAGGCTTGTATCAAGCCTTGCATCAAACTGAGTGGTCAACTCAGCTGCACTGAAGTCTCTGCTGAAACCTGCACATGATTTAAGAAGATTGGGTGCATTTGTGACATTTTCTGGTTTACAGCAGCTTGCACCAAATATTTGGTGCAAGCCCTGTAAAGGTACCCATGATTGCTGCAAGGTAGACCAGAAAAGATACTTGTGACAACTGGTGCAGGATTGAGAATCCTGATTGCTGGCCAGGGAATGCCACAAGCCCAGTTTGCCATATATTTGGGGTACCCATCATTTGCAGCATTCTCAAGATGTTTGTGAAACAGGCCCCTGTGATTAAACTAGTCAAGAAACAAACAAGTATAATATTTTGTACTACACCACTTTTAAACTTGCAGAGTCTTGATTAGTGTTAAAACATATGTTGTGATCTTGCAAAAACCTTGTGTATACTTGCAATAAACTTGCATTTGTTCATGCAAGAAAAATTGACTGTTCGTGTATTTGATAAAATTCTTGCACAGTTATGCAAAGAACTTATAGACACTTTTAAACCAAGTGCATTTCCTTATGTTAGTCTTACAAATCCTGCAAGCTCAGTCATAAACCTTATTTTTTTTCAGTAAGGGTAGTGAAGGAAAACCTGACAATTCTTGTCATAATAACACAGGAAATGTCAGATGAAAAAAGGCCATGGGTTGGATTGTCAAATGGAAGTGTTGAACTTGCATCAAGTGCTGTACCACAACACTTAGTTTTGCCAGTATGTCAAATGGTTCCTTGTCAGCGTCAGTGGCTCAATAGGTAGCACACTCACCTCTGAGACCGGAGATCAGAGGACTGTGGGTTCAGTTCCCACATCTGGCACTTGGGTTAATATCCCAGTACTGACACTGTAGTGTAGCATGAGAGGGTGCTGCACTTCTGAGGTGCCGTCTTTCAGATGAGATGTTAAACCAAGGTCCCATCTCCCTGGATTGGTGGTAGTTCAGGTGGATGTTAAAGATCCCATGGCACTTATCGAGAAAGAGTAGGAATTTCCCGGTCTAACCAAGTTACCTTATTCACTAAAAATACCACCAACAGCTTAATCTGGTTCAAGGTCAGTTGACATTCATCTGTATCTCCCTCCCTGGGTCATGCCTGAAAATAGGAGGATTTGTCTAGTGCACTTACCCGGTCAACAAAAACTAAATAAAAATAAAAACTCCATGAAAAACAATGCAGTGTGGTAGAAAACAGCATGGATAAAACCACAACAGTCTAAGTCACACTGTCAATAACAGTGAAGCACAAAACAACGAATACAGATTTATTATTATTAACACCACGCCACCATGGATCACCATTCCAGTAAAATGTTTGGCATGAGTGTAGTTTTACTATTACAACACCACACCACCATGGATCACCTCTCCAGTGAAAATATCCTCTTATGCTGTTTTGTTCTTTGCTGTTATTGACAGGTGCTGTTTTGACTTCTGTAGTCTCATCCATGCTGTCTTCTACTATGCTGCATTGTTTTTATAGAGTTGATGTGCTACCAGGTCAAACCCTTTTCTCTAACTTCATCCTATTTTACAATCTTGGATGCAGTTGGGACAATTTCCTGCTTTACGGCAGCTTGTACCAAATCTTGGGTGCAAGCTCTGTAAATAGCCCTAGGATTGCTGCAAGCTTGGCCAGAAAAGTTAGTCTAACTTTTGGCAATTGCTACATGGGGTGTAAAATCCCATTAGATAGCCACAAGCCTGGTGCCCCATATATTTGGGGAATCCAGGGCTCTGGTGATCTAGAAGCTGTAAAAATCCAGCCCCAAATTTCCATAATATTCCCTTCCTGCCATTTAGTCAGCTTCAGTATTGAATAGTATGAGTAACTGGTATAGAAACTGTTTAATAGGAAGTGTAACCCTGGTACTGAGGAGAAAGGCGATACTAGCGGTGGAAACCCTGGAAAAAAAGTCAAGTGATTTGCTTAATCCTCCAGGAATGCTAATTCTTCTATGATACATTCCTATAAACCTTGACTCCTCTAAATAATTTGACAATGTACCCAGTAGCATTATTTCCCGTGAGAAATACATCCAGTTCAAATTCAGCACTCCACACTTTGTGACAGTGATGTTTGTGAGATGTGTTATACACAGAAAATGTGTACACTACTGGAATTTTACTGCTGCCATGCTGACACTGAAATGATACATAATGATAATTTTTGCTTTCATTTCAACTTTAATAAGAATCTGATATTACTACAGTTTCTCTTAATTCAGTAGGTATTTTAAAATATATATGTATGCATGTGTATATGAGGCACACATCCAAGGAATTCAGACTGTTATAGTGAACTTTCTGAAATGATGAAGTTTGAGTGAAAAATACATTTAATTGAAAAAGAGTTCCACTGTATTGTTTAGTGTGACTAAGACCCAGCATTTGCCCTTGGCTTCTAATGTTTGGAAGTACAGTGCAGCACACTTTTCCAATACCACATGTGGCCATTAGATGGCAACATAAAACATGTAGTATATGAGCCCAGCACCAACGATTGTACCTTAGTGCATGATTGTAAACTATCTAGATGTCTGTCTGTAGCTGCTTACCAATTTGTTTTCTTTCTGCCCTGTTAACCAGACTTCTGTTTTATTTCTGTTTTGATAAGAACAGCTGTTTCTCTTGATTTCAATAATCACATTTAAAGAAAGTAACTGGTTTGCAATAGCTACAAAAACATATGTTTTAACTTTAAAATGTAACCTGTCTATGGCTCCATCTTTTATTTCTTTACAACCCACAAGACCTTTTCATTGTCTTCATAGCAGAGGAAGAATTTGTATTCTTAAAGCACATTTCCTACCCTATAGGCAGTGGTATGGTTAACTGTTTTTGTCAGTAAAACAGATCTGTTCGTTTGCTACATTTTAGGAAATTTGAATATGTAGTTTAATACATTTTAGTATGCCTACAGTATATATTACTAACACATTTATTATGCCTCCAGTATATCAACTATAAACGTACGTCACGACATTAACCTTATACATAGACTACTTTCAGGTACCCTAATGTGGTCTCTTTGCCCAGGCTATATCTTCGGGACACAGAATTGTTTATTTTGATCCCAGAGGAATTTGCTGCTACAACTGCTGTCTGTCTAATGCAAATGCTCTCTGTATTCGTCAGTGTTAACAGTTACTACGGGTGAGAGGTTTAGAAAATCCTATGCTTGATGAAAGAATAGTGACACATGATTATGCAGAAACTTTAATGCACTAGGAACCTTTTTTAATGTGTTCACTTTAATATGGACTAGGGTGAATATATGGATCTAAACAGATTACAGAAAGGGCAGTGAAAGGAAAGAAAGATGGAACAAATGTGTTGGAGTACATGTTCAAGCCCAATGCTTGCCCAATGTCTAAGTAACAAAAAACAAAAATGTAACTCAGGGTACTTAAGCAAGATGGGCACAGATGGGGCTTTTTCAATTAAGCTGAATTGTGTGTTTTCTGTAAATATTTTATCCCTGGCCTAGTAGATTTAGTCATAAAACAATGTAATTAACCTACTGCACATCCTGTTTTTAAAAGGTTGCAACGCCTATTAAAACTTCATAAAGATATTGAACGGTGTCAGAAGACAAATGCAATCACTACCAAACTTTAATAAGTGCATTTGCTTCATTAACTTCACAGCTGGAGTACGACATTGAACTTAGGCAATATAAACAGGCACAAATTTCAACACGGTTTCTCCATTCATTCCCTTACTCTGAGTAACAGGACTCAGTGTAAGATGATGCTGTGGACTTGGTGTCACCTTCCCAACTCTTCTTCACCTCCTCCTTCTTAAGTTCTCTGTAACTGTCCCAGCTGTAAGGTGTCTTGTAAGGTCTCTGCTCCACTAGGTCACTCACCTCTCCTCTGGACAAGGACATCATAAAAAACCTACAGGACCTGGTTCACTGCTGCTCAAAAAAAAAATCCAGCAAATTCACAAACCGACTGTCAGCAAAGCCATACATGTATTACTGGGCCACCATTGTTACTATCTGGGCCGTTTGCACCACGTGACCCACCGCTTCTCTCTGATTGGCTGTCAACTGGTAGTTATGGTAACATAGAAGCTTTTCTGGTAAAGGTGCACTCATACAACTAAGTTGCCCTGTAATGCAACAGTATTCCTTACGTTGTCTGGAAAACATGCATTACCTTTAACGTGCATTGTCGATGCAATCTCCATGGGATCCACTGTAATCTATGTGTGGCTTCTGTAAGGCATATATTTAGCTTTTATTTGTTTTAAATTATTAGTGACTCGTGTCATTAAAGCAGCAGTGCTTTTACTGACTTTGAGTTTCTATTTAGAATGCAAAGGGAGCTACTGTATCATTCCATAACCCCATTGTGCAACATTTCTTCTTAGGAGATATATGGTACAAGCCCTCCAGTGCTCCGGTGAAGGGGTTTCACAGTGCAGTACAGTATCACTATCATTTTGCAGGCAATAGTGTAGGTGTAGTGCTCTGGACACCCCTGCCCCAGCACACTGGTGCAGTGTTTAGAAAAAATTTTGGCATGAATCTGCCCCAGTCTGAATGACAGTTAGCTGGAGGCACTACAGGATGCAGAAATGAAAAAAAAATGCCCTAAAAAATGCCCACTGTGATATAGTGCAGTGCTGCAGTCCATAGGGACAACATGGGTGTATTGTTTCTTGGGGAGGTCAGGCAGAGACAAAACCATTCCATGGATGGAAAACATGATGTCAGTCCTTTCTCACATGCAAAACATCTGCAGGGCTCCACCCATGCAGCCATAAAATAAATCTAAGGGGGAAAACAGCTAAAACAGGCAAAGGGAAAGAACCAAGAAAATGAAAAACAATTACAAATAACATCATTTATTAATAAAAATGTGGAGAAAAGGGAAGATGTTAAACAGTTTAACTATTGAACAGAATAAAAGTTATACATCCAAACCAGAATCAAGTCCTCGAGCAGTGAAAAGAAATGTGGAATTCCACGGAGGGAAAAATGTGAATCAATGCAATACAATTAGAGGAATTTAAAGGGTTACAGCCAGGGAGTTTAAGGAAGAAGATTACAGGAATAAACCTGAACAAAAAATAATTCAAAGAAACTACATTAGATGAGAGTGTAATCTCCAATTGGGATGTGTTCAATAACCAGTCACTGCAGACATTACATAGTTTTAGTTCACTACCAAATGCACCAATAAAGATAGACACAGAGGGGTCAAATATTTTTCAGACATGGAATCAAATGAAGTTCACGCTAACAAAAGAAGGCAGAATATTAATAAGATAGAGGAATTAAGTAAAGTGATTTTTCATCTACAGCATACTATATCTGAGTTAAAAGAATCTAAAAACACAGAAAAGACAAAAATGAAGATTTGATTAGAACAACTTTTGAAGAAAGACAAAACTCAAAAATACATGAAGAAAGCTCTGCTCACAATATAAGCCAAGAAAATATGTATGAACTAAACTATAAATTAATAACAAAAGATTTGGCTATAGCATTAAAGGACCACTATTTGGCCAACATTTTGCTCTTTGAACAATTAGTATGCATCAAACAAGATCTGAGTTATATTAAAGGAATAACAATCAAAAATAAAGAAGCAATAGACACCATTAAATCTAAGTTAATTAAAGAAATAAAAACAAGATTAAATGTGGACAAAGAAGTGGAGCTTGCATATATCAAGAATTCTATGGGTGGGAACACCGATAGAAGTAGTTAACAGTTATGCAAAGCTGAATGAAGGGAAAAAAATGTACTTTGTACAGTTGATACGCTTATGGGAGTTGCCACTGAGGAAAACCCCAACATCATATCATGGAACAGATCTGGATTGAAACATAAATTGGGGCATAAGGAATTTATTAAATATCTGGAAAATGTTGTCTTTATTAATATACAGGAAACCTATCTTAAAGGGTAGTTAACCTCGATGGCTTTAAGAGTTATTTTAAACAGGCCAAACAAAATAATAAATTTGGAAGGAGTTTGGGGGATTGTTAACACTATGTGGACTAAAACAAGGCTACACTACAGAAGAAATAGAATTTCAGAACGATAATATGTTTGAGGTGAAAGTCTGTAGCAACAACAAAATAACTATACTAATAAATGTGTATCTTCCCTCCTAGTAAACATAAAGAGAGGGCTAAACATTAATCCAGCTTGAACACTTTCTTGATAAGCATGTTCTTGATAATCCATCTAAGAAATATATAATCTTGGCTGATTTCAATGCTAGGTTGGACATTACTGTACCATCTCCCAGGATGTAATAGATGTGTTGTCTAATCTTAAAATAGGCAATATGGGCAGCTCTAGGCAGTTAATGGATGTAACATTTAATGATAAAGGTAGAGATTTATGCAAGATGTTTACTGATATAAATTTCACATTGATGAATGGCCAAACACAGCTATATAAAGGGGTAACACACACTTTATTAGGTGCTAGAGGAACCTCTGTCATAGACCTGGTTTGGATAAGTTTGAATTTGATTACTGATAGTCTAAATCTATTAGTGGCCAATAGAGTGGAGAGTGAACATCTGCCACTGGAGCTCAGAGTTCGCATGGGAATACCATTAAAGCAACCCAAGACAAACAGGACTCAAAATGTGTTTAAATATAGAAAGGGTATCAGATGGAATTTGATAAACAGCAAAAGATTTCTGGAGGTTGTGACAGAAAGAGGGATAATACAAAACATGGAAGACTTTCTGAATACAGGAGAAGAGCAAAACCAGATGGACAAATGCTACACTATTATAACACAATTAGTGAACCTAGCAGGAACTGAACCAAAATGTACAAAGGCAAGGGACCACAGCAGTTTAATTCTAGTTTTATAAAAGCAAAGCAAAGATTACATTGTCAATTTAGACTGACTAAGAAATACCCCAGTAAATAAAATAAAAAAATACTAAGTAAATTAAGAAAGACTACTAAGATAATCATCACCAGAAAGAGAAGTATAGATTGGAAAATTGGAAAGAAATAGAAGAAGCTGTATATAATAAAGACAATAAATAGTGGAAAATTGTGGCCAAAGGGTGCAACAAATATACGGATAGTACAGAAATGCATGTCAAACCTGGGACCTGGGTTCAACATTATAAAGAACTATTTTTCAGTCCCAAAGATCTAGATGAAAAGAACCCTGGAACAGAGGTCTGGATTCTACTAGAGAACAAAACAAGCATTAGGGAAATAGCAGCATCAATTCAAGCATTCAAGAGGCATAAAGCTCTGGAACTAGATGGTGCCCCTAAAGATGTCATTCTCAACTTAATAGACTATTGAATTCCCATCCTCCATAAGCTATTTGAATTCATTACCACCTCAGGTAGAATACCAGACTCTTGGTCTGAGGCAATCATTTTCCCATTATTCAAGAAAGGCAACAAACAGGATCCTGCATGCTATAGACCAATTAGCTTAATTGATACAAACCAAAACGTTTTACCAGAATCCTAGATAGCCGTATTTTAGATTGGATTCAGGACAATAACAAAATCAACAAAGCTCAGGCTGGTTTATGAATCAACTTTCTACACTGGGCCAATGCTGTGTTCTGTTTCACTTAATATACAAATACACAAAAGTCAAAGGACAAAAACTTTTTGCCTCTTTATCGACCTCAAGGCAGCCTTCAATAATATTAGTGGACATCTACTATGGGGTGTATTGGAAGGAATAGGTATGGATAGGGCATTATTGGGCATGTTGAGAGCACTCTACAAAACTCACAGATACAAGTGAGATATAATTCTAGTGGTGACAAACTCAAAAATTCCCAGGAAATAGAGGAGTCAGACAGTGTGTCTTGTCCCCATGTTGTTCAATCTTTTCCTAAACCAAACATTAACCAAGTTATACAATTCAGAATATCACATGCCAAAAATTGGAGAAAGACATTGCCTTATCTAACATTCACTGATGACATAGTTATTATGTCAGCTAGTCAGCTAGAGATAAAAAGAATGGTAGCTGACTTCCATCGAGAATGCACCAAAGCCTCCCTTAATATAAATGTGGAGAAAACAAAATTAATGATATTTGGAAAGAAATGACAGGAAAAGACATACATTGAAATTAGGGAATGCAAAGATAGAAAAGTAAATGAGTTTCGATACTTGGGGATAATCATGACTAATAATCTTACTTGGGATAAACATATCAAAGACATAGAGATAAAAAAATACCACCTTTATTCAACTTCATCCACAAACATGGAGGGAGCTCAGTTAAAAGTATTCTAAAAGTAATTAATGTCAAAATTAGATTGCAATTGCCATATGGTGCTGACATTTGGGGCACAAATTGTATCAAAAGGTGGAAAAGTATTGAACACATGTTATAAACATTTATTGGGATTACCACAGGCAGCTCCTCTTCTCTAGTGAGGGCAGAATTGGGACATCTCCCTTTGGTATGCTTGATTCAAGAAAGAGTTATTTTTGTATTGGTTGAAGGTCTATAATATGCAAGGAACAAGGTTGCCGTGGATATGCTTGGAAGAATAACTAAAATACAAAGAAAATAATTGTTTCCCCATGATCAGGGTGGTGGAAACATGGATGAAACTGTATGGTTTCCTACAGTGCATCCAAGATACACTGAGAAGACCATTTTGGGGAAATACAACAAACAGTAAAGAATAGAATAAGAGACAAATTTCAACAAAGAGAGTTGGAAAATTGCTCTAAATGTAAAGTTAGCAAGTGGATGGCCCAAAACAAACAAGAATTTAAACTAGAAAGGTATTTACAGATCATTAAACATCCAGCTCATAGGAACATATTTACAGATTACAGGTTCAAGTACTATAAAAGTGAACGCTTGAAACTTTTGATTAACATAAAAGAACTAAGCTCCAGTGGCTACAGTCATGTGGACTGAAAGATGGGGAATGATATTAAATATAGAAAAAAGCTGCGTGTTATATTTTGGGAGGAAAAATCCATGTTACAGCTACAGAATTTATAATAATAAAATGTAAGAAAAAACTACAGGAAAAGATCTAGGTGTTATGATAGATAACAAATTGGAGTTAAAAGAACATTGTACTACAATAGTAGCAAGAGCCAATAGAACACTTATGTCAATAAAAGAAATATTAAGAGTAAAACTCAGGAGGTACTCATGCCTCAATATCTATCCTATATTAGACTACAGTTTGACCAAGGCAGTCAACTGTGGAGCCCATATAATAAAAAGGACACACATAAAATCAAATCTGTCCAGCGTAGATTCACAAAACCATTAGACGTCAGGAAGACCTACTGTACAAAGAAAGATTACTAAACTTAGGACTATATAGTCTTAAACTCAGAAGGCAGTGGGGCAACTTACTATTCCATTATACTATTATGAATGATGATATATTGATGTCAGAATTGAATATAGAGTATAAGGTTGATCTACATACCGATCAGGGAACACCCATTACAAGTAAATCAAGGGCACTTTAGGACAAAAAAAACTACTTTTATACACAAAAGGCAGCAAATCTATGGAACAGATTACTGGAATCTATTATTTTAAGCACAAATAAAGAAACTTTCAAAAAGTACTTGGATAAAAATATTGTGGAAGGGGAACTATGAACTTTAAACTATGTCCTAAAAGGAGCTATCCTTGGGCCTTGGCACTTCTGCTCCTCAAACTCAAAGTGAACTCAAAGGAAGGGTGAGGACTATATTGTTCACCTATTTACTAGTTGCCCACTAAATAATAAACATAGGGAATGATTATTAAAGGATATATTGAACCCACTCAATCAGGATCCACATAAATGACGGAGCAACTTCTAAATTGTAAAACCCCAAAATACTTGAAAACTTGTGTGTTCTTAAAAATCATAGATATTCAAAAATTGTATTTAGAAGATAGAGACCATGGAAACTACTGGGAATCAATTAAATAATATCTATGAAATATCAAAGAATAGGAGAATGCACTATAACTGCACTTTAAAGTCCAGATGTGGGTGCTTTGAAATAAAGAACAAATGTTAAATACTTGTATGAAATGAATCCACTGAGCCAGAAGATATTAGGAATTAAAAGGAGAACATAATAAAATAAAGTGTCAACACAAAGAGATAATGCCGATTGATAATAGTTTCATAATGCACGTTTAAACTCAGATTGTGCAATGATTTAATGCTAAATGTAGAATTGTCTTTTATGATGCATTTGTATAATGTGTAATTGTGATGGCATAACTTGTCAAACAATAAAGAACTACTACTACTACTACTACCCATAATATAATTATTAGGAAACAATATAGTTTTAATACTTTCATAATATGTGGATAAAGTATTCAATCAAACACTTTCTCAGTGTCGAGGTAGAAAGTATTCCACAGGGTATTTTAGATTTATTACAGTAGCAACCTGCATAATATGAAATAATTTTCTGACATTGTTCAACATCCTGCCTTTCATAAAACCTATCTGTTGGAGGGAGTTTAAGAGAGAAATAACTGTTTTCATCTAATCTAGAAAAACTGCTATGTTGCCAGGGTGGGGGTGGGAGAAAGACACACCTCTACCTGGGCAACTTAATTCCCAAAGGAAAAGCAGATAGGTTTTACTTTGACATAAATATTAAGAACAGTCTGAATCATGAGGCCTTGCTTGACTCAGAGGAAGAAGTAACCCTGGTGTCTAAGAGTCTCTTTGATAAGCTGAATAATGCCTTAGGTAATCCAAAGAGGCTTACAACCCTTCCGATGGCTTACAGATTGTAGGTTATGGAGAGGAAGCATAGAAGACCTTGGGTAAAGTTTGGCTAAAATTGAGATTTGGTAAATGGCAATGAAACATCCAGTGTATGTTATCTTGAGAAAGATACTGTAATGATTAAACTGCATTTTGTACATTCTGATGTACTTCATGTATTTATTTTGGATAATGCTGAAAAGTTGGTTTAATGTAGAAGTAGAGCTCATGTGGTTTGTTTGTCAAAGATGTGGTGAAACCTGAGGTTAATGCAGGAGGCCTTACTTTCTTCACAAAGGAAGTGAATCCAGTTATCCCAGAGATCCATCCTGCATTTGACACAAGGACATTAGATTCTAAGTACCCGGACTCCTCTGAGGATGGTGGAAAAGAAACACCATTGAATCACTGATCCTTTCTCTGTAACATACTGTAAGGTCAGAGGAAGTGAATTGAAGGTGACCATCAAAGCAGAGAATCTGCAGACCGCTAATTATATGTTATGCTTAGGCTATGAGCACTGTTTAATCAGTGAACTGTTTTACAAAGTGTTAAAGAGGCAGAGGCCTATTTCAACATATGTAAAGAAACAAGAGTGGTTACAAAATTTTCCAAATCACAAAGGAATCTTGAAAAGTATAAGCACTTGTGCCTTGAACCTCAGATAGGGAAATGAGTATACAACATCCTGTATGTAATGCAAGGTTTGAAATCTCCCATATGTCTTGGGTTAGACATACTTGTACTACTGGATGTATGTATATAAGCCTAGCCAATGAAATTCTGTGGTCACAAAAACAAGTGGAGACCCTTTGCCAATAAAAGTGACACCACAGGCCTTGAGGTCTGGACAAGCTAGTCCTCAAGTGTGCCACGTGATGAGCGAGTTCACTACAATTTCAGATAATGCATGGCACAGCGTGTGGTAATAAACTTCAGATGAGGCAAATTTACAGGTTCAAAACACACCTTAGTGTGATATTTATTTTTCAAACGTTTAAAAATAATAAATGAAAATAAAAAATTGTAAAGAAAATCATTACTTAACATCAGTAGTTTCTCCCATAATACAGTCCTGGATCTTAGAGCTCCCAAGGTCTTCTCATCTGCATTCAACAGCTTGTCTACAGTTGCAGTAGAACCTCCTCTCTCTCTCTCTCTCTCTCTCTCTCAGGGCTGAGCCCCACTGGGCTGAACTGAAGTGAACTCAGTGAAGAGGTATTTATATATTTTGGTAGGGTCACCTGACTGAGCCCTTGCATGTCTGGACATGTTTAAAACCAAGGGAAAGGGATTGTGTCAGGGATTTCCTGGTTCAGTTAAAGGTACAGTGTACAGTATATATCCACAGATACTGACTTTCTATATCTCTGACCCACAGTGACTACGCCTTCATACATAGAACCTTATACAGTAACAGGTTTGTAGTGTGAATTTATGAGAATACCTTAAGATTTCTTATAACTGTATTAATCATGACATTATTGTTGTTATGTATGGCTTCTGAGTCCTTTTTCTTTAAAAGGTTTTATGAATTGTATTCATTCCTGCTATCTCAAATAGCCTTCATGCTTTTTGTACACAAAATGCACTTATGCATCTTTACACAACACCTCTCCAGGTGTTTGGCACCATTCCAGGAACTGGATGGATGGAAATGGAAAAGAATGAAAGAGATAACTAGTAGGAAGTTTAGTAGGGACAGTAAAGAGCTGTGCTAGGTGGCCAACCTAGGGTGCGGGGTGGGGAGAAGAAGATCAAAGAGAAAAGTGTTAACTGTTGCACAACAGAAGTGTTGGTAAGCTAGGAAATAAGGAGATAGAAAAGTGGTCCATCAGTCACAGCTGAGGGTGTAGCCTAACTCTGCCACACACCTCCCTCCCTAAGAAAAAACAGTTTTCAAATTTATACTGTTTTTCAAGATTCCTCTCAGTCATAAATATTCTACCACAAACAGTACAGTAGAATGGAGATTGGTTGAAACTTTCTCTCACCCACTATGAGAGCTGCACCCCAGGGTCCCTGAATCATAAACAAATGAAGGGTGACAAAATGTCACTATATAGACATCCTTCTTAAATACATACCCTGGGTTTAATTCATGCAGATACTGCCTAGTATCCTAAGACTAAACATAACAGTTTTCACATTCTGTTTCATAACTCCTCATTTATTGCTTCATGACGGACAGGAAATCAGCATTCTTGTGTAAGGTTCCAGACCTATGTTGCAACACAAAACTATATGGCTGAAGGGTCAAATACCACCTCATTATTCTATCATTCTTATCCTTCATTTGATAGATACAACATAAAGGATTATGATCAATAACTAAAGTGAATTTGGCTCCCCACAAAAATGTTAAGGCTTCTATTGCCCATTTAGCTGTCAGAGCCTCCTTCTCTACAGTGGAGTACTTTTGCTCCCTTTCATATAGCTTTCTTGTAATCATTTCATTTATCCATTTCCCTTTTGACCCTTATTTGTAACATACCAGGAGTTTCCTTTCAACCCTTATACCTTTCTGGTACCCTTAACTGACTGTATTCAGCACTAGCCTTAAAAGCTATATCAATTTTAAACATTACATGTTTCATATATTTCATCTCATACTACCCAGATCCCCAAGACCAATCTACCCCAGTCACTACTGTAAATACTGTTAATAGTTTTAGTTGTAACTGAACAGGAAAGGGTCCCTTCAGCCTCAATGGCTTCTTCTTTCTTGCTTGAAGGTTTGCACCCTAATACAGTATCCCTAGCAACAGTCTCACCTGGGGTCTCATATTTCTGGTCACCATCCTGCACCAAGTAACAGCCCAGGAAAATGGGCAACAGGATCTAAAAGTGGCTGGCAACAAAGGTTCCATCAGGGGTTCTCCTGTTCTAGAACCCATGGATCCTGGTCCTCTGCCTCTGCCACAAAATCCTCCAGTTGGGAACCCTCCATCAGCACCTGGCAGTGGTGCTCCACCTCTCTCGCACTGGCCCACCTTCTCATTCCATCGAACTCCAATCTGGTTAGTAATTCCCCTTGGTCATCCTTACCTGGGCTCTGTATGCACACTGGGAAGCCCCTCCTCCTCCAGAAACTTTTCCTCCACTGGATCCTGTAGGTATGCCATCCTGCTCTTTGCCCTGATGTCTGGATACCAGGACTGGTATCTGGGTACTGGTCTCCTCTCGTTTCTCTGGACAACCAATACTATCCCACTTCTGATATCAAGTTTTGACAGCATGTGGTAATAAACTTCAGATGACGCAAATTTACAGGTTTAAAAGTGTGATATTTATTTTTCAAAAGTTCAAAAATAATAAATGAAAACAAAACAATTGCAAAGAAAATCACTACTTAACATCAGTAGTTTCTCCCATAATACAGTCCTGGACCTTAGAGTTCCCAAGACCCTTCTCATCTGCATTCAACAGCTTGTCTACAGTAGCAGTAGAACCTCTCCTCTCTCTCTCTCTCTCTCTCTCTCTGTCAGGATGAGCCCCACTGGGCTGAACTGAAGTGAACTCAGTGAAAAGGTATTTATATCTTTTGGTAGGGTCACCTGACTGAGCCCTTACATGTCTGGACATGTTTCAAACCAAGGGGAGGGAATTTTGTCAGGGATTTCTTGGTTCAGTTAAAGGTACAGTATATATCCACAGATATTGACTGTCTGTATATCTGAGCCACAGTGACTAAGCTCTTTTATACATAGAACCTTATACAGTAACAGGTTGTGTGTGACTTTATGAAAATACCTTAAGGATTTCTTATAACTGTATTAATCATGACATTATTATTGTTTTATATGGCTTCTGAGTCCTTTTTTCTTTAAAAGATTTTATTAATTGTATTTATTCTTGCTACCTCAAATAGCCATCATGCTTTTTCATACACAAAATGCACTTATGCACTTTACACAACACTTCTCTGGTGCTTGGCACCATTCCAGGGACTGGATGGATGGAAATGGAAAAAGAATGAAAGGAGAGAACTAGTAGGAAGTTTAGTAGGATAGTAAAGAGCTACGCTAGGTGGCCAACCTAGGTGGGGGGAAGAAGAAAAGCAATGAGAAAAGTGGTAACTGTTGCACAACAGAAGCTTTAGTAAGCTAGGAAATAAGGAGATAGAAAAGTGGTCCATCAGTCACAGCTGAGGGTATAGCCTAACTCTGCCACAATGTAAAGGAATTTTCTGTTAGGGTTAATGTAAAGGAAGGCCAAGAAATGCCTGGCAAAACTGCATTGTGTGTGTGCCTAACCTTCAGTAGTGAAATGGATTTAAAGATCCATTCCACATCTTGCATGGATATTACTAGAGTAATGCATGTTTTAGTACATGATCCAAAAGCAGATCCTGTCACTTTAAAATCTACAGTGCTTGCTACAGTAATGTTCAACGGTGATGAGTTTTACCACTTGTGTGGCACTGTGCCACTTGTTATAGCTCGGTACTGTGATAATTCAGTGCTGTATATTTACCATCAAAATGCACTTCCCCAATCCACCTGGTGGTGACTATAGCACATCTGAGCCTGATTTAAGCTCTGAAGTGCCCAATGTTTTCTTTTCCCAGTGTGTCTCACAGGTACACCAGCAGGTGGTGGTGGATTTTATATATTGCAATTATTCAAACGTGACCCCATTTTCTTTTTGTACACTTGTAAGCAGCTAGATTTGAATAGGCAGTTATTAGAATACTGGAGTTGATTAGTAATTTTTAACAGTTTAAATCAGAGTCTGATTCGGGTGATTGTGATTTTTTTACTTCTATCTCTTTGTAGCTACAACGTCAGGTGACATTTATCTAATTTTTGAGTTCCCACTTCGTTCAAACTTTGGTTTCATAAGATTTTCTGAGTCACAGGAAACCCTTTGCAAAGCACAGCACACTTTCTAATCACTGATCCCATTAGACAGGATTTTCTGAGTCCCCTCATACCATCTGCAATGTACACTTTCTGAATGGGCACTATTCCCATTCACAAAAATCTCTGAATATTGCAGCGTACATGTGAACTTCCTCGGTATGGTAAAACAGGTAACTGACAATCCTGTTACAACTGAAGTTTCTAAATCAGATGTACAATATAATACATAGCTACTGGCTGCTACTAAAGTGAACAGCAATCAGAGCCCTGTCTCTTATAATGTGAACAAATACATGTATCTGTCAAGTAAGAGAGATCAGTTGTTATTGAAGTCTCTGGACACATACAGTATAGTACAGTATGTGTATACAGATGAACATAATAAGAAATAATAAGAAATGAAGAGTTAACACACTAAATAAATGCTGCTATGACTTTCAGAAATCCACTTCCAAAAGCCTGAAACAAAGAACAAAGCATTCCCAAAATGGGACGACTTCTAACTTAATAAAAAGGTAACTAAAGATTGTCTCACATGAATATTTTATGCAACAGTGTTCTTATGGTAGGACTTATAGGTTGCTTAAGTCAAAAGTGCTGTACACGGATTTTTGTGTTTACTGGATTTGATAATCGGTAGTCTCATTGAGAAATAGTGTCTAAACATTTATGATAAGAGTATAAACACAAGTAATGTAAGACTTTATTGTTTAAAAAACACAAAAGCAATATACTGTAACACAGAATGAATATTTGAATCTTTGCACTGAAACGCACATTAAAGAAAAAATGAAATCTCTTGAAGAAAAAACTCACTCCACCATGTATGGTGTGATGATTTTGTTGGGTATGAATTGATGACATCAATCAGCATTTGATAATTCATACTATTTTTATGTAAAAAATTATGCATGCAGTGCTGTAGGTACTGCACATGTGTTACAGCACCGCACTCAGGATAAGTCTGCTGTCACCTTCTTGTAGCTGTTAGGTGTTCTTGGATGTACTGTAACATCTTTTTCTGCCTCAGAACCTCTCTGCCAATGCTACAGTATACAGTTCATCACAACTGTCACACATTGAAGAGATATGTTGCCCTCAGCATTCCTGTCATACCCCATAATTGACACACATTAGTAGGGTCATCTATATTTTTAATTGCTCTTGGTAAATATTTTGTTTTGCCATCAGTGCAGGTTGACAATGCACGTCAGTAATTTCCACTAATGTTTGAAAGGGTTCCGATGTATTTTCTTATTGCATTATATTGGGACTGAGTTGTAGAGTACACAATACATGCACTACATGCATGGATCACAAAAACAAGGAAATAAATGACTAAGTAAGCAAAACACATTACCTGTTCTTGAATATTTACATAAGAAATTACATAAAATATTAATATTGCTAGCCCCAGCATCAGCCATCACAATCAAGGAGGCTGAGGGTCATGATTTGCTCACAGATTGACTTTCTTTTTACTTAATCAGTTATGCACAATCCCACTATACATAAGTACTTACCCTTATAGCCTCCTATTGCATGTGTTCACATATAGTGAGATTATGAAATGCATAGAACTGCATATATATTGTGACTGCAAATGCAGAATTGATTTAGTAAAATACAAATGCATAATTGATTTAATAACAGAAGAAAAATCTGACCATGAGCATAGCGTGACCCTTAACCTCCTTGATTGTGATGGCTGATGCTGGCTATAGTAATATTTTGTGATACTAATTTATGTGAAGGTTACAACTGCAAACTGTGGTAATGATAAAAAGGACAGAAAAATTATCTAATGATTTACTCTAGGGACCTCCAATCAGCTTTAGAAACTAGAATGCATACATTAATAAAAACAACATTCAATGTGTTACTTTTTCAACAGGTCAGGAATGACTAAGTTCAAGCAAAGGATTAAATGTTTCCTTCTTTCCATATTACAGATAAAGAGGGTTTCTAATGATGGATAGCTGTAGGAGCGGGGAGGGTGGGGTGTAATCAGACAGCTAATTGCCAGATCATTTTGTAGGATGCAAGGTTAGCCATGACCTGAAAACCTCTTTATCTATTGTTTGAAAATGTAATGTGTTGAATGCCATTTTATTACTAAACATGGTCATTCTTCCTTTTTTCTTATTATATGCTATGTTACCAAAAATAGAATTTTACTTTCAATTTGCTTAATCACACTAAGGATCTGAAGCATCTGTTTCAGTTAAAGACATTATTGATGTCCGAGATCTCTCAAGAGTCCCAATAAACCTATTCTAGTTCTGTAATTACGTTCTTGAAATCCATACACTCAGCTTTGCTGTATACTGCACTTGCTAAAATTTGTTAAGATGTGACATGAAGCAAGATAGCACATCTCAAAGAGCAAACAGCAAGCTGCTAAACTGACTATAATAGTCTGGTAGAAAATCAGCAATGATTTCCTATGTCTGTAGTATCTGATGATGTTAATCATACATTTATGTGAAACATATAAGGAATGTTCATTATAAATCTCAAACAATCAAATATACAGAAAAAACTTTATGTACAGAACTGATACACAGTGTTTTGATGCTTATGGTAGGACTTATAGGTTGCTTAAGTCAAAAGTGCTGTACAAGGATTTTGTGTTTACTGGATTTGATAATCGGGTAGTCTCATTGAGAAATAGTGTCTATTTTTTCAGTAGTGACTGAAAGTAAACTGGGTAAAATGTAAACATTGTGACCAAGCAGCAGACCAAATGTCTCTGTGCTTCAAGCTTAACAGCTCTAAGCCAGGAGGTTATGAACCCAGAAAATAGATGAAAGATCAATTGTACCTAAATGTTATGTTTTTAAACATGTCCAAGTCATATGTGATGTGCTCTTTAATTAATTTATTGAAATGTAAAGAACACTCAGTGCATCCATGAACACTAACTGGCTACAAGACAGGCATTGGAATCAATGAGATTTTGAAACACACATTTTGGTATCTGCTTATTTGTCCTGCCTTCCATTAAAAATGCATGTGTTCAAGCAAAATTGGTTAAAAATTACAAATAAAAAGATAATTTTATTTAGCCCCCCATCTTTGAAGTGCAACTCAATTTCCTTCTTGCTTTATTGTTGCTCATTTGCAACAACTGTTAATGAATCAAGATGGTTACAATGCTGTACATTTACTGCATAACGGTAGATGTGATGCTGTATGAATCCACATGAATCAAATTGAGCTCTATTTGGCAGTGATGGTAATGTTGTGCAGTATGCTCTATTATAAGACTCTCTCTGGTCCTGGTCTTATACTGACAGAACTCATTGCCAAATATTGAGTTCAACTGGATTCATACAGATGTCACAGCTATACAATAAATGCACTGTAGCCAGCTGACTGGTTCACAGTTGTTGTAAATGATAAACAATAAATGCAAAAAGCACAGTGACTTGCAGTTGTTACTTTTATGAATCTATTCACCATCTACAGTAATTATATTCCATATAATGTATATTACTGTATATATAATGTATATGTATCCAGAATGCCATTCCACTTCCTCTGCCTGCCAGCCCATTCCCCACTTCTTTAAAAAGCAGCAGCTTGCCCAGCTGGACTGGTAATACTGTAAGTTATAGCTTCCAACTAAACAAAGTGGCCACTCAGAAACACACACACCAGAACTTCAAATGAAAGAGCAGTTGTCTTCTGCCTTTCAAGTGCTTCACCCTAAATTAGCACATGAATGTGTTAAGTGCTGCAGTCCCACACTGTCTCCAAAAACAATAGAACCCCAGCCCTCACACTTTACACCTTGTTCCTCTAGCAGGTGAGTTTTCCTTAGTTTTTTTTTTTGGTAATCCAGAAAGTATACAAGACCTATTAGCTTTTATAAAATGTCAGCTGTGAATTAGTGTCCAGCTGTGGCTAAATGTGCAGCCTGGTATGCTTCTTTCCCAGATTTCAGAGGTGAGAAGATCAGTTCCACCTGCATAACTTTAGGTGACTTTAATCTGAAATGGTCCAGAAAAATGCACCAGTGTGCAACAGCTGAGTGATATTCTCATGTGACAAAATTAAAATTATAAAACTAATAATCCTACTGTCCTTCATTGGCTTCTTAACAAATATAATTGACCATATCGCCTCTTGCAAGCTAATAACTGATGCTATCAGTGACTGCCAGCCAATTTTCTGTTGTTTAGTAAACTAACGTTAGTTCCAGAAATTAATTAAGCATTAGACTTTTTAATTAATTAGTTTAATAAGATGGTTAACATGCACACCCAGTTACTCAGAGAAGAATTACTGGTAGGAGTCTTGCTGGTTCAAGATAAAACTATTTAAACTTATAAAAGTCTGAGATGAAACAGTTATTCATCCCAGAATTTATATCGATTGTACTGTATGTGCATTAGTGTAAGAAAAACTTATTCTAGCAGCATTTTAATGTACCCTAGTGACATCAGTAACTAATGTATGATAGCCTTTTCTGATTTATTAAAACTCTGAAATCTGCCATTTAATTATACAATTTAAGAGATTATTATGAATTAAGAACTTAGTGCTACTATTTTTGTCTTTTAAATTTATCTTTTGTATACATTAATAATAATAATAATAATAATTAATTTGTAGGCAGGGGAAACAGTGTGACAAGGCAGCAGGTAAAGCAAATAGGATGCTGGGATGCATAGGCAGAGCATCACCAGTAGGAAAAGGAGGTCATAATTCCACTATACAAGACACTAGTGAGGCCCCACCTGGAGTACACTGTACAGTTCTGAGACCTTACCTACGTAAGGACGAGACAGGGTAGAGAAGGTTCAGAGGAGGGCAACAAAGATGGTGCATGGATTGCATCACAAGTCCTATGAGGACAGGTTGAAGGAACTGAACATGTACTCCCTGGAGGAGAGGAGGGAGAGAGGGGATATGATAGAGATATATAAGTATCTTACAGGGAGGAACAGGGTGCAGGAATACACTATTTTTAAGCAAAAAGATGTTCCAGGACTAGAGGGCATGGGATGAAGTTGAGGAGGATAATTCAGAGGAAATGTGAGGAAGAATTTCTTCACAGAACGGGTGGTGGACAAGTGGAACACCCTGCCAGAGGAAGTGGTGGGGCTGAAACAATCACGGGATTTAAGAATGCATGGGATAGACATAAAGGAATTCTGGAGGTCAGGGTAGGCAACAGACTTCTTAGAAAACATAAACTGAACTTACAAGCCTCAAATGGGCAGACTGGTGGGCCATAGGCCCTTATCTGCCGACACTGTCTATGTATCTATGTATCTATGTCCCTATACTTTTTAGATACTGTCTTTTGATTAGGGCAGTACAAAATGATGTCAACACAAAGGAGTTGTGCCTTTGAAAAAGCACATACTTGCATGAAAATATGTGAGGCATTAGATCTCCTGTGGAAGCTAATTTTAAAATTCGACAGGGCAATGTTTTTGCAGCATATTAGACTGTTTAGTGTGCAAGTGCACACTTCTGTATTTGTGAGCTGTTGCTTTTAACAATGTGTTACTTTGTTTGTAACAATGTAGCAGTGCACTAAAGTGCCCGAGCTATTCTGTATCTATTTCCTAAAAGTAGCTACATAATTACATTGAGGGTTGTGAGCTGATGGAAGAAGGCTGGGGTTTATAGAGTCTGTAATCACTTCACACTAAATGAGGACTTTGTTAAGCTGAATGCTTAAGCACCATTTTCTTTTATTATGGTGGGAAGCTGGCTGGCTGGTATTCACTATAAACCTCCCTTCCCTCAGCTTCTCTTTACTCAAAGGAATTTGCAAAAAAGGCTAATGAGCCTAGTATGCTTGCCTCTGTCAGGACTAGCTGAAATAATGCTGACTATTCTGAGTGGCCTCATTGTCTTGGTAGTCTGTAGTATGAAGTTTATGGAGGGAATCGTATGGTTTATATGCAGTTCTCCATAATTCTGTTCTCTAGCACCTTAATTTCTAGGGGTTCTTATTGTACTGCTTGCAAAATAAGATGTAGTTTATAAGAGCTGCTGTGTATAGTAAGTGCACTTTTGAGCACTTATAACGTAGTTGTCCACTATGCTTATATAAAACAATACAGTGTTCGTAAACTCCAACACACAGCACTTGTTTTCCCAAAGAATTCACCCATAAACAGCACATAATTTACAGAAGCTGTTGCCTGACAATGATGCATAAAGCCACTGTTTAATATGCTTGACATTGTTACTGTTACTGTAAGTAAAATTGCACTTCCAGGAACTAAAACACAGCTTCATATGTTTTGGTAGCACATATCAAATGTCCATTGAGATAAATCACTTTGCACACCTAGCTTTCTGTTACTTCTTCACAGTAGTATTGTGTAGATGCCAGTTTTTAATTTCATTATCTGCTTTCAACACTGAAAATGAGGAACTACTCATCCCAGTTGCAGAGAGAAAGGGAGCAGGCTTTTTCTTGCATTCTCTGGCAACCCAGTAATGTCCCCTATGCACTGGTGCTTGTATTAATGGAAAAGCACAGGCTCACCAGGTAGGTCAAGTGGTTTCATGTCAAACAGTATTAAAGTGCACTGTACAGTATATCGGGAATCAAACCCAGGTCTGACTACATGATGTACAGTACAAAACACATTCTCAGCTCATTAATCTAACCGATATGCTATGCTTCAAACCATTATTTATTTAGAGTAGTAACACAGTGTTCAATGCAAAAAAGTTTAGGCTTTCAACTCCGATCTTCATGGCATCTCTAAACTAGAAACTTTGTCACCTACAGTACATCATGGCATCAGCACTTGGAGTGGGTAGTTTGAGACGCTCAAATCGAATATGCTATTTCTCATTTTATCTGTACCTGTCAGTGTATCTAAAATGCCAGATTAACATTGTGAATTAGATGGATACATCACTTGACCTTGGTTTGATTCCACTCACACTCTGATGGGAAGTTTTTTTAACTCACTAATACTGTTCTGCTTGAATCTTGCCTCTTTACCTCCTGCCCAGCTGTCAGCAACAGATTTGTTAATTAATCTTTTTTGTTCTGCCCTCACTCATTCTAACTTAAAAAAACTAGCATTACTATATTCATTGAACAGTAAGAAGATCATGCTGATTAATTAATACAGAAGAAAGACCTCACTTGCCCAGGGATGGAAAAAGGAGAAATCACTAACAAGCAAGTGGCAGAACAATTTATGAGTTTACTGATTTATTCCATAGAGTGTGGAGCTGGTGGTAGCACTTATGGTGCATTCTTATTTATGGGAGGGCAAAAGTTTGATGCTTAAAAAACAAACACCCTGCAATTAGAAGGAGAGTGGAATACAGTTAGAAATAAAGTGAACAACTCTATAGTGCCCAGAGATTTTGGTTATTATATTTTGGGAGTAAAATGTTATTTCTTCTTTAGGTGTATCTGTGACCTATACAAAGATAATATAAGGGCACTGAGATATGTATGCTGCAAGGCACTGTTCACTTGAAGTACACAGGAGTGTTCAAATAGCGTGACATGTGTAACACTAAAACAGAAAGCACACTTAATGCTCTGACTCTGCACAAACAAAATTATTCACACCATTAGTGGCTGCAGTACATGGGAACTTCAGAGTGCATTATCCGAAACTCCAATATGGATCACACAGGCACTGGAGTTTCAGACAATGGGTTTGATTTCCACAACATCCCAGTGCCCATGTAATATCTTTTACATGTCACAGATATACAGTACCAAAGAAAAAAAAATTACTCCTAAAATACTGTATAACAATCTGAATCTCTGGTACAGACAACAATGCACTGCTTTCTTTTGTTAGTTTCTCCTTCACTGCCGAAACCAAATAAAGGACAGTGGCTTTCACAGATAACCACGATGGGACAATCCATGGATCAGTGGAGATCTGCTTTTAAATAAAGACAAATTATTTCTACTGCTACAGTATTTCTTCATAAAAGCCTCCCACAGAGTTGCAGTGTTCCAAACTGCAGAGCACTACTCCAACCCAACAGGAATGACTGATGAGACAAAACAGAGGCACTAGACAGTATGACCATGAGTTAAAAACTTGACCTCCTAATAATTTGTAAAACAGCAGTTCACAAAACTGAAACTGTGGTGAGAGCTGTTTACTCATGCTTCATGGAGCAAATACTATAGATCCGTTAGTCTATCAGACCACTTCACTTATTTAAAAAGCACCACACTTTTAATTTTAATTTCTTCTTCCTGTTCCTTCTTCCTATTATTACATTTTTAACAGTAGACCAAAGGTCCATAATAGCAACATTGAGAGCTCTCACAATGCAACATATTTCAGTAATACATTACCAGGTTGGTTAAAAGATGCATGAGTAAATTAGTAAAAATAAGTATTTCTCACGTAATAAACAACTCAAGGTCTAACCCTGCATTGATTGAGACTGGGGGGGACTCTACACTATGGAAACAAATATTTTAATAGTGGGTGGGTGATCAGGGACAAGGGTGGGACACTACACTGCAAAAAAATGATTTTAAATATCTGGTGGGTGATCAGAGACAGGAGTACTACACTACGAAAAAAATATTTTAAATATCTGGTGGGCAATTGGGGACCAGGGATGGGATGCTACATTACAAAAAATTATTTTATTAATATCGGAGGGTGATTGGAAACCAGGGTGGGACAATAACTATGGAAAACTTATTTTTAACATGGAGTGGATGATAAGAATTGGGTGGAACACCACAGAGTTGCAGTGTTCCAAACTGCAGAGCACTACTCCAGCCCAACAGGAATGACTGAGACAAAGCAAACGCACCAGACAGTATGATCCCAAGTTAAAAACTTGACCTCCTAACAATGTAAAACAGCAGCTCGAAAACTGAAACTGTGAGAACTGTTGCTCATGCTTCATTGGGGCAAATACTGTAGATCCCTTAGTCTACCAGATTACTTTACTTATTTAAAAAGCACCACACTTTTATTTTTATTTCTTCTTCCTATTCCTTCTTCCTATTATTACATTTTTAACAGTAGACAAAAGGTCCGTAATAGCAACACCAAAAGCTCTCATATTGCAACACATTTCAGTAATACATTACCAGGTTGGTTAAAAAGATGCAGGAGTAAATAAGTAAAAATAAATATTCCCTCATGTAATAAACAACTCAAGGTCTAACCCTGCATTGATCAGGATTGAGGATGGGACTCTACACTATGGAAACAAATATATTTACTATTGGGTGGGTGATCAGGGACAAAGGTGAGACACTACACTACAAATCAATTATTTAAAGTATCTGGTGGGTGATCAGAGACAGGCGTGGGACACTACATACGGAAAAATGATTTAAAATATCTGGTGTGATTGGGACCAGGGTGGGATGCTACTCTACAAAAACAAATATTTTTTAATATTGGGAGGGTGATCGAAACCAGGGTGAAACAATAACTATGAAAACTTATTTTAATATGGAGTGGATGATAAGAATTTGGGTGGGACACTAGGCAAACATTATTTTTATATCAAGTGGGTGATTGGGGACTGGCGTTGGCAACACGTATGGAAAACTTACTGTAGTTTTACTAATGGGTTGGTGATTGGGGACTGATATGGGGACACTGCAGATGAGGGAGACATCTGCTGGCATAGCTTAATTCAGCAATCCAATTTAAAAAAGAAACAGCGCCACTTGGCACATTTCACCACTCAAAAAGCTAATTTCTTCAGATTAAAGCATCCCCAATAGGTACTGCATACTGCACTAATGACAACTGCCTACTCCTGATGAATGACGTTACCGCTACTAACCCTGCTGTTTTCTAACGAGGTCAACTTTTCTGTAGTCAGCACTCTAATTGTGGGTTAGAAACAGTGGTAGGGAGGGGGTTTATGATTCAGGATTTAGTTGTTTCAGTCATTGGGAGGACTACCAGAAAATATTACTTAGAAAAAAAATGAAATGAAAGAGTTTCAAAGAAGTATATGTAGTTGATGTTGAAAACCTGAGATGATTAAAAATAAAGCAAATTTAGGTGAAAACTTACCTTTCTCCTGATTTTAAGGAACAAGTAAAACAAGCATGTACTTGTAAAACTAAATAAGAAAAGGAAAGTAACTTGTTTGTAAATGTTCCTTCAACTGAAAGACATGTTTTCAAAGATGCCCATAATTCTGGAGTAACTAACTGACAGCATGTTATCAGGGTACCCACAAACCCTAGTGAAGGTCCAGTTCATGTACACTCACAGAACATCAAAAGCTTCTTTAAAACACATACAAGAAATGTTAAATAAGCCTAATTTTGATTATGATTTTGAGTTAAAGAAAATATATACAAGAAATAGTGAAGAATTTGATTTTAATTTAGTGAAAGTACAATAAGATAACAAAACAGTAGGCAGATGTTATAACTTCATTAAGGATCCCAGTGTAACTATGATTACTGAAAGTGACCTACAAATGGACCATGAACTAAAATCTGTGTACTACCAAAAGATAAATTTCAGTCAAGAAATGATATCCTGGTAAAACTGGTAAAAAGTCCCAAAGGCCCAAAATGAGTAGTACCTTCAGCACATAGGGGAACAGAACTTATGAAGTGTTAAGAAAATAGTCTATGGTCTTACAGGCACAGTTATAATAAAGATTGAAAACTACAAGATTATGTAAGAGTAAAGATAATGAACAGCAGCCACACTGAAAAGTTTAATTGTAATGATGATGTTTATAAATGATGAACAAAGAGTTACTTGCTGTAAATGAAAAATGACTGAAATAATGTGAAAGTAAAATGTTAATGCAGTTAAAGGAAAAGTGTACATAGCTGGAATCATGTTTAATCATATAGTACTGTACATATTTCTATGCATAAATGTACATCTCTGATGATGTCATAGCTGATAATGTCATGTGCTGATGATGTCATAAGTTACCACATGGTGATGCAACTTTATGTGCTATGATTCATTTTCCTGTGATGCTTAAACTATATACCCATATAGTTGGATTACAGTTTTGGAATTAGGAAATGTATTATTTCAGAATACATTTTAATTCAAAAGAGGGGAAATGTGGAACAAATCCTAGATTATAAAAATATGTTATTAAAATTCTGTTATTTTACATTATTCTAATTATTATTTTATATTCTTTATCAATGCCTAATCATTAATTGAAGTAATTAGGGTATAATACAAGACAACAGGTTTAAACTCCTGTCCATATGAGCTCTCTGAGCAAGAAGGAAAATTGCAAAAGAAAAAAAATAATTCTTCCAAGTTTAAAATCCTGACTAGATGGAATATTGGAAAAACTGGTCTTTGCAGTTTAAAGTCTCACTTTTGATCCAGTGAGGAGATGTGCTTTTAAGACTAAGAAGAGCTAACAGTGCTTATTACCTGATAAGGTTGCCTAGCAACCACATACCATACACATCAGGAACTGAAAGTGAGAAGCATCTCTTAGGGTTGCTAGAGATTTAAAGCCAATGTGTTTTTACTATGGGAAAAAAATGTTTGTTACTAGAGAATGTAACATGCTGCGGCATGAAATTACATCAGTGGATAAAGAACATTTCAACCTATCAAATGGCTCAAGGGCATTGGCAGGCGTATGCAGTGTATGCTTATGCATACAAAACATTCTAACCAGGGGACGATTTTGTCTTCCTTGATGAGTTGAAATTTTGTTTTATATTTTTGTTACTTCTTTTCTTGCTGTCCAGACCTACCTGCTGTTTCCGGTGCTGGAATGCTGGCGGGGGCAACCACAGGAAGAAAATAAAATTTAAAATCAGCTGATTGGCTATGGAGCAGGCCTCAGCCAGCAATCATTTTCCTATTGGTCCTGATGTGGGTGGATCCATGGGTTTTTAAACCAGGTTTTAGATAGTGTTTTTTGTTGTGCTTCTCTGCAGTCGCAGTAGACATATTGTTGGCCCCAACATAGAGAAGTGAAAACTTTACAAAGCATCCAAGGAGGACAAACTATCAAATCCAATGACAAGACAACCATGGATGTTCATAGAATATTAAAGTCATAAACCTTGAAGGCCATAATGACTTGACCATATACCTATATCCTTCATACCCTACTCTATCCTGTGTCAACATGTGCTTGTCCAAAAGTATTTTAAATTGGTCCATACTACTGCTTTGTATAACTTCTACTGGGAGGTTGTGCCATTCATCCATCACTCTTTGATTGAACCATTGCTTTCCTTTATTTCTCCTGTATTGTTGTCCTCTTAGTCTCTGTTGATGACCCCTAGTTTGTTTGTCAGATTGTCTTTACATAGTGATAGGCATTCTCACAAGTCTGCACTTCAGAATACTTTGTACACCAGGTATAGGTTACCTCTTAATCTCCTGTATGATAGTGAAAACATATTCAATTCTCTCAGTCTGTGTGTGTGTGTGTGTGATATCACCCATACCCCTCACAATCCATGTGGCCAACCTCTGCAGTCTTTCTAATCTACCCACTGAAGTTCTACTGTATCTTGTTCTTCTGTTCCCTTTACCTAAATGCATGATCTTGTGCTTGTTTGTGTTAAAGAGCTGATATTTCTTGCTGGAAGTTAAGTGCATCTGAGTTGTTACTAACTAGAGCTCCATCTTAATGTCATTAGTGAATTTTCTGAGCCATGCTGCAGGTCATAGATTATACAAAGATGTTGAATAGCAACAGACCCATCACTGAATCCTGTGGCACCCTGCTCATAACCTCAGCCCAATCTGAGTGCTATCCCACACCACGACTTGTTGTTGTCTGTTACTGAACCACGATGCTATCCATCTTGCCAGTGTTGGGTCTAAACCTAGTTCTGACAGTGTGTCCAGCAGTTTTCTATGTGACACAGTGTTGAAATGCCATGAGAAGTCCATATATAGGACATGCATGGGGAACTCTTGGTCCAAAGATCTGTTCACAGGTTCAAAGAAGTTGTTTAGGCCTGTAAGGCACAACCTACCCTCCTTAAATCCATGCTGGCATGTATCTATCTATCTGGCCTGTGTCTTTCAGGAATTCTGTTATGTGTTCTTTTATTATACCTCCTAACATTTTACACAGTGTAGGCATAATGCTGACTGGCCTGTACTTCCTGTGTGACCTCTGTCACTTTTTAAATATGGGCATGACATACACCTTGTTCCAATCATCCAATGTTTCACCCAAATTAAGAGAATCTTGAAAAATCTTTACAATAGATGTTATTTGAGAAGACAGCATCAAGGTGAACCTCATCTTCCCAGCAGCATGATCTCAGCAATGGTGAATAGTGAACCCCTAGAATTGAACAGCAGCAGTCAGAGGTAGCAGGAGCACAGCACCAGAAATCTTTAACCTCAAGAGTTTTTGTGTGAAAGCTCCCTTGTTTCATGTTGAGACCTGCTCAGCAAATTGCGTAGATGAAAACATAAATTATGCTGTTTTCAATAGGCAAACTTTCATGGGACATGAGCATTTTTGCTTATGGGGATTGGGGTTATAATAGGGAATAGATGCTGAACTGTCCTGACTTGGCTGTTTGTAATTGTAATGTTTTCTTTTTTAAACTACCTCCTCTGTCTTACACTTCATTTCAAAATTACTCTATTTCCTATATGTAAAATATAGCCCTGGGGTTCTGGTCACAATTTGTTAATATGATTATTAAATAATTCCAGAATTTGTGCTCTACTGAATGCACTAAAACAAATCCTGCAAGGGGTTCATTAGAATAACTGTAAATCCCAGACTTCTTATAATGGGACCTGATTTCACACACAAAACACAAGGAAAATTTCCATATTTCTCAACATCGGCAGGCAGAATCACTGCTTGTGTGCATTTTTATCGCACCATTGCTGCCTGCCACAAGTAAACACTGCAAATAAAACACAGCGGCTAATTACCAACAGAACGAGAATGGAAAATGAAACCAAAGAGTCACTGCTTGCAGTTCTCAGGGACTCTCCAGCTGGAGCAAGTGGAAATGTACCATAAACCCATCCTAAGTAAATCCTTCTACCCAGGTAAATCTGAAGTATTTAGCACATTTATTTTGAAATCCATTAAAGAATGGGGAGGGGCAAGCATGTGGTCACTGTGACTGTTTGAAAACCAAAATCTAGGCTCATCTTCCTTTGATTATGTTTGGCCACATTACAGTGCGCTTACATGTTCAGCATGCTGATTCTTGAACTCTGACCATTAATTTATTGATTAATGTTGGAGTTAAACACCCAGGGCAAGATTCTCAAAGGCCTTGCACTGCACATCTTGGATGCCCCAATGCAAATGAGAGATGTGCTGAGCACTCCCTGTCAGGACATACAGTTGTGCCCAGCCCAGGATGTGCTGGCACAACCCCTGGCACAACCCCTGGTCAGGCTGAGTGCCCAATGGGGCAGTGCATCACCAGATACACTGCACCAAAAGCTGCCATTCAGAGCCATGGACATGCAAATGGGGCATTAGGCATGCAAGGTGCAATGGGGCAATTTCATGTCATTATGGCCCCATTTGCATGGACGTTTAGTAGAGTTGCACCCAGAAGAATGTACTGGGCCCCTGTGGCTGTGTGCTGTACAGTGCATCTGGGAATGCCTAAGGAGGCAACCCTGCACCCACCCCTCCCCACCCACATCCCTGTATGACTGCTGCTGCCTGCAGTGAAAATGTAGCAAAGCAAACCCTCCCTACCTGCATTGCTGTAGTGAAAATGTAGTAAATTCACAAACCCCCTTCCCTGCCCAAATCCCTGTAAGTTTGCCCTGCCTGCAGTAAAATGTAGAAAATGCAGAAACCCCCTTCCCACCCACATCCCTGTAAGTCTGCCATTGCCTGCAGTGAAAATGTAGTTAATGCAGAAACCCCCCCACCACTTGCATCCCTGTAAGACTGTCACTGCCTGCAGCGATTATAAAGTAAGAGCAGAATCCCCCACCCACCCCGACCCAGACACACCGTGACTGTCTCCAAAAGCCCCCAGTAGCCCAGCTGACCTCCCACCCCACCCACTCAGGCACCACCAACCCAGCCTGCTCCCCATCCCAGCATAACCCCACCATCAGTGGGCAGCACAACCCACCCTCATGTAGCCACAACTGTCTGCCAACAGAGCTGTTCAGAATGATAAGCTACTGTACAACTGTAAATCCGTGGTTGAGTGCCTACCAATGAACTTACAGTTGTACCGTATACAGGGACACTGGTTTACCGGATTGAGAAAAGGCATATTCCATTTTGCACATTGTAAAACTGGTACTGTCACCGGTGTCTGCTAAGCCAAAATCCGCTTTTACCGGTGTTTGGATTTGTGAACTTTATTTAACAATTTTAACTCTGCTAACATGCATTTTAGCAATTTTGATTTCCACTATTACACATCCTTCCATCCTTGTCCCAATTTAAATTTATTTTAGGTACAAGATGTGATGGCAGCAACAACCTACAGCCCCCATCCTAAGGTGTTATGGAAGTAGTACTACGGCCCCATCCCTCAGGTACGATGGCAGCACCAACGCTTTACTGGGCCCCATCCCTCTGGTGTGATGGCAGCAAAGCACTGCAACCTCCCTCCTCCCTCCCTCCCTCAGGTGTGACAGAAGAGCAGCACTGTGGCCCCATCCCTTAGGTGTGATGGCAGCAGTACTACGTTCATCATTCCTCTGGTGTGATGGCAGTATCAGCACTATAGCCCCCATCCCTCAGGTGGGACAGCAGCAGTACTACATTCCCCATCCACCAGTGGTGATGGCAGAAGCACTACAGTCCCCACCCCTTTGGTGTGATGCCAGTAGCAACAAGGCAGTCCACATCCCTCTGGGGTGATGGCAGTAGTGACAGCACTATGATCCACTTTCTTCAGCACCAACACCCCACATGCACAAGTTACAAATGACTTGGTCTCTTTGCTTGTTAGAATTCAGATGTGAATTAATCTGAACCATCACCACTAAGGTGGACTACCTTGTTTTGTCCTATCTATAATTTAACTGCCTAAATTGGATTTCTGCCTGTGACACTGCTGACCAGGGTTAGGAAGCAGACTTGGGTGTTGGAGAGCCAGCTGGTGGGTGAAGGCTTGAGTGTTCAATGACCACTCACCTTCTCCTAGGAGGGAGGGTGGGTTCATGGCTCAGCATCTGCTGGCCTGTGATGGAGGCCATAGGTGTGACAACATGTCAGCCCTCACTGCAGGAGGGAGTGTGATGGGCATTGGCTTGTGCCTTGACATCGTGTGGCCTGTCACGCTCCCAAGAAAATGGGAAAACACCCACTGACCCAACTGAAGGACAGCTGTTGGTCCCTCCATAAGCCAGAATCCCCAGACATGTGTCAGTTCTGACCCCGCCATACCAGGATACACTGGAAGCTCTTTAGGGCAATTCTCCTCCCTGGTAGCCACCCACAGGGTTAGAGGCCCACTCGATGAAGGGTTACTTTGGGTTACCTGGTAGCACAGCAGTAAGAGGCAGTGGATGGTGGTTGGCACTCAGCAGTGATGGTAGGGGCCTTGGCAGGCCTGAAGGAGTGAATGGCCAGGGGTAAAAAATACTTGAATTTGATTCTTTGAAATAAAGTGTCTTCACCTAAAAAATCCACAAGTGATTAATGGAGGACGTTGAAATGGATTTATGTCTCTACCAGACATGTGGATGCTTTTTTTCCCTTGGTGTCCATGAAAACAGTGTCTCCCAGTTTTCATGTCTTTGTTCAGATGTGAATTGAGCACTACTCTGCCCACCAGCATCATATAGCCCTGGGGTCTTACCTTCTGTAGGTCATTGACGGTGCTTTCAAAATCCACTGGCCAAACATAAGTACACTTAAATACTTAACATTTGCTTTTTGTTGAGGCAGACTATCAGAAAATCTTTGTTGTCACCGAGACTGAAACAATAGGTGGGAGAAAAGCTGCAAATGATCCAATTCACCTAAATGGGGTGCTGTAAGTATTTTCATAAGTAGTAAGACAGTTTCTTCTTTGTGAACATATTTTCATTCAGACTAGTTTTCATTCAAACAACTGAGGATTGTGGATGGCCCTACTGGATATAAACTTGAATAAGCTAGTTGGTAACAGTGTTCCTGCATTTAGCAATCTACAACCTAGATGCTTATATGCAAAGAATACAATAAACACCTGACTAAAATCTAAAAACAAGTTTATAAAACACATAAAATGTATCTGAACATTTATCTTTAGCTATACAAAATCATTTCTGCCCAAGTAAAACTCAGGTAAATTACATGGTACCCTGACTACTATTCTATGATGTAGTAAACATATATTGGTATTTTATTTTTATATTCTTTGTAAAACAGGTAAGGCCCACTAGGCAGAACTGTCTGTTTTCAGGAGTGACCTAGAAGAACTGGGGAGGTTAAGTGACTTGCTTGGAGTCACACAGTATGCAAGTGGAGGTTGTGGGAATCAAACTCAAGTCTGCTGGATGTACCCAGTTCATTCACTGCTTGTTACTCTAACCACTAGGCATGGTTGGTTAAACTGAATGGCTGATTACACAAAGCAGAGCGGGTGATTTCCTTACTGACTCTATATGCAGCAAAGCAGAAAGAATGTGAAGCACAGCAGCATTCATTTTAAGATCCTGAAATCTGGGTCGGCCGCTGGTGCTGCGGTAGCACTACTGCTTGCAGTGCCAATGACCCAGGGTCAGAAGCAAACTTGGGTTGCTGGAGGTTTGGCCAGGGGTAGGATTGAGCACCTGGGGACTGCTCTCCTCCTCCTCCAGGGAGGTTGGGTTGCAGGTCCTGCTGCTTTACCATGGGTGGTGATGCAATGGTGCTGCAGAGTGATCAGGAGGGAGGACCCTAGCCAGGATGTGGAGCAGTGGCATGTCTCTGTGACCTGCCTCCTTGGATCTCCTGTAGTGGCAGTGCCCTCAGGGACAGAGACCAGAAAACCAGGAATGATCACCCCACATTGGCCACTGGCAGAAGGGACCCAGGTGCCCCAGACTTCATAACCAGGCTCGATGAGGTACCCACTGTGCTGCCCAACACACACTAAGGGAGGTGAAAGGGTCCTGGGGTCCCTTCCTTTCCACCTGGCAGGGACAACCCAGGCAGGATAGAGGCAGGACCACAGGAGCTCCTGAGCGTTATCTGGGGTGAAGCTAAGGGATACCCAACCTGAAAAGTGGAGAATGATGCTGTGAGAAGGGGACATAGAAAGAGAAAATAAAAAATACTGAAATCTTAGAGATTCTGTGCAGTGACATGCAATTTCCGTGAGCACCGGTACAAGAATTCAAAATCCATAAACTAAGCAGGATTCCGTGATTGTTACCGGTGTTACCGGTAAAAATGGAAAACCAGGGTCCCTGCATATAGAAGCTGTCATTCACAGACAGCTCTGTTGGCTAGCAACTGTGGTGGTATGAGGATGGGTTATGCGGCCCAATGACAGTGGGGATATGCTGGGATGGGGGAGTGGAGTAGGTTGGGGTGCCTGAGTGGGTGGGGTGGTTGGTCTGCTGGGCTACTGCAGTTTTTGAGGCAGTCCACCAATATGGCTGGGTTGGGGTGGGGAGGGGGTTCTGCTCTTACTACATAATTGCTGCAGGCAGCAGCAGTCTTATGGGGATGTGAGTGGGAGGGTTTCTGATTTACTACATTTTGATGCAGGCAGCAGCAGACTTACGGGGATGTGGGTGGGGGCCCACTGGACTGCCAGGGTGGGCAGGTTGCCATGCTGCTGTCTGAAGTACGACAGCCTGCCTGTGGGTGGTAATCCACTTAAATCTACTTGAATAGACTTATCTTGGGAGGCGCATCTCTGGACTTGCCCATCCAGGTCAGGCTGTGAATGGGGCTGCACACCCGTATGCATGGGCACACCCCTGCACTGCCCCTCCAGATGGGCTGCATATCATTTTGGGTGGTGTGCAGCACATTGGGGATGGCTAGCACATTGTCCCCTGCCAGAATTGCACCAATGTACAGGTTGAGGATGCACCAGAGCATCCCTTTGAGAATCCTGCCATCTCAGTTTGCTGTGCAAAACTTTAAAAATGTAGCTGTGTTTACTTGACACAGTGATTGCCCTTACAGTTTAATAGTTCTCAATTAAAGACATTTGTTTATGTCTTTTGTGGAGTGCGAGACTTTCTGGTTTGGGAAAGGGATGCTCAAGTTTGTTTCAACCATGGGGGTTGTGTCTTGAGTTGTCTGATTTGGAAGTGGTGTGTGTGTGTGTGATTCAGACTGCCCACTGCTGGGTAGGGGTTGAACCAGAGTAATCTAGTGTATGGGGAGGCTTGCATCGGTGCTGAGGTTGGGAATCATCTGGTACTGAAGAGTCTATCTGGTTTACGAGTTAGTAAAGACTGTCTACAGTACACCAGAGTTGTCTGGAGCTGGGCTTGAGAAATCAACTGCATCTGCTGTTGTCATGGAATCTGTGTCTGGTTTTGGGGTGGGGAATGAGACTGTTTGTCACCAGGGGGAGTTTGATCCACAGTCTGGTTGGAAGCCATCTGCACTATTGTTAGTGGGAAATTGTGTCTGGTTTGGGCTACAGAGACTGTCAGTAGTGTGTGTGTGTGTGTGTGTGTGTGTGTGTGTGTGTGTGTGTGTGTCTTGAGATTGTGTGTTGCTTGTGTGGGCTGAACCAGAGTCATCTGGTGCTGGGGTTAGGATCATCTGTATGTGCTGTTGGTGGGAAATCTGTGTCTGGTGTGTGTGTGTGTGTGTGTGTGTGTGTGTCTGAGACTTGAGACTGTGTGCCACTGGTGGGCATTGAACTGGAGTCATCTGGTGCTGGGGTAGGATCATCTGTGTTTGCTGTTTTGTGTCAAAAAAAATAAATACCCAAGTTTGGTCTTAAATGAAAGCTGGTGTAATGACAAATCCACAGAGATAATTTGTGTGTGTGTGTGTGTAACTTGGTGCTGAACTGAAACAAACCATCTTAAAATGTTTTTGGTAAACAACTCTGACAGCTTTGACAAATGTGTTTTCTTGGAGAACAAAGGCCAAATCATCTGCAATGGAGTTCAATGCTTTTGAGAATTTTCCTGACCAGAAATCTGAAAGAAAAGCACCTCATTCTGAAGCTGGAGACATGGAAACCAGAATAATCATTTTATTTCCAAAAGACTTTACTGGGAAATGATGTTATAATCATTATTAGCTTATCTCTGAAAATGTTTGTCTCACAGACATGAGAGACACTTTGAAAGATTGCTTTTAGCGAGCTCAGCTTGAATGTTTGTTTGAAGACTGCATATTACTGTCTTCAAAGTTATAAGAAAAATTAGCTTTGAACTAAAAATTTAATCAGAGGACAGGGAGGTGGTGTCTCAGAAGGAAAATAAATAGCCATCCTATCTCCTTTGCTAGAATGTCTCAGAAGGAAAATAAATAGCCATCCTATCTCCTTTACTAGAACCAATCAGGACTCGTACAATAAAGACAGAGGCAGACAGTGATGCCACTCTGGACCAGAGGTAATAAAAGCCGTTTCACCTTCCAACTGAGATGCTGAGACATTCTGTGCTCCTGAAATGGACATTTTGCTGATTAAGTACTGTTTTGAAGTTCCTGCCAAAACCAAAACAAAGGACATAAACTGCCTATTGATGTCCATTAGCCAAGAAGCAAGTTTATATTCCTATGTTAACAACAGATGGGTTCAAAGTCCAAGGTTCGAGTGTAGACAGAGTAAAAACAGGAACAACAAGATCCAGCCACTAAAAGAACTTTTGCCATCCACCAGATGGAGAACTCACCAAGATTCTGAAATTAGGAAAAAATCCAGACTGTACAGCTAACCAGATGTTTTGAGTATTATTCTAAATAATTTTTATAATATTCTAAGTGGACTTAGTTGGGAGGTTGCATGGGAAAAATAACTTCTTAGATGCTAGCGTGTTGGACATTTAGGAAAACTCAAATCTATAGAAAGGTATATAAACATTGTTGCCTAAGAAAAAGTATTTAAATAAATTACAAAGAAAAGTTTACTAATGAGACAAAGTTGTTTGAAATGTGTACTGAGGAAAAACTGCTTATGGTAGATTGTTTATGCAACAAGATTTTTGGAATCAGCATAACAAGGGACTTCTAAAGTTTCTGCAAGAACAACTTTACTATTTGCAAAAGTTACTAAAACTGCAAGCTGTGTGCTATCGTTTATTCTTGTTTATTTTTATTTTATTGCAAATTGTTGTTTTGTATTTATGTTGCTTTCACTGTGTGTACAATGTTTTACATCTATGCAAGTTATTAGAAATTAGTTGTGTTGTACAGGAAAATAAAATCTATTTTATATACTACAAAGGGGTGTGACAGAAACATTCATACTTTTCTTGAACGTTTTGTACAATAGGTTGTGAAGTAGGAATATGGGATCATCTTACATTGTTTTCTATGGTTTTATGCATATTTTATGGCATGGGGCTGAAAGCTTAGTCGAGTTCCCATAATAAGTTAATGATATCTCAGCCTATTGTTCTGACAGTAACTGGAGTTCACTCTGAGGAAGGAGGGTGACCAGTGGGGTGCCACAGGTAAGTGCTGGGACCAGTGCTATTTAATGTCTTTATAAGTGGCATTGCAGAGGATCTGAAAGGGAAGGGCTGCCTCTTTGCACATGACACCAAAATCTGCAATAGGGTAGACATTCCAGGAAATGGAAAGGATGAGCAGAAACCTAAGAATACAAGAGGAGTGATCAAGGGTAAGACAGCTGGGTTTCAATGCAAAAAGTGCAAAAATAATGCACTTAGGGCACAGAGACTTAGGGGTGTAGCATAAAATGGGTGGAGTGGTATTGATGACTATCAAGCTGGAAAGAGACCTGTGGGTGATTATACCTGATGACCTAATGGTGGCTAGGCAGTGTGACAAGGCAGTTGGGAGGCCAGAGGGATTCTGGGGTAAACAGTGAGGTGGGATTGCCTCTGTATAGATCACTGGTAAGACCCCACCTAGAGTAATGTGTCCTGTTCTGGAGACCACATCTCCAGAAGGATATAGAGTAGAAGCAGTCCGGGAGGGCAACTACAATGGTGCAGTGTCTGCATCAAAAAGCCCTAGGAGGAGAGACTAATGGACCTCAGTATGTACACCCTGGGAAAGATGAGGTAATGAGGATATGATGAGAGACCTTTAAGTACCTCACAGGGATAAATTAGGTACAGTAGAGATATTTTTTTCAGAAAACAGGTGCTCAAAACAAGTAGATACGGTATGAAATTGGAGGGGTTGATTCAGGAGAGATGTGAAGAAGTATTTCACAGAAAGAGTGATGGATACCTAGAACAGCCTTTCAGCAGAGGTTTAGGAGATGATAACCGTATTGGGGTTTGAGAGTACATGGGATAGGCACAAGGAATCATAGTGGAAAGGAAGGGATTGAGGAAGAAAGAGCTGTAGATCAAGTAGGACCTGCTGTGACAATGTAGTCAGGAAAAATGGACAAACTGTGGGAAAGCAGTCCTCATCTGTCATGAAATTCTATGTTTCTATGTTCTATGGAGACAAGTTTTTTTTCAAAACCAATGACTCAATTTTCTTTTAAGACTGCATTCTTTTTCTACCACCTTGGAGTTCTGCCTAAATGCAGAGTCAAGCCAGTCTACTGTAAAATAACATCAGATTAAGCAAGCAGTTGAAATTGGTTTCTTAATCAAGGGATATTGGACCAAGGAAATTTCTACATAGTGTTGGAACTTAGAAACACAACACACACACACACTCATCAGAAAATAAAAATATATAGATTTATTGGTGCATATATGAACAGTCCCTACTTATTACCACCCAAAATAGCTTCCTCAGGTGTGTGTGGCTGCTTCACAGCACAGGTAATTAAATACGCTATACAGTCAATTAAAGACAATTGAATTAATTCGTAATCCAATGCTGTAAGAAAGTGCTAATAATAAGTATAAAACTAGCACACATTGCAAGCCAAAAACAGTGTTATAGTTCATCACAGCAATACATATACTACCCTTGATTTCATATTCTGCACTGCACAGTAATTCAATTAAGCTTTGCTGCTGTTCATGTTCATTTACTCAAATTGAAGCTTAATTTATCATATAAGAATACTTGTTCAACATTTGACTGGCAGTTTATGATTGCTCCTAATGCAAAACGGGTTGTAAATGGCCATCTTGGTGGTTCCAATTCATATCCATATTAATTCATTACTTGACATAACACCAGCCTAGTGTTAACTGGACAGTGGAAGAGGAGGGTTTAGTGAAGCCTTTTAACTAAACAGGAGGAACTTTCCCAGCAAGGATCCTGAACTACAGTAGAGGGCAATATGAAGAGGACTGGGTGTTGGCTAGTGAGTTTGCAGTATGTTACAGAGACAAAGAATAATTTTTACTTGTGAGTGGTGTGTGCTTTTAAAGTAAATGTGACTGTTTAAATTGGGCCCAAGATGGGTGAGTGAGTGGAACAATATACTTTTGGAGGCAAACTATATAATTTGGCTTAGCGGCAGAAAAGTGCTAATTTATCTAGGAGACCAGATGATTCATTTTTATGGTTGCAGTGGACATACTGTAGCTCTGCAGATATCTTGTGAGCACAGTAGAGAAAGGAGGCTTACCAGATACTGAATAGACTTTTAAACAGTGGAGGTTAATTGCAACCACTGTAAGTTCACACCACTATTGAGTCCGGCGGTAGAACATGCACTGTCTGCCATGTCCAAGATGGCCACCAGAGTATTCTGTGCATCCGCGATAACTTGCACATGTGCACTGAACTTCAGTGGCACAGCGGCACAGTCTACCATGTCCAAGATGGCCACTGGAGCCTAGTGTGCATGTACTAGTCATCGTGCATGTGCAGAGAACCCCAGCTGCCATCTTGAACATGGTGGACAGGGCTGTGTTCCTCGAGACCTTGGCTGCAGACATACCAACTTTGGCCAGATCTTGTTAATTTAAGGGCTCAAGCAATTTCAATTCACTCTGGGGGCAATGGAGCAATTGTCTGTAAAGCAGTCAGGGATTAAACGCAGCTGAAACTGACTTAAATCACAGAACAGTAACATAGAAACATACAGTAGATACCGCCTGCAGATAAAACCAGTGAGTCTGCCTATTTTGGTTATTCCTACCTCTCATTGAGAGCTATTGTCATTTATTTTATTTTAACCTCATCTCCACTCGTTGAATACATTTACATTCTTTACTTCCCTATGTGTATCTATCCATCCTCTTACACTGTCCCAGATATGGCTGAATTATTTTTTGTCTGTGCTCCTACTGCTACTACCTGCAGATTGTTCCATGGTTCAACCACCTCTCTGGGAAGTAATATTTTCTCACATCTTTCCTAAAATTACCCCTCTCACTGTCCATTCATGTCCCTCATAACTGATCCTCATTTGTTTTAACTCATCATTGTAGTCTATTTATTTCTTTTAGAAATTTGTAGGTCTCCATCATGCTCCCCACTTCTGACCTCTAATGAATATATATCTTAGGACTTCAGTCACTGCTTATAGGATTTGCCTTGCTGAACCTGAATTATTTTGATTACCATTGTCTGGAGTGATTCCAGTCTATCCCTATCCTTCCTAAGATATGGGTTCCAGAACTAGGCACAGTGCTCCAAATGGGGTCTTACTAGAGAATTACAAAATAACAAAATTATCTCCTTTCTTGTAATGTCAGATCTTTTTCCAATGCACCCGGCATTCTACAGTGCTCGATTCACGATAGTTCTTATTACAAATAATGGTTTATATGAAAGATTACTTAAAATGATTCCTAGGTCCTTTTCTTTATTTGTAGTGGCCAGTCTAAGCCCCCATCCAATACACCATCATATGATTCTTCTGCTTTTGTGAATTACTGTGCCAGTTTCACATTGAACTTAACTGTCATATTTATGATAACTTTCCTAATTTTGTCAGGTCACTCTGCAGTTCCCCAATTCCCTCATCACTGTCTGGTCTGCTGCAAAGTTTTATATCATCTGCAAAGAGACACATCTTGCCTTAATGGAGAACTGCCTTGAATCTGCAAGCCTGTGTTTTTGTAGAAGCTGCATTTCTAATACTGGTTCACACTCTGTTTTTGTTCCATCTGTAGTGGCCTAATCATAAATTCACTGCGTATATCTGTTTTACACTCTGGTGGGCAGTACCATTTTAGAACTCTGTGATGTACTTTATGTACTTGTTGAAGAACTTACATTATTTTCATAATGCATTTCCATTCTACTGTGGAACTCTGTGGCTCAGCGGGGACATAAACTACATTGTACAGTTCTAAAATGGCACTTATCAACTGTGTGTTAGTCAGGAACACTCACTGGCCCGGATATTCTGAGCAGTTGCACATGGTGCAACTGGAGTTGCACCAGCGTAAAATGGAACTGCGCCGAGGAGCGATATTCAGTGTGAGCCACTGTGCAGTGCAAATCCATTGCACCAATGTGCAACTATAATGTATGCAGCTCAAGTGCAGAGGGATTCCATGAATATCCAGTGCAATGGAATATTCAACCGTCAAAATATGGCGCAAGTGTGGAGCACATTGAAGTTGCACCGACCAGACTTGTTCCTATAAAACAGGGCACAGACACACAGACAGCAGTTGTGCCAAGAGGGAGAGAGAGAGAGAGATAGAGAGAGACAGACTGACAGACACATGAACAGACACAGAGGAGAGGACAGAGAGGTGACATGGGAGAGGGAGAGAGCAGAGAGAGAGAGAGAGAGAGACACACACAGACACACACACACACACGCACAGAAACAGTGTACCAGTGTGGACACAGCGAGCAGTGAACAGCCCAGGGGACAGTGGACAGCAGAGAGATGGAGAGTGTGCCCTTCCTGATGGAGGCAGTAATGATGGGTGTGAGGAGGCAGGAGGAAGAACTACGTGTGGCCGACAAGGGGCCGTCGGTGGTATGCCTGAAACAGATGGTACCATGCCCGTATCACCTTTGAGAACTATAGTGACACCCAGATCATGGGCTTGTACCAGCTGAACAGGGCCATTCTGAGGCAGCTGTATGAGCTGTGCAGTGAGGGATGTAGGCACCCACCAGGCGAGACACACCATGTCTGTGGAGGCGAAGGTGACCGCCGTCATGTGCCTGCTCGCCATGGGCACCTTCCAATGACCAACAGGGGACACCACAGGCATCACCCAGTCAGCCATATCCCACCTCCTCACACAGTTCCTCAACGCCTTGCTGCCACATGCTTTGGAATTCATCCATTTCCCCAGCACACAGGCGGAGCGTACAGAGCATGCAGGACTTCCACAGGGTGGCATGGATGCCTGGCATGATTGGGGCTATTGACTGCACCCATGTGGGCATCTACATGCCACCTGGCCCTGAAGGACTGGAGTACATTAACAGGAAGGGGAGCCCAAGCATCAACTGCCAGGTGGTGTACGATGCCACAGGGTGTATCATCAATGTCTGTACCGCACACCCTCGGAGTGCACATGATGCATTCATCTGGCACAGCTCTGTGCTGTGCCACAGGTTTGAACATGGGGAAATCCCCCACAGGCCACCTAGTGGGTGAGTATGGCATGGGCAAGGGTGATGGGCAGAGCAGACCTGGGGTGGGGGTGGGCAAGGTGTGCATGGTGGTGTGGGCACTAGGGACAGGCAAGGTACACAGTACAGCAGAGCATAGGGCTAACCATGTCATTCTCCACACAGGTGACAGCGCATACCCATTAAGGCCCTGGCTGCTCACCCCTACCGGTGCCCATCGTCCCCAGCAGAGGAGCGGTACAATGAGGTACGCGCTGTCACATGCAACATCATCGAGCATATCTTTGGCATGCTGAAAGCATGATTCCATTGCCTAGACAGGTCAGGCGGTGGCCTACAGTACAGTTCCTCGAAAGCCTGTGGCTCTATTCCTGGCCTGGTGCATACTGCACAACATGGCCATTGACCAAGGATAGCTATCGAGGAAGATGAAGGCAACAGTAGTGGGGATGATGGAGACAATGGGCTGGAGGGTGGTGGACAGCCACCCCTGGGCAGAGGGACCACTGACCGCAACAGCAGGCATGACGCCACCGTGACACTGTCACACAGGCACACTTTGGGAATGCTGGTAGGTGGTGCGGTACACATGCATGGGCCACACAGACAAGTACAGCACACATGCAGGGACATACATAGCGAGGGCATGCACACACAGAGGCATGATGCAGGGGAGGGAGGGAGTCAGTGGCACCCACCCACACACAGCAACACACAAACACACGTCGTTAGACTGTGGTATGGATCAGATGCATGGCACCAGTGCACAGGTGCAACCAGTGCTAGACTGCCCTCATCATGCCCATGCCACATGGTCCAGTGGCTGGGCATGCACACACACAGGCATCATGCAGTATGTCACACAGGTGCGCCACTATCGGTATGGCGGCGCAGACAACACCCATGGGCACACAGGGCATCAGCCACAGACTGCAGTGAGGGCAGTACACAGATCAGGGCAGCCGCGTAGTACCATGGCCACCACAGCCACGGGCAACCATGCCAGGGATGATTGGCAGCCACAGGCTGTGCATCAGCCAGGGGTGTCCAACAGCCCTCTGGGGTGGAAGCAGGATCAAGACCGTGTCCTCATAGGGGTGTGCAGGTGCCCAAACAGGCCCACCCGGGCATGCTGGGGATGCCTACATCTGAGCCTGGCATAGACTGTGATGGGGTCATCCGATGCTGGGTCCATGGGGTGGACAGCACACTGTGGGGGCTCTACTGTGCACGGCCATGCCCCATCCACAATTGCACTGGCAATGCAATCTAAGGATGCAGTCGTGGTCTCCTGCATGTGTTGCATCCCAGGATCTGTGCAGTGCCCCTGTTCTGCTGCTCGGCTAACTGGTGCACCTCTGCATTCAGTGCATGCACCCCAGCGGCAAGCAGCACCTGTTGCTGAATGGACGTCTGCAGCAGCCAGGTGTGCTCAGCCAGACAGTCCACATCCTGGGGCTCCTGGATGGGATGCTGATCATCTGGGGTGACTCTGCCATGATGCACATCCCCTTCTCTGGTGGATGCTGCACAGTGGGGTCTGCAGGGGAATGGGTATGGCTGGTGCACCGGTGGATCTTGTGTCCAGCTGCCTGTGGCACCCACAGCCTGCTGTCATCACCCCTCCGCCTCACCACCCTGTGCCTGCACGGCCACACCACCACCACCACCAACACAGGGCACATCCATGGCACTGCACACCACTGTACACCACTGCACTCCACTGCACCCGCAGTGGTGGCAGGCAGCTGTTATGTCACTGGCAGTGTGCTGGGTGCTGTATCTGGCTGTTCTGCCAGCAGGGCGACATGCCCAAAACATCACCCATGCTGTCCAGGAGGTGTGGGAAGTCATTATCGGAGTTGGACCTGCCCCAATCTGTGTCTCTGCACACAGGACACCAAGGCTGGCATCCTGCAGGATCACATCCAGGGCCTCATCTGACCCTAGGCCAAGGACAGCCACAGGCATGGTGGTGCAGATCTGTGGCCTGTCAGGCCCCTGGATGCCAGTGGATGTTGGTGGTCCATCCTCCGGGGCCATGCTGGCATCCACGGTGCTGCTGCTGCTGCTGCTGGCACCCAATCCTCTGCATGGAGGCATGTTGGTGCTGCAAGAGAAAGATGGTGTGTCAGTGATGCAGTGCCCACATGTGCCCCAAGTACACTGCTGCCACATGTGTCCTGCAGCATGGCATACACGCAGGTGTGCACATGTGCACATGCCATGCAGGACAACTGCATGCACAACAGTACACCCAGCTGTGCACGGCTGACATGCAGTGATGAGCTGCCACCCATCTGGAGCCTCCTCCTGGCACACCCTCCACCGAGGAGCAGCAGATGGTGGCTGCCACCAACTCCTCCATTGGCATCAGTGTGGGTACATCCTCTGGTCCTCCTCCAGTGGCATTCTAGGACACTCTGATGGCTGCCACCTTCTCCTTTATGGTCGCCTGTTGGCCCCAACCTTCTTGCGGCACTCCTGTGATGACCACTGGTGGCTGCCATGCTGGTTCACATAGGTCACCACCTCCTCCCATCCAGCAGCCCTGTCCTGTGTTGTGCCCGTGGCACCACTCAACAGGGCCTCCTGTCAAGAAAGGCTTCGAACAGGGCATCTGTCTCTCCCTTCATGAAGTTGGGCATGTGCTTCCATGCAGGCCCCACTCCTCACCCTTCTCCTGTGCAGACATGTTGCCTCCTGTGAACATGGACATCCTAGTTTGTCAGTGGCAGCATCCACCTGGTCCATCCCACCTTGTAGTGCTGTCTGCTCCCAGTGTGCTGCTGCAGCATCCACCCTTACCTGTTATGGTTGCAATACTGGTACATGGCCTGTGCTGTTCTGTGGCCCTATGAGGCACAACACATGCAAATAAGGTTGTGCACAATGGTAATGATATGCTAATGCACCCCACTATCGCGCATTGGCTGATAGAGCTCATTTGCATGCAGCATCTGAATATTGGGATATTTCACCATGCTCAATTGTATTGCTTCAGAGCAAGCAGTAGCACAATGCCCATGCATGCATGGTGTGTGAATTGCAGTCGCATGTTACTCTGCGCTGTCATGGTGTCAATCGGCAAGCACGTGAGCAGTGTGATCTATCGACACCGCGCAAGCTATGCATGGTCAGCTACATGCATTTGACACATGATGGCATGTTCCCTATTATGCCCATGTGCACTGTGCACTAGCCGCTGACCTCGAACCCCTGGGTCCTCACCATGACCCCATGACCCAGGTGGGCCACGCCTTACTGTGCATGTCCAGCACTGCGCAATGGCTGGGCACTGTGCATTCTCCCGCGTACTGTGCATCCGGAGCCTGTGGCAGCTGTGTGCCTGTACCAGCCATTTTGCTGCTGAATTGAGCAAGAGCCAAGGTGCAGAGTCGGAGTCACCATGTCTGGAATTGGTCGGATGTGGAGGTGGTCAACCTGGTCACTTGTGTGGAGCCCTACAGCCAACAGCTGTTTGACCAGGTGCCCTTGCAGCAGGCTGGGGCAGAGTATGGCAGGACGTAGATGTCAGCATAGAGAGGAGGACCAGGGTGCCCTGGACAGCTGATCAGTGCAGGCACCTGTACAATGACCTGATGCACAGGGACCCTGACCGGCTTCAGAGGCTTCAGGTACACATCAGGTGTGGTGCGGTGCCACAGCCAGGTAAGTCATCCTATGTTGCATGTCTGCCCTGGTGCTATACTGTGGTGTTGGCTTTGCTGCCTGGCATGCCCTGTGGTGGGGTACACTGTGATCATGTGCAACACTGAGTGGCAGTGCCAGCTGCTACTTGTGGTGTGATGCAGCCATGCTGGTGTTTGGGACAGGTTGGGCAGGGCACGTCCTGTGCACAGAGGGCTGGGGGCAGCTGCTGTGGTCAGGTACTGATGTGCACCTGTCTTTTCCATTCCCAGGGCTGGAGGACCGCAGGTGGGCCAGAGCTGCAGCGGTGTGTACCAGGTGGTGGAACCTGAGGGGAGGACCTGCACAAGCAGCACCATAGGGGCAGGTAAGCACTGTCATGGTCATTCACACTGTACATGGGGGTGGCAGTGGGGAGTGGGTGCAGGCATGGCGCCTGTGCTATGTGCGTGGCATCTGTGTGTGTCGCACTGTGTGGTGCAAGCCACTGTGGCACGTCCATTGAACATGTGTGCTGGCTGTTGGTGGGATGGATGTGCACCCAGCTGCCACCATTGTTGCTGCGGTGCTGCAGGTGCAATGTGCCATGTGACTGTCACTGTGCAGTTGTGTAGCCGTTGTGCAGTGGGGACCACCTCTGTGCAATGTCGTGGATGCGCCCGTGTTGCTGGCTGGCATTGGCCCACCCTCTGTGGGTGTCCATTCTGGGCCCTCCAGGGGTGTGGTCCTGCTGCCCAGTGCACACTGTGGGTAGGCATGGTGCCTTGGGCCATTGCACTGATCACCTCTCCTGTCCCTTGCTATTGGTATTTGGCATCCAGCACAGAGAGCAAAGAAGACTGTAGTCAGCTCATGCGGCAGACATTGCTGGTGGTGTCCGGCTTTCTGGAGGTCATGGTTGCCATGCGGTGGATGGTGGTGGCAGACAGGAGGGAGCAATGGCTTGCTGGGGTGGCTGGACGAGGCCGTCGCTAGTGTTGCAGCTGTTTTCCCTGTTTCACTGTTTCACCTTCCCCTACAGTCCCCCACTGTACAGTCCCTGTTCCCGTCCCTTCCTCACTGTACCTACCCTTTCCCAGCCCCTGTTATTTTGTACATAGTTGTTTAGTATAAATATTTTATGACATACCTGCCTGTGTCTGTGTCTGCTTTGCAGGTGGTGTGAGGAGCCATGCTGTAGTGGCCCAGTGTCTGTCCGTGTTGTGTGCATGAGAGGGGCACATGTTGTGTTTCCATGGTTCCCTGCTGTGTGCTGTGGTGTGTTCCACTGTGGTGGTGTCCATCCCCGGGTCAGTGGCTGTGCATTAGGGTACCCATGGGCGGCAGTCAGGGATGTGTGGCAGGTATGTGCGTGGTGGAGGCACATGGCCATGGTCATTGTTTGGGTACTGTCCGCACACTGTGTTGGGGTCCTCTGCTTGGTATTGTGCGGCCTGTCCCATGTGGTCTGCCATACCACCTGCATTCTGGCACATGTAGTGCCCACTGTGTGAGCTCCCTATGTAACTGTGTGGTATGTGTTTGCTTTACTGCATGGTCCTGGGTGTGGCCTGCTATGGTCTCATGGTGGGGGGCATGGCCAGCAGCCTGCTGGTGGGGAGGCGGGCTCCTTGGTGGCCCTCCATTGGCTGTTGGCACCTCCTGTCACCTGCTATCCATGCCACTGTTGTGTTCTGGTGTCCAGTGTCTTGGTGCCTGTGTGTGCCCTACTGGGGAGGCCTAATGTAGCCACTGTCACTTTGCTTCCATGTCTCTGTCCCTGGGTCTGTTATCTGTGCCCTGCCCTCCTCTGGTGCTGTGCTGCTCTATGCTGCCACGGTTGTGCTGAAAGCATCTCTGTTGGCGCCATGGCACACCTCTGGTTGTGCCATGGCATAACTTATGTTTGCGCCATGGTGCAACTCTGCCACATTCAGCCGCATTGTGCTTGGTGCTATTCGCCTGCACAACCTCTGAATATGACTCTAGTTGTGTCATGGCACATCGGATTTGTGCTGGGCCAGACTTGGCGCCACACTTTGGTACATTTCTGAATATCCAGGCCACTGTGTTTACAGCAAGGCCAGCAAAGATGGAACAATAACAGAAATTGATTAAATATATGAGAAAAGCATCTACCAGGAGAAATGACTTACAGGTTCAATGCAGTTCTCCTTTAAATATTTTTCTTGTGTCACTAATATACATATTGAAGAGAAACGGTCCAAGGGCTGACCCTGGGAAACCCACTTGTGTGGCCAGATTCAGAGAAGCCAATGCAGGATGCAAGACAACTTGCATCGGAAAATAAGGTGCAAGTTGCACTTGCGTCCTGCGATTGCATCCCCGGGATTCACATAGGCAGCTTGCCACGGCAGGCTGCCTGCACCCAACAGCACATATGTGCACAGAACCCCCTTGCAACATGGTGGAAGGGGGTTCTGACAGCATTTCACCCTATTCAGGTAGGGTGGCCACTACGTCCATTGACGGATTCAGAGGCAACACCAATGAACATCCAGTTATGCCTACAAAACGGTGGTCTAACTGGTCTTTGCTGTTCACTGGAGGTTGCCACTGTGCCCCAGCCCCACAACCTCTGTGGGTTATGGACCCCATGGGCTCCGGGTCCCCAGCATGGCATACACTGTGCTATGGAGGGTGTGGCACCCCACTGCCCAGACCCCAACACACACACACACACACACACACACACACACATGCACACACACACACACACACACATTGGAGCCCCATACCCTGGGGCATGATCCCCACCATCCCTGTTACCCTGTGGTAGTCTAGTGGCCCCCACCCACAGTGCAAGCCCCCACACACCCCTAATACCCTGCCGGTGACTGGCACAGCCCTCCCTCACCACCAGGGCCAGTCACCAACGCACCTGCTGGGTTTGTGTGTTGGGTGGGTGGGGGGACTACTGGGCCACCAGGGCAGGTATGGTCCATGTTCTGGGGTCCATGGCAGGCTCGGGGCTGGTGCCCATACCATATGGGGCCTCAGAGGTGGGCATGGGGTGTCATGGTGGTCCTCACCCATTTCAACTGCTGTCCTATGACCTGCAGCATTCCCGGCGCTGCTCCCTACCTTGTGCAGCTACCACAAGTCGCGGACACAGACCGCTGCACCCGCTCCCATCCTGAATAGGTGCATGGGCTGGGGAGCAGGGCAGGTCACTGCAAGCTGCCATTGTCACAGCTTGTGGCAGACCTCTGAATCCAGCCCACGACCTCTGTGTCTACTGATTTTACCATAGTTCCTGCTAAAATTGGCTGCCTCCACACAGCCATTTCTCTGTCCATCTTATTACCTATTTTTTTCTCCCTTGTGCAGCACAGAGTCAAAAGATTCACTAAAATCAAAGTATGTCAAATCCACAGCTTGCCCTTTATGCACTGCCTTTGTAACCCAGTCAAAAAATACTATTAGGTTAGTCTAACATAACCTCCCTGTCACAAATCCATGTTGTTTACTTTTGTAGACCATTTTCTTCCAAGTTTGTCACCAGATGTTCCTTGATAATGTTCTCCATCTGTCATGCTGTTGTATTTAGTTTCTGTTTGCTTGGCCTGTTTTATCTGTTGTTTACAATCAGCACTAGCAACCATCCCACTGCAGTCTCTCTGCATGCCTTGCATTCCAGCCAGCAGCTACAACTACTTATTCCCAGTTTCTCAGTCTGACTTTCTCAATCATTTAATCTGTTTCAGTATTTTCATGTCAGTCATGATTGTTCTACAGCTTCCCACAATTCCTGCTCATGGCTGAGTTTTCACTATGAAAATGGTCTTAGATGTTTGTTCCTATTTTCAGTACCTTGTTATTCATTTCATTTTCTATTATACCAGTCATTCTTCAGCAGTTTCCATTCAGTCCAATCCAATCTATCAGTCATTCCCTTTGTATAATCATACAGTCAGTCCAATCTTGCATCATGCAGTCAGGCTCTATGAACACATTCCTACTGGCTGTTATCATATTCCCAATCCTGATCGCTCACTCCCCTTGAAGTCCACATCTTGTGGGTGAGTCCCTTGCTGAAAGGGGTTCCTTTTCAGATTGTTTGTCTCCTGCATCGCCTCCTGGCAGCCTCACTGGGTGCTGAGAGGTCCAAACTCAAGGAAGCTTCAGCCATGCAAACCCATGATCATCAGCACCTCATGATGTAGCATTTAAGATTTCAAGTGTCAGAAGGTGGGGCCCTAAGTCCACATGGATTCCTTTAACTGTTCAGACCACATGAGCAGCACTAGTTAAAAGCCATTCTCCTGCATAATGGCTAAGGTCAACGTAGTCTCATTCTATATCCCCTACCGTTAGTTTTCAGTCAAGGTTAGACCTCTTATGACCTTGAGGCTGTTTGCTAGACATCAGCAGTTGCTGCCTTCCTCATTTCACATTTTTGGGGATATGTCTCCTTCTGAGGTTCTTACTTTACCTGTGAGATCATCTCATAGCATTCCAAAACATTATCCCCATAGACAGATATATGAGAGTTATACCTTCAAATGTTTTCCCAAATTGGAATCCTACATTCAGAGAGTGAGCTGTAATGAGAGTATTCATGCCAGGAGGGATGATGGATAAGGCCATGGATCCCCAGAGATTTTCTTCACAATGTTTTTGTGCCTCCTGAGTGCTTAAGGCCACAACGTAGCTTCTATTATAACACTGTCACTGGTAGTGGGATATCCTCTGTGAGTTGGGGTTGGATAGTGGCTCACCTTATTCTACATTCCCGCTATTTCCTCTCTTCTCTAGAAGTCACACCTCTGTCTGCTATCGCTCACCACCAGCTATCTGCTGTCTATGTCATCAAATTGCTCATCTATGTTTGCAGCTCCTACTTTAGAGTTGTTTTGGGCTCCTTCCTAGGTATCTTTAGCCAATGGAATCACATTCCCATGGCATCTCTAGAGGTGGAACCCTCCTCAGGTGGGCTCCTTAGCATTCACTGTACCCCAGCAGGGTGGTAGTTCCTCAGGGGCAGAGACTGCAAACTGCCACAGTAACTACATACAACAGTCAACAATTCAATCATGCAGCAAGACTTTGGCTATCAATATGTTGCACAGGCACTACTCCACACTGGGGTTACATATGCCCTTTAAACTATTTTTCTCAACTGGTCAAGATTTGCCTTGTTGAAATCAAGAACCACAGTGTTTTGCAAGGGCCTGCCTCTATGGAGAATCAATTCAAATCATACTGTATTATGGCCACTGGATCTTGGTGGTTTCCTGTCACCAAACCACCACCATCTCTGAAATGGTAAGATCATCTAAAATGGTTGTTAGTCTGGGAGATTCTCTGACCAGCTGCACCAGTAAGGAATCTTGAAATGTTTTGAACAGGGCCTGATTTCTGGCAAAAAACAACAGGGTTCTTGGTGCAACTTTGCTGGCGAGCGGCAGTTTAAATATAAAATGGCTAAAGTAGCACAAAAAACTTCACTCAAAAACCAAGATCCAGCAGCTAGAAGCTTCTATTGGCTGTTGTCCCATAGCAGTATATTGAAAAATACCAGCATCAAAGATATAGTTGTCAGAAGCAATTTTGAATCTAAGTGTCCCTTATCTCCTCCCTCGTGGCTTTTTGCCCATATCACTTGATTTTCACTGCTGTGGCAATTGTAATTTTTGCACATATGCAAGCACAAGCCACACTGTCATTAGTCTTACAAATGATTTTAGGTATGAAATCCAGCATTTTATCACATGCAGGATAGGGTATGTGATATATGCACTTTGGGTGTGGGTGCCCCACATTACATATTGGTAGGACTACCAGACCATTAAAAGAAGTTGCAAGAACATGTACATTCCATTAACAGTGGCAAAATTGACACACCTGTGGGACTGCACTAGGCCACCTGTCACAGTGGAAATCCTCAAGCTCTAAGCTTCATGGGTATCCATCATATACCATTTAGAGCGTGCAGAGGTGAAGGGTCAGAGACCTCTTACAGAGAGAAAACTGCATAATATACAACCTTGGAGCCTTGTCACTAAAGAGGCTTAATGATTATTGGATCTCTCCTCTTTTGTAATTACTGATTTATCATTTTGAAAAAATCATTTCTATATTTAATTTTTGAATAATTAGATTTATTATATAATATGTTTCACTGATATTTCAGTTTGTGCATTTGAGGGATCATATATTTGGAAAACTCTAGCTAGTCCATTAAATTTATACACATTTTTGTGTTGTTTTTAAAGGTTATCACCTATGGAAGAAATTCTCAAATTTATAGATTTTGTATTCTTTGTCTGAATTATGCATAATATTTGTATTGCTGAATATAATGTCTCTCCATTCTCTTTTCTGTGTTTTATTTTCTTTACTCCACATGCTGCCCCTCCTCACCCTTAGTTCCTTATACCACTCTTTTCTTTGACATCACTGGTAATCCTCTTTTCAGTCTCTCAACATTGAGTTCTAGGCATTTACTGATGTATTTTAGATTTTGGGACCTTTTATATGTCACTGTTTTAAGTATGATTACATAATGGCTGGGTGTTCAACACTGATGATTTGATACTGGTTTACCACTGTCTCTTTAAGCCTCCCACTATTTTAGAAGAGCTTGATACCTGTGGATCCACCCCTGAGGAAGAACCAATGTGGTTCAAAATGCTGGGGTGTTTGTGTCTGCTGTTGTTTTCTTTGTGTGCTCCACATGTTTGAATAAACCTCTAGCCACATTTATGTGTAATTTGGCTGTTGGCTCTTGGTTTTGGAGCAGTGTGTGTGTGTGTGTGTGTGTGTGTGTGTGTGTGTGTGTGTGCACATGTGCATGCATGTGTGTGTGTGTTTGTTACCTGACTTCTGACACTCTTTGCTGCTGAAGTATCCCACTTCATACGATAGGTCGAGGTCCCCAACAACTACCTCCACTTTTGAGTCCCCTTCCATATTTTCTCCCCTAATTAAAGAGAGGGAGGAACTGAGACAGTTCAGAAAAGGGCACTAATTTGTATATATGGCAAACAGATTAGTTGTAATGAGTTACTAGGAAGGTGCAAATTCAAAGGTTAGAAGAAAGAGAGAGAAGATGACCAGAGACATGTTTGAAAAATATGTGATCCTAATCACAGATTATATAAATTATTACCACCTAAAGAAACTGCAAAACATGAATTATGAATACAGAGCAGGTGGCAAAACCAAAGGTTACAACTCAGACTTACGTAAACTCCTTTTTTCATACAGTATCTCGAAACGAATTAAGAAAAATATAATTAATTATTTAATTTTGAAATGTTTAAATAGCTGGGTGAAAGACGAATAAAAGCCACTTTTAATGTGATTAAATATATGTTAGGAAATCTTGGTTTGGAAAAAGATGCATCTTTGTATAGCATGTGTTAAGTGGCAAGGTGCATATTTTTAATGTTTAAGAATGATGACAATATGCTGTAGTGAAACCTTTTGTGTGTTTCTGTTTTTATACAATTGTATTAAGACTGGGCCAGATATTCAAAAGAGTTGCGCAATGCATAATAGGTTTTTGTGGCGCTAAGTCAGAAATTGCGCCATTCTGCGATATTCAGCAGGAGGCAGTTGCGCCACTGAAAACATGCTGAGCAACAGCACAATGATAATGAAGGCATGTGCAACCAAAGGGGTGGAACCAGGCATAAAGTGCACAGTGCGATGTTCAAAGACTTGCGCAATGTGCAACAGTGGAAGCAGGCGGAAGTTGCACCATAGTGGAAATTAGCCAAATAAAAAGAAGCAGGAAGAGGCGAAGAACGCTACAGGAAGCCACATGAGGCAGGAGAGAGACAGAGAAAGAGGGAGAAAGAGGGCAGGCCAGGAAACAAAACCACAGAATAGGGGCAAGGTAATGTGTGTGGGGCCACAGAGAGCAGAGGCCAGTAGGTGTACCCGGTGCAGTGGAGGTAGCAGTCAGGACAGTGGGGGACAAAGCAACAACAGCTGGGGGAACACAAGCCAGGGACATGGACAGTGCCACGTTCCACATAAGCTGTAATGAGGGGGTGAGAAGGCATGCTGCAGGGGGCGTGGCGTGGAAGGGTCCGTCGGGTGGTACGCCCCAACAGGCAGTACCGAGCCCGCACCAGCTTGAGCTGTACACAGATGTCGAGATTGTGGCTGGTACAGCCTGAACAGGGCAATACTGAGGCAGCTCAGTGAGCTGTGCAGTGATGTGATTCAGGCACCCACACAACAGAGTCATGCTCTGTCAGTGGAGACAAAGGTAACAGCCTGCATGTGCTTGCTCGCACGGGTACCTTCCATAGACCAACAGGGGACACCACAGGCATAACACAGTCAGCCACGTCATGCATCCTCACCCAATCCTCAGCACACTGCTGCCACATGCTGCGGAGTACATCCATTTCCCCAGCACCGTGGCAGAGCACACAGCAAACATACAGGAGTTCCACAGGGTAGCACATATGCCTGGTGTGCTAGGGGCAATAGACTGCACCCATGTGGCCATTCGATGCCACCTGGCCCTGATGGGGCCGCCACATGAATCGGAAGGATATGCCAGTATCAACTGCCAGGTGGTGTGTGTGATGCCAGTGGGTGCATCATCAATGTCTGTGTCATGCACCCTGGGGAGCACATGATTCCTTCATCTGGTACCAATCGGCACTGTGCCATCGATTCAAGAGTGGGGACATCCCCAGAGGTCATCTACTGGGTGAGTATGCATGTAGAACTGACAAATCGTGGGCAAGGGGAGGTAAGCCAAAGGTGCCATGGGTGTAGCACACGGGGTTTGGGGCAGTCTGAGCCTGAACAAGACACTAACCTCCACTATCTCCACACAGGTGACAGTGGATACCCACTCATCCTGGCTGCTCACACCCTACTGGCTGCCCAGACCCCATCGCAGCAATGCTTCAATGAGGCACATACCACATGCAACATCATTAAGCGGGTGTTTGGGATGCTGAGGTGTGTTTCCATTGCCTGGACACCACTGGCGGTGCCCTACAGTATAGCCCTCAAAGGCCTGTGGGATATTCCTGGCCTGTTGTATCCTGCACAACATGGCCAAAGACTGTGGGATAGCCATACAGGTCGAAGAGGGGACAACAATGGGACGACAGTGATGCCGGTGATGATGGGATGGGCAGCTCCCCTTGGCCAGCGGGATCCCCAACTGATCCGGCTGGCCCAGCTGCCGGGACATCATCACAGAGGAGCACTTCAGCCAACACAGGTAAGTCATGGGGCCATGTGCAACCACCAGTGGCGAGCACAACCCACGCACACACATGGAAACACACCAGGATGCATTGGCAAGGGATGTGGCAGGGTACAGAAGCACACACATACAACCAGGGAGGGTGAACAGTAACACGCCACATGGATGGACACGCACACGCACAACACACAATATGGCACAAAGTGCAGGGGTCAGGTGCAAACAGAGCCAGAACACAAACACTAGCAACACACATGTCCACAGGCCACCACATCCACTGACTGTCTATGTGCATGTGTCAGATGCTGGGCATCATTGCACTTTGGTGTACAGCACAATGCAGGCATCATCATGCACACATACCTGTGGACAGCAGTTGGGAGTGTGCAGGTGGACCATGTGTCTGCTGTAGGGCTGGACACCCAATGGTGCACTGCCCACCAAACCACACAATGCACACAGGGCAGCACCAGACAGTGCCCACACTGGGAGACAGGTCAGTCTTTGGCACAGTGCCACGTCCACCTCAGATGCATGGGTGGCCCCACGAGACCCAGCAGCACTGGCAGGCTGAGCACGGGCCTCATGGGGTGGCACGATGGTCCACCAAGGGTTCCACTGCGCGAACGTGACTGTGCCTGCACAGGTGTCTGCAGCACACCGAACATACCTGCACCAGGGTGCTCGGGATGCCCACAGCTGAACCCGGCATCGACAGGGTGGGTGTCGACGACACCAGGAATGGGAGTGGATAGCAAACTGCCGTGTGAGCAACACAGGGCACCTGACTGTGTGCCTATTGTGGCCATGACAGCGACCAACGCCTGTGTTTGCCTGTCAATGGCAGCGGTCACATCCTCCCACAAATGGTCAATCCGTGACAGGATCCTATCGGTGTCCCTGCTGTGTCACTCCTCGACCCACTCCAGAGCCACACACAGTGCCTCCACGGACGTTGCAAGCTGTTTCTGCTGCTGTACTGATGTCTGCAGTAGGTGGGTGTGCTCATCAAAGAGGTTGTCTGCCATCTCGGCAAGCTGTCCCTCAGGGTATGGAAGGGCCTGATGTTCAGCACCCACTGCTCACCAGGACCAGGTATGGGCAAGTCCACAGGTGGTGCACAGATGCCACCGCTGAACCCTGAAACCCCAGTCCCAGTGGGTGACTGCTGCTGCTGCCCTCTGCCTGCTGTGCCCAAGGGATCGGTCGTTCTGCCGCTGTGACCACAACAGTGCCACTGACCTGACCAGCCACCGGTGCTGCCCACCGGTGCTTACAGGCACAGCCTGGGACTGTGCTGACATGCTGGCACACGTCCAGAACCAGCCAGGTCCATGGACGTCAGCTGGCCTGCTGTGTGTCCATTCCGTGACACACACACTGTCACTGCCCATAATGGTCATTGCATCATCAATGGCGCAGGTCTGTGCCACAGTCACAGCCACAGCATGCTGGCATCCTTGGATGCCAGACTGCTGAGACACAGGAAGGGCCTCCCCACACCTGTCTCACCGACATCAGTGTTGACAGCCAGGCGGACCCACTCTTGCAATGCACGCCGACTACCTGTGGAGGTGGATGGTCCCTCCTCCAACTCCAGATGGCTGTCCACAGTGGAAAGGCCCTCCACCGCTGACCCCTGCAGATGTGCAGGATCTGTAACAGAAAGTAAGGACATGTTAGTGCATGTGATCTACCCTCCCCGACAGACCATGGCGTACCATGCAGTGATGGGCTACCACCGCTCTGGAAGCCACCTCCTGGAGCGCCCTCAACGGCACTGTGCTGCATACTTGCAGTGAGCCTGTCTTCTGCCTGAGTCAGCTGCACCACCTCCGCTTGCCCCACCTGTTGCAGCACGTGCCACCCTGATGGCAGCCACCTTCTCCTTCACCTCCTCCTGTCGGTACCCATCTTCTTCACTCCTGCACAGAGCACTGGTGGCTGCCGTGCAGGTTGATGGCCGTGCCCCCCTCCCATGCAGCAGCACGGGCCTGAGGGGTGCCCGCCGTTCACTGAGCAGTGGCTATAATCGATGTAGGCCTCGAAGAGTGCCTCTGTCTCGCCTTGGTAAAATTGGGCCTCCTCTTCCGCCCACCATCGCCCTCCTCACCCAGTCCTGGCTCAGTCATTTTCAGCCTGTATGGGTGACAGTGGTTACCTGTGACTGTGCAGTACAAAGCAAGTCCCTGAGACCACAGTCCAGAACACCACACAGCATGCAACTCACCTATAAACTGCAGTAACCAAATATGGCCATTGCAGAACAGTGTCACATTTTTATAGCGAATCCATACAAATTGGGTGTGGAGCAACTTTAATGAGATGCAAATTACGCTGCTGCGCCATTGAATGGCTGATCAGATGATTTGCATATGACGGCTGAATATCGCGCTTTGGCGCTTTGCTCAATTGTGTTGAACGTGCTGAGCCAATGGCGCAGTTCTGTGGCCTGCATAGTACCGCACCGCATGCCCAGGTAGCTTATGCAGGCATCTGCCATGCTGATGACGTGCTGTGCAACGTGAGGGCAATCCAGGGCACGGCCACCATTGTGTCAGTGGTGCTATGGTAAGGGTCACTACATGGCGCTGTGGCACAACTGCTCAATAGTTTGCTGTGGCAATGGCACACAGGCAACCAATCGCACTAGATGCATAGACATCCGATGGCACTGTGCATGGCCTTGCGCCAGAGACCCATGACCCTGTGCCTGACCTTTGAACCCCTTGGCGCTTATGTCTGGCATGGCTGCCTCTATCGCGCTGTTGGTGACAGCTGGCGATAGGGAATAGTGTGCTGTACTGACAGTGCGATAGGGAATGGCGGCGATGTACCGCGCAGCACTTCCACATGGGGTTGCCCGCTGCTGGGTGCCATATTGCCTACTATAGCATTAGAGATGGCACGCAGAAGAGCCCCTCAGTGGAGTGCCCTTGAGCTGGCCAACTCATGGCCATTGTGGAGCCACACTGTGGCCCACTGTTTGGTGAGGTGCCACTGGACAGGGGCCAGGACCCAGGTCTGGCAAGAGGTGGCCACTGACCTGGAGGTGGCCACTGGCCACAGGAGAACAGCTGAACAGTGCAGGCGGAGGGAGCTGGAGCTACTTGCACATCTGCGGTCGCGTGCCAGGAGGGGCATGGTGCCTGGTCCAGGTGGGTGCTACGTCACATACTTGTATGGTCCATATGGGTAACACTGTCTTATGTGTCCAGCACATAGGGAGAGAATGGTCTAGAGTTGGCTGTGGCAGTGTTTACAGGGTATGGGATGGGTGGGTCTGGCTGGGTGGGTGGGCACACACATTGGGGAAGGGAATATGCTTTGGGTTTGTACTGATGTGTTTCTCTCCTTTTGTCTCCTAAAGGTGTGGCTGAGTGGAGGAGGAATTTGGAGCTGCAGCAGAGGGTGGAGAACGCTGCAGGGGGCATGTCAGGGACCAACCAAGCGCCAGCAACATCCCGATGAGGGTGAGTGCCATGATACCATGATTGCTATTGCATGCTGTGTGACAGGGTGGGAAGCAGGGCATGGCCACCATCCATGGACACCACTGCCATGCACGCATCATGTGACAGTCAGCACTGTCCAGTGGCACTGCATGTCTGGGAGTGCATCAGTGGTGGTCCATCGTGCACTGGGCACATGGCTGTGGCACTGCCTGCCCACCTCATAGCCATGTTACTGTGCGGCCTTGGTTGTGCTGTGCTGGACATGGGCGTGGGTGTGTGCAGTGGTACACATGGCTGTTGCTGCCTGGTTGGGCATGTCTTGTGGACACAGTCACTGTGGGTGGGCGCACACTATCACAGGGCGTGGCACATGGCTGTATGCCATGCATAATGGGTGGGCTGCAGGGGAATGGACAGTCACCCCATTGACTCTGATCACTGTCCTAGGTGTGCAGGATACTCCTGCAGATTCAGCAGTCCATCAGAATCTTGTGTGGGTGGCGCAAGAGTCCCTCACCATCCTGGGGATCTTCAGCAGCATGGGGTGAGGAGGAGGAGGTGACCCAGGCAACAGCCCCAGGCAGCAGAGGATCAGGCTGGCTGCCAGTGAATGCAGACAACCTCCCCTTTGACCAACCCTCACACCCCACCTTTCCTCTCATATGTTCACCCTGCCCTTACCCAACCCCACCTTGTTCCTGTCCCTCCGCCCCATGTTTCTACATAATTGTAAATAGTTGTTGTTGTTGTTATATTTTTGAATACAGTTATTTTGATATGAATACTGTGGTGATCTCTGATTTGCAGCTGGCTATAGGTGCTCAGTTACAGTGGTGTACATGGCATCTGGGGTGGTTCAGTCATGGGTATGTGTGTGTGTGTGTGTGTGCATCGGGAAGTGTCTCTGGTGTGGGAGTGGCTATCAGTCAGTAACTGTGGTGTGTGTGTTGTTCTCTGTGCATTGTGTTACTGTGTGCAGTGGTCCATGGTGCCTGCTCTGTGTCCATTGTGCCCTGTCAACCCGTCCTTGCCTGTGCAGCTGACACCCTTGCATGTCTGTGGCCTGCAAGGTCTGCTGCTGTCAGTCAGGTGGCTGTCCCTGCAGGTCATCCACTGTGACCGTCTATGCTGGGTTGCCTCCTGTCAATGGTGTGGTGCATGTTTGCCTGGTGACACTGTGGCCTCCGCAGTTGCTGTCCCACCTCCATGCTGTGGCTTGTGTGTGTTGCAGGGCTGTGCACCACTGTCTGTGACTTGTGCTCAGGCATATGCTGGTGGCGTGCAGGGCCACAGTTCATGCCTGGTCAGTGTCACCCTGTGCCATGGAGGACTGCAGGTTGTGTGTGCACAGTTTTCATGGGCCCACACTGGGGGCTTGGTTGCCACACTACTGCATCCCTGTGTTGAAGTGTCCCCATGGGTATGGGTGTGTGTTTGCCCTGCACTGTGTTGCATCCAGTGTGCTGCATGCTTCCATGCACCACTGTGGGTGTCTGTGCTGGCTGCTGTGGCTCATGGTGGGTCTGGCTTATGGTTCTGTGGTACATGAGGTTGCAGTGTGGCAGTGGGGGTGGTGGTATGCATGGGGATTCCTGCAGTGGTGGTCACTGCTCATAGGGGTGTCTTGGGGTCACGGTGCAGGGTGTGCTGTGCACAGGGGCTGCTGTGCCATGGGGTGGTCCACCCTCCTTGTGTGGCAGTCTTAGCTTGCTGGTGGGTGTGCTGGGGCACCATGGCCCAGCTGTGCTTTGTTGCTTGTCCCCATGGGCGGTGGATATTCAGCCTTCCACAAGTTGTACTGTGCTTGGGGTGTGGGGGTGCATTGTCAGTTCTGCAGTGTGTTCCTGTGCCCATCTGTGGCATGGGTGGTGGGTCCCTACCTACCTCCCGGTTGTGCAGTTCCATTGCTCTGCTGCTGGGGGCTCCTGCTTGCGCTATGGCACCTCTGGGCTGCTCAGCTGGGCAGCCCTTGTTGCTCCATAGTGCATCGTATCTGCTCAGCTTCCCTTCCTAGTTGTGCTATGGTGCAAATTGTGCGATATTCAGGCGTTGGCTGTTGGCGCAATTTGGCTTGCCTTTTTGAATATCGCGTCTATTGCACATGGGCGCAATGGACATTTGTGTTGCTCCTGCTATTATGCGCACTTTTTGGGCGCAGTTTGACTATCCAGCCCACTGTGTTTATTTTATGCCTTTTAAAAATTGTATATGTGTAGAATGCAATCAACTTCAACATCCTTCTGGGCACTGTTGCAATAAGTAGTAGAATAAACATAAACAAACATAATTCATTATTATCGTCAGTCTCCAGATCAGGTAGTCTGCAAATAATTCCTATTCTTATTATTTTATGTTCTTAGCTGCACCCACAGTGGTTCTACCTTTCCACCCTTTTTTGATAGAACTTTCACATTCAGACTATATGTCATCTCTAACATAACACGTTATTCTTGCCCTAACCTTACTCCCTATCCTCCTGTAAAGAGTACTGTATATCCTGGTATAGACAGGTCTCAATTATTGTTCTTAGCGGTCCAAGTCTCAATGATGGCTACTAGGTCTAAATTGGCACTCAACACCAAATCCTGCAGTTCACTAATTGTATTACTGAAGCTCCTGGCATTCAGGCAGACCACTTTCCATTTCTGCTCCTTCCACCCTATTCCTATCTTTGTACTTTCCTTGCACCTCCCTATCCCACCTCTCCCATTTCGAATGTTCCTTAATAATTTGTTGAATCTACTCCAGTAAGTATCAGTTCTTGAATTTGTTTGAATCCCTATGGTGTTATTTTTAAACTCATCCCTCTCTCAGTCTCAGAGGGAGTCCTAGGCAGGTTCTCTTATTCCCATCTTCCATGAGGGTCCACCCTGAAATAGCCTCTCCACTATCAATTTAAATGCTCTCCAACTTAAATATTCCATTTCTGGTCAAATGCACTGGTTCCTACCCTTGTTAAGTGAAGGCTCCTATCTTTGAAAAGCCTCCTGTCCCAGACATCTCCTCAATCCCAACACAGTGATACCCTTTCACCAGTCTTTCAACCATTTGTTGAAAGTTTCGATTTCCTTCGTTACCTTTTTCTTCCCTTGCCATGTAAAGGAAAAATGTTTGAAAAGGCTAATGAATCTCTCTTACCTTTCAGTTCATCTCCTAGTTTTTGGAAGATTAGCTTAACTACTTCAAGTGTATGATTTACAAGATCATTGATACCTAGGTGTATCAGGACAACCATTTTCTTATCCATGCTATAAATCACTAACCTGATTTCAGCCAATCGCACACAGAGTCACTGCAGCTCATATCCTGAGTACAGTGTGCTGTGTAGAGAAGTGTTAAGAGGGAGCCTCCACTCCAGCACCAGAAGGGAGGATGACATAATAAAGCAAATAAAAAGACAATAAACATGTTATAGATCCCTGCTCAAATGATTTATAATAAGATAATGCAGTATCCAAGGTGTGTCTCTTATGGTATAGTACAGTAGATTCCTCTAGTGGGCTCTGGGCAGACAGAACCTCTCAGCTTCACTTTGTGGTCCTCTCACCCAAACCTCATACTCTGAGTTTCTTACACCGTAAGAGATATCCATTAGAGGCCCTATTAAGTTATAGTATCAATAATTTCTCTATCCAGCCCATGTCCCAAACAACTGATGCACCTGGTAGGCATCCAACTAATCTCATCCCTACTTCTTCTCTGCACACTACCATCTCCGCCCCTTAACATTCAATCCTTATTAGTACTTTTTGACAATCGCTTTTACGTTGTTCATTGTGGTGCCACATCCCAGCAAGTCTCTCTTCCAACTGGCTTACTGCCCTCCTGGGGAGTCAGGTACCTGTACCTTCTCTAATAGTGCAAAGTGGATAGCAGTTGGCATATTGAGACTCTGATGTTCAGCCTGTTGACTACCATTTCACCTTCCCTACTCTCCAACACCCTTCACCCCCAGGGCCAGTGGGCTTCTGAGTGAGAGGGAAGAAGAATGTGGATTTGGATTGCAATTCAGCTGGTGATGCAACATGCATATTTCATTTTTACAGCTACCAGTTGAGCCTGGAGCTCTGAAAACCTCTTACAAATTGGACAGGGACCTTTCCTCCCGAATGGGGCCAAGGGATGATCACCTCGTAGTTTCTACAGCTGGATAGCCCCCTACTATATATATTTTCCATTTTGTTTACAGTGATTTCATATTTTCATCCCTTTCTAATTAGCTTCTTTAAATCCTTTTCCTGCTTTACTTTATCATGTTTCTATAGCTAGGTATTAACAGAATATTTTTTTACTCACACCTGTATAGGCGTGCTATGTACTGTAGTGTTTGCTATACCTTCACCTCCCTAAAACAATTAATGTTTTATTCTCGATCACCCTACCCAGATAGGCTATTTGCTGATTTTGTTATTTTTTCTCCTTTTGTATGCTTACCTATGTTAAGTGGTGCAAGGTTCCTGTGGACCTGAGGCCTATGCTGTGTGTGTCTTGCAGATGCCTCAGATCAGACTAAGCACTCCTGCTTCCTGGCACTCACACTACAGAATGCTCATGCTTAGGATGCAAAACAGAATATTCTATTTCATTGGTCAAAACATTCCAAAGCCCCCCACACAATGCCCTGTCACTATTCCTTCCCTTAGTAACTGGATGTCTCTTCCAGATCAGCTGTGCTACCTTGCAGTCCCTGTTGCTTGAGCCAGCTTTGATATTTATTGCTGCTCCTAGTTCCACCTACTATAAGGTCCACCTCCTGACTGGGGATGTAGCAACCAGGGAACAAAGGAAAAAAACAGCAACAACAGTTCAGTTCTTTAGATGGTAATGGGGGCATCTAATTGATGTTGTAGCCCAGTTAGCAAGTCTCTTTTCAATTCAGACACCTCTCCTGATCAGGTGTGCTGCCTGCAGTCTCACTTGCATAAGCTAGTTTTGATATTTACATGCAGCTCTAAGCCACTCTAATTCCCTCCACATTAAGGTTCTTCCCTAACTGGTGGATGTAGCAGCGAGGAACACAGGGAAAAATACAAACAATAATTTAGTTCTTTAGATGATAATCTGGGGGTGACTGATGATGTTGCAGCCCAGTTAGCAACTCTACATCTGATTTGGGAGCCTCACTCAACCAGCTGTGCTGCCTGCAGTCCCACTTGCTTGAGCCAGCTTTTAATAGACAGATGTCACTGGCAGACACTACCTTGAAAGCCAAATTCTGAGTGAGCCAACAGTTCATGGTCAAAGTGGTGAATGGGCTCAAGAAAATGGGAGTTGGTTGAGTGGGAGTTGAAGTGAAGGGTGAGAGCCAGAGGGTTAATGATTTGTTCTTTACAAGAAAGGTAAAGCAGGCCCATGGCAGTGCATCTGGTGCATTGTAGTGACTGCAGAATGTTCAATTCCATGGTATGGCCATGGATGCATTGTTCTGGGACGGCTGCAAGCTGGGTGCAGCACTCAAGGCTAGAGCTGGCATGCTTTAGGGACAGCTCTCCAGGATGCATGCATGGGAGTGTCATTGGATGGGATATAGTGAAGGAGGCCAGGAGAACACTGTAGTTCCTGGTATAAGAGACAAGTGAAAGGCTAAAGTAGAGGGGCAGGAAAGTGCTCTTGAGGAAAGGAAGAGTCTGCCACCAGTGACTTCCCAAAACTGGAACCAAACACTGGTTAGGAATGGGAAGAATGACCACAGAGTGGCAGGAGCTATTGCTGGGGACTTGATCACAGGGGTTCCACAGTACATTAAGTTTTTGGAAGGGCAGCAAGGCAGTGTAGAAGGAAAGTAGCAGTGAAAGGAGAATATATGGTAAGGTGTTTTAGCCAGGGCTCCATGTTCACTGCAGCAAACTGGACCTACATTCTGTGGCAGGATCTCATGCTTGCTGCGGTCAGGCTATGAACAATTCTATGGTGATTCTGTGGCAATTCCGTGATGGGCTTTACATTCTCTGGCAAATCAAATGAGCCCCAAAATAAAATCTAGTTACTCGAAAAGAATGCTTGGAAAGCAGCCTTAGGCAGTTTGGCAGATGCACAGGCAAGGCAATGCAAAGTAATTCGGCATCATGATTTGGATAGGATGTAGGGCATGGGGAATTGAAGGTTCTTTATTTTTTTTACTGCAGACTGTTTTATTGTCCCATGGCTCCTCGCACCTGCTCAGTGCTGGTTTACCACAGCTATGCTCCTCAGAATATATCCCCTGCCTTCCCAGTTGCTTGAAGGCAATATTACCTGGTGCAAAAACAGTGTTGCTGCAATGGCTCCCTCCTACTCACTTGCTTGAAGCCTGGTGGTGATTGTTTGTGCTGCAATGCTGCTCTAGTTGCTTCCACCTGCTCCTGCAGTTCGACACCAGTGGTGCTGTTGTGTCAATGTCACTTGGCTTCCATATCTCCTTCTCCCTCACTCTGAATGGATTTACTGTGAGACTAGAGAGCAGCTGGACCATTTTGAATTAGACAAAGGTGGTCCAGGAAGTCTCCCATTTTTTATCTGCAATAGTTACTAATACTTTATCATTCCACAGTTCTGCAATAGGTAAATAGAACTGCCATTCTTCCTCATGAAATAGACTTCCTGAAGTTCCCTCAGTGTTTGAGAAGGCCATATGGTCATAAACTTCAGGGCTGAGTGCTAGTGGATTGGAGGAGGGCCCACTGATTACTGCAACCTGGAGGACAGCTATTTAATGGAGCTGGCAACAACTCACACTAATGCCATTTAAGCTTGCTCACAGTCATTTTAACCTTTTAGTTGGGGGTTTCAGTGGTAACAACCATTTTAGTGCACCCAAAATGCTATTTCTGTGGCAGAGGCTTGTTTCAGTGGCATGACCATGTTTCTGTGGCAGTTGCTGCAACCACAGAATCACAGAAAATGTGGGGCCCTTATTTTATCAGAGGGTGGAGTGCAGGGATACCAGAGCAGTGTATGACTGCTTGTTCCACCTTAACGGTGCACTGGTTGCAGACATCATAGTAAGGGTGGACAGGCTCCTGCAATAAGGGAAAGAGGAAATGAACATTATGGTAGTCAGAGGCAGACCTGAGGTTCTGTGGCGTAGACTCAGGGAACTAGTTTATAGCCTTAGGAGCAGGACCTCCAAAATAGTTTTGTCTGAGATACTACCAGTGCTATGCACAGGGCTAGTAAGGAAGTTATAGATTAGACATTAAGTTTTGTGTTGTTAAGGTTTGGGTTACTTACACACTGGAAGGCATTCCTGGATGGGAGAACGTTTATGCTGTGGATGGCTTGACCTAAACCCTGAAGGGGTGGGGTGCTGGCACACAGAATAAATTGAGTGGTGGGCAGTGTAGCAGAACACTCATTCCCCAAGCCAGGTATAGGGAAGGGGTAAAAGAGTCAACTGTTTGAGTCTCAAAGCAAGCAGAGAGAAAACACAGACCTTCATTGAATGTCAGTAAACACAACAAGAGCAACAAACAAGATGGGTGAGCAGGAGAGAAACAAGTGGGGCAAGCTACGATGTAGGAGGACTTACAGAGATCTGATGGAAGGGATGAATATTCTAGGATGCAAGAGTAGTGGAGGTACAATCTCTTCAGGATGGGACAGTGAGAGTCAAAGAGGTGAAGAAGTGTCTTTCTATATCAAGGAAGGATTGAAACAAGTGAGTAAGAGGGAATGAGAAGGGATGAGAGCCCTCACAAGAAGGCCTTGGCTGGAATTAGTATCCATGAGAGGAAAATATAATTCCAGCCATTATATTACAGACTGTAAGTAGTACAGCAGAGCAAGATTTAAAACTGTCATATTAAACTAAAAGAGTAACATCTATGGTGCTCAAGTTTCTAATGGGGATATCAATCTTTCTGGCAGCAACTACAAGATGGGAGTGCCCAAGTAAAAGACAGGAGGAATTTCTTGTCAGTTGTATAAGACTGTTTCCTTCTTCAGCATGTGAAGCATGGGACAAGATGGGATGCAGTGCTTGATCTTCTACTGAGAAGTGGGGCAGACAGGATCAGAGCAATTAACACTGGGGCTGTTATGTAACAGTGACCATAACAGGGTTGCATTTGAGTGATAGGGAAGCTACTTCACCAAAATTAAGAGCAGGGCACTGAACTTCAGGAGAGCTGGTTTTGATAAACTGAGGGAGCTGGTTGTGGCTAACTTGACAAATATACCATTGATTAGAGTGCCGATGCCAAATGGGAGGCCAAAAGCAAAATATAATAGAAGCAGTGACTTGTTGTGTCCTCATGTGCAACAAGAGCAAGAGAGACAAGTGGAGACCTCTGTGGTTGTCCAAAAGAACTTCAAGGGAAGTTAAGGTAGCTAGAGAGGGTGTATGATGTGTGGAAAGATTCAGGGGAAAAAGCAATGGAAGCAGACTACAAGGCATTACTGAACAAATGCAGAGCCAGGATTGCCAAGGGCAAGGTTGGTTTGGAAGATAGGATTATGCAGGGATCAAGACAAATAGTACATCATTTTTGGTACATACAGAACAAAAAGAGTGTCAGGGTAGAGTTGGGCCAGTGGTCGTTGTGGAGGAGGAATCACTGGGCGAGACAAGGGTATTACCAGAGGCACTGAAAAATGGGTACCATTTAACATCTTGAGCTAGGTCCCCAGCTCATAATCCCAACACGGGTTCCTGACATGGTTGCCCAACATCGGGATTATGACCGTAGGAGTTAGAATCCTAAAGTTCTAGGTGCAGGGGCAAAGCCCCCAGCGCTGGGGGTTATGGGGGGTGAAGCCTCCTAAACATACACACAACCCTGCTGCAGGCATAAACCTGATGTCAGCCAACCATGTGTCAGAAGTCGCCAGGATTGTGAATGTCAGGGGACCGAGTTTCAGCAGATCATAATATATCTGAAAAATGTCTTTGTGTCTGTATTCATCAAGGAAGTCAGGAGACATTCCAGCTGGGGTGGAAGTGGAGAGACTGTGGAAGTTGCACTGTTCAGGCTTTCAAAGAAACCCTGACAGGTTTCTTAGGGAAAATGGCATTGTGCTACATAGCATGAGTAGGAGTAACATTCAAGCTCATAATCTTGGATAAGTGTGCATATTCAAACTGTGTGTAAGTTAATGCCATGCAGCAGGAGGGGGTGGAATGAGTATAAAGTTAATTGACCCAAAGTCCTTTCCATCATCACAATACTGTGTTACCATGTTACATTGGTGCAGAGGCTTATCTTGAAAGAATTATATTTAACGCAACACCCAGCATGCTGAATGCAGACTGTCAATGAACAGGTTTCTGTGATACTGCAGGATGTAGTCATGAACACTGTCTGACCACTAGCTAAAACTTGAGAACCACGTCAAATTGAATGTTTGGCTCAGAGTTTGAAAGTAAACCCAAATACCTGAGAATTTCCTGGCACTGAACCCCCTCAGTTACTTGGGAGACTAAGGAGATGATTGTACTAGTGACAGAGAAGCAGGAACAAAGGCTTAAAGCAGAATTTCCTACATTATTGCATGGCATCGATATGTTAAAGTACAGTAGCATTATCAGAATTTTCCATGTTCTAGCTAACAAAACTCATTTTTATATACTGCCACTCCTGTCTTATTTATAGGCTATGCTGGACTATGGCTGTACAAACTAAATAGAGAATAATGTATGGAGAGGGGTGTAATAAGTGTTTACACATACAGAGGTGTCATACACAATGCAACCCAGTTCCTTGCAGTATATTGCAGAACATTGCAGTAAGTGACATGTCACAAAATACTGCATGACAAAAGGCTTAATTGCCATTGAACTGCATTGTTCCCTGTAGCATAATGCAGCACTGCCAATTTTCTGCGTAGTAATACTGCAAGGTATGAGGTTGCATCTATTAGCACCACTTCATCCGAGGTGCGCGCGATGGCTCATAAACCCAGAGAGCAAAGATAGAGGGTTTAGATAGGCATCACACACCAAAGGAGTGTGTAAACTCATTATACCATGGACATAAAGCAAGCCAACAGAATCCTTACAAATATGATTGTATCTCACTGAAATAATAATATTCATTGAAGTAATTAAAAGCCATATATTTCAAGATCGTTGAATATTTTAAAAGTAAAATGTTTGTGTCAAAGAACATGAACTGCCTGGACTATTTTATGTAGCGAGGTATATTTACATAAAAAATCAAGTATTTTAATAAAATAATAAATAAAAAAGCCTTTTTAAATACATTCTATGTGGGGACATAATATAATCATAATAAACCACTTAGGGTGTAGGTTATGATGGGATTTACTATGGCTGGCCTGATTTGACCACTCCAGCCATGGTAATCCCATCATAACCTACACTCTGTCACAGTTTATTGCTTAATTACACAATCCCACCCCACATACATTATTTTAAACAATTGTTGACTACCTATTGGGATGAAACAAAGAAAGTGAACCTAAGCTAACTGTGGCATGTAACAGTGCATGCCACTTAGGTGGACTGTTCCATGCAAATGTATTGTGTCTGCCAAAATTGCAGCTCTCCATTGCCGGTTGTGCAAAAAATGGGAATTCAGAGCTTGATTACAGCTTACGCTATTATGTAGCTTAATTGAGTAGTGATCGCTAAGTTTATTTATTTATTTATGCATTTATTTATTATAATTCTAAACAACCTTTGAGTACAGACTCTTTTACAAAGGTTCCACGCCATGGATACAGTACAGACAATACATACAAAAGGACAAATAACTTGACAGAAATTAAAAAGTTATAATCAGATTAAAAGTAGGAACCATGGATCAGTAGGTTACAAAATAACAGTAAGTGTTACAGCAGTAGTTAGCAACATTGCAGCCCCTATAGGTCTTGTCAGTGGTAACAGTAGATCAGGGAAAAGGGTATAGCCAGGTTAAGGGGAGGGGAGAAGTGGTTTGAACTGAGGGGGGTACATGAGAAAACAAGGAGTAGGTGGGGCACGGAGACTGGGGAGGGTAGGAATTTTATGATTTGAAGGTTTGCTGAGATTGTGTGGAGGGAGGAGTTGCTAGGGGGCACTGGTGGTGGAAAGGGGTGGAAGGTGGGGGAGAGGGGAAAACAGCTAGTGAGGAGAGCAGTTGTCAGCATGTTGAGCCGCGAGAGGCAGAGGAGAGCAAGGGGAGGACAGGGTTGGAGGCAAGAGGGGGACTGACTTAGTTCCTGCAGTAACAAGTGCTCAGGCTTTAAGATGTAGCTTTAAATCTGCTTTAAAGGCCCTCAAGTTGTTGTACTATGAGTAGTTGCAGGATTTCATTGAGCCATAGTGGTGCTCGATATGAGAAGGAGCATTGACCCTGAGCAGTGCTGCAATGGGGACACTGAGTTGAGACTGGAATGTGCTCCTGGTATTATAGTTAGAACAAGCTACCTTTATCAGGTCCAAGATACACGGAGGGTCTGGGAGAGCAAGGCCTTTCTCCCAAGGATGCAAGTCTGGTATCTGATCCTGTTGCTGAGAGTGAGAAGGTTAGCTTGCCCAACAAGGTGCAGGTGTGAGTGAGGTGATCAGCATTAAGCAGCAGTCTACAAGCTTTGTTCAGGACAGTGGTGATCCTTTAAGGGCAGTGTCCATGGCTGCACCGTAGACAGCTAAGTCGTAATCAACAGTGGATAATATGGAGCTGGAGACCAAGATCCTGAGGGCATTAGGTGTAAGGCTTTTCCTATGCCTGAACAATACTCCCAGTTTGTGTTCATAGCCTTAATCACCATGTCAATGTGCTGCATAAAAGAAAGAGTATCATCAAACATGACACTCAGGTATTTGAAGCAGTGTATGTCTTCCAGCGGGTTATCCAAGTTATTCATGACTGTGAGAGCTGGGATCTCTTTTAGTTGGGGCTGGATATCAGCATTGATATTTTTTTTTTTGTAGTTAAGAAGTAGCCTGTGAGAGATAAACCAGTCTTCCAGGAGGCAGAAGGAGGCCTGCAAATCAGTTTGCAGATACTCAATGTGGTGATGACTGCTATGAGTACAGCATCATCAGCATACAAAATTGTTTTACAGGAGTAGGTGTCCAGTAGCTTATTCAGAATAGCTGAACAGCAAGGGACCAAGGATGGACCTTGCTGAACTCCAATGGATACTTTTGCAGCAGACACTGAGAGCCCTACTTTCACTCATTGTGACCTCAATGAAAGATAATCCTGTAACTAGCATATAGCGTTGGGGGCAATTCAAGTGTACGCAGTTGTGTGAGGAGAAGAGGGTGGCAGACAGTATTGAAAGCCTTTGTTAGAGCAATAAGACCGCTCCAACCAGTTTGTCCTCATCCATGGCCTTGTGAACATAATCGGAGAAGTCCACAAGAGTAGTAGTAGTGCTGTGGTGCTTCCTAAACCCGTGCTGCTGGGGACATTGCAGTTGATACTTGTGGATGTAGTCAGAGATTTGATAGGCCACAGTTTTCTCAAGGGCTTTAGAGGGGAGAGAGAGAATAGAGATGGGCCTATAGTTGGCGATGAGAGTCCTGTCACCATTCTTGTGACCAGGGGTAACTAGTGTTTGCTTCCAGACAGCAGGGAATTTTCCGAGCATGAGAGATTTGTTGAAGATGTAGGAAATGGGAACTATTAATTCATCGATTGCCAGTGCAACCAATTTCATGTCAAGGTTGTCACTGCCCACTCTAGTTTTACCCAAGACCTTTTGACATACCCTCATGGTTTCCCTGACAGTAACTAATTTGAAGTTATAATGGGGGGTGTTAGACAACTGAGTGCCCTCGTGGACTTCACCAGAAGGGGCCAAGTAGTTAGCTGGGAGTATAGAACTTAGGTTTGTGAAGGCAGAGTTGAATTCCTCCGCTATATGGTATTGGGATACAAAGAGTTCGAGCCATTTATATTAAGCAACAGTGGTTGAATTTTGTCATCCTTTCCAGTAAGTTCCTAAATCTTGTCCCAGAACCGCCTCCCATCACCCCAGTACCTTTCTAACTGATCCCTGTAGTAATTGGCTTTGGCACACTAGATTTGAGGGTGCACTTGTTTCTTGTGGTCCTGCATCTCTGTAGGTCATACTGATTCCCAGAGGCCCTAGCTCTACTCCAGAGGTTGTCCCTTTTCCTCATAAGGTTCAGAAGGTTACTGGTTATCCATCCATTATTGTACCCTCTGGATTTTCTCATTTTGATCGGTGCAGATCTGTCGATACCATGTTGAACTGCTCCACAAAGACTTGGAGAGCTTTATCAATATTTTTAGTGTGATTATGGGTGACCAGTCAATAGCAGAGAGCGCCACTTTGAATGCCTTTAACAGGCCCTTTCTAAGTATTCTACTTTTACCATAGTTGGTGGAGCCTTTTGAATTTATTCGACCATAGGCAGGTGATGGGGAGTGATCACTTAGGGAATCAGAGAGCACTGTGACCTCAGATATCCTGTCCAGAGAACTAGCTAGAGTCAGTCCAGAAGTGTGTGCTTACCTGACTTAAGGTTCATTCTGGTGGGTTCACTAACTAGCTGCGTGACATACAAGCTCACTACCATATCCTTTAGATGGGGTGCATCACTCCCAAGCCAATCTATGTTGAAGTCCCCTGTAGCAATTAGCTCACATGCTCTGCTGAGGTCTGCTAATGCCCCTATTACTTTGTTTAAGCCCTACTTGGCCTTCTTTGGTGGGTGGTAGACAGAAGCAATGTCAAGTGCTTTTCTGTGGTTCCCAAACATGAGCCTTACCATGAGAATCTCATGGTCCTCAGCACAAACCCAGCTGGGGAGCAGGACCCTTTGAGGGTATCCCTATTATAGATAAGACAACCCTCACCCTTTTCCCTTTCCTGCGGGGTTTAGCCATGTCTCCAGTCAAGCAGATGACATCAGGGTTGTGCAAAGTAGCCCAGCCTTGAAGTTGAGCCAATTTTGTTAGTCAGCTGCATATATTCAAGGCAGCTAATTTTAACCGTTAGCCTTTGTCTCTTTTGTTGTTAGCCCTTCCCTGAGGGCCGAGGTTAGGATGTATAGTTGCCAGATGAGGAGTAGGAACAGGAGTAAGGCCTTCTTAGTGAAGAAGTAACAAAGAATTTGAGTTTTGCATTTTGACATCCTGAGCCTCAGGGAGAATGTATGTGTCGCTTTAATTAGCACAGTAGTGGAAGGGAGAACTGCGCCAGTTCTTGTATGAGTGAGGAACAGCTGTTCCAGAGAGAGATTAAGGTGCCATTGTATGCAGGCACAGCCTGACGAGGTGGAGGATGCTACAGCCTACAGTTGTCCGTAGCTGGCGAGGCATGGTTAGAAGGAGTCTGGAGGTAAATGGGCAGAGTTAAACCCTGCTAAGCTTGCACAGAGTATACATGCCAGCAACAGTGTTATGGATGAAGAAGACATTCTGCACCATAAGCTTGTTGGTTGTTGCAGGTAGGCATTCAGCGTACCAGAACTAAGAGATCTGGTAAATAGGAGTAGTGCATCTGCTACTGTTGTAAAGCCACTAGATGACTGTATCTCATTGAAATAATAATATTCATTGAAAGTATTTAAAAGCCATATATTTCAAGATTTGTTGAATATTTTAAAGTAAAATGTTCATGTAAAAGAACATGAACTGCCTGGTCTGTGCCTGAAGCACAAGAATGGGAGTGCACTACTAACGATGGAAGCTACTGTCATAAACAAGCACAAAACACAAAAAGTAGCAACTGGTGCAAGCAAAGAAAAGACAGCAAACGCTCAGTGCATAAATGCAAGGAGCCCATGGCTACTTTCCCTGTCACTTTGGGTCCGTCTCGTGACCCTTGCTCAAGGGGCTGTGGCCTGAGTGCTATCAATACCCTTTTATTCATAAGAATTTAAAGTGACAGTGCAGATAATAAAAGAAACATCAGTGTAAAAGTGACAATAAATACATAGAGTTCTATAAATAACTCAATCAATGAACTCATGCACACTACAGCGCAGGCACTAAACTTATACAAGGATCCATAATCAATATATAGTACAGCTGTCAATTGATCATTTGCAATTCTGATTTAAGTCTTCTTGTTTAAAACTGAAATAATAACATACGGTATTAAAGTTGAAGGAAAATACCTGACATTTCCAAGGTATACATTGGGTAGACTTCAAGTCCAGCAATATGTCTATTACTTCATTATCATTTTGAAAATTGTAAGGGTAGGTTCTAATGCCACCACTTACAGAGATGTTCTGTCATATCGAAATCAAGGATGCTGATGGGGATTGTTTTCATGGACAAAAAATGTATGAGGCTGAAATTCATAGACAGTTAGATAATGTAGCCAGTTATAGATGTCTGAGAGAAAATCCAATTCAGACGATTAAGAGAAAACAATATCATTTTTAAATGAATCTGTGTATATGGTTACATTACTGAAAAGAAAAAGAAAAGAATATATGATGGTCAGTGTTCCAGTAACACCTGCAATTTATGTATTCAAAGATTCATAAAGACCAAGCCAGGCTTTCCGGATGCCCAGTAAACTCGAGAATAGGTTCCCTAACAGAAGAAGTCTCCACCTTTGTTGACTTTTATCTCAAGCAGCTGGTGGTGTTGCAAAATCTTATATCAGGGATTATATGGACATTCTTTCTAAAACAGGGAGCCTGGCCTGGTCCTCTGAATACACATGGATTACAATTGATGTGACTAACCTTTATACTTTAATTCAACACCATTTGGGAATTCAAGCTCTAGAATACCATTTTCTTACTAATAGGGTTGCATCTACATTTCCTTCAGATTTCCTGATTGAAGCTGTACATTTCATTTTACACAACAACTATTTCACTTTTGATAAGGAGTTTTATTTACAGACCATGGCCGGATATTCAGAAGGGTTGTGCATGGCGCACACTGTTGTTGCGCCAACATCCTGATATGTGACGCGATATTCAAATAGAGTTGGGTCTGGCTCAAATCCGATGCGCGAGTGCATCAGTAATGTATCGCGGCGCAGGTGGGGGCGTGCCATGCCATACCCGCACATCCCGACATTCAGCCCGGGATGTGCTGCTCATGCATGCACAACCCCTACTTGCGCTGCACACAGGTGAGCCAAAAAAAGTGAACAACATCTGGCCACCACAGGTGAGCTGCCGTATTGCAGGGTGCAAACACGGCAGCTGCCATAAGCTCTAGCTGCACCTACGTGGTGGCGCGCCCCCATGCCTGATCGCGGGCATAAGTAGTGAAATAAATGTCCTATATCCCTGGTGGTCCAGTGGACTGCTTCATGCCCGATCACGGGCTTAAGTATGATAATAAATGGTCCATTATCCCTGGTGGTCCAGTGGACTGCTTCACGCCCATCACGGGCTTAAGTATAATAATAAATCCTTATATCCCTGGTGGTCCAGTGGACTGCTTCACGCCGATCACGGGCTTAAGTATGATAATAAACCGCTTCCACATCTTTCGGTCCAGTGATCACCTGCCAGCCCGATCGCGGATATATGGCAAAGAGAGGTTCAACATGATGGTCCAGTAGCCTTCACTCACCTCGAGCCCTCATCGCTCGCTTCCCCGTAGCCGGTAGTAGCAGCACCTCATCATTGACCTTCACGCGTTTATCGACACCGTAACGGTGCTATTGTCCACCAGCATGAGTCACTATGCAGAATGATGCGCTGTATTGCCACACAGTCCAGATATATAAATGATCCATTCACTTATCTGACTGGTGCAGTGCAGTATGCATGCCCATTGGCTCACGCTGTGGACCAATGGGCGATAGCCCACCGGCATAGTGTCAGTCAGTTGGCGTGGGTGGCAGGCGGTGGTGCTGCTGCCCACTGCTGACCAGGGGAGCAGGGCAGTGGGGCTCAGTGGTGGGTGGAGGGGCTACCACTGGACCACCAGGGATATTGGACCTATCTTTTAACATATATGCCCGTGATCGGTGTGAAGCAGTCCACTGACCACCAGGGCTATTGGATGGTTTATTATCATACTTAAGCCCATGATCGGGCTTGAAGTGGTCGACTGGACCACCAGGGATATTGACATTTACCGACATTCTGCTATATGCCCGCGATTAAGCAGTAGGGCACTTTTTCGGCGTGCAGGGGCGCCAGTCCCAATGGCTGCAGCCTGGCAGGGTGCCAGGCGCAAGTCGCCAGGGATCGCGATTCGTACGCAATGAAGAGATGACATGCAATGGCCCCATTTGTGCCTTTGCATGCATTATGGCCCCATTTGCATGTGCACTTTTGAATATTGCAGTTGTTGCACCTAGCACAATGGAACTTGGCGCTAGCACATCCCCTGCTCCACTCTGGCCACTTGCACTGGCACAGTGCCACTGCACCATGTGCATTGCGGGTGGCCAGGGTGTGATATTCAGCAATGCTGTGCCATGGCGCAGCTCCGCTGAATATCACCCTGTCAGCACCCCTGTGCAGCCAAGCTGGCGCTGTGCTCCAGGCTTGCGCCACAGCCTGGCGTAGTCTGAATATCCAGGCCCATGGGTACAGCAATGGGGACTACCATGGCCCCATCCTATGCAAACCTTTATATGGCATGGTGGGAGTCCAGGAACCGTACAGTGAAAATACTACATTCTGGGGTAGATTTATTGATGACCTTTTGGTCATATGGAAAGGTGATATTACAGTACATCAGCTTCACTGTTTGTTGATTTCTTGAACACTAATGACATTGATCTTAAGTTTAATTTTTAAGTACATAGTTCTAAAATGTGCTTTTGGATTTACAATTGAAAGGACTAGATGGCAGAACGGTTTCAAGCTGTACATACAGAAAGCCAACCGCAGGTAATATGTTATTCAAACACCATGAAGTCTTGCTATATTATGACTATATGCAGTCAGCCACTGCAGCTGAACTGCCCCGAGAGGAAGAGTTAACTCCAGAGAGTCTGAGTTCCACAGCGCGAGGGCGCTTATACCAAAGCTCTATCTGGCCAGTTTCAAATGAAACTCTCAGATTCTTTACTCCGCTTCACTGAACAGTCGCCCGGAGATCAGCTCCTTCACATCGGTTCATTTCTCGGTTCAAGCGAGTATTTTCGGTCCATTTGAACCGCAAAAGTATTTATTTTACCGCATTTCGTTAAAAGCTCTATCTGGTAAACCGTAAGTAGAAAATTTAAAGTCTGTGTGGAAATTCAATTATCGGTTCGGTTTTGAACCGATCGGTTTGCTTAATTTAACGCTTTAAAGTGTGGTTGGCTTTTAGAGTGCGGTTCCCGGTTCTTATCGGTTCTAAAAAACCTTGCTTTTAAAATAGGTTTTTCAAATACCCATGACACGGTTAGGAACCGATAAGGGTGTCTTGCCTGGCACTACCATCAAAAAGGGCAAGTTTTTGGTTAGGCTGGCATTATGTCTGAGAAACCCAAAAGAAAAACGGCCCACTGGTTTCAATGACTGTGATGTCTGTGGGAAGCCTTTGCCAAGGCTGACCCACACACCACTTGGTGTTTATTGTCTAGGGCTGACCACCTCCTGTCAGACTGCCAGGTGTGAAAAATTTCCTGCAGCCACCCTGGAAAAGAGATTGGGCCGCTCAGGGAACGAGAGGCCAAGAAGTCCGGCTGACCCGGATGGCCAGCCTGGTCCAGTACCCACTGGACCAGAGGGAGTGCCCTCTGACCAGGGTGAGACTTCCTCGGCAAAGGAAGGCTGGTTCAGGGAACCAGTCTCAGTGAAAAGACTAAGAAATCAGTAGGTTTGGAGTCCAAAATTGTCTCTCCAACTGCTGCAGAAATAGCTAAAGCCATACAGATTGTCCAGTCACTGTCTCAGGGTCCTGCGAACCACCTACAGTTGATAAAAGGTTGGTTCATTCAGTGCCAGTGGTTCAGGAGTATGATGTTGAGGAATTTTATGAACCACAGGAGAGGAGGACTGAATTTGATCATTACATGTGTGGCTGGGAGGGTCTGGACATGCCCATTGAACCGGACATTTCTCCAGACAGACCTTTAGAATCTCCTCCTATTCTGTCTGAGTCCCTTCTCATTTTATGTTTTACAAAGGTTGCAGAACTCTCCAGCTTCCTTTAGAGGAAGCTGTGGATGAGCAAGAGGAGCCTGATTATGTAGAAATGATGGATATACTAGAGTCTAGGAGGTTGTCTATTCCTTTGCATAAGTCATTTAGGAAGCAAACAACAAAGATTTTTAAAAATCCTCATTCTGTCCCTCCTGTAGATAAAAAATGGACAGAAGATATACCTTGTCAGGCTCTGATACAGACTTCCTCACTGAGCAGTGTAGTCATGTAGGTGTGGTACAAGCTGCAGCCTGTGACAAGGCTAATATTCCTCTGGCCTCACATCCTCCTGATAAGGATTCCAGGAAGATTGATGCCATGGCTAAAAACAGTATATGGCAGCTTCTTTGGGACTCAGGCAGGCAAATTATATGGCTTATGTGGCTAGATATCAGAAATCTAGGTGGGACACTGTGCAGATTAGCCAAGCAGGCCCATGGCCAGCTGGCTAGTGAGTTGGAACAGGTGGCTGCTGATGGCATTGAAGCCTCTAAAGTTCAATTTCATACTGCTGTTGATGTTAATGATGTTTCCTCTAGGGTCATGGCCACTTCTGTAGCTTTCTGTAGGTTGGCATGGCTCAGATGCACTAATCTGTCCCAAGATACTCAGTCAAAGGCTATGGATTTTCCTGTTAGGTAATTCTCTGTTTGGGGAACAAACAGAAAACTATATGAAAAGATGGATGAATACAGAACTACCTACAAAAGTGCCCAGGCTAAGGAGGGCATGCCACTCCACAGAGGCACGCTCCCAGAGGTAGGGGCAGGCCTTCCACAGGCCTTTTACCAATTTCAGGCCTCCTCTGCATTTGCACAGAGAGGTTTCTTTTAGAGGCAGAGGTAGACGGGCACAAGTAAACCATTCCTCCCTCAGCCTAAGATCATTGCCAAGCAGGCACCCTGATGGGGTGCCCAGGGCCGATTCTCCTGTACCAATGGGGGGCAGGTTGGTTTATTTCAGCCAGAACTGGGTGTCCCTAACTTTGGACAGGTGGGTTCTGGAGGTAATAGGCCAGGGTCTGGTTCTCAGCTTCAAACAGTTTCCAAGATGAGAGCCAGACATTTTCCACTTGCAAATCCTTCAGAAGCCCTTGCTTTGAAGCAGAGGTTTCTTCTTTTGACTGCAAAGCAGTAGAAAGGGTCCTCCCTGCCATCAGGGCAAGGGACTGTACTCAAGATACTTTCTTACCCCAAAAAGACAGGAGAATGGCGCCCATTTTAGATTTAGGTACCTGAACAAGCATCTTTCAAACCAAAGTTCAAAATGTTAACTCTGATAATGATTTTGTTCTCCCTGAGGCCAGGGACTGGTTAGCTTCCTGGACCTCAAGGATGCCTATTTTCATGTTCTGATCAGGCCTTCTCACCAAAAGTACCTCAGGTTGAACTACCTCAGGCCACTACTAATTCAGGGCAATGCCCTCTTCGCCTTACCTCTGCGCCAAGGGTATTCACGTAAATGTCTAGCTGTGGTAGTGGCTCATTTAAGAAGGCAAGGGATTGCTGTGTTTCCCTACCTGGATGACTGGCTCATAGTGGGTCAGTCCCCAGATCAGGTAAAACTCACTTGCAAGTCACCCAGCAGCTTCTCACTTCCTGGGATTCCTGCTGAATTTACCAAAGTCAGTTCTCGAACCAGTTCAGGTACTAACTTTCATAGGTGCAGAATTGAACACAAAGTTAGCCAGGGCATTTCTCCCTCGGAAAGGGTAGACAGACTCATTGCCCTGGCATCCTCTCTTACCCTGCGGGTCTCTCGACCAGCAAGGCATTTTCTGCAACTCCTAGGGCACATGGCTGCTTCCACAGCTGTAGTGCAAGGAGCAAGATTCCAGATGAGGGACATTCAGTTCCATTTGAGGCCTATTGGTCTCAAAGGAGGGACCCCTTTCCAAATTGGTTCCAGTGACCCAAACCCTGATCCTGGCCTTACACTGGTGGCAGGATCAAAGCAATCTAAAACAAGGGGTTCCTTTCATTCCTGCTTCCCACCCTCACCCCGCCATGGATGCTTCCCTGTTAGGGGTGGGAGCTCACTTGGGCGACCTGTCCACTCAGGGAGTGTGGTCTCCCAGGAATCTCTGCTCCACATCAATCTTTTGGAACTCAGAGCTGTCCTTTTAGCTCTTCAGGCCTTTTCAGCTTCTGTCCAGAACAAAGTAGTTCAAGTCAGGACAGACAACACCACAACAATGTGGTACATCAACAAGCAAGGGGCACTCTGTCATCAGCCTTGTGCACCGAAGCAATGAAGTTGTGGTCTCTGGCTTACTCCTGAACACCTCCTGATAGCAGTTCACCTTCCAGGAAGGACAATGTCCTGGCGGATGCCCTCAGCAGGATTTCTCAGGGCCATCATGAATGGACTCTGAATCCTCAGGTGCTGGGGTCAGTCTTTGCCAGATGGGGCACCCTCAGATAGATCTTTTCGCAGCCCCAGACAACCACCAACTTCCTCTGTTTTGTTGCAGACCTCCAGTGCTGGGATCAGTCCCATGGACGCTTTCAGTTGGATTGGAAGGAAGTTCCTGTATGCCTTTCCTCCTTTCCTTCTTTTCAGGGTACTAGTAAAATCAGATCTCAGCCCTGCAAGGTGATTCTGATTGCTCCAGATTGGGCCAGACAGCCCTGGTACCCACTGCTTCTGTCCTTGACAGTCCACCCTGCCCTGAGCTTGTCCAGAGTCCACGACTTACTGGCCTGTGCACAGGGGAGAGTGGTATCCGGACCTCAATCTCTCCATCTCAAGGCATGGCTCTTGAGGAGTTAGAATTTGCTGACTTACACCTTTCTCAAGGTGTTTTTGATATTTTAAAGGCTTCATGAAGCCTTCCACTAGGCCATTTACAATTCTAAGTGGAAAAGGTTTTCCATCTGGTGCTCTGAGAAGCAGATTGTCCCAGAATCTGCTGATCTGCCCATTTTACTGGACTATTTGGTCCATTTAAATTCCTTAGGCCTTAGGCCAGCTACCTTAAAGGTTCATCTGGCAGCTGTCTCTGCTTTTCTGTCAGCAGGGAAGCCTGCTTCCTTTTCTTCTCACCCTGTACTTTCCAAGTTTTTTAAAGGGTTACTTCACACCAACCTCCTTTTCATGAACCAGCTCCCGCTTGGGACCTGAATGTTTGCATTGCTCAGTTAATGCAACCCCTTTGAGCCTCTGTCCTCAGCAGAGCTCAAGTTTCTGACTTGGAAAACTGTTTTCCTAGTGTATCACTTCTGCCAGATGCATAAGTGAACTACAGGCCCTGTCAGTGGAAGAAGATTTTATCTCTTTTCACAGAGATAAGGTAGTCCTCAGGACTAACAGAAGTTTTGCCTAAAGTGGTTTCAGATTTCCACCTGAACCAATCCATCTCTCTTCCAGTATTTTTCACTGAGCATTCTTCCTCAGGTGAGAGGAGTCTGCACAGCTTGGACGTCAAAAGAGCCTTAAGCTACTAATTGAACGCACAAGGGTCACAGGTTCGAATCCTCCAACTCTTCCTTACCTATGGCGAGGTTGGCAAAGGAAACCTGCCACTAAGAGGACAATTGCAAGGTGGATTGTTTTTGTATCCACTTTGTTATCAAAACTAGGTAGAGAACTCCCTCAGGACTGAGGGCTCACTCCGCCAGGGTACAGCTGCATCTCTAGCGGCTGCTAGAGATATTCCCATTCTGGAAATCTGTCAAGCTGCTACTTGGAAAACAGTTCACACTTTTACCAAGCATTATTCCCTGGATATTCAGTCCAGAGAGATGCTCGTTTTGGCACAGCTGTGCTTCAGAGCCTATTTCCTAAGTAGGTCTGACCCTCCTCCATGGAGGTACTGCTGTATAATCTGCATATAGTCATAATATAGCAAGACTTCATGGTGTTTGAAGAAAAATTACTCACCTTAGTAATTGCTTTTCTTCTCATGGAGTCTTATATATATGACCACCCTCTCCTGCCCCTCTCAGAACTTCTACTTGGGTAGGGTGGCAAATTAGTGCAAGCACTGTGTCATGCTATTTTAGTTCTTCCCTTCACCCCTTTATTTAGGGTTAGGAATTAAGTATTTCTGTTTTAAGTAATATGTTGGCCCCTTCCTGGACTTGAGTTTTGGGGAAGGGGGTCTAATAGTGCTTGTTAGGGAGAAACTAATAATACTATTATTCATTGTTATTATTATTATATGTTTATATTGTTGTTTATATTGTTGTTATTCCTACTAGTAGGTAGCCACTTGGCTAGTGTAGAGCTTTCCACACAGACTTGTTGCTTAGTGTTAGCTTCGTAAAGATCTGACAGTTTCATTTGAAACTGGCCAGATGAAACTTTGGTATAAGCCCTCGCTGTGGAACTCAGACTCTCTGGAGTTAACTCTTTCCTCTCCAGGGCAGTTCAGCTGCAGTGGCTGACTGCATATAGTCATAATATAGCAAGACTCCATGAGAAGAAAAGCAATTACTAAGGTGAGTAATTTTTCTTTCATGCCACTAGTGACACATCTAGCACATGTGAAAAGAAGAATCCTTATGGGCAGTTCATACGCCCTAAGTAAAGCAATTGTAGTAACTTTGAAAATTTTGAAAAAGAATTAAGTTAAGGTGTTGATTCCTTATGAGGGGATACTCAGAAACACAAATTGAGCAAGCTTATTTAAAGCAAAGCCATAAGTAGAGATACCCTTTTAAAATCTAAGGAGAAAGTGAATCCTACAATGGATAATCAGATCATTATCTTTGTTACACAGTATAACAGGGTAAGTAATAAATAACAGAAAGCATTTTGAAACATTGGGGTGTGCTGAAGCAGACATAGATCTAAAAGGAACTGTGGGCCCAGAAGCCAGTTATTTCTATAGAAGAAACAATCTCTCAGATTTACTAACCCAGTTTGTATGAAAAAGACAGGAAGGGAGTAGAACATGGCTACCACTAAAACCTATGGGTGCCACAAGTATGGTCCTTGCAATATTTGTAAATTCAGCCAACAGGAATAAAATTCCAACACCCTACCCTAAATCATAAGACCATAACCATCTGACATTTCATTAATTGTTCAACAACAACTGTTGTTTATGTTGTTCAATGCACTTTTCCATACATTTATGTTGGACAAACAAAAGAACACTAAGGAATGGATGCAGGAACATGCATGTGCACCAAATAGAAGTGGCCAATACACCAATTGGAGTTCATTTTGAGAAATTTCATCAAAAGATCTGAAGTGCTTCAAATTTATGGGGCTGGATCCCATCTCAGATAGTATCAGAGGAGGTGATAGAGTAAATAAATTGGCACAATGTGAAAAACATGGATTTATACCATGAGGGCTTTACATCCCACTGGTTTGAATGGCAATTTGGACATAACAGTATTTTTGTGATAAATCTCTCTAATATGTCTATTCATAGGATACATTAGAATAATGAAAATATATACATATACACTTCTTTAATTGGTGGGAGTAAATCATGTATATTTATAAACATATATTAAGATCCAAATATCCTTTTATTTGCTTTTCAGAAAAAAATGAATGATGATATACCTCTTTAAGAAAGAGGAGAGAAACAAATGTCCTTCTGTGAAGGGCTCTTATTATTGCAATGATGAAGGAATAATTATTAGTGGCTCCTTTACTGTAAATCAGGTGAATAAAGGATAAAAATATGGTATTAAGTCTATTTGTTTTGATAATTATTACATCACATCCATCTTAAAACTGCCTCTCTCTACCCATTATTTTGACACATTTTATATGTCTGTTTATAAGGTATACAATATATCAATATTTTCAAGAGATACCAATATTAAACAGACCACAATTTTCATGTGGTTGAAATTATAATAGGATTCTAAAGTAGGGGTTCCTGTTATCCATTTAGACATATTGGATAAAATTGAATAATAGGACATCTCTGTAGGTGGTGCGATTAGAACCTACCACTTACAGTATACACCTCTCTTAGTAGGATGTGTAGAAGTTATCTGCCCAATCCTTGCTGACATTGCCTGGAAGTCTTTGGAGAGGGGATCTTTCCTGACCCCTCAGGAGGTGGTCGTTCGACCACTCCTTAAAAACCCTCCTTTGATCCAGATTGTCTAGCTAACTACCGCCTATCTCTAACCTACCATTTCTTGGTAAGGTTATTGAAAAGGTGGTTGCTTTGCAACTGGACAATCATCTTATTACTCACAATGTCTATGATACTCTCCAGTCTGGTTTTAGGAAGAAGCATAGCACGAAGACTGCCCTTGTCTGGGTATTGAGTGACCTCCTAATGGCCAGAGATCGAAAGGTATGTACCATTCTGGTCCTTCTTGATCTCTCTCTCTGCATTTGACACTGTAGATCATGATGTGCTGTTGGAGCACCTGCGGTTTATTGTGGGCTGTCTGGCACAGTCCTCAGATGGTTTCATTCTTACTTCACAGACAGGTCTCAGAGAGTTGCCACTGGAATTTATTCCTCTTGCACTCACTCCCTGCCTTGTGGGGTACCGAGGCTCCATTTTAGCTCCCATGTTGTTTGCATGTATATGCTGCCATTGGGAGAAATCATCAGGCGATACAGTCTGGGTTTTCACTGCTATGCAGATGATACCAGCTGTATCTGTCCTTTCTCCAGCCAGGATGATGCACTCTCCTTGCTAAACAACTACCTTGCTGAGATCAGACTTTGGATGAGTTCCAGCTGGCTGAGACTGAATCTGGATAAGATTGAGGTATTGGTAGTGGACCCAGGTCATCCGGGGCGGGTTTGGGAGCTGGACAACCTTCAGGTTTGTTACTTGGTGGTATGCGCTCCCTACCTCCGATCAGGTGCGTAATCTGGGTGTTATTTTGATGACGGACTGACCCTAAATGTCAGGTGTCAGCTGTCGTCAAATCCTCTTTTACCATCTGAGGAATCTTGTTAGGGTGAAACACCTGGTTCCTTCGGGTGATCTTCCAACATTGGTCCATGCCTTTCTCACTACCTTTCTTGATTACTGCAATTCCCTTTACCTAGGGCTACCTGGGGTTGATATCTGCTGCCTGCAGCTGGTGCAGAACGTGGTGGCCAGGCTTCTGACTGGGACGCCTAGAACCAGTCATATTACACCTGTGCTCCGCGAACTGCACTGGCTGCCTGTTTGGTGGTGGATCACCTTTAAGGTTGGTTTACTAACCTTTAAAGCCCTACATGATCAGGGACCGGTTACCTGAAAGATCTTCTGATTCCCTATTGTCCCTCCGTCCTCTCCTTTCCATGAATGAGGGATTGCTGGAGATTCCCAGGGTTCGATTGAAGACATCAGGATCTCATGCTTTTGCTTTTCAGCACCAACCCTGTGGAATTCTCAACCTCGTTGGTTAAGAGAATGCCCAACCGTCGACAGTTTCAAAGTTGGTTTAAAGACATATTTATTTAGTCTAGTTTTATTTAATTATGGTCGATATATTTTAATATTGTTTTAATCTATATTATGCATATGATGGTATGTACAACTTTTGGCTCTGAAAGCTATATAAATAAAGTTGATTTGATTTGAAAATGATAATGAAGTAATAGACATGGTGCTGGACTTGAAGTCCATCCAATGTATGGCAGATTTGAAATGTATACCTTAGAAATGTCAGGTATTTTCTTCAACTTTAATATGGCATGTTATTGTGTCAGTTTTAAACAAGAAGACTTAAATCAGAATGGCAAATGATCAATTGACAACTGTACTTTATATTAATTATGGAGACTTGTATACGTTTAGTGCCTGCACTGTAGTGTGTATGAATTAATTGGCTGAGTTATTTATGTAAATCTATGGGTGGGATATTCAGTAGTTGTGCATGGCAACTGAGATCGCCAATGCAACAGTGGAAATGCACCAAGAATGATATTCAGCGGAGAAAATGTAGCAGCATATCACAGTGCGTAATGTGCAACCCTAATGAATACATGTGCAAGTGCAGGGGCATAACCATGAATAAGCAGCACAGTGTGATATTCAACAGCAAGCTGATGGTGCAAGTGTGGAGCAACAGGGACATGGGTGGAGCAACTTTGAGCCATAAAAAGCCGGGCAAGCAAGGGATGGGAGGCTGCGCCTTGAGGGGCAGGGGTGAGACAGAGACAGAGAGAGAGTGTCAGTGGCCAGAGCAGGACAGCAGCAGGGTGCAAGACAGGCACAGAGACAGGAGGTGCAACAGGCAGTGGGACAGAGAGTGACCCTGAAAGTGCCTGTGTGTGTGTGTGTGTGTGTGTGTGTGTGTGTGTGTGTGTGTGAGGCACCAGTGGGGGCAGCAATGGCAGCATGAGCCTATGAGCCCAGACAGAGGAGTGGCTGTGGGAGAACCCGGATGGGTGGGATGCGGAGTCCGCCACCAGCAGGCTCCCAACACAGGTGTGTGCCCAGTGTAGGGGCACACACAGCACACAGCTGAGGTTGCCTGGGGGAGACAGCCACATGGAGGGGCAGGACAGGCCAGGCCATGGCCAGTGCAATCTACAAATTGAGGCAGTGATGAGGGGTGAGGAGGCAGGAGGCAGAGGCACAGCTGTGGAAGGGCCCAGCGGCAGTATGCCCAGAACAGGTGGTACCATGACCGCACCACCTTTGAACAGTACAGTGACACTGAGATTGTGGGCTGGTACCACCTGAACCAGGCATTCTGAGGCAGCTCTGTGAGCTGTGCCGTGATGAGATGCAGGCACCCACAAGATGGAGCCACACCCTGTTGGTGGAGACCAAGGTCACGGCCGTCATGTGCCTGCAAACCACGGGTACCTTCCAGAGACCAACAGGGGACACCACAGGCATTACCCAGTCAGCTGCATCACAGCTCTTCACACAATTCCTCAATGCACTGCTGCCACATGCTGCGGAATACATCCATTTCCCCAGCACAGTGTACAACGAACATGCAGAAGTTCCACAGGGTGGCACGTATGCCTGACATGCTAGGGGCCATCGACTGCACCCACATAGGCATCTGTTCACCACCTGGGCCAGAGGGAGTGATCTACATCAACAGGAAGGGCTACCCTAGTGTCAGCTGCCAGGCAGTGCGATGCCAGGGGACGATAATCAATGTCTGTGCCACACACCCGGTGGAGCACATGATGCCTTTATCTGGCACCAGTCAGCACTGTGCCACAGGTTTGGGAATGGGGACGTCCCCACCGGCCACCTAGTAGGTGAGTATGCAGCTGGAATGGGCAGCCTGGCACAACAGGGCAGGGTGTGGGGGATGCTAGGCAGGGGCATCAGAGGGACTGGCTGGGTAGGCGGAGGGCAGCCACACAGACCACCGTGCTAACCCACATGTCTCCACACATGTGACAGTGGATACCCACTCAGGGCCTGGTTGCTCACCCCATACGGTGCCTGTCAACCCCAGTGCAGGAGTGATACAATAAGGCACATGCCAGCACACAGAACATCATCGAGCATGTGTTTGGGCTGCTGAAGGCATGGTTCCATTGCCTGCACAGGTCTGGCAGTGCCCTACAGTACAGCCCCTCCTGGCCTGCTGTATGCTACACAACATGGCCACTGACGTGGGATAGCTGCCGAGGTCAAATAGGGGAACAGCAGTCAGAACTATGTGGATGCCGGGCCAGGCGGTGGTGGGCAGCCCCGGGTGACGGAACCCCTGCTGAACAGGATGGCCCAGTAGCACCGGAACATGTTTGCAGAGGAGCACTCACGGTGCACGCAGTAGGTGAACATGACACACATGTCCCAGGGTCCATGGCACAGTATACAGGCATGCAAGGCCTGGGCCCCATGACAGACATGGTCAGAGGGCAGCGAGGATGGGCATGGGACATGACTCCGTGAAGCACCTGTATGGCACTGTAGACCCCACCACAACCCGACACACACCCACACACATGCACATGCACAGGGCACTCACATGCACACCTGGAGCTGCCAGCAGGCATGTGCGGACGCTGAACACCAGTGCACAGTTGTGGCCTGTGTTGTGTTGGCATCATCATGGACATGCCACAGTGGCCAGCGCCAGGTGGGTGTGCACAAGGCGGGCGTGGACCATGGATGGCATGACCGCTGCCATGCACACACCACACCAATGTGCATACAGGGCTGCAGCAGACAGCGGACAGGGAGGGTGGAAGATCAGGACCGTTGCGCAGTCACCGGCTGCCATGGACACATGGGCGGCCCGCTGAGACAGCCCAGCAGGCGCAGGGCTGTGAGATGGCCAAAGGGTGTCACAGATGAGTCCCCAGGTATGACACTGCGGAAGCGATTGGTCCCTCGCAGGTGTCTGCAGGTCCCAACAGGCCGCTCCAGGAGTGCCGGAATGCACACAGCAGATCCTGGCGTCGACACTGACGGGTCACTCAGCACGCCAGGACTGAGGAGTGGAGAATGCACTCCGTGGTGTATGCAGCAGGCGGCCATGCACCAGAGTGGCCATTGGTGCTAGGCTGGCCATGACCTGCGGTCAGCCAATCAGGGCTGCAGTCATGTCCTCCCGCATGCGTGTGGTCTCAGCAAGGAGCTGCTCATAGTCCCAATCATGCCTCCCTGCAGACTGGCGCAGCTCTGTGCAGAGTGCACACACCCTGCCATGACCAGCATCTGTTGCTCCATGGAGGCCTGGAGCAGGCGGGTGTGCTTGGTCAGGGGTTGGCGCCCTGGGGGCATGGCGTGCGCCCGACCCATGGGTGTGTGTGACCCTGCACCACAGCCCCAAGCGCAGGTGGGGCTGCACAGCGAGGCCCCTGGGCTGATCAGTCTGGGCGGTGCAACAACAGCAACCACTACACCCGTCCCCTCCTTGGCCCAGTCCTGCTGCTGCCCCTCATGCTGCTGTGTGTGTACGGCGCGGGCAGCTGCACCACCACCAGTGCCACCCCCTTCAGACTCACGCCACACCATTGGCACCCACAGCCATGCTGGGCATTACAGCTGGTGGGTGGACAACGCCACCAGGGCTCCATCCATGCTGCCATGTCGGGTGCGTGGTATGGGTGCTTCCCCTGATTGGCAACACCACTGTCCAGAATAACAGTCACATTGTCATCGGTCCTGGACCCTGCCCGGATCTGTGTCTCAGCATACTGGATGCCATGGCTGGCGTCCTGTGGAAACACTGCCAGGGACTCATCAGCAACCATGCCACAGGCATCTGGTTGGACAGTGGGGTGGGCTGACTGTGGTCCAGACCCAGGACACTGGTGGAGGTGGATGGACGGTCATCCAGGTCAGGACTGCCCCATGGTGGTCACCCCACCCCTGCTGCTGCATGCAGGTGCTCCAGAGCTGTGAAGGAACACAGACATGTTAGTGCCATTGCCACACACCCTGCCCCGGCACCCCTGCCCCTTCCCCTTTCCCAGGTGCTGCTCTACCTTCCATGCAGTGATGGGCTGCCCCCATCTGGAATCCACCACCGGGCACACCCTTGAAGGTGCTGTGCCACATGGATGCCCCCACCAGCTCCTCCTGCGGTGTCAACTGTGGCACATCAGGCTGTCCACCGCATGTGGTGGCATGTCGGCCTGGATGGTGACCACCTTATCCTTTATCCTCCTCCGGTCTGTGCCTACCTTTTTGCACTCCTGTGCTGTCCTCTGATGGCTGTCCTGCTGGTTCACAGCCTTGGCGCTATCTCTCATGCAGTTGCTCTGGCCTGTGGAGTGCCTGTTGAACCACTCAGGAGGGCTCCTGGTCCAGGTATTCATTGAAGAGGCATGGCTCTCTGTCCTCGTGAGAAATTGGCCTGCGCCCGTGCAGGCCCCTGCCTCAACCTCCCGTGTTCTGACATACTTATTCCTGTGGGTATGGACATGTGGTTAGTGATGACTGCAACACACAACACCCTCCCAATCCACTGTCCCGACAGGCCCACAGCCTGGTGGCTTACCTCTGAAGGATGGTACCGGTCTGGTGCCTGTGCAGTCCCATGGCACCTCTATAGCGCATCACATGCAAATTAGGGGATGCACAACTGTAATGAGATGCAAATGCCTCCGATGCACCGTGGATATGCTGATAAGCCCATCTGCATATTCTGGTTGAATATCGTGAAGCTGCGCATGGTGCAAATGAGCTGCACATGCACAAGCCATGGCGCAACTGTATGATGTGTAATGTAGGCCTGACGAGTGCATGCGTGCACTGACATCGCATATGTTGATGGAGCATCCATGCACATCGCTTTATGTGTTACAGTGCTCTGCTGCTATTGGGCTTATGGCACTCATGTGCTGTATGCCCTATGGCTTCATGCGCACCATTGGCACATGGACCATGGGGCACACATGCCCTCATTGCGCACCATGCATGGAGTGCCCTATCAGCTGTCGCGCACAGTGTGCATGCTGATCTTTAACCCCACGAGTGTCCCTTGACCTTCCAGGTGCCTGTTGCATGTGCCAGTGCTGCCCCAGCTGTATCGCGCATCACCGGGCATGCGCATGGGGATGGCAATGCATCGCCATGGGTCGCACACCCACAGCACGCAAGGATCATGTGCTAATGGGCACTATTTTGGATTCCCAGTTCAGAACCAAGCATGCTACTCAGAGCACTGTGAGGGCACCAAATTGCAGCCAGGTTGAGCTAGTGAACCTGGTGGCACTGGTGAGCCACATGTGGGTTCCCGTATGGGCAGGTTCCCTGGACCAGCTTCGCACTGAGGTGTGGCAGGAGGTGGCTGAGGGGTTGGAGGAGGCCACTGGGGCCCAACGAAGTGGGGAACAGTGCCACCACCATTATGGTGACCTGCAGAGGAAGGATCCTGACAGACTGAGGTCACTGCTGGCAAGCGTCTGGAGGGGTGCCGTGCCACATCCAGGTGAGTACACTATTTCCATGTCTGTGTCATGCCAGTGTTCTGTGGGGGCTGGCAGGGTGTCACACTGTGCTGTGGGTGTGCTGTGGCTGTGCGCACTGCTGGCCATGGCAGCACCATGGGTGTGCTGGGCCACCGCACCACCACTGTGCAGGGCCAGGGGTATACTGTGCTGGAGGGTGAAGCACGTGGGCTGTTGCCAGGTACTGATGTATCCTTCCCACTATCTCCCTACTAGGACCTGAGGATAGGTGATGGGCCAGGATGGCAGGTGCTGCTGGCAGACATGGGCAGGCCAAGGCTAGTGCACAGGCATGGGATGCTGGATGTGTGGAAGGTACCACCGGACAGGCATCAGTTGCACTGCAGCATGAAGGTGAGCACTCTATCAGGGTTTGTTGTTGTGCAGGGTGGGGGTGGGCAACAGCCCCTGTGCACATGGCCATTACAGCTGTGCAACAGCGACGGGGTCCATTGCACCATGCCGTGGCTTTCACATTTGAGTGGCTGCTGCAGGTGGGCTGTGGTGCACCTGGGTTTCAGCCGTGCCACTGCCATCCTGCCGCCTAGCCCTGTTGCCTGGCCACCATGGTTGTGGTGTGCTGTACGTGAGTGGTGTCAGTGTGCAGTGCTGTGCATGGCTGTGGATGGTCGGGATGGCAACTTCGTGTGGGCAGGCATGCAGCGGGTGGCTGTGTGCCATCTCAGGGCACATGTCACCACTGTCCGCTATGCATGATGGGTGGGCTACGGTCCCATGGACATGCACTCATACCATGTCCCCTCCTTTGTCCTAGGTGGCCAGCGGGATGCAGTGAACACGAGGCTGCTATGGCGGATTTTGGGTCATCATGGCCATGCTCCAAGTGGTGCAACTCATTCATCAGGCCCTGTGTAGGCCACAGAGAAGGCGGCTCACCAGGATCCAGTATGGTGGGGACACCCATAGGAACCATTGGCCTGCACCTTCCCTTTCCTGTCCCCTCCTTTCTCCCTTGTACCCTTACCCAGCCGTGTCCCCAGTCCACCGTCTCCTTCTCCAGCCTACCTTTCTGTTTGTACACCCATTCCCTGCTCCTTGTTAATCTGTGCATAGCTGTTGTTACATGGTTTTAATACACTTTTGTACTGTTTGCCAGCTGTGTCTGTGTCCTGCTTTGCAGCTTGCATGTGGAGCCATGCTGCAGTGGTGTGCATGGTTGCTGAGTGGTATGTCTGGGGTTGACTGGGTGTGTCCTGGGGCTTACATGTGTGCTCTGTGCGTGTTGTGTGGCATGTGTGTTTTGTGCTGTTGGCATGTGTGTGCCAGCAGGGTCCAGGTGGTGTGTCCATGCCTTCCTGAGGTGTTTCCGGTGGCTGAATGCCGGTGGACATTGGTGCCTCACTGCCTCCATGCACCACTGTGGTGCACATGGTCGGGGCCTGCAGCCTTGTGCTTGCCATGCCTCCCATCTGGCATCCTCTGCACCCTGGTGGTGGTCTGTCCTGCTCTGGTGGCATGCTCCTACTGTGACTGTTGGCCTGTGTCCTGGCCTATGCACTTCTGGCCCTTGCACAGCCCTGGTTGTGCTATGGCATATGCTGGTTTGCTCACTGGTGCAGCCCTGGTTGCGCTATAATTGTATCCCTCGCGATATTCAGCCGTGTTGTGCTGGCACTTGCCATCATGTGCAACATTTGAATATCACGTTCGTTGCACAATGGTGCAGTGCACTTGCGCTGCACAGCTGTTGTGCCTGCTTCTGGCGCATTTCTGAATATCCTATGAATTTATTGTCACTTTTACACTGATGTTTCTTTTAGTACCAGCACTGTCACTTTAAATTCTTATGAATAAAAAGGCATTGGTAGCACTGAGGCCACAACCCCTTGAGAAAGGATCATGAGTCAAACCCAAAGCACCGAGGAAAATAGCCATGGCCTCCTTGCATTTATGCACTGAACTTTTGCCGTCTTTTCTTTGCTTGCACCAGTTGCTGCTTTTTTGTGGTTTTGTTTTTATTTTATGTAGCGTAGGTATATTTACATTAAAAATCAAGTATTTCTAATAAAATAATGAATAAAAAGTTTTTTAAAATAGATTCTATGTTGGGACATGATATAATCACAATAAACCACTCCAGGGTATGGGTTATGAAACATAGACTTTGACGGCAGATAAGGACCACTTGACCCACCCAGTCTGCCCATTTCTACCTATTGGATAAGCTGCAGATTCTAGTTAACCAACAGCCAACTTCCTGCAACCCCCACTATAATTGCCTTATGTCTGTTTGAATTCCCCCACTGTTTTAGACCCCACAACCTCTCCAGGAAGACGGTTCCATGCGTCCACCACTCTCTCCGTGAAAAGAATTTCCTCACATTACCCACGAGCTGTCCTCTCTAAGTTTAAATTGTGCCCCTTGTTCTTACACATCTCTTTTCTGAAAGATGCTACCCTCCTGGACTTTGTTGATTCCTTGAGGTACTTAAAAGTTTCTATCATGTCCCCCGTCACTCCTTTCATCAAGGCTATACATATTAAGCTATCTCAGTTTCTCTTCATATGGTTCCTGATGTAGACCCTGCACCATTTGGTTGCCTCCTCTGGACTGCTTCCATCCTGTCTATGTCCTTGCATAGAGGAGGTCTCCAAAATTGCACACAGTACTCAGATGGGGTCTCACCAACTGTCTGTACAGAAGGATAACCACTTCCTTTTTCTACTTGTGGTGCCCCTCCTATGCATCCCAGTATCCCCATGGCTCTTCCTGACTTCTCACATTGCTTACCCACCTTTAGGTCATCTGATATGACTACACCCAGATCCCTTTCCATTATTGTTGTTGTTAGTACCTCCCTGCTATTGTCTACTCTTTCCTGGATTTTTATTTATTTACTTTGCACTTCTTTGCATTGAATCTAAGTTGCCATATGTCTGACCATTCCTCCAACCTTGCCAAGTCCCTTCTCATCCTTTCTACCCCCACTTGTGTATCAACTCTGTTACAGATCTTTTGTGTCATCTGCAAAGAGGCATACCTTTCCTTCAGACCCTCTGCAATGCCACCTATAAAGGCGTTAAAGAGGACTGGACCTAGTACTGAGCCCTGTGGTGCTCCACTAGTAACCCCGTTTCTTCAGAATGTGTTCCATTCACTATTACCTTCTGTGTCCTGTTGTACAGCCAGTTTTGCTACCCAGGCTACCACCCTGAGGACCCACTCCCAGGCTGGCTAACTTGAATTATTAATCTTTTGTGCAGGACTGTGTCAAATGCCTTGTTAAAGTCTATGTAGGCCATATCCACAGCCCTCGCTGGTCTATTACTTTGGTCACCCAGTCAAAGAAATTGATTAGATTCATCTGACATGACCTTCCTGCTGTGAATCCATGCTGCTTTGGGTCCTGTGCCCCACTGGCCTCTAGGTACTGAACAATTCTTTCTTTCAGAAGTGATTCCATCATTTTCCCCACCACTGAGGTCAAACTAACAGGTCTGTAGTTTCCTACTTCTGCTTGCTCCCACTTTTGTGAAGGGAATCACATCTGCCCTCCTCCAGTCGTCAGGTACCACCCCATCTTCCATTATTTGTTAAAAGTGTGGTTAGTGGTGTTACTAGGTCCTCCTTAGCTCATTTAGGATTCTATGGTGAATCCCGTCAGGCCCCATTGCTTTGTCCACCTTGAGTTTTAGGAGTTCTTTCAGGACTCTTTCTTCTGTAAATGGACTGGCATCAACCCCACTACCCAGAGTACTTCTATTGTTTGGTTTAGGTAACTCCACCTCTTCTTCTTTTGTGAATACTGAGCAAACGTATTCATTCAGTATCTCTGCCTTTTCACTGTCTCCCCTGCCCACCTCCCTCTCTTTTATTAATCTTCACTATCCTCCCTTAACCTTTCTATGCTCCCTAATGTACCTATAAAAGGTTTTATCCCCTTCTTAGCTGAGTTGACTATTTTTCCTCGGTTTGGGCCTTTGCTTTTCTGACTGCCTTCCCACTTCTTTCTGCTTTATTGATACAGTTCCCTGTCGTGCTCCTCCTGTGATTCCTTATACTTTTGAATGCAGCCTTTTTTTCCTTAACCTTCCCTGACACCTCTTTTGAGAACCATAGTGTTTTTATTCCACTTTGTTTTCTTTATTTGTTTCACACAAAGGCTTGTTGCCTCCATGATGGCAGTTTGATTTTTCTCCATTGTTCTTCCACCTCCTTTCTGGCCATTTGCTAATGCATTCCTCAGGTATTCACCCGTTATGCCAAAGTCAGCCCTTCTAAAGTCCAGTATCCTTGTCTTTGTATGGCTTGTCTCCATGGTTGTGTTTATTGTGAAGCACACTGTGCAGTGGTTGCTTCTTCCCAGATGTCTACTGACTTCTAAATTTGTGATCCTCTCTCCATTTGAGAGTACCATGTCTAATATTGCCTCCTCGGTGGGTTCCACCACTAGCTGTCTAAGGCATGCCCCTGTATGGCATCGAGAATGACCCTGCTCTTAGATGTGGCTGCAGTTCATGTCGTCCAGTAAACATCTGGCTTATTCAGGTCTCCCATCAACAGTATCTCCCCTTTTCAACCATTTTGAGAATGCCTCTATCATTTTCTTGTCCATTTCCTCCCTTGAGACAGGGGTCTGTATACAACCCCTGTGCGGATTGTGATGCCATTCCCTGTCTCCAAGGTGACCCGGAGTGCCTCTTGTCCTCCCCTTTACTTTTAAGTTCTGTAACTTTGATCCCTTACCTTATGTAGAGAGCTACTCCACCTCCTCTTTTACCCTCCCTGTCCCTTCTGTATATTGTGTACCTGGTATGTTGACATCCCAGTCATGGTTCTCCGTGCACCACATTTCTGTGACTGCCACAATATCCAAGTGTTCCTCTTCCTTCAGGGCTACTAGCTCTGGAAGCTTGTTCCCAGACTACGGGCATTGGTACTCATTGCCTCCATTTAATGTTGGCTTTATCCTTTTTACCTCATCCCTGCTCTTATTGCCTTGTCTATTTTCCATTTACCCTGTCCTGCCCTCTGTCAAGCTCTGTACCTCAGTGTTTACCCTACTACTTGCCATGTTTTGTAGGGGAGGCTTGAACTTTCATGTTTCCTATCAGCACCTTGCCTTGGCTAGTTTAAAAGCTTGCAAAGGAAGCCTTTAAACCTGTCACCTATGAGTTTGTTTCCTTCCTGGACAGATGCAGACCATCATGCCATGTTGGGATTTACCACGGCTGGCCTGGATTTAGCTTAAGCGGATACAATGCATTACTTTAATTTTTTGTTTTGGTGCTGTGCATTCGTTTCTGTGCTTTGTGTGTTTGTTGCCTTTATTTTTCCTGGGCTTTAGGGGTTGGTGTGTGGCATGCAGTGTTGGTTCTGATTTGTATGCCACTGCTCAAGAATGCTATCCTTTTGTTTTATCAAAACAGACACAATAGATTTCAGGATTCTAGTTGCTGAGCTGAGTCCCTCACTGCACTCAGGCAGTGTTTTAATCTGTCACATCAGTTCCACTCTCCTTGAAAAGGGCATCCCAGGACGTCGAGAAGAAGCCATTGTCAAGCACAGACACAGACAAAGGCTACAGTCAGTGAATAGTTAACAACCCAGGTAAAGGTGTGAACAGTGTTAATGACTATAATCCTGTTCATATGAGGCCAATTCACACATCCTCACGCCTGATAAATTACTGCCAGGAAGCTATCAAGTCATCTGGGAAAGTCATTAAGGTAAAATAAAGGTGTGTTTACCCTATTTTACTGTTCATGGTAGTTGGCGAGCATAGTCCACATTAGCTGTGAGTTTTACATTGCGGCAGTGCATTTTGATTCGAGCAACTGGATTATGTCCACAAAAGCGATTTTCCATTGTAACTGCATCAGCCTAATGTGGCATGGACTGTAATACCATATTGACACTTTTTCACCTCAGTCACGCTAAAAAGATTCCTTGGTTGACAGTTACAGTAGAAGAAAAATGGATGCACAGAAAGTACCTTAACGTAGATGTAGACAATGTCAGCAGAAAAGACCACTGGTCCATCCAGCCTGCCCAGTTATACCATATCCTACCCTGAGATCTATTGTCTAGACAAGGTTTTTCGCTAACTCCCACCTTGACCCCTGCTTGTCTTCTACTCCTCCCTCAAATAACCATTAAGCCTTCACCCTCTCTCAGCTGTGCCTGAAAACATTAATGTTTTTGCACCCACCACTGTGGCTGTTTCATGGCTCAGTTATTCTCTGTAAAATAGATTGCTCTTATGTCCCTCCCAACCCCCACCACCAGATTCCACACATGTCCCTGTGTTTTGTCTCACCATTCCTGCTGAATAGTTCCTTGCAATTTACCATGTTTTCTCCTGTGAGGAACTTTACAGTCTCTATCATATTGCCTCTGTACCTTCTGGCCTGCAACGAGTTCAGTACATGTTCAGTGCCTTAATCCTCATAGGATCTGCCTAGTTGGTCCTGAATTGTCTTAGTTTTCTTATGCTGTACCATCTTCAGCCTGTCTTGATCTTTTTAGGTGGGAATTTCAGAACTGGGCACAATATTTCAGAAGGGCCTCACCAGGGATTTATAAAGAGATAGAATTATCTCTTCCTTCTGCTATTGAAACCCCTCCCAATACACACCAAAATTCAGGTTGTCTTGATGTAGGCCTTGTTGCAATGGTTAGATTGTTTTAGGAGTTGCCTATAATATCTCCCAGGTCCTTGTCCTCAGAGTAGTTCCCAGTGGAACCCTTTCCTGTCAATATTCTGTCCTGGGGTTCTTGTTTCCATGTGTCACCTTGTACTTTTGGAATTTAATTTTAATTCCTAAACCTTTGACCACATCTCTGGGATTTGAAGGTCCCCTACAACTTCCTTACCACCTCCTCACTGTTTACCATGCCACAAAGCTTAATTTTATCTGCAAAGAGGCATAAATTGCCCTGTATTCCTCTCCTATGTTGCTGATGAACATATCGAAGAGGACTAGTCCCAGGTCTGACTCCTACAGCATCCCACTTGTGACCCTCTCCTCCAAATGAACTCCATTTACCACAACCCCTATTGTCTCCACCCAACCAACGTCCCACTGATTTAACTAGGTTTTCACTGCACACAGATCCTCTAACTTCTTGGCAACCTTCTGTTGAATGCCTTGCTGAAACTGAAGTAGAGTAACTCCACTGCTTGTCCCTTATCCACTACCCTAATTAACTTGTGAAAGAATAGTATTAAGTTGGTCTGAGAAGAGCTCCCTGCCATAAATATGTGCTGCTTACTGTTCTGGAGCCCATTTCTGTCCAGGTAGTCCACTAGATCCTCCTTGACTTGTGTCTCCAGCCATTTACCCACAATCAAGGTATGACTGATGGGCCTGAAGTTACCTGTTTTCTCCTTGTCCCCTTCCTTATGGATCAGAGCTATGCCCACTATCCTCCAATCTGTCAGAACCACCCCTGACTTTAGTGAGCTATTGAATGGCCCTACAAAGGGTTCTACCAGTTCTGATATCAGTTCCCTGACTACCCTTTGGTGTATCTCATACAGACCTGCAGCCTTTTCTATTTTCAGTTCCACACAGATGCTCACCGCAACCCACTGGATAGGTAGGTGCTAACCAAACAATGGGTGATCTGCCCCAAACACATAAAGAGCACAGTCATGATGTGGTAGCACTCAGTGGTCAAGAAAAGCAAACAAATAAATCCATTAAGGGGTCAGAGGAAGACTCATCCAGAGTCAAAGAGCTGGGGTCTGCAGCATAGCCATTATCTGAGTATTGTAAGTCTTGGAAGTGCATCATTTGATACTTTGGAATAAAAGAGGTTTACTATAGATTTATCTTTTGCTTTTCTTAGTTACTGAGTGCTACCACATCCTGACTGTGCTCTTATCTATTTTCTGACCTTTTCTTGTGTAACTGCCACCAGCCCATTTTCCAGTAGCCCTCTCACAGCAACCTTTATGTCGCTTTCTGAAAAGGCCCACTGTCCTGGTATATACCCTCTACCCTTAAGGCAATGTGCTCCTTAGCAGGACACAAGTACTTAGGTTTGACCACCTTCCACCAAAAGGGGGTATACTTATTTATTACAAGAATTACCTGCAGCTGACTGCCCTGCCTGGTATCACATTATTCTCATGTGAAGTCCTTGATTCCCTAACATAAAATGAGCCAGCAATTTTTAGCAATCTGATTGGTTGATGGCACACTCCATCCATGACCTAGCTTCAGCTTAGTGCATGGTACAACAAAAAGATTCTAGCCAGGCTGGGATTAGAGGTTCCATATCAATGCCTTATTCTATTTTGGAATTTAACATTTTCAAACAGTAGCCATTTTTTCCTCCACTTACAGTACACTCACAGACCACCTTTCTCTCAGTGTTTCTTATAAATTATTGAATATTTAAACATCTATTCTTTGCCTGCATGTCTGTTTTGCTTTTAATTGTAAACCCTGGACATTCTTGATTTACCCTGCCACTTGTGTCTTGCTGTCCCCTACACATGCTACAGTCTCCTGACTCCAGTGCGTAAGTCCAGTTGCTAAAATGTAATTTGAGTGAATGATTACTTTTTGATTAAACCATTCTGTTCACAGCTATAAATCTGAGCATTGTAAAATGGGGTCAACCACAGCAAATAGGATCGTGGAATTGTGACCAGGCTTGCATCTCACCTTATTCCAGCAGCACCTCTCCATTTGTGGGGCTCTACTTCAAAAAGTACTGGTGTTCTCATATTGAGTAGGTAACCAGCATGAGATAAGCAATGTCTCTAATTTGGGGTGAGAAATTGTAACATGGTGACATCTGATCACTCACGGATGTTACATTAATTTAGTCATGTTTACATTTATTTATCAGATTACTTATTAATTACTTAATTAACCATAAGCAAAGGAGCTCTTGGTGTTCTGTATCTATGGTGAGAACAATAGATGGAAGGATTATTTAACCTATTAATAGTAACATTTATTTTAGATCGCTATTAAAATGTTTTATTTTAATTACTTAACTTTTAATGGGCCCATTTGATAGCAACAAAGAAACACTCTGAGGCATGATTGTACATGATTTACCACATGGCCGGGGTTGAAGGCACTCCACCTGTGGCGTCACGCCACACAATGCCCTGGGTGTGTGGTAAACCCTGCACAACCCATGCCCCATCATGTCTTATTGCTCATTAGTCCCGGGAGGACTAAGAAACTTCACATAGTGTGCACCTACAATCCTCTCAAAGATGGTAGGGCTGGCCTGTCTGATGTAATTCATTTCATTTTATTTTATTTATTTGCTATGTAATTGACTACCTATCCTCTTTCATTGGGAAGAATGAAATCAAATTAATGGGCAACTTCAACCTTGATTAGCATGGCAAAAACTCTAAAGCTTTTGAGTCACAACTAAGTAAAATTCACCTTTCTCAGATTATCACTGACCCTACTGGACTTTCTACTAAAGAAGGCAACCATTCCTCATAGATTGGGTACTATCAAGCAGGAAGGATAGGACTGTAGCTTTGGTTTCTCTTGCAGATGTCATTAGTGACCACACCCAACTTCTCGTAATGAATGCTCATGCTCCTTTCTGCCACCCTCAAAGGAGATAATATTATAGGATTTCTCCTTGCTAGATCAGGTGGCTTTCCTTGTTGACCTACGTATGCTTGACTGGTCTCCAGTGGCATACGGATGAAATATCACTGGTAAAATGCCACAGATTAAACATCGCAAACAAAATGCTGTCTGGACAACTTGTAGCTACACAAAATCTCACTGACATAATGATGTGGCTGCCACTGCTCAGTCATCTGAAACCACCAGTCATTTGCACTGCTTGCATTGTTTGGCTGCATGGCTACAATTTTATTTAATTTGTGAAAACCCTCCCTCCTAAGTTGAATTTGCAGCCAGACAGTAAAACTCAGCTTGGTCATCTGAAATCAGCAAAACAAACAGTGCTCAGTGCAAACAATTGATTAGTGCACAAGATATGTTGAATTCATTTTTTTTTTTTTTATTTCAGTGCTTACTCACTGCCTCCTGTAGTGTTCCATAAATGACAATCTGTGTATCAGGAACTCAGAGCAAAATAGTCTTATTTATTTCCCATGTGTTAGTACCATTAGAAGTACAACTGACCTACAGTGTAACTTGAATAGAGATCAAATCTGAATAGGTTAAAGTGGAAATAGGATAGCTGACTGTTGAGTACACCACCAGCCAAGTAGGGCTAGTGTTTCATCCGGTGGCCTCCTAAAGACTTTTGTGTAAGGTTGGGTGGGTCAGGCATTGTCACTATGTGAAGAGCAATGGCTCCTGATTCAGCTTTATAGGTTGTATTATAGATTTGTTTCAGATTAAATAAATTACAAAAGTGTAACAGGAGAGAGATACCCCAAACATTAATGTGAAAACAGTGGATCAAAAGTATACTATGTTGTTTTTTGCCAGCATTGTCATAATGATTTTTCTAGAAAAATAATAAAAGAAAAAGAGGTGCCAATCCCTGTATAACAATTTGTCAAATATAGACAGAGATAGCTTAAAAGATTGGGCTGTGCAGCCATTAGAATTCTATGTCCTGCAACTTTAGACATACAACCTTTTAACTGGTGACTTTTGTCCAGATGATAATTTGTTCACTGACTTATTGTTCTGGCGACATTTTGATCACACTGTTTTATCTGCAGCCTTTTGACCAGCGATATTATGTCTGTACATGGTCCCCAATATATCTTTCCAATAAGGTTGATGAAGTCTAGCCTCTTTACCTCCAATTTTAAGACCCTGCAGGATAATCACATTCCACTCATCAGACATAAGGTGAGAAGAAAGGCTACTATTTATTTTTTATTGAAAGAATCACAATTACAACCATTGAGTCAAGTACTCCTTTGCAAAGCCTCCATGTCAAAAATTAAATAACATACTGTAACAGGGTACAAGAAAGACAAGAACAGAGCAATATTACAATGTTGAAAAGAGGACAAGTAACAAAATTCAAGGGTGGAGAGATCCAGCCAGAGTCAGACACTGAGCAGTAAACAACAATAGTTACAGTATCAGAAGACAGTGATCAATAAACTATTGTCTGGTTACAATTTCTGCAGGGTCAAATGGTAGGGCAGACCCCAGGTCAAAGGTGAAGTGGGGAGAGTGGTGAGTGACTTACATCTGCATTGCAGATAGGGACTAGGTGCAATTGCAGCAGGAGTGGCAGAGAATTTCTGAGCACAGCCAGGATTTAAATGAGCCTAGATGCTGCTCCAGAGAGATAGCAGGAGGAAGTTCATTAAACCAGAGGGTGGCCCTGTAGAAAAAGGAGCATTGGCCCAGGAAGTCCTGCAATGGGGTACTAAGAGAGGAAGACAAAGAGCTTCAAAATGTCCAGGGTAGAGTGGAGTGCTGCACAAGATGGTGAAGTCCCAGGGGAGGAGCACAGTGAGAGCTTTCTGGCAAGAGAGAGGTCTGGTATCTGAGCCATCCATCAAAGTTAAGCCAGTTGATGCAATGGTAGAGCTTACAGGTATGGGTCCACCAGTCACATCCTGTGACAAGTCTGCAGTCTTTATTTAGGAGACCTTAATAAGGCTTAGGGTGGTGTGGTCAGCAGAGCCATAGATGACAATCCCATAGTCGATAAGTGAGAGCACCAAAGATGTCACAGTAAGGTTTAGGGCATTTGAGGGCAGGCAACCTCTATGCTTATATAAGAGCCCTATTCTAGCATTGACAGCAGAGCAGAGGAGATTGATGTGTTCATGGAAAGTGATAGAGGAGTCAAGGGTGATGCCTAGGTATTTAAAGGTGGGCACCAGGTCTAGTGGTGAGCCCTTGGAGTTGAGGATGGTGAGGGAAAGTTTTATGTTTGTTTTGTCTTTGGGTGAAGAGCATGGCCTTGGTCTTTTGTAGCTCATGACAAGGCTGTGATCCAAGAACCAGGCTTCAGCCTTAGTGAAGGACAGCTGCAGGGAAGCTTGAAGAAGAGGGTATCAGGGTGACTGTCGAATATGACCACATCATTGGTGTAAGAAGCAGCCAACCTGAACAGGCCTTGGGGAAGGTGTTCAAGAACATGCTAAACAGGAGGGTGTCTAATATAGAGCCTTGGGGACCCCAGAGTGAACCAGTTTACTGGGCAAGAGTGTGGTGTTTAAATTGACCTTCTGGGTTCTATCATTCAGATAGCTTTTAAACCAGGTGGTGGTTTCAGAGATAGCCCCTGGGGCTGGAATTGTAGCAGAAGCGTGTGGCTGACTGGGTCAAAAGCTTTGGTTAAATCAATATAGGTAGAGCAAACCAAGTGTCCATGGTCAAGGGCTTTGTTAATGAAGGTGATATATTCAAGAAGGGCAGTAGTAGTACTATATCCCTCCTGAAGCCATGTTGTTCAGGACAGAGCAGGTCATATCTGGTGATATAGTCGGTGAGTGGGTCTGACACTATTTTTCTAAAGCCTTGGAGATGGGGGATTGAGATGGAATGGTAGTTGCCAGGGTAGTTACAGTCCCACCTTTAAGGACTGGGGTTATGATGGATGATTTCCAGCATGTTGGGAATTGTTCAGAGCAGAGATACTGGTTGAGGATGTCCATGAGGGGGGCAATTATAGCATCTAGGGTGAGCAGGACAAGTTTGAGGTCCAGTGATTCACTACTAAAGCATGATTTGCTCAGGGTTTTGGTAAGGTAAGGTCTTGTTCTCTAGGTGGCTGCACAGTGACCTGCTTGCCATGATAAAGGCTAGATATAAGTTCTGGGAGAAATTTAAAGCCATGTCTCTCCACTCTGATTGGTTAGATAATCGGTCCTTGTGAAATGCTTGTAAAGAGCCATTCATAATGCCAAAAGCAACTACTACAAGGAGCTCCTGCAGTCCTCTGCTAGTGACTTGTGGAGTTTTGGAGTCACATCAAGGGCTCAAGGGCTCATCTGTAGTAGAATAAACACACATTGTCTGCTATGACCTTAAATGGTGTTAACCGTAACAATCCTGATGCAATCGCCAGTGCCTTTAATGCCCATTTCTCTGACCTAACCAGGTTTGAGGACCTGATGTCCAGCACCCCTGAGAATTCTTTTCTCTCTGGTTATCCAACTTTCCTTACATTTTACCTTCAAGCTATTACTCTTAGTGAGGTGCTGTGGCTCTTAAACACTATCTCTGCATGTGGGAGCATTGGCTGTGATGGTCTTGAACCTTGGCTACTTAGGATTGCTGCCCCACTTTATCTTCCCTTACCCATTTATTCAATTTGTCCCTCATCTCAGGTACTGTTCCTAAAAGCTGAAGGCTGCCAAGATCATCCCAGTCTACAAAAGGTGATTCTAAAGTACATAAAACAATTGGCCTGTAGTTATAGTACTATACTTAGTACATTGCTTGAAAAGCTTGAGGCCACCCAGATTTTGGATCACCATTATAATCTCCTGTCCACTACTCAGCATGGATTGAGACAGGCCTACAGTACTACTGCAGCACTCTGTACAGTTCTCAAATGATATTAGGGTAACCATGGATAAGGGACTGTATATAGGGCATATCTTTATCTTACTAAAATGTTCAACTTTGTGAAACACACTCTACTCAAATCCAGATTATCATCCCTATGTATTTTCTCCTCAGTCATCAGCTAGTTCTCCAGTTATCTTAGTGATAAGCAGCAGTTTATTAAAGTTAATTGGGTCAATTCTGCCTTTACTATAATTAATGTTGGTGTTCTTTAAGCTCCATATTGGGGCCCTTGCTATATTCAGTATCATTAATGATAGTCCTATAGCTCCATCTTTCTTTTCCACTTTACTATATGCTGATGACATGGTGTCATATACTAGCTCCAAAAATTTAACTGTCATCAATGCACAGCTTAATGCTGACTTCAGTAGAGTTCAAACTTGGCTTGCTCAAAATATGCTTGTCCTAAATTCAAATAAGATTCATGCCATGCTATTTGGGTCTGCATCTAGACTGAGGGAGTACAAAATGAGATTATCCATCCACTGCTTAGGTGGTTCACTCTCTCCATGATTGACTCTTTTAAATATTTAAGCTTGACCCTGGACCTTCCCTTAATTTTACCCTGCACATCCTGAATATCTGCAAGTCTGTAAACTCTAAACTGGGACTTATTTATGGAATCAGATATGCTCTGAGTCCTGCTGCCAATCTTGTTATAGCTCAGGGGTGTTGCTACCTAGCCTTACATATGGGCTCACCTCATTTTATTAAGCCAGTGTATGCAACCCATCCAAGTGGAATGTCACCTATAATAACATATGTTGTTTTGCCTTATCTGCTACCTGGTTGACCCACCATTGTACCCTACACTCCAGTCTTGGTTGGCTATGCCCCTCCTCACTTTGCCTCAATATCCTGAGCTGTGTTATTGATCATATTATGAGGTCCTCCAAACCTGCTACCATATCTGCTCTATTAACACCTTCTGGCCAGGTCTACTCCTGTGGTTCAATGATCTATCACTCCTGACTGTTCTAACTGCTCCACAAAATGAGTCAGCATGCCTTCGCTATTTTCCACTGAGAATATGGAACTCCTTCCCACCTAACCTTCAGGTATTTCAGTCCCATGCAAGTTTAAAGAAAGAACTTCACATCTTTTAAGTTCCACTGATAAATGTTCCTGTACCTGATACTTTGTACTGTACTGATAATCCGACTGTTTGCCATCACCAGTTTACTCATCATTGTTATTATTTGTGTTGTAAGGAGACTGCCTGCATGATGTTGTTACTTTTACTCACATTTGTATTGATGCAAAACTTCTTGTAACTGTATGCTGATATATTATGCATCTCATAGTGTACTCATGCCTGCTTTATCTGTGCTTTTACACACTTTACCTGCTCTTAAGATAGTGTTATTCTTGTCTTATTTTGTATTTTATTGTTATTCTTCCACACTGTATAATTTTGTCTGTAAAGTTGTATGTAATTTTGACTGACGTTTTGTAAAGTAACTTCCCAGGTTGTGCCTAAAACAGGCATCTTCTTGTCTAGTGCACCTACCTGGTTAACAAAACTAAATAAATCAATATGTACATAGATACATACACATACATACACACATACACACACACACACACACATACATACACATACACACATACATACATACACACATACAGTACATACACACATACATACATACACACATACATACATACATGCATACATATATGTCAGTCAGTCTTCAGTTAAAGGGAAGGAGGAATAAGCTGCTAGCTGGATGCTGGAAAGTAAGGAGACTTGAAAAATTTTCTTAGCTGGTTTTCTGTGTGTTTCTGCAGACAATTTGGTGTTTGTGTGTGGTTAAAAAGTGGAGGCTGGGAGGGTAAGTAGACTTGAAAGATTTTCTTAACTGGTTTTCTGTGTGTTTCTAGCAGACTATTTGGTGTTTGTGGAGGTTTAAAAGTTGTTCTCTGGCCTGTAAGTGTAGGCATCATATTACAGGGGATTAGTGCTGTATGAAAGTAAAGTGGGGCTCTAACTCAGTCAGTCTTCAGTTAGAGGGGAAGGGAAGAAGCTTCTAGCTGGATGCTGGGAGAGTAAAGAGACTTGAAATATTTTCTTAGTTGGTAATGCTTGGAGGTGCAGTGAGGGGCAAACACAGGGCTGATACACTTTCATGAGAGTCAGGTGTATGCCCTATTCCCACCCTCCCCACCCCTCCCTCCCCAGAGCTCAGCTCCTTTATAGGGGAACACCTGCCCTGCAATTGAAGGAAAAGGCTTCAGGTGCAGCTCATGTAGTACTAGCTACTGGGGTTGGGTTTAAGGGCTGGAGAGAGGAGCTTGGGGAGTTGTACACTTCCCCTATAAGTTTACTGTGTAGTACTGCACCTAGCAATGGGGTACCTGTTTACTGTGGGACTGTATCTAGGATTAGTGGGTGATCTGATTAGTGGGTAGGGGTGTATTCTTAGACTAAGGGGAACCTGGTGGTTCACCCAGGAATCCTACTTGGAGGGATGGGACACACATCATTAGGGCCAGCATCTTTGGGAGGGTGGTGGGTACACAGGGTGTGGTGTGGCCATGATACTGAACTGGGCTTGGCAGTTTGGTGGTTGCCCATTGCACTACCAGCTGGCACATCTTAGGGAGGAGGTTCAGGGATTAGGAGACAGCTGGAGGGAGGGAGAAGTATGATTGGGGAATAGGGCAGGAGCTCTCCCGTGGGTTGCACCAAGCACTAGGGTGGGGCATAGGGAAAGGAGGAGAGTACTCTGGGATCACATAGGGCCCTGACAGAGGGGCCCAAAAGGAGGACACTACCAAGGAAGCAGGCAGGCATCTGGAGACCCTCAGAGGATGGCCAAAGGAAGGACATTCTCAGGGAAGCAGGCAGATGGCTAGGGCTGGACAGAAGGAAGCAAGGGAAGAGGTGGATTGGACCTTAAGCTCAGTAACTGTTTCAATCTCTTCTTCTGCTTGAGGATGAGGGTGGTGATGTAGCCATGACAGGGCAGTTAGAGATGGAAAGGAGTTGGGGCAGGAGACCGGGGCTGGATAGCAGGAAGAACAGGGGAACTTGGAACACAGGAAAATAGGGGAGTGGTGGATCAGAGCAGGAGGAGGAGGAGGAGGGGGTAGAGGGAGGAAAGCACAAGGAGAAGGACCAGTTGGGAGGAAGGAGAGGACCAGAAGTTCAAGAAGGATACAGTAACACAGCTGAAGATTTATGCCAGGAGACAACAGGCTAGAGGGCTGAACAGAGACAGGAAGGAAGGGAGGATGAGCCAGGCAAGTTTAGCAGATGGGGGAAGGACCAGTTGTGAGCAGTGATGGGGGATAGCGGGTACAAAAGGATACTAGGGAGGAGGAGAGTATAGGATCAGGGGAGGGGTGGCCAGGGTAAATAAGGAGGAGGCAGGGGCACTCAGATAGGGGAGGAGCAAGGAGCCGGCTGAGGAGAGGGCCAGTAGAAAGGATGAGGGACATGGAAGGGGGAATGGAGGAAAAGAGGTAGTCAGAGTGCTCCTGTTGGGTGATTCCATGATCGGGGTATCAAATGGGATAGGGAGGGAAGCCTGCCGGTTAGAACAAAATGCTTCCTGACTAACAGTGCACAGGGCCAAGCATGAGGTATATCAGCTAGTAAAAGATTGTGGAGGTTCCCCAGACATATTGGTCCACCTGGGTACCAATGACATTGAGGAAAATAGTGAGCTAGAGATACAGGCAAGGTTCAGGAGCTTGCCAGGGTCTGTCATGACATAGGATGTATGATTTCCTTCTCAGAAATCCTGCGGTGCCAAGGACTAGTGAGGAACACAAGAGGAAGATTAGGAGATAAACCAGTGGCTCAGGGGTGTGTGGGGCCAGAGGGTATGGGTTGATGGGGGTTGGGGGAGACCTGGGCGGATAAGGGGCTGTTTGCTGAGATAGGCTCCATCTCAATTTGGAGTGGAGGAAATCTTAAGTTGAAAATAGAGGGGTTCGTTGGTGAAAGGTGGGTTTAAACTTGTGAAGGGGAGGGATGGGAGAAAAGGCTGTCAAGGGGTCCGTTAAAGGAGGGACTCTGTCTCCACCCCTGGGGAGCTGGAGGAATGCAGGAAAGGCCGACTGGAAAGGTGCTGACTGGGGAAGATGGAATCCCATGGGAACACGAGCAGGGGAAATGGAAGTATACGGAAAGGGTGGAAGGTAGTCCTGCTAAATGACAGGAGCTTGGCAATAAAATGCCTGAGCTCCAGGCAATGCTAAATGAGGGACAGATGGATGTGGCAGCAGTCACTGAGACCTGGGCCACCGCAGGGCATGATTGGGACCTGAACATGGAGGGACACCATGTTCAGGAAGGACAGGGGAGGGACAGGGAGGAGGGATAGCAATAATAGTCAAAACTGCATTGGCATAGGAGGAGTGGAGGAGGCAGAGGAACCGTGGAGGCAATTTGGGTCACCTTGATAACAAGGGGGCAAGAGAGTAAAATAGGAGGGTATAGACCCCTGCACTGGCAGAGGAGCTGGAGGAGAGTCTGGAGGCAGATGCTGGGAGACATTGCAGATTGGGCAGGGAAAGGTGGTGGTGTTGGGGGCTTAAACCAGGAATGGACTGGGAGACTTTGACATCCTCGGTGGCCAGGGAACAGAGGTTGTTGGATGTCTTTCAGGACGCATTCCTAACTCAGCAGGTGGGGAACCGACCAGAAGGCGTGGATACTGGATGTGGTCTGGCAGACAGTGACCAGATTGGGGGCCTGGAAGTAAGGGACCCATTGACGGGAGTGACCATGCCATGGTCTGGTTCTGCCTGGACCTAAGAAGGCTGCACAAAGATGGAGGTAACTGACTCAGGGCGCAGATTTCAAGGAATTGGGAAGGATCCCTAAGAAGCATGTGGATGGGATTGGACAGACATGGACACTGGCAGTAGGTGGGGAAATCATCAGGAGGGGGGCAGGATGCTACCAGCACTGTGCAAGAGTAAGACAAAATGCGGTAGGGCCTATAAACCCTGCTGGTGGACCAGGGAGGTTCAGGAGGTGGGTGAGGGAAAGAAGGCAGCTTATGGGCATTTCAAGTGCTCAAGGAGTGAAAGGGACGAGGAGAGTATGAGCTGATGGCCAAAAGGGTCACTAGGGTGGTGAGGATGGCTAAGGCAAGGAAGAAGCAAAACCTGGCCAGGGAAATTAGGAGAGGGAACAAGGGTTCTTTAGATACATTGGGGAAAATGAAGGTGAAGGGCAGATTATCAGGATTAAAAACAAGGGAGGGATGGGCACAAGACCTGAGGGGCAGGCTGAGGTACTAAATGAGTGCTTTGCCTCAGTTTTCACCAAGGAAAATGGGGGCTGCATCACACATGGGAGGAAATGGTGAAACTGAGGAGGGGACCCTTGCCGATCAGCAGGTCTGGGGGTCATCACAGGAGGAGGGAGGAAGACAAGGCAGGGGGACGAGGTAGCAGAGGGAAATTATGGCAGAGAGAGGAGGTAAGCCTCAGGTCCCTTAAGATGGAGAAAGCACTGGGGCCGGGTATATTATATCCCAGAGTACTGAAGGAACTGGCAGATGTCCTGGTGAAACCCATGGTGGAGCTTTTCAGCATCTCTCTAAGGACATGGTGGGTGCCCAGGACTGGAAGGTGGTGAATATAGTGCCTATCCACAAGGGGATCAAGGGTGGCAGGGAACTACAGGCCCATCAGCCTGACATCGGTGATGGGCAAGGTGATGGGCGGCATTGTCAAGGAGAGGCTGGGGGACCTGGAAAAGTCGTGGTGCCTGGATGATGGACAGCATGGATTCATCCAGGGAAATCATGTCAGACAAACCTTGTGGAGTTTTATGACTGGGTGACGTGTGCCTTGGACCTGGGTAGGCTGGTGGCGTCCTCTACCTTGACTTCAACAAGGCATTTGACTCTGTTCCTCATGGGGACCTGTTGAATAAGCTGGGAGAAATGGGGGTGGGGAACCAGATGACCAGATGGATAGGCAATTGCTTCCAGGACCGGAAGTTGGCGGATAGTCTCACCCCAAGGAGGGTCATTAGTGGGGTCCCTCAGGATCTGTCCTTGGCCTCTCCTGTTCAATGCCTATGTCTCTGACATAAGGAAGTGTTATCAGGAATGAGATGAGTCTCTTTGTGGATGACTCAAAACTGGGGGTGGTGGTGGATGGGAAGGGGGAGGAAGGCCCTACAGGGGACCGGGAGGCTCTGGAAAATTTGTCTAGAAAGTAGAAGCTGAGGTTCAATGCAGGGAAATGCAAGGTACTGCATCTGGGAGCCAGAAACCTGGGCCAAGTGTACACCCTGGGGAGGAAATGCTACAAGTCTCAATGGCTGACAGGGACCTGGCGGTGGTGGTGGATATCAAGATGAACAACTCTGAGACTTGTAGGAGGGCATGCCAAAGCCAACAGGATGCTGGGATGAATCGCTAGGCGGATCACCTCTAGAAGGAGAAGTGATACTCCTCTGTATAACTGCTTGGTGAGGCGCACTTAGAGTACTCGTGCAGTTTTGGAGGCCACACTTAAAGAGGGGCTTTGAACTCCTGGAGAGGGTCCAGAGGAGGCAACCAAATGATCTGGGGCCTGGGGGACAGGCCCTATGGGGAGAGGCTCAAGAGCTAAATATGTACACATTGGAAAAGAGGAGGACCAAGGGACATGATAGAGGTCTTCAAGTACATGAAGGAGTTAAATAGGGAGGAGCAGTCAGGGTGCTCCGAAGGAAGGAGGGGGGCAACTAGAGGGCATGGGTGGAAGCTGGAGGGGAAGATTCAGGGGAGAAAAGAGGAGGTGCTACTTCACTGAGAGGGTGATGGAGCCAAGGAATATGCTGCCCAGTGGGCTGGTGGAGGCAGAGACAATGGAGGGGTTCAAGAGGGGTGGGATAGGTGCAGGAAGGGTTCTGGAAGCAAAGTCCTGTGCAGTAGAAATATCCAGGACTGGGAAGGAGAAGGGAGAGGGAGGGGCAGTGAGGTCAGCTCCCAGGGTGGGTGCTGACCAAACGAAGCAGACACAAAAGACCGTTAGACCTATTCTGCTGGTATTTTAGTATGTTAGTGTATATATATATATATATATATATACACACACACACACACACACATACATACATACATACACACATACACCCATACATACATACATACACATACATACATGCATACACACATACACACATACATACACACACATACATACATACACACACACACATACATACATAAATCTTGTACTGTGAATATTGAGCAGAAGTAGTTGTAAAGTATAGCTGCCTTCTGCTTGTCCTCCTTAATTACCCTGCCCCTCCATCAGCCTTACAATTCCACATCTTCCTTTTTTCTAATGTATCTCAAAACATTTTTCCTTCTCCCATGACCCTCCACAATATGCAGTTCAGTGTCCTGTTTTACACCTCTGACTGCCTTTGTGGCCTCCTTGACATTTCTTTGTATATGCTCCATCCTCATTCCCTGTTTCTCTTTGTATTTGTTGAAGTCCCTTTTGTCCCTCACTGTCTCCTGACATTCTTAAGAACCAAATTGGTCTCTTGTGCCTGTTACTCTTAGTAACCTTTCTCAACTATGACTTACTTTCCACCTCTCCTCCACTGAATTTGTCTACACCAATCAACTTATCCTGGATTAATTTTCTTACCTGGTCAGTGTCTTCTCATCTGAAATCCTGAACCTTAGTCTTTGCTGAGGGTATTCTGGTCCCCAGAACCAGTTTAAACCATATGGTGTTATGCTCACTGGACCCCAGTGGTTCTCCATCCCATACTCTGCCTACCATTTCTGAGTTGGTGAGCACCACTTCAAAATGTCAGCCTTTCTTGTCAGTTCCCTGACCAGCTGCACTAGTCAGCAGACCTGCAACCTATCTAGCAGTGCCTGATTTCTGGTGCTCTTAGCTGTTGGAATGTTCCAGTCTATATCTGGCAGGTTGAAATCCCCACCACCACCACTACCTCCTTCCCTTTGCAGACCCCTTCTCTATTTCTGCCCAGCTCCCTATCTCCTCATCTCCCTATCCTGAAGTCACTGTTGTTCTGTATTACAGAGGCTGTGGTGTGGTGCCACTATGAGTGTGACGTCTGAGGCATTTGTTTGAAATGTTTTTGTTAGTCGAGGTATAAAGAAATGAGGGCTAATGCTGAATTAAATGACTAAAAGTCAGGTGCTGTCTTTCACCCACTTTTTTTTTAGTCTTTGGTGACCGGTAAGGCCCACTAGGCACAAGTGCCTGTTTTCAGGGCGACCTTGAGCACTGGGTGATTAAGTGACTTGCTCAGAGTCACAAAGTGTGCAAGTGGAGGTTGTGAGAATCAAACCAAGGTCTGGTCTGCAAGATGTACCAAACTCATTCACAGCTCGTTACTCTAACCTCTAGGCTATACTGCCAGTAAATATTACACATTACACAAGAGTATGCATCATAGTATTCTGTGTGAATTCAGGCTTAGTCAGTAACTGGTGATAGAATAATGCATAGTGTGGTATGCATAACAAAAACTGTGTACACAACTGAGGTGTGTGATGCTACATAAACCTGAGACAGAGCTTGATTGGTTTATACAAGCATCACACAAAGATCCCTATCGGCCCGGATATTCAAACTGTGCCATTCTGAGCGCCAAGCCCTTGTACTGCTCAAAATAGTTGCGCAGGGGTGTGGCGGTGATATTCAAAGGGATGCGCTATTGAGCAACTCCTTTAATCACCCCCAGCCACAACCACTGTGCTAGCGCAGTGGAACTTGCCCCACCGCAAGTTGTCAGAGTTGAGCATTAAACTTGCGGTGCGCAAGTACCATTGCGCCATCGCCAAATTTCCGATATTCAAAAGGTGACATGCAAATGGGGCCATAATTCATGCAAGGCGCAGGGGGCCATTTGCATGTGATTATAGCCCATTTGCATGCCATTAGCATGTGGGTGTGCGATCCCGAGGACTTCGCCTGGCCGCCTGCCAGGCAGCAGCCGTCGGACCGGGCGATTTTGCAGCTCGATCGTGGCAAATGGGCAGACGCCACCTGCCCCCAAATATTTGGTTGCTCGGTGGCGGTATAGAATACTTTTACAAGCTGGAACATACAGAATGAAGTTTCAACTCATTTCGCCTCAGGGTCCCGATTGGAGCAGACGTTGCAGGTTCCAACATTTTCTGGTGTCAGCGCCTCACCCCACCCACCATGAGCTCCTCCACCCGCCTCCCTCGCAGTTGCGGAGCGCATCCACTGGGCCAGTTATCTTCGAGCCGATTGCTGGAGGGTTGCACACTATTGGTGTAGTTAGAGCCACGGCGCAGCCCATATCAGAGCATGACAGTCCAGATTTGTAAACGAACATCATTCACAAATCTGACTGGGTTAAGGGCGAGGGGGCTGCACGCCCATTGGCTCTAGCTCTGCACCAATGGGCATGCAGCCCTACCAGACAGTCAGTCGGCAGCGGCGGGCGGCAGGTGGGTGGGATGCTGCTGGCTGCCGGGGAGCGGGTGGAGGGGTCGTGGTTGGGGTGGGGGACACTAGAGACCAGGGAGATGTTTGGGGGTTGTCACTGACATTCTGCCCACGATCGGGCATTACGTCCACTGGACCACTAGGAGATATTCGGTTGGGGGATTTTACATCTCTGCCCGCGATCGGGCACTAGGGGTTGTTTCACGCTCTGCCCACGATCGGGCACTGGGGGTTGTCTGATGCATACTGCCCGCGATCGGGTATTGGGAGCTGTTTGGGGAGGTGTCTTGATACATACTGCCCGCGATCAGGCATTGGGAGCTGTTTGGGGGTGTCTGCATACATACTGCCCGCGATCGGGCATCGGGAGCTGTTTGGGGTGTCTGGATACATACTGCCCGCGATCGGGCTGGTGGGGGCACAGGGACTGAGTTGGGGCCAGCCATCGGTGGCAGCTGCTGTGTTGTGCCCTGCAATACAGAAGCTCACCTGTGGGTGGCCCTCAACTTGATCCTTTTTTTGCTCAAAGTTGTGCAGGCGCAGGTTGGGGTTGCGCCAGACAATCTCTGCACAGCCCGACTGAATATCGGTTGTGCAGTTTGGTACGGTTCTCCTCATGTTGAGCATGCATTCATTTGCATTGCGGCTGTTGCTCAGCCTGTTTTCAGTGGTGCAACTGCCTCCTGCTGAATATTGCAGAATGGCGCAGTAATAGGGGAACTTGGGCATGCGCAACCCTGTGCCCGCATGGAGCAACCCTTTTGAATATCTGGGCCATCATGTGTTTCCTTTTATAATGCTGGATTATGTTTTTTTGGCTCATGATGCCCATTGTTTCCGTGTCTTTGTTTTCATCAATTTTGGTTTCTTCACAGGCCGTTTAGATCAGAATGAAATTAGGCTGAGAAAGTAGAAGCAGGGGACAACATTTATTTCACAAGGTAAATCTCAAGTTTTCTTGCATAGACATGTGTGTTCTCAAGGGCTGTAAATGTTGTAACATATGAATGCCATTATAGCCAGCTATGATAGAGAATTATGCTTGGTTTTCCCCATGGTAAAAAACATTGATCAGTAATTATACAGAAGATAATGTATGGGTAACAGCGTGTAATGAGTTTCTTTACACACATGAGGAGAATGATAACACATAAAACACGAGACCCAAAGTTGAGTTCTTTTCAGGAACTGCAGACTGGTGTGTAAAAAATAGCTTTCACTGTTGTTCATACTTATTTTATATAACTACTGGTTGACAGAACAGCATTCAACAGGTAGGTGAAGAAGAAACTGAAAGTGAAAGCACATTTTGCCTGTAGATGTTCTGTCTTGTGTTCTGTGGTGTGTATAAGAGCAAGACAATTCTCTGTTACATACATGTCAGTGTAACATTGTGTGTTTAACAAAATTTAAGGTACTGGATTTGGTTATAATTAACCCTAACCAATGATTTAGTGCACATTTTTCACTCTTTGCTATCCGAGTGATCTCTTTCAGTGCTTGCAATATAAGTTCAATGGCCCACACAACCAGAATAATGTTATACTTGTGCAACTGTATTACACTGTTGAGGCCATTCACACTCTCTGTTCAATTAGGAATTATCACCCTGTAGAGGTACTGAAGGCAAGGTACCCTGTAAAGGGTTCCACCCTAGAGGTGCCATGGGAAGGTCCATTGGATAAAGGTACCTTAGGAAGGAACCCCAAAATAATTGTAGCAATGATTGGTGACTAGGAGGTAGAGAAGCAGAATGACAGCAACAGGCAGCTAATGAAACATAAATGAAACCTACAAGTAAGCAGGAGGCTCCAAAATGTGGCTTGCACTGATAAGAGCAAAGGGCTTCTAAGGAGAGATGGAATGGCCAGTAGTGCTAGCATCCATCTCCATCCAACAGCAGAACCTACCTAAGTGAACTAAGAGTATTACTACAACTAACCAAGTATTGTGATCTGTGGTACAGTGGAAAAGAAAAAAACCTTTGAGGAGGAATTCTCTGGGGTCTAAGGCTGAAATCACCTTCTCCAGGCTTGGGTTATTTTATTTAGTGACAGCTCAGATGTTACATTCAAAATTCAGTTCAAGGGGTGGAACATATTTCGATGTGGTGGAGGCCCTCACTCTATCCCTCTAATGGGAATGCCATGAAGGGTTGAGAGGGTTGTCTGCAACAAGAGCCTCCAAGGTGGAAGGAGGACAGCAACAACTGCTGAGCACTCAACCAGCTTACCAATCTAAAATACAAACCACATAAACCAGAGGCAGTCATAAGAAGAGCATTGAAGATGTAATGGTAGTAAATTAATACTACAGCTGAAGGGGAATGCATGTAAGCAGCCATCACAGCTAGTCATAATAAAGGTGACATAAATCCCCAGAAGATTTTAGCAGCAAGGCAGTATACAAACATGAAGTAATTGAACCACATGGGGCCACAACTCTACACCATAACCACCCTCCGTCTTCCACCATAGGAAATACAAGGAGGTCACAATAAGTGCCGTGACCCAGGAGCAGATAGTAAAACTAGTTTACAGTAACAGCTGTAGCTGAGCTGACCTCCAGAGTATAATGAAACATTGTACAACAGTGGATAGCTTCCATCAGTAATGAGTTATATAGCTTCCAGCAGTGTGGGCTTAACAAGCATAGGAATTTGTAAGCATGGGCAGTCATGCACTGAAACATCATAATAATTGCTTGGTACAATTGCATTTAAGCAGATTTGAATCATATGGTGAAAGTAATATAGAATTGCATTAGACTCTGGTTTGAGTCCCATTGAATACAAATAAACATGTCTGGGCAGAGTAAAGAACCCCAAAAAGGATGTGTGCAAGCTGAGCTTCATGAGACAAAACAAAGGTAATGGTGAAGCAAAATAATGACACAAAGGCCAAACCAGGTAAATTCAGAAACAAACTGCCAAAAGACATGCAGTCAGAAGTGGAGACTAAGGAGCCATGAGAACAGCTGAAAGATTCAGAATAGAAATGCAGTGGCTGGGTCCAGCAGAGCAACACAGAAGAAACAGAGCAGAGCACACTGAACTCCAATACAGCACGAGCATGACATCTGCCCTAAGGCAAGCATTCCCATGTGCCTGCACGAACACAAAATCTACACCATGGCAAGCATGTCCACATGGGCCAGTAAGCCAGGGCAAGCAAGTCCACTTTGCCAGTATGAACATTATATCTACACTATGGCAAGCTCAGCCACATGTGTCAAAGCCATGGCAAGCATATCCACAGTTGCTGTTATGAACATATTATCTACACTATAGCAAGCACGCCACATTGGCCAGCACGAACATACTAACTACACTATGGCAATCTGGGCTACATTCACCAGTGAGCTATGACAAGCAGTTCCATTATTGGCCAGCATGAACATGCGACGACACCATGGCAAGCTCACCCACATTTGCCAGTAAGCTAAGTGGAAGCATGTCCACATTTGCCAGTAAGCTATGGGAAGCACGTCCACATTTGCCAGCATGAATGGACTAACTACACTATGGCAAGCACGTCCACATTTGCCAGCATGAATGGACTAACTACACCATGGCAAGCACGTCCACATTTGTCAGTAAGCTAAGGCAAGCACATCCACATTTGCCAGCAAACAAACAAGGTAGACACAGGGCAGTAGAAAACCAAAAGCCCAAAAGAACAAACAAAGCAAACACAAGTACAGGAGCAGAAAGAAACAAGCACACAATGAAGCACTAGCTGCTGGAGGCAAGCAATACAAACCAAAAGCAGGAGAACAGAAAACAGAAGTGCAGCACAAACCAAGCAGAGCCCAAGCACATCCACACGGGGGGCAGCAGGCCTCAAGGGAGAAAATAGACTGACATGGCCTCTGGCCAGCAGGCAAAGAAAAGTGCTTCAGAAGAAGTCTAAAAGGAACTGCTTATATAGCTCAGGAAGTAGGCATGGCTGGTTGCTCACCTACTGAACTGCAGGCAAAGCCTTTTAAGAATAAAGTATGGTGACTATACACAACACACCTGTTCTTTCCATTGGGGTAGAGATCACAGCACTTATGGACCTTGAGCATAGCTTGAGAGGTCCATGCTCAAACCAACCCAAGTACTACCCACTAAGCCACTGACACTGATCCAGTGTACAATGCATCTATTTCTTCCCTGTTTTACCAATTAGTTTCTTCAGTTGCTGTCACATCATAATGAGCAACCACAAGATCTCTATGGTGCAGCAAATTGAGAGTGAATGAGTTTACCAGAAAATGCCCACTGAACTGCAGACAACTCTTTTCCAATGACATCAGAGGGAAGGAAACTAAGGAGGTGCAAAGATACAAGGTAATTTAGCGCAAGTAAAATTCAAAATCCAAGCTCAAACTCAAAAACTGTGAAAACACGAGTTCACACCAGTATCAGCAGTGACACCTGACTATGTTGAGGATGGCAATTGTAATTAATAAACAAAATAGGTAATTAGTTGGAATGTGCAAAATTCATGCCAGCCTGTTTCTAAGTGCTTTAGCTTGGAGGTGGTAGAGAAAGGTAGAAAGCACATCTTCAACATGCAGTGTGTACTGGGAGAAGAGACAATTTTATTGCATCAGAACTGACCTCAGAAATCAAGTGACAATTTTTATGTTGCCCAGTATCGTATCAAGATGGATCTGATGACAATGTACTGTAATTATGTCCACTTATGAACCAGGTGAAGAATTCATCTTTTGTAAAGTTAGCATCTGGAAAATTTGAGTAAATAGATAATGGTTAGGAAGCAATTATGGACGGGATCTCTTCCTGGCATTGCCACAGTTCAAAAGTGCTGTAAAATGAAAAACATGCAAACCTGGCAGTAATAAAACTTTGAAGGTGGGGAGCCATTCCTCTTTTGCAGTACTGTAGTTTTACACAGTGCTTTCTAATCCTACACCTTGCTGCCTCCATGGATTAAACAGATGACCTTCACAGTGAATAAGCACACAGAGTACCAACATGAAAGAGATTAGTACTAGAACCACATTCACATTTGCACTTCTAAATGTCTGCAAGCTTGGTAGGTCAAAAACACTAAGGGCTCAGCTACAATAACTCAATCCTCTTACCCCATAAAATTAATCTCTGTCCATGTATATAGTTTTAAAGTCACAATCCCTTTTTGGATCAATATTCAAATTGTATGAGATACCCATTTTCATAACCCAGTTCTTAAAAACATTTCTGAGAGGTTTCTCAAATCATTAACTGAAAGAGGCAAGTCATCCCCTTGTTTCTGCTGTTATATGCCACCCATCTGCCCTTGAGACTTGGGACCAGATTTTGAAAAAGGCCCTTTCTACATAAGATGTCAGCATTTTACAAAACAAGCAAGACTGCTGATAGCTTTCTTGTCATCTACCCTCTGTAACACTTTACTGTCTCTTGCTGGAAAATGCTCTAGCAAAATAGTACTCCAGCAGTCACTACCATTGTGAGTTTTAAGTTCTATCACTTGCATTCAGGCAAACATTTGCCTACATCACATGGACACAAATTTTCTCCTCCAGCTAGAGCTATGAGTATTTTTGAATGAATATGAAAAATCAGATAATTGCTGCATAGTTCATGTTTAAAATGTTTAAAATGGTTAAAGTGTTAGCCTCCATGTGTACCACCTCCAATGCATGTATTAGTAAGCCTGGCGATCCTGCTGCAAATAAAAACTCAAGATATTCATGTAAGGCTTTGACATGCACCTGATATTTGTTTTATCAGTTCTGGTATAAAACCTGTTTTCTGCATTTTATTTATGCATTTTCCAAGTGTTTTAACATTCAGAAAATAAGGAAACATCAAAAGCATTCAGTTAAACAAAGAAAGTTCTTCGGTAATTGTCATAGCAAAAAGTAACACTCTCCACAAACTCCCTCCACTGAGCAAGTGAGCAGTAATTTAATCATGATAGAGTGTTCCTGAAGCCTGGGATTTATGCTCTTACTTTCTTTGGCTTTGATAACAATCTGCCTGCGACAGAGTTACAGTTTTAATTGAAATGTATGGCATTAATAAATTAGATGCTGAAACTCCTGAAAATGTACAAAATGGAATTATCTATTACATGTGTCTTCTATATCTGACAGTATTTTTATTACATGTCCACCTAATGTACATTTTCCTGATTGTGTTTTGCTTTATTGTAGATCCTTTAGTACAACATCTTGTATTTGGTCCCAAGAAGCACTGCTTAAATTAAATGGCATTAATATTTTACCCCTTAGAAAGTTCCAGTTAAATCTGAAAGTCAGGCATCTATGATATTCAACAGGGGTCGGGAGGAGGACATTAGAAGGGCAAGAAGGGTCTCTGAGGTCATTTCTAAATTTACAGGGACTCAGCCACAGACTTGGGGAAAATTAAACTCTGTCACTTTTGGCTGGAAAGTCTCTAAAATGAGCCAGTTGGTCTGATTAAATGCGATATTGCTTCCTTTTGTCCCATACCCTTAGAATAGACTTAAAACAAAGAAGAACTAAGTAGATCACAATACACATTGGGATTATAGATAGTCCAGAAATTGATATTAGTTTTAGGAACCCTAGATTGTCAGCATCAGTGTTAGATGCCTCCCCAGCATTGGATGGAGTTGGGGCCTTGTAACCTGACATAAATACTATGGGGTTTAATAAACAAGCTGTGTCCAGAAATAACTTGCAGAAGAGTTTGCTAGACAAGAGTACAAATAGACATACATTAGTAAATAAGGACCATTCAGAAATAGTGATTAGCAATAATTTTTGGTACTTCAAAATCTTATCTCTCAGTGACAAGAATCTAGTTTAGTTCAGCTGCGACTGCACCTCTTAGCAAGCACTATCCGTGTAACCCATTCCTGTTTCTCCCCACTTCCTTTCTTCCTCACCTACCCTATCCACCCCACCCTTGGACTCAGACTGTTGTTGACCACTCACTTTATGCCTGCTGGCACCTCCTTGACTAAGCAAAACCTCTGGCTGCTTCTACCACCAGACAGAGCCTACTACTGGCTGCCCTCACTAGCAGCAGTCTTGCTCCTGATTGTAACAGTGACCCCATTTTCTTTTCCTTTCTTTTTGTGACTACCAAAGTACTAATTATCAACTTTCCTACTGCTATATGTATGATGATGCTTTGGTTATTTGATTGAATCTCTTGTTGCCTTGTTTATTATGTGTCATTGTAACTGATGTCACACATCTGTATCACAGTCTCTGACTCCTGTTTTTTTTTCCTTTTTCTCTGTATGTACTTATTGTTGAAATGACATGGAACCTGTGTTAAAGAGTCCTCGACTCATAGGTGTTGCAATCCAAGATCTTAATAAAATAAATAGTTAAAGTATTGCTCAAATGTCTGATAAATCATTGGGAATGCTAACTATTCCATCCTGGAACATAGAGGGCTTAGCATATAAACTGGCTGATGATGAAATTGAAGAGTTTCTAATGACCTTTGATATTTTGTGTCTACAGGAAACACGGTGGCAAGATGTCATGCCTCCACTGATCCCTGGATACACAACCTTTGCTATTCCAGCCATAAAAAAAAAAAGAATATGGTAGAAATCAGGCTGGTAGAGCCACAAGACTTCCCTAAATTGCAAGATTGCTGTTCTGGATTGTCAAATATTATTAATACTTCAAAAGCTTAAGCAATTTTTCTTGTGTAACATCTATGTTGGGCCAATAAAAGATATGAAACCATTTGTTACTGGATCTAAAACTTCCTCTGAAATTGGAGAGCAGTAAGAATAAAATAATAAAGACAAGGCGCTGCATCAGCATGTGGTCTAAAAGCAAAACAAAATGGTTATATTAAATGCACGCTGAAAATAGAGAATAGAAAATAAAATAATTCTTCTTAATATTTATTTTCCCCACAACTAGTTCCATTTATTCACCTACTATTTGGCGTAAGTTTCTGAATTATTAGATGATTTAACAATCAAATTAGAAACGTATACTTTCCTTGTTATTGGTGACTTTAATGTCAGAATCCATGTCAATAATCAGAGGGAAAACCCTTACAGTGAGCTTTTTCAGGGCCTGAACATGATTAACCCTAAAGTAAATAATGTTAGAGACTCCAAGGATCAGAAACTTAATTATCAGGGTAAGATATTATATAAAATAATGTCAGACTTGAGTTTATGTTTGGTAAATGATAATTTGCCTGGTGATCCAGAGGGTGAATATACCTTTATGGGGCATATCAGATCTTCTATTACTGCCTGGGTTTTGTCAGGATGCCTTAAAATTTCTATTTGACTTTGAAGTCTGGGATCATCCTGATTCTGCTCATTTGCTGTTACTTATAACTTTTAAAACACCAAGAATTGGCGGTAATTTAACCAAATTTGCTGGTAATGTGGGTAATCTGGAAATAATTAATTCTAAAAGAATTAGATGGCAAAATGAAGCTGTCGATCTATTTTCAGAACTGTTTAACGTTGATCCCTTAACATCTTTACGAATAAGATAGTTTCAGCTTGATAATAACCAAATTCTCAGTAAATGGCTGAACATTTTTTTTTTAGTTTTAGTTTATTGTTCTAGGAATTATTACCTTTGAGCCAATGGCTCTTTACTAAGGTTCCACATCATCAATGTACAAACAAACAAGATATGTTACATAGAATGGTCAGCAAATTATAAAGGTTTCAATAAGCCAGTATAATGCAGCACATCACAGGAAAAACAAAACATTGGAGGAATGGTCAAGGTGGGAAGGGTAGGAGGAGATATGGGAGGGAGCAGACTTAGAGTAGTTAGAGGTACTCAGATGCCTTTGTCATGAAAGGAGCAGAAGAAGAGGATGAAAAACAGTAAAACAGCCATGAGAGAAGAATCACTAGTCAAGGCAGTCATAGGAGCTAGAGGCTGAAAGATGAGAGTAAAGTATAGATTTGAAAGCTCCTAGTGACATGGAGGATGTAATGAGCAAGCTCAGGGCATTGTACCAACTGGGGCATGATAGGCAAAGATCTTTGGCCCTATGTGGTCCGCGGCACCTGGGGACCTGGAGAGGCTGGTGTTCCAGTCTTCTGGTGGACGGATGCTGGTATTTGGGCAAAGTAGGTCTTGGGTACACGGTGGAGTGCGGCCCATGATGGATTTTTGCCATCAAGCATGTGGAGGTACCTTATGTGATTTGAGAGTTGCAACCATCTTGTTTCAGTGTAGAGTTCACATGTATGAGTACGTCTTTGTGCTCCAGTGAACAGCCAACAGGCCTTGTTTAGGGTGGTTGTGATGCACCTTAGTGCGGTGGTAGTGGCAGAGCCACAGATAATTAAGTCATAATCTATGATTGAGATGACAGAGCTTTGGATAGCTATCCTCAGTGCACTTGGGTAAGGAATTGCCAGTTTCAGAACAGGATACCAATGTGCTGGTTCACCATTTTGCTGTGTTATCAATGTGGTCGAAAGGTAAGACCTTAATCAAAGTGATTCCAAGATATTTAAATGTTGACACTTGTTCAAAGGTATTTCCTGGGTATGTTTTGATAGTAAGTGGAATTTGTCTTTTTCTGTTTTGTGGACTGGAGAAAACCATGGATTTTGTTTGTTTGTGATTTAGGACCAGCTTGTGATCTAGGAACCACTTTTCAACATTGGAGAAAGCAAGTTGCAGGCTCTGAAGTAAGGGTTTCGGGTCCTTACGAGAGGAGAGAATCATGGCATCATCAGCATAAAGGATTATTTGTTCCAGGCAGGATTTGGGGAGAGAGTTTAGGAAAAGACTGAAAAGGAAGGGGCCTAAGATTGACCCCTGTTGAACACCTGAGAGGACGGTTTTGAGTCTGAGAGAACTTCTGAGATTTTTACTGATTGAGAGCTGCGCCAGGTAACTTTTAACCCAGGCACCTGGTCCTTCCAAGAGCCCAAGACTGTGTAGTTGTGTGATAAGTAAGCCATGGTGAGCAGTATCAAACGCCTTCATTAGGTCAATGAAAACAGCTCCAGTTTGATATCCTTTGTCCAAGGTAATGTGAATTTCTCCTGAGAATTCCAGTAGGGCGGTCAACGTACTGTTTCCTTTCCTAAATCCATGTTGCTGCAAGCAGAGTATATTATACTTATGCAGTTGGTCAGCCACAATGCGTTCAAGGGCCTTGGAGAGGGGTGGAAGTATAGATATAGGCCGATAGTTTCCTGGAGGGACTTGTCACCACTTTGAACACTGGTGTGACTATAACATACTTCCATTTGCTGGAAATTGGCAGAAGGAGAGATTGAAAATTTTGGTGAGTGGGTGCACCACCTCTTCCAGGGTAAGGACAGAATTTTAAGATCAATAGTATCACTGCTTGCTCTGGATTTAGAGATAGCCTTTTGATATATTTGTAGACTTCATGTGCCTTAACTATTTTGAAGTGGAAAAGTGGTTGGCCAGGTGAGGCAGTAGGAGATGTTGGTTTTGGCGAGTCCGTGTCAGAGAAGAAGTCCGTGGGAGGACCCCACTGAGGTCTGTGAAAGTTTTATTTAAGGCCTTGCCATGACCATTGGGTCTAGGGTAGTGGTTCCATCGACAGTCATTATAGTGAGAGAGGATTTGGACTGCTTACCGTGATATTTTGATGTTGTCCCAGAATGATCTCCCATCACCCCAGGAGTTTGCGAGGGCATTTTGAAATAGGAGCTCTTCATTAGTCGGATTTGTTTGGTACATTAGTTTCGTGCCTGTTTATACTTCTGGATATCCGTCAGAGCCTGTGGCTCTGGCTATGTAGCCCAGAGGTGGTCCCGAGCTTTGCGATGGGCCAGTAGTTGGCTGTGAGCGAGAGTTTGAGAGCACTTTGATTTTATGCTTTATTACTGGTGCGTAGGTGTCACAGGCAGTGTTGAAAGTTTGATAAATTAATCTAGGGCTGTGTCAACATTTAGAGTATTGTATATTGGGGACCAGTCTTGCTGTAAAAGATAGGTCTTGAACTTAGTCAGGTTTCCATGGGTAGCACTCTGCTTGAGATGGTTTTGGAGGTGGTTTTAGAACTTATTTGTCCAGGTACAGATCACAGTGGAGTGGTCACCGAGAGAGTCTGGGAGAACAACTGTGTTTTTATGCAGGCTGCGTAGCTAGCAAGGATCCAGTCAATGAGTGCAAGTTCCAGTTTTGAAGTTTTTCTAGTGGGGAGCTCACCATCTGCGTTAGGTTTGCTGCTAGGATAGCATCCTTGAGGGACCCAACATCTGATGTGAGCCAATTTATGTTAAAGTCACCAAGGAGAAGGAGCTCGGTGTCAGGTGGTTGCGATCTTACAAATTCAAGAACAGTCTGGAGGCCGGACCCTGGATCTTTAGGAGAGATATAGACAGCAGCCACAGTAAGCACTTTATTTTGGGCGCCAAGTAGTAGCTTGACAGGGAGAAATTGCACAGAGGAGTTAGTGGTGGAAAAGCAGACAGGGTTGCTAGAGAGGTTGTCCTTAACGTAATTAGCACAACCCCCTTTTATTAGTCCTGTCCAGTCTGAAAATATTGCAGCCTTGTAGTGAGATGGCATGGTCTGAGTGCTTGGTGTCAGCCAGATTTCAACAATGGCTAGTATGTGGGATTGTGTTGACTGGCAAAGACTTGAAGGGATGCCAGTTTTGGAAGGAGGCTACAGATATTTAAGGTGGTGATGGTGAGACCCCTCCATTTTACTAGATTTGTTACCCTGGTAGAAACAGGGCCAAGGTTTGGATGGACACTTCCTGACATCAGAAGGAGGAGGAGCAGGAGTTTAAGGGACATCTGCTTCAGCTCATAGTATGACATGTAACGCCTCTGTTTCTTGTTAGTTTGAGTACAGTATAGTCGTTTAGGGTCCCAGCATAGGGTAATGGCTAGGAGCAGGTGTTGATTAGTCAACTTTCCAGTGGTGTGAGTTGTCATTTGAACCCAGTCCTTTGTAGGAGGGTGCCAAATTAATAACATTAAACCCTCATTTAGAACCAATAGGATAAGGGAGCATTTTGTTCAACAGGTTCAATAAGACCTGCCAGATGGCTAAACATAAATTAAATAGATACGTTAGATACTGTAGAAAACATAAATCCAGGAAAAATCTTAGTTCTCTTAATAAAGCAAGGAAGGAATATCAGAAATTATTGGACCTTGAGAAGAAAAATACCAGAAAAGTATGTGGAACCAATTAAGAACAGTTGTAGACAAAGACAACAGATCCTTCTGGTCTTTGGTTAGCCATATTATAACCAATATTCAGGAAAAGTGGAAGCATGTATTATATTACAGTTATGGAAGGAGCATTTTCAGTCTCTTTAATTCTCCCATACAGAAGATAGAGGAAATTTTAATGTCAATGAACTGTGATCTGAAATTCTTTTACATTTCTCACCAAGGCTTTTCTGTATATATTCAGAAGAAATTAAGCAAGCTTTGTCCTCAATTACATCCAATAAAGCTCTGGGTCCAGAACAAATTCTATCTGATGTTTACAAAATGTTTCCTGATTGGTGGCTTCCTATCTTTTAGTAATGTTTAATAGATTTGTTCAAGAAGAAAAGTTTTCAGACAGCTGGAAGGAAGTGTCATCTTTACTATATATAAAAGGGTAACCCATGATATGGGCCTGCCAAATTGAATAACTGAATATGAGCAACTCAATTTGACCACCTGTCAAAAGAACAAATATGAAAATATAGTGAGGTGCGGTTAGAGCGACTGTGGGGGTACCATAAGAGCAATATGAAAAGATGAACAAATGTGTCATGTAGGTATTTGAATTCAGTATATGAAGGTTGCTTGGCCAAGCAGTTCCCAGCTGGCCATTTGGTCTAGTGGTTGGAGTAACTGCCACTAGTGTGAGAGGACCCTGGTTCAGGGCTAGGTGGGTGGAATTCTATTTTGTTCGATGGTTCGGGACTTATGTTTTTGAGGGTATTTTGTGTTCCCAACCACCCAAATGTGTGTTCTATGTTCCCGGCATCCTGAATGTAACCCCTCCTGAATAGCTCCCCAAAAATGTTTTCTTTATCCCAGTGTCAGCCCCCCAGAGTTGATCATATCAGTAATGGTGGCGGGACACAGCCCCTGCATAAACATTTAAATGTATTTTGCCTGCATAGGTACTGTTTTGTAAGATCGCTGTTATTGATTTTGGTGTAGTACACATTGCCGTAGTTGAAGTCGTGATGCACTCACTGATTTGGAGATTGCTATTTTGCAATCGCTGTTACTCTACATGGTACCTTAAAAGGGTCAAGCTTCTGATCCTAGTATGTATAGATCCATTAGTCTCATTGATACATCTCAGAAGGTATTTTGTAAAATAATATTGCAGAGGTTACAGTCCTGAATCCATGAAAATCAGCTATTGAATGAGACACAGAATGGTTTTAGGAATGGATGATCTACTATTCAACACTGCTACATTTTGTCACATCTTATTTATGCATACACATGTATTAAGAAATCAAAACTTTATTGTGTTTTGTGGATCTCAGGTTTGCCTTAGACAGTATTAGCCACAAATTATTATGACAGAAATTGCAAGCTTATATATAGACTCTTCCTGCTGGATATTATAATAAGGTTACATCATGACATCTGGGTAAGAGTACAGTACAAGCAGTATGGAGGATTAATATATCTGTTGTTAGAACTTATCTCGGAGTCTGACAGGGATGTATTCTTGCCCCACTTTATTTAACTTGTATATCAATACTATAATAGAACGGTTGATCTTCCTGGATTTCATTCTCCAAGTGTATCAAACAGGACAGCAAGCTGTTTAGCTTATGCAGATGATATAGTACTGATTTCTACATAATTTCATAGCCTACAAAGGAAAATTAATAATGTTGTTGCATTATGCAAGGCTAGCAGATTGATTATTAATATAGATAAAACCAAATTAGTAGTTTTGGTAATAAAAATAAATGGAGTCCAATGCTATTTATGGAAAATTCAAAGATTGAAACTCAAAATTATTATGACTACCTGGGAGTAAGATTCTCGAGCAATTTTGCTGGAATAGATATCTTTCACCGATTGAAGAGTTAACAAGCATTTGTCAATGCTGAATGTTGCTTGCTTCTATGTGCTGTTTAGATATTTGAAGTCATTGGAGTGCAAATATTGAAAATTTGCAAAATTATGAGCGTATGGGAACTGCGCAACACAGGCTCAGTAAAACAGTCATTGTTACTAAATTTTCACCAAATTTTCAACATAGCCATTTTAAGACCTCTGCTCATGAACAGTGTCACTGTGATTTTGTTAATGTGTCCCATACATTGAGTTTGCACACCGACTGCGCAATTATGCGCTACATGGGCAGAAACACATTTTGGGCAGGATGTGAAAATGACAGCTGTACTGCTCATAAGGAGGTGTGGTAAATGGCAATGTTGAAAATCTGGAGTGGAAATATTGAAAATTCGCAAACCCACGAGCATGCGTGGAACTGTGCAACGACACTGTAAAACAGTCATTTTTAGAATTTTTCACCAAATTTTAAACATTGCCATTTTAAGATCTCTGCTCATGAACAGTGACACTGTGATTTTCTTAATGTGTCCCATACACTGAGTTTGCACACCGACTGTGCCATTTATGCGTACATGGGCAGAAACACGTTTTGGGCAGGATGTGAAAATGACAGCTGTACTGCTCATGAGGAGGTGTGTGTAAAATGGCAATGTTGAAAATCTGGGTGAAAATATTGAAATTGTGAACTTACGAGCCTGCGTGGGAACTGCATAGCCTTGCGCTCGTAAAACAGTCTTTAAGGAATTTTTTGCAAATTTTTCAACATAGCCATTTATGACCTCTGCTCATGAACAGTGACACTGTGATTTTCTTAATTTGTCCCATACACTGAGTTTGCACACCGACTCGCCATTCTGCGCTAACGCGGAAACACATTTTGGGTGAGATGTGAAAATGACAGCTGTACTACTCATAAGAAGGTGTGTAAAATGGCAATGTTGAAAATCTGGAGTGAAAATATTGAAATGTACTTAAACTTATGAGCCTGCGTAGGAACTGCATAACACCGCTCAAAAAACAGTCATTTTGGAATTTTGGACCAAATTTTCAACATGGGGTTTTGGGACCCCTTCTCATGAATGATGTCACTGTCATGGCAGTATTCAGGCCCAAGGTGATTTCACAGTCACTGCACGATCACTGGGCGAAATCACCCTTCGGACCTGAATAACGCCATGACAGTGACATCATTCATGAGAAGGGGTCCTAAAACCCCATGTTGAAAATTTGGTGCAAAATTCCCAAAATGCCTGATGATATGCAATAAAGTTGAACCCCATCTAGCCCATTATACAGCTTAGGCATTTCAGTTCGCGGTCGGCTTTGAAGAGTGCAGACGTGTTCCCGGTCCACTCAAGATCATCGCGCCAGAGTCTGGAGGTAAGTATGGGGTGGTAGGGTGGGGAGGCTGGGTGCGCAGGGTGGGTGTGGGTTGTGGGGGGGTCGGGAGACGCTGCAGGGACCGTTTTGTTTATAGGTTAAAAAAAGAGCGTGGTGGGACGTTTGCCCGCTGGGGTGGGCTCCCAGCATGGCACAAGGATGGGGGGCGTTCAGCCAATGGGGATTGGGCACCCCATCAATGAGACTGCTTGCCACGCTGGGGTGGGCTCCCATGGCACCAGCTCTGAGGGCAGCGAGCTCAGCCGGCAGGGGTTGGGCACCATCGGCTATACAGTGCATGTGGGGGCATGCTGCATGCATGTGGGGCTCGCTTCTATCGCTGCTCACTGAAGCATAGCTCCCCTTTCAGCTGTATGCCACTGCATTTTGGAGCATGTCATAGACAGCTCCAAAATGCATTGATTACAGGGCCACACCTGCCAGCTCATTGACTGAATTGGAGGAGGAGGTGACACCTCAAATCTCCGATGATGGCATTATGTTTCTTGCACATGCGCAAGCAACATAAAATGGCATTTAATGAGTAAAAAGGTACAGTTCAAAGTATACTCACAGTTATTAATGCCAAAATAAAATAGTGCACCATATTCAGCTGAAATCTGGGCCTTCTCTAATGTAAAATCATTAGAGAGTGTATTAAATAAGATACTTTGCTATGCATTGCATGCCCATCAGTCAGTTCCTGCAGAGGTTTAAGACTGAAACTTGGCCAATTCTCAATCTCTACTCTTGCAACACAGAGGCATCTGATTTTTCTTCTCAGTCTTTTCCAATTGCCTGAGGAGAGGCTCCTAGGCAATGTCTAGAAGAAGAAATTGAATATTTGAGGAAAGGTTTCACTTATCCAATGGTTAAAACTATTAAATAGATCTTATTTCTGCTAGGTTTGGGACATTTATTATATGAAAATTATTTCAGACCAAATTTTGAAGTTATTTCTCAAATTTTTATTTTTATTTATTTGTTCAATCTTGGATTAAATACCCTTGAGCACAAGGCAGCTCATTTACAAAGGTTCCATGTTGGTGGGAGGAATACAACAACAAGGATCATACAGTGTTACAGAAGTCTATTGGTATTAATTCCAATCTTAGCAAAAAGAAAGTCAAGCATAGAAAGAGAGGAGGAAGAGTGTAGGGACCAAGGTAGCAGAGCAGCACGAAGGCCTTGTCCAGAATGGGTGCACATGGATTAAGGTGCACATGGATTAAGGCAAATGGAAGGGTCCAGGCTTGATAGAGGGAGGGTAAGGGTGTGAGGGGAGGGAGGAGGGAAATTGGGTGGGAGGTCTGGGAGGAGGCACTGAAAATTAGTGGAGTGGAGGGAAAAGGGTGGCCACAAAACAGAGAGTGGCACTTAGGTGTAGCAGTTACAAGAACCTTTGGAGGTGAGATCCTGGTGGAGCAAATGCTTCAAAGGCACTAATTTTGATTGGGTTAAGATTTCTTTGCTGAGTGTGTTGAACTACATTGGCCTTCTGTAGGCAATGGAATGCTGAGCAAGTGAGGTCCGACATCGAGGAACTTGTAGGGATATGGAGGCTGAGCTCTTGTATGCTGGAATCTATAGTGAAGGTATGGAGGTTAGCAGTCCCAGGAGGCATGAGACTAATAAGAGCATTTTTAACAAGCAAGCAGGTTGGTATTGTATCCTACCATTGAGCTGAAGCCATCCTGTTTGAGTGTACTGGTCACAAGTATGGGTTAGATGAGCAGCACCAGTAAGAAGTCTGCATGCCTTGTTTAGAGCCATTGATATTCTACAGAGTGAAGAGCTGGTGGCAACACCATAAATTACCAGGCTGTAGTCAACAATTGATATGACTGAACTATGAATTGCAGCCTTGAGGAGTCAGGTGTCAGACAACATTTGTGCCGATGCAGCAGACCAAGCTAGTGTTGATCCATGCAATATTGTCAATGTGCTGGGAAAAGAAGGAGCAGTCCAGGTTTACCCCAGGTATTTAACATTTTGGACTTGTTGAATAGGAACTCCAGATAGTTACTGATGGAAAGTGGTTTGAGTTATGCTTACTTCATGAGCTACTGAACATCATGATCTTAGTTTTCTTGTAATTTAGGATCAATTTGTGGTATTTGAACCACTCCTCGACTTCATAAAAACATTGTTGTAGTTGGCGTTCGAACTGCTGTGGGTCAGGGTTACTAGTGAAAATGACAGCATCATCTGCATATAGAAGAATCTTCTGTTGGCAGGCCTGTGGGAGACTGTTGAGGAAGATGCTGAATAGAAGTGGTCCCAAAATGGAGCCCTGAGGAACACCAGATCCGACGGCCTGCTGATCCGAGATTACATTTGATATCTTCACCTGCTGTGAGTGATCAGTCAGATAACTCTTAAACCAGGGCAGTGTGTCAGAAGAGAGTTCAATGGAAGACAGTTGATGAAGAGGTAGAGTGTGGTGGATAGTATCAAAGGCCTTAGTTAGGTCTATGAAGGCTGCCCACTAGTTCGCCATGGTCTAAGGATTTATGTATAAAAGTGGTGAGTTCCAACAGAGCCGTGGTGGTACTGTGACCCTTGCAGAAACCATGTTGTTGAGGGCATTGGGTCACATATTTCTCAAGGTATTCAACAAGTTGGTCAGCCACAATACACTCAAGCACCTTAGATAAAGGTGGTAGGATAGAAATAGGCCTGTAATTTGCTTGTGGGGCTCGATCCCCATTTTTGTGTACAGGGGTGACAATGGCTGATTTCCAGATATGAGGGAATTGTGCCAATTGAAGCGAGAGATTGAGAATGTTTGTAAGGGTTCCAGAAGTTCATCAAGGGTGAGGGCAATGATTTTAAGATCCAGCGAGTCACCGCTAAATCTTGTTTTCCCAAATACTTTGCTTAAGTACTTCTTAGCAGCAAGCAATGATATCTTTCTGAAGTAAAGCGGTCACCTGGGGGCTCATGTATGGTATTAACGGCAGAGGTAGTTGAGTGGTCATCAAAGAAATCAAGGGAGGACACTGCTCAGATCAGTAAAGGTCAGGTTAAAAGTATTTGCTATGGTAAAGCGGGTCCACGGTAGAGAGTACCGTCAATGTTGAGCATTGCAGGTAAGACCTTAGGCACTGTGTCAGTTACATCTTTGATGTTATTTCAAAATTTCTTACTGCCCCCAGGAATTAGCGGGGGCTTCACAATGAAATTTAGATTTTCAAGGTGAATTACTCACATGCATTCATTCCTTGCTTTTTGTAAGCTTGTATGTTTGCTTGCCTGCCTGTAGCTCTTGCACAGTGCAAAGGTGTTCCTAGTGATTCATCCTAGAAATTAGTTCATGGGAGAGCCAGCAGTTAGAGGTGCCATGTAATCTCATATTTTCACTGGAGCATGGATGACACAGGCAGCATTAAAACTCTTGATGAAATGATCTCTGTGATATTGATATCATTTGCTGAGTCAAATAGTGATCAATTCATAGTGAGCAGGTGTTGTTTAAGGGCCGTCAGGTGCCCACATTTCAGAACTCTGGAGGAGATGGACTGTGGAAGGGGTTGTGGAATTTGTTGGACCAGCTGCAGGTAATAGGGAGTGATCACTTAGAGAGCCAGGATGCACTACCACATTGGAGATCCAATCAGGGCAGTTTGTAAGGATCCAGTCAAGGAGGGTGCTAGTTCCCATCTTGTCGTTGATCCTGGTGGGAGACGTCTTGAGAGGGCCTATGTCAGGGAATAACCAATTGATATTTAGATCACTGAGGACTATTGTTTCAGAGTTGTGGTTTAAGTTTCAGATATAGTCAATAATGCTGTGGAAGCCGATAGTGCTTTCTTTGGGAGGACATATACAGATAGGACCATTAATGCATTATTGTGAGCTCCGAGCAGCACCTTAATTGCAAGAGCCTGGGTGGAGCCTCCAAGGTCAGACAAAGGCATGACCATTCATTGAGTCCTTTATGTAAATGGCACGGCCACCCCACTATTAGTTAGTCTGTCTTAATGGAAAATAGTATATCCAGGGAACTGGACAGCTGTATCAGGAATCCTGGGAGAAAACCAAGTCTCCACTATTGATAGTCATGTGGGCTATGCTGTGTGGTCCAGACTGAGATTGTCAAGTTTTCCTAGCAGACTACAGATGTTGATGGTGGCCACTGTAATAGCCCCATGCTTCATGTTTCCCTTTGGGAGATGCTCTTGGGGGCCAGGATTTGGATAGACATTGCCTGAAATCATCGCAGTATTAGGATGACTCTAATAAGATATCACTTCAGCAGCCTGATGCTCAGCTCGATGACAGTTCTGGTTGGGATGATTCCCTGGACAGGGCACAGTATAGTGGTGCTAATGCGAAGTGTCAGTAGAGGTAGGGTGCAAGCACCCACATGGACAGCCAGGGTGGAGGATGTAGTAGGAGCCAGTGATGTGACCATGCACCTTTAGTGAGGTTTAAAAGTTTCCTGTTATGAAGCAAGGGTCATAGTGAAGGTTGCCAACAATAGTAAATAGAAGATTTGCATGATCCTGATTGCCCTGAAGGTCTCCATTGTGAAGAAAGGCTAAGATAATGAGAATAGGGGTGGTTGAGTAAGACTTCCTATTTTGGAGAAACAGTGCAATATGTTGCTAACTTTGCTTCAAGTCCACCTTGAAATGCACCCTTTACAAGGGTTAAAAAGGAGTCTGAAGTTGGATAGGAAAACAGTCCCTATAACACAGGATGCTGATTGGCACCTGTTTCACCCAGACATGATAATCCGTATGGGTAGATCTGTAGGAAATTAGCCTTGTAAAAGGATAGCTCTCTGGTGGCAGCTTATTATAAACTGCAGATGGGGAAGGGCCACTTAATACATTTCACTCAACATGTGACCATAGATAATCTATATAAGAAAAACAAATAAAGAAAAGGGTTAGGGATACAGTTTTTTCAGGGACTTTCTTTGGGTTTCTTCTCTTCAAAATTTCAAATGGTATAAACAGCTTAAAACTGTACACTGTCTTGAACCTTACTTAACCTGTTTATCTAATCCTTTAGATCATAAACTTCTCACTAGGTTCAGAATGGAACTTTATGATGCAAATTATATACAGTACAATTCAAGCAGAGATGACCCCCTGTAAATGTGGGATGAAGGCTAAAGATTACCTTACATACAGTATTATGTTTACATGCCCCTTGTATTCAAAGAAAAGAGGTGATTGGTTAGGCCCTATACTTGTTGACCTCAGTCTTCCTTGGATGAATTAACTGTTGTACAGTACTTGAGATGCGTCAATTTTACATAGGTTATCTAGCTTTTGTCATGTTTGAATCTGTAAATAATAATATAGACAAGTACATTCTATAGGGTACATAGGAGACTTACTTCTTTTCTTTTGCCACAAATTGGCTTTTTCCACTATTTAATATTTTTTTTTTTTGGAATTTGAGATTGTGGGCATGATACTTGGATGGGGTTCTAGTAGTAAAGAAAAATAATAGGAGTCTGTGCCCAAATTATGCGGACAAAGGTATGAAGGTGGTTTTATATGAATAAATGGTGCAAAAAGTTGGACTTGGGGATCCTCTCAAAATGTAGGCAATTGCCGCTAGGTGGTCAAATTCAAGATGGCCACCAAAAGCTCTAAATGGCATATCTCAGCTCATAGTTGTCATATATAGCTATATATGGTGTCTAAATGGGGGTTTGATGATTAAGGAATACATGTCTTTATATATACTATATATATATATGTTGGAAAGATGTCGACATCCTTGATAAAACCAGTACAACAGTTAAGAGGAAAGAAGAGGAGCCGAGATGAGATGAATAAAGAACTGTATATATTATGTGATAAAGAGTGTGAAGAAGACAAAAGTAACTATCAATTGATTCATGGATCAAACTGAAGAATCTAGCACTGGAATGGAGGAGGTTGGTTAAATATGGAAGTGTTTTGAGAAAGTAAACTGGGATGATGGTCCAACTGGCATGTTTTTCCACAAATTGTGTAAGACTGGATTCATGAGTGAAAGGAAGCTTCAGCAAGCCAAAAACTAGGAAAGAGAAACAGCAGAAGTAAGAAATCCTTGTATCCCAATCTGAGTATGACAGTTCCCCAAAATGCTCCTGGTCTCTTCTGCTAGACTTTAAGGGAGTTGTCCTCTACAGGACAAGGATCTCTGCATCTGGTGCATGATGCCAGAAGACAAAAACATCCTGACTGAGACAAGTGATGTCTTCTCCAAGGAGTGGATGCATGGCACACGCTCAAGCCTCACGCAGTGTACCTAGAAGATGCCACAATGCATGACCATATCTTAGCTGTAATTGATTGTATAACAGATCCTTTTGCCACTGAGATTCGTATCAACGCTACTGTTGGAAAATATATTTATATCTCCATATACCACCAGGACAAAAACATTAATTCAGATTTCAACTTGCAATAGGTTCATCTTGCAGAAGTTTGAGAAATGTTCTTCAAACATGTATGGACAGTTGTACTGGATATGAATAAGACAAGAATATTACAAGGACTACTGATGGACTACAATAACCTGTTGAGTAATTTTTGTTATGATACAAGTACTACAAAATCAAGCACAACAATGCAGATAATTCAAAAGGAATTTGCAAACAGGATCAGATTTCATTATCATTTCACAAAATGAGAGTACCATAGTGTATGACACATCTGCAAGTGGAGGTTATGTAGAAGAAGCAATCTACTTGTGGGGAGTGAGCGATGAACAATTACTGAATACCATTGCCAGGCACTTGAAAGACATGTTATTGCATGATACAGGCATGAGCTGACCTCCACAAATTGAGGAGCTTGAGAACACTGAAGAACCTAATCCTGAGTTATGAAAGTTTCTCACCTGGATAAAGAACCCTGCTGCTAGTGACTTCAGTGATACCTGCCAGGATCCAGAGATTGTAGCCTTGTAATCACTGTTATTTTTATTCATCACAGGAAACATGCTTCCTTAAGGTCAAGTCATCAATGACAATTCATGGCCTGACTAGAAGTCTTGAGATTATAGACATGACAAAGAAATTATCACTCAGAATAAGATACAAGAATGTTCTTAATCTGTATGCTACATGGGCCAAGTTTGAGCTTGAGAAGAATGGCAGTTGTTCTGAAGAGCTTGCCAATGATTTTCCTGAATTGCCATTCTAGACAATGATGACTTTCAGAATGACACATTGACTGGAGCACATCTATCTCACCACACAAACATGATGTTTGCTCAACCAGAGGATTTTGCCACTAAAGTTTCTACTGAGAATCATCTTAAACTGGCCATGGCAAAGCCTCTTGAGATGAAAATATCAGTGCAGAACAACACAGAGTTCAGCCTTACAAGATGGTCAAACATGGCCTACCATCAGTTCGAGCTGAAGTTGATATCTCACCACAAAGTACTCAGGACCAAAGGATTTGAGAAATGGTCCATTCTTTGGCTTGTCTTGATAGCAATAGGAAAGAGGTTCCAGCAGAAAGTCAGAGATCGGAGCATTTGCTGGATTTCAAGCCAATATCCAGAAGCTGGTTACAAAGAGCAAGGCATACTACTACTTCACATTGTCCAAGCCACCCACAAGTCAGTAACACATGAGGTGATGTGTTGCATAGTTGCTGTAGCAAAAGAAATTGATGCCTTTCATTCAACTGGTTGAAGACCAGCTAGTCTATACTCTGATTATTCAGTTGAAAATGAGAATCCTACACAGTTTGAACTCTTCCTTCCATTCATAGATCCATTCCATGTGCAGTGTTCTTTCATATAAGCAATCAACAAGTGATTCAAAGGGTCTGGTTTATCTGACGTTCTTGGTGCAGCTAGATTTGATTGCTCAAACATGTAAGGAGAAACTTGACCTGTCACAAGTAATGGAACATCGTGTGACAGAGTAATGTCTCTCCATATTCAGTCCTACTGGAACTATGGTCAAAGTGCAAAAATCTAAGTTAGTTGAAAAGCTGAACCTGGTTCCATTACACCCCATCAGTAGCTATATTTTCCTGGTAGACATGGATTCATTTGGAGGCTTGCCACTCCTTCTGCAGAGGATAGAGAAAGCATGATGAGACTGACTTCACATGGGCAAATTATGCTCATAAGGTATTTGCAAATGTCCTGGCTTGACGCCTCAAACCTTCCAAGATCATCTTTGTGAATGATCCATATGACTTGTAGATGAGCATGAATGTAGGACAACATGCACATTATATATTTAAAAGAGAAGATAAGCTGCCTGCTTCAAATAAGTTCCACAGCATGTTCAAAAACCCAGGCAGCAAAATACATATCCAGCTATTCCTGAAGGATGAATTCAGGGTGTTTGCACATCAAACTCCATCCATCTGATTTCTATATTCTTTGAGAGCAACTGTTTGGGATCTATCCTCTGAGGATGAACATGTGCAAATTAAAGAGTTCCAATGTAAACACATAGAAGCAGACACAATACTTCTGTATATGTACTCACAACTGAGGAACAATGAAGTAAAGGATGTTGTACTTTGATGCAGAAGACACTGATGTAGTAGTCCTAGCTGCATATGTGTCACACCAGGTGGACGGTGTTCTCGGCTTAAAGAGGAAGAATTACATATTTGACTGCAAGGCACTGTATTCAAAAGAAGTTGTTCAAGTCATTGTACTCTTCATATACACATGGGAGCAGATGCAGTCACAGAGTTCTTTGGACATGGAAATAAGTCAATATTACAAAGTGCACTGAAATCTGACAGCACATAGGTTGTTGACAGGTGTTGGAAAAGTCTCCCAGTAACACAAATATTCTGGACAACATGGCAAAGTTCACTATCTGGTTTGTCTATTGAGATAGTATCAGCAAGATGCTAGCTGAGGCTTGGGCATTGAAGTGGGACAAAATGAAGAGAAAGTCAACCCAGAGAATACCTCCTGACCGTGATTCACATGATTTGAAGGGAGTGAGTTAACTACCAGGTGTACATCCTGCTCAAGTATGACAAGCTGATGCTCCACTATCACCACTGGACCATGGCTGGACTCTGATTAAAGGGAAATGTCAATCTGTCTGATACACAAAGGCACCTCTACCAAAGAACCTCAGCGATATTGTAGCACAACAGAATGTCTCAACAGCTGGAAAAGATGATGCAGAATCTGATGCAGAATCTGATTCAGAATCTGATACAGACCATGATTCTGATAATGATTCTGAAAATAACATGGAAGAAGAAAATTAGTAGGAGATTTTGGGCATGCTCAAATGAAGACACACTTCAAACATTAATTGAGAATGTTATGACAGCAATAAGGCTTCAAACATTATAGATATTAGATAATTGTACAATCTGACTAATGTTATCAAACTAGAACTTTTCAATTAAAAATGTTACTAACGGTGCAAAACCAGATTTTGTAAAAATAGAAGTTGGCTACTTTTCTGATGCTAAAAATATTATGCATTTTAAACTGACATTTAGAAACACAAATTTCAAGTTTTGGGGGTAGGGAACTTGGAATTAAGCAGCCATTAATGTGGAAATTTGAGAAAATGTTGTCATGGTGTCTTTGGCTTCAAGAAAGAACATTTTATTATATAAAAATTAATTCTTTGACCCTCAAAACTGCATTTAGACACTAAACACACCTTTATACAACTGTGAGCTGGGATATGCAATTTTAGAGATTTTGTGGCCATCTTGAATTTGGCCATCTAGCGCAATTGCCCCAATTTTTTTAAACTTCATTAGAGTTTTATGTGTTCCAGTAGTAAGACATACATACATATACCCCAAGATACATACCGGCCCACATCCTCAAACTGGATATGGATACTATATACATCCCAAAACAATTTACATACACAGTTATAATGTATTATAGCCAAAGATTTAAGTCCATTTTATTGATGTATTACTTAATTCTAGTCCTTCAAAGTTGGCACTAATCCAATCTGTTTCCAAATCAGACTGTTCTCTATATTGTTCTCTCAACTTTGAAGTAATTATAACTTCTCAGGACTGAACTTTAATAACTGTGTCCCTAGGAGAGAGAGAACCCATCCTGGCCTTATAAATATAAAAGACCTTCTAAGTCAGCTAAAGACAATCTCAAGAGAGTATTATGCCTCACTAGGTAAAGAACCTACCTAAACAAAATCATGTACCTCCATGAAATCATAATCCCTTCTCACATTCTCTTAAGAGAACATTACAGGCTAATCCCTTTCAGACAGACAGATGTGGGTCTGGGCACTCTTCAGTTGTATTGAGTACACTGCTCTAACACCCTCCATCTTTTATCATATATTTTCTTTTTCTCCTCTATTATCATTTGTCTTTTAAGTCTATCCAGGACCTGTAGCCGATCACTGACCCATTGATCATAGTTAGAGTATGATCATTTTCCAGTGTCTTAGGATGAATGCCTTAACCAGAGCAGACATCAGAGACACACGGGCCAGATATTCAAAGGGTTGCGCCATGCGCATAGGGTTGCGCCTGCACAAGTCCGAAATTGCTCCATTCTGTGATATTCAGCAGGAGGCTGTTGCGCCACTGAAAACATGCTGAGCAACAGTGCAATGCAAATGAATGCATGCTGAACTCAAGGAGGAACCATGCATAAACTGCACAGCCCGATATTCAGCTGGTGTGCAGAGTTGTGCAGGCACAACCCCAACCTGCGCCTGCACAACTTTAAGCCCCAAAAAAGGATCAAGTCGAGGGCCACCCACAGGTGAGCTGCACAGTGCAGGGCACAACACAGCAGCTGCCACCTGTGGCTGGCCCTCAACCCACTCCCCTGTGCCCCCTGCAGCCAGATCATGGGCAAAAGGGTAAACATCCCCCACCCCCACCGGCCCGATTGCCGGCAGCAATCGTCCCCAACACATCCTGGTGGTTCAGTGGGCCACTAAGCCCGTTTGTGGGCAGCAAATGTATAAACACACCCCCTCCGAATATATCCCTGGTGGTCCAGTGGACGATAAGCCCGATCACAGGCTGGAGTAAAACACCCCCATCTCCCCGAACATATCGCTGGTGACCTAGTGTCCCCCCCCACCACCATGAAGCCCCACCACCTCCCCCGCGGCGGTGGGCAGCAGCATCCACCCACCTGCCGCCAATTGCTTGCTGACTGACTGGCTGGTAAGGCTGCCGCCCATTAGTGTAGAGCAAGAGCCAATGGGCATGCAGCCCATACTGTACAAGACAGTCCAGATTTCATTCACAAATCTGCTTCCCACACTGAGCAGTGAAAAGCTAGCTTGGCCTACATATAGTTTCTGTATTCGAGGCAGCTAGGGCTTTAGCTGCAAGGGATAGGTCTGTTAGAAGGGCCAAGAGGAATTCTTGGCTGGGGCAATAAACTTTCTGTCACAGCATGAAGGGTCCTCGGAGAAATAGATGTGGAACTTAAAAGTTTGAGGAAGGAAATGTCAGAGATTCTTTATGGGAAGACAGAGTTCTAGTTAAATAAGATTAATGCCAAGTTTCTTTTGCAGGGTGATGTTCCAGGGTGCCTCTTAGCAGCTAGAATTAAAGAATGGGAGGCTAATAGGACAGTTATATCAGTTAACCATGAAGGAAGCTGGTCACAGACCCTCAGGAAATGGTTGAGGCATTTGCATCATTCTTTGCAAAATTTACCAAGCGAGTGATTTAGTGGGGAGAAAGAGGTTAATAGTTATTTAGAAGGAATCCAGTTACCTATATTGGATTCTGCCCAAGCTAGGGAACTGGATGCCCCAATAAAAGCATCTGAGATTGTCAATGTGGTGCGGTCTCTTCCTCTAGGCAAATCACCAGGACCTGATGGTCTTACGCTAAATTCTACCAAACCCATATCAGACCATACTCCTATACTTCATGATTTTTTCTTACTATAATGAGGAAGGAATCACCACTCACCCCTCTATCAGGCGTATGTTACTTTAATACCTAAGCCAGATAAGCCCAGGGATGTAATAGGTAACTATAGGCCCATAGCGTTAATCAACCAAGATATTAAGATACTTACCAAAATTTTACTGAACAGGATCTTGACTGTTGTTCCGAGTCTAATTAGTCAGGAGCAAGTAGGCTTTATGCAAGGGAGGGGTGAAAGACGCTCTCAGGAAAATTCATCATATTATAAACTTTGCCCCGGACTCTCAGCTACCCTGGCCCTGATTTCCTAGACGCTGAAAAAGCGTTTGACGGAGTCTCGCATCCATTTCTCTTTGCTACAATGGAAAATGGGGTTCCCTGGGGCCTTATTAGAGGTATTAAGAATTTATATGTGGCTCCACAGCCAGAATTCTATGTAATGGTTATATCTCGAGGGAATTCCAACTCAATAATGGGACTCATCAAGGATGTCCTCTTCCGGATATTGTTTAACATTTATTTAGAACCCTTGTTAAGATCTATCAATAGGGATGTTAGGGTCCAGGGATTAGGATTGGGGAATGGAGTTAAAACTTTCAGTCTTCATGGATGACATACTTCTTCATTTCGAGACCCAGTATCCAGCTTTGAGACTGTTAGAGACTTAATAGATCATTTCTCTAAGGTCTCTAACTATAAGCTAAACCTTACCAAAACACAAATTCTACCCTTGACCCCACATGTATTTAAGGCAGATTTCTTATCCTTGGGGTGCATGGAACACTGACAAGTTGAAGTATCTTGGAATTTTGATTACAGCAAACCTAGAGCCTGGGGTGGACGCTAATTTGGGGATCATTTCGGCGATTAAAGGGGACATCACAAGGTGGAACAAGTTACCTTTGAACTTCACGGCACGCTTGGGCATTATCAAGATGAATGTCTTACTGAGGTTGATATATCTGATATATTTAGCCCCATATAACATTCCTGTCAGGTGGTTCAGTTTAATTAGAAAACTGATCTTAGATTCCTGTGGAACAACAAACCAGCTAGGATTAAGTATAAGGTCTTGCGTTTGCCATATAGAGGAGGGGCATTAGATTGCCTGATCTCCATGCTTATTATGTGGCAGGCCAGTTAGGCCTGATGGCCCAATGGGCGAGCGTGGAGAGGAACTACTTACCTGCATGGCTGCTAATCGAGAGGCAGTTGCTAATGAGCTCTGGTTGTTCCCTGAATCGATGCTATATGCTGGGCCTAAAAGGTTTATTTAGGGAAGGGCATGGGAACCCAATTAGGAAAACCCTGGAGGCCTGGTGGTCATTTCTTACTCCGATACAGAGATGCTGTCAAATGAGGTCCAGGGATCAGCCCATACTGGGTAACCTAACTTGGTCATAGGGTGTCGGGTACTTGGAGTCGATGGGCTACTCATCTGGGTGGTTTAAGTTTGAGTGATATGCAACAGGGAGATAAAATAGCTCTACCACCACAATGTGAGAGACTGTCCTTTTTCAAAGGTTACAGCTTAAACAATGATAGCAGGGTCCCGGAAGGGACTGGGGGATTTTCAGACAGTTTCCTCTCTGGAGGAGCTTAGAGGAAGCTTCGAGAACTAACCCACTTTCACAAGTGTACAAGCTTCTTTGATTCCTGGCCCAAGCACTTACTCAATCCCATACTGGGACAAGGTGTTGGCTCTTAATTTAAGGTGGGAAAGTATTTGAAGGCCATTAAATATAATGTGATTCCCAAATATAGGAACATGCAGATCTTTATGGTTCATAACATATATTATACCCTGTAAAGCTATATGCTAGAGGGTTGAGACAGACAGATCTGTGCTTCAGGTGCGGGATAGAAGTGGGTGACTTGTTGCATGTCATGGGGATGTAGCAAAATCTCCCTATGGAGAGAGATTAAGCGGGCATGGATCCAATGTTAGACTGTTCTGCTTACATGATTCCAGAAATTTGTGTTCTGGGTGACTTCTCTCAGATTAGGGGTCTACACCCAGATTTCACCTCTCTTAATGGTGTCGATAGTCAAGGCGTTCATAGTAAAGCACTGGAAAGATGATCAGGTTTGTCCATATGAACAATGGGTGAGAGAATTGTTGGGGTATTGGCCAAGATCAAGAGACACCTATTTTCTGAGGGAGACAGGAGCTATATGCCAAAAGATGGGCAATATTAGATGTGATCTACTCCCAGCAACATACAGGCACTAGAACACAGATCTGTCTGTCTGATAATGATTAGCAAAGGGATACACACTGGAGTATCTAAAGTATCCATGGTATTGTGCCATGTGTAATATGCTTTTTCTTCTTGTATTTTCCCACATTCTGAGTGATGTTTAGACTCCTAGTCTTTCAGTTGATTAATTCTGGTTCGATCTGGGTCTTTTATTAAGGCAACAGGGTTAGATGTGGTCTGTGGGGGTTCATGGGGATGGGGACTCTCTCTCTCTCTCTTTCCAGGGGCACGACTGGAAGGTCGTCCGGAATGACTCAGGCTACATGGGGGCTTTAGGATGCAGCACCTTGTGAGTGGACATATAAGGGAGGACTGAGTTAAGGAGGGACGGTGTTCTCATTAATCGACAATGTCCTATGTTAAATATCTCTGATTCTGATTCTGGCTATAATGTGGGGTGGCTTCCCAGTGTGCTTGTATATAGGGGTGTACATAGTTTACACAGCCAGTTTTGGGTTGTGTCCTTGGCTTGGCGGTATGTCTATTGTGTGTATGTTTGTTGTCTGATTTACTGAAAACGAATAAACATCCTTTTGAAGAAAAAAATTTCATTCACAAATCTGGACTGTTTTGTATGGTATGGGCTGCACACCCATTGGCTCTTACTCTGCACCAATGAGTGCAGCCTACTTTGATCAGTCGGTGGTGCGGCGGGCGGCAGGCGGGTGGGATGCTGATCCCGGCTGTTGGGGGAGCGGGGTGGTGGGCTTTGTGGGTGGTGGGGTGGGACACTAGGTCACCAGGGATCTGTTCAGGAGATGGGGGTGTTTTACTACTCCAGCCCACGATTGGGCTTATCAGTCCACTGGACCACCAGGGATATATTCGGAGGGGGGTGTGTTTAAACTACTCCAGCCCGCGATCGGGTTTAGCAGTCCACTGGACCACCAGGGATGTGTTGAGGGGAACACATTGCTGCCGCGATCGGGCGGTGGGGGGTGGAGGATGTTTTACTCTTTTGCCTGTGATCAGGCTGCAGGGCGTCGGTCCCCGACAGCTGCTGCCTGGCAGGCGCCAGGTGCAAGTCCTCGGGATTGGCGCACCTGCATGCTAATGGCATGCAAATGGGGCCATAATCAGATGCAAATGGCCCCGTGCCTTGCATGAATTATGGCCCCATTTGCATGTCACCTTTGAATATCGAAATTTGTGCATGGCGCAATGGTACTTGGCCACCACAAGTTGACTGCACCACTCTGACCACTTGCGGTGGCGCAAGTTCCACTGCGCCATGCACAGTGGCTGTGGCCAGGGGTGATATTCAAAGGAGTTGCTCAAGGGCACAACTCCTTTGAATATCACTCCACACACTTATGCTAACTATTTTGTGCAGCGCAAGGGCTTGCTCCACAAAATAGCGCAGTTTGAATATCTGGCCCATGATGCTAGCTGAGTCCCTCACAACCATTTGAATGTCTCCCAAAAGACAAATCTCTGGTTTAATATACTCCGAATAATTTAATAATGGATCCATTTTTGACCAATTTGAACCCATAATGAAAAAATTTTGGGACAGCTCACATCACATGTACCGGTCCCAGGTTTCATTCTCATCTAAAACACAGGTCTGTCTGTCTGAGTTTTCTAGAACATAGTTTAACAGGGTGTAGTAAATGTTTGAACAAATAAAAATTGAATAGTCTGATACTTCAGTATGGGCAGGTTTAACACTTTTCCATATCTCTTTGCAGTCAGGCCTCAGGGCAGTTAGCATTTTCCCAGTACACTATCTGAGCCTTAGATTCTAAGCTCACAAAATCTAACAGCACCCTGTAAACTTTGAAAGGGGTGTTGTAAGTAATCAGTCTCCTTCAGATGGTCCCAAGTAAATGAACTTTTGTCCCATTTCTTTATTATCTCATATAAATTTCTGTACCAGATTTGTAATTTAGATCTTTTGGAAAAGTCCCTTCCTAGTCTGCACTGGTAAATTCACCCTATCTTCTAATATAAAATCTGTCAAGTTCAAGTCAGATAGTTGTGATGCCCATGGTTGATTAATTATTAGTCCCCCAGCCTAAAGTTAGGATTTCCTAATATAGGTTGATCCTTAGCCCTTTGTGTCCTCCTCTGTGTTAGACTTAATAAATCCCACCACGCCTTCACTGATTTAAAATTGGTGACTGCTTTCCCTTATCAGGTAAAGCCACCGGATCTATAAACAATAATGCAGCAGGGGAAAGTTTTAGCCCTTTAAAGTCGCTGCTCAATTTGGAGCCACGTTGGGATATATCCCTTCTCCAACTCCTGGACCACTGCCCCATCAGGCCAAGCTGTCCTGCTACATAATATATAAAATAGGTCCAGAAGCTTAATACCTCCTTAAGATGAGAAAGGCGTAAGGCAACATGTTTCCTCCTTGGAGCTTAGAATTCACAAAATTCTGAAATTACCTTTGATATTATAAACCTTCCTTCAGAATGTTATAGGGTAATAAATAAATCTGGTATAACAATCTAGGTAGGAGATTAGTTTTAATCAATCCTAGTCTTGCAGTGAAGTTCAGTGGGAGTTTATTCCACCTTAAAATGTCATTTTTAATTGTGGCCAATAAATACCCACATTTTCCTCCACCCCATCTTCTGTTTTAGCCATGATCCAAATTCCCAAATATTTAATTTTTTCGGGGCCCAGTTAAGTTGTAGGTGCTCAAAATCTGCTCTATAGGTATACGCGTAAGTGGGAGAACTTCAGTTTTTCTTAAATTTAATTTATAGTTGGATACATCCAAGAATTTCCCAATAACTTCCAGGGCTTTTGGAAACTATCGGCTGGATTTTACAAATGCAACAAAATATCATCGGCAAAAACAAGAATTTAAGCTCCATCCTTGAACCTCAATTCCTGAACCATGGGCTCCATTTTAAATGCCCTTAATAAAGGTTCCAAATAAATATTAAACAAAATTGGTGACAAGGGCAGCCCTGTCTTGTCTCATTTCTCAGCAGGAACTCTTTAGAAAGATAACTGTTACATAGGACCTTAGCTGTAGGGGCTTTATAAAGATTTTAAGGCATCTGAGAAAACCCTTCGGAAAACTCATATTCTCCATTGTAAAAATAGAAAATTATGGGAAACCCGATCGAATGCCTTCTCAGCATCAAGTGCAATCAGTGCCATAGCAGACTTAGAATTGGAAGCCGATGGAGAATATGGTGCAACTTCCTTATGCGCCATGTGCCCTCGTCCTGGCATGAACCCAACTTGGTCCTGACTAATTAGTAAAGGAGCGACTTTTAGAACCCTGTTAGCCAAAATCTTTGTAAGTACTTTAATATCCTGGTTTATTAAAGTAATGAGTCTATAATTACCAGGTAAGTCCCTGGGTTTATCCAGTTTTGGAATCAAAGTAATGTAAACCTGGTATAAAGGAGGATGGGAACCCCATCTTTCATAATATTCAAGAATAATTATTTCAAAAGAGGCATTATTGTCAATAAATGGACTTTGTAAAATTTGGCTGACAGGCCAATTGCCCACATTTTGAGAGGGTCTCCTAAGTCCATATTGTTTAGCACCATTTATTCATATAAAAAACACCTTCAAACCTTTGTCCCCATAAATTGGTCACAGACTCTTTTTCTTTTTCCTTTACTATAGGCAACCAGACCTGAACCCATCCAAGGCCGGTTTACTCCTGTTTCAGGATTGCTAAAGATTGTTACATCCTCTGTCCCTTATTTCCTACTTTTTTCTAAATATTATATTGGTATTCTTAGATAGATCATTTGTGGCATTTATGGATAAATGCTTAAATATTCAGATGTTGTTGTATATGACTGAAATTTTTCTTTTTCTCAATTTTATGTCTAGCTGATTAGTCACACATTATGGCAGACTGTTGTGTTTCCCTTATCTTTACATCTTTATCATATATACAGTACTTTTTAAAATAAAGATCTAAAATAATATTTACCTATGCCCTAATTATGATTTTGCTGACCTTTCTGCCTATTCAAATTATTCAATGTTATATTCTAATTGGTACTGGACTTGAGAGTGTGTATTTGAGAGTGATCCTTAGAGATATATATGGGATATGACATGGGTGAGAATGAGATAGCAGAAATATCTCCTAGCTGCCATTGAACTCTTGATATTTCATGGTGGCGAGTCATGAGTGGGATATCTAGAGTTCAATGACAGTGATGGAGATTTTCTACTATCTCACTGCCACCCATGCCATATTCAATTTATACAACAATTGTGGGTCTCTTTTTCAGGTTTAAAGTTATTTGCATTTGTTTGTTGCAAAAGAGAAACAATTTGATTTTGTGCTGTTTTGCTAATTATAAAAGAACCTAAAAGGTATCTGTGAATGAAACACCACTCATTTTGTAGATCTTTTGGGCTGAACAAATATTGTCCTCACAGTACCATGCAATCGTTTTTCGTTTTAAAGTTATTCGATTTGTTTGTTGAAAAGTAAAAGAAAATACATTTTCTGCTGTTTATTTGTTAATTATAAAAAAGGTAGCTATAAATGAAACACCACTCATTTTGTAGATCTTTTGTGCTGAACAACTTTTGTGCTCACAGTACAATGCTATCATTTTCATTTTAACGTTATTTGCATTTGAATACTGTTAGTACTGTTACTGAGGCCAAACATTCTAAATGAGTTCCAAACCTTTTGTGACATAGCCAGCTGGCCAAGATATCCACTGTGACATACCCAGCTGTAAAGATAAAAGTGATATCTCACATGTGGTCAGTGAGATATCTCTTTATCTTCCTGAAAAGAGGCACACATATGTTGTATAAAATGTGTTATGCAAGCAGAACCTATTGCTTATTCTATGATGTCTTATAACACATAGTACATGTATTTTGAAACTTTTAATATAACTGTGCAAGTTGGTGCTATTTATAGAAACATTGAAATATAGAACTTGATAACAGAAAAGGACCACAAGGCCCATCCAGTCTGCTCATTTTTTTACTTTATGAATGTGCCATAGGCCTGTACTCTGTCAATGGCCTATCTAGTCATACTCATCTGTATTGCTCCTTTTGTCTATCCATGCCTGTTAGAAGCCCTGCACTGTATTCATATCCACCACTTCCTGAGGTAGGCCATTCTATGCATCCACCACCTTTTGTGAAAAAGAACTCTTCACATTCCCCTTAATCAGCCTCCCTCTAATCTCATGCTTTGTCCTCTTGTCCTGCTTTCTTTCTAATATTGAAACATGTTAGACTCTTTCACCTTGTTAATGCCCTTAAGATGTTTGAATGTTTCGATCATATCACCTCTCTCCTCCTTTGCTGTAGGGTATACATATTGAGCTCAATTAACCTGTCTTCATATGTTTTCTGATGCAGTCCCTGCACCATTTTGGTTGCCCTTCTCTGGACTGCCTCCATTTTGTTAATGTCCTTGTGCAGGTGCAGCCTCAGTACTGCATGCAGTACTCAGACGGGCCTAATCAGTGTCGTGTAAAAACAATTATTACCTCCTCTATGACTTGTGAGACCTCTACTAATACACCCCAACATCACTCTAGCCTTACCTACTGCTTTAGTGGTCTGCTTGGATTATTTCAGGCCATCTGATGATGCCCAAGTCTCCTTCTTCCTTGTGATTGCAAACAACTCCCTTCCAACCTATAGGTGGCTTCAGGGTTTCTCTTCCCCATATGCATGTTCTTGCACTTCTTTGCATTAAACCCCAGTTGCCACTCTTCTGACCATTGTGCCAGTTTATCCAGATCTCGCCTCATTCTGCCCACCCCATCAGGATCATCTACTTTGTTGCAGATCTTGGTGTCATCTGCAAACAGACAAACCTTACCCTCCAGTCCATCTGCAATGTCACTGATGAAGATATTCAAGAGAACTGGCCCCAGGACTGATCCCTGAGGTACCCCACTTGTGACTTGCATCTTTTCTGACTGCATACCATTTAACACCATTCTCTGTTTTCTGCCCACCAACCAGTTTGCCACCCAATTGACCAATGTCTGACCCACCCCAAGCCTACCCAGCTTATTAATTAATCTTCTGTGGAACAGTATCGAAAGCTTTGCTGAAGTCAAGGTAGGCAACATCAACTGCACCACCTTGGTCCACCACTCTGATTACCAGTCAAAGAAATCTATGAGATTAGTTTGACAGGACCTTCTGTTGTAAACCCACATAGTCCTGCATCCTGTGCTCCTCTGGATTCCAGGTGTTGCACTATTCTTTCCTTAAGGAGTGCCTCCATTATCTTGCTCACTACTGAGGTAAGACTGACTGGTCTGTAGTTCCCTGCCTCCTCCCTGCTACCACTGTTGTGGAGTGGAGGATCATGAGCCCTCTCCAGTCTTCTGGGACCTCTCCTGTGCTCAGAGACTCACTAAACAGTTCTGATAATGGCTCTGCTAGTTCCACCCTTACCTCCTACAGTACCCTGGGATGTATGCCATCAGAGCCTATTGCCTTGTCCACCCTGAGCTTAGCAGCTCTTGTAGGACCCTTTCTTTGTGAAGGGACTTGTGCACCTCCCTCCCCCAAGTCCATGGTGCTAAGCAGTCGGCTCTGCCCTACCTTCTCCTCAATAAATACTGAGCAGAAGTATCTATTCAGGATAGATGCTTTTCCTTGGTCCTCCTCCACACGTCCCCTTATCCCCTTTGATCTTAACAATACCCTCTCTGGAATTTCTCCTTTCACTAATGTATCTACAGAAAGTCTTGTCCCTTCTTTTACTGTTAGTGCTAGTGTTTCTTGGTTTGGGCCTTTGCCTGCCTTACGCCTTCCCTGCTTCCCTTAGGAAGTTTGGTATGCCTCCTATCTTCGTCCCTGCATTCCCTATATATTTTCTGAAGGCCAGCCTTTGGCGCTGACCTTTTCTGCTACTGTTTTGAGAACCAAAGTAGTTTCCTCCTTCTTTGCTCTTGCTTTTCTCCCTAACACAATGAGATGTTGCTTCAGGTATTGAATATACTTAATGCTTGCCCACTTTGCCAGTACTCCCTCACCTGTATTTCTTTTAGCCAGGGTAGCTTAACTCTGTTGGCCATCTTATCAAAGTCAGCTCCTCTGAAGTTCCATATTTTTGCCTTGAATGGGATAATTTAGTTCTAGTGGCCAAATTGAACCATACCATGTGATGGTCACTGGCCCCTGGTGACCTTTTACCTGGAGATCTGTGATCCTTTCCCCATTAGTCAATCAACAGTATGAACCTTGTATTTTAAATGTTTTGAAATTTTCTTCTAAAGGCCAAAAGTCAAACAATAAACTGAAACTGAAACTTATCATGCATGCCTAGACATCTTTTGATGCTCATTTCTTTGCAGCAGCCAAGTGGCTGCTGGTCTACCCTCCTGATCTGCCATTCTCCTACTATTATTTTTCAGCTTGCTGCTGACTGTTGTGTCAGGTGTCTTGCCCTGCCACCTCCTTGCTTTTGTGGCTGCTCTGAATTATACATGTTTTCTCCTGCCAATGGCTCTCTACACATTTATGCTTCCAGGTTCTCCCAGTTTGCTGTCCTGTGCCCCTGCTGTTTTCACTGATTCTTGTTTCTCCTTTCTGCTCCTCTTGGCTACACCTTCTTCTCCCTGGCTGTCTGGTGGGTCATCTCATTAGGGCCCCATGGCACCCACCGTCTTCATGGTGGTTGTTGGTGCCCAATTTTCTGTTCTTTCCGGTTGCCTGTTTGCTCCTGCTGGCCTCCTCTACTCTGGTTGCTGCCTCCTTGTCTTTAGTTTTCTTCCTGTTCACTGGTGTGTTTTCTGCCCCATTTTAGATTCCATGGTTGTCTTCCAGTCTCTGTCATGGCTCCACTATTGCTGCCTGCATAATGTCCCATCACCAATGCTATTTCCTGATGGGCACTGGCATCCTGGCCTGTTTCTTCGCTGCTCATCCTTTTTCTGTTGACCCATTCCTGAGCTCTCTGCCTTTCCTCTTTGCCACCTCCTACCATTCTTCAGCTTTGCTTTTGCTCGAGTTACCCACTGGACATCTGTTTCCTCTCCTGTCCCTCCTCCTGCCTTCCTCTACCTTACGCTTGTTAGTCTCCTGCCCTGGTCTGCCCCTACTGGTTTGTTGGCCCTTCAGACAGGCATTGTACTGCATCAGTTCTTCCATTGCTCTCAAAATTAATTCTCTGCAACACATAGAGTAGGCTACACCTTCCTACCATATTACCAACCTGGCATTCATCCTCCTTGTTAAACCCATACTACCTTCCCAGGCATTGACTCTTCATCAGTCTGCATACCTGGGCTTTGCCCTTTGATACATGTACTTTCTTGTTAGCATCAGACCCTAGTTAAACTCTTGCCCCTTACTGGCTATCTCTTAGCCTTGCTGGTACTTAGACAAGGACTTCATCCTGTTTTATTTTTCTTGAAGGTGGGGCCCTCTCTGAGTGGGGGCCTCCATAACCATGACAGACCAACTTGACTGTAACTTTCTGCATCCTAAGTATTCCTTTCCCTGCCTTGAGGGGCAGCTCCCCACACAGCCCCCTTTAGCCATATAGATCAACTTGACACCACCTCCTGTGTTGTACTTGACTTTCTGCTTCTTGAGGAAGAATATTAATGTATTGTCCCATGCTATTTATACCAAAAGAAAACCTTGCAAACTCACCCCTCAGGTTGACTGGCTGTGAACAAAATATGGCAACAATATGAGCAAAGTAAGTTGGACTATTTACTAAGTTTCATGCTCACAATCAAATATAAAAGCTCGGGATGAATTGGTGCAGTCCTAGTCCAGACAAAACACCCAATGTTGTTTCGCTCCTGTTTGTAATATATTGGGGTAAAAGTTAGAAAGATAGACCAAAGATAGATTCAACAACTCTAGAGCTACTTCTCTGTATTACAGACTCTTTCTTACAGCCACGGTCACCCATAGTAATTCTGAGACAGTCTTTTGTATGGGATCAGGCAGCTGGTCCAGGCTTCAAAAAGCAGGAGAAGTGTTCTGAGAAAAGCCAAATAGAGGTTTGTCCTTTTAGTAATTGTTCCATAAGACAGCTGTGATAACCTGTTTGTCACATTGCCTATGGCTTTTCCTTATTAGGGATCAATGCAACTTAGGGTTACCACCTTTAAGAAGCCCAAAGTGGGACATTTCTTACTGAAACATGATATTTTGCAGGACAATATGTAACCTCAACCAACGCAAGAGACTTGTTTTCTATAAATAATCAGAATTACAACTTGGGCCCAGATATTCAAAAGGGTTAGCCATGGCAACAGGGTTAACTTATGCATAATCCAAAACTGCGCCTTTATTTTATGTTATTCAGAAGGAGGCAGTTGCTCTCGAAAACATGCTGGAGCAACAGCAATGAAAATGAAGGGGTATGCGCAACCTAAGGGGTGGATCCATGCATAAAGACTGCAATCGCGATATTCAAAGATTCTGTGCGACATGCAATAGCGGCACAGCCGGAAATTAAAGAGACTAGTGAAATGAGCCAAAATAAAAGGCTCAAGGAAGCAGCGCAAGAACGCTACCAGGCTGCCAAGTGGGGGAGAGAGAGAGAGAGAGAGAGAGAGACAGAGACAGACAGACAGCAAAGGGCAGGCAAGGAAAGTGTGTCCCATAGTCTGTAGAGGCCAGCGGGGTGCCGGTGCAGTGGAAGTAGCAGTCAGGACAGTGGGGTAACACAGCAACACCAGCCGGGGGTCAAGCCAGGAGATGGACAGTGACCACATGAAAGCTGTAATGAGGGGGTGAGAATGCATGCTGCAGGGGACGTGGCAGTGGAAGGGCCCGTCGGCGGTATGCTCCCCAACAGGCGGTACTGCGTCTATCAGCTTTGAGCTGTACACAGATGTAGAGATCATGGGCTGGTACCACCTGAACAGGGCAATACTGAGACGGCTCTGTGAGCTGTGCAGTGATGTGATGCAGGCACCCTCATGACGGAGTCACGCTCTGTCGGTGGAGACCAAGGTGACAGCCTGCATGTGTCTGCTCGCCAACGGGCACCTTCCAGAGGCCGACAGGGGACATCACAGGCATCACACAGTCGGCCATGTCACGCATCCTCATCCACCTCAGTGCACTGCTGCCACATGCTGCGGAGTACATCCATTTCCCAGCACCGCGGCAGAGCGTACAGCAAACATGCAGGAGTTCCACAGGGTAGCACGTATACCTGGCTTGCTAGGGGCCATAGACTGCACCCATGTGGCCATCTGTATGCCACCTGGCCCCGGCGGCCATGCATATCGGAACAGAAAGGATTCCTAGTGTCAACTGCCAGGTGGTGTGTGATGCCACTGGGCGATAATCAATGTCTGTGCCACCCACCCTGGCGGAGCACATGATGCCTTCATATGGTATCAGTCTGCACTGTGCCATCAATTCGAGAGTGGGACATCCCCAGGACATCTAGTGGGTGAGTACACATGTATGGAATGCAAACTCTGGGCAAGGGTGGGAATGCCACAGGTGCCATGGTAGTGGCACACAGGGAGATGGCCAATATGGACCTGAACATGACACTGATCTCCACTATCTCCACACAGGTGACTCATGGATACCCACTCCGTCCCTGGCTGCTCACACGCACCAGCACCCCATGACCCCAGCGCAGCTATGCTATAATGAGGCACATGCCGCAACACGCAACATCATAGAGTGGGTGTTTGGGATGCTCAAGGCACGCATCCAATGCCTAGACACCTCCGGCGGTGCCCTCAGTACAGCCCCAAAAGGCCTGTGGGATATTCCTGGCCTGTTGCATCCTGCACAACATGGTCAAAGACCATGGGATAGCCGTACAGGTCGAACAGGGGACAGCGATGGGGACGCCAGTGGCGGTGATGATGGTGATGAGCAGCCCCCAGGATGGAGGGACCCCAACTGATCCGGCAGGCCCAGCTGCACCGGGACACCATCACAAAGGAGCACTGCGCACATCACAGGTAAGTCAAGGGACATATGCAACCAACACTGTCCATGCGCAAACCACAGGCACACAGGGGAACACACCAGGGTGCATGATGGTCAGGGAGTGGAAGGGTCCAGGCATACAAACACACCATCAGGGAGGGTGAGCACTCATATGGACACACACACCAGGCACAGAGCGTACATGGGCAGATGCACAGCACTGCAGAACCGACATTGCTAACACACAGCACCACCGACCACCCCACCACCCGTGCTGTCCAAGTACGTGTGTCAGAACCTGGGCACCCTTGTACGTGGTGTACAGTGCAATGCAGGCATCATCATGCACACGCACCTGTGGACAGCAGTTGGGAGGGTGTGCAGGTGGTCCGTGTCAGCGTGGTGAGCAGAGCACCCAGCAGTGCACTGCCCACCGTGACACACATTGCACACATGGCAGCACCAGACAGGGCCTGCACTGGGAGACAGCTCAGTCATGTAGCACTGTCCCACGGCCACCGTGGATGGATGGGCAGCCCCGCCGTGACCCAACAGCATGGGCAGGCTGAGCAGGGGCCACATGGGGTGGCACTGTTGCACCACCAGGGGTCCCACTGTGTGAACGTGACCTTGCCCGCACAGGAGTCTGCAGCATGCCGAACAAACCTGCACCAGGGGTGCTTGGGTGCCCACAGCAGAACCCGGCGTCGACAGGCCTGGTGTCGCATAACGCCGTGAACGGTGTGGAGAGTGCACTGTGTGGGGTGTGTGCGTGTATAGGGCATTTGACTGTGTGTCCAATGCATCCACGACAGAGACCACTGCCTGGGTCAGCCTGTCAATGGCAGCGGTCACATCTGTCTGCATACGGACCAGCTCGGCTCGGTCCCGAGCACACTCCTGCTGTGCCACTCCACAGACACAGACAGTGCCTCCACGGACCTTGCAACCCACCTCTGCAGCTGTACTGATTCCTGCAGCAGGTGGGTGTGCTGTCCAATGGGTACTGTGCCCCAACGCATCCTGACCCCAGGGTGTGGACGGTCCTGATGCACAACACCCCTTGAGGGTGGGCGCTGTTCGCCAGGACCAGGAATGGGTGGATCAAGGCGGCGGACATGTGTCACTGCTTGACACTGTACCCCAGACCTGGTGGGCGACCTGCTGCTGCCCCTCCAACTGCTGTGCCCCAGGGTCCACTCCTTCCACCGCTGTGCTGGCAACAGTGCCAGACACCTGCACAGCCACCGTGCTGCCCCACGGTGCTGACAGGCACAGCCTGGGACCGTGCCAGCATGCTGGTACACAAGTTGGAACCAGACAGGCCCAGGGGCATGTGCTGGCCTGCCCGTGTGTCTGTCATGGGACACACAACCATCACTGCCCATTGCAGGCCTTCTATCATCAGTGGTGCAGTCGTGCTACTGCCATGGTCACGAGCGGTTGGCATGCTTGCATGCTGACTGCTGCTGAGACACAGGCTGTGCATCCCCCGCACCCGCATCACTGACACCAGAGTTTGCGGCTAAGCTGCAGCATGCTGCTGCAGTGCCTGCTGGCTGGTGGGAGGTGGATGGACCCTCCTCCATGTCCAGCAGGTCAGCATCACTGTCTGGACCCACCACCACCATCTCCTGAAGATGAACAGGATCTGTAACAGAAAGAGAGTACATGTGAGTGCATGTGAACAACCGCCCCCAAACACCACCACCATGTCATACCGTGCAGTGATGGGCTTCCACCTGTCTGGAATCCTCCGCCTGGTAAGCCCTCAATGGCTGGCTGCATGGCTGCGACCAGTCTCCTCAGTTGGGGTCAGCTGCAACACCACTGGCGGGCCCCGCCAGTGCTATGCGATGCCGCCCTGAAGGCTGCCACCTTCTTCTCTCAACCTCCCGCGGTCTGTCCCCATCTTTTCTTGCATTCCTGCACGGAGCGCTGGTGGCTTCTGCTGCAGATTAACGGCCCGAGCTACCCTCCCATGCAGCCGCACGGGACTGAAGGTGGCCCTCCGTCCACTCAGCACTGGCTCCTCATCCAGGTAGGCCTGGAGAGAGCCTCCGTCTCTGCTGCTGTAAAGTTGGACCTCCTCCTCGCCCACCGTCCCTCACCCTCACAATGACTCTGCTCAGTCATGGCGATCTGTATGGGGAAGTGGACACCTGTCACTGTGCAGTCTACAGCATTTTCCCATGACCATCGTCCTGAACATCACACAGCATGCAACTCACCTCTCACCTGCAGTAACCGAATCTGGCCAACGAGCCCAATGTCGCACATTTATAGCGCAATACATGCAGATTAGAGTGGAGCAACTATAATGACATGCAATCGCGCCACCGCGCCTTGAATGGCTGATCAGATGATTTTGCATGTGTCGGCTGAATATTGGCGAACCTGCGCTTATGCACACGGAAGAGTCGGCTGAGCCAATGGCGCAGATCTGTGCCTGTGTGGTACACTGCATTGCGCATGCCCAGATAGCTTACATAGGCATCTGTCACACTGCTGATGTGCTGAGCGATCAGCAATTCAGGCCATGGCCACCATTGTGCCAGTGGCGCTACAGCAATGGGCACTATATGGCGCTGTGGCACTACTCGTGCAATACTCCACTGTTGCACTGGTACACAGCTGGTCGGTCACGCAGGATGCCTATACGCCAGATGGCGCTAGGCGTAGCCTTGCATCATTGCCCATGACCTTGTGTATGACCTTTGCCCCTGGCACTGTTCGTCTGCCATGTGTATCGTTCTTATTGCGCTTGTCTGGTGACAGCGCTTATGTGAGTGACAGCTGTTCGAACAGCGATTGGAGCCTGTGGTGGTCTACGCGCACATCTCCACGTGGTTACGTGCAGCTGGACGCCATATTGCCTGCTGTAAAGTTGGTGCCATGGCTAGGAGGAGGGCGGTGTCCTGGAGCCAGCTTGAGTGGCCAACTTGGTGGCTCTAGTGGAGCCCCACCATGGGGCACTTTATGGTGAGACGCCTCACCATTGCCTGGACCCAGGTGTGGCAGCAAGTGGCCACTGACCTGGTGGGGCCACTGGGCGGTGCCGGTCAGCTGAGCAGTGCGGCACCAGTACAGTGACCTCCGCTGGAGGATCCTGATCTGCTGAATCGGCTGCGGTCACGTGCCAGGCGGGCGTGGTGCCTGGGCCAGGTGGGTGTGCCATATATGCACCTGTATTATCTGTAGGGGTGTGTGTTTTGGTGGCTGTGCATAGGTGATGGCTCGGCCACGGTTGGCTGTGTCAGTGTGTGCAGCTGTGAGATGACTGGGTATGGCTGTGTGGGCAGGCACTGTCACTGGGGCAGGGCAGTCTGCTTTTGAGTCACACTGATGTTTGTCTCAACATATGTCTCCCACAGGCCGGGATGTGAGGATGCGGGCAACAGTGAAGAGGGCCGTGCCAGGGACCCATTGCCAGCAGGGGTTGGAGCCCACCAGCAGCAGCAGCGCCAGCAACAGCGCCAGTCGGAGCTGCTTGAGCAGTGTGAGTATCATGACTTCATGGATGCTATTGCATGCTGGGGAGGCCAGTAGCCATGCACAATACAAACATGCAGGAAAGGGGAGGTCATAATTCCACTATACAAGACACTAGTGAGGCCCCACCTGCAGTACAGTGTACATTTCTGAGACCATACCTACGTAAGGACGTAGAGTGGGCAGAGAAGGTTCAGAGGAGGGCAACAAGGATGGTGCATGGCTTGCATCACAACTCCTAGGGAGACAGGTTGAAGGAACTGAACCTGTACTCCTGGAGGAGAGGAGTGAGAGAGGGATATGATTGAGACATACAAGTATCTTACAGGGTGGAACAGGGTGCAGGAAACTATTTTGAAGTGAAAAAGATGTTCCAGGACTACAGGGCATGGGATGCAGTTGGAGGGAGGACGATTCAGAGGAAACATGAGCAAGACTTCTTCACAGAACGGGTGGTGTACAAGTGGGACACCCTGCCAGAGGGAGTTGTGGGGCTGACACACTCACGGGATTTCAGACTGCACGGATAGACATAACGGAATTCTTGAGGTCAGGGTAAGGCAACAGACTTAGGTAAACAAAGTAACTTTACAGGCTGAAATGGACAGACTGTGTGGGCCATAGGCCCTTATCTGCTGACACTGGCTATGTATCTATGTCTGTAGGCACGACACAGGTGACATGCATCACTGTCCAGTTTCACAGCATAGAAACATAGAAACATAGAAACATAGAAGTTGACGGCAGATAAGGACCGCAAGGCCCATCCAGTCTGCCCATTTCTTTTTCTACCTTATAAATGTGCCATCGGCCTTGCTCTGTCAGTGACCTATCTATTCATAGTCATTTGTATTGCTCCCTTATGCCTATCCCATGCCTGTTTGAAGCCCTGCACTGTATTCATAGCCACCACTTCTTGTGGTAAGCCATTCCATGCATCTACCACCCTTTCTGTGAAAAAGAATTTCCTCACATTCCCCTTAATCGGCCTCCCTCTAATCTCATGCTGTGTCCTCTTGTCCTGCTATTTTTCTTATATTTAAACATGTTAGACTCTTTCACCTTGTTTATGCCCTTAAGGTGTTTAAATGTCTCGATCATATCACCTCTCTCCTCCTTTGCTCAAGGGTATACATATTGAGCTCCGTTAATCTGTCCTCATATGTCTTCTGATGCAGTCCCTGCACCATTTTGGTTGCCCTCTCTGGACTGCCTCAATTTGGTTAATGTCCTTGTGAAGGTGTGGCTCCAATACTGCACGCAGTACTCCAGATGGGGCCTAACCAATGTCTTGTACAGAGGGATTATTACCTCTCTTACGACTTGTGATACTCTCTACTAATACACCCTAACACCCCCTAGCTCTTACCTACTGCTTTAGAGGTCTGCTTGATGATTTTAGGTCATCAGTGATGATGATGCCCAAGTCTCTTTCTTCCTTTGTGACTGCTAGCAACTCCTCCCAGCCTATAAGTGGCTTCAGGGTTTCTTCACAGCATGACTGTGTATGCATCACTGGTGGTCCATGCATGCACTGGGCACATAGCTGTGTAACTGGATCGCACCACATTGCCACGTCACTTGCCAGCTTGTGCTGTGATGGACATGGGCAGTGTGTGTGTGCAGTGGTGCTATAGCTGGTGCCGCCTGTTTGTGATGGCCATGTGCATGTTCACTGTGGGTGGGTGCATGCCATCACAGGTGCGAGACATTGGGCTATATGGCTTGCAGGTTGGGTGGTGTTCAGGGTTGTGGTCAGTCACAGCCATTGACTGTGTTCCCATTTTCCTAGGCCTCGAGGTTCTCCAGAGGATGGCGAGGATGTCAGGGCCATCCGACAGCTTGTGTCCCAGAACAGCGACATCCTGCAATCCATTCACCGCCATGGCGTGGAGGAGGCGGCAGAGAACTGCAGGACACCGGCAGGAGGACGGTGGCCGGCTGGCCCATGACCTTCTACCCTTCCCACTTCTCCCATCCCTACCACCCTGCCTTCCTCTCCAAGTTTGTCATTCCTACCCTTGACCAACCCTACCTTGTACCCATCCCCTTGTAAATAGTTGTACTTGTTCTTGATAATATTTGTTGTTGTGAAATACATTTTATATTTTTATACGAATAATGTGTTGCTCTCTGATTTGCAGCTGCCTATGGGTGCTCAGTTGCAGGGGTGTACATGCCATCTGGGCTGGTATGGTCCTGGGTTGTGTGTGTGTGTGTGTGTGCATGGGGAGGTATCTCCAGCATGGCAGTGACTTTGTTGGTCTTGTTGCCTGCTGCCACCCACTGCAGGGTGCACAGGGTGTGTCTGGCTTGTAGGCTTCTGTGCTGCACGGGGTTGACGTGTACTGGGGATGCATGGTTTCCTGCAGTGCCAGTCACTGCACATAGGTGGTGTCTTGGGGTCACAGTGCAGGGTGTGTTGTGCGTGACGGGGCTGATGTGCACTGTGGTTGTCAACCCCCTGTGTGTGGCACTCTCAGCCTGCCAGTGGTTGTGCTGGGGTGTCATGGCTCTGCTATGCTTTGTTGGCTTGTCCCCATGGGCAAGTAGATCATCCGTCCCACCCCAGTGATGCTGTGCTTGGGGTGTGCAGGTGTGGTGTGGGTTCTGCAGTGTGTTCCTGTGCCCATGTGGCATGGCTGGCGGTGAGCCCCAGCCTGCCTCCCTGGATGTGCAGTTCCATTGCTCTGGAGAATGCTGCTTGCGCTATGGCACCTCTGGAATGCTCAGCTGGGCTGCCTGGTTGCGCCATAAGCGCAACATTTATTTCAGCTTCTCCTTCCTGGTTGCGCTTATGGCGCAGTATGCGATATTCAGACGTTCGCTTGCGCAATTTGTTCTGCTCCATGTTTGAATATCGCACCTGTTGCGCATTTGCGCAACTGGTTTGTGCTTGTTTCGGTTGTTGCGCTCATTTTGAGCGTAGTTTGAATATCTGGGCCCTGTGTTTTAGTTGTTTAGTTGTTTCAAGTGTTTCTTATCATTTTATGGTATTTTAGTTAAGGTATTATAGTTTTTTGCAACATTTAGAGGAAAGTCAGAGAATATTTTTTCTACTATAATGTCAGGACATGTAGTATTTTTCATGATTTTTGCAGGACACAGCTGCCTAAATCAGGACTGTCCTGAAAATCAGGACAGGTGGTAACCCTAATGCAACTTGTCTGGGTACAACAGGTCAGAGGATCTAAATCTATGAAGAGAGAACAGATAGTGGCATGTTACAATTTGGTAATTCATAGAGGGAACTTCAGTATGGGGCATATTTCAAACCAGCACATAATTCGGACCCCAGGCAATTGAAGTTTATGAGGTTGGAATAGGTCCCACCACTTCACAGAGGAGGAGACAGACTTAAAGCATGCTGCAGAAAGAGAGAAAATGGATTTTGTCCTCAGAAGAATAAAACCAAATGGCCTAAATGATGAATGGGATTTGAGACCATTTTATAGTCCAGCCATTAAATATCTATCATATGTATCATAAAGACCATTAACATAGATTACTACTAAAAGTTGGGATGCATTTTGTAATTTGGTTAAAATTTCTTTAATCCCAGACATGGACAAATCATTATTATAAACCTAATAGAGGGACAACCACCCCAAATGAATCAGAAACATACCCATAAGATTTTAACACTGTATCCTGTATGTCTGTGTCTATGTGCAGCTCTTCACCAAGAACATGTTTAAAGCAGTTACTGTAATGTGATATTCTGAAATGAATTACTGAATTGTAATGTATGGATAAACCAAATAATACTACTTTAAAGCATTCAAAAATCCCAGTAATACACTGCTGCCCCAGTGATAACAGCATTGTTAACAACCAATAATACCATTGTTTAGTGCCCATAATACTATTGTTCGGTGCTCTAAATGATAGTATTATCACAGAAACTAAAGAGCACATGCACAAGACTCTGGGAGACTGCAGACTTGTTGCTATAGTCCCTGAGTGATGTGTGGTGATGTTTTTCCAAACCGTGCCTCCAGATTTGCTGTTCATTGTCTGTAGGCAGGCAGAACAGTTTTAATAACATGGCGGCTATCTCTCACTTAGCGAGAGAAAATCATTCTCTAAACTCTACTGATTTTTATTTTTTAACATTACTGGGCTATCTGGTTGATCCTGTGCTCACAGAGAATGGCAACAACAAAAGGTAGGACGTCCTACAAAAGATTCACAGTAGGCACTGATTAAGAGAGACTGGGGATGCGCATGGTACAGAGGGAGTGAGCCCAGGGAGTAAGCAAATCCTCAGTGCAGTGCCCAGTCAGCTTCATGTCATGTCACACATGAAGTGCCACCAAATTTGGAAAATTGGATCCCTATATTACAAAAATAACAAATAGGTGAGTGTGTATTGATGGTAATACCATCTTGAGGTTCTGGGGACAAAGGAACCTCTCAATGGTATTACTCCCTTGTAATATATATTGACTTATCTATTATTGTATTTGTAACGCCTTTGTGTGTTCTCCTGCACAGATTAATATTCTCTGACCTGTTGTGTCCAGACTAGCTGTATAGATCCCTGATCTTGCATGTAGTTTGGACACTGGACTGCTGCTAGACAACTGCTGCATATCTCCTTCAATCAGAAGGTTTGTGGGCAGGGCTACACTTCCCTTCTTCAGCTGCCTATTGCAGATGGTCCTCAGTGCTGCCTCTCTGGACCCAATTTCTGCACAGTTGCACGTGGGCCAGTTTTCCACCTATTAGGACTCCTCCATCTGCATCTAGACTCATTGCCTGTAATTTGGACCTTGGACTGCTGCTAGACCACTGCTGCATATCTCCTTTAATCAAGAGGTTCATGGACAGGGCTACACTTCCCTTCTTCAGCTGTCTACTGATAACATCCCTCTGTGTTGTGACCCTCTGCATTAAGGACTGTAGTGCAAAGGCTAGGAAGGAGGCTGTCTGGAGTCAGCCATGAGGCAGCTGTTTGGCCAGCCACACTTGTCCACTGGGCTGCCTCCTTCCTACCCAGACATAAGTCTCCACTGAACTGTGGCACTGCCTTTTGTATTGTGTATTGTACTAGTACCTGTATTGTGTTAGAATATTTGTTGTACGTGTGTCCCCTGCAATCATTGCAGTGGCTCTTTGTTGTTCACTATCCTCCTACTTTCCTAATCTGCAGGGCTGTCCAAGCTACTGCATTTATTTGGTTTCACTGTACTACCACATTGTTTTATCGAAGATATGGGCCCTCATGCCTAATTTTTTATGTTAGGCATGAGTATTTTGGGTGGACTGAATTTTTTCTTGGCTAATTGACTATATCCTGCCCTCACTGATGCACTGCTTTTACTGCAGTTTTTCAGCATGTTATCTGGGTAGATTGAGTGTCCTATTGTCTTTACTCTGTCAATACTGAGGCCCTGCTTTACTTCTACTACCTAGGTCTATCTAATATCATTGGGCCCCTATGCATGATGACAGCCACCAATGCAAACCAGGTGCATTGTCATCGATATGGGGAATGCCATGGAGCTGGGTCTCATGAATCCCAAGCAGCATTCAGGAATGAGGTGCAAGGCAGGTACACAGCCACCTCCCAGCTGCATAGACCACAATGCACTGTGGTGTTCCAGGGGCATGCTACTACGTGGTATGCACAGAACCACAAGTGCTGGCCACATGGCTGCAGAGCTTGGGTGTTGGTTATGGCAGTCAGGACCCTGCCATAACCCACTGCATGCCCTCAGGTATTGTACCATCCATCTCTGGGGGACTGGTAATGGTCCCCTGCCACAGCCCACTAGCCAATGGGAGAGCTGGGGCACCTGAACAGGTGAGTGCTGAGGAAACCTTGGCAGTAGCCCTTATGTGCCCCCGACCCCACATGACAGCCCCATATCCGGGCCACACACAACACCCCAACCACCCACCGATGCTCCAGTTCTGTGACTGAGGTGGCCCCCACACACACACAGACCCTTCTGTGCCCTGACCCTGTACATGCACAGCAACCCACACCCTGTGCCACACAACACCACCCCAACACAGCACAGTGCATGTCCCCACCCAGACCCAGCACCCCTGCCCGCATTGGTGTGACAGGGTTCCCCTGACACCATCACCTCATCCCCATATCTCTTCACAAGTGCCACCCCTGAGATGGTCAGCAACACAGCCACTCTCTCCCCCTGTCCACTGGCCATCTGACATACGCAGGGGCATGCAGCAGATGCGTGCCTGCGTATGTCAGGTGGTCGTGGCAGTGAGAGAAGGGATGTGCTGCTGGCTGTCTGGGGACACACCAGAAATGAGGAATGGGGAGAGGGAGTGACAGTGCTGTGGGGAGTTGGTGCCACAGCAGGGTTCACTCAGGCCAGCTTGCCAGTTGGGGCAACGTGGGTGAGTGCTGGTGTCAGTGAATGTTGTACATGCATGGGAGGAGGTTTGGGTTACTGTCTCTGGTAGTGGCCCTGCAGTGTGGTGGGTGAAGGGCCAAGAACCAATGGCCTGTTGGGGCATGTGCATGCAGGTTTGAGTGCCTGTGGTGGGCATTAATGCACCTGGAGCCATGCTTCTCAGTGGAAGGCATCCACTTTTAGACTATTCTGGGCATCCAATTGGATGTCTGCCTGAGATCCCAACCCCACCAAGGCCACTGCACAGAGTCCTGCATGCCATGGGGCAGGGCAGTGGACAGGTGTGTTTCCATGGTGCATACCCCCGGTGCACACCTGTTCACAGATGCAGATCTACACGGGTGGGATATGCACCTCCGGCACATAGTTGCCACCCATTCATGCATAGGGCCCAATTGCTGGGACCCAGTTTCTGCTGTTAGCATGTTTATTGCAATGCTACTGATTTTGGCCCACCTACCTACTATTTTGTTCCATAATCCTTCTGGTCCTTTTGTGGCTAAGGTGGTAATTCATAGGACTTCATGCTGAACCCACAGCCATATGATCTTCCTGAACTGCCCTTCACTTCCAATGCCCCATAGCCCTGTGCCCACTATAAAACTGACCTGTCACAAGTAGTGTGGGGGACTGTTATGGATAATATGCTGGTTATGTCCTTGGGACCTCTGGTTAGTCCTTCTCCCTAAGAGAAAAACTTGGAGACTGAAACACTTGCTTAGAGCCTCCAGGGGCCTCATTTTTTTGCATCTCCTGCTGCCTAGCAATGTCCACTCAACACTGGCCCTGTAGATGGTTCCATGTCATATCGGTAACTTTTAACAGCGTGAATATAATAAGTGCAAGTCACTGAAACCTCACCAGCGACCGTACAACAGCAAAGTTAAGAAACAGTGCAGAGTCAGACCCATGTACAAAATGAACAATTACAATAAGTTTTTTATGTGTGGGGCTACAGGCCCTGCACCCCATTCTTCATATAATCAACTCCTGAGGGGTCTGACATGGGTAAAAGTGTAAAATAAAAATATGGCAAAATTTCTTGCATGCCGCAAGTCCGAACTCAGAGCCTTCTGTAGTAGTGGCATACACCCTACCACAGCGCTAGATGGCAAGCTCAAATTTGCCCCACCAGACTGTTTCCCATATCCTGTTACCACCCTAACCCGTCCCACACTCAACTTATTCCCACACTCACTATTCTTGTTCAACACCCTCGCTATTCCACCACTAGCTATTCTTTCACTCTCATTTTTCTTATGGGTGGTCAAATTCAGTAGCACATACTGAGTCACTCAATTTGACCCACACATATCACTGGATGCCTGCAGATAGTTTGGGGCATGGCTCTGGGAGTAAAGAGAAACTAAATATAATCTCACTAAACATAACATTGGTAGTCTCCTACCTAAACTTGCTCAACTCAAAGCCTGGATGGCATTGATTGGACCTGAAAGCCACAAAACCTGAAATTAAAGACCTGTCTAGGGACTGTGAATGCTGACCATTAAACTGCTGCTGGGGTGATGTCAAAATCTCTTGTCCAACTGATGGTCCATATCCCACCTAGTATACAACAAGTGGGTATGGAGTCCTTCTCACTGTCTTAAACAATTTAACCAGAATTGGGAATTCATAGTAACTGGTGACTTTAATATTAATTGGACTGAAAAGTGAAGTACCAGGCACAGAGATAAGATCACCAGTCTATTTCTAACATAAATGGCCACAGAGCACACCAGAACTAACTATAAATTGGCACTATGACACTACTTAATTGAGTACTTGTAACTCACCCAAATAGGGTTAAAAAGGTCAAAGTTCTGCCTGATACCTCTCAGTGACCACCCCCAGTACAATGCTTGAAACAGCCCAGGTCCCCTCCTGGTTCATAAATAGCCATGTCATAAACAAAATGAATATGCCAAAATTCAAACCTATGTGGCCCAACTAGACTGGAGCTTCCTTGATGCCATCCCTGATACTCATTTGGCCCTAGAATTCTTTGTCACAGAAGTCACAACTGTTTTGCCATAAATCTTAATGCTTCAAAAGTGCAAAGTAAGAGGTACACCTGCTGATTGGATCACCCTGAAACTTCTTGCTGTCATGAGAGAAAGGCATAATCTGTGAGCACTGGCTACGGAAACTAGATCCCCAAACCATCTGCAAAAATACAAAGGAAGCCAGGAATAAATGTACTACTAGGATTCAATTGCCCAAATCCAGCTATACCAAGGCCCAGCAAACACAGAACTGGAGCAATGGCAAAAGATTCTGGGAGAATGTCTCAGAACTCCTTGGTAAGGGTGGAAAAAGCTCACCAGAAATGTTCATGATTGAGGGACATAAGGTACATGATTCCACCAAAATTGTCAACAAATTCAATGTTGCATTCACTGACTTTAGCTCTGTTGTCACCACTGATGCAACTATGTCCTCCATGAGAGGTCCTGATCCTGTTGATACACAACCACTAAACCTGGAGCCAGGACATTCTAAATTCTATTTTAAACCTATCTCAGGAAGGAACACCTCTAATTATATAAGAAAGGTGCTTGAGAAAACCAGAATCAAGGGTGATTCAATTGATATGAGACTATTTGCCTTGGTGGTTGAGAAACTCTTCTACCCCATTTCCAAAGCTTTCAACTTCTCTCTGCACTACTCCCACTTCCCAAAATGTGGAAATCCATGCTGAATAACCAATTTTTCCAATTACATGCCAATGTTCATACTCTTCCCCGTCTAAAGCATTTGAGAGAATAGTGTCCGATCAACTTGTTTCATATCTTAAACAATATGAAATATAGTGTCCCAACAGCATGGATTTTGGAAAAAACACAGCACTAACTGAGTATTCCAATGTTGTTCTTGAGGTCTTTGACAATAGAGATAAGGCTGGTGCCATCTATATCAGCTTGACAAAAGCCTTTGACTTCATCAGTTATAAGCTCCTTCTCTACAAACTGTATGGCCTAGACCTGTCACAAGACACAGTTCCTGGTTCCAGAGTTATCTCACTAATCGTACTCAACCTGTTAAGATAGATGACTCCTTGTCAGACATAAAGAATGTATCCATTGGTGCTCCCAGGGTCCATTCTGGGCCCCTACTATTTGGCTTATTCCTTAACCACCTGCCAGAGGCCTGTCAATCTGTAAATGTACTTTGACACCTTAACTTTGTCCTCCAGGGTAATGTTGGGGCCCTTGAAAATGGTTCTACCGAAACAAACTGGTTCTAAATTACAAAACAACTAATACAATGCTCTTCACAAGTTCACAAATGAAGAAAAAGGTACCCTCTCCCCTCTTGCCATCCACAATGATCTGGGACATAAACATGAACAGGTGGATACCTTTAAATATCTCATGGTGATGCTGGATAATACCTTATCATTTGCTCCCACATTGACCACCTTGTGTGTGTTCACGGTAAACAGGAGATTGGGAGTCTTGTACCATAACTGGATCAACCTCACTGCTACCACTAGACTCCTCACAGTGGAAAGCTTGGTACTGTCACTGGTTGCTGATGGCCTCCCTATCTGCACAACTGCCTGTGACTCAATTCTCAACAGAATAAATCTGATCTCTAATAAGGCTTGTCACTTTGTGCTTATATGGCTGACAAGCATATCCATAGCTGCACCTCTACACCTAAACAAATTGGTTACCCCTACCTAGCAGAATTACGTTCCACACATGTCTGCTAGCCAAAAAAGTGCTACTGGGTCTAACTCTCCCTAGCCCTAACTTAATGCTTCTACCCTGTCGCAATCTCTACAACAGCAGGAGCATGGTTCAGAATACCCTGAACTACCTTTCCATTGTACTCAGCTGGGCAAGCATTCATTCAAGTTAGGGCTGCTGGCTGGTTAAATGAGCTGCCTGACACCTTGCTCAATCTACCTAATTTTGATGAGTTTAAGAGAGCACTATGGGCAACCCTGATAGTTCAATGCAACTGTAACCACTAATCATCCTAACTGAAGTCACTTCCGTATACATTTTCAACTGTGTCAGACTCTGGCTCTAAGGCCATGTACCATTACTATGTTTTACAGTAATACTGTCTACTTGCCTTATTGTAAAATTGTATGCAGTTGCTCTAGCTTATTTATTTGTACCTATTTGACTGTACTTGTACTGGTTTGACTTCATTCCACTGGAACTCTCAATGTATTTATGTTGCTTTATAATCTCTGTTACTGATGTGAAAACTCTGGAAAAGAGCACTTGTGTTCAAAAGTATTCTCTGAAATATTCACTAAATAAAAAATTAGAATTTTAAGTGTCCAGGACTTGGAGACATACTTCACACATGCTGATTTAAATTAACTGGTAAAAGTCCATCAAAAGACACATTACAAGATACCTCTGTTTTAAAGGTCTAACTAATTCCACCTGCACTCTATTTGCAAAATTTAAATGTTAAAATTAGTAATCTGTATTGCAATTTTCTTACACAGCCTAGGATCTAAGGACCATGGAAAATGGGGCCAGATGAGATCTATCCAAGGGTACTAAATGAACTGAGCATGGTGCTAGCCACCCTCTGTCAGCAATATCCAGCACCTCATTGGAGATGGGGAGTGGTTCTTGAGGACTGGAGGAGGGCCAATGTGGTCCCTCTGTGCAAGAGTGGCAGCAGAGAGATGGCTAGCAATTACAAACCAGTCAGTCTCACATCGGTGGTGGGAAATTACTGAGTCATGAAAAGAGACTGATGGAAAGCCTGAGAGAAATGAGCCATAGGACAACCAGCAGCGCAGTTTCACAGGAGGAGGTCATGTCAAAGAAATCTCATTAATTTCTTTGACTTGGTAACTAGGGAGGTAGGTTATGTAAGGGCAGTGGATGTGGCCTGTCTGGACTCAGTAAGGCCTTTGACATTACCACACAGGAGGCTTTCCAGCGATGAAATTTTAAAACAGTCCCATGGCAAAGCATGGAGCTTGCCTTACAAAACTAATCAATTTAAAAACATGACTAAGCCTAAGAAACTTGACATGGCTTTCAAGGAAAATGTAGACACTGAAATACATCTACATACTGTAAATACAATCACCTTAGATATGACAGGCTAAGGAGGAGGAGTGGAAGGGTGTGCCTTATGTATAACATACTCTACGATGTGCGGAACTAAAGTATTTAGGAAATGAGGATGGCAGAAAATGGTCCAAGTTTGTCTGCCACTACAAGATATATGTATAGGGGTGGACAACGCACCACTAAAACCAATGCATCACACTTTGACAAACTTACCCAGTTAATTACTAGCCAAACTGAGACAAAGAAGTTCTACTGATGGGCAACTTCAGCACAGCCTAGGGTGGAACAAGGGAGACAAATTGATGCTGAACATCTCCCATGGGCCTGAAACAGATCATCACCACACCATCTGGAAAAGGATCATACCAGAGTACTGACAATATCCTGAACCTATTTGTATCATCAACAATTATTGCAGCCAGTCACCTGATACTGCCACCAAATTTAGGAGACCACAGTCCCTTTGAATGCTGTATTACCTGGAACATGGAACCAGTAGCCAATACAGAGTGTTACCTGAACAGATGTTTTAAAAGCTTCAATCCCACTGACCTTAACAATAGTATATGGAAAAAAAAGATGTGACAGACTAGGCCTGATCCCTGATATAAACAAAGCTATTGTTGATTTTGCAGGTTCCTTTCATTCTATATGCAGTCAACACACTCCTTTGAAATAAAAATAATTAGAAAACATCACCTGCCATTGGTGTGACAAAAATACAGAAACCATAATCAGGTTATAAGACAAAATTTGGCACTCTGCAAGCAGAACACAAAAATCAAGGACTGGGAAAAGTCAAATTAAAAAGCCAAAAATACAGCATTACAAGGATAAAAGAATGTCATAATGAACCCCTCATCTTAATGGAATCTAATCAAGAGCCTTGAAGGTTCTGGAGCCTAAAAAGCTGACAGATGTTTTGTTGACAGCAGTGAAAACAACTGCCCCAAAATTATTGCAGATACCCAAAATACATATTTCTGCATACTACCAAGCATCTAGCTGTCATTCGACATAGACATAGGAACAGAGTATCCCTACACCCCCGAGACAAAGAACTGAGCTTACCAACAATCTTAAAATTTAATTTCAGAATCCTCAAGAGCAGAGGTGTCCATAAAGTAACTGACAAACTAAATGCAAAACAAAGTCATTTGGGCTGATCAAATAGAAATAATATTCCTAAAGACTTCGGAGAGTATATCTCCCTAGTCCTAACAAACTGTCACAGTAGTCACCTGATTGAAACAAACTTCCAATTCTTTTGAAGTGTGCCAAAACTGTACCTGTCTTTAAGTGGGGAGAGGAAATGAACAACCTGATAAACCATCAACCAATAGTTCTATTGTCTGTGATTTCAAAACTGTTCAAAGACTGGTGTGCAATCAGCTCTATGACTTCTTAGAAAAGCAAGGTCTGCTGACTTCCTATCAGTTGGGGTTCAGGAAGGAGGTCCACTTGCCCTGCCCTCATGGAGATCATGGACCTGGCTTCTGGTGGTCAACACATAGGAGATTCCATGGGCATTGCATTCATCAACCTTTCAAAGGCATTTGACCTTGTAGGTTTCAGGGAAGTACTAAGCTGATTCCAGGATGGCGAGCAGGATGGGTCAGCCTGAAGCAGCAGTGCTTTGGTGGCATTTTATTTGATTTTTATGTTATGTTATTTTCTTTTTTTTCTTGTTATTTATATAGTTTGAGACATTTTATTCTTTAAATTGGTTGGTTTTAGTTATTTTAGGAGGTGAAAAAGTGAGGAAGACTAGTTAGGTGTGTGTCTTTTTGGGGTTAGAGTTTTATTTTCCGTGTATTTCATTAGTTTTTCAGCCATCTACTAGCTTTATAATATTGCTAGCAATCAATACCAATTCAGTCATTTTGGCTGTGCATATCACTGAACATACAATGATTACTTTGATACATCTTCCCATTTGAACTAGCCATTTGAATCTGCCTGCCGGTGAGTGGGTTTGTGGCTGCGGCATTTGTGTGATCCATACTCTCTGTGCTGACAGCCACCTCGTGAACTCTGAGTTTGATTTGGGTCTTTTGTGGAACAGACGAGCCTTTGTTTGTGATCTGGAGAAGAGGAGTGGAGTATGGCAGCCTGTGCTACATCGAGTGAATAAAATGGATGAAGGGAACAGAGAGCAGACAGTAAATGCAGCCTGGTGGGCTCATTCCTTCATTTCCTTGTGGATTTTTGTGAAGTCCGGTACTGTGACACTTGACCTGCCAAGACCCCTATTTTGCCGATGGTGGGTGGTGATCCTTGGCTTGGTAGCCTATGGGAGGGAGGCGGGAATGCTTACTGAAGGGCATAGCACCCCTGTCCACCTCGGGGGTCCAGGGACGTGGTTGGAGGATGTGGTCCATCTGGGGCCCTGTCTCTTGAGCGGCTCAGCTGGGTCTCACTGTGAACCCAGAAGGTGAATTGGGTGGTTCTGGTCTGTGGTGGACTCTGTGAGAAGTCTTTCTACTGAGCATGCATCCTTCCTTAATCCTGGATTGTGGCTGCAGATGGGTGTAGTGGTTGGGGTGGAAGGTCAGATGGAGCGGCACTGGGTACACTGCTGGTGGGCACTGGGGCCTGGATTGCTTGGGGCATCCAGGTAGAGGTCTGGAGGTCTCACTTCAGAGGGGAGCCTATTTTGGGAGGGCTGACCTCCCTGGACTGCTGCCCCATTGAAGGCTGCTATTTGATCTGGTTGAAGAATTCAGATTGAACTGCTAGAGGCTTGGAACTGATCACTGGTGGGCAAAAGTCATATAACTGTTGGTGGTGGCTGTGAGCGAGCCTCCAAAATTTGCATTGCTTCTTGTTCTTAAATTGGTGACTGCTGTGGTGACAGTGTAGCCTTTGGATTTAATTTTGAGAACCTGGTGGAGGTGAGAGCCCCATTGTGTCCAAGACACATTTTTAAGTGTGGCATGCTTAGTCTTTTCCGATCTTCTATGGACCTGTGACTTTCAGGATTTTGTACTGTTTAAAGAGATTGCAATCAGGGGTTTGGGATTGGGGACATTTTTGTGTTACTGTATGTATTGGTGGTTTTGTTTGGTTGTTATTTTTTTATGTATTAGGCCTGACTATTGATTGTGATCCATTCTGGAATATGTTGGCCAAGAGCTCTCCTTGTCAGGTGATACTCCGCCTCTGAGCTCTACAGCCTCTGGATCTTTGATTGCCCCTTACCTGTTGAGGTATATGGGTGCTGCTAGGCAATGGGAATTGTTAGGAAGAGGCATAGGGCCAGGGGTTGTGGACCTGGAGGAGAAAGGGAGCTGGGTGGACAGATTGGGGTAGTTAGGGCCAGAGGTTGGCCTGGGGCAAAATGGGTTCCAGAAAGGAGTCCTACCTGTCTGGTCCCCATATCCAAGGGCTCCACTGTGGTTGGGCAGATAGCGAAGCTGGATGAGAATGCTGGCCCAGTTTTGGAGTCAGCTGTTACAGCTGGGTTCTTGGCGATACACAGTCTAAGGATGGATCACAGGGCAGGGGGTAGCCATCTGTTTAAGAACAGAATTGGGCCTTGTAGAGATGCCAGTGGGTGAGCCCAGATCTTTTGAGTGTATCATTGGTGCAGGTGTGGGGTGCAGGATTCTTCTTATCTACTGTCCACCTGGGGATGAGAAGCTGTTCCTGCAGGAAGTCGTGGACTTCATCATCGATATGGTACAGAGTCCCCAGAAGGATGGTGCTGGGGAGTTTCAATGTCTGTGTCAATGATGAACTCTGCAATTTGGTCAGACTTCTCCAACTGATGAATTTCTTGGGCTTCACACAGGACATTACCTCTGTGACCCATATTCATGGTCACTCATTGGACCTGGTCTTCCTGCTGGGGATGGAGACCTCTTGACTTGGTTGTGGAGCTTGTCAGTTGGTCTGACCATCACACTATAAGGTTCAATTTCCAGGATCCCCAATAGGCCTTCCCTGTGGAGATGGTTTGATACGGTATACCATTGCTGCAGTGACTCCCCAATGGGGAAGACCATCCTGGCGACAGGATTTGGGCAAAATCCGCGTGTCGCTGTGATGGTCTCTGCATAACCAGGGACTGCTTCACAGGGTGTTTGCCCCTGATCCAACTCTGACTCGGAGTTGGAATCTAGAGACCAGGGATGTGGGGACAGAGCCCCCACATGGGGGGATTTGAGGTGAGCCCCTGATGGAAACATGGAGGCATCCCCAACACGGCATTGGCAACACTCGGCAATGCGCTGTCACTGTCAGGGATGTCTCCGTGTCCACTGTTGCTGCGGCATGATAAAACCATTCGATACCACCCTTGAGAGGTTTGACCTCAGATGGCCTTGTGGTGGTGCTGAATCTATTGGATATACTGAGTGTAAGCATGGATCCTGAGAATTTAGTACAGGCCTATAATAAGGTCATAGTGGAGCTCTGGATTCGTTGCTCCTGTCTGGGTTCGCCCTCATCTTCGCCCTTGGTCCCCATGGTTTGATGGGACCTTGAGGAACTAAGGCGAGTAGTGGGACAAAGGCTGGAACAACGCTAGTGGAAATTTGGCCTTGATGCCGACAGGCTTAGATTGATGGCTCATTATAAGGAGTATTGATCAGTATCTCCTGTAAGAAGGCAGAGTTGCTGTCCAGGGAGATTGCTGCTGCACAGTATTTACCAGCTCAGCTCTTTTGGACTGTGGACAGACTGTGCAATCCAGCCTGCCTCCAGCCACAGAGAGCTTTGTCACAGGAGAAAGGTTACGAGTTTGCTCAATTCTTTGCTGGTAAGGTTGTTGACATCAGGTCTGAAATCTGTGTGACTTGTTCCAATTTAAGTTTCATTGGTTGTTGGAAGTTTGCTGTGCCTTGTTTTGGCTGGTCTGACTTTGACTGATTGGTGGACATGGAGATCGTGAGGGTCATACAGAGTTTGCAGCTGACCTGCTATAGTTTGGACTCAGGCCCAACTCACCTCCTTGTGGAGTGTGTTGAAGTCATCAGTCCAATCCTAGCAGAGATTGTCAGGGCTTCATAAGAGACAGGTGTGTTTCCAGACACTCTGAAGGAGGTGGCAGTAATACCCCTCCTTAAGAAATCTCTCTTGACTCTGATTGTCTAGCTACCTACAGGCCTGTCTCTAACCTTCCTTTTGTGGGTAAAGTTATTGAGAAGGTGGTCGTGCTGTAGCTGGAGGTCCATCTTACCATCCATGATATCTACAACCTCTCCAGTCGGGCTTTCAGAAGAGGCATAGTACTGAGACAGCCCTGGTTCAGGTGCTTAATGATCTCCTGATAGCGAAATCGAGGACTTGTTCCATCTTGGTTCTCCTTGATCTCTCTGTGTCATTTAATACCATGGACCATGGTGTGTTACTAAAGTGCCTGCGGTTCATCTGTGGACTGTTGGGTATGGTCCTCAGGTGGTTCCATTCTTTCCTCATGGGCTGGTCACAGAAAGTGGTGTCTGGTATTTTTCCTCAGACCTGGTCTCCCTGCCACGTGGGGGTCCCACAGGCCTCGGTGTTATCACCAATGTTGTTCATGGTATACAGTATATGCTGCCATTGGGAGACATTGTGAGGTGGTATGGGCTGAGTTTTCACTGCTATACAGATGATACTTAGCTCTACATGTCCTTTGTACCCAACCAGGACGATACTGTCTCAGTATTTAACAACTGCCTTGCGAGATCCAGGACTGGATGAGTGCCAACTGGCTGAGGTTAAACCAAGGTTGTGGACCTGGGTCATCGGGTTGAGTGGTCATTGGATGGTTAGCCTTCAAGGCTTTGGCTCAGGGCAGTCAGTTATCAACCTTTGACCAAGTGTGCAATCTGTATGTTATTTTGATGATGGTCTGACCCTTAAATCTCAGGTGTCAGCTGTCATCAAATCCTCATTTATCATCTGAGGAATATCACTTGGATTAAACACCGGTCCCGCTTGATGACCTTTCGACATTGGTTCATGCCTTTGTGACCTCCTATTCAAAGATACCAGTGCACACCCCACACACACAACATAGCATATTTAAATTTTCCACTGCCAAAATGGCTATATCTACTTTAAGCTCCATGTGAGGAGTAGGTCCTCTTGTTTCAGACTGGAATTCCAGTGTGAATAAGCTAAATCACCATCGTCAAGGTGGGACCCTTGATTTAGTCCATAACTTTCCAATGCATCAATGGCTAATGTGACTAATTGGCTCTTTTATACACTGTGGTTTATACAGCATGCTAGAAGGAGCATCATAAGCTCCTATAACTCAACAAATCTAAAATAGCATGTTGAAACCTCCTTTGCTGTTAGCACACAGAAAAAAATTGAATTCTAGTGTGTGAAGCAACTTAAAAGATTTGAGCATGCTATTTTGGATTTGTTTGAGTTTTAGGAGTTTGTGGTGCTCCTTCTTAGCATGCCCTTTGAAATACTCTGTAAAATCCTTTGATGGGAGCTAAAACCAGGGGGTGAAAGGATAGAGTTGGGAGAGGGGGGTATGTCACAGGAGATATACTTTGTAGAAAGGAAATTAACGGTGGATGGGGAAAAGTAAGATGGAGAGAATATGAGAAGGAAAAGGAGGGAGACTTGGGAGGGACAGGAAAGGAGGGTTGAGGGAAAACATAGTAAGTGCCTGAGTTGACCAGAGTGATGATAGGGTGTGGGAGAGGGCAGGTGGAGGTTGGTAGGGGGTAGAATGTAAATTAGTTGTGGGGTTAGGGAAGGAGGAGGGTGTGAGTACCAGAGGACTAAAACAAAAACAAGATGCCGGGTGGTGGTGGTGGGGGTAATCTGAACAGTCGCAGTTCCTTCAGACATAAAGGTGTTGTTTGAGATCTTGTTTGAATGGCAAAAGCTTGGGCCAATTTATGATGCTAGCAGGGAGCTCATTGAGCCATAGTGGGGTCTAATAGGAGAAAGTTCTTTTGCAAGTAGTATGATGAAATGGAACACACAAGTGATTCCTTGCCTTACCAAGTGATTCCTTGTGTGAGAATTGTGTGCTGACTTGAGTTTCCTCTGGATGGATTTTGATATCAATCCTAGTAGGGCTTTATTTCAAGGAGGCAGACTTGGTACTAAATTCTACCTTGTAGGTTTAGTCACTTTGTTTGGGCATAGAGGTCACAGGCATGGGTTAGGGCATTTGCACTAGCACCAGCCTACAGGCCTTGTTTAGTGCTGTTCTTACTTGTTTCAGTGTGGTGTTTGTGGCTGTGCTGTACACTACAAGGCTATAGTCAACCATGGAGAGACTAGAACTATTAACTGCTAGAATTAGGGCCTCTTTAGTCAAGTAGGGACAGTGTCTGTAGAGTAGGCCTATTGTAGTGTTGACCATTTTACAATGTGGTTGATATGTTGTGTGTAGGACAGGGAGCTGCCAAGGGTAACACCCAGATATTTAAAGGTGTTCACTTGTTCCAGTGGTTCAAGCTTGTGGTTTAGGATTGTGAAAATACTATTTTTTCCTGCTCTGGTGGTTGGAGAACATCATTGATTTTGTGTTTTATAATTTAGGAGGAGTTTATTTTGGGTGAACCATGCCTCAACTCTGGAAAACTCTCTTGCAAATTGCTTGTTAGAAAATTTAGATGGGGCTGCTTGCAAAGATGACAGCATCATCTGTGTAGAGGATAAACTTCACTGGACAGAATGCAGGGACGGAGTTAAGGAAAAAACTAAACAGTAGTGGTCCAAGGATAGAAACATAGCATTTGTTGGCAGATAAGGACCATAGAGCTCACCTAGCCTGCTCATTTCCTACTTGGTTTGGCAATCCCTACTCTTATCTGGACTGCCTTTCCCCCACTCTGTTGTATAGCAGGGTGCCTTTATGCTTATCCCATGCTCTTTTGAATCCCTGTACCATTTTGTTTCCACCACCTCTGCTGGTAGGCTGTTCCACTGATCCACCACCTCTCTGTGAAAAATACTTCCTAGCATTCCCCTAGCCTCCCTCCTCCAGCCTTATGTTATGTCCCCTTATCCTTGTGCACTTTGTCTCTGAAATATGCTCCCTCCTGTACCTTGTTTATTCCTCTAGGGTATTTGAAAGTCTCTATCATATAACCTCTTTCCCTCTCTCTTCCAGTGAATAGCTGTTTAGTTCCTCAAGTCTTTCCTCATAAGGTTTGTGGTGTAGTCCATGTATCATTTTGTTGCTCTTCTCTGGACTGCTTCCATTCTGTCTATGTCCTTCCTGAGATGTGGCCCCAAAACTGGACACAGTATTCAGATGAGGCTCACCAGTGATCTATACAGTGACATCACCACTTCACTCCTCCTACTGGTTATGCCCCTTCTATGCACCCCAGTATTCTGTTTGCCTTCCCACTGCTTTTTCACATTGTTTGACTGACTTCAAGTCATCGGATATGGTAATCCCAAGGTCTCTCTCCTGACCTGTGGTGGCTAGACCCTGCCCCACATCCTGTATTCCTCTCTTGGGTTTCGTGGTCCCATGTGCATTATCTTGCATTTCTTAGCATTGAATACAACTGCCAAACCCCTGACCATTCCTCAAGTAGTCTTAAGTCATTTCCCATTTTATCTAGTCCCTCTTGTGTGTCGATTCTGTTACAGATCTTGGTGTCATCTGTGAACAAGCATACTTTCCTCCAGTCCCTCTGTAATGTCGCTTATTTATTTATTAAATTTTGGTGACCGGTAGGCCCACTGAGCCCCAAAGGTCCCTTTTTCAGGGAGCCGCCCAGGATTACATGGTAAAGTAGGACACAGTGAGAGTACAAATAAATTTGTCAGAACAGCTGACACACTTCATAGCTGTAACATGTTTTGTAAAGAGTTAAGATTTACAGACATTTAAACACAGGCAACACTCAGACTATGAGCGAAACAAGCTGGCATAGGGCATTCAGCAATTAGAGAACCTTGTTGATCATTAAAAGGTGCATTAAGTAGGTGAGACCAGCTTATTGTAGGTTGAGGCATATACTTGTATAGGAGAGAGCTGGGAGGTTTCAGACATTGAATAGAACTGGACCCAACACTGATCCCTGTGGAACCCCGCTGGTCACCTCCCACTCTTCTGATTTTATGCCATTTACTACCACCTCTGGGTCCTGCCTTTTAGCCAGTTACTAACCCATTTTGCCACTTTAGAGCCCACACCCAGATTCCCCAATTTGTTAAGCAACCTCTTCGAGGAACGTGTCAAAGGCCTTACTGAAATCCAGACTGACCAATCCACCGTCCATCCCTGATCCACCACCCTGGTCACCCAGTCAAAGAAATTGATAAGATTAATCTGACAGGACCTGTCCTCAGTGAATCCATGCTGCCTTGGGTTTTGCACCACTTGACTCCAGGAACTTCCTACCCCCTCCTTAAGCAAGGACTCCATCAGCTTCCCACCACTGAGGTCAGGCTTACAGGTCTGTAATTACCTGCCTCCTCCCAACTTCCAGTCTTGTGCAAGTGGACCACCTCTGCCCTCCTCCAGTCTCCAGGTACCTCTCCTGTCTCTAGTGATTGGTTGAATAGGATTGTCAGCAGACCTTCTAGGACTTCCTGAGTTCCCTGAGTGATAGATCCCTGGGGACCCCTAATAACACCTTCCTGACATCAGAGTATATTTTGTAATTTTACCTCTGGATTCTCTGATCTAAGTAGCTGTGGAACCATGAGGCTGTATCAGTGGATATGCCAATGGTGAGCAATTTCTTTAAGAGGGTACTGTGGTTGACTATCAAGGCCTTTGTGAGGTCAATATATATTGACCCCACCAGGATTCCCATATCCAGTGCCTCATGAATATAGTCAAAGAATTCTAACAGGGCAGTTGTTATGCTGTGGGCTTTATGAAATCCATGCTGTTGTGGGCACTGGATATTGTATTTATTTAGATATCAACCAGCTGATCTGACACTATCCATTCAAGGGCCTTTGACAAGAGGGGTAGGATGGAAATCGGTTGATAATTAAGTGGATTGCACGGTCACCACTTTTATGAACTGGGGTGACTACAGCTGACTTCCATTTCAAAGGAATTGTGTGAGTTTGAGGGAGAGGTTAAAATGTTTAGTAATTGGTTGGACTAATTCATCTAGGGTGAGAGCTACCATTTTAAGATTGAGGTTATCATTACTGTATCGTGTTTTACTGAGAATTCTCTGGAAGTATTTTTTATGCTTTGAAGGCTGAGATTTCCTTGAAGTAGAAAGGGGAATAGTAGAGAGGGACAACTCATAGGTGGCCTGTTTATTGTCCGTGTTGCCAGTTCTGAAGTTGAAACATTCCAGAGGAGTACTGAGCTAAGGTCTGAAAATGCTGTGTTAAAAGTGTCAGCAATGGTATTTGGATCTTGTGAAATATCACCATTAATCAGGAGCATTGAGGAAAGGACTTGTTGACTTTCCCGTGAGGTCTTTGAGGTTACTGCAGAGGTTTTCCCATCCCTCAGGTTTTGTTAAGACAGTCTTTGTAGTGCTGTGCTTTTCAAGTCTGATCTTATCGGGTACAACTATTTATAGCTGCCCTGTATTTCTGCCACATCAGCCAGCTTACTGGTTGCCTTGGCTCTATGCCATATGGTTCCTATCTCCCATAAGTTTAAGGAGGGATTGTGTGATACATCCATTTTAGGATTTTTAACTTCCACTTTTAACTGGGGCAAATATATCACAAGCTATATTGTAGGTATTAATGACATCATAAAATGTGTCGAGGTGGGTCAAGTTGAGATGCTGGAGATAGATTTTGAAAGAATGCAGCTGTCCTTTGAGTAGCACTCTGTTAGCAGTAGAATGGGGGCTGATTTTGGAGTTTTATTAGACTAGAGACAAGTGATTGGAAAATGGTCACTAAGTGAGTCCGGGTGGATTAAGACCTCTGTTATTCTCTCCTGATTAAAGCTGCAGGCATAAACAATCCATGATTATTGCTTTCAAATCTTTCAAAGAGAAAACTGAAAGTCCAACGCACCAGCCTGGAGTTTGAAAATAAAGTAGCATTAAGCTTCATCAGTATCAGTGGTGAGATATAAAGGTGACCAGTCCATTTGGAGTATGTCAGCAGACATAATCAAAACATATAAATATCTCCACAGTGACTTGCAGCTGTTATATGGACTAATGATTAACTGATGCCTCTCAGAAGCTGTAAACAAAATGCCAAGAGAAGTCTGTGGATCAGGAAATAGATCACCAAAAGATGAAGGAAGTCAGGAGTTCTCAGGGACCTGATGCACCATTTCCCCAAAGGATTATCAAGATATGCTTTTCACGTTGTTAACTGGTTCACCTTTTGATTGAGCATTTGTTAGTTCCTTTTATTTGTGTTTCCTGAAAATATTGTTATGGTCTTCGCTAGGAGTCTCTCTTGTGTCTCCACTAATACAGGCTGTTGGTAACTTGAAAGAAGGAATTAAGAAAAAGGCTGGGAAAACTAAATTGTCAGAAGGAAAGAACAGAATATGGCAGCTAGAAGAAGTTGTAGGAGCGAAGAATTTAGAATGGAAAGGGATGGACTATTGTGACAAAAACATTTAGAACATTCTAACATCTAATTATAATTATATTTAGAGAACCAAATACAAACTCAAATTTTTTCATAATTCTAGAAAACACCTTGCAAGTGAGAGGTCTTGTGGTTTCAGATAGTATAAGGTATGAATAATATCAGCAGGTAAGACATGGTGAAACAAGAATTGTAACTTATTTTCATCTGATTATCTTTTGCAGTTGCATTAATTGAACTGTAAACAACAGTTCAAATTTTTTAACTAAGTATTTGACCGATCTGATTGCTGGAAGTGTCAATACATAAGTGAGCATCTGTAAATGACCTTAGTATCCTAACATCTCACAGAATGCTGACACAGACTCAGGTGCAAGATGTCTGCAGTGCATTCACATATAGTCCTTATATTTTATAAAACAAAACAAAAATGGAGCTTTGCTGCAGACTAAAGTTTTAATATTATGTACCAGCTTTTAAGGCGTATTTTAACTTTTAAAGTGGTACTAAAAGTTAATAAACATTGATATAGATGACCATAAGACCTTCTGCAGCCCTGATTCTGCAGGTGCAAATCTGAATCTACAGTATGTCCTTGTTAAAGAGAATGGATGTAAGTTTTAGGTTGATAGTATTTACTAAGCACTTCATTACAGGATGTGCTGAATTTTAATACAATATATGAAATGAAAATAAATGTATAACCAGCATAACTGAATGTGTTTGCCATTAAAGTAGTGATTTTTCAGGAGTTAAGTATTAATCTACTTTTGACCGAGGACCTGCTTTACTATTATCATTTTATTTTTGGTTTACATTTGTAGGTGTGCTTCTTTAGATGCCATTATAACATGGGCTTTTCTATATGTAAAATGATTGGCTTAAACCTCTCATGTGATTATTAATTAATCCATCTTACCTGCACGCTGAGGGTGAGCAGGCTCCCAGTGGAATTCCTACTCCATTGTGTGAGTCAGTTGGGACTACAGCACGTTAATTTTAAAAAGTGACGTTCCAAGTGCCATCATGTTTCTCACCCACCCACCCAGGGAAACTCAGTGCTACTTGCGCTAATCACAGGTCAACAGCACACTCACAATGAATAACAGAAGTTGCTGTTTGCTATTAAGAAGCAGGTGCAGTTCAATAGTGTAGAACTCTCCAGCCTTATAAACAGTGCCATATAACTGCAGGAGCGTTGCTGTATATACAGTGTAATCACGTGCCAGTTACAGTTGTTGTTCTGTAGTTTGGAGCTGTGCACCCACAGGAATATTCCTATATTTATCCTGCAGTCACATGTCAGTTATAGTTGTTGTTCAGTAGTTTAGAGCCATGCACCCTTAGGAACCATCCCATAGATGTGCACAAATATTGCTTTATTGCACTGCAGCCTTATATAAAAAGTGTTTTTTTAAATGCATACACACTGATGACTGGTAGAATTGTAATGATAAAAATGTATACCTGTTAGTTTAGTCTTCCAAATTAGTGCAGCATTTCTGTTTTCTTGTTATGTATAGTACTGCAAGCTCCACCTCAAAATGTAACATTTATGTATAGTATAATTTCAGCCAAACTTCTTGTGTTGTGGCACTTATGCATGAGATTAGAATGGCTCTGTAGCACTTCTACCCCATTAACTAGGGCCCTGATACATTCAGTATGTGCTTATTCATAGCTCGGTTGGCGCTGGCCACAGAGGTGAGCAGCGGCTGAGCCAGTTACTGGCTTGGTTTTGGGATGGGGAGAGAGGCTGGTAGGCACTGTGGGGTGGGGGTCCACTAGACCACCAGGTATTTGAGAATTGACATTTATGAGGATTGGGGCTGGAACAATCCACTGAATCACCAAGGAATATTTAATATTTCTTATGGGAGATTGGGGTGGAGGGCACTGACTACCACGGACAATTAACTAATTTATTACTACAAGTATTGGGGATCTGGGCTGGGGCCACTAAACTACCAGAGACAATGAATTCATTTATTTCTACAAGTATCGGTGATCTGGCCTGGGGCTACTAGACTACCAGTGAAATTGAATTAGTTTATTTCAACTTGGATAGAGGATCAGTGATTGGTGGGTCACTAGACTACCAGGGATATTGAATTCATGTATTACTACATGTATGGTGATCAGTGACTAGGGCACGGGTGTCCGCTAGACAACCAGGGCACTGTCTATTTTATTACAACTTGTATGGGGATCAAGGATCGGGAGGGCTACTAGACCAACAGGTGATGTTACAGCAGGTGCACCATGCTGCTTGTGTTGCTGCTGTGTCCATGCCCCATCTGTGGTTTGCCTGGGGATAAGAGAACATTTTCACTTGCAATAATTTTCATTGCACTACATGTGGCGCTGATGCCCATTGCATGGCACTATAGGTTTTTTTCTTTTCTCTTTATCTGCCTTACTAACACCACTCTTCACTCAATAAGAGCCCTCAAGCCCTCACTATGTCCCTTGGCATCCTGGAGTCTGCTCCTAGAGTGAGCCCCACCCAGAGATCCTAGGGTCCCTGGTATACCCCTGAGTGGGGTGAGGGAAGAATGCCACTTACCTTCCCTGAACAACGGTGGAGCAGGTGGACACAGCGGAGTCTGCCTCCGTGATCGCTGGTGATGTGATCCAGCACAGAAAGGGTCATCACCTAGGGTGACGGGCTCCATTTCTGTTTTTCCTGGTAAGCCCATACCCCACAGTCATCAGCACACAGACAGCCAATCAGGAGGCATGCATCGAGATGCAACTCCTCTCAGGGCACTTGGCTGATACTGCCTCTCCGTTGTGCATCCTGACTCGCCATCGCAAATCCTGGGTTCACCCAGGAGATGGCGATATAGCAGTGGGACAGACACATCACCCTTTCCCAGGAGAGGAAGAGCTGCCACTGGGTGTTCAATCCTCTCTCCCCTGCCAACCCCTGGTGGCCTGGGTCCAACACCAAACTCTGGTCACCGGCGTGCAGTGAGATGTGGCGTGCAGCGCCTCAACCCTCAGTGCCACCGGCTGGCTGCACTATAGGTTTGAATATGCTGGTGTGCCTGTATGTATGTCCCCCCCTCACATTGAACCATATTGTGGCAGGATGTCAAAGATAGATACAAAATAAAACTTTTCTTGTTCTTTCTATTTCCCTCACCCTGTCCTCTTTACCTTTTTTCTAACTATCCTTTACCTTTCATGTTAGGTGGTGAACCTGACACCCTTTAACCTTATCTATACTATCCCTATACTTTATTCTGTAATTATGTACTGCCACTTTAAGAAATAAAAGTAATTCCCCTTTTGTTTATTGATATATAAGTTTAAAGTGTCCCCTTTCATGGTGCCTTGTTTTATGGTGCCCTGTAGTAAAAACAATGCAGGAAACTCACTAAATATAGTAGAGAGTGCTTCACGCTGTTGCTGCGATGTAATCTGGTCCTGAAATGGAAGTACTTACAGAAAGTGGGCACATTCGCAAAGGAATGTGTGTGCACATTCATGTAGGACCCTGTGCACATTTGTGCAGGCAAAAACTTGAAAGAACCGCTGAGCTCTATCAAGTGAAACCACTTGCTGTGGTATAAGAAACAAATGCTGCTCGGCTGAATGGGAATCTGGAGAGGTGCCAAAATGTGTATCGTCTCCATGGAGCTGTAAGCTCTCCTCTGAGATGGCCTGCAGTACTGTTCTGGTGTCTGCTCCATGGACAGCTTAGGGAGCACTGACAAATGTGTTCAAATGCAGGACACTACGGGCAGGTTAAAGAAAAGTCCTGTAGTGTCCTCAATAGAATAAATAAATGTTTAGTTGAGAAAATACAGCCCAGAGATAAAGAGGGACTGTAGGAATTGGCTTCAGGCCAAAATGAAAGTTCAGAAAGGCTGAAATTACAGCCATAGGGCACATAACATTATGAATGAAACTCCTCTGTTTTAGGAATGAACAGCCTTAGAAATTAATAAATGTTTTAGGCTGCCCTGTTGCCCTTATATGTTATAGAAATATTGTAAATGCAAATACAGTGTTTAACAGAGATGTTTTCTCTATTCTGAATATAAAATGTTCTCTGTAAGGAGAATGTGTTTCTCAGTCTGGTTTCCTAGCCTTGCAGGAAAAGACAGATAGGAGCGCGCCCTCATCTGCTTTTTGCCTGCTAAGGCTAGAGATTCCTTTAACTGAAATGCACGATATTGTTTTGATTAAAACGAAATATGTTACCTGAGTATGGAACCCTGGTATTCTGGAGGGTCCTACTATAGGGCTGGCAGCCCACGAAAGGGCTGTTCTTATAGTAACAGTATGATGTGATGTCACCCTAGGTTTCTATAAAACCTCTCCACCAGGGAGCTAGAGTCAGATAGATGAGCCAGTATTTCATGACCACAGAGAAGAAGATCATGTGGAGTTTACACATGGTTTTTGACATTGGTATTGCATATACAGAGAAGGACAGAGATTCTGAGGAAGAAGAATTCCTGAGTTTTATTTGGTGTGAAGGACTAACACTTTATTTTTCTTTTCTGTAAATATCAAATGTATTTATTTTTGTTTTGATTTTTCTGAATAAAATAATAAACGCAGTTACTGCATTTTTATGCACTGTATCTGCTGTCTGGTGTCTGTCATTGAATCCCATGCATTTACAATTGGTGTCAGCCGTGGTATTTAACCTGGTATGTTGAGGCTGCTCAGGAGGTGCTACCAGAGGGTGTTGCCACATAGGCACCCTGACAGATGCAGAAGAGGGACCAGACAGCCATTAGTGCACAACACCTGCGCGTTCAATAACGGAGAAGACTGGGATACCATTGCTGCCAGGAAAGGGTCCAATAACCAGTCCCAAAATGAAGACTTCAGAAGATGAAGAACTGGAAGCTGCTGTGCAGAAGCCACAAGAGAGACAGATTCCTCCTACACCTGATGATCCAAGTGAGCTCCTGAGGTGGCTGTGCTTGCACCAACTCGAGATGGAACACCAGTGAGAAGAAGACTGAAGACAGAGGGACGAGGACAGACAGATCCAAGTGGAGGAGAAAGGCATCAGGATGAGAAGTGGACCAACACAATGAAGGCCATCCAGGAGATGACAGAAGGACAGTCAGAGAGAACTAGGCCCAGGGACATAAAGTTAACAAAGCTTACTGAGGTGATGACATTGAGGCATACCTCATGATTTTCGAGACGGTAGCTCACACTTGCAACTGGCCCGGGATCAGTGGGTAATTAGATTAGTACTCTACTTATCTGGGAGGGCCCAACTCTTATATAGCCCGGCTGAGTGTGACTGATGCCACTGATTATGACAAGGTAAAGAAAGAAGTGCTCCACAGATATAATATCAGCACTGAAACATACCAACAATGGTTTCGCTCCCAGAAAATGATCAACTATGACACCCCAGAGAAACCTATGCTCATCTGAAGGATTACTGTGGGAAATGGTTGCAACCTACAAGACTGTTGACCAGATTATGGAACTAATAATTACCGAGCAGTTTATTCAAGTTTAGCCCTTGATGTTCAACCATGGGTTAAGGAGCATAAGCCTGAAACAGCCAAGGAGACCATCAAGCTGGCCAAGGATTATTTAGCTGCTTGACTTCCAAAATCAGAGGACAGCAAAGCAACCCAGGACCATCTGCACCACTGGTAAGACCTTATTATTCTAACCAGAATCAGAGACAGACTCAATATAATAGACAAGATAGAGTGGGTAGAAATTCTTATGCGGACATTATCTGCCATGGATGCCTCGGAAAAGATCACATTGTTAGAAACTGTCCAAATAAATGAAATGAGCCAACTCATTTGGCTTTAGTCAATTTGGGTATGTGGAATCAGTGGGAATAGGGGACCAGCAGACATTGGGACTTTTGGATTCGGGAGCAGACAGACATTGGTGAGAGCAGACTTGGCCCCTGAATGTGACATTACCCAGACAGATACAACAGTCAAATGTGTACATGGGGACATACATCAGTACCATACAGCATGTACAGAACTCACTGTCAATTGCAAATGCAACAAAGTTCTGGTTGGTCTAGTACCCCATTTGCCAGTGCCTGTTATCATTGGACAGGACTTTCCTCAATTTAACACCTTCATGAAAAATCACCAGATTTTATTGAACCTGTGGATGTGGTTACAAAGTCTCGGGCCAAGGCACAGCTAGACTCTGTTTTCCCTTTTGAGGGCTATTTTGACACCAAGGGTAAAATAAGGAAGTCACGTGAAACCAGAAAGAGAGAGAAAAGGGCCTGGAAAAGAACACCATCCAGAGGGTACACCAGACTTGGTTCCAGGGATGCCAAACAATGACATTCATCAGGAACAATTGGAAGATGACTCATTAATACTTTTGTTTTCATAGGTGGATAAAGAAGAAAAGCCTGGACACCCCATTTCATGTTGAAAAATAACATATTGTATAGAGTAACTATGGATCCTGCTACTAACTGTGAAATAGAACAGTTAATGGTGCTCAAAAGTATAGGAAACAGGTGATGCACCTTGCACGTGATATCCCTATGGCTGGTTATGAAGAGAGGGATAGGATGGTACAGCATCTTATCCAGGTTTTGTTGTGCAGGGCACACCAGGATGCTGCTACTGCTGGGCATGTGCCAAATGCCAGCTAGTAGCCCAAAGGGGAAAAGAGATCAAGTACCTCTCCAACCCATCCCTTATGTAACAACCCCTTTTGACAGAGTGGCTATGGATGTGTGGAACCACTAACAAGGAGCTGTAAGGGTAACCAATATATACTGATTGTGTGCGATTACACCACCAGTTAGCTGGAAGCCATTCCTATCAGATGGTTACCGCTCCTTGTGTAGCTGTGGAATTGGCTAAAGTGTTTAGTAGGATGGGGATACCAAAGGTTATTCTAATTGACCAAGGTAGTAACTTCACCTCAGTCATGTAACAAGAATTGTACCGACTTTAGGAGTATCAGCATTAAGAACCTCCCTTATCATTCTCAAACAGATGGGTTAGTGGAGCGTTTCAACAAGACACTCAAAAGATGCTCCAGAAATATGTCCATAAAGAGGGAGACTAGGATAAATTCCTCCTCTACCTCCTATTTGCTTATAGGAGGTACCCAAGCCACCACTGGGTTTTCCTCATTCAAACTGTTATATGGTCACAACCCAAGGGGACTGTCAGATGTTGTTAAAGAACATTGGGAAGCTGGGAAAAGTGTTGGATGTTCTAACATTGTGGATTCTTTTATTTATTAATTTATTTAGTTTTTGTTTACGGGTAAGTGCACTAGCCATAAAATGACTATTTTCAGCACGACCCGGAAAAGTCTAACAAGGAAAAAACAATAACAAGGGTACAGTAATCCAATAGAGGAACAGTACAGTAGTGCTACAACAATACATTGTGTAGAATCAAAAATATAAAATAATGGCAGTAAAATATGTAATAAGTGCAGAAACCCAGACATGACCTAGGGCAGAGAAAGGGCTCAACAGAGAGTCAGGACAATGAGGATTATGCATACCCAACATGAATGTTTAACAAAGGGAAAGCCAGGGGTGGTAATTGGCATAACAGTGGATGACCAGAAACAAGGCTCGAAAAGGAAAGGAGATGGTAGTAAATAAATTATTTACAAAGAGAGAAAAAATTAAGGGAGGGACTAGAGAGCCAGGATTGGAGCAAGAATAGAGTGGGGTGACAAATTACTGGTAAGTCACAGGAGTTCAGGTTGGTCAAGCATGTGCAAGTATCAGCAAGAGATAAATAATGATGATATTCACTTTTAAATCTAAAACGAGACTGCGACAGCCAGAGGTTGGGTGGAGGAGCATTCCAGAACTGGGGAGCCGAGTATTGGAAGGCCCCAGTGCCTTTTAGTAGTATGACATCTCGAACATGAAGCAAAGATTTGTCAGTTGATTGCAGGCCGTGGGAGGTTGGTTGAGGGACCAGAAATGCTACCAGTTGGGATGTTTTTTTCAGATGATTGACTCAATTAGTGATCCAAGGAAGTATTGTCTACCGGCAGAAGGTGAGAGCCAATTCAGATCCTTATAGACCAGGTAGTGATGCTTGAGTCTTCTCTAAAGGAGCGTTTGGTGAAATATGTAACAATGGCACATAGGAATGTGGAACAAAAACAACAAAACCAAAAAGAACTGTATGATGTTGGGTTAAAGCATAAACAGTTTGAACCTGTGGAGAAAGTATTGCTATTGTTACCATCCACAGAGAACAAGCTGTTAATGAGGTGGCAAGGGCCATATGAAATCATACATCAGACTGGCTTGGTAAATTACAAGATAGAAATGCCAGGGACACAGGCCTGTTAGCGCATTTATCATGTCAATCTTCTAAGAAAATTGATGAAAAGCCCCATATCCCAGGATTTTTATCAAACCAGAACAGGAAAGAACAGAACTAGAAGTGGCCTATGAGTGGCTGGAACCACCTAAAAATGACAGCACTATACAGGTTAACCCAGAGTTAGCTCCTCCTCAAAGGCAAGAGATTGATCACCTCTTGACCTACTTTCAGGATACGTTCAGTAAAAGTGCCTTGCAGAGCTAAAAGGGTAGTGCATGAAATAAAGATAACCCAGACCAAACCCATTCACAAAAACCTTATAGACTCCCTGAAAAGATCAGGCAGGAAGTGATAGAAGAAGTGAGAGGATGGAACAGGCAAAGGTAATTGTACCATCTCGCAGTCCATGGTCTTCACCCCTGATGGTAGTCAATAAGAAGGAAGGTGGTGTTAGGCTGTGTTTAGACTTCAGATTAATAAATGCTGTTTCTGAGTTCAATGGTTACCCCATGCCTAGAATTGATGATCTGTTAGACCAGATAGGCTCTGCCCAGTATATCAGTACCCTTGATCTAACTAAAGGGTACTGGAAAATAACTTAGCACCCCAGGCCCAGGAATTGGCAGCATTCTGTACCCCTATAAGGCTATACCAGTTTACTACAATGCCCTTTAGCCTACACAGGGCTCCAGCTACCTTTCAACGGTACATGGACCATGTCTTCAGACCCCATAAATAGTACAGTGCAGCCTATCTGGACAATGTAGTGATTTACACCCCAGATTGGGACACACACTTAATTCACCTCAGTGCAGTCATTCAAAGCATTAAGGATGCAGGTCTTACTATCAACCCATCAAAATGTGCCATTGCAAAAACTGAGGCCTGGTATTTAGGATTCATAATAGGCAAAGGGTCTGTGAAACCTGAAATAAATAAAGTGGAAGCTGTTGCCAAAACAGTAGTCCTGTGCCCAACACCAAACAGCATGTAAGATCTTTCTAGGTCTTGCTAGCTACTATAGGCATTTCATTTCAGATTTTGCCACTATTGCCATGCCACTGACTGACTTAATGAAAACAACCATTCCAATAAGGTAAAATGGACTCCTGAATGTGAGACTGCTTTTAGGAAAATAAAGGCTATCTTATGCTCAGCCCCAGTTCTATGGAGCACCGATTTCATAAAACCTTTGAGGTGCAAACCAATGCATCTGATACAGGCATCACAGCAGCATTAACCCAGTATAACCAGAAGGGTGCATATCCATTCTCTTCCTGAGTAGGAAGCTCCATGAGAGGGAATGCAAATATTCCACAGAGCAGGAGTGCCTAGCCATGAAATCGGCTATAGACACCCTCAAGTACTACCTGTGGGGTAATGCATTTAAGGTTGCGACTGACCACAACCCTCTGTGCTGGTTAAACCTAATGAAAGATAAAATATGTGAATAATGAGGTGGTATTTGTCCTGCCAGCCTTACAATTTTAATGTAAAACATCAAGCTGGGACACAACACAAGAATGCTAATTTTTATCTCGTTATGGTGCTGACAAGGTTGCTTCAGTTGCAGAAGATGAAATTGTTTGAAGTTTTGTATGTTGTTCAGTATGTTTACTGATGTGCCAGCCTGGCACAAACCTCAGGGAAATTGATGGAACAGGAATGGTGATAAGTTGTAGAAATACTCTTTCGCCACTGATAAACTGTTCCAATATTTAGGGTCCCTGAGGGGAACTTCTGGAGTGGGTGGGCAGAAGTTTCAACCCTTCCAAGGGTTATGGATTTATGGATGGATGTTGCCTTCTTGTGTGGGGAGGAATGTGGCAGGATGTCAAAAGATAGATACAAAAATAAAACTTTTCTTTTTTATTTCTATTTCCTCACCCTTTCCTGTCCCTCAGCATCTTTTTTCTAGCTATCCTTTACCTTTCATGTCAGAGTGGCTAACCTGACATCCCTTTAACCTACCTGTACTATCCCTATACTTTATTCTGTAATTATGTAATGCCACTTTAAGAAATAAAAGTAATTCCCCCTTTGCTTACTGATATGTAAGTTTCTAGTGTCCCCTGTCATGGTGCCTTGTTTTATGGTGCCCTGTAGTAAAGAACAATGCAGGAAAGTCATTAAATATAGTACAGAGCGCTTCATGTTGTTGCTCTGATGTATTCCTGTCCCAAATGGAAGTCCTTACGGAATGTGCATTCGTGAAGGAATGTGCACGTACATCCATGCAGGACCCTGTGCACATTTGTCCAGGTAAAATCCTCCAAAAGAACCGATGAGCTCTACAAGTGAAAATGCTTGCTGCGGTATAAGAAAGAAACAGCCGTTTGGCTGAATGGGAAGCTGGAGAGGGGCAAATGTGTATTGTCTCCATGGGGCTGTAAGTGCTCCTCTGAGATGGCCCACAGAAGTGTTCCAGTGTCTACTCCATGGACAGCTTAGAGAGCACTGACAAATGTGTTCAAATGCAGGACACTACAAGTAGGTTAAAGAAAAGCCCCATAGTGTCCTCAATAGAATAAATAATGGTTTGGTAGAGAAAATACAGCCCAGAGATAAAGAGGGACTGTAGGAATTGGCTTCATGCCAAAATGAAAAGTTAAGCCTATGGCTGAAATTACAGCCATCTGGTACATAATATTATGAATTAAACCCCTTTGTTTTATGAATGAACAGCCTAGAAATTAACAAATAAATGTTTTAGGCTGCCCTCTTGCCCTATATGTCACAGAAATATTGTAAATGTGAATACAGTGTTTAACAGAAATGTTTTTCTATTATGAATATAAAATGTTCTCTGTAGGAGAGAATGAGTTTCTTAGTCTGGTGTCCTAGCCTTGCAGGAAAAGACAGCTAGAGAGTGTTCCCTCATCTGCTTTTCCCTGCTAAGGCTAGAGATTCCTTTAACTGAAATGTACAACATTGTTCTGTTTAAAATGAAATTTGTTACCTGAGTATGGAGCCCTGGTATTCTGGAGGGTCCTACTGTAGGGGCTGGCAGCCCATGAAATGGTTGCTCTTATAGTAACAGTATGGTGTGATGTCACCCCTAGGTTTCTATAAAACCTCTCCACCAGGGGGCTCGAATCAGATAGGTGAGTTAGTATCTTCTGACCACAGAGAAGGAAGGACATGTGGGAGTTTACACATGGTTTTGGACATTGGTATTGCATATACAGAGAAGGGCAGGGATTCTGAGGAAGAAGAATTGCCCGAGTTTTATTTGGTGTGAAGCACTAACACCTTATTTTTCTTTTCTGTAAATATCAAGTTTATTTATTTTTGTTTTGATTTTTGCTGAATAAAATGATAAATGCAGTTCCTGCACTTTTTATGCATTGTATCTGCTGTCTGGTGTCTGTCATTGAATCCCCATGTGTTTACACATACATACATTAACTTTTAGCACTGGCGCTTAACATGTTATGCCAGCACTATTTGAGCTTTCGAATATGGCAGCCCAGTACAATCAGGGCACACTCGGGGTGCAATCTGTTTGTCTCTAGTACTAAGCTTTGAATATCTGACCCCTGATGTCATATACCCATTATTAAAATAATACCATTGTGAATCCACTAACTATTAAAACATATAATGATATGCATAAAAGAATACTAATTAAGTATATCTAAAAGTCTAGTAACATAAGATATGCTAAAAGATGTAAAAACACTAAAATATATAGTATACATATCTCTCACTATATTGGGAAACAACTGTATAATTATTTCATACTTTCAGTACATTATATACACTAACTATATACAATATATACTGTAGTATGCATTTGACAAAGTACTTTGCCATTGTTTACTTCATTTTTAAAAAGGAAACTATTCAAATGAAGTATTCAAGCCAGGGTACTTTGTAGTATTTAAACTATATCCAAAATGCTTCCCTTTGCAGCACTAATTTATTATAATCTCCTCTTCTTGGATTTTTATTCACTTTATCAATGGCCATGAAACTAAATTTATGCAAAGATGGGTCACTGGAATTATGCACATGTAAGGCTGTAGCATACACCAAATTTGTCCTATCTATAGCTCAGCAATGTTCAGCTACCCAGGGTTTTAAACTGCTAATGATCTTGCACTGCAAGAGCAAGAAGCCAAATAAATAAATAACCCCTGCAGTGTCACACATTATTAACTGTCAAATATCAAATTCTTGTTGTGTACTGTAATTTTTAAATTCCTGTTTAGTCCTACTATACTTACAGAAACTGCACATTTTGCATGGATAGCAGCCTCTGGCATTGTTGGTTAATCAAGTTGCTTTTCCTACTGTTTTGTGATGGCTATGTGCTAAATTATGACTTAATTTTACTGTTTTCTGCATACCCTCATAAGGGATGCTGCAGTGTATTCTTCCAGTCTGCTGTCACTGCTTAAAACATGCCAGTGTCTTAAAATAATTTTATGAAATTCATTAGTATGCACTGAAAATTAAACCTATTATTGCTTTGCTCTTTTTCCTGTCTGTACATAATGTTTTCTTTCTCTTTAGATCTTGTCAAAATACTAGCTTCTGTAACTAGGTTATAATTATAATCTCTTTCTATAAATCTAGATTCCAATTCCTGAACACCTTTCTTAAAGAATTCTAATGTTGAACAATTCTGCGCAGCCTTAAAACTGTCCTTTTGGAATGTTCATTTTGGTGTGGCTTGGGTGACAACTTGAAGTTTGTAATAAAGTGTTACGATCAGTGTCCTTTCTGAAAATATCTGTCATAATGAAACCATCTCTATACTTAGTCAATTTTAAATCTAAAACTTAACTCTTTCTTTACTAGTTGTATACATAAACTGCAAATGGGAATTGGTTCCATGTAGTATTGAACAAAATTATCCTTTTCAGTTAAATTCCCACACCACACCAAAATCACATTGTCAATATATTGGCACCATAAAATCAATTTATCATAAAACAGATTTTTCTCACTGTCATATAAATGAATAGATTCCACAGGCCAACATATAGATTAGCTAGTGATGGCGTTTAAGTAGCTCCCATAGCTGTGCCCTTAGTTTGAAGATAGAAACTTTCCATAAACATAAATGTATTGCATTTTAAAACAAATGATGTTATTGTCATCAGAAAATCAGTAGGTGGATTTATATTTGGACCCCTTTGATTTAGAAAAAGCCACTGTGTCTAATGCACCCATAGGGAATATTGTGCACAAGGACTCAGTATCCGTGGTAACCAGATATGAGTCCTCATCCACCTGAATATCCCTATGAGCTGCAAGACATTCTGTGAACCCTTTAGGTGGGATCTTAGGGTAGCGACATATTGTCTAATAAAAGAATCAATATACTCAGAGGTTCTGTTAATGGTCCTATGACACTAATAATGGGTCTACCCAGAGGATTCTCTATGAACTCCTGCACCTTAGGTAACATATATAAAACTGCAGTCACAATTTGGTCAACTGTCAAAAATTAAAAGTTTTTGGTCAATATGTCCTTTTGATATGTTTCTTGTAGCACCTCATCTATGCATCATTTAGAAGCATAAGTAGGATCTTCTGTAAGTCTAATATAAAACTCTTTGTTCAGTAGCTGTCTACAAACCTCATTTTCATCATTGTCCTTATTCATGAGAAGAATGCTTCCACCTTTATTGGTGGGTTTTATAACCAGTCCTCATTTATCTTGCAAAGGTTTGAGCACCTCTCTGTCATTTTTAGTTAAGTTTTGGTAGTTCAATATGGGTAGAAGGAGATTATTGAATAATTCCTCCAGGTCTCTCTCAAAGTTTGAAAGATCAGGATAGTCACACTCACACTCACATAGGGCAAAACTAGATCTACAGAATTGTCTTCCCATAGTTTCAGTGCATGTTTCATCTGTGTCATTTTCTGTTAGTAACATATCACTTTGATTGCTCCTTTTGTTATTATAAAAGATTTTAAGCTAAGATTGTGGCAAGCAATATTAAGATTAATGACTGTTGAAAATTTATTAATCAGAACAGTTGGAGCAAATTGTGGTCTTTTTCCAACAGGGACATTTCTGACTCTGATAGTTCATGAAAATAGCAGAATTTGTTTTGAAATTCCACACATGTATGTTTAAGGAAAGTTTCTTTCTTCAAACTAAGACACTGCTATGGAGCAACTTTAGCTACATCATTGGCCAATTTATATGTTGGTCTTTGGGAATCTATTCATTTACATGACAGAAAATTCCATTTTATGATAAATTGATTTTATGGCTCTGATATGTAGACAATGTGATGTTGGTGTGGTGTGGAAATTTAACTGGATTGGATAGTTTTGTTGAATACTTACATGGAACGAATCCGCATTTGCAGTTTACGTATACAGCTAGTAAAGAAAATTAATGTTTTAGATTTAAAATTGACAACGATTAGACATGGTTCCATTATGACAGATAGTTTCAGAAAGGCACTGATCATAACACTTTGTTACTATCTTCAAGCTATCATCCATCCCATACCAAAATGAACATTCCAAAGGACTTTTTAAGATTGCAGTGGAATTGTTCAACATTAGAACTCTATGATAAAGGTGCTCAGGAACTGGAATCTAGATGTATAGAAATAGGCTATCATTATAACCTAGTTGCAGAAGCTAGTACTTTGGCCAGATCTAAAGAGACAGAAAGCATTATTTATGGACATACAGTAGGAAAAGAGAGCAAAACATTAGTATGTTTCATGTTGTTACATTTTCAGTGCATGCTAATAAATTTCATAAAATTATTTTAAGACACTAGCATGTTTTAAGCAGTGATAGTGGACTGGCAGAATACTGCAACACTCATTATGATGGCATACAGAGGAGCAGTAACACTAAGGGATGATTTAGTACATAGCCATGGAAAAAGTTGAGAAAGCAACAAGGTTAACCAAAAATGCCAGAGGCTGCTATTCCTGTAAAAGGTGTAGTTACTGTAAGTATATTGAATGAACAGAAATTTAAAATCCCACTACACAATGGGAATTTGAAATTCAATAACTAAAACATGTGACACATGCGGGACTATTTATTTGGCTTCCTGCTCTTGTGGTACTTTTATGATGGCAAGACCATTAAGAGTTTTAGTCTCTTGTTAGCTGAACATTGCCTAGCTATAGATGGTGTATGCCATAGCCTTACATGGATATAATTCTAGTGACTCACCTTTACATCAATTTAATTTCATTGCCATTGATAAAGTGAATAAAAATCCAAGAGGAGGCAATTTATTTTTATTTTATTTTAGTCTTTGGTAACTGGGTAAGACCCACTAGGCACAAGTACCTTTTTCAGGGGTGACCTGGGAGCACTGGGCAGTTAAGTGACTTGCTCAGAGTCACACAGTCTTAAGTGGAGGTTGTAAGAATCAAACCCAGGTCTGGTCTGCTGGATGTAACAAGCTTGTCACAGCTCATTATTCTAACCTCTAGACTATACTGCCAGCCCTTAAGTTAGTGTTGTAAAGGGAAGCATTTTGGATATATAGTTTAAATGATACAAAGTACCATGGCTTGAATACTTTATTTGAATTGCTTCCTTTTCTAAATTAAGTAAAATATGGAAAAGTACTTTTGAAGGGATACCACACTGTATATATTGTATATACTGTATATTATGTACTGGGAATGTATGAAATTATTATAGTGTCCTGATGTAGTGAGAGATATGTATACATATATCTTTTAGTGTTTTTAATTTTTTTTAGCACATACAGTATGTTACTAGATTTTTAGGTATACTTAACTGGTATTTATTTTATGCATATTATTATGCTTTATTAGTGGATTCACAATGGTATTATTTTAAGAATGGGTATATGACATCTGATATACAGCTTCTGGTGAGCCACTATTTAAAATATCTTCCTATTGTTCAGTATACTTTTGCAAAGGATTATGATGTACAAAACACATTTTGGAACTTAAGTTTGGGCATCAATCTGGTTTAAAATGTACTTTGTAAATAAAGGATGTTTTGCCTTACACATGGAGTAAAAGTGGCATCTTTCTGCTAATATATGAAGGTGGTGAGTGCCCAATTTGTCAGTTTCAGTATTTTTTTTATCTGAGCACCACATCCCTGTGTACACATTTTAGTGGTTTTCAGTATCAAATTGTGCCACGATTACCTTGCATTGCTATAAGCTCATGCTCCAAGACTGAAACTGATATAGTTAATGGGTATATCCTTCCAAAATTCTGAATCTCTCTGCTGAAAACCCCATGCTGTTGCTTAAAAATATAATTGATCACATACAGTTTGACTGCTCTGAAAGCACATTAATAATGGTAGGAATTTCAATTCCAGAACTGGATCAAACTGGAGTTGAATACAGTACATCTGATTGGAACATAGATGACTCTTGTGGGATACCCTGAGACAAGCAATGGATACTAAAGCAAACAAAAGAGGATTAACTCTTCTTGATATTGAAAATAAAGGCTTCCTAAGAGTACTGAATGGATGGATAAAAGGGACGGAATTGGGACTATAGCTTTTCCTTCATTAACTGCAGGTAGCACTTTGCATCTGTGTTTGAAAATATCTTTTCAATTAATTGTGTAACACAATTATGTGTGTTGGATGAATGGAACAGTGATCACTTCCTGCTCTCTCACACTATGTGCCCCACATTTTCACTATATAAGAACTAAGCAAATTATGAAAATAAATTAGATGCAAATCAGAATATGATTATTAAAAGCACAAGAGAATTAAATTGGTCCCCTATACTGTTGAAAAGATCATCAATTGCTAAATATGTTTTGAGGGTCAGATGACAGTGGGTTGCATATAATTTATTTATTTATTTATTTGTTTGAAAATTGGAAACCAGAAAGGCACACTGAGCCAAGGCTCATTTCCAGGTGTGACCGGGAATAGGATTACAGGTGCAAACAGCATAACAGTGCAGAACTTTACATGAATCAGATAAAGTGAAGACAATAAGCATCACATACATAACTGGAACAAATGGTAAACAGGATGAAGTGCAAACTATGTTAAATAAGAACTAGTGCAAGTTGCAGTTTGGATTGTCATCAAGCAAATAAAAGTCTGTCATAACAGGTGCTGGTGGGTAGGTTGATGAGTTTCAGTTGATACTTCAGAGACCTATATGAGGTGTAATGATAAATGGAATGATGGAGCTGGCTCCAGAGAAGTGGCAAACAATAGGAGAAGGCAGCTTGCCCAGCAGAGGAACGGGTGAGGAACAGAAAAGTTTACTGATTTCTTGAATGAAGGGAGCATGGAGCTGGAAGGATTGAGAGAGGACTGAGGTTAGATGGGATGGCAGGGACTCAAACAAGCACTTGGTCCTCTTAGTTATCAGATTGGAATTCCAATGTGAGCAAGCCAAACCAAGCAATCAGCAAGAATGGAACCCATGGTTTGGTCCTTACTCCAACTCTGAAATGCCTGCAGTGGCTACCCTTAAATAGCGTGCCTTGCCTAAACTGGCTCCTTTATAGTAAAGTGCTTCCACCAGGAAATTTCACAGGTGATAAAAGGAGCATGTTAAAGGAGAACCACAAACCCCAAACTCTCTTTTTCCTATTATTTGTTTTCCACCTGAAGCCCTGGCAGGTGGCTGTGGCCCTCCTTGCAGAGAGTCACTGTCTGGTCCCACACTCTTCTTTTGATCCCAGAATTTCCCCATCACGTGGCCAGGGAGAAGGTGCCAGCTCCTCCCAAGACCCAATCCAGAAACTGGGGGCAGCCCTCGGGACATGGCAGGCCATCATGGAGCCTGCCAGATTCTTTTCCAGCATTTGTCTCCTGCCACTTCCCCTACCAACACAAGGATGTTGGTACCTGCCTCTGACCTGTACTGCCCCCTGGCCCATTGCCAGAGGGCAGTCAGCAACGAGATAATAACCCCCCACCAAGAGAGAGAGCAGTCCTCCAGATGCTCGATCCTCTCTTCACCCTTTAACCCCTGGTGACCCAGGCTCATTCGCTGGGTCACCGGCATGTGAGGTAGCAACTGGTGGCTCAACCTCCAGCACCACCAAACCAGCCCAAACTCCCAAAACTCTTAGCACATTCCAAACTAGCACACTGTAACCTTCTGTATTACTCACACAATTCAATTCACATTTCTGCTGTGAGGGTGCTACTGGTCACACAACATGACTTCACTAGGTGTGCCCCAGAGAACCTGATACACATGACCATAACTAGAACCCTCCTGCCTTGACCTGTATGGTCATAAAGTGTGAATCCACTATCCTTTCTAGAATTGCACTACCTTGGATACAAATTCACTGCATAACATCCATTGTATTTGATTCAACTTTTATTGCCTATCCTTAAAGTTATATATCCATGGGATCTGGCACACCAGCCCTGATCACGGACAGTTTTCTGTTCTGTTTGAAAGACCTTGCATTGCTGTTACGCATTCATTTTTCTGTTCCTTGAAACCAGAATAAACTCCACCATGTGGGATAACTGTGGCAGTGCACTGGCTGGTATGTCAGGGAGAAGCCAAGTGACAGAGCTTTGGGGATTGGTGGAAAGGGCCGTGACGGAGGGAAGGATAAAAAACAAGGAAAGAAAATCAAGTTTAGAAAAGAACAAGATTGTAGCTTGTAATTTCTGAGCAAAGTTCTGCACAACTGTGCTTCTCTGGCTCCACAGCGCACCTGTTTGTTACATCTGTTTTAATGAAAATATATTTGGCTTAATCAATATGTTCCTTGACATCATAAGTGTATATGTCCCTGTTTTGTGTTGTTGTAGCATTACAAATAACTTGTAGTTAGAAAACGGATAAGAAAATCCTGTATTCTGTTTGATCACTACAACAGTCAGGAGCATTCTGCATTCTGATTGATCACAACAACCAGGAGCCTGCCACAAGCTGCTGACAGGCTCCTCCGACTTCTGCTCCTGCACGGAGCTCACTACAACAGCCAGGAGCCTGCCACAAGCTACCGACAGGTTCCTCTGACTTCTGCTCCCACACGGAACTCACTACAACAGCAAGGAGCTGTCACAAGCTGCTGACATGTACTGAGAAGCTCACAGCTCCTACACAGCTGCACTAGTGTTAAAGTTCAACTGTTCTGTGATCTGCATATTTTTTACACTGTACCTGACTCCTTAAATTGAGTTAAACTCAGCAGACTGTTATAGATTGTTTTGTTACACTACCTGACTGACTTCTTAACTTTTAAGCTGTCGATAGAATCAGAACATGTAGAAATTTTTGACTAATATATCAGTCCGCAGCACAGCAAGGGTTAGCTTTGTACATATACAGCAATTGTTTGGTTACCTAAATCTACAGTTTTTGTGTAATTGCCTGCTCTGACTAGGCTAGGGAGATGGCAGCCTCAGTTGCTTGTATCATTCAGTGTAAAGATGTACAATTGTTTATTTGTTAATTTCTAGGCCTCTTAATTCAATTCTTTCATGTACCCTTTCCTTACCCACCGGAATTCACGTAGGCGCAGTTCTCACTCCCTCCCTCCCTCCCTTCTTGTCTGTCCCCATTTGATATTTCCTGCTCTAGTGGCCTTCTTTTGTTCCTTGGGCTACTCCTCTTGAACTTAGCCAACCTCTCATCTCTTTCAGGCTCCTCGACTTCTGCTCCCACATGGAGCTCACTGCAGAAACAAGGGACCTGCCACAAGCTACCGACAGGTACTGAGAAGCTCATGGCTCCTACACTGCTGCACTAGTGTAGCTCATCGATGCACAAGCATGTCGACTGCCTGGCCCACCCTCCACCCACCCACCCTGATCTGTCCCTTAATTTCTTTTGTCAGCATAGATCACGTGACCTATTATGTGACCACCCTTCCTACTATTTTCTATATTTTCTAAGTGCCCACTTTGTAACCTGCAGCTTATACTTAGTGACCTCTAGGTATCACTGCTGTGCCTCTCTGTCATCTGTTCTCCCGCTGTATCTCAACTCCTCCTTCCACTTTACAGGTCACTACCTACTCTCATTTACTTAATCTAACCCAACTCCCTCTCTCCCACCAGTCCTACCTGGGCTTTGAACCCGACCCTCTCCTCCAAAGGCAAACTGTTACAGGTAAAAAAAAAGAGACAGCAAGAGAGACACCAACAATCTTGATCATGACACTGGGGATTAGGCACCCCAGTGTCACAGTTCATGGAAAAGACATCAATGGACCATTTTTACAGGTAAAAAGGAAGAAAAAAGACAGATGATCCTGATTGTGACACTGGGGAATTGGCACCCCAGTGTCAGAGCTAAACTGTTGATTCCCCAATAGTGACACAGGTGGATTGGGCACCCCAGTGACACAGTTATGTTTGTGGGAGGAGTGAGTGGTGGTGGGTGCTAAGAGGGAGGGTTGGGTGGGATTTTATAATATTAAAAGAAATAATATATAGGCAATGCGTGGCAGAACACGGGCCATTCTACTGTGACCAAGATGGCATGAAGATGCTACTGTGCATGCATGGCTGCTAGCTCATGCTCAGTGGAGTGTGGCAGCCATTTGAAAACAACAGAGTTCTGTGTTCCACTATGACTGCCGGCACTGTAAATAGTGTAGTGCTGCGGTCAGTAAGGACAATATTGGTGGATTGCTTCACTGGCATGAGGGGACAGTGATGCAATCCAACCGTTGTTCATTCGGAAAGAATGCAGAGTCATTTTCCAGTGATCATGAAAGGGCTGCAGGGCTCTGCCCACTGCAGCCCTAAAAATAAAGGGCTTTACTACTATTGTATTACATTAAAGAACACTGTACAAGCTATACCCTGGCAAAGTGTTCATCACAAAATATTGATACGTTACTGTGGCAGTACAATAAATAAAAAATATCCACAAAAGGCAAGTGAGTCTTTCTGGTGAGTTTGTTCATTTGAATTGCATGTGAGCCTGTCACAGGTTAGATAACCTGGGCAGCTTCTGGAGAACACTCTCAAAAGAACACTCCAGATACCAATTTAAATTAAATGGAATCTGTTTAACTTTCATTAACAGTAATAAGAAACAAGAGCTTGTAATCAGCAACAGAAACTTCCTGCAGTACAGTCTCATGCTGTTTCCACTTGCATCTCACTGAAGCAGACACTTCCTTCTGTTTGCTCATCCTTCTCCCTTTACTGGGCTGAGGTGTTGCTTGTTACCTCCTCCTCCTCGCAAAATTGCCAACAGGTTGAACATCTAGTGCAGTGATGCCTTAAGGTGCCAACTTTAAAACAAAAGGGTTTGGTACACATCCCACCATAGCCCCTGTGAAAGCCTGCATTGTCTGTGTTGCAGGGTTATGAAGCATTTATGGGTGAAAGGAGTATGACAGACATACAGTATACCCTGTCACATACCCTCCCCTCAGAAATTTGTCCATAGGACCTTTCATTGTATGGGCAATTAGAGACCCAGAGTTCTGCGAAAACCCCACATCACCATGCTGGGTACCTGCCCAGTGGTGCACATCAAATGAGAAAGGCTGAAGTGCCAAATATCATCTGGTGACCCAGGTATTGGTATCCTGCATATCATATAACCACTAAAGGGGGTGTGGTCAGTGATGAGGGTGAACTTTCATCCCAACAGGTAGTAAGGCAGGTTGACCACTGCCCACTTTATTGCCAGACACTCTTTTCCAGCATGGCATAGCACTGCTCCCAGGAAAAACATTTTGAGAGAGATTGAGGACTTGGTGAATCCCATCCTCAGAATCTTGTGATAACAGTGCCACCAGTCCACCTCAGAGACATCTGTATACACAATGAAGGGCCAGTTGAAATCTGAACTCTATATGACTGGCCCCTCACATAGCACATTTTAATGGCCTGAAATGCCATGTGACATGCAGATCGTATCTTATTCAGGGTTGGTTTCTTGTTCAGGTCCAGTCAGTGGGGTAGCAAGGGTGGAGAATTCTAGAATGAACCGGTAGTAATACCCTGCAACTCCATGAAAGAACCTAACATGCTTCTTAGTAGTTGGGATGGGGCAGCCAGTTAGGGGCCTTTTCTTTGTCAATAACTCGTATATGTGGCCATGCCTAATCATGTACTCCAAGTATTTCATTTCTAGCTGCCTAGAGCACATTTCATGGCATTGGCCATGAGACCTGCTTCCAAGAGTGATTGAAGTACTGCAGCCACATCCTGCAGGTGACTGTCGATTAGTGCTAAATATGATAACATCAACCAGGTACACTACTGCATACAGCCCATGGGGACAGAGGATGTAGTCCATTTTGTCTGGAATGTGGCCTGGTCTATATGCAAATCAAAGGAAGCATGGTAAATTAATATAAGCCAAATGGAGGGGCAAAGGTTGTTTTTCTCATGGGACTTTGGTGTTAGTGGGATTTGTCAATACCCCTCAGTCTGGTCCAGGGTGCTAATGTAACAAGGCTTCCCCAGTCAGTCCAAAAGTTTGTCAACCCTTGGCATAGGCTATGCTTTGAGCATGGATGCAGCATTAACTTTCTGGAAGTCTATGCAAAACTGGGTGGTCCCTTCTGGTTTTGTCTGGTTTTGAGACTAGTGGAATAGAGCTCGCGATTCACTGTGGGATTCCTCAGTGACTCCCAACTCCAACATATACTGTATTTCCTCTGTATTGTCTCCCAGATTCTTTTCAGTAGTCTGTATGGCTGTTGGCAGATCTGGACACCTGGGTCCATATTTGTGGTGTTGGATCACATGGATTCATCCTGTTTTCAGGAGAATACATCCCCAGATTTCTCTAGCATCATCTGGGCTTCTTGCTTTTGGGTCTGGTTGAGCTGATCATCCACTTGGACAGCACTCGGTTCCTTTACATGTTTATGTCCTAAGCCCAGGGTTCCAGCATCAATGTCCTCATCAATCACTGAACTTGGAGCCGCTTTTAGTCTTCTGGGTCAATGAGCAACACCTCCCTTTTTTCCAGGGTCCTAACAAATTGAAAGAGTAGATTTTCTTTTCTTTAACATGGTAAATTTGTTTTTCTTTTTTTCTATCTGGTTGTAAGACTTCATAATCAACTGCCCCATATTTCTAAGGAGCTCATATGGTCCCTGCCATTTATCTAGAGTTTACTCTCATTACTAGGCAACAGGAATACTCTGTCACTGGACTTGACCTCCCATAGCCTGGCCCTTGGTTGTGTGCCCTGCCTGGTTTGCTGTGCTTTATTACATTTTCTTTGGCAAATCTTACAACCGTGTCCAGTCTCACACTTGTAATATATATTGGAGCATGTTAGGTGAACTATGTACTTGTTCTTCCCACATCTCTTTTATGAGATCCAACATCCCTCAAGGTTTTGGTCCATACAGCTATTCAAAGGGTGAAAACCCAGTGGACAACTGTGACACTTTCTGAATGGCAGACATTAAACAGGGTAACAATTCATATCAGATTTTTACTTCAGTTAACATGAATATAGACAGCACACCTTTTACTGATTTATTAAAGCATCCCACTAAGCCTCGATCTGTGGGTGATACACTGATGTCCATATGGACTTATGCTTCAGTAAAGCACATACATCCCTCATAAGTTCTGACATAAAGTTCTTACCTAGATCAGTTAGGATCTCCTTCGGCATCCAACTTGGGAAAGCTCTTTTATCAATTATTTTGCCACTGGCTGGGCAGTAGTGGAGCGAGGGGAACAGCTGTAGTAACGGGTGACGTATCCAATGTAACCAATATATAATGCTACACAGAGGTACTTTTTATCAAGGGCCCCACCATGTCAACTCAAATTTTTCAAATAGGATGTCTATTATGGGCATAGGGGTCAAAGGGGCCCTTTTATACTTCTGGAGACCACAGACTGACAGTAAGGGCAGAAAGCACGAATGTCTGCTTCTTCCTTTCATATACCTGGCCAGAAGAACTAGGTAAAAATGCATGTCTCTGTTTTTTTCTGCCCAAATGACCCACAATAGATATTGTATGGGATATCCTCAGTACCTCTCTTCTTGCAGAACTGGGAACCACTAAATAGTAATGTAAAGTTTCAATTTGTTTCTTGGGTTTAACCAGTACAAAATATAATCTTTCAGTTCACACCGGAAAACATCATATTTTTGTTCATTACTACTTTACCATTTACCGCAGCTAAGTTCTGGTAGGCATTCCTGAGAACCTCATCAGCCCTTTATTCAGAAATTATGTTGGCTGGATTTTGAGAAAGGTCAGGTCTGAGCGTCTGGAAGGCTCTCATGACATTCTGTAAATCTGGATGCAGTGTACTCATTTGAATAACCTTGGACCTTCTTTGAACCTTGGTCATTGTGGACCCCAACCACTACAGTGTCAGATAGAGGCCCTTCCTTTTTCTTCCTCCATGTCTGATCCTTGGTTTCTTAGGCTTCCCTCTGGGCAAATAGTTCAGAGTCAGTAAAGGAAATACATGTTTAAGTCCCCTGTCTATTGGCCTCCTGTGTGCATGAACTTTCAGTATTGCTCTGCAGAAGGGTCTGCAACCTTTCCCAATCTTGGCTCAAGACTACTGAATAGGGTAAAGCTTTAGAAATTCCCACCATTATTACCACAGCCCAGTTGCTTACTTTTAACCATACTAGGGCCATATAGGTATTTATAGGTTTCCCCATGAATGCAGGCAATATTTTGGGATCTCCCATTGGCCCAGGTTGGGTCCTAACAAAGATTCTTTAATCAATGTCCACCCACAGCCTGAATCCACCAGAGCTGTAACTGTTTTGTTATCCACTTCCACAGGTATAATGTATGGCTTTTGGACATGTCTGAGTGTGTGTGTGTGTGTGTGTGTGTGTGTGTGTGTGTGTGTGTGTGTTTGTGTGCTGCTGCATGTGCTTATGTGTGTATGTGTATGATGTGTGTTAGCTGCCATTCCACAAAATCACAGTCAATGCAGTGAAAACTTACTGATATGCCCCATATTACCATAATGAAACCATACAACGTTACTATCAGGTCTATGAGCTGTGCCCCCCCCCACCACCATTTGAGTCACCAGAGAGCATTGGAGCCAGGTTTGTAAAATTTTTGGTGGGGCCCAGGGTTCAAAGCCCCACCCCTTGTCAGAGGTGAACCACTGGGTTGTAGGGGTCAAAGCCCGCCCCATGGGCTGGGGTCAGAGGTCAACCCACCACCACCAGGGGTCTATGGAAGCAGAGTACCTTGTATCATAATGTAGGTGTATCGGTGTTAAGTCGACATATTTAAAATAATAATAATAATCAGCTCAATCTGCCATTTTTTCAGATAGTTTTCAAACATCCCCATGTTTTGCAATTCCCAGACTGGTAACTGAAAGTCCATTCTTATTTAGTTACTGCAGCATGGGTAACATTTACAAATTACACCATCATCATTCCCTAGCAAAACTGTGAAAATTGAGGAGGATGGAGGCCAGAACTAGAGGGCACAGCCTCAGATTGCAAGGAAATAGGTTCAGGGGCAATGGAAAGCATGGTGGAGCCCTAGAACAGACTGCCAGATGGAGTAGTGGGGCTGAAATGGTGGAGAAATTTAAGAGGGCATGGGACAGACATATGGGACTGAGTATTGGAAGGAGGTTTGGGGCAGGTGGGGAGAGGGGTATGTGAAAGGGAGGTTGGGCATACTAGATGGGCCAGAAGGTTATTTTCTGCCATCAAATATCTATGATTCTATGAACAGACTGGCATTTGTTAAAATAAGTTTTAATGTGCCAGCCCTCCTCAAGCATGGGCTAAGCAGCCCAGAGTATACTAGAGGCATGTGCCTATGGAGCAGGAAGCCCCTCCCCAAGCGCATGGATTTGTTTCCTAGCCGATTGCCTATCCAAAGAGTTTCTTGTTCACTATGTGCTGAATAATGCAATTCAGTACTATGGAAACCCTCCTGAATATTGAGGCTACACCTCCTCCTCTATGTTTTTCTCGGTCTTTTCTACTGTATATAAGGCATAACCTCAAAGATCCTCATCCCACTCACCATTAGAGTCCCACAAAGTCTCAGAAACAGCTATTATACTTGGTTTCTGAGTTGTACCAGTATCTTGAATTCACTGAATTTATTAACTAATCTTTTGCATTTAGTTATAACACAGAGGATTTGGTTTTCCTCCTCAAATTACTCATTCTTTTCTTAACTGCGGGTGATGCATAGAAACATAGACTTTGATGGCAGATAAGGACTGCTTGACCCATCTAGTCTGCCCATTTCCTACCTACAGGATAGGACGAGATCCTAGTTAACCAACAGCCTATTTCTTCCTACCCCCACAAGAATTGCCTTATGTCTGTCCCATGCATTCTTGAATTCTCCCACAGTTTTAGACCCCACAACCTCCTCAGGAAGGCTGTTCCATGCATCCACTACCCTCTCTGTGAAATAATACTTCCTCACATTGCCCTAGACCACCCCATCTTTAAATTTTATCCCTTGTTCTTGCCGTCTCTTTTCTGAAAGATGCCCTCTTAGACTTTGTTGATTCCACTGAGGTACTTAAAGTTTCTATCATGCCCTCTCCCTTCTTTCCTCAAGGGTATACTTATTAAGCTCCTTTAGTCTCTCCTCATACGGCTTCTCTTGCAGACCCTGCACCATTTAGTTGCCCTCCTCTGGATGCCTCTATCCTGTCTATGTCCTTGCGGAGATGGGGTCTCCAGAACTGGACACAGTACTCCAGATGGGGTCTCACCAACTGTCTGTACAGAGGGATAACAACTTCCTGTTTTCTGCTGCTGATGCCTCTCTCTATGCATCCCAGTATACCCCACCCTCCCTACTGCCTTCTCACATTGCTTAAGGTTATCTGATATGATTACCCCAGGTCCCTTTCCTTTTGTTGGTAGCATTACCTCCCCATTGTGTATTCTGCATCAGCACCAAATTTCATCACCATAGCATAGCTTCCCATGGTGTTTAATACTGCTAGTGTAATAACTTCCACCCATGTAGGATTACAGAAATATGTACAGTTTGTGAGCAAATCTTACAGACCAGTGATTATTCTCTGCATTTGGGTCCCATGCCCTTGGTAGACAGATTAAGGCATACATATAGCATTATGTTAAAGGACAAAGATTTGAGTGTTTTAAAATAAGAAAAACCGAAGGACAAAAGTACGTTATAACTTGCTGTCTTTTTAAAACCAACACCTGACCTGTCCTAGCCTTGATGATACTGAATCCCAAAATATGGAAAAATTCAGCTTCACAACTTCACGTCATACTGTATGAGGCTCTAATGGGTGTATAACAGGGCCAGAATGTATATGGAAAGTGAAACAGAAGCTGGATCTCTTCTGTAAGAAAAGAGGCACTGAGGGGATATTAATCTACTTGAGGGACATACAACATCACACAGCAGCTTCTGTCAAGTTGCCATCTTTATTCTAAACTGCCAACCTGGCACACTAGGCATGACAGGAACCAACATGGCCTGTACATATAAAGGTAAAGGATTAAAGACAACACTGCCTCCAATAACTTCCTGACTGAGTAACCAGATATACTACATTAGCACATGCAACTATCCCAGCATTTGACCAGAAAGTGTTTTGCAGCATAAAACACATTGTATTTGTCATGTATCCAGTCCACCCACCAGCAAGCTTTTAGAAACCTAAATGGACCCATGGTGGGTCCTGGCAGCTACCCATAGTTTCTGAGCCATACAATATGATATATAGACATAACATAGCCCACAAATCCCAATTCAGGCACCACTCACTCAACTGAACAAGCAAGCCCTGTAATTCACTTCTCTCTCTAAATGAAAAAGCATTGTTTTGCCGTATCACCACCGGGAGACCCCGGGCCCTGCAGTCACTCCACTGACTGCGCACCTCCTGCTCAGGCTGTCACCACTCGGTGGTCACTGGCTCCCACACTGTGGCTCTTGATGCTGGCTGCACTGGCAGCTGAGCCTGAGCCAGCACCTGCTCACTCGCCAGTCACCTCAGGAGGGATCTCATCATCTCTCCCTCTAGGACCGGACTCGGTCATCACCGCTACCCTGACCACCACACACTGTCCCAGCCTGCCAACCAGACACCTCACACCACCACCACATGTCCACCGCACCTCTCATCTGCTGCAGCCTGCTGCTCTTTCTCTTCCTGGACCCAGACTTCTTCTGACCATCACCGACCGGATGCTCGACGCTTTTGTGACCGACTCCGACTACAAACTGACCAAATGAAGGCCGCTAGCCGTTGATTTGCTGACCCGCCATTGTCCTCACTTCGTGGTGTCTCTCTCTCTCTCTTCTCTCCCGGCTCACCTTGCCACACGCTGCCTCACACAACACCAAATCGCAGCACGACGCGCCTAATAAACCCTCCCTGGCCAATCACAGATACGGCAATGCTGGCAAATTGAACCAAGCCACCTGCCAATCAACCAGTCACCACGATGATTGAATTGTTAAAGAACACAAATTTTAAATAATGCCAGACCAGTAGCACTGTGCCCGCCACCAGCAAATTAAGCGGGGGTGGCAAATCATGCTGGCAGCGGTGCGGGTAACAGGGCATGCACGGCGCTCACGCAAAGCTACAATTGGGGAGAAAAAAGTCAAAGTAGGCAGCAGCATTGAAAAATATTGCTGGGGCTCAGCCCAGCTCAATAAATATTGATGGGGCCAATACCCCATGGGCCCATACAACCAGCGCCTATGCCAGAGTGGGGTCATGGGACTGGAGGAATTACACCAGGCCAAGAGTTTATACCTTTTTGAAGCAGAGAGATAAGCAATATTTAGCCACTGACTATTTACCCATATCAGCACATTAATTAACTCTTATCACCCCAAAGTCCATTCTCTCTTCTTCTGTGGGGATCTTCTCTCAGGTCATCACTCAAGGTTCATCATGGGTCCTGCTCTTCTTAGTGACCTCTTAGTGACTTCTGATCTTTCAGCTTCCAGGTAATGTTCCATAATTTTCACTTCTGCAGCATCTGTTCATATTGGCTTGCCCAATCATGGATTTGATCGAGTAAAATATTCTGGTACTGCTCCAGTACAATCAAATCTATAATCTCTTCTTTAGTAGTGTACTTCTGGTTTTATCCACTGAGTAGCCAAGTCCTGTAATTTTTGTGCCAGTACTCTAGGTCATGTTCCAACATTGCAAGCCAGGTGCAAAAGTTCCATTGGTAGATCTCTTCAGTTATTCCCACCCAGTCTAAGATAGAAGACTTTACCTGAGCATAGTCTCAGTTAGGCTTCTATATGCAGCCTGAGCATCTCCAATCAGGTACAGTGCAGTGCAAGTAGCCCAACTTTCTTGTGGCCAAACATTGGTATTGAAACTCTCTCAAAGTCATAGGTAGGCCTGAGGGTCATCCTCTGGACCCATTTTGTTAGCATTGGGTGGAGTCCCACAGTGACTATATTCCCTGTGACCTGGAGCTGGGGCAAATTTCTTTCTGTGTTTGCAGCACCTGCTTCATAAACTTGTGTTGCTGCTGGTCTCTCTGAACCTGCAACTGTGTGCTTTGGACCATCAATCTCTTTGCCTCTGGACCTATTGTGCTTGCTGCCTGTCTCTCTGAGCCTACTATTGCACCTGCTGAGCCATCCAGTCACTTTAGATCTGGGCTTGTTGTGTTGGTATCTGGACCTGTTGTGCTTGCTGTGCTATCAATCATTTGTGTAGTTTATCTGAGTCCATCTTACTCCCTATTTATACAAGGGAGTTTGTCCCCATTGCTAAAACCAACCACATGTGACAGGGTAGTGAACCAGGCAGCTTCTGGGAACACTCTCAAAAGGAGCACGCCAGACTCCAGTTTAAATTAAGTGAAATCTGGTTTACTTTTAGTAACAGTAAAAAAAATAGCTTGTACTGAGTTTAGCAGAAACTTTTTGCAGTTCAGTCTCTTGCTGTTCCACTTGCATCTCACTGAAACAGAAACATCCTTCTACTTGTTCACCCTTCTCCATTGATTGGGATCAGGTGTTGCTTGTTAACAATCTCTCCTCCCAAGAAATAACCAGCAAGTTGAACATCGAGTGCAGTAAGGCCTTAAAGGCCAACTTTAAAATAAAATGGGTTTGGTACAAATCCCCACAACCCTATCAAAACCCACATTGTTTGTGTTGTAGAGTTGTGAAGTGGTTTACAAGTGAAAGGAGTGTGACAGACATAAAGTCCATTATACTGCCATTCTAGAATGGACTCCACCTCACTTTCTTCTTTTTATCTTTTGTAGGACTTGATGAGATTCACTCATTCCCCCTTTTCTGAAGAATTTAAACTACAAAAGAGGCACATAGATACTAATTGAAACCTTTTACTGTATAATTTTATTTTTGAAAAACTGTGTTAATGCAACAGTTAGGATTCAGGTTAGACCAACAAAAGTAGGAAATGTGGTGGGGTTTTCAAACCTAACACCTACCCAAGTGAATGATTGGTAGTCTTCCTTAGCGTTGTCAACCCCTAACACTCACCCCATTGCAATAACAGAAAAAGCTGAGATGTGATGGAGACAGGTGTGCATGTTTCATGAGTGTATAGAATGGGGTGAGCATTTGCTTCAGGGTTATGTGCGAACAAATCATAAATTGCAAAAATATTTTATAATAATCATATTATTAATTTTATTTTTAATATTTAGCTATAATATTTGTTTATGGTATATCTGAGAGGTGCAGTACTAAGACAACTGGTTTAAAAAATCCAGTGGAGTTTTATTTCCCAGAAGACAAAAGAGGGGTTCAAACTGGCTAAACTGGTTTGAATGAACTTGAAAAAATTTTCAAACTCACTTTAAAAGAGCCATCCTTAAAGAGACCTCCAAGATTACACTTGAAAATGACCATAAACAAATATTATAGCTGGTGCCTGGTGATGCCAGTGTAGACATAACAACTGACATACTAGTGATGTCTACACTGGCATCACCAGGCACCATATCTAGTGCTGAAGGAAGAAAAAAAACTTCATTGTTTTACTATTGAACAGAGACTTTGTTTACTACAAGACAAAATCACAATACTGCTGGAATACAAACAGGATCTGATAGGTGATGTTTTGAAGTTCCAAGGACTAAAATTCAGGAATGCAACCGTGAGATAAATAAGTTATTACAAATATGTCTTGTACCAAATGTTTTCGAGATAATATGCTCTTGTTTGTATTTTCTGAAAGCGCAACTCATGAAACATAAAAACATGACTTTTGAATGTTTGAGTGACTGCAGGACTGAGTCATGCCACTTTAAAATTTCAGACTGTGTTGGATAAATAACCTGTCACTGGAAATTTGTGAGCTACCAGCCAGAAACTTCTGAATGAAGAAAATACTTTCTCAAATGGAATTTTGTGCTTTTCAATGATTTTCTGAAGATGGCTCTAAATGACAAATATCTCATTTTGAAGCTCACAACATGAGAAGTAAGCTAATTATTTTATTTTAAAGACATTTGCTTGGAAATAATGATTATAACCATCATTAACATATCTCATTAACTACAGTATTTGCCTTAGAGGCATGAAAAACACATGCAAATGTTGTAAATAATGAGCTGAGTTCAAAAATGTTTGTTTCAAGATTATGTGTGTTTGCATTCAAATACTAGAAGGAAAATTGATGTTGGTCTTAAAAGTGAATGTGTACATGGAGAGGTGTGTCCATAGAAGAAGAGACTAGCCATGCATGTAATTTGCATGATCAATCAAAGTTGATAGACCTTGCAGGATATGATGTCATGATGATGCTCTAGTAAAATGGTATAAAAGAATCACATTTTGTGGAATGTGGAACCTTCTAATCTCAATGCTGAGTGGACCTATGTTGGCTAGGTCTGTGTTTTATGGCTGAAAATAAAATTCCTGCCAAATCCTTGGACAGTCTTTTGTGTTTGAGCTAGCAGAAACCAAATCTCCCTTTCTGCATTTGCAACAAAGAGACTGCTCTGCCTTCATGCATCTACACCAGAAGAAACATCCAGTAATCGTGGTGAAGAGTTGAGCCTGAGGCCAGCAGGAACAAAAAAAGCATTTTGACAGCAAGAGGAAAAAGGTCTCCTCACCAGTATTCTGAAATTAGGAGAAAACCCCAAATTCTGGAATGAACCAGATGTCTCAGTATTGCTTTGATATTTTATAATATTTTAGTTTAACTAGCCCTGGGTTGCATGAGGAAATAATCTCTTAAATATTAGAACATGGGTATATAAAAGTTTAATTAAGGTATTAATGCAAAGAAGCTATTTAAACATTTTGCATGCAAAGAACTGCTTGAACAAGTTTTATATGCAAATAAATAATCTAAGATATGTATGCAAAGAAACTTTTCCAAGTCTCTATGCATGAACAAGATGTTATTTATAAAAGTAACTAAGACTGCATATTGTGCCTGATTGCTTTTATTTACTTTGTTTCTTGTTTTTCTAAGTTGTTGCTTTGTGTTTATTTTGCTTTGTGCAATATTTGTTTACTTGATATTTATGCCATATATTCATATTTGAATATGTTATATAGGGATAATAAAATCTATTTATAGATACAATTTCAAGGGTGTCACAGAAAGTTCATTACAACTATCAGAACCTTTTTATATGCAATAGGTGGTGAAGTAAGACCTGAGCCAATCTTATATTGTTTTATATGGTTTATGAGGTAGGCTTGAGACTTAGCTGAGTGCCCCTAGTACATAATTGATATTCTAGACTATTGTGCTGACAGGTAGGGCAGGGGTGTTAGGGTTTGAAACCCTAACATCATATTCCTACTTTTGTTGATTTAATTTGGACCCCAACTGTTGCAGTAATACAGTTTTTGCAAATAATTTCTTTACTTTTGAGATTGTATAATCATATCCTTATTTGCCCATGGAGGCAGGGCCCAGAGGGCCCTGCACTCCCATACCTCAATAGATGCATGCATGTATATTGTTATGGAAACACAGGCCCCTATGGGCTCTGCACTTCCAGTTATAGGACAACGGCAAAAAATTGTCAGCATAGCATTCTTATTACCCTATCTCATGTACCTGGTGCTGGAAATGTTGAAATCCACACCAAAACATTATTCTGAATCACCGCAAAGTCATTTCATGCCACAGGTGCAAAAATACAATTTGGCCAAGATTGTAAAAATAACAGCTGTCATGTTCATGAGTAGGTGTAAAAAATGACAATGTTGAAAATTTGGGGTCAAAATATTTTAAATTACTGAACTTATGAGCGAGCATAGGAAAATAGCAACAGATGTGCATAACTTTGCCATTGTTAAATATTTTGATCCCACATTTTAACATAACCTTCTATGACCCCACCTGATGAACAAGGGTGATGAAAATGTTTAAATCCTGCCAAAAGGTGATTTCTCCAAGCATCCATGAAATCCCTTTGGGCTGGATTTGCATAATCCACTACAATTGTTCATGAGAAGTGGGGTCCACAAAGCCTATGTTGAAAATGTAGGCTCAAAATATGCAAAAAGGCAAAGTTATGCCACAAAGTTGAAACCCCATTGAAATACATTGAACTGCATTTACCTTAATTTCTCATATAGCAGTCAACATTTCCAGCAGCAAGATGCGTCTTCAATCGAGACTGGATCTTCTCCCTGGGACCTGTTCATGTAAGCAAGGGTGTGTGGGGGTATGGGTGGTAGGTGCTCAGTGGGAGGTCGGGATGGGGTGGGATCGAGGACCATTTTCTTTTTACAGATAAAAAAGACATTGAGGGGTTGTTTCCTTTATTACAGGCAGGGTGGTGACCAGAGGGTGAGTGCCACTAGACACCAGGGAAAACAAAAGTAAACCTGGGTAGCATCAGAGGATGGGGTGCCACTAGACACTAGATAAATATCACGTAAAGTACAGGGATGGCAACTAGAGGGTGTGGGGTGCCACCAGACACTAGGGAAACATTACAGATTATGGGGATGGCAATTGGAGGGGTGGAGGTGTCACTAGACATCAGGAAATAATAAAACAATATGGCAACATCAATTAGTGGGTGAGGGTGCCCTAGATGCAGGTAAAGATGCAGTGAAATGAGAAAGGATTTCCCCTCATAAAACAGATCTTTTCATGACTTGTGATACGAAAAAGAATCTTTTTCGTATCCCAAATCATAAAAATATTTAAAATCTTAAAAGACAACATTTAAAGGGCATTTCTCCAACAGTTAAGTGCAGAATCCAGCTAACGGGGTCCTGGTTAGCCAGATGAATGTGTTGGCCTCTCTCTCTCTCTCTCCACGATATCTTTTTCCTGGGGTCTGAATTTTTTTAAACAGAAAATGAGATGGCTGTATATGAGAAAATATTTTTTCACTTGAAAGAAGATTTTTAATGCAAAAAGGGTCCTTTTCATATGACTCTATTCTTGTTTTGTTCTCTGCAACAAACTTGAAAGTACCTACTGAGCATGCTCAGAACTGAAATTTGAAAAATCTATAACTTTGGAATGGATTATATTTTTCACCAAACTAACAAAAGGCACATTTGTGGGCCAAGCCCTTTCTGCCCTGACAATGTTAGACCAAGAGCCCAGTTCCAGAAGGTGACTGTACCAGACGCAAAGTGCAGCACATCTGGGGACTGCATCTGGCACAGATGTGACAACCGCAAATTGTGCTTTCCAGAAAGTTTGCCAATTGTGATAAAGGATCTGAAATAACCACAAATTGTGACCCTGCACCAGAAGAAGTGGCACAAAGGGCAGCATCATCACAGGTCCATGACACAGCCACAGATTGGGTCACAGTGGCCCACAGGTGGCCCAAGGCAGACAAGTATGACATACGGCACAAACTGGGCAGCTGATGCATGACTGCTGCCCTGGGTGGGTGCCATTGTAGTGCTGTGCCCCAAGAGAGTTAGGTGGCTGTGTGTCAATGCAAGATGATACCCTGCCATAGTGAGCACCTGGCAACCCCCTGTCCCTGATATAGGCAGTGCCTGGCTGTTTTGTGGGTAGCAACCCCAGCCAGCATCATGCTTCTAGCACACCCACATCACCTGAAACCAACCCTGGTCCCAGTCCAGCCCCAGTGTCCTGCCAGTGCCAAAGCAGATGCCAATGCCAAAACCTGGTGGTCTACTGGCCCCCACCCTCCCACCTTGCCAAGCATCCAATCATCCTGCTCCCTTCCCCAACATGCCACTGTGGCTGGCACATCCCATAGCACATCACCATGGCCAGCTTCAGACTGCAATCACACACACACTGCATAAGCCTACTGTTCACTCATGCAGTCTGTGTATTCTCTTGGCTAGCCATGGTGGTATGAGGAGGAAGTACCAGTGCAGAAGGGGTCAGAACAGAGGGGAGGGTGGTTGACCACTGTCTGTTGGGGTGCAGAGGGTTTGGGGCCACTAGAGCACCAGGTTCAAATACCACGGTGAGTTTGCATGGCATTGGGTATAGGGGTGCAATTGGACCAGGCAGTTTTCACAGAGAGGCAGGCAAGATTGGGGATCTGTGGGAAAACACTTGGGATACTCTTTGTCCATTGAGGTTCCTGGGGGCACCACACTACCCAGGCATCTACACACAATATGGGCAGCATGCACATTCATAAGTTGTCATTCACAACACTGCAGTCGCACTTGCAGGGTGCCATAGACTGCCAATGGCCCCACTGCCTCCTCTGGTGCCCTTAGTGTACCCATGTTGACCCCATTCTACTACACCCCACAGGTGCAATCCATTAGACTACCTCCTAGGTGGTCTAACTAGTGACCAGTCCTGTATCCATGGTGGGGCTTTGAAAATCCACAAAAGGTAATGTGGCAGCCCCACCATGGTGCAAGATCACTTGTGACCTGGTGCACTAGGTTGTTGGAACCAGCCCTGGTGCAAGAGGGCTTTACGCAGCTGTGTCTGGAACAGATGTAGCATGCCTTATAAGATAGTGTTTGGTGCAAGTTGTGACACAAATCACAACTTGTGTCAAACATCTTTGATGTAACTTCTTTTCATCCTCTAAGTCCTTTGAAAATAGAGCCCCAAATGTCAAAACTGTTTGGTTGCTAAAGGTGGAAAAAACCAGCAAGAAAACTAGAAAAATTACTTTTCACACTATCCAGATCACAGAATCTGCACATATGATGAGAAAGAAAGTTGGCATGTCAAGAGATCTACCTCCACAGGACAACACATGCAAAATTTCATGCAATTCCATTGAACAGGGCAAAGCTATAAAGGTGCAAAATTTTAGGTTTAACATTAAACATCCTAATAAACCTAACTATAGTAGCACAGCTGCACCACTATAATAACTAACCATAAAGCACATAAGAGCATGTGAGAGAATATCAGACTGAGAGAGAGCCAGTTAGGTGGAGGACACACTGAGATGCTGAGGAGGAACCTCTGCAGTAGGAGTCAGCAAACACTATATTTTTCTCTTTAACAGGTATGCCACCATTGCCATTAAAGAGTTTAAACATTTGCTGGAAACAGAAGTGAGAGGAATGGCGAGTTTATTGTACTAATGGCAGCAGCGGTAATAAGCAAGTACAAAGAGGCATAAAGAACTTTAGTGTAGTTTAGTGTACTCTGGTGCATTGGTTCTGTTAGAGCTTGGTCACTTGAATTTATTTGCAATGTCCTTGCTTTTGCTTCTGTTTTCCAGCCCTCGGCTCCAGTCATTTTATGATTGTAATACCGTTACATCCTGCTGAATATAATTTTTATACCAGCTCACTGCACTCTTCGTGTTCTTGCTGGCTCCTGAAGCTATCTTACTTTTTGTGCTGTTAAAATTATTTGCTAGCATTGAAGCATATCAGCAATCCTGCAGTATAAAATAAATAATGCTGATTGTTCTCGAGAACCGTAGGCTGTAGAGGCCCCATGCTAGCATTAGAGACTACTTTTAATTGAAAAAGTAAGTAAAATTAATTCTAAAAGTATTCATAGCTCAGCACTGTTTAGCACACTCCTAGTGTTTGTGTTTATGTTTATGTTTGAACTTCTAAACATTTATATATCTAAATACATATAACCTGACATAATTGAGAGTATAAAATCACTGTTTTATTGCTTTATTGTTTTAAGGAGCATATGAACATCATTACATGGGATTGTAACATTAGGGCAGTGATATTATCACCCTATTAGCCTATGTTTTTGTGTCTTTTACCCCCTTCTTTTAGTAAAGTCTGAGTTTCCCTACCGGGCACAAAGAAGTCGAGGGGACAAGAAGGAACTATAGCATGGATGATATAAGGGAAAACAAGGACAGATCTTCAACCTAATTAATTCCAGTAACATTTACCTTTGGAGAAATGCTACTTGCCAGATAGATGGTGGTTATTTGGAAGAAGATCATTTGATCAGGTGGAGTCATAATTAGGAAGGCATCTTGACCTAACAACAATTAAGGACTGATACATCTCGATTACCTATTTCCTACTGCCGAGAATAAGGTAAAATCAATCCTGAGAGTTCTAAAGAGCCTCAAGTCCTTTAAGGGTTGGGAACTTTGCTGCTTTTCTGTTACCTTGAACTTCTGTGGGACATATAGCTGAAAGGTTTCCAGACAAACAGAAGAAATCCAGAAGAAAAATTGGAAATAAGGAGACAATATTTTGAAAATTTGTTTGTGAGTTGCTTCTTTGTTTTATTATTTGAGTATACTAATTGTTCATGTATCTAACAGTTTAAATAAATCCAATTCTGAGATCTAGATTGTATTTAGTTACCTATATACAAGGGAAGCCAATCCATCGGGCTGCCATTTGGGTAACTGTCTAATTGATTATTGGACAAATTGGATAATAATTTACAGGTTTAAATACTTGTTTGTTAAGCTGTATACCAGAGATTCAGTGGAACCTTACAAACTTAGGACAAGAGATAGTTGACTTAAAATAGTATTAGTTTGGTCAACTCTTGATATATTTGCAGGTACATATTGTTTATTTTGCTTTTCCCTTTATTGACTACTTAACCTCTATAATCTCTATTTAAAAATATTAAAACACGCCTGTGGAAACAAGAAGCAGGAAATCCCTGCTGAAGGAAAAACATGTTTGATATAGCCTGTGACAACGCAAAACCCTTAGAAACAACCTAAATGGTCACAAGAGTAATAAGGTAGTAAGGTCTCAAGTAAAGAAGCATCTTATCTAAGAAAAGGGAGCTTAAAGCCAAACCCCAAGGCAGGGGATCCTGATAAGGAGACTGAAAGAACTGAATAGTCTGTGATTACATCCCCAGTCCCATTGGAATATGGAGATATGAATTTTGAGAATGGAAAAAGGAAAACAATGCACCAAACTCTAATTAGGGACAAGTGGAAATAAGAACAACCCATTGGAAAGTATCCAATGGAATACAAAACTTTGCCTTTGAAAGTGCTAAATAAAAATAACTCAGTCTTACAAAATTCTGATCTAATTGACTTAGTTAATAATGAAGTATGCAGAACAGTTGAAAGAATTTGAGAAACAATTCAAACCAATAATAGGACTGAGCAGAAAATAAGGAATTTTAACAAAAGAAAATAAAATTTGAATGGATCATACTTCTCTGGCATGATTACAACACCAAGTGTATAACCCTGTCAGGGAGGAGGAGGATAAGTAATTTATAAAAGAATATTTGGCCAACAGAGAATGAAACTTTGTGCATGAGCCCAGAGGAAGTAAACATCCCTATATTTGAGACACTAACTTGGGAGTGCATTACTGCATTAAAAATCCTCTAATGGCCAATATAATGATTTATGAACAATTTATCTTGTTGAAACAAGATATACCATTCATAAAAGGAGTATGCATTGAAAATAAAAAAAGGATTGATCTTATTTTTGAGAAACTAAATCAAAAGACTTGGTGTCAGTGGAACAAAATACAGAATTAAGTCATGGAATGGGATCAGTCAGATTCCAATCACTGAGGTTTGTGATATACAGACATGTTTGAAGGGATAGATACCACTGTCTTTGATATATCACACTCCACAGCTATCAGAGTAGAAAATGATACAGAAGCATAGTCAGAATTGGTAATGCTCCCAAAAGGCTGTAAAGATCCTGACAGTATAATAGAAGAACTAAAGGCAGGAAATTCTCAAATATGGAAAAAGGGATAACTCAAGACAGAGGGAGGAATGAAAGCTTGAAAGAAAACTTAATAAACAAACTTAAAAATTGAGCTCCCTGGAAAGAAGATTGAACACATGCAGAGACTTTGAAAATAGACAAAGAACAAAATATGGGAATCAGATACTAGATAATAAGGCAAAGCAAGAGAAGAAAAAGCTTGGTAAAGTAAGCAAAAATAAAATAAACCCAACAACAGAAGTATTTACAGAAATTAGGCTCTGGAATCATGGGGTTAAGGAGAAAGGGGAGAAACAGTCAAGGACAAAAACAAAATAGCCCATAGTAGACAAAAAATTAAGCAAAAACAAAGAATCAACAAGGAAACAAATAGTCATACTATTAGTATAGAAGATATAGAGAAAGGGAAAACCAAAAAGATAGAAAAAATTACTCAGAAGGTTGGTGAACATGAGGTTAAACTGAAAGATCTTTTGAGAAGAACTCTGAAACTAACTTTGTGTTACTAATATTTAAAATCTCAACAATGGCAGATGAAATGGAGTCAAAATTAAACTCCCATTTAAAAAACTTTGGAGGCCGTCTTTCAAGGGAATGAGAGATCCGGCAATTTTGTGAACAAAATGAGTGCTATAAGACCATTACCAGATGCAGAATTGGTTCTTTTACACTCCAATCAATTTTATGTTCTCAAAGCAATTGAAAATCAAAAGGAAAACATGAGAGATCTAGGCTTTGAATTGGATAGTGTGGTTAGCATGAAGTCCAGAGTACTACTCAGAAAACAAGATTCAATCCAGGAAGGTGAATTCCAATTTCAATATACTGAATTGGAAATTTACTGAATGAGACAAAACATAATTTGCATTCAAAAGTGGTGGATCTACTACAAAATTTGTTAAAAGACTAATCTGTACAAGATGGTTAAGACAGTAAAGCAATGGGAAACAGAAGGCCAAATAACAATCGGGTAAGAAGTGAATTGAGTTATAACTCTCTTATTTCCAAATCTGAAACATTGGATATATTTAATATAAATTTGATAGGAGAGAATAAGGTGCCCAGAGATAAGTGGGAGGATAAAAATAATGATCAATGGCTAAATTAGTAAAAACCATAAATAGATTTCAAGTATTACAAAATATAAACATTGACTGACAATCAGATAGAATTATTGGAAAAGCTTCACACCCCCAGTCACCCATAATTTCAACATTCTGTCATGGAATGTGGCTGGGTTGAGAAAGGTTGGTAGACCCTTCATTTGTGACTTATTTAAAGCTGTTCAATATCATATGCTTGCAAGAAACCTGGACTAATATGGAACTACATATTGATGGATATAACATGTTTCACAAGGGGCAATAGGCACAAATAGATATGGTAGGCTCTCAGGGGCCTTATAACTTGTGGAAAAATATTGAAACAATTAGAGCACAAAGAAATAATAGTGGGTTCAGACTGTATACTTCCAATTCTCATTACAGCAAATAAAAAAAACTCATTATTTTTTTTTAAATTCAAGTTTATTGAAGTTTGTAGTTTAACAGAGCAAAAACATTCCAACAAAACATAGATCAAAATATGTACTACATTATGGAGGAAATGAAACATTTTTACTCTCCTCTCCCCATCCCTATGGTCATCCTGCCTTCCCTCTCAAACCCAACCCTCCCTCCTACAGATTAATATGTCATAAGAAGGTCTGTTCAACAGTATGCCAACCAAATTGTATTACCTTCAAATAGAAGGCTTAGAGTGAAACAGATAAAGTGTTTGGAAGGAACTCCATATCAAGTCATATTTTGAAAGACTATCCCTTCTCATAGCCCCAAATTTCTCCATATTCAAATTAAATAGCATTTCTTGTAACCACTCAGTGTAGATAATTGGGATGTCATCCAACCAATGCTTTAACACCACTTTCTTAAGCAAGGATGAAATCAAGGCCATATAGTACCTCCTAACTTTAACTGTGATACTGAAGTAATCTCCTATCAGACAGACTTCTGGAGTAAAATGCTGGTCAATCATAAAAGTGGGTCTGCTTACGTTTAATTTGATCCCACAGTTCTTTTATCGGTGAGCATTCCCAAAAATGTGATATAAATTTCCTTCTGCATGGTGACATTGAAAACATGACGGATCAGGTCTGCGTCCAATTTTGTATAATTTAGAAGGAGTCAAAACAGATTGTTTAAGAAGTGGAACTGCATGACACATAGCCTATCCTGAGTGACATATCTATGTGTGACACCAGATTTCATCCCATTTCCTCTCTTGGCTCCCTAGTTGACATAGCCAGTACCTGGGCTTATTATCAAGATCCACATGCTTGATCAAACAATGTCTTATATAATTTGGAGACCACATGTGGTTCCCAAAATGTCTGGGCCAGAGACTCAGAACAAACCCCCATCATGCATCCATTTCTAAATTTGTTCTTAAGTTGTTCAAGTAAAAGCTTGACCTGATATACCTTAAATATTTGATTGGGTCCCATACAATACTTGATTAGTAATTCCATAATTGGAGGACATCTATCTCCCTGTAAAATGTCTTCAATCCCTAAAACCTTCAACTGGGAAAGCCAGAATCTATAATCATTTTCCCCAATCTTCAGATTAGGGTTATGGCATATTGGTTGGTGTCTATCTGTATTTGAAAATAACATAAGAAAGCACATAACTGAATATGACTACATAAAGACTCTTTTATTGGAGTAGTTGCCAGTTTAGGGTGCAGTGTTCTTGGAGTGGAATAAAGAAGAGCTATCGGGTCTATACCAGCTTCCCTTATCAGTTCTATTTCCAATTTAACCCAGGAAGGTACGTAAGACAAGCAAGTTATGTGGAAGGCACAAGCCATCGTAAATGTTGCTGGCATTACTTGCCCAGTAATATAAACCAACATGTGGTAGTCTTAACCCTGCCTTCTCTCTGGGAGTGGCCAACCGGGTGATAAGCTCTACGGGAGTTTTTCCTCTCCAAATAAAATCTGAAATAATTGAGTGTATCGCTTTGTACCATTTTCGAGGTAACCACACATTGAGCATATTTAAAGGGTAAAAACCCTAGGTAAGATATTCATTTTAATTATATTAATCCTCTCCAGAGAGAGAGCAGGAGTTTGTCCCATCTATTAAGATCTTGCTTAATATTGTTCTTAAGGGCATCCAGATTAAGCTTCACTGTTTTAGAGTCAGTTCTTGCCAGGAAGATTCCTAAGTACTTCAGGGTGTGTAAAGCCCATTCCATACCCATGGCAGTCACATCTGACTTATATAATTTCATGTTAAGTGAAATATCTGGGTTTTCTCTACGTTCATTTATAATTGGATAGTTTGCTGTATTCTGCAATAACATCCAGCACTGCGGAATAGAAGTTCAAGGATGGGTAACATGGAGCAAGATGTCATCCGCATATGTGGATATCTTAAACTCCTGCAACCCAATCTTTATCCCTGTAACCTTGAGTCTTGTCTGATTTTAAATAGGAGGGTTCTAAATATAAGTTAAACAGAAGGAGCTATAGGGGCAGCCCTGTCTAATACCAGAATAAAGAGGAACCTTGATGAAAATACCCCATTACAATATATTTTAGCATCACGGATGTCTATATAGAGCAAACACACTATTAATAAAGAGGCGGAATGCAAATTTCTCCATAGTCAAGGATAAAAACCTTAATCCACTCTGTCAAGAGCCTTCTCTGCATCCACAGACATCAATCCACATGGAAACTTACTATCCTTGGATGCAGAAAGATGTGAGATAGATTACTGAAGATGGTTTGAGGCCATTCTACCATCCATAAACCCAACCTGATCATGATGAATTAACCTAGGCATAACTTTGGCTAAACAGACCGCCAAGATTTTTGCCAAAATGTTGACGTCATAGTTAATTAATGATATAGGTCTGTAGTTTGAGACCTTATCAGATTCTCTCCTTCCTTAGGAATGAGCACTATCAGGGCTTCAAAAGATGATTGTCTACCATATCAGAGGTAAGTATACTCTGAAATAATCTTTTTAGCCCTGAGCCTAACTGTTTTCGAAACATTTATAAAAATTGAGGAAAATCCATCGGTCCCGAGCTTTATCTGATGAAAGCATCTGAAGTGCCTTTAAAATTTCAGTTTCAGAAATAGGGAGGAGAGATCTTTCTTCTGATCCTCTGGCACCAGAGGCAGCTTACAAGAGGAAAGATATGTCCTTACCTCTTCTCTACTGGGTTGGGAGGTCATAGGGCTATATAGGTTCTTAAAGTAATTTTCAATTCTTTAACTATGTCGTAAGTGAGAAGTTTTAGTAGATCTGTCTATCAGGAAGTAATACTTTGGATAATTCGGATGCTTCTGTTGCTTTTAAATGCATAGTGAGAAGCTGTCCTGATTTTCGCATTGATCTAAGTATAAAGCTTTCATTTTACCAATGGCATATTCCACCTTGTCTCTCAAGATCTCATCATACTGGTGCCAGTCTAATTAAATCTTCCTAATCTCTACTGGCGTATTTCTTGAGAGAGTCTGTTCTATTTCTCTAACTTGTGTCAGTAACTGCCTGGCCCTACCCTCGCTTTGTTTCTTCCTAGACACTGCTAATTTAATAAATTCACCGTTAATACACACTTCAATGCTCCCCATTCTATATCCCTCTACCTGTTGAATTAGGTTCTCTTCTTCATATTGTTCAATCTTCTGAATTATACAATCTCTAATCTCCACAGAACGCAGAAGTTGGTTGTTTAGTTTCAGATGGTCTGTCTAGGAATATTAGGGACAAAATTAAGGAGCAGCTAACCATAGAATGATCGAGGTAATCCCTGGAATGATGTCGCTATATACTAGCCCAGGAGCATACATTGACTCATCAAAAATAATCAATTCAAGATCTGGATTTGTGAACTTCTGATAGAAATGTAAAATCTCTAGGAAGGATATAACACCCTCCAGGGTCACACAAACCCAGATTATCAGACAGGTCCCTAATGGCTCTCTGTACGGTGAGCCCTTTCTTTGTTTAACCTCTTTATCCATCTCTGGAGTAAATAGTAAGTTCCAGTCTCCACCCAGCAAAATTGGAAGGTGAAGAAACATGGACAAAACATTTAATAACTCCATAAAGAGCCAGGTGAATCTCCATTTGGGCCATACACACTATCTAGCACCATCCTTGTCTGATTTAAGAGTCCTACTATAGTTATATAGTGACCACCAGGATCTGCCAATTGCTTCTCACACATGAAAGCAATGTTCCTGGTAAGTATATAGCCACTCCCTACTGGCTGTGCTATCTCCGGCAGTATATACTTGGCCAACAAACTGAAGTCTAAACAAATTAGACTCATTTTCAAGTATATGTGTTTCTTGCAAGCATATTATCTGACCCTTTGTATTTGCAGATGTTTTAAGACTTTGTATCTTTTTTGTTCCTGTCCACTTTAATGTTCCATGTGACAAAATCATCGTGCTACCATTGTTCGAGTACCCAGTGTGATACCGTAGAGTACTAACATCTGTATCTTCTCACCTTGCCCTTAGTACAGCCTGATGAACAGGTCTCCATTGTGCCTTACTCTTAACCGTATCTGATTATCCCTTCCCCATCCCTATTCTCCCTGTATTCCGTATAGTTCCCAATTAACCACCCTGTCCCAAACTTCAGATACAAAATTGAGCCATTTGTGTCTCGGGTAATATCTTTCTCTCCCCTCCCCCAACAAAACAACATTACGGCCCATGATATCCAAAGTTCCATTCCTCCTGATCTCCCTCCAGCCTTCCCTCCTTTATCCTTATATATGAAACTTTCACACAAGTAAAACACTTAAAGCATAAGATGAACATGTTCCTCTCTCCCAAATATCCTGAATCTAAAAGTAAGAGAACAATTTCCCTGTAGTACTACCTAGGGAGGTCATTTAACTATGAACTATTGAATATAAAACCTTAACTAGTTGATACATTGACACATAAACTAAACCCCAATCCTGAAGAGATCCATTCCTTATTTCAAAATTTGCACCGGTATCTGATCCTTTTGATTAATTTCTCTGTCTTTTAAGACATACCAAAACAATACCCTTCCCATTTCAGTAGCGTTTCTAAACAAGACCCCATTAGCTTCAATTTTTCAACAAGCATTATGTAGTCATGCTGTCATATTATACAACCCCAAGTTATAACCCCGAATATGAGGAAATTGGAATCAGAACCTTCACAAATGAACATACATTTAAACAATAAATCCGAACACATGCAGATGCCCTGCACCAAAGGAAGTCTCCATCCACTACAGAAGTGCAGTGACAGATGTGAAGAATTCATGGGGTTGTCTGGCAGGTTGAAGAAGTGCAGGGCTCTGTGGTTCCTTGCACTTCTATGTGGATGCAGATAGAGCTGCACAGGGCAAAGTATGTATCTGTCAGCCAATGCACAGGGCCCTCCGCCACCCATGGGTGGAGAGGTGCAGGGTCCTATGCCAAGAGGACAGCTGTCTTCTTTACATGGTACCAGACCCATGTAGACAACCCTACACCTTTCATTCCCTGGTTGAGTGGGTGTCAAATAACAGTACCACCCCACCCTGACACCATCCAGCTGGGTCACTGGGCTCACCACTGAACTCAGCTCACTGGTATAGGATCACAAAGCATACTAACTGGGGTCAAGACTGGCAGTACACTTAATGTTTGTTAATTATATATGTAAGACACCCAAATCGGGCTTACCTTTTGGGCTTCTAGCTCTGTGCTTCCCTGCAGTGCCAGTCAGGAGTTCTGGGCAGGATTTGGACCCGCAGTTTTCTTCTGGTGGCTCAGGCTGCCAAGATTCCTGGTGCTCACTATGGGTGGGCTGAGCACCAGGGCTGTGGTTCCATGCCTGTGGGCACAGTTTGTGGGAATGCAGGAGTCAAAAAGTGAAAAATAAAAGAAAGAAATATTGTAAATAGTTTGTGGTGGCCCTGCTCTGCACATGCGTGGCTTTCAGAGAGGAAAGTTAAAGGAGTGGCTGTTCCTTGTTAAGTGGGAGTAGTTTGGTGCCAGCTAGCGCCTTGGAGTGAATTGTATATTAGGGATGGGAAAACCTCAAAGGTTCTGAGGTTCTAAAAGGTTCTGATAAGCAAAACAAGGTCTGGGTCCTTATCCAAACCTTTTCCGAACCTTTTATACCCTTTATTGTTTTATGGTAACTATGTTAAAAATCATTTTAAACTGCTTTTAATCAACATATCTGTAGATAAAACAATTAAACCACTGTTTAGTAGTAGAGAAAGCTCTCAAATCACTCTTGGTTTCTGACATTTAAGAAAGTAATACTTACACTGTGTATAAGTTATAAACAGTAATGATTTCTATGTCTCAACAGGCTGATGCAGGCACCAGTGTGAATGTGTCTTAGACAGTTAAGTAATGAAGAAGAACCAGGAACACAAAACAGCACCAGGACAGAGCAGAGGGTAACCAGTCAGAGACAGCCAGTCAGCCAGCTACGCTTCAAGATTGCTACTGCCCCTGCCTACTACAATCAGGGGAAGCCAGAAGTAGTCTACCAGCACTGAGATCAATATAGTTAGGGCACATTTACCAAAAATGACTGCTTAGTAAAGAATAAGAAAGTGACTGTGATGACAAGAAAGTTCCAGGCAAGATCTTTAGTTTGTAAATAGTCTCTTCCTAAATCTGATTTTTATGGCGATACAGCCATATTGCTTTAGCTTGAAAAGGGTTTCCATGGAACACATTTTAAGTAGTTTTCAGTGTATCCTTCAATAACACTGCAAATCCTTATGACAGTTAAACCAATTCCTTCTTTCTTTTTAGAATAATAGACACATAATTCCAAGCTGCTTTTCTCTGAGAGCAAATGTAGACACCTTCCAAACAAATCTAAATATATTTAAAACTCTTCAAGATGAACTCAACAAACAGTGTGAAAGCTGTTCAGGGCATAAAGACCTTTCACATGATGGTAGTCACTAATCTGAATTCTTTACATTTTGTAAAATATGGTCTTGCAAACTCTCTGAGTGATCACAGTAGGAGTCATGCCAAACAAATGTAAATATCTTGGAAAGCATACAAGCTACCAATATACCACCAACATGAAAGTTGTTCAGACAAAGTGACCTTACAAATGAGAGCAGTCACTAATCTGAATTCATTAGACTTTTTAAATATAGCCATCTGAAAGATGAAAATTGTGAAGCAAAATGAAAATTCAAGTAATCAGATGACCATAGTTTAAAATTATAATTAGTGCAGCTTAATGAATAAGCTCATTGGAAAGGTATTTTATCCTGAACAACTTTCATACTGATGGTTTATGTGTAACATACTTTTAGAGTTATTTACATTTGTTTGGCATAACTCCTACAAAAAGTACAACTGAGGTAATCAGATGGCCATAGTTTAAAGGGGACAGGAACTGATTACATATGTACAGCTGCTTGTAATGTCTCTATTTTCATAAATTATATTCATACCTCTAAATGATCCCTATTTAATTTTGCCTGAATAAAACCTGAAGCTGTCAGTTGTATTTTGCATTGTTTTCTTTCTAGGGACAACATTCTGTGCAGTTCCTTTCATGGGACCAAGAATTTGGAGTTTTGGCTATGTCATAATGGTTTCAAAATGTGAGCATGAACTAATCGGTACAGTGCCCATGGTTCTGAAACCATGAAGTGACATAGTCAACTCAAATCTGATTCCATGAATTACTGAAATATTGTCATATAGAAAACAATACATATAGAATAGTGGATGGGTGACCATCCACAGCAAGACTGTGTTTCCCTCGAGGGATGTTGATGACATCATAGAGACCTCGAGAGCGAAGCTTGAGAGGTCTCACTCTGATGTCATCAACATCCCGAGAGGGAACATACCTTAGTTGTGGATGGTGAACATCCACTGTTTTATATAGTATATTGTTAGCTTATTGTTTTTTGAAAACTGTTGGTTACCCTCACAGTTCCTGCTCACGCTCTATGTCACCACTGCCACTCATTTCAGGTTCACTGTGCTCCCACTGGCTGGGGCTTCATCACTCCCACTGACTTGCTCTCACAATGGCAGTTTTCATTTTTAAAATTAAACTACAAAAAATTGTTCCATGACACGAAGCCGTCTGAGACCATTTGTGTCGGAGGAGTAGAATCCACTGCTCTGCCACTCTGCACCCACTTAATCATGGTGCCATTTTTTCTTTTCTTCTACAATGCAGCTATTTGAGTCAGCCAATCAGGAGGTAGCACAAGGCTGAAAATGTGTTATACTATCAATGTGAGGTCAGAACGATAGTACAACAACTTTTCTGACCTTTGAACTGTTCTACAACAAGATTTGAAAAGCCACTGATTTCTATCTACAATAAGCCCTAACCATATACTATAAAACACAACTGACAGCTTCAGCTTTTATTCAGGCACAGTTAAATAGGGATCCTTTAGAGGTATGAATATAATTTATGAAAATAGAGACATTTCAAACAGCTGCACATAAGTAATCAATCCCTGTCTCCTTTAAAATATATAATTAGTGCAGCTTAATGAATATGCTCATTTGAAAGGTCTTTTGTCCTGAACAATTTTCATATTGTTTTCTATCTGTAACTTGTAAACTTTTAGAGATATTTACATTTAGCATAACTCTTATTGTACTTCCAAACAGCCTCAGTTTTGCAAATAACTATGCCACTCAGGTGAAATTCTGAATCAGACCACCTTGTTCGTTTCTTGCCGTACCTAATTTAAAGTGAACAGGAAATGATTACTTATGAGCAGCTGTTTGAAATGTTCTATTTTCATAAATTGCATTTATAGCTCTAAAGGAGCCCTATTTAACTGTGCCTGAATAAAAGCTAAAGCTGTCAGCTGTGTTTTGTATTGTTTTCTTTATATGGACAACATCCTGTGCTATTCCTTTCATGGAACCAAGAATTTGGAGTTTTGACTATGTCACTTCATGGTTTCAGAACTGTGGCCACTGTGCCGATAAGTTCCTGCTAAGATTTCTGAAACTGTGAAGCCATAGAAAAACTTGTTGCCATATTGGTCCTTGTAATACAAGATCCACAGAAACAGATGATTTGATACCTTTATTGGATCAACAGAGGTGTTACAAAAGAACACAGGTGCTTTTAACTTTTGGATTACACAGAACCATTCATCAGAAAACACTGGCAGTTGTTTTAGAAGAAGATAATATCTCAAAACCCAGGTCAAACAAAAAACAGATGAAAAGTTGTTAAGAACCCCATTGGTTAAAACTGCATTCAAAAACAACATACCCATATAAACACAGCAAAAGTTCCATCAAAAGAACTATCCCAAGGTCAAATGACACTGACTTGAAAGTTCACTCCTGAGAAAAGCTACAAACTAAATGAAGCTTCATTTAAAACCCTCTGTGTATGTCTGTGCTAGCATTAGTAAATGACAATGATTAAAAACACAAGGAAACATAAGATTAAAGAGCAGCTGACAACTTCAGGAGAACTTTAATAAAACATAATATTTAGATAAAGTTCAGCTTATATTTCACATTAGTTCTCTATTCCTCCTCCCATTATTTATTGCTGAGGTCAATTGCATGAAAACAGGAGTTTTACTCTGAAAGGTTTATCTATTTCTGTTGCTGTCTCCTACCTGAGGTCATAATGCACTGCTTGTGACATCATAGTTACTCTCATGGCAACTGATTGTGATGTCACAACAGAGCATTATGACTTGAAGTAGTGAGCAAGCTATAGAGGCAGATTAACTTTAAAGTAACTGTAAGGGATAAAAATCATGTATGTATGCACATTTCCTTAGTAATAAATAATGGGTAGGAGAAGTCTAGAATATATATGGAATACAAGCAGAATTTTACCTACTTATTATGTTTTTCAAAGTTTTCTTTCAGGTGTCAGTAGCTCTGTCAGCAATACACAGTAAATAATGTTAAAAGTCTTACTCGTTTGAAAATATCTATGTGTTAAGTAAAAATAGGTTAAAAGACAACCTGCCCTAGTGTAACAAAGCATTCCCCAGCTGTTTCACACAGTGGTGTCAAAAATGTTACACAGTGTACTGTTCAGATACATTTTCTTAAAGAGCTAGTGTACTGCTTGGGATTAATAGTGATACATTTGTTTATTTGATCGGTCATAGACCTTTACAATATCAAAAATAGACAAACACAATACATATTAAAATATTTCCTAACAGACATTTACACCATATTAATAAGTATATAGATCAGAAACAAATAAATACAATCATAATAAAGTGTTAAAATCCAAAACATTTACAGACTCACAAAAGAGAAAATAAATAGTTGGGATTAATAATAATTTTGAGATGCAGTCAGTTATCACTTCTTATATCTTAAGTATTTTTCTTTTCTGTTTGTTAATTGGACAATTTTCCACTTGGCAGTACTGGAGTGATGTGTGGAGCAGCACTCTGTCTGGAGAAAAAAAGTCAATTCTGTTCCTCCAACTACATCATCAGAAATGAGACCAAACACCTTGAGGCACCACAATCCTTGTAGCCTGAGCAGTGACTCTCACAAGCTACCAATCAAAATGCAGGAAATTGTGACATCACTAGTAACCTGGGAGAGCCAGTCCCTGCTGCTTCATGTGAAAGTGAAACTTGGCAGTGAAAATGGTTCTCATTGGTTACTAGTGATGTCATAATTAGTGTGGTCTCAGTGTTGATGAAGTGGGAGGAACAGAACTGATTTTTTCCTCCAGAGTCCTGCTCGACACATCACCCCAGTATTACCAGGTGGAAAATCTTTTAAATAGCAACAGAAAATTAAAAATGGTTGGAGATATATATGATAGCTGACTACATCTGAAAAGTTACAATTAATTGCAGGCAGTTTCCAGGCAGTACATGAGCTCTTTAAACTCTGTGTACAATAAGTCCATATTACTTATGAATGGTCAAACTTATACTGTCTTAAACATGATATATCAGCAGTTCTGTAACAAGTGACTAGTGTAGTGTATATTCAAAGCCCAAACCTAACACAGCCCCCTTGTAATCAAGATACTGTTATCCTAATATGTCCATGTATCAACATGTGTCCATGTGTACCTAATCTGCTGTTGTATTAAATAACAGTTCTATAAATCTAAAAACAAAACACAGCTGACAGCTTCAGCTTCTATTCAGGCACAGCTAATAAATAGAGATCCTTTAGAGGTATTAATATAATTTATGAAAATAGAGACATTTCAAACACCTGCACATCAGTAATCAATTCCTGTCCCCTTTAACTCATTCAGACCCATTGTGTGTTTTAAACATTGGAGACAGAATTCCAAACTGTTTTGCATTGAGAATCTTTCTAAAACATTGTGCAGAATTCTTAGCAAATGTGCACACATTCAAAACAAATCTAGATATCTTTAAAACTATTCCAGGTGCACAAACATATCCAGTCTGAAAGTTGTTCAGGACAAAAGACCTTTCAAATGAGGGTAGTCACTAATCTGAGTTTCTTATATTTTGTAAAATATGATCATCTTATTACCTGTATTTCCATTTTTGTTTTTACAAAATTCACATTTCTGAAGGCAATTAAAAACTATAAAAATTTAGATTAGTGACTACCGTCATTTGAAAAACCTTTTGTCCTGAACACAAAAATGTAAAATAATGCACTTGGGCACATAAATCCAGGGGCAGAGTAAAAATGGGTGGATTGGTACTGACAACATTAAGAAAGCACACTTTCAAAATAAAACTTTTACGACAGTTGATTACTGTTTAACAATATTATGCATCTATGGCTGCCACTGTACCTCTGATGCAAACCCATAATCACCTTCCTCACTTGAAGCGAAAGGGGTGGGGTGGAGGCCATAACTGACTCCTTGTTTTTGTGTTAAAGGGTCAGTTTTTTTACAACAAAAACAAGGAAAGGGTCATTTCTAAAATGTGCAGACAAGCATGGGGACCACTTTTTTCAGAGCATGCCACCACCAGCAGCTGCCACTTCAAGACTGCCACTACCCCCACCTAATACAATCAGGGAAATTCTGAAGTAGTCTACCAGCACTGAAATCAATATGGTTAAGCACATTTACCAGAAATTACTGCTTAGAAAAGAATGAGAAAGTGACTGTGATGATGAGCAATTCTAAGACCAGATCTCTAGTTTGTTTAATAGTTTCCTCCTCAGTCTGATTTTTACAGCTGTCTGGGCCAAGCTCCACAGATGTTATGCCATCATCAGATTCATAAAGGAGCACTGTGGAATCATGTAACTGGACTGCTGTCTGATGTTGTGCCACATTGCTCCAGCATAGTTTCAGTGTTTCTGTTTATGCAGCCTTTCCCTCTGCGGGTGCATAAACATTCTCACTTCCTGGCGAAATACTTTTCATTTCCACAACTGCAGAAGTGATGGCCACTGTATGCAAAAAGGTGCGCTGACTTAAAGTGTGCATACATGAGTATCGTGCATGCATATGTAACCTAACACCACCTTTGGCTAACTGGCACCCCACTTAAAAGAACTACTGCCAACTACATGACATACAATTTTCTTTTGGCAGAACTACACTCATGGTACCACCCTAGCATTAGAATGCATACCAGGGTCATTATCTACAGGATGGGGGTGGGGTACATAAAATGGACCTTTTATTTACAACTAGGTCCAGGGAGAGGATGCTAGGCATATGCTAGACCTAACTGCTGAAGGGCCCTATAACGTTCACACTAGAAGCAACAATCAGAATGTCCAAAGCAGTAACTAGGATTTTGCAGTATGGCTTTATTTACAGATGCTACTTAAAGCAAGGGTGGTCATCCAACGGTTGTCATTGCATTATAGCCAAGCTCTTTGCAGGACACTTTGCTAGGCAGTACTGTTTTCCACAAAAAATCTTGTCTCTCTCCAAAGTGTACATCTGTGGGATGTGCCACACTTAAACATTTTCCACATTTCCATTTCCAAAGTGTATATCTGTGGGATGTACCATACACTTTAAAATCCTCCTGGTTCATGGTTTTGCCCAGAGCACGTGGTGCCAATCCACAAACTACTTAGCCCTGCCTAAAACTCCAGAAGGTGTTCCTCCACCTTTGCCTAAACAGCCTCTGCCATGCCTACTATTGGGGGGACATAGCTAGCAACATGTATCAAAATGGTTATATAAGAAATAATTACTCTTAGGTGCATTTAGGTAAATGATCTTGTCAGAATGAGAAAGTGACTGTGTGTGAGATCAGAGAGTTGTCTGCAACATATGCTACCAAGTGCGTGATGACATGATGTACTGGCTGCACGTCCCACCACCCCAGGATGATGATGATGATGCAATCAAAGGCAGGCAAGTCCCAGATCTCTACTTTTAAGCAGTCCAGTCTCAAAATTGAAAGCTGATGTGTCACTCCACAGCTGCAGCACAGTTACTACTGTCAGTGTCATCTTCTTCAAGAGTAGCATCACATATCTAACCAAAGATGCTCCTTCTGCCGATCAACTCAGCAGCAAATCATATACGAGCCCCATCCTAACTTCTACTTCAGGAGAGTGACAGTAAAGGAGACTTTGAAACACATAAAAAAATGCCAGGCAGCACTAGAAAGGGCAGTGATGGGGTCGACATGAAGCTTCTATATCCCTCACGCTTAATGCTATCACTGTGTCAATGACCAAACTCTTTAATAAGTCCCTGGCACTTGCTGAATTCCTCAGAATTTGAAACAGACCCTTGTGATGCCTGTGCACAAAAACAGAGACAGGACAAGCATACCCAACTATCAACCAATATCCATCCTATCACCCTTATCCAAGGCACTGGAAAAGATTGTGGTAGAGCAACTCACTGAATACCTCAACAAGTACAAACTACTCTGCCCAAACCAACATAGTTTCAGACAGAATCACAGCACTACTACCACCCTGGTGGAGTACATGGATTATACACATAAAGCACTGGATGAAGGCAAAATAGTGGGGTCAGTTTTATTGACCTCACCAAAGCCTTCTACACTGTCAACCACTCCTCAATCCTGGTGCAACTACAGAACCTGGTGGTGGCAGATAACACAGAAGGCTAGTTCAAGGACTACCTGACCCACAGAACCCAATGTGTCAAAGTTGGCCAAACTATGTCTGGCTCCAGAGAGGTAGCATTGGGGTCACCAGGGCTCCATTCTGGGGCCCCTACTCTTAGTCTTTTCTGAACATCTCCCTAAAGCACATGACACTAAAATTATCCTCTATGCCAAGGGTGTGGTACTCATAAACAACAACTCACACCACAGTGCTCTCCAATCTGAACTTCAGTGCTCTTTCTGCAAGTTAGAGGACTGGTTCTACAAGCAGAAACTACTACTAAATTACAAAAGACAAAGGCCATGCTTATATCCAACCCACAGAATAAAAAGAATACCCTTATCATTTCCAACAAAGTCAGTGCCCCACTGGAACAAGTAAACTCATTCAAGTACCTAGATGTCACCCTTGATGACAGCATCTCCTTCACCAACATGTCGACTTGGTGGTCAAGGCGGTTAACTCTAAGTTTTGAGTCCTCCACAGGCATAAGAAATATCTCACTCCTGAGGCCCTCCGACTCTCAGTCTTGAGCTCCATCCTATCATCCATTGACTATGGCCTGGTTGTCTATAGTGCGGCCATGGATACAGCACTCAAGAGGATACACACAGCCCTCAATAAAGTCTGCAGGCTGTCCTTGGCTGCTGATCGACACATGCATATCTGCACCCTGTATGAAATGACAAAGTGGATGCCACTGGGAACAGGATCAAGTTCCAAACCTGCCTTCTCGGCAAGAAGGCACTTATGGGAAAACACTTCCTGTGTATCGAATATCCTATCGGCCTCCTTCATTTATGATACCCAAGGTAGTAAGCAGGGTGTGCTATCCAAACCATTTTGCTGAACTCCTCTTGGACAATGTACCTTCACCTACAGGGCACCTCAATGACTGAACGAAATCCTGGGCCCCTACAAATGGCCAAGAACCTCTCTCATTTCAAATCTGGCCTGAGACAACACCTAGATTCAGGCACCAAATGTAGCTGCTTCTGACCACCTCCCTCCGCTCACCCACCAAGCCTCCCTCCCTATTGCCTATATCACCACCCTCCTCTGCAGAGCATTTGTCTGCTCCAGGAGGGTGACTCTCTCCCTCCTTCAACCCCATCCCAGGCTCCTTCTCCCTCCACTCATCCTCCGCCCCAGCCCCTATGCTCCCCATCCCACCCTCCTTATTCCCCTCCCTCTCCACAGCCCCATCCAGTACTCCCACTAACCTCTCCCCACTCAACAATGCCCCTCTGGAGGCTGCTGCCCCTCTCCTACTAACTGGCTGTTCTGAAGAGTTTCCTCCCTCCTCTCCCTCTATCTCTCCCCAGGTACTTACACCCTCTCAATCCTTTCTATACTGGCGATGTACTCAGCCATGGTACTAGTATTGTCTCTGTTACACTGTAACCAACTGTTAGCTATCTAGCTATTCTATCCAATTTATGTTATTTGAGTCTAATGTCTGTTAAACCGTATGTGGAACCTCTATTAGAGCTTTGATATTAATTGTGTCTAATGTCCATCAACCTGACGTGGAACCTTTGTAAAGAGCTTTGCTCAAAAGTATTTCTCAATTCCTAAATAAATAAAAAGAAATTCAGCCTTCAAGAACATTAATTTCTCCACGTTGTCTGGTGTTAATCTTGCTCATTTATCAGTCACAACATCCCCATTAGAGCTAAGTAAATGTTCAGAACAGACACTGGAGAGTGGACATCCAATATACTTACAAGCCAGGGTAGCCAGCTTTGACCAGCATGATTTCTTCTGCTGCCAGTAAGCAAAGGGTCATCCTTAATACTAATGTTGAGCTCAGACAGATATGCATCTACTATGCTTACTACTGAGTATTCATTTTCTCCTTGTGGAATTTCAATGTCCTGCAGCTGGCCCCAAATGTCATCCTCCTCAGTGTCTGCTTCTGTACTGGTTTTGGAGCAGTCTTTTGAATTTGAGGTGGTGTCATTGTAGTATTGCTTGCCAATCCTCCTAATATAACCTCATTTACAACAACAGCAACTTTCAAACCCTGTGAAGTGACCGAAGCAGTAAGTAGTCTTTCAGTTCTTGCTGAATGTGCTTGCTCCGTGTGTGTGTCTTGAAAGTGACATACATGGAGACTGTGATTTTCTGAAATGTGATGGTTTTTGAGCTTTGAGAGATAGTAGTGGTAGTAGTAGTAGTACTGGTTGAAGTGGTAGCAGACAGACTAATACGTGAGGATGATGATGAGTTGCACACAAAAGTGACTCATTGTGCAGTAAAGAAAGATAGGCAATGGTTTGGCTGCTGGTCCACATATCAGTAGTGAAGTGAACTACCTTGTCCTCAGCCTCTCAGAGAGCATGCCTTACTTGAACTATTAAGCTGTCATACATCCTGGGCACAGCAGTTACTGAGAAGTATTTTCTGCTTGGCATTAAATATCATGGCTTTAAGTATTCCATAAGCCTTTTGAAACCCACATCTTCCACAATAGAGTATGGCTGCAAATCAAATACAATAATTTCTTCTATTTTATGATGTATTGCCAGTGCTATGGGATGGTTTCATGAGTATTTAGACTTTCTTTTAAAAACTTCTTTAACTTAAATAGCCTCTTTTCGGAGGGGTTAAAGTTACTTTTGGGATGTTGTACGACTACATGCCATGCCTGTTAAAACAGATGACCTTACAGAATTATCATGACCATGACTGTGAGGTGAAAGTGGACTTTGGATCTTGCCTGATGATCGTCTCCCACTGTTTCAGTGGAATGTTCCTGTTCACCGGAAGCCCTGCTAGATTTCCAGCTACCAATGTTAGGCTGTTTATTTGAACCATATACAATGGTAGGGTGAATTTGTGTAAGATGTTGCATTATTGTTGTGGTTCCAAGATGCCCTTTATTTTCTACTAACACAAGTGTTGCAATGCACACATATAGCTTGGCAAGCATCCTTGGGGTTTATGTAAAAATGATTCCAAACAGTAGAGGTGTGCTGTCTATGTTTAGTAATGAACCTCAGTAGGACTAGAGTCGAGTGGCTGGGTTTACGTGAGGAAGACATATCACAGAGGATTCAGGTTCATCAGGTGAAACAATCATAGAGTCCTCTGCAGCACCATTGTCATCATCATCATCACTACTGTCATACTTTGTTTCACTCTGTGTGGCTTGTGCCTTTGACTTTTTCTTTTCCTTTGCCACTCTACTGCTGACACCTTTTTATCCACGTTGTCACTGTCAGAACCAGAATGAGACATAGCTAAAGGTAAAGTCTCAAGCTCATCACCATCAGTCTCACCATGACCATGGTCATCACCATCATCATCATCATCCAATTCAATGCAGCTAACATTTGCAGTCACAGACTGAGTTATTCAATATGCATGTGTTGCAATCTGAGCAACTCCATTGCGAGCTGTACCTGCAAGTGCTTTAACTTTATATACAATTGGAATACTCTGTTTTGGCACTCTTTTCTCAGATGATTTTGCTATTGCTACTGTCTTTCAAAACATTGTTTGCTGTACTACTGAGCCCTTCTGACATAGACAGTCCACCAACCCTTGCTGGGTTTTCAGTATTTTGGGAGTTAGCCTGCACATGGACAGTAGTAGCATTTAGTTCTGCCCATTCAACAGACTGTGGTGCTTGTTGCTGTACTTTTGGGCCATTTCTTTCTGTGCTCTTGAATAAACTTTCTTTACGTTTACTTCCTTTGCCCCTGGCTTTTGCTTTGCTATTTTCTGGAGTACTCATAATGCCAGTCTGTCACTTGTTCAGGGTCAAAACTGGTTATTTATTTTATTTATTCCATGTGATGTGATGGAATGCCCTACCCACTGAGTCAAAGCTTATACCCCACTGAGTACAGGGAGGAAGATGGTAGATGACTGACTTCTTGGGGTTGTCACATAGACTATACAAGAAGTGACACTGGAACTGGCTGACAGATTTTATTTCACATAGACACACAGAATTTTTTCACACACCACCCAGGCTAAGGGCGATGCTGCAGGCACTGCTGCTACCCATAGAAATTCAGGGACACTGCCTGGCCTAATCCTCTCTGACACAGTACTTCCCCTTAAATGATTTTTCTTTTTTAAATTTATTCCATGTGATGTGATGGAATGCCCTGTCCACTGAGCCAAAGCTTATACCCACTGAGCACAGGAAGGAAGATAACAGATGACTGACTTCTTGGGGAGGCACACAGACAGTATGCAAGAAGTGGCACTGGTGACTGGCTAGCAGATTTTATTTCACACACACACACAGAATTCTTTACACACACACACACACACACACACACACAATATTTCACACACCTCCTAGGCTAAGGGCTGATGCTGCAGGTGCTGCTGCTACCCACAGAGATTCAGGGACACTGCCTGGCCTAACCTTCTCTGACACAGTACTTTCCCTTCAAGGATTTTATTTTTTTTCTTATATATTCCACATAATGTGACAGAATGCCCTGCCCACAGAGCCAAAGCTTATACCCCACTGAGCACAGGGAGGAAGATGACAGATGACTGAATTCTTGGTGGGGCCACACAGACAGTATGCAAGAAGTGGCACTGGTGACTGGCTGGCAGATTGTATTTCACACACACACACACCGCAGAATTCTTTACACACACACACACACACACACACACACAACATACACACACCACCTAGGCTAAGGGCCAATGATGCAGGCACTGCTGCTACCCACAGAGATTCAGGGACCCTTCCTAGCCTAACCCTCCCTGACACAGTACTTTCCCTGCAAGGATTTTTTTATTTATTCCATGTGATGTGACAGAATGCTCACTGAGCCAAACATTATATAATATAAAAATAAAATAATAAATCTGCTCTGAAGTGACTGAGCACAAGTAGGAGAATTGAGAGCTGACTTGTTGGGGGCAGTTGGGCAAAAATCAAAAGGCTAACTGGGAGTGGTGTGGAATGGGTGGCACAGTTCACCCCTGTGCTGCCACAAACAAACTGGCAGTCTGGCTCTGGTGTTTCAGTCTCTTCTCTTCTTGTCTTCTTGACTCACTCACTTGCCCCAAGTCTCCAAGTTCTTCTCCTCTCCCAAGTTTCCTCTCCCAACTCCCCAACCCCAACTCCCACACCCAGTCCTCAGCTCTAGTCCCCTCCTGAGTCCCCAACTCCCCACCTCTAAGTTTTCTTTTCAGTTCTTTTTTAAATAATATAAAATATTAAAAAATTTAATTCTTCAGGTTCTTTTTAAGAATCCATGAGTCAACTTCTTGCTCAACAGGCAAACACAAGCAGTACAAGCACAGATCACAGAGTAGCCTGTAGAAGCTGCTGCTCCTTCTCTGTCCTGTATTCCTCTGTGTAGCTCCCAAGGTGGACTATGTGGTTGCTAGAGCAAACCCAATCAGGTGCCACCTCAGGAAGAAGGATAGCTTAGCCACCCAATGAGGAACCAGAGTCCTTTTCTGGTACCTCCTGTCAGGTTCCTCCTGCTCTGGCACTGCTCACACCACATTCCCGATACAGCAGCTGCCCGTACTGATCCAAACAGCCGAAAGTGTTCATAAGCTGTTCAGTTATGAACACTTCTGCACATTCAGGTTGGTTCATATTTTTGACAAACTGGTTTGCCCATCCCTAGTGTATATAGTTATATTTTGGGACTAAGAGTCCCATAGGGCATCTGAGGCATGGCTGGTTTAGCGCCCAGGATTGGACTTCAGATTTTGGGTTTGGAGGATTTTCTGGCACCTGTGGGGAAAGAATAAAAGGTGTGTTTGCACCCTTTTGGGGAGAAGAAGTCATGTAAGGACCAAGCAGGGTCAGCTGCCCGCCTCGGTCAGTGGGATCTTTGCATGCTTTCTTTTCAATTTGGCAGTGAGTTTCTAGACTAGATAGAGGGATGTGGTGGCTTCTGTTTTAATTGGAGCCCACTGTAGGGCTGGACTGCAGATTCCCTTCTAGGGATAGTATGGATTGTAGGAGCTGCTGGCAAGGAGAGAAAAGAGAGTGCCTGCTGCTGCGACATACAGTATGGGGTGGGCTATGTGACTACTAGCTTGCAGGACAACTGCTAAGTGGGACCCCTAGAAGGATTTTCTACTCAGGGAAGAGTAGAGTTGGGAACCGTTCTGCTACCAGGCACCAGAAGAGGATATGAGGAAAACATGATTGGCACCTGAGAAGTGAGGGGATCCAGGGTTTGGGCAAAATCCTGGTCCCAGAAACTGTTGATTGTTGCATAACTTATGGAGGGACTGTGAACAGGGTCAATTTGGGCCGGGGATTCAGAGTCACCTCCTCTGGTTCCATGTTGACCCCAGTTTTAGAGGCTGTTCCAGTTTCAGTCTGGAGGAAAACTGTTGTTGTTTGTACTTAAAGGCCTGATTTAGATGTAAATTTAAGCTGCCTGCATTTGGACTTATGGCTGCCTAGGCTGTAGGTAGCTACCTGGATGTTATGCTCAAATGTGATCTTCACAGTCCAGAGTAAGCCCTTTGAACTTATAATGTACCTCTAAGTCCTGAGCAAACTGTTGGCGTGTGTTTTCTGCTCCATGGAGTGACTGTTCCTGTTTTATTAACTGTTCATTAATTGGGATCCCCTGTTCCTGCAGTTCAGAGTGTAACCTCATTTGTTCTGAATGGACTGTTCACTGCTAAAAGAAGTTTGCCTCCACAGCCTAGCCCCTAGTGTGTGTGTGTGTTCCCGGTGTGCATCAGGAGAACCAAAGACCAAGGAGGAAGACGTCAAGGGCCTACCTGGTGAAGTCTGTCTACAAAGGCTCTGAGGCAAAGATGGCAAGGCCAGGCAAGTTAAGACCAGCATCTTCATCTCTCTAGTCATCTGGCTCTTCACCCGGAAGAATGGGGCACCCTAGCTTCATTAGGTCTGGTAAGAAAGTCTGACCAGGTATGTGGACTTTTCACCATCATACCCCTAGATGTGGGGAGGGGCTTACATATATTTTAACATATGTATACATATATATATATATAATATATATATATATATATATATATATATTATATATATATATATATTCTATGCAAAACTTCATTAATGCATCAGTTAGGGTTCTTCTACAGTGACAAAAGTGAGGAAATTTGACATTAGGGGTTCCCACCCTTACGCCACCCCACCTGCCCCACCAACAGGCATTGGGGTGTTGGTTGGGGTCATCGGTCTACCTCTCACCTCATTCTCCTACACTGCACCACCTCAGCTTGTTTCCACATGGGATGGGGTGAGAGTTGGACCAACGACCCAACACACACCCCAATGCCTGTTGGTGGGGGCAGGTGGGGATGGTGTGCGGTGGGAACCCTAATGTTGAATTTTCTCACATTTTCGCTGTAGAAGAACCCTAACTGATGATTAATGAAGTTTGCATATATATATATATATATATATATATATATATATATATGTAAGAGAGAGCAAAAAATCCATTTAATGTATCAGTTAGGTTGTTCCACAGTAACAAAAGTGAGGAAATTCATTGTTAGGGTTGAAAACCACCCTTGGACCCCAGCCCACCCCAACTGGCATCGGGTGCAGCTGGGGTCGTTGGCCTTAACTCTCACCCCATCACATGTGTAAAGAAGCAGAGGTATAGGAGAATGGGGTGAGAGTTAGACTGACGACCTCAACATGCACCCGGAGCTGGTTGAGGGGTGGAATAGGGGTCCAAGGGGGTTTTCAACACTAACACCAAATTTCCTCACTTTTGTCGCTGGAACAACCCTAACTGATGCATTAAACGGAGCTTTTTGCCTCTAATTTCCTTCTTTGAGAATGATGATGACAAATAGTGAAAGTAATGCAGTGGCGAGCGTAGTCCAAACAGGAAAAGCAACACAAACAGAAGTGCCAACAGTGGCGATATGGTAACGGAAACGTAAATGGTAAAGGAAACATTAATAGAAACTCAAGCACAAAGTGACGCCAAAATGAACAGTGACGAAACAGACATTGAAGAGCATACGAAAACACAACTGGTAATGCAAACAGTGATGGCAGCAGTATTTAAATCGAAATGTTAAGTGTCACAGCAAAAGAATGTGAAAGGAATAGAAACGAAACGCTGAACGCGAAGCATTAGCAAACGCAAAACCAGAACGCCAGACAGCCATGGTACCACAATAGTAAATTCTAAATGGTAAAGTTAATATGAAGAATAATGCCAAAGGAAACAGAAACAGAAATGGGAATGGAGGCGTGTAGGAAACGCAAACCGTAATGTGCATGGTCATGGAACCGCAATTGTTAACGCATAAATGGTAATGGTAACAGCAACAGCAACAATAACACCAAAGGAAAGAGAAATGCAAATGCAAGTGAGTACAGAAATGCAAACCATTACACGCACGGTCATGGTACTGCAATTGTAAATGTAAATGTAACGATAACAGCAAAATAACTCCAAAGGAAACAGAAACGAACAGAAATGCAATCGCGTATGAAAATGCAAACCGTAACGCACGTGGATGGTACCGCAATTGAAAATGAAACTGGTAATGGTAACAGCAACAATAACGCCAAACAACACAGAAACACAAGCTAAACGAAACCGTAACGCACACGCGAGACGACGGTAATGGTGCCACAAATGGTAACGGAAACACAACTGAAACGTTAATTGGCACAGTAACGAAAGGCACAACCCTTCTTTTCCCCAAAAATGCATTGGAAAACACAGAGGCCCAGATATTTAAACTGCACCACAAAGTAGTGCAATAGCAGGAGCAGGCGTAAGTTCAGTGCACCTATGTGCAACACGCGTGATATTCAAACACCGCGCAGGCCAAGATGCGCTTGCACCACACAACTGAATATCATGCATACTGCACCATGGCGCAACCAGGTATGTGCAGTGGCGCAGGTCTGATGTGCAATCAGCACAACCAGGGATGCGAGTGGAGCAGGGTAGCAGCGATCAGCACAACCAGGTGTACAGGGACAGGATGCAGGGGTCCACCACCCGTGGAAGATATGGGCAGAGGCACACAGCAGAACAAACATCAACCCCACACCCTATGAACCGCACAACCTGAGGAGAGCTGGAAGAACCACCAGCCCATGAACACCGGCAACAATCCCACAGCTGGGGCATGGTGCCCCAGCACACCCTGGCAAGCTGTGACCGCCCACAAGGAGGTCCAGCCACCCCATGCTACACCATCCCACCAATGCAGAGCACACCCTGCACAGTGATCCCCAGCCACCCCTGCCCTGGAGAAGCACCCAACAGTGCAGGACGCCCCATGCATGCCACCACTCCCACTGTGACAATGCAACCCTGTGCACCATGGAGCCATGCAAGGCAGCCCCACCATGAGCACCCTGCAGTGGGCAGTAGACACCGAAGCAACAACTGCAGACACAGTGCCACCCTGCATGGCCCCCAAGGTACAGCTGAGAGACTGACCAGGTGTTGGCACACGAGGTACCCCACATGCGACAGGGCCTGCCCGGATCCCACCACCAGTGGTACAGCACCCTGCACACCCTCCCAAGTACACACCCCATCCCAGCACTGGCCTCAACAGCCAGCACAGATGCCCACATTGGTGCATGGAAGCATGCGCTACACAGGATGCAACACAGTGCATGGACAAACACCCACCCATACCCAAGGGCCCACCAACACAGGGACACAGTAGCAGGTCAAAACCCGCTGGCATGTGGCCACAGCAGCCGTGTGTACCACAGCTAGCACCCTCCATGGCACAGGTGTACCAGCCACCCCGGGCGATGTACCATGAAGCTGTACACCACCAGCATGCAGCCAGAGCACAAGTGACAGACAGTGGAGCATCCCCTGCAACAGACACAAGCAACAGCATGGAGGGACAACAACAACAGAGGCCACAGTGCCACCCGAGGCAGACATGCACCATACCGGTGACAGGAGGCAACCTGGCATTGTGCGGGTACAGTGGCTGTCCATGCCAGCAGACTGTGCATATCACAGACATGCAAGGGTGTCAGCTGCACAGGCCATGGACAGTCTGACAGGGTGCCATGGACACAGTGCATGCACTGTGGACCACTGCACACAGGCATCCAGTACACAAACCACAGACAGTGACTGATTCCCCCACCCACACCATAGGCGGTTCCCTTCTGGACACACACACGCCCATGCCTGCACCACCCTGATGCATAATACACCACTGCAGCTGAGCACCTGTAACCCGCTGCAAATCATAGACCTCCACAGTTGTCATAACAAAACAAATGCATTAAACAGAAGTAAGAAACAAAACTATTTACAAATATTTACAGTTGGGGAAGGGCACATACCAGGTGGGGGGTAAGGGCAGGGATGAACAAATGGAAGAGGGAAGAAGGGGTGTGAGGATGGGTCCAGGGGTAAGGTGTTTCCGGAGCACGGAGGGCCTATCATCCACTCTGCTCTCCACTTCTGTGGTGCCTATATGTTCTCCACCTCCTGACCCCGTGCCGCTCCATTCGCTGGAGGATCTCCAGGATGCCCTTGCCAGCTGCAATAGCTCCTGCATGGCCCTTTCAGTGGCCATCAATCACCATCCCCTAGGACAAGGGGCAGAGTCAATATGTGTGAATGTCCATCCCCTGCAGCCCACCCATTGTGCATGGCATACAGCCGTAGGCCACCCCTGTGATGGTATGGCACCACCCACAGTGATCATGTCCACAAGACCTGCCCACCCAGGTGCACACAGCCATGTGGACCGCTGCACACACCCACTGCCCAAGTCCCCAGAGTACCACTGTGGCTGTACAGTGACATGGCTATGCGGTGAAGGCAGTAGCACAGCCATGTACCTGGTGAATGCATGCACACCCACACATGCAGTGCTACAGGACAGTGCTGATGTACGTGTGGTGTGCACGTCAGTGGTGTCAATAGATGGTGGCCATGCCCGCCGCCTACCCCTCAACACATCATGCACAGAATATCCTGGAAGAAAGGCACTCACCTGCATCTGCAACATCCAGGCGCTGATGCGGTATGGGCCCGCCAGCCGTCCCTGTTGCGGCAGCTTCTCCTCATGGTGTGCCCATGCCTCATGGTCTCAGCGCCTCCCTCAATGCCTAGGGTGCAAACATGAAGAGGGGAACATCAGTACAAACCAGCAGCAAAGGCCCCCCAGTTTGTGTGATCCTGCACAGCCCAGCCATGCTGCAACCCCACCACCACCACCACCACCACACTGGACACTCTCCTGTGTGGTGGACACATGCCCACCACGATACCCGGACGGACGCTACCAGTGTATGGATGGAGCACCTCACCTGGATGTGGCACTGCACCTCACCTGGTGCGTGCCCATAGATGGGCAAGCCTGTCTGGGTCCCTCCTCCGGAGGTCCTCATAGCGGTGGCGACACTGCTCAGCACTTCAGGCGATCCTGGTGGCCTCCTCCAGTGCCTCTGCCACCTTCTCCACACAGCACTTCTTGCCCTTTCAAAGGGGTCATCCCCAAACAGGGCCCAGCATGGGCTCACAATGACCACCAAATTGGCCAGCTCAAGAGGGCTCCACAATGCTGCTCTCCTCCGTGCCATGTCTACTGCAGCTAGGATCACAAAATGGCGCCTGTAGTGCACGTCTGCCACAAGCAGATGCTGTACAGTACAGCACTGCCATTCCCCATCACGCTGTCACCGAACAACGCATATGGGGTGCACCTAGGTGGACGATGGCACCTAGGGGGCAAAGGTCAACCCTCAGGGTCAAGGGTCTGTTGCACACGGACCGCCACAGTGTGATTGGAACTCCCTCCATGTAGCGCAGTAGGGTGCCGATGTGTGATGCCCTGCAGTGGCCTACCATGCTGTGGCACCATGGCGCCTCACTGCGCCTCCAGGCATGAGCGCCATACATGTGAACAGCACACTACGCCACTGGCACTGTGGTGGCCATGCCTCTGCACTGCCTCCCATGCTCAGCATGTCAGCAGCATGGCAGACGCCAGCGCCAGCACCCGGCATGCACCATGCAGTGCCTACTGTGCACATCACAGAGCTGCGCTTTGCCTGAGCACACTCAACACAATTGCGCAAGGCACAACAGCGCGATATTCAGCCAGCATATGCAAATCAACTCATCAGCAATTCCATGGTGCAGCTACTGCATTAGCATCCACTTAAAGTTGCGCTCGCTCATTTGCATGCCTTGCACTATATAAATGCGACATGGGGCGGTAGTGGACATAGTTTGGTATTGCAGTCTATTGTGGTGTGCTGCATGCTGTTTGGAAGTGTGGACTGTGGTGTGGGAGATGCATGGGACTGCAGAATCAAAGGTAACACCTGTCATTCCCACAAGCTCTATAATGACCAAATGTGAGGAAGAGGAGGAACAGGGATATTGGAGAAGAAAGAGGCCCAACTTCACCCAGGCGGAATCAGATGCCCTGTTCGAGGCCTACCTCGACAGGGAACTGCTGCTCAGCGGACAGCGAGGGAACACCACAGGCCCGAGCTGCGGCATGGGGGGAGGTTGCGATGCCGGAACCAGCATGGCAGCCACCAGCCGTCTGTGCAGGAATGTAAAAAGAAGGTTGTCATGGAGAAGAGGAGAATTAAGGACAAGGTGGCTGCCATCAGGGCGGCACATGCTGCAACTGGTGGTGGACAGCCAGCTGTGCCACCTGACGCCACAAGAGGAGCGGATGACCGGCAGCATGTTGTGTTGTGCCAAAAGAGGGCATTCCGGATGGTGGCTTCAGATGGGTGGCAGCCCGTCACTGCATGGTAGGTCTTGTGCTGTCACTGGGTGGGAGGTGAGGGAATGCCATAGGATAGGGTGGAGACATTAACGCTACTGTGTTCCTTACAGCCCTGATCATCTACATGGGTCAGCGGTAGTGAGTGTGTCCAACATGGGCAAGGCCCTGGACACGGAGGAGCGCCCATCCACCTCCACAGGTGTCTGAGGGTCAGGACCACTGCACCTGCCTGTCTGTCTGGACTGAAGATGGTGGTGCTGGTGCGGACAAGGCCCTGCCTGTGTCCCAGCGTGACAGCAGCCGCAGACTCCAGCATGCTGGGACACGGACTGGTGCCGGATCAGGCACCGATGATGATGCATCACACATCCTGGACAGTGATACGTGTGGGATGCAGGATGGTCCCACAGCAGGGAATGGCACAGGCGTACCCGTGGGTGGTGCCACAATGGAGGCCTGCGTGACATCACAGTCCCAGCCTGCCTGTATGCCCCAGTGAGGCATCACTGGTGTGCATCCAGGCTGGTGGGCAGTTGCAGCCTCTGCTGTGGTGCTGGTGAGCCCTTGCACCAGCGGCCAGAGGGCAGTGCCAGCAGTTGGCCAATGGTGATGGGGGACAGTGTCGGTGGCGGCATCAGTGCACGTAGTGTGGACATGCCCGCATGGCTCTGATGTGCAGCGCCCATCGTCTAGGGGTGCTGCCTGGCACGGCCAGGAACACTATGAGGCAGCATGCTGATCAGGCGGATGACCTCTTTGATGAGCACAGCTGCCTATTCCAGGCGCCAGTGGATCAGTAGTTGCGGCTTGTGATGGCGGTGTGATGCAATCAGTGTGGTTCTGCACCAGGCAGAGGAGTGGCGCAGCAGGGACTACAGTCTGCTCCTGGCAGAGATGGCCCAGCAGCAGGAGGATGTGACCACTGCCATTGACAGGCAGACACATGCAATCACTGCTGTCATGGCCACTTTGGGCACCTAGTTCATTGCCCATGCACCACAGACACCACGAAAGACATGTCCACCTCCCATTCCTGGCGTCAGGCGACACCTTCCATGTCAACACCGAGTTTGGCTGTGGGCATACCGAGCATGCCTAGCATGGGCATGTTCAGTGAGCTGCAGACCCTCGTGAACACGGTCAGCGTCCCCCAGGCGCCACCCCTGGGGACTCCGTCGTGCCACCCCATGAGGCCAATGGTCAGCCTTGCATGGCTGGCAGGTCTTGCAGGTCACCCACGCATCTGTAGTGACTGACCTGTCTCCACCATGGCTACTATCAGCCGCCGCCCTGTGTACAGTGTGTTGCACACCGTGCAATGCATGGGTGGGGTACCGGCCCTGCACACACATTAGTCCATAAGCACACCCCTCCCAGCTGCTGGCCACTGTATGCAGTACGATGATGCCTGTGTTGCGCTGTCCACCAGTGTGCAATGGTGCCCAGCATCTGAGACAAGCACAGTGATGGCCACTGGGCGTGGTCGGTGTGGACTGTGTGTGGCTAGGGTTGTAGTAGGGGCTGGTGTGCCTTCACCCTTTGTGTGTGTCTTGTGTGTGTGTGTGTGTGTGTGTGCGCAAAGGTGAGCGAGTGTCGGTTTGGCCTTGCCCATCCCTGATGGCATGTGCGGTTCCACGCCAGACCCATTCTCTTGCCGCCATCCACCCTGGAGTTTGTCCATGCCTGTCTGTGGGTTGTGCCTTGCCACTGGTGGTTACACATGGCCCCATGACCTACCTGTGTTGGCTGGAAGTGCTCTTCTGTGATGGTGTCCCAGTGCAGTTGTGCCATCCAGATCAGGCAGGGTCCCTTCACCCAGGGGTGGCTGCCCATCACCATCTGGACCAGTGTCTCCTCATCGTCCCCATCGCTGTCCCCTCTTCAACCTCTACAGCTATCCCACAGTCATTGGCCATGTTGTGCAGGATGCAACGCACCAGGAATAGCCCATAGGCCTTTGAGGGGCTGTACTGCAGGGCACCGCCAGACATGTCCAGGCACCGGAATGCCTTCAGCATCCCAAACACCCGCTCAATGACATTACGGTGGTGGCATGTGCCTCATTGTACCATTGCTGTGATGGGGTTGGGGCCCGGTGGCGAAAGCGAACAGCCAGGGACGGAGTGGGTAGCCACTGTCACCTGTGTGTAGAGGGGTGGACATTAATGTCGGGTTCTGCCACTCTCCCATGGCACCTCTGACTATGCACCTTCCACAGGTGCCCATGTCATCCTGCGTGATGTGCATACTCACCCACTAGGTGAACAGTGGACTAGTGCCACATGAAAGCATCATGTGCTCCCCAGAGTGCATGGCACAGACATTGGTTATGCGCCTCCCGCATTGCACACCACCTGGCAGTTGATGCTGGCAAAACCCTTCTGGTTGATGTATGAAACACCATCCAGGCCGGGTGGCATGTGGATGGCCACATGGGTACGGTCAATGGCCCGAGCCGCCAGGCATCATTACCCTGTGGAACTCTGTAATGTGAGTGTGTGCTCCACCTGTGTGCTGGGGAAATGGATGTACTCTGCAGCATATGGCAGCAGTGCGCTGAGGAATTGTGTGAGTAGGCATGACGCAGTCAACTGGGTTATGTCTGTTGTGTCCCTATTGGTCTCTGAAAGGTTCCTGTAGAGCAGGCACATGACAGCTGTAACCTTTGTCTCCACTGACAGAACATGGCTCCGTCATGTGGTACCTGCATCTCATCACTGCACAGCTCACAGAGCCACCTCAGGATCACCTGGTTCAGGCAGTACTGGCCCACAATCTCTGTGTCTGGTAGTGCTCAAGGTGGTGCAGGCTCGGTGCTGCCTGTTGGGGCATACCACAGACAGGCCCTTCCACGGCTGTGCCCCCTGCTGCCTGCCTTCTCACATCCCTCATTACCATCTCCATCTGGAAGGTGGCACTGGCCATGTCCCTGGCTGGTGTTCCCCCAGCAGCTGTTATCTCTTCCCACTGTCCTCTGTGATGCTCCCCTGCACCAGGTACACCTCTGGCCTTTGGCTGTCCTGCCTACTGCCACTGCCCCCAGTACACTGTGGCACTACCCTGTCTGTCCTGCACAAGTAGCACAGGCTCCCACTCCTGTCCTGTTCCTGTGTGTTCCCAGGTGTGCCCTGTCCTGCTCCTTCACAGTCCCACTCACTGCTACCCTGTTTCTGGTTGCTGTCACTCGCCTCCCACCTCTGGCTTCCCTGTAGTGTTCTTGCGCCTCTCTTGTTCCTTTTTATTTTGGATCATTTCTGCTATCACACAACTTTCGCTTCAGCTCTCTATGTGCACATGGTGCATGCTGCTGAATATCGTACTGCGCCATTTATTCATGGTTCCTCCCCACGGTTGCGATGCATTCATTACCATTGCTTCCTTGCGCATTGCAACTTGCTCAGCTCAACTGCTCCCACTGAATATCGCACAATGGCGCATTTTCATACTTGTGCTTGTGCATCTCTGTTGTGCATGGTGCATCCTTTGAATATCTGGGCCTGCAAAACAAATAATGTATACATAACAATGGGCCTCGAGCAGAAAATGAGAACTTGGAATATTAAATTGCTTATATCTCAGGAACCGTCTGACGTAGAAAAAAAAATAAATTTCATATGAATTTTGATTTTCCTGGCTAGTTTTATGCTTAGTCTCTGCTAGGCAGCTAAGTAGTTTAATGACGAAAAGTCCATATCTTGCACCCGTTTCCAAGATACAGGCCCGAAGCGAGACGGGTGCCGCAATGTTATCCAATGGGAAAAAAGCGTTAACTCGGTGCCATTACTGTGCCGCCTGTAATATTTTTCACCAAATGACACATCAGTGGGATGTTGGCTTTTTTCCTCCGAATTTCAGCCCAAAGACCAAACCGCTATTTTGCAGCAGGGCAGCAAAGGATTTCTGTAATGTGGCGACGCTGTAATGTTATCCTATGGAAAAGCATCAACTTTGGAGTTCCGTAACTTTGCCGCCCTGTAATATTGTTTCACCAAAATACTGAAAGGCATATCTGTGAGATGTTGGCTGCTTCCTCCAATGTCAGCCCAAAAGACCAAACCGTTCTTTGTAGCAAGACTGACTGGTCTGCAGTTCCCTGCCTCCTCCCTGCCACCACTCTTGTGGAGCAGGATCACATGAACCCTTCTCCAGTCTTCTGGGACCTCTCCTGTGCTCAGACTCACTAAACAGTTCTGTTAGTTCCACCCTTAGCTCCTTTGGCACCCTGGGATGTATGCCATCAGGTCCTATTGCCTTGTCCACCCTGAGCTTAGCAAGCTCTTGTAGGACCCTTTCTTTTGTGAAGGGACTTGCACCTCCTCCTCCCTGTGTCCATGGTGCCGAGCTGTGGGCCCTGCCCTACCTTCTCCTCAGTAAATACTGAGCAAGTATCTATTTAGGATAAATGCTTTTCCTTGATCCTCCTCCACACACTGTCCCTTATTCCCTTTGATCGTTGCAATACCCCTCTGGACTTTCTCCTTTCACTAATGTATCTATGGAAAGTCTTTTACCCTTCTTTTACTGTTTGTGCTAGTGTTTCTCTGTTTGGATCTTTGCCTGCCGTACTGCCTTCCCTGCTTCCCTTAGAGAGTCTGGTATGCCTCCTATCTTCACCCCGCTGCATTGTTTCATATTTCTTGAAGGCCAACCTTTTGGCTCTGATCTTTTCTGTTACTGCTTTTGAGAACCAAAGTGGTTTCCTCTTTCTTTTGCTCTTGCTTTTTCTAAGACAATGGGATGTTGCTTCAAGTATCACATCCTTAATGCTTGCCCACTTTGCCTGTACCCCTCATCTGTATTTCTTCTCGCCAGTGCTAGCTTAACTCTGTTGGCCATCTTATCAAAGTTAGCTCCTCTGAAGTCCCATATTTTTGCCTTAGAATGGGATATTTTAGTTCTAGTGGCACAATTGAACTATACAGAGTAGCCACAGACATGCCAGCTATTTCCAGATATTTCATGAAATTTCTAAAGAGTTTCTCTGCTGCCCCTACTGTAGAAATGTAGAAAGCATTAGATATATCTGGAAATATCACAGAAATTTCAGGAAATAGCTGGCAGTGTCTGTGGCTGCTACTGTACCATGTGATGGTCACTGGCCCCAGGTGACCTTCTACCTGAGATCTGTGATCCTTTCCCATTAGACAGTACTAAATCCAGGATAGCCCTGTCTCTTGTGGGTTCTTGTACCAATTGTATGAGGCCCTCCCCTGCAGGGAATCCACTATGTGTCTAGTTCCGGTAGATGTTTCTGCTGGTATTGACCAATCTGTATCTGGCATGTTGAAGTCTCTCATTATAAGAACATTCCTTTAGCTGTCATGTTTTGTGTATCTTCTAACAGTAATGTGTCTATGTTCTCCCCTGGTCTGGAGGCCTGTAGACAACCCTAGTTCATGTGGCTGTCTATTTCTGCTTCCAGGGTGACCCACAGTTCTTCTGGCTCTTATATGTATGACATGACATTTACCATTTATGGTATATTGGATGAACTGTCATTTTGCACCACTAAGAGTGAAAACATTTGTCTTCCAGGACTGGAAAAAATGTCATGTCATGTTTATGAGGTGGTGAAGAATGGCTATGTTGAAAGTTTGGAGTCAAAATACTGAAAATCAATGAAGTTAGTGAACATTGAAATACTGGAATGTTCACTCATAACCTGTTCATTTTATCATATTTGTACACTAACATTTTCATCGTAGCCTTCTTATTATCCCACCTCATGAACCAGGTAGGTGAACATTTTCAAATCCCCACGAACTATCATTCTGCAAAAGGTGTAAAACACATTTTGCCAGGATTTGAAAAGGACTGTCAGGTTCAAGAGGTAATGTGATAAAATGGCTATGTTGAAAATTTGTGGTCAAAATAATTAAAATTACCAATGTTACAAATAAATATACAAAAATGTCAATGTATGTACATAACTTTACCTTTTTACATACTTTGACCCTAAATATTCACTATCCTTCTTCATGATCCCACTTCATGAACAAGGGTGGTGAACATTTTCAAATCCGCCTGAAAGGTGATTTTGCCAAGTAACTGTGAAAGTACCTTTCACATCTCATTTACATATTTCCACTGCAATTGGTCATGAAGTGGGGTCCCAAAAATGCCATGTTGAAAATTAGGGTCAAAGTATGCAAAAATGCAAATTTATGCATCAGAGTCCCAACTCCTTTGAAATACCTCTACCTCTACATCCAATTACCGCCCCATCTCCTCCTCCCCACCCTCGCAAAACTCCAAGAACACCTGGTGCTATTCCAACCTCTCACTTCCTCACAGAAACCAACTTCTTCACCCTTTCCAGTCAGGGTTCAGAAAACACCACTCCACTCACCTCCTCCCTGCTCAGACTCACAGACCACATCCTCACTAGGATGGATAAAGGGCTAATCACTGCTGCCATTTTCATTGACCCAGCAAAAGCCTTCGACACTGTATCCCACTTTCCTTCTATCCTGCCTATCTGGCGCTGGGTTAGCTGCACCTGCCATAAACTGGTTCAGTGCCTACCTTCTAAATAGAACCCAATCCACTAAAATAGCTGACCACATCTCCTCCCTATCACCTCTGGCGCACCGCAAGGCTCAGTACTCAGCCCCATCCTCTTCTCCATCCTTCTAAATGACCTGCCAAACTCCTGCTCCTCTTCCACCATCCACATGTACGCAGACGACACAGTCCTCTTCTCCTCCAGCCGACCCATGCAGAAGTCACCTCCAATCTTCAGTCCGATTTCAATAAAATCCAACTCTGGTTCAGCAGCAACCAACTCTCCCTAAATGCTAAGAAAACTAACTCTATGACATTCGGCACCAGACAGCGCCTATCCAAACTCACCTCCCCTGAGATTCCACACCCTAAACAACACCATCCTTGAAGACGCACCTCCTTCAGGTATCTCGGTTTGGCTTGACTGCCACCTTCCTTCTCCACTCACGCCAATGCCATCATTTCCAAACTGTGCCCAAAACTTGGTGCCTCTATAGAAACCGCACTAGTCTCCCCTTCCTATCAGATGCGAAATTGTTCAGAAAATGATTCTACCCTCCTTCGACTACTGTGATGTAGTTTACAGCTCGCTACACAATCCACCCTTGCTAGACTAGACTCTCTACAATGGATTTTGCGATTACGCCTCAATGCCCCCCTCGATCACATCACTGCACACTTTATCGTTCCCTGTCCCTACATTCTCTAAGTAACCGTCACGCCAATTCATAGCGCTAAATTCACTTCTAACTTCTGACTCAGGCCTCCCTCCCTTCCTATCTCTCCTCCACCCTATCCTCCCCACCTACCTGCTCTCACGCCTCAGATCCACTGACCCCAGACTACTATTCATCCTCACCGTGGGACCACCACCAGCCAGTCCGCATTCTCTTACCTAAACTCTGGAACGGTCTGCCCACCCAGATTCATCATTCTTCATCCAAACTCTCCTATCCTATTCCCTCTCTAACTTCCTCACACCTATTTGTTACTGCTCCTAACCACCCTCCCATTAGATCCTCCCCTGCTCCCCTGGCCTGACCAGTGGCCCGGCTATTCGCCAAATTGCCTGGCTTATATAATACCCCGCACACTTATGCCCTCTCCATTACCTACCTCACTCTCAATTTCTCCCTTCCTCATCCTAATCAATCTAAGCTCCCCGTCCCCTCCCTCCCTCCTCACCTAACCCCTCCCTTATACACCTCACGCTTTCATCACCCCCATCCCCACCCCTCTCTTGCTCTCCCAATCCTTCCTTTCTGTTTGATGCTCCTCCTGAAGCTCAACCTCCACTACTGGCACTCAAGTTCTGTATTACTACCCCTGTTCTGTTACGGGCACTTATGTACTTCATGTTTTGCCTCGATGTGTACCCTTGTTTTGTATACCATTCCCTACGTTCTTGTTCCTTACTGCTCCTACCTAGTTGGTTAACCACAATTTGTATAACCTGTACTTGCTGAGCCTGTGCCTGCTGAACGCACTGCCTATGTACTTTGTTCTAATGTATCCTTCCCAACTATGTACATTTTCCATATTGTGCTACTGTAAAGTTCAACTTTGTTATGTATACCTGCCTCCTCTGTAATCCCCCAAGTCGCACCTTGAGATGAGCATCTTTTTGCTCAGTGTGCCTTTCCTGGTAAAACATTTTCAATAAATTAATACATTGAACTGCATTTACCTTACTTTCTCATACTGGAATCAGCGGTTCCAGCAGCAAGTCTTATCTTTTATTGGAATTTTATTGTAGAATGGATCTACACTGTATGACATGTTCAGGTGAGTGAGGGTATGAGAAGGTGTGAAAGTGTGGAGTGGTGGGTACTGAGTGGGAGGTCGGAGTGGGGTCAGATTGCTGAGAGACAGTTTTCTTTTTTGCAGGTAACAAAAACAAGGGATTATTTTCTTTTTTTAGCAGATACTAAGAATCTGACACTGGAGACTGGGCACCCCAGTGTCAGGCCACTGTTTGTTGGCATGGGGATGTGCACTCAGGTGCCGCCAGATATTTAGTGGGAAGGGGGATGACTCAGAGGAAGGAGTGATCATGAGAAGCAGTACTGGGGTACTTCAGTTTACTTATATGATATATACATTGGAAACAGTGGGTGGGCAACCTGGAGGAGGGAGAGAATAAGCAGTACCAGGGCTGATAACCCTGATCCACTAGATAGATAGATAGATAGATAGATAGAGAGATAGCTGGAGACAGACAGACAGAACAGGGACCTGTGGCTCACTGCTCTCACTGCAGCCCACAGCAGGACTCTAGCTGCAAAACTCAAGAAAGTTCCACTATTCTCATATTCAACATGGGTGAATGGCTCCTCTTGCTAAGCTGGGCACTCTGCATTTTGGGATGCCCAGTAAAGGTATTCTGGTCATTACTGGCAAAACAAACAAACATCAGTATCTAGCTAAGCAGGTCCAATTTAGTTAGGGTCAGGTGTGTTTTATTTATTAATTACACTATTTTATTTTCGATGTTTTTATTTTTTGAGGGGAAACAAGATGGTGGATCTCACGGCACAGAAAACATCTTTGGTGCTGTGAGAAGCAAGTTTGAGAATTCAAAATGGCCTTCTGACACAGAATATTTGGCATTGCATTAGAACGTTAACACAAAAGCTCTACTAAGCATGCTCAGAATAGAAAAAATCCTTTAAATCTTTATAACTCTGGAACTGTTTAATACAGTATTTTTTCACAAACCTTCCAAAGCACTACCTTGGCACAGCATGCTTCTACTCTGAAATCTTCAGGAAAAATCCCATTCCTTTAGGTTGTACATCACAGAAGACCCAACTCCCATGTAAGTATAAGAAAAAATAAGTCATTTACAGGAAAATGACAAGTGCAGATCTCAGAAATCGCACAAGCTGCCATCACGAAATTTTTCCACAGATTTAGACCTTGCCTCCTAGACAACACATGTTAAATTTCAGCTATTGTCATCAAACACTGGCAAAGCTATTAAGGTGTAAAGTTAGAGTTTAACCTTGAAGACCCTACTCAACCGTAACTATAGGGCACTACCGCAGTATACCTCCTCATCAAGACACTCAATACAGCAACCACGCTGATGCTGACAACATCGACAGTTCACTGCATTGGTGTGCAAGACCAGGCACACAGTCTCCCAGTCCTGCACCCTTCCTGAATCAACTCTGATTCAGAGTTGATTATATTTAGAGCAGGGGTGCGCCCCCCAGATAGAAACAAAAGACCGTAGTCCTTTGAGATTTATGTCAACCGCAACGCAGTCAACATAAATTCCATCACTGTGACACCGGTCGAGGAAATTGTTGCTGAACCAGCATCGAGAGCCCACTACTGCACTCTATAATACTGGCACAGTAGCACCAATATAGTTAGGTTGAGTAATGTGTGTAATGTTAAACCCCAACATCTGCAATCTTAATAACTTTGGCAGCATTTGACAAAATAACCTAAAGTTTAGCATGCCTAGTCTGGCTGGCAGGGGCTCAGGACGTGAAAAGTTTTGTTACAGCAGCTTGTGGTTTCCAGGATACAGAATGTCAATTTTAATAAAGTAAGATTTTTTTTTCTTTACTTAATCCATGTTTTATGTTACTGTCACATACAGACTACATGGTACAGAACTGTTTTCCCAAAACCTTTAGGGTAGAAGCTGCCTAATGCAAGGTAGTGCCTTCTGATGGTTTCATGTAAAAAATATTAACTGGTTCCAGAGTTACAAGGATTTAAAGTTTTTTTCTGATTATCCTCAGGAGGGTTTTGCATAAGCCTTTGATATGAACTGTAAATTTCAGTTCGCTACAGCATTTTTGGTTCACAGCACTAAGCTGTCATGAATCAAAACCAGCTTTCATGAACCAACATTTTTTTTGGGGGTCATGACAGCTAACATCTTCTTTTCCTTTTTACAAGTACACAAAATAATAATACATTAAAATGATGTATTTTATAAATTTATAGGAGATTAGCAAGGCTCTTATGGATATGAGTGTTGCATTGCATGTTCTTAGGGCAAGCTTAACCTGAACCAAAGATGAGCAGTTCTGGTTCTCTAAGGATGGAGAGACAACAGTCTTATATCCATAACAGGCTCCTAGTGCCCTATAAAGTTATAGATCATGAGACCATTAAACAAAACAACCTTTTGCAGTCCATTTCTGTGGCCATTTGAGAAGCTCATTTGTCGAGCATGAGGTACTGTCACGGCAGCAAGAGTACCTCATACACAACTGAAGAAAGTGCTGTGATTGATCGGGCATCATCACATGATGCTCCCATGATCTATAATCAAAAAAAACACCTGAACCTAGGTAAACGGGACCGATTAGCTAGATTCTGGTGGGGTTTTTTAACGTAATGCTTGAATATAGTTTCTGGGCACCCAAAAATCCTGGGTGCCCAGTTATGCAAAAGGAGCCATTCACCTGTGTTCTCTGTATGAAAACAGCATGGCTTTCTTGATTTCTGCAGATAAAGGGTGCTGCTGGCTTGAATGGCAGCAGTGAATTGGTGGTCTAGTGAGCTGGCAGTTTCTCCCAGTTGAGTTCTACCTCCAATCTATCTATCTATCTATCTATCTATCTATCTATCTATCTATCTATCTATCTATCTGTCTATCTATCCGTCTATCCATCTATCTATCTGTCTGTCTGTCTGTCTGTCTGTTTCTCTATCTGTAAAAGTAAGTAAAGTAAGTAAAATTTATTTTTAAGCGCTTTTCAATATCAAAGCGCTGTACAGATAAAACAATTAAAATACATACATATGACACAAACAGCAACAATAACAATGTAATAACAATAAAATACAGTATATCACTCCCCATATGCCATTTGAAATAAATAAGTTTTAATTCTGACTTAAAGCTCTCAACGGTCAGGCAGCTATGTATCCGACGGTGAGAATTCCACAGGGTAGGGGCAGCATAAGAAAATGCTTGTGCTCCGATGTTTTTAGCAGAACCCTGGAACCTCTAGCAATCCCTCAATGGCAGAGCGGAGCGAGCGAGAGGGACAGTAGGGAACAAGCAGATCTTGAAGATACCGCGTCTCTGTTCGTGTAGGGGTTTATAGGTCAGTAACCCGATCTTAAAGGTGATCCGCCACTGAACCGGCAGCCAGTGCAGTTCGCGCAGCACAGGCATAATGTGATTCCTCATAGATGTCCCAGTCAAAAGCCTGGCTGCGGCGTTTCTGCACTAGCTGCAAGCGCGGATATCAACCCCGCAGCCCTAGGTACAGGGCATTGCAGTAATCAAGTAGAAGTAACAAAGGCATGGACCAATGTCAGAAGGTCGGCGGAGGAACAAGGTGTTTCACCCAGCAATATTCCTCAGATGGTAAAAGGAAGATTTGACAGCAGAAGACACCTGAAATTTCAGGGTCAGACTGTCGTCAATAATAACGCCAGGTTAGCGATGACCCGGTCTGAGGTCGAGCTGGGCACCATCGATCCATACGCCCAAGGGAGACCAGCCCACAACCCACCAAGGCGACCTGGGTCCACCACCAACACCTCAGTCTTATCCGGTTTAACCATAGCCAGCTGGCACTCATCCAATCATTGATCTCGGATAGACAGTTGTTAAGTATAGAGACTGTATCTTCCTGTCCGGGACTAAAGGACAAATATAGTTGGGTATCATCTGCATAGCAGTGAAAACCCAAGCCACATTGCTAATAATGTCTCCCAATGGCCATATAGACAGCGAACAACATGGGTGCCAAAATGGAACCCTCATGAACCCCACAAGGCAAAGAGACAGCCAGAGGAATAAATTCCAGTGATAACCCTCTGTCTCCGCCTCTGTGAGAAAAGATTGAAACCATTGCAGAACCATACCAGACAGTCCACAATAAGACCGCAGGCGTTCCAAAAGCACACCATGGTCCACAGTGTCAAATGCTGCAGAGATCAAGAAGGAGTAGAATAGTACGAGCCTTTCGATCTCTCGCTATCAGGAGATCATTTAGAACCGGACAAGAGCAGTCTCAGTACTATGTCTTTTCCTAAATCCAAATTGAAGAGTATCACAGACATTATGATTTGTAAGATGGTCATCCAGTTGCAGTACAACCACCTTTTCAATAACCTTGCCCAAAAGGGCAGGTTAGAGACAGGTCTGTAGTTAGCTGGACAGTCCGGATTCAATGAAGGTTTTTAGGAGTGGTCGAACGACTGCCTCCTTTAAGGGTTCAGGAAATATCCCTAGCTCCAAAGATTTCCAGACAATTTCAGCAATGGTCGGACAGATAACATCTACGCAACCCAATAATAGAGGCGTGGGGCCCAGATCCAACTACAACTGGTTGGACGTACAGTCTGGACAATCCTCATAATGTCCATGAATTCCGCCTACCAAAGTCAAACCAGGTGACACAGGTGTTTGTTTCCCTGCCAATCACTGCAAACCCTTGAAGAGTGAGCTTGGCTGATATCCGACCTAATGCTGGCAATCTTATCAGCGAAAATCGAGCAAGCTCATCACACTTTATTTGAAAAATCTTCCAGACTGTAGACAGAGTAGATTGCACAATCTGTCAACAGTCCGAAAGAGTTGAGCCGGTCGGTTTCGCAGCAGCAATCTCCTGGACAGGAATTCTGCCTTCTTCGGGTTATTGCTGATTGATAGATAACATAATGATCCATCAATCTAAGTTTGTCAGCATCCAGGCAAGATTTCCACCAGGCACTCTCTAGCTCTTCGCTCTCTCTCAGCTCCTACAAAGACTCATCAAACCAAGGAGTCTTTGGCGCTGAGTGAGTGGGCTGAACACGAACAGGAGCAATTTGGTCCAGGGCCTTGCTCACTGCCTTGTTATAGGCAATAACAAGGTCCCTGGACCCATGCTCTCATCCCAAACACCCGATAAGTCCAGTACCGCCAGTAGGTCCTCTGGGTTTACTCCCCAAGGGCGATACTGGACCATCTCCGTAGGGGCAGACCTATTAGGGGTGCCCCAAAACTGAATCTTATGGTGTGATGGTCTGTCCACACATTTGGTTCCACCTCCAAATGTGAAACATCCAAATCCAGTAGGAACACCAGGTCCAAAGAGTGTCCACCTATATGGGTAGCAGAGGTAGCTACCTGTGACAGGCCCAACATAGACATAAGTTGGAGGAAGTTCTTTCCAAGTGAGAGTTCATCGTCGACCCAGGCATTGAAGTCACCCAGTATTAACCATCTAGGCGACTCCAATGCCATGTCAACGATGAAGTCCTCGAACTCTTCAGGAATTCACCACCATCACCGGTGGACGGTAGATGAGGAGAATCCTGAACTCTGCATCTGCTGCCAGGATACACTCAAAGGATCTGGTGTTACCCACTGGCACCTCCACAAGACTCAGATCTGATCTAAAAAGATGGCCACCCCCGCCCCTACGATCCAATCCCAGATGGTGCATTACCAAGAACCCAGCTGGAGCAGCAGAGTCTAAAATAGGACCCGCATTCTCATCCAGCCAGGTCTTGGTAATACATGCCAGGTCAGATGTTGCAACAAGATCTGCAATAATAGCAGTCTTGTTCCTAATCGACCTGGCATTACATAACACCGCCGAGTTGGATGGGTTTTCAGAGAGGATTGCAGTACCTGACCACAATCTGTGGAGCCCTTGGTATGGGAATCAGGCAAGGAGGACCCCTCTCCTGAGCCCATTTTCGCCCCAGGGCGCTCCTTGACCCAACTATCCCTATCTGCCTACCCTCTTCACTCTCCCACTCTGCTAGCCCATTCATCCCTAAACGCCTTCTCACTATCCCTGCTTTATGACAGTTGTTAAAAGCATCATCAGATAACCGAGGACAGTGAAAGGGACGGAGGTCCCGAGCAGAGTGGAGAATAGTGCCTGACCGTCCTTAAGCCCCATCAAACACATCATTGATGGCAAATATCAATAACTCTCAACTTAGCAACCCATCTTAATTAACAAATAATATTATTAACCAAAGAAAACCTAGAAAATAAAAAGAATCATGTAATAACATAAAATCAAAATCAAAACCCATGCAAAAACACATAAAAAATAAATAAAGTAAAATAATAAACAAGACAAAGCAAAATAAAACAAAACAAAAAATAAAATAAAAACTCTCACTACCTCAACATAAGAATTCCCCTTCAGCTCTCTCACAGCAAAGGTAAGGGGAAACAATCTTAGCACTCTCACTGCAAGAAAAAATAAAATTACATACAAACAAATAAAAGACAGCATGAGTCTAAAGCTGTCGCACAATTAAACCCCAACTAAAAGTCCTTAAGATTAATAAAGTTAATCATGAGCCCCACATAACAAAAGTTCATAATGTCTCAGAGTCAGTACACTTTCTTCATATTCTGGCATTCAGCCACCTGGAAGGAAGCACTTTCACCCAGTGAACCACAGGAGGACGCGGATATGCAGACTGTCCCTCTACTTGGGATGCCAGACACAGCCCGGCCTCTGCCAGGTTATTCCAGCATCACCCGAGGCCCCGAGAACACCAACCCACCGGCAGGTACTCCCAGCCCTCCCAGGTACAGACACCAGCACCCCGCACCCACCTCCGAACAGTTGGGCTAATTACTCAGATCTTTCTTCCTCTTTCTTCCTTCCCAACACGATTTCACAGCCAAAATCCCAGCCAGGAGTTCGGCTTTAAATCCTGCAGTCCACTGTATCCAAACAGGGAGCAGACATAATAAACAACAAATGGAGCACTCCTTTTCAGTCCCCAGTGTCACAGTTCATATGCATTCGTTAAAATAATCAAAACCCAAAAGGTTCATTCCTTGGATGCACTCAGTATCCAAAGTTTCAATTCCTCCTTCAGTCTTTCTCATCTCCACAGCCTTCACGCTGTGACCAAAAAACTCTCAAGTCAATAAAACAGTACAGTGTCATTAGGGACAACACAAAGTCAGTGCTCCAGTATTCCAAAATAAAATCTTCTCACAATTGCTCCCTCCTCAATGCCACAGCTTCCCACGTCAAGTCCAGGCACAATTCGTCATAAAAGTCATACAAACTCACCGGGCAAAAGCTTCAACAAAGTCCTTACTTTCCTAAGCTTCCAGGCTACTGCCAACAGCCCCGACTCCACAGCCTCTCACGCTGAAGTCGGGAGAATGGGAGACGAGGAACTCTAAGAAGCCGACAACAAAAACGCCACAAGGCCAAATAACAAAAGTAGATGCAGAACTCCAGGAAATCGGGCGAGACTCCAAAGAACGATGAAACGGGCTCCGAGAAACACTCCAAAACGCCAGTCACAGAACGGACAAAACGCCTTAACCTTACGCGACTACAATCCGAACTGAAAATAAATACATACAAACTCAAAGAGCTAAAATTAACTGAAAAACAGATCAAAACAAATCAAAATAACGAGCTGTAGAGATCAGTGTTCTGGCTGGCTCAGCTCAGCCGCCATCTTTGTGGGCCATCTCTGTCATCTCTATCTCCCTATCTATCTCTATCTATCAGTTCTATGTGATATGGGTGATAACAGATTAGTGAGGAGCACATCGGCAAAAACAAAATGCTGAACACAAAGACAGCCCACACCAACTTTTAGCGACTATCACAACCGCTGACTTCCCACCTCTAACACTATATGATATGTAGGGGCTTTGCCTCCCCCACACACACACCCTTAACTCTTTATAACCAACTCCAAGACTGCACAATACCTGGACAGGGTCACAGTCCTCACGCATGCTGCTTTGCCACTGTAGCCCTTTTGCAGGCATTCAAACCGAGGTTGCTCTTATTGGAGTCACTCAATTTAAGCCACTCATATCACGGGTTACTCTCTATCTATCTATCTATCTATCTATCTATCTATCTATCTATCTATCTTGCTCTATCTACCTACCTACTGACCTATCTACTAAAATACTGTATATTTATTTCTAAGTGGATAGAGTGCCCACACTGGTATCACTTCTTTCTACCCCTCCACTCCAGGTCACACACCCTGGTGCTGCTGAAGGAATTCTGACACTGGGGTAACCAATCCCCAATATCGGCTATATCCTTCTGTAAAAAAGAAAACTGTCCTCATTGATCTTTCTTATTTTTACAGAAACCTGTAATAAGAAAATGGTCCCTCACTGATCAGACCTCCCACACCACTACCCACCTCCTGACCCCAACTCAGCACCCACCACCCCACACACACACCCACAAACTCTCATTCATCTGAACATGTCCCATTACATAGATCCACTCTTCAATCAAAAAATGTCCTTCTGGAACTGTGACTGCGATATTACTGGGTATTACACTCAGTGAATTAGACAGAAGAAGGCATTTTGCCAGTCATGACTGTCTCCTACATCATGTGGGCACATTACTAAAAAGTTGCTATGTACCTGTTGAGTTCTGCCTTGAATCTGTTAAATTCTGTGTGATCAACTAAGTGTTGTGGTAAAGCATTCCACAGTTGTGGTGCCTGTACTGTAAAGTAATAATACAGTCTATTTGTATGAACCCTTGAATGTTCAATTGCATGCTGTGGGACTGCAGATTAGCTAATCTATCCTTAGTGCTTGTATTATATAGAAACATAGAACATAGAAGTTGATGGCAAATAAGGACCCAAGGCTCATCCAGTCTGCCTATTTCTTTTTCAACCTTATGAATGTGCCATCAGCCTTTGCTCTGTCAATGGCCTATCTATTCATACTCATCTGTATTGCTCACTTATGCCTATCCCATGCCTGTTTGAAGCCCTGCACTGTATTCATATTCACGACTTCCTAAGGTAGGCCATTCCATGCATCCACCACTCTTTCAGTGAAAAGAACTTCTCACATTGCCCCTTAATTGGCCTCCCTTTAATCTCATGCTGTGTCCTCTTGTCCTGCTATTTTCTTATTTTGAAACATGTTAGACTCTCTCACCTTGTTAATGCCCTTAAGGTGTTAGAATGTTTCGACCATATCACCTCTCTCCTCCTTTGCTCTAGGGTATAAATATTGAGCTCCATTAATCTGTCCTCATATGTTTTTTGTCAATCCCTGCACCATTTGGTTGCCCTTCTCTGGACTGCCTCAATTTGGTTAATGTCCTTGTGAAGGTGTGGCCTCCAGTACTGCACACAGTACTCAGATGGGGGCCTAACCAGTGTCTTGTAAAGAGGATTATTACCTCTTACGACTTGTGATACCCCTACTAATACACCCCAACATCCTCCTAGCCCCTTAACTACTGCTTTAGTGGTCTGCTTGGATGATTTCAGTCATCTGTGATGATGATGCCCAAGCCTCTTTCTTCCCTTGTGACTGCCAGCAACTCCCTCCCAGCCTATAGGTGGCTTCAGGTTTCTCTTCCCTATGTGCATGATCTTGCACTTCTTTGATTAAACCCCAGTTGCCACTCTTCTGACCATTTTGCGAGTTTATCCAGGTGTCTTCTCATTCTGCCCACCCCATCTGGATCATCTACTCTGTTGCAGATCTTGTGTCATCTGCAAACAGACAAACCTTACCTCCAGTCCATCTGCAATGTCACTGATGAAGATATTGAAGAGCACTGGCCCCAGAACTGATCCCTGAGGTACCCACTTGTGACTTGCATCTCTTCTGACTGTATACCATTTACCACCACTCTCTGTTTTCTGCCCACAACCAGTTTGCCACCCAGTTGACCAACTTCTGACACACCCCAGCCTACCAGCTTATTAATCAATCTTCTCTGTGGAACAGTATCGAAAGCTTTGCTGAAGTCAGTAGGCAACATCAGTTGCCCCCTTGTCCACCACTCTGGTTACCAAGTCAAAGAAACCTATGAGATTAGTTTGACAGGACCTTCCTTTGTAAACCCATGCTATCTTGGATCCTGTGCTCCTATGGATTCTAGGTGTTGCACTATCGCTTCCTTAAGGAGTGCCTCCATAATCTTGCCCACTACTGAGGTAAAACTGACTGGTCTGTAGTTTCCTGCCTCCTCTGTGTTACCACTCTTGTGGACTGGGATCACATGAGCCCTTCTTCAGTCTTCTGTGACCTCTCCTGTGCTCAGAAACTCACTAAACAGTTCTGATAATGGCTCTGCTTGTTCCACCCTCTAGCTCCTTTAGTACCCTGGGATGTATGCAATCAGGTCCCATTGCCTTGTCCACCCTGAGCTTATCGGCTCTTGTGGGACTCTTTTCTTTGTGAAGGAACTAGTGCACACCTCCTCCCCTGTGTCCATGGTGTGAGCTGTGGCCTGCCCTACCTTCTCTTCAGTAAATACTGAGCAGAAGTAGTTATTTAGGATAGATGCTTTTACATGGTTCTTCTCCTCACATGCCCCTTATCCCTTTGATCTTAGCAATACCCCTCTGGACTTTCTCCTTTCACTAATGTATCTATAGAAAGTCTTGTCACCTTCTTTCACTGTTCATGTTAGTGTTTCTTCGGTTTGGGCCTTTGTGCTTTATTGCCCTCCCTGCTTCCCTTAGGGAAGTTTGGTATGCCTCCCTGTCCTCATCCCACTGCGTTCCCTTATATTTCCAGAAGGCCAGCCTTTTGGCTCTGACCTTTCTGCTACTGGTTTGAGAACCAAAATGGTTTTCTTTTGCACTTCCTTTTCTCTCTAACACAATGGGATGTTGCTTCAAGTATTGCATCCTTAATGCTTGCCCACTTTGCCTGTACCCCCTCACCTGTATTTCTTTTTTCCAGGGCTAGCTTAACTCTGTTGGTCATTTTATCAAAGTCAGCTCCTCTGAAGTCCCATATTTTGCCTTGGAATGGGATGATTTAGTTCTAGTGGCCAAACTGAGCCATACTATGTGTTGGTCACTGGCCCCAGGTGACCTTCTACCTGGAGATCTGTGATCTTTCTCTGTTAGTCAGTACTAGGTCTAGGATAGCTCTGTCTCTTGTGTGTTGTTGTACCAGTTGTTTGAGGCACTCCCCTGCAGGAATCCACTATGTGTCTAGTTCTAGCAGATGTTTCAGCTGGTATTGACCAATCTGTATCTGGCATGTTGAAGTCTCCCATTATCAGAACCTCCCTTTAGCTGTCATGTTTTGTATATCTTCTAACAGTAATGTGTCTATGTCCTCCCCTGGTCTGGAGGCCTGTAGACAACCCCTGTTCTGTATGCCTGTCCTATTTCCTGTTTCCAGGGTGACCCACAGTTCTTCTGGTTCCGGATGTTTATTCTGAATTTCTGTAGCTTTGATATTTTCATTGACATAAAGGACCACTCCACCTCTCCCTTTTTTGCACCTTGGTCTCTTCTGAACAGTACATAGCCAGGTACTGATGTCTCCCAAGTGAGGCTACTGGTAAACCATGTTTCGCTAATGGCTACTGTGTCTAGTTTAGCCTCTGTCATTGTTGCCTGCAGGTCTGGGATCTTGTTTCCCAGCCTGTGAGCATTTGTACATGATTTTCCATTGGTCAGATTTCGATGTGTTAGTCGTTGGGCGATGTCTGGCATTTCCCTGTGTGTAGTAGGAGCCAGATTTTTTCCATACCTGGTGATGCAAATGAACTACAAACATGCTGAACTCCTGTTTGACCACTAGCTATGGGGGAGGTGTTCTTCCCATTCGACATATCGGGTGCTGCACCCCTCTCCATTTGCTAGTTTAAATATTCTGCAAAGACATCAAACTTCTGCCCCAATTCACTGACTTCCTCCTTAGTCAGATGCAGTCCATTGAATTTAAAGAACTTTTGCTCCCAAAACTGTTGCCAGTTCCCTACTAATCTGTGTCCTTCTTCCTGGCACCAGCCCTTGAGCCACATGTTTAGCTCCCCTATCTCCCTTCTCTGACCTTCTGTCCATCTGCCTCCTCTCCCAGACTGGCAGGATCTCAGAGAAGGAGATGCCAGATGAAATGGATGATAGTTTGTCACCCAGTCTGGTCAGGTGTTCTTGGTCTCCACAACTGACTGGCTGGCAAGGTCATTCATCTCTATGTGTACCAGGACGTCAATGTTTTTCCTGCTTCCCGTACAATTTAATAATGCAGTCATTGTTCTCCATGCTGATGTACCTGGAGACATCTGAAAATTACCCTGGCTGGAGATAGGTATCAACTCCCCAAATCATGGAGTCTCCTATGATCAGAAGATTTTTGGATTTCCTTTGCTGTTTTGTTTTGGTTCCTGTTTTGAGTAAGTTTTGTTGTGCTAGCTCCTGTGCTGCAGTGTCCTGCTCTGCAGTGTCCTCTACCCTTTGTTTGATTTCTGGGATAGAGGCAGATACCTGTTTGTAGTTTTTATATGGTCTGTGGAGGTGATATGTTGGAGAGCACTGAGTGATGAGGCACCCATTTGGTTCCTCTAACCACCTATCAACCACCTGGACAAACTATCCTCTGCATTCGAGGTGCTTTGTTGGATGTTAGGAACTGGCCAGTGGTTCTTATAATATATTTCTCCTGAATATGTGATTTGAGGTGTGCAATCTCTGTCCATGCTGCCTGGAGCTGAGCCCTTAGATCTCCAATGCCTCAGCATGTAGGACAGTGTCCTAATTCTGTAAACTGCCCTTTGAAAAGTGTCCCACAGCACCTGCAGTTAATAATATCCATTCCAGATAAGTTACTGGGTTTATAACCTGGTCAGAGTAATCAGAAGGAGGAAAATGAAAGCAAAAGTTTGATTTTGTGTTTTGTTTGTTTTTGTATAATGAGTTAAATTACTTGTGCCTCTGTAAATGAGATCACTGTGTGGATACCTCTCAATCCGCCTTCCTGCTTTGCTACAGGAAATGTCATGACTGTGCTACCCTATAAAAGGAGTGTAGTGTGGGGTGGTTGGGGATGGGTGGGTGGCTGGGCCCTTCCCCTGCTGAAAAGAAGAATCAATGGACGAAAGAAACAAGGAGGTAAGAGCAGAAACAATCAGCCAACAACAAATGCAATAGCCCTGAAAGCTTATCCTAATGATAGATAAAACTGTAAAACCTGTAAAGCACAACCTGTAATAATTTCACAGAAGATATACCCTGTAAGAAACACTTGCTACAGAGAAAATAAAGCAGTAACAGAAGATATACCTTGCAAAAGACATTTGAATCAGATTACAGCAGTAATCTGTAAACACACACACCTGTAGGCACACCCTGTAATAATGCAGTTGTGTCTGAATTATTCAATAATTTGAACAGTAGTAAACTCTCCTCCTCTTTCTTCTGTCTTCCAAGCTATATAAGCCAATTTAGACAATCTTTTATATATGACTTGTCTTTTAATCTTGTTACCAACTTAGTGACCCTTCTTTGCACACTCACCAACAAGTTAATTATCTTTAGATATAGGAAACAGAAAGGAAACCCATAAAGATAAGGCCTCACATAGGACCTGTATAATGGGATTAGACAGCTTTCATGCCTTGAAATAAATGATCTTTTTTTTTTATCGTACTCTTATTTTTCCTCCTTGGCAGAGCAGCCCCCACAATCTCGGCCGCTGGTCCTGCACCCCGGTTATGGTGGAGTGTGATGTGGGCCCACCTGGCTCCCGCTCCCCAGTGGGCTGGACTTTCATCACTCTCACACCCACTGGGTAATGCCCTCAGGTCTCTCTGGGGGCAAGGCACGGCCATTAGCCGTTAAGATCACCCTCAGCATTTTTTCCACATTTTCTCCCTTATGGAGAGTTGGACATGCAATGGTGTCCGAGCATGTAGTGCTGACGCCTTTGGTTGTCCCCCGCTTTATATGCCATCAGAAAAGCGGCTGGCCTCTGCCAGTCACCGCTACCGGGGTAAGGTGCAAACCCCACAACCCACTCCCAGAGAGAGGAGAGCAGTTGTTGAAGCTCAATCCTCCTTCTCTCCTGCCAGCCCCCGGAGGCCTGAGTCCGTCTCTGAACCTGTCACCGCGTGGCGCAGGTGGGTGGCATCCAGTGCCTCAACCTCAGCACCACCGGCCAGCCCTGAAATAAATTATCTTTGATTGAATTAATCAGGTTATTAGATTTCTAGTAACCTTTCTGCAGTGATCATGTGGAATTAATTATTTATAATTATTCTAGGTTACATTCATTCTGTATATGTTTTAGAGGTACATTACTTCAAGTGCATGTCTTGCCGGGTTTTGTTTTCCTAGGTGAAGCACAGTACCTTTTTCCTATGTTAAATGCCATTTTAATTTTTATGGCCCATAATTCAATATGCTTAAGTTTGTTCACTAGGGATTGATATGATTTATCTAAATCCACATTGCTACTTAGTTTGTTATCATCAGCAAATTTTATAACGTTATTCATTACTCCATGATGCATATCTCCTATGAAGATACCAAATAAAGTTGGACCCATGGCAGAGCCCTGAGGGACACCACTGCTGACCAGTCTTCCTGCAGAAAAATGTCCACTAACTCTTACTTGTGATCTCCAGTAGGTTATGATTCAACCATTTAACTAGACATACACTAAATACCTATTTATTTAACTTACTTATTATAGTGTTGGAAGCTTTTTGAAATCCAAAAAGATAACGTCGACTGGTTTATTTGTATCCAAGCTAGCACTAACTTTTTCATAAAATTAGATCAGATTTGTGGTACAGGACTTTCCCGTGTAAAGCAATGCTGGATAGGGTCATGTATCCCCATAGCTGCTGCTTCGCTATCAAGTTGTGATGAGGAAATAAAGTACATTTGATTAATGCATTTCAATTCATTTTGAACTTTTACTCATAACATCATAATTTTTCAAAATTGTTACACCAAATTTTCAACATAGCCTTTTGGGACCTGACCTCATGAACAAGGCAGGTAAAACTATTCAAATCCAGCCTGAAGGTGATTTTGCAGTCACACTGCAAATTCATCTTTGGAAAGGATTTAAAATGTTCATCTAATGGGTTTATGAGGTGGGTAATATAAAGACGATGTTGAAAATTTGGTGGAAAGTGTAGTAAATGACCAAAATATTTCAATGTTCACTCACAACTTCACTGATTTTTAATATTTTTAAATATTTTTCCACCAAATTTCAATCTGGCCTTTTGGGCCTCCACCTCAAGAACAATGAAGGAGAAATTTTCAAATTGGTACAAATGGTGATTTCATAGTCACTCTGCCAAATCATATTTAAGGTAGGATTTGAAACTTTCCACCTACTGGGATCATGGGGTGGGGTCATGAGAAGACTATGTTGAAAATTTGTGGAAAACATGTGGTACAAAAGCATAGAAACCAGCCACTCCTGGAAAACTTTTTCTCATTCAAGTGATTTATAGTGTAGCATGTCTTATGCACAGACTCTCAATTTAAGCCCAATGTGTTACCACTAGGGCTTCATCAGTGAAGAGGATCTATAGGTAAAAAAATATAGTATGGGTATATACATTGCTGTACATTTCAATATTTACAAAATATTTAAAATTCCTCCTCAGTACTTCCAAACTGGTATCAGAATGGAAATTATTCAGATGTCCTACTGCATTTCTCAGACTTCTGTAGTCAAGCATCTCAAATATTATTTACCAGGTATCATGACAAATTCCTAGAGTCAGGAACATTTTTTACACATTTAAACTAGAAACATCATCCCTCTATTATACACGCACCACTTTTCATATGTATAGTGCCCCTGCTGGTGGAGCTGAAGGATGCAGATACTATTAGGGTAATACATACACTGCTATAGCAGACGGTTTCAGTATTTTAGTATTACAGTATATCTGAGTTTTGCTCACTTGCTTGACATAGAAGTTTGTTGCCTTCCTATGGCCCATTTTAGCTTTGCCCACTGTTCCTCCACCCCACCCAGGTCATCCCTCCATCAGGTTGTCCCTGAGGCATTCACCCATCTTTTTAAAATCTGCCCTCCTGGAGTCCTGGATGCTTGCCCTTGTGTGGTTCAATTTTGCAGCTGTCCTTATACTGAACCACATTATATGGTCATCACTGTTGCCCAGGTGTCCTCCTACCTTGAAGTCTGCCAACACTGTCCCGATAGAGAGTGCCAGATCCAATATTTTCCCATAATGAGTAGGTTCACTGACTAGTATTGCCCCATCCCAAGCTGTCTGAGAAACATCCCCTGCCGTGGAGTCCAGGATGTCCCTGCTTTAGCTGAAGCTGCAGCTGGGAAGTTCCATCTATGTCCGACAGATTGAAGTCCCACCAGCAGCACCTTCCCTTTTCTGCCATCTTGTCAATAGCTTCCACCTGTACTTTATCTAATGCCTTCCCTGTGCCAGAATTATGTACAGCATGCCAGTGCAAATAGAAGCTCCATTACCCATCTCTAGGGTGACCCACAGTAACCTGCTCCCCACATATTCCCTGTATGCCCATTGTTTTCTGCCTCCTCACATAAGCACCACAGTCCCTCCTTTCCTTCCCACCCTGTCCCTCCTGAACAGCATATAGCCTGGTATGGACATATCCCAGTCATGGGTTTTCAGTGCACCATGACTCAGTAATGGCCATGATATCCAGGTCAGTCTATGTCATTATGGCTTATAAGTCCAGAATCTTATTTCCTATAATTCTAGCATTTACATATATGGCCTTCCAGATTTAATTACTACTCTGCTTGTTACCCTCTTTCTTTCTTTTGTCCTCTCTCCTTCCACCTTCTCTTTAATGCTTCCATTTCCATCTCACTTCATTTCAACTGCCCTCATTCCTTTATTAATTTCCACCCTGAAGCGCCTCTCCCCTTGGGTTCTTCCTACCTTCTACTTCAGCCTGGGGGAGTTACTGCAGCCATAATTTCTTCCACCACCATGCTCAGCTAGTTTAAATGTTCACCAGAGTAACAGCTAAATCATCTACTGAGGACTGCAGTTCCCTCCTGAAAGAATGTAGGCCATCACTCCTGTAAAGGCACCAATCTCTCCAGGTGGATCTCCAGACCCTAATGTAGCTGAACCCTCCTATTAGCACCATTCCTTCAACCATGATGAGTTGAAGGTCCCCATGTGAGATCCCTCCTTCCCTATCATAAACAGGCAGCACCTCAGTGAAGCCACTGAGTGTGCTACCTGTCCAAGACCCCTCCCATCACCTTAAACTCCATCTGCAGTATCCCAGCCCCATCCATAGCTATGTCATTGGTCCCCTGGAAAATGACATCAAGCTCTGCCTCCCATCCTGCTGCCCCAGTGACCCTCTGGATTTGCTTCTCATCCCTCCAGGCCATAGCATCACAGCACCACATAGGCACCTAACCTCCTCTCCCCTTTCCTATTCCCAAATCTATCCCCTCACAAATAAGTCCCCCACAAGAAGTTGCTTCCTTCTCCTCCAGGATTCCCTTCTTCCTCCTGGGGTCTCCACTGAAGAACCCCTACATTCTCCTGGCCACTACCATGGGTGCCTCCTCCTGGCAGTCCCACCTCACCAGAGCAGTGTAGGAATTTTGTAGTGGTACTGGTTGAGGAATGTACCTTTGACCCTCCTCTCCACCCTTCCAGAGCCCACCATAGTTCAGCCATTCCTCCTTCCTGGCATTCTCTGGAGTAACTGTGGTAGACTTGGTGGACCCTGGGTGAAAGAAGGGTCCCCAATTCCTAGCCAACTCAACCTGGGTCTAGCAGTCTCCTCCCTCAATTCAGAGGTGCATGCAGATGGAGCAGCAGTGCAGTCTCCGAGTTATCTCTTACAACTGCCACCCACAACCACTGCACTGCACCACTCCTAGCATTCCCAGTTTCTATACTCCTGTGTTACCTGGATATACTTATGTACCCTTAGCCTTGATATGTGTTCCCAGCTTCCCATTTTGTGTGTTGCTACTTGTGTTCCCCTGTACCTGGTGCACTTCCCTTATACTGTTACCTAGTTTAGGCCTACTTTTACCTTCTGCCCTTCCCAGCAGTAAATACAACATCAGGAGTGAGCAGGTGCCTTACCTTAGTTGACTGACAGAGTCCTCTGCTTCTCTGCTTCCTTCTGCTGATGCTTGCGATGCTTAAGATGCCAGTCTAATACTTGTTCCACTCCTTCACTGTTCCATTTACTTGCTTTTCAGTACATGGTTGATTGTAGTATAAATTCTTACTTGTCAGCCTCTGGAGTAGGGATTTAAATTATAATTCAATTTCATTCATTTTCAACAGTTTCATTCTTCTGAATTGCCTCCAGTCATAAAGACATAAACTATGCCATAATAATTTATTTTCATTGTACAAACTGTACAAATTTAATTATCTGTTATATTCATGATTGTAAATGTTCATCTATTTTTATATTGCAATGGACTTTATGCAAGTACATAATAAACAGTCAATGTAGAATTGAGTAAAAATTGAATAAACTACAAGTAAAAAAGTTGAACCCTAACTGATGCATTAATTCAGTTTTTGCAAAGAACATACATATGTATACAAACTGCAAAAAAAAAGTTGTTAATACTCTAATTAGGGTTAAAGCCACTAAAATAGGGAAGTGTGGCATTAGGGTTTCAACCTAACACCCAACCCCATCCTGCATACACCAACAGGTGTCAGGGGTGTGCCTTGAGTTGTCAGACCTAACACTCACCCCATTCCATACTATAAGCAAATAAGCTGAGATGGGTACAGTATAGGAGACTACAGTGGGGCTCCAATAGTCTGTGCATACAATACAGCTCAACTGTCCTTGATTGCTGGGACAGCCCTCATTTACCCCGAAAACTGCTCTGTCCCTCATCCATCCCTCATGGAAAACATGCTTCTCACAGAGAGGATGTCCTGTAAATATAGACTTTATGACAGGGGCACCATTTCAGATTTCCTGGGAGCCAACAACTAGTGGAGGCTAGATGCCAGTTAGTCTGTTTTGCCATCAGGTGTCGACCAAAAGGGTGCACCACAGAGGGAAGGGCTGCATAAACAGAATCACTGGAACTATGCTGGAGCACTGGGGAAGAACATCAGACAGCGGTCTGGTTACATGCTTCCACAGTGCTCTTTTATAAATCTGATGATGGCATAATATCTATGGAGTTTGGCCCATGCAACCATAAAATCAGACTCAGGATGAGACTATTAACAAACTAGAGATCTGGTCTCAGATGTTGCTCATCATCACAGTAACTTTCTCATTCTTTTCTAAGCAGTAATTTCTGGTAAATGTGCCTTAACCATATTGATCTCAGTGCGGTAGACTACTTCTGGTTTCCCTGATTGTATTATTGTAGCAGAGGCGGTAGCAGTCTTGAAGTGGTTACTGCCACTGGTGGCATGCTCTGAAAAAGTGGTCCTCATGGGGAGATCACGTGATGCTGCAGCCTGAGTAGCAGGACCTGGCCAGAGCTCCCACTATCCTAAGCTCATTTTGGAGTATAAACTGCTTGGAAAGAAGATTAGCAACATCGCAAAAGAAGTCTGTGTTGCTGGAGTGGTGGTGGAACGAACTAGCACAGATATGGATGCAGAAATGAAACCCCGATGCCTTGGCACACCCGCCTGTCTCCCCGAGAAATCCAGGAAGAGACCCAAGGCCCAGTCATCAGGAGGCGGTAAGATGTCTACTGTTACTGCTCTGAAAATGCTGGCACCAGAAACAACACCTCTTACACTGGAGCTATTCGACGGATTGCAGCCCTAAGGGATGATATGAAAACAGTGGTATCTGAGATCGAGCAACTGGCAGGGGCTCTGGAGGAGTTAAACGTCAGAAGTCACGGATGCAGAGGCCCAAATAACCTCTGCAGAGAAGATGGCGAGTCGCATTGAGGATGCCACGGTCAGCAATCGCTGGCATCAAGAAGCTTGAGCAGAAAGTTGAGGATCTGGAGGAAAGATCCCGAAGAAATAATGTAGTCATCCTGGGAATACCTGAAAGGAGGAGGGCCAAAATGTTATTTTGTTCATGCAGAAGTTATTCAAAAGCTCGCTGGCCCCTCTCCCTACAGAACCTCATATACCCTCGAGAGCTCATCGGGCTTTATGCTCAACCCAGCTCCTGGTCAGCAGCCTAGACCCTGCTAGCCAAACTGTTAAACTACCAGGAAAAGCAGCACTTGCTCTCTAAGACAAAGGAATTAGATCAGGTCCTTTGGGAAGGCAAGAGAATATGAATCACTCAGGACCTACTAGCTTGTGCAGCAACGAAGGTCCCTTTTCCATCCAGTTGTGACCAAGCTCATTGCTGCAGGTATAAAATTTTGTATGGGGTACCCGGCCACTTCAAGTAATGGTGTCGGGGCCTGGGTATCCTTCGAGGATGTAGACTCAGCCAAGAAGACTCTACAACAAGAGTTCCCTGACCTTTTCAAGCCTAAGTGAGGTGGGCTGCAGGTGAAGATCACTGGAGAGTGATTCGACGTGGTCGGAGAAGTACCGAAAAGGCAGACTTCAAGGATACAAATAAGTTTTATTTTCAATATTGCAGACTTATTGCTGTTTTTTCTTTATAGAGGACTGATGGACTCTGGCATTCTTTCCATGGCTGGTTTTGTTTGAATCTTTTGGGGGGCTATCTCTGTGAAACTGTATGTTGAAAGAGATTAGCTTTTGGTTGAACGAAGGCTCATCATACAGCCCATGTAGATATCGGTGTATTACAAGCTCATGCTAATCGGGGCATGGGTTAATGGTGATAGTGTGGGCAAGGCTCCTGGGAGAAACGAGTGGATATGGAGAGCCCCAGGTGAAACCCCATGAGGGGCTTTCATTGGTGGCCTTCAGGGGCCAAGTATTTAGGTTCAGGTGTGATGCCTGGACAAGTTTACCTACTTAAAGTAACACTCCCAAGAGGCATGACTTCAGGAGTCTTGGGATTGTGGAGGTAATGGCTGTGGACCGCAGCGGGACTTGCCGCATCACAGTAACTGTGACAGGAGGGATGGGGTATGTGTGGTGCAGAGGTTTAGTTAACAGTTTAGGGACACGTCTCTTAGAGGATCTGAGGGTGGGAGGGGTTCGGATTTGGTTGCTAAGCGGGAGGGAAGGATGGGGAGAGGATGTTGGGGTTTGTTCACATTTTCTTTGGGTAAAAGGGGAGTGGGGGATGGGGAGGGCTATGGGGGACCTCAGCACAGCTCAATAGGGATCGCAGTGAGGATATGCTACTGGGGGTCTCACTTAATGTAGGGTTTTGTTATATATCTAATGAATATGGCTAATACCATAAAATTGCTACCTGGAATGTTAAGGGTTTGAGGCAGCATGTCAAACAATATAAAGTTCTTAAGCATATGGAATTGTTATCTATAGACATTGGGGTTGTACAGGAGTCTCACCTGTTAGATCTGGAGGCCAATTGCATGAGATGCCTGCAGATCAGGCATGTTTTTTCCGCGAGGGACAAAAAACAGCACTGGGGTCCTAATAATGATTAACAGGAAGGTTCCTTTTGTAATGAAACAAGTAATTAAGGACCCACAGGGACGTTTCCTGTTTATCCACGGCTATTTGTACATTACTGAACTCATTCTGGGAACTTTGTACAGGCCCAATCTAGATTCTCCTGACTTTTTGTGAAGTTAGCTGAAGTATTACAACCATATTTAGCACTGCCGATGGTTATAGGGGAGATATGAATGTGGTTGTGGACTCCTCAATGGACTGCTCTTCTTCCACGAGTAGAGCTCGCTCACCAGCCCAAAGAGCTCTGTCTGAGCTCTTAGAGTTGTATGCTCTTTGTGATGTCTGGAGAGTGCTCCATCCCTCGGAGAAGGAATTTACCTTCATATCTCCTGTACACAACACGGCATCTCATATTGACTATATATTCCTTTCTCATAGCCTCCTTCCCAGAGTGATTGAAGCCCTTATTCAGCCAGGTCCTCCTTCGGATCATGCATTGGTCGTATGTCAGCTAATGCCCTCTTTCCCTAAGAAGTCCTTCAGGTGGAAGATTAATAACCACATGATAAAAGAGGATAAAGTGGTCCAAGTAATTAGTGAGCATATCCGCTCACTTCATAGGAACCAATTCGGCTCTGTGGGGAGGCCTGATATGCTCTGGGAGCCTTCAAAGCATCCATGAGAGGGGCCTTAATCAGCTTAGCTACTTTCCGAAAAAAGAAAAGATAGAAAATTGAGAGGTTATTGCGGAAATTCAATATAAAGAATCAAGATTAGGTTCACCCTTATCTGAGCTTGAAAACAGGAGTTGGTCAAACTCAGAGAGGACTACCTAGAATTATTGAGAGACAAAGCAGAATTTAGATCCTCAAGGCCAAAGCGGCATACTCAGACACAGGAGAAAAAGACTGGAAGCTGCTGGCACTGAGGATTAAGCAAATGGAGGCGAATAGGCACATCTTGGCAATCTGCTCCCAGCAAACAATAAGCTCCTGACAACAACGGAGGAGATAGTCATAGAGTTTCAGAGGTACTATACTAATTTATATAGTGCCAAAGACTCGGTTTCTGATACTAGCATGCACAGCTATCTGGAGGCTTCCAGACTATCCTCTCTGTTGGACTTTCAACAGGACCGATTGATCTCTCCAATAACTGAGGAGGAAATCACCAGAGTTGTCATGGCGTTACCCTCAGACAGGTCACCTGGCCCAGATGGGTTTTCGCCAATTTTTAAAACATTTTTTAATCTATTGCTTCCTATGTTAATGTCTCTATTTCAGTATATTTTATCTGGCGACAAACAGATCCTGCCTCGTGGGAGGCTTTAATTGTTTTAATTCTGAAACCTGGGAAGAACCCGATTTACCAGCAAATTACTACCCATATCCTTAATGAATCAAGACAATAAAATTCTAGCTAAGATTTTGGCGGCCATCTGGTTCTAGTGATCCCTGATTTGATAGGGCCAGAACAAGTTGGGTTTGTGAGGGGGCGCTCCTCGATGGACCATCTTAGAACCCTGTCATGTCCTCTCCGTAACCAGAGCCCCCTACCTGGCGGTTCTAGTTTCACTGGATGCGGAGAAGGCATTCGACAGGGTGGATTGAATTTTTACTCAGGGCCTTGAATGCTTGGAAGATTCTGCAGCTCTTCAGAGCTGGATCAGAATTCTCTATAATGCACCATCAGCCAGAGTTATGGTCAATGGAGCGATTCCTGAAAAGTTCCTACTCTATTCAGGCACCAGGCAGTGCTGTCCCCTTTCACCGTTGCTCTTTATTTTATACTTAGAGCCCTGATCTGCAGGATTAAGCAATTTTCCTGATCCAAGGGGTTGTCATCCAAGGCACGAGGTCAAAATATCAGCATACGCCGATGACCTACTATTATAGTTGACAGATCCAGAGAATTCAATACCGGCATTCCTGGAGGTGATCCAGGAGTTCGCTACGCCTCTAATTATAAGTTAAATGTCAACAAATCCTTGGTGTTTCCACTCAACTACAGGGTGGATAAGTCGCTAGTCAATCAGTCTGGCATGTCCTGGGCTCTGAACTCCTTAAAATATCTGGGTATCCAGGTGGTAAGAAAACCGCCCATCTCTTAAAGCTAAATCTGGATGAGTTAGTTAAAACCTTAGAGGTAGACTTGAAAAGATGGTCCAAGTTATCCATTACACTCTGGGATGAGTAAATCTCATCAAGATGAACCTTTTCCCAGAATTTTTACCCATTGCATCTGCTCAATATGTGGATTCCCAGTTCCTGGTTCCGTAAAGTCAACGAATAATAACAAATTTCATCTGGGCGAAAACAGCCCAGAATTGCATATTACAAGCTGGCAGCTCCCAAGGATAGAGGAGGTCTCTGCCTCCTATCTTTGGTATTTTACTACTGGGTGAGTCATATGGTGAAATACTTGAGATGGTTGGAGAATGTGGGGAAGCTGCCCCAGAAGAGAACCTCCGATGTGGCTGTGAATAGAGCTAACTTCTATTAAGCAGTGTGGTCTGGTACCACTATCGTTGCTTCATATAAGACAGAGTGATCTCCCCGCAGTTGAAATTCACCCCACTGGCGATTTGTGAAGGTGCATGCACAGATGTGTTCTAGTATGGAATATGAACAGGTGACTGATTTATCCCAACCTGTCTGGGGCAACCCCAACATAAAAATAGATAACAAGCCAATCAGTCGCAACTGGTTCCCATAATTGGGTAATGCTAGACTTGCCTAATTGGTGGTGCAGGATGGTTCGTGGATCGCAGTTACTACTATTTTGAGCAGATTCGATATACCTACTAAATCTATTTTCAAAGTCTATCAGCTAAAACACCTGTTAGCGAAAAGAATTTGGGCGCTCCGCCCCTTCCAGACAGAAAAAGGTTTCAGGGCATGTTGCTAACATTAATAGGACATCGACATTCGGTATCCGATATTTACACATGTTTATATGATTGTAAATACCCAGAAGTATTCATACCAAAGACATATTGGGCAACGTATTTTCCTAGTCCAGAAATAGATGGGGCAGCTCTTTGGAGTAATGTTCACAGATATATTATGCAGGATAGATTGAGTTTGACACAATTTTATATCTTGCATAATATATATTACACTCCCATAAACTCCACAGGTTTGGTCTTATAGGCTCTGTCTCATGTTCCAGATGTGGGCAGGAGGAGGGGACTTTGTATCACATATTCTGGTCGTGTCCGAAAGTTGCTATTCTCTGGGATGATATCCGTCAGGATGGATCCCTCATGGGCCTCTCTGATCTTTTCAAGCCCGAGGTGTGCCTGCTGGGAGATTATACTTCCATACCAGTTGTATCTAGAAGATATTACATGGCCTTAATTTCATTATCAGTCAAAAGGTCATCCTTCGCATTGGAAGGACAGTGATGACATTTATTTTTCGGAGTGTCTTAAAGAGATCTTGGCCAATCTTAGAATGGAGAAAATGGTGGTTAGTTTAAATAATAGGTTGACTAAATATAAACGAATTTGGGAACTGTTTTACATGCTGCTTTGTATTTAGATTACTTCTCCAAGTAATCACTTAGGTTATCCTGGTAGATACTTCAGTCAGTCTGAGCTGTGCTGGGGAAGGGAGGCAGGGAGGCGGGGGTGGGGGATCAGCTTCTTTAACAGTTGTATGTACATTCTATATGTATATTTCCATATGTGGTGTATGGAGCTGTTCTCATGTGTAACTGTGAAGCTAATAAACTTTGAATTATAAAAAAAAAAAAAATGGTCCTGATGCTCGTCTGCACATTTTAGAAAAGACCCTTGAGTTAAAAGGGACAGGAACTGATTACTTATGTGCAGCTGTTTGAAATGTTTCTATTTTCATAAATTATATTTGTACCTCTAAAGGATCCCTATTTTAACTATGCCTGAATAAAAGCTGAAACTGTCAGTTGTGTTTTGGTTTTAGTTTTATAGAAATGTTATTTAATACAATAGCAGATTGGTGCATATGAATACATGTTGATACATGGACATATTAGGATAACAGTATCTCAATTACAAGGGGTCTGTGTTAGGTTTGGGTTTTGAATGTACACATACACTAGTTATTTGTTACAGAATTACAGATATATCATGTTTAAGACAGTATAAGTTTGACTATTCATGAGTAATATGGACTTATTGTACACAGAGTTTAAGAAAAATGTATCTGAACAGTACAGTGTGTAAAATTTGATTGACACCACTATGTGAAACAGCTGGTGAATGCTTAACTTACAGTAGGCGGTTTTCTTCTAACCTATTTTTACTTAGCACATATATATTTTCATATTTAAAAGACGTTTAACATTATTTACTGTGTATTGCTTAACGAGCTACTGACACTGCAAAGAAAACTTTGAAAAACATACTAATTAGGTAAAATTATGCTTGTATTCCATATATATTCTAGATTTCTCCTCCCCATTATTTTTACTGAGACAATGTGCATGAATTCATGATTTGTTATCCCTTGCAGTTACTTTAAAGTTAATCTGCCTCTATAGTTTATTCCTACTTCAAGTCATAATGCTCTGTTGTGACATCACAATCTGTTGCCATGAGAGTACTATGGATGTCACAAGCAGTGCATTATGACCTCAGGTAGGAGGCAGCAACAGAAATAGATGAGCAGGAGCAAAAATCCTGTTTTCATGCAAATGACCCCAGCAATAAATAATGGGGAGGAGGAAGAAAAGTAATGTGAAATACAAGCTGAACTTTATCTAAATATTATGTTTTGTTAAAGTTCTCTTGAATATGTCAGTTGCTCTTTAACCTTATTTTTCCTTGTGTTTTTAATCACTGTCATTTTCTAATGCTAGCACAGACACAGACACATAGGGTTTTAAAATGAAACTTAGTTGATTTATAGCTTGTGTCAGTGAAATGTGACCTTGGGATAGCTTTCCTTTGATTGAACTAATCATGTCTTGGTGAAGTAATTTGCGGAGCTGAGGCTGTTCAGAAATACTATAGAAGTTATGCTAAACAAATGTAAATATATCTACAAGTATACAACTTACAGATAATAAAGCTTATGAAAGTTGTTCAGGACAGCAAGCCCTTTCAAATGAGCCTATTCATTAAGCTGCACTAGTTATATTTTTTAAACTATGGCCATCTGATTACCCAAATTTTCATTTTCACCACAATTGTCACCTTTTGGATGGCTATATTTAAAACAATCTAATGAATTCAGTTTAGTGACTACCCTCATTTGAAAATTTACTTTATCCTAAACAACTTTCATGTTGATTGTATAGTGGTAACTTGTATACTTTCCGATATATTTACATTTGTTTGCATGACTCCTACTGTGTTCACTCAGAGACAAAAATGAAGTTGTTTGAAGACCATATTATACAAAATATAAAGAATTTTATTAGAGACCTTGCTCATGAGAAAGGTCTTTTGCCCTGAACAACTTTCACATTGGTTGTTTTTGTGCACCTTGAATAGTTTTGAAGATATTTAAATTTGTTTGGAAGGTGTGCACATTTGCTCTCAGAGAAAAGCAGCTTGAGTTCTGTGTCCATCAATCTAATTAAACAGAAAGAAGGGAGTATTTATTTAACTGCCATGGAGATTTGCAGAGTGGAAGGATACACACTGAAAACTCCTAAAAGATGTGTCCCACGGAAACACATTTTTTCAAGTGAAGGATGGCTGTAGGCTCTGCCCACAGCCATAAAAACATGTACTTTCAGTTGTTTTCTTTTATGGATAACACACTGCTGTGTTCTCTTCATGGAACCATTAATTTGGAGATTTTACTATTGTAAAACTATCTATTTTCACTGTCAAAATATTTTGCTATAATCGCTTTTGCCACTTTATGAATGAAAATATTTTAACAGTGAGTACAGTATTTGTTGTCATGGTTACTAAGCAGACCACATGTTTTGGTGTTCTGGCTGACTGAGTTTCTGAGTGGTGTGCAGCACATTTTAATTACCACACACAGTTCTGCTTTTTATTTATATTTTTAAGTTCATCTTTGAACACTTTGTTGACTGCTATATCTAAGGGTTGCAACAAGTCCAAACATGATGGTGGAATACATATTGGAATAATGTTGTTGTTGTCTTCCATAACTTTTGTAACATCCTCAGTTGTGTGTCCATGGAAAGATAAAAATTAACAAGGCATGCTGTTCCTTTGGGAGGTCATTTTGATTTTAATGTTAGTGATGTATGGTACAAGAACCTTCATAATGTACTGAATTGTGGTGTCAGTGTTGGTCCAATGATTCACTAATTGTGTGATGCTCCATTTGGATCGGAATTTGTAGGTGGGCTGGCAGTTTTGGATTTTCCTTTGTAGATTATCTGGGGTGGGAGGTAATGGCTGGATAAAGTAATACATAGAACTACAGTGACCTGGGGTTTGTCACCAAGCCCTGTAACTTCAACCTGCCTTGAGCCAACAGCATCCATGGTCCACACCAAGGAAGTGATTAGATTAACCCTGGTTTCATCCAAATTCATTATTAGCTCAGCTGGAAAGAGTTCTTGGTCAGCAGCGTGGAAATTCTTTGAGAAACCGTTCCTTTAGCTCAGCTAAGTCCTCAGGGTTTTACGTGCAGGCTTTGTGCCCTTTCTTTACTAAAGCCCATGCATTTCAAAAACAACCAGGACCATTGATGAGAGAATGCTAGAGTGCCTCTGTTTTCAATTAATAGCTATGGGTTAGTGGATTTGACAATCCCAAGTACAGCAGCTGTTAACACTCTGCCATTCTCAGAATGCAGTGATTGCACAATTGTTTTTAATTTCTCCTCAACATTTTCCATCAGGAGTGCAGGACGACCTGAGGCTTTATTGGCAGCTCATGTGGTAGATGTGAAGGGTCTGAGGTATCCCATAACTGTGCCAGGTAATCACTTTCATATTTTCTTACTGTGTTTTAATTTATTTTTGAATTTTGCTCGCTTTCAAACAAGCAAACAGCATTCATCATGTCATACACAGCAGCATGCCGACTGACATTGAATCGGACTTTAGGAGACTAATGAGTGTACTGTGTCTGTCTCTTTTTTTGGGGGAGGGGGACTAGGGTAGCAGCCAAGCAGCCAACTCTTCAGCAACCAATTCTGCTACAGCAGTCAAAATACTGGCTTTTCTATGAGCAGCTCGGGTATGATTTCAGCAGTTTGAAGGCAGAATAATATCTTTTGAAAACCGTCGATTTGTGTGAAACATTGTTGCAGGTTGCAAGTTTTTGATGTTTCAGGAATGGAGGCAGATTAGTGATTTAAATACTGTTGATACCGATCAGTTGATGCAGTTTGGCAGACATTTAAACTCACCTCATACTGAAGTTGTTTGGCGCAATCATGTGATGTCTGCTTAAAGCACTAATATTCTGTTATGTAAATATAAATATTTTTACAGCATGTCATAGTTTGTGTACAGGATGTTAAACATGAGCTATTGTCCTAGCAGAACCTTGTTTAGAGTTCTTCATTCAATCTGTGACATAGTTAAAACTCCAGATGACTGGTTCCATGAAGAGAACTGTAACAGAATGCTGAAAAACAAAACAGTGCAAAATAAAAAAATGTTTATATCACTTTTTATTCAGGTACAGTTACATATGAATCATTAGGCTTATGACTATCATTTCTGTAAATGGGAATATTATAAACAGCTGCAAATTAGAAATCATTTCCTGTCCTCTTTAACTCATATGTTTGGGTTAGACACTGTACACAAGTATGAAGTGACATACATTTTGCAATTAATTAATATTGTGCCTTTTGTATTTTGTTCCCAGAATGAACATGATACTATTGTGGTGAGAACATAAAGACATCTGTAATTCTGAATCCCATCACAAAAACTGGATATCCTAATAGGTTAATGAAGTGAGTGCTTGGAACAGTACAGCCTATCCTAGAGGTCAACTAATCTGGAACCACTAGTCATGCCACAACCAATCATGTTGAGTTTCATCTCACATGCATTTAGAAGAACATGTGAAAAGCAAAGCAGATATTTAGATTCACTAGGCAATGTTATTCCTATCTCACTATTTACACTCTTTTGGTATGAGATTTTAATTCAGGATCAAGTATCTGGTCTCCTGGGGCCAGATTCACAAAACACTGAGCACAAACCCAGTTTGCGGTGCAAACCAGGTTTGCTGAGTTGGTATTCACAAAGCCCAGTTGTGTGTGCAGAAACCAGGTTTGTGCTGGGATAAAGTGTGGAGGTGTCTGCAATGCAAATGAAGGTGAGGGGTAGTGAATATCAGCGCAGTCTGATTCACTAAAGTATTTGCTCTGCAGAAGGACCTTTTGCAGGCCCCTTGCATGGAACAAATAGCATCGACTGAGACCTTGCTTTAATCCCCTGCAACCCTGGTGGTTGGCAGAGGTACTGCAGGACCCTCCTTCCCCATCAATTGCTGACCCCAAGAATAAAAAGAATATCCCCTTGTGCCAGTGGTGCCCCATGACCAGCGATTGCTTGCCATAGTACAATAAAAGTTTCCCTGGTGGCTAGCGGGCCCTCCCCAACTGATCCCTTGCCTGGTGCATAATATATATTCTCTGCTAGATAGCAGTCCCTTCCCTGCCCAGTCCTTCACCTGACGCATTAATATATACTCCCTGGTAGCTCACCCACCTGATTGCTCGCCTAAAACATGAATATATTTTCCTGGTGCCGTGTGGTCTCTTCCCCACCCGATCACCCACCTGATCCAAAAGTATATTTTCCCTGGTGTCCAGTGGTCCTTTCCCCACCCAATCACCTGCCCAATCCATAAATATATTTCCCTGGTGTCCAGTGGTCCCTCCCCACACCTGATCATCTGCCCAAACCATAAATATATGTTCCCTGCTGTCCAGTGTACCCCTCATCCCAATCCCATTTATAGGACAGTGACACAGTTTCCTGGTGGTTAATTGGATCCACCTTCCTATCCCCAATCCCCTGTGTAGTGACAATAAATCTTTCCCTGGTGGTCTAGTGGACCACCCCCACCCACCCTGTCAGGTAGTGACCCACTACCCAGCTCCCCATCCCAAACTCAGCCGGGATCAGTACAGCCCTTCTCTCTTCACCAGGCCTGGCTGCTGACTGAGCTGTCACAGAGTGTGTCCTGTATACAGTATCGCTCATTGATGGACAGCATGTGCTGGAAAATTAACTGAGATTGCTAGAGTGGGCTACACAATGTTACGGTGAGGTGACACAATTAATGGTTGCTCTTTTGCTTGCAGCATTGTTCTTGTGGTCTAATTTCCTGTACCCTAGAACATTCACCCTAAAGTAGGTGAACCTTTACATGCTATAAAGATGCATTGTTGTTACATTTGCAATAGATTTTTCGTCTACCATGGCTGTTGGTTAATTTTAGTAGTTAGCACATAAAACTGTTATGTTTTAGGATTGGCATTATTGAAGTAAGCAGCTGAAATAACTTTTGTCATTGTTGAGTCCCACAAAGCCACTTGCTGCTGCATAGAGAAAATGCTGCTGTTGCAGAACTTAAGTAGCTAGCACATAAATAACTGAAATGTTGAAAGTTTGGTGGATATTTTTAATGTATTAGCACTTCTGAAAAAGTGTTAGAAATTACTTTGGTCACAGTTCAAATTCCACCAAACCCACTTGCTGCACTATGAGTAAATGCTGCTGTTGAAAATTTTATTAGCTAGCACATAACTAGCTGATATACGTATTAAAGTATTGGCACTTCTGAAATAAGTGATTGAAATCACTTTAGTCACTGTTCAAATCCACAAAGCCACTTGCTGCTGTAGAGTAAAGGATGACCAGGACCATAAGTGGCTCTAATACTGGTTGTTGAATTGGCATTTTGTTTGTGAATTAATTCATTTTTATAAGGGTTCACAATTCTCTCATGAATCAATTAACCAGCATTTAAAATGTTTTTAATGGTGATGCCATACTGTTTGTACCACCTTAAGGCGTTATGTCATACTATTTGTACAACCTTAAAACATTATGTAGTTTTGCCTGCAATGTGATTGGCTGTTTATCTATATAAAAGGAAGAGTGTCATACCAGAACTCCACCTAATGAAGCTCTAATGTGTGAAGAGCTTAGGCATTCTGGATGTGAATGTGGGTCTGTTTGTCCTTGGCTGTTCTGACCAGAACACTGTGCTGCAATAAAGCTGGATTCTGCACAACATATAAGAGTCTTGTGAGCATCTATATGGCTGTAATTGATATTGAGTGCTTGGCTATTTTGCTGTTGGTAATAAATAATATCAGCAGTAAATAAAATCAAGCCAGATTCAAGGATAGCCAGTGTAAAGAGGAAACCAGGGCAAAGATAAAGGGAAGGGCTCCAAATTGCCCACAGGGGTTATGAGCAAGATGGGGGCACTGGGAGTCATTGGACAGACAGACTGTTTGGATGGAGAGGAAAGGACAAAGGGAGCATGAAGCAGATCCCCAGATTGCTTTGTTATGGACCAGTGTAATGGTTATTGATCATGTACAGTACATTAAAAGTGGTATTACTCCATCAAGGTACCTGACCACTTTGAGTAATGCATGATCCTTTTATCTTATAAATGTGTCTACAAAGACAATATCCACTTTGACCCTATGATGTATGTCCCCAGTCCCAGATCTCAAACATTAATACATTATTTCACGAGTCAGTCTGTGCCACTCAGAGGCCATGCCAACATGTTACTAAAAGTACATTTTCTGTAGTTGGTTTGATATATAAAGTCTGTCCAAGTGACAGCTTGGATGGAAAGCACACACACAGACTATTTATTACAAAAGTGCTAGGACTAATTACGTAATTAGCTTTCCTTATGCTGAAAATTTATTTGAGATTCTTGTACAGTCATTGGCAAAATGTACTATTGTAATAAATTCTGAGACAGCTGGTGTGGCAGAGTGAAATGAACAGAAACCAGTTTGACAACTGTTAATTAAATAATGTGTGCTTGCTTTGACATCTACAGTATGAGCTACACTACAATATGCAGCTGGCATTGTGCAAAGTTTTCAGGAGTTATTAAGGTTGTCTGAGAGATAGAAGCTTACTTTTAATTATTACTCTATGGCTGAGGGACACTTGTATGGAATAGTTTGAATTTAGATGTGCTCTGTTCAGCTGCAGCATTAAAAGCAAGAGGTACAGAGCTCAAAGGGTACAGCACGTCATTCTGTATTCAATAAAATAGTGCAGGTCTAATTTTTAAGGCATTAACTGGCTTTGTATACAACTTAGACAGTTCCGTGGTACATCACTGTATCTGTTGCTTTATACTGGCATTATCTAAATATGTAGGTCCAGGATTTTGTTAAAGGTGTAGCAGATTTGGTACAGAATAGTATTTTACCCAGAAAAATGCAAAAGTGTCTACAACTTTTTCAGGACAGAAAGCCTCATATCCACCAGAACGGCAGAATGTGTTATCACCAGAGAGCCAGATGATGATGGTATATGCATAGCAGATGTCCTTTTTCAGCAAGAATTTTAATTCAGTTCATCACAAAGTGTTATTTAAATAAACGAATATACCTTTAATTGGGGAAAAAAGCAGACACATAAAAAGTCATTTATCAATTGTATTTAACAACAGCGATGCATTTTACATGCTTTGCAATTATGCTAGAAGTGTAAAATCCAAGCCCTCTTGCTATGGACTGTCTTGCAGGGTGCACAGTCTGTGTAGGCATTAACAAGCTTATCCAAAGATAGACTTTCCTTCTCCAACCCCTCTCTGAAACTGAGCACTGAAGAAATCACATCCGTGACTGCTACTGTAAGTGCAAAGTATTTATTAACTCTTTCTTCATTCCTGGTGCAGACAGAATGGATGATAAATCTAACAGTGCTTTGTTCTTCATATCTGTTGATTAATCAAGCACAAAAGAAACATAGCTGGTCTGATATCAACAATATACTATGCATTCCACATAATTTTCTGTGCATGATCTTTCAGTCTTTTATACAAAAGGTCTTTAACTTGGCATCCCATGTACACTGGTGCTCAACATCACGTTCCATGATGAGTAAAGATACTCTGATGTTACTCTCACAAGTTGTAATTAGTAGTGCTACTGTTTTAAATGATATAAATGTGTAGTCATTGGCAGGGTTGTTAAAGGGTCAGCAGATGGGGCTGTGCAGAAACACTGCTGTGCATGTGTGTATCACCACAATTATCCTGCAGGCTGTAGTAGCCAACTGTCAAATTGCAAGAAGACAGGCAAGTCCAAAGTGATGACCTTAGCTATTCTTGATGATTCTTCACTCAAGATAATAAAAAATACTGCACTTTACTCCTCTGGAGTCCAACTAGCCCCTTCAGCCCGCCACCCTACCCAGCCCTGTCACCTACCATCCATGGTACTTCTTGCTCCTTGTACCCCATGGATGACACCCCCATGGGAATGGCTGCCCAGGGTCTATCCATTACCCCTGGACAGAGTTTAGTGTTGGTGATGGAGCTACAGCCTCCAGTTAGTGCGGGACCTGTGGCAGGGCGATGGATGGCATCCTGCATAGTCATGAAATGGTGTGCCTGATGCCAGGACATCAGAGCATCAATGCTCCCTCCCCATGCTCAGGCTCAATGGCACTGCCACTTGTGGTCACCCAGGTGGCAGTATTGCAGCAGAGACCAGGATTCTCCCTCTTCTGAGGAGGCAAGCATCCATGGGACACTCAACCATCTTATGCCAGCCAGCCTCCAGCAGCTCAGGCTCATTCCTTAAACCAAGTCACTGGCATCAAGCAGTAGCCCTACCACTGTACTGGTGGGCTGGCTATCACTTACTGATAATATTAATTCAATATGAACTGCAAAATCATAAGACTAATGCTATACATTCAGACCAATTACAAAGAGACAATTCTAAGTGTGAATAGAGCCATTATGAATATTTTCATAGTAAGTGTGGACTGAAATCAAATCGGTCATTAAGACCTGGTGGCTGCAAGGCACCAAGTTGAAGAATCCACATATTCTCCCTCCTTAGAATCGATGTTTCTAGATTATCACTACTCCTCCCCAGAAAAAACTTTGATAGTGCCACAAAATTGAAAAACATGGTCACTGGCATTTTCCTGTGTGTGCACATGTTGAGCCAATGCATTACTCATGTCCTTTCTGGCTGTCACCCTCATGTGCTCCCCTATTCTAGTCTTAAAAGATAGAGTGGTTTTACATCGAAAGAAGCGAATTTACAGATACCCAGATAAACTACATCTTCTGTATCACAATTGATTGTGGTAACATTTTTAGTTTGATGGCATTGGGGTAGAATTTACACCACTGCTCACAGGTGTATGTATCACGTGGAAGGCCAGGCAGCCATGTAGTGTTTAAATCCTTTATTACTGGCTGCAGACTATGAACACTGGGGATTTGGGGCATGATTCCTAAGAATCAGATCTGTTTGAATGATGCCCCAGTTACTATGTACAGTGCTTGTCTGCAATACACAGTGACACAATTAGGCTGATTGCCAGTGTCCTGTACCCTCTGTCTAGCCATGAGCAGATTGGACCTATCTGCTTCCTCTTCAGATCCGTGTGCCTTGCTGATAACAATGTCACTGCAGCCATGCTGTTTAAATCTGTCCTCCAAATCATAACACCTCTATTTGAACTCTCTTCACTACAGCTGTAGCATATTCTTAGAACTGGGACTTTGGAATGTTATCTATTTGATGTTTGGGATGGCAACAAGAGAACTGTATTCTTGTCAGTGGTTTTGTGGTGAAGATCCACCGTTATTGTACCATTCTCTTTTTGAATAATATAAGGTCCAGGAAACTGATACTATCTGTGTTGTCTTGCACAGTAAACCTCAAGTTTTGATTCATCCCATCTAGATACTGGACAAAGCTGTCCAATTGAGACCTAGAACCTCAACATACCATTAGGATGATGTCTATATAGCGCCCACAGGTCAATCCTGTCATAAAAGGATTGTCCTCAGAGTCATAGACTTTTATTTTTCAGTTTTGAGAGCTCCATGTGAAATGTTTGCATCAAAAAAGCAACTGCAGGGCTCCAATGAAGCTGTCAGTGCTTTAAATTTATATTTTTACTGCTTGTATGTGTGGAAGGGTAGTAGCTTTGCATAAGGAAGACAGAGGTTCACATTGCAACCAGTGAGGCTTTATTAAGCAAAGTTAATTGTTTTCTTGAAAAGGCAAGTCTTTACAGGCACTGCAGCCAGTTCTTATAATGAAAGATCAGGATACACCAGACTATAAGGGTATAGCAGCAGGACCCCCATGGCTGACAGTGTCAACAGGTCTAGGTTTGAAATTCAAACTCCTTTGCAGCAGTGAGTCTTCCCCTTACTCAGACCAAAAGAGACTGATCAAACCTCTTCTTGCCTTCCTCTTATGGATTTTTATACCCCTCCCTCTGGGTAACATGATCTACGCCTTTTGCAACACAACAGTTTAAAGGTCACATTATATGGCTGCTGGCTCCTAGAAGCAATTTTCCTGTAATATAGATGAAATTGGAATTCAGGACAAGACATTTTTATACAAAAGGCATTGAACACATAATTTAACTAAACTTAAAGAGCTAGTGTTCTGCCTAAAACTAATAATAGGTTTGAAAAGAAGTCAACCATTATCTTTATATATGAGGTACTTTTCTCTTCCTTTTGGTTATTTAGAAGATTGTTTACCTGATGTTAGTAGGTGTGATGTGTGGAACTGCACTCTGCCTGGCAGCTGACATATCTAGCTGTTCCTCCCATTACAACATTAGCAGTGTGATCTCATTGACTGTGACATCAGTGCTGCATAGGAACAGCCACGTAGCAGATGCCAGGTCAGTCACTTGTGATGTCACTGTCAGTGAGATCACAATGCTGATAATGTAATTGAGGGATAGAGACATGTCAGTTGCCAAGCTGAGAGCTATTTCACACATCAAGCACACTATTATCACACAGAAAACTCTCTAATGATCAAAAGAAAAAGAAAATACTTCAGAAAAAAAAAGTTGCAGCTGATTACTTCTTAAAATTTGTATAATTGTCCTGTCTGCCTGTTTTAGTTCCACTAGAGCTTTAACATTTTCCTGATACCATCTTATCATCTAGCGTGTGCTTTATTTACATTTATTAGTCTTGGCCTGCAGCCTTCTACACTGTTTGGCAGTCATGGAGGTTGAATGGAAATGGACACCTCAGACTTTGACTAGGTAGCACAAGATTTTCCTAGGCTGCAATAGTTCTCCCACTAGATCCTTCCTCTGCTTTGGGGCTCAGCCTTCCCTGCAGGCCCAAGGGGAACACCATCTCTGAATTATACAGAGATTTCTGGATTCAGTCTGCAGTGCTGGCCATACAGTATTGTTTATTGTACCCTTAATGGTTATTGATCCATTCTTACCTGTGTTGCTTATCTACAGTTCAGTGTGCCTGTGCAACTGGCTTTGTGCTTGTATAACGCAGATAAACTTTGTCTGTTCACCTCTCTATCTGTGGGATATACCACCTTGTAGGGTACAAAGGCAAGGAACCTAAGGGAGGGTTCCGCCCCTTGAGTGCCACAGGAGTGATTTTCTTGGCTAAATATATGTTAGGAAGAAGCCCATGGGAGAGAGAGGTGTGCCGCTGGAGGAGGAGGGTAGATGGGTGGCAAGAAAATGCCTGTGTGTGGAGTGAGCAGAGCAGACCTTAAATTGGCAAAAAGTTGGTGTGTCCAGTTGCACCACCCCTTTGAGACCACAGGCTATAGCCTTTCAATTCAATGTGCCTGTACAACTGGTTTCATGCTTGTGTAACATAGATAAACTTTGGCTGTTCAGGAGTGATTCTCTTGGCTAAAAGGTACCTTAGGAAGAAGCCCAAAAGAATGTCAAACAAAGCATATAAGGTAGTGAACACATATTGGGTTGAGGACCTGTACAAAGGCCAGTTGGTAGTATGAGTTCAGTTTGTAGCATGGGTCGGTGAAGACCTGTACGTAGGTTGGGTGGTAGCATAGGTTCAGTTGGTAGCATGTGTCAATGAAGACCTGTACATAGGTTGGTTGGTAATGGGGTTCAGCTGGTAGCATAGGTCAGTTGATTGTATTGTGGCGGAAATGACAGGTGAATCATGACCCACTTGGAGGTCTGACTGTAAGGCATGGAGACTTGGCTTCCTAAGGAAAGAGAGAGAACAGCCAAAGGAGAGATGGGATAATTACAGGACATCCACCTGACTCCATCCAACAGCAGAAACCTACCTAAGTGACCTAGGGACTACAAGGATGCCATCTAGTATTATGACCACTGGCATGGAGGAGAGGAAAAGCCCCTTTGAGGAAGAAACATCTGGGGATCCAAGGCCTAGGTCACCTTCCCTCCAGGCTTTGGGACAGTTTTAGTTAGTGGCGTCTCTGCTACTGCAATTTAGTAGACCAATCCAAGGAAATGCAATTTCAGGAACACTCTTACTCTATCCCTCCAACAGGAATTCCATGGAGGGTTGCAAGCATACTCTGCAACAAGAGTCGACCAAGGAAGGAGGAGGAGAATAATCACCTTGAGGCACTCAGCTGGCCTACCAGTCTATGAACAAACCAGGTGAACCAGAGGCAGTCATGGGAGAATAGCATGAAAGGGTGCCTCTGAACCCACTTGGGCAGCTAAAGGAGTCCTTCCTGGAGAGCCCCACACCCTTAGCGATGAAGTCTTAAATGCTACATCAAGAGGTGCCATTGGTATAGTTGATGACTGAAGGTCCACCTGGCATGAGGACCTTGCCAACTATGGGCCAGGTGAGAAGTACTCTGTCCCAAGCTTTGCATGCTCAAGATGTGGACTTTGGGGTGCAGAGGTGACCGTCAGCTGCAGGGCTAGCCCTGAGTCCTGGAGTAATGGATATGGTTGGCATGTCTCAAAATGTGGAAAAGTGAGTTGTAATGAGCATGAGACCTGCACATGGTAAGGAGCATGGGACCCATATGTGAGTTGTAATGGATGCTAGCAGACATGAGGAGAACTGTACATAGGTCAGACTGAGCACTGTGGACCCTCTTGTGGGTCTTGATTGGATGATACCTGTACATAGGTCAAGCTGAGTAATATGGACCTCTCATGGGTCCAGGAAAGGTAAATAGCAGTTGTCAACCACAGGAATGCATGCCGACCAAGTCCATTAGAAAGCCAAATTGGGAGTAGATTGGATAATATATTATGAGTAAGAGAATGGCAAGGCAGGCTATGCCAGGCCGATGGTTGGAGAGGAGGAGGAGGAGGCTGTGAAGCCAGTTGGGTAGGAGGAAGCTGCAAGCTAGTATGGTAGGAGGTGTGATTTGAAGCAAGTAAACAAGATATGCTCTCAGACTTGGAAGGGGATGCCATTATTGAGCGGGAGAGGTCCTGGAATGAATGGACTTGCAAGCTGATTGCGTTAGTGTCATGATGGCTGGTATATGAGCAATATTGGTAATGCAAGGGCAGGAAGGCTGGGAGGACTGCAAGGAACAGGAAGGCTGGGATGACTGTGTAAATTAGGTGCAGAATAGCAGGAAAAGGATGGTAAAGGCTGGACAGAGACAGCTGCACTAAGGTAAAAAGTTGCCTGGAATAGCTGATTGCAGAATGCCATAAAGGCCATGTAGAGCAGCAATAGAAGGCCAGGATGAGCTAGTGATCAATAAAACATATACAAAGTTAAAAGCTGCTCCCGCTGCCTGGAATTCTGATGCCGATGTGACTCCTCAGTCCCCACCATAGGAAAAACAAAAGAAGACAAACATGACACCACAACACCAAGCAGCTAATGAAATAAGTTAAATATGTGCCAGCCATGAAAGCAGGATTATGTTATCATCAGAAACAAACTGCTAAAGATTTGGTATACATAAGGTTTGATAAAGTTGGGAGTAGCAATAAATGAGCTTAAATAACACAAACATAGAAGTGAGGAGTAATGCAGCGGACTACAAAAGTAATTGAGCAGCATCCAGCAGCAATTAACTATAGCTTGTAGGGGTAGCAATCTGAATGAACATAGAAACTGTAAGGAGGGGCAATACACTGAAAACTGCAGCAATATTTGCTTGGTATAAGTTCAGGAAGCAGGATTGAGTTCCATGGACTAGGCTGCTTAAGTTATAGTGAAGAAGTAAAACAGGGAAAAGTTGTTAGCTAGGCAGCAAAAGCCATGAACGGGTGTAATCAATTAAGGAAAACAAGGCAGCAGATTGCAGTGTGAGCTGAAACAGACAATGACAATAGCAGGGACTGAGGCTTGTTAAGCGGAAAGCAGGTTGAGCTAAAGCATACAGAGAACAATGCAGTGAACAGAGCTGCAACAGTAGGTAGAAATGGAGCCTGGGGGTACAGGCACAAGGTAGTTTGAGGCAAGGAAACACAGAATATAACCTAAAGCACAAGTAGCAATGTATAGACAGGGCACTAGAAAACTAGAAAACCCAAAAGAGACAAACAAGGCAAACACAAGGACAGGAGCAGGAGAACCAACACACACAGAAGCATGGAGTAATGCAAATCAAAAGCAGGAGAACAGAAAAACAGGAATCCAGCACAATCCAAGCAGAGTCCAAGCATGCACAGGAGGGGCAAAGTGCTAGTAGGCCCCAGGAGAGAAGGCAGATCAACAGGTCTGGAGTGTGGCAGTTGAGATTTAATGCCAAAAGTGCAAGGTCATGCATATAGGAAGAAAAATCCAAGAAAGGAGTATTACCTAGGAGGCAAAAGACTGGCGTCCTCAAACAGGAACGAGATCTGGGAGTCATAATCTCAGATGACTTGAAAGTTAGTAAGCAGTGTGGAAGGGCAACATTGAAGGCCAACAGAATGCTGGGCTGCATTGGGAGGGAATCATGAGGAGGAAAGAGGTGGTACTACCACTGTATAGCTCACTGGTCAGACCTCACCTGGAATAGAGAGTCAATTCTGGAGGCCTCACCTCAGGAAACAGTACTGAGAAAGGCGACAAAAATGATTCAGGGACTGCAGTACATATCCTATCATAAAAGACATAGGGAACTAAATATATACTCCTGGAGCAGAGAAGAGAGAGAGGGACATGATTGAAACATTCAGGTACATAAAAGACATTAACAAGGTACAGGCACAGGAACTTTTCACTTCAAGAAGGGCTCCAGGACCAGGAACATGACCTCAGGCTGCAAGGAGGAGGTTCTCTACCAACACCAGGAAGTATTTCTTCACAGAAAGAGTGGTGGACTCCTGAAACAGCCTGCCCCAAGAGGTTGTGGGGTCAACACTGTGGGGGATTCAAGAATGCATGGGATAGACACAAGGAGCCCTGACTACAAAGGGCAACTAGAGTGTCAAATAGGTCTAAAACAAATGGGCAGACTAGATGGACCTAGCAGTCTCTCCTGCCAGCCAACTTCTATGTTTCTATGACAGAGCCTCCAGCTGTGAGGAAAAATGATTGTGTGTGGAGTTAGCAGAGCAGCCCTTAAATAGGCAAAAGGGAGTGGCCAGTTGCACATACCCACCCCTGAACTACAGGCTATACCTACTAATTAATATGATCCTTTCTGGGTCATCCCACAAACGGACTCTAGCATTAGTGAACTTACTTGGCGAACAAAAACTAAGTGCTTGGCAGGGCAAACCATGAAGTCAAAGCAGTATTCTCCTTACATAATTTATTACAAACTCAGGAAAGATTTTTTTCATGCTTCTCCATTGTGTTTGTTTGCACATGTAGAATGTTTGTGACTGCCTCTGGAATTAGACTTCTTATTACTAGCAAGACTTTCTTTGCCATTCACATGGAACAAAAGTTCATTCCAGTTGTTGAAACCAAAAGCAAGGCAGTAAGATAAAAGAGACACACAAAAGCACAAAAGCTCTGAAGTCAAATTTTGATGCTTATGGAGGGATGATGCAATTGTCAATTTAATTGAATAAAACCAACTTATGAATAAAATGCAGTACATACATACTTTTAAATCAACTTTTGTTAAGAAATTTTATGAAGTAGAAAGAGCACAGCTATCAATACAGTCATCACAATACATTGGCACCTCCAATATAAAGAAAAGTCCAGATATGGTAGGAGCATAGAATCCCATAAAGTCCAGATGTTCTCAAGAATGAAAACTAGCAGAAAGACCATGGTTAGAATTATTTACAATATGATAAAACATAATAAAATCTATCAGAACAATCAGTGTGTCTGCTTTGCTGTCATGTCCAGCTGTTAAGGAATAAAATCGGGTAAATATCCAACTGAAACAACATCCATCAGCATTAAAATTCTCCCACCCTCCATTCTCTGCAGTCATGGATACTAAAAGTGAATGTTTTCATCTTATAAATTGTATTCACCACAGAAAACCACACACCTCACTGGAAGGAATTTTATCTGTTAACCACCTATGCATGATCGCTTTCTTAGCAGCCCAAATTAGAATCAATGGGAGTTTTAAGATCATCCCCTAATCGGTGTACCATGAATGAGCATGTTTATTGAGCAGCTCAATAAAATTGACTCAATAAAACTACTCGGAGGAAGAGCCACTGCTGCACAATAGCAAGGAGTAGGTTACAGTAAGTGTAGCAGGGTGATGCACGCTACACCTGCAGGAAGATTAGTAGTATAGTTTGGCTGAGCCCTGCTGTGCTGGCATTTGGTGTAGTGGCTAGAACCACCACCAATGGAAGTCAAGGACCTGAGTCCTGGTGCAGGATTGAATTTTTGTCCTGGGCTTTTCTTTTTTTTCTAAGTCCGTCCCCCACCCTCGAAGTTGGTAATTTGAAAGTTGGGGTGATAAAATGTTATTTTCTTTTGTTGTTAGGAAAATGTAGCGACCATCGCTGTTTGCGGCAGTCGCTCTGATGTCTGTCATGGTTTTGATGTCAGGTGCTTATTGCAGTGCTGTTTTGGGTTGGCAAGATTTAGTACTCACCTTTATCACATAAAACCCCCAATCCCATCCCTCAGAATGGACAATAACAGCAAAATGGGGTAAGGAGGTCTTGATCCATAAAAATCTGATTTAATGCATTCCCAATCCCTGTCCCAAATTTCTTTAAATGAGGGCATGCCCAAAATACATTGGTATGGTTTGTTTTAGGATTCCCACAGCCTTGCCAACAACCACCCATTGGGGCCCATATAAGGGGCTTATATTACCAGAGTTCAAAATACAGAATCCTACATTTTAGGACAAATCCTTTCACTGCACTGAGGAGGTTAACTAATAGGAAGGGATAGCATATTTTACCCACATATCAAAGGTATAAGGAGTTTGTAGTTCTACACTCCACTTTTGTAGTATTTCTAGTGGAGTCCTGTAGATGCTCCACTAGTCCCCTTACAAAGAGAGGGATCCCATTGCAGTCCATTTTGAAAAACCTGAATGATAGTATACAAAACAGTTGACTGCTCTGGAAGTTGTTTACAGAGTCATACCCAGATCCTGAATACAGGATCTTAGTTGGAGATATCTAAAATAGGCATTTCCTAGAAGAGAAAATTCTTGTTGCAAATCTAGCAAACTCTAGCCAGAGCCGATATATGGCTGTGAAGTGCTACCAAATGACTATGGTTACACATGTGCATAGAAATTATGCAACGCCCAGGTGTAACTTGGCCATTTTTGGAGGTGTTGCACCAAATTTTCAACATGGCCTTTTGGGACCCTCCTCATGAAGCATGCCAGTGTCATTTTGTTCACTTGTCCTGAAAGGTGATTTTGCTGGAGCGAACGACTATTCTGTGCCACAGTGCGAAAACATGTTTTGGGCAGGTTATGGAAAAGGACAGCTTTACTGTTTTGAAGGAGGTGTGCAAAATGGCAATGCTGAAAATGTGAGTGAAAATATTAAAATTGACAAAGTTAGGAGCACGTGAGAAACTCTGCAACACATGCTCATAACGCAGTCATTTTTTTGAACTTTTTCACCAAATTTGCAACATGGACTTTTGGGACCTTACTCTATGAACAATGGCACTGTCATTTCATGAATCAGTCCCAAAAGGTGATTCTGCACTGTGACCACCTTTCTGGACCGAATAACAAAATGACAGTGACAGTTTTCATGGGGTGGGTCCCAAGAACCCCATGTTGAAAATTTGAGGAAAATTCAAAAATGGCTGATTTATCAGCATAAGTTGAAACCCCATTGAATGGCATTATAGCACACTTACCTTTGATTCTTCAGTTTGCAGTTTGGCTTTGAAGAGTGCAGACGTGACCCAGGCCAGCGAAGAAGACAGTGCCAACCTCCAGAGGTAAGTATGGGGTAAGGGGGTGTGGGGAGGTGGGTGCTCAGTGGGAGGGTGGGGATGGGGGAGGGACTGGACCAATGACGAGGGACTGTTTGCAGAAAAAAAAGAAAACATTTGGGCACACTGGGGTGGGTTCTCAGTATGCCACACTAATGGGGGTTGTACATTATGACAACTCTGGGATTGGGCATCCTGATGTCGGTGGGAGGAGTGATGATGAGGGACCATTTTATTTTTACAAAAAAAAAAGAAAACATTTGGGCACACTGGGTTGGCTCCCAGTGTGCCACATGACTGGGGGTTGTACATTATGGCAACACAGGGACTGGGCACCTTGATGTCAGCGGGGAGGGAAGAAAAATCAATGTTAGGCACACTGGGGTGTGCCATGAAATCAGAGGATGCATGGAATGCCGACATGGGGATTGGGCACCCCGACATCGATGGGTAAATGAAAATCTTTGGGCACACTGGGGTGGGCTCTCAGTGTGCCACATGAGTTGGGTGAGGGCCACAGAATGCTGCAGAGCTGGGGCAGTGACGCGAGTGACACAACTGTGCATGTGCAGCACTCATGCATCGAGTTGTGGTGAATGGCAGTTTACCATTCACAACATGACAGCATCAGCAGAACTGTGCATGTGCATGAGTCACGCATGTTCAGTTCATGCTCCAGAATGTGGAATGCTTGGCCGAAATAGTGCGGCTGTTATTCTGTAGTGGCTGATCATGGCGGAGGGTTTCAAGCTCTATTGGGCATTCAGAAGGATGCTTCCAAAGTCCAATGAAAGGTTCCACGATCAACCATTTTAGAGCTATGATCCGATCCCAATAGGGCTGTAGGGTCCAGCCACAGCCCTAAAAATAGACAGATCTCTTGGGAAGTAAATAACTGATGTAGATATTTTAATTCTAATGACCCCCAACAATATAACATTGTATCCATAGAATTCAGTGGCAAATGGAGTGGCAAAACCAAGGTCATAACCAAATGACTGGTTCCTCGGGAAGAAAGTTAGCACAAATGAGCCTACAACATTTAACTGTGACTGCCGTATAAGTTGTAAAGTTAGACAGGGATATCACAGAGAGGGATGGGAAAATAGATATCTATTAAAATCCCACAAATCATTTGAAAATAAATTCTATTTCTTTCCATTGAGCATGGTAATGTGGCAATAACAAGGGACAAATGTTGCTTAAAGCATCCAGCAATATATTAGATAAACTGAGGCCACCACCTTCCTTAGCTAACTGTAACATGGACTATTTAACACATGGTCTACCCCATCCCATAAAAACCTACAAATAATTTTATCCCAGTATTGAAAATAACTTTCAGTGGGAATTAAGAGTAAAGTCTGTAAATAATATAAGAGTCTAAATAACACATTTTGGTAAATTGTTTCAATTTTGATAAAAAGAGTGGTGAAGTTGAGCCTAGACCTGAAGGTCTGTTACTGGGTGATGAGACCAAATTTTAATAGCTCCAAATGAGGTGGATTCTTAGAATAAGTCCCAAATACTTTGTTGCCCCCTATTTCATCTACTAGGAAACCTGGTTCTCAACTCCATGGATGGAACAAAATGAAATACAAGAAGTTCCATTTTAAAGCATTTCATTTAAAAGCCAGACAGGGCCTCAAACTCCTCAGTAATTTTCCACATCTACAGAAGGGAAGTTTCCAGAGATGTTAATATAGGAATAACATCATCTGCAAATAAGGCTAACTTATAGGAGCCTCCCACTCCATAGGGTTACTTCCACCTCTGCCTTATGAATAGCTGCAGTTAAAGGTTCAAGGTAAAGCACAAAAAGCAAAGGAGATAGAGGGCAGCCCAGCCTGGTGACCCTAGTTAATGGAATTGAAGACAAAAGTGCCCCATTCACCCTACTATAAGCCTGAGGGGAGACATATACAGCTGTATAAAGCCTGAAATATCTCAATCACCTCAGTGGGGAATGTCAAGGCAGACAGGGTGTCCTACAGAAAGGGCCAGGACACCCTGCTGAATGCTTTTTGGCATCTAAACTTCTGGTCACCAGGGAGGAGAACACTGTATGGCATAATCTATTAACTACAATGTACAGCAAACATTATCATATGTCTTTTCTTGAGTACAAATCCTGCTTGATCTTCATCTAACAGCCAAGGGAGAATGTCAGGCAACCTTCCTGCTCATACTCCAGTAAACAATTCATAAACAATATTTAATACTGATATAGGATGGTACGAGAATGGATTAGCAGGATCTTCACTACTGGGTTTTAAAAGTATGGAAATAGTGGCATATTTAAATGAGGGAGATGGAATACCTACCTCCAGCACATATAGGGCTGCCGCTGACATAATATCTTGTCCTAAAAACCTATGCATTCTAAATCTTATGGCAGCCTAAGAGTTATGATGCAATACCGAGAGGAGTGATTCATGAAATGTTTTGTAAAATGCGTGGATATCCATCCAGGCCTGGACATTTTCCATTTTTAGCATTTTTAATAACTTTCAATATTTCGTCCTTGTGTGATCAACGCCTGGAGACTGGTCTGGTGTTCTGGAGGCAATTGAGGAAGGTATAACGATCCAAAAGTTTTGGCATCAGATGTCTGACAGGTTCCTTCCTGGGCATAAAGAGCAGAATAAAAATGAGCTAATACCTGTCTGATAGAGGTATGATCCCTGACTAAGTGTCAGAGGCTGGATTACGAGCTGTAAAATGTAGGCCTGCTTTTAGGGCTGTAGTGGGCGTAACTTGCAGATCTCCCACTACAGAAGAAGGACTCAGTGCATTCCTTGTGACCGAACAACATGTTGGACATGGAGCACAGTCACCTCCACGTTTGGTGGTTCCTGGAGCACATCTTCCTTGTCTCCAGAGGTACTGTACTATTTTTGTCAAACACGGCAGCATCCTGATCGGACTCTGGGATTAGGCACCCCAGTGTCACTATTATGTTTCTGGGGTGGATATTGAGAGGTAGGGTCTGGTAGGGGGAATATCTATAATTTAAAAGAAAAACAAGAAACAGAGATCATGGCACACCCGCCATTTTCAAGATGGCTGCCACAGTCTACTGCTCATGCGACCACTAGCACATGTGCAGTACTCTGTGGTGGCCATCTTGAAAATGGTGGAGTGCCGCGGACTGTTCCATTCCTGTTTTCTTTTAAATTATAGATATCCTCCCACCCGACCCTCCCTCTAATACCCCCAGAAACAAAACAATAACACTGGGGTGCCCAACTTCCAGTGTGTCGTGATTGTGTGCATACATACTTTTTTTGTTTTGTTATTTTATCTCCACCTGACCCTCCCTCTCAGCACCCCCGAAACATAACACTGACACTGGGGTGTACAATCCTCCAGAGTCGCGAACAGCCTCCGCCTTTTTTCTCTCTCTCTCAAACCTGAATGACAATGGGGGTGCCCAATACCCCAGTGTTGTGATCGTGCATCCGATTTTTTTTTCTCCCCCACCTGACCTCTCTCAGCACCCAGCACCCCCACCCTCAGAAACACAACACTGATACTGGGGTGCCCAATCTCCAGTGTTGCAAATGGGAATCCTCAGTCTTTTTTTTCTCTTAAACCTGAAAAAAGAAAACCTTCCATCAATATCTTTTATGCCATTATTTGGACCCCCACCCAACCCCTCTCACTCAGCCACCCCCCAAACACTTTTACCCACCGGAGGTCCAGCACTGTAATCTTCTGTGGACTGCAGACATGTCTTCACTCTTCTAGGAGGCAGAATAGTGTAGTGGGTTAAGGCTCTGAGCTGCAGATCTGGAGACCTGGGTTTGAATCCCACAGCTGCCTAGATGCATTGTATGTGATCCAGAGCAAGCCACTTAACTTTCTTGTGCTCCCAGGTCACATCTGGAAACAAGCTTCAGCTTAGTGTGCTACTCCTGGTTAAACAATGTTCCTTCCCTTCCCAAAGCCGGACCCAGACTATGGAAACAGGTATGCTGCTCAATGTGTTCAATGGGGTTTTGAACTTAGTGCCATAACTTGGCTATTTTTTCATATTTTGGCTCAAATTGTCATACCTTCTTTGGACCCCACCTCATATACAATGGCACTGTTATTAGTAGATCTGTCCCAAAAGGTGATTTCATGGTCCCTGTGCAAAATCACCTTTTGGGCAGAAGTTGAAAGTTTTCTCCGCCATTGTTCATGAGGTGGGTTATAAGAAGGCTATGCTGAAAATTTGGTGTAAAATATTAAAAACAACTAAGTTATCATTGGCCACTAGGGGTCCAAGGAAGATGGCTGCCTAAGACTTAGCTCTCCAGTCTGAGGGATATCCTAGCAAAATCCTCCTTAATCCATGGCAAGAACTGCATCACTGAGCTCAACTGTGCAGGACACACTGGGGATCTGGTAAATATAGAAATTTTCTGACATATGTAGCCTCTGTTGTGGATTTTGAACCAGATAAATTCTCCAACTGCACAGGGCCCAAAGCCACCAGCGTGGCTCAAAATCTCAGCCTGGGGCCTGGAACCATGCATCGGTAGAGGGCATGTTCACCCAACTCATCTCCCAAATGGCACAAGTTACCCTCACTACCAGTCACGCGGCACAACCTATATAGTCTTTGGAGACTCATTATTTCAAAATGAGTGACAGGTAAATGCCACGGAACTAAAACACAAGAAATATCTGCAGCTCTCCGGGAACAACAAAAGCCATCATTAACATGCAGAGCAAGATAGACAACCTAGAGAACCGGGGAGAAGGAACAACTCCAGTTCCTAGGGCTTTTCCAAAAGAGCCAAAGACCACAACACGGAGGCCTTTCTCCAAAAGGCTCTCACAGAAATGCTGCATCTTGACCCGGCCCACCCTCTCCAGGTGGAGTGAGCACATTGAACTCTCACCCCGATGCCAGGCCTCGGACAGAGCAACCCCCAACATTGCTTGATTTATGGACTCAGACAGAAAGAACTGGTCTTAGCAAAGGCCAGGAGGCTAAGCAATTGAGCTGGAGGAGCAGTCGAATAAATATATTTCAAGATTATCCTAAGGAGTTGTTTGACTGGAGAAGAGCCTACATCCCGACTAGATGCATGATGCATAGAGTCAGCTTAACCTTCTTCCGTTGAGGTACCTGGCTACAATGCAGGTAGTTCACAATGGAGTTCCGCTGCAGTTTGCCACTCAGGAGGCCCTGGAAGATTTTCTTAGGCACATATGGCCCCGGAGTATCCCTCACAGCCGCAGGAATACACAATCATGGAGGAGGGCCTGATTGGACAAGATAGGCTCTCCCCTGCCTCTCACCTCCCAGAAGTGTCTGGCAAACAGCAGAGGACAATGCATGGGAGCTCCCACTGAAATCAAACCAGAAAAGGCATACCTCCAAGAAACACAGCAAAAGAGCACATCCGTCAGAGAGGCCCCTCCTGGGAGAAAGGGATCCCAGCCAGATGGATACATCTACCTCCAGCAGTCTCTGGCACTTCACGAATGACAACTGATATGAGACCTTTGAGATCTCCATCCCTGGAGCAGCACTCAAAGACACCCAGGATGCTGCCTGAGGCCCCTACATCCGCAGTCTTCTTGGGCACCAGATCCTCATCGTGGGCAAGGCAGGTGGAGGCCACTGCAGCCATAATGACTCCTGAAGAAATCCGCAGTGGCAGGGAACCCTCTGACAAACCAGCTCCTGATCCAGCCCAGCATGAAAGCCCAGATCCAGCTGGCACAGAGCATCATTGCACCTCTCTGCAAGCCACTCCAGGATCTTGAATCAGATCAGTGCTGCTGGAAGTCAATCCATACTTATTGTTAGGGCCAAAGCATAGGGGCTGGTCAGAGGGGTGGGGAGTGGGGTGCTGAGCTAAACGGGAAACCAAACTGTTTCCTGAACATCTATGCTGAATCTGTGACTCTGAGTTCGGATGGGCGCTCATCCCTCCCCGAAGGCTCCTACAAATAAAAAGAGTGCTAAGCCGAATGACGGACCTTCATCTCATCTGCCTACTCACTCCTATACAAGGAGGGACTCGAGGGGGCAGCAACTGGCCCACACAACATGAAGTTTTAGAATTTGGGGAGGGAATTGTTAAACCATCAGCAGCAGAGGCTGCCTTTGTTTCTTTTTTTCTGTTACTTCATGATGGAAGCGACCACCCCCATGACAATTGAATGTGAGTAGCTTACTGTGGTGGTTTCTGATTGTGAGCAGGAGAAGAGAGAAAGGGGGTGAGGGAGATGTAGACCCCATTGCAAACCCAGACATGGCAAAGGGGCTGTGATAGGCCGATGTGCCCAGACTCCTAGCAGCATCCCCACACTCAGTGTTTAAAGGCACCCCCCCTCTTAGTGGGCCAGCTAAGGGGCAGGGAAGGGAAGGGCAAGAGCCGGAATGAACTTGATCCCCCTTTCCCCATGGGGTAGTACATCAGCCTATCCCCTGTCCAGAGCACCAGAACCTCCCCATGGTTCTTCATTGCCCATACAACTGCAGCACTACCCCTATGATGAGTGGGGCTCATCTTCCATCACATCTCTTGAGCATAAGCCTCCCTCTCCCAAGGCCCCCGGCTGGCAATGAGGGACACTTAGCAAGGTTTCACTTACTCACCCACCAATGCCCTCCCTCTGAATGTGATGCTACACCCCAAGGTTCCATGCCTTCCCTCAAGCAGGGAGGAGCTCACCACCACTCAGGTAATCCAACTCCAGCCTAGCTCGGAAACTAAATCCCCCAGTAGGGCTGAGTACACACATGGTCCGTACTCCTGGTCCTTGTACCCAGGGAGCAGAGGAGGGTCTTCAGCATATAGTTGTGGCCACTAGATCTCCTCTGTACCCCCTCGATGTACATGTTGTTGTTGTATATCGTTTACTCTACAGAGTAATGTTTGGAAGTAGGTTACTGATGTTTCATACTACAGAAAGTGAAGACATGCATGTTCAGCTGTTATGTTCCAAGTGCACTGTTTGTTGATTCTGCTCCATGTCAGCCTGGTGAGATATGTTTAAGTCCCTGGGATGGGGTGACCTCTTGTGTGTAGCCAATAGCCTAAAGTGCAGGGTGCTGAACAGCCCAGACCATATACCAACCCAATGGGTGATACGACATACATCACCTGGAATGTCAGAAGGTTTAATACCCCCAACAAAGAAGGCAGGTGTTGACACCTCAAAAGGCTGCACGCAGGGGTGGCCCCTTCCAGGAGACCAAACTGCTGGCCAAAGATCACCACAGACTAAAAAAGGATTGGGTGGAGAAGTTATCCATGCCTCCCCATCCAGAAAGAGAGGGGTAGCAATACTAATTCATAAAAATCTGAGATGGACAGTTGAAAGGACATCCAAAGACTTGGAAGAGAGGTGGGTAATAGCTTTAATGAGTACCCCGGAAGGCCCATTGGTGCTAGCAAATGTAAATGCCCCAACGAGAATAAGCCAGTCTTTTTTCATGGGTTGGCCCAAAAATAAGTGTACTAACAATGGGAGACACCCCTCCTGATGGGGGATTTCAACCTTACACTTGACCCTTTTGGACAGGTTCCCCATCAATGTAGAACCCCATCATCAGGGAGCTCTAGCGGTAGCCCAGATGCAACAGGATATGGGTTTCACAGACATCTGGAGGTTATTCCATCCCCAAGATCAGGATTACTCCTTCCACTCCCAGTCCATAACTCACTTATCCAAACTGACCTGTGGCTTACCTCCCCAGTATCACCAAGGATGCCCTGGAAGCTGCCATCCTCCCTCTGGTAATTTTGGATCATGCCCCTGTTCGGCTGACAATCACCTGGGGCCCCCATCATTCTCCTCCCTCCTGGAGGCTAGACCCTCCTACTGCATGACCCTGACTTCACTACATGGCTCCAGCAAGAGGTGACACAATTCTTTGAGCTCAACCCGGTTTCTGACACTTCAGTGGGTAACATGTGGTAAGCCTGCAAAGCCACGTTAGGGGCGGCCATCCATGGGATATGCTCTGAGGAGGTGGAAAAAGAGGAACAGTGCCATCTTGAACTGGAAACTTTGTTAAAAAAGCAGAAAAGGCCTTTAAAGCACTTCCAAACCCGCCTCCAAGCCCAGGCAGGTCGGGAAGTGGCAACCCTCAGAATGGAACTAAACAAACTGATCTCCAGGAAGGCTGAACTATTCATCTTATGGCTTAGACACAAATATTGGGAAGGGGAAAGGGGAAGGTCCTAGCATATTGACTGAGGAGACAGCAGGTGGAGCAGCACATAGCTGGCCTGAAGGACATGCAGGGTAAGGTCAGGACCAAAATTGAGGACACAAATCAAATTATGGTGACCTAATACACCAGGGTGCATTCCTCCTCCAGAACCCCAACCCTGAGGATATCCTCTCATTCTTACAAGGACTCCATCTCCCACTCTCTCACACCAGTAAACTCTGGCATTCTATGCCCCCTCACAGCGGAGGAGGTGGCCATGACCCTAGGGGCCTTGAAGAAAGGGAAAGTGCCTGGAGGGATGGCTCCCACTTGAGGTGTGGCAAATGCTGAAGCCTATAGTGTCCCCATCCTTCAACAGGTATACACAGAGGCTCTAGAGAAAGGTGCCTCCCTCCTTCTGGGAGGGAATTTACTGTCCTGCCAAAAGGAAAATACCTCTGCAGGTGGCCAGCTGTAGACCCATCTTACTGCTAAATGCAGACAGCAAGATTCTGGCAAAATTTTAGCCTAGGGTCCACACCCTCCTCCCTCCTTCATTCACCCTTCCCAAGTGGGTTCTGTGGCAAGGAGATACAGCAGAGACCATATCAGGTCTCTGGTGAACCTAATTGATAAGGCTAGGTATCTACCTACCCCAGCGGCAGTGTTGGCAATTGACTTTGAAAAAGCTTTCAACACCATCTAGTGGGACTTTGTTCAACAAGTCCTGACCATGATGGGAGTCGGAGAGGAGTTCCAGGTGTGGGTTGGAGCCATATGCCACCTCCCATGGCAAGAGTCCTTACCAACTCCATGCTTCCTCCCTCCCACTGGAGAGGAACATGCTAGTGATGCCCCTCTCCCCACTACTTTTTGTGTTGGCAATGGAACACTAGCTTCAGCAATCAGACAAAGCCCCCAGCTCAAGGGAGTAAGCATGGAAGGAGGAATATACCACCTTAATGTACATGGATGACCTCCTGATACCCTTGATGGACATTGAAGAGACCACCCCACCCCTTCTAAACACTCTCTCACTTTGCCTCTCTCTCTCTGGCTGAAACTGAACCAATCCAAAACCAAAGTACTCCCTGAACAATAAATGTACTCCACAGTATGGCTGCAGTGCACCCCAGATCTGACCAAAATTTGGGAACTCAACCTAAAACCCCTGCTGGCCACAATCCAATCAGAGCTGGGTAGATGGAGGACCCTGCAGCTCACACTAGTGGGCAAAATCTCCGCCATAAAAATGGTCATAGCATTGAAGGTCATGTACCTCCTCTTCCACTTCCCTAAAGCTACCCTGCTGGTACAGGTAATTGGACACAATGTTGGAGGCCTTCATATGGGAAGGAAAAACATGGTATAGCTCAATAGTTCTCAGACTTTGTCACAGTGAGCCTCCCAAATCCATGGAAACATTTTGAGCCTCCCTAAAAAATTGAAATAATCTGGTCCCCCAAAGAAAACAACATACTGTACTTTGCGTAGTACACCATGAATATTGAAACCCTTTGAGTACTTGGCTCACATTCAGTTCTTTGTCTTATACTGACATGCAACCTTTGAAAATGAGCTCCTGTGCTCAAAGGTGTTATCTAAATAACAAAAACAAAAAAAAAAAACAAATATTATTCAGCTTACTGTAACACCCCCATACACACACACAGGCCAACCTACATACTCTATTTTCATCCTTGAACCATTGTTACCCCTTGTTGCAGTACCTCCATGGGTCAGACTACTTCCTCTGTTTCCTCTCTATGTGAAATAATCTTCCTAATACTTTGCCTCTCCCCATCCTTCCCTGCTCCTAAGCAACTTCTCAGGGATTACTTTGCTCCTTCCTGCTATTGCTGTTAGCACTTCTTTGCTCAACCCTGGTATTTGGGCTGTTCTACCATCAGGCTACAAATTGATCAATTACCACCACTCATTATTAGTTCATTGTTCATATTTGTTTGCACTATTGGTTATTGTGTATTTCTTGATCTGTTTTACAGTTGTCCTTTGAAATGTATTCACTCCCTACCCTTTCCTGGGTGCACCTGAAATTAGCCTTTCATTCACCTTCCCTTGTCACCTATTAGTAAATAAATACATCAAATTCACCTACTATTATCCTCTTTCAGTTTGCATAATCTCTTCACACAAAATATATAAAACTCAATATTTAAATACAGTACTTTTCAGACTTGCTTGAGCCTCCCTGGAACAGGTTGGGGCCTCCCAGGAGGCTGGCCTCACCATTTGAGAACCCATGGTATAGCTCAAATAAACTGAGGGTACACTGTACAGAGGGAGGTTAGGTCCCATGGTTTGAAGTGTACAAATGGTCTTTCCAGGCCACCCAAACACTTAAATGGTTCACAGGGCCAGCATCTCCACAATGGGTTGGTATGGAGCAGGAATTTAGTGGAAAGGAGAACCAGCGCTACTGCTGTATAATCTGCCCCCACAAGGGTCCACATGCACCCTACAATGGGCCCCTCGATAGAATACTGGACACGACTCTCAAGAAATTGAACATGGACCCTGCCCTCTCTGCCTCATCCCTTATAAGGAAATGACTATATTGCAGTCAGCAAAAGACCATCAGATGGGTAGACTGGGCAGCAGCGGCCTGGAGAGGATCCAGGATGTTTATAAGGGTTAAGGGATAGATGTGGCATCCCCCAAGGACTCCTGGAAATATCTGCAACTCAGGAGTGCAATAGGGATTACAACCAGAGGCAACACCCGATAGACCTAACTCCCCACTCCTCCACAGGCTGTCCCTGCCTAAGGGCCAGAACAGTATGATATATGCCAAACTATGGGCAGGCATTCCATCCCAGTCCCAGGAGGCCAAAGGTAAATGGGAGGCTGCACTGAATTGCCAGATCACAGATCAGAGGTGGTATGCCTGTTTGAAACTGGCCCACAAAGCCTACCCCAACACCAGAAGCACTTCAATCCCCCCAAAAATCTTTGCAATCCTGGTATAGAAACCCTGCAGTGCTGTATAAGGCCAATGCTATCCCAGGACAATCTATGCTGGAGGTGGCAGTCCAGAAGGGGGGACCTCGCACAAATACTGTGGTACTGTTGGAAATTCAGCCCCTATGGCACCAGGTATGTGAGTGGGGATCCTAGATCCTCCGGAAGGCACTGCCCGACACACCAGAGATGCTGCTACTAGGTGTTTATGTACCCATTCCTGGGTATACCCACCGAGAAAACACTGACAGCTATCCTAAGTATGCAGGTCAAGAGGCTCTTACTGTCTTAATGGAAGATGAGGGCAGTTCCCTGACTATAGAAGTGCTTAGAGCCCTAACCCAGATGGCTAACTGTCACATATGACACATGTGGTGGCTAATACCTCCTGCAATATGCAGACTTATGGGACCCCTTATTACATTTTTAAAACCCAGAGAGGGTATTGGCTGAATGGGTCCAAGTGATCCAATGGTCCCCCTTCCCCCAGAGCCTGTTAACATGGGCAGGACTATAGAATGGAACAAGGAAACAAACAGATGGTTTACGTAAATGAGAATATGTGAAACCTACATACAGCTGATCTTTCTGGATTTCTATGATAGACATTGTCACTGCTAACTCCCTTGAAGGTATTAAATGCTTTGTGCTTATTTTTGTTCTGTTGCAGGCTGGAGCCTAGTAATATCAGATAAGGCACCCTGCACAAGGTTGAGGATCGCCTCCTACAGCCGACACTCCGGGTAATAGAAGGTAAGTCAGATTACAGTCCACTGTAGCACCCATGATATCATGAAACCCCCACAGGATAGAAAGCTAAGACCGTGCTCAGGTTAACACTTAGGGAATGGTAAGAAGGTACAGCTAAGCCTGCAACAAAGTTTTGTTCTTTGTTCTTTGTCTGCTTACTCTAGCTATAAGTTCAGACAGTTCTTGAATGATGGCTTACGTAAAAGCAGCCCTAAGGCCACTGCTGGTCTGTATGTAATATATGGTCTTGACATTTAATTTTCTTGTATTGTGGATTATGTGTTTTAAAAATAAAAATCTTCAACTACAAAAAAAAAACAACAAGTTATGAGCCTATTTTGACTTTTGCTAACGTGGGTTCAGAACTTTGTAATTTTCAGTATTTTTCCCCAAATTCACAACATAGCCATATCTTTATAGCACTCAGGGTGTGACAGCTGTCATTTTTCAAACTCGGCCAAAATGTTTTCTTTTTACATACAGAAAGGAGATTTTGCTGTCTCTGCCGAAATTACCTTCATCCAATTTAATTGAACATTTTTCTGCTTTGTTCATGAGGTGGGGTCATAAGATAGTTATGTTGAATTTTGTAAAATATTAAAAACACTGCAGTTATGAGTCTATGTGGACTTTTGTGAACGCAGCCTCTTAACTTTGGTAATTTTCAATATTTTACCCCAAACTTTCAACATAGCCATTTCTTTACAGCACCTCATGAATGTGACAGCTGTCATTTTTAACTCCTGGCCAAGATGTGTTTTTGCATCCTTTATTTTTATTTTTTTAACTTTGTTTCCCCCAGTCGTGGACCCATGGAACCTTTCTCAGGCATCCTAGTCCCAATCCTGCCCACCTGAAGCCCCCTGAACTGTGCCTCCTTTCTCCTCCCCCTTCCTGCAGCCGACACCCCGGGTTTAACCTGCCCGGGTGGGTCACCCCTCCTACTGGGTGCTCTTAAGTCAAGAGTCAGACTCTGGCTGCTAGGTGGAGGGCCTAGAGGGCCAGTCAGGGTTAGCCCAGCGTGGGACATGGGGACAGGTGCCACGCCTGTCCATGGTGCCATGAGTTTCTGTTCACGACGCCTCAAGCTCGATGTACAATGATGTCCAGCTCAGCTGGTGCATGCTCCTGCACCTCAAGGATGTCCACACAGCTTACTCCCCTGCTTTCTTGCAACCAAGCATTGTGGAGCCTCTAGCCTCCGCTAGAGGTCGCCAGTGCAACAGCATGTGGATAACCCTCCTCGGGAGGGGGAGCAGTCTGTGGGATGCTCAATCCTTCCCCATCCCTGCCAACCCTCGATGACCCAGGCCTGCTCCTGAACCTGAGTCACTGGCATGGCACGAGGTGTAGCATCCAGCCTCAACCCCTCAGTGCCACTGGACTGGCTCTGTTTTGAATCCTGAAAGTTGATTTCATAGTCCCTGTGCAAAATCACCTTTAGGCCAGGAATTGAACATTTTCTCTGCCTTCTTCATGAGGCAGGGTCTTAGTAGGTTATGTTGCAAATTTGGTGTAAAAATATTAAAAACAAATTTTCTATATTTTTACCCCAAATTCATTGGCTACAGCCCTATTGTTTCTGGTCAGAATTTGTTTGTACATGGAGCAACCTAGCCAGCCTAATGGGCTCCTTTGTTCCCTGCATAGTAAACTCATCATCAAAATGGTCCATACAAATCCCCATCATAGGAGGATGATATGTTGCATGACTGTAAAATCACCTGTGGGAGGACAGAACCAAATAAATCATAAGGAGCTTCACCCACGTGGCCCCCGAGCAGATAATCTCCTGAGGAGAAACGTTACTATTATGGTAGCACCCTTTGGTAAACAACATAGAGTATTGGCAATGAGATACAATGTTTAAAATCAGGACCTCATAGTATGAAAATGGAAGACCATGCCTCTTCAATAGTTTCAAGTTTATTTATTTATATTTTAACAGGATAAGGCACTAGGTAAACTTATTTTCAGGACCATCCTGCACACAATCATAGAGTGATTACATTATATAACAAATAACATATATTAATTTACAAGATATCACACATATTGCAATACAAATATTAGTAAATAGCTCCACTTAAAATAACACGCTTCTGTCATGGCGCCTTTGAAGGATGAATATGTAGGAAAGTTATGCCATTCAGGTGGTATTGAATTCCAAGTTGGTTGCTGTGTACTCAAAGCACATTTGGCCATACTTGTTTTTGTATGAGGAACTTTGTAGCCTCACCCCTTTACCTCCGTAATGAATAGTTGAATGAATTAGTTGATATTCTTTCTGTAAAGTATACTGGTACTTGTCCCTCACATGTTTATATAAAATTAATTAATAATCTATCTCGCCTCACTTCTAGAGGTGTCCAATTTAACTGTAAGAACCAAAACAGCAATGGTGTATAATATATGGGTCAGTAAAGTTCAATACAAATCGTTCCAGGTGATATTTCTTGAGTTAGTCTCACTTAAATCGATACACAATGCTACCATAATCAATAGAAGGGACTAGTACCATATTTACTAATTTTTCTTTTGTTTCACGGGTCATGCAATTTTTGTGTCTTTGTAATGCTCCCAGTTTTGGGAAACTTTAGTACATACATGATCAATGTGTGTCAAAGTTTAATTCAACATCTACCCACCAACCTAAGTATTTATAAGTGACTTGAGTTAGTTCAAGTCTTTTTAGATTTTATAGTTATGTCCTTTATGCTTGTCCACCCAAAAACAAGATCGCCTGAGTGTCCCAGAGGGAGAGGAATAAAAGGCAGGGTGGAAGCTCCACCCTCACCAAAACCTGTGAAAACCATACAGAAAATAAACTCGATCTGCCAGAAGGAACTGGACCCACACAATAGCCCACCTATACAAATTCTACTGTCCGCCTTGCTGTTCCATATAGATTCCCTGGTGTTATGTCCCCTTTAGAACTCCCATAGAGTTTTGCACATTAGGCAGGCTCTGGCACTATACAGCACAAGTCCAGACCCTACAGTTCCAGCCATGCCTTCTAACCACCAGGACCAATAACACCTCTGCAGGCTCAAAAGGTATAAAGCATGGGTTGGGTCTGGCCAGCCCCTCCAATGAGATTTCTGTCCTGGCCACCCCACAGTGTGCACTATACTCCTATTACTAACGGACATCATGAGTGAATAGAATCACCAAGGGTGGGACCAATATTAGAGTCCTGAACCACCAGGCCAAATTAAATATTCCCAAGGCTAATGAAACCACTATAGAAAGTATGTGATCGGGCACAGATTGAGCCCTCCCAACAGACAGCACATGGAGGGCCAGGACACCCCCACCCACCCGCACTCCGGCAGCACCCACCTTGTTTCATAGCCATAACTCCACCAGACACAGGCAAAGACCCAGTCTGTCAGGTCCTCAGCTAAATAGTCTATTAACAGGAACATGTACATCTAAGAAATAATACCTAAACAGCATACACATAGCAGGGATGGGCTGAAACACATCAAAATACTCATCATCTCTGCCATATTCGCAGGCCTCATCACCTCTGCCATATTCATTGACCTTGCAAAGGCTTTCAGCACTGTCTCCCACCCTCTCTTCCTATCCAATCTATCATTAGCAGGCTCTCCTAGCAAGCCCACCAGCTGGTTCCACTCCTACATTGTAGGTAGGACTCAATCTGTCAGAATTGGTGACTCTCTCCTCCTCCCTCCCCATCACCACTGGTGTAACTCAAGGCTCTGTCCTTGGCCCTCTGCTGTTTCTATCTTCCTCAATGACCTGTCCACTGCCAGCCCACACATCCATCCACATGTATGTGGATGACACCGTCCTGTATACATCAGGCCCCTCTACCTCTGATGTTGCAGCCAGACTACAGAGTGACTTTGAGAATGTCCAGCACTGGTTTTGCACAAATCAGATCCTCCTGAATGGGTTCTATGTGATAATGGTGTTCGTAGAATAGCAATCACCATTTGGCTAGTGTACGTCGCCAAAATGAATTATGGCGTATGTACACTCACAGTGAACAAGGCAGCAACGGATCCTACATTTATGCAGGGCTGTGCCCCCACCCCCACTTAATAATTCTCAACCCAGGGGTGCATGGGGGATTTAAAAAAAATTTGCCAGCACAAACAAAACCACACTGCACTCGGACCAACCCTGCACCTTGCACACCCCAACCAACCACCCTCCCCACCATGCTGCAGACCAGCCTCGGCAGCTGCCTGCTACACCTCGCCCCACACATATCTTCCCCTCTCCTTCCTTCCTCATGCGTGTGTGCATGTGTACTTGTGCATATGCTTCCCGGCCACCCCCCCCCACCCAGGTATCTGGTCGCTACTCCCTATTAGGTAGCCAGGAACACAGGTGCCATGATTGAGTTGTCTTTGAAAGCACTCAATCACGGTTGCTGTGTTCACTGGATACCTCCTGAATGCTAAGAAAACAATCTCTATGTCCTGTGGCACTAGGCAGAGACTCTCTCTCGGCTCCTCCTTCCCACTCTTCCACACCCTAGACATGACAACCTGGAGGGCTGCACCACCTTTTAGATACCTTCAGGGTCTGGCTTGACCAGCAACTCAACTTTTCTGTACATATTGAGGCCATCCACAAGAAACTGCACCTCAAACTGGGTGCCCTGTATCACAACTGTGGGTGCATCCCGCTGCTGCTCTGCCATGCAATAGTACAGAAAATGATTCTCCACATTTTTGACTACAGGGATGTAGTCTCACAGTGCTGCTCCCAAAACTTCCTAACCAGACTGGATATCCTCTTCCACTCCTTCTGTCGTTTTGCCCATGACTGTCCTCACAGTACCCATCATTATGCCTCTACTCGTCCTCCCTATCTCTCCCATCCCTTCAGGATAGGAGACTGGCCCATTGTGCTAGTCTTACGGCAAGATTCTGGTCACAGTCCCTGCCCTCTTATCTCTCTTCTGCACTTTCCAGCTCCCTCGTCCCTTCCACTCCCCAGACACTATGACCCCACGCATGTCCACCTCTGCTGGCCAGGCTGCCTTCTCTTACCACTTGCCTAAACTGTGGAATTCTCTCCCTACCATCTGCCAAACCCTTGTCCTGTCTGCTGCCTCAACACCCTCCTTAAAGCCCACTTCTACTCCACTTGTTCCTGCTCCCATAATCCTATTAACTGTGGTATGTCATGGCACTTATTACGAGGGTAGGCTGGGCTGCCAAACCCCAGCTGTCACCTCAGCTGTTACCTGTGCATTATTACTGTGTATCTCTGTACATATTCTACTGTATTAAAATTACTGTGCATCTCCTACTTACTGTATGTTTACCTATTCTCTGTATCGTATAACTACCTGTACATTTCTACCTTGTAACTATTATGTAAACATTTCTATTTTTGTACTTACTAGTAAACACCTCCACTTCTTACTAATTGTAAACAAATGTACCTTCTCCCAAGTACCCCTCTCCAGGACCATCTGGAAAGAGCAGGTGTCTGCTCATTATGCTTTCCTGGTGAAACCTTTAAATAAATGAAAGAAATAAAAGAAATGCAAAAAATCAAATATCATTTCATCCTGAAGTATACCCTGTTCAAGTTGTCACCTGACCCCTCCAGGGCTCCAATCTTCCTGACTACTGCCTACATACCGCCTAAAAATCAAGCTCAGGCACTGGGCCCCTAGTTGACTACATTACCTCCCTATCAACCCCTCTGACCAAATCCTGGTAGGTGATCTGAATATCAATTGGCTATCTCCTAGGGGTCCACCTCCAGTGAGGCATTCTCTGCCATTGATCTGACACAATTAGTCTCACAACCTACCAGGTTAAATCCTAGCATGGCACTGGCTCTCTTCTGGATGTGGTTCTCACCAATAGGCCCAGCCGGCGTCCACAATGTTCAAATCCTCCCAGACTGCCTTAGTGACCACTCCCCAGTTCTTTTCTTCTGGGCAACCTCCCTGCCCAAGCCCTGTTCGCACCACCCACCGTCGTCGGCTTAGACCTGGTGGGCTAAAAGACTTAAAACACCATCTAGCTGGCACTGATTGGTCCCCACTACTAAACACCCCTGATATTGACAAGGCACTAGCCTTCTTTGTTCACACCTTCAACCTTGCCTCAGACACTCCCACGCCCCTTACCCCACTTAGATCTAAAGTAAGGCACACCCCTGGCTTACCCCTGCCTTATGCACGCTTCTCAAACAGCATGACAACTTGTGGCACATTGCCATTGAAACTGGCCATCCAGCCGACAGACTGGCCCTACATGCGCTACCCGGAATAAGTGTACGTGGGCTGTCGTAAACAAGGCAGATTATTACCATGCTGCTCTTACCTCCTCCTGGAGTAACCCAGGTCCTTCTGGGACAATATCAAGCAGCTAAATGGTGAAGCACGCCCCCCATCAGCTTCTCAACATTGATGGGACTACCTCACTGACCCTGCCCTCATTGCAACGCACCTCAACAACTCCTTCACTGACCTTAGTGCAGTGCTCCTGTGCAACTTCTTGATCCCCTCCCTCCATGTCTGCCCTCCATCTCCTGCCCCCTTTCCACCCGCACTGTCACCACCACCCATGAGGTTAGGGCCCTACTTACTAAAAGCCCTAAAGTGTAACTCCATCGGCAATGACTCCTTGATCCCTGGTCTCCCACGTCAGGTCCTGGAACAGGTCATCTCGCCCATTACTTGCCTCTTTAATAGATCCCTCTGCCTGGGGCAGTTCCCCACCGTCTGGAGGGTCGCCACTGTACCCCATATTCACAAAGGTGGTGATGGGCGGCTCATGAGCAACTACCGCCTATCTCCATCCTCTCCCCCCTCTAAAGCCTTGGAGAAAATAAGTTGTGCCAAATCTCACTTTACCTCATGAAATATGAGGCCCTCTGTCCTGAACAGCATGGATTCAGAGTTGGTCATAGCACCAATACTACTCTCCTGGAGTTTGCTAACTTCCTTCATAACTCACTTGATGCTGGCTCCTTCGCTGGTGCAGTATTTATAGACCTATCAAAAGCCTTTGATACCGTCTCACACCCTCTACTGTGCTACCGTTGCCAGTGTAGGCTTTGCCTCTGGTCCAGTCTCCTGGTGCGCCAGCTACTGACCAACCGCTCCCCAGCGTGTGCGGGTTGGTGGCACTCTTTCAGTACCTGCCTAATCCGCTCAGGAGTTCCCCAGGGCTCCATACATGGGCCCTTACTCTTCTCTCTCTTTCTCAATTCCCTGCCAATGCATACAGGAAATATCCTTCTCTATGCAGATGACGCAGTTCTCTTTGCCTCTGATAAGTAACCCCGCCTCACTCAAAACTCCCTCCAGCGTGCCTACACTCAGCTGAAAACTGGTTCTCTGACCACCGTCTTGTCATCAACCTTAAGAAAACTCAAATCTATGCTTTTACTCACCCCAAAATAAGTTCAGCAACTTTCCTATCTCTGTTCACTCTGCCTTGAATCACCCCTTAGAACTTGTGCACTCTTATAAATACCTTGGCATAATCTTCAATTCTGCTCTCTCCTTTCATAACCACATCTCTGCCCCTGACCTCTGCCTCCAATGCACGGTTGGGTATCCTCTACCAGCACAAAATGTCTCCCATAAACTCCCTTCGCTTGGCTGTCCCTCTTCGGTGCTCTCACTAGTTGACTACGGCCTTCCTGTATATGGCGGCAGACCAGACAGCCCTTCACAAAATTAAGCCTAATGCTTAACAAAGCATGTAGACTTACTACCAGTGCCCATAGACTCACCCATACCTGTCATCTTTACTCCATGTCCACCCCTCACTCAACCTCGATGGCGCCTCTTGTTCCTAACTTGCCAGGGTTGCCTACAAAGCCTCCATGGACTATCCCACCAGGCCTTGCTAACTCTATTCACTGAGTCCAACCCCATGCGCACCTGCCGCCTCCAGCAAACTGCTCTGGTCATCCCAAGGGCACGGACCACCCAGGGCCAAAGGGCTTTCCCTATAGAGCCCCCTCCTGGTACAATTCCTCCCTGCTGGCATCACTGATGCCCCTCACTCGCTAGCTTCAAACACTGCCTAAAAATCACTTGCTCACTTCACACTCCTGCCACTGCTCCTGACCCCCATCCCCACCTCTGTGATGATGAGGGAAAAAAATGGGGATCGCATTCCTAATTCATTTAGCTGATAATGGTGTTATGACACTCATCACCTGTAACGTGACTGTGACTTATTGTTAAACTATGTTGCTGACTGTCTCCTTTGCCTGCAACTTGCCTGTACCTTATTGCTGTACTGTATTTCTGATTGTCTCATGTATGTATGTTCTGTCTTCCTTTCTGAGGTACTTTTGTAAATGAGCCTCTGCTCAAAGGTTTTAAACTGATGTTAAAATAAATAAATAAAATAAATATCCTAAATTACTTCAGGGTAATGCTTAGTGAGACATTGAGAATGGTTTAATATGTCCTTGATAGCTTGCAGAGTGTTGGGTGCTTGCAGCTTCACTGCTGCCATAGTAGAGAGTTGGCCACTAAACTGTGCCCATGGGCTGTGATAACGGCTGATCCCTTTAAACCTGCGCTCCCTCCTCTGAGTCTGTGTTCTGGGCAGCTCTGGGAGTTCAAATCTCTGTTGTTGCATATCTGCCTCCTGGGCCATATGATCACAATTGTCAATTAAGTGTAATGGACCCTAAGTTTGGCAGGCTATTGGGGTTTGGAAATGGATACCTGCTCCATGAAGGGCTTTCAGACAGGGGAATAAGCCAGTCTCTGGACCTGCACTGCTGGAGCATAATTTTGGTCAAAATAAAGCCACAGTTCACCACACTGAACTACCATTTTACTCCAGGCTGCAAATAAAACACGTTCCTATGCATTGCAAATCAAAGCCACTTAGTCACAGATTGCAGCTCTCCGCTTACATAGCTACAGAGCCCAAAGCTCTTTAAATGCACTCAAGCTGGAGAGAGTCTTCGAGAGGGAAATCTAATGTGTCATGAATCAGTCTTTCTATAAAATCTGAAAGATGCTGACCTTCTACTCCCTTCAGCAATCCACAGAGTCAAATTTTTTTCCTTCAGAGCCTGCTCTCCAAATCACTACAGTTTTGTTCCTACTGAACCTGTCTGTGATGCAAATTTACATGGGGTGATCACATCTGATGACCTAAAGATGGCCAAGCAATGTGACAAGGCAGTTGAGAGAGCTAGTGGGATGCAGGGGTGCACAGGGAGAGGTATTACCAGCAGAAAGAGGGAGGTGGTGATACCACTGCACAAATCACTGGTGAGACCTCACCTTAAGTATTGTGTCCAGTTCTGGAAACCTCATCTCTGACAGGACACAGACAGACTGGAAGCAGTCCAAAGGAGGGCAACCACAATTGTGCATCAAAAGCCCTATGAGGAGACTGAAGGTCCTTAATGTGTACACCCTGGAGGGAAAGGAGGAAGGGGAGAGATGATAGAGATTTTCAAGTATCTCAAAGGGTATAAGTAAGGTACAAGATGGAAGCATTTTTCAGAGAGCATGATGCTTAAAGACAAAGGCCAAGATATGAAGCTGGAGGAAGGTAGACTCAGGAGAGATGTGAGGAAGTACTTCTTCATGGAGAGAGTAGTGGATGCCTGGAACAGCCTCCCAGTGGAGGTGGTGAGTGCAAAAACTGTAATGGGATACAAGCATGCATGGGATATGTATAAGGTACCTTAGTGGTTAGGCAAGGGGAGATAAGCCAGAGACCTTGTAGGGTCTGCAGTGACACAGTAGATAGGGAAAATGGGCAGACTATGTGGGTCAAGTGGTCCTTACCTGCCATCAAATTCCATGTTTCTATGTAAAATCACTTCACTAATGGTGTCAGTGCGATCTAGAGGTCTGTGAGGAGACCCTGCATAGTTTTCTGTTCTGCCTGGATTAAAGCTACATCAGACTGGATAGCTTGTACAGACAATGCAATTTCAGCTTGAAAGGAGTTTAATTCTGACAGAATCTGAGCAATAGTAACTCCCTGCCCTGTACCTTGTGGCAAGCATTGTGGAGAACACACCATGATGGCAGCAGGAGATGAGCTGCTGGAGTCAATCGTTTGAAAATCGTCAGCTGTATGCAATGAAACACTTATTTTTTTTATTTCTTTCTGCATCCTTCTATACTTATATACCACCTTCTGTAATCATTTTGAGGTAAGAACACTTTTTATGAACAAAGCAAGGTGTTTTGATAGTGACCATCATGGAACTCCTCTAGTGCACTATATGGGTTGGTGACATCACACAGCAGTCAGTACATACATACATGAAAAAAAAAGACCTAAATAGGCCACTCTTCAAAGACCCAAGGGGGGCCCTTCTAGAAACAGCTTAGAGAGGCTTGAAGCTGCTTGGGTGTTTTTCAGGCATCCTCTTTTGGATCTTTGAGTATTTGAGAGTGGTCTTTTCAAGTATGTATGTACGTAATGCTTATTCTTAAATTGGTTTGTATTCAATAAATTTGACATGGGCATTGCTTTTGTGTGCCCTCTCATCTTGTTTTCTTTTGTATCTGGAGTTAGCCTCTCCTGAGGACTGCAGCATGAAGCACCACATAGCTCTGTTGTTTGTTTGAAACCAGAAGCACCACAGTCTAGTAACAATGTTCGGTTTGCATCTGTTATTTCTTCTTCTTAAAGGATGTGCCTTGTATCATGAAAATTAATTATGACAGATACATGCATGCTATTGCCACCTTAAGTATATGGAATTAATGTTTTTTAACTTACTATTTCTTGCAGTTTACTGCCTTGCAGGCATATGACTTAGTTCCTCCTTCCATGACCACAGTCTTCCATCTAGTAACTGCTGACTCTTTACAAGCTCAACATTCCATAAAATCCTACTGATGCAACCATAATTGCTCCTCACCACACATGCACATAGTGAGGCATTGAGACAGGAAAGGGCAGGAGCATTTTGGGGTCATGAGGCACCAGGAATTATGAAAAAGTAACAATAGTAATTATGATCAGGAGCAAGACATGCCACTCATTTAAGTACCAGAAGTGTAAGGGCCTGTACTTAAGGCAAAATGGCTTAGGAAGAAGAAGGGCTGAAACTGCAGTATCAAGTTTTTGTTCATTAATTTTCAATTTCACACCCAATAGCATGTTCACACAGGTAGAAGGTTGTGTCACTTGGTCAGCTGTAGGAGTTGTTGCCAGCAATCATCCATAGGGTGCTTGGGATGATTGGTAGATGTCTGGTTTCTAGGATGCTCATGCCCTCATTGTACAATTAGCTATCATCAGGGATGAAGTGCAATAACTGATTAGCAACTCAACTTCGGACCACTAGAGCTGCAATCTATTACCTCAGCAGGTACCACATGTCAGCACTGGAGGATGAACTGCAGTGAGGTGGACAGGTAAGGGTAGGGGAAGAGTAGAACTAGTACAGGTGAGACCCTGAGGTGAATACCCGAATTGGTTCATGCCACTGGCAGAATCAGCTCTGTACAACTGCTCTATGAAGGAAGCAGCAGGTTTGACCCCAGAGAGTATGACTTCATCCAGAAAAGATGCACCAGGGTGAAAGAAGCAGTCAGCACCAGGGCAAGATAGATATACATCTTTGTCATGGGAGGCTCCATTGTTAGAGGGACAGAGAGACTGGTGTGCAGCTTTAACTAAGACCACAGAAAGGGCAATCCCCTAGCTGAAGAGGCTGACCAGAGCGGGGATGGAGCCTGGCTTTGTGACTCACTGAGGTATTGTACCAAGGACCTGTAAATTACAGTGTAGAAGGAGTGAAGTGCAGTTGAAGGAACTAGGTAGTAAGCTGAGGTCAGTTTCAGACACAGTAGCCTTCTCCTAGGTGCTGCCAGTGTCACGTGCAAAGCAAGCAAGGCAATTTATTCATAAAGTGCCCTTTCCCAAAGGCTCAGGATGCTGTACATAATTTAAAAGATTAAAAACTTACACAATGCATAAAAGGATAAAACATAACAAGAAATAAATACATCACAGCCAATTAAAATTCATAAACTGCTATTCATCTGATATTCGCACTGGGGAAAACCTGCTCAAATAAGTATGTCTTCAACAATCTTTAAAGGCCTGCACCATGCTGACAGAGTGAATGCTCCACAGAAGAGAATTACACAGCACTGGACTTGCTACTTCAAAGACTCTGTCCCCAGATTGTCTCAGATGGGAAGAGGAACAGCAGGTAAGCCTGCATCGGTGGAGTGGAGGGTTGGGTTGGGAGGTAAAGAACCGCAGATCTTTCAAGTAGTCAGGTCCCACACCATGCAGGGCCTTGTATGTTAACAAGCATGTCTTAAAGGTTATGTGCCACTGCTAAGCAACCAGTGCAGCACTTGCAGCACTAGCATGATGGGGTCCCTCTGAGAAGTTCCAGTCACCAGCTGAGCTGCAGCATTCTGGACTGGTAGCAAGAGTCACTTTAAATCTCCAGATAACCCTAAGTGATAGCCTAAGTACAGAACATTACAATAGCAAAATCTAAAGTAATGAAAGCATGAACCGATTGTCACCATGTCAGCAGGAGACAGATGTGGTTTAATCCTGGTGAGGTTTTGAAGATGATGGAAGCCAGATCGGACCACCACTGACACCTGCTGGTCTAGTGTTAGCCTGCAGTCCAAAATGACCCCAAGTTTCTTAACCACATCAACAGCAACAAGAGATTGGCCACCAACGTAAGGGCTAATACACCTCCCATCTCTGCTGCACCCCATCAACTTAGCTCTATCAACATGACCTCTGTCTCCCTGGATTGAGATATAGCCAGTTTGAGATTATCCAGTTATTTATCTCAGCAAGACATTGCCCTAGCACTGAAGCTGCATAATCCCTCGGGAGAAGGAGAAAGGTACAACTGAGTACCATCTGCATAGCTGTAAAACTCAATTCTGTACCATCTAATCAGCTCCCCAAGAGGCAATGTGTACTCACAAAAGCAAAACAGGTGCAAGGCTCGAACCTTGGGAACCCCACAGGACAGCGCAGAAACTGAGATAGAGATCACCTAGGGCAATCCACTGTATTCTCCCGGTTATGTAGGACTCAAACCAATGCAAAACAGTGCTGGTGAGACCCACATAGTTCATCAATGATTCAAAAGCACCCCGTGGTCCACTGTGTCAAAGGAGATCATAAGTCACCCGGACAAGTGCAGTCTCAGTAGCTTTGGCAGGGCTGAAAGCCCTACTGAAGAGGTTCACAGATGTTCTAATTCTCCAGGTGATCCACAAGTTGGATAACCACCACCTTCTTGACAACTTCTCCAAAAAGTAAGGTTTAAAACTGATCGATAATTTGCCAGAATATCAGGTTCCAAGGATGGCTTTTTTGGAGCAGTCTAACCACTGCCTTTTTTCAGGACTGATGGAAAACACCCTCCCAGAAGGAGCCACTGATGATCTTGGCAATCATTGGACCCATGGATTTGTTGCAGCCACAAATCAACCAGGTTTGTCCTGGGTCCAGTACACAGCAGGTGGTATGCAAACTGGAGATAACTCCTAGTACCTCATCCTCCAAAACCAGCTGGAACTCAGTCCAGGTAGGCAGATCTCCATTAATAGAAAGTAGACCACAGTCAGTCTTTCTCTCAGCTAGTAGATTGCTATCTAAGATCTCTAGTTGCTGACCTACCCTCTTATCTAACTGACATGAGTGATACTATTAGGTGCAATAACCAATGTATGTGTGATGAAAACACTATACTCAGTAACTCCATACTCCCACCCTTTCCAAGGCACTGGAAAACTAGTTGCCACACAAATCACTGAATACCTGACCAAATACAACATCCTCTGCCCTGAACAGCACGGATTCCATGCAGGACACAGTACTAGCACAGCTCTTATTGAATTAGCATCCTTTCTACACTCTCGTCCATGGACGCTGGCTCACCATGGCGGGAGCCGTGTTCCTCGACCTATCAAAGGCCTTCGACACGGCCCTCACCCCTACTGCTGGAAGCCCTCTGTCACTCTGGTTTTGCCATTGGACCACTTGCCTGGTGCTCCAGCTACCTATCCGCACGCTCCCAATGTGTCAATATTGGTGGGACACTTTCAATCCACGTCCTATCCTCTCGGGGGTTCCACAGGGGCTATCCTGGGACCCCTACTCTTCATTATACCTTAACACCCTGCCCAGTGCTTGCACTGAAAAATTCTACTGTATGCAGATGACGCCATCTTTGCCACCGACCATAACCCCACCTCCTCCAGGTTTCCTGCAATGTTCCTATAATGACACTGAAACCTGGTTTAAAAGCATAGATTGGTTCTAAATCTTAAAAATCTAAAACCATGCTCTTTGCCCACCCTCAAAACAAAGCTTACAACTCCCTCTCAGTATCCTCTCCAACTCAAACAGTAACTGGAGCAAGTCACTCCTATAAGTACCTAGGGGTCTCCTTTGACTCAGCCCTCACCTACCACACCCACTCAAAGCACTTGCCTCTGCTACCAATATGGCTTTGGTATCTTGTACAGCTACAAAAACTGTCTCCCCCGATGCCCTCCGGCTTGCAGTTACATCCTCCATACTATCCCTAGTTGACTATGGACTACCTGTCTACAGTGCTGCCAACACGACTGCCTAAACAAAATCCACCTCATCCTAAATAAAAGGCATGCAGGCTAATCACAGGGGGCAGCTAGGCTTCACACCTCGTGCCAGCTTTATGACATGGCAACAGTGCTAAACCTTGATGAATGGCTGCACACCAAACTTGCCTTATAACTAAAAACCCTGCTAGGACTTTCTCCACCTGGGCTGACATCCTCCCTCCTCCTAGCCCAACCTCTAGTCAGTACTGGACCTCCTGCAAGGCCACCTTCCTGGTTCCTCATCTAGGACCTCACATAGACAGAGGTCTCTCTGCCACAGAGCCCTTTCTTGGTACACAACACTTCCTCGCTCCATCTCTGAAATCCCCACTATCTCCAAATTCAAAACTGCACTCAAAAGTGAGCTGTTCAACAAAGCTGCTGCACACTGTATAGCAAATTGTGACAACACCCTTTGTCCTGACAGTGCCCACTGGGCTGCACTCTCTCTTACGCTATTCCTACCGCCTACCATTGCCATATCCAACTAAGCTACCTTCTCTACTCGTCAAGAACGTACCATGTATGACTGAATCTTATTATACTGCTTTGCTAAATTGTCCTACTTAGTATGCACTACTGTTACCGAATCAAACTACCTGCTGTACTGTCCTTGTCACATGTTTTACTATCTCTGTAATCTAATACCATGTAACCTGTTTGACTGTTTCGTTTGCAAATGTCATACATTTATGCTGCTAAACCCTGTAACCAACCCCTTTTATCTATAATACCTGAATCTGCACCTTATAATACAACCAATGTAAACTGTACCCAGGATCCATGTATGCCTGCATCTTTATGCATATGTTCGCTTATAGTATGTATTTTGTACTCGTATTATCTTCTTCTCTTGATGAGGTATTTAGAAATGAGCCTCTGCTCAAAGGTTGTAAACTGATTGCAATATAAAATAAAATAAATAAATAAAAACTCTCAGCATTGCCAGCCTCTATTCAAACATCCCTCACCAAGGGCTGGACGCTATGAGACCTTTATTTAACAAACGAGCATATCCAGAAGAGCCAGAAAATGACTTTTTGATGTTGATGGCTGATATGGCACTCTAGTCTAACTATTTCATGAATCATGACAAATTTTATATTCAAATAAAAGGGACTGCCATGGGGTCAACATTTGCACCTAGTTTGGTGAATCTAAATATGGGATTGTGGGAGGAGAAATTTTTATACACCCACCCTTGTACTGCCAACATGTGGTATTTTGGTAGAGATATATTGATGATTTTCTGCTTTTATGGAATGGCTCCGAGACAGACTTAAATGCATTTTGCAAATCCTCAACAGCTTCAATGAAAATTTAAAACTTGACATGAACAGCAGTACGATGTATGTCAATCTTCTTGACATCACTATTTATAAACAGGAACTATTCTAAATACCACTATGTACCATAAACCCATGGATTAATACAGCCTGTTGCATTTTACCGTAGCCATCCCCATGAACTTATTAACAATATTCCTGTGGGACAGATGTTACATGCCAAACGATATGCAGTAAAGAGTTAGGAAACACTCTAGAATTACAAGCAGCTCAAAGGTTCATCGACATAGGTATGCTCCAGCAACCTGTACAGAGGTATGGAAGAGCCTAAAATACTGAAAGGGATAATTTGCTGGTTCCAAAAGAAAAACAGTGACTGTGCAACCCACTACTTTTGGGGCAAATTTCTGGAATCAGAGCCAGCAGATTGCCTCAATTATTCAGAGACAGTGACCAGCAGTTTAAGTGAAACCTCAGGTAAGTAATATGGAGGCTAATGTCATCTCTTGCAAAAGAGATGACATCAATCTCCATATTACTTACCACAGGGCAGAACTCAAAAGACAGTTTGGTCCACAGCAATCAACAACCGCCACAACCTGCATGGACTTCACTGACTGAAGTACCTAAAGGCAACTGCAGATGTGGCCACTGCACACAATGTAATAATACCAAGAACCCTACAGAGTTCAAGAACCCCAGAACTGGAAAAAAGTATACCATTAAGTCTTTCAGTAATTGTTTCACATCAGGGTTATCTATATGCTCACTTGTCTCTGCAGTTTGGCTACATTGGACAAAAAGACCTCTCAAAGAAAGAATGAGTGAACACAAATCATCAATTCAAAATGGTGTCATTGCTAATCCCATGGCACAGTATTTTAAGGAGATTAACCATGGTTCACTGCATGAGCTTGAAGTTCACTGACACGAAAAAGGTGACTTTGGGTCTGAGAGGGTAACCTACAGAAGACGTTGACACAAAAGAATGCTTCTGGATTGTACAGCTTGAGACATTAAGTCCTAAGGTGGCCCTTCAATGTTATTTATAATATGCATTTGATACTGTTTTTAAGTATATGTTGCTGTATGTGTGTTGTTTTATTCTGGAGCAATATTGATCTGAATGATATCTGGGATTTATCCATTTCCTCCTTCCTATGGAGAATACTTATGAGTATGCATCATCTGGATATATTTAAGGCTATAGGGGTGACTAGCACAATCAGCTCTGAGGAAGTCAAATGGCAAAATGGCAGCTGCTTTGACATTCCACATCATGTGGATGAATGCTGTCTACCCAGTTTGTTCTGCTTGCTGCTACAGTAGCACCAACATGGTGCCGATGGGGTTTTAACTGCATCTTTTGTTTAGTTCTGCTGGTGTAATTTAATTGCACTTGCACTTTGGCTACATGTTTTAGAGCACTGTTTTTCACATACGTGAATAAGGAAGACTACAGCAAGGTAAGCTATTTTTGGTCTCTTTCTTGGAGCAATTTGTGCTCAGTGTGTGCTGAAGAGTGTTAGGGAACTTTGTTTCCAAGTATCGCTTCAGGTTATTTACTCAGAGCACCAGGCTGGTCACAAAGAGTGAACTGAGCACCTCCATTTTTTCTATGTTTATCTTTATAAGGGAGTCATAAAATGACTATCTTGAAAATCTGGGATCAAAATAAAAAATATAGAATTATTGAGAAACTTTGGGTGTGGTGCCAGTCTTCACCCCAGTGGTATGCTTTGTGATCCCATGCCAGTGAGGTGAGTTTGGGGGCAAGCTCAGTGTCTCAGGTACATGGGTTGAGGCGTTGGATGGCACTGTTATGTGACATTCCTCTCCCAGCCTGGGAATGAAAGCTGCAGAGTTTCCTGACAGGCCTGGGTACTATATAGTGAAGAAAGACCTTCTCTTGGCATAGGCATTTTGCAGGTGGACATAGTCTTGGTATAAGGCTCAAAGGGTCCTAAGGGTGGATAAGGCACCTGGTCCAGACAAAGTGCATTGTAGGCACTCAGGAGTTGGCAGGGGTCTTGGTGGGACCACTGGTAGACTTGTTCAGCACTTCCCTAAGTACGGATGCATGCCCAGGGACTGGAGGATGGCACATGTGGTGCCAATCCATAAGACTGGGCTCAGAGATGAACCTGTGAACTATAGACCAGTGAGCCTTACAGACATTGTGGGAAAGCTAATGGATACTATACATAAGGAAAGGCTGGTGTGTTTCCTGGAGGAGAATGGCTTACAGGATGACAGGCAACATGGGTTTGTGTCCAGGAGATCATGTGAGACCAAACTGGTTGACATTGTTGACTGGGTGATGAGGTCACTGGATAGGGGCCATGCGGTTGATGTCCTCTACCTGGACTTCAGTAAGGCATTTGACTCTGTACCCTACAGAAGGTTGAAGAGCAGGTTAAATAGCCTGGGATCAAGGAGGAAGCTGGTCAGATGGATAAAGAACTGGTTGCAGGCAGACAGCAGAGGGTGGTTGTTGGGGACAGCTCTTGGCACCCAGGGCGGTAATAGGTGGGTCCCACAGAGGTCATTGCTGGGACCAGTACTATTTAACATATTAATAGCAGACATATCAAACAGGATAAGGAGCAAGACAACCTCTTTGCAGATGACACTAATATTTGTGCTGAGGTAGATAGTGAGGAAGTGGATAAGGTACTGCAAGAGGATCTGGTGACACTTGAGTGCTGGTCAGCCACATAACAGCTGGGGTTCAATGCCAAAAATGCAAGGCCTTGCACCTGGAGGCTAAAACCCAAAGAACAGCTACTGGTTGGGGAGTGCAGTTGGCAACTTCAGATGAGGAGAAAGATCTGGAGTGCTGGCAACAGGGGACAGGAAACACTCAGCACAGTGCAGGAAGGCAGCTGTAAAGGCAAACAGAATGCTGGGATGCATCACCAGGAACACCAAGAGGAAGGAGCTGTTGTTGTGACTGGACTTCTCTACTGGGACTAAAGGAGTAGAACTCTACTACTGGGACCTTCAATTTAGGGTAAAACAAAACAAAAAAATTAGTGTGTTTGTCTGAGTTGGCTGAAGTGAATTATCTGTGCAGTTATTTAGGTGTTTGTCTCAGGTGATTGAAGGGGATTGTTATCTGTGCAAGTTAACTAAGTGTAGAAAGATCTGTTAAGTAGTGGGAGTGGCTTAGCTAGAAGGAAGCCAAGTTAAAGCCAGATTTAAAACACTGTCCTAGATAGCTTCTGCCAGAGAACACCAGAAGGAAGGAGCTGCTGTTGTGACTGGACATCTGTACTGGGCCTATATTGCCCTCCTTCCCTCCCTCCACCCTAAGCCAGTTCTACTTTTTATAGGCACAGGATTTGACTGACAACAGGAACGTCCTGTTTGGGAGCAGGAAGTGAGTGATCACAGAGCCACCAAAGACTCACCATCCTAGAAGGATAAGAGAAGCCTCCGTCCCCAGCTGCTGAAGGTCTGACACTGAGCAAGTAAGAGACTACTGAGAAATATAGGAACTTCTTGTCTCAGAACAGGATGATCAGAGCATAAAGGGCACAGAGGCAGTAAGTAAGTAGGAAGAAAAATAAAATAAATAAAAAGAGGAAAGAGTAAGTATTCCAAACAACAGTGTAGGGCCAGAAATAAGACATGATGGGAGTGGTGCAGTGCAGTGGCTGTGGAGCAGCAGTCTTCCGGGGACATTCTGGAGGATGCAGTGTTGTCCCATCTGCAGGCACCTCACTGGGCTGAGGGAGGAGATGCTTATCTCCAGGCTGAGTTGGCCAGGATTTGTGGGACCTCCTCTCCCATCCAGGGACCACCAGGGCCACTGCCGCTGCCTCCAGATGCTGCCAAGAAAGAGAGCAGTTGGACCACAGTGGGCTCAGGGAGGGTGAGGGTGGTGGAATAGAGTGCATCCTTCCAGCTGTACCTCCACAATTCATATGCTGTTCTGGCAAAGTGTGGTTCCTCAATGGAGGCAACCTACAGTGGAGACCAAGGAGAATGCTGGAACATCCACAAAGGAGACCCACAGGAGGGTGGCATGGGACCCCACAGGTGAAGGAACAACTCCTGCTGGGGACTCCATTGAGGAAGATAGATCTGGGGGAGGAAGGGAGAGGGAGGTAAGATGCCTGCCTGGCACCATGGCTTAGAGGGACAGGAGTGAATCCTCATGATCGCTGGAGCAGCTACACAGGGGAGGGTTGGATGTCATTATCCACCTAGGGACAAATGATCTGGCTAAGAAAGGGATCAGAGCAGTGCAGGAAGAGTTTGTGGAGTTGGTCAGAGGCCTTAGACAAGTACATGCACGGTAACCTTCTCGGAGGTGCTGCCTGTCTATGGCGTAGGTGAGGCTAGGGTGCTCCACCATGGGATTCAATCAGTGGTTGAAAAACTGATGCAGAGTTCAGGGATTTGGCTTCATTGAGGACTGGGGGTCCACTTGGAGTGATGCAGGCCTATACTGGTGTGATGGTCTGCATCTGTCCAGGAGGGAACTAGGATCGTAGGTGATAGGTTTAATGCTTCACTGGCAAGCATTTAAACTAGCCAAGAAGGGAGGCACTGAAAAGGCAAGGGAAATACTAGCCCCAAATAAATCAGGGTAGAAAGTGAGGTAAACACCAAGATAGAGCAGTCGATAGGAAAAGGGCAGAGGTAAATGGAGAAAGTGACAAAGGTAATAAGGACAGGATGGGAAAATGAAGGCAATCAGGAAATGGAGGGTAATGAGTACCAGTTCCATAGTTTGGACAACAAGCTCCTGGAACTGGTTGGCCTTGATGGAAGAGGGATGCCTGGATATTGTAGCAGTCACAGAAACATGGTACACAGAGAACCATGACTGGGATGTTAACATACCAGGGTACACAACCCATAGGAGAGACAGGGAGGGAGAAGAGGAGGAGGGTAGCTCTCCATGTAAGGGAAGGGATAAAAGCAACTGAACAAAAGAGTAAACAGGGAGGAGAGGAGGCACTGTGGGTCATCTTAGAGACTGGAAATGGCACCACAATCTGCACAGGGGTTGTATACAGACCTCATGTCAGGGGAGGGAATGGACAAGGATATGATAGAAGGCATCCTTAGGATGGCAGAGAAAGGGGAGATACTATTGATGGAGACTAAATATGCCAGATGTTAACTGGAGCACCTTTGCAGCAACCACATCCAAGAACAGAGCCATTTCCAATGCCCTACAGGTGGCATGCCTCAGACAGCTAGTTTTGGAACCCACTCATGAGGGAGCAATCTTAGACCTCATACTCTCAAATGGGGACAGAGATAGGATCTCAGATCTAGAAGTGGGTAACCATCTGGGAACAAGTGACCACCAAATATTGTGGCTCACGATAAACTCAGCTACAGGGTCAAACCATATAAAAATGAGGGTACTGGACTTCAGGAGGGCTGACTTTGGCAAGATGGGAAAGTGCCTTAGGAAAGCACTAGCAAACAGGCTAGAAGGAGGGGTGGAGCAACAATGGGGAACATCAAACTGCCATCGCAGAGGCAACAAGACTTTGTGTGAAGCAAATAAACAAATTAAACTAAAGAAAAAGCCACTATGGTTCTCAAAAGAGGTGGTGAGGAAGGACAGGGAGAAAAAGGCAGCATTCAGGAAGTATAAGGAAACACAGAAGGAGCAAGTCAGAGAGCTGTATCAGTTAAGGCAGAAGGAAGCAGGAGGAAGTCAGAATAAAAGACCCAAACTGAGAAAAGATAGCCAACTCAGTTAAGAAGGGGGATAAACCTTTATAGGCACATCAGGGAGTGTAGAAAGACAAAGGAGGTATAGTGAGGCTGAATAGATAGATGGTGGGTGGGCAGAGACAGACAGTGAAAAGGCAGAGATACTGAATAAATACTTCTGCTCAGTAATCACAAAAGGAGGAGGGGAGATGCCTAATCCAGTTAACAGAAGCACTCTAGATAGGGGTTGATCCCAGTCTTTCACAGAAAAAGGGTTCTGAAAGAACCCTTAAACTGAAGGTGGACACAGCAATGGGGTCAGGTGGAATTCAGCCCAGAATTCTAAAGAATTAAGGGGAGAACCAGTGAAACCACTGACTACCCTTTTGACAAATCATGGGAGGATGGTGGTACCTGAGGACTGGAGGAAGGCAGATGTGATTCCCTTCACAAAAGTGGGACTAAAACAGTGGCAGAAAACTACAGACCTGTCAGTTTGACCTCTGTGGTAGGAAAAGTGATGGAATCACTTCTGAAGGAAATAATTGTTGAGTACCTAGAGGCCAGTGGGCACAGGACCCAAGGCAGCATGGATTCATAGCGGAAGGTCATGTCAGACGAATCTAATTGATTTCTTTGACTGGGTGACCAAAGTAGTAGACCAGGGAGGGGCTGTGGACATGGCCTACCTAGACTTTGCAAGGCATTTGACATAGTCCCACACAAAAGATTAATAGTCAAATTAACCAGCCTGGGAGTGTGTCCCAGGGTGGTAGCCTGGTAAAACACTGGTTGGACAACAGGACACAGAAGGTAATTGTAAATGGAGTCCACATCGAAGAAAGAGGGTTACTATGTGGGTAATGCAGGGTTCAGTACTGGGTCCAGTCCTTTTAATGTCTTTATAAGTGACCTTGCAGAGGGACTGAAGGAAAAGTATGCCTTTTGCAGATGACACAAAGATCTGCAACGGGTTGATACACAAGGAGGTGTGGAAAGGAAGAGAAGGGACTTGGCAAGGTTGGAGGAATGGTCAGAAGTATAGCAGCTTGATTCAGTGCAAAGAAGTGAAAATAATGCACCTGGGGAACAAAAACCCAGGGCAAGATTACACAATGTTGGGGAGGTAGTAAAACAACAAAAATGGAAAGGGACCGGGGGTAATCATATCAGATGACCTTAAGGTAAGCAAAAATGGAGAAGGCAGTAGGAGGGCTGGGGGATACTGTGATGTATAGGGAGAGGCATTACCAGCAGAAAACAGAAGTTGTTATCCTCTGTACAGACAATTGGTGAGACCCTATCTGAGTACTGCGTCCGGTTCTGGAGACCCCATCTCCACAAGGACATAGACAGGATAGAGGCAGTCCAGAGGAGGGCAACTAAAATGGTGCAGGGTCTACAAGAGAAGCCATATGAGGAAAGACTAAAGGAGCTTAATATGTATACCCTTGAGGAAAGGAGGGAGAGGGACATGATAGAAACTTTACGTACTCTCAGTGGAATCAACAAAGTCCGATAGGGTAGCATCCTTCAGAAAAGAGATGTGCAAGAACAAGGGGACACAATTTGAAGATGGGGGCAGTTCAGCGGCAATATGAGGAAGTATTTTTTCACAGAGAGGGCAGTTGACATATGGAACAGCCTTTCTGAGGAGTTTGTGGGTCTAAAACAGTGAGAGAATTCAGGAATGCATGGGACAGTCATAAGGAGATTTTTGTTGGGGGTAGGAAGAAATAGGCTGTTGGTTAACTAGGATCTGCAGTTTATCCTGTAGGTAGGGAAATGGGCAGACTAGGTGGGCAAAGCAGTCCTTATCTGCCATCCAAGTCTATGTTTTTATGGAATCACCTCAGGAGGGAGGAAGTCATTTTGCCCTGTACAGGTCCCTGGTGAGGCTGCACCAGGAGTGCAGTGTGCAGTTTTGGTGCTCATATCTGAACAGGGACATCAGACTATTGGAGAGGGTCCAACATAGGGCAAACGAAGATGATCCTGGGGATGGGAACAGGACATATGAGGAGAGACTTGAGGGATCTCAACATGTACACCCTGGAGGATAGAAGGAGAGAGGGATATGATTGAGACATTCAAATACCTGAAGGGCATAAACAGAGTTAATTCAGATGGCTTGTTTAAGCTAAAAGGGGAGGGACAACAGGGGCACAGTCTGAAATTGGAGGAGGAAGGTTCAAGAGAGAGATGAGGAGGCACTATTTCACAGAGAGGGTGTTGGGTGGTTGGAATGCACTGCCAGAGGACGTAGTGGCACTGCAGACAGTGGGCAGCTTCAAGAGAGGGTGGGATAGAGGCCAAAGGGAGGTCAAAACTGTGGAGAGGGTGGGGGAGGGTGGTCAGATGTGGGGAAATTAAGTTAGAAGAGGGAGCAAGGGATGGGGGTAGCTGCAGTTTAACAAGACTGCGTGATGCACACTTGAGCAGACTAGATAGACTGAATGGCCTGTATCTGCTGGCTATTTTGTATTTTCATGTGGATGGCACAGGGCCTGTACATTAGTTGACAGATGGATGGATGGTTTGTTCTGTGCATCTGTATTTCCAGCCACATGCAAGTGCAAGGACCAGAGGCTCTGTGCTTCCACAGCCTATCAGAGAGCCCAGTTAATTGTTTATATGCATTGCTGCATGAAAGGGCACAGCCTGCAATGGCCCTTCACTTTTGTAGGTGGACAGAGTCTTTCCTCTGTGCAAGGCTCAAATGGCCCTGCATGTCTGCGTCTGTGTCACAGGTCCTTTCCACGACCCATGAGAATGAGGATAAGATTCCACTATCTCAAAAAAATTGGAAATTCTTTTGCAAAAACTACATTAATGCACCAGTTAAGGTTCAACTTAGTGCCACAACAGTAGGGTTTCTAATCCTAACTCCTCATCCCCAAGCAGCAAAAGGAAAATATTAGGGTTTTGGGTCTCTGAAGTTGTGGCAGATCTGTGGTGGTGTACTTCTTGGGGTTTTAACCCTAATGACTACTCCATTCCCAGAACAAAAAAATGTCAGACTTCATATTCTTTCTTCATGCAAGGAAGACCCCACCACTGATTCACCAAGTCTCCAGAGAGAACCAAAACCCTAAAGTTTTTTTCTTTTTGCTGCTTGGGGATGGGGTGGGAGTTAGGTTGAAACCCTAATGCCACATTTCTGCTTTTTCGGCATTAAGTGTAACTCTAACTGGTGCATCAACATAATTTGTTGCTGTATATATATATATATATAGATAGATAGATAGATAGATAGATAGATAGATAGATAGATAGATAGATAGATAGATATGATATATATCTATATATAGAATATACATCTATATATAGATATATATATTGCAAAACATCATTAATGCATCAGTTAGGGTTAAAGTGACAAAAGTGGAGGAAATGAGATGTTAGGGTTGAGCCCTTAATCCCTCCCCCCACCACCCTACCATCCCATCCTTCACACACCAACAGGCGCTGGGATGTGCCATGAGGTCATCAGGCCCAACTCTCACCCCATTCCATGTGCCCATTTGTGCATAATGATATGCATCTGTGGGACTGTGGGCCCTCTGGGCCCTGCGCTCACTTCACACATAACATGAGAGCCATGCAGTAGCCCTATAGGCCTGAAAAGGAAACCTTGTAACACAAATTTGCCAATATCTCAGTAACTGTACAACCTATGAAAAAATTCCACTGCAGGTGTAATCTATGACTTCAAACTGTCACACTTGCTTAGTCCACCTAGAGGTGGACAAAGCTGTGGTAGCAAATAATCTATATCTCGCATCATTTAGAGATACAGGCACCGAAAGTTGCTGTGGGGGCCTCAGTGTTATCCTATGGGAAAATCTCAACTTTGTGATGGCATATCTTTGTAGCAAATTAACTTTTAACACCTAAATAGTATAACTCACATCTCTGGGACATCCCTTTATACCCTGCTAATTTCAAGCCAAAAGACCAAACCATTTATTTACAATGCAGTTGCAAAGTTTTAAAATCCTAGTTAGCGAGGTGTCAAAATCCGCATTCATGAGGTCAGTCTCCATTCACGAGCTGTCAAAATCCCGTTCACAAGTAATCCTTGATGACAGCTTTTGGTCATCTGGTCTCCAAGTTGTGAAAGGCAATTTGTCAGCTCGCGAAGGGATTGGCTTGTGAATGGGGATTTTGACAGCTCGCTAACGAGGAACTGAAAACCAATCACCTTTCATGAGCTGACAAAATACCCGCTTGCAAGCCGATATCCTTTCGCAAGGTGTCAAAATCCCCTTGCAAGCCAACCATTCGCGAATAGCCATCTGATCATAAAATTACAATCAATGATTTGTCAGCTTGCAAAAGGGATAGGGCTCACGAACGGAGATTTTGGCACCTCGCAAAGGGATTTTGTCGGTTTGCGAAAGGGATTCAAAACTCAATCCCTCAAGGAAGCTGATCAAAATCCCGCTCACTAGCAGATCTTTGTTCATCAGATAGTGCCATCTGGTCCCTAAGTCTTGATCAAGGATTTTGCTACCTCGAACGGATTTTGTTACCTCGTGAACGAGGATCAGAAGTGAGTCATGAGCAAATAATTTTAAAATTTAAAACAGCCCTTTCTTGGCCAAAACAAAGGAAACCAAAGGTATGGGTTTGTAGAGGTCACCCGAACAAAACCCATGCCTTATTTCATAGAAACATAGAAATATAGACTTTGATGGCAGATAAGGACTGCTTGGCCCACCTAGTCTGCCCATTTCCCTGCCTACAGGATAAGCTGCAGATCCTAGTTAACCAACAGCCTATTTCTTCCTACCCACCACAAGAATTGCCTTATGTCTGTCCCATGCATTCTTGAATTCTCAGCTTTATAGACCCCACAACCTCATCAGAAAGGCTGTTCCATGCATCCACCACTCTTTCTGTAAAAAATACTTCCTCACATTGCCCCTGAGCCGTTCCCCCCCATCTTCAGTTGTGTCCCCTTGTTCTTGCACATCTCTTTTCTGAAAGATGCTACCCTCTTGGACTTTGTTGATTCCACTGAGGTACTTAAAAGTTTCTATCATGTGCCCCTATCCCTCCTTTCTCAAGGGTATACATATTAAGCTCCTTGGTCTGGTCCTCATATGGCTTCTCTTGCAGACCCTGCACCATTTTAGTTGCCCTCCTCTGGACTGCCTCAATCCTGTCTATGTCCTTGCGGGATGTGGTCTCCAGAACTGGACGAGTACTCCAGATGGGGTCTCACCAACTGCCTGTACAGAGGAATAACAACTTCCTGTTTTCTGCTGCTGATGCCTCTCCTATACATCCCAGTAACCCCCAGCCCTCCCACTGCCTTGTCGCTTGCTTGCTAACCTTTAGGTCATCTGATATAATTTCCCCAGGTCCCTTTCCATTTGTTGTTGTTGCTACTCCCCCCTCCACTGTGTAATCTTCCCCTGGGTTTTGTTTCCCAGGTGCATTATTTGCACTTCTTTGCATTGAATTCACTGCCATACTTCTGACCATTCCTCCAACCTTGCCAAGTCCCTTTCATCCTTTCCACACCTCCATGTGGATCAACCCTGTTGCAGATCTTTCTGTCATCTGCAAAGAGGCACACTTTCCTTCCAGTCCCTCTGCAATGTCACTTATAAAGACATTAAAAAGGACTGGACCAGTACTGAACCCTGTGGCACCCCACTAGTAACCCCTCTTTCTTCAGAGTGGACTCCATTTACAATTACCTTCTGTGTCCTGTTGTCCAGCCAATGTTTCACTCAGGCTACCACCCCCAGGGACCCAATACTAGGCTGGTTAATTTGATTATTAATCTTTTGTGTGGACTGTGTCAAATGCCTTGCTAAAGTCTAGGTAGGCAATGTCCACAGCCCTCCCTGGTCTACTACAGTACTTTGGTCACGCAGTCAAAGAAATCAATTAGATTCATCTGCCATGATCTTGCCACTGTGAACCCATGCTGCCTTGGGTCCTGTGTCCCACTGGCCTCTAGGTACTCAACAACTCTTTCCTTCAGAAGTGATTCTATCACTTTCCCTACCACAGAGGTCAAACTGACAGGTCTGTAGCTTCTGCCTCTGTCTTGGTCCCACTTTTGTGAAGGGGAATCACATCTGCCTTCCTCCAGTCCTCAGTTACTACACCATCCTCCCAAGATTTGTTAAAAGGGTAGTCAGTGGTGTCACTAGTTCTCCCTTAATTCTTTTTAGAATTCTGGGTGAATTCCATCAGGCCTTATTGCTTTGTCCACCTTCAGTATTAAGAGTTCTTTTATAACCCTTTCTTCTGTGAAAGGACTGGATTGAACCCCCTATCCAGAGTGCCTCTGTTAGTTGGATTAGGCACCTCCCCATGTCTCTTTTGTGACTACTGAGCAGAAGTATTTATTCAGTATCCCTGCTTTTACACTGTCCTCTCTGCCCACCCACTGTCCATTCTATTCAACCTCACTATCCCTCCCTTTGACTTCCTATGCCCCTGATGTACCTATAAAAGGTTTTATCCTCCTTCTTAACTGAGTTGAGTATCTTTTCTCAGTTTGGGCCTTTCCATTCTGACTTCCCTCCCTCCCTCCTTCCTTCTGCCTTAACTGGTATAGTTCTCTATCCTGGTCCTTCCATGTTTCCTTATACTTCCTAAATGCTATCTTTTTCTCCCTAACCTTCCCACCACCTCTTTTGAGAACCATAGTGTTTTTCTTTAATTTAGAATTTTTTTTTGCTTCACACAAAGGCTTGTTGCCTCTGTGATGGCAGTTTTGATGTTTTCCCATTGTTGCTCCACCCCTCTTGTAGCTTGTTTGCTAGTGCTTTTCTAAGGCACTCTCCCATCTTGCCAAAGTCAGCCCTCCTGAAGTCCAGTACCCTCATTGTTGTATGGCTTGACTCTGTAGCTGAGCTTATCGTGAACCACACTGTTTGGTGGTCACTTGTTCCCTAGATGGCAACCCACTTCTAGAGCTGAGATCCTCTCACTGTCCCCATTTGAGAGTATGAGGTCTAAGATTTCACCAACAAGTCACCCGTGGAGCAAGCTACGACATTTTGTTTGGGGAAAAATGAAAACATAATGACAGCTCAAAAACAAAGAATTTTTTTCACAAATGAGGATTTTATAAATCCCCATTGGCGAAGCTGACAAAACTCCTTGATTACAGCCCAACTCTTCCAGAAACATACATATAAATCTTGGAGAACTGAGCACGCTCGAACCTGAAACTTTAAAATTAAATAACATTGGAACAGATTAATATTTTTTCATCAAACTAATGTTGGATTGTTCTTTAGCCAAACCTCTTTCTACCCTGAAAATGTCAGACTAAAATACCAAATGGTGTGACCACAGTGTGATGGGCATCAATCAGCAAAAAGTGAAAAAAAAGTGAAAATATGTTTTGCCGTGTTTTGCCGCACGCATACCACAGCTCAACCAAACATAACTTGGCAAATCAAGAGATCTAAGATACGAGACCACACATTTCTAAATTGTCAAATCTGTTGAACAGTTGCAAAGTTATTAAGGTCACAAAATTTGGAGTTTAACATTAAACTGCTTACTCAACCCTAACTATAGTGGCATGGCCGTGCCAGCATAATATATATTTTTTTATTATTATAAAAACTTTGTTAATGCATCAGTTATGGTAGAAGCAACAAAAGTAAGGAAATGAGGTTAAGTTTTGAACCTGCTTCACCCCAACCCACCTCCACACACACCCAACAGGCATTGGGGTGTGCTTTGAAGTCATTGCCCTTACTCTCACCCATTCCATGTCTAAGTAAGGTAAGATGGTACAGTATAGGAGAATGGGGTGAGAATTAGGACTGATGACCTCAAGGCACATCCGGCACCTGTTGGTGTGTGGAGATTGGATGTGGGGTGGGGTGGGGTAGGGTGGTAGGGTGGGGGTGTTAGAGTTTGAAACCCTAATGCCTCATTTACTTATTATTGTTGCTTCAACCCTAACTGACGCATTGACAAAGTTTGTTTGTAATGAATTTCCTTACTTTTTGAGAAAGTGTAATCTTACCTCGTGCTGTATGTGAGAGCGCAGGGCCCTCAGGGGCCTGCGCCTCCCATCAGTCTAAAGGGTGCTGTGGTTGCACAGGGCCCAAAATATGTAACCATAAGTGTATAGACATTGTAATTAACCCTTATCTGCCTCTGGCCCCTGCGCTCCCATCACGCCATAATGGTATCACTTTGTGAGTGTCTATCCATAAGTGTAGAGACATTGTAATGAACTGTCATCTCCTTGTGGAAGGGTAGGTGGCCTCTGGACCCTGTGATCCCACTATTGCATAATGGAGGGCCTTGCAGTCCCATTACTGCATAATGATTCCATATGTGGGAGAACAGGGCCCTCTTTCATCTACCTATAATTGTAGAGACACAGTACAGGCCTAGAGACATTTCAAGTAACCCTTTGCTGCAAATGGCACAATATCTCAGTAACCACAAGAACATCTGAAAAATTCCACTGCAGTTGTAATCATGGACTGGCAGCTGCATCATTGCTTAGTACTGTACTAAGCTGCATTTAGCAAAAATCCATATCTCAAATTGTTTTCAAAAGGTACTGTGTCCACCTCAATATTGAGTGCTTAATTTCAGTGTCCCAGGGTTCCCTTTGCTTTAAGATTCTAGATAAACACACATGGGGAGTTTCTAATGCCAGAGTATTGAAATATATATGTGAAGTTGAGGAAACCTCTACAAAAAACAATTGGTTATAAAAGAAAAGATGTAGCTAACGTTCCTTTATGTTTCTTTTTTTTTTGAATCTTTTCATTTTTTCTTTTTTGCTCTTGTGTAAATGTTGGCGTCATTTCAGGACTCACTGCCTGTCACAGGGTGACCCTGAGATGAGTAGGGGCCCTGATATTCTTACAAATACTCCCCCAGGAAATAAAAGAAAATAGAGTGCCTATGTGAAGGTAAAAGAAATGGCATTAAATGCCTATACAAAGGCCTATATCTTTAAGTCCTGCTGTATAGTAGGTAAAGGCTACATATGCAGTGTACAGGACAGGAACAGCAATTTGGTTAACTCTGTAACCCTGTCTCTGCTATTGTATTCCTGTGGCTTTTAGTGAACTGAAAGCAAGATATGGAATAGGACTTGAGGGTATCAAGAGTGTACCATAAGTCTATCGCTTGTTATGTTCCTTTACATAGGGTGACAAGTATGTAACAGATCCCAGGGTATTAGTTCATAGAAACATAGAAACATAGAATTTGATGGCAGATAAGGACCGCTTGGCCCACTCAGTCTGCCCATTTCCTACCTACTGGATAAGTTGCAGATCCTAGTTAACCAGCAGCCTACTTCTTCCTACCCCCACCCCCAGAACTGCCTTATGACTATCCCATGCATGCTTGAATTCCACCACTGATTTTGACTCCACAACCTCCTCGGAAGGCGCGTCCATGCATCCACAACCCTCTCTGTGAAAAATACTTCCTTAAATTACCTCTGAGCTGCCCCTCTATCTTCAAATTGTGCCTCTTGTTCTTGCACACCTCTTTTTTGAAAGATGCTACCCTCTTGGACTTTGTTGATTCCCTTGAGGTACTTGAAAGTTTCTATCATGTCCCCCTCTCCCTCCTTTCCTCGAGGCTATACATATTAAGCTCCTTAAGTTCTCTCTTCATATGTCTTCCGTGCAGACCCTGCACCATTTTAGTTGCCCTCGTCTGGACAGCTTCCATCCTGTCTATGTCTTTGCAGAGATTGGGTCTCCAGAACTGCACACAGTACTCCAGATGGGGTCTCACCAGCTGTCTGTACAGAGGGATAATAACTTCCTGTTTTCTTCTGGTGATGCCTCTCCCTATGCATCCCAGTATCCCCAGCCCTCCTTGCTGCCCTCTCACATTGCTTGCCCATCTTTAGGTCATCCGATATGACTACCCCCAGGTCCCTTTCCATTTTTGTTGTTGTTAGTATTCACCCCCATTGTGTACTCTTCCCTGGGTTTTGTTTCCAGGTGCATTATCTTGCACTTCTTAGCATTGAATCTAAGCTGCCATACATTTGACCATTCCTCTAACCTTGCCAAGTCCTTCTCATCCTTTCCACCCCACCCTGTGCATCAACTCTGTTGCAGATCTTAGTGTCATCTGCAAAGAGACATACTTTTCCTTCCAGTCCTTCTGCAATGTCGCTTATAAAGACATTGAAGAGGACCAGTCCTAATACTGAACCCGCGGTACCCCACTAGTAACCCTCCTTTCTTCTGAGTGGACTCCATTTACTATTACTCTCTGTGTCCTATTCTCCAGCCAATTCTTTACCCAGGCTGTCATCTTGGGACCCATTCCCAGGCTGGCTAACTTGTATATTAATCTTTTGTGGGACTGTGTCAAATGCCTTGCTAAAGTCTAGGTAGGCCATGTTCACAGCCCCTCCTGATCTACTACTTTGGTCACCCAGTCAAAGAAATCTATCAGATTTGTCTGTCATGACCTTCCGCTGTGAATCCATGCTGCCTAGGGTCCTGTGCCCCTCTGGCCTCTAGATACCGACAATTCTTTCCTTTAGAAGTGATTCCATAATTTTCCCTATCACTGAGGTTAAACTAACAGGTCTATAGTTTCCTGCTTCTACCTTGCTCCCACTTTGTGAAGGGAAATCACATCTGCCCTCCTCCAGTCCTTGGGTACCACCCCAGCCTCTCATGATTTGTTAAAAGGGTAGTCAGTGGTGTCACTAATTCTATCCTTAGTTCTTTTAGAATTCTGGGATGAATCCCATCAGGCCCCATTGCTTTGTCCACCTTCAGTTTTAAGAGTTCTTTCAGAACCCTTTCTTCTGTAAATGGGCCGTATCAACTTCTGTATCCAGACTGTTACTACTGTTTGTTTTATGCCTCCCCTCTTCCTTTGTAAATACTGAGCAAAAATATTTGTTTAGTATCTCTGCCTTTCACAGTCTCCTCTGCCCACCCTCCCTCCCTTTATTAAGCCTCACTATCCCTCCCTTGGTCTTCCTTCGCTCCCTGATGTACCTATAAAGGTTTATCCCCTTCTTAACTGAGTTGGCTATCTTTTCCTCAGTTTGGGCCTTTGCTGTTCTGACCACCTTCCAGCCTCCTTTTGCTTTAACTGATACAGTTCTCTGTCCTGCTCCTTCTGCGATTCCTTGTACTTCCTGAATGCTTTCTTTTTCTCTTGAACCTTGACTGCCACTTCCTTTGAGAACCATAGTGGTTTCTTACATCATCTTGTTTTGTTTATTTGCTTCACACAAAGGCTCGTTACCTCTGTGATGGCAGTTTTATTATTCCCATTGTTCTTCCACCCTCCTTTCTGCCCATTTGCTAGTGCATTCCTTAGACACTCACCCATTTTGGCAAAGTCAGCCCTCCTAAAGTCCAGTACTTTTGTCTTGTATGACTTGACTCTATTGTTGTGTTTATTGTGAACCATACTGTTCGATGGTCGCTAGTTCCCAGATGGCTACCAACTTCTACATCTGTAATCCTCTCTCCATCTCCATTTGAGAGAATCAAGTCTAATATTGCTCCTCTCGGTGGGCTCCAGCACTAGTTGTCTAAGGCATGCCCCTGTGGGCATCTAGAATAACTGCACTCTTTGAAGTGGCAGCTGCAACTGTACTCCAGTTAACATCTGGCATATTCAGATCACCCATCAGCAATATCTCCCCTTTTCTGCCATTCTAAGTATACTTTCTATCATTTCCCTGTCCATTTCCTCCCCTGAGAAGGGGGTCTAGAGCATAACTCCTGTGCGATTGTGGTGCCATTGCCTGTCTCCAAATTTACCCACAGTGCTTCTTCTCCTCCTGTTTACCCTTTTGTTCTGTTGCTTTATTCCTTCCCTTATGTAAAGAACTACTCCTCCTCCTCTTTTACCCTCCCTGTCCCTCCTGTAGACAGTGTATCCTGGTATGTTTATGTCCCAGTCATGGTTTTGTGTGTACCATATTTCTGTGACTGCCACGATATCAGATGTTCCTCCTCCATCAAGGCCACTAATTCAGGAAGCTTGTTACCCAGACTACGGGCATTAGTACTCATTGCTGCTCCATTTTTTGGTGGCTTTACCTTCGTTGCAGCATCCCCACTGACCATTCTACCCTGAGTCTTTTCACATTTAGTACCCTGTTTTGTAGGAGAGGCTGGGATTTTCCTGCTGCTTGTCAGTGCCTCCCTTGACTAGTTTAAAAGCTTGCCAATGAAGCATTTAAACCAATTGCTCCAAAGACTTGTTCCCTTCCTGGACAGATGCAGACCATCCTGCCAGTATAGGCTGGTGTCCTCCAGGTGGAACCCCAGTCCCCAATGAAGCCAAACCCCTGTGCTCCACACCATTTTTTCAACCATTCATTAAACTGCATGGTGCCAATTACCCTCGCCTCCCCCATGCTTTTGACAGGCAGCACCTCTGAGAAGGATGTGTGTGCTACTCATCTTAGTTCCCTCCCCAACTCTGCAATGTCCTCCTGCACTGCTCTAATCTCATGATGAGCAAGTCATTTGTCCCTAGGTGGACAATTACGCTCCAGCTCGAATCCCTTGCAGCTGTTCTCATGATCCTGAGGATGCACTTCCTGTCCCTCCAAGCCATGGCACCAGGCAGGCACCTTACTTCATTTTTCCCAGCTCCCCCAGTTCTATACCATTAATAATTGAGTCCCCCACCAGGAGCTGCTTCCTTTCCTTTGGTGTCCTCTGCCTCCTTTCTGTGGGCCTCCCTTGTGACAGTTATCATCAGTCTTCTCTGCGGGTGCATCCATAGGGGAGCTATGCTCCCCAGAATGGTGTATGGATTGTGGAGTGGAACAATTGACTGGTGTGCCTCTGTTTCACCCTCCTCACCCTCCCTGAGCCCACTGTGGTCCAACTGCTGTGCTTTCTTCCACAACCTCTGAGGTAGTGGTGGTGGCGCTAGTGCTCCCTGGATGGGGAGGTTCCTTTCTACTGTTCAGTGTGGCCTGGGGAAGGTTTCCTTACTACTGTCCAGTGTGGCCTGAAGGACGGGCAACTTCCTCCTCAGGGCAGATAGTTGTCTGCAAATAGGGCAGCATCTCAGCCTCAGAAAGACTCCCAGAAGACTGCTGCCCCACAGCCATTACATTGCACTACTCCCACATGTTTATCTAGTTGTTTTTTGTATTGTATTTGTGTGTGTGTGAGTCTAGCATGCGTGTGTGATTTTTATATAGAAAATATATATTATACAACGTGTATGCTTATATTATCAGTGCAGTGTGCTAGTGAGGATATGACAGTGAAATGCACCTTGCACTCGAGGAAATGATGTCAGAACCTCAGGTATAAAGGAACTATTTCAGGGTGGGTGGGGTGAGGGGTGGGAAGGGGTTGGGCCTAAACTGTGTCCTCACAAAACAATCGACTAAAAGCTCTCACTCACCGCTGATAAGTGCCTTCCCTGTCAGCAAGATACCCACACAACAATTTGACAGAGAAAGTACCCTGCTAATCAAACAGAGAAAAATCCAGACATCCAAGTCAGACACAGGTAAACCTCTCCAGCCCCAAAACAGCCTGGTGGTTTGTTAGCCACAAAGGAAAATCAAATATGCAGTTATTTCAGCCCTTCTGAGGATGCTGACAAGATAAGCAGTTTTAAACCCCCTTTCTGAATTAAAACTAAAACAAATACCAAGCAATGCCACTTTAAAAGTGAGGAAAACTTCTCTCAGATGTAAGCAAGAGAGAGAGTTTAGTTACAGATAATTCATCCAAAATAGTATATCCCACGCAGCTTCTCAATTGTTTCAAGCACTCCTGTACACAACTTGAAGAAGATGGACTTCTGCCTCACACAGGATCACACCACTAGTTTATAGTAATTGAATAATGCTGATGAATGGTCTAGCTAGACAAACGGCTATGATGCTGAGCTCTGACTTGTGAAGACAATTACCCCCACCTCAGGCTATGTTTGGCATCCAGTTACAACCTGCAGCTTTTGCTATTTTGAATCACACAACCCCGCCAAAAGTTGCAAAATATATTGATGCAGATTCTCACAGAATTCTAGTAATCAGTCCAGTTAGCTGTACAAAGGAAAATCAAATATGCAGAATATGCAGTTCGTATTATTTATTTGGCTGGTAAGCAGAATATTGTCTGCCCCAGCCATAAATAAGTTAATTATGGGACCCTGGGATGGAGCTTCAAGGCATGGGTGGGCTGGAGCCCTCCAACCCTCTGTTGTATTGGGGGTTGCAATTTTCTGACAGTTGTAAGGCTGATATAAGCCTTGTTATTGTGTTTAAAGGGTACGTGTTATGCCTGAGTGAATGTCCCAGGGTATGTTAGAAGCTGGCAATAATTTGTCAGTGTATGTATGTGGGGCCCTGTGACGGAACTCCTGAGAGTGGGGGGCAGGAGTTCCACCCCATCCAAGGCATCTGGTGAGGGGACTCAGTTGAATACACCTTCCCTCTAAGGAAGGGGGTAAATGTGCCAGTGAGTGAGGACCCATATGTATTGTCTTTCTATGGCTGCAACCTCTATCTTCCTTTCTAGTGCGGCTACCCCTTTCTTTCTTGGTTGGAAGCAGGCCACATCTAAGCAGCATCCCTCTTTCATTGTCTAAACCCTCTTCAAGTTCTCTACCTTCTGGGTCCAGGTAAATGATTCATGTAAAGGAACCTTGTAGTAATGTGAAACTAAACACAAGTGGCAGTCTGTGTTTTACATAGTGGCTAGTCAAATGAGCCAAGGATTAACCAAACAAGCAAGCAGCATTCCTTTTCCCTTTTTGTTTTATGTAACCTGTGCTGCTCTGCTAGAACTGCAGATGTTACATACTTGTAATATTATTGTGTTACAGTATTGTTAGACAATGTTTTAGTGCTTTTTAGTGTAGGTCTAGAAAGAGAGCGAGAGAGAGTGAGCCCCCTTGTTTCTGGTAATATATCCCCACAAGGGTTATAACAAAAGGAGGGCCTGGTTCTAAAACAAAACAAAACCGACGCCTACTACAGTGAGAAGTATTATTATAGGTAGTATTATTAAGTTTCCTTAATTTGAGAAAGCTTTCTGTTAGCCCTCTGGTACAGTGATATCTCCATTGTGGCTGGTAATGTACCTCCTATAAGAGTTCAAGACAAGAAACGGGGAACAAACTAAGATTCACAGCTTAAAAGCTGTTTGTGCCTTCAGACGTGGTCCATCTAGCTGCTGTGAGACTGCCCAAATGCTTGCACATTCACGGAGCCCTGAAATATGCGCAGGGTCGTAGTGTTAGCGCTTAGCTCACTCATTCAGACGAGCTCCTTGCTGCACTGTTTTTCAGTCTGCTGACTGTTTGGGTATGGTTTCTGCCTATCTCCATTCTGCAGTGAGGTGAGAAGTGAGCAAACAGTTCACAGCCACTGCTGGAAGGGAGTTAATAAACTGTCGGCTTGCAATTTTAACCGATGGCTTGACATTGCAGCCGTCTAGTGACTGTTTTCATACTGTGCAGCAGCCTATCTAAATAAAAACTAAAATCATAGTTTACCAGGCTACAAGCCCTAGTTGGTCGTGCTGTGAAGAGAAAATGGGGCATTCTTTATGAAGAGCCCTGTTACCTTCGCACTCAGTTGCACAATTGCAATGAGGCTTTACTAAAACAATGTAGTACAATATAAATCCTAGAATTAACAGGTCTCCCCCCACAAATAAAGTTCTGGTCCACAGCCTTACCTCAGGTTGACTTGTTATCATGCAAACAGTACTTCTGTGGGTCTCATTTAGGCATAGAAAAAGTGTTTGGTGGCCTGGTCGCTGCAGCTTGCTCAGCAGCAGAACAGGGCATTGGCTCCTCAGGCTCTAGTGTTTCTTTGAGCATTCTCTAAAGGAGACAGTGGCCTTGTCATTTCCTTTTCTAGTAAGCCAACTGTCAATCATATCCTGAGGAACTGAAGTATTGTGAAACTACCCTTAAAAAGCTTATTTTTCCATTTTCACCCCTCCGTTGTGGTTATAATAAATGTATGATATGCCTAGATGAGTTAGAAATACATAATGGGTTGTATAATTGTTTAATGTTTTCTGTGATAATGATGATAGATCACCTGACTCAGGTAGGTGGTACTTCAGGGACTACCTGAGCAGGTAACAGAGAGAGGAGGGTCAGTTCTTCCTAACCAAAGGCAGGGAAGGACAAGGAGAGGTCCTGTACTGCAAAATGTATTTCTTTGCTTTGCTGTTGTTGCTGTTTCAGCTGAACTAACAACAATCTTCTGATTTCTGTGATATCTTGAATCCTGAAATAAAATGACAAATGCCATCTGGCATTTTTATGCACTGAGTTTGGTTGTCTGCTTGCAATTTGTCTTCTGATCAAGCGACCCCACTACGGTTGGTGTGAAAGTGGAATGTCATGGCTGAGTGTCTGGGATCCCGGAGAACTTAGTCAGGGGTACTAGACCTAGTATCTCAGGAGAGATGCAGACAAAGTGCATGGCACCAGTGGAGATGAGGATGTGTGGTGATGGTCACCTGGGCAAGGCACCACGAGACCAGATGATGGACCAGAGGAGTCTGATACATTGGATGCATGATCGCTAAATGGATGCTGAGAGCTGCTGGAGGGAGGCCAAGTGGAGATACCGTGTGCTGTGGATCCATATGGAAAAGCCAGGATATATCCATGAGGGAAGTGCCTGACCTGCTGAAATTGGAGGAAATCCATTTGGAATGTCTAGATTCAGAGATTCCTATCCTGTCCATGTTCCCAGGAATGTATTGGTTTGAGGACGATAGAACTGTAATGCCAAAGAAGTCCCCAGGTAGGACTGTTCTTGTAACCAAGAGGTGAAGACAGGGACTTCAAGCAATGTAGAACAGGCTTTGGAATGTTGAAGGGACTAATGTACAAATGAATAATTGTAAACTTGCAAGTAAATTTGAATATCATGACCCTAGTCTTGTATGGGGAAAGTTACAGGTGGGTGACCCAGATGTGGCCCACTTGACTGCATCTATGAAAGATCAAAAGAGGGTAGAGGTGCCAGTCATCAAAAGGTAAAGCCCTTGTGGTGGGTAGAATGAACACAGGGTACTCTATATTATGTAAAGCCCCACCCACAGTCTAAACGATTGTGTACTAGGGTGGTGGTATCTTACATACAGGGAGGTGGTAACGGAGAATGCTTGTTCCAGCCACTCCCCACCTTTGATACATGAGGAAGTGTTGGTAAATTAACTTCTGCTTTCTGCTGGCCAGGCATGTACTATCAGATAGTGGAATAAGTGGAAAAAGCGGTGTTAGACAGAAGGTATCAGCCAGACACAAGGGAGATGATACCTACAAATGGGAGGCCGAAACAAATGGCAATCATGTAGATGAGGATGACACTATGGCATGTTAGGAATTACAAGGTGGTACGGTACACATGAATGCAGCTATGAACAGACTCCAGAGAGTTATATGTGAGTTGTGTATTAAAGGTGAAAAAGGTAACCCTCAGGAAAATCAGTAGTTGAGATAAAGCGAAAATGTTTTACTATATTGATATATGTTGCCTAAACCATCTATATAATATGAGTGACTTGAATAATTGCAGGAGCTGAAGTGCTTTCTTCATCATGCATGTTATGACAATATGAAATGTATACCATAAGGATACTGGTAATTGCCCCAGGGTGAAGACGGATTATGGAGGGTTTGTAATGATAACTTGTGCTAAGTAATCTGATAAAGGGACCCTGGGGTGGAGCTTATGGATGAGGGTGGTCATAGCTCCATCCCTTCCAGAAAGACGGAAGGTGAATACCTATGCTGAAAGGGTCATGGACCATAGCTCCATCCCCTTCCAGGAAGATGTGTAAGGGATTGTATCAACAATACACTATTTTTTCTCATCTGTGCTGCAGCAGTCTTTCTTTTCTATCTTTCTAAATAACTTCAATGACTGGAGAGTTGGCCACCTTCAGGCGATTTCTTCTTCTTCTTCTCTGATCTATTCTACATCTGTTGATCTATTTATATCTTCAGGAGTTTAATATCAGAAGGTGCACTCTAGAAAGTGGGTGCCTGATAGTACCAAATCAAAATGTGTATTTTGGTAACAAAAGGAATTTAGGTATTTCCAGTCAGCTTTGACTGGCGATGATTATTAATGTGAGTAATGCAAGACTGTTTACTTAGAGGTTTGCTAGGTTGAACAGAATAGTAGCCCCAGGTAAAAGAAAATGCAGTATTTTTTTGTTTTGTTTTGTTGTTATGTCGGAATGATATATACTACTTAAAGGGACCCTGGGTGGAGCTCATGGTGTGGGTGGCCAGAGCTCCACCATACCCCTGTGTTGGGACGGTTTGAGTCTTGGACAACCAGTAAGTGGTTGCCCTCTTAGGTGAGGAGGAATGTCACAGCGTGACCCCTGTGATGAGTAGGGGACCTAATATTCTTACAAATACCCCCGGAAATGAAAGAGAACAGAGTGCCTGTGTGAAGGTAAAAGAATGACATTAAATGCCTATACAAAGGCCTATGTCTTTAAATACTGCTGTACAGCAGGTAAAAGCTACATATGCAGTGTACAGGACAGGAACAGCAATTTGGTTAATTCTGTAACCCTGCCTCTGCTATTGCATGTTCTGTGGCTTTTAGTAAACAGAAAGCAAGATATGGAATAGGACTTGAGGGTATCAACAATATACCATAAGTCTACCACTTGTTATGTTCCTTTATATAGGGTGACAAATGTGTGACAGATCCCAGGGTATTAGTTTGTATTATTTATTTGGCTGGTAAGCAGAATATTGTTTGCCCCAGCCATGGATAAGTTAATTATGGGACCCTGGATGGAGCTTCACGCATGCGTGGTCTGGAGCTCCTCCAACCCTCTGTTGTATGGGGGGGTTGGACGTTTTCTGACAGCTATATGGCTGATATAAACCTTGCTATTGTGTTTACAGGGTATGTCTTATGCCTGATTGAATGTCTCAGGGTATGTTAGAAGCTGGCAATAATTTGACAGTGTGCGTATGTGGGGCCCTGTGCGGAACTCCTGAGAGTGGGAGGGCAGGAGTTCCACCCCTCCAGGGCATCTGGTGAGGGGACTCAGTTGAATACACCTTCCCTCTAATGAAGGGGGTAAATGTGAGTGAGGACCCATATGTATTGTCTTTTCTATGGTTACAACTTCTATCTTCCTTTCTAGTGCGTATATCCCTTTCTTTCTTGGTTGGAGGCTGGCCACCTCTAAGCAGCTCCCCATTTTCATTGTCTAAACCCTCTTTCAAGTTCTCTTCCTTCTGGGTCCAGGTAAATGATTCACATAAAGGAACTTTGTACAGTAGTAATGTGAAGCTAAACACAAGTGGCAGTCTATGTTTTACATAGCTGCTAGTTAAACGAGCCAAGGATTAACCAAACAAGCAAGCAGCATTCCTTTTCCTGTTTGTTTTATGTACCTGTCCTGCCTTGCTAGAACTGCAAATATTACATACTTGTAATATTATTGTGTTAAGTATTGTTATAAGCAATGTTTTAGTGCTTTTAGTAGGGTCTAGAGAGAATTTACCCTCCCCCTTGTTTCTGGTAATATATCCCATAAGGGTTATAACAAAAGGAGGGACCTGGTTCTTAAAACAAAACAAAACCATTATCTACTACAGGAGAAGTACTTATTATAAGTAGTATTATTAAGGTACCTTAATTTGAGGAAAGTGCTCTGTTAGCGCTCTGGTACAGTGATACCTCCATTGTGAGCTGGTAATGTAGCTCCTATAAGAGTTCAAGACAAGAAACAGAGAACAAACTGAGGTTCACAGCTTAAAAGCTATTAGCATCTTGCAGGCGTGGTCCATCTGGCGCTGCTGTGAGACTGCACGAACACTGCACATTCATGGAGCCCTCATAATGTGCGTAGGGTCGTAGTGTTAGCGCTTAGCTCACTCATTCAGACGAGCCCCTTGCTTGCACTGTTTTTCAGTCTGCTGACTGTTTGGGTATGGTTTCTGCCTATCTCCATTCTGCAGTGAGGTGAGAAGTGAGCAAACAGTTCACAGCCACTGCTGGAAGGGAGTTAATGTGTAAACTGTCGGCTTGCAATTTTAGCCGGAGGCTTGACACTGCAGCCATCTAGTGACTGTTTTCATACTGTGCAGCAGCCTATCTAAATAAAACTAAAATAATAGTTTACCGGGCTACAAGCCCTAGTTGGTTGTTCTGTGAAGTGAAAATGGGGCATTCTTTATAAAGAGCCCTTTTACCTCCACACTCATTTGCACAATTGCAATGAGGCTTTACTAAAAACAATGTAGTACAATATAAAACCTAGAATTAACAGGTCTCCCCCCACAAATAAAGTTCTGGTCCACAGCCTTACCTCAGGTTGACTTGTTATCATACAAACAGTACTTCTGTGGGTCTCATTTAGGCATAGAAAAAGTGTTTGGTGGCCTGAGTGCGCTGCAGCTTGCTCAGCAGCAGAACAGGGCATTGGCTTCTCAAGCTCTAGTGTTTCTTTGAGCATTCTCTAAAGGGAGACAGTGGCACCTTGTCGTCTCCTTTTCTAGTAAGCCAACTGTCAATCATACCTGAGGAACTTGAAGTATTGTGAAACTACCCTTAAAAGGCTTATTTTTCCATTCTCACCCCTCCGTTGTGGTTATAATAAATGTATGATATGCCTAGATGGGTTAGAAATACATAATGGGGTTGTATAATTGTTTAATGTTTTCTTTGATGATGATAGATCACCTGACTCAGGTAGGCAGTACTTAAGGTACTACCTGAGCAGGTAACAGACAGAGGAGGGTCAGTTCTTCCTGACCAAAAGCAGGAGAAGGCCAAGAGAGGTCCTGTACTTCAAAATGTATTTCTTTTGCTTTTGCTGTTGTTGCTGTTTCAGCTCAACTAACAACAATCTTCTGATTTCTGTGATATCTTGAATCCTGAAATAAAATGACAAATACCATCTGGCATTTTTATGCACCGAGTTTGGTTGCCTCTTGCAACTTGCCTCTGATCAAGCTGCCCCTTCATCAGAACATTTACAAGCTGTGAATCAATCAAAACAAAACCTAAGTCAATATTTATGCTGTAAATCATCATACCTTATTCTTATTACTTTTTAGATAAATGCATATATTTATAGAGCACAAGTTTATGAAGCAGGGGAACATGCCTGCTTTAATTAATTTAATTCTGAAGACAGTGAAAGTCTACTTCCCCTGTTAGTTTTGAAAAGACAAAACTATGAGGAACATATATAGGAAGTGGGACTACACTTTAAGTTCATAGCCGTGAACATGCCATTCGCAACTGTGTGGTTTCCTTTAAAGAGGACTGGGCCAGGAGACATTACTACTGACATCAAGCTCACCCAGAGAGTGACAGAGTGTGGCTTGGCCATTCATTACTACACAGAGAAGCAGCATGTTTGAAAAGATGTGGTGGTGTCCTAGATAATGGTGTTTTAGATTCAGCAAACAGTGCATGGATAAGTAAAAATATTTTAAATCACGGTCTAAAATGAAACCTTTTGGAAGCAGTGAGGCCCAGAAACTTACAAGGAGGGTTACGGACAAATAGAAATAAGGTGGGTGTAAATATGAAGGATATAGAACCCAATGGGCAGATATGTTTGAGTGGAAAGCAGAGTTTGAGGCATATAATTTTGTGAGGCATTTACACTTTGGTTTCTACCTTTAGGAAAACCACAGTGTTACAAGCAAATGCCAGGATCACAGCTTTGAAAAGCATAACACTTTATATACGATAGTGCATGAGTAACAGTTAACAACAGGGCTATTCTTTCACCGAGTTGGTACTATGATGACAGATTACAGATTGAGGAGACTAAGGAGGCTGAGGGACAGCTGTCACAAGGAGGCCCACAGGAAGGTGACAGAGGACACCACAAGGAAAGGAAGCAGCTCCTGGTGGGGACTCATTATTAGGGGATAGAACTGGGGGGCAGGGAAAACTGAAGTAAGGTGCCTGCCTGGTGCCATGGCTTGGAGGGACAGGAAGCACATCCTCAGGATTATGGGAACAGCTGCATGGGAGTCTGAGCTGGACGTCATTGTCCACCTAGGGACAAATGACTTGGCTCATCATGAGATTAGAGCAGTGCAGAAGGACATTGCAGAGTTGGGGAGGGAACTAAGATGAGTAGCACACACAGTATCCTTCTCAGAGGTGCTGCCTGTCAATGGCATGAGTACTTTGCCATGCAGTTTAATGAATGGTTGAAAAAATGGTGTGGAGCACAGGGGTTTGGCTTCATTGGGGACTGGGGTTCCACCTGGAGGACACCAGCCTATACTGGCAGGATGGTCTGCATCTGTCCAGGAAGGGAACAAGTATTTTGAGCAATTGGTTTAAATGCTTCATTGGCAAGCTTTTAAACTAGTCAAGGGAAGGCACTGATAAGCAGCAGAAAATCCCAGCCTCTTCCTACAAACAGGGTACTAAATGAGAAAAGGCCAAGGTAGAACGGTCAGTGGGGATGCTGCAACAGAAGGTAAAGCCATCAAAATGGGGAGCAATGAGTACTAATGCCCGTAGTCTGAGTAACAAGCTTCCTGAATTAGTGGCCTTGATGGAGGAGGAACATCTGGATATCATGGCAGTCACAGAAACATGGTACACACAAAACCATGACTGGGATGTAAACATACCAGGATACACTATTTACAGGAGGGACAGGAGGGTAAAGAGGAGGAGGAGTAGCTCTTTACATAAGGGAAGGAATCAAAGCAACAGAACAAAAGGGCAAACAGGGAGGAAAGAAGCACTGTGGGTGAATTTGGAGACCGCAATGGCACCACAATCCGCACAGGGGTTGTATACAGACCCCCTTCTCAGAGGGAGGAAATGGACAAGGAAATGATAGAAAGTATACTTAGAATGGCAGAAAAAGGGAGATATTGCTGACGGGTGATCTGAATATGCCAGATGTTAACTGGAGTGCAGTTGCAGCCACTTCAAGAGTGGGTTATTCTAGATGCCCTACAGGGGCATGCTCAGACAACTAGTATTGGAGCCCACTCAAGAGGAACAATCTTAGACCTGGTTCTCTCAAATGGAGATGAAGAGAGGATCACAGATGTAGAAGTGGGTAGCCAATTCGGAACTAGCGACCATTGAACAGTATGGTTCACAATAAACACAGCAATAGAGTCAAGCCATACAAAGACAAAGGTACTGGATTTTAGGAGGGCTGTCTTTGTCAAAATGGGTGAGTACCTAAGGAATGCACTAGCAAATGGGCAGGTAGGAGGTTGGAAGAACAATGGGGAATAATAAAAACTGCCATCACAGAGGTAACAAGCCTTTGTGTAAAGCAAATAAACAAAACAAAATGAGGTAAGAAACCACTATGGTTCTCAAAGGAAGTGGCAGTGAAGGTTCAAGAGAAAAATAAAGCATTCAGGAAGTACAAGGAATCACAGAAGGAACAGGACAGAGAACTGTATCAGTTAAAGCAAAAGGAAGCGGGAAGGCAGTCAGAACAGCAAAGGCCCAAACCGAGGAAAAGATAGCCAACTCAGTTAAGAAGGGATAAAACCTTTTATAGGTACATCAGGGAGCGAAGGAAGACCAAGGGAGGATAGTGAGGCTTAATAAAGGGAGGGAGGGTGGGCAGAGGGTGACTGTGAAAGGCAGAGATACTAAACAAATATTTTTGCCTCAGTATTTACAAAGGAAGAGGGAGGTACCTAAAACAAACAGTAGAAACACTCTGGATACAGAAGTTGATACCAGCCCATTTACAGAAGAAAGGGTTCTGAAAAGAACTCTTAAAACTGAAGGTGGACAAAGCAATGGGGCCTGATGGGATTCATCCCAGAATTCTAAAAGAACTAAGGGTAGAACTAGTGACACCACTTACTACCCTCTTTAACAAATCATGGGAGGATGGGGTGGTACCTGAGGACTGGAGGAGGGCAGATGTGATTCCCTTCACAAAAGTGGGAGCAAGGCAGAAGCAGGAAACTACAGACCTATTAGTTTAACCTCAGTTGTAGGGAAAATGATGGAATCACTTCTAAAGGAAAGAATTGTTGAGTATCTAGAGGCCAGAGGGCGAAGGACCCAAGGCAGCATGGATTCACAGCGGGAAGGTCATTCCAGACAAATCTGATAGATTTCTTTGACTGGGTGACCAAAGTAGTAGATCAGGGAGGGGCTGTGGACATGGCCTACCTAGACTTTAGCAAGCCATTTGACACAGTCCCACACAAAGATTAATATACAAGTTAGCCAGCCTGGGAGTGGGTCCCAAGATGACAGCCTGGGTAAAGAATTGGCTGGAGTACAGGACACAGAGAGTAATAGTAAATGGAGTCCACTCTGAAAAAAGGTGGGTTAGTAGTGGGGTACCACAGGGTTCAGTATTAGGACGGTCCTCTTCAATGTCTTTATAAGCGACATTTCAGAGGGACTGGAAGGAAAAGTATGTCTCTTTGCAGATGACACAAAGATCTGCAACAGAGTTGATGCACAGAGTGGGGTGGAAAGGATAGAAAGGGACTTGGCAGAGTTGAGGAATGGTCAAATGTATGGCAGCTTAGATTCAATGCTAAGAAGTGCAAGGTAATGCACCTAACATAGAAACATAGAAACATAGAAGTTGACGGCAGATAAGGACCGCAAGGCCCATCCAGTCTGCCCATTTCTTTTCTACCTTATAAATGTGCCATCGGCCTTTGCTCTGTCAGTGGCCTATCTATTCATAGTCATTTGTATTGCTCCCTTATGCCTATCCATGCCTGTTTGAAGCCCTGCTGTATTCATAGCCACCACTTCTTGTGGTAAGCTATTCCATGCATCCACCACCCTTTCTGTGAAAAAGAATTTCCTCACATTCCCCTTAATCGGCCTCCTCTAATCGCATGCTGTGTCCTCTTGTCCTGTTATTTTCTTATATTTAAACATGTTAGACTCTTTCACCTTGTTTATGCCCTTAAGGTGTTTGAATGCCTCGATCATATCACCTCTCCTCCTTTGCTCAAGGGTATACATATTGAGCTCCGTTAATCTGTCCTCATATGTCTTCTGATGCAGTCCCTGCACCATTTTGGTTGCCCTTCTCTGGACTGCCTCAATTTGGTTAATGTCCTTGTGAAGGTGTGGCCTCCAATACTGCACACAGTACTCCAGATGGGGCCTAACCAGTGTCTTGTACAGAGGGATTATTACCTCCCTCTTACGACTTGTGATACCCCTACTAATACACCTAACACCCCCAGACTTACCTACTGCTTTAGAGGTCTGCGTGGATGATTTTAGGTCATCAGTGATGATGATGCCCAAGTCTCTTTCTTCCTGTGACTGCTAGCAACTTCCTCCCAGCCTATAGGTGGCTTCAGGTTTCTCTTCCCTATGTGCATGATTTTGCACTTCTTTGCATTAAATCCCAGTTGCCACTCTTCTGACCATTCTGCTAGTTTATCAGATCTCTTCTCATTCTGCCCACCCATCTGGATCATCTACTCTGTTGCAGATCTTGGTGTCATCTTCAAACAGACAAGCCTTACCCTCTAGTCCATCTGCAAGGTCACTAATGAAGATGTTGAAGAGGACTGGCCCCAGGACTGATCCCAAGGACCCCTTGTGACTTGCATCTCTTCTGACTGTATACCATTTACCACCACTCTCTGTTTTCTGCCCGTCAACCAGTTTGCCACCCAGTTGACCAACTTCTGACCCACCCGAGCCTACCCAGCTTATTTATCAATCTTCTATGTGGAACAGTGTCAAAAGCTTTGCTGAAGTCAAGGTAAGCGACATCAACTGCTCCCCTTGGTCCACCACTCTGGTTACCCAGTCAAAGAAATCTATGAGATTAGTTTGACAGGACCTTCCCTTTGTAAACCCATGCTGTCTTGGATCCTGTGCCCTATGGATTCCAGGTGTTGCACTATCCTTTCCTTAAGAGTGCCTCCATAATCTTGCCCACTACTGAGGTAAGACTGACTGGTCTGTAGTTCCCTGCCTCCTCCCTGCTACCACTCTTGTGGGCGGGATCACATAAACCCTTCTCCAGTCTTCTGGGACCTCTCCTGTGCTCAGAGACTCACTAAACAATTCTGCTAATGGGTCTGCTAGTTCCTCCTTTAGCTCCTTAAGTACCCTGGGATGTATGCCATCAGGTCCCATTGCCTTATACACCCTGAGCTTAGCAAGCTCTTGTAGGACCCTTTCTTTTGTGAAGGGAGTAGTGCTCACCTCCCTCCCCTGTGTCCATGATGCTGAGCTGTGGGCCCTGCCCTACCTTCTCTTCAGTAAATACTGAGCAAAGTATCTATTTAGGATAGATGCCTTTACAGGGTCCTCCTCCTCACATGCTCCCTTTTCTCCATTAAGCTTAGCAATACCCCTCTGGACTTTCTCCTTTCACTAATGTATCTATAGAAAGTCTTGTCACCTTCTTTTACTGTTTGTGCTACTGTTTCCTCAGTTTGGGACTTTGCCTGCCTTACTGCTATACCTGCTTCCCTTAGGGCAGTTTGGTATGCCTCCCTATCTTCATCCGCTGTGTTCCTTATATTTCCTGAAGGCCAGCCTTTTGGCTATGACCTTTTCTGCTACTGTATTTGAGAACCAAAGTGGTTTTCTTCTTCTTTTGCACTTCCTTTTCTGTCTAACACAATGGGATGTTGCTTCAACTATTGCATCCTAATGCTTGCCCACTTTGCCTGTACCCCTCACCTGTGTTTCTTTTTGCCAGAGCTAGCTTAACTCTGTTGGCCATCTTATCAAAGTCAGCTCCTCTGGCGTCCCATATTTTGCCTTGGAATGGGATGATTTAGATGTAGTAGCCAAATTGAACCATACCATGTGATGGTCACTGGCCCTCAGGTGACCTTCTACCTGGAGATCTGTGATCCCTTCTTTGTTAGTCAGTACTAGATCTAGGATAGCCCTGTCTCTTGTGGGTTGCTGTACCAGTTGTTTGAGGCCCTCCTCCTGCAGAATCCACTATGAGTCTAGTTCTGGCAGATGTTCCTGCTGGTATTGACCAATCTGTATCCGGTATGTTGAAGTCTCCCATTATCAGAACCTCCCTTTAGCTGTCATGTTTGTATATCTTCTAACAGTAATGTGTCTATGTCCTCCCTCTGGTCTGGGGGCCTGTAGACAACCCTAGTTCTTATGGCTGTCCCATTTCCTGTTTCCAGGGTGACCCACAGTTCTTCTGGCTCCTTATGTGTATTCTGAATTTCTGTAGCTTTGATATTTTCATTAACATACAGAGCCCTCCTCCCCCCCTTTTTGCACCTGGGTCTCTTCTGAACAATACATTAGCCAGGTACTGAAGTCTCCCAAGTGTGGTTACTGGTAAGCCACGTCTCACTAATTGCTACTATGTCCAGTTTAGCCTCTGACATTGTGCCTGCAGGTCTGGGATCTTATTTCCCAGGCTGTGAGCATTGTGTACATGATTTTCCATTGGCCAGATTTTGGTGTGTTAGTTGTTGGGTGAAGTTTGGCATTACCCATGCGTCGTATGGAGACAAACCTTTTTCTTACCTGGTGATGCAAATGAATGGCAAACATGCTGAATTCCTGTTTGACCACTAGCTGAGGGAGGGTGTTCTTCCCATTCGGCAGATGGGGTGCTGCACCCTCTCCCCATTTGCTAGTTTAAATATTCTGCAAAGGCGTCAAACTTCTGCCCCAATGCACTGACTCCCTCTTTAGTCAGATGCAGTCCATCAAATTTAAAGAACTTTGCTCCCAGAACTGTTGCCAGTTCCTACAAATCTGTGTCCTTTTCCTGGCACCAGCCCTTGAGCCACATGTTTAGGTCCCCTATCTCCCTTCTCTGACTTTCACGTCCATCTGCTCCCCTCTCCCAGACTGGCAGGATCTCAGAAGGAGATGCGGATGAAATAGATGATAGTTTGTCACCCAGCCTAGTCAGGTGTTCCTTGGTCTCCACAGCTGACTGGCTGGCAGATCGATAGTCCCTATGTGTACTAGGACATCAATGTTTTCTCCTGCTTTGTGAACAATTTTGGCAATGCGGTCAGTGTCTCTCCATGCTGATGTACCTGGGAGACATCTGACCATCACCCCTGGCTGGAGATGGGTATCAACTCCCCGAATCATGGAGTCCCCTATGATCAAGTTTTGGATTTCCTTTGTGCTTGTTTTGTTTTGGTTCCTGATTTGGGTGAGTTTTGTTGTGCTAGCTCCTGTGCGCAATGTCCTGCTGTGCAGTGTCTTCTGCCTCTTTATTTGATTTCAGAGATAGAGGCAGATACCTGTTTGTAGTGTTATATGGTTTTGGAGGTAATGTGTTGAAGAGCAGAGAGTGATGGGGCACCTGATTTGCTCCTCCTAACCACCTGCCAACCTCCTGGACGAACCTACCCTCTGCGGTCGAGGTTTTTCTGTTGGATGCTGGGGAAATGGCGGGTGGTTCTTATAATGTATTTCCTCTTCAATATGAAATTTGAGGTGTGCAATCTCTGCCCATGCTGCCTGGAGCTGAGCCCTAAGATCTCAAAGGCAGCATGTAGGACAGTGTCCTAAATCCTGTAAGACTGTCCGTCTGAAAATTGTTCCACAGTACCTGCAGTTAATGAAATCCATTCCAAATAAGTTGCTGGGTTTGTAACCTAGTCAGAGTAATTAGAAGGAGAAAAAAAGTAAAAAAATGCAAGTAATGGTTTAATTGTGCTTTGTTTAACTTGTTATAACAAGTTAAATTACTAGTGCCACTGTAAATGAGATCACCTTGTGGAGGCCCCACTGATCCCCCCTTCCTGCTCTGCCACAGGAAATGTTACAACTGTGGTACACTATAAAAGGAGTGTAGCGTGGGGTGGTTGAGGATGAGCCCTTCCCTGCCTAAAAGAAGAACCACGGATGAAAGAACAAGGAGGTAAGAGCAGAAACAATCAGTCAACAACAAATGCAGTAACCCTGAAAGCTTATCCTAATGTTAGATAAAACTGTAAAACCTGTAAAGCACCACCTGTAATAATTTCAGAGAAGATATACGCTGTAAGAAACACTTTGCTCCAGAGAAAAATAAAGCAGTAACAGAAGATATACCTTGCAAAGACAATTTGAATCAGAAGATTACAGGAGTAATCTGTTAGCACACACCTGCAGGCACACCTTGTAATAATGCAGAAGAAGGTATACCAGCAACAGCAATTTGAATCAGAGAAAAATAAAGCAATGAAATGTTAGCAACAAACAGTAGCAATCCCTGTGAGTAAAAAATAAAACACCACCACACAGTAAATCTGCTTAGCCAAACTAAGTCTTAATCCTTTTCCCTTGCTCTGGTAAGTTTCTCTACTCTGCCTTTCAAGCAGTCTTAGAAGAAAGAGCCTGGGAAACAAAACCCAGGGAAGAGTACACAATGGGGGTTAGATACTAACAACAACAAAAATGGAAAGGGACCTGGGGGTGATCATATCAGATGACCTAAAGATGGGCAAGCAATGTGAGAGGGCAGCAAGGAGGCTGGGGATACTGGGATGCATAGGGAGAGGCATCACCAGTAGAAAACAGGAAGTTATCCCTTTGTACAGACAGCTGGTGAGACCTCATCTGGAGTACTGCGTGCAGTTCTGGAGACCCAGTCTCCGAAAGACATAGACAGGATGGAAGCTGTCCAGAGGAGGCAACTAAAATGGTGCAGGGTCTGCAGGAAGACATATGAAGAGAGACTTAAGGAGCTTAATATGTATAGCCTCGAGGAAAGGAGGGAGAGGGAGGACATGATAGAAACTTTTAAGTACCTCAAGGAATCAACAAAGTCCAAGAGGGTAGCATCTTTCAAAAAAGAGGTGTGCAAGAACAAGGGGCACAATTTGAAGATAGAAGGGAGCGGCTCAGAGGTAATTTAAGAAGTATTTTTCACAGAGAAGGTTGTGGATGTATGGAATGGCCTTCCAGAGGAGGTTGTGAGTCAAAACAGTGGTGGAATTCAAGCATGCATGGGACAGTCATAAGGCAATTCTAGGGGGTGGGGTAGGAAGAAGTAGGCTGCTGGTTAACTAGGATCTGCAGCTTATCCATCAGGTAGGGAAATGGGCAGACTGGGTGGGCCAAGTGGTCTTATCTGCAGTCAAATTCTATGTTTCTATATGTTACCTCGAGTGCGCAGTTTGAGAGGGTAATCCATTCGTCATAGTACCAACAAAGTGAAAAGAACAGCCCTGGGGTTAAATGTTACGCATGCACTGTTCTTTATAGTTAAGGCCCCTGAATTCTACGGTTCTGTGTTGTGGAATTTGCTGCAGAATTTGCATCATGCCGCAGAATATATATAGTGCTGCAGAATTCATTGTTTTTGGTGAATTTTCATATAAATATATGTTTTTCCATAGTGTCAGGCTTTCTTTCCCACCTCGTTTATCCTGAAGCCCTCCTCTATGCTCAGTATATGATGTCATCGATGACATCACATCATATTAGCCAATGACAGGACTGCCTTCTGCCAGAGAAATTAATAAATCATGCCACAGAAATCAGAAAATGCTGCTCGCAGAGTCAAGAGCCCTGCGCAAAATCAGAAAATTCTGCCACAGAACACCAGGTGCCCTATTTATAGTGTATTGTGGAACATCCCCGTAAAAAAAGCATTACCATATCTTTATTTTTCAAATAATTTTTACTGAGGCCATGTGTGTGCCCTGTCAGTATGCCCTAATTGTCAGATTGCTGCTCGTGGACACAATGTGTGACCTCCGCACTGCAGCAGAAGGAATAGTCATTCTGCTGTCCTGTGGACATCACTTTTGTTCTGCTGCACTGGGCGTCACTAGTGTAGCAGAACAACATTTTGAGGAGATAGATTTCAATGAACAACGACATTCCACAACACACTATATAAGGTATAGCCCTTCTAATATGTGTACTATAGTGAAACTATATTTTATAGGAGGCTATATAGCAGCCAGAAAGACAGTCTATCTTTCGGTTTTATATCTTAGAAACAGGATAAAGGTTTTTTACAAGATAATAGAAGTGAAGTCAGATTACAATGAATATGAGATTCAGGAGAGTAAGTTTATTCTTGCTCATCTCACTGGAAATACACAAATAAAAATAATACAAAGCAATATAATGAAGTTTTAACATACATTACCAGTATTTATTGGGTATCCACCAACTAAAGTGAATATTAATAATAATTTATGCCTTCTTCTCCTATCACCCCCAGTCCTCCCAGTTTACAAAAATTTTCTGCTTCAGAATTGAATTAATTAATGCAGGTATGTTCCCCTGCTTTGTAAACTTGCGTTCTATAGATATATGCATTGTCCTAAAAAGTCATAAGAATAAGGTATGACGATTTACAACATAAATATTGGTTTGGGTTTTGTTTTGATTGATTCACAGCTTGTAAATGTTCTGATGAAGGGGCAGTGAGTCCTGAAATATCGTCAACATTTACACAAGAGCAAAAAGAAAAAATGAAAAAGAATCAATAAAAGAGAAACATAAAGGAAAGTTTGCTACATATTTTCTTTTATAACCAATTGTTTTGGGTAGAGGTTTCCTCAACTTCACATATATTTTTCACTATAAGCAGCATGAAATCTGAAATCCGATCAAAACAAAACTTGGTACATCAAGAGATCTACCCTCGTGATAGCGATACCAAATTTTATGCAAATCTGTTGAACAGTTGCAGTTATTAAAGTGCAAAATTTGAGGTTTAACATTGAACTGCCTACTCAACCCTAACTATAGTGGTGCTACCATGCCATTATAATATATATATATATATCTATATATGTATAGATAGATAGATAGATAGATAGATAGATAGATAGATAGATAGATAGATAGATAGATAGATAGAAATGCAGAAAGCAAGATGTTTCTCTAGAAATATCACAAACATTTCAGGTAATATCTGACCATGTCTTTGGCTGTGACTATATATAAAGTACCTATAGGTTCATAGGTTCATAGTTGAGTTTAAGTTCTGTAGACCATTTGTACTTGATGAACTCACCACCTTCTGTTTCTATAGGTGGAACTTATATTTTTGTCACCCATGTATTGATCTAGTCTGTGTTTAAATATATATGTTTTATATATTATTAATATATATATATTATAAATATATTAATAGTATTACTTTCCACTACTTGTTTGCAATGAATTCCAGCTCATAATGATCATTTGTGTGAATAAATCACAATGTTTCTTGGTCACATTGGTTTCTCCTTTTAGTCTATAATCATGGGACCTAGTTTTCTTATTTTGTTCCTGACATCTACTAACTCCAGTATATTCCATCAAACATTGATCTTTGGTTGCCCTAAAGATTAAACAAAGGTCATCTCTTAATTGTCTATATTCAGTGGAGTGTAGCCCGAGTTTGATAAGTCTATCTGTATATGTGAAATTCTGTAAACCTTTAATCTTTTTATTTTTCATTGCACTCCTTTTAGTTCATGGCTTTAACAGAATTTGCCACAGAAAACTGGGAACAATATTCCAAATGTGACACACTAAACTGGTGTAAAGTGGAGAATTATTTTTGATCTCTACTTTTAATGTTGGACAGAATACAGCCATATATATTTGGCATTTTTAACAGTTATTTTAGTATGCACATCTGTAGATAATTTATCTGTTATTATAATTCCCAGATCTCTTTCTTCTGTAATGGTCACTAATACCTGGTTGTCTAATCTATATGTAATACCTGGATTCTTAGCTCCAAAGTGCATCACCTTACACTTGGTTATGTTGAACATCATGTTATTATTTTTGGTCCATGCTGATAAATTATCCAAGTTATCCTGGAGTTTTGTCCATCATGCTGATTTTGTACAGACCCCTAATTTACACAGTCATCTGTGTACTTACTTAGCCAAGCATTTTCTGATGTCTGAAGTGTGATAACTAATATATTAAAAATTTGTAGGCCCCAAGACAGTGCCCTGGGCACCCTAATTTGTTACATCTCCCAACCAGGCTGAGAACCTTTTATTGCCACTCTCTGCTTCCCTATTTTCTAAACCACGATGTTACCCAGTCCACAATGTTTGGTTCTAGCTTGATCTGATAAAGCTTTTCAGTTAGTGTTTTATGAGATACTTCGTCAAAAGCTTTGGCAAAGTCAAATAAAGTACATCCACTGGGATCCCTTTCTCCAATGCTGCACTCACTAGTTCAAAGTAAAATATTACATTGGTGAGGCGTGATCTTCCTTTAATAAACCCATGTTGTGAAATGTCTATTATCTGTTCATTTTCCAAGTGGTTTAATATTCTTTGCTGCATGATTCTTTCAGTATTTTCCTGGAACTGAAGTTAGACTTATAGGCCTATAATGTTTTGTCTCTGATCTTGAGCCAGACTTATGTATTGGTGTTTGAGCTTGTCCCGTTCTGGTAGTGTTTCCCGTATTTAAGGGATAGATTAAAAGATAAGTTAATGGTCCCACAATTCATTTTCTTGCTCTTGCAGTAATCTAGGAGTTATACCATCTCGCCTGCTGAGCTACTGGATTTTAGTCCTTTTTATAATTGTACTGGTTTCAATTTCAGAAACTGGAATAAATTCATTTATTGAGTTTGAAAGTGGTTTATCTATTATTTCTTTGGGTTCATATACACTTGGAAGTATTTGTTTAATTCTGAGGCTATATCTGCTACTTCTGCAACTGTTCCATTTTGTCTTATGATTGGACCTATCCCTTTTGATTACCTCTAAGTGTTCTATATAATTATAAAACTGTTTCTTATCGTCTTTCACTTTGTTTATTAACTTTATTTCCCATGTTTCTTTAGATTTTCTAATCAAATTTTTTAGTTACGTGTTACATTGTTTCAACCTTGTGCTTGTAGTACTTTTTTTAACTTGGTGTATAGTTTCTTTTTTCTGATTAGTTTCATGGTATCCTTATTCCACCAAGGTGGTGTCTCCAGTTGTTTTGTATTTCTTAATAAATGGTACCCATTTGTCCATGCAGTAATTTATTTGATTTTTAATAATTGTCCATATGGTACTCAAATACTGATTCAAAATTCCTTCTTCCAATCCCATGTTGAGAAGTATTCTTTATCTTCCTATAGTTTGTCTTAGGATAATTTTTAGAAGTGTTTACCTTTTGTTACTTTATAGTGTGCTTTGTAGAAGAATTCAATAATTTGGTGGTCGCTCTCCCTAATGAAGAGTTTAGTTTAAGCCCATATATGTCTTCCATCCCATTTGTTAATATTAAATCATGAATATTGTTTCCCTAGTAGGTTTGGTTACTAACTGATCTAGACTGTGCTGGATGGTATATTCAATTAATTTGTTTTCTATGATGGCTATTACTGTCCAAAGTTCCCAGTTTATATTTAAGAAATTAAAGTCACCCATTAATAAGGTATTGTTAGTTAAACTCTGTTGTTCAAGACAGTTTAAACATTGATCACCATCTTCATTGCTTAGGAGTTGGTAACCTAATCCTAGTATAAGAGTTTTATTTGATAGTTTAATTTGTGCCTTTATAATCTCATTATTGTCACTGGAGTTATGCATTTGTATGGTTTCAGATTTCCATCTATGTATGTGCAACTCCCCTCCTCTTCTATCCTTCCTCTTTTCTGTATTTTGGTATAGCCTTTGCTATCAGTATCCCAATCAGTGTCACCAAACCAGGTTTCAGTAACCTCACATATTATATTTTATTAATATTCTTATGTAGGTAAGACTCAATCTTGTTTCAGAGACTTCTGGCATTTAATAATACTACTTTTAGATCTGAAATTTCCTTTTATTTGGTTGTTTTTGTTTTACCTTTTTGGTGCAGTGTCAATTTTATCTAAGATTCCTAGCTCAAGAAGATACCTAAATTGTTCCTCTCTCCCTTAGTATCTAGTTTAAACAATAATAAATGCTATCCACCATGTGCTTGCCCAGTAGTCTGCCCCCTCTTCTGCTGAGGTGCAGACCATCCCAACAATACAGTTCATTCCTTCCATTAAATGTTTCCAGTTGGTAATGCACTTTATATTCTATTGTAAGCACCATCTCCTTAACCAGTTATTAATTTGGTGAATTACATTATGTTGAATGAAGTTTGCCTTTGGTATTGGGAATATTTCTGACAGCACTATTTTACATCTCAGGTCAATACATTTGTTAGTTAGGTAGCTAGAGAGGTCCTATTGTACTTATCTGGATTGCATATGTCTCTATCTATGTGCATAATCATAGAGTCACCTAGAACCAAGATCTCCCTTGTTACTACTGTATTCGTCTCCATGTCATCTTTCCTTTAATGATATTTGTTCAGAAAATTATTTTAGATTACATGTTGGCAAGCCTTCATTTGAACCTGCAGGTATAGATGGATCCAATGGAGGCTGGTTTATTACAGTCATGGATCCTTCACCCTCATGGTTAACAGTACATAACCTATTTTGATCTTTGGTGTTTTTGTACATCCTGAATTGTTGATGAGCAGGGTTCATTATTATCATAAATTTCAATATCAGCTTGTGAAACCTCATTAGTGTTTAGGGATCAAATTGACTTATAAGAGGTTGTTGGAATTTTGTTGTCTTTCTCCCTCTTTGCGACTTTATTTGCTTGCACTTGAAACCATTCAGTTCGTACCACTTATGCTTTCATCTTGCCTTGTGTGTTTTTAGTATATTTTTGCTACAGTTATCCTCTTGAGGGCTTCAAATCCTTTGTCGCCCACTTGAACTATAATCAGTTCCTAGGACATTACTTTGTTCTATGTTCTTACTTTTTGTTTGCTGGCAGTCGAGATAGTGGCTTCTCTTTCCTGAAATGTACTGTTCATATCTAACTGACTCTCCTCAAGAACTCGAGTCTGACACTAAGCAACCTTATTTCAGCTGCCATGTATGCACTTTTCTACACTTGCTGCAAATAAGCGTCAGAGAGAGTATCAGTAGAATTTCTTGTTCAGTACATTTTGCAGGACTCACACTCAATCCCCTTGCTCCCCAGCTAATAATACTGTTTGTACCATGCTAATATTGTATATTGTTCAATCTCAAGATGCAACAAAACTTACTCATAAACTTCCTTCAGATTCTCCCAGATTATTAGTTACAAGCTCGTAACTGTTTTCCTGTATTTTACACTCGTCATGCTCGACACACATGAGCATGTGCGAGACTCGCGTGGAGATATCGGCACTCATGAGATATCCAGACCTCACTCTGCAGGGTGACAATATTTGCATATCACACTCATGCCCATCATGTATCCTATATATTTGTATGTGCATTATACTGGTGCGGTCAAACCAGTGTAGTTAGGTTGAGTAAGCAATTTAATGTTAAACCCCAAATTCTGCACTTAATAACTTTGCAACCATTCATTGAATTTGTACAAAATTTGGAATGCATGGTTTTGCATGATAGATTTCTTGATTTGCCAAGTTGAGTTTCAGTTGGACTTGTGGTTTCTGTGCAGCAAAGCACTGAAAAACGTTTTCACTTTTGGGGCTGATTTTGCCTATCCTGCTGTGGACACATTGTTTGGTATTGTGGTCTGAAATGTTCAGGGTAAAAAAGGGTTGGTCAAAGAACAATCCAGCATTGGTTTGGTGAAAAATATGAATCCATTCCAAAGTAATTTAATTTTGAAGTTTCAGGTTCTGAGTATGCTTGGTTCCTCCAAGATTTATATGTATGTTTTAAGAAAGAGGATTGGGCTCACAGATCAAAGGATTTGTCAGCTTGCAAATGGAGATTTATAAAATCCCTGTTCATGAGAAAAAATTCTTTGTTCGCGAAACGCCATTTTGTTTTCATTTTTCCCCAAACAAAATATCGTAGCTTGCCCCATGGATGACTTCTTGCACAAATAAGGCATGGGATTTGTTCAGAGTGATGCTCTCTACAAACCCATGCCTTTTGTTTCCTCAGTTTTGGCCAAAAATGGCCATTTTAGATTTTAAAATTCTTCATTCGACTCTCTTCCTATCCTTGTTCGCTGGCGACAAAATTCCCATTCGAGAGCTGATCTCCTTTCACAAGGTAGCAAAGTCCTTGATCGCGACTTAGAGACCAGATGGCCCTATCTTGCTAACGAGGATTGGCTCGTGAACGGAGATGCTCATGAAGGGGATCAGCTCATGAGTGGAGATTTTGTCAGCTCATGGAGGGATTGGGTTTTGAATCCTTTCACGAACTGACAAAATCCTCTTTCGCGGTGTCGAAATCCCCATTCACGAGCAGATCCCTCTTTCGCGAACAACAAATCCTTGCTCGTCATTTCATGACCAGATGGCCAGTCTCACAAACAAGTATTTGCTCATGAGCAGGAATTTTGACACCTCACAAAGGGGATCAGCTCGCGAACTGGTATTTTGTCAGCTCACGAAAGGATTTTTAAATTCCTCTTTCACGGGCTGTCAAAATCCTTTGTGAATTTCAGACCAGATGGACAAGATCTGATGATCAAGGATTACTTGTGAATGGGGATTCTGACAGCTCACGAATGGGGATCGACCTCACAAATGGGGATTTTGCCACCTCCGAACTAGGATTTAAACCTTGCCACTGCACTGTAAACAAACAGTTTGGTCTTTTGGCTTGAAAATTGCAGGGTATAAAGGGAATGTCCCAGAGATGTGAATTATGCTATTTAGGTGTTAAAAAGTTAATCAGTTACAAAGATATGCCATCACAAATTTGAGATTTTTCCCTTAGGATAACACTGTGGTGCCCACAGCGGCGTTCGGTGCCCGATATCTCCAGAAATTATGTGGAGATCACGGATTTTTGCCTGCAGCTTAGTCCACCCTTTGCAGCAAAATCCCTGTTCATGAGCTATCCCTTTCATGAGGTAGCAAAACTTTAATCGTATTTTAGGGACCAGATGGCACTATCTCGGGTGAACAAGGTGGACTACACGTGTTGAGGTTTCAAGTCGTGATTACAACAGCAGTGAATTTTTCATAGGTTGTACAGTTACTGAGATATTGGCAAATTAGTGTTACAGGAGTTCCTTTTCAGGCCTATAGGGCTACTGTATGACTCTGTTGTTATGTAGTGGGAGCACAGGGCCCAGAGGGCCTGCACTCTCACAGACATATCATTACAGGGTTTTATTTAACTCTAAAATTGATTAGCATTTTGCTCATAAAAGTTCTAAAGCATTGTGAAAATGCATAGCACTTGCCTCACTGTGTTCAACAAACATAACACTTCCAGAAAACCTATATAAATGCTTTCTGTACAGTTAGTATTGTCCCAAGAAAAAAACTGCTAATCAATTATTTAAAACCACTGCATTATGCACAAATGGCAGCTTGGTGGGAGCCCCACGCTCCTACCAACACATACCATTACCAGTTACATTACACTTTCTCAGAAAGTAAGAATTCATTGCAAAAACTCGTTAATGCATCAGTTGGGTTAAAGTGACAAAAGTGGGAAATTAGATGTTAGGGTTGAGCCCATCACCTCACAAATGTGCTTTTTGAAGGTTTAATGAAAAAATATGAATCCATTCAAAAGTTATTAAACTTTAAAAATTCCCATTATAGTCTATGGGAAAAAATATATGATCTGAAAGTAAAAGCAGGTAAACAGCCCCAAAACCAGTTTCTTTGCCACTTCATAGCAAGAAAACGGTTAGGACTTTTGGGCTGATATTTGCAGTTGGAAAGCTCTTGCCCAATAGATGTGTCCTATGCTGGTTTGTAAAGAAATTGACACTGGTTCCATAGTTACAGCACTCCAAACTTGTGAATTTTCCCATAAGATAACATTGTGGCAGTCGTGGCATCTTTCGGTGGCTATATCTAGAAAACAGGTCGAGATACAGATTTTTTAGTAGCGCAGTATACTTGGCATGCATGGAGGTGGCCAGGTCATGAATACAACTGTAAAGGAATTTTTCCAAAGTTCCTATGGTTCCTGACATATTGCAACTTTTGAGCACAAAGGTTACCTGTAATCGCTCTAGGTGTGGGCTATGTCTCTATATTTATGGGTACATTGGAGTACAGGGCCGTAGGTCCTGTGCTCCCACATTTGGATCCCAGTATGCAATAATGGGAGTGCAGGGCCCTACACTGCATAGTAGAGGGACTACAGGACCCAGAGGTCCCTGCTCTCCCACACAGAGATGTAATATCATTAAAATATTAGTACACTTATGTTTATATGGGAGCACCGGGCCTTCTGGGCCCTGCCCTCCCACATGAAATTCAGAGACAATTACAAAATGTATACATGATGGGAGTGCAAGGCCCTGCACTCTGTCAACCACATATGAGTAACATTACATTTTCAAAAAGAAAAGAAATTCATTGAAAAAACTTAATTAATGCATCATTTAGAGTTGTCATTACAGTGACAAAAGTTTAGAAATTTGATGTTAAGGTTACCAACCTAGTCCACCTCCACTCCCATTATCCACACACCACTGGTGTGCGGGTGTGCCTTGGGGTTGTCGTGTTTACCCCTCACCCCATAGTCCTATACTGTACCACTCAGCTTCCTTACAAATGGAATGGGGTGAGAATTATGACAGATGACCCCAAGGCACACCCTGATGCCTGTTGGTGTGTGGAGAGGGGGTAGAGATGGAGGGAGGGTAGGTTGATAACCCTAACATCGAATTTCCAATCTTTGTCACTGCAATGATAACTCTAACTGATGCATTAATGCAGTTTTTTGCAATAAATATATATATATATATATATATATATATATATATATATATACATACATACACATCCACCACACCCACACAAATATATATATTTAAATTGTTAAGAAACTTTGGGTATAGTGCCAGTCTTGACCCTGGTGAGTATGTTTTGTGATCCCATGCTAGTGAGCTGAATTTGGGAGCAAGCTCAATGCCCTAGCTGGATGGGGTCAGGGTTGGGGAGATGGCACTGTTGTCGACACCTCCGATCCAGGGTATGAAAGCAGCAGGGTTGTCAGCACAGGGCCAGGTGTCATATAGCAAAACAGCTGTCCTCTTGGGATAGATTCCTGCACCTCTGCTCCAGTGGGTGGCAGAGGGCCCTGTGCATTGACCAACAGATGGATTCTTTGCCCTGTGCATCTATATCTGTGGCCACATGGAAATGTAGGGCCCACCTGACAGCCCCATGAATTCTTGACATCTGTTGCTGTACTTCTGTAGTCTCAAAGGGTCCTGTGCATCTACATCTGTTCATGCAGGTCCTGATGGAGTGTGGTGGGCTAGCCAGTCAAAGGCATTTGTGGTCTGTGTTTGAGCTTGAGAAGTCAGTTACGATTCAAGATTTTGAATTAACAAAATCAAGGCTTTGAGTATGCCATAACTCTTTAGTTGTGATAAGTTTCTACTTTACTTTGGATTTAGATAGAAGTGTGTTAGGTTATTCTGTGCATACACTATTATTAAAACACAAAATTGCCTCTGTAGAAACACTACATTCCCGTAATCTTAGTGTGTATTATTCTGTAACATAAGTACAAATCTTGAATTATTAAATGTTATTTTGATACACTTCATGCTTTCTGTGTCTGAGTCATTTCAAGTACAAATAACCTTGACAAACTTGTGATCCATCTTTGAAGAGGCAGGCTATAGTTACCATATTTAAAAGCAAAAGTGTTCTCAGCTGTAAAAGAAGGGTGGTTCATTTGCAGTGTGGTATGGAGCACTGTACTGTGTGATCAGTGGCTGTGGTGGGATTCTGACCAGAGGTACCCCTAGTGAGGTTGTAGTGAGTGGTGACAGCATACCAAGTTAGCCCTTTTCATGCAATTGTGGGGTTGTGAAGATGGTAACAACCATCTGAGGCTGGGTTCTGAAGTGAACCAGTCTGTGAAAGGCACACATATTATAACTCTGGCTTTATTTTCCAGGACATATCATTGTCAAAGAGAAACTAACTAAGAAAAGAAGCCCAGGAGTACTTGTTAGCTGAATTACCATATAAGGTAACATAATGCTTTTGCTTCCAAGGACAAAATGCTAGTTTACATGTACCAAATCACAAGTGCCTATTAATAATTTATCCTTTAAAACAAACAAACAAAATGTTCTACTTTTTAATATTTTCTGCCACTGTTTGAATCAGGACATGGTCCTAGGTAAATTGATTTGAAAAACCACAGATAGGCAGAGTGAATGAAAAGGGCTGCATATCTGGTGGTTATTTGGTTACAGAGGCACAAAACTACTAATGCATTAGAAGTTATGATAAAACAAATGCATTTAACAAATACCTTACAAAGCAATCCTACACTGAAATAGATAACTGGGAAAATAGCACATTTGCCAGTATCTTTAAACATACTTTTCACAGTTTTACGTAATTGAACATGTAATACTGTTTTGCTATTATATCAAAATATTTTTTAAGTATGATTTTGAGTTTGAAGGCATCTTCTTCCACAAAATATGTGGTGTTTGGATACAATATCAGTTTTGTTGAAATAAAAAAGACTCAAGCCACTGAGGTGTGTGTTCTTGTGGTGAGGTTGGCATTCATATTGCTTAAATAAATATTGTTGTATTATATTAATGAAATTTTATTATGTGTACTGAATTATTGAAAAGCAGATGACTCATTTAGACTAACACTAGTATGGTGAGCATCTGTTTGTATACTGAGATGTAAAATACCACCGTGCTTGAATAAGCGATGCTATGACCACAAAACATGATTACAGTGGTGGAAGCTAATCAAATAAAAGGTTTTTTCAGGTAGAGTCTTCTGTGTGATATACTGAACATTATTGGCCCCTCCGACTTGTTACCTCCAGTCCTCAGAAATAGCCCGAAGGCTGGCGACACAGAGTGAAAAAATTTTTTTATTTAAAAATGTTTTCCCTGTTCAAGAATATAACAGTCCTTAGAGTCTTTCCTAAGCTTACAGGATAAATTGCTGCTCCCTGAACCATACTTGCTTTTAGATATAGTTAGTTTTAGATGTGGTTAGTTTTGGAATGCTTGTGTCCTGTCTTAGAATTGTAGCTCATTTCTGGTTTGATATCTGTAGAATATCTCAAAGAATACTCTTCAGAGCCTTCAACATTACAGCTATGAAGCAGGACCTGCCAACTGGAGTACACTTTAACTGTCCTGATTTTCCAAGATGTTTCTAGTTTTAGCTAACAAATGTTCTTGGTCACTTGTACATTTGATATTCTTGTCACTGAAGAGTGAGGATTTAAGGCATTTTAAGTTGAGATTTCTATTTTTTATGTCTGCCTTATTTTGTAATTTCTCTCAGCTTTTTAAGCCTTGTTCCTGATTCAGAAGGGAGGCAGTTGAGAGGTACACTATGTATACTGAGGTACAGTCACTTAAGAAACTCAGGATTTCTTTCTTTGCCAACTCCCATCAATATATGACCTGCATTCCTATCTGATTGACTCCCTAGGTGTTTGTTCTCATATTTTTAATATATTTTTCTAAGATAAAATCTTATGGGTTCAAAAATATTCATGCTACAAGACAGGAGCTTCACACTACAGGAATACATGGATCACTATATCTCAGACAACATAGCAGGGCAGACATCAATTTTCTCCATCAAAAATCGCTTGAACACCCTCATTGATGTGCAAATTGCATTTACTGACCCCTTCTCTGATGTTTCTCATGTTTGTAAGCATTTTGGTGAACAACTTTAAGATTTAAAGAGCTAGTATACTGATTCAAATTTATATTAACCTACAAAGTAGCAAATTATTTCTTTTGATATCTGAAGTATTTTTTCTTTTTCTTTTGCTAATTAGAAGATTTTCTACCTGACAATACTTGGTGAATTTGTGAAACAATGCTCTACATGGAGGTTAGCAGAACTAGTTCCTTTCCTCCTACAACATCATCACCCCTATGACCCTACTGTATGTCGGATCACTACAGACCAATAAGATCAATCCCTTGCTGCAAGATGGCTCACTTGTGATGTTGTAGTGAGTGAGGTCACAATCCTGATGTCGTATGAAGAAAAAGAACTAGATATGTCAGTCCCAGGTAAAGTACTTCTCTTTACATGCCACACTAATACTGGTAGGAGAGAACATTCTAATGAGCAAATGGAGAAATAAAGTACCTCCAAAATAAAAGTAACAATAGATTTCTTTTTAAAAATAGAGAAGTCCAGGAAGACTCACCAGCAGGAGATATAGGTGTGGGAATACCAGTAGATGTGACTTGTTGGGCATGGGAATAATCAAATGGATAGCTGAAGATAATTTGTGTTAAGCTGAGTTTCATAAATGCAAAGAATTCAATATGGGGGCAGAGCCTAGCAGCCTAGCAGGAGCAGCACATGTTTGTGTTCCTCGGTCTAGGGGACTTATTTTAGTTAAATTCCTGAAATGTTTCATTTTGAGGGAGCAAAGCAGTCATATTTGATAGCACAGTCAATGCAGGATACACTAGGTTAAGTGTTTAATATGGGATGGCCAAAGGGTTCCAAGCAAATGGGCAATCCCATACTGGAGCTTTCTAAATGTGGGGATCAACAGCAGCAACCACAAGATGATGAGTCCCTCTGCCATGCTTGAGAGCATGCACAATGCAATACTGACTCAAACACAATCAAACCAAAGGAATGAACAAAGTTGGATTCAAATGCAGAATGAATAACTTTAGTAAACAAACTCTGGTCAGAGCCACTATGGCTGCTAATACATTAACTTGATAAGCATGTTTCATGGCCTTAAACACAAAGATGAATTTCCATAGTCAGCTCCATGTGTAAATGTAATTTTGGTAAAGGCAGATAATTTATCTGGTTGATCCTATATTTCCCATGTGTTTAAATGTGAGTGGAAAGCACGTGTTGTACTAAATGTAGGAGAGGAGCTCCTCACCAAGGCCTTTAAATGTGGTAGAAGGAATGGTGCAGGAGGAAGGTATGTCTACATTGAGGACTGTAGGCCAAGCTAGAAGGATAAGAACCTATACTGAGGTGATGGCCTGCTTTCATCCAGGAGGCAACCACAGTCCTCAGTGGATGATTCAAATGTTACTTCAATAGACATTCCAAGTGAGGGTGATAGAAGAAGTAGGGAGACAGAGAGGAGGGAGATCCCAAGGGAGAGAGTCCTCCAGGATGCAAGTCATTCAATGAAGCAAGGGTTAGCAAGGAAGTAGGGAGAAGGAGCAGTCAAAGGAAAAAGGTATGGAGTGGGAACAATTGGAACAAACTCTGGCCAGAGCCAGTATGGCTGCAGATCAGGTCGCCAGTGGAACATGGCACGTCCACCATGTTCAGGATGGCTGCCAGAGTTCCTGTGAATGCATGAATACTTGCATATGCACTGAACCATGGGCATGGTGACATAGTCCACCATGCCAAGATAGCCACCGGAGTTCACTGCACATGTGCAATGACCCACACATACACAGGGAGCTCCAGTGGCCATCTTGGACACAGCAGACTGTGCCACCATGCTGCCTGAGTTCACTGTGCATGCACAGTTGTTGTGCATGTGCAGAGAACTCAGAAGCCATCTTGAACACAGCAGACAGTGCCATGCTTCACCAGCAACTGGTGGACAAAATAGTGTAGTGGCGTACAGTGAGTTGCCATTCACCTCCACTTTTACAGGTCCGTCCGGTATTCAGTAGGCTCCCTTTTACTCTACTGCTATCGTAAGACATCTGCAGGCTACACCACTGCAGCCATAAAATTATATTACAGAAAGGAGTGACAGATGCTTGAAGTTAGGATCTAGTAATGTTTTTATTTTTTATTTTTGGTAACTGGGTAAGACCTACTAGGCATAAGGCCTGTTTTCAGAGGTGACCTGGCAGCACTTGGGAGGTTAAGTGACTTGTTTAGGGTCACACAATATGCAAGTGGAGGTTGTGGGAATCAAATCCAGGTCTTCTGGGTGTACCAAGCTCATTCACAGCTCATCATTCTAACCTCTAGGCTATACTGCAAGTACAGTAATAACAACTGACAGTATGTTGTATATTCCTTATTATTGTATAAGTATGATTATACTTTGCCATCCTGGCAGCCTAGTGGTTAAGGTGTTTACCTTCCATGCAGAGGGTACCAGGGTTTGGTTCTTGAAACCCTCAATCTCAGCCAGCCTGGCTGAAGGATGGAAGGTACTCTTAGAAACCTCTGCTTCAGGGAGGGATCACTACAGCACTGGATGAATAATTGCCTGTTGGTGACACATGGGGCTGGGGTCATTCCCCACTGGGTCCTCTCATCCATCTTTATGTTCTCTCACAGCCAATCAAGGGCTCTGTTTTGGGAAGGAGCAGAGGTACCAGCTCCAGGCCCCACCCTCACCATGGCCACACCTGTGTCCTCCCATATCTATGCTGCCTGGTTCTCCCCCAAAGCTGGATACCATGGGTTGAGTAGGTATGCTTTGATCCCTCCCTCATGTGTAGGAGAGGGTCTACCAACCAGGCATGCTGACTGTTATGTTAAATGTCACTGTGGTTCATCTGAAATAGCATCCCTCTTGCTTATGTAGGTTTTGGCCAGCTGGGGTTAGGGTGCTGCAAGCAACACCAGGAGTAGCACAACATAGGGACAGGACCACACACATTGGCAGAGAACCCCTTGGTGGCAGTTACAGGCAAAGAAAGTGGGTAGGTGAGTAGCAGAGCAGATGAAAAAAGAGAAATAACAATGATCAAACAAAGTACTGTATGTGTCATGGACAGTGCTTTTCCCAAACTCAGTCTGCACTGCTACCAGTTTTCACAACTCTTTAGATGCCTGAATGGGTTACCTTGGTATGCTGCCACCACTCAATGTGACTCTCACTCTAGGTATCTGTACACCCAAATCCCACTAGAGTCACTGCTCACAAAGTAGAGTGCTCCACCCATAGGACAAATGGCCCACCCTTTTGTCACAGCTGAGAGCACTTTGCTTTTGACCTGGTAACTGTGGCCTGTCTCTTTGGAAACAGTTCACAGACTTGCCAATTACCCCTGGTTTTCTATGCCTGAAATGACTCATTCACAGAAAGCACAAAGTATTTAAAATAGCATTTAATACTCACAGTATTTACATGTTTCATGATAATACACACTAAAGACTATGGGGAATACAATACTTCTACAGAGATAAAAAATAAACATTTTGAAAAGATAGAGGTTACACAGGAATACCCAGCTCTTCGCTATCAAGATTATAAGTAGGGTAGAAGATGCTTACCCCAACTGGGAATTGATGAGTCATGGCAGACTCAAACCTATGATGTTGCTAGTTCAAAATCCCAAACAGAAGGGAGGCACTAGGTTAACATTATGAGCATTTTGTCTTTGAATGTGATGAAACCCTACCCAAAATATTCGAGAGTGTGTATGTGTGATTACAAAAAAAAAAAAACCTTGTCAGAAAAACAACTGTACTCTTGCCAATTATGATGGGGAAAATCAGAGACCTAGGTTGCCATAGCAATTGTGCAGGGCACTTGGGAATTGTAGTTCTCAACAGCAGAGAAGAACTACAGATTGTGAAGCGGAGGATTTTAGGCACTAAAATTGCTAATTTTTAACAAATCTGAGGCGTTGTGGGTAGCAGGGCCAGTGGAAAGGCCAGACAATTCTTTTAAAGTTAAATTAAGAGAAAGTGCTTGACGTGCATAGTACTCACGGCAGCATTTCCGGTCTGCACAGATAAAAAACTCAGCCCTTGTGAGCGGAGATGACCAGGTGCTGAAGGAAGGCACTAGGTTGACATTACAAGCATTGTGTTTTGAACACAAATTAAACACTACCTCAAATATTCCCTGAGAGAGTGTGCGTATGATTACAAAAAGAAAAAAAATCAGAAAACAACTTTACTTAGTGGCAATTATAGTGGGAAAATCTGAGATCTAGGTTGCCATAGCAATGGTGTAGGGACTTGAGACTTGTAGTTCCTCAACAGCAGAGAGGAACTACAAATTTTAGAACCAGAGCATTTTAGGCACTAAAAGTGCTGTTTTTTTTCATTTGTTTTATAACAAATCTGAGACATTGCTGGTAGCAGGGCCCAGTGGAAAGACCAGACAATTGTTTTAAAGTTAAATTGGGAAAAAGTGCTGGGACATCACATACTGCTCATGGCAGCACTACAGGGTCTACTGGATAAAAAAAAAACTCAGCCCTTGTGGTGGATCGGCGTGAGCAGAAAGCGATTCAAGCAGAGACAAACACTTCTGCCTGCATCCGCCGAGGATAAAGAGATGAAGGCTAACCCTCTTATAAGTGATTACACACATTCAATGGTTGAATTAATTTATAATACTATTACTATGCTAGGGAGTAGAACTGATTAAAGAAGGAATAAAATCAGAAAATTATTGGCGGATGCACTCACACTAAAGTACAGAATGCAGGCAGGATTAGTTATACTACCTTTGGGAACTAGGCACAAAATGAATACTCTGCAGTAAATTTAGTTTGGACTCAGCATCAGATTTTGAAGCATTTAGTTGCAACAATACATAGAAATTAAGAAACTAATTGTAAAACTGATTGAGTTGGATGGAGGTTGAATTGCTAAAAAGCTAAATGTTGCTCGATGGGTTTGATCAAAACAAGAGAAATACTCCATTAAAATGAAAGTTAAATGAGGTCAAAACAGATGAACAAAATAAAAATTACCCTTGCTCCTCCTCCATGCAGTTGGCCGCCATAACGTTACTCCCTAAACCAGGCAAGGACCCTGCTCTCTGTGCTTCATACCTCCCATATCATTGCTCACTTCAGATTACAAGCTCTTAGAAAGAATAGTGGCAGCAAGACTTGAACCTCTCCTACCATTCATAACACACACAGATCAGAGTGGTTTTGTTCAAGGTTGACAGGTAAAGCATAATATCAGGAAAATTCTCAATATTATATACTACTGGACTAAAACTAATAGGACTCATGGAGCAGTAGTCCTTGCACGGAATTTGGAAAAGGCCTTTAACCGAGTGGAATGATGGGTACATGTTTGTGCCCTATAAGCATTCAAATTTTGGCCACACATTTTAAAATGGATCAAAATGCTGTACACTAGCCCCATGTCCTAAATCTTAGTAAATGGGCACACTATTCCCAGGGTTCACTCTACATAGGGGGACAAGACAAGTGTGCTCCTGTCCCAATACAATACATCATGGCACTAGAACCATTGGTTGCAGCCCTACTCAGTCACCCTGGGGTGGGGAGCTTGGCAGCAAAGGTGAACATAATGTTGCCCTATTTACAGATCATTTATTGCAGTACCTAGAGAACACAGAGGTAAACCTTCCTTATGTGCATAATACCTTGAATGAATATACCTCCTTCTCAGGCTACAAAATAAACTGTCCCAAAAGTGAGATTCTACCCAAAGGTGTAACAAATATGACTCTCCTGGACACTAATTCCCTGGGGGCTCAGGTGGTGAGTAAGATTAAATACCTAGAGGTTCAGATCTCAGCCAAATACTCACAACTTGTATCCTTGAATTATGGCTCCATCCTTGCCAAAATCACCCAGGATTGTGATAGATGGGTGGTGCATCTACCCTGACCCTCCTAGGGAGGATTGCTGGAGTGTAAATGAATGTTCTTCTACAGTGCCTGTACCTATTTCAGTCCCTACCAGTGCAGCCTTTATTGACCTTACCAAAGCCTTTGATACTGTCAATCATGCGCTTCTTTTGGAACAAATGTTATTAACTAGTCTCTCAAGTAGTACTGTAGACCAGTTCAGTAGTTATTTTATGAACTGTGTGCAGCAGGTAAAAATCAATGGGTACTCTCAGATTATCGGAAAGTACAAACTAAGTGTCCAGCAAGGTTCTATTTTGGCTCTGCTACATTTTAGTATATTTATCAATTGATTACCCTTGCTTGCCCAGACAGAGTATTACTGTAGGCGGATGATGTAGTGATCTTCACCAGCAACACAGACCTGCTCACCTTGCAGGAACAACTGCAGTTAAACTTTACCAGTGTCATGGAGTGGTTCATGAAGCAAAATTGCTCATGAACTATAAAAGACCAAGGTTATGACGTTTACCAACCCGTATAGCAAGCACAGAACATAACAGCTTTCAATTCTAAATAACCTAAACACCCCACTGGAACAGGTCTACGATTTTAAGTACCATCGGTCACCTCGACAGCAACTTCTCATATGATAAACATGTGAAATTGGTCTACTTCATAGACATAAACACTGTCTAACTACAATGGCACTGCAGATCATAGTGGGCAGTGCAATTATTCCATAATTGATTATGGGTTGACTATGTATGGGGCTGCAACTGACACAACCCTTAAAGGGTTGCAATAACGATAAACAAGGCCTGCAGGCTAGTTACTGGAGACCATTGTCTATTGCACACCTGAGAACGATATAGACAAGCAGGTTGGTCAACCTAGTGGGCAGGCTGAAGTACCAGACCTGCCTACTTGCCTTGAGTCTCCAAACCTTCTCTGCCAAACATCCAACCCTCACTGTACCAGAGGCTCTGACAAACACATCTTCAAAGTCCATTTTGTTGTACAATGCAGGGCAAGATCCTTTGTATACTGTGCCCCGCTCTGGCTAAATATCATCTGTGGTGACTTCTTGGCTGAGCCTAATATTTGGTTCTTTCAAACACAAACTAAGGGAACAGCTGGTTAAACTTGAGGGATGTGATTGCACTTCCTAAGCAGCGCAGGTATGGGTTGCTCTAATCTCCAAACTGTTGCACATGGACCTTGGCCCTCCTTCTGGGTAGTCTCTAAACTCTATTAGAAAATAGGCAAAGACAATTCTCTCTTCTGATTGGCTGAGACCCTTATTTAGGTGGGCATCTATCAGACAGTAGATGCCCACCAAATAATAACCCCAACCCAAACCTGCCTGATAGCCAGCAAAGTATCCTTGTACCCAATACCCTGCTTCCTCATTGGCTGAAGCACTGGGCACACAATTTCAAACTGCCACCATCTTTCACCCTCACTTAGCAACAGAGAACTACATCAACAGTCAAACCTCCCAGGCTGCTGTATATAAGTAAGAAGCACAAACCATGTTCGGCTATATTTCAAAGTTTGCAGCAAGCGGCATTTTTTGTTAAATCACGACTTCCAGTACCAGTAAAATATTTCCCATTTCAACTCTTCTTGCTCCACTCTGGGCAATCTCTCCCCCCACCACCCCTCGTTGCAACAGGACAAAAGTATCACTAAACAACCAAACAAAATTTTCTATAACATGTTTCCACCTCTCACCAAAGTACTGTTCTTAAGCATGTACAGAGCCCTTCACTCTCACAAAAGCTGGCTGACCTAGAAATCCTGTAAGCCAGCAGTGCATCTACTTCTCCAGGAATCCATGTTGCTTGAGTGCTGTCACCATGTCTACCCGGATAATTACCCCTGCTCAAAAGACCACAGCAAAGGCACTAAACTGTAGCAATGTACCTCTTTTACTCTTCAATGTTTTTTGTCTCCTCCAAGCTCACTCAACATTCGATGCATGGAAGCTGCAAGACTTTTCTGTCCTCTGACTGACTGAGACAGCATGCCATTTCGATCCATCACTGAAGGACGCTCACTCTTATGCGGCAATACCCACATTTCAATTAATATTAAAAAAAAACTATCACACTATTCCTATCACTAAACCCATGGGGGACAGAAAAATATAGAAAATGAACAAACACAGTAAACTGATATAAAAGGGGTGTCATGTGCAGCAGCTCCCTCTAGTGGAACAGGAACTATTTTGCAGAAGCTGCTGTTTCTGATCATTATTATTATTATTTACTTTTTAAATAAAATCATTACACACAAATACAATTAAGCTGATGCCTATTTTCTAAGTGCAATAATACCCTCCAGGGTGGGTGGTATGGGCATACCGGACCTTCTGGGGCTATAAGGCCCTCCGCCTGCTGTGTCGGGGCCTCATTACGCCCTGGGCGGTCCGGTATTGCCTAATACCACCCACCTGTCAGTATTATTGCTTACATGCCATCCTCACATACTCTACCTGAGTACACCTTTATCTTGTTGCCCCTATGCTACCATTCCTCCAAATCCCTCTCACTCATCCCATTCTATGAACTTGGGCTTAGGCCTAGCTTTCACTGCTAATATAACTATTGAGGCACACCAGTTTCCACAAAATGATGTGGGTGTGATGATCTCTACCCCAATGAAAGACTGTGATTCAATTTCAAAAACACTTTTGTTTTAATTTTTCTTCCAAATCAAAGAAAATTTAGTGCTCCCATGTATTTAATCCAACATTTTTATATGTTAACATTTCAGAACTAAGTGTCCCTTCATCAGAACATAAGGGCTGTAAAATATAATATTAATGTATTTGTTTGTTACTATATAAATGCATCTTTATATATCTCATAATATTTCATATTGAAAATAAGGAAGTAACTTCATTTGCAGGTTGAACATACCTGCTATAATATCAAATTGGTACCAGTGTCACACAAAATTATACTCATGATATCTTGGTCTGCAAAATAAAAGATTTCTCTCAATTCGTCATTGCTTCAGACCTTTCTACTTGTTCTACTTGGAATTTTACTTGATTTAGTACATCCTTTTAGTATTGAAATGTGGTGGGGGATGTATTCACATTTAAAAGTACTTTTTAACAAAGTTCAAATTTCCAAAATAAGTTTCAGCTTAGTTATTGTATTACATACCTATTGACTGCTATACTTTTGTCTTAAGTCTTTTGTTCCTTTCTTTATGTTTGCCATTTTGTGCTTAAATAACACAAAAATATATTTTAAATAAAAAGCTCCTCTCACATTTCAGCGTTATACTTTGTGGCCCAGATATTCAAACTGCGCCAGTTTGTGGTGCAAACCTTGCGCCACTCAAAATAGTTCGCGAGGGATGTGGCCAGGCGATATTCAGCGGAGTTACGCTGGCACAACTGCTTTGAATATCGCCCCTAACTCCCCCACTGTACGTAGCACAGTGGAACTGCGCCAGCACAAGTGGTCAGAGTGGAGCATTGAGATGCGGTGGCACCAAGTTCCATTACGCCATGCACAGCACCTGCAATATTCAAGGGTGACATGCAAATGGGGCCATAATTTATGCAAAGGCGCACGGGGGCCAATTGCATCTGATTCGGCCCCATTTGCTGCCATCTTTATGCAGATGCACCGATCCTGATGACTTGCACCTGGCCCTGCCAGCAGCAGCCGTCGGGGACAACATCCCCCTGCAGTCGATCGCGGGGCGTCCCGTGAGGATAGTCTCCAATCCCTAGTGGTCCAGTGGACCCGTGATTAGCCGATGGCAGGCATAACAGTGTTCAACCCCAGTAGCCCGATCATGGGCATAACTTTATCAACCCCATTAGCCCGATCGCGGGCATCAATATCCCTCCCCAAAGCCCAATATCCCTGGTGGTCAGTGTACTGAATGGAGCCCGATCGTGGGTGGCATTCCTCACCCCCAAGTTTGAAATCCCTGGTGATCTAGTGGACCCCACCCCACCCACCCACGGAGTCCACCACCCGCTCCCCGTCAGCGGTCGGCGGCAGCACCCACCCACCTGCCGCCCGCTGCCCGCCCGACTGACAGCTCAGTATGGCTGCATGCCCATTGGTGCAGAGCATGAGCCAAAGGGCATGCAGCCCATACCATACTAGTCAGTCCAGATATGTGAATGACATTACAAGCATTGTGTTTTGAACACGAATTAAACACTACCTCAAATATTCCCTGAGAGAGTGCGTATGATTACAAAAGAAAAAAAAATCAGAAAACAACTTTACTTAGTGGCAATTATAGTGGGAAAATCTGAGATCTAGGTTGCCATAGCAATGGTCTGGACCTGACTAGTACGGTATGGGCTGCATGCCCATTGGCTCATGCTCTGCACCAATGGGCGTGCAGCCATACCAACTGTCAGTTGGTGGCGGTGGGGCAGCAGGTGGGTGGGGTGCTGCTGCCCGCCGGCTGATGGAGGGGCAGGGGTGATGGGGCTCCATGGGCGGTGGGGTGGGGTCCACTAGATCACCAGGGATTTCAGACTTGGGGTGAGGAATGCCGCCCGTGATTGGGCTCTGTTCGGTCCACTGGACCACCAGTTATATTGGACTTTGGGGTTACTGATGCCCGCAATCAGGCTAATGGGGGATGGTACAGTTATGCCACGATCGGGAGCTACTGGGGGAGTACAGTTATGCCTGTGATCGGAGCTACTCACGGTCACCTGGACCACCAGGATATGTGGACTTGGGGGATACTGATGTCCCGATCGGGACATGGAAGTGCCGCCAGGTGCGGTGGGAACAAGTTGAGGCCACCCACAGGTGACAGCTGCAGTGTTGCACCCTGCAATGCGGCAGCTCACCTGTGGGTGGCCTCAACTGTTCTCTTTTTCAGCATAACTTTGTGCAGCAGGTAGGAGTTGTGCCTGCATAACTCTGCATGGCCCGAGCTGAATATCGGGCTGTGCAGTTTATGCACGTTCCTCCCCTTCAGTTGCGATGCCTTCATTATCATAGCGCTGTTGCTCAGCATGATTTGGAGCCCAACTGCCTCCTGCTGAATATCGCAGAATGGCGCAATTTCAGACTTGCGCGGTGCAACCGTATTGTGCATGACTCAACTCTTTTGAATATCTGGGCCTTTGTTTCTAAATTGTCATTATTTTGCAGACCAAGATATATAAGTATTATTTTGTGTGAGTAAAGGCAGACCAGCCCTGTGATGAACTCCCCTCCCAACAAGCTCTTAAATAAAAGAAAAGGAACCCTGGAAGAACTGAATACATTTATTTTAATCACACCAGTTTCCACGCCATACTAGCACCTATGCCTCTTCCTGCTGCTCTAATCCGCCTTAACCCTTCACTGTTTTTCTGTTCACCTCTTTTCCTCCTCCTTACCCTTTCCTTATTCATGCCCTTGTAACCCCTGTTGTTGCAATCATCCTCTGCACCCCTCTTGGCGTACTGGGATTGTGGTCCATAGATATATCTTTCTTCTTCCCATCCCTCCTTCTCCATCTCATTCCACCCATTTACAACCATCTCTCACCCTGACTTTACCAGCCCTCTCTATCTACTTGCACTGCTTTCCTCTGCTGTTCTTGACAAGGATAGCTGGGCTGACTCACTCTTCCAGCTATCTGTTACAATACTGATACATGGGATGCTTCTGTAATGTTTCCTTGTATCACCTGAAATAACAATCTATGATGTACCGTACTGTTTCTGTGTACTTTCCCAACTTATGTTTTCTGTGCTGACCTTAAGTATCCAATGGTTTGCCTCCTGGCCATTGAATGACCTTAAATTTTTCTTTGATGCAGGTGTGTCCTTTGTTGTTTCACTGTATGTATTGTATCATTTGACATGGAACCTTTGTAAAAGAGCCTTTGTTTCAAAGTTGTTTTCCTAGTTTTGAAATAAAAAAAAAAATAAATAAATAAATATCCCTGATAAATAATTTAATAGTTGGATGGCATAATACATAGATTGCTGTGGAAAACAAAAATACCGAATTAAATAAAACTATCTTGCAACAACCCACTAAATGGGAGATGCAGGACTACCTAACTTTAAAGTCTACTACTATGCAGCGCAATTGGCATTCCTGCCATCATGGTTACCCCAGACTGCCCTCTTTGGATGGAGATAGGGAAGAATGAGCAGGTGCAGATCTAAGGAGGGACCTTCTCTCCTCATTGTTAGCAGAAAAGACTTAATGTTTGCTCAAACTCATTTACAAACACCCTTCTAAATGTCTGGAAAACCATTCACAAGATCATAGGCTCACCGGCTGCACTGTCCAGATATGCCTCCATTTGGTCTACATTAAAAGCTACCCCTGGTCATAGTGTATATTTGCACAGAGGCCTTCTTCAATGGCATAAGATAGTCCTAAAATATAATATGCAGTTGTATAAGGAGGATGGTTCCATCTTTCAGTGAAATTCAAAAGCAATGGGCACTCTCTCCAGAAGAATTCTTTGTATATCTACACGTTAGGCATAAACTGTCCACTCTGCCAATGTCTCAGATTTCTGATTTACAGGGAGATCCTTTTGAGGAGAAGTCCTTTAGACCACAACCTCTTACTAAACCTTTGTCAGTATACTATAAGTTTCTCCACAGACCCTATCAGCATATACAAAAGTATAGGAACAAGACCTGGGCATTGTTCTTACATTGGAAATATGGTTGATTGCTGTGGGACAAGCTATAAGGTTACTCAGAAATAATAAAGACTGAGGCAGACTCAGTTCAATTTCTTATACAGAACATACATTTTCCCAACAATATCACAACACTTAAATCCTGACAAACCAAAACATTGTCTGAAATGTGGTGCAGAAGATGGAACTTCCTACACATGACCCTCATGTGTCCCAAAATCTTAGTTACTGGCATGAAATACATAGAATAAAGTTAATCATACTGGGGTTGCCCTGCCCAGGTTCCCTCTGAATTCCTGTTGGGAGCAGACCCAGGTAAGAGAACACTGAAACAAGACCTAAGTTTATGGTCCTCGCTCTTATAAACACTATAAGACATTGGTTTGGAAATGGATGTTACATATAACAACATCTGTCGCTATGCCTCCTCCTCTCATCGGCTGAAACACCACTGTCTCCTCTATTCTGACCTGGGATGGCTTCCCCACTGAACTAAGGCTACATGCTTATGGCTCTATCATTGACAATATGATCCTTCTACAAATCCCTAAATCCTGGCAGGTCTTTTCCAAAACCTGACTCCATGCTATGGATTGCGTTCCACTGACCAGGCCCTGTTTTCATCCCCAGACACTGCACTACTAAAGGTGCTAATGCTTTGTCCTGCTATGCCCCCAAATACTGGAACTCCCTTCCACTAACCTTGCACCAATCAACATCCCATGCATCTTTTAAAAAGGAAGATATACTTATCTTGAAATTTCTCACAAATGCTCCTGTTTCAAACCTCCCTAGTTCTTCTCATCCCAGTCCTTATCTCTTCTTTCTTATCTGTCCCCTATACACTATGCACTTCTCCTCTACCTCTCCTTTGCACTTCTCCTTTACCTCCCTTTCCGTATCTCTTACTTCTATCACTTACTGATATCCCTCCCCTAAGTTAACTTTTCAATCCCTTATTTGTGCTGAAAATTTTATTATGTCATGTTTTTCTATCCATTATTAGTGCTGAAAATGTTATTATGTCATGTTTTTTCTCAAAGTAAACTGTGCTGGAATTTAGTTATTGTACAGTTCCATGTTTCTATTTTTCTGCACTGTTACCATAACCTCCATGTTTTTAGATAATTTATTGCAACTTGCTTGTAAACTGTTGTAATTATTTTTGTTGTACTTGTATTTGGAATGTCATCCCAGTATTTGTTGTTTTGTATCCTCCCGGGTGGGTACCTGAAAATAGTCATTGCTATGGCTAGTCACCTACCAGTAAACAAAAACTAAATAAATAAAAATAAAATTGGTTCAGTGTTGGATATCTGACAATCCACCACAATCCAACAGTGGGCACGTACCCTTTTGGGCTGTCTTAAAATAGAAAAATCCCAAGCAGTCACAAATGGTAATGGGCTGAAATTTGATCAGATATGGTACAAATTAGAGGGGCCATGGAAATGGGACTCTTCCTTACTGAAAACACCCAGAGAACATGGGCCTTGGACATTGGAGTGAGTAGATAGCTATGTCAGTGTTTATTAATAACCCATACCACCTTGCATACATCTTTAAGGTAAATCTTATTCAATACCAATGTATAAACACTTTGCTACATAATTCTGTACAATCAACTAAAGTAGCAGAATCCAATATAGGTGTCCAAGTACTGTATGTTGCTGTTTTGTTGCATTGCCTTTGTTTGCAGTTTTTTCAAGAAAAATATTTTACAAAAAAATGGCACAGAGAATCTGATGACGAAGAGGAGAAGGAAGGCTGGTATATGGTGGACAAAAGAAGGAGAGCAAAAAGGGTAAGCAGCCTATGAATTTTGAAATACCATAAGTTCTACAAATAATTTCCAGCCACTTACAAACTTCAAAGAGGTGTCATTGAGCCACTGGCTAAAGAGGCTGAAACTGAAGTAGAGAAAACTGAAGTGGGAGAAACCATTGCTAACTCAAAATGAAGCACATCTATGTTTTGGAGGACTCCATATTGGAATTCATTGATTGTTATACAGCTAGTGGGAATAACTTAAACTTTACCATGAGCAGTTTGAGGCAAAACTACAAAATATCAGGAACAGGATACCTGGCATTATAAAGGATGAAGGAGACAGTCCACTGATGGACACACATGTGGGCACAGATACATGGGTAAAACAAAGTGTTCAGGAGATAATGGAGGAATTCCAAACAGCAAAGGAAAATTTACAGGAAAAAGCCTTGACATGTTTTCTGAATACTGCCACTGCCCACAGCAGGCCAAATAAGGAACAATAAAATTAAACAGGTGAACATTGGGAGGAAATGGGGGTCAGACTTATTTGATTCAGATGGTTTACACTTAAATAAAAAGAAAGCAGATACCTGTGAATGCATATAAGGAAATAAATCAACAAACATTTAAACTGATAAAAAGGTGGATCAGAGAATAAAATAAATTACAACCAATTTAAGGTAAGGCCAGTAACAAAAATAGATCACTACACAAAATGTTAAAGCTACTTCTAATAAATGCAAGAATTCTAAATATATTTTTAAAATCAGAAAGACAGATTATGCTATGAAGAGATCAAATAGATATTTCAGCCATAACTGAGACATGGTGGAATTATGAAATTTTGAGGCAAAAATACAGAAAGGTTACAAGCGATACCATAAAGACCAGCTGTAGAAGGGAAAGGTGGTGTGACTGTATATATGAGGATATGAAGAAAGCTATCAAGTGGACTTTAGTGAGGAGTTATAAGGGATACAATAGAGAGCTATGAAGTGGACTTCAGTGAGGGCAATTCCTTACAGATATATAGGTGTGCTGTGTACATGCAGAATGCATACCACATCATAATTGTGCAATGTTTGCATGCAGTTCACATACACAAAGTGATCCTAACTGAACCAGGTCTAAAAAGCAAATCAGGTTTTATTTTATTTATTTATTTAGCTTTTGTTAACCGGGTAAGTGCACTAGCCATAAAATGACTATTTCAGGCACGACCGGGATCGCATGCTGCAAGCTTGACATGTGAGCAGCAGGTAGCTGGTGGAACATCTTCTAAAAATTATATCAGGTTTGCATGCTGCATGCTTGACATGAGTACAGCAGTTAAGCTGATGTGAACATCATTAAACATCACATAAGGTTCACATGTTGCAGCTTGCCATGTGTGCAGCAACTAAGCTGGTACAAATCTCATCTAAAAACACATCAGTTTCTATTTTATACTACTGCTAGCAATTAGAGTCATTAAAACACATTTTAATTGGATTCCCATAAAAATTAGGTAAACTCATTAATTCTGATCCTTTTGCAAGTTGTTTAATGGCTTTTGATTTTTGTCATTAAATCACCATTAATTTGTAAAGTGTTTTTGCTTACTGCATTAAATGCCCTGGATATAGCCAATCAACATCCCCATTCCCTATGTATGAAGAGGGGCCTCTGTGTTGTGAAGTCTATCCTTTTGTTTTGGACCATGCAAATCCCTTAGCATATTTAGTGCTATAAGCATGTTTCTCCATGACTGTTTCATCTCACTTACTTTCCCTTTGTCATTCTGTATTGAGCATATACACTATGGCCATGTTCAGCACTCTTTGTGCTGAGTAGGGTCTTGAGTATGCACCTACCTCATGTTTTGTCACTGAAATGAGGCACATGGACACTTAAAATGAGGGACACTAACCCATATGATGATCAGGAAAATCACAAAACATGGAGATACAGTACCTCAGAACACAGTGGAAACCATTGCATTAGCACCTGAGAATAAATTTCTACCATTAAGCAGCGGTGCCATTTAGGTATGGCAGAGGCAGCTGCAACATCACCACCCCTGTATTTGTGCCTAGGCTGTTCTTATGGTGTGGCAATAATGGCATTAAATTTGGATTTAATCTTTTCCACAATATGTGCCCACCTGGCCTGGGTGTGCTCATGCTGGAGTACTCTCAGACTCGGTTGTGTCTGTTGTGTTTTCCACTCTCTCTCCACCTATTAGTGGTGGCACAGTCACATGTGACGTGGTGAGCTCCAGCCAAGAAAGACCACAAATCTTGCAAGTGCGACACTGTCTTTACTACCACAGAGGAGACAGACAGCACACTACAGCTTGAGGAGTCAGTGAACACTGAACCCTCAATAGCAGTGTTGTGGCAGCATATTTTGTTGGTCAACTCTTAGTGAGTCTCCATCTCCCTGGTGGCTGAATGGGCAGAGGGTGAGCTAGAAGCTAACTCAAGATTAGGCTACCTACTTGCTCTACTAGGCTCACCATGCAAAACAAAACAAAACAACACAGACCCCCATGCCAACAAGCTAGGCTTAGCAGCAGTGGTGACACAGTGTGGTTGGCCTTCATAGGCCTTGGTCAGTGTAATGCAACAGTAGCAGCCACAGCAGCAACCAATCAAAGCAAGCAACCCAGGTTGGGTGGGTTCGGTTGGTGAAGTGACTTGGTCGTGGACCATGTTGGGGATCTGTGATGGTCAGTTCTAGCATCCAACTTCTGGAAGAAGAGAGGAGCAGACTGAAAACTGGGCTGGTGGCACACTGTGCTATGCTTGCAGGTTCCGCCACATGGCCAGGTAATTAAAAGTAAATAATTTTTACAGGGTGATTGATGAAGGAGGAAGGACTAAAATATTGATGTGTTTTCACATTTCTTCACCTTTGGGTGGCTTCATGACCCATAGGGAATGGATATTGAATGGAATGAAGTCAGAGAGAAAAATCAGGACACAGTTCTTTTTTGGGGGCAGAACTTCAGCCAGGAAAAAATTGGTTAGTAACTCAGTGAGTTTAAGCCAAAGCTGATGCACTGCTTCAGGTTATATACAGATGAATCTTATACATTTACATTTTCCTGATTTACATATCACTTTTCAGTGAAAACAAATAAGTTGTACCTTTATGAGATGTTACAGACATTCTAGAGCTGTCCCTTGCATTCATGGACAGTTGAGCAGTATGATATGCACAGGCTATTGGAGCCCCACTCTAGTCAAGCATATGCCCCCCAGATGACTTCCCATCCCCATGCTCAGGCACATTATGACAAAGGGCAAAGGAGACTGCAGGGTGTGCATAATTGAAATGAATAGGGTATTTTTATTACTATTTTATACATTATTGATGAAGAGTTGGAGATTAATGAAGGCCACTGCTCAACTAACAAGGTCCTTGTTAGTAGAACAGTGACCTTATTCCCAACTCACCATCATAATGTATAAAATAGTAATAAAAATAACCCCATTCATTCAAAGGGCACGCCCTAGCACTCTGACCTATGGACATCATCTCTCAAAGACGCCTGCCTCTAGCTCCCTAGTACTCAAGTAAGAGATTTTTACTTATATCTATACTTGGTGGGTTGTCTGTAGCAGCATGATCATACCTGCTGCAGTGTGTGTGCATGGGAGGGACTGGCCATGTGGGTGGGTGTCAAGTCATTGCTACTTTTATTTTGTACCTTAAAGTCTGTTTGCATGGAAGCATTCAAAACTATGGAGAAAATAGTAGGAGTACAGGCTAGACAGAAGTAATTAAGTGGTTTTGTGGGTAAGTTTGTGTATTGAGGTGGGAAAACCACACGTGTTTCCATTGGTATGTGTGCTACAATTCAACTGTGAAACTGAGATGAGTAAGAGAAAGAAAAGAAAACTGAAAAGTATAACAGTGGCTACAAGCATGCCACATGTGTGCAGATGTGGTTAGATACAATATGTATTGAAGTACAAGTGGGCCATATGTGTTCCAGACAGTATGGCTTAGTGGTTAAAGGCACTGAACTGCAAGCTGAGACTTGGAGGCATGAAGACTTGGGTTTGAATCTCATCAACCCCACACTTGTATGATGTGATCCTGAGCAAGTCACTTAACTTTTATATGTGTAGTTATCAGTGATCGCTTGCTTTTGCATGCATGCCACATGCATGCAGTCTCTCAATTTAACATAAAATCATGACTTCCACACTTGCATACATGCATGTCACATGCATGCAATTGGTTCTAATTTAATATTTAAACTTGCAGCACGATATCACTTGAGTAGTTTTATGTGTGCAGCATGAAACATTTCATATAATTATTTCTGTAAGGGATAGATAACTAAAACTGTTTGGATTCAAGTTATGAACAATTATCAAGAAACCATAACAGTAAGTGGGTTAAAGGCCATCAACTAGCATGGAGCATTACAATACGAGTCTAGCTGTGGAAACAGAGTTGTTCTCAGATAAGGGAACTACTATAATAATGAGAGACATTAACTGTCCAAACACTGAATGATCAGAAATAAGGTCAAATAACAAAACATTAGCAAATCATTTTGGATGTGTTCCAAAATCATGGATAAACACCAACAAGAGGGAATAGCACATTGGATGTAATATTAATAGGTATGCCAGACAAGCAGCAATCACTGTAAGATCAAGTGTGCCTATCAATAAAAAAACATATAAACAAGTGATTAATCAGTAGCAATAAATTACAACAAGGCAAATTTTGAAAAATGAGAAAGGAATTAAAGGGTTGGTATTGGAAAAAGGAGTTTAAGAACATGAATGTAGATGAGTGCTGGGTACTACTTTGAAGTAAAATATTGAAACTGGAAAATAAATATATTCCAATTAAAAAAACTGTATAACAGGAGTGGTAAAATACTGCCATGGCATTATAATAAAATCAAAAAGTAACTTTCAAGAAAGATAGAAGCATATCAGGAAATAAAGCTGCACCAAACAGAAGAGAATGTGAATATGTATAAAAGGAATTAAGTAGCAAAATTGATCAGAAAGGCAAGGAAACCTGAAGTTCAGAAATACATAGTAAAAATAATATAAAATCATTTTATGCTTATGTGACTAACAGTAAGGAACACGTAATTCGATAGGACCATTAGAACAGTATAGAAATTACAGAAGCAAATGGAATGACTGATCTGTTTAATAAATACTTTAGTTCAGTTTTAACAGGTAAGATAAAAGAAAGCATACAGGGAAGTAAGTTGATAGATAGAGATAAACACCTAAAAAAATGTGGCAAACAGCACATCATAGAACTGTTATGTGGTTTTATGTGATAACAGTGATCACTGATGGGTGGCGCCATTAATCGCATCGTCAAAAGTTTTTGGCAATGGACTCCCCAGCACAGCAACACGGGCACTGGGACCATAGATTTTATTGTTTATGTCAGCTGTGCCCTGCACCTCACTTAATGATTCTCAACTCCATGGGGAGCATGTTGGGAGGCAAACCAAGGAAAAAATTGGGTCCGGGCACAACAAAAGGCACCGAACTCAGTACCACACCTGCCGCAGCCACAGACCAACCCCGATGCCACGATGCAGCTCGGCAGCCCACTGCAGCACCACCCCATACAGCTTTTCTGTCCCCTCCCAGCCCATGCTAATGGCTGCCGCTTCCCCGTGAGCGTAGACATATAGCGACATCCAGTAGCTATTTCACCCACCCCCACCATCCGGTGCCTCAGCTCCTCCAATCACCCCATCTACAGGTGCCATGATTATGTCAACCTTTCAGAGATCACCCATTGGTGATCCGGAATCACAGGATACCCTGTTATGGAAACTTGATTTCAATCAGGCAGCAAGGCTAGATGGTGCACCCTGGAATGCTGAAAGAGCATAGCTGAGGAAATTGCTAGACCCATGACTCACATTTTTAATGGATCATGCCAAACAGGAAATACACAGAATGACTGGAAAGAAGCAATAATAATACCCATATTTAAATAATATAAACTAACAATTCTCCAACAAGCACACCCCTGCACCCTCCTCAGTACCACAAAACAACAGACACACCCAAACACCCCTTCACTCACACCTTAAAAAGCCATGTTCACTTCACTCAGCCCCAGTCACACCAGCAAACAATAATACAGTTACCCTACTCTCCCCCCCAAAGTAGCACAGTCAAGACAAAATAAAACTATTAAAAGGAGAATCTGTTAGGGTGTTCAGGTAAGGTGCAGGTGCAAAACACAGCAAATAGCAGCACAGCTCAGTATAAGTCCAGCATCAAACATAATCCATAGAAGCAGCAAAATAGGCTCTGCTCTTACCAAAGCAAGTCCCCAAAATGTAGAGCGGCAAAGCTTACCCCCCAGCAACTTTTTCACCACTGCTAGGGAAAAAACACAGCAGAATAGGACAAAGGAAAGTTTTGGACCCACAGGTCCCTCACCACCTGTGGGCCAAATTCACAATCTGCCTGGACTGTCTAGGGCTTTCCTTGTTAAGTCTTGCTCAGGCTTGAGCCACATGTACCAGATCATCCTCAAATGGGGAAAAGCCAAGACCCCACTGAAACTCCACTTATCATGGACCTTGGCATCCAAAACTGTTAAAATGAGCTGCCAAACATGACCAAAAGTCCCTCCCTCCAGCTATTCCACACCTACACAGGAGCCCAGAAGGGCCAGCTGGATTTAATCAGGCTGACACTTCCTGCACCTCCAGCCTGCAAACCAAGTGCAGGTCATGAGGGCTGGTCCAGACACTTTCCACATTCTCCTGTTCATACTTAGGTAGCTCATCTGGCACCGTGGGAAACGATCACTTCACAATTTCCAGGTAGAAGAGAGAAGAGTAACCTTCTAATTCCTAGTGCTGGATCTCCAAAAGACTGCACTGCCACAGTTACTGATAAAATAAGGTACACAAACAAACTGAAGCACCACCACTGAATGCTCCACTGAGGATCCTCAACTAAAATAATAAAACTAACATCTAACACTATCTCACTTAAAAGCCCTAACTCACTCTAAGTTCCTACTCCTGCACACTAACTACTACCTGTGAAACTAAAAATAATGGCTGAAAGTAAATACTATAGTTTGTGTTTACTGGGAACAAAAGCATTGGATTCTCCATAGATTCTTAGCTAAATAACCTGTATACAAGCTATTTTAAAAGCTTTAAAAGTTAGAATCTGAAGCAAGAGCACAGCTCCAGAGTGATGGCCAGCCAGCCCAGTGGCCATCTTCCCATGTCAATGTGAGGTACTGTAGGCCTTGGACAGATTTGGGGACTTAGAATCATTTTCTGTCTTTACCGACTATATTTGTAACAACTGGTATGAATAATGTGGGTTGTCTGATTAAAGGGACAGACATTTGTTTTCTGGGGACCCAGACAATAAAAGGAGGGTGTCTCTTAATAAGGTTGGGGGTATTAGAAGAAACTGGGGATACAGACACAGTGGGTTTTGAGAGGGGGAGTAAAAGTATGTAATAAAGGGAGCTTTGATTAAAAGAGAATAAGGTAATGGGTGCCTCATGACCTCCACAAGGATGGGTGGGGCTTTGTGTAAATTTCCCTGTGTCTGATTGGTGGAGAAAAGAGAGAGCGAGAGGCGAGAGAGAGCACTAGGGGTGTAAAATGCATGTCAGGAGGGCTCAGACTCACAATTTTCATCCCTAAGACTTTGTTGTAGGAAGCACAATCGTTTGGCAATCATTTTGGGCCAATATCTGTAGCTATAATTTTAATTAATTTTATGCTAATCTTATTAAGATTTAATTTTAGTTGGCTAACATTTCATTAAATTACTTATAATCTTAGCAATTTTATCATTAAACAACTCAAAACAATGACCTGGTTCCTGAGAGCTGGTAAGCTGAAGGAATCCACAGTAAGGTAAAGGTTTTCTGTTTTAAGTTAGAGCGTAGCAGCATTGCAGGTGTGGGTTTTTCTCCTAAGGAGTAATATTTTTTTGTTTTTGTGGTAGCGTGAGCAACTTGTTTTGATTTGGCACCACGAGATATAGCTGACTGGGCTGCATGCATTTTGCAGCCTGTTGTGGGAATGTGGGGCATCTAATGATGCTCGGTGGGGATTGAGCATGAGAGGAATTGTTTTTCAGGGAGGAGGCTCAGTGTTAAAGTGGGGGCTACAAGCTGTTTCAGAAAAGACATACAAGGGGAGCATGTTTTTGCAAAGTTTTGCTTCTGAGGATGGCGTGGGTCTGAGTGCAACGGAGCTCCTGGGCTGAGTCAGCATCCTGAGCTGAGTCCCTAGTAGGCCCAACTGGTCAGGCAGGCTGCATGGTTCTCAGTGCTGCCTATTTCACAGGCTGGAGTGAGCAGATCTGAGAACTGGACTGCAACCAGCATTCCTTTGTGCTATAGCAGGGAGCTTGGACATGTTTTTTCTTGTTTGAGTGTTTTTTCTGTATGTTTTAAAATAATAAAAGAATTTTAAAAGAATTGCACGAGCTCTATGAAGTGGACGCCAGAGGCCCAAGCATGGGCATGGGGCAAACCTATTTTGGGACAGAGATAGCAGTTGGCAAGTTTTTTGGTTTTCATTGAGAACGTGGGCAGAGTGACAGGTGGAAGAAGAGTTCTCCAATTAGGAATCGCCTGAAAGATGAGGAGAGCTAAAGGCAAAATGAAGAGTGATCACCTGTGGATGCGACTGCCATGTTGGGGCATTGTTATTTGGTATTAGGTGCCATTTTGGTTTGGTTTGGACAGCTGCCATTTTGGGTTGGGTAGCATGGCCAGCCACCATGTTGTCAGCAGCAGTTCTAGTGGGACCTAACTTGTCAGAGAAGGCCTGTCCGTGGGTGAGGACTGCAGGTATTTGGTGATTGCACATGCTAGGTGTGGGGATCTGGAACAGGATATATATTCAGGCACCGGATGGCACGTGGGAGTGGGGGCTTTTCAAAGGGAAAACTTTGCAGAGGGGTAGCGCAAAGTGCAGCATGGGAGTACAGTGATCCAGACAAGTTATATAATGGCACGAGTGGGTACTCAGCAGTGCTTAACTTTGGATGGGGCTTCGAGCAGAGAATGGAATAATAAAGAATATTAATAATAATTTAAGAGGGGAAAAAGAACAAGGGGAGATAAAACCTAAGCCCATAGCGTGGGACTGGTGGAGGCCATGTGTCTGGGGTGGGATCTCATCTGACAGCCTCATGGAGCAAGGGGCACTGACAAATGGCAGGGTAATAAAAAAAAGAATGGATATGTTTCCACATGATATATAAATAAATAACAGACAATGGGGCAAATTCTAGAGCTGGGGCAAACAGATGATGGGGGTATATGGGGATTAGATGAAATAAAGGGCCCGAAAAGAGATAGGATGGTGGCTGCTGAGGGATAACATGTTGTTTTATGATTACAGCCTAAAAGGTTTAGAGGATGGCTCCCAAGAAGGCAAAGATGCCCAAAGAAGATGCTTATAGGGCTATTGTGGATCTTGCAGACAAGGCAAATAAGATATAGGAACCAGCCGAGGTAATCCAAAGGGCAAGGAGAAGGGAAGATGGAGAAAGGCAAAGGAGGCAAGGGCAACAAAATGCCTCCCACAAGGCCGGGCAACCCCACCCCACCACAACCTGTGGTCCAGGTGCCTCCTTTCCTGTGTCTACACCACACCTATACCTGCTCCTGAGCCCATGCTGATGCCTTTGCCTGACCCAGTTCTATTGCCTCTGCAGGGTCCAGTAGGCCCAGTTGCTCTGCACATGCCCCCACCAGGACCTTCAAATCTGGATGACGTAGACCCCAAGGTCCAGCTGCCCTAGGGTGGCCCAGTGCCTGACCCACTGCCAAAACAGGTAACAAAGGGCCCACTGTGGACAGTAGCATTAAGGAGTATGTCAAGTAGATGATTGTGTCTATGGGGATGATGGGATTGGGCAATTTGAGAAGGCACTGGCAGAAATCAAGAAAGGAAAGGGTGGAAGCTGGGGCACCAGAAGTCATAGGCACAAGAGAAATAGGGTCACTAGGGATGGGATAGGAAACATGTCCCTCTGGCCACAAAAGAAAGATCTGGAAAGGGGAGATCGTGGATATATTTGCCCCTCGTTAGCAGGGCGGTCACCAACACAACAAAAGGAGAGCATTGGGAAGAAGGATATGGCCATGGCAGTGATGTTATTAAGAAAGGGTGATGAAGAGAAAACACAAAAGGAGGAACTGGGACTCATGGTTAGTGGGTTTTACGACATATACAGCCATAGTTTTGGAAAAGAAACCAGAGTTAGCAATCCCTTTGCTTATGTAGTCATCAATCATAAGGAAAGCAAAAATGGGGGCAACAATTAGCTCCAATATGACCAACAGTTTCGCAAGGATGGTAACTTTGGGGACGCAGATGGGACGCCAGACAGTCAGATTTATGGCTGGACTGTATGATGGGGGCAAGCAACAATGAAGGAGAAATGGAGAAGAAAGCAAGCCTGATACAGAAGTGTTGTTGGGGCTCTAATAAGGCTTTTTGTTCCTGACAGAAAGCCGCTTCCAGCATACATGTTCAAATGCAGCGGTATCACTCCAGCCCAAGTGCAGAACCACTTGGGTTAACCCAGGGACTGGGAGCAATGGGAGCAACCAGACCAATCAGACCTTTCAGGCTGGGCAGTCGGGCTACAGAGGACAAACCTGGGGCAGGGGAATGGGGAGGGGCTACAGAGGGGCAGGGGTATCAAGAGTAAAGGAAATGAGGCAAGAAAGTCCAGCTGCAGGGCCTAGTTTTCAGAGAGCTAGAATACCAATTAAACTGAAGGTTTTGGAAGAAGGCTTACAAGGTTACCCAAATAGGGAGGTGGCCCAAACATTAGCCGAGGGTTTTCATTGGAGTTTCAACTTGCTTTTATGGGGATGCCGGGTTGGGAACCAGTGCCAAGAACCTGAGTTCTATAAGGGGAAATGAAGACCTACTACTTAAGAAAATACAAAAAGAAGTGGCAGAGGGAGGGTTGAGGGTCCATTTCAGGCCCTCTTTTTTAGAACTTGAGGGTTTCACCTTTGGGCCTGGTTCCCAAGAAACAGCCAGGGGAATTTTAGGTAATACATCACTTATCTTTCCTCACAGGGGAATCGGTAAATGATTACATAGATGAGAAGACAGCTGTGTTACATATACCACATTAAAGGAAGCTGCACGGCTCATCCGGGGACCAGGGGCTTGACTAGCTAAGACTAACATTGGAGGTGGCATTCCATGCTACCAGTGTGGCTGAAGGACTGAATTGTTTGGCTTCCGGGTGGGGAAGCAATACTATTTCGACAAAGCCATGCCATGGATGTTCCATAGCATGTGCCACATTTGAAATGTTCAGCACTTGGCTGCAGGGCATTTTAACAAAAATATGGCTACAGGACTGTCATACATTATTTAGATGACTTCTTACTAATTGGGGAAGGACATGAGGGAGACAGAGTGCATGCTCTCTGTTTCCAAGAGTTGTGTCAGGAGCTAGGTGTCCCATTAGTCCCTGATAAGACTGAGGGCCCTTGCCACAGGATCGAATTTTTGGGGATAGAGGTAGATGCAGAGGCTGAGATTTTCCACCTACCAGCTGAAAAAAAAAAAAAGGCAGAGATGTCAGGTTTTGAAAAAGTTTGTGGGTGCTCAGGGTAATTATAAAAGGTTGGGGTCTGGGGCCTATGTTTTCATAATAGGGTGCCCTTGGAGGCTCTTGATGCCTCCAGGTGCTGCAGGATTCAAAAAGGGAACTTTAGAGCACCTGGACACTCTTCCATGTCATCAAAGAGCCCTCCAGGGCACTTTTGCACCCTACTAGGTGGTGGCACTGCAACCTACAATCAGAAAGGGAATCCTTGAGCACTCTGAAAGGCTGGATAAGATTCAGTTGCTCACCCTCACACGGAGGTCACAGGCAGCCACAGACAGACCTCTTCTGGCCAAATGTTGCTTTATTAACCCCAGCCCCAACCCAATCCATTTGATTCACTAGTCACAAGAGGTTCTCAATCCACTACACACAATTTGGGCAGGGCAGGCTGCTTTAAGGCTCAGCTACTCACCTTCACATACACATGTGGTCACAGCCACGGACTAGAGAGTAGAAGACAACCAATGCTGCTGCCTTTTTTGGTTAGTGGTGACTGAACTGGACAGACCAGTTATAGCAAGGCATGCAATGTGTGCTCAGGGCAATTATAAAAGGCAGGGGGTCTGGGGGTTGCCTAGGCTCCCTAGAAGCTAGGATTTTTCATGCTTTGTGGTGCATTTTGGGGTATTTTGATACATTTTAGAATGCATATGCCACCACCACCATTACTCCATTTCATAGGATGCACGTGTGCCCTTAGGGGCTCTTTGTTCCTGGCCATATGCAAAGGCCCATAGGTGAGTGCTCTGGAGGATCTTTAATGCCTCTAGGTGTTGCAAGCATGCTTTGAATATGGATTTCAGGTTACAGTGCCACCACTTAACCTGTTTTATCAGTGTGTTTCAGAAGTGTTTGTTTTACATTGAAACATAGAATTTGTTGGCAGGAAAGGTCCTTTTGGCCCACCAGTCTGCCTATTCTCTACCTACAGTAACACCGCAGCAGACGCTACCTGATCTCTGGCTTTACCCCACTTTCTTACCAGTAAGGTTCCCTTATGCCTATCCCATGCATTCTTGAATTCAGTTACCATTTTTGACTCCACCACCTCTACTGGGAGGCTGTTCCAGACATCCACCTTCTTTCTGTGAGAAAGTACTTCCTCTCATCTCCCTGAGTCTACCCCCCAGCTTCACAGCATGACCCCCTGTTCTTGAGCATCTTTTTCTTCTGAAAATGCTTCCCTCTTGAACCTTATTTATACCCATGAGTTATTTCAAAGTCTCTATCATATCCCCTCACCATCCTTTCCTCCAGAGTGTACATACTGAGGTAGTTTAGTCTCTCCTCACAGGACTTATGATGTAGACCGTGCACCATTTTAGTCACCCTCCTCTGGATCGCCTTTACTTTGTCTATGTCCTTCCGGTATGTGGTCTGCAGAAGTGGACACAATACTCTAAGTGAGGTCCCAATAGTGATCTATACAGTGGCACCACCTCTCACTTTCTGCTAGTGCTACCCTCCCTTGCACCCCAGCACCCCACTTGCTCTCCCCACTGCCTTGTCACACAGTCAGACCAGCTTTAAACTGTTGCTATAAACTGATTTCTTTTAAATCTCAATAATGCTGTCTGAAAAACTACCACAATCATTTTATAAATTTAGTTCTGATTCCACAGAGTTTTTACGTGTTATATAATGGTGATTCTTGGGTGCATGAGGTATTTAATCTTCTGCTTCACTTCCCCAGGCGTGCAACTATCCAACAATAATGCACAACCTACCTTATAGCTTAAATAAAATATGATTAGAGTCACACATTATACTATGATATGGTGGTTTCATTTCAATGTCACTTGTCTGTTCTCTATGTGTGTGAAAACTAGTCTTATACTGCATCACATGACTCCAGGGGACATAATAACACACAAACCAGATGTTGAAATAATAAAACCATCTCTCAGCCAAACATCAGACTTAGGGTATTTATTTATAGAAAAATTACCATGTCTAGGTCTCATTAAACAACCAAGGTTTTAGTACTCAAATATGACCTCTTCAGGATGGCAGGTTCTGTAAGAAGCATGCTACAATATTTGAGCTAAATGAAAATTCAAATTCAAATTAATTGATGTGGTGATCAGTCATAAGTGAAAATCTTAATATAGTGCTGCGTGTTATATTTCTTCATATACCTGGGCTGAGTACCTCTCAAGTATACCTAAATTTCACAACAGAAAAATTCTGTAGATAATAAATCCTGTTAGGGCATAATAACACCAAACAAGCCATTGTACTCCATTTCAAAGCAGCAGTGCAGTGAAGTCAGGCAACAAATTTGCCCTGCTCTTCTAGATTTTTATCTGTACAGATTCCAGACATCTGCCAGTTTCAGTTGCTAGTAAAATTTCCCAATGTTACCAGAATTTAATTTACTACCCACCCCAAATAAAAGATGTCCACTTTATTTGGCTTAGAAGTAGCACTGTAAAACTAAAACAAGAGTTTTGATAAGAACAAAATATATTTAGTGAACATACTTGGAATCACCTAAAGGAAATTCAACATGTATGCAAATACTGTACTTCTAATGGAAGCTGAAAACTAGCTTTAAAACATTTTTTACTGCAATGCACTGCTGCTTTAAAGTCTTTGGAATAATACATAATCTAAAATTCCTCACAGTGTTAAGCTTTACCTCATATGCGAGCGCAATATTTAGTAAGAACCAAAAATGAAATAGCAAATAATGCTAATTTACTAGATGGTTATTAAGAAATCAGAATAAATATGTTCCACTTATGTATATGTGTATATGTACCTGTGAGTGTGAGGCATACCTCTTAACTGGCTTCTATTGATGCACCTTTCACCTAGTTCCCTCTGGTGCTGGGTTTGTGAAATCCTCCTGGTTTAATAGAGGAGCCTTGTAAAGATTGATCATTAAATGCCTCCCCACAACCAGGGAGCTGGCCTTGCTAAATGCATCAACTAGACCACTGCAGAGAGGGGCGGGCGGGCGAAAATGAACCTGCCTCCTCTCTAGCTTCAGCTGGGTCACACTTATTGAGGAGTTGAAGGCCTCTTTCCCTATACAATTCATCTCTCAGACCCCATGAAAGTGGAGCTAGAACTGCCAACTGACAAACCACAAGCTAGAAACATTTCTTTAAGTAACCTGCTCAGTTTGCTGTAGATACTGCAATCCTCCATTAGCACAGAGTTCTGTAACATTGGCTTACATTAGAGTAATGCCTTTGTCAGGGTTACTTTCAGGGTAAATAATGAAGTGCCCATTAACTGCTCAATATTTAATCATCATGAACACTAGTTGTATTTAAAAAGAAAAGTACATCTTTATATGTCAAGTAATCAAGCAGAATTTTATGTGAAAGACATGCTTGATAAAAGAAAGTAGTTCAACAAGAACATGTAGAGGCGTTTTGATAAACAGCAAGATCAATAAATCAGATTCCATTCAATATTAACCAAATGTTTACCATTAGTAAATATATTGTACATACTAATAGTGGCTTGAATTGCACACCATGTTATGGGGTTTGTGCTACTGATTATGCCTCCTGATTTCGATAGCTAATGTTTATACTGTATATAAGGTCACTGGCATCACACACACACTTACACACACACACACCCACACACCTTACTGACAGACATTTCTCCTCATTTATTGCCCACTATACAGTACACTGAGTGAGCACATAGTGGATATCCAGTTAGTCATCAAATCTCAGCGTTTTCCTACAGTAAAACTGATTCCCCATACCTGGCTGTTTCCTCTGCCTGAGTCTCTCACCCTGCTGACCTGGCCCCACACCTTTTTCACTAGTGTTTTGACTTCTTTCTGAGCCTCAACCCACTGTACAGCTCGCTCATTTTGGATTCCTCTTGACAGGACAGGTGCTCTCGCAGTCTCTCCGACCATCTGGGATCTACTCTGCTACACCGACCACCGCCACTGCAAGGACAGAAACTTCTAAAATAACTGCTGCTGGCCCTGCTCTACTTTTCATCTCCTGCCCTCATTCAATTAGCCTGCTCCACAGAATGGTGCTTAACTTTAAACTCTTGTGCCTCTGGTTGTACGCTGCCAGATGCGACATCTCTCCTTTCCTTGCTCTGCTCACCCTCCAGCCGATCTGTCTGTTGTTTCTCTGATCGACGCTGGGGAGCCAAGTGAGCGAGAAGTGGATGCTGAGACAGAGAGAGACGTAAAGTGCTGCTGAGACTTGGTGCTGACAGCTGTCTTCATCACCTGCAGAACCAACTTAGGAGATGAGTGAGTGAGCCATGTAGCAGAGCGGGGTGCTAAACAGGCTGTCAAGCAGGACTTCTGTTTAAATGTCAAAGGATGGGATTCAGGCAGGGTGGGTGTGGGAAGTGGGGGCAACAGTCAGATCCCTGGCACAATTGAGGGTGCTCATTTAAACTTTGTGGGTGCTCAAGCAACTGAGCACCCACATTGTCAATAACCCCTGAGAGAAAAGGGCACAGGCGGGCGTAGTTACGGCAAGTACAGCAGTTACTGGGGTACCTTAATTTTTGCATATAGAACAAATAGCCTGGGGTGTGCATTTACGATGCTTGGCATGGGCAACAAAAAGTGCCTCTAGACCCCACCATTGGGTGGATGTATCAGGGGCACAAAAGATGACCTGTTGGCAAGGGAACTTTCCTAGAGACTACAATGGAAGACATTTTTGGCATGATGATTGGGTCTTAACACAGACCTAGACTGTCGGCAGGGTATTAACCCCCACGTGAAATATGGCTCCTAACTATTGCATCCATCAACATCTGCAGCTTGCTTAATAAATTTGACCTGCAGAAGTCTGGACTGCCTAGAACAAGCCAGATATCCTATCTGTGGTTGAGACCTGGCTCACCCTAGAACTGCTGATACTGAAATCCAGCTCAATGGATATACATCATTCAGACTGGATCATACCAGGAAAGAAGAGGGGATGTGCCATCTATATCAAGGACCATTTACAAGGTCATGCCTCCCTCCCATTAACTCAGGAAATAACATTACAAATCCTACCATTTAAGCTTATATTTGGGACTCATGGCAAAGGTATAACTGTCATCTCCATCTATATTCCTCCCAAAAATCAGGCTGAAGGATTCAGAATCCTCCAGGAGCACTTATCAGACTGTCACCAGTAGTAGTCAGAAATGCTAGTACTGGGCAATTTCAATATAAACTGGTAGTCCAGCAGCACTGCTCCTTATAGAGGCACCATTGCAGCTATAGGCTATGAACAGCTTGTAGCCTCTTCCACACGCACCTTGCTGGACTGGGTACTACCCAAAATGCATCTCTAGTACGCAAGTCCTCCCAGGCGTAATAAGTGATCATTCCCCATCATCTGTGCTTGGTCTAGCAAGCCACCAAAACTCCCCACAAAGGCTGTCATCTCACATATTCTTAGGAGGGGCAACTGGGGCCACTGAAAGACCATCTCAGACAGCTAAATTGGTCAATCATTTACTCGGCAGATGAGCGTTGATGCTGCTCTGGAACTGTTCATTAAGGCGTACAATGCAGCTTGCGATATCTTGCCCCAATCACCAACAGAAGGTCAATGGGTTGCATAAATCCTGGATTACTCCATCCCTCATTGCCAACTCCATGCTCAGGATAATCTTTGGCATAAGGCAAAGTACAGGATCCTCAAGTGATACCCAAAACTATAAAATGTCTCGAAATCAATGCACTGAGGTCATTCACCAGGTGAAAAGACAATACTTCAGGGCTAAGCCTGACAACTCTTGGGGTGACAGCAGCAAGTTCTGGGCAAATATCAAAGCCCTCACAGGGACCTCAAATAAATCACCACCTACTCTAATTAACATAAATGCTATCCATACTGCCCTTGACAGAGGATGTCTGGCTGGGTCTGTCTATGTGGATCTGTCAAAAGCCTTTGGCGCGTAAACCACTCCCTCTTTCTATCGGCTCTCCCACACAGGCCTCTCCCAGGATGCCACCAAATTATTTGCTGACTATATAACTGGTAGGTTCCAGCAAGTCAAAATTAATGAAACGTTCTCCTCCTGCCTAGAGGTCACATCAGGGGTGCCCCAAGGTTCCATCTTTGGGCCCCTTCTCTTTAGCTTATCCTGAACTCCCTACCTAAGGCCTGCTCTGGACAGCTACTGTTATACGCTGATGATGCTGTACTTTTCACTACTCACCCACACTGATCCTCCCGCTCTTCAACTGTCCTCACAAAATGCTTCACTGAGGCTGAATCCTGGTTTGCTGACCACTGGTTGGTAATCAATTACAAAAATCTAAGGTCATGGTGTTTGCTCACAACCAGAACAAACACAAAGGCTTCCCTCTGCAAATCCTCAACTCCGAACTGTTACCACTTGAACAGGTTAACATGTTTAAATGCGTTAGGGTTATCCGTGACACTGCTGTCACCTACCATGAGCATACCCATCTCAATAGCTACACTGTCAACCCAGAACTGGCCAACTCTACCGGCACAAACAATGCCTCCCCTCAAGGCCCTTTATCTAGCTGTCACATTATCCAGCCTGTCTCTAATCGATTATGGGATCACAATTTATAGGGCTGCTGACAACTCTGCACTTAGCAGAATCAAGGTATCCTTAAATAAAGCCTGCCATCTTGCATGGGCAGTGATAGGAGGCACATACCTACTCACTATATAGTCTCACCAACTAGTTCAATTTTGATGGTAGACTCAGGTACCTGACATGCTTCCTTGCCAAAAGATCACCACGGACCAGCCCCACTGGTCTTTCCAGCCTTTGCAGCCCTCCCATTGGTGAAAACCATACATAGCTCTCCAAAACTTCCTTCCTGATTCCACCCCTGCTGAACAACTTTGGGTCAGAGATCCTTCTTATATAGGACCCCCTCTGGATGAATGCACTCTCAGTGCCATCTCCTATGAAAACAAACTAGGTTCATTCAAAACCAATCACAGGAACTCATCCATTCCTCTGTCACCTGTGACTGTTACTAGTCTCCCCCCTCCATATTCCTCCCTCTTCCTCTGCAGCTCCCCCATGGCCTCACTTGTAATGTGAATGTACATACCCAGTACCCCTCACCCCTGGGCTTGTTAACTTCCCGACAGTGGATTTCTATCCTCCTTAAGCTATGTAACGCTACCCAGCTTTCTAGACAAAGGATCTCCATCCTGCCCTAACCCAGTACGTTGCCTCCCTCTGCTCAATTGTATCTAGTTTGAAGCCTGTATGTAAAATTATTATAATATAATTGGTTTATTTTTCTTCACCGTGTTGTATAAGCCTCTGTAATATAGTCGCTATCTGTTACCTGACGTGGAGCCTTTGTAAATGTAAATGACTCAAAGGATTGTAATTCGATATGTTTCTAAATAAATAAATAAATAAATAAATGGTGAACTATCCCAGGACCCAAAGGCTATTGCAGATACGTTTAACAAGACCTTCTCCAATCTTAATGGAGTCCCCGATTATCTTAGCCCACCCAGCCCTGTTTAGCATACCTGTCAGACACTCCTGCCTCCAGCATCACGCACCTTTTTACCTTTGTGTCATCTCTAAAGCTGAAGCAAAATACCTGCTAAAAGCAACTGGTAAACCAGGCACAATGGGGATGGCCTTGACCTGAGGCTTATATTCCTCACCATAGATGAAATAGTGGCACCCTCACAAAAATAATTAATCTCTCCTAACAACAGGCCGATTTCCTAAACTTTGAAATCCATGGTTACCCAGTCTTCAAAAATGGTGACAAGACACTCCCTCAAATTACTGGCCAATCTCCATACTTCCCCCAATCTCCCAGGCATTAGAAAGAATAGTTTACAATCAGATAGTCGATCACCTAGATAAATATCACCTCCAATGTAGGAGCATACGGATTTAGGAAGCGGCACAGCACCAAGACCGCACTGGTGGAGTTCATGGGGTTCATCCATGACTCCCTAGATTGAGGCACTTAGTGGGGCTGCCTTTATTGACCTCACTATGGCCTTCAATACAGTGAACCATGAACTCCTGCTAGCCCAATTAGGCACTGCTACAGTATCCGAGATATCAATGGGTTGGTTCAGAAGCTACCTTTTGATTGGGTCCAACAAGTGAAAATAGGCAACATCGTTTCCTACACTAAATCTGACTACAGGAGCACCACAGGGTTCCATCCTTGGCCTGAGTCTTGTTCAGTCTCTTCCTAAATTGCCTCCCTCAAGTTTGCCAAGACCACATTCTCCTATATGCGGACAATGCCATAATTTTCTCCAGCCACACAGACATTAGAGCTCTCGAACAAAGCATCCAAAATAACTTCACATTAGTTGAGGACTGGTTCATAAGCTCACGATTACTGCTCAGTTATAAGAAAATGAAAACTATGTTGTTCACCTCTCACACTGCAGATTCAAAGCATCCAAACTTGTCATCCGCAACAAACAAGGCGATATCCTAGACATGGTTAATAACTTCAGTACCTAGGGGTCACACTGGACAGCACCCTTCGTACTCCTCCACATTGACCAAGTAGCTAAATCAGTGAGCAGAAAGTTAGGGCAACTGTACAGGCATAAGCACTGCCTTACAGAAGACACTCTAAGACTTGCCTTAACAAGCTCAGTTTTCTCTGTGGTTGACTACGGTCTTGTTATACACAGTGTGTCCTCAACTACGGTCCTAAAGAGAATTACCATTATTCTCAATAAAGCCTGTAGGCTATTCCTATGTGTCCTCTGTCTTACCCATATATGCAGCCTATACTCCTGTACGGGTTGGCTTGATCTTGATAACAGAATTAGTTACCAGCTCAGTCTTCTAGCTAAAAGGCTACCCTTGGCATTACCCCCTCGGTCCAGAACATGATTACACCTTCTGCACTTTCTCATCTGACACAAGGAACACTCACTAACTACTTCAAGATGCCATTCCGCAGCACTTCCTTAGGCCAAAGGTCTTTTGTATACTGAGCCTCTCACCTGCTAAACTCCATTCCAAGTGGGCTAATTGCTGAATCCAGAATCGGGCTTTTTCGTCGATGCTGTGCACCCACCTTACTAGCCGCATGAGGTGCACCTGCCCTTTATAACTCCATTTTACAGTTTTCCATCAAGGGTCTGCCCGGTCATACCCCTGCACTTTACCTACCTATGTGCCCCTGTATTTTATTTCTGTCCAGTCAGATGCCTCTACCTACCTCAGATGCCTATCCACTACTCTAACCTCCCTTGTCTCTCTTACCCATCCTCGCCTTGTCTACCATCATCCCTCTCTCCTCCTTATCCCCCTCCTCCATACCCCTATCCCTGTCTCCACTCCCTGGCATCTGCTCCACCCCCTACTCTGGTCCTAAACTTTCTCTCCCACCACTACACCCCAACTACTTCACCTTGACAATTGGCCTTGGTCCTGCCTGGTCCCCACTCCCCCACCCCATTGCCTATTACCTTCCACTGAAGGCCCCTCCATCTCCTGCATAGCAAAACAATCTTTCTTGATTTCTGTACAACCATTTACATCCTAAAGCCATGTCTAAATCTCATTATCAAGCTTGAACCAACTATGTAATTTGTTGTATAACTATGATGGTAACCTGTATGTACCAAGTGTTTGCCTGAATCTCATATTCATGTTTGTACCGCTAATGAAACTTGTTACATAACCCTTGTATATAACCTGTATGTACCTATTGATTGCTTACTGTTTTACATGGAACCTTTGCAAATGAGCTCCAAGCTCAAGGTCTGTAATCCAAGACTTGAATAAATAAATAAATAAATAAATTATACACAGATGCAGATGGGGGCCTTGGGATGAGAGCCTGTTTTGGAGAAAATGGTGTTCTGAGCCATGGCCTAAGAAATGGAAGAACAGGGGATCACAAAGGACATTACATTCTTGGAAATCTTCCCAATCTGGGTCTGCATGCTGCTATTGGAATTGGAGTTGAGGAATCAGAGAGTCACATTTGGCACGATAATAAGGCCATAGTCGAGGTGCTGAACAGAAAGGGGATATGTCAGTGACAGTAATGAGGGTTCTAAGACAGCTGGTACTTCAAGGGTTGTGGCTTAACCTGCCATTTAGAGCTAAGCATATAGATGGGATACAGAATACAATAGCTGACAGCCTCTTCCATCTTCAGCTGGACAGATTTTGAGTCATCGCTCCGAAGGCAGAGGTGCAAAAGACACCAGTAGCAGCAGACATTTGGGAGATTGACTGGAGGGAGCTGAGTTGTTGTTTCATAACTCTTGGTCACCCAAGATTCTAAAGGCATATGAGGGGTCCTGCTATATGTGCAGGCCTTCAGAGAGGGACAAGGCATAGAGGTAAGTGGAGCAGTCACAGAAGACCAGGTTGGTAGATTTGTGGTATATGGCTGGGGAAAAGGTACTGCACTTGCAACCATGGGGGTCCATCTTGCAGCTATCAGCATGGTCTGCAGCTTGAAAGGGTGTGCCAATCATTGTAAGGGCATGCTGATAAAGTCAATGATGCATGGATGGGTACAACTAAAATGGCGGCTGTGGACAGGGGATGGACAATATCCAGACCATTTTGTAATGTCTCATGAAGGTAATGCCTTTGATATGCAAATCCAAACAAGAGGACACTCTTTTGCAGCCATTTTCTCAGTCATGTTTCATGGGGCATTTAGGATCAGAATGGTGGTAGGACAGGAGCAAAAGGGTCCTCAGAGGGACTACAATGGGAAGAGGTGTCATGGGGAATGGGAAATAACGCTCTATCTTAGGAGGTCGAGAGACAGGCCATATGTCCTGTGAATATGCTGTTTGCATACAGAAGTGCAGCACACCAGAAAGGGATCATTATTTGTTCACAAGTGGCAGCCCTGCTGAAAAAGGGAATTGAGCTCACAGGGAAGATCCAGGGAGATTTTCCACCCATTCTTTTAGGATTGGGGTGGCATCAGTGGCTGCAGAAAAGAGGAAGTCTGAAGAGAATTGAAGGAAGTTGGTTGCTGGCATCCACTTGCTGTAAGTGATATGTGAGAAAATAAAGAGATACTAACATTAACTCTCTTGTTTCTTGCAGGACCGTGGGTAAGTGAAAGGAGGTATTCAATTAGGGTTTCTGGTGGCAAGCAAGGCGGAAAAGTGGTGGAGTGGAAAAGGGAGGGACAAAAACAGTATCACATCTCTTGGTAATTTTCTTTAAATAAACAGGACAAAAAGACGACAGGAGATATAGATCTGTGGGCATTCATTCATATTTTGGGCAGAAAAGAGAGCTTCAAGGAGAGCAGGGAGCCATCAGTTTTACCAAGACCTGAGGCAGTGTAAGATAAGCTGGAAAGGAATCATAGGGATGAGATGGAGCCAGCTACTGCCAACATTACAGGAGCTGATGGATGGATAACCTGAACCAAATATGATAATTTTTCATTTGGGTGGGAATGATCTGGGGACAAGACCATGGCTCAATATCTATTACCAAATAAAGGAGGACATTAGCAGAACAAAGCAATGGTGGCCAGGGGTCACATTAGTCTGGTCAGACAAGGTCCCCAGGAGGGTTTTGCAGAATGCCCACAATCAAAGACCATTGATAAAGCATGTAAGCATGTGAACCAAAGGGTGGGGCCTTGTTTATAGAGAAGGGAGGAAGAGTAATACAATATGCTGTTGTAACAGCGATGCTGTTACAGCGACACTAACCCAACAACACCCGGAGTGTCAACCAGGTTGCCAGAGCAATGACCAAGTCATTGACTCCAGAGCTTGGCCTCTCTCCCCAACATCCCCCAGAGCTGGAATCCTTAAGTATGGGGGGTGCAGCCATCCACGCATGCACACTGATCAGGTGCTGTTGCATTCTCAGTCGGGGACCAGAGTTGGTGGCATCAGGGATGTCAGCGACCATGTGTTGCTGTGGGGAGGTTGCTGACATTTCTGTTTCTGCAGCATAGTGGAACAAGAGTAATACATAGAGAATAGAGGAGCATGGATAAGTTCTATGGGGGATTGTGTACACCTGTCAGGTATGGGATCAGACCTATTTAACTCAGAGATAGATGACTGCATAGAAAAATGGAGGAGAGAGCAGGACCTGGTAGAATAGAAGGAAGGCATTCCATCCGTGTGCAAGCTGGAGGTGGGCTATTGGAAGAAATGAAAAAAGGGGTGGGGGAGGGAAAAGTGTGGGAGGGACAGGCAGACCTGGATGGCCATACAACTAGGATGAACAGAAGAAGGGTAACAGTGTACACTGGTACCTGGAGAAGAAAGAAAAGAAGGTAAAGAGGCCCCCAGCTGTACATCTTGGTGGGGAGAAGAAAGAAAATGGAGACTATAAATGTGTATTATATGAGTAGAAAATTGAATGAGAGAATACAGTGTGGAAATATGATGATTTAATGTATAATAAAACTGGAAACAATATGTGGTGAAAATGACAAGATGGATATAATATGAATTATATGATATATAATATGAAGTAAATGGAATAAATTGATTGCAATACTGAACACCCACAAAAGCAGGTTTCTGTATTTATTGGATTAATTGTATTTATTGGATGAGGAATCTGGGAACAAGTATACAATGCTGTTCAGACATTAGCTGATTTAAATAGGTTCCCTACACTCTTCTACACAAGGTATACAGTAAAGCACATGTAAAGGAAACTGCGTAGGCTTACCAGCCGACACTGTCTTCTTGTCCACTGTTTCCATTGGTAGTCCTGGCTGTCCTAGAGGCTCACCAATCTCTAAGAGAAGAAGTAACTCATAATGATTTCCTGAAGTTACCATACCTGAGCTTCTGGGCATGTCCCCATATCCTGCTGGAGAACACCAGATTAAGCATCTCTTTATGTTTAACCTTGTCAGTTCCCTTCAGTATGCAGAAGACTGAGATCATGTCCCCGCCCTGCCTCCTTTTCTCCAAAGTGAACATGTTAAGGGCCAAAAGCCTCTCTTTGTAGCCTTTGTCTTCCAACCCGCTGATAATTTTGTGACTCTGTAGTGTGCCTTCTCAATGTCATGTTTGTGTTGAGGAACCCAGAACTGCATCTAATACTCCAGGTGTTATCTAAGCAGGGCCATTTGAAGAGGCAGGATTACTTTTTCCTGCCCTTCTGGTCATCTCCTTTGCTAACTCAAGAATTCTGGCTGCCCTTTAGACAGTGATCATATACTGTCAAGCTTCAGCCCCTGTCTGTTATAACCCCTAAATCATTTCCTCTTCCTCCACTGCAGAAGAGAGACCCACACAATGTATTAGGCCACCTCAGTTTTCTTCCCAACTGTTTTAACTTGCATCACGCTACACTGAATTTGAGATTCCAGGAATATGACTAATCTCCCAGCATGTTTATTGTTTATGGTGCCACACTTTTGGCAAGATAATAAACTGGCTATAAAACTATAATGCAATCACCTTTCAAAACCACATCTGAGCTGATACAACAATTCTGTTCCTGTTAGCTGTGTAAAGAATGTAATTGTCCTCCTTGCATGTACACAAATATGGTGCAAAAACAAACTGACCTTTTCCACCTGCCAAGGATCAAGCACAAGACCTTTCATCTGAGATAAAGAGATATTGTATATAAACTTTCTGGGACTTTGTGAGGTAAATTACTTCTTTTTCATCACTGTACTGTCTCAAGGTAACCTGATTTTTTTTCTTAAAGGTTTTAGTGTTATGGTAAAACTAGCTGATGAGAAAAATGTTTATACGATTATGTGGCACAAAATTATAAAAGTATAAGAATAATTAATAAGGAAAGCAAAGAAAAGAGAAATTGCACATAGAAAGAAGGCTCGAAAGACAATAAGGAAAAACAACAAAATAGTTAAGAGAATCAAAACAGAATGCATAATAAATTACAACATTTTAGAACCATCCCACATAACATACATACTGAGAAACCTTTTCTATAACGACTGCTAAAATAACTAATGTATTGTAAATTACTAAATAATGGAACAGTGTTACTGTAGGACAGTCCAAATCTACACCAAAATAATGGTAGCTGTGTTTTATAAAGTCTGATTACATACTCACTCCTGGCATGGAAAATGGATAAACTAGGTGGCCAACTGGTCCTTATCTGTCAGCAGATTCTAATAATTTATAATATTTTGCAGCCAAAGTAGAATAACTTAAATACTGCATCAGGGAAACCATCTTAAAATAAATGCCAAAATAATCAGTGTATATTAAATTGCCAACATATTGAAAGCAAGCTACAGTAGCACTGCATGAGTTTGTGATCATTACAACTCCGTTTTACTGATGATTTCTTTTATGTCCCAAATAATAAAATTCTTAGAGCCATCTAAACAAACATACTGCACTTACCTACGACTGAATCATGATTTCATTCTCCTACCCTGCAGGTACAGTACATACAGTATATATTTTAATACTGAATTCATGCAGGCTATCATTGATGAGAAGAAATATCATGTATTTATTAAATTGTTCAGTGGGGGTGCAATGGTGCTAAAGCACAAGGCAGCTACAATAAGTGACCTGCTCACTGTGGCATATCGGTGCTCGAATCAAAAGGAAATCCACATGACTCTGCTCTTACTGTAACTAAAGTCTATGGTTCAAGCATAGGAGTTTTCTGTAATTAAAACAATTATGTTTTCTACTAGTAGAGCCACATCATTCAGGGGGCAGTAAAGGAGATGCTGTTGTCCAGAATCAAGGAACTTTATAAATAGGCTAGCTTGATACACTCTCTCCTGTGATTTTAGCCTTCAACTGTGTGCTCTCGCTGTAGAATGTGAAACAAGTTTCTTAAATCTAGATATGGACTGAGAGGACACCCAGCAGCAGCTGACCAAGTCATGATCAGGTATACAAAAACATCCGCTCACTGGCTGAAATGGTGTTGATTCCGTAAATACAAACTAAAAGAAAAACACGTTTGAGCAGCACTCAAAAGTAATAAGAAAAGTAAACCAGAAAACAAAAGTGTAGACCGTAGTAGAAGCAATCAAACAGGCAGCCATGGGAAAGGAAGCCAGCATGGAGGGAGGGAAGGAGCAGGTCTGGCTGGAGATTCAGAGGGATTGTAGGGGATGGGAAAGGGGTAGCATCCAGATCTTTGTTGGAATGGCGTCGGATCTGAGCCAGCTGATTGAAGAGGAAAGGAAGCAGATTGCCGCTGTAATGTCAAGGCGCAGGGGCTGCCAAGTGGAAAAGTAACAGATCCTACCATTCAAGGGCAGGACACTGTTTTTTTTTTTTATCATTACAACTCCATTTTACTGGCATATTGGGGCTTGAATAAAGGGAAATCCACATGACTCAGTTCCTGCTGTAACTAAAGTTTGTGGTTCAAGCACAACAGAGTTTGCTACAAAAAACAATTATGTTTTCTACTATTAGGGCCACATCATTTAAAGGCCAGTAAAAGAGATGCTGTTGTTCAGAATCAAAGAACTTTATAAATAGACTAGCTCAATGCACTCTTTGCTGTGATTTTAGCCTTCAGCTGTGTGCTACACTGTAGAATGTGAAACAACTTTCTTAAATCTAGATATGGACTGGGATGCCACTCAGAGGCAGCCGACCAATGTCATGCTCAGGTACACAAAAACACACACTGATCAACTGAGTGGGTGCTGACTCCATAAATACAAACTAAAAGAAAAACATATTTGAGCAGCACTCAAAGTAATGAAAAGTAAACCAGAAAAGCGAAGTGTAGACCGTAGTAGAAACAATCAAACAGACAGCCATGGAGTTGCTGTTGTTCAGAATCAAGGAGCTTTATAAATAGACTAGCTCAATGCATTCTTTCCTGTGATTTTAGCCTTCAGCTGTGTGCTACACTGTAGAATGTGAAACAACTTTTTAAATCTAGATATAGACTGGGATGCCACCCAGAGGCAGCTGACTAATGTCATGATCAGGTACACGAAAACGTGCTGATTAACTGAGTGGGTGCTGACTCCATAAACACAAACTAAAACAAAAACACATTTGAGCAGCACTCAAAACTAATGAGAAAAGTAAACCAGAAAACCAAAGTGTAGACCGTAGTAGAAGCAATCAAACAGACAGCCATGGAAAAGGAAGCCAGCATGGAGGGAGGGAAGGAGCGAATCTGGTTGGATATTCAGAGGGAATTTTAGGGATGGAAAGGGGTAGCATCCAGATCCTTGCTGGAATAGAGGCAGATCTGAGCCAGCTGAATGAAGAGGAAAGTTAGCAGATAGCCACTGTAATGTCAAGGACATAGGGGCTGCTGAGTGGAAAAGTAACAGATTCTCCCATTCAAAGTCTGGACAATGTTTTTTTGATCATTACAACTCTGTTTTACTGATTATATTTTGTGTGTCCCAAATAATAAAATTCTTAGTGCTGTCTAAATAAATGTACTGCACTTACCTACCACTAAATCAGGATGTCATTCTCCTACATTGCAGATACTGTACGTACAGCATATATTTTAATGCTTGATTCACCCAGGCTAGCATATACAGTATGAGAAGAAATATCATGTATTTACTAAATTGTTCAGTGTGGGGGCAGCAATGGTGCTGAAGCACAGGGTAGCTAAGTGACCTGGTACCAGGACCAAGATGCAATTCTCTAGGCAGCCAGAACCAAGGTTCTATCGTGCTGGATGGAGTGAGGTTATCCATCTACCCCAACTACAGTCAGCAGCTTCAAAAGGAGAGACAATCAAAGAAATCCACATGACTCTGATCCTACTTTAACTAAAGTCTGTGGTTCAAGCATAGCAGAGTTTTCTGTAAAAAAAAAATTATGTTTCCTACTATTAGGGCCATATCATTCAGGGGCAGTAAAGAGATGCTGTTGTCCAGAATCAAGGAACTTTATAAATAGGCTAGCTTGATGCACTTTCTCCTGTGATTTTAGCCTTCAACTGTGTGCTACACTGTAGAATGTAAACAAGTTTCTTAAATCTAGATATGGACTGAGATGATACCCAGCAGCAGCTGACCAATGTCATGCTCAGGTATACAAAAAACACGTGCTCATCGGCTGAGTGGGTGCTGACTCTGTAAAGACAATTTAAAAGAAAAACTCATTTGAGCAGCACTCAAAAGTAATAAGAAAAATAAACCAGAAAATCAAAATGTAGGCCACAGTAGAAGCAATCAAACAGGCAGCCGTCGGAAAGGAAGCCAGCAGGAGGTGAGGAGGAGGCGGGTCTGGCTGCATTTTCAGAGGAATTGTAGGGATGGGAAAGGGGTAGCATCCAGATCCCTGCTGGAATGGAGGCAGATCTGAGTCAGCTGAGTGAAGAGGAAAGGAAGCAAATTGCAGCTGTAATGTCAAGGGTGCAGGGCTGCCAAGTGGAAAAGTAACATAGTCTGCTGAGCCATAATTATTTGAAGCAATAAATACTGTGAAAATGAGAGCTGGCAGCATGGTTGGTCATGATGCTTACATTTTCTATGTTATGGCGCGTTTGGTGCTTTACATTGTCATTCCTCCTTTACCTAGTGCACTGTATGCATTCCATACATCAGAAACCATTTCCAGTATAAGAGGTGTCATTTGACTTGTGTTGTGTTGTACCAGCTGAAACCAATTTTACATTATTTTTAAAAGATTTATCCTTTGTCATTTGAGAATAGCTGCATGGTGAAGCTAGTAGTGATGATCTGAGACTATTGTAAATGGCAGTCGGTGCTGGCAGTGTAATGTTGAACTAATTATGCTTACATTGAGGTTGCGCTCTTATTGTGTCAAGCAACTCTACCCAAACAGGAAACTGTCTTCTGATGATGGACAAAATAGTGCAGTGGACACGCAGTGAATGCCATCCACCTCCACTATTTAAAAGTCCGACTGGTATCAGGTAAATTTCCTTTTATTCTACTGTGTTACAAGATGTCTGCAGGCTACACCCACTGCAGCCATAAAAAGAAGAAAGCCGCAAGAAGTGCATCGAGGGCTGTCAAAATGGTGCAAGGTCTGCATCAGAATCCCTAGGAAGACAGACTGAAAAAGTTCAATATGTACACCCTGGAGCAGAGGAGGGAGAATGGAGATGTTATGGAGACCTTTAAATACCTCTTGGGGGTTAATAAAGTACAGGAGGGAGATATGTTTCAGAGAAAAGTGCTGTAGAACAAGAGGTCATGATATGAAGAAGGAAGGAGTTAGATTCGGAGAGATGTGAGAAAGTAGTTCTTCACAGAAAGTGTGGTGGATTCCTTGAACAGCCTTGCATGGGAGGCAGTGGGGATGAAACCAGTGGTGGGTTTCAAAATGCCAGGGATAGGCACAAAGGAATCCTAAAACGAAGGAAGGTGGCAGAAGGTGGAAGAGACAGTGCTGTAGGGCAATTTGGGTTTGCATCAAAAGTGATCATAATTAAAATTAGCAGGCTAGATGGGCCCAGCGCCATTATCTGCCATCAGTTTCTATGTTTATGTAACCCCACCTTTGGGAGATTTCTAGTCTATCACCTCCCTGGGATTTTGTGGCCTAATTCAGCCGAGTAGGGAAAAAGGTTAATACTTCTCAGCACTCAGGTGGAGCCTCCTCATGATTGGGAGGTCACCATGGTGTGTGTGTGGGATAAAGCCCAGCAGTTCAGGTGGGAGGGGGGGTACAGTTGGAGGAGTGAACGGCGAGGGACTGAGAGTGTGTCAGGGCCAGGCGAGGGTGATTGCTTGCTCTGGCTCCTGACCAGTGGCACTTGGGGACACAAAGGAATAAGTGGGAGCCAGTAACCACAAGAGGCACAGTATCTTGGAGGGCAGCTAAAGCTGAGAGGGTAAGCCAGCAGCCATGAAGTTGCAGAGTACCCTGGCAGCCTGCAACCTATTTGTGTAATGATCCAGTGGGCATGAATGTGGCAGGAGTGTAGTGTCCAGAGAGCAAGATGCCTTGGAACTCCACGGGACATGTCCCCTTCTCAGTTTGGGACAGTTGTTGCCAGTTCTGGGAAAGGATACAGGGGTCATGAGGGAACCTGAAAATCCCAAGCTGCAAGGATTGCATATTCTGGGGGGACCAGCTAAGCAAGTGTGAGAGAGATGGATAGAGAGTGAGAGAGAGAGAGAGAGAGAGAGAGAGATGTGTATCATTGAGAATTTGGGTGCCTGTAAAGAATAATGGGCTGTTAGGCACTGTGAACTGTTCTGGGACTTGTGCTGCTTTCAAACTTTGTGACCATAGTGATCCTGAGTTAATGCTGCCCTAAAGACTGTGCAATCTCCTCAGTCCAGGTAAAACTGTTATTATGACCATACCACCTGTGTGAAAGCTGAATGTGTTCTCCACAAATTAACTGATGCTACCTGGAGCTATGTGTGAATATGTTTAATGAATTTGGGATCCCTATTGTTTCTTCAAGTTCTGTGTGGACATTACGTTATTGAAAGAAATTGTTTAATATGAATTAACTTGTTTTCATCCAGCATCAGTATGAAAAGGGGCCTGTCTGTGACATCTGGGCCTGGGTACACGACCACTGGAAGTGTTTCTGCTGCTATAGGTGCACCCTTCCTACGGACATATTCCATCCATACCCCTAGACTCAGGGCTACATTTATATGTATGACAGGTTATGTGACAAAATGGATAAGGCACACAGCTGTTACAATTTTGCACTCACGCTGCTGGTTTACAGAGCAACTTTAGATACAAATGTGTGTGGTGGTTGTTGTGGGGGCGAGAATGAGATGAAAGCTTGAAGATTAAATGAAACTAAAATGAAACAAATTTAATAACTGTGCCATAGGGTACTATGGACTTATCAAGCCCTGAAATGATGAACATTACATACATATTCTGTAGGTTAGTCAGTGATTTCAGAAATACATTATTTTTATCCAAGCCATCAGCCTCCATTCAATATCCAGTACATACAAAGGTTCATACAAAGGTTCAAGGGAGCTAAGGAGGCCAGACAGTAATGAATAGCCCATAGCTGCTCCTTCCAATATTCCTTATGTAGTCATGTTAACCTCTTCCATAAGATATATATCCTGCTGAGTTTTAAAAAGTATCTTTGATTTAGAATAGATAAGCAACAAGGGAGCTCATTTCAAGGGGCCTCCACTCTGTGTAAAGAAGCCCTCCTTCTATTAGTATTATACTTTATGTGCCTAAGCTGGAGAGGGTGACCTCTTGTACCCATAGTGTCATTTTAAATTGAAGGTTTAATTCATTTAGTAAATATTCATCCCCATTATATCATAACACAGCAATAAATCTCCTCTAACACTTCTTGTTTGAAGGGACATAAGTTTTTAGTACTCAGCGCCTTTCATAGGGGAGATTTTTTATATTATGTGTCCTTTTGGTGGCCTGCCTTTGAACCCTTTCAATATCATTCAGTGCTCCTTGGTTATGGGTCCCACACCGGGCCCCTTAGTCCAGGACTGGTCTGATATATGCCCTATAGGGGCATAATCACTTCCTTGTTTCGACTACTGAAATTTCTCCTAATGTTGTGTAACACCTGTTTAGCTTTTACAATCTGTTTATTTATATGAACAGAAAGTCAATTTATTGTCAATAAGAATTCCCAGATCTTTCTCTTCTATTGAGTTTCATAGCACCTTACTGTTCATATAATAATTCTGCATACCATTATGATTCCCAAGTGTATCACACAACACTTGTCCACATTAAACGTCATACCCCTAGATGCTACCCAGTCATATATACTATTTAAATCAGCCTGTAGATCTCTAGCTCCTTCTGGGTCTGTTACCATTGTAGCAATTTTAGTGTCATCTGCATACTTACTAATACAGCCAGAGTTATCCCTACCCATAGAGGTCATAAAAATCCTGAACAGCACTGGGCCCAGGATCAACCCCTGTGAGACCCCACTAGTGACCTCCATCCTATCCGAGTAATATCCATGTAAACACACCCTGTGGGTCCTCCCCTCCAGCCAGGCTGTGATCCATCAGACCACTCTGTGGTCCCCATCCATTTCTGTGAGACAATGAAGGATCTGATAGGAGGAACCTTAACAAAAGCCTTTGCCAGATCCAAATAAACACAATCCACATCCTGCCTTCTATCCAATGCTTCTGAAATCTTCTCATAGAAACAAAGCAGGTTTGTCACACACAGCCTCCCACAACAAAACCATGCTGTTCTCTATCCTCCTGACCAGTTCTGTTTAGGTGAGTGTCAATGCTATCCTTCAAAATGGATTCCATAAGTTTACCAGGGACTGAAGTAAGACTAATGGGTCTATAATTTGTACAGTCCACCTATTTCCCTTCTTATCTATAGGCACCATTAGCCTCTAACCAATCCCTGGCACAGTCCCACTTTTAAGGATTCATTAAACAGCATAGCCAAAGGTAGTGCCACACTGTGGGACAATAGTTTAAGCATCTTATTTTAAATATTATCAGGGCCTGCAGAGTCAATGCTTTTAAGGTCTGAATCTTTTCCAGAATTACATTTTCAGTAATACCTGTGGGACTCTCTTCGTTTAATTTAATATTATATTTATTTTGCTGTTTGCCAGAAAACACAGTCACGAAATAATCATTAAATATATTCAACATTCAGTGGGTCTGAGATGATTTCATTTCCTTTTTATACAGAACATATTATGATTAGATTTTCTCAGGGAATTTACATAACTATAAAATTGTTGCATGTTATCTCTATTGGCTGAGGATGCTAGGTTCAATTCCATTCTTTTTTCCTCACTCTTATGAGCTTCTTACATTTAACCTGCACTACTTTATATTTACTCCATATTTGAGGTCCTGTCCGTGATTTTTATATAGGTTAAACAATTTCTGTTTTTTGCAAGAGTTTTGAATATCCTGCTTAACCACTTAGTTTTTTTCCTCCAGTATTATATAGCTTTATTTTTCAAATGTTTTTCACATGCTATAAATAGTTTTTCTTAAAACATTCCACATATCTTCTAAGAATTTATCTTTCAGGATGCTATCCCAGCCTATATGCATTAATTCATCATTTATTTTATTAATGCCGGATTGCTGAAATGTATATCCCTCCTACATCCCTTGGTGATGGGAATATAGTGTGCCAGAGTAAAAGATATCCCACTATGATCACTATTCCTTAATGGGGATGGTTACACAGGCTGTGATGTTAATTTCCTTAGTGGACAATACTAGATCTAATATATTATTTTCTCTTGTGGGGTAACAACATTTTGGGTCGTGTCCACTTCCAGACATAATTCAAGAATTCTAAGCTAAGAAGGATCCTGCTTTAAGATCCAGCCAATTTATGTCCCTATAATTTATGTCTCCACCACCATCATCCTCCTAACCCACAAGCTGTTTTATTTCTTGATTCATTTCCTGGAAGTCTCTATAGAAGTGCAAGGGGTCTATAGCATAGCCCTACAAGGATGGGTGCACTACCGCCTGTTTCCACTCTAATGCAAATAGTCTCTGGCCCTGTCCCCATATTTTATTTTATTTTATCAGAGATATTTGTGGACTTTAGAGTGTTTGATATATATGCAGCTACCTCCCCCTTTTTGTCCCTTCTATCCAGGTGATACAAGTCAAATCTCAGAGGGTCCGAGGTCGAGAGATGCGGTAGCAAGACACCCTCCCACACCCCCAAATTCTGGAAACCCCACAGCAGAATCTCCAAGGGTCCTGGCGTTGAGAGGCGTGGCCAGCAAGATGCCCTCTCCCACTCCTTGAATTCCAGAAAGCCCACAGCAGAATCTCCGAGGGTCCAGAGGTCGAGAGGGCACGGGCAGCAAGCCCTCCCCACCCCCGACTCCTGAAAAAAAAAGTCCGCAGCATCTCCGAGATCCGAGGTTGAGAGGGCACGGCAAGATGCCTCCCCAACACCCCAATTCCAGAAGCCCACAGCAGAATCTCCAAGGGTCAAAGGGCATGGGCAGCAAGACACCCCTCCCCACCCCCGACCAGAAAGGTATGGCGCGGCTTGCCACGAGGGAGCCCCTCCAATACAGCTCTCAACAGCTTGAATTTGAATTTGCCTGGACTTGGTGCCTTTTCTGCGGCTTGCATTGTTGCCTTAAGTAATTGATTTCTATCAGCATAGGCCTGGAGATAGTTTTTCAGTCTAGCACTTCTACACCCTAGGCACTTTATATGCCTCTATTTCAGATGTGCTTTAAGTGTACAACTGTTTATTAATGTATTACTGCTCTGCTGATTTCTACTGTGCATTGTTTGCTTAGCCCTGTTCACTCACTCACTCAGCCCCTAATTTAGAAAAAAAAGGGAGGCCTCAGACACTGCAAGAGTACAGAAAATGTATCTGATTCCAGTCCCTAATTAGAGTAACTGGTGAAAGCTATAACATCAATCTGATTTGGTCCCTGCTTATCGCCTGTCCTTGCCCACACCCTGTCCCCCTGCTCTCCAGCCCCATAATAAAAGTGCTTACCTCCCTGTGCTTTCCTCCACAGCCCACAGCAGAATCTCAGGGTCCCGAGGTCGAGAGGGTGTGGGCAGCAAGACGCCTCCCCACCCTCCAAATTCTGGAAAGGTTTGTACCAGCTTGCGCGAGGAGCCCTCTGATACAGCTCTCAACAGCTTGAATTTCCTGGCCCCGCCGACGCATAGCATTGGCCCCCACCACTTCCACCACCACCACCCTTGCTCGGCTCAGTCTTATATAGTGAGGCTGTGAGCTGAGAACCAAACAGCCCACATCTCCATTTGCAGCCTATACACCTTCACCACTAGTGACTGCTATATTGCCTTCTGGCTTAATCCTTCCTCTTAGGATTACTCTACTCCAGAATGATTCTTTTTGCTCTACAGCTATGCTCTCTATTCCCACTTCCTGACTCCCCCCAACCAGTACACCTCACAATTTCACTTCCTACCTGTGGCCCTGTCAAAGCCTGGATGCCTGGCTTCTTGCTAATGCCTGGGAGGCCGTCTCTCCCTCCCAGCCTCTGCAGATGTGCCAGAGCTTGTTGCCTTCTCCGCTACTATAACCACCTATGGTATCACCCTAGGTACATCATGCTACCTTTGCACTTCCCCATTTGCCAGCCATTCCATCCCTTACTGCTGAAGCAGTCCCCTCTTCCCTCATCTCAACTCCTCCTACTTGCGCACCCTTTTACTCTACCTCCCCATTCCTACCTTCTCTGCCGAGTACGATCAGATAGACTTGCTCCCTACAGTAGAAGAAGGTCCTGGGTATGCTGTACTCAGGTTTTCTCCTCCTGCTTCTTATGTCAGGGATTGTCCACCCAAATCCTGGGCCTCTAGCAGCCTAACCATCTACCCAAACCCCTACCTGTGGGCTCTGCATTGCCTCCCTTAATGTCTGCAGTCTCTTAAAAAGTGGGACTCCTTCCAGGGTTGGGTCCTTTAGCATCAGCCTGATGTTATAGCTATCAGCAAAACCTGGCTTAATCCTAGGATCTGACTCTTCCATTACCCTCACTGACTACAACCTCTACACATCTCGATAGGAAGGATAAGCGTGGGGTGAATGCATCTTTACTGCAAGCCTTCACTTCATGAGCAGCTGCTCCCACCCCTATACTAGGTCCAAGACCACAAGCACTCACTTAAACTTACCTTGGGGTAGGCTGGCCGGTGGCGCAGAGGCTGAGGCATTGAGCATCTCGCTCCCGCCGGTGACCGGGTTCGGGACCCGGACTTCGGGTAGCCAGTGGAGTCGGCCGAGGCCAAGCAGGCGTCCGATGACGCTTCGCCTACTCGGGGTGGGATTGTCCACATTCCGGCACTTATGCGACCCGGCGGAGGCTCGAGGAAGTGCAAGTCCTTGCGAGAGATTGGCGGGTGGCGTTGAGCAGAGTGGACATCGACATTATGCGTCATGGCGTCAGGGGGATACGCGCTGCTGGGGAGGGAGAAAAATGGGAAAAAGAGCCTGCCTCGTCCAGGAGAAGCGAGACCGGGGCGTGCACGGTTTGCCCGCGCCCACTCAACAGTCCACGGGGCCGACGAAACACTAATTCGGGGTTGTCCCTACCTCATCCCGCCATGCGTAAGCCAAGGCTCCAATGGGAGCCTGTGGACTGTTCGTGAGGGTTGTGCGGTAGTGGGATGTTCATGGGTCATCGCCAAGTGTCAGAGGAGGCAGGCTGAGGGAGGAGGATAAATTATGATTTTAAAAAAATTACTCTGGGACGCCCCCAAACCCTGCTCCTGATCACTGTTGTTTACATTTCCCTAGGGGACCAAAAGGTGTCCTTCCTCTCATTACTGTCCTATCTGGACACCCTCCCATCGTGTACAGAAAAGATTATACTCGGGGACTTCAATATCAATTGGCTAGCTGGTGAAACCTGCCACTCATGGAACGCTGCTACAGCCCAAGACCTATCTCAAGTGGTCTCGTCCCCAACCATTGGGATCTGTGCATTGGGTCTTCTTCTCTGCTAGACCTCATTTTCACCAACTGTCCACACAAAATCACTAATGTCACCATCCTCTCAAATGTACTCAGTGACCACTCCCCTGTTCTCTGCTCCTGGACTTGCAAAACTCCTAGAGCTCCTCCTAAATTAATAATGCAATGCAAACTAGGCCCTGGCAAGCTGACACTTCTTAAAGCTCACCTCAGTGGGATGGACTGGTCTTTTGTTACAAACGCCCTTGATCCTGACAGAGCACTTGACCTCTTCATCCTGACCTTCAACAATATATGTGACAAATATGCCCTCTCGCCAATAGAATCGTCAGAGGCAATACTGTGGCTTGGTTCTCCGATCGCCTCCTGGCCTTGATGCGGGTGAGAGACTCACTGTGGCAACTCTTCATTGAGTCCGACCTCTTGCTCGATAGGTAAAAATACAGACAGGCTCGAAAAAAGTGTACCTGGGCCATGCGAAAAGCAAAAGCAGATTATTATAAATTCTCCTTAACTACCTCCTGGGGCTCAGGGCATAAGTTCTGGAACAACATTAAGGAAATCTGTGGAAAAGACCTAACCTTGTCCCTGACCAGGTCTTGGTCAATGGGTCTTTGACCTCTGACCCCACCAAATTGCTAAAGCCTTCAATAACACCTTCTCAAACCTCAACCATATTCTCCCCTAACTTCTTTGATCCACTTTCTTCCAGCACCCATACCCTCCCCAGAAGCCCCTTTTACTAACCCAAATTACTCCCAAATCTCGGAGCCATATCTCTCTAAAGCACTGAGCCACACCTCCTTCAGCAGCGAGTCCCTAGACATGAAGCTCCTTCGTCTCACCCTTCGGGAAACCTTATACCCACTAACTCACATTTTAGACTGCTCTCTGTGCCTAGGTAAATTCTCCTCCAAGTGGAAATCTGCCATTACCCCATCCTTAAAAGTGGGGATCAGTCCAATACCAATAATTACCACCCCATCTCCATACTCCCACCCCTATCCAAGGCCTTAGAATGGATTGTGTCAGACCAACTCACTGATCACCTCACCAAATACAACCTGTTCTGTAGATAGCAACATGTGGCTATAAAGGGCACAGTACCACCACTGCCCTTCTTGAGTTTACCACCCTATACACTCTGCGTTGGACAAGGGTCACATCACTCATGCAGTCTACATAGACCTCACAAAGGCGTTTGACACTGTCAACCACTCCCTTCTACTTGCCACCTTGTCCAATCTGGGTTTCTCTGCTGATGCGAAGGGCTGGTTTACAGACTACCTTAAGAACCGGTCCCAGCAAGTCAAAATAGGGAACACCTTATCCAATAGTCTGCCTGTCCTCTCTGGTGTCCCGCAGGGTCCATTCTTGGCCACATTTTCAGCCTATTCCTCGACTACCTCCCATGTCCTGCCTCAGCAATCTACTACTATACACGGATGATGCTGTCCTTCTCCTCCAACCCTGACCCCTTCCAACTCCACCGCTCCTCCAGGCCACCTTTAGCTGTGCTGAGAACTGGTTCATGCCCAGTGCCTTACTCCCAACTATTCAAAAACCAAATTTATGCTGTTCTCCTACCCACAGAATGCAAGAAAGGAGCTTTGCCCACCAGTTCTAACTTCAAACCAGACCCCTTTGAAGCAGGTGGGCTTGTTCAAATACCTGGGCATCACCTTGGACCCTAACGCTTACACCTTCATATTAGCCACCTATCCAAGTCACTAAATGTCAGATTGGGTCTGTTATACCGTCACAAACACTACCTCACCCTGGATGCCCTCAGGCTTGCTGTCTCCTCCTCTGTTCTCTCACTGCTGGGTATGGCTTATTGATCTATGGAGCAGCAAATATCACAGCCCTAGACAGTTTTCATCTCTCCTAAATAAAACCTGCCGCCTTGTCCTGGGATGTGACCATCTCACTCACACCTGCTCACTCTATAATGACACTCACAGCTAACCTTGACAACAGAATCAAGTTCCACACGTCTCATGGCTAAAAATTACCCTTAGTCTCTCCCCTGGGCTAGCCCCACTAGTCAACCCAGAACTCAAGGTGCAGCACCCCGTAGTCTGATAAATCCCTCCTCTCTGTGCCCAGTTGCCGAACCTCCCTATTCCAAAGGTCCTTCAACTACAGGGCCCCTCAGTGGATGAACAGCCTCCCCTGCCTCGTTAGCAAATGAACCTAGATTTGGGCCATTCAAAACCCACCTTAAGGAACACCTCCTGACCTCAAGTACCTGTGACTACCCTTGATCTGATAATTACCTTGACGATGGCCCTTGCCTGAAATTACCTAACCCCTGCCTGCTCCTCAGCCCAAGTGGGTACTTCTAATATTTTGTCTCCTATCTGTTTTTCTGTTATATAGTACCTATATAAGTTAATTACTTGTACTTGTTTGTGTTAATCTCTTCACTGAACATTTGCCTACTTCTCATTGTAAGTAACTGAACTATATACACTGATCTATTGTTAATTTTGTATGTCTATACCTTATTCTCTGTGACGTGGATCCTTTGTAAATGAGTCTTTGACTCAAAGGTGTTCAATTACTAATAAACAATAAACAATATCCAGGGATATGCCGTCCCCATGCTACATCTCCTGTCCACCAAGTCTGGGTAATAAATGCCATTTGTATTCCCTTCTTAGTTCAACCTGCAGCTCATCCACCTTATTATTCAGACTTCTAGCATTTGTAAAGCAAACAGTGTACTTCACTTATTAATTTAGGTTTAGAGTTAGTTAGGGTCTACATATAGTTAGGAATTGCATGGATAAGTCTGGCAGGTACCCACCCCCATGTATCTAGTTCAAATTTTGTTGTATGGAATCTTTTATTGCAGTAGCTAATGTACGGGTTCCGAGTGAGTTGGGGTGTATCCCATCCTTCTTATACATTCGCTCGTTATCATAAAAGAGTCCCATAGATCAATAAAGTGTACTCCTCTGTTTTACAGCCATTTATTAATCTACTATTTATCCTCTGTATGGTAGATTTTTTTCAGGATTACAACCATACGGGGGATACCTGAAACTATAGATGTCTGCCCTTTCTCCTGTATTAAATCCACACATGCAAATAATTCCATAACAATGTCCTTCTCGTGATCCCTTCCCACATTATTACTACCCACATGTAACACCACAGTTTGTGTGTGCTTGGTATCTGATGTAGTATTTGTGGTAATCGACTCTTAATGTCACTTATCCTTGCACCAGGGAGACAATTTACAATAGTATAACCTTATTTCCCTTGTGACAATAGTATCTGTCTTTCGTAGTATAGAATCTCCTGTGACCACTACTTGATTACCCTTAGGATATCCTCAGTAGTGACTTTGAACTGATTTCAGAAATGGTGCTTGGGGAATATTTATTTTGCTGCAATATGTCAGATGGTCCCATTGCTCTCCTTCTCTTTTTCCTGGTCCTTCAGTAATCTTTGCCCAGCTACTATAATCAATATTTTCAGAAGCGGTGACCCAACCCTCAGTATCAGAGCCTCTACTTGTATCTGTAAATACGTTACTACAAGGCAATGCACCACTACCTTTTCCTTTTTTCTTATGTGTTGGGAGGGTACCTGGTGAACTGCAGGCCTGCGCGCATTTCCCCAACACTCCAGTCGCTCTAACAATGCCACATTCTCCTTACATTTATTACATGAGTAATCTAGCCTTGAACCTAAATTACCTACTTCATACATGTTACAGTGAGTAAATTTTTTAATTCCCCTTCTGACACAAAGTTTCCAACACTTGATATACTTCACTATCTGGGACATTCATTTTAATCATGGCTTGATCTATGTTCTGAACTCTATACTATACCTGACGTGTAGCTTAGTGTCTCACAGGCCACTAATCTTAGTGTGCAATACCATTTTAAGTGATATCTCTTCCCACTTCTTGTGAAAAATGCCAACAATCATTCAGTGTGCCCTTTGCCCTTGTCCATGCCAGACATGCAAGACACACACTTAGGCGTGCATGTCTCTCGTCGTCTCTGTGTGCACCACCACATACTCGAAGCTTGTGCCGCTCACTGGCGGAGTAATTTAAATAGCCCCTACGGACTGGAAGTGCATCGCCTGGCCTCACAGGTCTCAGAATACCCCAAGCACTCCTAATTTAAAGTTAAATCCCTGTTTCTTCAAACTTCAGTGTCCAAATTACATTTAATAGCATGTACTGCTATGCAGCAGAGCAAGCCAGCAATAGGATGAACACCTAATGAAAACCCTCCTCCTTCTGATGCCTCAAATTAGTATTTACCACTCATAGAAATATAGCAAGAAAATAAAAGTCAAAATGCTGACATAAATTTTCCTGATGGGAGCTGCAGTATTATTCACTGGTCTTAGCAACCCACAGGCAGCAAAAGCACCCACACCTGAAAGGGACTCTATATAGAAGTCTTACATAGTAAGCTTTATTTGTAAAAGGCTGAGAAATAGGTTAAAAGTTTAAGTTGACAAAAAGCCAAGTAAGTTATCACGTTTGGTCTGCTTCAGCTTTCAGCATTTCCTATATGTCTGGTTGAGAGACAGAGAGAGAGAGAGAGAAAATGTTGAAGCATGGTTGCCCATCCAATATTCTCTACATACAGTGACACACACACACACACTTGGGAGGCAGAGAGAAGTGCAATTTGAATCTCTGCTGGACCAATGCAGTCTCATTACAAAGTCAGTTTTGATGAACAGACATGGTGTAGCGCTAAATTTAGAGAGGAGTGGGGAGGAATGATGGAGCTCTGTTTATCATTTGCACTTAGATTGGTCCTGAAAGGGTTAACAGACACTACAGGCAGCAGTAAATCACTGTACACTGCCAGATACACACAGTTGAGAGAGAAAAGTGTAATGTGAATCCCTGCTGTAGCAATACAGTCTCATTACAAGCTCAGTTTTTCCCAACAGGCAGTGGTGCAGTGCTATATTTACTGTAGAAGTGTGGGGTCTTCATGAACTATGATGTCCTCAAAACCCCACAGGCCAGGGATCTGGGGCTTGTCTAGGCTCCCAGAAATAATCAGGTTTTAGATGCATTCTGATGCATTTCGAGGATCATTTTGAGACTATATGGCTGCTTTTAAAGCCTTCTTTGACTTTTACAAACAACCACTATTACTATCAAAATTAATTCTTTTCATTTTCTTTCAAAAATTGTCAAAACTAAAGCAAAATCCAACTCCAGACCCCTTCAAACATCCGACTATATACCACTCTTCTTGAGTACAGTCAACTATCACTGCAGCAGGCACTGCACTTGTTACCTTGCAACCTGAAGAAGACTCTCCCCCGCAACAGTGCACCACACAGTCAGCCATACAAGGCAGCAAGAAGGGCACACAAAACATAGACCGGGGTTGCATGTGTCTGTTACATAGTAGATATGTACACACGGACTAATCCATGCCAGAGAATGGAACTGATACACAGGACCCACTGGAGGGTCCTCAAGGCTCAACATTGACACAGGATGTACACCAGGTCATAAATGTTTAATCTGCACATACCCTGAACTGAGATGGTTGAAGCAGGAGGGTAAGGCTCAGCAGGGACAGCTGCATGAAATACAGGGCATACAGTCACAGCCCACAGACTTGACATGCAACAAGGGTTCTGCAACCTCCTTGAGACCTCAGACAACGGCATGACCATAACTGTCACTGCTCTACAGCAGGGTGATGTTTCCCATTCATGTCCAATAAATGGTAGCCGACCCCAAATCCCTATCTGCCATACACTGGAACCACAACACCATCAAGCACTCTGGCATAACCCACACATGACTGCCAACCTGCAAAGATTCACAGTCAACTGTAACAGACGATGACCTAATGCCAAGCACATCCTGTGGCATGTACACAGTCCATTCACATGACAAGTGCAGGAGCAATGCCAGTGGTAGGCTCATCTCACCCTAAACACCAACTCAGAAGTCATCCCAGACACCAAAGCCAAAAACACACATGGCCTAATGCATCATCCAAATGCAGCACAGGCTTTAGTGCTGAAGAATTGCCATCCACCATCAGATGCATGTGGACTTCACTTCATGGGTTCCATGCTCTCTCACAGCAGGGGATGGGAAACTGGCAACAAGGGAAAGCTTTAAAAGCCAGGTTGGTTATTAATTCATATTGTTTTGTTGGCACTGACCATCTAACTCACTCAGTCCCAGCCAAGTCCTGACTCCCTACTTGTGAGAATTAATCCCTCATTGGCTCATATGGCATGACTAATTGCTCTCGCCGCACTCTGTATAGTAATGGCCGCACTTCCAGTCACACAGGTACAGCTAGCCACTCACTGGGTAAGAGGATTTCTGCAGGACATTTCCCAGATTGCAGATCTAACTTTCACATGAACAAAAAATACCAACTTCAAGAAGAGAACAAAGTTATCACTGCCAGGTTATTAAGTTACTAATCCTTCATGGAGAGACATTTAAACATGCACTACTGTTTTGTCACACTAAATAAGTTAATTAAATAAATAAGTTCACTGTACTGCTCTATCCAGCAAAATACATAGAAAATGGACTCTGCCAAAAATGAGAAATTGCCTCTCACTTGGGCTATCCTGGGTAAATGCCACATCTCCCTCTGCTCACACAGAAATGCCTGATCCACTCTGTATCTTTCACCTTCAAATTCTGTTTCAACCTGCTCCCCTTGTATACAGTATATCTCTTTCCTCATTTCACCTGCCCTGGCCTCTACCTACTCCCTACACTCTAAAGACTCATGTCCTTCTCACTCACTACCCCAGCTTCTAACTTTGGCAAGTGTACCTTTAGCTACGCCTTCCTTCTCTGTGGAAATCTCAACCCTTTCCCTTTGAAACTCTTCCTTACACCTACTGTTAAATCTCAGCTACGCCTTCTTCCACACCCATTTGCTCCCACAGTCTAACCTAGCATGACAACAAGTTACCTTTGTACTTATTTGCTGTCTGTTTATTCCCTCTTCACCCATACCCTACATGTATCCTGTACATAAACTGCATATTATGATTTACTGTTTTCACAATATTGTGTATGTAGCACCTTGTAATCTAAATTCCATTTATACTGCTAAGCCTCCTGTGCAAGTGCCAGATTTTCTACTTATCACCAAACTATGTAATTATGCATTATTTTGTATACTGTGTATATTTAAAATGTACTTTATTCCTTGTTCCCCTCCCAAGGTCACACTTGGAAATGAGCCTCAGCTCAGGGTGCCTTTCCCGTTCACCAAATGTTTAAATAAATAAATAAAATAAAAATGCATTATAAAAATTGGTCAAAGGACCCCACCGAGAAAAAGATCTTGCATCTCGCTGTACTGTCCTGGAGAAATACAGATAAAAACTAGGTCAAACAGAACCCACTGCAAACATTGTATCACAACTCATCTGGGCTATCCTGAGTAAATATACTGTAAAACTGTAAAAGCAGAACCCTACATCAGAACTCCACTGAAAGCATATTTTGCAAGTAAGCTGCTCTGTCCTAGGAAAATACATTGTAAAATCATCCAGATCATCTGTCTTGTAGCTGTCTGTTTTTTTAATTTTAATTAATTTTTTAAATTATTTTAGTTTTTGTTGACCATGAAATGAGGACTAGACAATTCTGCCTGTTTTCAGCCTCATTCTGGGGAGGGGATACAGATGAATGCCAACTGACATTGAACTGGATTAAGCTGTTGGTGGTATTTTTAGTGAATGGGGGAAATTTGGCCAGGATACCAGGAAATTCCCCTACTCACCAATAGAGAACTTCTGGCCATCTGAAGAGATGACCACTCTGAGCCTAGAGCCTTAGAGTGAAGATGTGCAGGAGGTTGGGAGCGGTTCTCCTCCCCACCTCACCTATCCTAGAGACCGAAGAGCAGTTTTTTGATGCTAAGGATCCAGAGCAAGTCAACATGGAAGAAAAGACACCCAGAATAAACAATGGTGTGTGCAGACCACCCTACAGAACTGGATAACATAGATATTGATTTACTGAAAAACAACAGACTTACCACTGAGATACTTCAAGCCTGTTTGGCAGCTGATGAGAGGCGCTATCACAGACAAAAAAGAACTTGCGGATGTACGGCATGAAATGAAGTGGGCCTAGATACCATTCAAAGCACCGTGTCATGTTTTCTCTAGCAACACCATCATCGGCTACAGTTGAAAAATACCAGGATGCAGGACAAGGTACTGTGGCTTTTCAAACTTCACCATCAGATCAAATAAATGTTACTGTTTTTCCTTTATGGCTTGCAAACAAAGTGGGACAAAAATTCAGAAAAAAAGCAGCCTAGTGGGGCAAAGCAAACATTTGTGGATAATATGTCTTCAGGGCCACTGAAACTTTTTGTGGTTAACTTGCTGCGTACTGAACATACAGGTAACACAGCCTTCATTGGGAAAGGGAAAATGGTCATGAATGAAACAACCATTGCCCCTCTTGAGGGACAGATGCTATGGGTCAAAAAATGAAATACAGGCAGGAATTGAACTAGTGGACAAAAAAACTACTGTAAGCTGCAAAAAAAAATCTGATGATGAGGATCTTTCCAAAAAAAACAATCATTTGTCAATGCTGAATGTTTGCTTGCTGGCATTAACAGTGGAAGTGCAGGAGTTAGACAGATGCAGTATAGGAATGGCATTGAAGTATTGAACTGGCGCCAGCTCCATCCTCACTCTGCAGAGCTGAACGGGCATTAGGATGTGCCTTTGGGTCATCGTCCATGACGGTCACGACATTTTACCTCACCCTACCCTTCAGACACTGACAAGTGTCGAGGTGTGCCTAGTGTTTGGGCTTTACATTCACCTCATTCCATAAGGAAATACACTGAAATGGGTGCAGTATAGGAGAATGGGGTGAACTCTGGGGCAAAGGATCCAAGCCACACCTGGATGCCTGTCACTGGCTGCAGGGTGGGAGTGGGGGTGGAATGGCATGAGCATTACTGCCGACAATTCCAAGTCATACCCTGGCCTGTCAGTCCCTACAGGGTGAGGCGTTATCGTCAAAAACCCTAGCGCCCTGGGTATTTTTGGTATTTTACTCCAAGTTTTCCACATGGGCTGTTTGTGACCCCACCACATGAACAGTGACACTATCAGTTTGTTCACGTGAAAGGTGATTTTGCACAGCGACTGCGCCATTTGGTGCCACAGGTGTGAAAACGCATTTTGAACAGGATGTGAAAAGTGACAGGTGTACTGTTCATGAGGAGTGTAAAAGGGCATTGTTGAAAATCTGGAGTGAAAATATACAAAAACTGGTGAAGTCACAAACATGCATAAAATTGCTCAACGTACACCTGTAATGTAATTAGTTTGGTGATTTTTACAGCAGATTTTCAACATAGGCATTTTGGGACCTCCATTCATGAACAGTGTCACTGTGATTTTCGTAATCTGTCCCGAACACTAATTTCCCACAGTGACCACTAGTCTGCACCGAAGTGCAAAACACATTTCGACCAGGGTGTGAAAATGACAGCTGTAATGTTCATATGGAGGTGTGGAAAAATGTCAGTGTTAAAATCTGGACTGTAAATATTACAAATTTGTGAACTTATGAGGGTGCATGGAAATTGCACAGTGCAGCTCATAACAGAGTCATTTATGGACTTTTGTCACCAAATTTTCAACATAGCCATTTTAACACCTCTGCTCATGAACAGTGTCAGTATGATTTTCTTAATTTGTCCGAATATTCATCTCGCACATCGGACCACTCCAATGTGCGCCACATGTGCAGTAAAATACATTTTGGGTGAGATATGAAAATGACAGCTGTACTGTTCACAAGGAGGTGCGTAAAAATGCAATGTTGAAAATCTGGAGTGAAAATATTAAACATTCTCAAAGTTACAAGCATGTGTAGGAACTGCACAACACACACTCATAAAACAGTCATTTTGGGAATTTTGTCACCAAATTTTCAACATAGGGTTTTGGGGCCTACCTCATGAACTGTAACACTGTTGCTTTGTTACTCAGTCCCAAAAGGTGGTTCTATGCAGTGACCACAAAATCACCTTTCAAGACTGAATAAGAAAATGACAGTGACTGAGTTCATGAAGAGGGCCCAAGAACCTTATGTTGAAAATTTGGTGAATAAATTCCCAAAATGGCTGAGATATGCACCAAAGTTGAAAAAAACATTTATGCCATTATACAGCTTATCGGCATTTCTTCAGTTCACTGTTGGCTTTGAAGAGTGCAGATGTGTTCCCAGTCCACCTAAGATCATCATGCTGGGCTCCAGAGGTAAGTATGGGGTGGGGTGGAGAGGTGGGTGCGCAGAGGGTGGGCGCGGGTTGGGGAGGGCAAGGCAGTCAATGAGGGACCGTTTTTGTTTTCAGGTGTTTTTCTTTTTAGAAGATGGCGGGACTTTTGTCATGCTGGGATGGGCTCCCAGCATGGCAGCCAACGATTTTGGGGGGCCAGTGGAGCCAACAGGGAATTAGGCACCCCGTCAGCCAGCTGACGCGTTTGCCATGCTGGGGTGGGCTCCCAGTGTGGCAACTGGAAATCTATTTTTGGGGTACAGTGGAGCAGATGGGGATTGGGCACCCCATCGCCATACTGAATTTTGCCACACTGGGGTGGGCTCCCAGCATGGCACCTGGAAGTCTATTTGGGGGCAGTGGAGCCGACGGGGGACTGGGTACCCTCATTGGCCATCGGTGTGCGCGGGGAGTGCATAAGCATGTTGGGTGGGCACCCAGCATGTTACTTGAGTGTTTGGGGAGGTGGGAACTAGAAAACAAGGAGCTGTCTATGACAGCTGTGTTCAGATGCAGTGCTGAGTGTAGGCACTTTGCATACTGCCAATGGCAGTATGTAAATTGCCTACCGATAGGCAATGTCAAATTGCCTACACATTACCACCGCTGATTGTGGTGATCTTTCGCTTTCAACTGTATGCCACTGCATCTGAACTACTGTCATAGGCAGCTCTGACATTTATTGGTTTGATGAGACAGCTCCTGCAAGAAGGAGCAGTGCATTGGAAGCTGAATGGCACTCCTACGAAAATTCACATGGTGGCAGTTTCTTGCACATGCGTACAAGCAAACATAAAAGATGAACAAAAAGTAAAAGGGATTCCTATGCCCAAAGTAAATGGCACATTCAAAATGAACAACTAATTAGCAATAGCTCTAATGGCAACCAGGTACAGGGCTCTCCAAGGACTACTTCCACAATCTCCTAATGTTCCACAAAAAATGATACAAACAGCCTTGCCATCCCAACTCAAGAAAGTCATGACTCAGATTCTGCATGCTCGACTGACTCAGCATTGGAAAAGGCAGGATGGAAAAAAGATGATACTGGACAGTGGATCCTGGACCCTGACTGGGACCGGTGTCCATTTCTCAGGAATTACCTGAATGGCAAGCCCCCTTTTCAAAACAATGCAGACAGACTCCAGCCCCTGTTACAAATAAACCCCTGAGTCAGTTACAAATATCAGGGAGGCACAGTATCAACCTGACATGAACAAACCTCTCACAGAGGGTCTACGTATCATGCCTGAGACACCTAAGTCACATTCTGAAAATAAAGAATAGTCCTGCAGATGTTTTCTGTACTATGGACATCCTTTCTTGTTATACCATTAACAAAACCTTTAATAAAGTTTGTCACAATTATGTTTCGAATGAGGGATTCCAGTTGGAGACATTGTGCACTGGCTACAACAAAAATACTAGGTCCTGAGTGCACCTGAAGCAATCCTAGATGAAGAGCAATTTTGAACAAGAGGCTGGAAATTTAAAGTCAAACTGCAGCAAACAGGCGAAGGTATAAACCACATTCCTAATTGTTTCTTCCTGGGCAGAGATCAAGGGGTATGTTTTACGCGGCAGCCCAGGGTCTGCTACAAATGTGATCAAGGACACATCTATCTTATGTCTGCACAAACCAAGATGTGCCATTGATGTGGAGAAGTTGGCCACATAAGCATGCAGTGTGCCAACCACACAAAATGTAATTTATGTGATGAAATCTGCCACCTCTATCAGGATTGGGCTGCCTGGAATAAATTTAGTGATATGAACCCTGATGACTTAATCTAAAAAGCACAGAGAGAGGCGCCCACACCTGAGGATTGTAGAGCATCCTCCACCTCTGGATAACACAGATACTGAGGAGGTCCCACAAGAAAAACGTGGACTCCCTACAACCCACTTAAACATTTCCACAGACCAGCCAACTGCTTCACATGATACTACACCCCTAACATCGGCTCTACTGCAGCCCATATGTTACATGGATAAGGCACAAGATACACCTGTGGAGGATAGTTCTGACATCAGACCTCCTCAGCCACGGTGCTACCGCCTGCAAGACGTTGATCCACATGAAACAAACTCCCTATGGATAATACAATACTGGTCACTGACAACCCTTTTCAAAGTACTGCCTCATGCAGACTGGGGAGACACTGAAATGGTGGATGAAACTGGGAACATTTTAGCTTCATCAGAACACTCTAAACTAGAAGGTGGAAAATACTCAAAAAGAAAAAAGAGAGAAAGAAAATTAAACTTAATTTAACATGATTCAAGCTGCTTCAGTAAATGTCTGTAGCTTTCTGAATCATAATAAGAAACATGCTATTTTTCAGCTATCGCATTACAGTAATTTTGATTGCTTATTTTTGCAGGAAGCATGGATGTGGGCAGTTTCACAGCTACAGCTGTTTAAAGCTGAGTGGTATTGAGGACCATCATATTGGTCTTTCAGCTTAGACCAAGCAGATGGGTTAGGGTTTCTATTTAAGGGGATTCTTTCACCCTGACAAAATTGGTAGATTTGATCCCAGGTGCACACTAACATAGGATGGTTTCTGGCTTTCCACACCAAGATAGGTTTATTAATGTGTCTGGACCTCAATCGGTTCCATATGATAATGGCGATTGAGAAAGGTGATTGCCGTTAGGAAATGATAGCATTGCTTAAAATCAATTCCAGCAATGTACACTCCCATTCTAAGCAAAGAACTCCAGGGACTTCATTTTTGTTTGTTTATGCGGCTGAGCCCCCCGCACCCCACTTAAGGATTCTCAACTCCAGGGGGTGCATGTCGGGGTGCAAAACTGAGGAAAAACTTGGGACAGGCCCAACAAAATGTATGCATGCCTGGACCCAAACCTGACACCCTCACAACCCTATCCTGCCACCCACCGAACATGCCATGGGGCCAGCTCAGCAGCCCACCACCGTACCACGCCTCACAAACCCTCCCTCCCTTCTGCCTGTGGCTCAGCGTGCTCACTTCCCCATATGTGTGTACATATAGCGACATCCTGTCACTATATTCGAGATCCTCCATCCGTCACCCTTCCTGCTTGGTTGCCCTGTCGACAACTGGAGTCTCTTTTTGAAAGCACTCAATCGCGGTCACCATTATCACAGACTACCCTCAATTTAAAGCAGAGAGGGTAAAATGATTGAAACCATAAACCTTTCTTAGCAACAGCTAAAACAATCATATTTGCAGGGATTTTAATATTTAATCTCAACTCAAACAGAAAACAGAAAAAAACATATTGTGATACTTTTAGATTTAGAGAAATTCATACACACAGCTGATTTATTAAATTCTGCACAATTTCAGAGGACAGGACCATCTTTAAATACTAAAGAGGATGCTTTACTTCAGTTATTGGTTATATTTTCATTTCATGGGGCGATTGGGTGAGTATTATGGAATAGTTGGTCTAGCAGCTAGATCATAGTAGGAGTATGACAAGGAGGCCCCATAAGCCCTCTTTGATATATATATTCTCCTTAGACCCATTCATTGGAAAATTTCACAGATCACACAGATCCAGGGGTTAACCAGGTTATGTCCATCTGATGAAATTAAAATTTTGGCATATGCCAATGATATCTACCTCTGCATCACTGCTCAGGACTGTATATAAGAGGTTTTGAATGAGGTACAGTCTTACTCAAGAGAATATGGTGCTAAACTTAATCTAGAAAAATGTACAGGTTTATACCAAGGGGACAGCCAATACAGTGCACAAGATGTGGCAGGAATTCCCATCTCAACAGAACCCACTAAAATTTTAGGTATAAAATCTGGAAATCAAGACATGGCATCTTTGAACTGGGAGGCAACCTTAAAGATTTGGGAGGCAAAAGTAAATAAGTGAAAAGGATGGAAACTGTCAAAAATAAAAGGTACAGATTATCAAGAATGTCTGATTCCCTGCTTATTGCACACTTGTATGATATTCCTGCTTCCCTTTACATATCAATCAATTAGTCAATCAATCAATCAAAATCTTTATTTATTTATCCAGGCGAACATCGTTGAGCAAGCTCATTTACAAGATGGACCTGGTTAAATCCAGGCCAATAGTATAGTGCAAACAGATATATTTACAATGTGAATAAATAAAATAATATAAAACAAGTCAATACACAAGGCACATACACAACAGCTTGTTTGGGATCATCAGTAGGATACAACGAACAATAGCAAATGGTAGGAGCAAGCGAGAACCACAAAGATTCAGAAATGGATATTATCACCAGAATTTCCTAAAACACACTCAAGACCTAGGGATTGCTATCATAATAGTCAGACAAAATAGGTAATAACAGCTGGTTTTTTTGGACACATTTCACAAAAAGGGAATAAGACAGGTATGATTAGGTTTGGAGAGAACAACAGATTGAACTACATGGCCTATCAATGGCCAGCTCCAGGGATCACTTGCATTCAGTATGGAGGGTGGCATTGCCATACTTACTAGAGGAGGGTCTGGGCTTAGATACTGAGGCGACAGCTGGGGCAGCACCTACCATGCAGAAACCATATTTTCCAAGTCTGTGGTACTAATGCTGGCTGTCCATATCCAGGGGCCGCCGGGCCACTGGGAAGGTCCCAAGGCAGGATAGATGGTGAATATACTTTGGCGCCTGTGGTGAATCTCGAGAAAAGACTTCAGGAAGGAGTGTAATCACTCAGACTCCCAACACTAGCACTCTGAGCAGTAAAGAAAAGTTCTGTCGGCCAGGTAAGTAAGTGGTAGCAGCTATTCTGGCCTGGTTCGGCAAGCCCATCAGATTTTTACAAGAATTGGATGGATTGCAGGAGTAGATATGAAGCCAATCAGAAGCAAGGGCCGAACAGCGCTCATGATCTGATTGGTTAGTAGCTTAGCTGTGCTTTGCTAGAGAAGAGTCTGGACATGTGGTCACAGACAGCAGCTTGTAAAGGTGCCAGCCACCTGGGGACTAGGGATTCTATGCCTTAGGTACAGTTGCCCCAGTAGGACTTGCCTCCATCTGGGAAGAGGTGCAGAGACCAGAGTAATAAACACATTTAGGCTCAATAAAACTGCATGTACCCCATGCATTGTCATAGGGTACAGTCATTCATAGCTATGACTAGACTTGGGGAAGCAAGCTAACTGCAGGTCAGAGATTAGGAACGGAAACAGTTGCATGGCTCACACACATCGAGCATATAAGGACTTGAAGGCATTAATGCTTTGAGGCAATTTAATTTCAGTAATTTTAGGATTTGTTCCACAAGGATGGCAACATAAAGCTGATGGCCATTCTCCCATAGTGAGTGAAAGCCTTAGGGATGCATAGTGAGATATAGGAAGCACTCTTAAGCCATATGGTCCCAGCTCACTTAGAGGAAGACATTCTGTTATATAAAGTGGAAACCTTTTTGTGATGGCTCTGTAGGTCCAAAGGACTGCATTTCTGTCATGCCTGAACATAAGTGAGGATCATCCTACAGCTCTGGACGATAAGCAGTGATGGGTGGCAATAGGGAGACTGGTGATAAACCTGATGGCCCTGTGATAAAGCATATCCAACTTGACAAGCAAAGCTTTGGGACAATGACTATATAAGAAATCTGCATAGTCAATTAGGAAAGAAAGGTAGTTTGACTAGACATAGTTTGGCATCACGGGTGAGTAACTGGCTAATTCTATAGAATAATCCCAGCCTCTGCCTTAGCTTCTTTACAAGGTCTTCAACATACTCAGAAAATGAAAGGTTCTGGTCTAACCACACTCCTAAGTATTTAAACTCGGGAAAACTCCAATTTCTCTCCCAGAATTGTGGAAATCTGTGGTAGTACTCCAGAGCTGGCGGGTTTATCGTGTGGCTATAGGCTGAGAACAGCATTGCCTTTGTCTTTTGCATTTAATAGTAGTTTTTGTGGAGGAGCTGGGTCTGAAGCAGGTCAAAGTCTTCCTGTAGGACCAGCAGCTTTGGCAGTCAGTCGACTTATGTATACCACTGTGTCATCAGCAACAGGTGTATTTTTGCCTTGTTGATGCCCTCATCAATATTATTGACACAGATAGTGAAAAGCAGCGGTCAAAGTATGGATCCTTGTGGCACTTCCCTCAGAAGAGGTTTAAGTGAGGATAGCTCTCCTCAGCTTTGATTTGTTGCTGACGTCCTACTAGGTACTCCGTAAACCAGTGCAAGGATACTGAGTCAAGACCTATGCTTTTCAGTGCGGAGAATAACAGGCTATGATCCACTGTATCGAAAGCCTTTCTAAGGTTTAGAAATACAGCACAGACCAAGTTTATGCTGTCTAGTTCATTGTACCAGTCATTTGTTACTTTGGCAAGGGCAGAAATAGTACTACGTTTAGTCCTAAAGCCCAATTGCATAGGGATTAGTAAATTATTGGCTTCAAGAAAAGCCCTAAGTTGGTTGCTGACAACCTTTTCTAGGAGTTTTGACAAAATTGGAAGTGAAGAAATTGGTCTATAGCTCTTGAAGTTGCAGGTATCCCTGATTTAAACAATGGGATGACATGGGCAGTTTTCCATATTATAGAAAGGGACCCTTGAGACAGTGATAAACTAAATAGATGGGTGATAGGAACAGCAAGGACATGACAAGCAATTTTGATCAAGTAAGGATCTAAAGAATCAGCACCAGCACTCTTCTTAACATCCAAAAAAGCATAAGATCTTCAACCTCTTTTAATAATACTGGTTGGAATGAGAAGCCGGGTACTGGGGCAACAGAGTCTATGCAAGAGGCACTTAATGGGAGCAGACCAATGCTGCAGGGAATTGTCAAGGCTAGACCAGCTGCGGCAAAATGATTGTTGAATGCATCTGAGATACCCTGTTCATCACATATGGTTTACCCTCGGTTGTGTTTTTGGTGGCAAGAAATTACCAGGAGTATGACTGGACATATCCTTTATTGTCCTCCAGAATTTAGAGGAGCACTTTGCTGTAGAGTCCAGCTCACTAAGGTAAAAGCTGCCTTAGTAGCTCTGACCATTTTTGTACATGCATTATGTGCCTTTCTAAAGTGACACCAGTCTGAGTCCAGTTTAGTCTGGCACACCTTTTTCCCAAAGCTTGTCCCTACCTTGCAAGGCAGCTTTCAGCTCAGCAGTGACCAGTGACAAGTTTTGTATTTTACCTGGTTTTTACCTTCAGGGCATACAAATCTAGGGCCCCTACCGGTATTTCATGAAATATATTATACACCGAGTTGACCGTGGTGGATAGGTAGAAGTCTTGCCAGCATGCAGTGTTCTAGATCATGTGCATAGGCAGCCACATCAAAGTTGCGACGTGTCATTTTGTGATGAATTTAGCTGTAGGTCCTGTATGATGCAACAGCCTGACTGCAGCAATGAAACAATGGTCACTGACATCAGTGAAGAAGGTTCCAGCATGCAAAAAGATGCGACTTATCAGCCAATATACAGTAACATCTAACAATGTACTGTTACTCAAGTTCTTTTATTAGGACATGCAGGTTCTTGAATTAGTTGGTCTAACCCACAAGTATCACAGAATGTGTTTAGGGTGAAGCAGACTTGGAGAGCCAGTCAAAATTAAGCTTCCCTAGGATAATTGTTTCAGGTTCTCTTTTTCAATGACAGAACCAAGATGTGATAGGAGCAGTGTTCCAGCAGATGGGGTCTATAGCAACCAATCACTCTGATGTCCAGGGAAGTAGATAATTCAATCTTAAGTGTCAGACTTCAAAATCATTCTTAACAGAGGTTGAATCCATGCAGGACACTGTAAACCTTTCCTTGATGTATATTGCCACTCCACCTCCCTAGTAGGCCTATCTGTTCTGAATAAGTGGTAGGAGGGATGCTAATCTCTCTCTGTCCTGGGAGGCTGGCCTAAGCCAATATTCAGAGATTACCAGGACATCTGGCTGAGTGTGACTGGTCCACACTGTATCATAGTAAACATTTTAGGAGGCTACAAGCATTGACATGCCAGAAGCTCATACCTTTGAGAGAAGCCGTCTCGAAGGAGAAGAGAGAGGAGGATAGGACCAGGGTTCAACTTGAAGTTGCCCGAGCATATTAGTAACAGAAGTAGCAGCTTTGTTAGGACATCAATAGTTAGTTTGAGTTTCCTGTCCCTGGTACACCTATGACTCATGACAGGTTGGGTATGCCAAACACCACCCCTAAGGGTGTACTGCCCTAGTGCTAAGTGAATCAATACCCTGACTGTGAAGTGCAGAGGGTGACTAACACTATAAGGAACAGTAGGAATAACTTGATAAGGCAGCTCAATGTGGGTGGCACCACGATGGGTACCCTGGTTATAATCAGACAGTAGTACTACCTGTCTCTATAGTTGGGTTTTTCGAAGGTTTGGAGAGCTGTCTAAATCTCATAAAAGAGCTTTTACTTATTTATCTAAAGAAAATGGAGGTATTGGAATGATTGACCCACTGGTATTTGTGCACAGTTTATTAATCAACCAAACTTTTAAAGTAGGGCTTCTCCCAATGGACTTTTTATTGAAAAAAATGGATATGGAATAATATGGGTACATTTTTATTGCCTGGGATCAGGTTATTCCTAAAATTCAGAACACCACCCTATACCTGATTACCTTAAGTCTGTAGTGCAGAAACTACAGAAATAGAATATTTCAAAATCCAATATTATTACTTTACAGGGCCTCAGTTATATCAAATTATTATGGATACATGTAACTCAGACAGAGCCAGATTTCAAAAATTGCCCTCCTGAGTGCAGAACAAATGTATTAAAATTATTAAATGATAAAGAATACCTATACATTTGGGAAACTGTATGGTTATGTTCTTATGGTAGGTCAAATGTGAAGGAAACAACAAATATACAGCCATAGAAGAAAGATTATGCCCATACCCACATGTATAACAGAGAAAGAAACAATAGAACATTTTCTGGTTTCATGCTCATACGCCCAGAATTTGTAGATTTTTTTAGCAAAAAATGGAATTTAAAATGGATAACTTATATTTCACAAGAAGTCATTGCTCTAGACATTTATCCTAGTATTTTACTTAAATCTCATGCAAGTACCTTAAACGTTTTCTTTACTGTCTCAAAGTTTTGTTTATGGCAGGCCAGATGCCATGGGTATTACAATAAGTACATGTCTCCTGAGTCCTTTAGTAATCTACATATTCATGTTTTGCTAGAAATTTATGAATATTATTTATCCCATTATCCTCTATCAAGGGTTCAAATGTGGTGGAGAGACCGCTCCTTTTTATAAAGTATAAGTAAGTTAGAGTGATTTTCTGAGTTTTGTCATAGTAAATGGAATTAGTAACCTGTAGTAACCTGTAGGAGTTGTGATTCAATCTCCTACCGGTCAAATTACCTCAAAAGTGCTATTTTCCATGACAAAAATGTTTTTAGTTCTGTGCTCTGCTTCATTTGCATAACCCACCCCTTTTGTTCTCAGTGCTGCAACCCCAACTGTGACATCAAGCAAGGAAACAAAGTTTCTAATCACTGTTGTGTAATACAGACCTTAGGATTACCACACTCCCCTGAGTTTTGCAGGACAGCCCTGATTTGGGCAGTTGTGCCCTGCAAAATAAAACCATAGAAAATACTGCATGTCCTGACCTCATAGTAGAAAAAAAATAGTGTCTAACTTTCTTCTAAATGTTGCAGAAACTATAATACCTTATTTAAAATGCCTTAAATGATAAGAAACAACCAAAAGACTGCAGCACTTGGTCTTAATTCTGTTTGAGAAAATGGGTATGTTGCATTGGTCAATGTTACATATTGTCCTGTAAAACACATATTTCAGTAAGAAATGTCCTACTCTGAGCTTCAAAAGGTGGTAACCCTAAGAGACCTCTGTTGGTCAGTCTTAGTATTTCAGACACCTACACTAGCAAAATAGGAGTAGGGAGACAGAAAAATCAGCTATGTAATGTACTCACAATGCCTTGCTACATATGTACCTACTGCATACCCTCTTCCCATCTACCCTAGGACCCATCTGGAATCTAGCTTGTCTGCTCAGTATGTCTTTCCTGGTGAAACTTTTATATTAATAAATAAATAAAAGTCTACATATCAGGTGCTGTGCTGCAGTCATCACTACCAAAATAAGCGACTGCACCTCAAGTAACAAACATTTATGTCAACTTTACTATTAACTCAGAAGTCCTTCTTGCTGTATGTAAAATATCCCTTGCATGACAACATTCTGGGGTGCGCCACACATAAAAATTGGAGGTCAGGCAGAAACAAAGTGCTGATAAATATAAAAAAATGACTATGGCAGTTTTTTTTACAAAACAAATTGCAGCTTCAACATCTGAAGCATGAGTGGCAATGGCATACTATGTGAAAAAGGTATCTTCAAAATCTCAGAAAATCACTTTATTATAGATAAAACTAGAGAAAATGTATAAACTTATATGAAGGATTTTTGACACTGATACCATTTTATAAACCTGGAAAAGTGTGTTTGTTTTGGTATGAAATCACAATATACAAGGTAATTATTTTGTACAGTTTTAATAAGGTTATTTTACTATGTGATTTACAATAAACATACTCTACTCTTTTCGAGAAGTGTAATGGGATCTTTAACATTCACCTGAACTACCACCAGAACAAGCAGATGGGACCACGGTTTAACAAGTCATTTGAATAACGGCATCTCAGGGGGCAGCATCCCCTAATGCTGCACTACTGTGTCAGAATGAGATTAACCCAAGTTCCTGATGTTGGGAGAGAACTCACAGCCTTCTGATCTTCTGGCCTCAGAGGTGAGTATGCAAACTGCTGTACCACTGATACTGACATTCCACAGTGATGAGTAGTGAAGTATATATAGATGAGCAGTGAGGTACATTCCTATTCCTGGTGGTGGTCTAATGGTCCCCCTCCATAAGGGTATCTGATCTTCTCCAACTTCTCTCAGGCCCCCCGCCCTGGTCACATAATGCAAACTGCAGCAATAGTAATGACTGGCACAGCCCTCTACTCACCACCTCAACTGGTTTCAATCTGACGGTCTCTGAGCAATTGCCAAGTATTGTACAAACACCTATGTCTACTGTGCTTATGATGGCTCACTGGCAATCAGATGGTGGCCAGCCAGGTATAGTGAGCAGAAAGCTGTGTATTACTTACTGCTATACTTTGGGTTAGGTGACCTGAGTGGGGATTGTGGGAGGAGGGCCCTGAGCAGGAGGGTTGGCAGAAGGTCAAATGCCCTTATGAGGGGGAGCACTAGACTACTAAGAATATTCAAGACAGCTACAGGATGGTTGATTTGGCATGCAGAAACCACTACACCACCAGGAACATTCAAGACAGCTGTAGGACAGTTGAATAGGAGGTGGGGACCAATAGAACACAAGGAATATGTAAGACAGCTACAGAATGTGGGGTGCCATGCACACATGTTAATGGACCCATAATGGGCATGCAAAGGGGCCATTATGCCTTCCATGCCCAAAGGGTCATTAGCATGTTAGGCTAAATGGCCACTGGAGCCCTGTCACGATCCTATTTGATCCGTATACCTCCATTGCCTTCCTGTCAGCCATATTCAGTCTTGGCCTGTATCAGCATAGTGCAAAGTCACTATGCACTGTACTGACATGGCCCCATATTTAGACAGTTGCACGCTCCAGTTGCAGTGAGCTAATTGTCTGAATATTGCCCCCAGGCAGGCTGTGCACAAACTGCCACAGACCGCACATCGCCAGCTCTGAATATGGGGCCTACTCTTAGCCAAGTGGAACCCAAAGTCCATGAAACAATGGCTCATGGGGTAAGAAAGGCCTGCCTATAGCCTCAAGATACTGTTGTTCTAACTTGTAACAGCATGAAAGCAAACATAATTGACACTGACTTAAGGCTTGTTTGTTGGGACAGTAAAACATACATAGCATTACCACATCAGCCAAATGCTTAATTTAATACAAACAGAAAAACATCACACACGTAGATACGTAGGAGACAATATGACAAATCAAAGCAGAGCAGTGCATTCAACTCCAGGGTCCCTGCTATCACAAGTGCATAATTAGGCACCACCATAGGGCAGATAGGCAGATATCAGTTAAGTGTAATCCCAGTTTAATGTCATAGTTACTGTATCTTATCATTTACATGTTTGATTATAGTACTAAATAGAGGAGACTCTTGCTTACAGTACCTTGTTAGTTCTCAGAGGGTAGATAGCCATTAGCGCAGGCACCAATTAAACTGTAATTTTATTATCAATCAAGCAGCATTTCCAAATAAACTCCTTACAAATGCAAATAAAGTTTAACCACCCAAATTCTTCCACAGGATTCTCAATACAAAACCTGGACAGAGGGTTACAGGAGCTTTATTTACCTTAGTAGGAAAGTAACTTTAACTTAGCAAATGAACAGATTTACTAAAAATGATAGAAGGTCTTGGAGGAGAGTGGAGCAGCAAGATGCTGAAATGCTGCTCCGCTTCCTGCTGCTCCAAATATGGAATGGTGTCCTTAGGTTTTTTAATGTTATAACTTGTTGTTTTATTTTATTTTTAAGTTGATGAATGAAACTTGTGTTGAAGTTGGCCCTTTTGATGGTGAGGTATTGATTTTGCTTCTTCTGCATTTTATTGGGAGAGATGCTATGGTTAAAGTGGGAGCAGTTTCCTGACCATGTGTGTCTGGCATCTAAGTTTGTTTTTGACTAAGTACAAAACACTGAATGAAACTTATGATTATTTTTTACTTGGTTTATTATATTAAGCATCTTTCATTTTACCAAGTGTGGAATGCTGCCAAAGACTACCACTTGCTGGAGTTACATGCTGCTGATAAAAGGTAACTAAGAGCAGCATGTGCAACTTACGTGACTTAATGGAGTGCCTTCTCCATGAATTTTGAATGTTGAGAGTTTGAAAGCTGAGGAGCTCTGAGAGTTTGGTGAGATTTAGGTATTTATTTATTTATTTAGATTTTGTTAACCAGGTAAAACCCACTGAGACCAGAGGTCCCTTTTTCAGGGCGACGGGAGAGAATACACCAACTACTTTACATTAGGTACAGTACACAGCTTAAAAATACATATACAGTTTGTACAGGAGGCTTGGTAACAGTAAGGCAGAGACAGAGAGTGTACAGCAAGTAACAGAGTCAGAGAACAAGCATTGTCAGTGGGTACATTAGTCCACAGTCTAAAATACATACTCAGTTTGTACAGGAGACAAGGGATGGTAAGCCAGTGTAGGAGCAAGTTCAGTAAAAACACCAGAGCAGAGTACGTACCTAGCCAGTGGGGCATGTGAGCCTACAGAGGTAACAGTCTATAGGGGTTAGCTAGTCCAATAGGGAGCAAAGAGTTTGTCAGTAGCCAAATTATGGTAAGGAGAGGTAGGGTGTATTGTCTAGCGGTTTGCAGCAGCAGGGCTCAGTTCCAGGAGGTAGACTTTAAGACCAGCCTTAAGCGAGGGAGAGGAGGTTTGTCAAGCAGGAAGGGGAAGCAAGTTCCAGAAATGAGGGACAGTGAACTGGAAGGGCGTTTTCCTTGATTAATGCGGATGCGAGGGTATGTTCAGGGCCGACTGGATGTGGGCCGGAGGTTATGGAGGGAGACTTTGGGGTAAGCAGGTCGCTTAGGTGAGGTGGGTGGTGACTGGAGAGGAGTTTGTAGGTAAGGCAGGCAGGGAAAAGGATAGTTTATGCCTGAGTGTCGGCCAGTGAAGGTCCATGAGCCTGCAGAGTGATGCCTCCTAGGGGAGGCGTGGTTGCAAAGCAAGCAATGCGGGTAGTAAAGGGTGGAGAGCTTGGTTAGCCTCGGTTCTCTAAGGGACTGTAGTAGTGGAGAGCCGTGACAGTAATGAGGGGAGGAGGTTGCAGTTGGCAATGGCTCTACATGCTCTCTCCAGAGGAGTTTCAAGGACGGTATAGTAGGCCCAGTCTCTGGTGGATGGACTTTGTTAAGACATCTATGTGGGGTTTGAAGGTTAGCTCCTGGTCAAGGGTAACCCCAAGATACTTAAACTGGTCAGTGACCTCAACACACTTTCCTTGGGCTGATGATATCTGGAGAAGACCGCTTCTGGTCTTTACCCAGTCATGAGGTCCCAAAAGGACTGCTTTTGTTTTCCTCATTTAGCTTTAGGTGGTTGGCAGTGAACCATGTTTCAAGTTTAGTCAGGCAAGCTTGAAGTTCGGTTGCAATGACAGAGGTTTGAGGGTCACTGTGGTAGATTACAGTGACATCTGCATAGAGTATTAGGCTGCAAGGTGCACTCCTCTTGATGTCATTCACAAACAGAGAGAATAGCAGGGGCCTAGGATGGAGCCCTGGGGTACCCCAGAGATCTGCTCTCTGAGAAGTGTTGGAGTATACCTGAGGTGACTAAAAGCAATTATGTGCTGATATGCCAGTTTGCCTAACAAAAGGTATGTTAACATTGCCTGGGATGGGGGTTTCTGCCCTCACTGCTGTAAAATTTACTATGCTCAGTGAAGAGTCTCTGTTTTGCCATTTTCTGCAGGCTTAATAAAGAAATGGTAACAACAGGATTTGGTGGCAGTAATTTGGATGTAAAGAAAAGGGCAATATGGTCCAAGGAAAAGCAGGTAAAGGAGTCATGTCTATGTTTCTGGGTGAATCCTTTTGTCAAAGGTTTTACGAATAAAAGAGCTGTTATTATGGCGATAGGTGAAAAAGATGGATAGGGAGTTACATCCTCTAGAGTTATTTGCTTTCTTCTTCTTGGATCCACTATGGGTGGTCAACAAATTTCCCGTCGACTGCTGACAGTGAAACGGCAGGTCAACCGCATTTTACAGCCGGCTGCTGGTTTCTAGGTGCAGCAGTTTTTCTTTGGGGACTTTGCCCCTGAACCCCTCCATGGTGGGTTGCACCCCTGCACCCCATCACTTAAGGATTATCAACCCGAGTCAGAGTTGATTTGGGGGTGCAGAACTGACAGACAGACAGTGCCCTGTTCTGCGGGTCCCCTACAGCGGCATGGCACTGTAGTCGCTGTGGGGACCTTACTGTCGAACTGTCACTGTCGAGTGGGTAAACGCTTCTTCTTTTACCTCAGCTACTGATTAAATATTCAATTCTCTATCTGAATTACAAATTGGGCCTGAACACTCTGGTAATGCTTTATTATCAACATTATGTAACTTGAGCGGTCCTTTTATAAACTGCTATTCAAAATCGCTGGTTTCCTAGTGCTCTGATGTTTTGTACTAAATTTCATAAAATGTTCTTATAAAGGACTTGAGGAATTTTGAGAAGTTACTCAGCAGGGTAATCTCCTAGTCTTGAGCCAGATTGCTAATTGAACACCCCCGCCCCCAGATTGCAATGTGATATGCCTTTTTAACACAGGAATGTATGGGACTCATACATAGGAATTTTGATTCGCCTGCAATATTCATTTTGTATTATGTTTCTCTGTGTTGACCACTTGTCTTTGAATAAGGAGACTTGGGATTTCTGCAAATTATATAAGAAAAGTTTTGTAGTTGTGAACTCCTAATTTTGGAGCTGCTATTGCATACCTAAGGTCATTGAGAGTTGACTATGAAAATTTTCTTTTGCTACTGTATTTTGGTCTTGCTACATAGAAACCTTGGATTTAATCCCTTTCTATGGTATGATTTTCTTTCCTGTATTAATAACTAATAGTCTTTGGTACAGAATGGATTCTTTTAACCATAGAGGCAACTAATGGACTCCTGTACCAATGGAGCCCTGAACCCCAGATTCAAAACAGACACTGGTTCAGTGAATGAGGAGATTATTTAAAAGGTACTTGTTCTTCTTTTGCCTTTACTTGTCTCTGTCCATGAACTGTTAGACTCCTAAAATAAATGAAGCTTTCTAATCCAACATACCAAAACACTACAGACCTCTGACTCTCACTGGAATTCTGAATGACCTGATTAAAAATGAAAGGACTTTGTAAAATACAGTAGCCAAGAAGAGGCCCAGGCAGCAAAAGGTGACTAGGTGGCTATTGCTACACACGGAAGGATTGAGGGCCGTGGAGAGAGTTGGCAGGCACAGGCCTAAGGAAGTGAGAGTGAGGTGTGTTTTGTCCCACCGCTCCCAGCTCTGACCTCTATTAGGTACCCAAGGAAGGAGGAGCCAGATCCAGAGTGAACTGCAGGCCAGGGAAGGATCATCACCCTCTAGAGGGAGGAGAGGTTACAAATACTGTATACCATAAAGGAGCTAATCACCACCTGAGGGGATTGAGCACTGGTGGATGGCAGGAGGAGGAACATCTATCAGGTGATGGCAGTCGGAGGAGCTCGATGGAGAGAGATACATCCAGAGGTAGCGGCACTGTTGCTGGTCTAAGGTACTGTGTCTTTTCAATTTAGAGGGCTTTAATACAGGGTCAGGGCACTGTTGCTTTGTCAGGAACAGGGTACTGTTTAATTTCTGGAGGATCTGCTACACAGTAGGGGCACTATGACTGTAATCAACACTTGGGGCACTGAAACTGTTTGGGCTCTGTATTATAAGGTGAACTTAAAGTGATTGATATAGGATATTTGGAGTACATAATCTGTTGTTCTGGGGAAAGTCAGTTGTACATACTGCATTTGAGGGTACTCAATCTTCTACTATCATCACAAGAATCACTACTGGGGTCATAGGGAAGCTCAATTTACTGTTACTACAGGAGAAGGGTTGTTGTTGAGGGTCTTGTAGGAAACATGGCAGGGGGTTGGCAAGGATAAGTTAGATAAGCTCTATCTACAGGGGTAGTCAGGGAGTAAAGAGACGCAAAGGCAGGCAAATGAGGGAGCTGGGGATGGGCACTCTAGGGGTGAGATATCACTAGCAGGGGAGGAATGGACAGCACAGGAGGGGGCACAGGGGCAGCAAGATGCTAGATGGGGCCATTGGGGTAGAATAGTGGGTTGCAATGGTTGTGGGGCAGCAGTCTGGATGAACGTATTGTGGAAGCTAGGAGGATGTCCGACTGTTACAGGCTGAGTGACTTGGGGAAGAAGTGCAATGGCTTGGTAGAGAGTTGGGAGGTCAGGAGGAGGGTGGAAGGGACCTGGAGCAGAAGGCAACAGGAGGACACCATGTGGGAGGAACAATGGTATGGGGGATAGGGTGGGAAAAAGCATTACAAATAAGAGCCCTCGCACAGGAGGGAGGTAATGGTAGGAAGAGGGAGCCACACCCAGCATGGCCGAGAGGGCAGGAAATAGGTTTGCCTTTGCTGGTGACATTGGAGGAGGAGGGGAGGTGAGGGACCTCTGGGAGGGATAGGTAATGGGGAGCGGGAGGATAGCATAAGGGTCAGTGGTCAGGCAGAAGATTGTGGTAGGGTAGAGGAGGGGCACAGCTGGAAGAATGGATGAAGGGAGTAGGGGTAAACATGAGAGGAGTGATCCTAGAGCAGAGATGGGAGGAACATAGAGCAGGTGGAGGGGTGACCAGGGTGGAGGGAAGGATGGGGTAGGGGAGGGAACAGTAAGGGGAGCAGGGATAGGTTCAGGAGAGAGGGAACCATAGGAGGGAAGGGCAGGTTTCAGCTGGTGGACTCTTGTAGAAGATACCAAGGTAATGGGTGGGGGGAGATGATGGTTGGAGAGGGAGGGAGAGGTATTAGCATTGTGGGACTCCATACTTAAAGGGATTAGATGGGGCAGCAACAGGGTATGGCATAGTCACATCTGGTGGAGTCTATACCTGACTTAACTGCAGGTAGGGTGGGTAGTCAATTCAACATGTGCTGTGGGAGGGTAGGCGAAACCCGCATCTCATGGTGCATGTGGATACAATGATCTGGCAGGGAAGATGGTTTAAGTAGTGAGGGAGAGATTGAGGAATCAGGGAGGCTGTGCAGGGAACTAGGAAATCAGTGGCCTTCTCAGAGGGTGCTCCCAGTACCCTGCACTAGTATGGTGAGGAAAGAAATGATTGGGGAGTTCAACACCTGGCTGAGGGAATGGTGTCAATCCAGGGGTAAGGCTTGGTGGGGGCTGGGACAGAATCTGGGACAATAATGAACTTATGCAGGGAATAGGCTACATTTGAGTGGAGAGGGAAGGGGGTACTAAAGCAGAGTGCAGAGGAACACATAGCTACAAATGTGGATTTTAAACTAGATAGGGGGTGGTGAGTGGACAGATGGTAAGCTGGGATCCCAGGAGGGAGCCAAACATGCTTATCCCCAGGTTAGCATGGAGGACTTAGAGCAGAGGCATGGGGAGGGCAGGGATGGGTTGGAGGGTGCTCTCACTGAATGCAAGAAGCCTTGGTAACAAATCAGCAGAATTACAAGCTGTCTTGGCACTTGGAAGGGTTGATATTACAGCCATCAGGGAAACGTGGGCACACACAGTACCAGGAATGGGATTTGATGATCCCAGGGTATAGGATATTCAGGAAGGAGCAGGCTAGAGAAAAGGGCTGTGTGTGACAATATCTGTACAGGAGGGATAAGGTGTATAAGGGAGGAGGGGAGGGAGGCAGAACAGAGGCCCTATAGATGCAGCTTCAAGACTCAAATGTAGGACATTGAGGATTGGGTGGTGTACTGACCAGCCCAAGGGGAGGATCTGATAGGAATTTAGCTAAGCAAATCAGAAGGGTCTGTAGGAAAGGAACACTGTGGTGGTGGGAGACTTCAACCTACCAGGGCTGGAGTGGAGCACCCAACCACCAAGAGTGCAAGGGAGCATGTTTTACCAGAGGCATTTCAGGACAGTTTCCTGTTGCAGTTGGTCAGCGAGCCAGCTAGACTGGATAGGACTCTGGACCTGGTTCTATCAAATGGAGAGGCTGTAAGGACCTGGAGGTGGAAGACCTCTGGCTGGGAGTGACCACCACACAATATGGTTCACATTCAACATGGGCAGGTAAGCAGGAGGTATGGATGACAAAGTGATAGACTTTAAGGGTGAGGACTTAAAAGAATGAAGGACATTGAGGGCAAGCATCTGGCAGAAATTCAGCCACACGTGGATACTAGCCAAAATGGGATATTATTAAGAAAGGGCTGGTGGAGGTGACTGGAACATGTATAAAACAAGAAGTGAAAAGGGATGGGCAACAAAACCCAACTGGCTGACACAAAGGTCATGGAAGGGTGAGGGCCAAAAAGGCATTTGGAGACTCAAGAAATGGGGGATAACAGAGTGGTGTATGTGAAGATGTCCAGGGGTTACCAGGCTGGTCAGAGCGGCCAAGGCTTCCAGAGAACTGAAACTGGTGCAGGGCATAAGAGATGGAGAAAAGGACTTCTTCAGATACATCAGTGAAAGACGGTAAAACAAAGATCAGATTGTGAGAATTGGGAAAGACGGGGCTGGGTGGAGAAGGAGAGGAACAGGTGGAGGCACTGAATGAGTACTTCTGCTCTGTGTTCACGAGGAAGACAGGGAAGATACCACCTGGGAGAGGAGGAATGTGCGGGGAGGAGGTGAATGATATAGGAGTACAGAGGATAGGGTGCTAAAGGATTAAGGGCTCTGAGGGGATAGGGCACTGGGTCCAGACAGCATTCACCCTAGGGTACTAAGGAACTGGCAGAGATCCTGGCAGTACTGCTGGCTGACCTGTTCAATACATCCTTGGACACTAGATGCGATTACAGGACTGGAGGATGGCCCATGTGGTACCCATTCATAAAAGTGGACCTAAGGACAAACCAGGGAACTACAGACCAGTAAGCCTCACGTCAATTGTGGGGAAACTCACGGAGATGATCCTAAAAAACAGGCTGGTGACCTTTTGGAGATCATGGTCTCCAGGGCAGTCAGCAGCATGAGTTTGTCTCGGGAAGATCCTGACAGACAAATCTGATTGAGTATTATGACTAGGTGACAAAGGAACTGGACAAAGGCCATGCGGTGGATGTCCTGTATTTGGACTTCAGCAAGGCCTTTGAATCCATGTCGCATGGTAGGCTGGGGGAGGAAGCTGGAATATATAGGAGTGGAATAAAGATGGTAAGTTGGATCACCAATTGGCTGAAAGGAAGGCAGCAAACGATGGTGGTGGTGGGGCCTCATCACCGAGGGATGTGATGAGCGGGTGCCACAGGATCAGTATTGGGACTGGTGTTGTTTGGGATATTCATAGTTGGTATCTCCCATGAGGTCTGGAGTAAGATCAGTCTCTTTGTAGATGACACAAAGATGGGTGCAGTGGTAGATGACACTGAAGGGTGGAAGGGGCTGCAGGAGGACCTGACCAAACTACATGAGTGGCTGGATGCATGGCAGATGGGGTATAATGCCAATAAGTGCAAGGTCTTGCACTTCAGAACTAACAACTAGGAAGGTGCTTTCAGCTGGGGTGTATAGCTAGAATGCACCAAAGTGGGAAAAGATCTAGGGTGCTTATAACAAGGAGTACAAACAACACAGCGCAGTGCAGGAAGGCAGCAGCAAAAGCAGCAGGATGCTGGGGTGTATAGTGAGGGACTCTCCTCCAGAAATAGGAGGTGATCCTGCCCTCTACAGGTCACTGGTCAGACCGCACATGGAATACTTTATGTAGTACTGGCACCCATTCCTAAAGAAGTACATCAGATTGTTGGAAGGTATAGAAGGGAGGGCAAAAGATGATCTAGGATTAGAGGGATACTCCAATGAGGAGAGGCTGGGCGAGCTGAACATGTATTCTCTGGAGGAGAGGAGGGATGGGGGACATGTTCAAACCTTTAAATATTTAAAGGCATTAACAAAGCTAGTAAAGAAGGGATTTTCCAGATTAGAAGGGAAGGGTCACAAGAGGGCACCAGATGAGACTGGAGAAGGGAAGGTTCAGGAGGGAAGTCAGGAGACATCATTTCACTGAGAGTTTGGTGGACAAGTGAAATACTCTGCCAGAGGAGGTGGTGGCCTGTAGCACGGTAGATGGTTTAAGAGGATGGGACAGAGTGAGGGGAGTAAATGTGAGGAGGGAGGGGTGAGTGGGACAGCTGCAAATTGAGGGACTAGCTGCACAATCAAGCAGACCGATAGACCATGAGGCCTGTTTCTACATGCTTTCATATAATCATAAATGGAGCCATAACCTCGCTTAGCAGAAATTTTATGTTTTTATAAACATTGCATAAATAGTTTAAATGATTATGTATATATGTTTTGTTTAGTAACCTTTAAATATTTGCTTATTTTGTTTATTTATAATGTTTTGAATTATTATTTGGTTTTGTAAGACTTAGGGCTTGGTTTATTAATCCCTATTTGAGACACCCTAAATTCAGTTTGAATTGTGTTCCTTCAATGGAGATTAACACTTAACTACTGTATTGAGATTAATGAGATTAAGTGGATTCATTAGCTGGTAACTTTATTCTACTTTTAATGTGTTGCCCCATAGCCCTGGAATAGGACGTGGAGCAGGAAAATGTCCAGGACAAGGTGTAAATCTGTAACACAACATAGTTTTTAAATGCTCACTACATAGAATATTTTCTATAGGTTGATACGGTGGATAATTGAGCTTGGATTGCTATTTAGAATAATAGATGCTCTGATAATGATTTTTAAAATAATAGTACACAGAAGGAGAATAAGATCAACTTGAAGTGATCATTTATTAATTATGTATGCTCTTTTATGCTCATGGCTACTTAACCAATGAAAGGCTAGGATTGTTATGCCGCTCAAGCTTCTTAGATATTTTAAATATGATAATAATAATTAGTGGATTGGCCTATTTATACACATTATTAACATACTGATGTGATAGAAACTTAGAGTTGTTTAAACATGAAATTTTAAATGTTTATGTTTTAATTTGCATACTGTATGCTCTGGTCTTAAATCGTAATGGTCTGAATGAGTGAACAATAAACTTTTTGATTGATTGACTACCTGCTTTACTCAGTTGGAGGCTCATCACAATGACTGTCTGCCTGTCCCAGCCCAGTGACCACACTGCCACAGGCCCTAAACCTGGGGCCCGATTCTGAAAGAATCCATTGTCGCAGCAAGTTGTGGTGGTCTAGGGCTGTTATGCACTCTGGGTGTGCTCAGAGACCCTTCACCAATTCCTGTAAAATCATGGGTCAATGCACCAAAACCCAAGAGTTGCCATATTTGCAGGCTAGTGCAAAACAATAGGGCACCTGCAGGATATGCCACAGAGATCCAGCTCCCCATCTGGTGCAACACAACAGCAATGGAAGGAGGGTCCAAGGGCAGAAGGGGCATGGTGGATGCCGAGGGGTGTAGGGGATCAAGTGGGCATACCAGGGGTGATCAGGCACCCAGTGGGGCTGCCATACAAATAACTATTGTGGTTATTGCTTTGATATGTTCAAATAATGGGACCCCTGCGGGTGCTAATCCCACTCCCTGGTATGCCCACTTGCTCCCCAACACCTCTACAGCACTCCCTATCTCTTCTATCCCGAATCCCACAAGCAGAGCCCCCCACCAGTTCCCCACCTTGTGGGGCAATGATCAAGGGAGTGTAGACCACCTCCTGGCTGGTCTAATGTGAGCCCCTTGCTCACGGCAATGGTGGGGCTTTGAAATCGCGAAAAGGGGATGCTGCAGCACAGCTGTGGTGCTAGCCCTTGCTACCTGATGTGCCTGATGTAGGTCACAAAGGGGTGGCACAGTGTACACTTTATAGCGGCTTCCCATTCCGGCCCACAGACCATGTTTCAGAATGGGATTGTCGCATTTTATGATGCAAGACAGATCATAGATTCGTCATTGTTGTATGAAGCAGCTTACTGCGTCAGTCAAGTGCTTTGGAATCGGCCCCTGATCTCACATCATCTTGTGCTCCTCTGTGAAGGAATTCATCAGAGAGACAAAACAAAGTTCCCTTACAGCAGTGCTTCAAGACTGTTCAGTTGCTGATTTAAGACTGCTGCATGGAGAACTACATTAAGAAAAACATCATTAAAGACTAAAGCATGGGAGCATGACACCCATGCCAATTAAGGCATTGTTTAGATAAAAATGTGTAAAAAGAGGGTTTAGGTGTTCATTCAGACTAAAACAAGCTGCATGTGCTGTTTACACTCCACTGATTGTGATCTGAGTTGGCAGGAGAATGCTACATGTAGGGAAGAAACTCTATCTCTCCCTCCTCAGTACAGTGATTTTAGGTAGTGGAAGGATCATGGTTCAATTCTGAAATTGTGCTTTGGAAAGAGTCTGAAGTGCCCTTTTTCCCAAATTTAAAAGGAATTACTTGTGGAGGAAACTACTGTTGAGGATGAGGATCAACACTGACTGTCTGCATGTTCTGTAGACTTATGTTTTGTTCTTAGTATTGAGACCTGGTATTTTATGGACAAGGTATCTGGGTCTTTCATCTGCACCACCGCAGTTTGAGAATAGCATTTGAATTTCTGGACAACAGTATGGCCCCAAATGACTTTGCTTTTACTTTTGTGTTTTACGTACTGTACTTAGGGTCAGTACACTAATTTCAGAGTAGGAAGGACTGTAATATGGGTTTCAGTTATCTTACTATCTCTATGTAGTGGTGGTAGTGGTAGTGGGGGTAGTCAAATGCTGTTCAAGTGTTACATTGTGTTTGCCAGCCCAATGAGTTTATATACCTTAGCCATTTGAGAAGGAATGAGTACTTATTAATAGCTACACATCCTCCTTGTATGGAGGGCTTTGGAACCAATGTTAGCAGTTTACTCTAGGTGCTATTTTATAAGGCATGTAGTTTAAAATGGTGACATGCTACTGTGCTCCTCGTAGTTCAGGGATGTGAGCTACATTCTCCTTTCTTCTGGAGCTGTTTGTGCTCACAATGTCAGAGAGTCAACAATGGTGATAAGACGTGCTCACCACCCTCATTGCTGATCCTGGTACACAGCCCTTCAAAGAGAGTACAGCCACGGTGAGTAACCAAGCAGCTTATGCTTTCTAAGTTCTCCCATATTTTGCAGCTACAGAAGCTCCTGTTAAAACAAGGGATCTTTACCAAAGGCCCATATAGATGGTTCCTTAATGCATACTTATTAAGTACCTTTTGGCAGGTTTCAAGTTTAAAGTTTCTGTTTGCTTTTCTATATATTCTAGCATTGGCAGCAATATGGCTCAATGTGTTTAACTATCGGTATAACCAACTTTTGCATGGGCACTGATTGCCATAACATCTAGGAATAGGTAACATGTTTCCTGTCTTAATTTTTTGCATCATTATACAGACTCGTGTTGTAATGCCATTCCCAGTGTCATTCTCTGCAGTTATTCTTTTCTTGATACTCAATAAAAAAATAAAAATAAAAAAAAAGGATTCAATATTTTCAGGCTCTAGCCTGGATCCAAGTGACTGATCTTGGACAGCATCTGAGAAAATACAAAGTCAGTTTAGCTAGTGCAGGGAAAATGACTTTCCTGCCTTGCTAGAATTTGATGTGATCAATACTTCAGCTAGGCAGTGGCTGTGGTAGATAAGCCTCCATCCTGTATTCTGCTGAGATGCCTGTGCCTTCTTCCACATTGTCTGTGCAGCCCTGGCAGTCAGTGTCAAAAAGCTTTTGAATGACCTTCAATCTACATATCATCACTATCTGAGTCATATTCCATGTCATCATACTGATGTCTGGAATGGAGAGCACACACAAAGTCAATTGAGGAGAATCAGTACAAGCAACAACATTGTTTGTGCCACTACATTTGAGTGTATGCAACAGTTTCTGCTTGACATAGTTGTGACGTCCAGGGAAAGCACATGTCTTTACATCTGGGATCCAGTTGTGTTTACATGCCATATTAAGCACCTGATCTAATGCTTTCAATATGATGGCAATTTGTGTCAGAAACATCTCTGCCACTTCCTTAATGAGTATTGCATCCTACCTGTGTGGCTGCTGAGATAACTCAGATGAATTAGTGATGTCACCACTTCACTCTCTACCACCATCTTCATTGCTGTCATTCTCACCACCGCCAGTAGTGCTGCCACCTCAGTGACCACAATCACCACTACTAGCTTTGCTTTATTGGATTGCTGCAGACGATGTAAAATAATGACATTGTGTCACTCAAGTAGACTCACCAAGGGAAGGGCCATGCCTGAATTGCTGATTTAGCACTGACATCTTTGGTGGCTTGTTTATAAGGTCTCAGAAGTGGAACAAGCTTTGAAGTGCACACCATAAGGGACAGATGGTCACCACAGGCCACATAATCAAATCTCATAGCCTGGACAGAGCTTTGTTCTCCCAGTCACTCCACCATATAAAAGACAGAGTTCCACCTATCACCACATCTTTAAATATAAAACATAGACATAGACAATGATGGCAAGAAAAGACCAATGGTCCTTCCAGTCTGCCCACAGTTCCCTGTAAAATCCTGGGACCTACTGTCCATACAGAGTACTAGTTCTAGCACTTAGTATCTCCCCTCCTTCCCCATCCTCCCTACAGCTACTGCCCTGAGTAACCACTATAACATTTACTCTGTCCCAGCCATGCCTGAAACCATTTATTTCAGCAATGATGCAGAATATTTGCTTTGGCTGGTACTGATGAAGTAGCACAAGGCATTTGGGGCAATGATGGAAATATCTAATGATGTCCCATGTCAAGCATGACTCACCTCCTGATTCAGTGATTCTGTGAAACAAGGTGCATAGCAGAAACTCCATATTTCAAGATCTTGATCATGTTAGTTTCACTGTTCATCATGAACATTCCCACCTTCAGACCATGATATTATATTCTGATGGCCAGCAGTGATTGTAGGAACACCAGGCAGTTCCTCAGATAGTGTGCCTGTGTGAGTCTGTCTGCTTCAATATAACTCCTGCAGTTTCCCACACAGTTCACTATGTCCTTTGCTGCACCCAGATTCTTCATCTTCTTCAGCTAGCATCTGTGGGACACTGAGTCAAAAGTCTTGCTGATTTTAAATACAGAAAATCCAAGGCATGGACCCTATCAATTCCTTTATCACCCACTCAAAGAAGACTATCAGGTTCATCTGACAGGACCTCCCTGCCATGAACTCATGCTGTTTACTATCCTGGAGACCATTGATCTCCAGGTAGTTCCTAAGGTCTTTCTTAATCAGTGACTCCATCAGCTTCCCCACAATGGAGGTCAGACTGGCAGGTCTGTAGTTCCCAGCTTGTTCCTTGCCCCCGATGAAGCAGAATGATGTCGGACACCCTCCAGTCCTTCAGAACTACCTCCATCCATAGTGATTGGTTGAACAGTCCTAACAGAGGTTCAGCTGCCAGTTCCTGAGAATCCTCAGATGCAACCCATCTTGTCCCAGGGCTTTATGTATCTTTAAGGTCTGTAGTCCTTCCTGGACCCTGTCACTTGTAAATATTGGCTGTCTCATCTCCAAGACCCCTCATTGTCTTGTGCCACTGTCAGGCAAGGGCCCAGCTTTCTCCCTGGTGAAAACTTGAACAAAATTAATCATTAAAGACAGTGGCCTTTTTCCCATTTTCTTCCATCACCCTACCCCTTACCCCCCAGACAGCCTAACAGTTCTCCTTTCTTTCTTTTTTCTCTAATATATAGAAATAAATGTTTTCCTCTGTCCTTGATCTCTTCTGCAATATGCAGCTCTGTGTCTGCTTTTGCTTCCTAAACTGCCCTCTTCACCTCACTTCTCAGTAAATAGTCTCCCATTCTCCCTGCCTCCTTTTGTTTGTATTTGTAGAAGGCCTTTTTCTTAGTCCCCACCACTTCTGACTTTTGCTGATAACAATAATGGTCTCTTGAACTTATTCTTTTGGTTACCATTCTCATGCATAACTTAGATGCCTCAAGAATGGCCCCTTATTACCCCTGTCTCTTCCTCCCCATCCAAATTGTTCACCCTGACTACCTTTTCCTGACAAGCTCCCTCAGCCTGCTGAAGTCCATCCTCCCAGCCACATCGAACCAAATGGAGTTATGGTCACTTCACTAGTGGCTCCCTTACTCTTACCACCTCCAATTTGGTAATCACCACATCAAGAACGGCAGTATGCCTGGTGGGTTCCTTGATGAGTTGTACTAGGAAACATTTCTGAAGTGCATCCAGCAAGGCCTGATTTCTGGTGTTCCCGCCAACAGAGCATTCCAACTGATGTCTGCGGGTTCAGATCACCTACCCACTACTTCCTTCTTTGTGCCCCTAGATTTTCCCATGATCTCTCTCTCTCTCTCTCTCTCTTCTTTTCTCTCTCTCTCTCTTCCTTGTCCCAGAGATCTATAGATCACACCTAAGTGTAATGTCTTGCCCAAAGCAGCTGTGAGTTGCACCCATAGAGACTCTAACTCACTATTATTGCCCCGATGCACCCATCCTCTGCCACTTCAGTGTCATTCCTGACATAGAGGGCTACTCCTTTTTCTATCTCTCCTGAACAATGAGTACCCAGGAGCCATCAGGTCCCAGTCATTATTTCTGTCACCCATGTTTCCATGATGGCTGCAAGTCCCCCTCTGTGTCTGCCATCAGTGCCTGTGGCTCACTGAGTTTATTATCCAGGTTCCTGTCATTAAGGCATACTCCTTCCACCTGCCCCCAGAACCCACTTTGATATTCCTCTGACTATCCTCCTTGTGTTTCCGGGCTCACTTAGCCTCTTGTTTTTATTGTTTTTTTGCACATTTAGTGTTCCCTCACTCTACTGTCCCTCACATGTATCAGATTGTAGCTCATCCCTTTCTATACCCTCTGAGCTGCTACAGTACTAGTCCTCAGATGGGGGTTAATAATTAGGATCCCCTTTCTCTTACCTGTTGCAGAGGTTCCCCTAGCACCAGTCTCCATCACAATCAGTTTAAACATGCCATATAGACATCAAACTTATGCCCAAGTATGTAGGCCCCCTTCTCTTGTCAGGTGGAGTCCATCACCTTGAAGAGCCTCCTGTTCCAGAAGTACCCCAGTCCCTCACAAAGTGTTACCCCTTCTCCTGATACTATCCTTTAAGCCACCCATTAAATTTCTCTACTTCATACCTCCAATTCTATCCTTCTTCCCTCCCTGCCCTACACAGGAGGACCTCAAAAAGGCCAGGAGGCTGAGTGTGCTGCCAGTCTGTCCTCCAGTCTTTGAAAATTCTGCTTCACCATCTTCACAGACTGTTTCATCAGATCATTTGTACCCAGGTGCACTAGCACTCCCAGCTCCCCATTCCCTCTCTGTCATCCACCTTATTCTCTCTATATCCCAGATGGTCAATGCACCAGGAAGGCACTGGACCACCCCTTCATTCAGTCCCCTCCCACCACCTTTGCCATACCCCTAATCATCAAGTCCCCCACCATCAAGATTCTTCTGGTAGACATGTTACTGCTTGTCCCCTTGGTGCTGTTGTGCTGACATGTCCCATGCCACCAATTGACTCAGAGTCCCTCCAGTGGGGTCAGGTGCCTGATCCTCCTCTGGGTGCAAAACTCCTTGCCATCTGGATGGTGTAAGGCTGGACAATATCTTTGTGGCAAACCCTTGGTCCCTTCCCCACCCAGCTCCTCCACTTTCCACCCCCTGGGGCGTGAACCTCTGGATAAGTGGAAGGGTTGGAGAGATCTACAGATAAGCCAATGTGCAGCTGAGATATTTCTACCCTTGCTGCCACCAGCTGAGCATGAGCTCTGCCATTGTCCTGCAGATAGGGCCATGCCCCTCCTCCAGTGCACAACCCTAGAGAAGAGTGCACCACAGTTGCCACAACTTTCTCCCTCTGTACCCATGCCAACACCTTAGACAACAATTTTGTACTCAGCCAGCAGTGCACTTAGACTAGTAGTGCTCACCTAGCTAGGGTGTAGCAGTATATTCAACTTTAGCACAGACATTTAAATTAAGTTGAAGTATCAGCAATAGCAGTAAGTATTACCACAGAACAGATTCCTAACTTAAGTATTAGTGCTCACTTAGCTAGGACAAAGCCAGTAAGAATCAATGTTAGCTCAGATTTAAATTGTATTGGCAGCAGCAGTAGTAATAAGCAGCAGTTCAACCCAAACAGGCTGCCAAATTGATATGTTGTGCTCACCCAGATATGGTGTTGCTAGGACCCATCTTAAATAGGTTCAAAGAAAACAAGGTACTTATCTTTTGTACACTGCTTTTGGAGTCCATGGCTGCTAGCTGTCTCTCCTGCTTGAATCCCTGGCAGACTCCCAGTGCTGTCCTTTGTGGTTGGCCCTTAGTGCAGAGGGCTGCTTGGGACAGTTACCTTTCAGGGAGACTGTTAGCTCCTGATTGTCTGTGGAGAGTTGGGGAGGCATAGCTACAATCACTGTAGTTTCTTGTTGTTTGTTACTGGCTCCCAGAGGCAACTGGCAGTGGGTGTGGGCTCTAAACTCTGGAAGCCCTCTCAACCCCTTTCTCCATGTATGTAGATGTAGGCTATACCAGGTGGGAAGAGCAGGGATCACTAGACTTGCACAGCTTTTGGAAAAAAGGATCTGTATGACCCTCACTGCATTACAAAACAAATTTAATCTAGATAATAAAAGATTTTATAGATTTTGCACTTTATTAACAGTGGAATAAACCTAGCTCAATTGTCCTGAGCCCTCACCTCTTAGTAAAACTTTCTTTATTGGGTGTTACCCTCAAAGGGAAACAGTGACATATCTCAGACATCTATAAATTATTTCAAGCTACCAATGAGGACACGCTACGTGATATTAAACAGACCTTGGAGAAGGAACCCCAATGTGTTATTCCAGATGGTGACTAGTTAGTTAGATTACCTGGTGAGAATACTTTTGGAAGGTCCTACTCAAATTTCTTAGAACACCAACTGCTATCAGACATTTTCATGTCACAAATACAGCGGGGAAGGCTCACGTTGGCATATTTTTGTGGGTGCCCAAAGTTCACCCTTTTGAGAGAAATTCAGACTCATGTCCAAAACATCTTTACTCAGATCTCCTTTATGTTCACAGAGTGGGCCTTGTGATTCCCAACTATGGTCAGTATGTGCCCTGACCACAGTAAGGTGGCGCTTATACTCATATTACAGCACACTGTATGGTGGAGGAGTGGCTGGGAAGTGTGAGCCACATCCACGGCATGGAACACCTCACAGCAAAATTGCTCCTTGCGGAGGAGATGCACACCACTAGATGGCAGAGCTGGCTCCAGTGGAGTCCGATGCCACACTGAGAGACTTGGAACACTCAGATTGGGGGGCTTTATTTCATGCAATGGTTACTGAGGTCCACCCTCCTCCTTATATAACAAAAACTGTTGCTCACAAGTAATCAGACTTAGACAGTCAGATGTGTAGTTTCATAGTTTAATAGTTCAGTACATGCTAAACTGTTACACGTAATTCTGCTTATATTGTCAGGAGACTATGTAGAAAATAGATAATTTACACAGTTTATAACATGATACTGTTATTTTGCAATAATTGATAGCAATGGACAGTGTTTATTCATCTTGTACCACAAGTCTTGAACAAATAACTCTGTTTTATATCCTGTTGTCACGAGACAATGTAGAATACAGATGGTTAATATGTCAGTAATAAGCTATTGGTCTATCTGTAAAAAGCTAACTGTAACCAACAGTTTTTTTTTTTGCACTTTATATAACAAGGCTTGAATTTACACAGTGTTTTCTTTGACAATTGCATATTGCTCTCTATATGTATCTGCACAGTTGCTGTGCTCTCTTGAATAAAAGGAATTTTAAAAACATACACACAACATACACACAACATACACACAACACACACTCAACATACACACAACATACACACACAACATACAACACACACTAACATACACACAACATACACACAACATACACACAACAGCGGTGCAAAATCAGGGATGGGGTGGTCAGGCTCAGTTGGACCGAGAGGTGAGACGAGGATGAGAAAGGAAGGCAAACTACTGAGCACATATTTCTGTTCAGTGTTTATGGCGGAAGTCAGGGGCCTACTGCCTGAATGCAGCATTAAAATGAGTAAGAGGCCATCAGCAGATACTAACATGGAGCCCATCATGGAGGACAGCATGTTAAGCGGCCTACAGGTACTAGAAGTGAATACATCTTTGAAGCCCTGATGGGATACACTCAAGGGTGTTAAAGGAGATAAGGCAAGGTCTCACAGGACTTCTGGCAGATCTCTACAACTACTTTTGGAAACTGGGAAAGTGCTGGGGACTGAGGGCCCCTAATAAAAGTGTTAGGTGAGATAAGCTGGGCAACTACAAATGTCTATCATACAGAAACTATTGGAATCAATAATAAAGGAGTGGCTGGTAAAGCTTCTGGAGGTAAATGGTCTACAGGACACTAGCAGCAATTGGGATTACCAGAAGGGGTCTTGTCAAATGAATCTAACTGAATTCATTGATTGGGTGACAAGGGCTGTGGATGAGTGTCGGCTAATAGCGGTCCTGTATCTGGACTTCAATAAGACCTTTGACTCTGTCCAAACGAACCATGAAAAAAAATGTGTGACCTGGGGTAGCAAATAATTGGATGGGTGAGAAACTCTCGTGGGAGGACCCAGATGGTTGTCTAAATGGGAAGAATTTAGAGGTGAGGACATCACAAGGAGAGTTGCCCTAAGGACTGGTTTTGGGACCAGTCCTCTAGCATACTTATATGCGACTTAGGAAGCGGTGTCCAGGGAAAATATGCCTCTTCACAAATGATAAGATTGCTGGAAGGGTAGACAGTGAAGAAGGGATAAGAGCCATGATAGAAGACCTGGAAATGAAGGAGAGGTGGTCAAGCATGTGGAAACTGAAATGTAACACAAAAAGTGCAAAGTAATACATATACCGAGGAGCCAGAAACCCAAGATGAGAATATAGAATAGGGGTAGTGGTGGTGGTGGAATGAACAACAGAAGAAAAGAACCTTGGGGCATCAATTAAGTAATGAGACATGACAGGGGTGTTATGGTGTGATACTAGTCTGCCTTGGGTGGGTTGAGCACGAGGCACAGCAGAGTGCTTCCACCACACAAGAAGGCTGTTATCCCACCATACCCCCCAGTGCCTTATTTGCTATAATGAAATGAGTCCACAAGTAATAGGTGACAACATTTTGTTTTCAGTTTTTAATTTTTAATTTTAATTAGTAAACAAGAAAAAATGTTAACTAAGCATCATGGAAAAAAGTAGTCCTGGTCTTAGAGATCAGTTTTACTGTTTGACCAACAGGTGGTAGAAAACCTCCATGTAAGCTGCTGTTTTTTCTCTTGCTTCACTAAGGGCAGTGATGGCTTGTCAGGGCCTTTAAAGAGCCTCATTCATCAGTTTTTAGAAGCCTCATGCGTCAGCAGTTTAGTTGAGGCATCCCATTTGACACGTCACAGTCCCATCGGGCCGTGGAGTAAGACCATGCTGGGTAGCAGTTTCAAATGAGCCACATTCCATGGCAGTTTAAGAAGATACAGTCAGTAGCATTTGTAAGGGCTTCTGGGGTTTCTAAAGGAGAACCACATTGGTGGCAATTTGAAACAGATCCACAACAGAGGGCAAGATGACAGTGAATTTAAAAGACAAAGGTAATATTTTTTAAAAAGGTTGTGTTGGAAAGATAACATTTGTGGTGAGCCTGAAATGCGCAGTCAAAAAAGTCAGTCAGACATTTTTTTAAACAGGCATAATACACACTATGTTTGTGAGGTGGCTTGACTGGCCAGACAGCTTCAGAGGTGTGTGCTGAGTCTGTTAGTCTGGGAGTACTTTGGCTGGGCTGTTGTGTTGGGAAAATGACCGGGACAAGTACCCTCAGCCAATCAGGATTAAGCATTCTTCATACCCATTTCATAATAATGGATAACTTGACAGGATTGACACAGTGTAAAAGGGTTGTGGGCAGAGCTAAAGAGATACTGGAATGCATAGGAAGGGGATCAGTAGCAGGAGAGGGACGTGATACTGTCATTTACCGATCTCTGGTTTGACCATACTTGGAGCATTGCACGTTTGCAGCCCATATTTGATGAAGGGCAGAGAGGTTGGAGGCAGTGCAAATGAAGACAACAAAAATGATACAGGGACAGCATGGATGGTCATATGGAGAGTCATTGGTAGACCTCAATATGTACATGTTAGAAGATTGAAGAGAGGCGAGGACATGATAGAAACATTTAATTACCTCCACAACATAAACAAGGTGGGCAGCAGGGAGTTGTTCACACTGAGTGAGAATGCAGTAGCACCAGAGGAACTCCATAAAACTGCGTGAGGGAGGGTTATTTCAGAGACGGCACCAGGAAGTACTACTTCATGGAAACAATGAGAGAAATGCAACAGGCTTCCAGATGAGGTTGTATGCCCTATTATAAATCACTAAGGTGATTGCAGCCAATCAGTGCACAGATGCACTGTACCTCTTATCCTGTACACAGTGTGCTCTCAGACAGGAGCAGTAGGAGGAGGCTTCACATCAGTACTGGGGAGAGAGGGAGGATGCTAAAATAAAATAAAATGAAAGACTCCAAACTTATTATAAATCACTCAAGCTAAACTTGGTGATTTATAATAAGATAATAGGCCTCTTATGGTATAAGAGTGGTGAAGAGACACCTCTTGTGAGGTTTGGGCAGACAGAACTGCTCATCTTTGCTTCATAGTCATCTCACCAAAACATCAGCCTCAGAGTCTTATATACTATAAGAGACATCCTTTGGAGGCCCTATTAACTGACTGATTGATTGATTTCAAAAGTTTTGCCAGGAAATACATACTGAGATGGTAGCAGCTCATTTCCAAATCGCCGGGGGCAAAACAGTTTGGAAGTGGCTCAAAAGACAGTATGGCACAGTGGTTTAAGGCTCTGAGCTGCAAATCTGGAGACCTGGGTTTGAATCCCACAGCCTCCACTTGCATACTGTGTGACCCTGAGCAAGTCACTTAACTTCCTGTGCTCCCAGGTTGCACCTGTAAACAAGCTTTCAGCTTAGTGTGCTACTCCTGGTTAAACAATTGGGAAAGAAAAGGGGATGGGGCTGAGACATTGTTGGGTGTGTGGGGGACAGCTGGGGGAGAGGAAGGACAGCTGTGGGCATTCCGCTTATAGACAGGTTAGGGCAGACTGGATGTGCTGCAAGGCCTTTATCTGCAAAGATGTTCTATATGTCTATGTTTTTATGAGACACTTTTTCTCCCAGGCTGGTGAACCTATGGAACAGCCTTCCATGGAGATAATGGCTATTAAGACAGCACGTCTCCAATATAATCTTGGACAAATTTCTGCTCACCAAGGGAATCATGGTACACTGCATAGTAGAGTGGAGAGGAATCATTATGAATTTGCAGTGTCAGTGGCTCAGTAGGTAGCACACTCGACTCTGAGGCCGAGATCAGAGGGCTGTGGGTTTAGTCCCACATCTGGCACTGGGTTTATATCCCAGTACTGACACTGTAGTGCAGCATGAGAGGTTGCTGCACTTCTGAGGTGCCGTCTTTCGGATGGGACGTTAAACCGAGGTCCCATCTGCCTGGATTGGTGGTAGTTCAAGTGGATGTTAAAGATCCCATGGCACTTATCGAAAAGAGTCGAGAATTTCCCCAGTGTCCTGGCCAAATTTCCTCATTCACTGAAAATACCACCAACAACTTAATCTGGTTCAAAGTCAGTTGGCATTCATCTGTATCCCCTCCCGGTCGTGCCTAAAATAGGCAGAATTTGTCTAGTGCACTTACCCAGTCAACAAAAACTAAATAAAATAAATAAATGAAATTAATACATGTTAGCACAGAATTATTTTTGTCATCCCCTGCTTCTGTAGCACAGGGATGTACATGATGGACCTAGTGTCTCTTCTAATCTTCAGTTGCTATATTACTGTGTGACTATATTTTAAGAATGTTAGATAATCTTGCATCTTGGATAATGTTTATGTTTTCTCCCATCAATTCCATTATATTGCATAATGTTATCTTACTGTGCATAAAAATATTTATTCTTCATAAATTGATAAAGGTATTTTGGTCTCAGTATTTCAGCTGGTTACTCCTGAAAGAACTTTATGGTCACTCACTAACTGATGCTCTTATTAATAACAGAAATCCACCATTATCATTCAGGATAAAGTCTGATAAGTGGATACACAGTATATCCAGAAACATTCTCTGTTTATTCTTTACAGGGCTTTCTTGTGGTGTGCCCTCCAGTCAGTAGTCTGGTCAGAGTTTTGGTATATCTTATGAAGCTGGTGGGTATGACAGAAACATAGATAACATCAGCAGAAGAGGATCATTGGTCTATCCAGTCTGCCCTGTTGAAGCCTATTCTGCCCCAAGACCTAATGTCTAGATAGGGTTTATACCCTCGCTCCCCTACTACCCTCTGCCTACTGCTCCAACTCTGAGTAACTATTAATTACTTACCTCTGTCCCAGCCCACACTTGAAACCATTGATGGTTTTGCATTACCACATCAGCTGCTAGGCTGTTCCATAGCTCAGTCACCCGCTCTGTAAAGTAAAACTTTCTCATTCGCTCTTGAATGTCCTCCTGTCAGCTTCCACTCATGTCCTCATGTTTTAAACTTGTCACACCTCTGAAATAGTTCCTCACAGTTTACTTTATTCATTGCTTTCAGGAACTTGAAGGACTCTGTCATAACACGCTGCTCTTGTCTGGCCTTGAGCAAGTACATATTCAGTGCCTTAAGTTGTTCCTCACAGGATCTGCCCTGTTGGTTCAATTATTTTGGTTATGCTATGCTGCACCATCTCCACTGTGTCTGTTTCCTTAGGAGGGGACTCAAGAGCTGCACACAGTATTCCAGAAGCGGCCTCACCAGTGTTCTATACAGAGGTAGTATACGTCTTCCAAAGAGGTGATACTACCAGCATAGGTGATTGAAGGACAGGAGCAAGAAAGTGAGTATGCTGTTAGCTGGGTCAAAACAGTAAATTCTAAATCAGCTGACATATTCTAAACACATCAACATTGCTGATGAATAATATAAAATACATCAATGTAGTTTCTTTTTACAGATATTTAGGGTGTCACATTCAGGCTTAATGCATGAGTATATACCATTTTCATGTTCTCTGATCATTTCTGATGCAATTAAATCAAAATATCTTTATTTCCATTCAGCTGATTGCAAATCCTCGATAAAGCATTGGAAAAAAGGACACCCAAATCGTCCACCATTAGTGACAGAGTTAGAATTTTAGGAACTCTGAGAAAGTATGCTTTACTAAATGATAGCAACAAGTGAATCACTGAAATGTTAACCAGAGGTGAGAACATATGCATGCAGTATTGTAAATTCTTACCAGAAGCTGGTACTATAGAACAGGGAGATGAGTCTTCAGAGTAACGGAAAATTGAAGTTTTGTCACGACAAATGATATTTATATTATTGGTAGCAGATGTACATGTGATATTCCACATGCAGACTCCTTCAACAGAAACTCTGGAAGTCTTACGTTTTTAATTTTATGTTTTGCAACATATTGAAGGTGGAATGACCCCATGAGATACAGTATCTTGTATTTATGGGGTCCCTTAATGTACAACAGAGTACAAAATTAAGCACATTTACAAGAGACAAAGAAGACTACCATAAAAAGAATGAGTACAATATAATATGATATAATACATGTCACAAAATTTGGTACACAGACACACCACAAAACTGCACAGGCTTGCATCACCTTTATTAACTATTAGAAAACAGTTCCAAAACAGAAACAAGACTGACAAAATGAAAATCTTGCCTGAAGCATTTCTTGAAAGCAAGAAATACCCCAAATTCAAAGCAGCGATATGTAATATCAGAGTGGTATGCATGTCAGTCTGATTCCATCCTCAGTTCAGAAAGTATGCAAATGCCGAGCCAAAATGGTCCATCAAGCTAAGTGACCCAAATAGAAACTGGCTTCAGAGTGGTTCATCCACATTTAAAACAAAATGTTATCAAGCATGAGCCTGAACAAATTGTCAGCCGACTGTAGAATCCTCACATTAAGGAACCAGACCAAGGGTTCTCTGTGAGATTGCTGGTAGCATGTGAAATGCAAAAAGTAAAGCAACATTTCATCCTGAACAAACCCATTGTGCACACATATACTCGGAGTCATTAACTGGGATTTAATGACTTAGCAACAAGAATTATACTGTACATAAACTTATTTTCTAGTACATATAGTAGCTGTTTCCATACACCCTCAACCTGAACCACCAGACTGGTGATCTATAAATGTGGGCAGGACCAAATCTGGATCCACTCCCTCCCTCTGGAAGCAAACTCACCTTCACAACCTTTGCTGTGTCCTGTATCTCTCTGGCAGGCAGGCCTATGGCCTAGGACACATGGGTGCAACCTCAGCTCTGTCCCCAGCCATTTCCAACAAGTGTATTTTCTTGGGATTCCAAAGACCCACCAGCATGGACACTCTTGGAACCTTGCACCTTATATCTGATTCCCAGACATTACACTGCCCCCAAGGCATACCTCCTTCACTCACCTGTCTTTTGCAGTGTTGCATAAGGGCATGGAGCTCCGTGCTCCATTTAAGGAGAAATATCCTGTTCTCTCTCTACTCCTGGACAGGCCCAACTTCCTCCACATTCTGGCCTGATATGGTCCAAAGGCCCTCATGACCCCTTGAGGAAACCCTTTCTTGGTCCTCAGCTCCTCTCTCTGCTCCTCTGTCTCTAACGAGCACCTAGTACTGACTGACCCTACTCTTTTATAGGCCAGTAGTCATCACATGACAGGAGCTGGCATATCAAGTGCCTAATCCCATAAGGGCATGTAATGCTGCAATCACAGACATAACTATTGAGGGATTACATCTTCCCTGCCTGAACTACATGCTGCCCTAAGCAAGCCACTGGCTACTTGGAGAAATGCTGGGCATATAGGATCAAAAGTGGTGTCCCACCCTTCAGTTCATGGCTAGCATGCACTTAAACCAAGTCCTCAAGACCACCATAGCCTTACTCGATAACCCAAAATGTAGGGAGTGGCATATTTGAAAATCTGTGCCCTTAAGGGACTACAAAAACAGGGAATTCTATAGGGTATCTGGCACCTTACCCACACATGTACAGAATGCCTTATGTGCTGTGGCATTGCCCCAGAATAGGCACATTTTTTAGACAGACTTACACTGAAAAAACTTGTGTTGGCATGTATTTTGGACGAACAACATAAACAGCAAAAACATGCAAGGTAGCAGTTACAATCATCACTCTTGCTTCAATTTTTAAAACTTTGCTTTTAAAACAACAGTTGATGTGCCAACTGAACAACTAGTGAAATACAAAGGCTTTTCAGTCTCAGAAACAGTCATTAATCAAAGTCCCAGTAGTACTGAGAGGCATCAAGCTGTTCTATGCAAAAGCAGGACCCACTGGGAATGAGATGTGGCATCTGAACTATGCTATCCTGTTTAAGTAAGTCATTTGTAAAGCACTTTGGGAGCAGTGCATGAAAGGACTAAATAAATGTGCATGTGTGTACAGCACATACTGTATGCATATACCATCCTAACACCACATTTCCCTACTTTTGTCGATTTAACCTAAGTGATGCATTAACAAAGTTTTTTTTGCGATTTATTTCCTTACTTTTGAGACAATATAATAGTATTCTTATTTTACTGTGGGAGCGAGGTTCGAATCCTCCATAAATGCATATGTATCTAGCTGGGAATGCAGGGACCTCCAGACCTGCACTTCCAGTTACAGCAGAACAGTCACCAAATTGTCAGCATAGCCATATTATCACCCCTCCTCATGTTCTCTGTGCAGAAACTTTTCAGTACCCTCCATGACGAACTCCAGACAAGCACAAAGCCAATCCACAGTGCAGGTACAAAAACACATTTTGGATAGGATTTGAAAAATGACAGCTGTGACATACTAACATACTAAAATGCCAGCAGAATAGGCTAATGGTCTTTCCCGTCTCTCTCTTTTGGTCAGTCCCCACCTGGGAGCTGACCTTGCTGCCCCTTCTCTGGCTTCTCCTTCCCAGTTCCGGATATTCTTGCTGCATTGGATTTTACTTCCAGAATCCTTCCCTGTACCTGTCCCACCCCTCTTGAACCTCTCCACTGTCTCTGCCTCCACCAGCTCCCTGGGCAGCACATTCCATGGCTCCACCACCCTCTCAGTGAAGTAGCACCTCCTCCTTTCTCCCTGAATCTTCCCCCCAGCTTCCACTCATGCCCTCTGTTGCCCCTCCTCCTTCCTTTGAAGCACCCTGACTGCTCCTCCCTTATTTACCCCTTCATGTACCTGAAGACCTCTATCATGTCCCCCGGTCCCTTCTCTCTTCCAATGTGTACATATTTAGCTCTTCAAGCCTCTCCCCATAGGTCCTGTCCCCAGGCCCCAAATCATTTTGGTTGCCCTCCTCTGGACCCTCTCCAGGAGTTTAATGTCCTCTTTAAGTGTGGCCTCCAAAACTGCATGCAGTACTCGAGGTGCGGCCTCACCAAGCAGTTATACAGAGGGAGTATCACTTCCCTCCCTCTGGAGGTGATCCCCTAGCGATGCATCCCAGCATCCTGTTGGCCTTGGCTGCTGCCCTCCTACAAGTCTCGAGTTGTTCATCTTGACATCCACCACCACCAGGTCCCACTCAGCCATCGAGACTTGTAGCATTTCCCCCAGGGTGTACACTTGACCCGGGTTTCTGCCCCCAGGTGCAGTACCTTGCATTTCCCTGCATTGAACCTCAGCTTCCACTTTCCAGACCATCTTTCCAGAGCCTTCAGGTCCCCTGTAGGGCCACCTCCCCCTCCCATCCACCACCACCCCAGTTTTGAGTCATCCGCAAATAGACTCATCTCACTCCTGATACCTGTTCTTATGTCAGAGATGTGGCGTTGAACAGGAGGGGCCCACGGACTGATCCCTGTGGGACCCACTAATGACCTTCCTTGGGGATGAGACTATCCACCAACTATAACCCTCTGGGTCCGTCCTGCAGCCAATTGCCTATCCATCTGATCATCTGGTTCCCCAACCTCATTTCTCCCAGCTTATCCAACAGGCCCTCATGAGGAACAGAGTCAAATGCCTTGCTGAAGTCTATAAAGAGGATGTCCACTGGTCTACCCAGTTCCAGGCACTCATCACCCAGTCATAGAACTCCGCAAGGTTTGTCTGACATGATTTCCTGGGACAAATCCATGCTGTCTATCGTCCAGGCACCCTGAATTTTTCAGGTCCCCCTAGTCTCTCCTTGACAATGCCCTCCATCACCTTGCCCATTACCGATGTCAGGTTCACAGGCCTGTAGTTCCCTGTCACCTCCCTTGATCCCTCCTTTGGATAGGCACTAATGCGCCACCTTCCAGTCCTGGGCCACCCACCCTGTTCTCAGAGAGATGGTGAAGCTTCCACCAGGGTTTCGCCAGGACATCCACAGGTTCCTTCAGCACTCTGGGATGTAATTTATCCAGCCCGGTGCTTTCTCCATCTTAAGGGACCTGAGGGCTTCCCTCACACTCTCTGCTGTGATTTCCACTTCCGCTACCTCTTCTCCTGCTTAGCCTTCCCCCTCCTGTCACTGATGCCTCCCCTCTCCCCAGACCCGCCAATGCATGGGTCCCCCTTCTCAGTATCACTGTCTCCTCCCATGTATGATGCAGCACCCCATTTTCCTTGGTGAAAACTGAGGTGAAGTACTCATTTAGTACCTCAGTCTGCTCCCCTGGGTCTTGTGCCCATCTCTCCCTCTTTTAATCCTGCTAATCTCCCCTTTACCCTTTGTTTTTCCCCAATGTATCTAAAGAACCCTTGTTCCCTCTCCTAATTTCCCTGGCCAGGTTCTGCTCCTTCCTTGCCTTAGCCGGCCTCACCACCCTAGTGGTCCTTCTAGCCATCAGCTCATACTCCCTCAATCCCTTCACCCTTGAGCACTTGAATCGCCATAGGCTGCCTTCTTTCCCACACCACCTCCTCTGGACCTCCTGGTCCACCAGCAGGGTTTCGGCCCTACCGCATTTTCATCTTACTCTTGCACAGGTGCTGGTAGCATCCTGCACCCTCTCTCCTGGTGATTTCCACCTACTGTCAGTGTCCACATCTGACCCAATCACATCCAAATGCTCCTTAAGGATCCTTCCCATTTCCTTAAAATCCACCCCCTGAAGTCAGTTACCTCCGTCTTTGTGCAGCTTTCTACCCCTTCTAGGTCCAGGCAGAACCAGACCATGGTATGGTCACTCCCCCAACAGGTCCCTTACCTCCAGGCCCAATCTGGTCACTGTCTGCCAGAACCACATCCAGTACCAGCGCCTCCCTGGTCGGTTCCCCACCTGCTGAGTAAGGAATCGCCTTGAAAGACATCCAAAACCTCTGTTTCCTGGCCACCCAGGATGCCATAGTCTTCCAGTCTGTTCCTGGCATGTTTAAGTCCCCCAACACCACCACCCTTCCCTGCCCAACCTGCAGTGTCTCCCAACATCTGTCACCAGACTCTCCTCCAGCTCCTCTGCCAGTGCAGGGGTCTCCACCACTCCTATTTTTACTCTCTTTCGCCCATACATACATGACATGGTGTAATAAGAAGGCTATGTTAAAAATTTGGGCTCAAAATATTTAAAATTCCCAAAGTTACAACATAGCAAAATCACGACAAATAGTCATAACTGTGGAATTTTTAATCATTTCGACCCTAAATCTTCAACATAGCTTTCTTATGACTTCACGCATGTATCAGTACAGAAAATGTTCAAAGCCCACAAAACATAATTCTGTGCAACTGCAATGCCATTCTGTGCTACAATATGTGAAAACATATTTTGACCAGGATTTGAAAAATAACAGCTGTCACATACATTAGGTGGGGGTAATAACAAGGCCATGTTGAAAATATGGGGTGAAAATATTAAAAATGTCCAAAGCTACAAATGTACATAGTGAAATTTCAATTAATAGTCATAAAGCAGCCATTTTTGAAATTTTGATCCCCAGATTTTCAACATAGCCTTCTTATGACACCACTTCTTGAACAATCAGAGCTGTCATTATGCAAATCCCATGAAAATTGATTTCACCAACCAACCACAATCACCTTTCCATCAGGATTTGCTAACGATAGTCATAGTATTCATGAGGTGGGGTCACCAAAAACCAAGTTGAAATTTGGGGTCAAAATTCCAAAACTGCTGAGCTATGCATAAAAGTAAGTAGTAGTCACAGACATGGTCAGATATTTCTAGATATTTCACAAAATTTCTAAAGAGTTTCTCTCTGCTGCCCCTACTGTAGAAATGCAGAAAGCAGGAGATTTCTCTTGAAATATCACAGACATTTCTGGAATTATCTGACCATGTCTTTGGCTGTGACTGTAGAAAACCCCCACTGAAATACACTGAAGCACATTTACCTGAGTTCATTTTGCAGTAGCCAGTTCCAGTAGCAAGATGTGTCTTCGATCAGTGGAGCAGGTCTCTATGGGACCTCCATAGGTGAATGATGATCAGTGGGGATGTCATGGGGGGTGGGGAGGTGGGTGCACAGGGGTAGTTGGGTGGGGGTACATTGGCAATGGACTTTTTAATTACAGCTTAATGAAAGCAACAGACATCGAGGACTTTTTATTTTCAGGGAAAAAGAAAGGGAATGTGAGGAGGGATACCACTGCCACCAATAAGTTTATGATCATTGGAGGTGACCACTAGACACTAGGGACAAAGCCAGGAGCCATGTAAGCCCCACTCCAAGGGAAAAAACAGGGTAGGGCTTACAAAAATAAATAAAATAATACATTTAAAAATAAAATAACACAAAAGGGGGTCTAATAACATACAGGGTGGGGGCCACTAAACACCAGGGATTTTGGATGGGTTCAAAGGAGAACCCATTTGAAACATTTAAAAAATCCTTTTTGTCAATGGCAATCCTTTTCTGCCAATCCTTTGCTCTAGTGGTGGAAAAGGATTCCGTCTGGTGAAAAGGATCCTGTCCTATGACCAGATAGCCCATTTTCACAAACAGATGGCCATGAAAATTTTTTTTTGCCAGTACAATTTCTTTTCACATATCCTATTCATCATGGTGAAAAAAATCTCAGTGAAAAAGATTACCCCTTTCCTGCAGGGCCATCTGGTGAAGCAAATGGGGCATCTGGTCAGAAGAAATCCTTTTAGCAGCCGATTTCCTTTTCACCATGACCAGCAAGGAATGGTGAAAAGGAAAGTCCTAGTGTCAAAAAGGATTAAAATTAATTTTAAAAAATTGTAGGCGCATACAATCATTGGAAACCACAAAGAAGTGCTTATTAAATCCTGATGAGCAAAAACATAATTAAATGTCTGAAACAGACATCCCTGGTGAACTTATGACAGTTTGTTTGTGGCACAAACAAAAAAAAGATGGCAGCTTGTGAAAAGGAATTTTATCTGGTGAACAAGGAATGCCCTTCATGTAAAAAGATAATTTTCATTCTGTACAGCTATCCTGAAAATGAAAATCCCATTAAAAATAATGAGACTTTAAAATGCTATAACTTTGGAATTAATTTTTTCACCAAATAAATGCTGGCCTGTTCTGTGTCCCAAGCTGTTTCTACCATACAATTTTCAGACCACAATTCAACACGGTTTGTGTGCAGTGCAGTGAGAAAAAACTGCAAAAAGTGGCACATTTTCTGAATTGTTTACTATCTAGATCTCACAATCTGAAAATCCGTCCAGAACAAAACTTGGCATGTCAAAGATCTACCACAGGACACCATGCATGCACAATTTCCTGTAAATCTGGTGAACGGTTGCAAAGTTATTAAAGTGCAACATTTGAGGTTTAGCATTAAAGTGTCTGCTCAGCCCTAACTATAGTGGCTTCCTAACATAATATTTATACATATATATTGCAAAAACTTCATTAATGCTCAGCTAAGGTCAAAGTGACAAAAGTTGGGAAATGAGGCATTAGGATTTCAACCCTAACACCCCTCCATCCCAAAACCAGGCAGGAGAGCAGGGGTATGAGTTGGGCTTCTTCTCAAGCCTAATGCTCACCCCATTCCATCTGTAAATAAGGTCAGATGTGTAGACTTTATGAGAATGGGGTGGCGTCAGGCTTGAAAAGCCAAGTCAAGCCCACACCTGCTTCCTGCCTGGTTTGGGAGAGTGGGATGTTAGGTTGTAAACCCCACGTCTCTCATTTCCCAACTTTTGTCACTTTGATCCTAAATGGAACATTAACAAAGTTTTTGCAATTTATATCTTACTTTTAAGATAGTATAATAGTATCCTTATTTTACTCTGGGACCCAACCTGCCTTAGATGCAAATATGTACAGTATGTAGCTGTGGAAGCACAGGCACTCTAGGCACCAAGCTTCCATTTATAGGACAACAGTGACCAAATTGTCAGCATAGCCATCTTATTACACTATCTCATGTACCCTGTACAGAAATTTTCGAACCCTGATAAAATGTGGATTCTGTGCAACTGCAATGCCATTCCACACAACAAGTGTGAAAACACATTTTGGGCAGGAGAGTTTAAAATGACAGCTTTGACATACATGAGGTTGGGCAATAAGAAGGCTTTGTTGAAACTCAGGTCAAAATATTTAACATTTCTGACGTTACGGTGTCGTAGCAAAATTGCAACAAATTTATTTATTCATTTGTTAACCGGGTTGGTGCAGTGATCCAAAGACCTTTTCAGGCACTGCCCTGGCCAGGAACTGGCAAATACAAAGATAGAAAACAACATTCAGTACAAATAACAAAAGTCAAACAGGGATCATAACTGGCATAACAACAAGTAGACAGATCATACAGTGGTGAGGGAAGATAATAGACAGTGCCAAGTGCATTTAATTTGGAAGAGCATTGGAATGAATCTTTACAAACACAGTACAGGGCAAATGTAGCCATACAGGCAGCAAAAACAATGTTAGATGGCAAACCTCAGGTGTCGCACAAAGTCCATTAGGGATTGGGTTCTGATAGGCAGTCATCTGCTAGCCAGAGGAGAAGGGTAGTTTGGGAGTATGTACTCAGGCAGTGGGTGGCTCTAATGGGAGGAGGAGGAGGAGGGGGAGGCCACATAGGAGGGACAACTGAGGTAGCTGCCAGAGGACAGATGCTGGCTGAGGAGGACAGGAAATGAGCTCTTATAAATGAATTTAGGTATAGAGGATCGGGGAATATAGAGTTAGGGAGGTCATTTCAAAGTGAGGGACCAGCTGCTGAAAAGCTCTTTGGCCCATATTGGTGGTAATGTCAGGGCATTCAAGTTGAAGTGAAATGACTGACGTTGGTTGCATCTGATGGTTCTGGACATGATCAGAATGATAATGGTGAGTAGGAAGCGATTATGCAGGGCATCCCCAACTGTATGGGCCAGGACGTGGGAGCATCGTGTTTGAGGGGAGCCAGTTCAGGGACCGGTGAAGCGAACAGTTGTGGGTAGTGAAAGGGCATGGGGGCAATGTGGCATATTCAATTCTAGGTAGTGCTTTCCCAGATATTTGAAGGCAGGAACAGTGTCGAGTGGGGAGCCATCTGGGGAAAGGACAGTGAGAGAGCAGCCAAGAGGGCAAGGGCAGAGAGTTTCAGTTTAGAGCCAAATAGCATGGTCTTCATTTTGGTAGCATTGATTTGTAGATTATTGTTGGAAAACCAACTATGGGCCTTGTAGAAATCAATGATGGGGGAGTTGGATAGGGAAGTTGGGGATGAGTCACTCTGGAATAGTACTAGATCATCTGCATAGAGAAGTGTTTGACAGGAGAGGCCTCCAATGGGAGAGAGTTAATGAAGAGGGAAAAGAGGAGGGGACAAGGACAGAACCTTGGGACACCCACTGTGACAGGCAAAGGAGGAGGAGGCATCACCAAGACAAACCATATGTGCTCTACCAGAGAGGTGGTTTGTGAGCCAGGCTGTTGAGGCAGGGAGAAACCAAGGCAGCAAGTTTCGCTATCAGCATGTTGTGATTGACAAGATCAAATGCCTTGTACAGATCAATGAACACTGTGCCTGCTAGCTTCCCATCATTCATCTGTCTTAGGACATGATCAGTGAAGAGGGCAAGTGCTGTGGTAATGTTATGCCCCTTCCTGAACCCATGTTGCTATGGACAAAGGAGATTATATTTCAAGATATGCTCAGTGATTTGGAGTTTACCACCTTCTCTAGGAGTTTTCCAAGGTGAGGCAATATTGAGATGGGACAGTAATTGTCCATAAGGCTAAGATCACCTGATTTATGGATGGGAATAATTTTGGCCTACTTCCAGGCAGTAGGGACAGGTTAAAGATTAAGGTGAGCATGTAGGTAATGTCCTGGGCCACAAGTTTTAAGAAACAGGGAGATAGTCCATCACAACCAGTACTCCTCTAGATATAAGGCTGAGGAGGAGATGAATGGCCATAACTTTGAATTTTGTCATATTTTGACCCCATATTTTCCACATAGTCTTCTTATGAACCCGCCTCATGAACAAGGGGAGAAAAATGTCAGATCCCACCAAAAGATGATTTCACCAACCAATGGCAAATCACCTTTTGGGCAGGAGTCTATAATGACAGTAATATTTGTTCATGAGGTGGGGTCCCTAAAAGGCCATGTTGAATGTGGGGTCAAAATCTCAAAAAATGGCTAAGTTATGCATAAAAGTTGAAACTCCCATTGAAATATATTGATTTGCATTTAGCTTAGTTTCTCATATTTCATTTCCAGCAGCAAGACATGTCTTCGATCAAAAACTATATCTTGAACCTGGAACCTGTTCAGATGAGTTAGGGTGTGGGGGTGTAGTAGGGGTGTGGGTGGGTGCTGATTGGGAGGTGGAGTGACGGAGCTGATCGTGAGGAATTTTTCCAGGTTAAAAACAAACATTGAGTGACCATTTTCTTTATTTCAGGTTTTTATTCTTTTGCAGGAGGTTTCAAAGTGTCACTAGACACCAGGGAATAAGAAAGGGCAATGGGAATGGCAATTGGGAGTTAGGTGCCACAAGACACCAGGGAATTAACTGACAATAACGGGACAGCAACGGTGGGTGGGTGGTGCCACTAGACACCAGTGAATTAAATTACAAAAGGGGATGGCAATCGAAGGATGGAGGGTGCCACTAGACTCCAGGAATAACATTACAATAATGGGTTGGCAATAAGAAAACGGCAATGGGGACGGCAATCAGAGGGTAGAAGGTGCCTCTAGACACCAGGGATATAGATTTTTTAAATCCTTTTCTCCAGCTGATTTCCTTTTTTGTGATGACAAAAAGGAATTGCAAAAAGGAACCTAGCAAGTGGCAAAACAGGATTTAAATACTTGTAAGAAAATGTTCAGAGGCCATGGGAGCTATAAAATACACACTAAAGCTCATTATCTCCTATGAGCAAGATACATATTTGGATGTCTGTAAAAGACATGCTAGGACAGAGCTTTGACAGTTTGTTGTGTGAAGAAAGAGAAAACAAGATGGTGGCTCATGAAAAGAAATATTTTCTGGTGAAAAAGATTGGCCCCTCAGGAAAATAATCCTTTTCGTGAACTAAATCATTTTTAAACTTTATCCCTCTGTCCTGGAGAGATCTTCCCACTGAAAATAATGGGAACTTAAATATTGAATAATTTTGCAACAGATTAATATTTCTTCACCAAACAAGTGCATTGCAGTTCTGTTATCCAAGCTGCTTCTACTGTTTCTACCAAAAAAAAACACACCAAAATTCCACACCATCTAGGCTGGGATGATGAAAAACAGCAAAAGTGTTGACATTTAAGGGATTTGCAGTATCCGGATCTCAGAATCTGCACTAAAACATGTGTTGCTGGGGGCACACAGACACTAATGCCCTCAAGTGGCTTCCTTTTACATATGGTCTCATTAGAAATACTGTACAAGCACAGAGACAATTTTTCTTTTCATTATATTAACATACTTTTAAAAGCTTGTTCTCCAAAATTTGTACATAAACTTTTTATGGGGACCTATTTTATAAGCAGAATAAGACACTGCGAGGTGTGGTTTATAGCCACAGTAAGAGCACTTCACAGGGCTAAAAAGCAATCGGCGTAAGTGCCTTGTGCCTTAATATGCACCTGGGGCATGCTCTTATCAGGCCAAAACCACACCTCATCGTGTCTTATTCCATATATGTATTATTTGCAAAAAACTATGTTAATGCATCAGTTAGGGTTGATATCAAACCCTAAAGGAAGGAAATACAAAGTTATGGATTCAACCTAACACCTCACTACCTCCTTGCACACACCAACTGATGTTGGGTGTGTCTTGGTTTGTCAGCACTAATGCTTACCCCATTCCATAAGTACATGAGCTGAGATGGGTACAGTATAGGAGAATGGGGTGGCGTTAGGGCTGATGAACCCTAGACACCGGTCCTGATGCTGATTGATGTGTGCAGGGAGAGGGTGGGGTTTTAGGGTTGAAACACTAACATTGTATTTCCTCCTTTTAAGGGTTTGATATCAGTCCCAACTGATGCATTAACATAGTTTTTGCAAAGAATCTCTCTCACTTTTGAGATAGTGTAACTGTAGCCTTATTTGCCTGTGGGAGCGCACTGCCCTTAGGCCCTGTGCTCCCATCCCTCAATAGATGCATGTATGTATGTCACTGTGGAAGGGCCCTGCACTCCAGTTTATAGGACAACAGTGACCAAATTGTCAACATAGCCATCTTATTACCCCACCTCATGTACCTGGTACAGAAACATTTCAAAACCTCACCAAAATGTAATTCCACGCAACTATAATGTCATTCCGCACCAAAGGTGCAGAAACACATTTGACTAGGTTTTGACAAATGACGACTGTGACATACATGAGGTGGGGGTAGTAACAAGTCTATGCTGAAAATGTAGCCAAAGTCATTAAAATTTCCAAAGTTAGGGCGTGCAGAGCGAAATTGCAATGAATTGTCATAATGTTGCCATTTTACATATTTTGACCCCATATTTTCAACATAACCTTCTTATGCCCCACCTCATGAACAATAAAGTTGTCATTATAAATTCCACCTTAAAGGTGAATTCACCAATCAGCTGCAAAATCACCTTTTGGGTTGGAGCTGCATAGCAACAGTCATATTGTTCATAGGTGGGGTCCCCAAAAGACTTTGTTGAAAGTTTAGTGTCAAAATATGCAAAATGGCAAGTTATGCACCAAAGTTGAAAATCTCGTTGAAATACAATGATTTACCCTACAAAGGAAGATTTTATTTTGTGAGTCACCATATGAAGCAAGAGCTTACTTCATATGATAAATGCTAAAGAAAACACATTTTAAGGGCATTTTCAAACAGTAAAGTGCAGATGCACTTAAGGTGTCCCAATAAGCAAGATACATGTGTTGGTTCCTCCCAGAATATCATTTGGGGGTGTCCAAATATGAAGAAAATCTTGCTTCATGAGTCAACATATGAATCAATATCTTACTTCATATGAGATCTGAAAGAAAATTTCAATGTTAAATGAAACACATTTTAAGGTAATTTTTCAAGCAGTAAAGTGCAGAATGCACCTAAGGGTCCCAATAAGTAAGCAACATGTGTTGATTCCTCCCAGAATATCATTTTGGGGTTTCAAAACAGTGGCAGAGCTGAGAGGCGGGCTGGGAGGGGTGGTTGCCCCTCGGGCTGCCCAGTTTGAGTAGTGGTGCCTCACCATGATCTTTATTCATTTTAAGTGCCCATTGTGGAGCCCACAGTTGACTGAATGTCCCCCAGCTTCCCAATGCTCCCAAATCTGGCTCTGCCACTGTTTCCAAATTAGAATTTTTCATGCAAAACTAAAACAAGAGGGAGGCCATATAGAAAAAGCGATTTTCCCATATGAAGGAGGATTCTTCTTTCGTTTCATACAGCTATCTTTTAATGCTATTGAGTATGCTCAGAAATTATTTTTCAAATTTTCAGAACACAGTAACATAAAATGGCCTTTTATTTTTGCACAGGACCAGCAAAAGGCACATGTGTGAGTTCGATCCTTTCAGCCCTGAAAATTTCAGACCAAAAAACAAACTCTCTGGGCTGTAGGCAAGTGCAAAGGAAAATCTCAGCAAAGTCAATCAGCAAAAACATGTTTTTTCAACTCTCCGTAAACTCAGAAACCAAAACTCTGACCAGAACATAACTTGCCACATCAAAGAGATCTACCCACAGGACTACGATACCATATTTTGTGCAAATCCATTGAAGCAGTTGAAGTTATTAAAGTACAAAATTTTGAGTTTAACAAACTATGTCTATATATATAATTCATGGCAAAAAAACTCAGTTTAATGCATCAGTAAAGGGTTGTTCCACAGCAACAAAAGTGAGGAAATTCGATGTTAGGGTTCCAACCCCCTTGCACCACACCTCACCCGCCCCACCAACAGGCATCGGGTGTGCGTTGAGGTCATCAGTCCTAACTCTCACCCCATCCCATGTGCAAACAAGCTGAGGTGGTGCAGTATAGGAGAATGGGGTGAGAGTTAGGACTGATGACCTCCTGCACACCCTAATGCCTGTTGGTGGGGTGGGATGAGGTGGGGTGCAAGGGAGTGGGATCCTTGACATCAAATTTCCTTGCTTTTGTTGCTGTGGAAGAACCCTAACTGATGCATTAAATAAAGTTTTTTGCCATGAATATATATATATATATATATATATATATGCCATAATGTTAGTCTATGGGAAAAAGCATCAACTTCAGAGCACTGTAACTTTCCATCTGTGCAACATTTTGTCACCAGAAAGGCACATCTGTGGAATGTTGGCTTTCTTCCTCAAATTTCAACAGCCAAATTGTTTTGCAGCAGTGTGGCAAAGAATTCCTGTTATTTTGGGCATAGTGTAAGCAAAATAGTGTATGAAATCACAACACTTCTAAATGAAATTGTGAAAGTGTTGTGAGCGACACTACTTTTATGACACTACTTTTTAAAAAATTTCAAAACATATTTCTGGGGTGTTTAACCCACAAAAAAGACATGGTTAGCATCCTCAGGGTCCGACTAGGTGAACACAAAATAATTGTGTCCCTAGAGGGTCCCAGATTAAATGGCATACATTTCTGTGACCACTAACTGAAAACAAAATGGCTGACTTATGACACATGACAATACGGAGGTCATTTGCAACACTAAAAACTGCATTCTAACACTGTTGAACTTTTGTTAACTTTTCCATTGACTATAATGGGAAACTTGTTTTTGAATAACTTTTGAACCGTTTAATATTGTTTCCAAAATCTTTGAAAGGCACAGTGGGACACTGGCTGCATATTTTATGATGTTTTTGGACCAGTCGCACAAACCATGTGACCTGTAGGCATGAGCAAAGAATGCACAAAAAGTGTAAATGCACTACCGAATGTCACTTCATAGCTCCACAACTGTATATCCGACCATAACAAAACTTGTCAGAGCCAGAGATCTGTGGCACTGCTCCATGCCTACCAAATTTCAGGCAAATCTGTCATATGGTGGCAAAGTTATTAAGATGCAAAATTTCACACTTTAACCTTACATGGGGTACTCAACCTAACTATAGTGGCACTACCGTACCACTGTAATATACATATATATATATATATATATATATATATATATATATATATATATACATACATATTCTATGCAAAACTTTGTTAATGCATCAGTTAGGGTTCTTCTACAGCAAACAAAGTGAGAAATTAGATTTTAGGGTTCCCACCCTTCACTTCACCCCACTCCACCCCCACCAACAGGCATCGGGGTGTGCGTTAGTCATCAGCCTAACTCTCACCCCATGCCATGTGTAAACAAGCTGAGGTGGTGCAGTGTAGGAGAATGGGGTGAAAGTTAGAGTCGATGACCCCAATGCACCCCGCATGCCTGTTGGTGGGGAGGGGTGGGAGGGGTGCAAGTGGGTGGGAACCCAAAATCGAATTTCCTCACTTTTGTTGCTGTAGAAGAACCCTAACTAATACATTATGAAGTATTTTGCATAGAATGTCCTTACTTTTAAGAAAAGAATAGAAAGCAGAAAGTTGTACTGTTGGTGGGGCCCCACGCCTCCCACCAACTTGTAAGTGTCAGGCCACATTACAATAACCCAATGACCAAAAGTATATTGACAACAACAAGGTCAGTCACCAAACAAATGTTCATCTAGTAGAACAATACAAAACAAAACGCTGTCACAAAATGTAAACTGTGCCATACAATATCTCCATAAAAATATATTGTCCGACATGTAAACACCGCTGTAGTGTAACATTTAATTGTGGTGTAACATTAAAGGTGTAGTATAACATTTCACAACATTTAACACCAAATATCCTATAATCTTATTAGGAAGGTGGGTAACAAAGAGAATGTTGTGCAACACAGTTTATGAATAACATGTTGTCCAGTACCACAGTCTATAAATAACCTGTTGGAAGCCATATTTATGAATAACGTGTTTTCAAGCTACACAGTCTATAAATAACCTGTTGTAAAGCCACACAGACTATAAATAACCTGTTTTGGAGCAAAAGGTACATTACAACATAAAATAGACATGTTCTTTGTTTTATGATTGGTTTATACTGGGGTGTTAGCGTTTTCAAGATAACAGTTTTATATACAGTATAAGCACTTCATGTAAACTGAATAAGTAGCACCACTACTGATGAAATGAAACAAACTTGTATGTGAAGATGAATAACTGCAATAAACTTTTAGAAGTAATCTGAAGGCTCGAGTGAAATTCTTTTGCAAACACAACGCAAACCTTACAACTGCTATTAACATCTACAGGACATGCCATCAACACCTCCAAATTTCAAGTAAAAAGACCAAAACATGTCCGAGATATAACATGTCAAAGTTTGAAATTTTCATTCATCAGAGTGGCACAGTTCCACACCTGTTGACATTTAACACACACAATGACTGAAACTACATCCACGACACTAAGACTAGGCACCCTATCAATTTCAAGCCACCAGCACAATCCAAAACACTGTCCACAACACGTAAAGTGTGTCATGCAATACTGCCACAAAAAGTTTTCCTGACATGTAAGCACCATAATTCCATCTACAGGACATGCCGTTAACACCCTCAAATTTCGAGTAAAAAGACCAAACTGTTTCCGAGATATTCAATGTTAAAGATTGATAACATTTCCCTATCTATTCTATTATAAAGAATCTGGCCATCTTATCCTCTCGCGATCAAAGATGGCGATCAAAGAATCTCACGATCAAAGAATGTGCGGGCTCACAATCAAAGGATTTGCAGGCTCACAAACAAAGAATATAAAATGCTATAAATCAAAAATTGAAGTAATTATGGTGGACCACCACCATGGTTCGACAGAACAAAGCCCCTGAGCAAAACCCACCCTCAATTGACTACCTAGGGAACCCTGGGCTGAGAAAATAGATTTTTAATCTGGCCATCTCGTCCCTCACTCATGATGCATGATCACAATTAAAGAATCTCACGATCAAAGAATTTGCAGGCTCATGATCAAAGAAATGGCATGCTTGCGAACAAAGAAACAAAAATAATGTTTCCTATATCCCTGGTAGTCTAGCGGTCCCCCAGTCAAATGAGGGTGGGTCTTGCTCAGGGGCTTTGTTCTGCCTGATCTGTATAACATAAATAATGTTTTAAATATCCCTGGTAGTCTAGCAGCCCCTCAATGTGTCTTAAATAAATATTTTCTATATCCCTGGTAGTCTAGCAGTCCCCGATCTGTAAACAAAAAATAATGTTCTCCTTATCCCTAGTAGTCTAGCGGTCCCCGATCTGTATAAAATGTATACTGTTCTGTATATCCCTGGTAGTCTAGCGGCCCCCACCCAATGTGGATTAAATAAACAATGGTCTTCCTATCCCGGGTAGTCTAACTGCCCCGATCTGTATAAAATTTATATAGTTCTCCATACTAGCAGCCCCGATCTGTATAAAATTTATATGGTTCTCCATATCCTGGTAGTCTATGCTCCCCAATCATCATAAAATAAATTACGATCACCCATTTCCTGGTAGTCTAGTGGCCCCACCCAGTGGTGCCAGTTGCACTAGCACCCACTTCACGATTGGACAGCCATTCTCACTTCTCCATGATTGAAGTCGCTGACTGTGTGAATTAGCAGCACTACTGCAAAGAGGCATTCCAAAATTAATTTCTGAGTGCCCTTGCAGTAGCACTACTAATGCACACAGTCGGTGGCTGGCCATGGAGGTGAGAGGTGGGCTGTGCCAGTAGCTGGCTGGAGATGGGTGAGGGGTGCTGGGTGCACTAGCATGGCTGGGTGGGGAGGTGGGGCCACTAGACTACCAGAAATGGGTGATCATAATTTATTTTATGATGATGGAGGGGCCACTAGACTACCAGGGATATGGAGAACTTTATAAATTTTATACAGATGGGGGGCCTAGACTACCAGGGATAGGAAGACCATTATTTATTTAATGCACATTGAGGGGCCACTAGACTACCGGGATATACAGAACAATATACATTTTATACAGATTGAGGGGCACTAGACTACCAGGGATAAGGAAAACATTATTTTTGTTTACAGACTGGGAGGACTGCTTGACTACCAGGGATATAGAACAAATATTTATTTAATACACATTGGCAAGGCCGCTAGACTACCAGGATATGCAGAACATAATGTTTTTATACAAATCGGGGCAGCTAGACTACCAGGGTAATTAAAACATTATTTATTTTATACAGATTAGCAGAATGAAGCCCTGAGCAAAACCCACCTCATTTGACTTCCTAGGCACCTCTGGGCTAAGAAAATTGACTGTTTAATCTGGCCATCTTGTCCGTCGTCATGATGCACGATCACGATCAAAGAATCTACGATCAAAGAATTTGCAGGCTCACAATCAAATAATTTGCAGGGTCATGACCAAAGAATAAAACTGTTGTCATTTAAAAATATAATGAATTGCGGTAAACCACCGCCATGGTTCATCAGAATGAAGCCCCTGAGTAAAACCCACCCTCATTTGTCTTCCTAGAACACCCCTGGACTGAGAAAATAGATTTTTGAATCTGGCCATCTCATCCCTCGCTCGTGATGCACGATCGTGATCAAAGAATCTCGAGATCAAAGAATTTGCAGGCTCACGAACAAAGAAATCGCACTCTCACGACCAAAGAATAAAAATAGTGAAACCCCTTGATCAAAACCCACCCTCATTTGTGTCTCTAGACTACCCTAAGCTGAGATATTTGTATATTTAGGTTGCGATGCAGGATCGCGATCAAAGAATCTACCGATCAAAGAATTTGCATGCTTGTGATCAAAGATCACTAGCGAGCTGCAAGCAAGATTTTAAAAGCTTATAACTCTATTTTTGACCGATTTGGATGAAACCAAAGGCATAGCTCGATAGTTCGGAACCCTGAGTAAAACCCATCCAAGTTTTACTTCAAGAGTGACCCCTGAGCCAAGATATTTATTTTTTGTGATTGGAAAACAAAAAACAAGATGGTGGACCTCATGATCAAAGAATTTTGAAAATTTGGGGACAAAGATTTGAACCACGAAGCTGCAAATTCTTTGATTGCCAGGTGGGACCAGATGGCCAGAACCTCATTCTTCGTTCGCAAAACATACATATAAATGTTCCCATTGACTTATAATGGGAACTTAAAACTGCTATAACTTTTGAATGCCTCAATATTTTTTCACCACACGAAAGGCAGCATGTTTGGTCACCAAAGTTCTTTTAAACAAGACATCTCACAGAGCAGCATGCCACACAATGGCTGCACAGGGCCACGTCTAAATTCCCAAAAGCTGCCTCCAAAAATGGATAATTTTGCATTTTTCAGCATTTTCGTACACAAAGACCATAAAATACGACCAAAACTAAATTTGGCAGATGAAGAGATATATCATGCCCCACTATGCATACCAAATTTCAGGCAAATCCATTGAACGGGTCCAAAGTTATTAACGCAAACTTTTGAGTTTAACATAGAAGTGACAACTGAACCCTAACTATATTGGCACAACTGCACCACTATTTTATATATATATATATATATATATATATATATATATATATTCTCTGCAAGAAACTTCATTAATGGACCATTATGGTTCCAGCATCAAAAGTAGGGAAATGCCATCTTAAGGTTCCCACCCTCGATTTCCATTCTCTTATACTGTACCCATCTTAGCCTACTTACTTATGGAATGGGGTGAGCATTAGTGTTTGCAACTCCAAGGCACACCACTCACACCTGTTCCTGCATGCAGTTTGGGGTGCGTCTTAGGGTTGGAAACTGATGGTGGGGGTGGTGTCTTAGGCTTGGGAGCCCTAAGATGGTATTTCCCTGCTTTTGATGCTGAAACTAATGGTCCATTAACAAAGTTTTTTGCAGAGAATTTCCTTTACTTTTTAAAAAGTATAATCATAGGGAACCCTAATGGCATTTACAATGTTTTTGCTGAGATTTTGATAAAGTATAATCAAAGCCTATTTGCAGAGGCCCTGCACTCCCAAACATCCATAATTTGTGAGAGATTGCAATTATATCCTCATTTCCTGTCAGAGCACAGGGCCCTTCAGGCCCAGCACTCCAATCAGTCCATACTTTATTTTTTTATTTTATTTTAGTCTTTGTAACGGGTAAGGCCCACTAGGCACAAGTGCCTGTTTTCAGGGGTGACCTGGGGAGCACTGGCGGTTAAGTGATCTGCTCAGAGTCACACAGTATGCAAGTGGAGGTTGTGAGAATCAAACTCAGGTCTGGTCTGCTGGATGTATCAAGTTCGTTCACACCTCGTTCCTCTATCCTCTAGGCTATACTGCATACTCCTCTGCGTGTTGCATGTGGGGCGCAGGGACCCTCTTGGGCCTGCACCATCATAAAAAACCAGAAAAGGCACATCAGTGGGCAAGCCATCTATACCCTGGAAATTTCAGAAGAAAATTGGAAACTGTTTCTTCTCAGCAGAATGCCAAAGAAATTACTCTGTACACCTCTCATTACAATGTTATCCTATGGGAAATGAAGACCAAATTAATTTATTTTCAGGAAACCAGCAAAAGGCACTCAGTGGGGCAAGCTGCTGTACTCTGGAAATTTCAGAAGAAAATAACAAACCATTTCTTCACAGCATAGTGACAAAGAAACAACTGAGCAAATCTCCCATTACAATGTTATTCTATGGGAAACAAAGCAAAATTGAAAGCTGCAAAACTCCACAGCAAAGTAATATATTTTCACCAAACCAGCAAAGGCACATATGTGGGGCAAGCCCTTTGTATTCTGAAAATTTCAGTCCAAAAGAACAAACCATTTTGTAAATGTGCAGACAAAGAACCAGCTATTTAAGAAATCCTTTTTCGTAAATTGTAAAATGAATTCTTTTAGGATTCCTTTTCACAATTTGCAGAAAAAGAAAATCCTTTTCACAAATTGAGATAAAGGACCCTTCTTCATATGATTTGTGGCAAAGGATTTCCGTGGATAAAAAAAAATTTCTAGCTAAATTATAAAAACTAATCCCAGTTCTACAGGCCCTGATTAGGTAAACACGGCTGTTGGTTTATACCAAAGCCCTGTATTTTTGGTAATTTAACTTTGTTTGCCTTGCTAACTGAAAATAAAATGGCAGCAGCATGATAAAAGATTCCACATTTGTGGCAAAAGATCACGTTTTGCGAAAAAGGATCCCACATTTGCGATAAAGGATCCTTTTTGCATGGGACATCTAACTTCTCCAACCAAAAGAATGGGAAACTTTAAATTTAATAACTTTAGAATGGATTTATATTTTTCCACCAAACCTTCAAAGGCACATCTGTGACCCAAGACCTACATACCCTGACAATTGCAGACCAAAATTCCGCACCAGTTTTGTGCAGCAGCGTGACAAAGAATTTCACCAAAAGTGGTTATTTTCACATTTTTTGACAATCCCTATCTCTGCACCCACTCATCCAACTGCAACAAAACTTACCACAACAAGAGATCTTTGGTTCCCAATGGTGCATGCAACATTTCATGTGATCGGTCAAATGGTTGCAAAGTTATTAATGTTCAATATTTTGGGTGGGATATTCAGAGGATTGCGCATGGTGCAATACAGTTTCTATCAGCAGCCCTGCTATTTCCCCAGGCGATATTCAAAGGGAAAGTGCCTGGCACAAATCCCGATGTCTTGAGCGCATCAGTAATGCATGCAGTGCAAGTGAAGTGTCCATGCATGCTCACGCATCCGATATTCAGTCTGGGATGTGCTGAGCCGCTCTGAGCACAACCCTATGCGCTACCTGAGTGAAAACAGAAAAAAGGAGCAACAGCTGGCCACCTGAAGTGAACTGCCATATTGCAGGGTGCAACACGGCAGCTGCCAGCTGTGGTGGCCACCCGAACTCGGTGATGCGTCCATCGTGGTAGCACCCCTCATGCCGATCACAGGCATAGGTAGTAAAACAACAGTCCTACATCCCTGGTGGTCAGTGGACCGCTCCCAGCCGATCGCGGGCATATGTATTAAAATAAAAGCTCCCATATCCCTGGTGGTCCAGTGGACCGCTCCCAGCCGATCGTGGGCATAGGTTTTAAAATATTTCATACCAATCCATTGAAAATTTCAGACCAAAAAAACAAACTCTCTGGGCTGTAGGCAAGTGCAAAGGAAAATCTCAGCAAAGTCAATCAGCAAAAACATGTTTTTTCAACTCTCCGTAAACTCAGAAACCAAAACTCTGACCAGAACATAACTTGCCACATCAAGAGATCTACCCACAGGACTACGCATACCATATTTTGTGCAAATCCATTGAACGGTTGAAGTTATTAAAGTACAAAATTTTGAGTTTAACAAACTATGTCTATATATATATATTCATGGCAAAAAAAACTCAGTTTAATGCATCAGTAAGGGTTGTTCCACAGCAACAAAAGTGAGGAAATTCGATGTTAGGGTTCCAACCCCCCTTGCACCACACACCCTCACCCGCCCACCAACAGGCATCGGGTGTGCGTTGAGGTCATCAGTCCTAACTCTCACCCCATCCCATGTGCAAACAAGCTGAGGTGGTGCAGTATAGGAGAATGGGGTGAGAGTTAGGACTGATGACCTCACTGCACACCCTAATGCCTGTTGGTGGGGTGGGATGAGGTGGGGTGCAAGGGTAGGATCCTTGACATCAAATTTCCTTGCTTTTGTTGCTGTGGAAGAACCCTAACTGATGCATTAAATAAAGTTTTTTGCCATGAATATATATATATATATATATATATATATATCGCCGCAATGTTAGTCTATGGGAAAAAGCATCAACTTCAGAGCACTGTAACTTTCCATCTGTGCAACATTTTGTCACCAGAAAGGCACATCTGTGGAATGTTGGCTTTCTTCCTCAAATTTCACAGCCAAATTGTTTTGCAGCAGTGTGGCAAAGAATTCCTGTTATTTTGGGCATAGTGTAAGCAAAATAGTGTATAAATCACAACACTTCGCAAATGAAATTGTGAAAGTGTTGTGAGATCGACTACTTTATGAACTACTTTTTAAAAAATTTCAAAACATATTTCTGGGGTGTTTAACCCACAAAAAGACATGGTTAGCATCCTCAGGGTCCGACTAGGTGAACACAAAAATAATTAGTCCCTAGAGGGTCCCAGATTAAATGGCATACATTTCTGTGACCACTAACTGAAAACAAAATGGCTGACTTATGACACATGACAATACGGAGGTCATTTGCAACACTAAAAACTGCATTCATAACACTGTTGAACTTTTGTTAACTTTTCCATTGACTATAATGGGAAACTTGTTTTGAATAACTTTTGAACCGTTTAATATTGTTTCAGAAAATCTTTGAAAGGCACAGTGGGACACTGGCTGCATATTTTATGATGTTTTTGGACCAGTCGCACAAACCATGTGACCTGTAGGCATGAGCAAAGAATGCACAAAAGTGTAAATGCACTACGAATGTCACTTCATAGCTCCACAACTGTATATCCGACCATAACAAAACTTGTCAGAGCCAGAGATCTGTGGCACTGCTCCATGCCTACAAATTTCAGGCAAATCTGTCATATGGTGGCAAAGTTATTAAGATGCAAAAATTTCACACTTTAACCTTACATGGGGTACTCAACCCCTAACTATAGTGGCACTACGTGCCACTGTAATATCTATATATATATATATATATATATATATATATATATATATATATACATACATATTCTATGCAAAAAACTTTGTTAATGCATCAGTTAGGGTTCTTCTACAGCAAACAAGTGAGAAATTAGATTTTAGGGTTCCCACCCTTGCACTTCACCCCACTCCACCCCACCAACAGGCATCGGGTTGCTAGTCATCAGCCTAACTCTCACCCCATGCCATGTGTAAACAAGCTGAGGTGGTGCAGTGTAGGAGAATGGGGTGAAAGTTAGAGTCGATGACCCCAATGCACACCGATGCCTGTTGGTGGGGAGGGTGGGAGGGGTGCAAGTGGGTGGGAACCCTAAAATCGAATTTCCTCACTTTTGTTGCTGTAGAAGAACCCTAACTAATACATTAATGAAGTATTTTTGCATAGAATGTCCTTACTTTTTAAGAAAGAATAGAAAAGCAGAAAGTTGCACTAGTTGGTGGGGCCCCACGCTCCCACCAACTTGTAAGTGTCAGGCCACATTACACACCCAATGACTAAAAAGTATATTGACAACAACAAGGTCAGTCACCAAACAAATGTTCATCTAGTAGAACAATACAAAACAAAACGCTGTCACAAAATGTAAACTGTGCCATACAATATCTCCGCAAAAAATATATTGTCCGACATGTAAACACCGCTGTAGTGTAACATTTAATTGTGGTGTAACATTAAAGGTGTAGTATAACATTTCACAACATTTAACACCAAATATCCTATAATAATCTTATTAGGAAGGTGGGTAACAAAGAGAATGTTGTGCAACACAGTTTATGAATAACATGTTGTCCAGTACCACAGTCTATAAATAACCTGTTGGAAAGCCATATTTATGAATAACGTGTTTTCAAGCTACACAGTCTATAAATAACCTGTTGTAAAGCCACACAGACTATAAATAACCTGTTTTGGAGCAAAAGGTACATTACAACATAAAATAGACATGTTCTTTGTTTTATGATTGGTTTATACTGGGTGTTAGCGTTTTCAAGATAACAGTTTTATATACAGTATAAGCACTTCATGTAAACTGAATAAGTAGCACCACTACTGATGAAATGAAACAAACTTGTATGTGAAGATGAATAACTGCAATAAACTTTTAGAAGTAATCTGAAGGCTCAGGGAAATTCTTTTGCAAACACAACGCAAACCTTACAACTGCTATTAACATCTACAGGACATGCCATCAACACCTCCAAATTTCAAGTAAAAAGACCAAAACATGTCCGAGATATAACATGTCAAAGTTTGAAATTTTCATTCATCAAGTGGCACAGTTCCACACCTGTTGACATTTAACACACACAATGACTGAAACTACATCCACGACACTAAGACTAGGCACCCTATCAATTTCAAGCCACCAGCACAATCAAAACACTGTCCACAGCACGTAAAGTGTGTCATGCAATACTGCCACAAAAAAGTTTTCCCTGACATGTAAGCACCATAATTCACATCTACAGGACATGCCGTTAACACCCTCCAAATTTCGAGTAAAAAGACCAAACTGTTTCCGAGATATTCAATGTTAAAGATTGATAACATTTCCCTATCTATTCTATTATAAAGAATCTGGCCATCTTATCCCCTCTCGCGATCAAAGATGGCGATCAAAGAATCTCACGATCAAAGAATGTGCGGGCTCACAATCAAAGGATTTGCAGGCTCACAAACAAAGAATATAAAATGCTATAAATCAAAAAATTGAAGTAATTACGGTGGACCACCACCATGGTTCGACAGAACAAAGCCCCTGAGCAAAACCCACCTCAATTGACTACCTAGGGAACCCTGGGCTGAGAAAATAGATTTTTAATCTGGCCATCTCGTCCCTCACTCATGATGCATGATCACAATTAAAGAATCTCACGATCAAAGAATTTGCAGGCTCATGATCAAAGAAATGGCATGCTTGCGAACAAAGAAACAAAAATAATGTTTCCTATATCCCTGGTAGTCTAGCGGTCCCCCCAGTCAAATGAGGGTGGGTCTTGCTCAGGGGGCTTTGTTCTGCCTGATCTGTATAACATAAATAATGTTTTAAATATCCCTGGTAGTCTAGCAGCCCCCTCAATGTGTCTTAAATAAATATTTTTCTATATCCCTGGTAGTCTAGCAGTCCCCCGATCTGTAAACAAAAAATAATGTTCTCCTTATCCCTAGTAGTCTAGCGGTCCCCCCGATCTGTATAAAATGTATACTGTTCTGTATATCCCTGGTAGTCTAGCTGCCCCCACCCAATGTGGATTAAATAAACAATGGTCTTCCTATCCGGGTAGTCTAACTGCCCCGATCTGTATAAAATTTTATAGTTCTCCATACTAGCAGCCCCGATCTGTATAAAATTTATATGGTTCTCCATATCCCTAGTAATCATGGCTCCCCAATCATCATAAAATAAATTCGATCACCCATTTCCTGGTAGTAGTAGTGCCCCCAGTGGTGCCAGTGCACCAGCACCCCCACTCATCCCAGCCTGACTGACACAGTCACTTTCATCTTCCATGGTTGAAGTCGCTGACTGTGTGAATTAGCAGCACTACTGCAAAGAGGCATTCCAAAATTAATTTCTGAGTGCCCTTGCATGTGCCTACTAATGCACACAGTCGTTGGCTGACCATGGAGAAAGTGAAGAACTATGCTCAACGGCTGGAGATGAGCCAGGGCTGGGTGCACTACTGGGTGGGGGAGGTGAGGCCGCTAGACTGCCGAAGATGGTGATCATGTTGGCCAGTGATGGAGCCACTGAACCACCAGGAATATGGAAGAACTACTCAATTTTATGCAGATGGGGGCAGCTAGACTACCAGGATAGGAAGACCATTATTTATTTAATGCACATTGAGGGGCCACTAGACTACCGAGATATCAGAACAATATACATTTTATACAGATTGAGAGGCACTAGACTACCAGGGATAAGAAAACATTATTTTTGTTTACAGACTGGGAGGACTGCTTGACTACCAGGATATAGAACAAATATTTATTTAATACACATTGGCAAGGCCGCTAGACTACCAGGGATATGCAGAACATAATGTTTTTTATACAAATCGGGGGGGCCGCTAGACTACCAGGGGTAATTAAAACATTATTTATTTTATACAGATTAGGCAGAATGAAGCCCCCTGAGCAAAACCCACCCTCATTTGACTTCCTAGGGCACCTCTGGGCTAAGAAAATTGACTGTTTAATCTGGCCATCTTGTCCGTCGCTCGCGATGCACGATCACGATCAAAGAATCTACGATCAAAGAATTTGCAGGCTCACAATCAAATAATTTGCAGGGTCATGACCAAAGAATAAAAACTGTTGTCATTTAAAAAATATAATGAATTGCGGTAAACCACCGCCATGGTTCATCAGAATGAAGCCCCCTGAGTAAAACCCACCCTCATTTGTCTTCCTAGAACACCCCTGGACTGAGAAAATAGATTTTTGAATCTGGCCATCTCATCCTCGCCATCGATGGCGATCGTGATCAAAGAATCTCGAGATCAAAGAATTTGCAGGCCTGCAACAAAGAAATCGCACTCTCACGACCAAAGAATAAAAATAGTGAAACCCCTTGATCAAAACCCACCCTCATTTGTGTCTCTAGACTACCCTAAGCTGAGATATTTGTATATTTAGGTTGCGATGCAGGATCGCGATCAAAGAATCTCGCGATCAAAGAATTTGCATGCTTGTGATCAAAGATCACTAGCGAGCTGCAAACAAAGATTTTAAAGCTTATAACTCTATTTTTGACCGATTTGGATGAAACCAAAGGCATAGCTCGATAGTTGGAACCCTGAGTAAAACCCATCCAAGTTTTACTTCAAGAGTGACCCCTGAGCCAAGATATTTATTTTTTTGTGATTGGAAAACAAAACAAGATGGTGGACCTCATGATCAAAGAATTTTGAAAATTCTGGGGGACAAAGATTCTTGAACCACGAAGCTGCAAATTCTTTGATTGCCAGAGTGGACCAGATGGCCAGAACCTCATTCTTCGTTCGCAAAACATACATATAAATGTTCCCATTGACTTATAATGGGAACTTAAAACTGCTATAACTTTTGAATGCCTCAATATTTTTTCACCACACGAAAGGCAGCATGTTTGGTCACCAAAGTTCTTTTAAACAAGACATCTCACAGAGCAGCATGCCACACAATGGCTGCACAGGGCCACGCTAAATTCCCAAAAGCTGCCTCCAAAAATGGATAATTTTGCATTTTTCAGCATTTTCGTACACAAAGACCATAAATGCGACCAAAACTAAATTTGGCAGATGAAGAGATATATCATGCCCCACTATGCATACCAAATTTCAGGCAAATCCATTGAACGGGTCCAAAAGTTATTAACGCTAAACTTTTGAGTTTAACATAGAAGTGACAACTGAACCCTAACTATATTGGCACAACTGCACCACTATTTTATATATATATATATATATATATATATATATATATATTCTCTGCAAGAAACTTCATTAATGGACCATTATGGTTCCAGCATCAAAAGTAGGGAAATGCCATCTTAAGGTTCCCACCCTCGATTTCCATTCTCTTATACTGTACCCATCTTAGCCTACTTACTTATGGAATGGGGTGAGCATTAGTGTTTGCAACTCCAAGGCACACCACTCACACCTGTTCCTGCATGCAGTTTGGGGGTGCGTCTTAGGGTTGGAAACTGATGGTGGGGGTGGTGTCTTAGGCTTGGGAGCCCTAAGATGGTATTTCCCTGCTTTTGATGCTGGAAACCTAATGGTCCATTAACAAAGTTTTTTTTTTGCAGAGAATTTCCTTACTTTTTTAAAAAGTATAATCATAGGGAACCCTAATGGCGTATTTACAATGTTTTTTGCTGAGATTTTGATAAAGTATAATCAAAGGCCTATTTGCAGAGGGCCCTGCACTCCCAAACATCCATAATTTGTGAGAGATTGCAATTATATCCTCATTTCCCTGTCAGAGCACAGGGCCCTTCAGGCCCAGCACTCCAATCAGTCCATACTTTATTTTTTTTTATTTTATTTTAGTCTTTTGTAACCGGGTAAGGCCCACTAGGCACAAGTGCCTGTTTTCAGGGGTGACCTGGGAGCACTGGGCGGTTAAGTGATCTGCTCAGAGTCACACAGTATGCAAGTGGAGGTTGTGAGAATCAAACTCAGGTCTGGTCTGCTGGATGTATCAAGTTCGTTCACACCTCGTTCCTCTATCCTCTAGGCTATACTGCATACTCCTCTGCGTATTTGCATGTGGGAGCGCAGGACCCTCTTGGGCCTGCACCATCATAAAACCAGAAAAAGGCACATCAGTGGGGCAAGCCATCTATACCCTGGAAATTTCAGAAGAAAATTGGAAACTGTTTCTTCTCAGCAGAATGCCAAAGAAATTACTCTGTACACCTCTCATTACAATGTTATCCTATGGGAAATGAAGACCAAATTAATTTATTTTCAGGAAACCAGCAAAAGGCACATCAGTGGGGCAAGCTGCTGTACTCTGGAAATTTCAGAAGAAAATAACAAACCATTTCTTCACAGCATAGTGACAAAGAAACAACTGAGCAAATCTCCCATTACAATGTTATTCTATGGGAAACAAAGCAAAATTGAAAGCTGCAAAACTCCACAGCAAAGTAATATATTTTCACCAAACCAGCAAAAGGCACATATGTGGGGCAAGCCCTTTGTATTCTGAAAATTTCAGTCCAAAAGAACAAACCATTTTGTAAATGTGCAGACAAAGAACCAGCTATTTAAGAAATCCTTTTTACATGAAATTGTAAAATGAATTCTTTTCGATTCCTTTTTCACAATTTGCAGAAAAAGAAAATCCTTTTTCACAAATTGAGATAAAGGACCCTTCTTCATATGATTTGTGGCAAAGGATTTCCGTGGATAAAAAAAAAAAAATTTCTAGCTAAATTATAAAAAAACTAATCCCAGTTCTACAGGCCCTGATTAGGTAAACACGGCTGTTGGTTTATACCAAAGCCCTGTATTTTTTTTGGTAATTTAACTTTGTTTGCCTTGCTAACTGAAAATAAAATGGCAGCAGCATGATAAAAGATTCCACATTTGTGGCAAAAGATCACGTTTTGCGAAAAAGGATCCCATTTGCGATAAAGGATCCTTTTTGCATGGGACATCTAACTTCTCCAACCAAAAAGAATGGGAAACTTTAAATTTAATAACTTTAGAATGGATTATATTTTTCCACCAAACCTTCAAAGGCACATCTGTGACCCAAGACCTACATACCCTGACAATTGCAGACCAAAATTCCGCACCAGTTTTGTGCAGCAGCGTGACAAAGAATTTCACCAAAAGTGGTTATTTTCACATTTTTTTTGACAATCCCTATCTCTGCACCCACTCATCCAACTGCAACAAAACTTACCACAACAAGAGATCTTTGGTTCCCAATGGTGCATGCAACATTTCATGTGAATCGGTCAAATGGTTGCAAAGTTATTAATGTTCAATATTTTGGGTGGGATATTCAGAGGATTGCGCATGGTGCAATACAGTTTTTATCAGCAGCCCTGCTATTTCCCCAGGCGATATTCAAAGGGGAAAGTGCCTGGCACAAATCCCGATGTCTTGAGCGCATCAGTAATGCATGCAGTGCAAGTGAAGTGTCCATGCATGCTCACGCATCCGATATTCAGTCTGGGATGTGCTGAGCCGCTCTGAGCACAACCCTATGCGCTACTGAGTGAAACCAGAAAAAAGGAGCAACAGCTGGCCACCCGAGTGAACTGCCATATTGCAGGGTGCAACACGGCAGCTGCCAGCTGTGGTGGCCACCGAACTCGCGTGCGTCCAGCCGTGGTAGCACCCCTCATGCCGATCACAGGCATAGGTAGTAAAACAACAGTCCTACATCCCTGGTGGTCAGTGGACCGCTCCCAGCCGATCGCGGGCATATGTATTAAAATAAAAGCTCCCATATCCCTGGTGGTCCAGTGGACCGCTCCCAGCCGATCGTGGGCATAGGTTTTAAAATATTTCATACCAATCCATCCCTTGTGGTCCAGCGGTATCCCCCCCCACCCACCCACTGAGCCCCACCACCCTGCTCCCCCTGGTCAGCGGCAGGCTGCAGCTCCCCACCCACAAGCCACCCCACCCGCCCGACTGACTGCGTATAGAAGGGCTGTATGCCCATTGGTCCACTAGCGTGGGCCAATGGGCATCTGCTAATTACCGTCTACACAGTTCAGATATGTGAATGGATCCATTCACATTTCTGGATATTAATAGTACAATCCGATCTGCATGTCCATTGGCACATGCTGTGGACGATAGAATACAGAACCTACTATACGCAGTCAGATCAGCGAGCGATGGCGGCTTGCGGGAGGTGAAACTGCCGCCCGCCGCTTGACCGAGTGAAGTGGGGTGAGTGAAACTCCAGTGAAGCGAGTAAGAGGAGTACTGCTAGACCACCAGTATAGATTGGTATGAAAGCATTTAAAACCACCACTCAGCCGGGCTGGGGTGATCCACTGACCACCAGGATATGGGACCTTTTATTTAATACATATGCCCGCGATCAGGCTGGGAGCAGTCCACTGGACCACCAGGGATATGGGACCTTTATTGTAATACATATGCCCGCGATCGGGCACTGGGGCATCTTTGTCGCCTGTAGGGCTGGTCCCCCGGCTGGTCAGCAGCCCGCAGGCGCCAGGCACAAGTCACCGACTGCACCTGCATGCAACAAGTTATAATGACATGCAATGGCCCCATTTGTGCCTTGCATGCATTACAGCCCCATTTGCATGTGCACTTCGAATATCACGGTTGATGCGCCTAGCGCAACGGCACTTGCGCTAGTGCATCCCCCTGCACCTCTCTGGCCACTTGCTCTGGTGCAGTGCCACTGTGCCATGCACAATATGAGTGGCCACAGAGTGATATTCAATGGTGCTGAGCCATAGCGCAGCACCATTGAATATCACCCTGTCAGCGCCCTGGCACATCCCAGTTGCGCTGCACCCAGGCCTGTGCCATGGCCTGGCGCAGTCTGAATATCCGACCCTTTGTGTTTAACATAGAACTGGCTGTTGAACCCTAATATAGGGGTGCAGCCATGCCCCTACCATATATTTAAGTAACAAGCTACAACAGGATGTGCATTAAAGGATTTAAATGCATACCCAAGGAGTGTAGTAAGGCACGAGGCTGAAGGCCAAATGTCCTTTTGCCCCTGTGAAGTGCATTAAAATCCTATGATGCCCACCCTGGAGGAGCTTATTACACTTATTAAATGTCTTTAAGTATTTTTTTGGGGGGAGGAAAATGAGATTTGGCACCTGACTGTACGTTTATTGAGATTTACTGCACAGTCAGGTGACATCTGTTGGCCAATAACATTTCTAGATTTTTTCTTGCCATTTTATAAATATATATAGCTATACACACATACTGTATATAAAATTCACATACTGTATATAAAATAAAAAGCTTCACAGCCAGCACAAAGTATAAGCAGAATCAGTGATGGAAATTGTGGGGAGGGAGGGCGGGCTAGGAAATTGAGTTCAAGGAGTGAAATTAAAAGTGTTCCAGAATAAAATTGGAAAACGCCACTCTTGTGCAAAAGTTACCCCCAAAATGCATAAACCTGACTAGATAAGGTGTAGTAATGCATCATATACTGAGGAAATGTGTTCCCAGACTCCTGTCAGGTATGTTTGAGCCTATATTAAAGGTGGTGGGCTTGAATTATTTCCACCAATGCTGATGGTTATGCAAAACTGTGTTTGTTTGTGTGTGGAGGGGGGAGGATCAACTGACTACAAAATGATTTAGCTGGTGCAACATTCTGTTTGAGATGTCACTACTCAGAACTCACCACAGCTGACTCACACACACTAAACATAATATAAATCTTTACAATCTGCACAAAAGAGTATGCATGACAAAGGCTGAGGCCAGGTCCTGCCTCCTGACTGACACAAACAGTGGAGCAGTTGTCAACTCTTATTCTGGCACTTGTCTTCTCTGGGAACATAGGATTTTTGAAAAAAAAAAATATATTCTTCAACAGAAGGAGAAGCTGTAGGTAGTGTTTTAGTGAATGGGGGAAATTTGGCCAAGACACCAGGGAACTCCTCTACTATTTTTTGGAGAACTTACATAGGATCTTTAATGTCCACCTGAACAACCACTAGAAAAGGTAGACAGGACCTCAATTTAACATCTCATCTGAAGGATGGCCCACCCCAACAGTACAGCATCCTTTAAGTACTGAACTCAGGTGCCAGTACTTATGATATGCGCCTAATCCTGGTGTCGGAATATGACCCATAACCTTTTGGCACAGAGGCAGATGTGCTAACAACTAAACCATGCTGACACATATTGCTTGGTGTTCAGCTTTCAAACCCAGCTCCTATCTGGCTCTGAAACTCGGGTGATATATCTGTGCTGGGCTGTGCATGGGTCAGTGCAGATGACACATGCAGGTTAATACTCTACCCAAATTGCCAGCTGGCCATAGTCTGCGACACCCTTTCCTATATAGTACTCGGGGCAAATCTGGTGGAAGGGAGACACTCCGGTCTCCTTGAGTTAAAGTCCCTGAAGCCTCCTCTGCTAGACACCCCTCTCAGTGTTCTTTTATAATCTTCCAGGCCCATTCCAGAGGTAAAGAAATTCATATATCCACATACTGTGCCCCAACCACCAGTTTTTCTGTCTCATTAGTACAGCTTGCTCAATCATTGCTGCAGGCAGCTACTGCAGTTGAAACCACCACTCCTTTTTAGGGAGAAAGATGGGGTCAGTACTTACTCTCTGATCAATAGAAGCCTTTTTGGCTCATAACTTTGGGTGCTGATTGACAGATAGCACCATCCTCTGGCTCCTTCTCTTCAGTGGAAGTGACAACAATGCTGTCTCCCTGGGACCCCAGGGTGAATGTGTTTCTTTAGGAGGGGCACCCAGAATGGTTTATTTTTCAAGGCTACCCAGCTCAACAAGGTCTTTCTAAGGGCCACTAGTTTCAAGCAAGTCTAGAACAGAAGCAACTGGTCCCTCCATAGATGGGTGGGTCTGCATCACAGGTGTAAATTTAGTGTCTTGCAGTTTCACTTCTGCTACAGCAGGATGACATGCTTAGGACACAGGCCTCAAAGCCCACTCATCCTCAGCCCTAGCCCCTGGAGACCGCCTCCAAACTCACTCCTTTGTTTATTCAGGCTGTGGTGCATCACGGGGCAAACAAACACCATCCACCTCCCTCATCTCTAATGAGACTAGCTTATACAGTTACCCAAAGGCAGACACCATCATGAGGGAACCCTGCCTCAGGTTGCTCAGCCTCATAGCTCTTACGTCAGTATCCCACCTCCCACATTATTTGCAGATATGATGTTGGACAGCCCACACTCCCAATAGCTCTTTGGTGGCCAGGCATGGTCAGTGATTATGTACTGTGTTCAGCAATGCTAAACTTGTGGCATTCTGCTTTTGGCACACACTGTCACAGTTTAGGTGTGATATGCACTGGACTGCCTAGAAATGGATTTCACATAGGAATGGTTTCTTCCTTTTCTTTCAGTCTTGTGCTTACAATAGAAACCACAGTTGCTCTCTTCACCTCCCTTTCTCTCTCTCTCTCTCTCTCTCTCTCTCTCTCTCTCTCTCTGTCTGACATACTGTATGTGCACAGTGTACAGAATAATTTAGAGCCAGGGCCTCCCTCACCTGGACTCCAGCTACCCTGATGCCCAATGCATATGAATATATTAACTGATTATGCTAAATCGCATGCCCAACCTGCCTCCATGTGCACTACTACAACAAGAATTCCTACTACACCACTCACACTGGCAAATATCTTTCCTGCTTAGAAACTTTATTCCGCTTGCAAGATTAACATGGAAACTTTCCAAAACCTGCCTCACACTAATTTCATGAATGGACCCATGGGTTCATATTTAGACACCATTTGTAGGTGTGTAATTTAAATTCTGCCAGTGAATTATGGGCAAAATTACAGTTCTGCTTCTGTGAATGTTTGCAAAATTTCTGTGTAATTTTCAGAAGCTGGACAAAACATTGCTTCAGTTTATGCCACATAATTCTAAAACCGCTTATCCAAATGTCCTCAGTTTGGCCCAACAGAAGTACCATACCACAAGTAGAACAACCAGATCTCTCATGTGGACATACTCACAGCAATCACCATAAAAGGTGCACTGTTGATGTTAGCTGAGGCATGCAAGATGCCGAGATGCTGCAGTCAATTAGAAATTAAAATATTGAGGTGGAGGATGAGGAGACACCTAAAGCTGCTATAGATACCAGAGCTGTCCAAGCCAATGCTGAAGCAGCAGAGTGTTTTGAAAGATGTTTATACTAGCTTAAAAGACAGTATGACACTGATGGGATTCAACCACTGCTTCTGCAGGAGCTCAGCTCCAATTAAAATCTGTCAAACAGAGAAATGAAAAGGAAAGGCAAATAATGCAGGATTATCTGAAAAGAAAAACACTACACTACACTTATTTTTTAATTTGTTTTTAACATGTTTCAGAGCTCATTAAAGTTGATTTAATAAAACTGCTTAGTTGCAATTTGTCTTATTCATTCTATGTGTGTGGGCTGTATGGGGTACCTCGAACCCTGCTTATCCAAAACCCTGATTATCCAAACATTTTCAGTGTCACCCAGCATGTTCAGACAAATGGGGTTTTACTGCACTGGAGCCTGTAAAGAATGACAGTGGACCACTAGGCAAGCTAACTTTTCTGAAGTCTATTGAAAGAAGGAGGATCTTCTTTTCAGATAAGCTAGAGTGTGTTCTAGGGCAAGAAATGCCTGTTCACCAAGATGGTCTGCTGCAGTGCCAGGTGATGTAGGGTCAGGAGACTAGACAGGGCATTTTGGGGATTTAAACTGAAGGATATGAGAGACACCTAGGTCAGGGGATCACCTGTGGTAGGAGTTAGGTGCATTGTTTCACCAAGGGAAGGATAGTGGAGCTGGGTAGCACAAGAATAGTATACTCCCAGTTAGATCCAGGAAGCATAGAGACAAAACAATTCTTATTTGAATGCAGGTGACACAGGAATCACACCCAGCAAAATTGACAGGTCTGAGAGTTTGTTGCACTAGGAAGACCATGACTTACTGTAGAGGGACTCGCAGAGACCTGGTGGAGGTAGAAAATGTCAGGGCACCAAGAAGGATGAATTCTGGCTATTCAGAAGGGATAGGTGGTACAGGAAAAGGGCTAAGTAGCCTACTATTTAAGGGAGGATGTCACTGTGATGAGCAAGGAGGATACCAGTGGACAAACAGTCTCAATGAGTCCATCTAGTCAAGTTCAGAGATGGAGGGGTTAATATTCCCCCAGGGGTGTACTACAGAACAGCAAACAGCTCAGTGCAGCAAGCAACATTAGAAGAACATGCAGTGAACAAGCAGCACCCGGGGCACTGGCACAGAACAAAATCAGGAACCAAGGGAGAAAAGGTTCTGCACCCAGCTAAACCACTAACCTGCAACAGACCACACTAAAACCTCAGGTTTAACTAAAGAGGTTTGTTAATGTGCTTAGAAGAATAAAATCAATGCAATACGTGAGAAATCAAATAGAAAAGAACAGTACCCCACTCAGCAGTAGAAGCTAAAAGAGGCAAAAATGGTACTCCCAAAGGCAAAAGCAGACACAGAACCGAGGATTGACAAGGGTGTCATGGGTGGGGAAAATAATTCCTCAGATATATTAGAGAGAACAGGAAGGCTAGGGGGGATTGTTAGACACCAGGAAGAGGATGAAGATAGCAGAAGATGCCTATCAGAAGGCTAATGTTTTAAAGAAGTAGTGCAGTACTACTGGGCAAAAAATTTGACCTTACCTTTTCTTTTTTTTACTATGAAAGATTCAAGACATCCTCCAGGTTTATTTGGTGGTAAAATTTTCTAGTTTCACAAAAACAGTAATATTTTATTAATCTTTTAACTTAGTTTTGTTTGCAAGAAAAAAAGATGGCTTCCACTTTTGGATTAGAAATAGCAGTATAGAACTTGTAAAGGTTAGGCTTCAGAAAAGCAACAAAAACATGGTGCACAGCATAGGAGGTCCTTAGAAAGTAGATTTGACAGGCATGATCATATTTTTATTAACTGTAGCTGAAACTAGCTTTATTAGAAAAAACATTTGTTGTTGCACTGCTGCTTTAAACAATTACTTCTGATTTATATTTATGGTTGAGGACTATGCACCTCTGCCGGAGAATGGGGTCAAGGCAGTCACATGGGGAGCACAGGAAATGGGGTAGGTAGTGATCACAGTTGACAGGGTAAAAAGGGTATCCCATGAATTGAGTGAGTTAATTATGGTGAGTCAAATTTGGTGAGGTCAAAATAGCGATAATAAAATGGGCTATGGGCTTTTAATAGCAAAGTGTAAGTTCAGTGTTTTTGTAGCACTTTCGTTTACATGTTTCTGCAGTATATGGGAGGGTCATTTTGTCAGGAGAGTTGCAAGCTGCCCATGTGGTCTAGTGGCTAGAATCACCACCTGTGTGGCTATCAGACCTGGGTTTGGGACTGGCACAATATATCAGTTGGGGGGTGAGGATATAGCATGCACCAAGCAGGAAAGGGATCTTGGGGTTGTCATCTCTGATGACCTCAAGGTAGGGAAACAGTGTGACAAGGCAGCAGGTAAAGCAAATAGGATGCTGAGATGTATAGGCAGGGGCATCACCAGCAGGAAAAGGGAGGTCATAATTCCGCTATACAAGACACTAGTGAGGCCCCACCTGGAGTACAGTGTACAGTTCTGGAGACCATACCTACGTAAGGACATAGACAGGGTAGAGAAGGTTCAGAGGAGGGCAACAAAGAGATGGTGCATGGGTTGCATCACAAGTCCCTATGAAGACAGGTTGAAGGAACTGAACATGTACTCCCTGGAGGAGAGGAGGGAGAGGGGGATATGATAGAGACATACAAGTATCTTACAGGGAGGAACAGGGTGCAGGAAAACACTATTTTAAGCGAAAAAGATGTTTCAGGACTAGAGGGCATGGGATGAAGTTGGAGGAGGGGCGATTCAGAGGAAACATGAGAAACAATTTCTTCACAGAACGGGTGGTGGACAAGTGGAACACCCTGCCAGAGGAAGTGGTGGGGGCTGAAACAATCACGGGATTTAAGAATGCATGGGATAGACATAAAGGAATTCTAGAGGTCAGGGGTAAGGGGAAATAGACTTCTAGGAAAAAAAACTGAACTTACAAGCTCAAATGGGCAGACTAGGTGGGCCATAGGCCCTTATCTGCCGACACTGTCTATGTATCTATGTATCTATGGTTGTGGAGAGATTTATTTTTTTCCTTTGGTTGTTCCGTAAGTTTTCTGTGGGTTTTTTGGTTGTTCTTGAACTCCTCTTCTGCCTGCCCTACTGACTTTGTCCCCCTCCCACTGCCCGCAGGTTGCCCCCCAACATTTTCCCCCTACTGACTTGTGTCCCCCCATAGCCCACCTCCTGAGTTTTCCCTTCTTCTCAACTGTCATCCTCCCCCAGGGATGATTATATTAGTTTTGGGGGGTTCAGGGGCAAAGCCCCTTGCATAAACAGTCACCCCACATTGCACCCCTCTTACAGACAGTGGTCAGTTTTCGCTGTTTCTTTAAGTCATTGTAGTGCACATTGCCATTTTGATTTTCAGTGATGTTCTCTCACAATTGTTGTCAGTGCTGTTTTGCAGTTGCTGTTATCACATAGAACCAGTAAAAAAGAGCTGGCATCCCTTAAGGTAGATAAGATGCTGGGCACAGATAGCCTATCCCCAAAGGTATACAGGGAACTGACTTCACTACTGTTTGAACCCTTGTTTGAGTTATTAATGGGTCACTAGACTCTGGAGTAGTGTCACGAGATTACAGATTGCTGGATGTGGTGTCACTCCACAAGGAGGGCTACAGGGAGGACCCAACTACTCACAGGCTGGTCAGTCTTATTTACATTTTAGTTGCATTGATAGAGGCCAAGTAAAGGAAACCCTGGTGACTTACCTGGAGGAAAACAGGCTGCAGGACAACAAGCAGTGTGGATTTGTGATGGGGGGGTCATGCCAGACAAATCTGACAGTGTTTTATTCTAACTGGGTCACTGAGGCAGTGCACAGAGGACAAGCAGTAGATTTGCTGTACTGTGATTTCAGTAAAGCCTTCAATTCAGTGGCACAAAAGTTGGAGGACTTAGGAGTACAGAAGGGGTTAGTCTGGTGTGGGGTAACATAGGGTGGTAGTATATGAGGTTGAATCTGGGGAGAAGGGAGATCACAACTGGGGTGCCACAGGAGTCAGTCCTGGGACCTGTCCCATTTAATATGTTTGTTAGTGACATTAGAAAGGTATTAAAGCAAGGTGTGTCTTTGCAGATGACACAAAACTATGCAGCAGAGTGGCCAATGATGAAGGGGTGAGGGTACTACAGAGAGATCTGGAAAATCTGGAAAGTGGTCAAAGGTTTGGCAGTTAAGATTCAATGCCAAGAAGTGCAAGGTGATGCACTTTAGGAAAAAGAACCCACAAACAGAATATTGGATGGGGGTTAGTTTGGCCATTACATCCAAGGAGAGGGTTCTAGAAGTCATCATCAGTGACTCCCTCCAACCAACAAGGATGGTGGGATGGTGGGATGTATTGTGAGGGGTTTTGACAGTAGGAGAGAAGTGATATTGCCCTATGTACAGGTCACTTGGTAGACCTCACCTGGAATACTGTGCCCATTTCTAGAGTATACACTTGAGGAAGGACATAGATAGCCTAGACTCAATGCAGTGAAGAGTCACCAAAATGGTCCAAGGCTAGAGGGGAGATCCTATGAGGAATGACTGGAGCCTTGAACATGTACTCACCAAAGGTCAGAAGGGAGAAGGGCGAACATGATAGAGACCTATAGATTTCTCAGAGGAATGCACAAACATATGAGGAAGCCAGCAGAAAATGGTCATTTGGTCTATCTAGTCTACTCATATTGCAGGGTCTTCAGCTTAAGCTGCTGACCCTGCCCCCCCAATCCCGAAGCTGCCCACTCTCTTTGATGAAACCATCTCTTCCAGAAGCACATTCCAACTTGCCATAACCTTTTCCATGAAGAAGTGCCTCCTAAACCTCTTCCACTGCAGTCTGAGACCGTGCCCCCTCATGTTTCAGTTTCTGTTAAGTTTAAATAGACCATCTTTATCCTCCCTATGTATTCCTTTCAAATACTTGAAAGTCTCAATCATGTTCCCTCTCTCTCTCTCCTCTCCTCCAGGGAGTACATGTTCAGGGCCCCCAATCTCTCCTCATATGTTCTACCCTGCTGGCCCATGATCATCACTGTTGCCCTCCACTGGACCGTCTCCGGCAGGTTAATGTCCTTTGTAAGATATGGGCACCAGAACTATACACTGTACTCTAGATGTAGCCTCAATAATGACCTGCACAAGGGCAGTATTACCTTATCTTGCCTTCTGCTGACCCCTCTGGCAATTCAGCCCAACATTTTATTTGCCTTTTCTGCTGTCTTCCTACACTGCATGGAGTGCTTCAGGTTGCTAGTGATCATCACTCCCAAATCTTTCTCCTTCTCCATTGTAGATACCTGGACTCCTACCAGGCTTTACTTAGTCCTGGCTCTCTTGGCTCCATTGTGCATAACTGCATTACTTTGCAATGAAACCAAGCTGCTAAATCTTGAACCACCTTTCTAGTTTTTCTCTGGGAATAAACTGTGTGAACAATGAAGACCTACGTATTAGGAACAGGGATGTAGTAATGGTGGGGCATGATTGGAGATTGGTTGGGGGGTAAATTCAGAAGGGATGTTTTGAAGTTCTTCACTTAGAGGGTGGATGAGCCATGAAACAGATTGCTGGTAGCAGTGGTGGGAGCAGTTACTATGATGGGTTCAGACATGGCTAGGACAGAGCAAGAGGACTCATAGTTCCACTAGTGAGAACTTGGGAGGAAAGAAATTTATGAAGGGTGCAGAAGGGAATACCCCCCATGACACTAGGTTGTGGGTGAGGTAGGAATACCAATCAACAGATTTATGAACCCTCAGGTTTTATCAACCATCCTTGTCTGCAGCATTGCCTGTGTTGCTGTGCTATGTTTCTATTTCTTTCTAATTACAATTGCATTTCTTTGTGTATTATTGATGGTTTATAAGTTACTCCCATTACTTACCCCTACAGGCAGGGTCTGGGTATGTCCAGTTACAGTTGGTGGGAACAACATAGAGCAAGCAGAGTGGAGTCAAATAGATAACTCCCACCCCCATTCAGACCCATGCATGCATGCACACCTCCAAATGCTGCAGTGACACACCTCCTCCTCAAACTCAAACACACACACACAGAAAAGCACAGAGATGGGGGCTCACCCTTTTCACAGTCTAAGTTCATATGTGCACATACCTACAAGCATAAATAAGAATTAACAGCACAGGTGTTCCACTCAGTGGAACCAAGGTCAGCACCATAAAAGCTATGGCCAAAAAATTGTCTCGTTTAACAAAGAAATTGATTATGTATCAAAAAACATTTAAAAATAGCATGCTCACCCTCATGTAGGTCTAAAGGAATACAGCATTAAGTTGTTTGAGTGACAGCAGCTACGTAACACTGATTCAGCTGAACTCTTTCTGCTCACCTTAGTGAGGTACAGATACTGGTCACAAGTAGTGGCTTCAAGTAATTTCAGTGCATTTGCAGCTTAACAAGTTTTTTAGAGAGCACCATAAAACCAAACAGTACCTTTGCTCGCAGTGATTGTCATCCCCTTCCAGGTGGAGAAACACGTGCTTACATATCGACTTGTGTCACCATCAGAGCGTAAAAACTATTTCTCCTGTATTGCCTTAAATAGGTGAACTTCTTAAAGGAACATGTGCCAGCACCTGTACTAAAGTGGCACGTGAGTGCATGCAGAAAAAGTGCAAAGTGCTAATTAATTTTAAACTATAAATAAACCATATAGCAAGGACAACAAGGCATATAAAAATAGTTTGCAGGACATATTAAGTCCATTATTTGATGCTGGCAGCGAGTCATAGTGTTAGAACAGGACTCAGCAGAGCCAGCAAGTCATGCTGGTCAAATCAGCTGCTGAGCCATGAAAAAAGATTTGTTGAGAGTTAAAATTAAATTAAGACATCTCAGCAGAGCTGGCATGTCATGCTGAATGTGTCACCAGCACAGCAGAATCCTTTTGGATTCATACACTCAGTACGCTCTCACCTTTGGGTCTGACTGACAAAATTCTGCTATACAGCTATCTCTAAAAAAGATGAATGGCTGATGCACAGATCTTATTAGATTGTCTTTTTGTTTACATTGCTTCTGATGTCACGATCTAATGGGATGACTTGATGGCTCTGCTATTAACATGGTTTGTTTTTTGTATTCATTGAAAGCTATCTTGTGCTGATATATAATTATTCTGCCCAGTGACCCTGTTGCGTTTAAATCACTGAGGTTTTTGCTTTGATAGTGTGTTTACAAAATGAACTCAGCACAACTTGCTCACTCTACTCTGTAGTCCTCCAGCATGACTTGCCAGCTCTGCTGTAATAGTTCAGGTTACACATTCTCTAAGCTTGGCTATATCTACAGTTAAATTATACATTAATCTCAGCAAGACTTTTCGGCTCTGCAGGTGACACATCCAGCATGACTTGTAGGCCCTGCTGAGATGTCTTAATTTAATTTTAGAGAAATAGTGCTTTGTATGCAAGCAGTCAGCTCAGAACCCTGTCTGTTGGACCAAGACATGGGTGTGGTTCCAGACACAGGAATGGATAACCGCTTGTGCACACACACACCCCCACACACACACACACACACAATTACAGCACCATCTATTGATGTACCCACTGACAGTCCCTAAAGAGCCACAACCAGGAAAGGAGGAAGGGCTCAGTATGCAAGCAACAACAGCTTGACTAGGCCATCAGCAGTATTTTCCATCACTATGCCCTGTCTGTAGGGGCAGATAATGAGAGTAGCAGAGAAAGAGTGAGAGAGAGAGAGAGAGAGAGAGGAGGATGTGTGTGTGTGTGTGTGTGTGTGTGTGTTGCTCACAGGATGCACAACAGCTGACACTGTTGGAGACTGCTAGATATGACAATAGCTGCTTCTATGTTACCTTAATGTGTAAGGTTGTATTGTATCACTGCAAACCACAAATGCAATACAGCCTTAAACATTATGCTAATGCTGAAGCAAAACAGCTGTTGTTAACTGTAGCCAGCTCTTGTTTTGAATAGTAGAAGTCAAGAAGATAAAATAGCCCAGGTGACATTGCACATAGTCCATCCTGGCCATGTGACAAAGAGGTCAGTATGTCCATTGATACATATTGCAGGATCCACTATAGGAAGAACAAAGATAGATTGGAAAGGCTACTCCTCCCCTACTCCTTATGCTTTCTCCAGTGCTGCCTTCTAGATCATTATTGTGAAGGTCCTGCTGGATAAAGAACCCTACAGCGTGGCTGAAAGCACATTATCTGCAGGTGATAAGCCCTCCCCATTCCCAATATAAGCATTGCTGACGTCACAGTGGGGGACAACCGAGGGACCAGTGATCACTGGATGGTGTGGTTTAACATAAGAACAGGGCCAGACTCAAACCACATGAGGATGAGGTTCCCAGAATTCAGGAGGGTCAATCTTAAGAAAATAGGGTAATGCCTCAGGGACACCCTGGCAGGTATAGGGAGACTAGGGGGAGCAGAAGAACAGTGAACTAGAGTCAGAGAGGAAATTAAAAAAGCTACTAAACTCTAGGGGTGGGTGGATATCTGATCCGATAAAATGATCCAATTGGATTTTGGAAATTTACAACAAAATCATTCTGGTTGGATATTTTAGCAGCCTTGCATCGGATGATCATGCTTGATTTAAATATTAAAAGAAGCTGTGCTTGACAAACAGATCAAGATGACCATGTTAATGGCCCAGCGGCAATACGATTCTACTTTCAATGCGGCTGTGAATCTGTGAGGCTGTTAAAGCTGTTAAAGTGACTTCATTGGCTGTTAAGCTGTGTGAGAAAGGTGAGAGGGACATGTCTGCACTGATCACCTGCTTGCTCTCGTTTCTGCTTAAGGAGCTTTTGCTTGAACTCTTCAAGGACCACTGACTGTAAGACTGCTTTGTTTTTTCACTGTTGAGGTACTGTATAAGCTTCAACTATTTCTAGCCTGAATAAGATTTATATTTTGAATCATTATTTTTGTTCGATTCAGGATCCTATACCTCATCTATCTACTCAACAGAATGTTCCCCAAAGCTCTTAATTTTCACGTTCCTGCTTAATATTCTATATTACGGAGATCCCTTTCAATACAATTGCAGTCTCAGATTCAGAATCCCTGTTCGATCAAGGGTCTCACATCCAACATTATAAAAGGTGGGTACAGAACTCTCTTTTTTTCCTTAATTTTACTTTATTCTGTTTACTCTAATAGGAGATTATTTCTGCTTTGGCAGAGGAGTTAAGCTTGACATGGAACCCCCCTTCAGACAAGTATTTAATTTCATGTATTGATATTTACTTGTTCTGTTTCACCCTGGGTGATATAATGGGCTATATGGTGATTCACAGATGGAGCATTTCCCCCATCTATCTATCTGACCCTATAAATATCTGGATCTGGTGGATAGTACTCTGGATAAATCCAGATCCGATATCCGGAACATTTTTGATATCCACCCATCCCTACTAAACTCTATGTCAAGCAGGACAGTAAGGGCAAGAGAAAAAAGAGACCACTATAGTTCTCTAGAGAGGTAGCAGAAAAAGTAAGAGCAAAAAAACACTAGCCTTCAGAAAAGAACACAGAAGATGGAGGATAGAGAGAGTTACCAGAAGAAACAAAGGGAGTCAGAGAAGATAGTTAGGAGCACAAAAGCAAAAACAGAGGAAAATACAGCCAAATGAGTAAAAATGGGGGCTAAAACATTTTTAGATTCATTAGTGAAAAGAGGAAGTCTAAGAGAGGGATAGTAAGACTGAAAGAGGAAGGGGGGTTTCTGTAGAAGAGGACCACCAAAAAGCAAACATATTTAACAAATACTTCTGTTCAGTATTCACTGAGGAGGGAGTAGGAAACAGGCCATTGTTACAAGACAAGGGCATAAAGTATCAGGAGGTGCACACTAGCTCTTTCACAATGGAAAGAGTCCTAAGGGAGTTGTCAAAGTTTAATGTAGACAAGGCAATGGGTCCCAACGCGGTGCACCCCAGGTTACTGAGGGAGCTCAGGGAGGAGCTGGCTGCACCTCTGACAGCCCTGTTCAACCTGTCACTAGAAACAGGGGAGGTACTGGGGGACTGGAGGAGAGCAGATGTAGTCCCACTCCACAGAAATGTGAATAGGGAGGAGGCAGAAAATTACAGGCCGGTCAGCCTGACTTTGGTAGTGGGCAAAGTAATGGAATCATTACTGAAGGAAAGGATTGGAGAATACCTTGTTTACCAGAGGGCTACAAGATCCAAGGCAACATGGATTCGCTGAAGTGAGGTCCCGCCAGACAAACCTGATCGAGTTCCTCAACTGGGTAACAAAAGAAGTGGACCAGGGAGGGGTGCTTGACGTGGCCTGTCTGGATTTCAGCAAGACTTTTGACACTGTTCCACATAGAAGGCTGGTAAACAAATTGAGTAGCCTAGGAGTAGGTCCTAGAATAGTAAAATGGGTGGAGAGATGGCTTAGTGATAGGAGCTAAAGAGTGGTGGTAAATGGGGTACACTCTGGGGAGGACAAGGTGACTAGTAGCATGCCACAGGGGTCAGTATTAGGCCCAGTCCTATTCAATGTCTTTATCTGCAACATTGCAGAAGGATTGGAGGGGAAGATGTGCCTATTCGAATGACACAAAAATCTGCAACAAAGTAGACACACTGGGGGGTGAGGAGGATCTAAAAATGTTCACGACTTTGGCAGCTAAGATTCAATGCAAAAAAAGTGCAAAATCATGCACTTAGGGCACAAAAACCCAAGGCAATGTACCAACTTGGGGGGGGGGAGTATTAGTAGTCACAAAACATGAAAGTGACCTGGAGGTTATCATTTCTGATGACCTGAAGGTAGCTAAACAGTGAGACAAGGCAGTAGGAAAGGCTAACAGAATGCTCAGATGCATAGGGAGGGGTATCACCAGCAGAAAGTGGAAGGTAATATTACCCCTGTATAGATCGCTGGTGAGACCCCACCTCAAGTACTGTGTACAGTTCTGGTGGCCCCATCTCTGAAAGGACATAGATAGGGTGGAGGCAGTGCAAAGGAGGGCAACCAAAATGGTGCAGGGCCTGCATCAGAAGCCTTACAAAGAAAGGCTTTAAGATTTAAATATGTATTCCCTAGAAGACTGGAGGGAACGTGGGGATATGATACAGACATTCAAATAACTCACAAGAATAAACAAGGTACAAGAAAGGAGCATTTTCCAAAGGCAAAGATGCTCAAGGACAAAGCATCACAACATGAAGCTGGAGGGGGGGAGGCTGAGAGGAAACGTGAGGAAGTACTTCTTCATGGAGAGGGTGGTGGACACTAGGAACAGCCTCCCAGAGGAAGTGGTGGGGGCTAGAATGGCCACATGATTTTAGAATGCATGGGATAGACACAAAGGAGTCTTAGAAGCAAGAGGGAGGTGTAAGTCGGAGTCCAAGTAGGCTCTTCTGTAGCACTGTATTAGGGAATTTGGGGCTGACTAGGTGGGCCAAGTGGTCCTTATCTGCAGAAAGCCTCTCTGTTTCTATGTAAAGTCTCTCCTACCAGTTTAGGACACTGTTTAAATAGTAACATTGTGGCATGTCTAGTGATGCGCTCAAATGAGGCTGTTGCTGAAGCTACCACAATAATAACACAAAACAATTCATTATTATTTGGTTCGATGCCTAATTTTGATTTCAACCAATTTTTTTAATTGCTCTAATACAGGCATTATCTCTTGCCTGCTTTGGAGGCAGTCAGAACATGATACAGTATGTGAACCAACTCCATCCCTTCCTCAACACACACACACACACACACACATATATGCACTACCATATGACAGACATACTGTACAGGCACAATTTAGGTATTCAGTAGGCTTCAGTATAAAGTGGGCTTAAATGTACTGTATGTTGAAAAGCAGTCTGCATCTTTTTTCCTCAGGGGTTATTTTTATTATTCTCTCCTTGAGCCAGGTATCTTCCTATCTTCCTGAAAGATTGTCAACACTTATTTCGAAACTGTTGGCTGTAAAGTCATCAGCATTGATTAGAAGTGTCCTGCAGAAAGAAAACATTGTAATTGTGAAAAAGTGAGGGAGGATGACAGCAAAGCTTCCCCAGAACATTTGTGCCTGTTTACAATTCCTTTAAAGCCCTGAGGTTCACTGGCATGTGAAATTAATTGATTTGTGATTCAGTGTGTCTCGGCTGTGTAATCAGCATCAACTCCAGATCAATGAGGATGCGGGCATGCAATATAATATTTGGCACTTGTGTGTGCAGTTTTAATACAGTATGTAACAAATGACTTTCAAAACTGACAAAAATACAGAGCATGAGATTCAAAGTAATGTCTTTGAAAATATTTCGTCTGGTGCTGACTACAAGAAGGCAATGAGATTTATCAATCCCACCCACTGCTCTTCTTCCAAGCTATCTCTCTGACATGCTACCACAGAGTGTATCAAATGCCTGATTTGCCTTGGGCTGACTTTTTTTTTTTTGTTGTACTTTATGTTTATTGCATTTTCAAAAAACACAAAAAAAACAGTGCACACAAATGTCAGATATCATATAGTACAGAGAATCCATCCAATGGAATAGAAAATTATAATCTAGCACTTAGGTGATGGATGGGGGGGGGGGATCTTATGATAATTAGCTAATAACATGTTCATGCAAGATAGGTGCACTTTACAAGAATATAGAAGTTAGTCCATGCATGTAAAGTCCCATGATGATGATGTAAAATTCAGCTTATCTAGCTGATTTAACCTCTCTCTCAAAATGCTAGTACTGTATCTTTCTATAGATCTGATATTTATCCAAACAATGACAGATTTCTGATCCAAGGTCAGATTTTGGATCCAGGGTCCAATCCACAGGTTGGAACCATGAATCTGACCCTCAGATCCATGGATTCAGCAATCAGATCCAATGGATTCAAATATTCTAATAGAATCCATGGTTGCGATCCAAGGATGTCGGATTCATTCTCAGATGTCTTTGCTATTTAATGACATCTGAAATCTGACATTTTGCTCACTACCCAATGGAATCGGACTTGTCTAGTACTATTCAAGCACCACTATTGCATATTCATGATGCTTTGTGCTGTGTTTAATTAAGGCTTTAGAGCATTTGTGTGTGGTTTTGAGAGATGTACAGTACCCAGTCAATTTAGAAATAAAGTTATGACAGAAGTCCCAGGGCCACACACAGTCACAAACAATAGTGTTAGGTAGTTGCTGTGGCCACTTTGTGCCACTGAAGGCTTTGCTACCCCACCAAGCTATACTCTGTGTAGGACACAATCTTTTTACACAGAGTTGTAAAAAGCTTTGAAACTGTGCAAGAAAGGGGGTGGGACTGACATGCAAATGATTCACTGGGTTATTCAGGAAGGCATGGTGACTCTTGCAAAGCTGGTAACAGCCTCCTGTACCCTCCCAGCTAGTAGAACTTTTATAAGCAGGTGGCATGGAGGGTGGAGAGTTGTACTGTGCAAAGGAGCATGAGGGGTTCCATGTCATAACGGCGATCACGGAATAGTGATCACCATTACGGCGAGTGTACATTGTCGAAAATGAATTTCAGTGATCCACACTCGCAGCATGGACAAAAATGGCCCTCTGCAACCCCTTACTTATGGATTCTCAACTCCAGGGTGGTGCATGTCAGGTGGGGGGGGTGAAAAACATAAAAAAATTAAGCCTTCTGCTGGCAAAAAGAAAAAACCCGCACGGTGCTGGACCTGAACCCTGCACCCGGCGCCTCCCAGCCGACCACCCTCCCACCACACTAGTGGACCAGCTCAGCAGCTGCCCGCCACAACCCCTCCCACATACCATCGCTCCCCTGCCTCTCCCCCCACGTGTGTGCACCCACACGTATACCCGCTACTTCCCGTCGAGGTATTTTGCTCACCCCAGTATCCGGTCACCCCGCTGCTTGGTAACTGTGAACACAGGCACCATAACTGAATCGCCATTTTTGTAGGCGCCCAATTTTGGTCACTTTGTTCACTGGATACCAAAATGAAGGGATGGACTTGGGAAATGCTGCAGAACAGTGGCTACTGAGACAGACAGGAAATAGAGAGAGGGGTACTACTGGATGACAGAACAAAATGTTTTCCAGGGAGTGAGTGGGGGATCCAATAGACTGCAAGATGTTGGTCCATCAAATTGAGGAGTGGCAGAACCACTGTCCTGATGGAACCATAGAGACATAGAAACAGAGACTATGTCAACAGAAAAAGACCATTGGTCCATTCAGCATGCTCAGTTTCATCCTACTTCACACAGTGACCTATTGTCTAGATGGTGTTTTTACCCTTGCCTCTCTCTTCACTCCCTGACTTACAGCAACCCCCTGAGTAACTAATTAGCCCTTTACTGTGTACCAGCCAGGCTTGAACCCACTAATGATGTTTGCTCCCACCACCTCTGCTGGTAGGCTGCTACATGGATCAGCCACTCTCTCCATAGTCAAAGTTTCTTGCATCTTTCCTGAATCCCCACCCCCACCCACCAGCTTCCATTCATGTCCCCTTGTTATGGACCCACCATTCCTGCTAAAGAGTTCCTCACTGTTAATCTTGTTCATTCTTTTCAGGAACTTGACGATCTGTGTCATGTTGCCCCGCTCCCTTATGCCCTCCAATGAGTACATGTTTATGTACGTATTGAGTATATCTAAGCTAACCAGAATGAAACCCACTTCTACATTCTGCAGTATGCTGCAGCAGAGTTACTGCAGTAAACAATGTCATTCCAATGGGAATGAATCCCTTTTGTCATGCAGGAAACTGTGACACTGCCAAGATGAAGTGAATGCCACAGTTTCCTGCATGACAAAAGGGGCTACTTGAAATTTAAATTACATTGTTTTCCATAGTAACGTTGCTGCAGCATGCTGCAGAGTGCTGCAAAATGCTGCAGAACTGGGTTTCATTCTGGCGAGCTTCAGGTTTTTTTTTTAACTGGCGCAATAGCACCAGCATAATTAGGGTTGAGTAAAGTGTTTAATGTTAAACCCCTAATTTGCACCTTAATAACTTTGTTGGTATTTGACAAATTTGCTTTAAATCTGTCATGAATTGTCTGGAAGGCAAGTGCTCAAGACATGGGAAGTTTCATGATGGTCACTTATGTGGCTTCTGAGATCCCAATGTGTCACATTTACAGAACATTTTAATTTTTTAAGCTTTTGTTACACTTTTTTTTTGCTCTCACCTACAGCCTAGATAGTAAGGAATTGTTTTCCAAAGCTTTCAGGGTTGAATGGGCCTGTGCCAAGTTGTGCCCTTCAAAGATTTTGTAAAAAAATATTGGTCCGTTCCAGAGTTGTAAGGATCTTAAGGTTTTTTTTGTCTTCTGCACATGCTCAGTAGGGTTTTTGGGTAATCGTCTGATACAACAGAAAAATTTAGCTTTCACAAGCATTTTCCTTTCAAAAAATTAGTGTTTTTCAGGTCGTGAGAAAAAAAGTTGGGGTCATGATGGCCTCCATCTTCTTTTTAAAAAAACAACCCATGAAAATAGATATAAATGATGTATTTTCAAAAAAACAAACACATGACTCTTGCTAAACAGGACCTGTTAAGCAATATTCTGTCATCTGTTTTTCCCAAAACAAGCCAGAAATACCAAAATGGCTGATTTTTGTGTTGTGAAATGAGAATTTTAGTGTCACACATTTATATATGACTCTAAAATGTGGTACTAAATTTGTGACACTTAAATTTTGCTGCTTGCCCATTTTAGTGTTGCACTTAAAGGTATGACACTAAAATGTGCAACACTAACATTAAATTGTTGTGTCTCACATACTTTTATTCATAACTTGTCTGTTTTGCCATATTTTAGTCCCACATTTTGAATATACTATTTACATGAACCTACCTCATGAACAAGGATGGTGGGAATTTCCAGTACAGGTGAAACATAGCAACACAGAAGCTGTCGGCAGATAAGGGCCTCCTGGTCCATCTTGCCTGCCCTATTTACCCTACCTATACTGTCACCGCAGACCCTACTTGGTCTCTGATCTCCCCCCCTTAATTCTGTGATCCCTTTGTGTCTATCCCATGCATTCTTGAATCCTGTAATAATTTCAACCCCCACCATCTTCGCGGGTAAGCTGTTTCATGGGTCCACCACCCTCTCAATGAAGAAGTTTTTCTTCCCATTTCCTCTAAGCCTCCCCCCTTCTGTCTTCATAGTGTGATCCCTTCTCCTTGAGCATCTTTTTCTTCAGAAAATGCTTCCTTCTTGTACCTTTTTTATACCTGTGAGGTACTTGAATGTTTCTATCATATCCCCCCCCTTTCCTCCATGGAGTACATATTTTATTCCTTAACACTTTCCCTGTAGGGCTTTTAATGCAGGCCATATACCACTTTGGTTGCCCTCCTTTGTACCGCCTCTACCCTATGTCCTTGCAAAGATGGGGCCTTCAGAACTGTACACAGTACTCAAGGTGTGGCCTCACCTGTGATTTGTATAGGGGTATTATTACCTCCCTCTTTCTGCTGGTGATTCCCCTACCAATGCATCCCAGCATCCTGCCAGCCTTCCCCACTGCCTTGTCACACTGTTTAGCTACCATTTTGTCATCAGAAATTATCACCTCCTGGTCCCTTTCCTGCTTTCTGACTGTTAATAACTCTCCTCCCAGTTGGTATTTTGTCCCTGGGTTTCTGTGCCCCATGTGCATGATTTTGCACTTTTTTGTGTTAAAACCCAGTTGCTAAACCCTTGACTATTCACCCAATTTTTTAAAATTGTCCCTCATTTTCTCCCCCCCCCCCCCGGTGTGTCCACTCTGTTGGAAAGTTTTGTGTTGTCTGCAAACAAGCATACTTTCCCTTCCCGCCCTTCTGTAATGTCACTAATAAAGACATTTATTTATTTCAAAGTTTTACCAGGTGAGCGTACTGAGTGGACGACTGCTCGATTCCAGACACGACCTGGGAGGTGGGGAGCAAGGGAGTCAAGCAGAGTTAAAGTACAACAATAATACATAAGTACTAACAGCAATGCATGAGTACAGGACATATTGTGTACAGGATTACAGGCAAAATTAGAAACAGACAGCTTATACATTGTTGGAAGGATAATTGGCAATACACTGAAAATAGAACAACAGTATGTAAGCACAACAGCAACAGTTAAGGTACAGCATATTTTGCACAGAGATAATCAGGAAGTGATCCGTAACATTGCCATCACATTGGCAGATTAGAATTGCCTGGTGGAATGAGACAGCCCGGTTGGTGTCATATAGCTGGAGCTAGCTACACACTGAAAGTGGTGATTTACCATTCCTGTCTAGGGTCCCTACTCCCTGCCTAGCCATGGTACAGAGTATGTAGTCTATGTGCAAGTATATGCGGAGCAGAAATGGGCTTTGAGAAAGGAGTTGAGTTGGTTGACATAACTAGCTTGCTGAATGGCCAGTGGGAGAGAATTCCACAGTTTGGGCATGCGATATGAGAATGCTGCCTGTCCTGCAGAGGTGGCCATATGTGGGATACTCAAAGAACGGGAGTCAGTATTCCTAAGGGAGTGCAAAGGTGGGGGAGGTATGGACAGGGCACTAGAGAGGTATGGGGGCAGGGACTGGGTCCAGAACTTGGCTGTGAGCCTGGCACAGTGAGACAGCTTCCTATCCTGCAGGGAGGGGAGGTGTAGATTCTGATAGAGAGAGCAGTGGTGTGTGCTGGGGGGACAGTCATGGGTGAAACAACAGAAGGAGTGGAAAAGGGTGTCCAGTCTGGTTAGGGTGGACTTGGGAGTAGCACAGTAGACTACATCTCCATAGTAAAAGATAGGGAGGATCATTTTCTGTACAATCTCCTGCTGGGCCGGTAGTGGGATGCAACTGCGGTTCCAGTATAGATGCAGCCCCAGTACTGATCCCTGTTGCACCCCACTGGTCACTCTGCCTATTCCAGGGTGGATGCAATTTGCTACCACCCTCTAACTCCTATTGCTCAGCCAACCTTCTACTCCTTTTATTACTTTAGGCCCTACTCCTAGGCTCTCTGACTTGCTTATCAGTCTTCTATATGGAACGGTGTCGAAGGCCTTACTGAAATCCTGGTAGGCCATGTCCACTGATCCTCCCTGATTCACTTCTTTTGTCACCCAATCAAAGAACTCAATCAAGTTTGTCTGGCAAGACCTCCCCCCCCGTGAAACCGCTTTGCCTCAGATCTTGTAGATCATTGGCAACAAGGTATTCCCCAATCCTTTCCTTCAATAGTGTCTCCATTACCTTGCCCACCACTGACTTTAGGCTAACAGGCCTATAATTCCCTGCCTCCTCCCTATTTCCACTTTTGTGGAGTGGGACTACATCTGCTCTCCTCCAGTCCTCCGGTACCTCTCCTTTTATCTAATGACAGGTTGAAAAGGGCTATCAGAGGTGCAGCCAGAACCTCTTTCATTTCCCTCACTATCCTGGAGTGCACCCCATCTGGCCCCATTGCCTCATATACTTTTAATGTTGTTAGTTCCTTTAGCACTCTTTCCTCTGTAAAATGGCCTGTGTCCACCTCCCGTCCTATTGTACCTTTGTCCTTTAGCTTTGGCCAGTTTTCTACGCCCCTCCTCCTTAAATGCTGAGCAGAAGTATTTGTTCAATATATCTGCTTTTTTAGTGGTCCTCTTCCACACAACCCCTCCTTCCTCCATCAGCCTTACTATTCCTCCTGTTGTCTTTCTTTTTTAACATAGAAATATAGAAGTTGTTGGCAGATAGAGACAGTATGCTCCATCAAGTCTGTCCTTGTTTTTCTACCCCCCCCAACTTAGCAGCCTGCTTGAGTATCCCACAATGCCTGATTCATGCCCACTTGAATTCCCCTATCGTCTTCACCCCCACCACCTCCTCCAGCCGGCTATTCCACAGTTCAACAATGTGCTCCATGAAGAAGAATCTCCTCATATTGCTCCTGAACCTACCTCCCTTGAGGTGAAGGTTACGCCCTCTTGTCCTGCTATAGTCTTTTACCTGAAAGAGGTTCTGCACCTGTACCTTGTTGTTGCCTTTAAGGTATTTACATATCTTTATCATGTCCCCCCAATTCCTGCACTGCTCTAGGGAGTATAGATTGAGTTCACTAAGTCGGGTTTCGTACGGTTTCTGGTGCAAGCCCTGTACCATCTTTGTTGCTCTTCTCTGCACTGTTTTCAGCCTATGTATAGGTTTCATAGGTAAATCAGAGCCAAGAAGACTGTGGTCCATATTGCTCGCCAATTTTGTTTAATTATAACCCTTTATTAATTTGTTACTCAGAAAAGTGTCTAAACAATTTTTGAATAAGTTCATGCTTTCACTGGTCACCACAGAAAGTGGTAGGCCATTCCATATTTTAGATACTCTGACAGAGAACCATGAACTTCTCTGTTTTGTTCTACATCGTTCTACTATTAATTGTAATGGGTGAGCCCTGGTTTCATAAATCACATCTCTGAAAACCAATCCCAAGGTTTCCCACAAACTAATATCATGTAGAGCTTGATACACTCCCAAGATGTGACCTCCAGAACTGGATGCAGTATTCCAGGTGGGGTTCTACCAGGGCTCGATACAGAGGCATGATCACTTTGTGCCTCCTGTTTGGGATGCCCCTTCCTATGCATCCCAGGATGCCACTAGCTTTTAGTGCTGCCTTCTCACATTGTTTGCTGACCTTGAGGTCATCTGATATGATCACCCCCAGGTCTCGCTCTAGCTCTGTATCCACCAGCTGCTCCCCTCCCATCGAGTACAGTTTCCCTGGGTTATGTTTTCCGAGGTGCATGACTTTACATTTTTTAGCATTGAATTTGAATTGCCAGATCCTTGACAATTTTTCTGGCTTTTGGAGATGACATTCCAAGCTTTGTTGCCCCCTCTTGTGTGTCAACCCTGTTGCCGATTTTGGTGTCATCAGCAAACAGGCACACTTTTACCTTCAGTCCATCACCAATGTCACTGATGAATATGTTGAAGAGGATTGGCCCCAGAACTGAGCCGTGTGGAACCCTACTAGTCACCCTGCCCTCCTCTGACAGAGTGCCATTTACTAATACCCTCTGTGTTCTCGCATTTAACCAGTACCTAACCCAGCCTGTTACCTTAAGCCCTACTTCCATGTTCTCCAGTTTATTGACTAGTCTCCTGTGTGAAACCAAGTCAAACGCCTTACTGACATTCAGGTAAACCACATCCACTGTCCCACCCTGATCCACTGTTCTGGTGACCCAGTTGAAGAAATCTACCGGGTTTGTCTGGCAGGACCTCCCTGTTGTGAAACCATATTGCTTTGTGTCAAGCTGACCACTTTCCTCCAAAAAAGCAACAATTCTTTCCTTCAGTAGGGACTCCATCAGTTTTCTCACTACTGAAGTTATACTAACTGGACAGTAGTTTCCTGGCTCTTGCTTGCTTCTGTTCTTGTGGAGTGGCACTACTGTTGCCCTCTTCCAGTCCTTCAGAACCTCCCCACTCTCCAACAGTTTGTTGAAAAGCACTGCTGAGGGGGCAGCTAATTCCCTCCCAAGATCCTTAAGTATTCTTGGGTGTAACCTATTTGGCCCCATAGCTTTATCCACCTTTAACTTGTTGATTTCCTCTAGTACCATTTCCTCAGTGAAGGGACTCGTATCTGTACCTCCAAGTGGAATATTCTTTTGGCCTATTGTTGGATCGCTACCATCTGTGTCTTGTGTGAAGACTGAGCAGACGTATTCATTGAGGTCCTCTGCCTTCTTTCCATCATGTTCTGTGGGCTGCCTGTCTTTTTTCTTGACTCTAACAATGCCTCTCTTAGTCTTTCTTTTTTCTCATATGTACTTGTAGAATGTTTTGTCGCCCTACTTCACTCCCTGAGCTATCCTCTCCGCTGTCTGTGTCTTGGCATTTCTTATCACTTCACTTGTCTCTTTAAGCTTTTCTTTATGTTTTGTTTTGTCAGCCTCTTTCCCTGACTTCTTGTATTTTCTGAAGGCTTTGCATTTTCCCTCACCATGGTTGCCACCTCTTAAGAAAACCATAGTGAGTTTCTCCTCTTTTCATTCTTACTGACCTGGCGAACACACTGTAATATGACCATGGTTATTGTATCTTTCAACCTTGTCCAATACTCCATGATGCTCCCTTCTGTTGTGTTACTAAGATTGTCCCTCAGGCAGGCCTTCATTTTTATGAAGTCTGCCCTCCTGAAGTCAAGGACCTTTAGCTTAGAGTGTGTGTAGTTCTCAGTCCTGTTTGCCTTGAACCATACTGTGTGATGGTCACTATTTCCCAGGTGGTTCCCCACTTCGACGCCCAGAACCCTATCACTATTTGTGAATACCAGGTCTAAGATTGTGTTTCCTCTTGTGGGTGTCTTTACTAGTTGACTTAGGCCTGCTTCCTGTAGTGTAACTAGGAATTTCCTGCTTTTTTCTGATGCTGCTGTGCAGGAACTCCAATCAATGTCTGGTAGGTTGAAGTCCTCTACCAGCACCATGTCCTCTTTGTCTGACATCTGTAGGATGGTTTCCTGGGTATCCTTGTCCATCATTTCCTCCTGATTTGGGGGTCTGTAAATTACTCCTACCCAGATGGGTGTCCGACTTCCACCTCCAATTGTAATCCATAAGTCCTCAGTTTCCCCCAATGCCTGCTGGATTTCAGTAGCACTTATGATATCTTTAACATAAATAACTACCCCCTCCCTTTTTCCCAGTCCTATCTCTCCTGAACAAGTCACATCCTGGAATAGTCACCTCCCAGTTGTGAATGTTCATGAACTATGTTTCGGTCAAGGCAACCCAGTCCAGTCCTGCCTCTGCTATTGTGGCAGTGAGGTCTGGCATCTTGTTAACCAGACTGTGTGCATTCCGACATAAAGCTGTCCATTCCTGATGTGCATCCCCATTTGTGATACCACCTGTTTTGTTCTTGTTTCTCTCTTTACCTTTTTTTTGGCCATTGTCAGTTTCTGACATGGTTGCATGCCTTTTGCCTTCTGCAATTGTTATCCTGCAGTGTCCTGTAGGATTGGTGCTAGCGGGAAGGGGGGGGAGAGACGGCAGGCTCTACGTGTACTACTCCTAGAGCTGCAGTCTTCTCCCTATCTGCTAGTTTAAATGTCCTGCATGGACATCAAATTTTTGGCTCAGTGCTCTAACCCCCTCCTTAGTCGGGTGCAGGCCATCGAATTTGAAGAACTCCCTTTCCCAGAAGTTGTCCCCGTTTCCAGTGAAGTTATGCACCTTGGTGTGGCACCGGTTTTTGATCCATGCTTTGAGCTCACTTATCTCCTTCTTTCTGATTTTCTGTCTGTTTTTCCCCTTTTCCCAAACAGGCAGAACCTCTGAGGAGGCAATGCTGGATGAAAGGGAAACCAATTTCTCCCCAAGTTGGGCAATGTGCTTCTTAACCTCCTCTACCAGCCAGCTAGCAAGGTCATTGGTCCATAGGTGGACCAGGGTGTTAGAACCTATGCCTTCCTTTTGAATTATGCTGACTATTCAGTCAGTGTGTTCCTCTAAGTGGATGCTCCTGGGAGACATCTGATCTGCACATCCACCCGCTCATTTCTGCTGAGGTGGGGATCCACACCACAAATCATGGAGTCCTCTATGATTATGAACTTTTTCCTGTTGTCCTATGAATTCTGTTTATAATGGCATTTTGTTACCCTGTTGCTTTCAGCTTTGTGCTGATCCAAGGCCTCCTCTCTCCTTTCTGATGGCACAGATGCAAGAGGCATGTACCTGTTTTCCATGTTTAAAGTGTTTTGTCTGTCAGGGGTTTTGCCTTGGTGCTACCTCCTTTTCTCTTAACCAGCTGTAACCCCATAAGCTTAGTTGTTTTTTGGGGGAGAAGCGTGCTGGTTTGGTGCCGGCGATGCGGAGTTGCATTCCCATAAGAATAGTTTTCCTGTATGCGGTTACGTAGGAGGTTGATCTCAGCTCAAGCTTTGCGGAGCTGAGTTTTGAGGTGACATATCTCCCAGCATATTGGACAGTGGCCCTGTCTCTGGGTGATGTATCCATTGAGGAGTGTTCCACAGTGCCTGTAGCCAATGATATCCATGTGTGTTGCCAGTGGAGGAAAACCGAGAGTGGAAAATAAACAAATAGGATGAACGAAAAAGAGAGTGTAAAATGAACAATTAAGATGCCACTCTCCTGTCCTGGGCTTGAGAATGGACGAAAATGAGAGTGTAAAGTAAGCAATTAAGATGCCAATCTCCTGTCCTGGGCTTGAGTGGATGAAAGAAAACCTTTAGAGTAAAGCTAAAGAAATTTTTTTTTGAGATGTGCAGTAAGTCCCGCCCCTTCCTTACTTTTGAAGAAAGAATATGAGGGGGTCAGGAGCTATATTAGAGGATGAGCATGGGTTGGGTAGGAAGGAGGTAGGGTGGGTGGGTACTTCCTCCTGCAGAAAATCAGTAGCGGTACCTGTAGAGAAAAACATTTGGCTGTGGCTAAAACAGACACCACCAACCACAGCACCCTCGAATGAAAGTAAAGGTAACCTGAACTTTTAAATCTTCCTTCTGTTGGAAAGTACTAAGTCTTTGTCAGCTACACCTTCCCCCCAGTTATACTCCTAATCCCCTGGAAAAGCTGAGGAAGAAAAACAATTAGCTCCTTCAATGTGAGAACGAGACTGCAAAACTTGTAAGCCCAAAACAAAACCTGTAAGCACAACCTGTAAGCACAAAACAAAATAGTAACTAAACAGTAATGTGAGGAAGTATTTTTTCATGGAGAGGGTTGTGGATGCATGGAACAACCTTCCTGAGGAGGTTGTGGAGTCAAAAACAGTGGGGGAGAATGCGTTGGACAAACATAAGGCAATTCTAGTGGGGAGTAAGATGAATTAGGCTGTTGGATAACTAGGATCTGCAGCTTATCCATTAGGTAGGGAAATGGCAGACTAGGTGGGCCAAGCAGTGCTTATTTGCCATCAAATTATATGTTTCTATGTTTCTATGTAAATCTGCTTAGCCTAAAGACAGATCACACTGAAAAACCTGTAAGCACAAAACAAAATAGTAATAAAACATGTGAGCACAACCTGTAAGCACAAAGCAGAATAGTAACAAGACAGTAACTCTGCTTAGCCAAAATAAGCCTTAACATTTCTCCCTGCTCTGTTAATATTACTCCTTGCTCTGTCCTTTCAAGCAAACCTTGAAGACAAAAAGCTCAGGTGAAGCTAGGTGCTTTTTGTCAGCAAACCTTAGTCTTCCACTTATATATCCAAAAAATGTTTTATCCCCCTGTGCCACTGATTTGGCAATCTTTTCCTATGTTTGCCCCTTTGCACTCCTAACTGCCTTCCCTGCCTCCTTTTGTTTCTCTAGGTAAGTCTCAAAATCCCCTTCCTTCTGCATTCTTTTGTATCTTCCAAATGCTATCTTTTTTGCTTTCACTTTTTCTGCTACTTCCTTAGAGAACCATAGTGGCCTCCTTTTTCTCTTGCCCTTGCTGACCTACCTGTTTGCCTCAGAGGTTTGTCACTTGTTCAATGCCCTGTTTGTTTTGGCCCACTTTTCCTCAACTCCCCTAGTTTTCCTATCCTTGCTAGGGCATTCCTGAGACATTCTTCAATTTTCTTTAAATCAGCCCTCCTGAAGTCCAGCACCCTTGCCCTTGTGTGATTTGCTTCTGACCCAGCTCTTGTGTTGAACCACTCTGTATGGTGATCACTGGTCCCCAGCTGGTCCCCCACTGTTGTAGCAGTCACACTTTCCCAATTTCTCAGTACTAGGTCTAGTAATGCCTGTTCCCAAGTGGGTTCCAATACTAGTTGCCTGAGGAATGCCTCTTGCAGTGTGTCCAGGGTGTTCCTGCTCCTGGCTCTAGTTGCAGTGGGGAGACTCCAATACACATCTGGTAGACTGAAGTCTCCCACTAGAAATACCTCTTCCTTGTGACCCATCCTCAGGATTGCTTCCAACATTTCCTTATTCACCTCTTCCCCCTGTGTTGGAGGTTAGTAGATTACTCCTGTTGGAATAGCAGCCCCTTTCCTTTCTCCAGAGTGACCCACAGTATCTCCTCTCCTCCCTGCTTCCCTTGTATTTCTGTGACTTTCGTGTTATCTTTTACATAAAGAGCCACTCCTTTCCCTTTTCTACCTACCCTGTTCTTCCTGGACAGAATATATCCTGGAATGGCCACTTCCCAGTCTTAGTTTACATTGCACCAGGTCTCAGCGATGGCAACTATGTCCAGGTCTGTTTCCCCCATGGTAGCCTTTAGATCTACCATCTTGTTGCCCAGACTTTGAGTATTTGCACACATGGCCCTCCATGTTATTTTCCCACCTTCCACACTCTTTTTTCCTTTTGCCCTTCCTTATTGTGTCCATATATTTTTTAGTTTTATTCAAGCCTTCTACCCTCTTGCATTCATTGTCATTCATTTGATTCTGTGTTGTCTCTCCTCAGTATTCTCATTGTTTGCTTCATGAGCTTGTAGGGTGGGGGGGCAGTTTTTGTTTCCCTGCCTACTCCCGTCTCCCCTCCAGCTAGTTTAAATGCATGTCAATGAAGCATTTAAACTGTTCACTAAGTACATTTGTTCCCCCTCTGGATGGATGCAGGCCATCACCCTTGTACTGTCTCTCATCCCTCCAGGTGGGGCCCCAGACCCCAATGAAGCCAAACCCTTCTGCTCCACACCATTCCTTCAACCATGCATTGACTTCCCTGGTACAGAGTTTCTTAGCCTCCCTCTTGCATAGACAGGCAGAACCTCTGAGAAGGTCCCAAAGTGTGCTACCTGCCTATGACCCCTCCCCAACCCTCTAAACTCCTCCTGCACTGTTCCTATCCCTGTCTTGTCTCTTGCCAGGTCATTTGTCCCCAGGTGGACAATGACATCCAGCTCCCCCTTCTTTGCTTCTGCCCCAGTGATCCTCAGGATCCACTCACCATCCCTCCAAGCCATTCCTCCAGGTAGGCACTTAACCTCCCTTTATCCCCCGCTACTGTCCTTAAATCTATCCCTCTAACAATGGAGTCCCCAACCAGGATTTTCTTCCTCCTCCTCCTCCTCCTCCTCCTCCTCCTCCTCCTCAGTAGTCCCCTGCTGTCCCCCCTTGGGGCTTCAACATGGAGGACCCACTCATCCTCCCTGGGCATTACCTCAGGTGTCACTGTGGGACTGTCCTGCTCTGCCAAGACAGTGTAGGAGTTCAGTAGCTGCACTGGATGAGGGTCATGCCTCTGTCCCACTACCCTCACTCTCCTCAAGCCCACTGTCATCCATCCACTGCCTTTGCTAGGCAGCCTTCAAGGACGCAGTGGTACACTTGAGATGGGTGGGGGAGGAGGTTTCCTGAATCCTAGCCAACTTGGCCTGGAGACTAGCAACCTCCACCCTCAGCCCAGTGAAGTGCCTGCAGATGGGGTGCACCACAGTATCCAGAAGGCCCTCCTGAAGACTGCTTCCCCCAGCCACTGCATTACACCACACCCAGCATATTTACTTTTCTTTTCTGCCTGTTCTTACTTTGCCCTGTAAATAAAAGCAAAAAAGTGTTTTCCCTTTCTCTCTTTATCTCTCTCCTTTTTCCTTCTACTAAGCTGTGTGTTTATCCCTTAGCTGTGTGTTTATCCACCTTTCAGGTGGGATTTAACACATTCTAGTTACCATGTTCATGATGTAGTGTTAAAATAATTTTTGTATTGCACATTTAAGTGCAACACCAAACTGTGACACTAAAATTTGCAACATCAGAATTTTCCATATACTGCAAAAATTGAATTATTGGGTTACACTTAAAGGGAAACACTGGAAAAGGCACAGCTTTACCCAGGTGCTACAAAAATGCTTGATTAGTGCTTTCAGATAGTATTTTTTTTTAATTCCCTCTAATTGCTTTCTTAATGTTTTAAACAGTGACCTTCCACTTTCACTTTCTATTGCTGGCAGCCACCATTTCATGAGTACCAGTGAGCTTCCTGAGCTCACTTTATGCTAATATGTCCTGCCAACCAGTAGTAGAGGTCAAACAGGCATATTAACATAAAGTGAGCTCAGGAAGCTTACTGCTGCTTATGAGATGGTGGCTGCCAGCAACAGAAAGTGGAAGTTGTGGGTAGCTGTTTTAAATCTTTAAAAAAAGTTGTTACTATCTGATAGTACTAATTGAGAGTTTTGGTAGTGTCCGAGGAAAGCTGTGTCTTTTCCAGTGTTTTTCTTTAAATGCAGAAGGAATATTCCATTGGTGCAAGGTCCAGAGGGCCTTGTGCATCTACATCTCTTTATGCAGGTTCCAAAGGGGCCTGCGTGAAGAAGGATATGATTCCACTATCTCAAAAAGAAAGCAAATTCATTGCAAAAAATGTTGTTAATGCACCAGTTAAGGTTCAACTTAACGCCACAAAAGTAGGGAAATGTGGCCTATGGGTTTCCAATGCTAACCCCCTCCAAGTAGCAAAAGGACAGAACCACACAAGCAACCACAGACAGCCTTCATTAGCTAAGACAAGCAACATACCACTGTTTCCAGATTACACAAATGCAGTAGCTCCCAATGTTTTGTTCCCTGAAAACCCACTCCTGACATTTTGCTCCCCCACAAACCCACTCCTGGGACATTACGCTCCAAAACTATTTGCTCCCACAAATGTTAAAAATAACATGTAGTAGCAGTTTATATGTGCAGACTGCAATTTATGCACATTTGCCAGGCAAAACAAGGTACAAATGTCACAGGTACACAGTAAAAGGTGATTAGCTGACACACATACCGGCTTCCCAATCTGGACTATAGTTAATTAATGAATTACTAATGACCACTGTGTTCACTGTAATGGGCAATTTGCAGTGGGCAATTGGCAGTGCCAAACCACATCTCCTCTTACTGAGAACCTATAAAGAGTTTAGACATTCGGCCCCCACTGTTGCACTTCTACATTGAAGCAGCTACAGTACAGTGCACAATGACTGATTGCTTTGTTTTATCAGAACAGCCCAAGAAAAAACTGGTGGATGACCAGAACTACATTTATACCTTTCATAAATGCAGTCATCAGGATAAGGCAATTTGGCAGTGCGAGTATGCGGTTAAAAAGGTGAAGGTGTGCAATGCACGCATACATACTGTAACATATGATGACCCTACCATCACTCATCAGTTTTCACATCATACACATGCACTAGACCTGTGTGCAGTTGAAAAACATGAGGCTGTGAATAATGCTAAGGAAAGGGCATGCTCCTCACAAGACACAACAGCACAAGTCTTGCTCCGTGCAAAACAACAGGTATCACTAGCTGCATGGGGTAAAATCATTAATAAAAACCTAAAGTGCACTATACAAAGGGTTAGAGTCCACGGTGCCCCACCAAATCGCAAAGACCAGTGTGAATTGCAAATTCCTGAGTACTACACATCACACCAGCCAGACTCTGGCTGTGAACCTGTCCAGTTTTTGCTGCATGATAGTGGCCCGGGCAACAATAGAATTTTACTGTTTAGGACTGACAACAATCTCAGATTCCTAGAGAGATGTAAGCAGTGGCATGCGGATGGCACATTTAGTGTTTCACCACCTCTGTTCAAGCAGTTATATGTAATCATGGGCAAAAGGTTTGGCAATGTGCAGCCTGCAATATTTGCACTTTTGCCAGGGAAAACAAGGGACTTTTACGTAAGAATACTTATTGTGCCAAAACAACTGAACCCCAGACTTTGCCCAGAGGTGGTGATGACTGACTTGGAGAGGCAACCATTGCAGCATTTAAATCAGTGTTCCCAGAGGCAAAACAAGTCAAGTGCTTTTTTCATTTTATGCAATGTGTGTACTGCAAGATTCAGACAGAAGGGTTGGCAGTAAAGTATGCCCAAGACTCTAAATTTGCACTAAAGTGCAAATATCTCCCTGCACTTGCTTTTTATCCCCCTGAGCAAGTAATTCCCCATTTCGAGGAAATCACTGAGGATACGCTCAACATTTTCCCTGATGAACTGACACCAGTAATCAATTACTTTGAGGATGTGTGGGTTGGCAGGTGAAACAGAAGAGGGGCAGGGTGGAGGCAACCACATTTTGTGATTGAATTGTGGAATCATTTCCAAAGTGTCTCTGATGGTAGAGCAAAGACCAATAATGTTGTTGAGGCCTTCCACCATGGGATGCAGAGTATTCTGTGCATGGCACATCCCATGGTGTGGAAATTCATTGATGGCCTCTGGGGTATACAGAGAAAACAAGATTCAGAGGTGGAACAAATAATTGCTGGTAATTCCCCTACAGTATCACAATGTGTATGCCATGAAAAAGTAGCACGACTGGCCTGTATATTGGAGAAGTGTGCTGATCATACCACACAAGAGTTCTTGCATGGGGTTGCACATAGTTTTGAGTATTAGTGCCATAATCCTCCATGCATTTAAACTTTGTTTGTCTGAATAAAATAAATAAAAGACCCTTCAATGTTTTTAACTCACCTTGAACTTGAACTTGGTTACTAAGCACGTATGAGCACCTGTGAGTGGTTGCATCACTTCCTACAATGTCACAAAGCACTGGGTTACTGTAGTCACCTACGCTTTCCCACTTCCTCACTATGTCATCACACTGAACTGCAAGAGCATGAATGGGCTGAACGGCACCACAAAACTGGTAAGAGCAGAATATTTTATCACTTTTGTGCACCATTTTAATGAAATGCTCAGGGGCAGGAGCGAGATGCTTAGGAGCAGGAGTGTGACATGATGTGTTGCAATACTGATTTGCAAAGGTTGGGAATGGGAGTGAGTAATTGACTTTATTGACATGCTGTGTTGAAATACTGTTTTGCCAATGGTGGGAGCGGGAGTGGGAGCAAATAGTGATGGGACACAAATGTCGTAGGAGTGAGATGTCGAGGGAGTGAACTGTCGGGAGTGAGTTTTTGGGGAGTGAAACATCAGGAGTGAATTGCCATGTTCCAGAGGGGTTGCAGTGTTGCCTTGGGTTGGGCTCTCACTCTCAGCAAGTGGAGTGCTATAAAGAAGGTGACTAGGAGGGATTTTGTTGAAGGGATTTAGTGGAAGAAAATACATAAAAAATATAAAAACAGAGAACAGGGCTGCCTTGAGAGCTGCCAGTGTCAGCTGCTGGCAGGGCAGTCTCCAGCCTCAGTCTCAGCAGGTGCTGGAGGGGCTGAGGGGTGATTTTGCCATGCCTTTGAATGAGGAGGGACAGAAACATATTTAGGAAAAAAACAGCCCTTTGCAGGAATATTTCTTGTGGAAAAAAATACATAAACTCAGATAACAGGGTTGTCTTGAGGACTGCAGTGTCTGTTGTGCTCTCAGCAAGTGCTTGAGGGTCCCAGAGGTGGATCTCAGTGACCCTTAGGCTTCACTGAGGGGGGCAGAGTTATTAAAAAACACTATTTTTCTGGGATCTTGTGGAAATTAAAAAAATACAAAACAGATAAACGGTCTACCAGTGTCACCTGCCTGAGTGGGCTCTCAGCAAGTGTTGGAGGTGCCGCTGAGCTAAAGAGGGGTGATTTTGCCAAGCCTTTTAGTGAGGAGGGACAGAAAAACATTTAGAAAAAAAATAAACAGTCATTTGCAGGAATATTTCTTGTGGAAAAAATATAGAAACAAACTCAGATAACAGGGTTGTCTTGAGGACTGCAGTGTCTGTTGGGCTCTCAGCAAGTGCTGGAGGGTCTGAGGGGTGGATCTTGGTGACCCTTAGGCTTCACTGAGGGGAACAGAATTATTCAAAATAAAAAAACTATTTTTGGGGGATCTTGTAGAAAATAAAAATAAAATTCAAAACAGATAAAAGGTCTGCCAGGGTCACCTGCCTGAGTGGTCTTTCAGCAAGTGTTAGAGGTGCCGCTGAGCTGAGGAGGGGTGATTTTGTCATGCCTTTGAGTGAGGAGGGACAGAAAAACATTTAGAAAAAAAACAGCTCTTTGTAGGAATATTTCTTGTAGAAAAAATACAGAAACGAACTCAGGTAACAGGGTTGTCTTGAGGACCACAGTGTCTGTTGGGCTCTCAGCAAGTGCTGGAGGGGTCGAGTGGTGGATTTTGGTGACCCTTTCAGTGAGGGGAACAGACTAATTGAAACAAAAACAAAACAAAAAAGGTTTTCCAGGGATCTCTTGTGGAAGAAAATAAATTAAACAAAAAAATACCTCAAGTGTCAGGTTCTCTACAAGATGAATTGCTGGAGGGGATTGACTGGTTTAACCAGGGTAGAGAAGTAACCTTGTGACCTTTTCACTGTCTTTTTATTCCTTTAACACAGCATTACAAGGGTATCAGTACAGTTATGTCTATGAAGAGGAAATTGTCTGGTGCAGAATTTCACAAGGCCAGATCATGACAATTATTGGAACAGTCTGCGCATAGTACCGGAACAATATTTAATTTCTTCAAAGCAAAACTTCACACCTTTCCATTGAGCAGCAACCTAGACTCTTTGAATCACTTTCAGGGGACCAGTATGAAACAATTACTGAACAACCCATATTGCCCTCCTCTGAGAACAGTGAAAGAAGAACTGCTCTTCTGGAAGTGCTGCAACACTCTGGTGAGCAAAACATGGCAGATGAGGTATCGTCTGCATCACCTATGCAGTCATCTTCATCCAGGTCCACTGAGCATATTGAAAGCATAGACTGTCAGACCACAGAGGCTGATTCATCGTCTGTGACCAGCCATTTGCCTGACTGTTAGACAGCTGATCAGGGTGAGTATTTCAAGAACACACACAAGTGGTTATTCATCCTCAACAAGAAGCTCAGCTGCTCAAACTACAAGGAAGCAAACCTGGTTTCTGATGTTACATTTGCCAAGGAATGGGCTGCTGGTGAAATCTCATCATATGGCACAGACAAAGTGAGGCAGCTACTCTCACTCAGAAAGAATGTTTCAAAACATGACAAGTTACTAGAACACCAAAGCACTGATGAACTCTTAAAGAAACATGATGAAAACGTTATTGAGAAGGCTACTGAAAGGTTGACAAGTGAACATCTGGAAGCTACCGCACAAGTCATAAGAACAGCATATTACATAGCCAAGGAGAACCACCCATTTACTTACCATGCAAAACTACTTGAGCTCTAAACATTAAACAGAGCTTCTGCTGGCTCATATCTGCAGTCTAACATAACCTGTTCTGAAATGATTGGAAATGAGAAGGAACCTAATGAGATACATAGTACAGACCAGATGCCCCATATCAGTTCTGGCTGATGAAAGTACAACAGTCAGCAACAGATTGACTTTGATCATTTACATGTGTATACATGGAAAAGGAATCAACTCATGTTACGTTCTTCCTTCAACTGGTACTGTTGTCTGACTTAACTGTACAAGGAATTCATGATGCACTCTCATCCACGTTGTCATGATATGGCTTGGGAGATGAAGAGCTAAGGGCAATCTGGGTGTGTCTCGCATGTGATGGTGCAAGAGTGATGCTCCATAAGAGAGGGGGGCCTTGGAGCATTGCTACACCTCAGACATCCTAATCTCTTTGCGTGGCACTGCCTCAGTCATCAAATGGAACTTTCAGTTGCTGATGGCATTGACTGCTGCAATGCTGTGAATCACTTCAAGATATTTCTAGATAAATTGTATTCATTTTACAGCTGTTTGCCTAAGAGCACATGTGAATTAGAAGTGACTGTTGAGGCTGTCTAGACTCAGGTGGCTAAACTTGGTAGGTTGTTGTCAACTTGCTGGGTTGCTAGTAGCTACCGTGCTGTTTATGATGTACAGAAGTCATTCACTGCACTAAGTCAACACTTAAAATCAGTTTGTGATGATGCTAAGAGAAGCTCCAACAATAAGCAGCTCTGTCATGGTCTGCTGAACAAGATGACATCCATTACCTTTGTCCTCAACATGGGCATAATGTTGGATGCTCTTGATGACTTACATTTCTTGTCAAAATGTCTACAGAATCAAGGTGTGACAGTGTTTGATGCTGGCAGATATATTGACATGGTGAGGACCATCCAGACCCTGAGGCCAACCTGCTGTAGTTTGGATCCAGGCCTCATGTGACTCCCAGTGGGTTGCACGGATGAGATTGGCCCAATCCTTCCAGAGATAGTCTGGAGCTCATTGGAGAAAGGGATTTTTCCTGATCTCCTAAAGGAGGCAGTCATGTGACCACTCTTAAAAAAACCCTCCTTGACCCAGATAGTCCTGATAACTACAGACCTGTCACTAACCTGCCCTTTGTGGGTAAGATTATTGAGAAGGTGGTTGTGCTGCAGCTGGATGACCATCTTACCACCCATGACATCTATGAATCTCTCCAGTCTGGATTTAGGAACAGACATAGTACAGAGACAGCTCTTGTCCAGGTCCTTCATGATCTTCTAATAGCAAGAGATCAGAGATCTCATTCTATCCAGCCTTTGTGTGAAGCAAATAAACAAATCAAAATGAAAGAAAAAACACTATGGTTCTCAAAAGAAGTGGCGGGGAAGGTAAGGGAGAAAAAAGATAGCATTTAGAAAGTATAAGGAAACACAAAAGGAGCAGGACAGAGAACTGTACCAGTTAAAGCAGAAGGAAGTGGGTAAGGCAGTCAGAATAGCAAAGGCCCAAACCAAGGAAAAGATAGCCAACTCGGTTAAGAAGGGGGATACAACCTTTTATAGGTATATTAGGGAGCAAAGAAAGACTAAAGCAGGGATACTGAGGCTGAACAAAGAGGAAGGTGATTGGGCAGAGAGCGACAGTGAAAAAGCAGGGATACTGAATGAATACTTCTGCTCAGTATTCACAGTATAAAAGCAGGGGGAAATACCAAATCCTGTCAGTAGAAGCACTCTGGATAGGGGGTTAATATTAGTCCTTTCACAGAAGAAAGGGTTCTGAAAGAACTCTTAAAACTGAAGGTGGATAAAGCAATGGGGCCTGATGGGATTCACCCCAGAATTCTAAAAGAACTAAGGGAAGAACTAGTAACACCACTGACTACCCTTTTTAATAAATCATGGGAGGATGGTGTAGTACCTGAGGACTGGAGGAGGGTGGATGTAATTCCCCTTTACAAAAATGGGAGCAAGGCAGAGGCAGAAAACTACAGACCTGTCAGTTTGACCTCAGTGGTAGAGAAAATGATGGAATCACTTCTGAAGGAAAGGATTGTTGAGTACCTAGAGGTCAGTGGGGCACAGGACCCAAGACAGCATGGATTCACAGCAGGAAGGTCATGTCAAACAAATCTAATTGATTTCTTTGACTGGGTGACCAAAGCAGTAGACCAGGGAGGGGCTGTGGACATGGCCTACCTAGACCTTAACAAGGCATTTGACACAGTCCCACACAAAAGATTAATAAACAAATTAGCCAGCCTGGGAGTGGGTCCCAGGGTGGTAGCCTGGGTAAAACACTGGTTAGACAACAAGACACAGCGGGTAATAGTAAATGGAGTCCACAGTGAAGAAAGAAGGTTTACTAGTGGGGTACCGCAGGGTTCAGTACTGGGGCCGGTCCTTTTTAATGTCTTTATAAGTGACATTGCAGAGGGACTGGAAGGGAAAGTATGTTTCTTTGCAGATGACACAAAGATCTGCAACTGGGTTGATACACAAGGTGGGTGGAAAGGATGAAAAGGGACTTGTCAAGGTTGGAGGAATGGTCAAATGTATGGCAGCTTAGATTCAATGCAAAGAAGTGCAAAGTAATGCACCTTGGAAACAAAACCCAGGGAAAAGTACACAAAGGGGTGAGATACTGACAACAACAAAAATGGAAAGAGACCTGGGGTAGTCATATCAGATGAACTAAAGGTGGGCAAGCAATGTGAGAAGGCAGTAAGGAGGGCTGGGGGAATACTGGGATGCATAGGGAGAGGCATCACCAGTAGAAAACAGGAAGCTTTGGGCCCTCTGTACAGACAGTTGGTAAGACCACATCTGGAGTACTGTGTACAGTTCTGGAGACCCCATCTCTGCAAAGACATAGACAGAGTGGAGGCTGTCCGGAGGAGGGCAACCAAAATGATGCAGGGTCTGCATCAGAAGATATATGAAGAAAGTCTAAAGGAACTAAAGATGCATAGCCTCAAGGAAAGGAGGGAGAGGGGGGACATGATAGAAACTTTCAAATACCTCAAGGGAATCAACAAAGTCCAAGAGGGTAGCATCTTTCAGAAAAAGAGATGTGCAAAAACAAGTGGGCACAATTTGAAGATAGAGGGGGACGGCTCAGAGGTAATATGAGGAAGTATTTCTTCACAGAGAGGGTTGTGGATACATGGAACAGCCTTCCTGAGGAGGTCGTAGAGTCAAAAACAGTGGGGGAATTCAAGAATGCATGGGACAGACATAAGGCAATTCTAGTGGGGGGTAGGAGGAAGTAGGCTGTTGGTTAACTAGGATCTGCAGCTTATCCATTAGGTAGGGAAATGGGCAGACTAGGTGGGCCAAGTGGTCCTTATCTGCCATCAAAGTCTATGTTTCTATGTTTCTGTGTTTCTCCTTGATCTCTCTGTGGCATTTGACACTGTGGGCCATGTTGCACTATTGGAATGCTTGCAATGCATCTATGGACTATTGGGTATGGTCCTCAGATGGTTTAGACCTTTCCTCCAGGGTAGGACTCAGAGAGTGGTTACTGGGCTTTATTCCTCTGATGCCCCCCTACCCTGTGGGGTTCCGCAGGGTTGCATTTTGGCACCCATGTTGTTTGTAGTGTACATGCTGCTGTTGGGAGACATTATTAGGTGGTATGGCTTGAGTTTGCACTGCTATGCAGATGATACTCAGCTATACCTGTCGTTTGTACCCGGGCAAGATGATGCGATCTCGATATTTAACAACTGTCTCTCTGAGATTCAGGGCTGGATGAGTGCCAGCTGGCTGAGTCTAAATCCAGATAAGACTGAGGTGTTGGTGGTGGACCCAGATCATCAGGCGGCAGGTATGCTGGTGGGGCAGTTACCTGGGCTTTGGCTCGGTGATGCTCCACTAGCTGCCTCACATCAGGAGCGTAACCTGGGAGTTATTTTTGACAATGAGCTGACCCTGAAATCTTAGATGTCAGCAGTTGTCAAGACCTTGTTTTTTTCATCTGAGGAATATCACCCAGGTGAAGCACCTGGTTCCTCCCGATGATCTTTCTACCTTGGTTCACACCTTTGTGACTACCTGTCCTGACTATTGCAATGTGCTGTACCTAGGGCTTCCAGGGGTTGATATCCATTGCTTGCAGCTGGTGCAGAATGCGGCAGCCAGGCTTGTGACTGGTACTTTTAGGACCAGTCACATTACACCTGTGCTTCGCGGACTGCGCTGGCTGACAGTATAGTGGTGGATCACCTTCATGGTCGGGTTACTGACCTATAAAATCCTACATGACCAGAGACCCTACTACCTGAAAGATCTCCTTTGCCCCTACTACCCCTCCCACCTGCTTCTATCCACCGATGAGGGATTGCTAGAGATTCTCAGGGTGCGTTTGAAGACATCAGGGGCTCGGTCTTTTTCTTACACAGCCCCTACCCTATGGAATTCTCTCCCTCATTGGATGAGAGAGTGCCTGACTGTCCAACATTTTAAGTCAGCCCTTAAAACATATCTATTCAGGCTAGTGTTCCCTAATAGTGTTTAACTGATAGTTCTAGCCATTAACGCTATGCTGCTATTTGGAATTCATTATGGACAAATACTTTAACGGATTTTATGGAATGTTAATGTTGTATTTGATGTGTTTTATTTTGTACAGTGTCTTGACTTTGAAAGGCTCTTTATAAATAAAGTTATTATTAATATTATTATTATTAAATGTTACATACAGGTATTCAACAAGATGAAGGATCAGCTTGGCACATACACAACAGAAGCTGAAGATGTGGTTAAATGCAAGGAGTTCCATGGTGTCTTGTTGGTAGAGGACAGGAGGGGTCGGGGGCAATGCCATTTGTTGTCAACAGCTCTACTAGGCCTTCATAGACATGATGGCAATGAGACTAACATCAGAGATAGCATTAGTGAAGTGTTGCTACATTCCAGCCTGACTCACAGCCTGAAGATGTAGAGGTTAGCTTTGGAGAAGTGGAGTTACGAATGCTGGTGAATAGATTTGTACACCTAGAACAACTCCTGGAATGGAATGTAGTAAGGAGCTACTTTGATGACTTCATATTGTTCAGAGCTCACAGTAAGGGGCAGTCCCTATGCAGGTTGCTGTCCATGATTAACACAATCCCTGTCAGCAAGGCAGACTGCAAGTGAGGTTTCAGCACAATGAACATTACATAGGTACATAGATACATAGACAGTGTCGGTAGATAAGGGCCTATGGCCCACCCAGTCTGCCCATTTGAGCTTGTAAGTTCAGTTTATGTTTTCCTAGAAGTCTGTTGCCCCTCTTTTCTCTGACCTCCAGAATTTCTTTATGTCTATCCCATGCATTCTTAAATCCTGTGATTGTTTCAGCCCCCACTACTTCCTCTGGCAGGGTGTTCCACTTGTCCACCACCCATTCTGTGAAGAAATTCTTCCTCACGTTTCCTCTGAATCATCCTCCCTCCAACTTCATCCCATGCCCTCTAGTCCTGGAACATCTTTTTTCACTTAAAAATAGTGTATTCCTGCACCCTGTTCCTCCCTGTAAGATACTTGTATGTCTCTATCATATCCTCTCTCTCCCTCCTCTCCTCCAGGGAGTGCATGTTCAGTTCCTTCAACATGTGCTCATAGGACTTGTGATGCAATCCATGCACCATCTTTGTTGCCCTCCTCTGAACCTTCTCTACCCTGTCTATGTCCTTACGTAGGTAAGGTCTCCAGAACTGTACACTGTACTCCAGGTGGGGCCTCACTAGTGTCTTGTATAGTGGAATTATGACCTCCCTTTTCCTGCTGGTGATGCCCCTGCCTATGCAACCCAGCATTCTATTTGTTTTACCTGCTGCCTTGTCACATTGTTTCCCTATCTTGAGGTCATCAGAGATGATAACCCCAAGATCCCTTTCCTGCTTGGTGCATGCTATATCCTCACCCCCCAACTGATATATTGTGCCAGGGTTTTTGTGCCCCATATGCATTATCTTGCACTTCTTTGCATTGAATTTCAACTGCCAAACCCCTGACCATTCTTCAAGTTTCTGCAGGTCCTTCTCATTCTGTCTACACCCTCTGGTGTGTCTACTCTGTTACAGAGCTTTGTGTCATCAGCAAACAGTGAAATTCTGCCTTCTAGGTCCTGCACAATGTCACTGATGAAGATGTTGAATAGGACCGGTCCCAGCACTGATCCCTGTGGTACCTCACTGGTCACTCTCCCCTCTGTGGAGTGACAGCCATTTACCACCACCCTCTGTGTCCTGCCACCCAGCCAGTTACCTACCCACCACACTACTATCCTGCCCACACCCATATTCTCCAATTTGTGTAATAGTCTTCTATGTGGCACAGTGTCAAAGGCCTTGCTGAAGTCCAGATAGGCCATGTCCACTGCTCTCCCCAATCCACCTCCCTAGTCACCCAGTCAAAAAATTCAATGAGGTTGGTCTGACATGACCTCCCCTGGTGAAACCATGCTGCCTTGGGTCCTGTAGTCTATTGACATCCAGATGTTCCACCAATCTCTCCTTCAGTAGTGTTTCCATGATCTTCCCCACCAAGTTTTAAATTTTCAACAGCCCAAAAACAATTCTAAGTAAAGACAACAAAGAAAGTACAGTGTCAATAAAAGCCCACAATCTAAGTTTAAAAGAAAAATAGCAATTACCAGTTACTGTAAAGCACTGAATTGAATATGTTTCCTTCCCCTTCTGGCTTCTTCTGAGAAAATAAAACTCACTTGCTACCTCAACTCTGACTAAGCCCCACCTCCAGTTATCACGTAGCTGAGGTCAGAGGCCAGACAAATAACACCCCTCACCCAAACTACAGGGCAAGTCAGACAAGCCAAGACAAAATTTGCAGCAATTAAAGACAGCTGAGAAATACACCACCACTACGTTTTAAATTTTCAACAGCCCAAAAACAATTCTAAGTAAAGACAACAAAGAAAGTACAGTGTCACTAAAAGCCCACAATCTAAGTTTAAAAGAAAAATAGCAATTACCAGTTACTGTAAAGCACTGAATTGAATATGTTTCCTTCCTCTTCTGGCTTCTTCTACCAACCCAATCCATAACAAACTTACTGTTGAGCAAATGTCTAACTTAATGTTTATTAGCCTCACTGGCCCACCAGTGACCGAATGTGATGCCATCAAATTTGCCAAAAAGTGGCTAAGAACACATCGATCTGCTATACACCAGCACAAGAGGGATAGAGAATCCACCAGTGATCCACATGTCTGCCTTTTTAAATACATGATGCAACAGTATACACTCTGACTGTTTACTGAGACTTGCAAAATATGTTATGCAGTGTCACACGCTGACGTATCCAGCCTTCCAGCTAGAAGTCATGTTACATGAGTGCATCATTTGATGTTACTTATTTTAAGCATACCATGACAGAGCTGCATACTGTTGCAGTTTCTCTTAAGTGTACATTTTAAAAAAATATCTTACAGGATGAAAACTTGTAGGGGAGTGACTTTTACAGTTAATCATGCAATGCAAACATTGCTGCTTTGTTTACTATACATAAGCATTCTGTTACTTTTTAGTAGGCTGTTATGAATCTGCTCCACATCCTGCTAAAAGCCACCAAAATGCTCCATTTGGCATCAATTTTCAGCAAATTTTATGGAGGGCATGTCCCTTGAACCCCCTAGAGAGGTTAGGATTTTGTGCACGCTCCAGACTTTCTGGTTGCATTACATCCTGTCATGCAGGCACCCTTACCTTTTACCTGTACTTTAAAAAAAATATCTTAACAGAATGAAAACTTCTAGGAGATGGAGTGAATGTTACAATTAATCATACAATACAAGCATTGCTGTTTACTATACCTCAGCATTCTGCTGCCTTTTAGTAGGCTGTTATGAATCTGCCTAACAGCCTGCTAAAAGCCATCAAAGCACACCATTTGGCTTCAGTTTTTAAAAATTTTCTGGAGAGGCATGTGCCCAGAACCCCTTAGAGAGATTAGGAATTGTGCACCTTGACGACTCTCTGCCTATAGAGTTCCTCCTGTTCTGAATGTCCTCTTTAACCTATGTCTGACAGGTAGGACTCAAACTAGTGGATGACTGTTCTGGTGAGTTCATAATACTCTCTAAGGTGATCCAAAAGCACAAAGTGATCCCCGGTGTCAATTGCTAATGAAAGATTGAGGAGAATGAGAATGCACTGCTCCTCTCTATCTCGCACCCTGAGGAGGTTATTTTGCACCTGACTCAATGCCGTCTCTGTGCTGTGCCTGGCTCTGAATCCAGACAGGAATGGCTCATAGATGTCAAAGGCTGCAAGGTGTGCCTCGAGCTACAGTATCACTACTTTCTCAACAACTTTCCCTAAAAGTGTGAGGTTAGAGACCGGTCTATAATTTGCCTAGACGTCTGGGTCAAAAGATGTTTTTTCAGAAGGGGCTTCACCAATGCTTCCTTCAAGGCATCAGGAAAAAGCCTTCCAAAAGCAAGCACTGGACTGATGACCTTGGCACATCCCACTAGTCAGGCCAGGGTCCAGTTCACAACAGGTGGGCCACAGCTTAGAAATCACCTCAACAACCTCAGCCATCTCTACCAGCCAAAACTCCCCCAAACAATGGGAGAGCCCCTATCATGACCAGGTGAAACACTGTGGGTCGATCTGACCCCACCGGGTAGATCCTGGCCCCAATAGAGGATACCCTGTCAAAGAAGAACAGAGCAATGCAATTGAAAAGGCTCTTTTCAGCTGTAGATAAACTGGGTGAAGTAGTCTATCCACAGTCTAAAATAGCTGAGCAGGTCTGTTCTTCTCTGCAGCAATCTCCTTCCCTACAGCAATCTCCTTGAACAGGAACTCTGCCTTCTTGCTGTCAGTTGCCCTATGATAATCATTATAATGATTTCTCAAAGCCAGTCTATCCTCCATGGACCGGGTCCTCCACCAGCAATGCTCCAAATTCTGACCCTTGATCTTCATCTCCTTAGCAGCCCCATCTAACCACAGGGGTCTCAAGTGAGAGGATCTGGGTCATAAATGGACTGATGCAATGGCATCTAGTGCCTTGGAAAAAGCCCCATTTTAGGCCACCACTGCATCATCCCTGCCAACAGCACATGCAGCACTCACTCCAGAAAAATCAACCACTCCCAAGAGTCCCTCTGGGGACAGTCCCCTTAAAGGGCAGTAGCTGACCACCTTAATGGGAGTGGGACTATCACGGGGACCCCAAACAAGAACCATGCAAATGATCGGGCCAAGTGACCAGATCAGTCCTGAGGTTTATAACCTCAAGCCCCAGTGAAAATACCAAGTCCAAGGTGTGGCCATGGTGATGGATCACAGAAGCAACTGCTTGTGCTAGGTCCTGAGATGACATCATCTGGAAGAGATCATGTCCAAATTGCAAAGATTAATTCTTGACCTAGGTGTTGAACTCCCCCAGAATCAACCATCTGGGCCCTCCAACACCTTATCAGTGATGCAAAGTCATCAAAGTCACTATCTCCTGCAGGAATTCTCCCCCCGGTCCCAGAAGATGATACACAAGGAGAATCCTGCAACCCATACCTGGACCCCCACGCACCCCCACACATTCAAATGATGAGGTAGAACCCATTGGGTGCACGGAAAAGTTCAAGCTGGATCTAAAACAGATGGCCACACACCCCGCCCCTGCATTCCCTCCTCGGGCAGTACACTACTGAGTATCAAGTGGGGACAGATGCCTTCAAGATTGGCCCTGCATCATCACTCAACCAGATCTCAGTGATGCAAGCCAAATCAACAGAGGAAATCAAGTCTGATATAATTGCAGACTTGTTCCTCATCGATCTCAGATTGCATAGTACAGCCTGAAGGGGACCGAAGGAGGCAGCAGACCCTCTGTCTACCTGCCCGCATGGTCCAGTGGATACCCTGGGGATGCATAAAAAGCACGTCAGACCTCTCTCATGTCACAGTTTAAGCCCAAGGTGCCTCCTACTTCTCACCACCCTAGTACTGCTCACCTCTGCTGTACACACAATGTAGTTGTAAGTAAGTTGGTGTTCCCCCAAAAAGAATCCCAATCTACACTAGCGAATATTCTGAACTTGAGGTGGACTGGAGGAAGAGGGGTTGCTATACTGTTTTCACATTGTGAAGCTTTTTTACTTTTCAAAAAAGAGTCAGCAACTATGAATGAGCAGCACCAGCTAATAAATACATCCTGACTAGGTTGTTTTATGCTGATCTAATTAGCACATGGCCAAATTTACTCTGAAGTAAGGAGGTACTTTGTGAACACAGAATTGCTGTGAAGATGGTCTTATCATGGCAGCCCCGTACAAATGTTTATCTACAAACAGAATTAGTAACAGGTTCCAAAATGTGTGAGGAAGTGTTTGTGCTCTTTCATTTCAAAATGGTGTAAAAATGGCATTGCACAACACTGGAGAATAAGGTTATCAAAAACAGTAACAAAGGAGTGTAGGTTCACATTTTTCACTGTAACCTGCATGGTTGCTTTAGAAACAGCCACAGCCAAAATAAGTGTATGTCCCTATCAAAGCAATGAATACACAGATGATACTGATTTCTTCTTGGGGTTCTTACTTTCATTAAACTATGCATGCAGAGTTTCATCCAGTGCAATGAGGCTTGGCAGAGCTGCGACTGCTAGGTCTGTTTCATTGCTCATTTCCCCCCCCCCTCCTTAAAGCTCTGAGGCTGGGTCTGTGGCTATAACTTATTTTGTTTGTTTAAACCCAGTAGCCAAGAATTAAAATAATTATGATACAGAGAGCAACAATGAGGTTGCAGTGCTCTCTGCAGCATGGCAGGTTGCTGCTGCTGCTTTTCCTCCCATTGCAGTCTGCCTGTCCAGAGGCCAGAATTCTGTTGCCATGGAAACTATTTCTATCCTGAAAGGGAGGGTGGGTTCACATGCCTTTTCTTGTTTCCCTTAGAAACTGAACGCCACCTTCTCCAATGTAAGCATGCGTGACCACTTCTTTGTTGCCATAGTAACAGAAGGACACTTTTCCAGGGCTGCAGCCTATGGTAGCACTTGATAAGGGGTGGAATTCATGCTTTTGGCCCCACTGGGGACTTCAGAAACTGCGGCAAGTAACAGGTACAGTATAGTCAAGGTTTTTGTAAGAGATGTTCAATTTAACACACAGACGTGAACACACACTTGAACTCTAGCCAGCTTTACGCTCTAGTCACACACACTTCTACTAACACATGTTTCACATAGCTGGAGAGAAAAAGAAAATAAATAACTTGAACTGAACTTACAACTACAACTACCTACTGAATTTAAATTCTTGAAGGTATGGCTTTGAGTGGAAGTACTGCACAGTAAACATGCATTTCTAAGCCTACTTGTTATAAACTGAAAGAAAATATACTGTAGTAGTAGTAGTAGTAGTAGTAGTAGTTTATTAAATACAAACGTATATTCACGTGACAAACACTTCAAAGTACAAAATTCATTTTAAATAGACATCATTCATAAAAACAGATAAAATAATTTACAGTTATCACATCAAAATAAAACACCATTTATAAATTCAATATGTTGCATGCCTCAAGGTAATATTTAATAACAGTGTAAGTCAACCATATATGTTTACCACCTAGAAGTATTAGAAGTTAGACAGAGATAGATAGATAGATAGATAGATAGATAGATAGATAGATAGATAGATAGATAGACAGATGCATACATACATGGGGGGATGGATCAGGGGCAATGTAAGGAAATATTTTTTCATGGAGAGAGTGGTGGATGCATGGAACACCCTTCCTGAGGAGGTTGTGGGGTCAAAAACAGTGGGGGAATTCAAGTATGCATGAGACAGTCATAAGGTGGGGGGGTTGGAGGAAGTAGGCTGTTGGTAAACTAGAATCTGCAGCTTATCCAATAGGTAGGGAAATGGGCAGACTGTGTGGGCCAAGAGGTCCTTATCTGCCATCAAAGTCTATGTTTCTATGTTTCTAAGTTGCTCTTCCTTCCTTAGACCACTCACTTTGTTCAGAAATGGTTCCAGCTATTTATCCCTTAATACTCTTAATAGTGGATATTCAATAAACAGATGTGCACTAGTAAAGGAATAATGCACAACAGGGTGGGTGTTATGCTGGGATAACATCCTGCCTCGAGTGGTTGAGCCTGAGGCCACCGGCCGAGGGCATCCAATACCTGATAAGGGATGTTATCCTAGCATAATACCCACCCTGGAGTGCATCATTCCTATTATACAATGGCTTGAATTGAAAAGGAACAGAGAAAAATATTAAAAGATTTATGAAAACTAAATTTTTATGTCATTTTTGGAAGTGGTAGGTATACATAGTAAAAAATAATGCTTATTATGTACTGTGTCCAATAGATAGCTCTGTCTCACCCCTACCCTGTTGTTCTCCTGGTACAGTTGTCAGAATAAAACAGGAGAGAGCTTGTTTTTTATTTAATGTTCTTTTTTACTTTGAAAATGGACTCTGCTGTCCTGTAATTTGAATGAATGAAACTTTATTTATATGGTGCCTTTCTCAAGTCAAGGTGCCTTACAATATTTAAAACAATAAACAGTAAATAAATAAAACATAAATAATTTGTAAAACACTAAATATGTACAACACTAGGTCTGATCTCCAATATCACAATCAATTAATTAAAATTAATCTTAGACCATAGATAGGACTTGAGGGCTTTTTTAAACTCCTCCACGGTCGCACACTGATGAAGCGGACGGGGTAGAGAATTCCAGAGGGTTGGAGCAGTGAACATAAAAGCATGAGCACCTGATGACTTTAGGGAAACCCTTGGAATCTCTAGCAACCCCTCATCTGCCGAGCAGAGAGATCGCCCGGGGCTAGGGAACCAAAAGCCCATTCAAGTAATCTGGACCCTGTCCGTGTAGGGCTTTGTAGGTCAAAAGACTTACTTTGAAGGTGATCTACCACTGAATTGGCAGCCAGTGCAGATCACGTAATACCAGCAAGATATGACAGGTACGACATGTACCCATCAATAATCGGGCCGCAGCATTTTGCACTAGCTGCAGGTGGTGAATATCAACCCCAGGAAGCCCTAGATAAATGGAGTTGCAGTAATCCAGGCGTGAGGTCACAAAAGCGTGAACCAGTGTAGGAAGATCAGCTGGCAGAACAAGGTGCTTAATCCTGGTGATGTTCCTAAGATGATAAAAGGAAAGCTTGATAACCGCTGACATCTGTGATCGCAGTGTCAGTTCATTGTCAAAAATCACCACCAGGTTCCGCACCCGTTCCGAGGTAGGGAGCTGGATACCACCCAGAAATAAATCTGAGGATAAACCAGCTCCCATCCCCTCTACCCTGTGACCTGGGTCCACAACTAATACCTCTGTCTTCTCCGAGTTCAGCTTTAGCCAGCTTGCTCATCCAGTCTTGGATCTCGGTGAGGTAGCTGTTAATGACCGAGCAAGCTCTATCCTGGTCAGGTGCAAAAGATAGGTATAGCTGAGTATCATCTGCATAGCATTGAAACTTCAGCCAATACCTTCTTACAATGTCTCCGAGGGGCAGCATATACACTGCGAACAACATGGGGGACAACACTGAGCCCTGGGGTACCCCACATGACAGTGAGAGTGGGCAGGAAGAATTTAACCCAGACACCACTCTCTGAGTCCTGTCAGTGAGGAAAGATCTAAACCAACTGAGGACTGTCCCTGACAGACCACAGATAAACTCCAGAAGCGTGAGAAGTACCCCATGGTCCACAGTGTCAAAAGCTGATGAGAGATCAACAAGAACAAGAATGGAACAATTCTTCTGATCTCTAGCCATCAGGAGATCATTGAGCACCTGAACCAGCGCTGTCTCGGTACTATGCCTCTTTCTAAAACCAGACTGGAGGGGTTCATAGATGTCATGGATGGTTAAATGGTTCTCCAATTGTGCAGCCACCACCTTCTCAATAATCTTCCCAACAAAGGGAAGTTTAGAGATCAGCCTGTAGTTAGCATGGCAGTTGGGGTCCAAGGTAGCTTTCTTCAGGAGGTGTGTCACCACCACCTCCTTCAGGGAGCTACGAAACTCACCCATATCCAGGGATCACCAGACTATCCATGCTAGAACCGGGCCGATAGTCTCAAGACAGCCCTTTATCAGGGAAGTCGGGCCCGGGTCTAAACTACAGCACGTGGGGTGCATACTTTGGACAATCCTCATGACATCAATGAACTCAGGCCGGTCAAAGGAACTCCAGGAGAGACCAGAGGGAGCAACCAAATGCTGATCAAAAACAGCTCCAATAGAGGGAGCAGGTTGGAGTGCTGCCCTAATGTCGGCCACCTTATCTGCAAAGAAGCGAGCAAGCTCATCACACTCTAATTGTGAAAAGGCTTTCCAAACCTGGAGACAGGCTGGGTTGTACAGTCTGTCACCAGCTCGAAAAAGCTGAGCTGGTTGGTTCTGAGCAGCCGCAATCTCTCTGGACAGGAACTCTGCCTTCTTACAAGAGATAGTGGAATGATAGAATTGATAATGTTCCATCAATCTAAGATGGTTGGCATCAAGGGCAGTTCTCCACCAACAACGCTCTAATCTTCGTCCTTGTCACCGCATCTCTCTCAAGTCCTCATCAAACCATGGGGACCAATGTCAAAGGGAGAGAGGACGAACATGGACAGGAGCAATTTGATCCAGAGCCGAGGAGATGGCCCTATTATAGGCCAGCACCAAGACATCGGGATCGTTGCTCACTTCAGAAAACTCCGATAGGTTAAGTGCCACTACAAGGCCTGCAGAGCTAGTGTCTCGTAAAGAGCAGCACGTAGCCATCTCCACAGGGGTAGGCCTACAAGGGGCAGTGCTAAAACTGAAGCCCACAGTGTAATGATTGGACCAACTGACGGGTTCCACCCCCATGTCAGTAGCCTCAATCCCCAGGAGGAAGTCTAAGTCCAAGGAGTGGCCGCTTTTATGCGTGGCAGAAGTAACCACTTGTGTGAGACCCAAAGATGTCATTAATTGGAGGAAATGTTGTCCAAACTGCAAATATTCATCATCGATTCAGGCATTGAAGTCACCCAGGACCATCAGCCTGAAAGACTCAAATGTCATGTCGATGATGAAGTCAGCTATTTCCTGCAGAAAATGTTTCTCATCCCCTGGTGGATGGTAGATGAGAACAATTCTACATCCCACACCTGCCACAGTGGTACACTCAAAGGACTCAGCCTCCTCAACCGGTACATTTGTGAGTCCCAGTTCAGTCTTGAAACAGACCGCAACCCCACCATGGTCCAACTTTGGGAGGTGTAACACCGAGTACCCACCTGGAATTGCTGCCTCCAAAATTGGCCCAGCATTACCATCCAGCTAGGTCTCGGTAATGCAAGGCAGATCCACCAACTCCACAAGATCTGCAATAACTGCAGTCTTGTTCCTAATGGATCTGGCACTGCACAACACTGCTCGGGTTGGACAGGTGACCGAAGTGGAACAGACTACTCACCCAATACCATTAATAGTAGAGGTGTCCTTGAATATGGAAACCAAACAAGGAGAACCTTGCTCTAGATTCCATTTCACCCCAGGGCATCTTCTGGTCTCCACAACCCTGATCCGCTGTTGCCGTACATTCAGCCTCCACTGTCTGCACCCCCCAAAACTCCTCCTCCCCCTCTATACAATCCCCAGCACTCTACAGCGCTGGTAGGTTGACAGTTGTAGTGGCATAGGGGAGAAAGGGCAGAGGGCACGGAGAGTGGAGGACGAATAGCATATGACCGTGGTGGCAGACCCTCTACACACAATAAAACCAAACCCGAACAATAACCCAGAAATAAAACACATAAACAAGTAAAAATAATAATAAATAAATAAACACAAAAAATTAAATCAAATTAATCAACTAAAATCCAAAGAACCAAAATTCACAAACCACCAATCAAGAGGCTCTCACCCTCCCTTAAATTCTAAAAAAAATCATAAATACCAGTCACACAATAGTCTCTAAAAAGTCAGTGTTGAAGGGCAAAATAGCAGCTTTCCACAGTGAAATGTAGAATCCAGATAACAACAGGAGGGGACTCTCACCCCCTCTTAGTCTAAATATCAAAGCTCCTCCAGATAAAATTGGGCAAACAATAAGAGGGTCTCTCACCCCCTCTTAATCCAATCACTGAAAAGGTCCCTCTGGAAAACCAGTTCTTTTTGATAGCAGGAACCAGGCCTAGACACCTTAAGCTAAGATCGGGCCGGAGGGCTGTAATCTGAAATAGGGCCCTAAAGCGGTAGTGATAGCTCCCACTATAGAGACACCATAGGAAACCAGGGAAAAAACACAGCACCAATAAACCCCAGAATTCCCTCAGAACAACCCAACACAGCCATGATCCCACAGCCAGGAGCCAAGGCCCAAAGGAGAATGCAAACCCCCACCCCCACAGGAGTAAAATCCAGGGAAAAACATGCAGCTCTAGGAGGGGAGATTTATGATCCCAGCCGCCCACCAGCCTCTGAGACCCATCCAACCAAAAAATCACAAAGGAAAACAGCCCTACAGCCAAAATCCCCCATAATTCCTCCCAAAATGGCCCAAAAATCTCTAGAATCACCCACACCAGAGGAGGGGGAGCATCCACCAAAATAGTTAAAGAGGAATGCTTTCATATGACACAGTACTCCATGCAAAGGTTCCCGGACTCCAGAACAGGAAGAAGATTTAATCAAATGCCCCCAAGTCCCGGGTACTCTCACCACCCAGAACAATATTAGGGACCGTTAATAATCTGCAGAATTCATCTTTGAAAATAACATCCCAAACAAAAGGAAAAATACAAAGAAGGTCTCCAATCACAAACTCGCAACCCAGTCTCAGTTCCGGAAAGATATCATCCAAATTCGTGCAGTTCTGGCCAATAAACATCCTCTTTAGGCTTTTGGAAAGATTAATCCACAAGACTTGTGGGAAGCATAGAAAATGCCCAGAGACACATTGGCAGCAATCCAAAAGTCAATCAAATAAACACGGATGTCCAGGACCCCACACTCTACAGGGATTCCCCAATTCCAGTCTCCAGCAGTTCCCAGACGTAATAGGTTGGCAAAATAAAACCCCCTTTTGTAGTCTAAATTCAGATCTACCAGAAACCTTACAGTGCATTTAGCAGAACATTTAGCACCCGTACTACATTGAAAAATAAATCAGCTGGATTCCCAACCGAGAAAATACCGCACCTCGGCATTGGTCAAACGACAACTTAGCATTTATTCACCGCTACCGAGAGAAGCAAACAAAACTATTAAAAGCTATTAGAAACTATGAATAGAATGATTTGGAGCTCAGGACAAATGAAAACTCAAAAAAGCATATCTAAATAGAGCACAAGCACAAGCTCAGGCGGCTCACACATACCGCCGCCATATTGCCACACATATTGCCACAATTTCTTATGTGTGTCTCTTTTTCCATTTCTTTTTTATGTCTATGAAACTGGAAGTACTCCACCCACCACCGCCCCCCCCCACACACACACACGTTAATGTTTCTGTGACAGTTTGAACTGTTTGTGGGACAAGAAAACTAACTTAAGGGAAGATTACTTAAGAGGCAAGTAACTGTTTTTTATTTCTTTAGGAAAGCCACATGGCAGCTGTCCGCCCTGGCCCTGTTTGTTTATGTACCTTTCATTTTTGGTTTTTTATTTAGGGAGTCATGCAGTCAGCTGCCAATAAAAGCCCACTCATCATTCAGAGCTGCATTTTTCTTGTGGTTCTCCCAGTACAATTGTGCATATTTGTACTGGTAGATAAAAGTAATACACATGCTCAGTGTGTTTATGGGGGTCAGGGAGCATCAACTGTGAGTAGGGCAGGAAGCACCAATTTTGAGCAGAACGAGGAGCACTGAAGCTGCTTGCAAGGATGGGACAGCAGTGGAGTGGTCTTTTAAAAAGTTAAATGTGGTTGTAAATGAGTTGTGACTAGATGTGGGATGTCATGCTGGGATAACTTCCAGGGTCTAGACCCACAGTGACCAATCAGAGGCCAGCATCCTTTCTTGCCATTGTATAATAATAGTTTTATTTTCATTGCATTTACATTTTCTCAATTCCCTCAGTTTCTCCCATGACACATATAGTGATTTATAATGAAAATGTATGTCAAAGTGCATCCTGGCAAGATCTTTTCTATGCAATGTAGTTATGGTCCAGAGACCTATTCAGATTACAAATTAGTTTGTATTGATGAAAGAGAGATAAGTAATTTTAACATTATCCAATTGTTAATTAATATCTGCCCATCTTGTAACTGCATCTTCTGTCTACATTTTTATATTAGTTAGGGTCCACTTTTCATATAGGCTATACATACCAGCTTTTTTAATATTATATTAAGTTGATTAAACCAAGAGAGAGAATAAATACCTTCCCTATTGTATAATAAGAATTCTTCCCAGCAGGTAAATCTAAGTTTTACCACTGGGTCGTTCACCCTCCCCCCCCAACCAGTACTTTATTGACCTTATTTCTGCTGTTAACTCTGCGGATTTTAAACTTGCTTCTCTCCTCGAATGCACACCAGAATAGCCACAAGGAGTCCAAAGGCCAATCTCAAAAACAGATTTTGAATTGGTTCTAAAAGTGTGCTCTGTTGCTCTATTTCCCCAAATTTCTGCACTGTATAGTAATGTGGCTTTCACCTCAGCATGATACACATCTGTCAAAGCTTTAAAAGAATTGTCAGCAAAGACCTTTCTAAATCTATTTTTCATTTCATTTTATTCTCTGTTAACTGGGTGAGGACACTGGACCAATGGTACCTTTTCAGGCCCAACCTGGACTTGTACAAAAAATACAAAACAACCAATCAGCACATAACAATGAGCACAATTACAAATGGCAGTTACAAACTGACAAGGACAATATTGCTTTAACTTCAATTTGAAGCTAGGTACAGAAATGGCATCTCTAATGGCAAAAGGAAGAGCATTCCAATAAGTTGGGGTGGCCACAGAAAAAGCTCAGAGACCAATCTTTAATCTATGGCAGAGAACATTAAATAAAGGACCAGTTGCAGACCTCAAACTTGGCACAACATTTCTATGGGAAACTAACTTAGACAAGGGGAAAGGATATTCCAAAGTGAAGACTGTTAAACATTGCACACCCCACAAAATATTCAATCCTATGATCGGGGGAAAGCCAGCCCAATTTAGAGTATAAATAGTGATGGGTCCAACTTGGGGCTGCCAGTATAAACCTACAAATACTATTATAGGTAACTGTTAAAGCATGCATTTCCTTCTGCCCTATATTAAAATAAAGATTTGACACATAATCAAAATGGGGTAAGAGGGACCCAAAAGCAATAGCTCTCTTAGTGTCAAGTGAAAATTAAAAAATGAATTAATATAATAACCCACTTTCTTATTGATTGTTTTGATGGCAGATTGCACCTGAAGAGAAAATGATATTGATATATTTATACCAAGAATAACCTGTCTTCCCTTTTGTTTAGTAAATTTTATATGCAGTACCCAGTTGAAAAATGACTGTCACGTTTACCCCTAGATAACTGAATTCCTTTATAATCTCCACTGAAGTATTTTGTATGTGCCATTTACATTTCACTTCACAAGGTCTTCCCATTATCATTACTTTAGATTTCTCGATGTTAACATCCTGTGATAATTTGTCAAGGAATTCAGTTATATTATTTTAAGCTCTTTGGAGACCAACCGCAGATTTTCTAATTACTATTGCATGGTCTGCATATCATAACAGGTTTATCAAATATTCTAGAATTTTTGATGCATCCGTAGTTAAAGTATTAAAGTTTTGTGTGGTTCAATCACTATATATGTTGAATAGTGTTGGGGCTAGAAGACAGCCCTATTTGACCCCCCCTCCAATTTATTTTGGTCTTATTTGGCAGTTTCCCATCGAATGAATAACGTATATATGTATGTGTTCCTGAATGTAGAGCTGTTATTAATTTTAATAATTGTGGATCTGTTTCCAAAACTGCTAATATTTTCCACAAAGTGTTTCTACTGACATTATCAAATGCCATTTTTAGAAATCTAAAAAGCAACATTATAACCTCTCTTTCCAAGAATTTACATGTTCATCCACTAAATAGTTAAGTCTGAAAATGTCATCTATTCATCTGTCAAAGCTTTATTGCTTCCAAAGCCAAATTGATTTTCAGAGATTATTTGTCTATCTTCTACCCAGCTCACCAATCTCTCTAGCAAAAAGGTGGGAGTAAATTTTCGCTGGAATACATATCAAAGAGATGGGTCTAAAATTTGCTGGATCATTCTTTTCACCTTTTCTGTATATTGGTACTATTTATGTAGTTAGCCAAGGGATCATTGCTGTGTTATTGATAAAACTAAAAGACTAGTTAGCAATTGTGACCACTGTCCAATGATTACCTTAAAACTCACTGCAGTTAAGCCATCTATTCCAGCAGCTTTATTATTATTTTTTTGCTTAAAATATAGTTCTCAGTTTCACTGCTAGACATTGGGGACCAATAATCAGTACCTTCTATCCTGGGCCCTATTATCTCTGCATTTTCTGTACATTTCTCCCTTCATAGAGAATTGCATATGCATTTGAATAGAACTTCTCCCAAGCACTAGGGCAAATAACAGCCTCAATAATATTTGAAACTTTATTTTCCTCAAAAACTATTAGGGACCAAAACTTTTTAGTATCTTTGTCTTCTACAGTGGTTTGTAGCTCTCCTAAAAGTTGTTTTATGAAATACCCCCTTTTTCCCTAATTAATGATGATTTATATTCTTTTTTAGCTTATAAAAACCTTTGTTGAATAATAATTCTGGATATTTTATAGTGTGTGTCTAACTTTGCTTATTAAGGACTTAAACTTCTTACACTGAGTATCATACCAAGGAGCCTTATCATAAACTTGTAAACATTCTGCTGAGTTTTCCTCTTATTTGTTAGTTGTTTATTTAATACATTGGTCAGCTTATTGTAGTTGTCCATTACCTCTACCCCTGCATGATTTTATCTCTTTAATTAACAACATACTCTTCTTCCTGGATAGCTAATATTTTATCTGGGAGAACAGGATTTCATTTAATTGTTTATGGCTGTATATATAGAACTGGCCTATAGACTTGTGTCCAGGATTGTCCCATGAACTAAGTTTTCCCAGTGATAGCATAATTGGAAGGTGGTCACTGCTAAAGTTTTGCTTTACCTTGAAATAATTTGCCATGTGCCATTTAAAAGTATCCCAAAAAAGCATAGTCCAAGACAAAACCTCCCCTATTATGTTTTTTAGGATAGATGTAAGAACCATTCGGATCTCCGGTATAGGAGTCACTCACAATATGCATGTGATTTCCAGAGAGTTTAACAATAATCTACCTTTGGTATTGACCACCAAGTCCATTGGTGTTCTTTACCTTATCCCTATAGCCGCATTGATTTTTCCCCCAATGGACTATTATTATCATAATGTGAAAAAGACCCATTCTTGTGTTAAAATCTCCCATACAAAGCATAACATGGTCCTTATAGTTTCATTTTACATCTATCATTTCAGTCATCATTTCTTCCATTCTATGCATAAATATGTCAGCTGTCAGCTGAAATGTTAGGCTCCATATACAAATTAGCTAGATACATAGGTACATTATTTGGAAGGGATAAAATTAGAGACAATATTTTCTTTCATGTAATATAGGTTCTTACACTATCTGAAAGTTAGATAAAATCAATATCATTAGGCCCCTTTTATTATGACCACGATTATTAATGGGGTTTCTTCCCTTAACTTCATATTTCACAAAGCCTTTAATATGCACCATTTGATTTTCTCCAACCCATGTTTCCTGTAATAATATTATTATGTAATTTCTAGTTCTTTGATCCAGGCCTTGTCCTCTTATTTATTTAAAATTCTTGCTATATTCCAAGATAGAACCAAAAGAGGTTTATCTGTTAAGGGGAGGAGGGTCTGATATGAGACAGCCATATTGATTTTATCTAAGTCAACAACTGGTCAATCTAAAGTCACTTCACATAAAACCTTATATCTATTTGAATCAGACAGTTTAGACATTATTTCTATTCCTTCCTCCTGCATAGTATTGTCTGTTTCTGGATTCCATGCACAGTTATTATTAATGCATTCCCCATGTATTTTTCCCTCTAATCTGTTTATCATGTGTTATTGAACCACTAAAGAAATGTTCTCTTACTACTTCTTTATCTAAATAGTCAGTAATAAACAACTGTCTGGGTTGTCTTCTTAAGGCTTGATCCTTTTTTTATTAATTGTGTTGTTTTCACAAATAACTTTGGGATTTATATGTTGATTGGTAAGAGTGTCCTTTAAATAAATGTCACTGTCTGCCAACGTCATTAGTCTTCAATAATTTTCTCTCTCACTGAGGCAGAATTTAAAACTAAAATTTTCCCTTTGCTAGTTTGGCAGTATCCATATACTGATACAATGTTATCCCATTTTAGGTTGTCTTTAAGAATAGGTTTAAATAAATTGTTTACTGTTATTTTTAACAGAAAGGGAGTCTCTCTCCTAGAAGCAGAAAGTCCTTTTATGAATACAGTGTCTAGCTTTCTTCCTGTTACATTCTTATCTGATTCCATGGTCTTATCCTTCATTTCCTTCTTTTTTTTCCTTGTAGGTCTCTAGACTGCCTGCTATCTTGAACCAATCTGGTTTGAGATCTGGATTGTTTATCTATAGGCTCTGTCTGTATTCCTGTTATTTTTAGGATTTTAGTTGTATTTTTTTTATCAGACTGGCACTCCCCCTGCTTCTTTTTTTCTCAAATCTGTAACTGCCTTTTCTGTTTCTTTAGATTCCTTTTCTTGAAAGTATTCTGTAGTTGTTTTATTAATTCTCTTTTTACTGTCAGCCTCTATTCCTTCCTGTGAATGTTTCTGGTCCTTTTTGTTTTCCTTACTTTTAGTGTTGTTAATATAGGTGGAATCTACTCTCTCTCACTCCTCCACCTCTTTGACAAATCATATTTGGTGTGAGCTGCTCCCTTCTTTTTGGGGATTTAATTGCTTCTGGAATTTCACTTCATAAAAAATTATTCTGAACAAATGCCATTTTAATATCTTGCATTTCTGTTTTAAAATTAAAATCGGAGTTTAGCAGACAATGACATTTCTTATGATTTACTCTCTAGATCCAAGCTCCTCATTGGACACCTTACTACACCCTGATTGGACTGCCTTTCTACTCTTATTTCTAGTGCTTTTCGGCACTTATTTTTTAAACTGTGTAACTCCGTAAACTGAAATGTTGTCCCGGCCCTGACCTCTATTGCATGCACTTTGTCCTCCACTCTCTCCATCCCTGACCACTCTATTTCTCCCCACTCTGATAGTCTCCACTTTGGTCCTCCCCTAAAAGTGAACAATCCACTTTCCCTAACATGGTCCTGCACAAGCCTACCTTACTTTTCCTCCTCACTTCGTATCTCCTCACAGTGGCCCACTCAGCTCTCTACCCAAGCAATCACTCCCAAATTGTGCCAGCCCCATGCACTGCCCAAACAATCTCCTACTATCCTCACCCAAACAACCACACTGTATCCCACCCACATAGATACGTAGATACAGAGACACTGTCAGCAGATAAGGGCCTACGGCCCACCCAGTTTGCACATTTGAGCTTGTAAGTACACTTTATGTTTTCCTAGAAGTATGTTGCCCCTTACCCATGACCTCTAGAATTCCCATATGTATATCCCATGCATTCTTAAATGCTGTGATTGTTTCAGCCCCCACTACTTCCTCTGGCTGGGTGTTCCACTTGTCCACCACCCGTTCTGTGAAGAAATTCTTCCTCATGTTTCCTCTGAATCACCCTCCCTCCAACTTCATCCCATGCCCTCTAGTCTTGGAACTTCTTTTTTGCTGAAAAATAGTGTATTCCTGCACTCTGTTCCTCCCTGTAAGATACTAGCATGTCTCTATCATATCCGACTCTCCCTCCTCTCTTCCAGGTAGTACATATTCAAGTCCTTCAGCCTGTCCTCATAGGACTTGTGATGCAATCCATGCACCATCTTTGTTGCCCTCCTCTGAACCTTCTCTACCCTGTCTATGTCCTAACATAGGTAAGGTCTCCAGAACTGTATGCTGTACTCAAGGTGGGGCCTCAGTAGTGTGTTGTACAGTGGAATTATGACTTCCCTTTTCCTGCTGGTGATGCCCCTGCCTATGCATCCCAGCATCCTATTTGCTTTACACGCTGCCTTGTCACACTGTTTCCCTACCTTGAGGTCATCAGAGATGATGACCCCAAGATCACTCTCCTGCTTGGTGCATGCTATATTCTCAACCCTCAACTTATTTGTAGTTCCAGGGTTTTTGTGTCCCATATGCATCATTTTGCACTTCTTTGCATTGAATTTCAACTGCCAAATCCCTGACCATTCTTCAAGTTTCTACAGCTCCCTCTTCATTCTGTCTACAACCTCTGGTGTGTCCACTCTGTTACAGAGCTTTGTGTCATCAGCAAACAGGGAAATTCTGCCTTCCAGGTCCTGTACAATGTCACTGATGAAGATGTTGAATAGGACGGGTCCAAGCACTGATCCCTGTGGTACCCCACTGGTCACTCTTCCCTCTGTGGAGTGACAGCCATTTACCACCACCTTCTGTGTCCTGCCACCCAGCCAGTTACCTACCTGCCACACTACTGTCATGCCCACTCCCATATTCCCTAGTTTGTTTAATAGCCTTCTGTGTGGAACAGTGTCAAAGGCCTTGCTGAAGTCCAGATAGGCCATGCCCACTGCATTCCCCTGATCCACCTCCCTTGTCACCCAGTCAAAAAATTCAATGAGGTTGGTCTGACATGACCTCCATTTGGTGAAACCATGCTGCCTTGGGTCCTGTAGTCTGTTGGCAACCAGGTGTTCCACCAATCTCTCCAGTAGTGCTTCCATGATCTTCCCCACTACTGAGGTGAAGCTGACTGGTCTGTAGCTCCCCGCTTCCTCTTTGTTCCTGCTTTTGTATAAGGGAACTACATCTGTTGTCATCCAGTCTTTGTGTACCTCCCCTGTTTCCAGTGATTGGCTAAACAGGATTGCCAGAGGCTCAGTCACCACCTCTCTTAGTTCTTTTAGAACCCTGGGGAGCACTCCATCTGGCCCCATTGCTTTATCAACTCTTATTCCTTCCAGTTCCGTCAGGGCCTTTTCTCGTGTAAAGGGACTTGTATCCATTTCTGCACCATTCCCACCCCTTGTACTCCCTTCAGGCCCATTATCCTCCTCTTCCTCAGTAAAGACTGAGCAGAAATACCTATTCAATATGTCAGCTTTACTGTTGTCATCCTCCACACAGCCCCATTCTCCCCCTTAAGTCTCACTATCTCTCCATTTGCCTTTCTTTTTTCACAGGATTTAGGACACTGTCCTACATGCTGGACCATTGGAGATCTAAGGGTTCAGCTCCAGGCAGATGGGTAGAGACTGCACACCTAAAATTGCACATTCAAGAGGAAATATATTATAAGAACCACCCGCCATTTCCCCAACATCCAACAGAAGCACCTCGACCGCAGAGGGTAGTTGGTCCAGGAGGTTGGCAGGTAGTTAGGAGGGGCAAATCAGGTGCCCCTTCACTCAGTGCTCTCCAACATATCATCTCCACAAACCATATAAAAACTACAAACAGGTATCTGCCACTATCTCTGAAATCAAATAAAGGGGCAGAGGACACTGCAGAGCAGGATACTGCAGCACAGAACCTAGCACAACAAAACTCACCCAAAATGGGAACCAAAACAAAAAAAGGAAAAAGGAAATCCAAAAACTTCTGATCATAGGAGACTCCATGATTTGGGGAGTTGATACGTATCTCCAGCCAGGGGTAATGGTCAGATGTCTCCCAGGTACATCAGCATGGAGAGACACTGACCACATTGCTAAAACTGTTCAGGAAGCAGAATAAAATGCTGACATCCTGATACACATAAGGACTAACAATCTCACCAGCTGATCAGTTGTGGAGACCAAGGAACACCTGACCAGGCTGGGTGACAAACTATCATCCATTTCATCCGGCATCTCCTTCTCTGAGATCCTGCCAGTCTGGAAGAGGGGGACAGATGGACGGAACGTCAGAGAAGGGGAGATAGGGGAGCTAAACATGTGGCTCAAGGGCTGGTGTCAGAAAAAAGGACACAAATTTGTGGGGAACTGGCAACAGTTTTGGGAGTGAAAGTTCTTTAAATTTGATGGACCGAATCTGACTAAGGAGGGAATCAGTGCATTGGAGCAGAAGTTTGATGTCTTTGCAGAATATTTAAACTATCAAATGGGGAGAGGGGGTGCAGCACCCCATACGTCGAATGAGGAACACCCCTTCCCCCTCAGCTAGTGGTCAAACAGGAGTTCAGCATGTTTGTAGTTCATTTGAAACACCAGGTAAAGAAAAAGGTCCAGCTCCCCATGCAATTCGCAGGGGAAATGCCGGACCTCGCCCAACAACTAATACACCTTCAACTTCAACTTTTATTGGATATCAAATTGAGATAAAATAATCTCTTTTACAATTGTATCCAAACATATAACATCACATAACAAAATAGAAAACTTACATACAAAATTTCAGTTTCAGTAAAAAAAAAAATAGCATCTTACATTAAATATGAAGCATAAAAGTATACTTTATCCATAGCAGCTACAATGTTTATTATACAAAGTCACAAGAGAAGACCTAAAGCATTTAAATGGCAACAATATTGTGATATTTAGTTGTTTAGACAATCGTTCCCACGTTTTGGGCACTGAACTGGACATAATTTTTTCACCAGTTTTAGTTCTATGTTTTGGCATATGAAAATTGATTCGAGTAGAAGACCTTAGAGAGTATTTTTGATGAGACCTAATGTATAATAAGTTTAATAAGAAAAATGGTAATTTCTGCAGCACAAACTTATACACAAATAAATTCCAATAAATATCTCTCCTATCAAACAATGATAGGAATCCTGAGTTTTGATACAAGACACAGCGGTATGTTCTAAATGAACAGTTGGTTACAAATCTTAGGGCACTATTGAATAGGACATCCAGTGAACACAGTAGTGATTTTTTTGCATTTTTATAGACTATGTCACCATAATCCAAAATTGGTAGGAACAAAGTAGTAACCAATAACTTCCTAATCTTTAAGTTAAATAAAGATTTATTCCTATAAAAAAACTCAACAATTTCTTTAATTTATTTGATAAAGATGTTATATGTAACTCAAAAGTCAGATTTTTATCTAATATAATGCCTAAATATTTATAGGATTCTACACGTTCTAAGATAGTTGTTGATAAAGATCTAGGTTCTTTTGTAGTTATTTCTACATGATTTTTCTTACTAAATAGCATCCACTGCATTTTATGTTCATTCAGAAGCAGTCTTAATTCAACAAGTACCTTTTGTATTTTGAAAAAATCTTGTTGCAAAGTCAACATCGCTGTGTCTATATCATCACATTTAGTATACAACATGGTATCATTAGCATAGAGTTGTATACGAGTCTTAGGTAAACAAAAATTTGGTTAGTCATTTATGTATAACAAAAAGAGAAGGGGACCATGCACAGACACTTGTGGTATCCCATTTAACATAGTGATAGGTGTAGAACAAACACCCCCCAATCTGACAGATTGTAATCTCCCCTTCAAATAATTATGAAACCAACCTAATACCGGAATACCTAGCTCAACCTTTTTTAATTGATTTAATAATATAGTATGGTGTACAGTGTCGAATGCCATCGACAGATCGAGAAATATTGATGGAACTTCCTGGCCACTGTTGAAGGCATCAAACATGTCATCAACCACCTTTGATATTGTGAACATTGTGTTATGCCCTTTTCAAAAACCTGATTGCAAAGATGATATTATATTATATTTGGTAAGATAATTTGTTAACTGTAAGTACACAAGTTTTTCAAATATTTTTACACACACTGGTAAAACTGATATAGGTCTATGGGAACCTGGATATGTTGAGTCTCCCCCTTTAAATATTGGATTAACAAAAGCTGTCTTAAAGTCAGTTGGTAATTCACAGCTATCCAAAGAAAGATTAAAAATATACATTAAATGAGGTACCAATATTTCAGCTGCCAGTTTCAAAAAGATAGGAGAAATCTCATCATATCCAGGGCCTTTTCTAATATCTAATCCCTGCAACTGCTTTCTAACATCATACATTTCTTTTTGACTGAAGGAAAACACAGGTCTATTCAACTTAAAAGTAAAATCAGTATCCAAAATAGGAATAGATAAACCAGGATGAATTTTATCAAATGCATCACCAACAGAGATAAAAAAAGAATTTAACATTTCAATTTTATCAATATCTGTAAATGCAATTTTCCCTTCAGATGCTAGAAATTCAGGTAAGATAGTTGGACATTGTTTACCCTTCAATGATTCAATACCTTTCCATAAAGATCTAGGATTTCCTTCTGATGATAAAAAATAATTTTTATAATACTCCTTTTTTGTTCTCCTAATATTTTTAGTACAAAGATTTCGAACAACTCTATATGCTAACATATCCTTTAATGCTTTGGTCTTTCTGGCTATATGCCAGAAGTTTGATTTTTTGTTTATTATCTCCTTCAAATCTTTTGTTATCCATGGCATTTTTTTTTCTTTACATATTTTAATTTTAATGGGGCATGTTTATTTATAACACTCAAAAAAGAAGTTTTAAAAAAAAGCCATGCTGTTTGTACATCAGGACACACATACAATAATTTCCATTGGATCTCTGTTACATCTCTCAAATAGGCCTGTTCATTAAATGAATTAAACATCCTAGCTGGAATAAATCGTGATTGAAATCTTTCCAACACAGTATCTCTAATACATGAAGTATAGCAGTGATCACTCAAATCATTTTCATGAACTGCAGATACATATCTTTCAGGTCTATTAGTGAATATCAGATCCAGTAATGAATGTTTGTCATTATTTGATTTATGCAATCGAGTAGGTGTAATAATCAATTGTTGCAGATTAAGAGCTGCAAACTAATTTAAAATCGTAAGCTAAGGAATCAGCATATTCCAATTAAAATCCCCGAGCAAAATGGTTTCATTTTTCAAAAAAGGAGCAATGTGTTTGCACAAGGTCTGTAGTGCTATAGTTTTAGCAGATGGGGGCCTATAACAAACCATAATATTTAGCTGGAATTTTGATTTCCCTTACATTTATACTATTAATAAATCTAATTGATTTGGGAATGTTTTTGCAAGTTTCTTTGTTGTTAAAGATTTTATTGTTATTTCAAACAGGACACACAGATATATGATACTGAGATAATATATGAAACCATACCACAACATTTGGTATGGACATAAGAGATACAAACATAAGAAATAGTAAGAGTAAAGAGTAAAAGAGGAAGTACTGTCACATGAAATGAATATAATCCTAGACAATATGGTATAATGTAGATATGCATGAAAAAAAAATCAGTATACAAGGGTTGTCAGGACCTACCTAGACCTTCCCACCCAAAAGGGTGAAAGCCATGGGTTATTGACTGGAGAAACCCAAAAATAGCAGTGGCATATGAGGCCTAGGATGGGGTATGGCAAATGGAGTTGAGTCCTGGGTCAGGCCTAAACTAATTTGAACTATATACACCAAAAAAAGAAACAAGAAGGCAAACTGATTCTGAGATTAAAAAAAGACCCTGACAAATAATGAAAAATGGGATAGCCTATACACTCCAGACAAGACAGGGGCCTCCAGGGAATTGTAGACCACCTAGGATTAGACATCGTGACAGTATTTGGAATGGAGATATGGCTGCCAGCATGTGTCAAATTGGACCAATGAGCCCCCAGCAAAACTAGAGAGCCTCTCATATATAGCTCCTTGGGCTAGTGCCTGAAGGAACTCTTGGAAGGATGGGTCCTCTGGGGACTGCCATCTCATTAAGATAAGTCTTTTGGCTATAGCCCCCACAGCTGTGACCCACTGGGCCCCAGGACAATGCTTGGGTGTGTGAGAATGGGCACAGCCTAAAAGGAGGAGAGGGGGATCTGGTACTACTTGAGGAAACAGCAAAGCACACATCTTGAATCGCTATCCAGAAGAGCTGAAGATTGGGACACTCCCAGAGAATATGAAAAATATGAGCCCCTTGACTGCCACATCTCCAGCAAGTATCATGCTGGAGGAGCCCCATCTTTTTAAGTTTAACCAGATCCCTGTACTACCTGTGGAGGGTCTTGTTCATAATGAGACAGGTCTGCCCATCCCTACATGACATATGCAATCTCACCCAAGCATGGTCCCATTGGAGCTCAGAAATAGGAGAACGAAAGTCCTTTTCCCATTGGGCTCTAGCTGACAAGGTGGGATTTTCAGAGGCATCTCTAAGGGCATTATAAATCACACTGGCTCTGTTCCTAGAGTGATATAACCAAGATGTGATAGGATGCGGCCTTCATTGTGACTCCTTGTTTTTAGGGAAGTTAGGAAGATGGGTGATGGGATCCCTAATTTGGAGATATCTCCAAAAATGTGAAGCCGGGAGGTGGTATCTGGATTTTAATGCCTCAAAGGTATCCATTGTACTAGAATCTGGGAGCAATAGATCTTGTACTAAAGAGATACCCTGAGATTCCCATACTTTCCAGCAGATCATACTACCACCCACTGCCAAGGCATGATTATTCCAGAGAGGCATGAACTTCCAAGGTGTTAAATCCTGGCCTAAGAGAGTTAAAACTCTTTGCCAGTATTGAATGGACAGCAGAATGGGGGGGAGATTCGGGGGAGATTTTTCTTACTATACGGGGGGGGGGCCTGTAGTAGTGATGCCTTCAGTGGGAGCCAGGTAGGTGAAGTGAAACCAATATTGGAGTACCATAGGGTAGTCTGGGCTGAGACAAAGGCCATATGATAGCCTTGAAGCCAAGGGAGTCCCCAACCCCCCCTGCTCCAGTGCTGACAAAGTTTAAGCTTGCTATACCGTGGTCGGGAGCCCTCCCAAAGGAAGTTGCCATTGACAGCTTCCAATTTTTGGAACCATTTTGATGGAATAGGTACAGAGAGATGGAGCAATGGATATAAGATCATGGGGGCCACCATCATCTTGATGGAGTCTATTTTCCCAGCTAGTGAGAGCCTCAAGGCCTTCCAGCGGGCTATGTCCTGTTTGAGAGACTCCACCAGGGAAGAAAAGTTGGCTGTGAGCATTTTGGACAAATTACGATGTAAGATGATACCTAGATATTGTGTACCATTGGGGGACCATTTGAAACCTGAGGCAGCGAAGTCTATACCAGAGGGTACCGAATTTAGGGGGAGCACCTCAATTTTAGTGTGATTAATCCTAAGGCCTGATATTCTAGAAAATACAGTCAGTATATGGAGAATGGATTGAATCACCTGTAGAGTGCATTCAGTGGTGACCAAAAGATCATCAGCATATAGAAATGTCTTGAAAGTGGTGTCACCCATCAGTATTCCAGGAATGGAGGGTGATTCCCGGAGCACAATGGCCAGGGGCTCTATGGCTAGAATGAACAGAAGGGGGGAGAAAGGGCATCCTTGTCTCATACCGTTCTGCAGTTGGAAAAGCAGAGATAAATTGCCATTTGTCAGTACCCTAGCTAAGGGACAAACATACAACAGTTTAATCCAGGAGAGAAAACCGGGTCCTACCCCCATTGAGGAGAGAGTATGAAACAGGTATGACCACTCTACCGAGTCATAAGCCTTTTCAAAGTCAACGGCTAAAGCAGCAAAGGTTTTTTTTGACAATTTGGAGTAGTGCATTAACGGGAGAAGTGTTCTGTGATGGTCAAACCCCAGACGCCCCTTAACAAAGCCAGCTTGGGAGGGATGGACCAGCCCTGATAGGAGAGGTTCCAGTCTACCGACAAGAACTTTTGTCAAGATTTTGGCATCAGCATTAATGAGGGAGATGGGACGGTAACTGCCCAGAGACAGTAAGTCCTTCCCCTTCTTGGAGAGTACAATAATGGTAGCTTCTCTCAAGGAAGGGGATAAAAACCTGTAAGTAGGGAATGCCTGAACATCCGGACTAGATATGGGGCAAGGTTAATACCCTGAACCCAGTAGAAATCAGTGGGGAGTCCATCAGTCCCAGGGGCTTTCCGAAGATTCATGGATTGAATAGCTCTATCCACTTCTTCCACAGTGATCGGGGCTTCCAACAATTTAACATTGGATGGAGGAAGCTTAGGGATGGGTAATGAATCCAGGAATTTTTGAATAGAAGGCAGACTGGGGGGGCAAGGGGAAGCATATAACTGCCTATAAAACTGGGCCATAATGTCATTGACCCCTGTGGTTGAATAACACAGGGCCCCAGTATGGTCCTTTAGGGCATGTATACTCTTGGACATTTGCTGCTGTTTAAGGTGATATTCCAGGAATTTGCTAGCCTTCTCACCACCCTTCCAGTAGGCATGACATACACGCCTAAGCTTCAGTTTAGCCTGGTGGGTTAAGTGAGCATTCAGGGAAATTCTGGTGCTCGCCAATTGTGTGAGTAGGGACTGGGGCAGAGGTTTATCTTGGAGAGATTTAAACTAGGTTTCCAGGAGATAAAGTTGGTTTTCTAATGCCCTCTGATCTGCTTCCTGGTGGTGTCTCCTAGCCGAAGCAAAGGCCATTATACCGCCCCTTAATGTCGCCTTGAAGGCTTCCCATAGGGTAGTGTCTGAGACCTCCGCATTGTCATTATTGGTCCAGTATTCAGTGATTGCAGGACCCAACCACTTCTGGAAGTCCCTGTCCTCAAGGAGAAGGGGGTCCAAATGCCAAGAGGGGGAATGGGGTGGTCCTGTCCCAATTTAGCCTGAATTTCCAGAGGGGCGTGATCTGCAACATAGATGGGGTGCATACAAGAGGTAGACACCTTGACGTAAAGTCCAGAGAAGATTAACCATAGGTCTAGTCTACTGGATGAACCATGATTGTGAGAAGCATGTATAACCCCACACCCCAGGGTGTAAGGCTCTCCATGCGTCCAACAGTCTATGTTCATCCATTAGCCTCAGGAGGGCTTTTTTTTTGCCTGCCTATGTGGTTCGGGGGCCTTATTGCTTCTGTTGATAGAATGGTTGAGTACCAAGTTAAAATCGCCACCCAGTAGGATTGGGACTTTGTGAGTGTTAAAATCTGTGAGGGCCTGGTTAACCGTATGGAAAAAAAGGGGGCAGTCCTGGTTGAAAGCATATAAATTAACTAGGACCAAAGGGCCTTCTGTGTCTCCATTTCAGCCATGATCCATCTCCCCTCTGCATCATGGATATGTCTTTTAAATTTCCACCCCAGGGTTTTATGTAAAAGTATAGAACCCCCGTTTGTGAGACTTGGCCACACTCTGTAGCTCTTCCACTACCCAGCCCCATTTAAGCTTCCTTGCTTCAGCAGAGGAGAGTTTCATCTCCTGAAGGAGGACTACCGAGGGTCTGAACTTTTTCAGATGGAGCAAGATTTTCTTCCATTTAATGGGAGAGTTAAGTCCCTGGACATTCCAGGAGATAAAGTTAGTCTCCATTTGACCTGGATGGGATCATGGCACAGGCGATATGTATCAGGAAGCACCAGGGCCAGAGGCTAAATCCCCTTGGAAGGGTACCCTCTCCCTTAAAAAAACCTTGGCGGAAGTGGGTCGGAATCTCAGAATTCAGAATGCCAGAACTACTAACAGTATACAAAAATACACATTCCTGAACAGGGCACAGTATAGCCTGAAAGTTAACTACAAACAGCAACAATAACATTGAACAGCAATAGATGTAAGTGTCCCTCTCCCCCACTCCCACCCTCCCCAAAAACCTTCCCCCCTAACAGACCAGCTCCTGCTGTATGCATCAACCAACTTGCGGCCCAGATACCAGCAGGGATCGCTGGGAGGTAGGTAGTTATCTAACTATGGTGAGAGAGAAATAGGACAACCCACTGCCCAGGAGACTCTCAACGGAATATCCCACCAATATAGTCAGCATCCTGCAAAATCAATTTAACTAAAGTGGTAAACATCCACATAAAGTTCCCAGCTGTCTGAGAGGCTAGCCCCCTACCCCTGTTGATCACTCCATACAGTAGTTAGAGGCTGTGGGGCTGTAGGGAGCTAGAGGGGTAACAGGGAGGGGCTGCATCATGCTGTGTCTGACTAGCAGTCTCCTAGTCATGCCCACCCAAAGGGGGGGCCAAAGAGAAAGGGAGTAAGGTACAGATGCAAGCAGGCAGGAACCATATCTCTGGATCATTGCCCCCTGGCCTAGAGTACCCAAATCACCCAAATATAAAGGGCATGTACCGAGAATGGAGAGCTTGGCAAACAGCCAATAGCATCAGAAAAACCACAACAAAACAGCAAGAGACAAACCAAGTCACATTCAGCCTGCTGATTTAGAAGCGGGAGAGGGTGCTGCTGAAGGGCAGAAAGATGTTAAGTGGCTGGATGCAACATCTGTAGAGGTGGAAATCTCAGGGGAAAGCGAATCAGCGGCATCTGCCCAGGAGAGAGAACATGCAGCATGGGATTTGTTGCCCTTAGAAGACAGTCTAGGAGGCAAGGGTGGGTCCAGCTGAGATCCATCAGTCGAAAGGTCCATTGAGGCTCAAAAGTTATTGTTGCTCATGTCCGGCTACAAGGAGGAGTGTGAGGTCAAGAAATCAGGACTGGCACTGCAACTCCGGGAGTGGAGCCAGGGAGTCTTATCGATGTGAGCCCCATCAAGACGAGCCCTTCTTCTGTTTTCCTTTTTGCTCCCAGGAGATTTCTGAGGGGCAAAGCGGGTCAGGGTCCCGGGCTGTGGGGCTGCATGTTGAGTGGACACAGAAGAGGGGGTTGTAGATGCTTGCATGCAAGTCTCCATAGCCGTGGTCCCAGGATTGTGTGAATCCCTGCATATTCCCCGGTTTAACTTTGGGTCCTGGGATGCCAAGAATTTCTCCGTGGCTGAGGGACTGTCAAATAGTCGCGGAGATCCATTCAGGATAATGCGGAGACAAGCTGGGTATCGCAAGGAGTATTCTAACCCCAAGTCAGCGCAGGCCCGGCGTGCTGCAGTGAAAGTCCTACGGCATGCTGTTAGCTCCTGGGAGCAATCTGCAAAGATCTGGATCCTGTGGACCTTCCATATAAGTTCTTTCTTTTGGCATGCCAGCCTAGTAATGGATTCCAGGTCTTGAAACCGAAGAAAGCGGGCCAAAATGGTACCAGGATGATCACCAGGAGCAGGGCGAGGTACCAGGGTTCTATGAGCTCTATCGATCTCTGGCGGTGTTTCAGAGTGCCAGCCCAACAAGGGGGGGGAGTTCCCTTTGTAAGAAACAGATAGTATCAGCCCCTTCACAGCCCTCAGGAAATCCCACAAATCTCAAATTGTTCCACCTGCTACGATTTTCTAAGTCCTCCACCCGGGCAGACAGCTGGTGAATAAGTCGGTCTTGGTCTTGCAATCGTTCCCTGGTTTGCCCGACAGCCATCTTCTGCCTCTGAAAGTCTGTGCTCAGCAATACATGTCTGTTGAGATAGATCCACTATATCTGCAGTGTTTTTCCGCTTAGCTATATCAAGATTATCCATGCGATGCAAAATTTCTGCAAACATTTGCCGTATTTCTGCCAGGCCGCCCTCTGAGTGTGAGAGGGGAGGAGCAGGCTCCATTTCAATGGTAGGCCAGGCCGCCAGGCTGGGAAACAGGCAATGGGTATTTCAGGTACTTCCTGCGCTGGGAGGAGATCCAAAACGGAGCCACCGAGGGAATAACTACTCACTTTAGCCTAGTGGAGCAAAGAACAGAGCAAAACGCAGGTAAGAGACGGGTTTTACATGGGTATGCGGTGGGAATTTGCGAGCACTCCGAGTTCAGGCATCCATTAAGCTTGGCGGTTGGCCACGCTCCCCCCCCCCATTTTTGCAAGTTTCAATTGGTCTTTATATATATATTATTAAGAAATATCATAACCCCTCCCCCTTTTTAATCTGTCTTGCCTGAAAATATTATCTTCTAAGAGAACCTCATTATTATCTATTTTAGATGATAACCAGGTTTCTGTTAACACTAATACATCTGGTTTAACTACCTCAATCTGAGTTCTTATTACATCCATTTTGGGTAACAAGCTTCTTACATTTAAATGTAAAAAGTCCAGATTTTTTCGCTCTCCAAAATCAACTAGAGAATATTCATTTCTCAATTGGGGTCCATTGTTTATTTGCACATCACCAGAAATCAATAGACTCATTAATATTAACTTCCACACCCATGTAAACTTTTTATGAGGGGTGCTTAATAGATTTTTTGTATGTCTACAATGCAACTCAGGTATGTGTACATGTGTAACCCCATGCCCTGCAACTGATATAATTACAAAGCTTTCAATTAACTCTAAATTCTCAACGTATGCATTTGGTAGAAATATCTCATTCCCAGCTAATGACTGGTTAAAACTAACATTCTCCATAGTTCCCTCGCTAGACTTGCTTTTCCCATTACTACGCAAGATTGCAACTAGTACAAACGACATTGCCTCACACATGGTGAAAGTGTACATACCTACAAAACAAGAACTAAACTATTAAAATTAATCAGAAACCTAAGTGAATCAAGTTAAACTCTTACAAAATACTGTAAAGCCAAAATTTTTATACCAAGTGGCACCGCTCTCCACTCACAGCGCAGTAGCAGCGCAAGGTTTAAATCACAGTTGTGCCCCTCCTCCTATTGTTACGTGGGCTTGTTCAGCTGCCCCCTCACAGCTGACACAGCTTTAGCAGACTAATTGTAGTAAAAGTCCCGATCTTCTAAATACACAGGAAGAGCACTGGCACAAGCAGAAATGTACAAATGCAGCAGCCTTTCACAGTTCTTGTAGCAGCAGATGTAAATGCTGAATAGCGTACCTGTTCTGGTAAGAGCAGCGCAAGGTTTAAATCACAGTTCTGCCCCTTCTCCTAGTGTTACGTGGGCTTGTTCAGCCACCCCCTCACAGCTGACACAGCTTCAGCAGACTAATTGTAGTAAATGTCCCGATATTCTAAACACATAGGAAGAACACCGAAATCTGACCAATAAAAAATCATGTACACAAATGCTCGCAGTCTGGGAAACAAAATCCCAGACCTGCAGGCAATAATGATAGAGGCTAAACTGGACATAGTAGCCATTAGAGAGACATGGTTTACCAGTAACCACACTTGGGAGACTTCAGTACCTGGCTATGTACTGTTCAGAAGAGACTGCGGTGAAAAAGGGGGCGGAGTGGCCCTTTATGTCAATGAAAATATCAAAGCTACAGAAATTCAGAATACACATAAGGAGCCAGAAGAACTGTGGGTCACCCTAGAAACAGGTAATGGGACAGCCATATGAACTGGGGTTGTGTACAGGCCTCCAGACCAGGGAGAGGACATAGACACATTACTGTTAGAAGATATACAAAACATGACAGCTAAAGGTGAGGTTCTGATAATGGGAAAATTTAACATGCCAGACACAGATTGGTCAATGCCAGCAGGGACATCTGCCAGAACTAAACACATGGTGGATTCCCTGCAGGGGGAGGTCCTCAAACAACTGGTACAACAACCCACAAGAGACAGGGCTATCCTAGATCTAGTACTGACTAATAGGGAAAGGATCACAGATCTCCAGGTAGAAGGTCACCTGGGTGCCAGTGACCATCACATGGTACGGTTCAATTTGGCCACTAGAACAAAATCATCCCATTCCAAGGCAAAAATATGGGACTTCAGAGGAGCTGACTTTGATAAGATGGCCAACAGAGTTAAGCATTCCTGGCAAAAAGAAATACAGGTGAGGGCGTACAGGCAAAGTGGGCAAGCATTAAAGATACAATACTTGAAGCAACATCCCATTGTGTTAGTGAGAAAAGGAAGTGCAAAAGAAGAAGGAAACCACTTTGGTTCTCAAACACAGTAGCAGAAAAGGTCAGAGCCAAAAGGCTGGCCTTCAGGAAATATAAAGGAATGCAGCAGGATGAAGACAGGGAGGCATACCAAACTTCCCTAAGGGAAGCAGGGAAGGCAGTAAGGCAGGCAAAGACCCAAACCGAGGAAACACTAACAGGAACAGTAAAAGAAGGTGACAAGACTTTCTATAGATACATTAGTGAAAGGAGAAAGTCCAGAGGGGGTATTGCTAAGATGAAAGGGATAAAGGAGCGTGTGAAGAGGAAGAGGACCATGGAAAACATCTATCCTAAATAAATACTTCTGTTCAGTATTTACTGTAGAGAAGGTAGGGCAGGGCCCACAGCTCAGCATCATGGACACAGGGGAGGGGAGGGAGGGGTGCACTAGTCCCTTCACAAAAAAAAGGGTCCTACAAGAGCTTGATAAGCTCAGGGTGGACAAAGCAGTGGGACCTGATGGCATACATCCCAGGGTACCAAAGGAGCTAAGGGTGGAACTAGCAGAGCCATTAGCAGAATTGTTTAGTGAGTTGCTGAGCACAGGAGAGGTCCCAGAAGACTGGAGAAAGGATCATGTGATCCAGCTCCACAGGAGTGTTAGCAGGGAGGAGGTAGGGAACTACAGACCACTCAGTCTTACCTCAGTAGTGGGCAAGATTATGGAGACACTCCTTAAGGAAAGGATAGTGCAACACCTAGAATCCATAGGAGCACAGGATCCAAGACAGCATGGGTTTACAAAAGGAAGATCCTGTCAAACTAATATCATAGATTTCTTTGTCTGGGTAACCAGAGTGGTGGACCAAGGGGGAGCGGTTGATGTTGCCTACCTTGGCTTCAGCAAAGCTTTCGATACTGTTCCACATAGAAGATTGAATAATAAGCTGGGTAGGCTCGGGGTGGGTCAGACATTAGTCAACTGGGTGGTAAATTGGTTGACAGGCAGAAAACAGAGCGGTGGTAAATGGTATACAGTCAGAAGAGAGGCAAGTCATAAGTGGGGTACCTCAGGGATCAGTCCTAGGGCCAGTCCTCTTCAATGTCTTCATCAGTGACATTGCAGATGGACTGGAGGGTAAGGTTTGTTTGTTTGCAGATGACACCAAGATCTGCAACAGAGAAGATGATCCAGATGGGGTGGGCAGAATGAGAAGAGATCTGGATAAACTAGCAAAATGGTCAGAAGAGTGGCAACTAGGGTTTAGCAAAGAAGTGCAAGATCATGCACATAGGGAAAAGAAACCCTGAAGCCACCTATAGACTGGGAGGGGAGTTGCCGGCAGTCACAAGGGAAGAAAGAGACTTGGGCGTCATCATCACCGATGACCTGAAATCATCCAAGCAAACCACTAAAGCAGTAGGTAAGGTTAGAGGGATGTTGGGGTGTATTAGCAGGAGTATCACAAGTTGGAAGAGGGAGGTAATAATCCCTCTTTACAAGACCCTGGTTATGCCCCATCTGGAGTACTGTGTGCAGTACTGGAGGCCACACTTTCACAAGGACATTAACCAAATTGAGGCAGTCCAGAGAAAGGCAACCAAAACGGTGCAGGGACTGCATCAGAAAACATATGAGGATAGATTAACTGAACTCAATATGTATACCCTAGAGCAAAGGAGGGAGAGAGGTGATATGATTGAAACATTCAAACACCTTAAGGGCATTAACAAGGTGAAAGAGTCTAACATGTTTCAATATAAGAAAAATAGCAGGACAAGAGGACACAGCATGAGATTAGAGGGAGGCCGATTAAGAGGTAATGTGAGGAAGTTCTTTTTTACAGAAAGTGTGGTGGACGCATGGAATGGCCTACCTCAGGAAGTGGTGGATATGAATACAGTGCGGCACTTCAAACAGGCATGGGATAGGCATAAGGGAGCAATACAGATGAGTATGAATAAATAGGCCATTGACAGAGCAAAGGCCAATGGCACATTCATAAGGTAGAAAAAGAAATGGGCAGACTAGATGAGCCTTGCGGTCCTTATCTGCCGTCAACTTCTATGTTTCTATGTTTCTACTTGTGTACCCGTAAAAGGTTTTGTCCCCTCTACCCACCGATTATGCAATGTGCTCTTCTGTCTGAGCTTTGGCTTCCCTTACTGACCTCCCTGCCTCCCTTTGCTTCACTTGGTATTTCTCCCTATCCCCTTCTGCCTGCATCTTTTTGTATTGCCTGAATGCAGTCTTTTTGGCTTTCATTTTCTCCACTACCTCCTTGGAAAACCATAATGGCCTCCTCTTCCTTTTCTCCCTTGCTAACCTGCTTAATGCATAATTCTGTTGCTCTTGTAATCCCCGTTTTAAATATCGCCCACTGTTCCTCAACCCCTGATTCCTGTCCCATTCCCATTAATGCCTCTTTCAAGCATCTCCCCATTTTCCCAAAGTCTGCCTCCCTAAAATCCAGGATTCATGTTTTTGTGCAGTTTGGTTCTGCTCCTTCTGTGATGTCAAACCACAGTGACTGGTGGTCACTGTTCCCCAGGTGCTCCCCCACTGTTAATCCCATCACACTGTCCCCGTTTGTAAGCACAAGGTCCAGTATTGCCTTCTGCTGAGATGGTTCCATGACTTGTTGCTTGAGGAAGGCACCTTGAAGGCAATCCAGGATAAATCTGCTTCTGGTTGATGCTGCTGCTGGGAGGCTCCAGTCCACGTCTGGAATATTTAGCTCTCCAACCAGCACCACCTCACCCTTGTCTGACATTCTTTGGATGGCTAGCATCAGCTCCCTGTCTGTTTCTTCCTCCTCCTGGGCTGATGGTCTACAGACCACCCCTGTGCAGATGGCTGGCCCCATTTTCCTTTCCAGCTTCACCCACACTGTCTCTCCCCCATTTTGTTCCTCCTGGATCTCTGTGGACTTAATGCCATCTTTCACATAAAGTGCCACTCCTCCTCCCTTCCTACCTACCCTGTCCCTTCTGAATATGCTGTAGCCAGGTATGATCATCTCCCAATCGTAATTATCATTACACTAGGTCTCTGTGATGGCCATAATGTCCAGGTTCGACTGCACCATGACAGTTTCCAGATCCTCATCTTGTTGCTAAGGCTCCTGGCATTGGCACAGATGGCTTTCCATGATTTGAACTCCCTAGACTATTTAGCTGTTCTACTCCAGCCCCCCTCCCTGGTTGTCCTTTATCCCTGGTTCTCCCTGTTGTCTGCCCTTCTGTTGAACTTTTGCTACCTGTCTGCCTATCCACCTCTTGGGTGCTTATTTCCATCTTTTGCACACTGCTTTGTAGAGATATCCACTCCTCCTGTTCACTGGTTCCACTGCTAACTGTGAAAGGTGGGCAATTAGGTACCCTCCTTGCTGGTCTGCCACCCCCCTTGGCTAGTTTAAATGCTTGTCCATGTAGCATTTAAACTGACCATTGAGTGCTTGAGTGCTTGAGTGCCCCCCCCATCGGTCCTGGGATCCTGCCCGCACAGATGCAAACCCCTGCATCACTCATCAGGGCTGTCAGACCAGTCACGTTAGCCATCCTGCACCTCAGGAGACTAAAATTCCCTGCCACCTACTCCTTCCTCCTTCTCACCCTTCTCCTCGCTGGGAACATTGAACCTAACCTCGACCCTCAGATCAGCCCCAACAACCATGCTCCCACAAAGGACTCTCTATTGCCCATATTAACATTCATAGCCTTCTGCCCAAAATGGACCAACTAAACTGCTGGTTGTCCAAGCACTCTCCTGACATTCTGTGCCTAACTGAAACCCGTCTCTCTACAAGTACCCCCGACTCCTCCATAAATATCTGAAACTATAACCTACTTAGACAAGACCAAGGCAACCATGGCAGTGGTCTTGCCATCTACACAAAGCAACCCCTCTCATGCTCGTCATTTTTAAGGAGGCTCACCCAAGCTCCCACGAACTCCTCCTGGTCCAGCTTGCCATCCCTGCCTGTCTCCCTCTATTTATAAGTGTACTCTATGCTTCATCTTGACTTGCTCCTGACTTGCTTGTCTCCACCGTAACTACTTTTCCTGACCTAACCTCCAAAGGTGAACTAGTCCTGGTAAGTGATTTTAGCCTAGACTGTCTTGTACCCTCCTCAAAGGCCCACATCCCCAAAATAGAGTCCCTTAATCTCACTCAACTAGTAAATGAACCTACCTGCTACAACCCACACTCCCAAAACCACTCCCTACTAGACTGGATCCTCACCTCCCACCCTCACAGGATAACCTCTTCCAGCGTCCTTGCAAATGCTCTAAATGACCACTGCATAACATACTGTATCCACAAAGCTTGCATGCCCAAATCTGCACCAAAGTATATTAATACTCGCCCCCTAAATGCACTGGACACTGAATCCCTGCTAGCCAGCCTCTTTCACGCTGACTGGTGCCAGGTGTATTCTGCCCCTGATGTTGACACTACCCTCTCCAGCTTCCTGCACATTTTCACAATGATCTGGAACTCCATTGCCCCTCTAAAGAAACTTAGGATAAAAAAGCACTACCATTACTGGATCTCTGCTGCCATCCTCACCAAATGCAATGCCAGGGACAAAGTCTGGTCTACTTTCAAATCACACCCAAACCCTTTAAATAGGCAGGCATTCATCTCCCTCAGAAATATCTGCACTAAAGGCATAAGACAGTTGAAAGCTGACTAGTTTTAAACTGCAGCTTGCCCATGCCCACCCCTCCAAATTCTGGAACATCGTTCACTCACTTCTTGATCCTCCAACACAATCCAGCTCTCCGACCTTCATGAATCATGGCCAGCCTATCACCCACCCCAGTGACATTGCTGCCACCCTAAACAAATTCTTCACATCTTGCAGTGTGCCTCATGGCCCTCCATCCAACACTGCTACCCCCTACCTCCCCATCACCACAACAACTTTAAATTCTCGCTGAACAAGAGTCTTCACAACCCTCCACTCTTTAAATACCAGTAAATCCAGCAAAGACAGGATCCACCCCAAGCTTCTGCAGACCTCTGCCTCTGCAATCACCAAGCCACTCACCAATCTACTCAGTCTCTCCTTTTTCTCAGGCACAGTTCCACAGGCCTGGAAAACTGACTCCATTATTCCCCTCCACAAAGGTGGTAATGCCTTGATGCCTGGTAACTACAGGCCAATCTCACTCCTCCCAACCCTTGCTAAGCTGCAGGAATCCCTCACCCACTCCTGGCTATTGGAGTATCTTACCACATACAATCTCCTATCCCCTAACCAGTCAGGTTTTAGAAAACAACATTCCACCATCTCCTCACTTCTGTGGGTCACAAACCACATTCACACTGCCTCTGACCAAGGCTTGCTAACTGCTGCTGTTTTTGTTGACCTAGCCAAGGCCTTTAAATCCATGTCCCACCCTCTCCTCCTATCAAAACTAGAGGCAGCTGGCTTAGACCCTATCATGGTACAGTGGTTTAACTCCTACCTCTGCAACAGATCACAGTCGGTCAGAATCTCGGATGTCTCATCCACTCTCCATCCTAGCTGGAGTACCACAAGGCTCTGTCTTTCATCCAATCCTTTTCTCCCTTTTCATTAATGATCATCTCTCTGCCTGCACAAAGTCCAGCATACACCTGTATGGGGATGACACTATCCTCTTCACCTTGGGGTCATCAATCCATGAAGTCCAACATACTCTCCAATGTGACTTCATTAATATTCAACAATGGTTCCGTCAAAACCAACTAAAACTAAACACTACCAAAACTGTATCTATGATCTTTGGCACTGCTCAGAAACTTAGCAAATCCTCCCACCCTCCCACACCCTCATCACCTCCCTGGATGGCATCCCATTTGACCAGGTCTACAAATACCTGGGTGTTTGGCTTGATCCCCACCTATCCTTCATGTTCCACATAGATACAACTGTCACCAAACTGCACCCCAAGTTGGGTATGCTTTATCGGCACTGAGATTCTGTCCTGCTCCCAGCCAGATATCAGATCCTAAGTAAAATGATCCTCCCCACCTTTCACTATACTGACATGGTGTACTGTACAGCCTCTGGTACCACCCTATCCAAGCTTGATTCCCTTCTAAACTCCTTTTGCCACTTTGTGACCAATTCTCCCCTCAGAACACATCACTATGACCTGTACTCTCTCCTTAGACTTACCCCACTGTCCCACAGGTGTTACATCCACTCCCTCAACCTTATATCTAAATTATGGTTTAACATGCTACCCTCCTACCTGTCAGAATGTCTCTCCCACACCGCTGTCACCTCCCACGAATTGAGGCACAGAAATCTATGCTCATATAGCATCCCTCATCCATCCTCCTCATCTGGCCTTACTACCTTCTCCTTCTGGCTCCCTAGATTGTGGAACAGACTTACCCCCTCCATCATGAGTTCCTCCTCTTACATCACCTGCAAGAAACAACCTTGTTTCCTACCACCTCCCCCTGCCTGTGCTCCAGATGACTAACTCTACAACCCTCAGGCTCTTGCGACTTCTGCACCTAAACACTTTCTTTACCCACTTTCTAAATGCACTTACTATCTGTTGATTTCTTACCATGTATTATCATATGACTTGAACTGTTCAAGAACCACATGCTCAATTGATTATCATTGTATTACTGCAAATCTAACTGTACTGATTATCATTGTATTACTGAAAATCAGACTGTCTTCCTTGTCTCAATTTTTAACTGTTTCATTACTACTGTACCACTTGCTTATTGTAACCCACTGAAAATATGTATTTTATGCTAATTGTATGTATTTTACTTTACTGTGTATGTACTCCCACCCCCCCATGCCCCCAGCACCAAGGGTTGCACCTGGAATCAAGCCTTGGCTCAGTGTGCCTTACCCGGTTACCAATTGTTTAAATAAATAAATAAAATAAAATGTTGCTTAGATTGTTGTGTCTTAGACTGTTGAATAGACAAAATGAATGGAATGCCAGGACCATTTGAAGGGGGGTCTAATTTAATATTCTTTATTAAATAGGGTATTAGGAATATATTATAGTCATTTAGATATTTGTGGTCCTCATGGGTATTGCCACTTGAATACAAAATCTGTCCAGAGCTGATAGAGCTGCAGGTGAGGAATTTGGGGTAAACATATAGAAAATTATCAAAGTTGCAAACCTGTGTTAGCAAAATGTAACGTATGCTCATAGATTTGTGGTTTTTGTAATATTTTTATACCAAATGATCAACATAGCCTTGTCATCACCCTGCCTCATGAAGACGGGTAAAGGAAATGTTCAACTCCTGCTTGAAATGTGATTTCGCACAGGGACTGTGAAATCAATTTTCAGAATACAAAAACACATTTTGGGCAGGAGTTGAAAAATGACAGGTGTCACATTCTTGAGTTAATGTAAAGAAATGGTTATGTTGAAAATTTGAGGTAAAAATATTGAATATTACTAAACTTACGAGCCTGAGTCTGTAAAATTCAACATAGCCTAGTAAATCTTTTTTTAATGTTTTTACACCAAACTTAGAACATAGCCTTCTTATGACCCCACCTCATGAGCAATGGCAGAGAAAAGTTTCAACTCCTGCCCAAAAGGTGATTTCATGTAGGGACTGTGAAATCACCTTCTGGGATGTACAAAAACATTTTGGCCAGGATTTGAAAAATGACAGCTATTGCATTCATGAGGTGTTGTATAGACATGGTTATGCTGTAAATGTGGGGTATAAATGTTGACATTTACCAAAGTTATGAGACTGCATTCATAAAATTCAAGTTAGGCTCATATCTTTGTTGTTTTTAACATTTTTATACCAAATTTTCAACATAGTTTTCTTATGACCCCATCTCATGAACTATGGCAGAGTAAATGTTAAACCTCTGCCTGAAAGGTGATTTCACACAGGGACTAAGAAATCAACGTTCAAGATGCAAAAACACATTTTGGGCAGGAGTTAAAAAATGACAGCTGTCACATTCATGATGTGCCGTAAAGAAATGGCTATGTTGAAAATTTGGGGTAAAAGTATTGCATATTACCACAGTTATGAGCCTGTGTTTGCAAAATGCAACATAGCCTGATAACTTTTTTAAAAAGATTTTTACCCCAAATTGAGAACATAGCCTTCTTATGACCCCACCTCAAGAACAATGACTGAGAAAATGTTCAACTCCTGCCTGAAGGGTGATTTTGTGCAGGGACCATGAAATCACCCTCCAGGATGTAAAAAAAAAAAAAAAAAAAACATTTTGGCCAGGATTTGAAAAATGACAACTGTCACATTCATGAGGTGCTGTAAAGATATGGCTATGTTGTAAATGTGGAGTAACAATATTGAAAATTACTAAAGTTATGAGTTTGCATTCACAAAATTCAGCAAATGCTCATAATTTTTCATTATGACCCCACCTCATGAACAATAATACAGAAAATGTTCAACTCCTGCGCAATGGTGATTTTGCACAGTGAGGACAAAATCACCTTTCAGGACAGATTTACATAAAATCACTTACATTGTTCATGAGGTGGGGTCCCAAAAAGGTATGTTGAAAATTTGGGCCAAAAATATTGAGAAATAACCAAGCTATGCTACTAAGTTCAAAACCCATTGATATACATGGAACACATACCTGATTTCCTCAGTTTGCAGTCCAGCGCTGAAGACTGAGGATGTGTCTGAGGTCCAGAGAAGATTATGGTGTTGGACCCCCGATGGGTAAGTAAGGACTTGGGGGGCTGGTGGGTGGTGGGTGCTGAGTGGGAGGGTTGGGTGGAGGGTAAGGAACAGCCACAAAAGACATTGATGGACTTTTTGTTTTGACAGGTGGAAAAAAACAACAGGAGGCAGGATTCCAGAATGTGGCACTAGGGGATTGGGCACCCCCAGTGTCACTGTTGTATTTTTGGGAGGGTGGGGTGGTGGGTACTGAGAGGGAGGGCCATGGGGAGAAAAATATATATATGTAAACAAAAAAATGTCCAATGGACACTGGGGAATTGGGCACCCAGTGTCACTGCTAAGTTAGGACTGTGAGTCATGACACTGGGGGATTGGGCACCCCCCCGTGTCATTGTTATGGTTCTGGGTGGGTGCTGAGAGGGAGGGTTGGGTGTGGGAATATGCATAATTTTAAAGAGAAAAACAAACGGCGGTCACAGTGGAGCGCAGCACATGCGCAGTAGAGTGCAGTGAACATCTTGGAAATGGTTGAGTGTTCTGTGTTCCACGGTAACCACCTTTTTTAAAAATTTTAAATTAGGAATATGCCCCCACCTGACCCTACCTGTTAGCACTCACCACCCCACACACATCTCACAGAAACAAAACAGTGACACTGGGGTTGCCCAGTCCCCCAGGGTTCCAATCAGGATGGTCCAATTTTTTTTGCAAGTTAAAAATAGTGCAGTGTGACCGGAATGCTCCACAAATGTTCCACAGAAGTGGAGTGACTGTTATGAAACTCCAACATGTTGTTCAGTCACAAACAATGCAAGGAATGTGGAGTCCTTTTTTGAAAGCAATATGTCTGCAGGGCTCCGCCCACTGCAGCCCTAAAAAGGAGGGATTAACAAACTGATCTTTTAATTTGTCCATGCTTAGATCAATCCTGTTTTCCTCATTATTTATATTTATCTAATTTTCCACTTCTAGCAGTCTAGGTGGGTTGGTTTGGCTAAATATTTAACCTTCTATCTCATTGTGAGGAAAGTTAACAGGGGATTCCAACAACCTGATTTGATCATGTAAGAAGTTGTCATATTCTCTAGAAATCACTTTCCTGTCCTCTATTTTTGAAGATGTAATTGGAGCTATCATTTCCTTAGAGGACTGTTTATGGCTGGCCTGAGAGTACTTAGAAATTCTCCCTGTGGGAGAGATTTGTGAATCTGACATTCAGGGATGTGGCAGCTTGCATCTGCCTTATGCCCCCTTGCACATTGCTGCTGCCCATTTTGTGGTGCATGGGTGGTGCAAACCTTGTTTGGGGCAGGCAGCCTGTAGCTGATGCAGGCTGCCTTTGTGAACTGTTCCTGGTGCATCTTTTGTCACAAGGGGCACTTTGCACCATTCTTTCTGGTGCAAACCCCTTGTGCCATGCCGAGAGCTTGTATGAGATTATTAACAAACAAGGAAAACTATCTAAAATTAACAGGAGAGACAACCAACAATCTGAAAACTTTAAGTATGGTAATTTTGGATAGAGCATGGGACAGGAAATGGATATTGGACTGGGGGATACCTTTTATAGGGATACTCCATCTATCCCTGTTTTTTCACACCCTTCCAAAAATAAATATGGATTTAGAAAAACCACCAGGTAGACTGGTCATGTCTGGCATCAACTCAGTTTTGGAGCCTCTCTCCATATATGTGGATTTCTACATCAGAGGTTTTGCAGAAAATACAGTGTCATATCTTACAGATAGCTCACATTAATGGAAATTTGACAAGAACTGAATGAAAGTGATAGGGATCTAAGAGGTAGCTATCTGATCACATGGGATTTAAAGGACTTGTACATATCCCTCTCACATGACTTGGGCTGTAATAACCTTAGAGTGATATTGGATGTTAACAGAACTGACAACAAACCACCAAATTAATTATTGATACATTTAGCTGAACTGGTACTCTCTCAAAATTATTTCAGGTTGAGAAGGACTACTACTTGTAAATAAAGGAGATGGCAATGAGTTCCAGTATGGCACGTTCTTATGCAAACCTATACATGGACCATTTTGAACATAAATATGTTCATAATAACAATCCATTTAGTTCAAACATTATTTTGTGAAAATGATTTATTGATGACATTATGGATGGTACGCCTACTGAAATTGAACATTTTCATGAATATTTGAATTCCAAAACAGATCATCTGGTGTTTGTGAAAAAACAGAGTGATACCAGTATACCTTTCCTGGACTTTGTGATCTTTAAGCACATTGGAATACATTCAATTAAGTTACATAGGAAGCCCACTGATAAGAACGCAATCCTTCAGGCTAATAGTTACCACCGAAGGTCTCTTATACATTTGATACCTTACAGTCAGTTGGTCAGGGCAAACATAACTGCTCTGAACCTGAGGACTATGTTATAATAAGAAGTCAAGACAAGAGGGAGAGGTTCCAAAAAATGGGGTGTAGTGAAGAATCTATCAAAAAAGCTGAGAAAAGAACAGAAACTGTAAACAGACATGCTTTGTTGAAAACAGAGACCCGGATACTCAGACTGTGCCAGGCTGTGGAGCAAGCCTGGGCGCAGCGCAACATGGCTGCGCAGGGGCATTGACTGAGCAATATTCAACGGAGCTGCACCATGGCACAGCATCATTGAAAATCACACACTGGCCACTCGCAGTGTGCATGGATCAGTGGCACTGCACCAGCGCAAGTGGACAGAGTGGAGAAGGGGGATGCGCTAGCGCAAGTTCCATTGCACTATGTGCAACAACCACGATATTCAAAAGTGCACATGCAAATGGGGCCATAATGTATGCAAGGCACAAATGGTGCCATTTGCACATCATTATAACCCCATTTGCATGCAGGTGCGCTGATCTCCAGCGACTTGCGCCCGGCACCCTGCCAGGCAGCAGCCGTCGGGGACCGACGCCCCCTGCACAGCCCGGCAATGCGCTCCTCTGCCCGATTGCAGGCATATGTAGATTCAATTAATCGTCCAATATCCCTGGAGGTCCAGTGGACCACTTGCAGCCCGATCACAGGCTTCAGTGTAAAAATATATGTCCAATATCCCTGGTGGTCCAGTGGACTGTTTGCAGCCCAATCGTGGGCATATGTGATAATAAGGATAGCTCCACGGTATCCCCCTCCCCACCTGCCCACTGAGCCCTGCTGCCCTGCTCCCCCATGGATCCATTCACATATCTGGACTGTGTAGTATGATATGGTCTGCACACCCATTGGCTCTCGCTGTGGACCAATGGGCGTACAACCCTACCATACACTGTCAGTCAGTGGGCGGCGGGGCGGCAGGCGGGTGGGGTGCTGCCACCCGCCACTGACTGGGGGCGGGCGGTGGGGCTCCAGTGGGCAGGTGGGGAAGTGGGTACCATGGAGCTCTCCTTATTATCACATATGCTCATGAACTACAGGAAGGTCCACTGGACCACCAATGGATATTGGACATATGTTTTACACAGATGCCCGTGATCGGGCATGGGGGGACACAGCCATGAAGGTGCAACCGGAGCTCAGGTGGCCACCCACAGGTGGAAGCTGCCATGTTGTGCCTTGCAACACGGCAGCTCACCTGTGGGTGGCCAGCTGTTGTTCCTTTTTTTTTGCCTCACCTGTGTGCAGCGCAAGTAGGGGTTGTGCATGCATGGACTCAGCACATCCCGGGCTGAATTTCGGGATGTGCGGAGTATGCATGGGCACGCCCCCCCACCTGCACTGCATACATTACTGATGTGGTTCGGTGCATTGGGATTTGTGCCAGGCACAATCCCCATTTGAACACCACGCCGGGGTGCATCAGTGGGTTGCACATGGTGCAACACTGTTGCGCCATGTGCAACCCTTCTGAATATCCAGGCCAGGATCTACAGTAGAAGATAGGGTAATAGAACACATTTTATTTAGTACTTGATTTAATGATTGCTTCTATTCTATCAAACAACTTCTCTTAAAGCACTGGACAGTATTACAATCTACTGTGGCAGGTATAGCAACCTTTTCAAAGGAATCCCTGGTAGTTCCAAGGAAAATCAACAGGAGATAGAATGGTACATATTGCCCATACAGTATCTAAAAAGGAAAGAAAGAGTACCAGCAGAGCCACCCAGGTGGAAGAGTGTGCAATTGACAATGATTGTACACAGTCAAATTAAAGTCATGGCACTCACCCTCCAGATAAAACAAATGGGAGTCCATTCATGAAATATGTAAAAATGCCCCATTTATTCAAAGCAGAATGCCACAGCAGGAGATAAGCAGACTGACACCTGACATTTCACCTGTTACAGGCTTTGTCAAAGATGTGTGTGGTTGCTGATGTGTAAAATGGTTGCCACTACACATTCAGTCACTTCACTACCAGTCAAGCATCACTTGTAAAGTGCTTTGGGATACAATGCATATGAAAAGCACTATATAAATGCTGATTCTTCTTCTAATTGTTTTTGTCAGCCACTAATTATTTTCAAAATAAAAACAAAATCATGATAATTAGAGTTTAACTTGCCCCAATGATACCCTTATCTGATAAATTGATAGCTAATAATTATTTAAACAGGCAGGCTTTACTTTTACAAGGATATTCTCTGAAGCTTTATAAATAATGTAAGTAGGTTAAAAACAAACTTTCCCAGAATAAACAGATGCCAAATGCTTATAACATTATTTGGTGCCACCTACCATGGTATCACATCGCAACAGTAATAGGAATACAGTGAAGACCATCACAGTGACATTTTTGGCAGTTCACTGTCATGGTCTGCTGGGATCCCAACACTGTTGCCTCAGGGGTGTTCACCCCCTCCCCAAACCAACTCTGACTTGGAGTTGGTTATTTAAAGTCTGGGAGGGCGGTGGCAGGGCCCCCCTCATGGGAGGTGTGGGGGCTTCAAAACACCAGTTCCCCCAGCGATGGCACAACACCAATTGATGGTGTTGTGCCATTGCTGTGCTGACAGACAGCAAATTCCATGTCACTGTGGCATAGTGGAACCCACCTACCAGTGGGTCGGGTGCAGCACCAAACCAGTGCTTGAGTGCATGTGCCTGCAGGGTGACATCATCATGTACATCCCCGTAGGTGTGCATGCCCGATTCTGTGATTGAGCACACTATATATAAAGTACCTAACAGAGCGCACATCACTCTAGAACTGGAGAAACATCAGAGCTGCACCAGGAGCCTGTTCAATTAGGTTAAATCCTTGAAGAGGACAGGAGAATTCTATAAAGTATGCTAACAGTGTATCAAAATAAAACAATCTCAGTTGTTTCTGTTTTCTCTGGCAGGCTGTTGTGCAGAAAAACAGGAAGACAGTTACAACTGCTGGGATGTAAGTTTATCTGATTTATTTGGAGACAATTTCCCACCTTGATAACCCCATAACAACTTTGTTGTAGTAAAAAACAAAAAAATTAAATTAACTGAAAACATTTTTCAGCCTTAGCTTTTTTAGGTGGCTCACCTTAAGGTAGTTAGTTACACGATATTAATGGGACTAACATATTTGTATGTTTTTATTGTTTTTTTACAGAACATATATTACAACATCCAGGAAATGTATACCTGACAGATGTGATAGAACATATAAAAGTAGGTGAATTATTCTGGTCTCTTATAAAAAAAAATGATATGCAAATAATGAATAAAAACAGTGTTTTGAAGTTATTATTTCTATTGCATTAAATAGGAAGTGAATGATAATTAATGAAGAGGATATCAGTTTTAAAAGAAACTGCCCACTATCAGAGGTGACGTTGTGTAATTAATGACTGCAATGCCTAAACAGCATGTGTGTTAAAATTTCTGTATAGGAATTTAAATTTAATGCAATTTTCTACATAATTTAATTTGAATTATAGTGTATTACCAGTCTCCCCAAAGAAGGGGTAATAATCCTTGAAACATTGGGCAACTGATTTATAATTAGATGTTAATATCTGTATCTTTGTGAAAACACATCTGAATAAAGTATCCTCATTTTTAGAAACTATTTGGATGAGTGAGTCTAGAAATCCAGTTTTTTTGCAAGTAAGCTACACTTTTATTGTATATGGGCTCCACCAGATTTAATACTGTTGCTTCTTATATTTAAAATTAAGTAGGCTGAGCCATATTCCTTTGGACTTTTATATTTTTGATTACCCATAACTAAAAAACTTAGGTTCATGAAGTCGGGTCATAAAAAGACTATGTTGAAAATCTGGGATCAAAATGTTTAAAAAAAGTTATGAAGAAATGTGTGCAGGGCCAATCATTGGCCCATTCGGTACTGCATTGCCCTCCCGTGTAGGTGAACTGAGTTTGGGTGCAAGCTCAATGTGCTAGCTGGATGGTTTGATGCTGGGAGGAAGGCATTGCATCATATAGCACTGGCCCCAGCCTGGGGAGGGACAGAGCAGTGTTCTGCCGTACAGGCAACACCTTGTGGCAGGCTGGGGAGCCTTCCATAACAAGGCATTGATGTGGTGCTGAGGCCTGATGGGGCCATACACTTCTTAGAAAGAAGTAGGTTGGCATTAAAAATGGGGAAAAGAGCAACTCGCAGGATGAAGGCCTGGTCACTGCAGGCCCTGCTCCACTGACATGTCCTCCTACAACTGCCAACTGCACAGCCCCATCACACTCCATCCTAGGCGCTTACTTTGTACAATTGGTGCCACTCCACAGACTCCCCCCATGGTGGGGATTGGAGGGTAGGGACATCTGCCCACCCTTGACTCTCAGACAGTTTGGCAGTCAGTCACTCTGTCATTGTGTCAGGGCCTCAAAAACTAGTGACTTCATCCTGACTGGTGGCAGCCAATGAGTGGAGTAACTTGCCCACCCCCAGAGAGGAGAGGTGTCCCAGTGATGCATTATCCTGTCCACCACACTGGCCTCCACAAGTGACCCGAATCCATTTCTGAACCCAGGTCCCTGCTGGGGTACCTATATCTGCCCTCCTGACCAACCCACTTTAAACAAGACAAAAATGCAAGCCCTTCTAACCCAACCCAGCTGATTGGTATTTTTATTATTCATACTAACCTATTTTCCCCTTTATGTCTCCCGATCCCATGGAATGAGGACCAAGTTGTAACAAGACACCAACCCCAGTGTGGTGGGACACTGACCACATGTATCAGATAAGTATTTTCTGTTTGTACAACCTTGTTTGTCCCAGTCAGTTACTAAAGAGGTGTTGACCCTTTGTGACCCTGTTGCCATTCTTATTTTACAGGTATGACTGGAAGCCCCCTCGAGCCACCCAACCTTCATCCCAGAATCCCAAGGACCCATGTAGGAGCTCTTTATTATTATATATGCTAGGATGGTATAGTTTACAAGTTAAATGCAGAAGCACACATATTAAGACACTGTTGTCTTTCACTTGTTAGCTGGTTGGTTTTGCAGGGCTATAAATATCTCCACTATTCTGTTTAGTCCATTTTGTGCAGGTCTCAAAGGGATCTGCAAGAATGAGGCTATGATTATGCTATCTGAAAAAGAAGGGAAATTAATTGCAAAAAAATGATATTAATGCAGAAATTAGATGTTAAAGAATGCAAAGCAAGCAATGCAAGGAAATTAAAAACGTCAGGGCTTTGAGTCTCAGGAGTCACAGAGAATCGGTGATGCAGTGTTTCTTGGAATAATCAGTCCTAATGCACACTCCTGCCCCAGTCTGTAGCCTTCTATCTGAAGCACAAGGTACAGTGGTACCCAGCTAGATTAGCGCTATACGAATAGCACCTGTCTATACAGTGCTAGTTCATGTAGCACTAACATGGACAGCTAGAGGGTATATACAGCGCTTTCAGTAAGCGCTACCCTGATCGCTGTCCATGGTGCTGTACAGGCACAATGGTACCAGAATCCAAGAGGCTGGCTGAGCTGCTCCCATGGCATGGAGGGCTGTTGCATAGAACAACTCAGCCAGTAGCAGTGGAGACCAGAGTTCTAATCCTGGTCTTCAAAAATGTTCTTGCATTGGAACTTAGTTTTTGTAATATGGGGCTGTGGAAACAGTATTCCATGGCCCCATGAATTTTAACTTTCCCTGTGATGTGCTACCCCCCTGAAGTGAGAATTCTTCAGTCTGGGGGGTGTGGTGGTCAGAGCCCCCAACCCCACGAAAACAAAAATGGCGCTATTTTTCTGCACAGTTCTTGACCATGCTCTTGTTGTTGGCACTAGTCTGACCCAGTTCCAGTACAACTCCAAGCTAGTAACTCATAAGCATACATTATTTGACAGAAAACAAGTATGGTTTGCAACATATGACCAACAGAATCAGTCATAGCTTTCTTCACATAGGGACCACAGGAAATATATCACATATAGCTTTATTTGCTCTGGGGAGGGGGTGGGCATTAAGGCTGACAACCACAAGGAACATGATACCACTGATTCAACAAGTCTTCTGAGACTCAAAACCAAAATGTTTTTCATTTCCTTACTTTGTGCGCTTTGTGTTCTTTAACCCCAATGTCTGTGGTAAAGTCATTTTTTTGCAATTAAGATACATATATTCATATATATTCTTTGCAAAAAACTGCATTAATGCACCAGTTATGGTTCAAGTTAACTCTACAAAAGTAGGGAAATGTGGTGTTAGGGTTTCGAACCCTAACTCCCCACACCCCAAGCAGCAAAAGGAAAAAACATTAGGGTTTTGGGTCTCTAGAATCTTGTCAAATCAGCGGTGGAGTATTCCTTGGGGTTATCAACCCTACTGCTCACCCTTCCCCCACCCCATAGCCTCCTATCTAAAGCACAAGGTACAGCTCCATGGCAGTGCCTCATAGTGATACAATCTGCAAAGATAGAGAAGTATATCTCATTGCATGTTGCCAACAGAATCTGTTGTAGTTTCTTCATGACCTGTGAGCCCTGCACAGAGAAAACAGATCACATCTGATCTTATTTGCCTAGGGGAGGGGCTGGGCATTATAGTTGATGATTCCAAAGAAGACCCCACCACTGATTCGTCAAGACTCCAGAGACCCAAAATCATAATTTATTTTGCTTTTATTGCTTGGGGTGTGGGTGTGGGGAGTTAAGGTTGGAAACCCTAACACCACATTTTCCTACTTTTGTTGCATTGAGTTGAACCCTAATTGGTGCATTAATGAATTTTTTGCAAACAATTTTCTTTCTTTTTGAGATGAAGTGCAGTCCCTGCACTTTTCTGCAGCAACAAATATCAAGAATTCATGGTGTTGTATGGTGGACTGCAGAAGCACAGGGCTCTTTGGGTCCTGCACTTCCATTTGGCCGCAGACACAGATTCACAGATCAAAAAATTAATTCATCAGCCTAAGCACAGTGCCCTTTGGCACCCATGGGTGCAGAGGTGCAGGGTCCTATGCCAAAAGAAGAGTTTTCTTCACTTAATGGTACTTGGGCCCATGTAGGCAACCTTGTACCTACCCTCCTCATGCTGGGGGTTTGTGTCGTGTGACAGTGCTGTCCTCTCAGCCTTGGCCCATCCAGCTGAGTCACTGAGCTCACCCCCAAACTCAGCTCACTGGCACAGGATCACAAAGCACTTCTTGCTAGGTTAAAGGCTGACACTACACACAATGTTTCTTAATATTTCTTTTTTTATTTTAACCCCAAATTTTCAAGAGAGTCATTTTATGACTCCCTCTTATAAACATGACATGTGGTGTTTGTAGAATCATGGCTGGAATTTCATTTTGCATCACGTGTGAACACACATCTCATTTAGGATTAGAAAAATGACACCTGATATGTTTATGAGGTGGTGTGAAGAAATGGCTATGTTGGATGTCTGGAGTCAAAACCTTGAAATTAGTGAAGTTACAAGTGAACATTAACACATTTCAACATTCATGCACATATTTCAACATTCACTTATGGCTTGCTCATTTTACCACATTTCACACCAAATGTTCAACATAGTCTTCTTATGTCACAATCTCATGAACCTGGTAAGTGAAAGTTTTTAAATCCTGCCCAAAACCTGATTTTAAGGAGTAAATGCAAAATCACTATTCAGTGTGTATTTGGAAACTTCCAGCTGCCTTGTTCATGAGGTGGAGTCCTAAAAATGATACGTTAAAAGTTTGGTGGAAAAATAGAGAAAATTAGTGAAGTTATGAATGAGTGTTGAAATATTTTTTGTTTGTTTGTTTTGTTTTGGGTTTCTTTTGTTGCCAGACATCCACTAGCCCTGCAAATAGGCTCACCAGGCTCCCGCAACCTGCCCCACATATTCGGGGCTTGCCCCCCCAAATAGGGCTGCCAGCAGAGGACTTAGGTGGCCAGAGGGGACGGTGCCAGAGCCGAATCATTATCGGGAGCCAATAATTTTTTGGTGCTGTGATTCCCTTGGGGTTGGGATGTGCAATGATGGCCCATGTCCACCCTGCCCCTAGTAGGTGCTGGCGCTGATTACTGTGGTACCCATTGCCTCTGCTAGGGGTCCGCATTGCACTGGACACTCAACTCTACCTCCTCTCAGAGTAGGAGAGCAGTCCAGCGGACACTCTATCCTACTTCACCCAGCCAGCCCTCCGACTCCCTGATCTGTTCCTGAATGCAGGTCATTGGCATTGCACACAGCAGCCATGCCTCTCCGCCAATGGGCCAGTGTTGAAATATTTCAATGTTCACTCATAACTTGTTAATTTACTATATTTGTAATCACAAATAAGGATCTGCACTCGGACAGTGGTGCTAAAGTGCACACACACAAAAAATATGTATTTACTGAAAAAACATGTAAGTAAAGATTAGAGCTTTGTGGAATTGTTTTTTATTTTGATGCTATGGTGGTGTATACCCTCATTTACACATACTGATTAATGATTAACTGTTAAGACACATGATTGGTGCATCAATTTAATGAATGTGTATAAAACGAGTAACAACCTGGAGTACTGTTATTCTCTAATGAATCCTTAGGGAGATGCGTAGGATCGTCCAGCTACACTGGCTGTTTGCACAAGATGAGTGAATAAAAAGTAATTTATGGACTAAATATTCATTTTTGTCCTTATTGCTGGGGTGAGTGCAGCACTGAAGAATTTTCTTACTATATTTGCATTCCAAATTTTAAATATAGCCTTCTTATGACCCCACCTCATGAACCCAGTAGGTAAAAATGTTAAAATCCCACCCAAAAGGTGTTTTTGTGCAGCAACCATGAAATCACCTTTTGGGATGGATTTGAAATATTCCATCTCCTTTGTTCATGAGGAGGGGTCCCCAAAAGACCATGCTGAAAATTTGGTGTAAAAATATTTAAAAATGACAAAGTTATGAGTAAAAGTTCAAAAACCCACTGAAATACATTAAACCAGACTTACCTTATTTTCTCATATTGCAGTCACCGGTTCCATCAGCAAGACATGTCTTTGATCAGAGAGTGGATCTATGTTGTGGGACATTTAAGGATATGTGGGGGTTGGGGGGCTGGTTGGAGGGTGGGAGAGTTAGATTGGCAAGGGATCATTTTCCTATTTTTAAAAGTTGATTTAAAAAAGAACACATTAAGGGACCATCTTTTTTGCAGGTTAATACTAATTACTGGATTTGACACTGGAGTCTGGGAACCCCAGTGTTGATTTAGCACTATGGAGGCACTGGGGGTGGTCACTCTGGTGTCACCACCAATACATTGGGGGGGCTGGTGACATGGAGGGAAGAACTTGGCCAAGTGGTACTGGGGGTGGATTGTTTTTCCTAAAATCTATACTGGGGAAGGATGAGGGAGGGCTGGCTGGGATGGGAGGTGGGAATAAAAAAAAATAAAAGACAGAGATAGATAGATAGATAGATAGATAGATCGATACTGTAGGTAGATAAAGACAGAGAAAGATGGTCAGTTCACTGCAGGAGTGCAAGCTGGTGGCATGTCTCCATCAATGACTGAAAATGTCAAGACAGTCCCACTGTTCTCCTACACTAAATGCGGGTGAATGGCTCCTCTCACCAAGCTTGCCTCCCTGTATTTTGGGGTAAAGGTATTTCTGGCTCTTTTTCCAAAAAAACAAAAATACCAGAATCTAGCTAAACTGGTCCCATTTAGCTAGGTTCATATGTTTGTGTTGTTTAGAAAACACAGTTTTTTTATGTACTATGTAGCAGTTTATTTTCATGATCGATTTATTTTTCACTGCTACTGCAGTCAGCAAGCATCTGTGGAAATAAACTGATCACATGTATTACAAGGACAAAGTACAGGCAAAACAATGTGGTCAAGAAAAAACTTTATTAGTGCATGTTAAAAAAAACTACTGTTTTGGTTGTCATTCTGTGGTTTGTATATGTGGTGCAGGTTTATTTATATATTTAATTTTGTTGACTGGGTAGGCCCACTGAGACCAATACAGGTCCCTTTTACGGGGCGACCCGGGATTAGTTACACACAAATAAGGTACAGTAGTAACATGGCATTGAAACTGCATGAAGTGCAGGAGACATAGTTTACCGTCACATGTTAGTTACAAGAATATACAGGTAGTCAGCTAGACAGATGCTTGTAGGATACTATGTACAAAAAAAAAACCTGCAACATATACAAGTCATTTGTAAGATACAAGGTTCATGTTGTGGTTTTATCTCCCTCAGGCTTTGTCAACAGCAGACACAAACTCTGTAAAACAAAAAATAAGTAAGTTCTGAATAGGGATGAGGAGTCAAGGGGCCTGATTCCAGGATGAACTATGCCAGCATGAGGCGAGATATGCCAAACCCCTTGGTGTATCCCATGACTTATGCCAGGCGGTACACCAGTTGGAATTCCAAGTGGTGACTTCTGCCATGGCAGATGAGGGCTGTGACAACCGCGGGTTATGCCACCCATTATGCCGCAGCCCACAACGCCTGGTGCAAGAGCGGGTTACGACAGCAACTTAGCCCAATTCTAGGAGGGGCATCTGTCAAAACCCAAAAGTGCCATTCCAAAAGGTGCACTGGCATAGTGATCTTACGGCAGCCACTACCTGTCCTAAGTGGCATCCACAGCTGGCACCATCAGTTGCCGCAGCAGTGCCACAGAAACCACACCATACTGTCCCCAGGCCCCTCAAGCACACTCCTGCCCCCAACCCCTGATCATCTGGGATCCCTGGGGTCTATTTCTAGTGCACACCCCTGGATGCCTGTGCCATCTGTCCTGCCCCCAATGCCCCCTGGTGTGTACCGAGGTGGTCCAGAGTAGGGGGCTGCCTGTCACCATCTGTGATTGGTGAAATGCAGGTTGTATATCACCAGGCGTGTGGTGGTAGCCTACACCTGGTGTATCCCACATGTCACAAGTGCCGGACCCTACGCTTCCTGGAATGCAGTGTGAGGTTCCTGGCGTGGGGTGAATGGCGTAACTTGTAACTGCATGCAAGGTACGCCATTCATCTTGGAATTGGCCCCAGTGACTCTATAAAGGTTTTTAAAACAGCATTACTTCACTAAGGCTGTTTCAGTGTGCTTCGGTAATGTCTGCTTCATTGAATCCATGGATCACATACTCTCCATATTCAAACAAGTTGAGGAAGCTTGCCTGTAGTCACTGGTCATGTCATTCCTTTAGTGTCTGCATATTTAAGTAAATTTTAACTTTTGTAGCAAATTTTTAAAGATCACTATTTACAGAAATAAAACTGCCAGTGTTGTTTGTTAGATATTGTTATATCAACAGTGTCTGCCTGGTGTTTTATAAGAAATTCTACAATCTAATACCATTTTTAGCCATTTGTTGTGTGTTCTTCTTCTGCCACACTGCAAGATGCTGGTCCTTGTGGTAATCGGCATGTCTCCTCCCTGGTGTTGACATTTGGGTGCTATTCTCTTTCATCTATGAAGAAGCCATGGAGCTGTCACATTGCTTATGTCTGCAAAGATTCTCTTTTTCCCTTGCTCTGTGCCTATTGCAAAACACTGAAAGACAATTAACTATTTTATTGTGGTTTTGTCATGTTTAATGCCAGCAATACACAATAGTTTAAACTGATCATTTTAGCCTGTGCAGAAGTCAGGGTGAGCAGCACATTGCTGTGAGGTTTGCAGACTGGATAAATTTCTGCTGTGGTAAAAGGCTGTGATTATTCACACCTGACATTCAATAGAGATGATTTCTCAAGATGGCATTAAAACAATAATCCCATCTCCCTGTAAATGAGGTGGGAGAGGTAATGCTGTTTTGAAAACTTACTAAGAGTTTCTATGCACTAACCAGCCCAATGTTTTTCCCCTGGCAGGTTGATACTTGACCTACATTCAGATTCATCTGTTTTCTACTCCACATTAAAATGACCATTTTACCAGGGCTAATAGATCCATTCTTAGCAGGAATCAACACAGATAAGGTCCCTAATAAAACTTATTGTATAGCAGATACTGACCAACAACAATGGATTTATCAACATTACAATGCTAGCAGCAATACAACTTCCTAATAGGCACAGTAGAGTAGCACTCTAAATGACTTCAGCAGCCTGGCAGCATGCTGACTCAGCATCTAGCAACCTTGTAGAAATGGACCACACCAAAAAGGCACTAAAATATTTCAAATTTGTTGACTTTTGTTACAAAACCTGGAAAACACAGAGATCAAGATTCACAAAAGGGATGCACCCACTGCATCTGAGATGTGCTGCTGCATCCCCAACTTGTGCACTAGGGCAATTCTGGGAGTGCAAGGATGCGCCAGCACAATGCCAATGGATTGACATATCACAGATGTGCAGCACACCACCCATAATGTTATGTGGTGCATCTGGAGGGGTTGTACAGGGGGCATGCCCATGCATATGGTGCACAGCCCCATTCACAACCCAACTCCAGGGATGCACCTCCAAAAGATAAGTCTACAACAAGTAGATTTAAGTGGGTTGCCACCAACGGGCAGGCTGCCATACTGCAGCTGGCAGCATGGCAGCCTGCCCACCCTGGCAGTCCACTGGTGGTCACTGTTCCCCAGGTGCTCCCCCACTATTACCCCATCACACTGTCCCCGTTTGTGAGCACAAGGTCCAGAATTGCCTTCTGCCGAGTTGGTTCCATGACTAGTTGCTTGAGGAAGGCACCTTGAAGGGAATCCAGATAAATCTGCTCCTGGTTGACGCTGCTGCTGGGAGGCTCCAGTCCACGTCTGAAATATTTAGATCTCCAACCAGCACCACTTCGCCCTTGTCTGACATCCTTTGGATGGCTAGCATCAGCTCCCTGTCTGTTTCTTCCTCCTGGGCTGGTGGTCTATAGAACACCCCTGTGCAGATGGCTGGCCCCATTTTCCTTTCCAGCTTCACTCACACTATCTCTCCCCCATTTTGTTCCTCCTGGAACTCTGTGGCCTTTATATCATCTTTCACATAAAGCACCACTCCTCCTCCCTTCCGACCTGCCCTGTCCCTTCTGAATATGCTGTAGCCAGGTATGGCCATCTCCCAGTCATGATTATCATTACATCAAGTCTCTGTGATTGCCATAATGTCCAGGTTCAGCTGCACCATGACAGCCTCCAGATCCTCCATCTTGTTGCTAAGGCTCCTGGCATTGGCACACATGATTTTCCATGATTTGAACTCCCTGGACTGTTTAGCTGTTCTACTCCAGCCCCCTCCCTGGTTGTCCTTTATCCCTGGTTCTCTCTGTTGTCTGCCCTTCTGTTGAATTTTGGCACCTTTCTGCCTATTCACCTCTTGGGTGCTTATTTCCATCTTTTCCACACTGCTTTGTAGAAATATCCACTCCTCCTGTTCACTGGTTCCACTGCTAACTGTGAGAGGTGGGAAATTAGGTACCCTCCTTGCTGGCCTGCCACCCACCTTGGCTAGTTTAGATGCTTGTCCCTGTAGCATTTAAACTTATCATTGAGTGCTTGAGTGCCCCCCCATTGGTCCAGGGATCCTGCCCGCACAGATGCAAACCCTGCATGACTCATCAGGGCTGTCAGACCATCAACCTTAGCCATCCTGCACACCAGGAGACTAAAATTCCCTGCCACCTACTCCTTCCTCCTTCTCACCCTTCTCCTCGCTGGGAACATCAAACCTAATCCAGACCCTCAGATCAGCCCCCAACAACTATGCTCCCATAAAGGACTCTCTATTGCCCATATTAACATACATAGCCTTCTGCCTAAAATGGACCAACTAAACTGCTGGTTGTCCAAGCAGTCTCCTGACATTCTGTGCCTAACTGAAACCTGTCTCTCTGCAAGTGCCCCTGACTCCTCCATAAATATCCTAAGCTACAACCTACTTAGACAAGACCAAGGCAAATGTGGCAATGGTCTTGCCAGCTACACAAAGCAACCCCTCTCGTGCTCAGTCATTTTTAAGGAGGCCTAACCAAGCTCCCACGAAGTCCTCCTGGTCCAGCTTGCCATCCCTACCTGTCTCCCTCTATTTATAAGTGTACCCTGTGCTTCACCTCGACTTGATCCTGACTTTCTTGTCTCCACCATAACTACCTTTCCTGACCTAACCTCCAAAGGTGAGCTAGTCCTGGTATGTGATTTCAACCTAGACTCTCTTGCCCCCTCCTCAAAGGCCCACATCCCCAAAATAGAGTCCCTTAATCTCACTCAACTAGTAAATGAACCTATCCACTACAATCCACACTCCCAAAACCACTCCCTACTAGACTGGATTCTCACCTCCCACCCACACAGGATAACCTCTTCCAGCGTCCTTGCAAATGCTCTAAATGACCACTGCATAACATACTGTATCCATAAAGCTTGCATGCCCAAGTCTGCACCAAAGTATATTAATACTCACTCCCTAAATCCGCTGGACACTGAATCCCCGCTAGCCAGCCTCAGTCACGCTGACTGGTGCCAAGTGTATTCTGCCCTGATGTCGACATTGCCCTCTCCAGCTTCCTGTACATTTTCATGATGACCTGGAACTCCCATGCCCCTCTAAAGAAGCTTAGGATAAAAAAGTGCCACCATTAGTGGATCTCTGCTTCCATCCTCACCAAATGCAAAGCCAGAGACAAAGCCTGGTCTACTTTTAAATCACACCCAACCCCTTTAAATAGGCGGGCATACAACTCCCTTAGAAATACCTGCACTAAAGGCATAAGACAGTTGAAAGCTGACTACTTTTAAATCACAGCTTTCCCATGCCCACCCCTCCAAATTCTGAAATGTTGTTCACTCACTTCTTGATCCTCTGACACAATCCAGCTTTCCAAACTTCATGCATCATGGCCAGCCTATCACCAACCCCAGTGACATTGCTGCCACCCTAAACACATTCTTCACATCTTGCACTGTGCCTCATGGCCCTCCACCCAACACTGCTACCCCCCACCTCCCCATCACCATAACAACTTCAAATTCTCACCGAACAAGAGGTGTTCACCACCCTCCACTCTTTGAATACCAGTAAATCCAGCCCAGATGGGATCCACCCCCAAGCTTCTGCAGATCTCTGCCTCTGCTATCACCAAGCCACTCATCTACTCAATCTCTCCTTTTCCTCAGATGCAGTTCCACAGGCCTGGAAAACTGCCTCCATTATTCCCCTCCACAAAGGTGGTAATGCCTCGGTACCTGGTAACTACAAGCAGATCTCACTCCTCCCAACCCTTGCTAAACTGCAGAAATCCCTCACCCATTCCAGGCTATCGGAGTATCTTACCACATACAATCTCCTATCCCCTCACCAGCCAGGTTTTAGAAAACAACATTCCATTACCTCCTCACTCCTGTGGGTCACAAACCACATTTACACTGCCTCTGACCAAGATTTTCTAATTGCTGCTGTTTTGTCCACCTAGCCAAGGCCTTTGATTCCATGTCCCACCCTCTCCTCCTATCAAAACTAGAGGCAGCTGGCTAAGACCCTATCATGGTACAGTGGTTTAACTCCTACCTCTCCAACAGTTCACAGTCGGTCAGAATCTCAGATGTCTCATCCACTCTCCATCCTAGCTGGAGTATCACAAGGCTCTGACCTTGGTCCAGTCCTTTTCTCCCTTTTCATTAACGATCCTCCCTCTGCCTGCACAAAGTCCAGCATACACCTGTATGGGGATGACACTATCCTCTTCACCTCAGGCTCATCAATCCATGAAGTCGAACATATTCTTCAACATTTATTTATTTATTTATTTGCTTTTGGTAACCGGGTAGGTGCACTAGGCATGAGGATGCCTATTTTCAGGCACGACCCTGGAGAACACAACTTAAACATACATAATTATATATGTGATGCAGCACATGAAAAGCAGCACAGTTCAGAGTGAATTAAAACTTCGGGTATGGGGAGACATATTCTGCAACAAACAGGAGTAAGTTTAAATGGTATGATGCAGTTACAAAATAGTAGGACAAGTAACACAAGATTAATATAATATAAGACCACAGGCATTGCAAGAGAGGGCATACATGGAAACAATATAGTAAGTCCCAATTTAGTGGTTAAAGAACAGGGGGGAGAGGAAGGGAGAGCGATAGGAAGGGGAGAGAGAGAGAGAGAGAGAGAGAGGGTGGATAACATGACTTCATTAATATTCAGCAATGGTTCTGTCAAAACCAACTAAAACTAAACACTACCAAAACCGTATCTATGATCTTTGGCACTGCTCAGAAACTTAGCAAATCCTCCCACCCTCCCACCCCCATCACCTCCTGGATGGCACCCCATTTGACCAGGTCACAAAATACAAATACCTGGCTGTTTGCCTTGATCCCCACCTATCCTTCATGTTCCACATAGATACAACTGTCACCAAACTGCACCCCAAGTTGGGTATGCTTTATCAGCACTGAGATTCCCTCCTGCTCCCAGCCAGACATCAAATCCTAACTAAAATGATCCTCCCCATTTTTGACTACACTGACATGGTGTACTGTACAGCCTCTGGCACCACTCTATCCAGGCTTGATTCCTTCCTAAACTCTTTTTTCTGCTTTCTCCCCTCAGAACACATCACTGTGACCTGTACTCTCTCCTTAGACTTACCCCACTGTCCCACAGGTGTTATATCCACTCTCTCAACCTTATATCTAAATTCTGGTTTAACATGCTACCCTCCTACCTGTCAGACTGTCTCTCCCTCACAGCTGTTACCTCATATGAACTGAGGCACAGAAATCTATGCTCATTTAGCATCCCTCATCCATCCTCCTCATCTGGCCTTACTGCCTTCTCCTTCTGGCTCCCCAGCTTGTGAAACAGACTTAACCCCTCCATCATGAGTTCCTCCTCTTACATCACCTGCAAGAAACAACTTTGTTTCCTACCACCTCCCCCCTGCCTCTGCTCCAGATGTCTAACTCTACAACCCTCAGGCTCTCACAACTTCTTCACCTAAACACTTTCTTTATGCACTTTCTAAATGCATTTACTATCTGTTGATTTCTTACCATGTATTCTCAAATGACCTGATCTGTTCAAGAACCATGTGCTCTATTGATTATCATTGTATTACGGAAAATCGGACTGTCTTCCTTGTCTCAATTTTTAACTGTTTCATGACTACTCTAACCACTTGCTTATTGTAACCCGCTGAAAATATGTATTTTATGCTAATTATATGTATTTTATATTAATGTGTATGTGCTCCCACCCCTCACCCCCAGCACCCTGGGTTGCTCAGTGTGCCTTTCTTGGTTACCAATTGTTTAAATAAATAAATAAAATAAATTGTTGCTTAGATTATTGTACCTCAGGCTCTTGAATAAACAAAAGGAATGGTATGCCAGGACCATTTGAAGGAGGTCTAATTTAATATTCTTTATTAAATAGGGTATTAGGAATATATTATAGTCATTTAGATATTTGTGGTCCTCATGGGTATTGCCACTTGAATACAAAATCTGTCCAGAGCTGATAGAGCTGCAGGTGAGGAATTTGGGGTAAACATATAGAAAATTATCAAAGTTGCAAACCTGTGTTAGCAAAATGTAACATGGGCTCATAGATTTGTTGTTTTTGTAATATTTTTACACCAAATGACCAAAATAGCCTTGTTATGACCCTGCCTCATGAAGATGGGCAGAAGAAATGTTCATCTCCTGCTTGAAAGGTGATTTCACACAGGGACTACAAAATCAATTTTCAGAATGCAAAAAGGTATTTTGGGCAGGAGTTGAAAAATGACAAGTGTCACATTCATGAGGTAATGTAAAGAAATGGCTATGTTGAAAATTTGAGATAAAAATATTGAATATTACTAAACTTATGAGCCTACATTTGCAAAATTCAACATAGCCTAGTAATTTTTTTTAAATATTTTTAAACCAAATTTAGAACATAGCCTTCTTATGACCCCACCTCATGAGCAATGGCAGAGAAAAGTTTCAACTCCTGCCCAAAAGATGATTTCACATAGGGACTGTGAAATCACCTCCTGGGATGTACAAAAACATTTTGGCCAGGATTTCAAAAATGACAGCTGTTGCATTCGTGAGGTGGTGTTGTATAGACATTGTTATGTTGCAAATGTGCAGTAAAAATGTTGAAATTTACCAAAGTTGCATTCATAAAATTCAAGATAGGCTCATACCTTTGTTGTTTTTAACATTTTTACCCCAAATTTTCAACATAGTTTTCTAATGACCTCACCTCATGAACTATGGCAGAGTAAATGTTAAATTCCTGCCTGAAAGGTGATTTCACAAAGGAACTGAGAAATCAACATTCGAGATGCAAAAACACTTTTTGGGTAGGAGTTGAAAAATGACAGCTGTCACATTCATGATGTGTTGTAAAGAAATGGCTATGTTGAAAATCTGGGGTAAAAATATTGTATATTACCACAGTTATGAGCCTGTGTTTGCAAAATACAACATAGCCATATAACATGTTTTAAAAACATTTTTACCCCAAATTGAGAACATAGCCTTCTTATGACCCTACCTCAAGAACAATGACTGAAAAAATGTTCAACTCCTGCTTCAAAGGTGATTTTGTGCAGGGACCATGAAATCACCTTCCAGGATGTAAAAAAAAAAAACATTTTGGCCAGGATTTGAAAAATGACAGCTGTCTCATTCATGAGGTGCTGTAAAGATATGGCTATATTGTAAATGTAGAGTAACAATATTGAAAATTACCAAAGTTACAAGTTTGCATTCACAAAATTCAGCAAATGCTCATAATTTTTCATTATGACCCCACCTCATGAACAATAATACAGAAAATGTTCAACTCCTGCCCAATGGTGATTTTGCAGATTGACCACAAAATCACCTTTCAGGACAGATTTACATAACATCACTTGCATTGTTCATGAGGTGGTGTCCCAAAAAGGTATGTTGAAAATTTGGGGCAAAAATATTGAAAAATGGCCAAGTTATGCTACTAAGTTCAAAACCCATTGATATACATGGAACGCATACCTGATTTCCTCAGTTTGCAGTCCAGCGCTGAAGACTGAGGATGTGTCTGAGGTCCAGAGAAGATTATGGTGTTGGACCCCGATGGGTAAGTAAGGGCTTGGGGGCTGGTGGTGCTGAGTGGGAGGGTTGGGTGGGGGGTAGGAACAGCCACAAAGACATTCATGGACTTTTGTTTTGACAGGTGGAAAAAAAAACAACAGGAGGCAGGATTCCAGAATGTGGCACTAGGGATTGGGCACCACCAATGTCACTGTTGTGTTTTGGAGGGGGGGTGGTGGGTGCTGACAGGAGGGTTGGGAGGGGGAGAAAATATATATATATATGTAAACAAAAATGTCCAATAGACACTGGGGATTGGGCACCCCAGTGTTACTGTTAGGTTAGGATTGTGAGTCATGACACTGGGAGATTGGGCACCCCCCAGTGTCATTGTTATGGCTCTGGGTGGGTGCTGAGAGGGAGGGTCAGGTGTGGGAATATGCATAATTTTAAAGAGAAAAACAAACGGCTGTCATGGCGGAGTGCAGCACATGTGCAGTAGAGTGCAGTGAACATCTCCGAAATGGTTAGTGTTCCATGTTCTACAGTAACTGCCTTTTTTTAATATAAAATTAGGAATATGCCCCCACCTGACCCTATCTGTTAGCACTCACCACCCCACACACCCACACACTCCACAGAAACATAACAGTGACACTGGGGATGCCCAGTCCCCCTTTGTCCCAATCAGGATGGTCCAATTATTTTTGCAAGTTAAAATAGTGCAGTATGACCGGAATGCTCCATAGATGTTCCGCAGAAGTGGAGTGACTGTGATGGAACTCCAACATGTTGTTCAGTCACAAAGAATGCAAGGAATGCAGAGTCCTTTTTTGAAAGCAATATGTCTGCAGGGCTCCGTCCACTGCAGCCCTAAAAAGGAGGGATTAACAAACTGATGTTTTAATTTGTCCATGCTTAGATCAATCCTGTTTTCCTCATTATTTATATGTATCTAATTTTCCAGTTCCAGCAGTCTAGGTGGGTCAGTTTGGCTAAATATTAGACCTTCTATCTCATTGTGAGGAACATTAACAGGGGATTCCAACAACTTGATTCGATCATGTGAGAAGTTGTCATATTCTCTAGAAATCACTTTCCCGTCCTCTATTTTTGGAGAAGATGTAATTGGAGCTATCATTTCCTCAGAGGACTGTTTATGGCTGGTCTGAGGGTACTTAGAAATTCTCCCTCTGGGAGAGATTTGTGAATCTGACATTCAGGGATGTGGCAGCTTGCATCTGCCTTATGCCACATTGCACATTGCTGCTGCCCATTCTGTGGTGCACGGGTGGTGCAAGCCTTGTTTGGGGCAGGCAGCCTGTGGCTGATGCAGGCTGCCTTTGTGAATTGTTCTTGGTGCGCATTTTGTCACAAGGGGCACTTTGCACCATTCTTTCTGGTGCAAGCCCCTTGTGTCATGCCAAGAGCTTTGTATGAGATTATTAACAAACAAGGAAAATTATCTAAAATTAACAGGAGAGACAACCAACAATCTGAAAACTTTAATTATGGTAATTCTGGATAAAGCATGGAACAGGAAATGGATATTGGACTGGGGGATACCCTTTATAGGGATACTCCATCTATCCCTGTTTTTTCACACCGTTCAAAAAATAAATAAGAATTTGGAAAAAAACACCAGGTAGACTGGACATGTCTAGCATCAACTCAGTTTTGGTACCTCTCTCCGTATATGTGGCTTTCTACATCAGAGGTTTTGCAGAAAACACAGTGTCATATCTTATAGATAGCTCACATTAATGGAAATTTGACAAGAACTGAATGGAAGTGATATGGATCTAAGAGGTAGCAATTTGATCACATGGGATTTAAAGTACTTGTACATATCCCTCTCACATGACTTGGGCTGTAATAACCTTAGGGTGATATTGGATGTTAACAGAACTGACAACAAACCACCAAATGAATTCTTGATACATTTAGCTGAACTGGTACTCTCAAAATTATTTCAGGTTTGAGAAGAATTATTTCTTGTAAATAAAGGAGATGGCAATGAGTTCCAGTATGGCACCTTCTTATGCAAACCTATACATGGACCATTTTGAACATAGATATGTTCATAATAACAATCCATTTAGTTCAAAGATTATTTTGTGAAAACGATTTATTTTATGACATTATTGCCATCTGGGTTTAGTACGCCTACTGAAATTGAAAATTTTTATGAATATTTGAATTCCAAAACAGATCATCTGGTGTTTGTAAAACATCAGAGTGATACCAGAATACCTTTCCTGGACTTAGTGATCTTTAAGCACATTGGAAAACATTCAATTAAGTTACATAGGAAGCCAACTGATGAGAACATAATACTTTAGGCTAATAGTTACCACCACAGGTCTCTAATACAGTTGGTCAGGGCCAAACATAACTGCTCTGAACCTGAGGACTATGTTATAACAACAAGCCAAGACATGAGGGAGAGGTTCCAAAAGATTGGGTATAGTGAAGACTCTATCAAAAAAGCTGAGAAAGGAACAGAAACTTTAAACAGACATGCTTTGTTGAAAACGGGATCTACAGTAGAAGACAGAGTAATAGAACACATTTTATTTAGTACTTGATTTAATGATTGCTTCTATTCTATCAAACAACTTCTCTTAAAGCACTGGACAGTATTACAATCTACTGTGGCAGGTGTAGCAACCTTTTCAAAGGAATCCCAGGTAGTTCCAAGGAAAATCAATAGGAGACAGAGTGGTACATATTGCCCATACAGTATCTAAAAAGGAAACAAAGAGTACTAGCAGAGCCACTCAGGTAGAAAAGTGTGCAATTGACAATGATTGTACACAGTCAAATTAAAGTCATGGCACTCACCCTCCAAGTAAGACAGATGGGAGTCCATTCATGAAATATGCAAAAATGTCCTGTTTATTCAAAGCAGAATGCCACAGCAGGAGATAAGCAGACTGACACCTGACATTTCACCTGTTACAGGCTTTGTCAAAGATGTGTATGGGTGTTGATGTGTAAAATGGCTGCCACTACACATTCAGTCACTTCACTACCAGTCTAGCATCACTTGTAAAATGCTTTGGGATACAATGCATATGAAAAGCACTATATAAATGCTGATTCTTCTTCTAATTATTTTTGTCAGCCACTAATTATTTTCAAAATGTAAGCCCCAATGATACCCTTATCTGATGCATTGCTAGCTAATAATTGTTAAAACAGGAGGGTTTTACTTTTACAAGGATATTCTCTGAAGCTTTAAAAATAATGTAAGTAGGTTAAAAACAAACCTTCCCAGGATAAATAGATGTTAAATGCTTTTAGCATTTTTTGGTGACACCTACCATGTTATCACATCGTAACAGTGATGGGAATACAGCGAAGAGCATCACAGTGACATTTTTGGCTGTTCACTGTGATGGTCTGCTGGGTTCCTGACACTGTTGCCTCAGGGGTGTTCACCCCCTTCCTGAACCAACTCTGACTTGGAGTTGGTTATTTAAAGTCCGGGGGTGCGGGGGGCAGACCCCCCCCACTTGGGAGGTGTGGGGGCTTAAAAACAACAGTTCCCCCAGCGATGGCACAACACCAGTTGGTGGTGTTATGCCATTGCTGGGCTGACAGACAGCAAATTCCATGTCACCATGGCATGGTGGAACCCACCTACCAGTGGGTCGGGTGCAGCACCAAACCAGTGCTTGAGTGCATGTGCCTGCAAGGTGACATCATCATGTACATCCCCGTAGGTGTGCATGCCCGATTCTGTGATTGAGCACACTATATATAAAGTGCCTGACAGCATGCACATCACTCTAGAAGTGGAGAAACATCAGATCTGCACCAGGAGCCTGTTCAATTAGATTAAATCCTTGGAGAGGACAGGAGAATCCTATAAAGTTCACTAACAGTGTATCAAAATAAAAACATTTGAGTTGTTTCTGTTTTCTCTGGCAGGCTGTTGCACAGAAAAACAGAAAGACAGTTACAATTGCTGGGATGTAAATTTATCTAATTTATTTGGAGGCAATATCACACCTTGATAACCCCATAACAACTTTGTTGTAGTATAAAACAAAAAAATTTAATTAACTGAAAACATTTTGCAGCCTTAGCTTTTTTAGGTGGAGCGTCTTAAGGTGAATAGTCACACAATATTTATGGGACTAACATATTTGTATCTTTTTAATAATTGCCTTTTTACAGAACATATATTACGACATCCAGGAAATGTATGCCTGACAGATGTGATAGAACATATAAAAGTAGGTGAATTATTCTGGTCTCTTATAAAAAAAATTATATGCAAATAATGAACAAAAACAGTGTTTTGAAGTTATTATTTCTATTGCATTAAATAGGAAGTGAATGATAATTACTAAAGAGGATATCAGTTTTAAAAGAAATTGGCCACTATAAGAGGTAATGTTGTATAATTAATGACTGCAATGCCCAAACAGCACGTGTGTTAAAATTTCTGTATAGAAATTTAACTGTAATACAATTTTCTATATAATTTAATTTTATCTATAGTGTATTACCAGTCTCCCCGAAGAAGGGGTAATCATCCCTGAAACATTGGCCAACTGATTCATAATTAGATGTTAATATCTGTATCTTTGTGAAAACACATCTGAATAAAATATCCTCATTTTTAGAAACTATTTGGATGAGTGAGTCTAGAAATCCAGTTTTTTTGCAAGTAAGCTACACTTTTATTGGATATGGGCGCCACCAGATTTAATACTGTTGCTCCTTATATTTAAAATTAAGTAGGCTGAGCCAGATTCCTTTGGACTTTCTTTTTTTGCTTACCTATAATTAAAAAACTTATGTTCATGAAGTTGGGTCATAAAAAGACTATGTTGAAAATCTGGGATCAAATGCCTAGATATTCAAAAGGGGTTGCGCCATGTGCAATAGGGTTGCACCAGCGCAAGTCCGAAAATGCGCCATTCTGCAATATTCAGTGGGAGGCTGTTGCGCCCCTCCCCATATCACGCTGAGCAATAGCGCAATGATAATGAATGTATGCACAACTGAAGGGGGAGGAACCATACATAAATGGCACAGTGCGATATTCAACAACATGCGCCATGCGCAATAGGGGAGCAAGCAGAAGTTGCGCCATAGCAGAAATGAGCCAAAATAAAGAGGAACAAGGGAGAGATGCAAGAACACTACAGGGAAGGCACATGTTGTTGAACTATAGCCAGCCACACAGGCAACACACACACACACAGGGCAGGACACAGAAAGGACACCTGGAACCCACAGGCTCAAGGAAGGTATGGGAGCCACAGCCTCAGTGCAGAAGGGGGAAGTGCCACACAGTACTGAGGCCAGCACAGTTAGGTGTTCCCGGTGCAGGGGAAGTAGCAGCCAGAACAGCGGGGAACACAGAAACATCTCATCGGGTGAACACAAGCCATGGACATGGCCAGTGCCACCATCCAGAAAGGAGGCAGTAATGAGGGGGGTGAGAAGGTGGGCAGTAGGGGGGCGTGGCCGTGGAAGGGCCCGTCAGTGTTATGCCTCCAACAGGCAGTACCGAGCCCGCACCAGCTTCGAGCTGTACAGTGATACTGAGATCGTGGGCTGGTACCACCTGAATTGGGCAATTCTGAGGTGGCTCTGTGATCTGTGTAGTGATGTGATGCAGACACCCACACGACAGAGCCATGCTTTGTCAGTGGAGACTAAAGTAACAGCTTGCATGTGCTTGCTCACTACAGGTACCTTCCAGAGACCAACAGGGGACACCACAGGCATAACCCTGTTGGCCGTGTCATGCCACCTCACCCAATTCCTCAGCGCACTCCTGCCACATGCTGTGGAGTACATCCATTTCCCCAGCACACCAGCAGAGAGCACAGCAAACATGCAGGAGTTCCACAGGGTAGCATGTACGCCTGGCATGCTAGGGGCAATAGACTGCACCCATGTGGCCATCCGCACACCACCTGGCCCTGAGGGGGCCACATACATTAATCATAAGGGCTATGCTAGTATCAACTGCCAGGTGGTGTGCGATGCCAGGGGATGCATAATCAAATGTCTGTGCCATGCACCCTGGGGGAGCACATGATGCCTTCATCTGGCACCAGTCAGCACTGTGCCACAGATTCGAGAGTGGAGACATCCCCACTGGCCACTTAGTGGGTGAGTATGCAAACCACACGGACAAACATAGGACTTGGGAGGGGCATGGTCAGAGGTGACATGGGTAGTGGCCTACATGGCCCAGGGCAGGGCGATGCTGATCACCAAGCTAACCTCCACCCTCTACACACAGGTGACAGTGGATACCCACTCTCCGTCCCTGGCTGCTCACACCATACCGGTGACCCGCGGCCCCATCGCAGCAACGCTACAATGAGGTACATGCCACCACAGGTAATGTCATCAAGCAGGTGTTCGGTATGCTGAAGGCATGTTTCCATTGCCTGGACACCTCCGGCAGTGCCCTACAGTACAGCCCCTCAAAGGCCTGTGGGCTATTCCTGGCCTGTTGCATCCTGTACAACATGGCCAATGAATGTGGGATAGCTGTACAGGTTGAAGAGGGGGACAGCAATGGGGACAATGAGAACTCTGGTGACAATGGTGATGGGCAGCCCCCCCTTGGGTGATGGGACCCCCCCTACTGCTCCAGCTGGCACAGCTGCACTGGGACACCATCACGGAGGAGCACTTCAGCCAACCCAGTTATGTCATGGGGCCATGTGCAACCACCAGTGGCAAAGGCACAACCCAGAAACATGCATGGACACACACCGGGGGGTGCATGCCATCAAGGGAAGTGGCCGGGCATGGAACCACACGCACCACCAGGAATGGGTGAGGTCTTACATGGCATGCGGACAGACACACACACACACACACACATACACACACACAATTCACCAGACATGCACAAAGGGTAGGAGGCACACCAACCCAGAATGCCACGCCTAGCCACACACATGTCCACAGACCACCATGCCCACTGCCTGTCAATGTGTATGTGTCAGATGCTGGGCACCATTGCACATTGGTGTACAGCGCAATGCAGGCATCATCAGGCACACACAACTGTGGACAGCAGCCAGGAGGGTGTGCAGATGGACTGCGTGTGTGCGTGCAGGGTCGGGTACCCACCCGTGCATTGCCCACTGAATGACACAATGCACACAGGGCAGCATCAGACAGCAGTCATGCTGGGAGACAGGTCAGTCACGCATCACAGTGTCCCGGCCACCACGGATGCATGGGCGGCCCCACCGAGACCTGCCAGCAGTGACAGGCTGACCACTGGCCTCATGGGGTGGCACCGATGGTCCCCCAGGGGTTCCACTGCATGAACGGACCATGATCATGCAGGGATATGCAGCACACCGAACATGCCAGCGCCAGGCATGCTCAAGATGCCCACAGCTGAACCCGGTGTCAACCAGGATGGTGTCGCATGACGCCAGGAATGGGGGTGGACATTGCACTGCGCGGTGTCTACAACACATGGGCAAATAACTGTGTGCCCCCTGTGGCCATGGCAGCTGTGATTGTATGTGTCAGCTTGTCAATGGCAGTGGTCACATCCTCACGCATCCGGTCCATCCCTGCCATGAGCAGAGCAGTTTCTCTGGTGTGACGCTCCTCTGGCCACTGCAGAGCCACACTCAGTGCATCCACCGCTGTCACAAGCCGCATCTGCTGATTGACTGATGCTTGCAGTATGCGGGTGTGCTCATCCAAGGGGTCATCTGCCTGATCGGCATGCTGTCCCTCAGGGTGTGCATGGCCCTGATGCTCATCACCCCTTGAGGGTGGGTGCTGCACACCAGGGCCAGGCCTGGGCATGTCCACAGGTGGTGCACTGATGCCGCCCCCTGACACTGTACCCCCAAGCCCATTGGCCGACTGCTGATGCTGCCCCTCCAGCTTCCACTCCCCAGGGCTCAATGGTGCCACCACAGTGGCCACAACAGTCCCACTGTCCTGTACACACACCAGTGCTGCCCCACCGGTGCTGACAGGCACAGGCTGGGACTGTGACGACATGCAGGCCTCCATGGTGGCACCACCCATAGCCATGGCCATGATGTTACCTGCTGTGTGGCCATCCTGTGGCACACACGTGTCACTGCCCATGATGTTAGCAACATCATCATCGGTGACGGACCCTGCACCAGCCCGAGTCCCAGCATGCTGGCATCTGTGGATGCTGGCACGCTGGGACACGGGCAGGGGCTCCTCTGCACCTGCTCCAACAACACCAGTCTAGACATCCAGGTGGGCCCACTGTCGCATTAAGCCGCGTATTCCTGTGGAGGTGGATGGGCCCTCCTCCATCTCCATCTGACCAGCCTCAGTGGAGAAGCCCACCACCACTGACCCATGCAGATGCTCAGGAGCTGTAAGGGAAAACAAAGTCGCATTACTGCATGTGACCTACCCTGCCCCCCCCAATAGACAGACCATGACCTACCATGCAGTGACAGGCTACCACCCATCTGGAATCCACCACCTGGAACACCCTCAATGGTGCAACGCTGCATGCTGTCAGCAACCCTCTCCTCCTGTGGGGTCAGGCGTAGCACCTCCGGCTGTTCCCCACCTATCGCAGACCGTGCTGCCCTGATGGCAGCCACCTTCTCCTTAATCCTCCTCCTGTCTGTGCCTATCTTCTTCTTGCAGTCCTGCACGGAGCACTGGTGGCTGCCATGCAGGTTTACAGCACATGCCACCTCCTCTCATGCAGCAGCATGGGCCTGTGGTGTTCCCTGGCGTCCACTGAGAAGTGGCTCCTGATCTAGGTAAGCCTCGAACAGGGCATCCGTCTCAGCCTTCGTGAAATTTGGCCTCTTCCTCCTCCCACAACTCTGTTCCTCTTCCTCCACAACTCGCTTAGTCATGATTCAGCCTGTGAGAATGACAGATGTTACCTGTGGCTGTGCAGTCCCATGCATGTCCCAAAATCCACAGTCCACACTCCCAAACATCATGCAACTCACCAATAGACTGCAGTAACTGACTATGGCCAGTGCAGCCCAATGTCACACTTTTATAGCACAACCTATGCAAATGAGGCGAGGCACATCTTTAAGTGGATGCAAATGCAGTGACTGCGCCATTGGATAGCTGATTAGCTGATTTGCATATGATGGCTGAATATCACACTGTTGCGCTTTGCGCAATTGTGTTGAACGTGCCGAGCCAAGGGCGCAGTTCTGTGACATGGGCAGTACACACCTAACTGCGCATGCCCGGGTTGATGACGCAGGCACCTGCTGCGCTGCTGACGTGCTGTGCACAGGAGACAATGCAGGGCATGGCCACCATTGTGCCAGTGGCGCTACCAAGCTGTTCACCTATATGGCACTGTGGCACTGGGGTGTCATAGGCACACTGGGGCAACAGCGTGGTAGGCCACTACAGGAGGTGGCACACAGGCACCCAATCACGCTAGACTCATTGGGTTCCAATCGCGCTGTGGCTGTCCGTGCACCAGAGACCCTTGACCCTGTGCCCGACCTTTGCCCCTAGGCACCATGCATCAGGCATGGGTGCACCACTATCGTGCTGTTCGGTGACAGCTCAATAGGGAATGGATAGGGAATGGCAGCGCTGTACTGCGCAGCATCTGCACATGGTGGAACCACACTGCAGAGTGCCATTTTGACTTAACTGAGCATTAGAGATGGAACGGAGGAGAGCAGTACAGTGGAGCCAGGTGGAGATGGCAAACTTGGTTGCCATTGTGGAGCCATATGTTGGCCCACTATTTGGTGAGGCAACCCTGGACAGAGCCAGGAGTCAGGTGTGGCAGGAGATGGCTGACGCCCTGGAGGAGGCTACCGCTATGGGGTGGATGACGGAGCAGTTCTGCCACAGATAAGGGGACTTGAGGCAGAGGGACCTGGACCTGCTTGCCCACCTGCAGACACATGCCAGGAGGGGCATGGTGCCATGGCCAGGTAGGTGCAACATCCATACACTTTTATCTTCCATGCGGGTATCATGGTTGCATGTGTCCGGCACATGGAGGGGGCCATCTGGTGTTGGCCGTGGTGGTGTTATCAGGGTGTGGGGTGGGTGGGTCTGGCTGTGTGGTATTGCACACACACATGGGGGAGGAGGGACTTTGGTACAGGATTGTACTGATGTTCCTCTCTCCATGTTTGCATCTTAGGCCCAGATGAGTGCAGGCTGGCGAGGGAGATGAGGCCCTAGCAGGAGGACCATCAGTCCGGGAGGGGTGAAGGTCTGCAGAGGCACAGGGACCAGCCTGATGATGGTGAGTGCCTTACATCCATGATTATTTTTGCATGCTGTGTAACAGGGCGGGCAGCGGGGCATGGCCACCATCCATTAACACCACTGCCATGCACTCAACTTGGTACAGTCAGCACTGTCCAGTGGCACTGCATGTCTGAGAGTGCATCAATGGTGGTCCATGCATGCACTGGGTACTTGGCTGTGCCACTGCCTTCGCACTGCATAGCCATGTCACTGTACAACCACAGTGGTGCTGTGCGGGACTTGGCCGGTGGGTGTGTGCAGCGGTCCACATGGCTGTGTGCACCTGGGTGGGCAGGTCTTGTGGACACAATCACTGTGGGTGGTCGCACACCATCACAGAGGCATGTCCCACAGCTGTATGCCATGCACAGTGGGTGGGCTGCAGGGGACTGTGCATTCACACCTGTTGACTCTGCTCCCTTGTCCTAGGTGGACGGCAGTTGCAGACCATCCAACAGATGCTGCAGGAGATACTGCAGGTAGCCAGGGCCTCCCTGAAGATATTGGAGCGAATAGACCATCTGGGAGTCTGACAGAGGCATGGCGGGAGGTGCAGTCAGAGCAGGTAGCAGGGTTCCCACTGAGCATGTTACACCCCATGATTTCCTCTACCCCCCTGGACCCACCCTCACACCCCTCCTTCCCTCTACCATTTGTTCACCCCTGCCCCTTACTCACTCCCACCTTGTTTGTGGTCCTCCCCCCAAACTTTTGTAAATATTTGTACATAGTTTTGTTTGCTGTTTTTAAATACATTTCTTTTAATATGCCTACTGTGATGGTCTCTAATTTGCAATGGGCTATAGGTGCTCAGCTGCAGTGGTGTGCATGGCGTCAGGGGTGGTGCAGTCATGTGCGTGTGTGTGTGTCCATGGGAATGTGAGTATGGTGTGGGGGTGGCTATCAGTCACTGTCTGTGGCATGTGTGTTGTTCCGTGTGCATTGGATGACTGTGTGCAGTGTTCAATGGTGCATGCTCTGTGTTCATGGTACACCTGTCAGACCATCCATGGCCTGTGCAGCTGACACCCATGCATGTCTGTGACATGCACGGTCCACTGGCATGTCAGTGGTGGCTGTCCGTGCAGGACAGCCACTGTACCCGGCACAATGCTGGGTTGCCTCCTGTCACTGGTGTGGTGCATGTCTGCCTTGGGTGACACTGTGACCTCTGCTGTTGTTGTCCCAAATCCATGCTGTCACTTGTGTGTGTTGCAGGGGATTTGCACCACTGTCTGTCACTTGTGCTCTGGGCAAATGCTGGTGGCATACAGCTCCACAGTGCCTGCACAGGGTGGCTGGCACTCCTGTGCCATGGAGGTGTGCTGGCCATGTGTACACGGTTTCCATGGCCACATGCTGGGGGCTTGGTTGCCCCAGTACTGTGTCCCTGTTTTGGTGTGCCCTTGGCTATGGGTGGATGTTTGTCCATGCACTGTGTTGCATCCTGTGTGGTGCATGCTTCCATGCACCACTGTGGGTGTCTGTGCTGGCTGTTGTGGCCAGTGCTGGGTTGGGGTGTGTCCTTGGGAGGGTGTGCAGGGTGCTGTACCACTGGTGGTGGTGTCTGGGGCATGCTCCGTCACATGTGGGGTACCTCATGTGCTGACGCATGGTTGGTCTCTCAGCTGTACCTTGGTGGGGATGTGCATGGTAGCACTGTGTATGCAGTCATTGCATCGCTGTGTGCTGCCACTCATTGATGGGTGCTCGTGGTGGGGATGCCTTGCATGGTTCTGTAGTGCACAGGGTTGCATTGTCACAGTGGGGGTAGTGGCATGCATGGGGTATCCTACACTGGTGGACACTGCTCCTGGGCAGGGTGTCTGGGGGTCATGGTGCAGGGTGTGCTCTGCATTGGTGTGATGGTGTGGCACGGGGTGGTTGGCCCTCCTTGTGTGCCAGTCACAGCTTGCCAGGGAGTGTGATGGGGCACCATGGCCCGGCTGTGGGTTGGTTGCTGGTCTCCATGGGCCAGTGGTTATTCCAGTCCTCCCCCAGTTGTGCAGTGCATGGGGTGTGGAGGGATGATGTCTGTTCTGCTGTGTGTTCCTCTGCCCATCTGTGGCATGGCATGGGTGGTGGGCCCCTGCATCCCGGGTTGTGCTGTTGCATTGCTGCCCTGCTGCTGGGGGGCATCCCTGGTTGTGCTATGGCGCATCTGGACTGCTCAGCTGAACATTCCTTGTTGCGCTATGGCACAGGTGGTGCGATATTCAGTTGTCGGCTGTAGGCTCATCTTGGCCTGTGCAGTTTTTGAATATCATGCTTCTTGCACATGGGTGCAATGGACCTGCACTTGCTCCTGCTGTTGCGCACATTTTGGGTGCAGTTTGAATATCTGGGCCAAAATGTAAAAAAAAAGTTATGAAGAAATGTGTGCAGGGCCAACCATTGGCCCATTCGGTACTGCATTGCCCTCCCATGTAGGTGAACTGAGTTTGGGTACAAGTTCAATGTGCCAGCTGGATGATTTGAGGCTGGAAGGAAGGCATTGCAGCGTATAGCACTGGCCTCAGCCTGGGGAGGGACAGAGCAGTGTTCTGCCATACAGGCAACACCTTGTGGCAGGCTGGGGAGCCTTCCATAACAAGGCATTGATGTTGTGCTGAGGCCTGATGGGGCCATACACTGCTTAGAAAGAAGTAGGTTGGCATGAAAAATGAGGAAAAGAGCAACTGGCAAGATGAAGGCCTGGTCACTGCAGGCCCTGCTCCACTGATATGTCCTCCTACAACTGCCAACTACACAGCCCCATCACACTCCATCCTAGGGACTTACTTTGTACAATTGGTGCAACTCCACAGACTCCCCCATGGTGGGGATTGGAGGTTAGGGACATCTGCCCACCCTTGACTATCAGACAGTTTGGCAGTCGGTCACTCTGTCATTGTGTCAGGGCCTCCGAAAACTGGTGGCTTCATCCTGACTGGAGGCAGCCAATGAGTGGAGTAACTTGCCCTCCCCCAGAGAGGAGAGGTGTCCCAGTGATGCATTATCCTGTCAACCACGCTGGCCTCCACAAATGACCTGAGTCCATTTCTGAACCCAGGTCCCTGCTGTGGTACCCATATCTGCCCTCCTGACCAACCCGCTTTAAACAAGACAAAAATGCAAGCCCTTCTCACCCAACCCAGCTGATTGGTATTTTTATTATTCATACTAACCTATTTCCCCCTTATGTCTCCAGGTCCCATGGAATGAGGACCATACTGTAACAAGACACCAACCCCAGTGTGGTGGGACACTGACCAAATGCATCAGATGCGTTTGGTTTTTTGTTTATATTACCTTGTTTGTCCCAGTTAGTTACTAAAGAGGTGTAGACGCTTTGTGACCCTGTTGCCATTCTTATTTTACAGGTATGACTGGATGCCCCCTCAAGCCACTCAATCTTCATCCCAGAATCCCAAGAACCCATGTAAGAGCTCTTTATTATTATATATTCTAGGATGGTATAGTTTACAAGTTAAATGCATAAGCACACATATTAAGACACTGTTGTCTTTCACTTGTTAGCTGGTTGGTTTTGCAGGGCTATAAATATCTCCACTATTCTGTTTAGTCCATTTTGTGCAGGTCTCAAAGGGATCTGCATGAATGAGGCTGTGATTATGCTATCTGAAAAAGAAGGGAAATTAATTGCAAAAAATGATATTAATGCAGAAATTAGATGTTAAAGAATGGAAAGCAACCAAGCAAGGAAATTAAAAACATCAGGGCTTTGAATCTCAGGAGTCACAGAGAATCGGTGATGCAGTGTTTCTTGGGATAATCAATCCTAATGCACACCTCTGCCCCAGTCTGTAGCCTTCTATCTGAAGTAAAAGGTACAGTGGTACCCAGTTAGATTAGCGCTATATGAATAGTGCCTGTCTACAGAGTGCTAGTTCATGTAGCACCAACATGGACAGTGAGAGGGGATATACAGCACTTTCAGTAAGCGCTACTCTGGTTGCTGTCCATGGTGCTGTACAGGCACAAGGGCACCAGAATCCAAGAGGCTGGCCGAACTGCTCCCATGGCATGGAGGGCTGATGCATAGAGCAGCTCGGCCAGTAGCAGTGGAGGCCAGAGTTCTAATCCTGCTCTTCAAACATTTTCTTGCATTGGAACTTAGTTTCTGTTATATGAGGCTGTGGAACCAGTATTCCATGGCCCCATGAATTTTAACTTTCCCTGTGATCTGCTGCCTCCCCCCAGAGTGAGAAGGTCAGAGCGCCCCTCCCATAAAAACAAAAATGGCGCTATTTTTCTGCATAGTTCTTGACCATGCTCTTGTTGTTGGCACTGGTCTGACCCAGTTCCAGTACAACTCCAAGCCAGTAATTCATAAGCATATATTATTTGAGGGAAGACAAGTATGGTTTGCCACATGTGGCCAACAGAATCAGTCATAGCTTTCTTCACATAAGGCCTACAGAAAATATATTACATATAACCTTATTTGCTCAGGGGAGGGGTGGGCAATAAGGCTGACAACCACAAGGAACATGATACCACTGATTCACCAAGTCTTCTGAGACTCAAAACCAAAATGTTTTTCATTTCCTTACTTTGTGCGCTATGTGTTCTTTAACCCTAATGTCTGCAGTAAAGTAATTTTTAGCAATTAAGATACATATATTCATATATATTCTTTGCAAAAATCTGCATTAATGCACCAGTTATGGTTCAAGTTAACTCCACAAAAGTAGGGAAATGTGGTGTTAGGGTTTCCAACGCTAACTCCCACACCCCAAGCAGCAAAAAGGAAAAAACATTAGGGTATTGGGTCTCTAGAATCTTGTCAAATCATCGGTGGAGTCTTCCTTGGGGTTATCAACCCTAATGCTCACCCTTCCCCCACCCCATAGCCTCCTATCTAAAGCACAAGGTACAGCTCCAAGGTACAGCCTCATAGTGATACACTCTGAAAAGACAGAGAAGTATATCTCATTGCATGTTGCCAAAAGAATCTGTTGTAGTTTTTTCATGTCCTGTGGGCCTTGCACAGAGAAAAGAGATCACATCTGACCTTGTTTGTCTAGGGAAGGGGGTGGGCATTATAGTTGACAATCCCAAAGAAGACCCCACCACTGATTCGCCAAGATTTCAGAGACCCAAAATCATATATTTTTTTGCTTTTGTTGCTTGGGATGAGGGGGTGGGGAGTTAAGGTTGGAAACCCTAACACCACATTTCCCTACTTTTGTTGCATTAAGTTGAACCCTAATTGGTGCGTTATGTATTTTGCGCAAATAATTTTCTTTCTTTTTGAGATGAAGTGCAGTCCCTGCATTTTTCTGCAGCAACAAATATTAAGAATTCATGGAGCTGTCTGGTGGACTGCAGAAGCACAGGGCTCTTTGGGTCCTGCACTTCCATGTGGCCACAGACACAGATTCACTAGGCAAAGAATTAATTTCTCAGCCTAAGCACAGTGCACTTTGGCACCCATGGGTGCAGAGGTGCAGGGCCCTATGAGAAAAGAAGAGTTTTCTTCACTTAATGGTACTTGGGCCCATGTAGGCAACCTTGTACCTACCCTCCTTATGCTGGGGGTTGGTGTCATGTGACAGTGCTGTCCTCTCAGCCTTGGCCCACCCAGCTGAGTTACTGAGCTCACCCCCAAACTCAGTTCACTGGCACAGGATTACAAAGCACTTCCTGCTAGGGTAAAGGATGACAGCACACAAAATGTTTCTTAATATTTTTTTAATTTTAAACCCAAATTTTCAAGATAGTCATTTTATGACTCCCTCTTATAAACATGACATGTGGTGTTTGTAGAATCATGGCTGGAATTTCATTTTGCATCACGTGTGAACACACATCTCATTTAGGATTAGAAAAATGACACCTGATATGTTTATGAGGTGGTGTGAAGAAATGGCTATGTTGGATGTCTGGAGTCAAAACCTTGAAATTAGTGAAGTTACAAGTGAACATTAACACATTTCAACATTCATGCACATATTTCAACATTCACTTATGGCTTGCTCATTTTACCACATTTCACACCAAATGTTCAACATAGTCTTCTTATGACACAGTCTCATGAACTGGGTAAGTGAAAGTTTTTAAATCCTGCCCAAAACCTGATTTCAAGGAGTAAATGCAAAATCACTATTCAGTGTGTATTTGGAAACTTCCAGCTGCCTTGTCCATGAGGTGGGGTCCTAAAAATGATATGTTGAAAGTTTGGTGGAAAAATACAGAAAATTAGTGAAGTTATGAATGAGTGTTGAAGTATTTCTTTTTTTGTTTGTTTTTTTGTTTTGTTTTGGGGTTTCTTTGTTGTCAGACATCCACTAGCCCTGCAAATGGGCTCACCTGGCTTCAGCAACCTGCACCCACATACTCAGAGCTTGCCCCCACCTAAGTGGGGCCACCAGCAGCAGACTTAGGTGGCCAAAGGGACAGTGCCAGTGGCGACTCATTAGCGCGGGCCTGGCATTTTTTTGTGCTGTGATTCCCTTGGGGTGGGGATGTGTAATGATGGCCTGTGTCCACCCTGCCCCCAGTAGGTGCTGATGCTAATTGCTGCAGTACCCCTTGCCTCTGCTAGGGGTCCGCATTGCATCAGACACTCAACCCCACCTCCCCCAGAGTAGGAAAGCAGTCCAGCAGACATTCTATCCTACTCCCCTCAGCCAGCCCTCCGACTCCCAGATCTGTTCCCAAACCCGGGTTGTCGGCATCACAGACAGCAGCCATGCCTCTCTGCCAATGGGCCAGTGTTGAAATATTTCAGTGTTCACTCATAACTTGTTAATTTACTATATTTGTAATCACAAATAAGGGTCTGCACTCGGACGGTGGTGCTAAAGCACACACACAAAAAAAATATGTATTTACTGAAAAAACATATAAGTAAAGATTAGAGCTTTGTGGAAATATTTTTTATTGTGATGCTATGAGGGTGTATACACTTATTTACACATACTGGTTAATGATTAACTGTTAAGACACATGATTGGTGCATCAATTTAATGAATGTGTATAAAACAGGTAACAACCTGGAGTACTGTTATTCTCTGATGAATCCTTAGGGCGATGAGTAAGATAGTCCAGCTAAACTGGCTGTTTGCACAAGATGGGTGAATAAAAAGCCATTTATGGACTAAATATTAGTTTTTTCCCTTTTTGTTGGGGTGAGTGCAGCACTGAAGAATTTTCTTACTATATCTGTATTCCAGATTTTAAATATTGCCTTCTTATGACCCCACCTCACGAACCCAGTAGGCGAAAATTTTAAAATCCCACCCAAAAGGTATTTTTGTGCAGCAACCATGAAATCACCTTTTAGGGTAGATTTGAAATATTCCATCTCCTTTGTTCATGAGGAGGAGACCCAAAAAGCCCATGTTGAAAATTTGGTGTAAAAATATTTAAAAATGACAAAGTTATGAGTAAAAGTTCAAAAACCCATTGAAATACATTAAACCTGACTTACCTTATTTTCTCATATTGCAGTCGCAGGTTCCATCAGCAAGGCATGTCTTTGATCAGAGACTGGATCTATGTTGTGGGACATTTAAGGGTATGTGGGGGAGTGGGGGGCTGGTTGGAGGGTGGGAGGGTTAGATTGACAAGGGACCATTTTCTTTTTTTACAAGTTGATTTAAAAAAGAACACATCAAGGAACTGTATTTTTTGCAGGTTAATACTAATCACTGGATTTGACACTGGAGGCTAGGAACCCCAGTGTTGATTTAGCACTATGGTGGCACTGGGGGTGGGCATCCTGGTGTCACCACCAGTACATTGGGGGGCTGGTGACATGGAGGGAAGGGGTTAGTCAAGTGGTACTGGGGTGGACTGCTTTTCCTAAAATCTATACTGGGGGAAGGATGAGGGAGGGCTGGCTGAGATGGGGGGAAGAAAAAAATAAAAGACAGACAGACAGACAGACATAGATAGATAGATAGATAGATAGATAGATAGATAGATAGATAGATAAAGACAGAGAAAGATGGTCAGCTCACTGCAGGAATGCAAGCCAGTAGCACATCTCCATCAATGACTGAAAATGTAAAGACAGTCCCACTGTTCTCCTACACTGAATGCGGGTGAATGGCTCCTCTCACCAGGCTGGGCTCCCCATATTTTGGGGTAAAGGTATTTCTGGCTGTTTTTTCTAAAATAAAAAAACAAACAAACACCAGAATCTAGGTAAAATGGTCCCATTTAGCTAGGTTCATATGTTTGTGTTTTTTAGAAAACACCATTTTTTTAATGTACTATATAGCAGCTTATTTTCATGATCAGTTTATTTTTTGCTGCTATTGCAGTCAGCAAGCATCTGTGGAAATAAACTGATCACATGTATTACAAGGACAAAGTACAGACAAAACAATGTGTTCAAGAAAAAACTTTATTAGTGCATACTAAAAAAACTACTGTTTTGGTTTGTCATTCTGTGGTTTGTATATGTGGTGCAGATTTACTTATTTATTTATTTAAGTTTGTTGACTGGGTAGACCCACTGAGACCAATACGAGTCCCTTTTTCAGGGGCGACCCAGGATTAGTTACATACAAATGAGGTACAGGAGTAACATGGCATTGAAACTGTGTAAAGTGCAAGAGACATAGTTTACAGTCATATGTTAGTTACAAGAATATACAGGTAGTCAGATAGACAGATACTTATAGGACACTATGTACAAAAAATACTGCAACATATACAAGTCATATGTAAGATACAAGGTTCATGCTGTGGTTTTATCTCCCTCAGACAGCAGACACAAACTCTGTAAAACAAAAAATAAGTAAGTTCTCAGTAGGGTTGAGGATTCAAGGGGCCCAATTCCAGGATGGACTATGCCAGCGTAAGGTAAGATATGCCAAACCCCTTGGCGTAACCCATGACTTACACCAGGTGGTACACCAGTTGGAATTTCAGGTGATGACTTCCACCTCGGCAGATGTGGGCTGCGACAACCGCGGGTTACGCCACCCATTATGCCGCAGCCCACAATGCCTGGTGCAAGAGCAGGTTATGACAACAACTTAGCCCAATTCTAGGAGGGCATCTGTCAAAACCCAAAAGTACCATTCCAAAAGGTGCACTGGCATAGTGATCTTACGGCAGCACCTACCTGTCCTAAGTGGCATCCAACGGCTGGCACCATCAGTTGCCGCCACGCAGTGCCACAGAAACCACACCATACTGTCCCCCAGGCCCCCTCAGGCACACCCCTGCCCCCAACCCCCCAATCATCTGGGATCCCTGGGGGTCCATTTCTAGTGCACCCCCCGATGCCTGTGCCATCTGTCCTGCCCCCAATGCCCCCTGGTGTGTACCGAGGTGGTCCAGGGAAGGGGGCTGCCTCTCACCATCTGTGATTAGTGAAATGCAGGTCGTATACACCAGGCATGTGGTGGTAGCCTACGCCTGGTGTATCCCACATGTCACAAGTGCCGGGACCCTGCCGCTCCTGGAATGCAGTGTAGGGTTCCTGGCTTAGGGGCGTATGGCTTAACTCACAACTGCGTGCAAGGTATGTCATTCATCTTGGAATCGGTCCCAATGACTTTATAAAGGTTTTTAAAACAGCATTACTTCACTAAGGCTGTTTCAGTGTGCTTTGGTAATGTCTGCTTCACTGAATCCACGGATCACTTCACCTCCACATTCAAACAAGTTGAGAAAGCTTGCCTGTAGTTACTGGGCATGTCATTCCTTTAGTGTCTGCATATTTAAGTCAATTTTAACTATTGTAGCAAATTTTTAAAGATCATTATTTACAGAAATAAAACTGCCAGTGTCGTTTGTTAGATATTGTTATATCAACAGTGTCTGCCTGGTGTTTTATAAGAAAATCTACAATTTCATACCATTTTTAGCCATTTGTTGTGTGTTCTACTTCTGCCCCACTGCAAGATGCTAAGACTTGCTGGTCCTTGTGGTAATCGGCATGTCTCCTCCCTGGTGTTGACATTTGGGTGCTATTCTCTTTCATCTATGAAGAAGCCATGGAGCTGTCACATTGCTTATGTCTTGCAAAGATTATCTTTTTCCCTTGCTCTGTGCTTATTGCAAGACACTGAAAGACAATTAACTATTTTATTGTGGTGTTGTCATGTTTAATGCCAGCAATACACAATAGTTTAAACTGATCATTTTAGCCTGTGCAGATGTCAGGGTGAGCAGCACATTGCTGTGAGGTTTGCAGACTGGATAAATTTCTGCTGTGGTAAAAGGCTGTGATTATTCACACCTGACATTCAGTAGAGATGATTTCTCAAGATGGAACTAAAACAATAATTCCTTCTCCCTGTAAATGAGGTGGGAGAGGTAATGCTGTTTTGAAAACTTACTAAGAGTTTCAATGCAATAGCCAGCCCAGTGTTTTTTTTCCCCTAGCAGGTTGATACTTGACCTACATTCTGATTCATCTATTTTCTACTCCACATTAAAATGACCATTTTACCAGGGCTAACAGATCCATCCCTAGCAGGAATCAACACAGATTAGGTCCCTATTAAAACTAATTGTATAGCAGACACTGACCACTGTGTCTCACCTGGTTAAATAACTAAAATAAAAAAAAACAAACAGCAATGAAGTTATCAACATTACAATGCTAGCAGCAATACAACTTCCTAACAGGCACTGTAAAGTAGCACTCTAAATGACTTCAGCAGCCTGCAGGCATGTTGACTCAGCATCTGGCAACCTTGTGGAAATGGACCACACCAAAAAGGCACAAAAAAATTGCGAATTTGTTGACTTTTGTTACAAAACCTGGAAAACACAGAGATCAGGTTTCACAAAAGGGATGCACCCAGTGCATCTGAGATGTGCTGCTGCATCCCCAACTTGTGCACTGGGGCAATTCTGGGAGGGCAAGTATGCGCCGGTGCAATGCCAATGCACTGGCACATCACAGATGTGCCGCACACCACCCATAATGTTATGCGGCACATCTGGAGGGGTTGTGCAGGGGACATGCCCATACATATGATGCACAGCCCCATTCACAACCCAACTCCGGGAATGCACCTCCAAAAGATAAGTCTACAACAAGTAGACATAAGTGGGTGGCAACCAACAGGCAGGCTGCCATACTGCAGCTGTCAGCATGGCAGCCTGCCCACCCTGGCAGTCCAGTGATCCCCCACCCTGATCCCCAGTTAAATGCTGCTCACTGGAGCAGATGTCCCATAGTAAAGGCAGAATCCCTCTCTCTGCCAGCATCCCCGGTTAAATGCTGCTCACTGCAGCAGCTGTCCCATAGTAAAAGCAGAATCCCTGTCCCTGCCCAAGTCGCCAGTAGAATGCCAAGCACATCAGCCATAGACACCTTGAACAGTAGAACCCCCTTTCCCTGGCCCGATCACATCCCTAGAAAACTCCAAGAAGTATTCCTGGTGGTCCAATGGTCTCCCCTGCCTGACTCCCTGATGTAATGGAACCAGTGAAATCCTGGTGCCCAGGTAGAACCCTACTCCCTGCCTGCATCCCCAGTGAACTGGAATCCAATACGGCACAATCTCTTGTGGTGTAGACAAAACCCCTCCCCACCCTGACCCAATCGCAATGCCAACAGCAATCCATAAGTCCCCCTGGTAGTCCAGCAGAGCCCCCACCCACTCAGGCACCCCAGCCCACCCGCTCCCCCATCCCAGCATGTTTCCACCTTCGGTGGGCAGCTCAATCCACCTGCATACAAAGTTGTGAATGACAGAGTACAGTACATACTGCAAGCCCTTTGGTTGAAAGGGTCAACCACTAGGCTTCAGGGTGTACAATAGCTGTCATTCACAGACATCTCTGTCAGTGGGAAGCAGTGGTGGTTTGTGGGTGGGTTGAGCTACCCACTGTAGGTGGGGACATGATGGGATGGGGGAGTGGGGGAGCAGGGTGTGTTGGGGGTGCCTGAGTGGGACTTATGGATTGCCATCAGTGTTGTAATCAGGTCGGGGTTGGGAGGGGGTTCTTCTACACCACAGGGGATTGTGCTGTATTGGATTCCAGTTTACTGGGGATGTGGACGGGAAGGGGGTTCTGCTTTTACCACGGGACATCTGCTGTAGTGAGTGGCATTTAACTTGGGATGCAGGCGGGGGGACCACTGGACTACCAGGGATACTTCCTGGAGTTTACTCTGGATGCAGTCAGGCAGGGGGAAGGGTGGGGGTTCTACATGACTACTTGGAGCTATGTGTGTGGCCCACAGCACTTGCAGGGTGCCTGGCACATTTTGCCGGGTGCATCCATGCAGGACGCATACAAATGGGGCCATAATGACATGCAAATGGCCCCACTGTGCCTTGCATGCCTAATGGTCCCATTCAAATGTTTGTGGCTGTGAATGGCAACATTGGGTGCAGTGCATCATGCCTATCCAGGGGGTTGCGCTGGCACTTCTCGGGTGGGACGCAACTGTGGTATTCACAGAGGGAATACACTGGGAGCATCCCCTGGCACATCATTTGTGAGTACCATAGTTTGGGCTCAGTGCATGTCAGTTGCATCGGGGTAGCCAAGATGCGCTGAGCGCATTTGCTTTGAGAATCCTGCCCATAGTTTTTATAGCAGTGTTTATTGAGCGGTGCTACCTGTTTTAGTTATAAAAACCATTGTACATGTTCTTTAATGATAAAAATATTTTTGTAGTATTTGGTTATAGAATATAGTTATTTGTGTGTCATTGATACTGGGACATTGGTGACTTATTTAAAACTCCAATTCATTTTTAGAATGGGCTCGTAGGATCAAGTATGGAAACAAAGCTGATTTTTTTTTTAATTAGCTGTCCTAGCAGAAAGGGGCCTTCAGTAAGTGCAGACGAGTATGGAGGTCAAGGGTCTGACTTTAGCCACGTTGATGAAACTGTTTCTACATGTGAGGGGCTCTGCCCTCCCCCCCCCCAGGCTTAAGGATTCAGTGTACCCTCCTGGTGAAACATTTCAATAAATAAAAATAAATAAATAAAAGACGATTGTCATGCCAGTGTGAAGAAGAGACCTGTACTTCTAGCAAGAACCAGAAACACCCAGAGTGACATCAACAACAGAGCAAAGAAGCAAGATTCTCCTTTACTTTTGTATCATGAAGAAAAACTTACATTTTGTACAAAACTCCGAGGGCCCAATATTTAGAAATAGGCAAATCCATGTGCAAATATTTGGGCTTAGTTTTGTGATAGCATAGGTGTCCAAAACTGCTATATTCAATGGAATAGTGCATAGGCACTATTCCACTGAATATAGTGCCAGTGAGACCCGGCACTAAGCCACCTAGTGCCAGGCAGACATGGGCCCAACAGGGTGGTACAATGGCTTGTACCTGGCAAAAATCCTCATATTCAAAGGAGCCTATGCAAATGAGCCCATTGGGCATACAAGGCGCTAAGGGGCCAATTGCATAGGGAGAGGAGCAATACTGCCCAACACTGCCCTCGATTGCCTGTTTCCTGTGAGCTATCCCTGGTAGTCTAGTGGTGCCTCCCCCCCCCCACTGATCGTGGTCCTGGTTAATCAATGTAAATATTCGTAGTCATCTAGTAGTCCCTCCTCCCTCTCCAATCTCTGATCATCATCCCGTTAAATAACTGAAATATCCCTGGTAGTCTAGTGCTGCATCCCCCTTCCCATTCTCCAATCGTCATCCCATTAAATATTTAATATAGCCCTGGAAGTCTAGTGGTCTCTTCCCCCTCCCCATTCTCTGATTGTCATCCCATTAAATAATTGAAATATCCCTGGTATTCTAGTGGTCCCTCCCCTCTCCCTGTTCTCCATTCATCATCCCATTAAATATTTGAAATATCTCTGGTAGTATAGTGGTCCCCCCCCCCCATTCACGATCACTGTCCCTGTATAAATATGTAAATACCCTGGTGGACCAGTGGTCCCTCTCTCCACCAATTGCCATCCTGTTTATTAGAAAACCTATCTCCCTGGTGGTCTAGTGATAACCCCACCTCGGCAAGTAATACCCCACCATCTCGCTTCCCCATCCCGAAACCAATCCAGTGACTGGCACAGCCCACCTCTCATAAACACTGCCAGACGCTGACTGAGCTGTAATGGAGAATGTACTGTACACAGTATATAGTATGCTCTCCATCACAGCTCAGTCAGTGTCTGGCCATGGTGGTGAGAGGAGGGAGTGTGTCAGTTGCTGGCTTGGTTTCAGGATGGGGAGAGTGGGGTGGTGGGGCACTACCTGATGGAGTCAGGGGGTACCACTAGACCACCAGGGAGAAAGGTTTTATTGTAAACAGACATTGATCGGTGGTGGAAGGGACCACTGGACCACAAGGGTATTCACATATTTATATGGCGATGGTGATCAGTGAATGGGGGAGGGGGGAGGGACCACTAGACTAACAGAGATATTTCAATTATGCAATGGGATGGCGATCAGAGAACAGGGAGGGGGAGGGACCACTAGACTCCCAGGGATATTTCAATTATTTAAGGGGACAGTGATCAGAGAATGGGGAAAGGGGAAGGGGAGGGCCCACTAGACTACCAGGGATATGTACAGTGATTAACAGAATGGTGATTAGAGAATGGGGAGGGCCCACTAGACTACCAGGGATATTTACACTGATTAACAGGACAGCAATCGGAGAATGGGGAGGGGGAGGGACTACTAGACTACCAGGGATATTTCACATGAATAACAGGGCAGTCATCGACATCAAGGAGGGGGGAGGGACCACTGAACCACCAGGGAATTTCTTATGTGTAACCGGGGATGGCAATTGGTGAGGGGGGACCACTAGACCACCAGGGACTACTGTGTTGGAGGTGTGGGGTAGCCAATGCACTCCCTCCACCAACCACTAGGGTTTTTGGGAGTAAGTCAGGCATTCAATTGGCGGTATGTGCACCATGCAAAGGGACTGGGCAAAATGGCCTTGCATGGTGTACATATTCAGGATACTGGACTGTGACAATATTCAGGTCCCCGCCCTTTCATTTACATTGCACCTCCTTTGTCTTTTGCCCAGACACATTCCGAGTTTGTCTGCACTAACTGGACTTTTCAATATTGCGCTTCCACGCAAAGTCCCGTTTGCCCAGGCAAACTCAGTTTTGTGCCTGGGCAAAGTTTTGAATATCAGACCCCAAGTGCCTAAGTATCACTCTAATATTTTTATATTTTTTGTATAGTTTAGGAAAGGGGCCGTTACATAAGGGAAATCTTCTGCATACATAAATATGGATATGCAAAAATAATACCACTATTTACAAAAGTTTACTAAGACTACTTATTGTGTCTGGTTACTTCTGTTTATTTTTCTTAAACGTTTTATTATTGTCTCTAAACCCCAGCCAGAAATAATGGACATTACACATATTTCCACTCCCCCCTTACTTTCTTCCACTGCCCCATCTCCAGCTTGCGATGGATAGAGGGGATCCCCCTTCTGGGCTAGTATCACAAACCCTTTTTGGCTATCCTGTCCACCAGCTCCCCAATTGACCTCAGGAATAAACACATGCCAAATTCAGACAAGTGTACCCTGTAAGACCTGTACACTGCAGCCTGGCCAAAGGAAATGTCCTCATGCTGCAGGTGTACTCCCCCCATCTCAATCACCGCCCTTGCCACCCTTATATTCAGATGCTTCCTGACCTTTTCAATCAGCTGGACATTTTGAACCCCCCTCCAAACCCGCCTGGAGGTGATTTCAGACCAGCCGATTGTCACCCTTGGCCACCACCCTTTTGTCTTTTCTAAATCCCCTAAGATGTTCCACCCCAATTCCCCCCATGGCAGGCCCCCCCACGTCATTGTGCCAGGTGTTTAATAATGCAATCTGGTGTGCCCCATTGCAGTCTTAACTCCTCCATTAGTGGAAGGAGTTGCGCCCACCTCATACCCCTAATGCCTTTCCACAACACCCTGGTGTGTACGGTATTGAATTGTAGTTCTGCTCCTCTGGATGTGGTGACTGCAAACCTTTCTGCCCAATAGACGAAATAGTGCCCCACTATCCAAACTTTCCTCTTGGAACCTGCCGTGGAAACAAGATAAACAGTGTAAATCATTGTTATCAGAACTGACATACCTCCTATAGCAGTTGGATGTCCAGCACTCCACTTTCTTTACTTCCTTCACTGCATGCCCTTTTTCTGCTGCCTCCGTGGCTGCCCCAATCCGGAAGAAATGCAGAGTGAATTCACCAAGGTCTTCCCCAAGGAAGGTCAGTGCCCTCCTGAGTACTGCACCCACCTGAAAACCAGTGACTGGGGAACTGTCCCCATGCCAGAACAAGACCCCTCAGCCTTCCCTGGAGCACCCACGTATGCCTCCAATGCACATACTGTGCAGTTGGGGGACTGTGGCTGACTCACCAATGACACCTTGGTCCCCTTCCCCATTTGGTCTGTCTTAGACCAACCAGGTTAATGACCACTCCATCAGGTCCCCACAGGACTTCCCCGTGCTGCAGGGCCTGCCCGGCAGCTGCCTTCTGTGGGGCCACCACTTCCCCCACCCGGAATGCCCCTACTGCCATGACCGCAAACACAGCTCAAAATAGGGCCACCTCCTGGGCAGAGGTGTATACTTTCTGAGTTGCCCCCAAGACTTTTTTGAGCAGCTGCCCTTTTATGGGGCACCTCCCATCCGCCCTGGCCGCCTGACCCCTCTACCAGCCTGAAACCATTCTCTTCACTGTCCAGCTGGCCACTACATTGGGCCAGCCCCTGTCCTGACATACCCAGCTGATGCCAGCCAGTTGAACCATCAGTGTGGTGTGGGCTAGTCCGTCTTCCCACTTTTCCACACAAAGCTCCTTACCTGCTCCTCCCAGACCAGTTTGTCCCTGTCCCACCCTTGCTTCTGTCTGAACTCCTGCAATTTTGCCCACCCTGCTTCATAGGCCCTCAATGTATTTGCTGACCAGAAACCCCGGTAGAGTGCCCTGGCTGTGTACCTCCAGCCTCCCATAACCGGTCCAGGATCCTGGTTCTGTGTGGCACTGCCCGAGACCTCAGCTCCCGAAACCTTTTGGTCTACAAATGGGAAAGACTGTCAGCCACTTCGTTCCCCAACCCTTCTATATGTTGCACCTTGAAAGACAGGTTCAGTTGCAGCCCCAACAATACCATGCACCTGAGCATCCTGCCTACCGTCTCTGTACTCACCCTTGCCTATTAATGACCTCCACAACCCCTTTGTTGTTGCACCAAGACAAGATACACTTTCTCTTCATCCTATGCCCCCACACTTCCAAGGCGACCCATATCGGGAAGATCTCCAAGAATGTGATGTTCTTCAATAATCCCCCTTCCGCCCACCATGCTGGCCAGTGTTCCAACATCCAGTCCCCTTGGAAGTATGCTCCCATCCCCAGGGTGCCCGAAGCATCTGTGAACAGCTCCAAGTCTGTGCTCTGCTCCCACTCATCCTGCCAGAAGGTCACCTCATTATAGGTGTCAAAAAACTCCCCCATACCTGGAAGTCCTCCCGTACCCCTTTTGACACATCCACCCAGTGGTGTGGTAGTTTAGCCTTCCCCATGGCCCTACCCAGCCACCTTGTAATTGTTCTCCCTGGGTTAATGGCCTTGCAAGTGAAATTAAGGTGCCCCAGCAGTTGTTGCATTTGTACCAGCGGTACCCTCCTCCTCCTCCTCCTCCTCCCCATGACCTGGGCCAACAGGCCCTTAAGGCATGCCACTTTGCTCCCGGGAAGCTGGAAACATCCCTCCACCATGTCCACCTCTATGCTCAAGAATTCTAATTTTCAGGCGGGGCCCTCTGTCTTGCCCTATGCCAGCAGTATGCCTATTCACTGGCACATGTCCTTAAAGTCCCGCAACATGCCATGTGCATCCGTGTTCGATTCCCCAATGAGGAGGAAATCATCCAGATAATGTACCACCCTCTTGTGCCCATATCTGGCCCCAAATATCCATTGCACCCAAGTGCTGAATGTTTCAAAGGTGGAACAAGCCACGGAGAACCCCATGGGCATGGCTTTGTCGAAGTAGATGCTCCATTGGAATTGAAAACCCAACAGGTCCCAATCCTTGGGCCTGATGGGCAAGAGTCAAAATGCCGATTCAGTGTCTGTCTTGACCAGCCATGCCCCCTCGATTGCCTTGATAAGTGTTATGGCCTGCCCTAAAGAGGCATACGACACTGCCCTAAGGTGATCTGGTATGCCTTCATTCACTGATGAACCCTCAGGATAGGATAATTAATGGATCAGGTGGAATTCCCCTTCTGCTTTCTTGGGTACAATAACCAGTAGAGAAACTTGGAAATGTGCGCATGAGGGGGTCCCCAATGAGCCCTTAACCCGGCCTGCCTTGATTTCCTTTTCTATCTCGGCCCCTACTATCCCCTCTTTCCCTTTCACTGACCCGAGATTCTTGGCCCACATCCCTGTGCGCTCCCTTGAAACCCCAGCGGGAAGTCTGTTTGGAAACCTTCCTGGAGCAGCTCTGCTGCTCCCTTGTTTGGGTATTCCATGGTCCACTCGTCCACCACCGCTAGGAAAATGGGAGTACATGCCAGCACATAACCTCACCACCCTCCTTTGGGCACCTTGTTAACGCCAACTTTCAGAGGCATAGGTTTGTCCCCTATGGCTACCCCTCAGCCCCTGCCTTGACCCCCCACTGGGCACCCCAAAAGGACTGCTCATAGTACTGCCCCCCACTCAGTCCTTCCCTGTAGCCATTTTGTTGGCAGTTGGATACCGGGTGTGACCCCCCCATATTTGGAACAGACATGCTGGAACTTGCAGCTGCCCCATGTGCAGGTGGCCTTGTCATATCTCCAACAGGTCTTGGATCCTGGGGCAGGAGTGGCCCACCTTGCCTGATCATCCCCAGTCCCACCCCCTCCCCAGAAAGGGTCCTCTCCCACAACTCCAGTGGGTACAGTCCCACCTCAGATCCCTTTGCTGCCATCCTCTTCCAAAACACCTCATCATATTTGAGCCACCCGTACCCGACCTTTGCCTTGTACGCATCCTTGATGATGGAAATGTACGTTAGCAAGGGAATGGCTAGCTCCAGCTGCTTCTCCAGCACCAAAGCGCTGTATGGGAGGAAACTCCCTTGCCAATTATCGATGGTCTTTCCCTTGTACTTTGCCTCCTCTGTCTTTGCCCTACCACTGCCAGGGCCACCGCCATTTCCGACTTCCCCACCAACTCCTTCTGTTCATATTTCATGGTGGTGTCCTCATCCACCAGCCAAAAATGTCAACATACTCCCCCTTCCAGATTTTCTCCTTGATTGAGGCCCAGATATGGTCCCCAACCAAGCAGCCTGGGGGCCCTTGGTACAAATTCTTGGTTGTCTTTTTAGCCCCTGTCCCACCCTTGTCTGCCCCAGCCCTTTTATTTTTTAAGGCCTGCAGGGCCTGCTCCATCTTTTCAATCCCTGCATCCCCCATTCTGCCCAGCAAACCCTCTAAATAGTTCTTCAGACCACTCTCATACGTGAGGTCCATGTCATCTTTACCACCTCCGGGCTCCCAGGGTCTGGTTCCAGTGCAAGCAGAGGTGCTGGAATGTGTGCGGGGTGCAGTACATCCTGCCTGGGTCTCTTACTCCCTCTTCCCCTGCCCAGGTGCTCCTCTCACTCCTTCCGCTTTCTCTGTGTCTCTTCCTCTGCCTCCCTCTGTTTCACTGCCACCACCAGCTCCATCATTTGTCCCATCAATTTGGATGCCTCCTGCATCATCTTCTCGCTGGACATCTGGGCTCGCTTGGGTGCCATGTCTGCTCCTCCTTCCTAACTGCAGAGGGGCAGAAAAACAAATGTTCAGCCTTGCATGATACCACAGAACCGTACGTGGTCCAAGCCACATGTGGTTCTCATTTTTTTAATCCACTTTACAGCCAGCTACCCTGTTGGGTTTTTACAAACTTCCCCCCAGTGGCACTAACAAGGAGGTCTGTAATGTGCTCTGCATATGCCACCATGCAGCCACCGTATACCTCCCAGATTCTGCACCCATGTGTCAGCATTGTGCTTCAATTCCCCCACAACAGGTGCTGGACCCCAAAGCCCCTGCATCAGAGGCAGATGCACTACCTCCTGCACCAGGATAATATACCCCTCTCCTTGATTTTTCCTTTTTTTTTGAATCTGCAGCCCCCCCCATTCCCTGCAGCATCCTGCTGAGTCCTTGGTCCCCTTAGAGACCATGCTGGACTACCGGGCAGTGGCTGTGACCACTTGGTTGCCAATCATATTCTTTGCCTCGTGGCCTAACCGTCTGCATTGCGCCCCCTCAGCAGTTATTAGATTTGGCCTTGGAACCCACCCACTCTGGGCATCAAGCTTGGTTCCTATCCACCCTGCCACTCACTCCCACAAGTGGCATGCCATTGACTGCCAACCCAAGTGGTGCACCGACCCCCCAACAAAGGGTTCAGTTACTGCTGTCATCATGGGGGGTGCTTTTTCCCCATGCCACTGGGCCAGTGCCCTGGCTTTGCAGTCTCCCTCCTACAACCTGCACCTGCCCCCATGATACAGTTATGCCCCAAACAGGCTCCTTCTTCCTGGGCCTTCCCAGATCTGCTTGCAGGCACATGTCCCCCCAGAGCCACCACAAAAACCCCATGCCAACCAAAAAAATCACCCCCCAGCTTGTTGCTGAGATACCGGAGGCCTGGATCCTTTCCTTTGCAGGTTGCTTGTGTCTGCTCCCAGGCCCACTTAATCTGATCTCCCATACCATGCACTGGCCAGATCTAAGTCTCATGCATCCTGCAGTGCCATCCACCTCCTCTGCTGCACTCCTGTTACTCTGGACCACCATGTAGGTCTGAGCCTTGCCCACTTCCTATTCAAACACCCCTGTGAAAACATTTCATCTCCCCTGCAGCATGGTTACTCATGGAGGGGCCCCGACCCTGAAAATGAAGCAAGTTGCATCCTCTGTTGTCCCCATTTGCCTTATTTTCTGTACTTCTTCCTGCTTTGTCCCCACCTTCTTTACTTTTTTCTTCTTTTTTTTTCTAAAATACCAGTTGCGCCTCGCTGCCCCCGACCAAGATGCCTAGACAATGAAGCAGCCATCAGCCACTAGGCCACGCTGAACCATGTGGCCACTGGGGCCTACCTGCTATGAGCCAGACTGGGAAGGGGCCTCCCCAGACACCATGTGGTCATCTGGTGTCACCTCGCACAGACAGAAAACCAAACCAAAATAGCTGGGCCATGCTACCCATTCCAGCCTGCTGGGTGACCATAACCCTCTCTTTTCTGCCCTACCAATGAGAGATAAACAAGCAACAAAACCCCCTCTCTGCACATTCAGTCATGAATCCCACCTGGAGGAACTATCTGGCTGTTGCAGCTAAAAATCATCCACTTCTGTGGCTCTCCTCCTCCCTCAAGCTTCCATCTGCAATAAAACAAGTGGCATACAAAAATTCACCTGCAATGAACCCAGCCTGCTCAGAGTGGTCTACGATGACCCAAATAAGTTTTCCCCCTCCCTCTAGGCAGGAACCTAATTTAAAAACCATCTGTCCTCTGTAATCACGCTATCACCAGGCTTTCTGCCTTGCTGCACAACAAAACCACCGCGATGGGCTCTTCTCTGCCCACGTGGTCCTACAACACCTCACGGCTCAGCTTGCTAGTGCAAAAAAAGAAAAAAACTTCTTTCTGCCCCAACCAGCTACCGTCACCTTAAAACACCAGGAGCACACGCTTACCTTAATGAACTCTAACAAAACCTAACACTACCAAGCTCTATATTTAGACAGAAATGCAAACAGTATCAATGCATGCACACAAACAATGTGCAAATCTGCCTAACTTTACAACATTTTATCATTCTTAAATGTACTGATATAAACCACAATCAAATGAGCCAGCCTCTGGGCCACATGGCCTCCAAGGCCTAGTTGCTCCCAAGTGCCTTACCTGAACTTTTGCCAATGATGTGCTGAGTTCTTCAACCTGAAAAATTCCCAGCAAAAGAGGTTGTCCTGCCTGAGCCCTGGCCTGATATACACCTGCAGGACCCCTGGTCAGGACCCCTTGGGACTCCGCCTGCCAGCCAATCTCTGGGGCTCTGGCATCACCCTGTCATATTACCCCATCTACCTGCTTGGTGATGTCATTAGCTCTGCCCCTTCTTCTGTTCTTCCCCCTTCCCCACCTCTCCCCTTTTCTGCTTCCTCCTGGCAGGGGTCATCAGACAACCTGGCCTGCCTTTCAATGGCAAGCCCCATTATATATTTAATTTGCCTTGTGCAATATTTACAAGGCTTGATATATCTATGCAGTAGTTATATTAGCTTACAGGAATAATAAAATATGTTTTTATATCATTCTGAGACTACCTCACATGGCATTCATTTACTAATTATAAGGACCTTTATAAGCAGTAGGTTGTGAAGGAAAATTTGACTCATTTTCCACTGTTTTGCATGCTCCATGAAAAAAGGGGGAGAAAGCTTGAACCTGAAATATGTGGAAATGATAAGTTACAGATATTACAGCCTGTTGTTATGACAAGTTGGGGGGTCCTCTGGGATATTTTTATATTAATATTATTTTGATATTAGTGTCAATTTTGGTTTTGTTTTAATGAACAGTCCATACACCTTTTATGTGTATAAAAACAGATGAAGAGCTTTCATTGCAAAGGAATATTTTTTCCAGTTATTTTTTGAACAACTCCTGAAATGTCTAACTTCTGAAATGTCTGTCTAACTGAAAATCTGCTGTTTTGCTGAACAAGAAAGAAGAAAGAAAAGAAATTCTACCAATAGTTGTTCCTGACTGTCTGACATCACTGCAAGCAAAAAAAAAACATCAGGGTGAGAACTGTGTAGTGGCACAAGCACATGACCTCTGATGTGCCTCTAGAATACACATACATTAAGTTTTTTTTAATTTAATTGTTGTTATTTTAAGGGTTATTGTTGGTGTTAAGCTATGACAGACCTAAGTAAAAGTACAGATGTTGTTAAAAAAATCAAAGGCAGTGGTACATACATCTCCCATTAAATGCCAATACAAAAGGATAGAAGAATTAGAAAGGGTTAAGAAAGATCACTTGCTGCTAATTAGTCATTTGAATTATGATAACAATATTTTTGTTCAAGCAATAAGCCAACTGAAAGAACAAATAGAAGATGAAACTATTGAATGTAATAAGTTATGAGGTCAAGTTATACTATTAGGCTTTTACAAGAGGAGTAAACTGGACTGTGCAGCTTTGCAAAATGAACTACTTGAGATTAAGAAATGGAAAAAAGCATTATTCAGACTGGAAAAAATGATGAGGTTGAAATGGAAAAAGCTGTTCAGCATGAAAATATTTGGTTGAATTGCATAGAAATAGTATAGAAATTTGCGCTGAGCAATGTGAAAGTGAAAAGGAACTAATGCTCAAAGCTCCTGAAAAACAGGAACACCTCAAACCATGGGCTTTCTCTAAAGTAGTCAGTCAAAACATTTTATCGATCAGCAATATGCCATTACAGCTTAATACAAAATACATAAATATAAATTCAACCATATAGAACAGAAAAGAAAAAAAATATACAAGAATGAAATACACACAGAATATCAAGGACTTCCATGTAATAAATAATCTACATAAACTTAAAAACAGTATTCACAATATCATAATACAGTAACCCCTCACTATAGCAAAACCCACTACAGTGAAATTCTGAGTATAATAAACAGCTACCATGGCTCCTGATGCTATCAGAAGTTTCATTCAAGCTTGAAGCTATTAGTTTACACATTTCCCCAATATACCATTTTATTTGATTTACAGTCTTTGAAATATTTTATTCAACAGTAGCAAAGAACTGTGTTGGGGTGGGATGGAGGAGGGCTAGAGAAATGTGTTACAGGATGGAGCCGAGAGCTACCATACAAAGCAGACAGCAGCAAATGATTTGCTAAGAAAAGCAAGTAACAGCAGAAAACTGCCATAGGAAAATAGAGAGCAGGCAATAATTTCCTAAGTACAGTAAAGCAAGTGATTGTAACATGTATTACTGTGTGTGCTTCTTTCCTATTTTCTGCATGGGGGGAGGGACAGCAGGTAGCCATACCAGAGAGACGGAGTCAGCATAGCCTGAGTCACATTCTGAAACAGAACTGCCGTAAAACTTTTTTCTTTTTGAAAAACTTTAAACATGGTTTAGAAGTAGCATTTGAAGATGATTAGTGGAGGTGAACAGCTGAACAGCTGCTGCAACAGATAGACTGGGTCAGAGTGAACAACATATAGCGTGAGCCCAGTTTGGAGTCAGTAAAAGAGCTGCCTGCAGTTTCACTTCTTCTTTTTGAAAACTTTCTGTTTGACAAAGATTTTACAGAAATGAAGCCACATACAGTGATATAGGAGAACCGGGACAAGATAACAGACTGCATGCATATGGGGGGGGGGACAGCAGAGAGAGCAGGGAGCCTCCCTCTATTCAGCTGCCTATAGTAAACAGTGTCCTTCATTGTAACAGATAAGTTACTAAAACGAGTGGTCATTATGGCTCCCAACTTGTTTGTTATAGCGAGGGGTTACTGTAATTCAAATCCTAATGTCAATGTTGGAATAGGGCTAGGACAGATGCCTGTCCCAAAGGCATGTGAATTAGTCCTAAAGGTATGTAAATCGGAGTTTTTCTGATAATCACAAATCCTAATGAAAGAGGAGCCAGTTGGGAAAGAAAATGCAAGTGACTCTATGGGCCCCCAGCATAAATCATATTTGGAACCCCATAGGGGCAGAGCATTAGAAGTTGCAGCTAACTGCATGTAATCCAAACCTAGAAAAGGGAAGACAAAAGACCCCCATTCCTTTTAATATGGAAATTTCAAATACAAAAAAGTCCCTTCAAACCCAGCCCTGATCCCAACAAATACATATTTCAGCCAATCAGAGATATTCCCTGCTATCTAAATGGTTTACCCTTCCTAACATTTTTAATAATATAAAAATAATTTGCAAGTTTAGTAATAATAATTGTATCATTCACTGTAAGCAGAAAGCTGAGAGGGTCATCTGGAATATAACTTAGATCTGAGAATGTACTGTTAATCCATGTAATATGTAACTTATCATACCATGAGCATTTGAAAAGAACATGATGCAAATTCTCTATACCTCCCACAGTACATAAACAAGGAGCCTCAGAAGCAATAGTAATATGGGCAAATCTAGCAAACAGTACATTACTAGGAGAAATATCAGACCAGTAACTCATCTAAGCATTTCTCTTTCTAGGGTCCAGTATGTGGTCCAAATAAAATCTATAGCCAAACCGAGCCTCATTTGAAGCATACCAAGGTGAGAACCTGGACCTTGAAATAACATTCAAATTCTTACCCTGGTTATGAATACTGTTTTTGTTCTTAATATACTTCTTGTATTTCAAACTAATGAGAATTCCCTTTTGAAAATAATTATACAAATAAGTACATTGGTATTCTTCCAATAATGTGTTAACCAAGGTAAACATATACACCCTAACAACCCCCAATTTTCTTTCTCTTCCAGAATAGCACTTGAAAAATGTCTGGGTGGGACTCTTGTACACATAACCCAATAGCCCAGAACTAAAGAATGAGCCAGAGTTTTGTAACTGTCTAACCCAAGTTCAGTTTTAATGTATGGCATAGGGATAGATTTATTCAATCCCAGAGAGGATTTAAGAAGCTGGATTGAAATCTTCTCCAGATCTGAAACCATACATGGGACACAAATTTTCACAGCAAAGAAGGCTTGCAGATTTAACTTTGAAGAAATAACTTGAATTAATGGTCTAGTACTATTGCCACCATATTTATAGTTTAAGTTTTTTAGACCCAAAGCAGTTTTTTTTTATTTGGTGCTAGCAGTAGCAGTGTGAGAACACCATGAGCCATTAGGGGAGACTGTTAACCCTAAATAAGCATATTTATTCACTGTATGTATGAATAAATTCAAAAGTTTCCATGTCCATTTTGAAATGAATTCCCTTTACCAAAAATCATCACCTGATTTTTATTACTGTTAATAGTCAATGATAGTTTATGTGATTCCCCAACCAAACAGTTTAATTTCTTTTAAGGACCAGACTATGAGAGAGAAAGAAGTAAATTGTCCACATACACTAATGCAGGTATAAGTAGTGATCCAATTTTAGGTAAATCCAATGGAACACATTCAATAGTTTCAAGAAGATTATAACTATAGATATAGATATAGATATAGATATAGATATAGATATAGATATAGATATAGATATAGATATAGATATAGATATACACATACTGTATATATTAAAAAGGGTAGGAGCCAGCAGACATCCCTGATGAACCCCTTTATTAATTGGGAATTCTTTAGAGACATTTCCAGAAGGGCCTAATCTCACCTTAGCCCAAGCTTCACTATATAATTTAGAGATAACAGGTAAAAGGGCATACTCAGAGCCTTTATCTTGATTAACTGACACAATTTACTTCTTATAATTGAATCAAAGACTGAAGAAAAGTCATTAAAAGCAGCATATAACTTCTGGCCTCGAATCAAATAATATTTTTCCCAGAGGTGTCTTAAGATGAAACAATTTTCTATAGTGGAACAATTCCCTCAAAACAGCATTTCGTTGCCCATACAAATGAGTAAGAATATTTCTGGAAAATATTTTCTCAGATACTGTAAATCCAGCAAACTAATTGGGAAGTACATGTTGGGGTCTGACTTATTACCTTTTTTGAAAACTGGAACAATTGTTGCACAACACCAGGAATCAAGAATAAAAAATTTATTTTAAACCTCAGCTAGAATCAAATCTGGCCCAGTGGCTTTTTCACATTTTAAAGAAGTAATTGCACAAATTACTTCATGTATAGAAAAATAATCAATTGCACAGTATATAGGAATATAAGAATCATATTGTAATAACCAGTCATAAAAAAGAAGTGATCTACCCAGGAATATGCCAAAATATATGTAGCTATGGCATTTGCAAAGTTTGAAGTTCCTTTAGCAACCAAAGTCAAAAGGTTCTTGTATAATTTTTTTAATAATATTAAACATAATCTCCCATTGTTTGCAATAATACTCACGCTTTTTTATTTGAAGAAAGTTTTTGTGTGATTTTCTTTCTCTGTTTAAAAGTCCCCAGTTAGAGCTAGAGGAGTGTAGCTTAGTAGCCTTTACCAGTGCTAGCAACTCAGCTATTTCATCCCTACAGGCCTGTACAAACCACCCTTTATTTAATGGTACCTCTACCAACTATGTATAGAATAGCAAGTACGTTGGAAAACAAACATTCCAGGGATCTGTATATTTCTGTAGATGTAAAATAGTTGCACTCAGATTGTAAGCCATGAGTCTAAAAAATACATATGATATATGGTAAATATCAGATGAAATTTCATCTGTCCATCTAATTATCTTTCTATACCTGTTTTCAATTTTTAATGAAATATGCTTGAGATCAATCTCTGATGTAAGAGGTATAGAAGAAGTGAGATCATCCAATATACACTGGTAGATTATCGCTTTCGGTTCTATTAATCATGTAAAGAGTAGCCCAGCATTCAATAGGTCCATCCCAAATAGCATAATCTATAATAGATGCTCCTGACAGAGAAAAATAAGTCTACTGGCCTTCCTCATCTGCAATTAATCTACCATTAAGTGGATAGAAATGATATTCCTGCATAAACCTAATAAAGTCTAAACCTACATGATTTGTCTTGGTATACCTGGCTTTTCTACCAAGCAACACCTGCACATTATATATTGATCCTACAGCTGAGTTGTCCAGGAGACCATCAAATGCAGCTATCCTAGCATTGAAGTCTTCCAGAATCAAAATGGGGATAGTCACATATTTCTGATATAATTCCTCTAAGAGGTTCCCAAGAGTGTCCCATGGATTATCAATAGCAAACTTGGAAGAAGGAGGTGAATATATAGATTCAAAAGCAAAAAATCAGAATTAAACACCCTGAGATGAAGAGCTATACAGAAATCCACAGTATTGACAAGCTGAGCAGAAAACTATTGATCTATCTTAACATAGCATGCAAGATCTCCTGATGTCCTACCTAGATTATGGTGTTTTTTTGCAGGAACCTGGAAGAGTTCAAAATTATTAATATGGATATCCTGCTCTTATAGCTGCCAGATCTCCTGAAAGCATAATATAGCATAAGATGAGACACACCCTAATTATTCCTAATTTTCCCATTTAGAACCAAGACCTGTAATAGTCCAGGAAAGTAGATGATTCTGAGCTTCCTCAGCCATAATGTTACTAGGGACATTTGTAGAAATTAAAATGGAGGTTTAGCCATGAGTCATTAGTAGCCCTCAAGTACTTGGATCTATTAGTAAGTGGTACCACACATAGGGTGGGATTCAGTCTTGGATTAGTCTGGGGCTGAAATACAACATGGGGAGCACATGCAGAACTCATTACTACATAAACACCTTAACTGTCTAAAATATGACATTTCTCCAAAACTCTGCACAATTCACTTAGATTTAAATAGCACATCAACTTGGACACCATTATGATCCTCCCTTCTCTTAGCTCTCAATATTCCCCTGAATACTAATGACATTTTAAGATAATTCAAGAAAAAATGAACACATTGATTTAGTTAGTTTAGCATCAGTTTCCCCTCAAGATTTCTTATGATCAGAAATACTAAGGGAAAAAGATCCAGTGTCCTGTGGAACTGTGCTTACAGAGCTAAGGGTCTCATTCCTGTTTACGTATGTTAAAATGATTTTAAATGTTTCAAGCAAATGACCTTTATTCCACTAATAATTTGCAGTCCTATGATTTACACAGTTAACTTGGATACAGTCCAGTCCAAATGTATCCCCAGCATAGCAAACTTGCATTGCATCATTCATTTTAATCTGGACTTTCATCTTGGTGTGAAGAAAAGAAACAATAAGATCTAACAAGGTTTTGCCTTCCTCCGGATTCTTCAATTTAAGATCATATAGCCTCAGGATTCCAAGTTCCTGGGCCAAGGTATGGGGCACCAGAGAGAAAGAATCAGCTGCTTGCACCAGTGTTGCACTACACAGAACCCCAACTGCCACCTGTCTCCTGATCCAGTCTTTACGGGCATAACCTGACTCCTGTATTGAAACCTCAGTAACTTTTGGAAAATAATTACTAGAAGAGGATTCCCCTAAATCTTTGCCTAACATGCTCACACCACCTGCCTTTCCCATCAAGGTCTCATAATCTTCTTTGATTGCAATAATATCAGCACAGGTGGACTGTATCTTGGAGGCCAATGAGCCACTTCTCTTTGCTGAAAGTGAGAGAGGATCTTTAGATAGCCCATGCACCAGTGGAGCACCAGCTACTGTACCCCCTGGAGTGCTACCAAACTTAGTGGATTCAGTGTCATTCTCATCCATGCAACTCCTGAAGGGGAACAGCTGAGTCCTCCAGGGGGCCTCATTTTCCCCCTTCTCTTAGACTTTTTAGTTACCCATTTCTTTTTTTGGCAGAGGATTTGAGGGTCTCAGATCGGGAAAAATAATAGAGCTAAAGTTTAGCCTTATATCAGACTCTGGCACCGACTCCAAATCTGCCAAGATAGCTGCTGAAGATGATTCTCTTGGATGATAGCCCTGATGGAAGAGTCTCAACATGTCATCCATTCTAGCATCATTAATAGCTATATCCTCCCTAACTGTCTCAAGTTCACTACGAATAATGACAATTTGCTCCATTAACATACAATTTGTGGCATAAGGGTTACTCATTAATTTAATAATGTCTTCAGTCAAGTAAGAGGGGAAATAGGGAAGAGGTTCAATTCTACCAGCTGATAACACAGAAGCCTTAAGAGCCTCAGGAGAGCCACTTGAAGGTTGGCTATTAGTATCAGAACACAATCCAACCTGAGGCTCTTGAGCAATTTATATATCAGTCTGCATCAATTTTTTCATCCCCATTATGGGATTTTGAAGATCTGAGATAACTTAAGCCATAACAGAATTGGGACATTTTATATTAAACAAGATAGACTCTGACTTCAACAATTTAATATCTTTCATGGTTTGTATTTTACTCTGATGAAGTTATTTAGGCTTTGGAAGAATACCTCTTCAGCTTGTCCAAGATGTAATGATAAAGAGGGTACTCTTTATCATATGTTGTGGTCTTGTTCGCAGATTACTTCTTTTTGGAACCTTATCCATTCTAAATTAGATCCTCTTCTGGGCCTCCAGGATGCTTTTACACCTGAAATTTGTAATTTGGGTGATTATAGCTCACATTATGGGAGCCCCAGAAAAGCTCATATGGCATTCATTTGAGCAGTGATTAAACTATTGATTTCGAGCATTGGGTAGATTCAACTCTTCCCACTTGGTCTGAGCGGCTAGCAGAAAAATTGCAGGCTTTAAATGTAAAGAAATCTATTGCCTATTTATTCAAAACCTTCCAGGTGTATCAATCCAGATGGTAAACCATGCATACTTTACTTTTGACATCTTCATGATAATTAATCATTGTGACCCTTCAAGCATGGCCAATGGGGAGTGTTTATTGTACTGTTTCTTTTGTTTGTTTTTTGTACTGCTCTTATTGTTTATTAGTTATATTACTGTTGTTATTTTTGCACATTGTATGTTTCCATATGTTGTATGTTTTTATAAACTTTAATAAAGTTTACTAAATTGCAAAAAAAAAAAGGAATTGGGACATTTACTCACAACCACTTCCACTTTCCCAACGTTCACTTCTTGAGTAACAGATGAACCAGAAAGCTGCAAAAACTATTAGCCAAGACACTTGCTTTTTTGGGGTACTCATAAGAATTATCATGTGACAATTAACTAATTTTAGGTGCAGCCATCACCAGAGCCAGATCTGGAGATTTAAGCAATGAATCAGAAAGCTTATCTAATATTAGATTTGCATTCTAATTCGAGGGGTCAGTCACCAAAGGACTTTTGAGATATCTCTTGATGTCATCTAGGTCTGCAGATGCCAGTCTGTGGGATTTCTCTCTCAATGACCACTCATTGTGCAAACGAATATGGTGTCATTAATTTTTGATGCACTCTACATCCCACTCTCCCAAGAAGAAAACTTTTCTTCTACATGCCAACTTGCTACTGATTCATTCCTTCCTCTCCAGGTGTAAGGGTGGGCCTTCAAAGTCAAACAGGTTGGTATCAATGCTTTTCTCAGGCTTCTCTCCAGATGTTTGGGGTTGCATGGCAGTATCTGTTCAATAGACATGGGCCACAGTTCTGCCCTTTCTGATGATTGCATTGTGGTCAGTGACATTCCTTAATTGAACCATCTGTCATAGGATGTGGGATAAGGATAACAACAATAACAGACATAAGGAATAATAATACACTGAAGTGTGACTTTATTTATAAAAATTATAAAATAAAATAAACGAACAGCAGTACACTACTTCTTGTCGGCTAGATCATAAACAAGCTCAGATCCTTTCTCTTCTATGTATACTGGGACCATACACACAGCTCTATATGTCATCCTCTCACCTTCCACAAGGCTGATCTGAAATACATTCTGATCTGAGGGTTTTTATATCCCTCTCACCAGTCATATGATCTGCCCCTATTCTAATACAATGAATTTCTAAGCCTAATATAATATATACAGAAAGGAAACTACACCAGGTTACATCCTTATTAAGCCAGGGCCCCTCCCTTTTCATAACAAACTTGTTTTTAATCAATTTTCATAAGTAGACAATCACGAATGTGTAATGGGACCTTAATAAGCTATGCCCTTCCCCTTTCTTTGTGACTGACATTCGGCTTTAGAATAAATTGTGAGGCTGAGAGGCTGCTGGCTCCTAAAGGAGCTAGACAGAAAGGTCCTCCCATGTAAAGGTATAGAAAATTTCATTTTAATTCATTTTTTAATAGAATACTATAGGAAATGACTTAGAGCACTTAAAGCCTAGTGCTGCACTTTAAAGTGTATCTTACCTTATAGTAATGTGCCCCATGTGAGAGAAAGTAAGGGGGGGGGAGAAAACAATGACCTGCTTTGTACTTTATTCAAAGCCTGTTTTTTTATACTTTTATCTGTGCTCAGGCAATCATTTTTTTTTATTATGAGGCAGCAATAGATCTAGGGGGAGTTTCTGCCTATCTTATAAATTCAGATTGCAGCCTTTCCTACTGCACCAGAGAATGTTAAGTGGGAGAGATCGAGCAAGAGAGCGCACTAAACCAATGCCCCGACTTCAGTACTCTCTTCTCGCTCCCTCAACCTTGCTTAACAGTAAGGTTCTTTTTCCACAGTTACAGGGTTTTTAAGTAAAAAAAACTCTGGCTTGCCAAACACAAAAAAAATGAGATTTCCTTCACAAAAGGAATTTACACTGGGACGGCAAGAATTGGCACCATGGACAAAGCTGTCAATCACATTAGCATAGCTGCTGAAATATAGCCCTGTTCATGGAGTGCCAGGAACGAAACAAAACCCCTCTTTTTACTTTTCTGTGCAAGGGCTATAGTTTCCCTCTACCTCTGAGTCATAATTAGCATTTTCTTGAAGTCAGAGCCATAAGGAGGAACCTGATACATCCTCAGAGCTGGTTTTGGAATAGTCAGTACTTTAACTGGGCTGCCAGTACCTAGCTCTGTTTCGAGGATTGCCAGCTTTTTCATTCAGACAAAAACATCTCTTTTATTATTTAAAATATTCCTCATTCACACTTACGCCTCTTTCTATACTTTTATGCTTGTAGAGGCAAACGAGGAACATTGCAGAAGGTAAGACCCAATTTCAGAGCCGGCTACACACTGTTTACAGAATGACAGAAAAAAGGTACAAATAAAATTGCACAATTGTCTTGGAAACTGGGTGACCAATACTAGCTGTGTGATGTTGAGCGAGTCACTTAACCTCCGGTACACCTAGCTGTGAAGATTGGTAGAAGCAGGACTCCACTAAAATGGAGATGTTCATCTCAGCTGGGCTATCCAAGGAGACAACTTGAAAATAAATATAGAAAAATACATGTACCAGTCTGAGTCCACAGTTTCTGCAGAAGGAGAAAAAGTCAATATAACAAAATAAAGGTGGAAGCTCATAACACGAGGACAGGTACATGTAGTGTTCTGCTGACCAAATAATTGAGGTACTGTAGCTGAGTATTTTGATTTGATTTTGATACAAGAGCTAGAAGAGGGTATGCATGAGATGGGAAAATTATTTACCAGTCCAAAGGAGTAGTAGTACAGGGATATACAGTAGTGATCACTCCTGCACTGGGTAATGAAAAATCTAAAGAAAATAAACTGAACAAGCCCCTTTGGCTAGGTAGTCTTTGCTCAAGGGTACTGAGGGAACTGCCAAAAGAACTAGCAGCACCACAAGCAGAAATATTGCCACCAGGGAACTGGATGATTCAGTGGATTGGTAGTGGGTTAAGGAGCCTTTTCCCTCTAGGTCACAGGTTCAAATCCAGCACAGGTGGGTAGTGGTTGAAAGCCATTATCACATGAGGGCTGTTCAGTGGCCTATATGAAATGAGTTGTTGTAGTCTTAGTTCAGTTCCCAATGAGCAGGTGTCCACATCACAAAAACCACCAACACAATTGGCACTAATTTGGCACATTTGTTGGCAGTCTCACAGAAGAGGACCAAATGGGCATGGAGTATGAACTATCCTCTCACCTATGTGGTGGTCCCACCATGACAGGGTTGAGGCACATTGGTGGGGCAGTGTGGGGAAGCTTGTACTGTGAGTGCCTGGCTGTACGTGTCATGCGGCTAAATAGAGGACTTCAGGTTCCAGTGCCATCAATCCGGCACCTTTCATGACCACTAAGAAAACAAACAACAAAAAATTCAAACACAGAAGAAACAAAAAAACTTAAAAAAAGAAAAATTGGCAAGCTCTCTCTGAATGGAGAGGTGCCAGAAAATTGGAGGCAGACAAACATGCATGATACATGGTTGTTTTGTGTTTAGTATTTTTCCTCTTTACTGTTTAAACATGCCATAATTTATTTTATTGCTGTGTTATAATCTTTGTACTTGCCTGGTCACTGTTTGCAGTGTTGTGAATTATGTGCCTCGTTATTTGTGGCATATTTATATTAGCATTTCACTTGTAATGCTTTTCTCTGATGTGTAACTGTTCCCCCATCTGTACTCCCACCTCAACACAACTGGAAATTCAAATTGTATTTTTTGTCTCTGTCTCTTCCTGAATTACATAAATTTCAATAAATAAATGCGTTTTTAAAATGAAAGAAACAGAATTCCTCTGTTTATAAAGGGAGGCAAAAGGCAGTAAAGATTAGTTATAAAATGGGTATGGAATATTCTGCATCCTGTCTGGTCAAGAGGATTCTGAAATCATGGGTTAAACAGGTGAGAATTAAAAGGCAAAGCCTGTGGCAGGAGCAACCAGCCTCACCTCCTCCCTGGGCTATGTAAAACCAGTTTCCTTCAGCCTAATTTGGAAGCTCCATTTCTTTGCTGCGACTGGAGACTCTGATTCCTTCCCTTCTTGTTGCTGCTCTGCTCTCAGTTGCTTTGGTTCTTTCAGTTCGGTTTTTGCCTTAGGCTTCTGTTTGGTCTGTGTCTTCTGCAACACTCTGGTTACTACATTTTGCCTTTTCTGACTGTGGCCTGTGCTTCCTGCCTTCTCTAGGGCTGCCATTCCTGCGCTCTCATGTCCTCATTTTACTCCATTGCTTACTTGCAGTGTGTGTTCAGTGTGCTGATGTGATTCTATGTCCTGCCTCTGTCATGCTCCTGCATTTCATTTGTTTTCTCAGCCTGCTTTACCTGCAGAAAGGCCCATTGACTGAGTATTTTCTGACCTCTCCACCTGTCTTACCAAACTACCCTACCAGCCACCCCCCAGCCCTGGTAGTCAGGATAACTACTCCCCCTCCATCACCACCCCTTCTGACACCCCACCCTTCTACTTTAGAGCCATTGACCCAGGTGTTACCACCAAGCTCCAGCAGTTCCTCCCTCCCAGGGGTAGCCCTGTCAGTGTTGGGCTTTTTCCCCTCATTCCTTAGGCTCATCTTTCTAGCAATCATTAGACCCCTCACCTTCATATTTAACCTTGCCCTCTCCTCATCCACAAAGCCAGATGCTTGGAAACATGCTAACATTGTGCCTATTTTCAAATCAGGCAGTCCCCTTTCTCCTGGTAATTATAGGCCTATCTCCCTCCTCCCCCACCTGAGCAAGCTACTAGAAAAAATCATGCACTTCCAACTCTTCAAGCATCTTGGAAAGTATAATCTGCTGTGCTGTTAGCAGCATGGCTTCCAAAAGCACCACAGCACCACATCAGCCTTAGTCCATTTCTCTAACCATGTACTCAGAAATATGGACAAGAGTAAGATCACTGGTGCTGTATTCATGGATCTGACTAAGGCCTTTGACCTCGTCAACCACTCCCTCCTGCACTCCTCTCTCCTACACCTTGGCTGCTCTGCCAAGACAATAGCATGGTTTAGAAGCTACCACAAAGGCAGTTCCCAGTCTGTTACAATTGGTACAGCCTCCTCTCCTGCTGTACCAGTATCCACAGGGGTTTCCCAAGGCTCCATCCTTGCCCCCCTACTTTTTTCCATTTTTATTAATGCACTCCCAGCCGAAAGCCTCACCTGTGAGGCTCTCCTCTATGTGGAAGATCTTGTCCTTTACCATAGTGACAAGTCTCTTGCAAACATCTCCTCCACTCTTACACTTACCTATGGGGCTGCCCACAATTGGGTTTTTTCCAACAGACTCTTGGTAAACGAAAAGAAAACAAATGTAATGCTATTTGGATCTAAACCATTCCTCACAAAGATCTCCAAGACAAACTCCTCCCTCTTTGTACCCATTCCTGCTGGTCCCCTCCTGAAAATGTCCCAAGTTTCAAATACTTAGGTGTCACTCTGGACCCCGCCCTTACATTCACCGACCATATCAATAATTCTGTGCACAGAGTTAATCAGAAACTAGGTGCTGCCTACCACCTAAATCAATTCCTTTCTTATGAGGCACGCCTAGCAATTGCACAAGGAAACCTTCTACCACTCCTTGAATGCTGCTCTCCTGTCTATTCTCTTGTATCCTCAGCTCTGCACTGTAGACTGAACTCAGACTACAACAGTATCTGTCACTTTGTCCTCCATGCCCCCTTTTCTGCCCATCATTGGGTATTGTACCAGTCACTTGGTTGGCTCCCATTGCAAGGACGGTTCGACTATGTCCTTGGTTGCTTAGTTCACAATACTCTGAGAGGCGGACACCTGCCCCATGCTCATCCCTTTTCATGGGCAGAGTGGCAGCTAGAAGCCTCTGTGAATCATCCATCCCCCCTCCCGGTAGTTCCATGAATCTCCTCTTCCATGGGTAGTAAAGCCTTTTCCGTCTCTGCCCCCTCCCTATGTAACAGACTCCCTATATCTCTCTGCTCTTCCACCTCCCATCTCTACTTTAAAAACAATTTCAAAGAATGGCTACTGCCTGAAGCCAAATGCCACTGCTCCCCTGGGTAATCTCTGGCATCCACTCCCTCCATCCCCCCCAACCTATTAGCAGTGTCTCATCCTTGCTACACTCTCCACTACAGTTGCTGTCCTTGTCCCCCGCCTTTTGGGGCATCTGCTGTTGCCTCCCTATTCTAAGTCCCATCACCATTTGCTAAGGGGAATTATTGTACTTGATTTCAGAGTTCCAATCTGCTCGTTGACCTATGCACTATTAGTGTACCTGAATGCATTTTGCACTTTATGTATCATATCTGAGACTTATGTTTGGTCTCTGTGTTTTGTGACTTATATTTCAGCCTGTTGCCTGGCCTGCGACTATGTATTTTTGATCTGTATCCTGGCCTTCTTTGACACCTTGTATACTTATGTAATTGCACTTTATGTAATGACCCCTTGTTCTGTAATTTCTTGCACCTCATGTTGAGGTCTGTGTTTATTGTTGTTCTCCACACCTGTATTGCTTATGTGCCATGCTGTGGCTCAGGTCGTGCCTGAAAACAGTCCTTTGGATCAGTGCACCCACCCGGTTATCAAAGACATAAATGAATAAATAAATAGTCATAAGCCGCACTGGCAACCTTTTCACTGCAGTCCGTCTTCATGCATTTGTAAGTCAGTAAATGCTAAGCTAGGAAGTGCCTATCGTACCAGCTACGCACTTACCCTTAAAGCCAGACTAGCAGTGGCTCAAGGTTTCCTTCTACCAGCTCTAGTATATTTATTTTTTATTTATTTATTTAAGAATCAGTTTACAACCTTTGAGCCAGAGGCTCGTTTCCAAAGGTACTTCGTCACATAAAGACATACATTGCATTTCGGTTACATAGCAAAGATTTGCAAAAAATCAATAGGCATTCACCAGAGGTGCCACGTCACATAGTGGTCAGACAAATACAATTGGGTACAGGGTACATGTAATTGATAACAGGTATTACACAAGTCGGTATCAAGTGAGCATTCTGGTAGATAAACATTGAAAACAGCTGGCACTGGCCAGGTTAAACCTAGGCATGGTGTACAGGGAAGTGGTGGAGGGATGGTAGGGTGGAGGAGAGCTGCCAGGGGCATTGTCAAGAGAAAGAGGTGGAGGCTATGTTCAGAGACAGGAGCAGTTTCTGAGTGCTGAAGATGTGGTTCCAGTGCGGTTTGAATGTGGAGATGGTGATGGCATTGGTGATGGTGGCAGGAGAGTTAAACCAGGTTGGGGCTCTATAGCTGAAGGACCTCTGGCCACGGCTGGTTCTTGTTCTGGGGACCTTTAGAGTGGTCTTGTAGGAAGACGTGTTGCAATGGTGGGAGGCTCTGGTGGATGGATGCCATTACCCCAGGGGGAAGCCAGTAGGGTTTTTGGTGAGGAGACAGGTCTGGTATCGGAGCCGTTCATCCAGGGTAAGCAGGTTAGCATCGACATATAGCTGACAGGTGTGTGTGAGCCTGGGGCACCAGTAATCAATCTGCATGCTTTATTCAGGGTTAGGTGAATTTTGTTGAGTGCAGTGGTGTCGGCGCTTTCGTATACTGATGAACCATAGTCTACAAGGACAGAACAGACGATGTAACAGCTAGCGGAGAGCATTTGGTGGAAGGCAGGTTTTATGGCGGAATAGGATGCTAAACCGTGTGTTGGTGGTGGATGTTAGAGGCGCCAATGTGGTTTGTGGAATGTGAGGCTGAATCGAAGGTAACCCCAAGGTATTTGTAGGAGCAGACTTGTTCCAGTGGTTGGTTGGTGCTTGGAAGGATATAGAGTGGGTGGTTGCTAGCTTTTGTTTGGGGGTGTGAAAAGAGTATAGTTTTGGTTTTCTTAAGATTGATGGCGAGTCTTGCGCTCTTAAACCAAGCCTCGGCACTGTTGAAAGACTGCTGTAGGAGTCCTGTAGGGAGATGGGATTACGGTGGGTGGCAAAAGGACAAGCGTCGTCTGCATACAGCAGAATTTTGCAGAGCATGCACTGGGCAGGGTGTTCAGATACAGCGAGAGAAGAAGGGGCCCAGGATGGAGCCTTGGGGACCCCAGAGAGAATGGGACCGGGTGTCGGAGAGTGTGCTATTAATCTTGACACACTGGGATCGAGTGTCAAGATAGCTAAGCACACCATGCCAGGGGCCAGCCGAGACCAGTGAGGCAGAGTGCATTCAGCAGCAGTGGATGGGAGACAGTGTCAAAAGCCTTTGAGAGGTCAATGAACACTGCACCAGCTAGGGAGCTGGTATCCAAGGAGGCGTGTAGGAAGTTGGAGAATTCAATAAGGGCAGTGCTGGTACTGTGACCGCGCGGAAGCCACGTTGCTCTGGGCATAAGATGTTATGTAGCCAGATAATCAGTGATTTGAATGGCCACCACTTTCTCCAGGGCTTTAGAGGGAGGGAGGATGGAGATTGGCCGGTGGTTGTTGGCCGATGACCTGTCGCCTCCTTTATGAATAGGTGTGATAATGGCTGTTTTCAAGCTGTGGGGAATTGTCCCAGGCAGAGTGACTGATTAATTGAGGCTTGAGAGGTGCAGAACTTCATCTAGCACCAGCCTGAGGATGCTGGGGTCAGTGAGTCACTGCGGGATTGTTGCCATTGAGAGCTTTGATTAGGATGGGTCTGGCTTCCCGGGTGGAAATCTTTCGCAGGAGGAAGCTGGGGTGCTGGAGGACATGGGGAGTTTGGCTGGGGGGAGGGTCAAAGAAATTACTAGGGAGGACTGAGCTAAGGTCAGTGAAAGTGGTGTTGAACCAGTTAGCTATGGTGGCAGGCTCGGTGGAGGTTGTACCATTTCTAGTGAGCTGGGATGGGGCAGCTCGCCGATCTTCCTATCTGCATCTAAATCTGCCCGTCATAAATGGGACATCACTTACAATAACATTTGTCGCTATGCCGCGGCCTCACCACGTTTCAAGCACCACTGCCACCTTTATCGGGACCTAAAATGGCTCAGCCCATCCGCCTATCGTCTTCAGACCTTTGGATCATTAATTGACTCTGTCATCAGAACAGGTCTCCCCCTATCCCTTTCTTCTGTACTGGAAACTCAACCTCCTATTCATGAATTACGATCTACTGATAAAGCCCTTCTGCGTGTGCCAAGATGTAGAACAAAAATGGGCACTCGCGTGTTTTCCTACACTGATCCGAAATACTGGAACTCTTTACCCTCTCTCATCCGTCAAACAAACACCCATGCTATCTTCAAACTACATCATGAACACCTTCACACCCTACATCCCTGCACTTGTTTTAACCCACCTTGAACCCTTACTAACGCTTGCTCTCTCCTTATCTTCATCCTATCTACCCCTTTTTTCCTTCCTCTACTTATGATCTTTACCTGCCATGCTCTTTCATCCCTTTCCTCCTTCTCTCTCCCTCTCTCCTTTAACGCATTACTGCACTGTAACTTACTACCTTCCATGTTGTTTTCTTCTTTGATACCAATCCTGTTTTCTCCTTCTGTATTCATGGTATCTTATCCTTCACCATTCAGTATGTCAATGTACTTACTATACACTGCTTTTACCCATTTGTACTGTTTCATGTGCTGCATCACATGTTTATTGTTCTGTCTGTAAACTGTTTTCTCCCGGGTCGTGCCTGAAAATAGGCATTGTTTGCCTAGTGCACTTACCCGGTCACCAAAAGCAAAATAAATAAATAAAAATAAATGCATTGCAAGCCAGCTAGCAACTGGAACCAATTAACCCAGCTAATTCACATTGCCTTCCAAAGCCTTTCCTTTAAATTCTCAACCATTCAAACATCATTCAGTCTGCTTTAGAATTTTCACTACAGTCATGTTTGTACTTCAACTTCTGCAACTCCTGCTTGTGGCTTGCTGCTCACTATGATAATGGTCTTTGATATACGTTCCTATTTTTGGTACCTTGTTATTCACTTCATTTACTATCATACCTGTTGTTCTTCAGAAGTCCTAATTCAGTCCAGTCCAATCTTTCATTCATTTCCCCTGCATTGTCATAGTCGGTCCATTACTACATCATTCCATAAGGCCCTATGAATGCATTTCTACCGGCATTACAGTATTCCCATTCCCTTCTCATTCACTCCCCTTGAACACCAAATCTTGAGGGTGAGTCCTTTAGCAGGTGGGGGTCCATTTCCAGCTGTTTGTCTCCTGTGGGGCCTCCCAGCAGTCCCACCACATGGTGATAAAGTCCAACGCTCAGAAGGAATCTTCAGCTATGTTGACCCATGACTGGCAGCACATCAGGTGTAGTATTTAAAATTACAACTGCCAGAGGGTGGGCCCTCAGCCCATATGGGTTCCTTTTGCTGTGCAGACAGCATTGGCAGCACCTCCAAAAGCTATTCTCTTTACACCGGCCTAAGCTCCACCTAGTCTCATTCTGTATCCCCTTCCTTTAGTTTCCAGTCAAGGTTAGGCCTCCTTATGTTCTCAAGGCTGGGTGCTAGCCTTTCAGCAGTTACTGTCTCCTCAGTCCACATTTTGGGGGTGCCTCCTTCTCTGAGGTACCTTCTTTGGCTTCAAGATCTACTTGCAGAATTCCCAGAACATTATCCTGTTAGACGGATAGATCAAGAAGTACCCCTCAAAAAGTGCCCCCTGAATTGGAATTCCAAGATAGCACAGTGAGCCTAATAATAGTACCCAAGCTAGTCGGGATGGTGGCTGAGGCAATAAATCCCCAGACATTTCCTCCACCGGGGATTTTTTCCTCTTCTGAGTGTCACAGGGCATAAAGTAGTTGTACAGTACCATTTTAACAAGTACTGTATTAGACGTTCCACTGCGAGTTGGGGTTGGATGGTGGCCCACCTCCACCTACAATCATGCCATTCCCTCTCTCCTGTGGAAGTCACACCTGCTATCGCTCACCACCAGATCTCAGTTGCCAGTTCTCACACTGTTCATCTGTTTTTGCGGTTCATGTTGTACTATTCTTTTGGCTCATTCCTAAGGTACTTTTAGCCAAAGGAAACACGTCCCTGCAGCACCGCTAGGGGACAAACCCACATCAAGAAGGTTCCTTTGCCTTCCTGGTACTCCAGCAGTGTGGCAGTCCCTCAGAGGACAGAGACTGCAAATGGCCAAAGTAACTACAAATGACAGCCACCATTCAGCCACACAAGTAGCCCTTGGCTACCAACAAGTTGCACACACATTACTTCAATTTGTGGTTGCTTACAACCCATTAAATTAAAGGGCAGAGCCTGTGGTTTGATGAGTGGGAGCAACCAGCCACACCTCTTCCTGGGCTATATAAACCACCTTCCTTTAGCCTCATTTGGAAGTTCCTTTTCTTTGCTCCCACCATCCACCCCTCTTCCTCCAGCGATTTGCTTATCTCTTTGGGTTCCTCCCTAAGGTACCTAAAGCCAGAGGAAGCACATTCCTGTGACACCTGGTGTGGAGCTTTCCTCAAGAGGGGTTCCTTTGTCTTGTTGGTACCCTGACAGGGTGGTAGTCTCTCAGGGGACAGAGAGTGCAAAGGCAAAAGTAACTGCAAATGACAGTCAACAACCAGCCATACAACTAGCCTTTGGCTACCAACAAGTTGCACAAGCATTAAATTGTGGTTGTATACGCCCATTGAACCAAAGGTTTTGGGCTTTGTCTGGAAACCGAGATGCAGTGCTCTCAAATATCATTCATTACCTCCCAGATGTGTTTTTTTTTTAACTTCTGACAGCCATCTTGGTAATGAGAAAAAAAACCTGCCACTTTTTACCACCAGACACATAAATGTTGCCTTTCCCAATACTATAAACTCCATATACAATGTAAAACATTTCTGCCAGGTCCCAAGGATTTTCTATGAAGAGAAAACACAGACCTGCCAAGTCATCCATTTTCCTAGATCTTTTTCCACTCTTCCCACACATAAAACTCAACCACCAATGATTTATTTTTTAATATTCTTCTGAGTCCCCACTCTTGCCAGGAGATTACACCATGACATGGACACCAGCAGCAAACTGCTTGCTCTGGCATGAACAGACAAAAGACAAGCTAAACTGACAAATGTGCATGAGTTGGCACTTACATCAGAAAGAGGATTAGGGCAGGCTGATAGAACACACTGGCTGAAATACAGTGAGGCTCAGTAGCACTGCTAAAATGATAGTTTCCTTTAAATCGGGCCTGCTTCATGACAGGTGATGAGGAGCACAGTCAACTGCCAAACTGGTTGTTCTTTACACTATACCTCCTCACAGAGCCCCTGCAGGGGCGAGCCATGGACATATGCTGGCCAACTGCGAGAGTGCAGAAGGGCAGCTGGCCAAATGGGCATTTTTTTTTTTTTTTTGATCTGCCACACTCCTGTGGGGTGGGGGGGGGACACAAACACTTGTTGTAAATCTCCCAAAGATACTGTTTACATATTTCTTAAAATAAATGTTTCATTTTTAGGCTAGCTCAGCCGGTAAGCCACTTACATACAGTGTTACCTAGTCATTACAGGTAGGAGAAGGACTACTTTTTACTTGTTTCTTTGAAGAAGGAAAAACATTTAAAATATAGTTTTGGGGAATAATTTATCTCTTGCATTATTTTTATTTTGTTACAGTGTACCCATTTTTTAAGTGCAAGAAGGCACTTCAGGGTGTTGGTTGTCATGGATTAATCGCACTGCCTAGGGGATGAAAACACTCTGTGCTAGTGCCATGTACCTTACAAAGTCCAAGAGCTTGCGGGTAACATGACAACGGACACTCTTGTCATGTCTTATTGCTTACTAAGCCCAAGGTCAATTCCTGGTAAGATTATAGAGGCCATTATGAAAGACAGAATCTCAGTGCATCTACATAAATGCAAGCCAGTAGGGGAGAATCAGCATGGGTTCTGTTCCAGGAGGTCTTGTTACAGGCAGGGAACATGGGGGGAAGGTAGAATGGGCATAAACCCCACAATGACTCTGGGTCTCAGTAGTAAGATAGGGTATTACGGGATGACCAGATGGCCCAGTGGCCTTTCTCTGTCATCAACTTCTATTTTTCTGTGTTACTGCAACCTGATAGATTCCTTTTGAGTAGAAAACTAGTAGAGTGGATAATAGGAAAGCAATGGCCACTCAGATGGCCAAGAACCAATGCATCATGCTGTCATACTGGGAACTCAGGCTCGGGAGTGAACTTGGGCTAATGCATCATGAGGTAGCCCAGATTGGGGGTAGCTTCTGCTCAGCAGTGTGCCTCATCCGGGGAGTGCTCACATCAGGTTCCAGCACCACAGCGACACCTGAAGCTGGACCGGGGAGCTTGCTTCTGCTACAGGGCATTCAGAGTATATTTTTTATTTTTTTTTTATTTTATTTAGTTGTTTAACCAGGTATAGCACACTAAGCTGAAAGCTTTTTTACAGGAGCGACCTTCAAGGCCTTCAGTAGATGGGGATGGGTGGTAAGGACAGAACAGAGTAAATCCCTGACATTGATCTGCATTTGGGCTGGGATAAACATTATTAGGGAATGAAAAATAAGTAAGCAGTGGGTATTTCTATCTGGATTTCAGCAAAGTGTTTGGCATAGCACTACATGCAGTACATAACAACATAGCACTTTGGTGATGGAAGGAACTTAGGGTTTATCTTGTCTGGCCCTCCAGACCATATCCTGTTTGATTATGGACACACATCCAAACATGAAAAGCTGATAGATAAGTTTAGGCAGTATGGCCAAGGCTGGGGCAGACTGAAATAGTTAGAAAACTAGCTAAGCAACAGCATACAGAGGGTAGTTCAAGTAAATGATTTGATGAGTGGGAGCAGGATGGAGGCTGGTGACTAGCAGGGAACTCCAAGGATCAATGCTGAGACCACAGTTATTTAATGTATTTGTACTGTATACAGTCCTGATGAAGGTATGGTGTGTTAGATTTGCAGGTAATGCCAAGCAATGCTGAGAGGGAGAGTGCTATGTTGCAGAGGGACGTGGAAAGATTAGGGAACCGGCCTGATAAATGACAGATGCGGTTTAATGTGTATTACATCCAAATTAGGCATTTAGGTGTCAAAATCAAGGTCACAACATACAATGAAGCCAGCCATGATGCAATGCAGTAACTTGCACTAAATGACATGTCACGAAACACTGCATGACAAAAGGGCTTAATTGCCATTGAATTGCACTGTCCATACAGTATATTGCAGACTTTTTTTGATATGCTGCAGCATTACTGTGCTGCATCCTGGCTGATGCCACTGTACACAATAAAGGGGATAAATTGTATAGTGACAATGCAAGAATTATACAGAATTAATTATAGTAAGGACTCTGAAGCAGGTACAACAATGTACAGCAGCAGTTAAGAAGGCCGAAGGGGTCTGGCCCAGGGGTACAGAGGCTTGAGGCACTGGATGCCACATCTGCTGCGACACCAGCAAACTGAGTTTGGGAACAAGCTCAGGTTGCTGGGTGTCAGCTAAGGTGGGAGATGATTGAGCATCTGATGACACCTATCCTCTGACAGGGAGTGAGGTATGCCATTCCATTCCAGTACTGCCACAGTGTAGAGGCGCGGTGGCAGGAGAACAGCTGCAACTTACAAGGAGTTGGCCAACAGCAAGCTCATAATGCATCTGCCCCTCCATGCACATGCACGAGTGTGTCATTGCTGCCACCTGGCCAGGGGGGAAAAGTGGGAAAGTACCAGCCGCAGGATGATTCCTTGGTCGCTGCAGCCCCTGCACCACCTACAGGGCACTCAGGAACTATCTGGATTGTGCTTTGGGGTGTGGAGGAATGCCCTCCACCCTCCCAACCCTGCCACAGGGGAATATCCATGGGGGATCTCACTCCCTCAAGTAAGTCCCTGAGATGCTGGGTGAGGTTGGGGATGACCAAGGGGGTCACTAGTAGACAAAGAAACAACTTAAAAAATGCTGACTCTATGCATCACGTTTATCAAGTGTAGAACAAGAAAACTAACAAAGTGAATGGCTATTGCCACTTTATAAGGCACTGGTGAGGCCACACCTGGAGCACTGTTCCTCATTCTGGGCAGAATACTACAAGAAGGACATAGTGGAATTTCAAAGTCATTGGTAAAAAGGAGAGCGGTAAGGATGACAAGGGGCATGGGTGGACTGAAGTACAATCAGAGCCTAAAGCAGCTGGATGTGGCTCTCACCCCACTGGAGAAGGGGCACATGGGGAGGAGGTGGGATGGAATCATAGAAATGTATGAATCAGAGATCAGATATTCAGAACTCAGCCCTGGGGCAAACTTAGCACTGCACGACTTGTAAAATTAGCCCTAAACCATTTGCACGCTATATTTAAAGGAATAGCCCCGGAGCTAAAGCAGCTGAATATAGCATACAAATGAAGCTGTGCAAAACAGGGCTGGGAGTGCAGTGCAAAAACAGCCCAGCAAAGAAGACAGCTCTGAATATAGCAACCAGGAAGGCCAAACTGCAACAGCATCCCAGTGCACACAGAGGTGGAATAAGGCAGTGTTGCGGTAGCTGGCCAATGTAAGTGATAGCACTGAAGTAAGCTCCTCCTCAACGCCAAAAAGACTAAAGCAATGGTTCTCTCACCAAAGTCTACTTCCGGACGTCCACATATCACACAGATCCGAACGCTCTTAGATGAACCCCTTGAAGTAGTTGATACCTTTAAATACCTAGGGTTCTGGCTGGATAACAAGCTCAACTTTCTGTGCCACTTAAATGAAACCTCGAAAAAACTAAGACAGCGATTAGGTTTATTCTATCGCATTAAACACCTACTCTCATTAGAAGCCAGACTGAGACTAGTACAAACTACATTCCTACCTATACTGGACTACGCTGACTTCCTTTACAGTCATTGCCCATCAACGATGCTAAACAAACTGGACACCCTTTACCACCGGGCTTTAAGATTTATCTTAAATCTACCCCGTAGTACACATCACTGTCATCTATACCAGGTTTTGGGATGGACCTCACTCTCAACTAGAAGAAAAAGGAATGCTCTCCTCTGGTTTTTTAGAGCATTATCTGATAACCTCCTTGCATACATCTCGAACATCTTCAAACGGGCTAACGGTTCCTATGGCCTGAGACGCTTCTCCTTAATCTGCTTCCAGATTCCTAGAGTGAAAACTACCCTTGGCTCAGCAGCAATCAAACTTCTCACTTCCATCACTCTGGAACACTATGCAAGACTCATTAAAATTATCCACACTTCCAAGCATTTTCACATTCAAAGCCCTATTAATGGATTATCTGAAGGAATCATGCAACTGTTTCAGATGCTGATGACCCCTAAAGCCCCGGGTGCCACTCTCAAATCCTACGCCTAAGTATCTCATCCACCCCACATTCCTAACAACAAAAACCTAGGACTTACAAGCCTAGTTACCTTAATCCAAGATGGCCCTGCCTATTCTCTACCTTTTACCTATTCTGGCCTCCCTTTTGGCTGCCTACTCTTTCACCCCAATTTCTACCCTATTCCTTAATACCTCCTTATTTTTTATCATTTAGGTCTGAGCTCTTACATAGCGGAGACTATATGGGATTGTTGTCTCTCCTCATTTCAGTAAAGCTTATCATTATGTACCTTTGCATGTTAATTATGTTGACCAGTATGTATAGGCCCATATTGACCGTCACCGTCACAATGTTTTTCCTTTTTTTTGCACCGTTGTCCACCGTAATTGTAATCTTATGAAGTGTACTGTATTGTATTAATGCCCAGGACCACCTTGAAAATGAGCTTGCTCAATGGTGTTTATGCCTGGTTAAATAAAGTGATTGATTGATTGATTGAAGTGGCACACAACAACTGCAAACAACATTGCAGGCCACACACTGCAGAACTGTGCGATGGTTATGAGAGATTTGCCCTGGGCTAACTTGAATGCACAGTGCTAACACATTAGCCAGGGGCAAAACTTTTCTATATCCAAAGTTTCAATGCAATTGAGCCTACTCAAGCAATCTGTGGGCAAACAGCCACGTTAGCATCTCATTATGGCCTGCTTTCCACGCACTCCCATGTACTTAGCCCAGCGCTATTGCATGGAGTACACAACTCCACCTGTAGGTTGGAATGGAACTACAGACTGGTAGCCACAGGCTGGGTTGTGCACACAGCTCCACCTGTATGTCAGACCAAGCAACAGTTCAGTAGCTGCAGGCCATGGGTTTCGGCAGGCATACTCAGTGTGTACTGCTCAGTACTGTGAAATCCAGAAACTCCAGGGGCAACATGAGTCCCAGCCCAGGGTAATAAACACAAACAGTGCCTGATGTACATGAAGAAATGTCTTCCCCACCTTGGATGCTGTAGTGTGTGTTTGTGGATGGTCTCAGGAAGATGTGTGCTACACCTATAGGCCATGACTGCGTGAGTGACCTGATCAGGTCAGCATGCGCTAAAGCTGGTGCGAATACATATACTGTACACACACACACATATATATATATATATATATATGTGTGTGTGTATATATATATATATATATATATATATATATATATATATATAAGACATAGTATTATGATGGCAGAAAAGGACCATGAGCCCACCTAGTCTGCCCAATTTGCCTAGGTATCCCCTAGGACTGCTCTGTTTTCCTTCCCCCTTTACCAGCAGCCATCTGTACCTGTCCCAGCCCACCATCTTCTCCCCCACCACCTCCCTTGGCAGCCCTTTCTATTTGTCTACCACCCTCTCAGTAAAGAAGTACTTCCTAATGTTTCCCCAGAACTTTCCCCCCTCGATTTGGAATTCATGACCCCTTATTCTAGGTTGCTCCTTTAATTGGAAGAGGCTCCCTATAGGCACTTTATTGATACCCTTTAAGTATTTAAATGTCTCTGTCATGCCCTTCTCTCCCTCCTCTGCTCCAGTGAGTACATGTTTAGGTCCTGCAGCCTCACCTCGTATGGTAAGTGGTTGAGCCCCCTCACCATCTTGGTCACCCTCCTCTGAACTTGCTCCACCCTCTCCATGTCCTTCTTTAGGTACGGCCTCCAGAACTGCACCCCATACTCCAGGTGTGACCTGACCAGCTGGGTGTACAAAGGAATCATGACCTCCTTCCTCCTGCTGGTGATCCCCTTCCCTATACAACCCAACGTCCTGCTGGCTCTTGCCACTGGCCTTCTGCACTGCCCTGCCACCTACAGGTCCTGTGAAATGATGATGCCAAGGTCCCTTTCCTCCTCGGTTACCTCCAGGGGCCCACCTCCATTCTGTACTCCGCTTTCCCATTTTTTTCTGCCTAAGTGCATGATCCCGCACTTTGCTGCATTGAACGATAACTGCCACTCCCTGGACCACTCCTCTAACCTCCCCAGATCCCTACATATCATCTCAACCCCCTCCTGCATGTCCACGCTATTGCAGACCTTTGCATCATCTGCAAATAGACTCACCCTCCCTTCCAGACCCTCCGCTATGTCTCTTATAAAGACATTAAACAGCAGTAGTTCCAATACTGACCCTTGAGGAACTCTGCTGATGACCTCAGTCTCTCTGCTGATGACCTCAGTCTTCCCTGAGAGCACCTCACTGACCAATACCCTCTGTCTTCTGCCCTCCAACCAGTTTTGCACTCATCATATTACCACCTCCCCCAACTCTAGGCAACCCATTTTGTCCAATAGCCTCCTGTGCGGTACCAAATCAAATGCTTTTCTGAAATCCAGGTAGGCTACAGTCACCGACCCCCCTCCCATCCACCACCTTAATGACCGAGTCAAAAAATACAAACAAGTTTGTTTGACAGGATCTGCCCTCTGTGAACCAGTGCTGTCTTGGGTCATGAAGGCCATTTGCCTCCAGGTAGCTGGTCATTCTGTTCTTGAGCAGTTTTTCCATGAGCTTGCCAACCACAGATGCCAAGTTTACTGGCCTATAGTTGCTCAGCTCTTCTTCCCCCCTTTATGAAGGGCCATCATGTCTGTGTATTTCCAATCATTCGGTACCACTTCTGATCTTAAGGACTCAATGAATACAGTTGCCAAGGGAGTTGCTAGTGCATCCCTCAGTTCCCTCAGTACTCTTGGGTGAACCTCATCTGACCCCATGGCTTTGTCCACCTTCAAGCCCTTAAGCTCCCTCAGGATCTCCTCCTCCCAGAGGGGACTCATGTCCACCCCTTCCCCTGCATCCTTTGTTGGTCTAGAGGTACCTCCCTTCCATTCCTCTTTCTTTGTGAATACAGAGCTGAAATAGCTATCCAGCATTTCAGCCTTCTCCTGGTTCCTCCCTCACCCTCTCCCCTGCCCTGGTTTTCAGACTAGGTATCCCTTTCGCTGCCTTCCTCTGCTCACCTATATACCTAAAAAAGGTCTTGTCTCCCTTTCTGGACAGCCTTGGCAATACTCTCCTTCGTCCTTGCCTTTGCTCATCTGACCACTCTCCCCACCTCCCTCTGCTTTGCCTGATACTCCTCCCAATCCTATTCTCGCTGCATCATTTTAAACTTCCAGAAGGCTCTCCTCTTAGCTCTAATGCTGACCCCCACTTCCTTGCTAAACCACAGTGGCTTCCTTTTCCTCCTGTTCTTGCTCACCCTCTTTGTGCAGAGATCTGTGGCCCCCACAACGGCTCCCTTTATCGTAGCCCACATATTCTCCACTCCCCTAAGCTGCCCCATCCCTTCTAGTGCCTGGCAAGCATATTCCCCCATCCAGCTAAAATCCACTAGTCTAAAATCCAGCACCGTCACCTTGGTCTAGTTACAAGTGACTGATGTGTGTACGGTGAACCACACGGCACCGTGGTCACTTGTACCAAGGTTGTCCCCCACAGTTACTTTCCCCACCCTGTCACCATTTGTTAGCACCAAATCTAACACCACCCCTTTCCTAGTTGGGTCACTGACCATCTGCCTGAGTTGGGCAATCTGAAGGGAGTATAGAAGTGCCCTGCTTCTGGTATACAGATATATATATATATATATATATATATATATATTCATTGCAAAACACTTTGTTAATTCATCAGTTAGGGTTAAAGTGACAAAAGAGGGGAAATGAGATGTTAGGGTTGAACCTTTAATCCCCCCCACCACCCCATCCCCCCATCCTCCACACACCAACAGACACCGGGTGTGCCATGGGGTTGTCAGGCCCAACTTTCACCCCATTCCATGTGTAAACAGGTTGGCATGGTACAGTAAAGGAGAATGGGGTGAGAGTTAGGCCTCACGACCCCATGGCACACCCCAGTGTCTGTCAGTGTGTGGAGGATGGGGGATGGGATGATGGTGGGGGTTAGGGGCTCAACCCTAACATCTCATTTCCCCACTTTTGTCACTTTAACCCTAACTGATGCATTAACAAAGTTTTTTGCACTGAATTTCCTTACTTTTTGAGAAAGTGTAATTTAACTGGTAAATGTTATGTCTTGGTGGGAGCACCCATTTGTGCATAATGATATTCATCTGTGGGAGCGCGGGCCCTCCGGACCCTGTGCTCCCACTTACACATAACTACATAACTACGAAGCCATACAGCACCCTATAGGGCTTAAAAGGAGCCCTTGTAACACTAATTTGCCAATATCTCAGTAACCATAGCAGCTATGAAAAAATTCCACTGCCATTGTCATCATGACTCTGAAACCTCCATGCAAGATAAGTGAACTAAATCCGTATCTTGCATCATTTTCAAGATACAGGCACTGAAAAGCACTGTGGGTGCCGCAATGTTTATGGGAAAAATCTCAGCTTCGTAATGGCATATGTATGGAACCAATAAAATTAATTACACCTAAACAGCATAAGTCACATCTCTAGGACACCCCCTTTACACCCTGCAAATTTCAAGCCAAAAGACCAAACCATTTATTTACAGTGCTCTGGCAAAGTTTTTAAAAAATGTTTTTGGAAAGTGTAATGTACATGGAAAATAGTATGTGTTGGTGGGAACACAGGCCCTCCGGGCCACGTGCTCCCACCAAGCTTCCCTTGTGCATAACAATATGCATGTGTAGGACTGCGGGCCCTCTTATACATAACAATGGAGCCATACAGTAGCCCCATAGGACTGAAAAGGAACCCTTGTAAAACTAATTTGCCAATATCTCTGTAACTGTATAAGGTATGAAAAAGATTCCACTGCAGTTGTAATCATGACTTCGAAAACACCACATGTGCTGAGTTCAACTAAAAGGTGAACTAAGCTGCAGGTAGTGAAAAATCTGTATCTTGCATCATTTCTGAGATACAGGCACTGAAAGTCACTGGGGGTGCCGCAATGTTATCCTATGGGAAAAATCTCAGCTTCATGATGGCATGTCTATGGAACTGAATACCTTTTCTACACCTAAACAGCATATTTCGCATCTGTAGGACACCCCCTTTATACCCAAATTTCAAGCCAAAAGACCAAACTGTTTATTTACAGTGCACCGGCAAAGTTTTTAAATTCCTAGTTCATGAGGTGGCAAAATCTCCTTTCTTGAGGTCATTCCTCATTCACAAGCTGTCAAAATTGCCATTTGTGAGAAATACTTGAGCGTCAGATTTTGGCCATCTGGTCTGGAAGTCGCAATCAAGGATTTTGTCAGCTCACAAAAGTTGATTGGCTTGCAAAAGGGGATTTTGACAGCTCACAAATGGGGATTTTGTCAGCTCACAAATGAGGAATTAAAAAAACAATACCCTTTCGCGAGGTGTCAAAATCCCCGTTCGTGAGCCAATCCTCATTCGCAACAAGGGCCATCTGGTCGTGAAATGATGAGCAAGGATTTTGGCAGCTCGCGAAAGGGGATCAGCTTGCAAAAGGGGATTCTGACACCTCGCGAAAGGGGATTTTGTCAGCTCACGAAAGGGGATTCAAAAACCCAATCCCCTTTTGCGAACTGACAAAATCCACATCCTTGAGCCAATCCTCATTCACGAGATAGGGCCATCTGGTCCCTAGGTCATGATCAAGGATTTTACTACCTCACGAAAGGGGATTGGCTCACGAACGTGGATTTTGTCACCTCACGAACGAGGATCGGAAGTGAGTCACGAACAAAGAATTTTAAAATCTAAAATGGCCATTTTGCACCAAAACGAAGGAAATCAAAGACATGGGTTTGTAGAGGGTATCACTCTGAACAAAGTCCATGCCTCATTTGTAAAAAAAGGCAGCCGTGGGGCAAGCTACAACATTTTGTTTGGGGGAAAAAATGAAAAACAAGATGGCGGCTAGCGAATGAGGAATTTTTCCTCACGAACGGGTATTTTATAAATCCCCTTTTGCAAGCTGTCAAAATCCTTGATCATGAGCCCAATCCCCTTTCACAAAACATACATATAAATGTTGGAGTGACCCGAGCATGCTCAGAACCTGGAAATTCAAAATTAAATAACTTTGGACTGGATTAACAGTTTTTCACCAAATCAGTGCTGGATTGTTCCTTGGCCAAACCTCTCTGGAGCTTAACATTAAACTGCTTACTCAACCCAAACTATACTGGCATGACCGTGCCAGTATAATATATATATATATATATATATATATATATATATAATATAAATATTTATATATATATATATATATATATATATATATATATATATACATATAACTATAGATATATAGATATACATAGGCCCAGATATTCAAACTGCATCATTCACGAGGCGCAAGCCCCTCGCAGCTGCTCAAAATAGTTGCGCGAGGGTGTGGCAGGGCGATATTCAAAGGAGTTGCGCTATTGAGCAGCTCCTTTGAATCTCACCTCCAACCACAGCCACTGTGCATGGCGCAGTGGAACTTGCGCACCGCAAGTTGCCAGAGTTGAGCTATAAACTTGCGGTGGCGCCAAGTACCATTGCCATCTCGCTAAATTCCGATATTCAAAAGGTGACATGCAAATGGGGCCATAATTCATGCAAAAGGCGCGGGGGCCATTTGCATCTATTTATAGCCCCATTTGCATACCATTAGCATGTAGGTCGCCCGATCGAGGACTTCGCCTGGCCTCCCTGCCAGGCAGCAGCCGTCGAGGACCAGCGCACCTACCATTCCGATCGCGGGCAGTGTGTCTGAATACCTCTTCCCCCCACAGCTCCCAATGCCCGATCAGCGGGCGAAAGTAACATAAAACACCCCCACACACATCTCCGATGCCCGATCGTGGGCAAAGTAACATGAAACACCCCCACATCTCCTGATGCCCGATCGCGGGCAAAGTAACATAAACACCCCCACACATCTCGATGCCCGATCGCGGGCAGAAAGGAGCATGAAACAAACCCCCACATCTCCGATGCCCGATCGAGGCAGAATGTGAAACAAACCCCCAGTGCTCGTCGCGGGCAGAATGTATAAAAGCCCCCAACCGAATATCTCCCTGGTGGTCAGTGGACCGTAATGCCGATCGCAGGCAGAATGTCAAGTTACAACCCCCAAACATCTCCCTGGTGTCTAGTGTCCCCACCCCACCGAAGCCCCTCCACCCGCTCCCCCTGGCAGCGGCTGGCGGCAGCATCCCACCACCTGCCGCCCGCCGCCCGACGACTGACTGTCAGTAGGGCTGCATGCCCATTGGTGCAGAGCTACAGCCAATGGGCGTGCAGCCCATACCATACATGACAGTCCAGATTTATAATGACATCATTCACAAATCCGGCTGATCAACACCGACTAACAACTAGCTCATGAATGCAGTGTTCACGTTCTGTCGCGATCCGGAGAAGATAATGAGGGTGACCATGTTGCTTCTTGCCGGCGGTCATCGCTTTTCTGCCCGGCGATCAGCTCGATGAAAGGCGTATTGAAGGTTATTCCGTTCTGCCGATCAAGCAAGCTGATGAGGGCACAGGGACTGAGTTGGGGGGCCAGCCACGAGGTAGCGGCTGCTGTGTTGCACCCTGCAATACAGCAGCTCACCTATGGTGGCCCTCAACTGATCCTTTTTTGGCTCAAGTTGTGCAGGCGCAGGTTGGGGGTTGCGCATGCACAACTCTGCACAACCCGACTGAATATCGGGTTGCGCAGTTTATGCATGGTTCCTCCCCCCTCCTGTTGAGCATGCATTCATTTGCATTGCGCTGTTGCTTAACCTGTTGTCAGTGGCGTAACTGCCTCCTGCTGAATATCGCAGAATGTCGCAATGTAGGACTTGCGCATGGCGCAACCCTTTTGAATATCTGGGCCATAGAGTATAGATAGATAGGGAGCTGGATGGATAGATAGATAGATAGATAGATAGATAGATAGATAGATAGATAGATAGATAGATAGATATCAACAGTTTCCCTGGTAGTCAAGTGCAGCCCCCCTCCATCCCCCAGACATGTAAGCAGTCCTAGAAACAAACCCCTGATCCCCAGTACATATAATAGATCACAGAGGCAAAGCACTGATCCTGAAACATGTAGGTAAATGAATAATAAAAGCCCCGAACACCGATACAGCAAGGTACCTAAATGAACAAAGCCCCGATCCCCAAGACATGTATGGAGAATAATAAGCAAAGTCCCGGTCCCTGAAACAGCTAGGTAATTAAATGAACAAAGCCCCTTTCCCCGAGACATGTAGAGAGAATAATAAGCAAAGCCCTGGTCCACACAACATCTAGGTAATTAAATGAACAAAGCCCCAATCTCCGAGACATGTGTGGAACTGAATGTAGAAAGCACTGATCACTGACACATGTGTTAAACTATAGCAGCAATGTCCCAGGTAGTCTAGTGCCCCCTCCTATCTTGAACCTCAACACCTATTTGCAATATCGCATACCTATCCCTGGTACTCTAGTGGTTCCCCCACCCTGCAGTGTCTACCACCCCGCTCCCCCTTCCCCTTACCAAGCCAGTGACTGGCTCAGCCCACCACACACCTTGTGGCCAGCTGCCAATGGAGCTCTGCATGAGTGTGTACATACAGTATGTGCCCATTCAGACTCCAGTTAGTGGCTGGCCGTGGAGGTGAGAGGTGGGCTGAACCAGTCACGGGCCCCGTTCCAGGATGGTGGTGGGAGGGAGTTGGGTGGTCAGCACTACCAGGTAGGGGGGCCACTAGACTACCAGGGATAGGTATGCGATATTGAGAACGGGTGTTGGGGTTCAGGATGGGGGGGAACTAGACTACCAGGGAAAAGTATATGTTTCTACAGACAGGTGTTGGGATCTTGGTGGGGGTTGGGGGCCACTAGACTACCAGGGATATTAATGTGTCATGCACACAGGTGTCAGGGATCATGTTGGGAGGGGCGCTAGACTAACAAGGATGCACATGTCAAATGCCTACAGGTGTCTGGGATCGGAATGGGGGGGCCATGGTGTGCTGTGCACACATGGTGGGGACTGGGAGATCCACCTCCCCCTGCTTGCACCGCATTACCGTATGCTTTTTTCTTGTGGCATTGTGCACTGTGCTATGGGTCATGCACAAACCTGTAGAGCGGTGCTGTGCTTTTGAATATGCCGGTGCGCCAGCATTCATGGCCCCTCCCCTGCATACATTAACTTTTAGCACCAGTGCTATCACATAATGCTGGCACTAATTTACCTTTTGAATATTGCAGCCAGACACAAATTCGCCACTATTCCAGCGCAACGGTTTTTCGCCCAGCACAAAGCTTTAAATATCTGGCCCCATGTGTTTAAAATAATTAAGGGTGCTGAGAAGCAGCAGGCTGAATGTTGTAAATTATGGCATGAAGACAAGGAGACATGGGCCGAAGCTTAATGGGAGATAGAACAGAATTATAGAAGCATCATGCTACTCAGGGGATGGTAGGACCATAGAGTATATCATCCCAGAAGGCAAACACATTCAAATGGGTGTTATAAGCATGAACTGGGGGAGTTCCTAAAGAGGAATAAAGAAAAATAACATCACCAGATACAACGGCTAGGATGGCAGGGGAATGAACATTACAAAATGCTCATGTACTTAAGTAACTGTTTTTTTCCATTTGAGGACTCAATATTACTGAGTTAAAGACTTTATAACTGCAGGTTACCACAACTCAGATTTTTTCAAGCATCTTACAAATGCAAGCCTGTGTTAAATATTCATAATTAATGCAGAAGTGTTTGATAAAAAATTAAATCATCTACTCAATCACTAGAATTTATTTATTTATTTATTTAAAAGTTTCACCTGGAAGACATGCTGTGCAAATTGCTTGTTTCCAGATGAATAGCTTAAATAACAGCCAATCATTCCTTAGGCAAGATAAATGCTATTAGCATCTTTGAAAGCTCCAGAATCCTTACCAGCCATACAATGATAGTTATAAGCAGGACAAGGAGGTCATGTACTGCTGATCATCAGAAATATTTGCTAGCACTACCCAGTACATGTACTGTGCATACAATGGGCTCAGTTATCAAAATGGGCTAGATTGGCACAAGCTGTGGCAAACAGCAGATTGGGCCGATGCCCGGTGCACCAGAGACCCTGTACCCGATTATCGGGCAGGGTCCCAGCATCAAAGCATCTTGTCTTGCAGCAACCCTGGCCATTTGCCAAACATGCAGCTCATCTGGAGGGTTGCTACAAGCTGTAGAATGGCCCTGCACCAATCCAGGACAGCCCCCCCGCCCCAAGCCCTGATCTCCCGTTAGATATATAAAAATATCCCTGGTAGTTTAATGCTCCCCAAGCCACAATCATACATTAAAAGTATACTAATAACCCTGGTAGTCTAGTGCCCCCCAGCCCCGAACTCCCATTGTAACACATAGTACTACATTATTATTAGAACTGATATGCTCTGGTGGGAAAGCAGATGCCCCAGCCCTGATTCACTCTTGACAGACATCCCGAATCTCCTGGATACAGTACATGCTTATTCCGAGCTCAGTTGGCGGCTGGCTGTTGTGGTGAGCAGTGGGCTGTACCAGTCGCCAGCTCGCATATGTGTTGGTGGGAGCAGGGTGGTAGGGCACTGTGGGGTGGTGGGTCTGGGGGTCCACTAGACCACCAGAATGTTCAGAATGTCTGTCAAGGGTGGATCAGGGATGGAGCATTTACTAGACCACCAGGGCATATCAATTCTAATAACAATATTAATATATACAGTAGTACTATGTGTTACAACTGGAGTTCAGGGCTGAGGGGGGCTACTGGACTACCAGGGTGGTTATTATTATACTTGCAATGAGAAATCAGGGCAGGGGAGCCATTAGACTATCAGGGATATTATTATACTTGAAATGGAAGATCAGGGCTGGGGGGGCGGCGGCACACTGGCAATGTGCTCAACTCACCTAGAGGGCAAATTTTTAAGTACCCTTAGATCAGCCCTGGCTGATCTAAGGGTACTTAGAAATTCTCCCTCTGGATGAGTTTAGTGAATACCATTTGAGGAGCTTTGGCTGTCTGCATCTGCCGCAAGCCCGTAGTGCCTTGCCGCAGCCCATATTGTGATGCAAGCCCCGTTTGGTGCAGCCAGCCAGTGATAGATGTAGGCTACCTTTGTGAATTACTCCCAGGGCATCGTTTGGTGCAAGGGACACTTTGCACCACCTATTGGGATGCAAGCCCCTTGCAAAGTCCCGGGAGCTTTGTGAATTGGGCCCAATGTATTCAACTAAAGAGTGAATTCAATGGAGAAGACTTACAAGCTGCTGATAGCTAGCATCTTTATTGTAGTGAAACATTAATTACAAAACTAAAGACTTTTTTTACATTCTATGTTTCCCTCTTTGCCGGTATGCCATTGTTAGGGCATCATGATTAGGGCGCTGTCATATGGGCACCACAAAATGGTCATGAGTGATAGTGGCATTCTGGATTTAGAGCATCCCGCACTCACACCGTGTTCACCAGCTCCACAATTCACCTGCCCTTCACGGCATGCCCGAACCTGAGGTTGTTAAATTTAATTTAAGGGGGTGTGGGGGGCATAGCCCCCCCCTTAGAAAATCATGCAGACACTGTGTGTGGTCTGGCTGAGGGGGTGGTGACTGCATGCCACTCACCTATCATGTTGCCTTTTTGCCTACACTTTCATTTACTGAGTGCTCTTTGTTTGCGCACTGGCATGGGTGAACCTCTTTACCCAGTGGGCCAACTTCTCCTTCAGCTCATCCATAAACCCTGTATTCCCCACCTACTGTAGTGGTCACCACTGGCCACTAGGTATCCACTGCATTTGTTCTTGTATACTGAGCGAGAAGAGCTAAGCAGCAGCATCCACCTAAGAACCACCATTACTTCCACCTAATTTTCATCCCACTTCTGTTTCACCTCTACCCCCACTGGGGCAAGACCTAAGATGAGAGACCTTTCTGGCCAGTCAGAAGTGGGCTAAAACTCAACCCACCTGACACCCTCTGATTGATACTCTCTGGGACAGGACTGATTATATCACTACATATGTAATTTCTAAGCCCTAGCAATTATCTTGTTCTAGAAAGAAAAATATAGTAACAGTAACCCATGAACTCTATGTAGGCATAATTGCCTTTAGCATTTATTTACCCAGGATACCATTACTAAGATGCAGCATCAAGTGTGTAGTCAGGATTTGGGAGCAGGGCATTTCCACCTAAGAAATCCCATGATTTAGCCCCAGTGTGTAGAAATGTTTTTTTTTTGAAAAAATAATGGAAGCAGTATGGAAACAGGTTTCTGGACACCCAGGAATCTGCTGGCTATGCCTATGAGCATCATGACTGCAGTGGGGGTGCTACAACTCTTGCTTCCATCCAGTATTAATGAAACATAGAAACATTAACGCTGATGGCAGAAAAAGATCATTGTCAAGCCAGTCTGTCTTTACTATGCTATCCTACAACTAAGACATAGTGTCTTTACGAGATTTATGCTCACACTACCTGCCCCCATATTCCCTGCCTTGCTGCTGCCCCCTGAGTGACTATTATGCCCTTAACTCTGTCTCAGTCATGTCTAAAGCTGTTAATGGTTTTGGTGCCCTCCTGCACAGCCAGCAGGTTGTTTCAAGGTTCAGCCACTCTATCTGAAAAAAATTAACTTCCTCACCTTTCTCCTGAATTTCCCTCCTGCTAGTTTCCATTTATGTCCCCATGTTCTAGATTACTATTCCTGTTGAACAGTTCTTCACAGCTTACTTTGTTCATTCCTTTCAGGAACTTGAAGGTCTCTACCATATCACCCCTCTCCCCTCTGGCCTCCAGCGAGTACATGTGCACTGCTCTAAGTCGATCCTCTTAAGATCTGTTCTGCATGCCATAAATCATTTTTTATTCTGTACTGCATTGTTTCCAGTTTGTCCCAGCTTTCTTCAAGTGAGGGCTCCAAAACTGGCACAGTACTCCAGGTGAGGCCTTATCAGTGATCTATAGAGAAGTAGTAATACATCCTTTCTCCCGTTATCAAATCCCCCTCGCAATACACCCCAACATCATAGTTGCCTTGCTGTAGGCCTTATTACATTGGCTACATTGTTTAAGGGCATCACTTATGATGATTCCTAGATCCCTTTCCTCAATAGTAGTATCTGGCTTAATCCCTCCAATCCAATATTCTGTCCTGAGGTTGCTGTTCCCAACGTGCATCGGCTTACACTTTCTGGTGATGAACTACCAAACCATGGACCACCTCTCCAACCTTTGCAGATTTCTCTGCAATCATTTACCCCCTCCTCACCATCTACCCTACCACCGAGCTTACTTTAATCTGTGAAGAGACACATCTTGCCCTGAATTCCTTCTCCTGTGTCACTGATGAACATATTGTGAGCATATTGAAAAGGACGAGACCCAGGACTGAACCCTGTGGCACCCCACTCGTGATATCTCTCTCTCTCTCTCTCTCTCTCTCTCTCTCTCTCTCCAGACTTAACTCTGTTAACCACTACCCTGTGTTGTCTCTCCCTAACCAAGTACCTAAATAACTTGCTGAAACTGATTTAGAGTAAATCTACTACTCATCCCTTTTCTTCTGCCCTAGTTACCTGAAGAATACTATCAGGTTAGTCTGGCAAGACCTCCCTGCCAGGAACCAATGCTGTTTATTATCCTGGAACCCATCACTCCCCATGTAGTACACTAGGTCCTCTTTAACCAGTGTTTTCATCAGTTTAACCACAACAGAGGTATGGTGAGAGGGTTGACGCCCAGGGGGATCAGTGAGTCAATGACTCTGATGTGAACTCTGGAATCTAGTTTCACAATTCTGAGCTCTAACTTCAGGACCCAAGCATAACAGTTACTTGCAGTTTTGTTGCATGTTTGTCACCCCCCCACACACACACACCGCCACCACCACCACCAAAACACACACAAGCTCATACAACTTTTAGTCAAGGTTCTAGTGAAACAAAAAAAAAAACAATTCCCAAGACAGTCCAAATAATGAACACATTTGATTGCTGCTGGAAACATTCAAGTATTCTCTCAGCATCCCATCCTCATCCACAGGCTCTAGTTTCCCTTCCACTCTTCTCTGATATACTGTGGCTATTTGCCAAGTAAACATCTGTATTTGAAAAACAACTAGAAATAGCACTTAAATCAGAAAATGCTGACCTGTGTAGTCTTTCCCCAGTCTTGGTATTGCATCACAATCAATCTGCTACTTTTGACAGTCTTCTATCTTCTGCCTATTGAATAGAGCAAAAAATAGAATAAATGCTTGTTAGCATTGTGCAGACATGACTAAAGTGTAAGCAAGGTAACTCACCAAAGTGACACAAAGGATTCAGAGTGACACTACCTGCATCATGCATTAGTGAATATATTGTAGTTTTATTGTGTTAGTTAGTGACATGCAGTTCTTTCACATGACAGGGAAAGTGCTAGCTTTGCATAAATGTAAACCCCTAATGAGATCTGATACCGCTATAAAGTGCACTAGATTTCGTCACAATACCCCCGGTCTGATTTTAGCAACTAACATTAAAAAATATGTAGGCACTCATCCAGCCATAAGTAAGAATTAAGGCACAATTCATCTTGTGGCATTTTGTGTTGGTCTGCCACTAGGACGTTTACTTCTCTTCTGGTCTGCCGAACTCATCTCTTGCTGGACTCTGCAAATGACTAAGTCGTATATACATAATAAAAATAGGAAAAGGCTTTATTCCACACAGTTTGCATTTGCACAGCAGGAGACTTAGCGTCTGACTGACCACTAACTGCCAGCTCACAGGGTCTTCTGGAGAGCTCCTGCTACACACAGTTATCTGTAACCTGAGACCACCATGCTGTGAAGTTCCTTAGAGGGGTGGTCACTAGCCGTTAAGCTCCATGCCTAAATGTACTTCACATCACCCCCGGGGTCATGAAAGTGAGTACCACTCGAACAAGTAGTAATATAATACGAAAAAAAAAGAGAAAACAGTTGAGCACTATCAAGAATTACAAGGTGGCAGTAATCTGTGATAAACATGTGAACAACATAGAAGTCCATTTAAAGAAGACATTCCTGTAGGAGGGGGACAGTAATGCAGTATATGCAGCATTAGATACCATTAGCAAAACATGTCTGCATAGACACAGGTACACAAGGACATTTACTGCAGATGAACACTCCTGCACAGACAGTGAGGAGGACCATGATCATCAGAATCATGAATTCCAAGAATGTGTGAGTCCTGGGTGCATAAAGTTCAAGACTTTCGTAGATGTTTCTGGTCAGTAAGGATGAAATTATGAGTTGCTTGAACCAGATCTTGACAGGATGGGATAAGGTCCGTAAAAGCAACCCAAGAGTTCTGAGAACTGTCAAAATCAAACCATTTAATGCTATAAGTCCAGGGTCCATTCAAAAATTTCTCATGGAGAATTTTCTCAATCTGGCACACAGGGTTGTGTACAAGAGAATCTTGAGAAGAAGAGGGCTGAGAAGTCCCAGGAAGTTCATCTGGTTTATAGTGAGGTGCAAGCAGATCTGGCTGCAAAGAGCTAGGAGTGTGAGGCTCTGCATGAACTGGTTGCAAGTTGTCAGAATGAATTTCTGATTCAGAAGGATAGCAGGCTGAAGAGTAGTTTCATTACTGGGGAGTGGTATCATCTAGGAGGGTGTTACTCAGGTACCCATGCTTCAGATGATTGATGAGGACTTTGTTATACACTAGCTTCCCATTTGACTTACATTGTAGACTGACATGAACTGGAGGAAGCTTTTCCACAATGTAGAAAGGACCAGTCCAAAGGTGGAGCAATTGACTGGTCATGAGACTTGCCAGCTGACATTTTCTGTATGGCAGATTTTCTTTGTCCCAGTATGGTTATTACAACATGTATAGCAAGTTCAAGGTGCTCAAGTACAGGGATGAGGTACAAGGAAGCTGATTTTGGAACTTCTAGAAATGAAAGATCCATGTCCAATGGAGTTCTGGGATGGTGTCCATGGACCAGAAAGAATGGATTGTACTCTGTATTATCTACACAAGGGCTTGTATTGCAAGTGAACTGAAGAAAGGGAACAAATGGTCCCAAGTGTCATGAGTTTTATCCACGTACTTAGAAAGCATACTTAGAATGGTAGACATCATTTTTTTTGCTCTGTCCATTGCATTGCAGGTGATAGCTAGTTGAGTGACTCTTTGCTATGTTGAGGAGTTTGCAAGTCTCACAAACAATTGTTGAAAGATAGTTGGTGCCTCTGTCTGAATGCTGGTAAGAAGGGGTACTGTGATGACAGACAATTGTGTTGAGGAAGGCATCTGCTATAGTAGCAGCTTTGATATCTTTTAGGGGAAGTAGTTTGAGTTATTTGGTGAGGTAGTCCACAAAAACAAGAATGTATTTGTTTCCAGAGTCAGTACATGTAAGTAAAGGTCCAAGAATGTATGTGCTGACTCTTTGGAATGATTCTGTGGCTACAAGCATTGGAATGAGGAGTGTCTTCATTGATTTCACAGGAGAATTTCCCTTGGAACAGGGCTGGCAGGACTTCACAAACTGGACAATGTCCTTGTTCATGTGAGGTCAGAAGAAGTGGAACCCTGTCTTTTTGAGAGTTCTGTGAATGCCCATATGGCCTCCAAAAAGTGGAGAGGCATGAGTGGAGAGAAGAACTTCATTAACTAGAGAGGCTGGCACAACTAGCTGCACATGAGTTCAGTCCATGAGATGGCTCTTACCCTCCTTGGTCCAGATATGGAAAAGCACTCCGTCACTGGGGAAGTACTGTGAAGCTAGGAAGAGAACATCCTGGTGATGTTGCTTTTGTTGAGGGAAGATTTCCTGACTCTAAGTAGGCGATTGTGTCAGTGAACTGAGGGACTGCTCTTTGTTACATTTTAACATTTGCAAGGGAGAGAGCAGATGCAGAAGAGGTAAGGAGCTCATTGGCCAATTGAAGCAATTGAGGGTTGGTGCTGCTGTCTGAAGAAGCATCAGGGGCCAGTAAAGCAATGTGAGGTGCTGCAGGAGCATCCGCAGGAAGCACGTCTATGGCGTGGAAAAGAGGAGCTACTAATGAAGATTCTTCATCAGTTGAGGGGTGATTTGGCAAGATACTGTCATTGGCTCATTCCATCAGCATTGGCGTGAACTCAGCCTGGTCTGTATTGAATTTCACAGTTGTAGTATTAGACCATTGCAATCCATCAGGCAAACTTTCCTACTGGTTTGTTCATTTCAAACAACCATCTGAGGGCAGAGTGATCGACTATAGCTGTGAATGAGGAGTAGCGAAGGTAACAGTCAAATTTCTTTACAGCAAATACCATGGATAGACATTCTTTTTCTGTGATGCCATAGTTGTGTTCAGCTGAAAAAAGAGAGTGCCTGGCATAGGAAACAACTCGTTCTGTTCCATCTTGAACTTGGCATAACACAGCACCCGTGGCAAAAGAGCTGGCATCTGTGTAGAGTTTGAAGGGCTGGTCGAACCTCAGGTAGGCCAGTACTGGAGCAGAGATCAGTTTGTATTTTAAGATATCAATAGCCTCTTTGCACTCGAAAGTCCTTGTATATTCCCATCCCTTTTTGGTGAGAGCATACAGGGGAGCTGTAATCCTTTTTTATTATTTATTAAAATCTCGGAATTACATACCTTTGAGTCAGAGACTCATTTACAAAGGCTCCACGTCAAAATGAAATTAACAGTAAACAATGCGAAACAACAAGGCAGTGCAAATACAGTTGTAGTACAAAGGGAGACATAAAACACATTTAATGTGAGGATGAAACATGACAAGCAAAATAACAGTGTAGCATTAGAGCAATTACAGTACAAGGCAATGAAAGTGCCAACTACAATAGTTTGCATGAGGAAATACGGTGACCAGCAAGAAAGAGTAAGAAAACAAGGAAATAAGGTAGAGTAGGTGAGGTAAATGTCATCAATACTGGTAGAGGTATAAGAGAGAGATTACAAAGTTCACTAATGGGGGAAGGGGATAAACAGAGAGATGAGAGCAGGGACAAGAGTACTCAGAACAACAGAGGATAGATGGTCCAGAGGACGTTGTTGAACAAAATAGTAGAGAGGAAAACAAAGGTGAGGGGTGGAGGGAGAGCTATGGTGAACAGAAGAAGAGAGGGGGGAAGAGTGGGATGGAAACAAAGATATAGAAGTGTGGAAGGGGCAAAGATGAGATAAGGGGGCATGAGCAGGCAGGATGGAGAGGCCAAGGTGAGCAAGACAGAGGGAGGTACAGTTGGAGGAAGAAGAGGAAGCAGAGGGGAGAAAGGACAGAATACTAGGGACAGTCACACCTATTCAAAGTAAGAAGGTGCTGCCAGAGATACGTTTAAAGCAGAGGGGAGAAAGGATGGTGTGCTAGGGACAGTCACACCTATTTAAAGTAAGAAGGTGCTGCCAGAGTTTAAGTTTAAAGGGGCCTAACTTAATTTCAGAAAGAACCTCAGTAGGTAGACTATTTAGCCAGGCAGGGACCCTAAACATAAAGGCAGAAAGGGACAAGGAAAGATGCCTTAGAGGAGCTACATGTAGCCCGGGGAGCAGGGGCAACAGTAAGAAGCTGCTGAGCGAGTACCTGAGCATGGCCAAGGGTTCATTTCTGAGCTAGCAGACAGGTATGGTATTGTACTCTCCCCCTAAAACTCAGTGAGTTTGCGTGATTGTAGAGATCACAGGTGTGGGTAAGCATATGCCCACCAACTACAAGGCAACAAGCTTTGTTAAATGTGACATTGATCCTGTTTAGTGTTGTTTCAGTTGCAGAGCTATAAATAACTAAACCATAATCCACAATGGATGAGACCAAGCTTATAACTGCAAGCCAGAGAGCGTCAGGTATCAAACAAGACCTGTGTCTGTAAAGTAAGCTGAATCTGGTATTCACTGCCTTACAGATCAGATTTACATGCTCAAGGTAGGAGAGGGATGTGTCCAGGGTGATACCAAGGTATTTAAAAATACTGACTTGCTCAAGAGGCAGGTGGTGGCTATTAAGAATACTTAGAGGCAGAGCACTGTACTTATTTTGGGGGTTAACAAACTACATTACTTTTGTCTTTTTGTAATTAATGTTGAGTTTGTAGAGGGAGAATCACATTTCAATTTTTCGGCAAAGTGCATTTGCAGATTAGCTTCCAAATGGAGGGGATCAGAATGACTAGAGAAGATAAACAGCATCGTCCACAAAAAGAAGCATGTGGGCAGAGCAAGCAAGGGGAATTGTATTGAGGAATAAACTGAACAGTAGTGGTACAAGTATGGATCCTTGTGGGACGCCAGAGCAAACAGGTTGACTGGAGAAGGGGGTATTAAGGATTTTCACTCGCTGAGATCTCCCACTAAGATAATTGGAGAATCAGGTGGTGGCCTCTTGCGAGAGGTCCAGGGCTGAGAGTGATGTAATAAGGACAGCATGATTGACCATGTCATATGCTTTTGTCAGGTCTATGTACACAGACCCTACTAAATTACCATGGTCCAGAGCTTTGTGAATAAAATCTGTAAACTCTAGGAGGGCAGTGGTAGTACTATGTCCTTTTCTAAAGCCATACTGTTGTTCACAAAGTAGATTGTACATGCAGAGGTAGTCAGATAATTGATCTGACACTATCCATTCGAGGGCTTTGGAGATTGGGGAGGAGGATTGAGATGGGACGGTAGTTACTATGAATGGCTCGGTCACCACTCTTGTGCATGGGAGTTACCACCGCAGCCTTCCATTGTGATGGAAATTGGCTGAGACAGAGGGAGAGATTCAAGCTTTTAGTGAGGGAGGTAGGACAGCACCAAGGACCAGACAGAGTAGCTTTAGGTCCAGCGAGTCACCATTAAATCCAACTTTCCCAAATATATGGGCAAGGTAGGACTTAGATTCTCTTAATGAGATAGTCCTGAAGCAGAAAGTGTGTGTGTATAAGGGGCCAAAATTTTGGAGGATGCAAGGGTTATTGTCAACGAAATCAGGTGGGAGGACCCCACTAAGATCAGTAAAAGCAGAATTAAAAGTATCAGCAATGAGCTGAGTGTTCTGGGTATTGACCCCATTAATATTTAACATGAGGGGAGGTATTAGGTTTTCCAGTAAGGTCCTTTAGGTTATTCCAAAATGTCCTCCCATCACCCCAAAATGAGGAGAGGCTGGATTTAAAGTAAGCAGCCTTAGCCAGGTGGATTTCTCTACTGCAGGCATTTCTAGTGGACCTGTACCATTGCCTGTCCCTGGGGAGGCCAGATACCAGGGCCTTGTTCCAGAGGTTCTCCCAGGTGGTCATAAGATTTAAGAGTTCTGGGGTGATCCAAGGGATGCCGACGCCTTTCACAAGATGCTTGGAGAAAGGGGAAAAAATTAATTAGATTGATTCATTGATTCATTTAGTTTAGCCACAGCACTTCTATAACAAAAAGATCCAGTTTCTGCAGCCATTTTTGGCTTGACCCCCATTTAACTCAAACTTTAGAAGAAGGTATGCTGCTTTGAGTTAAATGGGTCAGAAGCAAATGGCTATTATAAATACTAATAACTAAATAAATAATCAAACAGGTTTATTTAATCGCAGAAGGTGTAGAAGTGGTTAAAGACTGAAAAATAATGAACCTTTAAAGAAATATGAATAAGAAAGGTTTATGGCAGACACTGTTTGAACTATACGTGTATATGCTGAAATGGAAAATATTTTTTATCAAAAAAAGAACTAAAAAAGAAAACATTGAAAAATAAATATTGAATAATATGTCACTGTATATTAACAGATAAAGAAAACCCCATGAACGAGCTCTACCATAGAGTGAAACATAGGGGAGATGAAATAAAAAAAGTCAAAAAACAACAATGGACTCAAAGTGTATAACTTTAAAGTGCCCCCCATATCTTTGTATTTTCGTCAGTATTGGAGCCTATATAAGGGGGCCGAAGAAAAGAAAAAGACATCCATGTCCCACTAATTATATGTTTATTTACTGTAGCATAGCGTTCCTGTTGAGTTAGTCGTTCCCAATATGGCTGCCGATAGAGGTTAAAGGTTGTTTCTAGAGATGCACCGAAGAAAAATTCCTCCCGTGAAGTGGCCACTTCGCGTTATCATTCTGTACACAAAGTGCCCATTTGAAGCTCTCACTTCGCCACTTCACGTTGCAATTATGACTTCACGTTGTGCGTTCCGACTTACTTTGCTTTAAGGTGGAGTGAGAATTCACAGGCAACCCACACACATCACATGGCTTACACAGTGTAGGTCACATGCTTCAGGCAGGCAGGCAGGAGGTTACGGGCAAAAACACTCCAACTCTCCAACGTGGGGCTGACTTATATGTTTTGCATTGGGTGTGACAAATGGCTCTGTTCTGCGAATGGCTGGGGGTGGGGTGTGGACGTGTGATGAAAAGGGGTGCACAGGTGACAAGTCCACAAATGAAGTTATTTTCCCCATTTTATATACAGGGGTTGATGTACCACTTGCACTAGACATACTGCATTGACCACCACCACCACCACTGCTACTCTGACCACCACTTGAAAAAATTTCTAAATCATAATCCTGCCCCCCATCATGCCTGTAAAAATCCTATGGTGTTATTTCATTGCTACTGCAGACATTCCTACTTGGTCTTATGCTCATGGAAGGGGATAACATGCTCAGTAAGGTTGATGATGAGGGTGAATGCCCCACTATGGCATTAGCTGCTATGTGGTGCCAGGCCCACAGTGCCATGTGCCTGTTCTTAAGATGTGTATGCTGGCTCCTCATACCCAGATGACTCCCCTTTTTACCTCGACTCACACGCGCATGGCAAATCTGGCAGATTGCAAATGACTCAACATTTGCATCTTAGACAAAAAAATCCCAAACAAGGGATTGTGATCCCCTACTTTTAATATGTCCCCGATACTGCTTATTGGACTCTGTTTTTTTTAAACCCTGAAATGGGAGGTGTGCTACATGATTTTTCGGGCTTGACGCACTTGGACTCCAACTGACCACCACGACTACCTGTGATTATTACTGGGTTATCATCATCAACAGGAACCACTAAATCACAACTTTTGGTTCTACAGGTATGTGATAACGGCGAATGCCATAAAGCGATGGCCGTTACGGAGAAGTCAGAGCAACAAAAATCAATTTTGGTGCTCTGATTCCCTGGCGCACAACAAAACGGTGCCGGGGGCTTACATTTTTTAGGTTTATGCCCCCCCGCATCCCCCTGCTTAAGGATTCTCAACTCTGGGGTGGGCATGTCGGTAGGGGTGAATGTAAATAAAATATGGGCCAGGCACAACAAAAACAAACCTGCACCTGGACTCAAACCCTGCACCCTAGCCACCAAATCTGTGAGCCATCCCGCTACACCATGGGGACAGCTTGGCAGCCTACCACAGTGCCACCCCTTAATACCCTCCCACCCTTCATCGAGCATGCTCACTCCCCCCGCATGTGTACCTGTAGTGTGCTCACTCCCACCCAACCCCGCACACGTACCTGTAGCTACATTCTGTTGCTACAGTCACCAACCTATCTACCCCATCCGGTTGCTTTAGCTGCCCAGTAGCCACTGTGCCATGTGCCATGTGCCATGATTGAGTTGCCCTTTCGGGGGTCACTCAATTGCGGTTGCACACATCACAGTATACCCAACTTTTTTGAGGAGGGGGGATTGAACGCCAACAGACCCAGACACAGCCACCTTGGCTTTCTTTTTCTCCGGTTCCCAACAGGGGTCACTGACATCATCATCATCATGTTCATCAACATCATCCGCATCCACATTTTCAGCTTGGATGCTGTCATGTGGAGAACATGTTGCAACCACAGCATCATCATCATCATCATCACCACCCGATATTTTTGCGCCACACTTCGAATCATTGGATGGCAAAGGCATGACCTCAACAATGTTGAAAGAAATGTGACATTGTGAGTTATCCTTGCCAGGATCAGAATCATGTTCAACTACTATGGGGATGTTAATAGGGAGTATGACATTATCTACACTGTCAGTCATAGCTTTAGACTCAACTATATTTTTTGAAACGGTTAACTGGTCAGAAGTGTAACTTGAGGCAGTCATACTCATGCCAGCAGAAACTGCACTAACACCACCAGCTGACACATCATCTCCTCCAACTATTAGCGAGACTACAGATTGTGCTGTAAAAAACATTGCTGGAGAAATCCCTTTACTGACATCAGCTATGCACTTCTGCGTACTACCACACCCACAGACAATCTTGCCACTGGCAGCAGTGCCATGGCCAGAAACAGCTTTACTTGCACATCCTTTTGCAGGCATTTTGGGGGATCACCAAGAAAATTCTAAACAATTTTAGATTCCTGAACTTTCAGTCTGGGCCAGTGGATGTGAAGCCAAAATAAACAACTGTGGCTAGCAGATGGAGATTGGGCAGTAAACAGATGCAAAAGCACAGACAGATTAAGGTTGCACTGCGCAATGAAGAAGAGATGCAGATCCAAAGTCACAACAACATCTTAACCACTGCTCACAAGTCACAATCAATCTGGAAAAAAGTACCTTTTGCGGTTTGGGCGGGAAGTGCACTGCAGTAACAGTCCCAAACCAAGATACAGCAAAGCAGTACAAAATCACGCAGGTGCAGTGGATAGCAGGTTCACACTGCTGCTATTACTCTGTGGCACAATAAAAGGTGTCTGATTTGATGGCACGCATCGCACACACACTCACACACACACACACACTACAAGTAATGCATAGCAAATTTAAAACTTCAGTAATATAACCAAATCTTTTCAACAAACTGAAATTATGCACTGCTGCACCACAACAATCAGCAAAAAAATATCAAGAATTACTGAAAATATTACTGTATACATTAACACATTTATACAAGAAAAATATTACCAAAACAGAAAGACTGCCTTTTTCTCCCAGTTAATCTACCTTCTCCACAGATATGCCCCTCCCCCAAAGCACACCTCAAGTGTCTGTCAGTACACAGACTGAATGTTCTAAATTAACGTTCAAAATCCACACACAAACAATAAACACTCGATGATATCAGCACAGGAGAGTTTCCTACAATTGATGTACTAAATTTTGAACAAAAAAAATGCCTCAAAAAGGCTTTTTTAACAACTTTTAGAGAGTCGGAATCGCAGAGCCCTGAGAGGAAACTGTCTCCAGCTACCACTACACACACACTACACAGAACTGAGGCTGTGCATAACAATTTACAACCTGCAATCCCATGAATTACTGCAAAATTCACCTTGGAGCTCAATAACAAGTCAAAGTAATGCGAAGTACATTGATTTCTATGTACTTCGCATTAAATTAGGTGCAGAAGTGGTTGGGGGAAGGCGGAGTAATGCAAAGTCATTGTTATCAATGGACTTTGCGTTCCTCATTATGATGTGAAGTACTCTACTTCGCGTTGCGAATTACTTTGTGGATTCCACATTACTCCACGAATTGCTTCACAGAGAGAATTTTGCCCACTTTGCCCACCTCTAGTTGCTTCCTGTTTTGCAGTTGTAAGCAGGTGGCTTATCTCTGGGCCTCAGAAGAAAGTAAGATGGCAATTCTGCAGTCTGTTCAAAAGAGAAATGGTGGGCTTTGTGGGAGATTTATGACTCCCTGAAGTTTCAATTGCCTGGAATTCTTTCAGTGCAGTCTGTTTATTAGAATGCACAGAAAGCAGTTTTGCAGTTTCTTAAACATGCTATGGCCCAGATATTCAAAAGGGTTGCGCCATGCTCAACAGGGTTGCACGTGCGCAACTCCAAAAATGCGCCATTCTGCAATATTCAGAAGGGGCCAGTTGCGCCACCGAAAACATGCTGAGCAACAGCGCAATGGAAATGAAGGCATGCGCAACCGAAGGGGGCGGGTCCATGCATAAAGTGCGCAATGCGATATCCGAACACTTGCTCAATGCGCCAAAGTGGCGTAGCGGAAGTTGCGCGATGCTTTGAGCCAAAATAAAAAGGCTCAAGGAAGCGGCGCAAGAACCCTAGCAGGCCGCAAACTGGGGAGAGAGAGAGAGAGAGACAGGAGCTGGAAGGGCAGAGAGGGACAGTGGGTCCAGGAGGACAGAGGCCAGTGGGGGTGCCGGTGCAGTGGAAGCAGCAGTGGGGCAGTGGGGTAACACAGGAACAGCAGCCGGGGGCAGAAGCCAGGGAGATGGACAGTGTCAGCTTCCACATGGAAGCTGTAATGAGGGGGGTGAGACACCATGCTGCAGGGGGACGTGGCCGCGGAGGGGCCCGTCGGCGGTATGCCCCCGACAGGCGGTATCGTGCTCGCATCAGCTTTGAGATGTACACAGATGTCGAGATTGTGGCCCGGTACCGCCTGAACAGGGCAATACTGAGACGGCTCTGCGAGCTGTGCAGTGATGTGATGCAGGCACCCTCACGGCGGAGTCATGCTCTGTCCGTGGAGACCAAGGTGACAGCCTGCATGTGCCTGCTCACCACGGGCACCTTCCAGAGGCCGACAGGGGACACCACAGGCATTACACAGTCGGCCATGTCACGCATCCTCACCCAATTCCTCAGCGCACTGCTGCCTCATGCTGTGGAGTACATCCATTTCCCCAGCACCACGGCAGAGCGTACAACAAACATGCAGGAGTTCCACAGGGTAGCACATATGCCTGGTGTGCTAGGAGCCATAGACTGCACCCATGTGGCCATTCGCACGCCACCTGGCCTCGACGGCCAGGCGTATCGGAACCGAAAGGGCTTTTCCAGTGTCAACTGCCAGGTGGTGTGTGATGTCACTGGGCGCATTATCAATGTCTGTGCCACACACCCTGGCAGAGCACATGATGCCTTCATATGGCACCAGTCTGCACTGTGCCATCGATTCGAGTGGAACATCCCCACAGGTCATCTAGTGGGTAAGTACACATGTATGGAATGCAAACTCTGTGCAAGGGTGGGAATGACACAGGTGCCATGGTAGTGGCACACAAGGATATGGGCAATATGGACCTGACATGACACTGATCTCACTATCTCACACAGGTGACTGCGGATACCACTCCGTCCCTGGCTGCTCACACACCATACCGGGCGCCCCAACCCCAGCACAGCTAGGTTTCAATGAGGCACATGCACTTAACCCGTAACATCATAGAAGCGGGTGTTTGGGATGCTCAAGGCAGCTTCCGATGCCTGGACACCTCCAGCAGAGCCCTACAGTACAAGCCCCAAAAGGCCTGTGGGATATTCCTGGCCTGTTGCATCCTGCACAACATGGCCAAGGACCATGGGATAGCCGTACAGGTCAAGAGGGGACAGCGATGGGGATGCCAGTGGCGCCCGGTGATGTGGGTGATGAGCAGCCCTAGACGGGAGGGACCCCCGACTGACCCGGCAGGCCCAGCTGCACGGAACACCATTGCAGAAGAGCACTACGCCCAACACAGGTAAGTCAGGGGACATGTGCAGGCAACACTGTCCATCGCAAACCACAGGCACACAGGGAACACACCATGCATGAAGGTCAGGGGAGTTGAAGGTTCCAGGCATACCAACACACCATCAGAGAGGGAGCACTCATATGGACACACACACACACCAGGGCAGCATACATGGGCGGCAGCACAGCACTGCGGAAATGACATTGCCAACACACAGCACCACCAACCACCCCACCACCTGGACTGTCCGTCGTGTGTCAGGACCTGGGCACCTGCACCTTGGTGTACAGTACAATGCAGGCATCATCATGCACACGCACCTGTGGACAGCAGTTGGGAGAGTGTGCAGGTGGTCCGTGTGTCAACAGTGAGCAGAGCACCAGCAGTGCACTGCCCACCGCGGCACACATTGCACACTGGGGCAGCACCAGACAGGGCCTGCACTGGGAGACAGTTCAGTCAGGTAGCACTGTCCCACGGCCTGCCCGGATGCGTGGGCGGCCCGCCGTGTCCCAGCAGCACTGGCAGGCTGAGCAGGGGCCACATCGGGTGGCTGGTGCACCACCAAGGGTCCCACTGCGCGAACGCGACCTTGCCCGCACAGGGGTCTGCATCCTGCCAAACAAACTTGCACCAGGGGTGCTCGGGATGCCCACAGCAGAACCCGGCATCGACAGGCCTGGTGTCGCACGATGCCGGGAATGGGGAGTGGAGAGCGCACTGTGTGGGGTGTGTGGTACAGGGGCACCTGACAGTGTGGCCAATGCGTCCGCGACAGAGACCACTGCCTGGGTCAGCCTGTCAATGGCAGCGGTCACATCCGTCCGCATAAGGACCAGCTCGGCTCGGTCCCGAGCACACTCCCTGCTATGCCACTCCACGGACACAGACAGTGCCTCCACGGACCTTGCAACCCGCCCCTGCAGCTGTACCGACTCCTGCAGCAGGCGGGTGTGCGCGTCCAATGGGTACTGTGCCCCAATGGCATCGTGACCCCCAGGGTGTGGACAGTCCTGGTGCACAGCACCCCTTGAGGGTGGGCGCTGTTCGCCAGGACCAGGTATGGGCGGATCAGAGGGCGGTGGACATGTGCCACTGCTGGACACTGTACCCCCAGACCTGGTGTGCAACTGCTGCTGCCGCCCCTCCAACTGCTGAGCCCCCAGGTCCACCTGTTCCACCTCCGTGCTGACAACAGTGCCAGACACCTGCACAGCCACCGGTGCTGACAGGCACAGCCTGGGACTGTGCCAGCATGCTGGTACACAGGTGTGAACCAGGAAGGCCCAGGGGCACGTGCTGGCCTGCCATGTGTCCGTCATGGGACACACACCTATCACTGCCCATTGCAGGCCTGCTATCATCAATGGTGCAGTGCGTGCCATTGCCGGCACAGCATGCTGGCATACCTGCGTGCCAGACTGCTGTGACACAGGCTGTGCACCCCTGCACCCGTATCACTGACACCGGAGTTGTTGGCCCAGCGTGCATGCTGCTGCAGTGCCTGCAGGCTGGTGGCGAGGTGGATGCTCCCTCCTCCACGTCCAGCAGGTCTGCCTCACTGTCTGGACCCACCACCACCACTGTCTCCTGCAGACGAACAGGATCTGTAACAGAAAGAGTACACGTGAGTGCATGTGAACAACAGCCCCCAACAACATCACCATGTCATACCGTGCAGTGATGGGCTTCCACCTGTCTGGAATCCTCCGCCTGGTATGCCCGAATGGCACTTTCGGCTGCATGGCCGTGACCAGTGTCTCCTCTGTAGGGGTCAGCTGCAACACCACTGGTGGGCCCCCACCAGTGCCAGCACGTGCCACCCTGAAGGCTGCCACCTTCTCCTTCAGCCTCCTGCGGTCAGTCCCCATCTTCTTCCTGCATTCCTGCATGGAGCGCTGGTGGCTTCTGTGCAGGTTGACGGCCCGAGCTACCCCCTCCCATGCAGCTGCACGCTCCTGAGGGGTGCCCCTCCATCCACTCAATGTTGGCTCATCCTCCAGGTAGGCCTGGAAGAGGGCCTCTGTCTCTGCCGTGGTGAAGTTCGGCCTCCTCCTACGCCCGCCGTCCACACCCTCAGCTTGGCTCTGGTCAGTCATGGTGATCTGTATGGGTGGAAGTGGACACCTGTCACTGTGCAGTCGACAGCATTTCCCCATGAGCATAGCTGCCGGCCCGGGGGGGGCAGAAGCCCCCGTTTCCTCTCCGCATGGCAGATACTGATAGAAAGGGTGCCCATTGTCCCTTTCTAAGTGCCCTTTTCATGCTCAGCCCCCTCAGCCTTTATCATCCTCCGCCCATGAGCATTGTCCTGAGCATCACACAGCATGTAACTCACCTCTCACCTGAAGTAACCAAATCTGGCCAGCACAACCCACAGTCACATTTTTATAGCACAACACATGCAAATGAGGTGTGGCTCAACTTTAATGACATGCTAATCGCGCCACTGCGCCTTTGAATGGCTGATCGGATGATTTGCATATGTCGGCTGAATATCGCGTGTTGCACTGCTGTCGGAAGGTCGGCTGAGCCAATGGCGCGGGTTTGTGGCTGCGTGCCACCGCATTGTGCATGCCCAGACAGCTCGCATGCGTCTATCGCGCTGCAGACCTGCTGAGCGATAGGGCGATCCAGGCCATGGCTACCATTGTGCCAGTGGCGCTGCAGCACTGGGCACTATATGGCGCTGTGGCACTACTGCGCGATAAGTCCACTGTGGCACTGGTGCTCAGCTTGGCAGTCGCACCAGGATGCCTATACGTCCCATGGCGCTGTGCGTAGCCTTGCGTCATTGCCGTGACCTTGTGTATGCCCTCTGACCCCTGGCGCTGTTGGCATGCCATGTGTACGTCCCTATTGCGCTGTCCGGTGACAGCGCCATGTAAAGTGACGGCGCTGTTCGAACAGCGTGATTGGAGCCTGTGGTGGTCTATTGCGCAACAACTCCACGTGGGGTTACGGTGCAGCGGGGCATCATATTGCCTGCTGTAAAGTTGGTGCCATGGCTAGGAGGAGGGCGGTGTCCTGGAGCCAGCTTGCAGTGGCCAACCTGGTGGCCCTGGTGGAGCCCCACTGTGAGGCACTGTATGGTGAGGCCCCCCTCACCATGCCTAGGACCCACGTGTGGCAGCAAGTGGCCACTGACCTGGTGGAGGTCACTGGCGGAGGCAGGTCTGCTGAGCAGTGCGGCACGGTAAGTGACCTCCACCGGAGAACCGGAACTCTTGATGCGGCTGCGTTCACGTGCCAGGCGGGGCGTGGTGCCTAGGCCAGGTGAGTGTACCATCTATGCACCTATATTCTCTGTAGGGGTGTGTGTGTGCTTGGGTGGCTGTGCATAGGTGTGTCAGTGTGTGCAGCTGTGCGATGGTTGGTTATGGCTGTGTGGGCAGGCACTCTCACTGGGGCAGGGGGCACTCTGCTTTTGAGTCACACCTCAACATATGTCTCCCACAGGCCGGATTGTGAGGACACAGGACCAGGGTGACGTGGGCCATGCCAGGGCCCCGGTGCCGGGGGGTGTTGTGCCCCAACAGCAGCAGCAGCAGCAGCAGCAGCGTCAGACCCAGCTGCTGGAGGAGTGTGAGTATCATTACTTCATGGATGCTATTGCATGCTGGGGGGGCAAGACCACCAGCCATGCGAGACACAACCAAAGGGGAGGTCATAATTCCACTATACAAAACACTAGTGAGTCCCCACACTGGAGTACAGTGTACAGTTCCGGAGACCATACCTACGTATGGACATGGACTGGGTGGAGAGGGTTCAGAGGAGGGCGACATGGATGGTGCATGGATTGCATCACAGGTCCTATGCAGACAGGTTGACGGAACTGAACATGTACTCCCTGGAGGGGAGGAGGGTGTGGGGATATGATGGGGACATACAAGTATCTTACAGGGGGGAACAGAGTGCAGGAAAACAATATTTCTAAGCGTAAAGGATGTTCCAGGACTAGAGGGCATGGGATGAAGTTGGAGGGGGGACGATTCAGAGGAAACATGAGGAAGTATTTCTTCACAGAATGGGTGGTGGACAAGTGGAACACCCTGCCAGAGGAGGTGGTGGGGGCTGACTTGGTCACGGGATTTGTGAATGCATGGGTTAGCCATAACGGAATTCTGGAGGTCAGGGGTAAGGGGGAACGGACTTATATGACAACAGAGTGAACGTACAAGGTCAAATGGACCAACTGGGTGTCCCATAGGCCCTTATCTGCCGACACTGTCTATGTATCCATGTATGTCGGCATGACACAGGTGACCTGCATCACAGTGCAGTATCACGGCACGTCTGTGTATGCATCACTGGTGGTCCAGGCATGCACTGGGCACATAGCTGTGTAACTGGCATCGCACCACGTTGCCACATCACTTGCCAGCCTAGTTTGTACTGTGATTGACGTGGGCAGTGTGTGTGGGCGGTGGTGCGCATAGCTGGTGCTGCCTGTTTGTGATGGCCATGTGCATGTTCACTGTGGGTGGGTGCATGCCATCACAGGTGCGGACATTGGGCATATGGCTTGCAGGTTGGGTGGTGTTCAGGGTTGTGGTCAGTCTCAGCCATTGACTGTGTTCCCATTTCCTAGGCCTTGAGGTACTCAGGAGGATGTCCCAGGATCTTCGGCACCTCAGCCAGGTTGCAGATTGGAACCAGGAGGTCCTGCAGGCCATACAGCGCCAGGGTGATCGGCTAAGGAGCCACAGGGGGCGCCAGCAGGGAGGACCAGCAGCCAGCTGGGCCATAGCCCATTCCCTTCCCACTTCTCCCATCCCTATCACCCTGCCTTCCTCTCAGTTGTTATTCCTCCCTTGAACACCCCTGCCTTTTACCTGTCCCCCCCACTTGTACATAGTTTCACTTGGTTTTGTGATTAGTCCTTTGAATATACATTTCTATTTTGATATGAATACTGTGTTGGTCTCTGATTTGCAGCTGGCTATGGGTGCTCAGTTGCAGGGGTGTACATGCCATCTGGGCTGGTATGGTCCTGGGTATGTGTGTGTGTGTGTGGCATGTGTGTGCATGGGGAGGTATCTCCAGCATGGCAGTGCCTTTCGGTTGGTCTTGCCGTCTGTTGCCACCCACTGCTGGGTGCACAGGGTGTGTCTGGCTTGTAGGCTTCTGTGATGCACGGGGCTGATGAGTGCTGGGGGGATTGCATGGTTTCCTGAAGTGCCAGTCACTGCACATGGGTGGTGTCTTGGGGTCACAGTGCAGGGTGCGCTGTGCATACGGGGGGCTGATGTGCACTGTGGTTGTCAACCCCCTGTGTGTGGCACTCTCTGCCTGCCAGTGGTTGTGCTGGGGTGTCAGGGCTCTGCTATGCTTTGTTGGCTTGTCCCCATGGGCACGTGGATCATCCGTCCCACCCCCAGTGATGCTGTGCTTGGGGTGTGCCGGTGTGGTGTGGGTTCTGCAGTGTGTTCCTGTGCCCATGTGTGGCATGGCTGGCGGTGGGCCCCAGCCTGCCTCCCTGGATGTGCAGTTCCATTGCTCTGGGGGGCTGTGCTTGCGCTATGGCAGCTCTGGAATGCTCAGCTGAGCTTCCATGGTTGCGCCATAAGCGCAACGATAACTCAACTTCTCCTTCCTGGTTCTTGTGATGGCGCGTATGTGCGATATTCAGACGTTGGTTGCTTGCGCTATTTGCTCTGCTCCATGTTTGAATATCGCACCTGTTGCGCATTTGCGCAACTGGTTTGTGCTTGCTCCTGCTGTTGTGCTACTTTTGAGCGCAGTTTGAATATCTGGGCCCATGCGTCTGTGGTTTAAAGGAGACACTGCAGCTTGCATGTAAAAGGTTCTTAAAACGAGCACGACAAACCAATGTGAGGCAGCAGGGGAATTTTTATTTTTGCAGTTAAACAGCATGCAGTAACTGTTGCCTGTTAAAACAGAGCAGTTTAAAATGAATACTGCCACTAGATGAGAGCTGCTGGAGGTGCAGTCTGCTTGTAATGTTCCTTGGTAAAGTAGTAGCAGGTTTGTCAATGTCCCTTGAGGAGTTCAGTACAGACTTTAGCATGACAGGAGGGCTACTGCAAAAGCAGACAACAGTGTTAATTTCTTGGTTTCTGCATCTAGGGCTGTGGTGTAGGTGAGATAGGTTTAGAGCAGAAGAAAGGCCGCATTCTCCACCATGTGTGGCATTTTGGGGTTGGTCTGCACTAGGACCCTTACCTTCTCTTCTGGTCTGCCAAACCCATCTCTTGCTGCTCTTTTGGATGTCTTACTGGACTGTGTGAATGGCTAAGTCAGACGCACAAAATAAAAGTAGGAAAAGGCTTTATTCTACACAGTTGCCTTTGCACACCAGGAGACTTAGCCTCTGACTGACCACTAACTGCCAGCCTAACAGGATCTTCTAGAGAGCTCCTGCTACACACAGTTATCTGTAACCTGAGACCACCATGCTGTGAAGTTCCTTGGAGGGGCGACCACTAGTCGTTAAGCCCCATTCCTAAGTGTATTTCACAATCTCATTAATTCAGTTTATTTAGTGCACAAACATAGGGCACACACAGAAAAAAATTATATACAGTACAAATCCAGAACATCATTTTAACTAAAGTGCCATGCATCCAGCATGGCAATTATCAGATGGGTTTGTCTATTGCCTCACTAAGAACACCCCTCCATGCCTCTGTAGCAGCAATATGACTACAAAGAATTCTCCTTTCAAACTCAGCAACTTGTATGCATTTCCTGGTTCTAGTTGCCTGGAAATCAAGCATGATGGCTTTGGTGATCAGGGCCAAGGGCACATTACTTCATGGGGCTCCTATGGTGTATACACTGTCCATGTGCAAAAGTGGTTTTAAGTACTGTATGAAGCACTGATATCAAAACAGGTTACAGTGCAACAAAGGGTGGTTGAAAAAACAATTTTGGATAATTTTATGAAAACCATTTAGGATGATGTTAAAATATAGCGTGGTGTTAAAGTTATATAGGGTGGTGAAAAATACATAGGGTGGTGGTAAAAAATACAGGGTGGTGAAAATGTGGAAAACTAATTTTTTTTAATTCACAGTTTTTTTTTTCTTACCTGTCCAGACCACATCAGGGTGACCTCCCAGCCCTATCATCCTGTCTCCACCTAGTTACCACCATGGCTTACCCCCATCCCTATGGAGGTAGCAAAGATATGGGGTCCTACTGGAGCTGAGTCACCAATCAGTCAGTGGGGAGGGGGTTGCAGGGTCTGAGAGTACCTGAGGGTAACATCCTGCTCTGTCAGTGCTGCATTTTTCTTTGTGTTTTTCTGCTGTCCCACACAAATGTGACTCATGAGACTCTAGGATGTGCACAGACAAACTGCAGTAATGTGCAGAATTAGGCAGGTGTCCTTCCTCCCACAAGGCAGGCAACAAACTACATCACCACCTGTGGGCTCCCAGGTACTGTAGTTAAAGTAGAAGAGGAGGGGAGAGTGTCATCTGACATGCTTAGTCCTCCTTTCCCAGCTAACCCGTCAGCATCCTGGGCATGATCATGAACCTGGGCCACTGCCATTGCTAGCAGAAATGCAGCCGCTGCACCAATTGGCCAGGTGGGGACCACTGTTTTTGTATATTAATTACAGTATATGCTAGTTCCATGCTAATGAATCATTTGTATTGTGAACTTTAGAACTATTTTTAAAAGGAGATTCATTTTGGTTTTAAATAAACAGGGCTATGACCTGTTGGTTGGTTGGGCTGGCCCTTATTTACATCCAGCAGGAGGTTGAGAGAAATAGAATTGAACTGCCAGCTCAGACTAACTTTACTTATGTTCCACGTGAGTGGGAGAGAAGGAAGAAGGAAATGGTATATCTTTATAATGCATGTTATGAGAGAGGCAGAGTCTTGAACTAGAGGCAGTGTTAGCTAGAGGTTAGAACACCGGCTAGTGAACCAGGAGATTAATGGTTTAAACTCTGCTATAGCCAAGTACTCGCTGTGTCACCTTGGGCAGGTCACTTAACCTCTCAGTGCTCCAGTTGACCTAGCTACAGAAATGGGAGAAAGTAGAACCCAATTGAAATGAAATGTTGCACCAAAGCTGGACAATCCTGTGTTCACATATGGTAAAACAATGCAAGAAAAAGAATGACTGACTTTGTTCAGCTTTTCTTCATGTTGTTCCTGAGAGACATGATTGCTTTTGTTGAAGACAAAATCAAAACTTAAAGCAGGTGTGCACATACCACCAGCCAAAGTGTATTTATTTGTTGGTGGTCAGGTACAAAAATGAAACATATTTGCAATGCAGTAGGACAAATCCTTGACATTTCACTACATCATGTTGCTTCCTCCCTGAAATGTCAGGGTTTTGTCCATCCTTTCTGCAGATACAATAAAAAAGCCTATTTTATTTATTTATTAATGGAATCGGAATTACAAACCTTTGAGTCATTGACTCCTTTGCAAAGGCTCCACATCAGTATATACAGACAATTGCTACAACAGTGATACAGAGGGCAATATATGTAGAGTGGTCCATGTATTAGATGCATAGTTAAACATCTGAGGGGGGTGTAAACCCTGAGAAGCTGCAAACATGTTGCAGCAGCTGGCATTTTGTCTGGAGGTATTCCTCATTGGGCCGGGGGGCTTAGAGTGTGGAGGGCCTCCCTCTGGGGTGAGGGCATAGTACTCAGAGACCTCACCGGGGATCTGTATGGCGGCAGAATCACCTGGCTTCTCCTACTGTCAAAAATCCTCCCTATACCAACCAGCATCCTCAATGCCTTTGCTGTATGCTTCATTACATCGACTTGTTTGCTTAAGAGAGTCACTGATTACAGCCCCTAGATTCCTCTCCTCTTTTGAGGTGACCAGTCTAACCCCTCCCATTCAGTATACTGTGTGTGGATTCTATCTACCCAAGTGCTTTACCTTGCACTTCTTGGTGTTGAATCTCCACTGCCAGACCTTAAATCATCTCACTGGTTTCTCTAGATCCTTCTGGACCTCATGAACCTGTTACTCATGATCTATGCTGCTGCATAGTTTTCTCTCATCAACAGAGGCACAGCATTCCTTGGTTACCTATCCCTATGCCACTCATGAACATGTTACATAGGACAGGTCCTAGGATTGATCCCTGCGGAACTCCACTTGTGGCCTCCCTTTGTCTAACTTAGCCCCCCATTCACCCCCACAATCTGTTGCCTCCCCCCAAGCCAATTTTTGACCTACAAAACTAGACTCTGCTCTACTCCCAAGTCCTCCAACATCTTCAGCAGCCTCCTGTATTGTACCAAACTGAAGGCCTTGCTGAAGCTGAATTAGAACAAATCTACCACCTATCCTCTATCAACAATCACCTTGATGGCCCAATTAAAAAACAGTACTAGGCTGGTCTTGTAGCAAGTTGACTGGAAAAGCTTTTGCCTTCTCTTATAGACAGGGACAAAACCTGTTTTGTGTCAGGTCAGCAAACCAAGCACAACATAAATCATGTTCAGTAAGAACTATTATACTGGAGCGGTAGTGACACAATAGTTAGGGTTGAGTAGGGTGTTCAGTGTTAAACCCCTAACTTTGCACATCAATATCTTTGGCACCATTTGACAAAATCAGCTGAAATATTGCAAGTGTTGTCCAGGAGGCAAGGTCTTGATCTGTGCAAAGTTTTGTGACAGGAGCTTGGTGGTTTCTGAGATCCATATATGTCATTTTTCTGTAGATGGCTGATTTTTGTCCTATACTTAACATGTTTGGGTTTTTTTTGCTCTCACCTAAAGCCTACATGGAAAGGAATTTCTTTCTCAAACTTGCCAGGCACACGTGTCATGTCCTAAGGTAGTGACTTTGAAAGGTCTGGTGCAAAAATATTGAATGGTTCCACAGTTATAAGGCTTTAAAGTTTTGTGTTTTCCCATTCTGAGCATGTTCAGTAGGTTTTCTGAGTTAACGTTCTTGTGCAACACCAAAACTTTTGTGTCACAGGACCCTTTTTTGTTTCTTACCAATTGCTTCTCACAGCATGAAGCATTTTTTGTGCTGTGAGACTGCCATCGACCTGCTTTTCTCCTCAAACTAACAAGCATTAATAAATACATAAAAATGCTATCATTTTAAAAAAGAAACACCAGAACCTAGCTAAACGGGCCCCATTTAGCTAGATTCTGATGTTTGTTTGTTTTTTAAATAAGGGCCAGAAATACCTTTTCTGGCCCCCAAAATCCCAGGTGTCCAGCTTAGTGAGAGGAGCTGTTCGGCCGCTTTCTCTGTATGAGAACAGCAAGACTGCTTGACTTCTGCAGCCACAGCTGGAACTTGTGCTGTGAGCTGCAGTGAGCCTCCATTTCCCTGGTGTCAAGTGACACCTCACACCCTCCAATCACCATCCCTGAAATGAATTAATATTTCCCTGGTGTCTAGTGGCACCCCCATACCTTCCAACTGCCATCCCCTTAATGATTTAGTCTTTCCCTGGTGTCTAGTGGCATGCCCACCCTCTGATCACCCTCCCCGTCATGAATTAATCTTTTCCTGGTGTCTAGTGGTACCCCTTACCCTCCAATCACCATCCCCATAGTGTTAATATTTTCACACTATATCCCTCAACTCTGGTCAATATTTCTATGCTATTTTACTGCTCCCCGCCTGGCCCAGTTGCAGCATGAGCAAATGAAGCTGCTCAGTCCTCGGGCTTCTTGTGCCAACTCTGAAATCAGGGGAGGCATAGTCAGGTGACAGCGGGTGTTGCTGTGGAACATCAGTGGATGAGGGCATTGTGTACTTCATGCACTTCCCTATCTCCATTCTGCATTCCTGCAGTTTCTATCCCCCCAATGTCCCCTCCCCCATCCTTCTGCAGTACTGGGGATCATGGGTGTGAGGGGTCAAACCACCCTACTAGCATGAGAGAACACAGTCTACGGCACTAAGGGTTGGGAGGGGCTCAGAGGTTGCTCGCTTCATGCATTGTTAGCAGTAGAAATCCTGTAAATTTAAGTTTAAAACATAATCCATGTGTCAAAATAGTATTGTTTTTGACTGTTTCATTCTCATATTTTGGAAATGACCCAACCCTGAGCTATTCGTGCTTGTGAAAGTGATTCCCCAAATCCCCCTCTCTTCACAACTGAATCTTCCTTCGGGGTGCTGGGGGTACCCTCGCCTGCCTTGGTTACATCTGATGCAGGATTACTTTACCTTTCCATTATGTGCAGTGCAGACTTCAGGTTCCATATATTGCATGTTAAGGTGACTTGTGTCAGTGTGGGGGTTCCCACTAATATCAGCAACAAGGGTTACTGGGTAGGCTCTCTATGAAGAGGTGGCACAGGACTGTGCTGAGTTGCGATGAGGCAGGTCTGGTGGTATAGGGACCTTTTTATACTGGAGTGCTAGGGACTAGCAAATGCGGTCAGTAGTGAGTGGTGACAGAGGGCAGCTGTGTACACGTGTAGACCTAGCCCACAAGATGAGATGAAATGCACTGCATTTGCAGCAGAGAGAGAAAAGAAAAAGATACATTTCACTCACCAAGAACATTTGCTGTGTTAAGATGGATGAGTTGCTATGCCAGCATGTTTCTCTTATATTACTGTAATAGTTTTTATTTGTCAATATAAAGAATAGATGACCCAGCAGCATTAGTTGGTTACAGTATTTGCAAACCTCTTGAGGCAGTTGTGTATCACCTGTATGCAGCATCTTCAGATGTGCTGTTAAAATCTGAGGAGCAGGACCTGTATGGGGGGACTTTTTGACAGTCACTTAATCACTAATAGAACAGAAAAGAGGTGAGTTTAGAAATACACTGCTGTAAAAGCACTTACAGTATGTAGGAATTTGTTAGTATTAGGAGTTCCCTACTGAATATTTCAGATAAATTTACATTCATGGTTACAGTAAATTCAGAGCGGTTTCCCTACGGTGTCAAACAGCAGATTCATTTGCTGATCATTTAGGTAACCCAGAAATGAACTAAAAACATGTAAATACTTTGCATAAGGCACTTAATATAGAGGATAATGTATGGTCCTGTATTGGTAACCAGTCTATTAACTGTCAAGAGGTTGCCAGGGCGACCATGTAAACCTTGAGAGTGAAGCTCAAGAGGTTTAAGTCACCATGGCGACCTCGAGACAGTTAATAGTAACCGGTTGCCGATAGAGGGAGCATACATTGTTTTTTATAGTGTATGGTCCCAAGTAAGATTGAAGAGGACTCCTTACTTTTTAAATAAGTCACCGCCGCAGCTGTTTGGTCATTCCATCACTGCTGCGTGCATCTGTCGGTTCCTGAGAGAAAAAATGTGTGCACATGCGCAGAATGTTCCCAGTTGTTAACCCTTCGATGTGACTCACCATTGACAGGTTAACAAGGATGAAATGTCACATCAATGGATAAACAATACTGGGAAATATTGATTTTTGTGGGTTAACAACGTTCTACCATATATTATAAAAATGTGACACCACATTCTTACAGTAAACCTGAATGCTATTGTCGTAAAAGTATGATTCACTTTCATACCGCAGTTTAAAACAGTACTGGTTACATACACTAGAAACATAGAAGCTGTAAGCAAAAAAGGACCTCTTGGTCCACCTAGTCTGTCCTAAAGTCCCTACCTATTGTACTACCATAGACCCTAAATGATCTCCAGTGTTACCCCCCCAGCCCTGTTACTAAGGTCCCCCTATGTCTATCTAATGTATATTTGAAACCTGTTACCATTTCTGTACCCACCACCTCAGCTGGGAGGTTGTTCCAGGCACCCACCACCCTTTCCATGAAGAAATATTTCCTCACATCCCCTGTAAGTCTCCCCCCTTCAAACTTCATAACATGCCCCCTTGTCCTTGAGCATTTCTTTCTGTGCAATATGCCACCCTCCGGTACCTTATTTATTTCCTTGACGTAGTTGAATGTTTCTATCATGTCTCCCTTTTCTCTCCTTTCCTCCACTGAGTACATATTTAATTCCCTGAGTCTTTCCTCATAGGGCTTCTGATGCAGGCCATGCATGATTTTGGTTGCCCTTCTCTGCACCGCCTCCATCTGTCTCCATCTGGAGAGGTTTACATCCTTGGGGACTTCAACATAAGAATGGCTGTCCAGCACGCAATCAAAAATCTGCTCCCACATCTCCTCCCTAAATTTGAAACAACTTATCTCTGAACCCACCCAGCTAAACCTCAAATCTGGTAAACCTACCCTTTCAGACAAGATACTGATGTCTCACCCACACCAAGTTGTCACCTCAGGTATCCTACTGGACACACTCAGTGACCATCACATGGTCTACTGTGTGCGTGAAATCTACCGGCTCCAATCCCCCCCCCCCAATTACTCCCCCTCAGTTTCTTTTGGTCCCTCAACTTGTCTTCCCTGCACATGGAACTTGCTGGTACTGACTGGTCTCCCATTACCCATGCCTCCTCCATTGATGCAGCTCTAGGCCACTTCCCCACTCAGTTTCTAAAAGTCTGGGACCGACATGTCCCCATCAGGAAGACAAGGGTCTGTGGCACCCATCTCCCATGGGTATCAGCTGAGCTGTTGGCCTGCCAGCGAGCTCATGATCAGGGATGGCAGGCCTATAAAGCATCCAGTGCTCAACAGGATCAGATAAGGTATCGCTCCCTCTGCAATGCCTGTACCAGGGCCATCCACCTTGCCAAAGCAGAATACTTCAACTGCACCTTTCAGGATAAACTTAAAAGTCCATCCACGTTCTGGAAAGTTGTGCATGCCCTATTCTCCCCTACTTCCCAGCCTCCTCCCCTGTCCTAAAGGTAGATTATTTTATAATCTCTGAACTCCCACCCCCCTTGCTTTCTTTACCACATGCACCTCCTCCCTCCTATCCTCCCTCCCCCCATCAGTCACTCCCTCATTAGCATCTCCCACTCCTATATTCTCCTCCCCTTGCTTTTCCTTCCATCCAGTCTCCTCTGCCAACACCCTTCTTGCCTTTTTAGCCCTCAACCCCCAAAAGGGTAAAAGCCCAGATGGACTTGACCCTAAGTTGCTGCTCCTCTCCACCCAAGCTATCGTCCACCCTTTATCGTATCTTCTGAACCTTTTCTTTTCACTTGCTACTGTCCCTGATGCTTGGAAATGTGCTGCTATTGTCCCTCTCCATAAAGGCAGCAACTCTTCCAATCCCCAACATCTTTCCTATATCTCTGCTCCCTATCCTTGCCAAACTACAAGAACACCTAATCTTCCCTTAACTATCTCCTTACCTGGACTCCTCCTCCTTCTTCACCCCCTTCCAGTCCGGATTCCATAAACTCACTCCACCACCACATCCCTTCTCCAGTTCACTGATTCCATTCTCTCTGGCAGGGATCAGGGATGCATCACCTCTACCATCTTTGTCGACCTGGCCAAAGCCTTCAGCACTGTCACCCATTCCCTTCTAATCAGCAAGCTAGCTGCTGCAGGTCTCTCTGAGTCCACCACTCATTGGTTATGTTCCTATCTCATGGGACGGACCCAGTCTGTCAGGATCAGAAGCTCCCTCTCCACCCCACTTTTCATAAATACTATTGTCCCATAGGGTTCAGAACTTGGGCCAATCCTTTTCTCATTTTCCCTCAATGATCTTCCTGCTGTCTGCTCTACTGCTAAAATCCATTTGTATGCAGACAATACCATTTTGTATGTCTCTGGTACTTCCCCCACTGATGTAGCGACCAGACTCCAACAGGACTTCAACAATGTCCAGTGCTGGTTTTGCACAAACTATCACTAAATGTCAACAAGATGATCTCTATGACCTTTCACACCAGGCAAAAGCTTGCCAGGCTTGATGCCACCCCAGCTTTCCATACCCTTGATGGTTTCTTACTGGAAGATGTCTCCTCTCTCAAATACCTTGGGCTCTGGCTCGAGAGTAACCTTGACTTTGCTGTGCATGTGGACACAATCCACAAGAAACTCCTTCCCAAACGTGGTGCTCTATATGGACACTGCAGTTGTCTTCCCCTTCTGGCCTGTAGAAAGATCGTCCAAAAGATGATGCTTCCCATTTTTGACTTTAGAGACACTGTCTATAGCTCTGCCTCCAAATCCACACTATCCAGACTGGACACTCTATTCGGTTCCTTCTGTCACTTTGCTCTCACCTGCCCTTCTCTTACCCATCACTGCAACCTTTACTCTTCCCTCTCCTTTCCCTCTCTTAGTACCAGGTACCAGGCACCTAGCACACAACACTTCTCTAATTGGCAAGTTCTGGCTTGGCCTTGTCACCCTACCTGCACTCACTCCTTTCTGTCCCTCCTACCCTACCGTACCAGCTCTGAATCTCCACTCATAGGACCCTCACCCCCCAGTCCTCATCTTCTGGTGCAGCTGCCTTCTCTTATCACTTCCCTAACATCTGGAACTCTCTCTCCCCTTAGACATCCGCTCTGCCAGGTCCACTAGCTTACTGTCTCATCATCTCAAACTCTAAACCTCCCCTAGCTGCAACTGCACTTGATCACCCCCCACACCTCCTCTCTTCCCCTCCTCTTTTCCTTCCTTTACCTTCTGCCAGCACCAGTCCTTCTCTCCCATCCATCTTTCCTTGCTCCCTTCCCCCTCCTTTCAACTGCTGTCCACCCTCCTACTATCCCTCTCTTGCATATCATTCTCTTCTACTCTCTTGGCTAGGCCGCCTCTCTGGCTACTCACCTACTTTTCTTCCACTCTCCTGACTAGGCCTCCTCTCTGGCTACTCACCTACTCCTCTCTCTTATATCTTCTCTCGCAGCTTACTCCCTATCTCTAACTTTCACCAGCCTCTCCCCTTGTGTGGTTACTGCATCCCGAAGGGGTGCAGGTGCTTTCCTTTCCCTTTCCTCTACTTATTATTCTCTTTCCCTGGTTCTGTCCCTTTCCCTTAAATTATATACACCAATCCTAGTCTGCTACAATTGACATTCACCTAGTTAGAAAGTTATATATTGGTGGAATAGTCTTAGGTAGGTGTGTATTGGATTGTATATATAATTTATATGACTGTATTGAACTTGTGTATATCTATTTGACCATAGGAATTGCATGTAATTTCTCTATAATGTATTTATATACAGGCTGCTGCTATATTATTCAAATCTATTATGTATTGCTATTGCATTTTTCCCTTTCTCCTTCCCCCCAGGACACATCTGGAATCGAGCTATTGGCTCAGTATGCCTTTCCTAGTAAAATATTTTCAAATAAATAAATAAAAATAAATAAACATGTCCTTCCTGAACTGGGGTCTCCAGAATGGGATACAGTACTCCAGGTGCAGCCTTCACCTTTGATCTATATAGGTGTAACACTACCTCCTTTTTTCTGCTGGTGATACCCCTCCTTATGCACCCCAGTATCCTACTAGCCTTTCCTACTGCCTTATCACACTGGTTTGCAACCTTTGGGTCATCAGATATGATATCAGTTACCAGTTCCAACTGGGAGTAAACCTATTTGCTTAACATTGCTGTCTTTAAGATTGGGTGAGAGAGAGAGAGACAGAGAGAGACAGACAGAGAGAAAGAGAGAGAGAGAGAGAGAGAGAATGAGAATCATTACCTGTGTTTCATGTTATATTGCACTGCGATATTGGCAATATATTCAAAAAGAACAAAAAGTACTCTGTACTCTTGAAGAAAAGGCACCAAACTCCAAAAGAAAAACAAATAATTTAATGTGGCAGGAAGGCCCTGTGTGGGGTTGAAGCGCTGGGGAAGTAGGGTATGTTATTCTTCTCGCAGGCACTTTCCTGACACATTAAATTGTTATTTGCTTTACTTTTGGAGTTCAGTGCCTTTTCTTCAAGAGTGCAGAGTACCTTTTGTTCTATTTGTACTGGGCCGTCGGGCATCCTCCAGCACCGATGAGTTTCTTCTGTGCATACCATTTAAAGAGCTAGCGTACGTCTCTGTGTTCTGTAGTATGTGTGAAGTGGAGTGAATAAATTGCTGTGATGGTCAGGTTATATTCTGCAAATCTGTCTGCTAAACATACCTTTTTTCATGCCAAAAAAGTCTTGCTCTAGTAGATCTTCCAGTTGAACAGAAGGAGCTGGCAGTCGCGTGTTGGTGACTGTTATGCGGTAGGGAGAAAGCCCTCGATCATCACAGAGAGAAGTTTAAAGAGACAGTAAATATTATTGCTGAGGTGAGACCACTACTAATGTATCACAAATGATGGGAAAAAAGTAAAAGAAATAAAAAATAAGTTGTCTTTTAAACCACAGTCTGGTTGCTGAAGTGTAAAGATCTGTTGTGCTTTTTTTCTTTGCAGGCACTATGAAGAGTACTCAAGACGGTGAATCATTGTGTTCATAATGTGTTTTATTTTGAGTGTATGCACTGTCGAATGAAAAGCTGTCTCATTCCTTGTACCTATGTTATGTATGTATGGCTATGTTATTTAACTTTGTAACATCAGGATTTTTAGCCCTGGGTCATATATGAAAAAGGGCTTTGGCTCATATACTTACCTGGAAAACAAAAGTTTAAATTAAAAAAAATCATTAAAAGTTTGAGAGGCAAGAGGTTGAGCATGACATTTTCTCTTTGTTCCTTTATTTTTTTCCCCATTTACTGTCAGGCTGTAATTGGCAAAGCAATGAAAATGGGCTCCTCAGAAATGATTACATGTGGCACAGCAGACAGCTCCTGATTGAGTCCTGACTAATTAATGTTTCTAAATTATGTGTGTCACAATTTTTGTTGTTCTGTTACCCAATTGTGCCGCGTTCTTCCCCCTGGCCACCTGCTCCCCCCCCCCCGCATCATCACATGCCAGTGGTCTTTTATTTCTGTGAAAACTGCCTAAATCCCTTTGACTAGATCCATGCATGAATGCAGGAATGAAAGCAGTGTTTGTTTGGCATTTCTTCTTATTTTTTATTTTCTGATAAAAAGTGGTGTCTTTCTGAGCATTTCCTTTTCACCCTAAAGTCCCTCTGTTCAATGCAGTTTCATTCATTGCTTTGGTGAGTGTGCTGTACTCGTGCCGTCAATGGATTTGGACATTAGAATTGATGGCTTGCATGTGGGATAGGCAGCACTACATAATTTGCAGAAGCCGCATCTTTTTTGCTTTGAAATGATGGCTTCCTTGAGTTTTTATTTCAACAGCTGCTGCAGGGAAACATTGTTGGCTGCAGTGTTGCTGCATCCATGCACCCCACATCTTTTGGGCATTTTACTCGCTGGAAGTGCACAAATCAAGTATAATAGAGGTGAAACAAATGACTGCTATGAAAGAAAAATTTACTGCACGTTTCAGACACTCTGATTGACTATAGCACTGGACTGTAACTTCAAAAACTACTTATTTGGTGCAGCTGACAAGAAAAAAATTTCTGTTTCACAGATGAAAAAAGAAATGCTGCCCTCTACCACAAAAAAACACACTCCCAAAACCATGGAGGATTACAATGTAAACTGCCAACACCATGCCATTCAACTATGCCACCAAACAAATGAATTACGATACTGAAGCGCAGTGGCAATTTACAGCACATGCCAGACTCCTCCACATATAACACAATTACCAGTGATTGACGTGGTACCTTGCATCACATCACTTGGTCATTAATGGCAGTGGAGATTTGAAATAGGTACTGAATTCAAAAGCTAGGTATAGGAGCCAGTAAAGGAGTTCACTTTGGTCAGAAGGATACCATGAACATTAACCTACAGCAACTGTGCATACCGGCAGTGCAAAAATGAAGCCAGTCCGCTCTGTCATTACACTACCTCTTTAAACTGTTCTCCAATATTTTCAAAACCCTTGTTGTCAATATAACTACTGTATTGTAAAACAAAATTGAAACATTGGCAGTTCATATGATGGCAAGGGGAGTACTGGTTGATTTGTTCTGCAGTATGTGAGCGGCATAACAGAGGGTTTCTGGCTTTTTTTCTGGCAGTAGTTAAATTTGTTGAACCATGTTGACTTACTGCAGCAAAAAGTTTACAGAGAATTTAGTTGTGGAAAATCATGTCTGAGGTGGATCTCCAGTCTGGACTGCAGTGTTTAAAACTCCAAAGCCTTGAAAATTGATACTGGTTCATTCAGCAGTGTTTTGTTTTAAATGTTAAATTAACAAAAAAAATGTTCTTGATAATATGCTGAGGTAGATCCAGGAATTTAACAAACATTTGCTAATGCCGAATGTTCGCCACTGGTGTAGAAGCCCTGAGGTAGTAAATGCTTTGCATGACTGTGCGGTGTGAATGGTGGTAAAGGATCCACTGGAAAAGGGTAACAATAAGGCATCTTGTGTTAAAAAAGTATGTAAACTGCCTTTTTTAGCTTAAGATTATTCAAATATGTACTGTATATCCGTAAAGAAAGCCACGGACTATAGAGAGAGGAGAGCTAGTGAGTTCCGTTGTTGAAGTGTGGCACAATCAAGTGGTGTTAATGGTAGCAAAGGATGTGCTGCCAGATGTTTAAAATCAGTCATCTTCTCTTAAAAAAGTATATAAACTCATTTTTTAATTTAAGATTAGTTAGATATCTGTAACAGAAGCCGTCAACTGTAGACCAGCGCTTCTGTAGACATGGATACACGTGCACACATGCACACCACCTGGGAATTGCGGTAAAACTTTCCCATAGGATCACATTGTAAATTGTAAGTATGGAATAACACATGACAGGGCGTGTGGCAATGTTAAATTACTGCATGTCTCAGGTGGGTTGTGAGGCATGAGGTGCAGCCAAGTGCCTTCAACCACCTGGGAAGTGTGGCATATGATTTCCATAGGATCGCATAGTAAATTGTAAGCAAGTAAATGATAACACGTGACAGGTGTGTAGTAGTGCTAATTTACCATGTGCCTCAGGTGGTTGTGAGGTATGTTGTGAGGCATGAGGCGCAGCTGAGTGCCATCAACCACCTGGGAAGTGCAGATGTCTTCATTTAGGAGTCAAAGGCACCTATGCTGCCATGAAAGTGCATGCTAAGGACATGGGATCCTCAGATTATTTCTGACACCCATGCATGACAAACTAGGAACAGGGAGTGGAGAGTATATGCACACAAGCAAGTGCTGTAGCTGTATTACACTTACAAAATAGTAATTGCAGAGACGAGGCAGCCTTATTATGCATCTCAGGAGGGGGCCCCATGGAAATATCAGTCAGACTGAGACAGCCCGTAAACAGGGTTGGGACATGGTCATGGAACTCTAGGGAAATGGCTAATGCTGTGCTAAGTGCACAGTCCCACAACTAGACAGACTTAGGCAAATTAGATGGTACCGGGGGGTGGTGGCTGGTGCATCAGAAACTGCTTGTCAGTTCCATCTGATGGCAGGTATGACCTGTACAGGGGCACAAGTGTCAGAAACAATCTGAATATCCCTCTCCTCCAATTAACCAAACTGCAATTTGCTTTTCAAATAGTTCCCACTTCCTGACTTTTGAGGGGGATGCAAAACTATTTTGCTTAATGTTTCCATTTCAGTTTTGCCCTGCTCTGTCAATGCTGCCTTGCTGTGACAGTGTGAGCCACAGATTCTCATATTCCCATTTTATGTTATCAGGCAACGTGATCTAGGATATGCTGCATTTCTCATGCAGCCACCCACCGACACTTCCTTTTCTTCCTTGCAATTAGTCAGTGCACATGAAAACTGCCTTATGCATACAACCTAAAGTTACATCTTACTCTGCTGCCATTTCCCTTTTTTTGGCTTCATTTTGTGTCATTCAGCTCTTTGCCATTTAAGTTGAAATGTTACCTCTGTTTCCAGGCAAAGAAGTCAGGGGCCTGGTGCTTATCAGAGCAGCCACCTGCTGACTCTCTCACATCGTTAGCATGCACTTTTGTGGCAGCATAGGTGCCTTCAGCACCTGAGTGAAGACTTCTGCACTTTCCAGGTGGTTGATGGCACTCAGCTACACCTCATGCCTCACAACCCACCTCACAACCAACCTGTGGCGTGTGGTCATTTAACATACCACACACCCTGCTTACTTTAAATTTTCAATGTGATACTATGGGAATTTTATATCACACTTCCAAAGTAGTTCAAGGCACTCAGCTGCACCTCACAACCCACCTGGAGCATGCAGCAATTTAGCCTTGCTGCACACCCTGCCATGTGGTATTGATTACTTAAAATTATAATGTAATATTATGCAAATTATATACATCATTTCCCAGGTGGTTGAAGGCACCCAGTTGTGCCTTGTTCCTTACAACCCACTTGGGGCATGCTGCAATTTAGCATTGCCGTACACCCTGTCATGTGTTATTTTTACTTACAATTTATGATGTGATCCTGAGGGAATTTTTTACCACACTTTCCAGGTGATGTGCAAGTGTGCATGTGTATCCATGGCTACAGAAGCACTGGACCATGATGATGGATGTCTCTTGTGTCATGTGGAAAAAGTTATATGTTGTTTGACTTACCTGATGATGGATGTCTGTGGTTGCTTGTGTTCCCTTGCCCCCATCATCTGCTTGAGGGGGAAAGCGGAGTTAGTGTTGAAAACCCTTACATCACATTTCCATACTTTTGCTGCTTTAATAGCAACACAGACTGATGCATTAATGGAGTTTTTTTGCAAAGAATACAAAAAGGATATGATACCCCACCTCCCACTGGAAATATTTTTGTGTTTAGTTCAAGTGCTGCACTTCCCAGGTGGTTGAAGGCCACCTCATGCCTCACAACCCACCTGGGGTGTGTGGTAATTTAGCATTGCTGAGCCACTAGAGATGTCATCAGGTCAATCAACATGAGAACAAAAAATATCAACAGTATTTCCAGTACGGGGTAGCATATTCCGTTTATGTCATACCTCCAAAAAAGTAAGAGAAAAAAATTGAATTTCCCACCATTTTTTGCTGATTATAAAAAAATCTAAAAAGTATCTATAAATGAAACACCACTCATTTGGTAGATATTTTTGTGCTGAATAACTTTTTTGCTCAAAGTACCTACTATCATTTTTTGTTTTAAAGCTATTTGCATTTGTTTGTTGCAAAAAGTGAAAAAAGAATGTTCTTCTGTTTTTTGCTAATTATAAAAAAACTAAAATGTATATAATAATGAAATGTCACTCAATTTGTAGATGTTTTTATGCTAAACAAATATTATGCTCACAGTACCATGCTATCATTTTTTGTTTTAACATTATTCACATTTTGTTGTTGAAAAGGTGGAAAAAATTGAATTTTCTGCTATTTTTTTTGATAATTATAAAAAAACTAAAAGGTATCTATAAATGAAACAGCACTCATCTTGCAGATATTTTTGTGCCAAACAACTTTCATGCTAACAGTACCATGCTATCATTTATCATTTTAAAGTTATTCTCATTTAAATATGGTTAGTACAGCTGGTACAGTATACATCTGCAGATCTGGCCACTGACAGAGAAGGAGTCACACACACACACACACACACACACATACACACACAAACATTTCTTTTCTGTTACAGCTGGCCTGCGCTCTTAGATGCTTGAAATTCAATGCTGATCAGAGAGAGAACAGCTCTGCTGCCTAGATCAAAGGAAAGAGCTTGCCCAGGATTGGGGTCAGCTTTCTGTTTTAAAGTACGCGACTTCTCCACTCAGCAAGCAAAAACTCTGTCATTATCAGCATGAATGATGACTGGTGTGGTACTGACTTGTCACGCACAGCTCTGCATTAGGCAGAGAGTGTCACACCCTTCAAAAGGACTATTATAGCAATACGTTCGCTGCACATGCACGCACATGGGGAAAATAAAAAATATGACTTCAAGGCTATCTACAATTTGGAGATATGGTCCAGTGAAAAACTTAAAAAAATAGAAAATAATGCAAATAGTGGACTTGGTTGAGAAAGGGGCAGGGGCCTAGGTCTCTCAGTATATATCCACCACTTGTTTGAGTTGGCATAGGGCTGCTGCAGTGTTGATTATGAATAAGATGCTTCACTTGATAAGTAGCAACCAATAAAGAATCTGGTACTAGCAGTTACTATTCAAACTTTAAGCAGGGCACTGGTGTTTAAGAGATACAAATATCTGATGAAAGTTACTGAGCAACCTCATGTTTTGTAAAATAAAACAGCGAAGCTTCATGTTCTGCTTGATAAACATGATACTGGAGGAAAAGTATTAACTAATGCCACCCTATCTCTAGTTCATCTTCACTTCTAAAAATCATAGAAACATAGACTTTGATGGCAGATAAGGACCGCTTGGCCCACCTAGTTTGCCCATTCCCTACGTACTAGATAAGCTGCAGATTCTAATTAACCAACGGCCTATTTCCTCCTATCCCCCACAAGAATTGTGTTATGTCTGTTCCATGCATTCTTGAATTCCCCCACTGTTTTTGACCCCATGATCTCTTCAGAAAGGCTGTTCCATGTGTCCACCACCCTCTCTGTGAAAAAATACTTCCTCACATTGCCCCGAGCTGTCCCCCCTCTATCTTCAAATTGTGTCCCCTTGTTCTTGTATATCTCTTTTTCTGAAAGATGCTATCCTCTTGGACTTTGTTGATTCCCTTGAGATACTTAATAGTTTCTATCATGTCCCTCCTCTCTTCTTTCCTCAAGGGTATACATATTAAGCTCCTTTTGTATCTCCTTGTATGGCTCCTGTTGCAGACCCTGCACCATTTTAGTTGCCCTCCTCTGGACTGCCTCTATCCTATCTAAGTCCTTGCAGAGATAGGGGTCTCCAGAACTGGACACAGTACTCCAGACGTGGTCTCACCAACTGTCTGTACAGAGGGATAACAACTTCCTGTTTTCTACTGGTGATGCCTCTCCCTATACATCCCAGTATCTCCCCCAGCCATATCTACTGCCTTCTCACATTGCTTGTTAACCTTTACATCACCTGATATGATTACCTCAGGTCCCTTTCCACTTTTGTTGTTGTTACTACCCCCCCATTGTGTACTCTTCCCCTGGGTTTTTGTTTCCCAGGTGCATTATTTTGTACTTCTTTGCATTGAATCCAAGCTGCCATACTTCTGACCATTCCTCTAACCTTGCCAAGTCCCTTCTCATCCTTTCCACCCCTCTAGTGTATTAACTCTGTTGCAAATCTCTGTGTCATCTGCAAAAAGGCATACTTTTCCTTCCAGCCCCTCTGCAATGTCACCTATAAAGACATTAAAAAGGACTGGACCCAGTACTGAACCATGCGGTACCCCACTAGTAACCCCCCTTTCTTCAGAGAGGACTCTGTTTACTATTACCTTCTGTGTCCTGTTGTTCAGCCAATTTTTTACCCAGGCTACCACCCTGGGACCCACTCCCAGGCTGGCTAATTTGTTTATCAGTCTTTTGTGTGGGACTCTGTCAAATGCCTTGCTAAAGTCTAGGTAGGCCATGTCCACAGCCCCTCCCTGGTCTACTCCTTTGGTCACCCAGTCAAAGAAATCGATTTGATTTGTCTGACATGACCTTCCCAATGTGAATCCATGCTGGCTTGGGACCTGTACAACATTGGCCTCTAGGTACTCAACAGTTCTTTCCTTCAGAAGTGATTCCATCATTTTCCCTACCACTGAGGTCAAACTGACAGGTCTGTAGTTTTCTGCCTCTGTCTTGCTCTCACTTTTGTGAAGGGGAATCACATCCACCCTCCTCCAGTCCTCAGGTACCACACCATCCTCCCATGACTTGTTAAAAATGGTAGTCAGTGGTGTTACTAGTTCTCCCCTTAGTTCTTTTTGAATTCTGGAGTGAATTCCATCAGACCCCATTGCTTTGTCCACCTTCAGTTTTAGGAATTCTTTCAGAACCTTTTCTTCTGTGAAAGGACTGGAATTGACCCCCCACCCAGAGTGCTTCTATTGATTGGATTAGGTACCTCCCCCTCCTCTTCTTTTGTGAATACTGAGCAGAAGTATTCATTCAGTATCCCTGCTTTTTAACTGTCCCTCTCTGCCCAACTACCATCCCTTTTATTCAGCCTTACTATCTCTCCCCTTGTCTTTCTTCACTCCCTAATGTACAGCACTTATAACAGAGTTTATCCCCCTTCTTAACTGAGTTGGCTATCTTTTCTCAGTTTGGACCTTTGCTATTCTGGCTGCCTTCCCACTTCCTTCATCTTTAACTGGTACAGTTCTCTGTACTGCTCCTACTGTGTTTCCTTATACTTTCTAAATGCTATCTTTTTCTCCCTAACCTTCCCCGCCACCACTTTTGAGAACCATAGTGTTTCTTTCTTTAGTTTTGATTTGTTTATTTGCTTCACACAAAGGCTTGTTGCCTCTGTGATGGCAGTTTTGATGTTTCCCCATTGTTGCTCCACCCCTCCTTCTTGCCTGTTTGCTAGTGCTTTTCTGAGGCACTCTCCCATTTTGACAAAGTCAGCCCTCCTGAAGTCCGGTACCCTCACTTTTGTATAGCTTGACTCTGCAACTGAGTTTATCATGAACCATACTGTTTGGTGGTCACTTGTCCCCAGATGGCTAGCCACTTCTAGATCTGTGATCCTCTCTCTGTCCCCATTTGAGAGTACCAGGTCTAAGATTGTTCCCTCTCGAGTGAGTTCTAACACTAGCTTTCTGAAGCATGCCACCTGTAGGGCATTGAGAATGGTTCTGCTCTTGTATATGACTGCAGCAAAGGTGCTCCAGTTAACATCCGGCATATTCACGTCCCCCATCAACAATATCTCCCCTTTCTCTGCCATCCTAAGAATGCCTTCTATCACTTCCTTGTCCATTTCCTCCCCTTGAAATGGGGTTCTGTATACAACCCCTGTGCAGATTGTGGTGCCATTTCCAGTCTCCAGGGTGATCCACAGTGCCTCCTTTCCTCCCTGGTTACCCTTTTGTTCCACTGCTTTGATCCCTTCCCTTACATAGAGAGCTACTCCTCCTCTTCTACCCTCCCTGCCCCTCCTGTAGACATCAGTGATTTTGTTTTACATCTGTTGTGTGTGTGTGTGTGTGTGTGTGTGTGTGTGTGTGTGTGCGTGTGTGTGTTTGTCGAGGTGAGGGAACCAAAATATGAAGTGATGCAGGTTTGAACACAGATATGAATTTTCATCAGTATTTTGTGTTTTAGTTATGCACGCTTTTGTTCATAAAATGTAAAATGCTCAAGACAATGATGAAAATGGTGGTTATTCTGTCTTCCAACATGCAAAATGTAAATATTTGTTAATTAATGCAAATCCATGGATCTTAGAGTTGCTCTCTTTCATTGTCACACAGAGGTCACTGTTTTTTTCATCAAGATTTTCCTGTGTTGAGCTGGTGACCCCATTCTGGCCTGCCACCCCTATCTCCAGGATCAATGCATACCCCCTACAGCCCTCATGACTTATTCCTCATGGGGGGTTCCCCAGCTGGGAAGAGACATTTTCTGGTTGTTGTGGATGAGCCCAGGTAGTGGGTGATAGCCTTAATCCCCTTCTCATTCCCAGTTTTCCATGTACTGAATCCCAGGAGCCATCAGTGTCCCATGTTTACTCATGGGGTAGACATGCACATTTCCATCTCTCCACCAATACTGCCCACCAGTGCCATAAATCACCCATTCACAACTACCTTGTAGAGGATGTAGGGATACATGCATACTGAGCCTTTCTTAGCCTCTGCAGGGGTCAGTTTCAGAATGACCCTCACCCCCACACATATACTAAGGCAGAGAGTTAGACTTGGTCTTTGGGCCACCATGCAACCAGGGACTTGTGTTTACTTCCAAACCCTGCTCACTTGCATGATAGTGTGCAACACTATCATTTAACTGTTGTGGCAGATAAGAAAGGTTACTATCCTGCAACAAAGCTCCCAGAAATGGCGCATAAAGAACTGCATATCAGGGTATCCCTGACAACCCAGTAGCAGTGTGCTGGGCTACCACATAAGCAACCTAGTTGTAGGAGTGAACCCAGATCTCTGCTTTTCTGGCAACCCAGGGCTGAGCATGATATTGAGGGCAGAGCTGTTTGGCAGAGGAAGGAGGGAGATGCCTGTTTTTTATTCCCAAAGCAACCCCTGTGGTGGGTCAAGAAGGGCTTTGGATATGGATGTTTGAACTTTCCTCACATGAACCTTCCATGCATCCATGGAGGGATGGAAGCACAGTGCCATAAGGGCCCTGTGCTCCCACAGGCAAATGGGGCTACAATTATACTATCTCAAAAAGTAAGAAAATTCATTGCAAATAACTTTGTTAATGTACTAGTTAGGGTTAAAGCAACAAAAGTAGGGAAATGTAGTGTCAGTTCTCCCAACTCAAACACCCCACCCATACCCTGCAGGCAGCAAAAGGAAAATCCATTATGGTTTCACCTCTCCTGAGTCGTCACAAGTCAGGCCTGGGGTGTTCCTTGGAGTAGTCAACTCTAACTCTCACCCCATTCCATCAGTAAAGAAGATGAGATGTGCAGACTATATGACAATAGGGTGAGCGTTAGAGCTGAAAAATCCAAGGAACACACCAGGCCTGATTTGCAAAGACTCACAATGGTTTTTCCTTTCGCTGCCTGCAGGGTGGGGGTGGGGTGTTAGGGTTGGGAACCCTAACACCTCATTTCTGCACATTTGTCACTTTTACTCTAACTAGTGCATTAACAAAGTTTTTTTGCAATTAATATTATTTGTACATTTCTTACTTTGTAATACACGTATCCAAATTTGCACAGTATCTTTTATAGACTAAAACAAGAGTTTGATGGGGTCAGCAATGTCTGTGCTTGGGCATTTGTTGGAGTCTGTAACATGTGTGCTGAATTCTAGCTGCCCCATATCACCATTTACAGTGCTGCTCACCAGGAAGAAATTTTCTGCTATAAGATGTCACATTTTCCTGTATGACAAATCAGACTAATTGCCATTGGATCATATGATGTTCCTGCAATATTCACAGGAAATCACTGGCAGAAACAGTGATAAGAACGCTTCCTTCTGGCAGGTAGCACTGTATGCTTTACAGGATTCAAAAGTCTCCTGCAATGACCCCTTTGAGCATAACACAGAAATGTCCTGTACAGTGTTTTCCAATGTGTGCTATGAAAGTTTATTTTTTTAACATCCTATTCTTTATTCTCCTGCAGCTCAGTCTGCTTAGTCATCCAGCTGCCATCCCCATGCTCCAGTGACCTGGTCACTCAAGTTCATACTGGGGGGCTAGCATGCCATACCCTGAGCGGGTTCCCCCATGCCCCAAGTGCCTGGCCTGGATCTAATGCCTCTGACATAATTCAGCACAGGTCTAGAGGAGTGCCAGAACACAGCCAGCAAGTCACCATGACCGACCGCTATTTTCTGCCAGGGTTTTTTTTTTTACTCGCCAGGGCTACAGACATGCAATGATGTCTATGCACTGCATGCCGACATCCACCGTAGCCCACCCTATGCTAGTGCACCACAATCTGCATCACCCCTAATCTCCAGTGAGTATCACTGCAGTGCAGCACAGACCCCAATCCCTCCCCAGAAGGCATAGAGCAGTCCACAGGCACTTGATTTGCCTCCTCCCCCTGCCAATCCCTGCCAACCTATGCTCGTTCCTGAACCTGGGTCACCGGCATGGAGCGAGGTGTGGTGTCCAGCACCTCAACCCTCAGCACCACCAGGCCAGTCATGTGCTATGGAAGTTTAAATGCTAGCAATATATTTTATGGAATAAAACAAGACTTGCTAAGGCCTATGATGTCTGTGTTGGTACATTAATCAGAGTCATGCACACATGCACTGTCACACACACACAGATATTTGAATTACTTCATTTAAAATGTGGGATTACTGGCACATCTTAAGTATGTGCTTTTGTATGTCCACACTTATGAACATGCTGTACAGTACATACAATCTTAGATGCACACACATACATATAATGTACATGCTCCATAAGCATTCTGTAGAGGTTACGGTAATAGACTTCACCTTGGAAAATTGCACATCTGATGGCTTAGTGAAAAGTTCTGTGCTTACCATGCCAGAGACCTAAGATTAAATACCATAACTAACTGAATTGAAATGTTATTACTGGGAGTATTTCGAAAGGCAGAAACTGAAAAGACAGTGTGTCAGAAGCCCGAGAATGACTTCTCAAAACTCAGAACCCTGACACTTGGTAATTGCCCATGGCAGACTTTGTAATCATAAATGTGGGTGTGCGGGGGGGAGCCACCTGCATTGGGGGAGTGCAGGGGCAAAACCCCCTGAAACATGAAAAAAACTCTGCCACAAACACTTACCGAGTGTTGGGATTCTGAGTTTCAGGAAGTCAGTCTTGGGCTCCTGACACTCAGACTTTTCAGTTTGTTTTTTGTAGTAAATCAGCATTACCTCCCACAATGCAGCATTTAGACTCTAACTACTGCACAGTGGGAGGTAATAGAGCGTACTCTTTTAGCCAAGGTTTTTATCAAAGCAGTTCCTGAAAACAAATGGTTAAATGTTGTACCAGACATTTGTTTACTGCCTTGAAGTATCCTGTTCTAGAAACTTGTAGGTTTCTAAGAACATCTTGTGCCTGTTGTTCCTTCTCCAGGCTTCTCAATGGCTGAGTTGAATTGCCCTGAGGGTATAAATATGGGGTTCCAGCCTATGTGAGGGGGTCGTGTGTGAACCAAGAGGACAGAGCTCCAGGAAGTAGAGACAGGGGTACCCCATCACATCTCCAGAAGCAACTGACTGGAGTGGACTTCTCACACTTGGTGGTGGCAATAGTCCCGTGTCTGGGGTAGTGCAGTCTCCAGAGTCTGCATCCAGATGGTATTCACACAGAGATGGTAAGGGCCTTCTGGTGGTTCCCCCTCAAAGGGTGCAGCCTGATGGCATTCACTGGTAAATTTCATTAAGGTCATGAAAAGGAATGAAGGGGTCATGAGACAAAATTTGCCAGAGGAAGAGCATTCAGTGATTCAACAATCCAAGAGTATGTTGGAGATGCATTTACATCAAAGCCCCAGAAGGAGTAAGGTGCAGTATGTACCATATCTCCCTCATATCATGCCCAACCAGCTACTGGTAGTATATACAATAGAAGGGTATATCCCTCAGAGTTACCATATGTCATGTTAAGGGCTGATGAAAATAATGAATGGGTATATCTTTGGGTAGGATACTTTTCCTTTTGCGGCTGCAGGGTGGATTATTTTCTGAATGAGCCCCGTATCCCTGATCAATATTCTGCTGCCTTTGGGCACTTAAAAGCTAGGTCATCATAGGCCCATTTTGGGAATATATTAACAGTAAATGTCACCTAAGAGAGCACCAATTCATTTGAGGCCATGCACAGTTTGGTGTAAACAAATTATTTTGTTGATGCAGTCTTTTACATCAAACTGCCCGGTAACCCGTGAAGTGGGCACATGAGGAAGGGCGCCATCTATTATGGCAACACCTTCCTTGCACAATCCACTCACGGTGACCGACGGGTAGGGCGACCGGATGAGGGGGTGGGTGAACTAGGTGACAGGATGTCGCTATATGTACGCACACAGGGGTTGGGAGCAAGCATGGCGAGTGTGAGCTGAGGGGGTGGAGAGGCTGTAGGGGGTGGCACTGCGGTCATCATTCGAGCTGCAGCATGGTGTCAGGGATTGGGCGGTGGCTGAGGTACTGGGTTCAGGTCCAGGCGCTGGTGTGATTTTTATTGCACCCGGCCCAAACCTTTTATTTTTACTACTTACCCCTCACGCATGCACCCCCGGAGTTGAGAATCCTTAAGTAGGGGGGTGCAGGGGGTGAAGCCCCCCATGAGGGAGGGGGTGTGGGGAGGCACAGCCCCCCTAAAGAAAGTAGTAAAAATATGTCTTGGCACCATTGTGCTGGTGCGCCAGGGTTGTCAGAGTGTTGAAAATGTGTTCGGCACTCTGACTGAGCGATAACGGCTATCGCCTTTAGGCATTCACCGTTATCACATAGACCCAAACTGGTCTATGTCCTGATGTTGCTGTTTGAACAAGGAAACAGTGTGTCAAGTAAGGGTTTCAAGTGATTATTTTCATTTGAGAGGGGGAGACAAATTATGTCATCTTAAAGGGACTCAAGCTGCACTGTTTCTGTGGACTAGACCAGCCACAGCTCAGAAGACATGAAGCCCTTGTCCCCATTTTCCTGCTGCCCAGTCTCCCCAGAGACCCATCTAAGCCAAGTCAGGTAAAGTTGTAACCCCCCCCCAGTTTAATGTCTTGAGTACTTGAGTGCCTGGGGCACTCCGCATATTTTCACCAGGTTGAGGCACTGCACTAATTATGCTGAGTTTTCACTGTTCCCTACGAACTGAAAAGAACCAATGCTAGACCCTTTGATGTAAAGGGACTCCCTCCCATAAATGCCCCTAGGACCAGGAAAGGTACTGTTCACTAAGTAAAAGCATCCTGAGAATTGAACAACCTGTCCAGTAGCTGGTGCAGCGGTGTGATCATTGGAGGTGGAAGACTAAGGATCCTCATTTTCTTTTTCTTCTGTTGTGTTTTTATGCTCAGAAAGGATACATCTCCATGTAAGATGGTCTGTACTGTATGCTGCCTAGGAACTCCTGAGGCCTCCTTCACTCCTGTCTCTGTCATGGACATTATATTCAAAGACAGCCAGGCCTGCATTGGAGAGTAGCTTTACTGCTGTCGACCTCACAGAATTGTTTGCATATTTTCTGCTTAGCTCAGTTTAATTGCTCAGATGAAGCATCATTGAGGATAAAAAATGTATCCCCATTGGCTCCTAAGTGTACCCAAAACAAGGGCATGCATACAACTATACTTGAGGTGGCTTTTTAGGATGAAAGTAGAAAGTTGGGGTATATGTGTGAGCTTTGATAAGTATTTTGTTATGCTTGGCAAAGGGCAGAGTGAGTTGTTGAGCAGCCCCTTCTCCAGCAAACTACGGGTCCCTAGCTGTCCTGACAAGAGCATCCACTAACGGGCATGCATCCCTATAACAACCTTTGTGTATTTTTGTTTTTTGTGTTTCATTTTTATTATCAGCTAGATCTTTTTGTAAGTATTTCAGGTGAGATAAAAATATCTGATAAATCTAAAGTTGCATGCTACTGATTCCGAGGCCTGAAGCAGTCAGCTAGGGGACTATTTCAGCAAACAATAGAGTTCCTGTAAGCTACACAGTTCATACAATTCAGAAAAGTGAACTGCTTTCATAGCCATTGGTTCTGTTTTGAGTGTAAGCAAAGGCAGAGCATGGGACGTAGAACCCCCATGGATTTTATCATCTGAGAAGACAGAAGGATTGATATTACAATCCATGAAACCAGGGTCTGGAGTACAAATTCAGTTTTCACCAGTTTTCCAGATGGGGGGTTCCCAGGAGATAGAGGGAGAGTTGAATCTATGATGTCAGAGTGACATATTTGATGACGCAGCATTGGGGTGGGGCTGGCAACCGAAGGCTTTTGAGGTCTGCTGAGAGCCCAAAGAGGGTAGTTAGGTTGGGACTTTCAGCAATTACCATCTACAGTTTGAGTCTGCCCTGATTTCCCAGTGTCCTGGCCAAATTCCCCCATTCACTAAAATACCACCAACAGCTTAAAAAACCCTTAGAAGACTGTGGACGTATATATATGTCCAGAATCTATATACATTCACACATATTCAGTTCTCAAAGGGTTAATCTGGTTCTGTAGGTCAGTCTACATCTGTACGCGTATTCCTCTTCCCTTGGCCCAGGTTGCACCTGGAAAAAAGCTGCAGCTTAGTGTGCCTCTCCCAGTCACAAATGTTCAAATAAAAATAAATAAATAAAATTTTTTAGAACTGTATCAGTGAGTGTTAATAGGAAATCCTTGTCTGGTATGTTTGTATGTCTTGTTGTTAACATGTTGTCTAATGCTTTTAATCTCTCCTGATGGGGTGTACTAGTGTATCTGTTCTTGATACCACATGTTACCAGTAAACACTCTTGCATATTCATTTTTCTTTTTGTTTAAGTCATTTAATAATTAAATACAATGTTCTGTGTCCTTGAGATATCACATTCTGGGGCCTCAGGTAACAGGGGTGAAAATGTGGAAAGCAGCATGGGCCGTGGCAGGATGAAGCCTCCAGGCCGGCTCCCGGTGTCCACCGAGACTTGCACAGCGCTACAAGATCCCGAACAACCCCAGAGTCTGGCAAAGGCTGGACAATGTATTTTAAATGTCTGCCAAACACAACAATTATATGTTTTGTAAAATCCATCAACTTGATAATTTTAGAAACACCCACTTACATATTAATGATTTTTATGTTCAATAGAGCACAGATGTATCTTGCTATTAATAATGTAGAAAGATTGGGGACTGGCAAGCCAGTTGCAAAGTCAGACAATACTCAAGGCTCAGACTTATGTTGGAGGAAGGTGTGTGACTGATGCAGAATCGCACTCTCTCACTTTGTGGAGTGAAAGTTGAGAAGCAGAGAGACTTTTGCTAGTTGGCTTATTTTAACAGGGTATGCCACCATTGCCTGTATTTGCTAGTCTCCTTACCAGTAAATCTTAAATTCTGCCTTGTGTCATTTGGAGTTCTTCCTGGTGCTTTTGTCTTTTTCCAACAGAAGAAACAAGAATCGAAGAAGAAGGGGTGAGAAGCAAGGGGCGGAGGTGTCCACTATTAGGTGGCACCTGGGAGGGTTTACCGAGGCGGATTCCCCGGTTTGGAGTACAGACAACAGCCAGTCAGAACGGCTCTGCACCAAGAAAGAAAGCTCCGTTACTTTTTATTAAAATTGGGTATTCTTCCTTCTTCCAAATTGACACTTATGTTTTTGCTGCTTAATATTAAAATTTTAAAATCCTTTTTAGGATTTGGGCGTGATTTTTATAGTTTTTATGATCTGTGTTGTGATTTGACCCATGAGATGTGCTTATGTTTTAGTGTTTTAATGCATATGGAATTATTTTAAGTATATAAGTTTATGAGGCTTTTATTTTTTGCACCAAACTCATTTTTTTCAATCAAGTGAGTTGCATGAGTAAGGTACTAATACGCATGTATGGCATCTTATCTCAGATTTTCTCTGCGACTGAAGATCGACGGCACACTAAATTTTTACAGGCGACACTGAGTTAAGTTATATCCTTGTATTCTTCAGCTTTTAGCTCATTTGAGGATGAGTTCTTGTCCTTTAGTGCGGGATATGTTTGTTTATTAAATTACGTGCCTTTTACAAAATTTGATGCAAATGTGCACGAGGACACAAGTCGTTATTTTTTGTGTGGATTTACCCGACGGATATATTTAACTGCTCTCCTTCTAAGAAGTAGGTTTCTATATTTTTTTTTAAGTATAATGGACTCTGAGTCTAGGAGCTCAGGATTTCTTGCTGTTTAGAGAGGAATGCAATAGGCACTTAAACATACAGGGTGGGATATTCAAAAGGGTTGCGCCATGCGCAATAGGGTTGTGCCTGTGCAAGTCCAAAAGTGCGCCATTCTGCAATATTCAGCAGGAGGCAGTTGCGTCACCGAAAACATGCTGAGCAACAGCGCAGTGCAAATGACGGCATGCGCAACCGAAGGGGGTGGATCCATGCATAAAGAGCGCAATGCGATATCCAAAGACTTGAGCAATGTGCAACAGCGGACCAGCCGGAAGTTGCGCCCCAGCGGAAATGAGCCAAAATAAAAAGGCTCAAGGAAGCGGTGCAAGAACGCTACAGGGATGCCAAGTGGGGAAGAGAGAGAGAGAAAGACAGACAGTGACAGGCCAGGGCAGGCAAGGGAAGCAGTGTGGGCCATAGGCTGCAGAGGCCAGCGGGGGGTGCCCGGTGCAGTGGAAGTAGCAGTCAGGACAGCGGGGGTAACAGAGCAACATCAGCCGGGGGCACAAGCCAGGGAGATGGACAGTGGCAGCTTCCACATGGAAGCTGTAATGAGGGGGGTGAGAATGCAAGGTGCAGGGACGTGGCCGTGGAGGCCTGTCGGCGGATACGCCCCAACAGGCAGTACCGTGCCCGCATCAGCTTTGAGTTGCACACAGATGTAGAGATCATGGGCCGGTACCACCTGAACAGGGCAATACTGAGGTGGCTCTGTGAGCTGTGCAGTGATGTGATGCAGGCACCCTCACGATGGAGTCATGCTCTGTCAGTGGAGACCAAGATGACAGCCTGCATGTGCCTGCTCACCACGGGCACCTTCTGGAGGCCAACAGGGGACACCACAGGCATCACACAGTTGGCCACATCACGCATCCTCACCCAATTCCTCAGTGCACCGCTGCCACATGCTGCGGAGCACATCCATTTCCCCAGCACCGTGGCAGAGCGTACAGCAAACATGCAGGCGTTCCACAGGGTAGCACATATGCCTGGCATGCTAGGGGCCATAGACTGCACCCATGTGGCCATTCGCATGCCACCTGGCCCTGATGGGGCTGCATACAGGAATAGAAAGGGCTTCTCCAGTGGCAACTGCCAGGTGGTGTGTGATGCCACTGGGCGTATAATCAATGTCTGTGCCACACACCCTGGTGGAGTACATGATGCCTTTATATGGCATCAGTCCACACTGTGCCATCGATTCGAGAGTGGGGACATCCCCACAGGCCATCTAGTGGGTGAGTACGCATGTAGGAAATGCAAACTCGGGGCATGGGTGGGAATGCCACAGGTGCCATGGTAGTGGCACACAGGGATATGGGCAATAAGGACCTGAACATGAGACTGATCTCCACTATCTCCACACAGGTGACAGCGGATACCCACTCTGTCCCTGGCTGCTCACACCGTACCGGCGCCCCATGACCCCATCGCAGCAACGTTATAATGAGGCACATGCCGCCACACGCAACATCATTGAGTGGGTGTTTGGGATGCTCAAGGCACGCTTCCGATGCCTAGACACCTCCGGCGGTGCCCTACAGTACAGCCCCTCAAAGGCTTGTGGGATATTCCTGGCCTGTTGTATCCTGCACAACATGGCCAATGACTGTGGGATAGCAGTACAGGTTGAAGAGGGGGACAGCGATGGGGACGCCAGTGGCGCCGGTGTTGATGGTGATGAGCAGCCTCCCCTTGGACAGCGGGACCCCCGACTGATCCGGCAGGCCCAGCTGCACCGGGACACCATCATGGAGGAGCATTATGCACAACACAGGTAAGTCAAGGGGCCATGTGCAAACAACACTGTCCTGGTGCAACCCACAGGCACACAGAGTAACACACCAGGGGTGCATGATGGCAAGGGGGGTGGAAGGGACCAGGCACACAAGCACACCATCAGGGAGGGGCGAACAGTCATATGGACACACACACACACACACACACAAACACACCAGGCACAAAGTGTACATGGGCAGGTGCACAGCACAGCAGGAACAGACATGGAAAACACACAGATCCATAGACCACACCCACCACCTGTACTGTCCAAGCACGTGTGTCAGATGCTGGGCACCCTTGCACCTTGGTGTTCAGTACAATGCAGGCATCATCATGCACACGCACCTGTGGACAGCAGTCGGGATGGTGTGCAGGTGGTCCATATGTCTGCGTGATGGGCAGGGCACCCACCAGTGCACTGCCCACCATGACGCACAGTGCACACAGGGCAGCAGCAGACAGGGCCCGCACTGGGAGACAGGTCAGTCATGTTGCACCGTTCCATGGCCACCGCGGATGCGTGGGTGGCCTCACCGTGACCCAACAGCACTGGCAGGCTGAGCAGGGGCCACATGGGGTGGCACCGATGGACCACCAGGGGTCCCACTGCGTGATCGTGACCTTGTCCGCAGTGGGGTCTGTAGGATGCCAAACATACCTGCACCAGGGGTGCTTGGGATGCCCACAGTAGAACCCGGCATCGACAGGCCTGGTGTCGCACAACGCCGGGAATGGGGAGTGGAGATTGTACTGTGTGGGGTGCGCGGTACAGGAGCACCTGCGTGTGTGCCCAATGCAGCCACGACAGCGACCAATGCCTGGGTCTCCCTGTCAATGGCGGCGGTCACATCCATCCGCATATGGACCTTCTCTGCATGGTCCAGAGCACACTCCTGCTGTGCCGCTCACAGGCCACACACAGTGCTTCCACAGACGTTAACCACCTTTGCTGCTGTACTGATTTCTGCAGAGGCGGGTGTGCTCATCCATGGGTACTCTGCCACAATGGCATCCTATCCCCAGGGTGTGGAAGGTCCTGATGCACAACACCCCTGAGGGTGGGCGCTGTTCACCTGGACCAGGAATGGGCATATCAAGGCGGCGGGCATGTGCCACTGCTGGACACTGTACCCCAGACCTGGTGGGTGACTGCTGCTCCTCCAACCGCTGTGCCCCAGGGACCACTGTTCCACCGCTGTGGCCGCAACAGTGCCAGACACCTGCACAGCCACCGGTGCTGCCCCACGTGCTGACAGGCACAGCCTGGGACTGTGCCGACATGCTGGCACACAGTTGGAACCAGCAAGGCCCAGGGCATGTGCTGGCCTGCTGTGTCCGTCATGGGACACACATGTCACTGCCCATTGCAGTCCTTGCATCATCAATGGTGCGGAGTACGTGCTACAGCCACAGTCACAGCGTGCTGGCATGCTTGCATGCCAGACTGCTGAGACACAGTTGTGCACCCCCACACCTGAATCACCGACACCAGAGTTGGCAGCCCAGCGTGCATGCTGGTGCAGTGCATGCTGGCTGGTGTCAGAGGTGGATGGACCCTCCTCCATGTCCAGCAGGTCATCCTCACAGCCTGGACCCACCACCACCATCCCCTGAAGAAGAACAGGATCTGTAACAGAAAGAGAGGACATGTGAGTGCATGTGAACAACCTTCCCCCCCCAACACCACCACCATGTCATACCGTGCAGTGATGGGCTTCCACCTGTCTGGAATCCACCTCCTGGTACACCTCAATAGCACTGCACTGCATTGATGCAGCCAGTCGGTCCTCAGCCGGGTCAGCTCCACCACTGCTGGCTGGCCCCGCCAGTGCCAGCATGTGCCGCCTGAGGGCTGCCACCTCCTTCACCCTCCTGCGGTCTGTCCCAATCTCTTTTTGCATTCCTGCATGGAGCTGGTGGCTTCGTGCAGGTTCACTGCCCGGCTACCCCCCCCATGCAGCCGCACGGGCCTGAGGGTGCCCGCCATCCACTCAGTAGTGCCTCCTCCTCCCAGGTAGGCCTGGAAGAGGGCCTCAGTCTCTGCCGTGGTGAGTTGGGCCTCCTCCTCCTTCACCCACCATCCTCACCCTCACCTTGGCTCTGCTCGGTCATGGCGATCTGTATGGGTGGAAGTGGACACCTGTCACTGTGCAGTCTACAGCATTATCCCATGCCCATTGTCCAGAACATCCCACAGCATGCAACTCACCTCTCACCTGCAGTAACTGAATCTGGCCAGCGCAGCCCACTGTCGCACTTTTATAGCACAATGCATGCAAATTAGGAGTGGAGCAACTGTAATGAGATGCAAATCGCGCCACTGCACCTTTGAATGGCTGATTGTATGATTTACATGTGCCGGCTGAATATCGTGCCATTGCGCTTTTCACACTACGGTTGAGCCAGCTGAGCCAATAGCGCAGATCTGTGACTGTGCGGTACACTGCATTGCGCATGCCCAGGTAGCTTACGCAGGCATCTGCCCCGCTGATGATGTGCTGTGCGCGATCGGCAATTCAGGCCATGGCCACCATTGTGCCAGTGGTGCTACAGCACTGGGCACTATATGGCACTGTGGCACTACTGCACAATAGTCCACTGTGGCACTGTCACGCAGGTGGTTGATTGCGCAGGATGCATAGACGTCAGATGAAGCTGTGCCTGGCCTTGCGTCATAGACCCCTGACCTGGTGTCCAACCTTGGCCCCCTGGCACTGTTCGGCTGCCATGTGTATGGCCCTATTGCGTTGTCTGGTGACAGTGCTATGTGGATCGGACGGTGCTATGGTACAGAAGCGCATTGGAACCTGTGGTGGTCTATTGCGCAACATTTTATCGCAATACGCGCCGCGGGCACCATATTGCCTACTGTAAAGTTTGAGGAATGGCACGCAGGAGGGCACTCCAATGGAGCCCGTGGAGGGGTCCAACCTGGTGGCTCTGGTATTTCTCCCACCATGGGGCACTGTAGCGGGAGGAGCTCTCACCACAGTCTCGAACCCAGGTCTGGCTGCAAGTGGCCACGACCTGGTGGGGGCCACTGCAGTACTGTCTACTAAGCAGTGCCGGCATTAGGTACACTGACCTCCGCAGGAGGGAGCTGACCTGCATGAGCGGCTACGGTCACGTGCCAGGAGGGCGCGTAGCCTAGGCCAGGTGGGTGTACCATCTATGCACCTGTATCCTCTGTAGGAGTGTGAGTGTGTTTTGGTGACTGTGCATGGGTGATGGCTCTGATATGCTGGCTAGTTGGGTGTGCAGGTGTGAGATGCATGGGTTCAACTGTGTGGACAGGCACTCTCACTGGGGCAGGGGCAGTCTGCTTTGGAGTCACACTAATGTTTTTTCAACATTTGTCTCCACAGGCCAGGCAGAGAGGATGCAGGCACGGGATGAGGAGGGCCATGGCAGGGCCCCAGTGGCGGTCGGTGGTGGGCCACAGCAGCAGCAGCAGCAGCCACAGCTGCTTGTGGAGTGTGAGTATCATCACATCATGGATGCTATTGCATGCTGGAGGGCGTGGGCATGACCACCAGCCATGCATAACACAACCATGCACGACACAGGAGACATTCATCACTGTCCAGTGTCATTGCACGTCTGTGTGTGCATCACTGGTGGTCCATGCATGCACTGGGCACATGTCTGTGGAACTGGCATCGCACCACATTGCCATGTCACTTGACAGCCTTTTGTTTGTGCTGTGATGGACATGGGCAGTGTGTGCAGTGGTGCACATAGCTGGTGCCACCTGGTTGGGCTGGTCATGTGCATGTTCACTGTGGGTGGGTGCATCCATCACAGGTTGCGGACATTGGGCTATATGGCTTGCAGGTTGGGTGGTGTTCAGGGTTGTGGTCAGTCACAGCCATTGACTGTGTTCCCATTTTCCTAGGCCTCATTGTGCTCCGATGAATAGAGCGGATACTGCAGCAGCTCACCCGGGTGTCCATGGACAACAGGACCATCCTCCACGACATCCAGCGCCATGGCCTATGGAGGAGGCACAGCCAGACACGATGGCACCAGACAGCAGAGGACCAGCCTGCTAGGCCTTAGGCTGGCTTCCCCTTCCCACTTCACCCATCCCTCCCAGCCTGCCTTCCCTCTCCAAGTTGTTCATCCCTACCCCTTGCCCACCCCCTACCCAGCCCTACCCCCTCTTGTAAATAGTTTTGTTGTTGTTAATTTTGTAATTTACATTTTCTAATACATATATATTTTGATATGAATACTGTGTTGGTCTCTAATTTGCAGCTAGCTATGGTTGCTCAGTTGCAGTGGTGTACATGCCATCTGGGGTGGTATGGGTCTGGGTATGTGTGTGTGTGTGTGTGTGTGCGTGTGTGTGTGTGCATGGGAGGTGTCTCCAGTGTGGCAGTGACCTTCTCTGTTGGTCTTGCTGATCTGCTGCCACCTACTGCTGGGTGCACAGGGTGGGTCTGGCTTATAGTTCTTCGCTGCACGAGGTTGACGTGGTGCCGGGAGGATGCATGGTGTTTCCTGCAGTGCCAGTCACTGCACTTGGGTGGTGTCTTGGGTCACGGTGCAGGTGTGCTGTGCCGTACGGGGGCTGATGTGCACTGTGGTTGTCAACCCCTGTGTGTGGCAGTCTCCAGCCTGCCAGTGGCTGTGCTAGCGCCATGGCCCTGCTGTGCTTTTGTTGGCTTGTCCCCATGGGCCAGTAGATCATCCATCCCACCCCAGTGATGTGCTGTGTTGGGGTGTGCAGGTGTCTTGTTGGTTCTGCAGTGTGTTCCTGTGCCCATGTGTGTGCATGGCTGGCGGTGGGCCCAGCCTGCCTCCCTGGCTGTGCAGTTCCATTGCTCTGCTGGGGGCTCTGCTTGCACTATGGCACCTCTGGACTGCTCAGCTGGGCTGCCCTTGTTATGCTATGGCACAACCTTTCTGCTCAGCTTCCCCTTCCTGGTTGCACTATGGCGCAGTTTGTGCGATATTCAGATGTTGGCTACTTGCGCAATTTGTTCTGCTCCATGTTTGAATATCGCATCTGTTGCGCATATGCACAATTGAATTGTGCTTGCTCCTGCTGTTGCGCACATTTTGGGAGCAGTTTGAATATTTGGGCCACAGTATATTAAGCAGCTAGTCGTAAAGCAGCAGATTGTTTGTGAGACTTTTCTTTTTGGTATAACTTGTAATTAGTTATAACAAATTTCAATATTAGATTTTTTTTTTGCTATTTGCATGTTACTTATGCACTTTTATCCTCCATTTTTAGTGTATTATCTGGATATAACAAACTATGGAGACTGTGACACACTACATGTTACTAGAGCCCTCCAACAGACTTTGCTGGGGATTTTAGAACCACCGTAGAGACATAGAGCTGCAGACCCTGATAAATCCTGGTCTTTAGCTTAAGGATTTAACATTTGACTTGGGCCTTTTTACAAGATTCTAGACTGTAAGGCTTGGAGATTAAAATTTGGATTGACGTTTGAAGTATTTGCCTCAGTGAAAGGAATTGTATCGGAGAGGTGCTTGAAGTACTTCCTTTTTAGTGGAGGAACCGTACTGAAATTCTGCTGCTCAGATTTGCTGGACTTGCTATTGTTCATTTGAGGATTATAACATCATAACATTCGAGGATCTAAAACTTTTTTTCAAAATTTTTCTTTTATTTTCTTTTTTTCTGGTATGCCTCCAATTACTAGAAGTAAAATGCCCATTAGTCAGAATTAAATCTGGCTAAAGTAGGAAGATTGTTTAAGGGTATTCATAAAAACCCACTTTCCTTAACAAAATTGGCCACGAGGTCACTTAGTAAAAAACATAATTTATTCAGTGATAAGTTTATATTGCAAGAAAATAGCATGAAATTTAAATGGAGAAAGGCTGATATTCAACTAGCATCTACACCAAATGAAGGTATACTGAAATTGTTTAGTGTTGTTCCAACTTATGACAAAAAAGATAATTTAAAGTCCACAAGAACAACAGATTTTGCAAATAATGAGGGGGCCTCATGTGATTTAATTAGTAATGTGGCAGATAGGCTCAGTCTGCCCAAATGTAGGGATATTGAGGAGTCCTCCAAGATTCATTATGCTAAAATTGATTACTCAAATATTTTCCATAATCTGACTATATTAGATACAGAGGTGAAAAGTATGAGAGAAACTTTAAGGCAAGGTCTGTGTGACCCTGTGCAAACTGAGATTACTCAGTCTGGGAAAGAATCTCATACAAGTAAAAGTGATATAAAGGGAAATATATAAGTGAAGTTCCCAGGAGGAGGGGGGAATCAACTGATGGAGGTTTCAGATCACTTGAATGGGGCTGAATATATTAATATCTCATGGACAATGAGCCCAGAGAATAGAAGTGTTCCTGATTTTGAGGGATTAACAACGGATATTGTAATTGTATTAAGAGATCCATTTAATTCTAATATTTTCTTGTTTAAACAGTTACTTGATATCAAAAAAGATATCTCTTTCATTAAAGGGATGTGTCTGGAAAACAAGGATAAGTTAGATCTGATGGGTAAAAAATTTGTGGAGGAAGATGAGGGAAAGATTATGCCTACTCAATATATTAGAGAAAACTTAATCTTAGACCAAAGTGCAATTAACACCTCTTTGGGACAAATTCCGGGTCGTAGTGATCAATTTTATCAGAAAACCTATCAGGAGTCTTATAATTTAGGACTTAACGACTCTTTAAGACAGAATGATACCATTCTGATACAGTCAATTATTATTAATGGTTCGGAGTGTATAATGTTACCTAATAAAGATATAAGAGATACTAGTATTTGTAGAGAAATGGCAGAGAAGTTTCCTGTTTTATGGGAAAAGGGGGAGAAGCAAGAGGGATTTGGAGAGATTTTTAAGGTTAACAAAGGCAAGTGTAGATGCAAATATAAGAGTAAGTGTAAATGTAAGAGCACTAAAGGGGATGGGGTAGGAACTGAAGAACCCAAAGTGAGAAAGGAGAAAGATGAAAAGAAAAGTAATGAAGCCTTAATAAAATTTAAAGGACCTCCTAAAGCAACTATAAGTCAAACAAAATCTGACACTGTTCCATTATCCTTAAGCACCACAAGCCTTAGCCTATGTTTAATTGAACATCATGGACAGAGAGAAAAAGTGAGCAAAAGTAATTCTAAAAAGGGGAATAGTCTGAAGAAGCAGGAAAAATAAGGGATAAGTAAGATAAGTACGGAAATGTCAAATAAAATACCTGCATTAGCAAATAAGGGAAATGATGTTATGACACAAGAACTTAGGGTAGTGAATAGACAGGATAGTGTGTCTCAAGAGGATAACAAATGTTTTAAAAACTTTTTGTCAAAATCCTTAGGGAGTGATTTTGTGTTACCATTATTTAATGTGTCATGTATTCCACAAGAAACTCAGGAAAAGTTAATGGATTTATTGAGTAATCTAACAACAACTTTATTGGATGGATGTATTTAGGTCAAACATTGCATTAGTATAGTTAGACCAATTTCAAGTCTGGAGCTGGTTCTGCTGCTTTCTAATCAATACCATCTTTTAAAGGCAATTGGTAAAAAAAAACTAAGGAGCTTGACATAATGGGGATTATTGTTGGGGATTTACTGACCATGAATGATCTGTTTCCTGAATTCTGTACTGCCAAAGGATATGTAGTAACTCAGCAGGACACATTAGTTTCTATTTTTGGATTAAAACAATGGTACAAAGAGGACACATTTAATTTAAACAATAAATTAATAGACTTTCTAAGTCTCTGCTTGGGAACTTCTGTTGGCAATTCTGAAATTGACAGTGTTAAAAGATTAGAATATGATGGACAGGTTGTCTTTAAGGTTTAACAGGATAAATTGGTCAGTGAATTAAACAGGAAACAGTTTATTCTGGATCAATTAGGTATTCACTTTTGTATTGAAAACATCAGAAGCAAGACAGATGATTCATTCTCATCCATTCAGCAGAAGGGAAAATGTTGGGAGTTTATGGTCGAGACAGCCAACAGATACAAAATGTTATCTTCATTGAATCAATGACAAACAGATCTTGTCAAAGGGAGGCCACAGGGATTAACTACTAATTTTACATTTATGCCTGATTTTAATAAATCAGATTTGTCTATGTTTAGGATTTTGTCTTGGAACATGGCAGGACTTGGGGAGAAGTTGTGGGGATCCAGAAACTATTTAGTATCTGAATTTATTTGATCTTATTTGTGTGCAAGAAACATGGGCACTTTCTAATGCATATTTGGATGGGTTTCAATCTTATAACAAATCGGCTAGTCGAATTAGGAAATTTGGAAGGGGCTCTGGAGGGCTAACTATTTTTATTAAATTGGACTTTGATATAAAAACTGAAGAACTAAGTAGTAACAGTAATGGTTTACAAGTAGTTAAAATAATAGATAGAGATAAGAATGTGTGGTTCATAATAAATGTCTATCATAATCCTGTTAGAAGTAAATATAGCGATCCAGACTTGTTTACGTCTCTCAGTGAAGTAGTGGTAAACATTCAAAATGATTTCCCTGAATGTGGACTGTTAATCATGGGTGACTTTAATGCTAGACTGGGAAATTTAAGGGCCTGTAATGAAGATATAGAGGAGGTTTTGTCTTTAAGAGATAATTCCAAAGTACAAATGATAAGAAATGCAAAGGATATTGTAATAAATAAACATGGAATTGAGTTGCATGGGCTAATGATGGATAGGAACTTGTGTCTATTGAATGGAAGGGTACAGTGGGACTTGAAGGGTGAATACTCATTTAGGGGAAGTAATGGCTCATCAATGATTGATTTTGTATGGGTAGATTTAAATCTAATTGACCAGTGTCATTCACTGTATTTGAATCCAAGACCTGAGAGCCAACATTTAGGAGCTGAATTTAGTTTAATTAGGAAATTTGGTATTACTAAATCTACCAAATATGAACCATTAATAATTCAGTTAAGAAAGAACAGCATTGAGTGGGATATGATTGAAGCACTGAACTTTAAAGAGATCCTACAAAATACACGTATCCTAAAAAAAGATTATAGAATCAGCTGGTAATGTGTGTCCTAATCAAATAATGTCTGACTATAATATTATTATAAATGCTGTAGCCCACATCATAACGAAGGAAACACAAATAAAAAAGAAAGAAGGACAACCATGGTATAATACAGAATGTAAACAAGCTAGAAAATGTCTTAATAAAGAATTTAAATTGTTAAAACAGCATCCAAATAAAGAGAATAATAAAAAAATGAATCAAATAAGGAGAACCTATAAATTGGTGTTAGTTAAAAATAAAATGAGTTATACCAAACAATTATGGATGGAATTAAAAAGAGTAGTCCATCTAAAGGATAACAAATTATTTTGGCAAATTGTTAGATTTGGAACCAAAAAGTTTGACAAAATTGAGGCACACATTGAGACCAGCAGTTGGGAAATTTATTTTAAACACATTTTCTGTGGGGATGACCCTGATTATCTCTTAAAAATAACACAATCAAAGATCAATGAACAAAAATATAAACCCACCAATGAGATAACTATAATGGAGATAGAAAATGCAATGGATTCATTCAAAAAAAGAAAGGCACCAGGACCGGATGGGGTTCCTTTGGATGTTGCAATTAGGATTAAACAATACTGGATTCCATTTCTTTATAAATTGTATACTTATGTGTGGACAGCTGGATTATTTCCGAGTAGTTGGAATTTAAGTATTGTAGTCCCCATTTTTAAGAAGGGTGATAGAAATGATCCTAACTGTTACAGGCCAATAAGTTTACTCAACACTATAGGGAAATTATTTACCAAAATTATTAATAGAAGGCTATATTTATGGGTAGAGTTGAATAATATAATCAATGACGCACAAGCTGGATTTAGAAATAATTATTCAACAATTGATCAGATTTTTGTCTTGGCACATTTAATCCATAAGTATAAGGTAGTAAAAAACCAAAAATGATATTCTGCGTTTATTGATCTTAAATCAGCATTTGACAAAGTAAATAGAATTCTGCTCTGGGAAAGACTTTTAGACTTTGGAGTAGATCCCTCATTATTGGAAATAATAAGGCTAATGCATCAGGACAACTATGTTAGTATTAGATATAACAGTAAAGGTGAAATCAGTAAATGGTTTAGCTCAAATATAGGAGTTAAACAGGGGTGTTTACTAGCACCAAAATTGTTCAATTTATTCTTCTGCACTGTGCTGAATAAAATGCACAATGAAGAATTTCATCTCCCCAAAATTGGTCAAAGAGCATTACCCTATTTGGCTTATGCCAATGATGTAGTTTTACTGTCATTAGTCATTTAGGTCTTTCAAGAAGTCTGGATAATTTTCATGCAAACTGTGTTAGTGCAGATCTCCAGATAAATTATAAAAAAACGAAGGTATTGGTATTTGGTGACAATTAGAACAAATACAAATATTATATAAATCACAAAAAAAATAGAAGAGGTAAAGAGTTTTTGTTATCTAGGTATAACTTTTAACAATCAAGGGAATTGGAATGAACACCAGAGGGAAACCAAGATAAAGGCAAAGAAATTTGTCCCTGCTATTTTGTCTTTTTTTTCAAGGTTTGGTGAGAATTCTATTAAAGGGAACTTGATGGTTATTGATGCCAAAATTAGATAACAGCTTCTTTATGGAGCTGAGATTTGGGGAATCAATTATAGTAATAAAAGGGGACTTGACCTAACTCTGAACAAACTTTATAAGAAGATGTTGGAACTTCCAATCTCTGCCCCATCTTCGTTAGTTAGAGCAGAGTTGGGTAGGGTTTCAATTGAATGCTATATCCAGCAAAGGCTGGTAAACTATTAGTTAAAAGTCTTCAGAATGAGTCAGAACAGACTTCCCAGGATTTTTTTAGAGGAAGTTCTAACAAATTTTCATTCTTATAAACTTTTCCCCTGTATGCAAGTGGTAGAAGAAATCATCAAACCACTAGGTTTAATGTCAATTATAACAGATAGCTTAAGATTTTCACCAGTCCAAATAAAAGAAGAAATTAACAACAGGATAATTAATGTATGTATACAAAAGGATCTAGAGTTTTCCAGATTGTCAAAAGTGTGCCCATGGTTAGCTGAAAATAAAAGATCACATAAATTTGAATCATATTTGGAAATATTACAAAATCCCAAACATAGGAAAGCAGTTACTAGATTTAATTTGGAATGTTTCACTAGCAATGTTAGGAGAGGAAAATTTGAGAAAAACAAAATTATGGGTACTAATTGTAAATGTGGACTAAGTGAAGATAATTTATTACTTGTAGTTTTGCTTTGTCCTCTGGACAATAAAATGAGGACTACTCTTTTGGGTGGTTTACTCCAAAAACTTACATATCAACCAGTCCATATTCTGGATTTTCTATTAAAAACACAGCACAGAAAAAAGAAGTGCTTGTCCCTGTGGCCTCCAACTTAAGATATATAGAACTTAAATGTCTCCATTTAAAAACGTTACCCATGTAAAAGAATGTGACACTGTGTAATTGGTGGTAATAAAAAAACTATATATATGTTGTAGGCATAATTAAATTAGGATAAATATAAGAACGCCATATGGTAAATGGATTTAAAATGTGAAAACATAACTGTAATGGGTCTGTGATAACTTGATACTACATGGTCTTCGTATACTGTTGATGTATTCTTATTATTGAGAATTTTTTTTATAATATGTCATTTTAATATGCTTTTTTTAACTCGATATTTATGTCTTGATTTGTAATGGCATAAAATGCTGAACAATAAACTTAAACAAACAAACAAACAATAATGTAGAAAAGAAGAATGTGCAAATTAATTTAGATAATACAAATGAAGTTCTTGATTGATTTTTATAGCTGTTAACAACAGTAACATAAACCAGATATTTGGCAGTAATACTACAGTATTTGGGTGGGAATATATGCTCATTTACAAAGCACAGCTGGTTTAAGGCACAAGAAGAAGCCTCATTATACAATAGCAAGGACATTTCCTGTATTCTGATTGGTCAGTGGGTGCCTGAAACAGTGATGTTATTACACAATAAAATAACTGTATGGATTTATTGGACCATTTGATTGATTGCTGTTGTCTCTTCAGAAATACAAAAAATCTACTAAAATCATTTTTATATATTTTTTTATTTTGTATAACATCGAGCCATTATATAATTGCAATAAGGCACTCCAAGGTGTGTGCTATTGTGTTATAATGTCACTCCTGGGGTGGTGGAAGCACCCGGCTTCACCTCATGCTTCAACCCACCCCAGGACTGACATTATTGCATGATAACACACACCTTGTCATGCCTTATTGCTTAATTCATAACCACCTGGGATATGCAGTATTTATTTATTTAGCTTTTGTTGACCAGGTACACACACTAGACAAACATATGCCTATTTTTAGGTACGACCCAGGAGATTACAAGGAATGTACAGACAGAGCAAGGTTTAACCAGATTACAAAAAGAGTGAAGCAAGCTTAACAGAACATAACAGTGTAAACAGTTTAACAGTTAAATTAAAGCTATACTCAAACTGGACTCTAACTAGAGACCAGACAGAACAATAAAAGTGCAACATTTGTAAGGTGGGAGGCACTACTACTTAGGTACAGTTGAAGGCTGAGGTGAACCTCAGATGATCCCGGAGGGAGTTTCTGAAACTGGTGTGGGAGGTGGCACAGCTAACATGTGCAGGAAGGGAGCTCTATAACCTACAGTAGATCCACAGACAGTGCATGCCTGATCACCATCAGAGTACGGGTTTTTGAAACAAGGAAGGCAGATGAGTCGTTGGACTTGAGTAGGTATGTTGAGTTAGCTGGCTTAAATAGCTCTGCTAGGACTTTATCAATCAATCAATCATATTTTATTTATAAAAAATGCAATTTCATTGCAGATCAATGCACTTGTACAGCATAAAAAAATTAGAAAAAGATAAAAAATAAAATACATGCAATCAGTAAAGTAATTCAATATGATAAAACAGCAAATTAATCAGAATCAGAATCAGAAAAGGCCATACTAAAAAGATGTGTTTTTTTAATGAGCGGATTTAAAACTCTCAATGGTCAGACACTAATCCAATGAGGTAGAGAATTCCACAGGGTAGGGGCCACAAAAGCAAATGAGTGGACCCCCGAGGTCCTAAGTCAGACCCTGAGAATCTCCAGCAATCCCTCATCAGACAAATGGAGTGAACATAGAGGGTGATGGGGTAAAGAAGATCTTGCAAGTAATGCTGTCCATGTCCATGTATGGCATTGTAGGTCAGTAACCGACCCAACCTTGAAGGTGATCCACGAATGAACAGGCAGCCAGTGCAGGCCACGGAGTACAGGCGTGACATGGCAAGATCTTGATAAGCCAGTCAACCTAGCCTCTGCATTCTGCACCAGCTGCAAGAGGCAGATATCAACTCCTGGTAGCCCTCAGTAAAGGACATTGCAGTAATCAAGGCGAGAGGTCACAAAGGCATGGACCAAAGCTGTAAGGTCATTGGGTGGGACCAGGTGCTTAATCTGAGTGATGTTCCTCAGATGGTAAAAAGAGGTTTTAATGACAGCAGACACCTAGGAGTTTAATGTCAAGCCACTGTAGAAAACAATGCCCAGATTTTGCACCTCGTCCAAGGTAAGCAGCTGGTCCCCCCAAGCCAAAACTCAGATGGCTGACCAGCCGACAACCCCAGACTCTGGCAACCTGGGTCCACTACCAACACTTCAGTTTTATCAGGGTTCAACATCAGCCAGTTGGCATTCACCCAGTCCTGGATTTCAGAGAGTCAGTTATTAAAGACCAAGATAGCTTCATCCTGCTTGGGTACAAAGGACATGTAGAGCTGAGTATCATCCACATGGCAATGAAAACTCAGCCCATACCACCTTGTAATGTCCCCTAACAGCAGCATATACACTGCAAACAACATGGATGATAGTATGGAGCCCTGTGGGACCCCACAGGACAGGGGGAGATGGGCTGAGGAATAAATCCCTGACACCACTCTCTGAGTCCTGCCCATAAGGAAGGATCAAAACCATCTGAGGACTGTACCAGACAGTCTACAGAGCATACACAGGTGTTCCAACAACACACCATGGTCCACAGTGCCAAATGCTGCAGAGAGATCAAAGAGAACTAAGATGGAACATCTCCCCTGATCCCTCCCTATCAGGAGATCATTAAGTACACAAATAAGTGCTGTCTCGGTACTATGCCTCTTCCTAAATCCAGACTGGAGAGGATCATAGACATTGTGGATAGTTAAATGGTCCTCCAGCTGCAGTGCAACCACCTTCTTGATAACCTTGCCCACAAAGGGAAGGTTACAGACAGGTCTGTAGTTTGCTAAGCAGTCAGGGTCAAGGAAGGATTTCTTTAGGTGGGGTACTACTACCGCCTTCTTCAGGAAGGGAGTAGTGGTACCCCATCCCTGAAGGAGTGGTAAGAACTGATACCCCTCTTTTAGGGGTAGCGGTTCTAACCACTTTGTCAATGAAGCACCCCAGTGCAAAAATCCAATGATTTTACTGGAGAGAGCCATTCAAGTTTGTTATATAACTCACAATGATGAGTGAGTCGGGGGGCAGAGAGGGCAAAGCGACATACAGTATGTAAGTATTGCAGTCTACTTACTGTACAGTATGTCAATGACTATGCAGTATGCATAAATAATGGTAAAAGAAAGTCATTGTTTATATTGTAAATCCACAAGCATAACTTTCCAGATGTGGGTTGCCCTTAACTGTATGTCTCTCATGATACTGTGTTTTGGAGCAGTGGGGGTAGGCAGGGGAGGATTATAATGACAATACTGTAACACAAATAAGTACAGACTAATAGCATAATGAAATATCTATGCTCCAAATAAGAAACAAAAACAGTTTTTTGACCAGGTAGAATTGATGTTAAGTGATCTTACAGACCATCTGATTGTTCTAGGAGGGGAATTTAACCAGATTATTGACCCCGTACTAGATAGAAATAATGGGAAGCAAACACTTTCCTTCAGTCCAACTCCTGCTCACAGATCATTGCTCAAGTTAAAAAAATTATTTTGGCCTATCAGATGCTTGGTGCTTAGTACATCCCAAAGAAAAATGTCTTTATCTTTTTATCTAATAGACACAGGTCCTATAGCAGATAGATCATTTTCTGACTTTGACTTCACTAAACAACTATTTACTTGCAGCCAGCATACAGAGCATCATGAACACAGATCATGCTTTAACGAGTATTGACCTTTCCTTTGGCAACATCCCCAAAACCTTTAGATGGAGGTTTAATATATCCCTTGCAAAAAATAAGACGTTTGTAGAGTGGATAACAAAAGAAATAACAGACTTCTTTGACACCAATGATAATGAGGAAGTTTCCAAAATTTGCATTTGGGAAACTTTCAAAACCTACTTAAGGGGAAGGGTTATAAGTTTCTTCTCAGCAAGGAAAAACTAAATTCTTAAAAAGCTTCCCAATCTAGAGAATGAGCTTGAAGTAATAGAAGCAAAGTATAAGTAAAACATGGGCACCAGGGCCAATTTACTACCACAAATGGACTCACTGAAATATGAAATTAACCAGATATTTTTCTCTAAGGCAGAATATGCCCTTTACAGGACAAAACATTCCTTTTGGGAGTCAGGAGAAAAGGCCTGTAAGCTCCTGGCCTACAGACTTAAAAAACAACAGACAAGTAGTACAATAAATGGAGTGAGAAATTAGCAAAGGAAAAATGTGTGCACAGATAAGCAACTCTATGAAGTATTCATACACTTCTATAGTAACCTTTACAAAAACAAAGCAATAAACTCACCCCTAGAGTTAGGCAGCTTACTGTCTGAAATCAATCTACCTAGCATCACTGAGCAAGATGCACTTTATGTGAATAGTCCAATTCAATGTAATGAAATCACTAAAGTGATCCAAAACTTTCCTAATGGCAAAGCCATGGGACCAGAAGGCATCCCTGGAGAAATATATAAGATAATGTCACCTCAAATAACTCTCTTTTTTCTTAAAGTCATCCAAGAAGCTAGACCTTACAAACCCTGCTGCAGTCAATGTCCAAAGCCTATGTCACTCTCATTTCAAAGAAAAGTAAAGACGGGCTGGCCCAGTGGTGCTGAGGGTTGAGGCGCTAGATGCCACACCTTGCACCATGCTGGTGACCCATGCTTGAGAATGAGCACAGGCTGCCAGGGATTGGCAAGGGAGGAGAAGGATTGAGCATCCAGAGGATTGCTCTCCTTCTCCAGGGAGGGGGGACTAACTGTATCGGCACTTGTTCACCCCCTGGCAGAGGGTGGGGGACAAGGCATCATGTGGCAAGTTGAGGTGAGCTGAGGGCAGACACATGGATGTGTGCATGCACTTTCTCTGCCTGTGTCATTGCATGCCCTTGGCTCCAGGGGAGAAAGCATACAGAAAATGCCAGCCCGTCAATGAGTCGGCTTCGTTGATGACCCTCTGCTGGCGAGCAGCCTGGTTTTGCGGTTTCTAATGGGGCATTGCCGAGATGAGGGAGTCAGCCGGAGCCTGGTGAGCCAGGTGGTGGGGCTTGGGGAGCCTTGGCAACAAAAAAAAAAAAAAAAAAAAGAAAGGGAAAGACTTTATTTATTTATTTATGGAATTTTGGTAATCAGGTAGGTCCACTGAGACCATGGATCCCTTTTTCAGGGGCGACCCGGAATTAGTTATAAGCATTGTTTACAAGTAAGTACAAGAACAGCAGGACATTGTAAAAAGTACAATTGTGAGCAAAGACAAGAGGATTTAATTATATACAGTATATTGCACAGTAATTTATGAAAGGCCATAAGTAATAAATAGGACAATGTGTGTGAGATACAATCAACGGTCATGGTAAACAAAGCAACACTGAGAAACAATGTTACACCAGCAGACAATAAACCATTCGCTATGTAAAAAAATTGTAGAAGTAGCTGAGATAGATTAGACTGAGGTAAGGGAGGATCAATGATAACAGTTGCATTGACAATGCTCTAAAAGGTAGGTTTTTAGCCCTTTTGCAAAGGCCCCAAGAGAGGTGAAGTAACGTATCAGGAAGGGAGTTCCAGTAATATGGAGTGGAGTGGGTAAAGGACCTTTTGTACAAGTTGGTCCACACTCTGGGGATTTCAAGTTAATTGCAGTTAGAGGAATGCAGTAATTGCCTCAGGGGCTTAGCGGTTAGCAGACCATTAAGGCTTGGGGGGTGCAGACCTTGGTTATTTTGAAGGTGAGGAAAAGGAGGGGATAAATCATCCTGTCTTCCAGGGCAGGCCAGTTCAAGAAGGAGAGAACCTCACAGTGGTGCCTACTAGGGGGCTACCCAGATGCAAAATGGCTAATTTTGTTATACAAGACAGTCAATTTGTTGGTCTCAGAGTTCCTGAGGAATTGAAGTACAGTGGCATCGTACAACAGCATGAGGAGTAAGGTACCATTTACTATGGTAAGCCTGGATTCTGTAGTCAAGAGAGTTATCCAGTCAGTATAGTAGGCCAAGTTTCTGGTGGACGGTTTTTGTGATATGGTCCACATGAGGTTTGAACATGAGTTCTTGGTCAATGTAGACACCAAGATATTTTATCTTGTCAGCCACCTTAAACGATGTGCTGGCGGAGGTGGATAGAGTTAGTAGATGTTGCCTAGTTGTGCCAAGGTGTTGAGGTCGAAATAAGACTGCCTTGGTTTTTCTTTCATTCATGACCAGCATGTTGGTGAAAAACCAATTTTCAAGCACAATTAAATTAGCAGAGAGCCTAGAAACAATAGTACTAACATCAGTAGCACTCCAATATAGCGCTGCATCATCAGCATAAAACAGAAGGTTCCCATCACCACAAGTTTTACCCGTATCGTTGATGGAACACATAAAAACAGAGGAGAGAAAGAAGTAAGTGCCTCAGCAGGGACTTGAAGCCAGGCTGCATGGAATACCATTCTGGTCACGATAACCAGCTGTGTCACCAAGGCAACTGGAACTTGAGCTGTCTCAGAGCACACTTTACTTTTTCTCCAGTGCACAACCTGGTGTTGCACAAATAATTACCACATTTTCAATCACATTGGTGCAGTGTACATATTTATGGAACACATACAAACAGAGGAGAGAAAGAAGTGAGTGCCTCAGCTGGGACTTGAACACCACACCCATGTGATTGAAAATATAGTAATTATTTGTGCAGCACCCAGTTGTGCATTGGAGAAAGAGTAATGTGTGCTCTGGGACAGCCCAGGCACTTACTTCTTTCTCTCTTCTGTTTGTATGTGTACCATAAATATGGACACTGCACCCACGTGATTTAAAATGCCATATCATTGATGAATAAGGAAAAGAGTAATGGGCCTAATATGGAGCCCTGGAGCTCTTCATCAGTGATGGTAAGGCAGCTTGAGTGAGCCCCTTTCCATTTAACCTCCTGTGACCTATTAGTAAGATAGTTAGAGAATCAAGTGATGGAGTGGCTGTCTAAACCCAAAAGTGATAGCTTATTAAGGAGCATACCATGGCTGACCAAATCGAATGCTTTGGTAAGGTTGATGAAGATGGCTCCTGTCAGTGATCCTTCATCTAAGGCCCTCGAAGTATCAGCTATGAATTTTACCATGTAATTTTCTAAAGCTATGTTGCTTGTCAGAGAGCAAATGGTGCTGTTCCAGGTATTACAGGTATTCCTGGAGCTAGTTACCAGTCTCTCTTATACCTTTGCCAATCGGCTGTGGATAGATATAGGCAATAATTTTCCACAGGCTCATGAGGTCCTCCCTTATGAACAGGCACCACCACCACTACTTTCCATTTGTTAGGGATAATCCCTTCCTGGAAGGACCTATTTACTAGCAAGGTAACTGGGAGGGCAATCACAGGGGCAGCTGCTTTGAGAAATTTTGGTTCCAGCTTATCAGAACCAGAAGAGCCATTTGTTTTTTCTTTTTCAATAGGGCTAATATCTTGTTCTTCTTGATCAATCAAAGGTGAAGCTTAAGAAGGCAGCTTACAGTCACACCTGAGTACTGGGAGATGAGGGGCAATAGGGTGGCTTGCGTTTTTACCTAGTTAGGTTTGTAAAGAAGCAGTTGAAGGCACTGGTGATTGTTAGGGGGTTGTAAACAATCTGTCCATTTGTCACAATTGTACAACCTGGAGTGCTGGAACTTCCCTTTAGCAAGGAGTTAATTTGGAATCAGAAACTTTTAGGATCAGCTAAGTATTTTCCTTGTAGACCTCATAAATAGTGGCTTTTGGTGGCCAGCCTGGAGGCACTGAGGGTTGAGGCACTGGACACCACACCTTGCGCCACACCGGCAACCCAAGTTCGGGAGCGAGCTCGGGTGCTGGGGGTCGGCAGGGAAGGGATCGGATTGAGCATGTGGCAGGCTGCTCTCCTGTCCTAGGGGGAGGACATCAGGATGCCTGGCACTCCAGCAGCCCCTGGTGGAGATCGGGAGTGCTGCAGAAGCACGGGTGGCATGTAACAGAGTGCCGCTGGCTGGTTGCCTTGCGTAGCGTTGGGGAATTAATGCTGTCTGGGAGAGGACAGAACAAAGGAAAACCTAGCTCACAGGGATAGGCGATGGCACCTATCCTTCATGCCCAGTGCTGGGTCTAACTTGGCCTGACCTCATCACTCCTCCACCCAGGCCCGCCCACTTGCCAGAGTCTGCCTTACTAAGAGAGCCCAAGGAAGGAGTCGGGCTACCCTCCCTGGATGGGTCAAACCAGGGGTGCTGGCAGTGGGGGGTGAGAGGAGGCACAAGACTGCAGAAGACCTCAGGCAGGCAGGCACAGGGAGGGGATGCCTGAGAGATTTCCCTTGAGCTGTGACCGGAGGGAAAAAGACTTAAAAAAAATTGTGGCTTTTGGCTGCTTTAGTGCCTTTTTTTACACTAATTTCTGAGATCCCCATACTTCTCCCAGTCAGCATTCAGGGCAGTTTTCTAAAAAAGACCCCAGGCCTTGTCTGTTTGAGCCATTAATGTTTGAGCTCAGGGTTAATCCATTTGTGACATTTACCCTTTACTCAGAGTTTTCCAAAGGGGGCACGTAGGTTGGCTGCTGAGAGGAAATTGATGTAAAGCATCTGAGGACCTCATCTATGCTTGAGAGTTCTTTGATAGGGTACCAGTAATGTCATAAGGTGTGGAAATGAAGGACTCAGGTCAGAATTTTGAAGAATCCCTGGCCATAAAGATTCTTGGAGGGAGTCTGGGAAGATTAGTCTTCCACATGCAGAAGCTGGGGGGAGTGAAACAAAAACAAGTATGTGGTCCATTTTGAGGCATAAGTTTGGTCACCATGAAAGTTAGTAATGGTAAGCCTCAGTTAAAGAAACAATACCAAAACAAAGGGAAAAGACAGATGGATTTTCAATGGATGGTACAGGGCTTGCATCAGGCTCTGCACCATAACACTGTGAGTCTGGTGGTGCACCAGAGGCTTTTGCTGCAATTGCGTCCAATGTTACTAGGTCAGATGCAGATGTGACAATTTGGTGCAAGCACTGTAAAAAGGACTCCAAGGATTGACACAAGCTAGACCACAAAAAGTTGGTCTAACTTGTGACAATTGCCACATGGGATGGAAAATTCCATTAGATTGCCCCAAGCCCAGCATGCCATGTCTTTGGCACACCCAGAGCTTATGGCAATCTGGCTGCTTTGAAAATCCACCCTAGTGTCTCTTAGAAAAGTGTCAAGAAAGGGTGCCACTCATCAAATTTTTTAAACTGGTTAAAAAAGGAAATCTAAATCTCTAAATACTAGCATTTTTGGTCTGGAAACAGAATGGTGCCATAAAGTTATGCAAAATGTAATTTGTTTGTTACATGAAAACCATTAAAATAATAATACACCGTAGATCTGTTTTTCCTTAACCAATAAGAAATAACTACTATAAAAAACATTTGAGATTCAAATACTAGATTTCAGTTTTGGATAAAGGGAATTTCATCTCATCAAGATATTATGTTTGCAGTGTTAAAAGTAAAAGAAAATGAGACTGTGTTGCAGTCATATCAGAGATAATTTCCACAGTGATGTCATCAACAGCATAGCGTGTGTGAGTGTGTGTGTGTGTCTGTATGCATGTGTGTGCATATGCATGTGTGCATAGGTGCACGCATGCATGTGGGTGTGTGTTGAGGGGATGATGACAATAAAAATGGTGCATGATGCATAGTGAGGCATAGGAGCTTAGCCACAAGGAAAGTGAGGAACAGTAAAAGTGAGCTGAAAAGCACAAAAATAAAGTGAATATTACAAGCTGCTTTGGAGAAAAGCTTTCCACTCATAAAATCCTAAATCTGGTTAACTAAAACATGAAAATTTTGTATTTTAGTCTTAAAAAGGAGGGTGCCATGAAGCTATAAAACAAGATTTTTATTCAGGTAGATAAAAAATATTAAAATAAGAAATATTCACCATTAAATCAGCTTTTTTTTCTTGACAAGATAAAACAAGATACTTTTCTTGATATCAGACTATTTTTCTGAACAAATAAAAAAAAATCTAGAGAAAAATTTGAATGTCCAATATAATGACATTTAGTTGGTGAACTGATGTTTAAGCTTTTCAAGACAATACTTTACAGCGTGTTTGTAACATAGTTTGAAAAATATGTATTCAGGAATATAAAACAAGATAGTAAGTCTGATGGATTGCTTAAACCTCCGTCCACAGAGTGAGGAGCAAATAACTACAGAAAATGGAGGCTGCTTCAAGGGGGAAAGAATTGGGGTATTTCTTCACACAGATAGAAGTAAGCACCTGAAACTGTCTACCAAGGTCAGGAGATGAGAATCTAGCACTAAATCATTAAAGGCAAACCTAAGCAGACACATGAGGGAAACACATTTTAATGGAACCTGCCCCTGGAGTAGTACAGGACAATCATAGTGGGCTACAATACATAGAGGATATGCAGTGGGGGCCTGTGTGATACATTATTTGTTTACAGTACATATGAGCAGTTTAACCTTGGGTAACCTCACACCCCCTCATGAGTGACATAAACCATGAGTGGTGTGCCAGAGGTCAAACTGCACAGGTGTACAGTATAGTAGCTAACTAATGTATCACACACATACCTACTGTACATCCTGTTTATACAATAGACTGGTGTTTTTTGAGGGGAGGTGATTGACAGGTCATGTTATTTGTGATCAATTCTGAGTTCTAAAATGTATCATACATATGTGGACATACATTTTTTATGACACTGGTTTTATGTCCACACATATTATATAAATGGCAATGTCTTATGTTACTAAGTACTGTAGGTTGAAGAGAGGAAAAAACTGACCTAATATGACAATGTGACAGGACATAGGTCAGTGCCTCTTCAAAGAGGATAAAGAATGAGGCTGGGCAGACTCTTTTTTCATTGCCACTGCTGAGGTGCTAGCACAACTTTACAAACATATAAAAGGTACAATTTGTTATTGAAAGAAGTGTCTCAGTTGGAAATAGAGAAATATATCTTATGTTTCTCATGTAAATACTTTGGGTTTCCTAATAGTTGGGACTGTTTGACACCACAACACCAGAATTCTAATTTTGTGTGCAATATTGTGTATAGTAGTTTATTTTGTGTGGCAATTTATTGCATATTATTAATTGTTTTTCTCTGTTGCCAGTTTTTCTTTGGAAAGACACTGTAAATGAGCTTTAAGCTCAGTTGGCTGCATCTTTCAACAAACATATTTTACAACAACTACTAATACTGCTACTACTACTACTACTACTAAAGGAATTCTTTTTACCAGCAGTTTGAAAAGCAAAGATGGAAACTTACCACTTTCACTGCTGAACAAAGCACTTACTATAAAACTATAATGACATCCAATAACACATTGCAATACAATTAATAAAACAGCCAATTGCCTTTCTAACAGAAAGGAACACCTGTCCTCTACACACAGCTTGTTTAGCAGTGATATCACTTCCTGTCTCAGGTTTCCATGATATGTCTGCTGCCCTTATGTAATATATGGATGATTTGCATAAGAAGACCTCTAGCATGTGGACACCAGTAGGTAAGCTCAATATCTCATCTGAAAGAGCTTTCCATTGCCTTCCATACTTTCATAGACCCTGCACACTTATCCTTCCCCTTTACATTCCACTTACCTGTGGCATGTCCTAGATAAATTCATGCATAGCTTTAGAGAGAAAATTAGGTCATTGGTCCATTGAGTATCTACAGCCCACCAGATCAGTGAGAATTCTCTATCACATCATACCAAAAGTAAACAACACACTTACCCTCCATGGCAATCAAAACACTAGAACAAGATATCAACCATATTGTCAACTCAACCATATTGTCATTACTATGAATCATTGATCATATTTTAACATCTATGGACCAGGGTCACATTACTGTTGCTATCTTTGTTGACCTGGCCAAACCTTTTGACTCTGTCTTCCACCCCCCTCCAGTTCAACACGCTCCACTCAATTGGGTTGCTGCCCTCCACAGTTAAATGGTTTTCCACATACTTTTTCAATAGACAGCAATCAGTGCAAGTGGAAAACTCCTCTTCTCCTCCCCTCCCAATCCAGGCAGGTGGCCCTCAAAGGTCCATCTTGGGCCCCATCCTTTTTTCCATGTTTATAAATGATCTCCCATCAGTGTGCACAAATGCCCTTATCCATGTATATGTGGATGACTCCATCTTATTTACCTCAGGCCCCTCCACTGCCGATATCCATGCCCTGCTCTAGCAAGACCTAAATAAAGTCCTATCATGTTTCCAATCCAATCACCTAAAGGACAACACAAAAAAGACTGTTACAATGGTTTTTGGCACCTCTCAGAAATTAGAAAGAACCCTGTCTACTCCAGTGTTTACCACTTTGGATAGCACCCCACTTGATTACGTATCCAAATTCAAATACCTTGTTGTCCAGTTGGACAACCATTTAGATTTCACTGCCCACATCAACCCCATTTGCTCAAATCTCCACCCAAAACTGGTCCTGCTATACTGAAACAAGGATTGTCTTTCCCTCCCTATTCATCATGAACTAATCTAAACAAGCATGTGTCAATGCTGAAAGTTTGATGCTTGGTAAACAATTTGTGTTTTACAATTTGAGCCCAAATTTTTAAGATACTTGTTTTGGGATTCACCTTATAGACATGACATGAACCATTTATAGTATATTGGACAAAGTGTCATTTAGCACCAGATGTGCAAAAACTTCTCATCCAGGATTTTAAAAATGACGCATCAAATTTATGAGGTGGTGTGGAAAAATGGCTATGTTGAAAAGTTGGAGTCAAAGTATTGAAAATTAGCAAAGTTATGAGTGAATGCTGAAATAGCGTAATGTTCAGTCATAACCTGGGCATATTACCATATTTGTACACCAAATTTTCAGCACAGCCTTCTTATTACCCAACCTAATGAACCCAGTAGGGGAACATTTTCAAATCCCCACCAAAATGTCATTCCGCACCACCGCAGAGTCATTCCACACCACAGGTACGAAAACACATTTTGGCCAGGATTTGAAAAATGACAGCTGTCACATTCATGAGGTGCTGTGAAGAAATGGCTATGTTTAAAATTTGGGGTCAAAATATTGAAAATTACCAAAGTTAAAACTGGCATTCGGAAATTTCAATGTAGGCTCGTAACTTTGTTTTTTAATATTATTACCCCAACTTTTCAACATAGCCTTCCTACAATCCCACCACATGAACAAATGCAGAGAAAATATTCAACTCCTACCCAAAAGGTAATTTTATGCAATGACTGCAAAATCACCTTTTGGGGCATGAAATCACATTTTGGCCAGGATTTGAAAAATGACAGCTATCACAATCATGAGGTGTTGTTATGAAATGGTTATGCTGAAAATTTGGGGTCAAAATGTTGAAAATTGCCAAAGTTACGAGCCTGCATTCGCAAACTTCAGTGTGCATGGGATATACTATATTGGACTAGAAATCTGCAACAGATCTCTCTTACTTACATCTGAGGGAAGTTTTCTTTATTTTACAGTCTTACATTGGTATTGCTTTGTGTTTAATTATTTTCATTTTTAAATCAGGAAGGGGGTTTTCAAAACTACTTATCTTGTGAGCAACTTCAGAAGGGTTTAAATAACTGCATATTTGATTTTCCTTTGTGGGTAACTGGAATGTCTACTAGTATTCTGTGACAGTTTGCATCAATATATTTGGAAATAATTTACTGGTAGTGGCTGTGTACTTTGAATAGCAAAGGCTGCAGTTTGTAATTTGATGCCAGACACAGCCCCAGGTGAGGGAAATTGTCTTCACTAGTCAGGGAGACCTTGCATCATAGCCAATTGTTTTGGGTGGAGGAACATTCCAGCATTGATCAATTACTATAAACTACTGGTGTGATCCTGTTTCAGACAGAAGCCCATCTCTTCAAGTGGTGTAACAGGGTGTGCTTTGAAATAACTGAGAAGCTGCATGGGATATATTATATTGGACTGGAAATCTGCAACAGATCTCTCTTACTTACATCTGAGGAAAGTTTTCCTTACTTTACAGTCTTACATTGGTATTGCTTTGTGTTTAATTATTTTCGTTTTTAAATCAGGAAGGGGGTTTTCAAAACTACTTATCTTGTGAGCAACTTCAGAAGGGTTGAAATAACTACATATTTGATTTTTCTTTGTGGATAACTGGACTGTCTACTAGTATTCTGTAACAGTTTGCATCAAATTACTTTTAAATAGTTGACAAATCAGTTACTGGAGGTTAGCTGAATTACTATAAAGGGCAGTACTCACCAGGGTGGTAGAGCAGTGGTATATTTGATTGTTTCTAACAGTCACCAGTGGTTGTGAACTAGCCACCTACCCTTTCCCACACCCCCAGGTGTGGCGTGTCCTTTATAGCCAAGGTTCTGACATCACTTCCTCAACAGGTCTTGGGGCAGAACTGTCATATTCTTAATAATCCAGCACAGTGCATAAAAGGTAAGAACACACCACAAAAGGAAAAAAAAAATATATATATATATATATATATATATATATATATATATATATTTATATTATAAGGGAGAGGGACATGTGGGGAGTGGTGCAATGCACTGGCTGTGGGGCAGCAGTTTTCTGGGAGACATTCTGGAAAATGCATTGCTGTCCTATCTGCAGGCAACTGTCAGCTCTGAGGGAGGAGGCAGCCCACCTCCAGGCTGAACTGGCAAGGACTAAGGAGGCCTCCGCCATCCAAAGAGCACCACTGCCACAGAGGCTGCCAAGTATGAAGAGCAGTTGGACCACAGTGGTTCTGGGAGGGTATGGGTGGTGGAAGAGAGGTGAAGCCCCCCTAGTTGTACCTCTACACAAACCACATGCCAGTCTGGCAGAGCAAGGTTCCTCTATGATGGCACCTTCAGTGGAGACCAAAAAGAATGCTGAGGACACCCACAAGAGAGACCCACAGAAGGGTGGCAAGGGACACCACAGGGGAAGGGAAGGAAACAGCTTCTGATGGGGGAATCAATTGTTAGAGGGGTAGACCTGGGGAAGGGAGAGGAGAGGGAAGTAAGGTGCCTGCCTGGTGCCATGGCTTGGAGGGACAAGAAGCGAATCCTCAGGATTGCAGAAGCAGCATTACAGGAGAGGGAACTAGATATCATTGTACACCTTGGGACAAATGACCTAGCTAGGCATGGGATCAATGCAGTGCAGGATGAAATTGTGGAGTTAGGGAGGGGCCTCAGACAGGTAGCAAGCACGGTTACCTTCTCAGAGGTGCTGCCAGTCCATGGCAGGGGTGAGGCTACGGTACTACACACCATGCAGTTTAATGAATGGTTGCAAAACTGGTGCAGAGCACAGGGCTTTGGCTTCATTGGGAACTAGGGTACACCTGGAGAGATGAAGGTTTATACTGGCACGATGGTCTGCATCTGTCCATGAAGGGAACCAAGATCCTAAGTGACAGGTTTAAATGTTTCCTTGGCAAGCTTTTAACTAGCCATGGGGAGATGCTAATAAGAGGCAGGAAATTTCAAGCCTCCCCCCACAAAACATGATGGGTAGTAAGGTAAACACTGAGGTACAGTGCTCAACAGAGGGCAGGACAGGGGAAAATGGAAAAATAGACAAGGGCAAAAAGAGCAGGCATGGGGAAAAAAGGATAAAGCCAACATTAAATGGAGGGCAATGAGTACCAATGCCCATAGTCTGGGAAACAAGCTTCCTGAGCTAGTAGCCTTGATGGAAAGATGAACACTTGGATATTGTGGCAGTCACAGAAACATGGTACACTGGGAACCATGACTGGGATGTCAACATACCGGGGTACACAGTCTACAGAAGGGACAGGGAGGGGAAAAGAGGAGGTGGAGTAGCTCTATACATAAGGGAAGGGATCAAAGCTACAGAACTAAAAAGTAAAGGGGGAGGACAAGAGGCACTCTGGGTCACCTTGGAGACAGGGAATTTGTTTATTTATTTATCAAGTCTAGGATTACAAATACCTTTGAGTCTTGGTTCTTTTACAAAGGTTCCACGTCAGAGCAGAATGGCATTACAATCCGCACAGGGGTTGTATACAGACCCCCATCTCAAGGGAAGGAAATGGACAAGAAAATGATAGAGGACATTCTCAAAATGGCTGAAAAAGGAGAGATACTGTTGATGGGGGACCTGAATATGTCAGATGTTAGCTGGATGACATGTACTGCAGCCACATCCAAGAGCAGGGTCATTCTCGATGCCCTGCAGGGGGCAGGCCTTAGACAGCTAGTGTTGGAATCCTCAGGAGGAAGCAATACTAGACCTGGTACTCTCAAATGGAGAGAAGGATCACAAATTTAGAAGTCGGTAGACATCTGGGAACAAGCGACCACTGCACAGTGTGCTTCACAATAAGCACAACCATGGAGACAAGCCATACAAAAACAAGCATACTGGACTTTAGAAGGGAAAAATGGGTGAATACCTGAGGAATACACTAGCAAATGGCCAACAAGGAGGGGTGGAAGAACAATGGAGAAAAATCAAAACAGCCATCAGAGAGGCAACAAGCCTTTGTGTGAAACAGATAAAGAAAACAAAGCGGAATAAAAAAAACACTATGGTTCTCAAAAGAGGTGTCAGGGAAGGTTAAGGAGAAAAAGGCTGAATTCAAAAAGTATAAGGCATCACAGAAGGAGCAACTCTACAGGGAACTGTATCAATTAAAGCAAAGAAGTGGGGGAAGGCAGTCAGAATAGCAAAAGCTCAAACTGAGGAAAAACAGTCAAAGTCATTATAGTACAAAACCTTTCAAGGTCCATTAGGGAGCATAGAAAGGTTAAGGAGGAATAGTGAAGATTAATAAGGGAGGGAGGTGGGCAGAGGAAGACAGTGAAAAGGCAGAGATACTGAATGAATACTTTTGCTCAGTATTCACAAAAGAAGATAAGGAGGAGTTACCTAAACCAGACAATAGAAGCACTCTGGGTAGGGGGTAGACACCAGTCCATTTACAGAAGAAAGAGTCCTGAAAGAACTCCTAAAACTCCAAGGTGGACAAAGCAATGGGGCCTGGATGATTCACCCTAGAATCCCCAAAGAACTAAGGGAGGACCCAGGACACCACTGACCACACTTTTAACAAATCATGGGAGGATGGGTGTTACCTGAGGACTGGAGGAGGACAGATGTGATTCCCTTCACAAAAGTGGGAACAAGGAAGAAGCAGGAAATTACAGACCTGTAAGTTTGACCTCAGTGGTAGGGAAAATGGTGGAATCACTTCTGAGAAAGAAAAGAATTGTTGAGTACCTAAATGCGAGTGAGCACAGGACCCAAGCAGCATGGGATTTACAGCAGGAAGTCATGTCAGATGAATCTAATAGATTTCTTTGACTGGGTGACCAAAGTAATAGACCAGGGAATGGCTGTGGATATGGCCTACCTAGACTTTAGCAAGGCATTGACACAGTCCCACACAAAGATTAATAATCAAGTTAGCCAGCCTGGGAGTGGGTCCTAGGGTGGTAGCCTGGGTGCAAACTGGCTGCACAACAGGACACAGAAGGTAATAGTGAGGACCACATTTCAAAAAAAGGGGGTCACTAGTGAAAATTCAGGATTCAGTATCAGTCCAGTCCCCTTTAACATCTCTATAGGTGACATTGCAGAGGGTCTGGAGGGAAAGGTATGCCTCTTTGCAGATGATACAAAGATCTGTAAATAGAGTTGATACACAAGGGGGGTAAATAAAGGATAAGAAGGACTTGGCAAGGTTGGAGGAATGGTCAGAGTATGGCAACTTAGAGTCAATGCAAAGAAGTCAAAGTAATGCATCTGGAAACAAAAACCCAGCAGAAGAGGCACACAGCAGGAGAGGTACCAACAGCAACAAAAATGGAACGGGACTTGGGGGAAGCCACATCAGATGATCTAAAGGTGGGTAAGCAATGAGAGTCAGTAAGGAGAGCCAGGGGGATACTGGGATGCATAGGAAGGGCATCACAAGCAGAAAAGGGAAGTGGTTATCCTCTGTACAGACAGTTGGTGAGACCCCATCTGGAGTACTGTGTGCAGTTTGGAGACCTCATCTACGCAAGGACATAGACAGGATGGAAGCAGTCCAGAGGAGGGCAACTAAAATGGTGCAGGGTCTGCATCAGAAATCATATGAAGAGAGACTGAGAGAGCTTAATATGTATACCCTTGATGAAAGGAGGGACAGGGGGGACATGATAGAAATGTTCAAGTACCTCAAGGGAATCAACAAAGTCCAGGAGGGTAGCATCTTTCAGAAAAAGAAATGTGTAAGAACAAGGGGACACAATTTATAGATAGAGGAGGGACAGCTCAGGGGTAATGTGAGGAAATCTTTTTTCACGGAGAGAGTGGTGGATGTGTGGAACTGCCTTCCTGGAGAGGTTGTTGGGGCTAAAACAGTAGGGGAATTCAAACATGCATGGGACAGACACAAGGCAATTGTAGTGGGGGGTGGTAGGAAGTAGGCTGTTGGTTAACTAAAATCTGCAGCTTATCCAGTAGTTAGGGACATGAGTAGACTGGGTAGGCCAAGTGGTCCTTATCTGCCGTCAAAGCCTATGTTTCTATGCTTCATAATTTTGTTGTTTTTAATATTTTTGCCACAATTTTCCAACATAGCCTTCTTATGACCCCACCTCATGGACAAGAGCAGACAACATTTTCAACTCCTGCCTGAAAGGTGATTTCATGCAGTGACCTTGAAATCACCTTTCATGACAGATGTATCTAACGTCACTTGCATTGCTAATGAGATGGTGTCCCAGAAATGGTTTGTTTAAAATTTGGGGCAAAAATAGTAATTAATGGCCAAGTTATGCCACTAAGTGCAAACCCCTATTGAAATACATTGAACTGCATACTTGATTTCCTCAGTTCATGGTCTGGCATTGAAGAGTGAGATGTGTCTGCAGGCCAGAGAAGATGATGGTGGCAGACCCCTGGTGGGTAAGTAAGGGCTTTGCGGGTGTGAGGTGGTGGGTGCTGAGTGGGAGGGTCAGGTGGGGGGTGAACTAATGCTACAACATGATGGACTAATGGACACTGATGGACTGTTTTGTCTTTTACAGGCTTAAAAAGAAATAAAAGGAAAAAAAGAAACGCCGAGAAAATTTTTTTTTTATTTCAGGTTTCAACACTGTGGGATTGGGCACCCCCAGTGTCAGTGTTATGTTTGGGGGTGGGTGCTGGGTGGGAGAGTTGAGTGGGGCTGACAATTACAGGGGTGCCAGGAGTGGACACTGGGAGATTGGGCATCCCTAGTGTCAGCGTTATGTTGTGGGGGTGGGTTGGTGGGTGCTAAGTGGAAGGGTCAGGTGGGGGTGACAATTACAGGGGCACCAGCAGTGGACACTGGGGATTGGGCAACCCCAGCATCAGGTTATAAACTGTGAGAGAGATTGCGATGAATACAATGAGCATTGATGAACCATTTTCTTTTTACAGGCTTAAAAAAAAAAAAGCTGAGGGAAGGTTTTCTTTTATTTCCAGGTTTCGACATCAGACTGGGCAACCCCTGTGTCAGCATTATAAACAGGTGGAGGGGTGGCCGCACAGACATTGATGGACCATTTTCTTTTACAGGTATTTAAAAATAAAAATAGGAGCTGTCAGGGGGTTGAAGTTATGGTTGTATCTGCAACAGACATCGATGAACCATTTTCTTTTTGCAGGGTATTTTACAAAAACAAATGCAGAGGGAAGGTTTTCTTCATTTCAGGTTTTGACACTGGAGGATTGGCCACTCTCAGTGTTAATGTTATGTTTGCTGGGGGAGGAGTGGTGGGTGCTGAGAGGGAGGGTCGGGTGAGGGGGAGAATAGTTATGGGGTGCCAGCAACAGAAATCGATGGACGGTTTCGTTTATTACAGGCCATATATTTGAAAAGACAGTGGGGAGTTGGGTGCCTTCAGTGTCAGTGTTATTTTTGTTGGGAGGATGGGTGCTGAGAGGGAGGGTCAGGTGGGGGAAGGAGAGTTACAGAGCTCCAGCAACAGACATCGATGGACGGTTTTCCTTGTTGTTGGAATGCAAGGAATTTCTGTGAATTTAGGCACATGCATGACCATGGATGCTAATGTGCATGCCAGAGTCACAGATCCAAACACTGGCTCCTGATGTTGAATGCCATTCAGCCGTTTGCTGATGCAACTATACAGCAGATCAAAAGTAAAGTCCTCTCTAGATTAGGCCGCCTTTGGTCCTTTGAAGTACAAGATGTTTCTGACCACAAAGCCGAGAACTGCATCAGACCACAGTGCATGGTCATTGATGTAGACTGCCGAGCCCCTACTGAGACAGAGAGAGAGAGAGAGAGAGAGAGAGAGAGAGAGAAAGCAGCCAGAGATTCCTTAAATTAAGAAGGTTATTTTCTAGACTACACTGAACTGAATTATTACTTTTTGCACCTGTGTAAGTAACTAGTATTGATTCTGTTTTTGGGGTTGATTTGTCTTAGTTTTAACTTTAATTTGCCAGGGAGGAACTGTAGCTGGGAGATATTTGCAGTCATTTGTGACAAGACCTGGTACTTAACCTCTGTGAAATAGGTGTCGGAAAGAAATGGGAAGACACTCCCTGGGTGGAGGGTCAGAGTTATAGTTGATTGTTTATGGGCGGCATAGGTTTACTCCCTCCACCTTCCCCACCACCCACCCCAAGCACATAACTTCCTTTATAGCAGGGTTCTGACATCACTTCCCAAAAACTGCTAACAACATACACCTGTTCATATCCTTAAAGGCACAGCATACTGAATAGGGGGTAGAGACACTCACAAGCTTGCACACACTAAAACAAGAACAAAAAAACAACAAAAGAAAAGCATCTGTAACAGAAAGGGACACAGACATGTGGGGAGTGGTGCAATGTACTGGCTGTGGGGCAGCAGTCTTCTGGGAGACATCCTGGAAACTGTGTTGCTGCCCTATTTGCAGACACCTCTCTGGTCTGAGGGAGGAGGTTGTTCGTCTCCATGCTGACCTGGTAGTGATTCGGAAAACCTGCTCCTCCACCCAGGGACCTCCCAGGCCACCACCTCTACCTCAGCGGTTGCCAAGAAAGAGGAGTGGTTGGACCACAGTGGGCTCAGGGAGGGTGAGGGTGGTGGAACAGAGGTGCATCCCTCCAGTTGTGCCTCCCCACACTTCATTCACTACTCTGGTGGAGCATGGTTCCTCTATGGAGGCACCCACAATGGAGACCAAGGAGGATGCTGGGAACCTACACAATGGAGACCCACAGGAGGGTAGCACAGGACCCCATGGGGAAGGAAACAACTCCTGGTGGGGGACTTGATTGTTAGGGGGTAAAACTGGGGAAGGGAAGAAAAAGGGAGGTAAGGTGCCTGCCCGGTGCCATGGCTTGGAGGGACAGGAAATGAATCCTCAGGATCGTGGGAGCAGCTGCAAGGGGGAGTGAGCTGGATGTCATTATCCACCTAGGGACAAATGATCTGGCTGAGAATGGGATCAGAGCAGTGCAACAGGAGTTTGGGGATGGGCCTTAGAAAAGTAGCACACATGGTAACTTTCTCGGAAGTGCTACCTGCCTATGGCATGGATGAGGCTAGGGTACTCCACACCATGGCATTCAATGACTGCTTGAAAAACTGGTGCAGAGCTCAGGGATTTGGCTTCATTGGAGACTGGGACTCCACCAGGAGGGATGCAGGCCTACACAAGCATGATGATCTGCATCTATCCTGGAGGGGAACCAGGATCCTAGGTGACAGGTTTAAATGCTTCATTGGCAAGCATTTAAACTAGCCAAGGGGGGAAGCACTGAAAAGGAGTAGGGAAATCCTAGCCCCCACCCCCAAACGTCAGGGTAGTTAGTGAGCTAAACACCAAGATACAGCAGTTGATAGGGATAAGGGCGGGGTAAATGGAGAAAAAGACAAAGGCAGTAAGGACAGAGATGGGGCAAAAAGAAATAAAGCCAGAAAAAAATGGAGGGTAATGAGTACCAATGCCCGTAGTCTAGGTAAAAAGCTCCCCGAAATGGTGGCCTTGATGGAAAAGGGATGCCTGGATATCATGGCAGTCACAGAAACATGGTACACAGAAAACCATGACTGGGATGTCAACATACCAGGGTACACAATCTACAGGAGGGACAGGGAGGGAAGAAGAGGAGGAGGAGGAGCTCTCTATGTAAGGAAAGGGATCAAAGAAACAGAACTAAAGGGTAAACAGGGAGGAGAGGAGGCACTGTGGGTCACCCTGGAGACTGAAAATGGCTCCACAATCCGCATGGGGTTGTATACAGACCCCCATCTCAAGGGGAGGAAACGGACAAGGAAATGACAGAAGGCATCCTTGGGATGGCAGAGAAAGGTGAGATATTGCTGATGGGGGACCTGAATATGCCAGATGTTAACTGGAGCACCTTTGCTGCAGCCACTTCCAAGAGCAGGGCCATTCTCGATGCCCTACAGGGGGCATGCCTCAGACCACTAGTTTTGGGATCCACTCAGGAGGGAGCAGTCTTAGACCTGGTACTCTCAAATGGGGAAGGAGAGAAAATCTCTGATCTTGAAGTAGGTAGCCATCTGGGAACAAGCGATCACCAAACTGTGGTTCACGATAAACTTGGCTGTAGAGTCAAGCCACACAAAAGTGAAGGTACTGGACTTCAGGAGGGCTGATTTTGTCAAAATGGGAGAGTGCCTCAGAAAAGCACTAGCAAACAGGCAAGAAGGTGGGGTGGGCCAAAAATTGGTAAACATCAAAACTGCCATCACAGAGGCAACAAGCCTTTGTGTGAAGCAAATAAACAAATCAAAACTAAAGAAAAAATCACTATGGTTCTCAAAAGAAGTGGCGGGGAATGTAAGGGAGAAAAAGATAGCATTCAGGAAGTATAAGGAAACACAAAAGGAGCAGGACAGAAAACTGTACCAGTTAAGACAGAAGGAAGCGGGGAAGGCAGTCAGAATAGCAAAGGCCCAAACTGAGGAAAAGATAGCCAACTCGGTTAAGAAGGGGGATAAAACCTTTTATAGGTACATTAGGGAGCAAAGAAAGACGAAAGCAGAGATACTGAGGCTGAATAAAGAGGAAGGTGGTTGGGCAGAGTGACAGTGAAAAAGCAGGGATACTGAATGAATATTTCTGCTCAGTATTCACAATGAAAAAGCAGGGGGAGAGAGACCTAATCCAGTCAATATAAGCACTCTGGATAGGGGGGTTGATATTAGTCCTTTCACAGAAGAAAGGGGTTTGAAAGAACTCTTAAAACTGAAGGTGGATAAAGCAATGGGGCCTGATGGGATGCACCTCAGAATTCTAAAAGAACTAAGGGAAGAACTAGTAACACCACTGACTACCCTTTTTAATAAATCATGGAAGGATGGTGTGGTACCTGAGGACTGGAGAAGGGTGGATGTGATTCCCCTTCACAAAAGTGGGAGCAAGACAGAGGCAGGAAACTACAGACCTGTCAGTTTGACCTCGATGGTAGGGAAAATGATGGAATCACTTCTGAAGGAAAGAATTGTTGAATACCTAGAGGCCAGTGGGGCACAGGACCCAAGGCAGAATGGATTCACAGCAGGAAGGTCATGTCAAACAAATCTAATTGATTTCTCTGACTGGGTGACCAAAGTAGTAGACCAGGGAGGGGCTGTGGACATGGCCTACCTAGACTTTAGCAAGGCATCTGACACAGTCCCACACAAAAGATTAATAAACAAATTAGCTAGCCTGGGAGTGGGTTCCAGGGTTGTAGCCTGGGTAAAACACTGGCTGGACAACAGGACACAGCAGGTAATAGTAAATGGAGTCCACAGTGAAGAAAGGAAGGTTATTAGTGGGGTACCACAGGGTTCAGTACTGGGGCAGGTCCTTTTTAATGTCTTTATAAGTGACATTGTGGAGGGACTGGAGGGAAAGGTATGTCTCTTTACAGATGACACAAAGTTCTGCAACAGGGTTGATATGCAACGTGGGGTGGAAAGGATGAAAAGGGACTTGGCAAGGTTGGAGGAATGGTCAAATGTATGGCAGCTTAGATTCAACATAAAGAAGTGCAAAGTAATGCACGTGGGAAACAAAAACCCAGGGCAAGAGTAAACAATGGGGGTGAGATACTGACAACAACAAAAATGGAAAGGGACGTGGGGTAGTCATATCAGAGGAACCTAAAGGTGGGCCAGCAATGTGAGAAGGCAGTAAGGAGGGCTGGGAAATACTGGATGCATAGGGAGGCATCACCAGTAGAAAAACAAAAGTTGTTGGCCCTCTGTACAGACAGTTGGTAAGGCCACATCTGGAAGTATGTGCAGTTCTGGAGACCCCATCTCTGCAAAGAACATAGACAGGGTGGAGGCTGTCAAGAAGAGGGCAACAAGAAATGGTGCAGGGTCTGCACAGAAGACATATGAAGAAAGACTAAAGGAGCTTAAGATGTAGCCTGTCGGGAAAGGAGGAGAGGAGGGACATGATAGAAACTTTCAAATACCTCAAGGGAATCAACAGTCCAAGAGGGTAGCATCTTTCAAAAAAAGAGATGTGCAAGAACAAGGGGGCACAATTTGAAGATAGAGGGGGATGGGTCAGAGGTAATGTGAGGAAGTATTTCTTCACAGAGAGGGTTGTAGATGCATGGAACAGCCTTCCTGAGGAGCTCATAGAGTCAAAAACAGTGGGGGAATTCAAGAATGCATGGGGCAGGCATAAGGTAATTCTAGTGGGGGACAGGAGGAAGTAGGCTGTTGGTTAACTAGGATCTGCAGCTTATCCATTAGGTAGGGGAAATGGGCAGACTAGGTGAGCCAAGCGGTCTTTATCTGCCATCAAAGTCTATGTTTCTATGTAGGAGCTATGGCAGGTTGTTAGGGCACCCCAATAAGCAGGTGCCATAAATGTGTCTGGCAGACATCATGACAAAGGACCTGCTAGCACATATACTGGAGTGGGGGAAGCTCCATCCCTGCCACCATATCCTATCATGTTGGAACAGTGATAGTGACATGTCAGGTGGGAGGAAGCATACTGTACATCTCCCACATATCTAATGGTGACAGTCCCTGACAGTGTAGTAGGGCATCTGCATGGATCTGCCTATACTGTTCCAACATGGTATGGTACCATGGGATGGACGAAGCTTCCCCACTCCGGTATATGTGGTAGCAGCTCTTTTGTCATGCCATCTACCAGACCCATTTACAGCAATTGCCTATTGAGGTGCCCTAACAAGCTCCTGTGGCTCCTACAGCAATTGTAGCTGCAGTATGCCGGCAAACAGAGGGCTGTACATCAGGGGCATGTTATGCTGCCCGGGGTATGTCCCTGTCCAACAACTGCACCTCATACAGTGCAGCAGTGGACCATCTCTGCTTGTCAGGGACTTTAAAAGACTATCTCCACATGTTGTGGACTTAGAAAGATCAGGGACAGTTGGAAGGGTTGATGGCACTAGGGGGTCCAGGACAGAGTCGGTGCCTACGTACCCTGGAGTACCCTGTCTGTGGGTCTGTGAGATTGTACAGGGCATAGCTGCCTGGTGCCACCAGTGTACCTGGCCACACCCTGCTGTATCATACACCACTCACTATGGCACCCCCATAGGTCCATTGTCACTGTACCAGGTGACTCATAGGCTTTCTCCCCCCCACCCGGCACATTCCCAACCTGTGGAGCAAGGGCTGTTAGACTAGATCATGGTCAATCTAACCACAGCCCCAACTCCTGGCCATGGTGAGGCTTTCAAAATCCCAAATTAGGGGATGCTGCAGCCCCACTGTGGTGCAAGCCCCTCTTCCACCTTGGTGCACCACTTTGGGTGCAAGGGTGGTGCAGGGCTAGTTTGTTGCAAGGCCTCCATTTTTTGACATAGCCTTTGTTCAAAAATCAGGATTGTTGCACCATTTGATGCAAGGTGCTACTTGCATTAATTCCATGTGATGCAGGCACCTTGGGCCCAATATTCAAAAGTGCACCTGGCACTGGTGCAAGTGATTGCTCCATACAACTGAGTTGCGCTGGAGCATCAAAGGAGATGTGCCATGGCACATTTCATCTGAATATATCACAAAATGCCCTTGGCACAAATACAATATGCCATTGCATCCCTCAGACAGGCGTGAATACCTGGAATGGGAAATGCGCCAGCGCATCAGAGATATGCCATGTGCAAATTCCTGATATTCAGATACCAATATGCAAATGGGGCCATAATGCATGCAAGGCGAAAATGGGGCCATTTGCATGTCATTATGGCCCTATTTGCATGAGTTGTGCAGGTCTGGCAAGCGAACTATGACTGGCGCCCTGCACAGCATGTGGTGCTGTCAGTGGTGGTCCAGTAGTATCCTCCTTCCCAACCTGTAACACTGATCACCTGGAAGAACTGTTTTAAATTCCCTGGTAGACTAGTGGTACCCCCCATCCCATAACCCCAGTCGCATGAAATAAATGTTTTTAAATTCCCTGGTAGTCTAGTAGTATCTGTCCCGTCACCATAACCTGATTGCTGAAACTGTCCAAATTCAATCCCTAGAAGTAGTCTAGTGGCCCCACACAAGACCCCCAGCCACCTTAGCTGACCCCTGGTCGTAGTTGGGCAACAATCCCATCCACATATCTCTGCAGCTGCCCACCGATGACAGCTTGCAGTATCTGCTGCAAGCTCATTGGTCCACACTTTGGACCAATGGGCTAGACAGTGCATACAAATAGTCATTCACAACTTTGTGAATGAATGACTTCATTCACAAAATTGTGAATGACTATTACAGTATGCACTGCAAGTCCATTGTCCACAGTGTGGAAGGCTGTCAGAGATATGTGGATGGGATTGCTGCCCGATGATGACTGGGGGTCAGCTGGGTGGGCTGGGGGTCTTGTGTGGGTGGGGGGACCACTAGACTACCAGGGATTGAATTTGGGCACATAAATCTATTCATCTCCACATATGTGTGATAAATTTTAGAACACAAAATTTATCACACATATGTGTGATAAATGCAACCTGTCAATCAATTCCACAGTTCCTGTGGCGAATGTACAAATGTTTATCAGTACTGAGGTATACCTCAAGGTACCTAGAGGTATCACTGAGGCACTCAATTTCAATTTGTATTGACTGTAATGTGATCCTGCCTCACTACCACTGAGGTTTACCTTGAGGTATACCTCAGTACTGATAAACTTTTGCATGATCACCACTGTACATCATGATTACCCCCCCCATTGGCACTACATGCAGAAACAGTGTTTCACTTTCATTTATAACACAATCACAGCTTGAACTCACATGTAATAACATCCTCTCACTTACAAACATTACAGTAGCTTCTCATTCTCTACTGTCCAGCCAACACAAAAAACAATCCAGCAGTATTTTCGTCTCTCTCCAGTCCTGTAATTTGTCTCCTCACAGCAGTGTTGCCCTAGATGACCGCTGTCTATCCAGCTGCTATGCGCGCTCTGCAGAATGAAACATATTAAGGAAGAACAAGTTTTTTTTCCTTTACTGTCGCAAACAATGCAAAAGAAGATAGAACCCAAGAACCTCAAATCACAGCAGCTTCCACTGAGCTTTGCCCAGTGAGAAACAGATCAACCATGTTTTTGAAACTCTCCAGCCCTCCTCACACAGCAAAGTCAGCCAATCAAAAAAAGCGCTCTACATGTTAGGTGCATTGTGTCCATAGTAACCATGTTCCTAACCCTACCAAACTGCTCAAAAAGGAGTAGCAATATCAAGAAGACCACACAAAAGTCATCTTTATTTATACAAACATGACATACAACACTGAACAGAAAATAAATTAAATAGCACCAAAAGGTCATATTTATATTGCATAAATGGAATATGCAGTGGGGAACTCATGAAATAAATGATTTATCTGCACTCAAACAGTTTGCCCTCAGACACTTCACTCATGGATTACGCCACTTGTGACATTACCTGAGGTCAGACTGCTCTTGTGTAGATAAATCATTTATTCCACTCGTCCCCATTGCATATCCCATATTTAATAGATAAACCACTCTGAGGTGTGCGGTCGCACTCTGATACAAGGCTGCAGGCTGAGTGCGTCAACCACCCAAGGCGTGGGTATATCAGAGCATGACCGCACACCTCAGAGTGGTTTATCTATCTTATAAAATGTCAAAATTGTTTTATAGGGGCACAGTCAGGTAAAAAAATGTATATATATATATTAGATAAACCACTCTGAGGTGTGCGGTCCTGCTCTGATATACACACGGTCATATGATGTGTTTTATACAATCAGAAGATTGGATTTGGAGCTACTAGATTTATCCATTTTATAAATATATATATATATATATATATATATATATATATATATACAGGTATATATATATATATATATATTCATTGCAAAAAGCTGTGTTAATGCATCAGTTAGGGTTGAAGTGAAAAAGCAGGGAAATTAGGTGTTGGGGTTGAGACCTTAACACCCCACCCTCCACCCACCCACCTCCACAGACCAACAGGTAATGAGGTGTGCTTTGGGGTTCTGGGGCCAAACTCTCATCCCATTTCATGTGTAAGAAAGCTGACATGATACAGTATGGGAGAATGGGGTGAGAGTTAGGCCTGATGACTGCAAGGCACACCCCATCACCTGTTGGTCTGTGGAGGGTGGGGGCCCTGCGCTCCTACCTACCTATAATTGTAGAGACGTAGTGCAGGCCTAGACACATTCCAAGTAACCATAGTGTTTCAAATGGTGCAATATCTCAGTAACCATAGCAACTTTGGAAAAACTTCCACTGCAGTTGTAATCATGGACTGATAATCTGCACACAAGCTAAGCTGTGTTTAGCAAAAAATCCGTGCCTGGAATGGTTTTTGAGATATAGGCACCGAAAGGTGTCGCATTCACCACAATGTTATCCTATGGGAAATTTCTCAACTTTGGAATGTCATAACTTTGGAACCAATGCAAATGTGTACACCAAACCAGCATAAGTCATATCTCTGGATCACCCCCTTTCTACCCTGCAAATTTCAAGTGACAAGTCCTTAACGTTTATTTGCAGTGAAATGGCAAAGAAACAGCAACCTTTAAAAATCTCTGTTCATGAGTTGTCAAAATCCGTGTTCGTGAGCTGAATCCCTGTTTGTGAAGTGTCAAAATTCCTGTTTGTGAGCCAATCCCTGTTTGCGAGGTACAGCCATCTGGTCGTCCCCTCATGAACAAGGATTTTGACAGCTCACGAACAGGAATTTTTAGGGCCATCTGGTCATCCCCTCACGAACAGTGATTTTGACAGCTCATGAACAAGGATTTCTCATGAACAAGGATTTTGACAGCTCATGAACAGGGATTTTGACACCTCATGAATAGGGATTCCTTTTTAGAATCCCTGTTCGTAAAGTGTCAAAATCATTGTTCGTAAGCTGGATCCCTGTTGGTGAGATGTCAAAATCCTTGTTCATGAGAATATCCTGTTTGCAAGATAGGGCCAGCTGGTCATCCCCATATGGACAGAGATTTTGACACCTCACGAACAAGGATCAGAAGTGAGTCACAAACAAAGTTTTTCAAATTTAAAAAATGACCATTTTTTGAGTAAACTAAATGGATCCAAAGCCATGGGTTTGTAGAGGGCATCACCCTGAATAAAACCTATACTTCTTTCTCCACAAAAGACATCCATGGGGCAAGTCACAGTGTTCTGCTTTTTGGAAAAATTGAAAACAAGATGGTGGCTTGTGAACAGGGATTTTTTTCATACAAACAGGGATTTAATGAATCCCTGTTCAAGAGCCCAGATCCTTGTTCGAAGCTGTGTAGCTATCCAAAAGACTGAACTGAGCATGCTCAGAACCTGAAACCTCAAAATTGAATAACTTAGGAACGGATTAATATTATTTCATCACACCAATGGTGGCTTGTTCTTTAGGGACATCTCTTTCTACCCTGAACATTTCAGACCAGTATTCCACATGGTGTGGCCACAGTGTGATGAGGAAAAATCAGCAAAAATGGGTGAAAAAAAGCAACTTTTACACTTTTTTCACTATGCGCTGAGTACAATCCACACACCCGATCAAAACAAAACTTGGAATGTCAAGAGATCTACCCCACAGAACCATGTATGCCAAATGTTGTGCAAATCTGTTGAACAGTTGCAAAGTTATTAAAGTACAAAATCTGAGGTTTAACGTTAAACTGCCTAGTCAACCCTAACCATAAAATATATACACACACATATATATATATATATATATATATATATATATATATATATATATATACTGGCATGGTCACGCCAGTATAGTTAGGGTGAAACGGCACTTCTATGTTAAATTCTAAATTTTGAGCTTTAATAACTTTGGAACCCTTCAATGGATTGGCATGAAATGTGGCATGCATAATTTTGAGGGGTAGATCTCTTGCTCTGGCAAATTTCATGTGAATCTGTCAAGTGGTTTCAGAGATATAAAGTGTTAAAAAACCAAAAAAATCTGGATCTTTTGACATCCCTTTGGTCACCTGTATGTCAGAAACGGCACGTGTTGTGGGCTGAAATTTTCAGGGTAGAAAGTCTTTGGGTCACAGATGTGCCTTTTGAAGATTTGATAGAAAGATATTAATCCATTCAGAAGTTATGAACGTTTTTATTTACCTATTATGCTATGGGAAAAGCTAAGTGTTTAGCATGACACTCTGATTTTCGTACATATTACCAATGTGTGAAAATGAGACTTTCACACAAATGCTAGATTTTCACACACTTTGAGGGTTAATAACTTTGGAGCTGTTTAATGGATTTCCATGATGTTTGGCAAACCTGCTCTCTAGGTACAAATTGCATCATCTGCCAAGTTTGGTGGAAATCAGATTAGTGGTGTCAGAGATATAAAGTGTTGAAAAACAGAAAAATCATCAGTGTAGTTTGGGTGGAAGTGCATGTCTATGTTATAGTTCATTTTGAAGGTTAATAACTTTGGTATAGTTATAAAGCATTAAATGAAATTCAGTATACATATTTTCTATGTATAGATTTCTTGATCTGCTAAATTTGGTGGGAATCTGATAAGTGGTTTGTAAGATATAAAGTGTTGAAGCAACACAAGAATCATCAGTATAAGGAGATTTTTGCAAACTCGCTAGATTTGTGCGCACTTTGAGGGTTTATTAACCCTCAAAGTGTGCAAAAATCTAGTGAATACATATTTGTATTGATAGCTGGGCATGATGTGAAAATATGTACTTTGCAAGAGCCATTTTCAATCAAAAGTAACATTTTCTGACTTGTCAGTACATATGTGAAAATTTTACTCTAAGAAGCATTTTTCATTTTTGAAAGAATGCGTATCTGTACGGATAACTGGTCATGGTGTGAAAATATGTACTTTGCAAAAGCTGTTTTCGAAAAAAAGTAACATTTGTGAGTCATTTAATAGATCTGCATGATATTTAGCATACATAATTTAGCAAGCATAATTTCTAGGTACAGGTCTTTTAACTTGCCAAGTCTGGTGGGAATCAGATTAGTGGTTTTAGAGATATAAAGTGTTGAAAAATCATCAGTATAGTTGAGTGCACATTTATGTTACAGTTCACTCTGACGGGTAATAACTTTGGAGTGGTTATAAAGAATTACATGAAATTTAGCATGCTTATGTTCTAGATATAGTGCTCCAAACATGCCAAATTTGGTGGGAATCTGTTGAGCGGTTTTGGACATACAAAGTGTTAAAAACACAAAAATCATCAGTATGGGGTGAGATATAAAATTTCCATAAATGTGGGTACTTGTGCAAAAATTTTTCTTTGGGAAGCACTTAGAATCTTCTAAGGAATACATATTTGTATTGATATCAGGACATGGTGTAAAAATATGTGCGTCACAAGAGCAGTTTTCAATCAAAAGTAACATTTTCTGACATGTGGGTACATATGCGAAAATTTTACTTTCAGAAACATTTTTAACTTTTGAAAGAATGCATATCTGTACAGGTATCTGGTCATGGTGTAAAAAGATGTACTTTACAAGAGCTGTTTTCAAACAGAAGTAACATTTTCAGACATGTGGGTACATGTTCGAAAATTTTACTTTCAGAAGCAGTTTGAATTTTTGAAAGAATACATATTTGTATGGATAGCTGGTCATGGTGAAAAAATATGTACTTTGCAAGAGCCATTTTCAAACAAAAGTAAAATTTTCAAACGTGGGTACATGTGCGAAAATGTTTCTTTCAGAAGCATTTTGAATTTCAAAAGAATACGTATTTGTACCAATGTCTCAGCATAGTGCAAAAATATGTACTTCGGAAGTGCTGTTTTCGAACATGAAGCCATTGTGAAGGTACAAAAATATGTCTTTTGAAAACGTGGCTAAATGTGCACAACATTTACTTTTGCAAAGGTGCAACAATATGTCTCACGAGTATCGCTTTCTGTGTAGTGCGAAAGTATGATTTTTGCAAAGTAGACAACGTATGAAAATGTGGCTTTTGCAACTGTTCTAGTTGCAAATTGGAGACGTAATTACAAAGTGCTGCCCTTCACTACACAGCTTTAGTGGCTCAGTGGAATGGATGGGTGTAGTGGAGGCAGCAGGATACAGGGTTTGATTACAGTAAAAGTCTTTTTTTTTTTCATTTTTCAGTCAGGAATTTTTATGATTACAATGGCAGTGGAATTTTTTTTATAGCTGCTATGGTTACTGATATATTGGCAAATTAGTGTTACAAGAGTTCCTTTAAAGCCCTATTAGACTGCTGTATGGCTCTGAAGTAATGTGTAATTGGGATTACAGGGGCCAGAGGGCCCACTCTTCCACAGATGCACATCATTATGCACAAATGAGCAGCTTGGTGGGAGCGCGGGGCACAAAGGGCCCTGTGCATCCACCAACACATGCCATTTACTAGTTATATTACACTTTTCCAAAAAATAAGGAAATTCTTTGCAAAAAACTTCATTAATGCATCAGTTAGGGTTGTTTCCACAGCAACAAAAGTGTGGAAATTCAACATTAGGGTTACCAACCCTATCACCCCCTACCCTACTGCCTACCACCCTCCACACAACAACAGGTGTTGGGGTGTTCATTGGGGTTGTCGGCCTAACTCTCATCCCATTCTCCTATACTACAACACCTCAGCTTACTTACAAATGGAATGAGGTGAGAGTTAGGCCGATGACCCCAATGAACACCCCAGTGCCTGTTGTGTGGAGGGTGGTGGGTGGTAGAGTAGGGGGTGTTAGGATTGATAACCTACATTGAATTTCCACACTTTGGATACTGTGGAAACAACCCTAACTGATGCATTGATGACATTTTTGCAAAGAATATGTACATATGTGTATATATATATATATATATATATATATATATATATATATATATATATATATATATATATAGTTGTATGGTACTGCAGCTATTGCTAGGGTTCCCGGCACTTTAATAATTTTGCCACCATACAATGGATTTGCCTGAACTTTTGCATACACGGTGTGGTACCATAGATCTCTGGATCTGGCAAGTTGCATTATGGTTAGATGAGTGGTTATGGAGCTGCAGAGCACCAAAAATGAACCAACATTTTTTTTAAGTGTTTCTTTGCTGAGGGCTGCAGCCCACATGATTTGTCCATCTAGTCTGAACTCTTCTGGGAAGATGCAACCTGGGTCACTGATGTGCCTTTTGAATATTTGGTGACAAAAATATTAAACCGTTCAAAAATTATTCAGTTTTTAAGTTTTAATACTAAGTCAATAGGGAAAAAATATATGTGCCTCTCAAAACTGTTGCAAAACTACTTTGTATTCCTCCAAATCCACTAAGCAGTGTCATGCTGCCACCATCTTGTTTCTGTTAGTGGTGATGAAAAATGTCTGTAGTTCAAATTCTAGTGCTCCTAGGTAAACACTTACAGTTGTGTTTACCTAAATGGTGCCTGAGGAACACAGTGGTGCCATCAGTTTTTTTTCTAGGCTCCCTAGAAATACCTTTTTTAAATTGGGTCCCCCATAGTGTCGCAAATCATGACAGTATATGTGTGACACTTTCGCAAATCACGACTCTGTCGCAATTTGTAACACTACTGCACCAAAAATGTCATTCTTTGCCACACCACTGCACCTAAATGGTTGGGGCTTTTGGGCTGAAGTGTACAGGGTGGCAAGCCCTGACCCCACAGATATGCCTTTTAATAGTTTGTTAAAAATAATTTAAAGGGTTACAAAGTTACAGTGCTCTGAAGATGAGAAAGTTCCCATAGGATAACATTGCAGTGCCAGTGGTGACTTTCAGAGGTGCATATCTCAAAAACAATTAGAGAGGCAGATTTTTCGTTCTCCGCAACTTAGTCCACCTTTAGGTTAACTAAGCCTGCATGGAGGTTTCGAAGTCATGATTACAACTGCAGTGGAAAGTTTTTCATAGTTGCAATGATTACTAAGATATTGACAAATTAGTGTTACAAGGGTTCCTTTTCGATACTACAGGGCTGCTGTATGCCTCTGAACTTATGTGTAAGTGGGAGTGCAGGGCCCATGTTCCCACATATACAATGAGGCATACATTGGCATTATGAAGGGAGTGCAGGGCCTGGAGGGTCCATGCTCCCACAACCACATACCAGTTACTAGTTACATTATACTTTCTCAAAAAAAAGGGAAATTAATTGCAAAAAATGTTGTTAATGCATCAGTCAGGTTTGCTAGCACAGTGACAAAAGTATGGAAATGTGATGTTAGGGTTACCCCATACCACCCCACCTCACCCTCCATTCACCAACAGATGTCAGGGTGTGTCATGGGGTCATCAGGCCTAATTCTCACCCCATTCTCCTGTGCTGTAGCATGTCAGCTTGTTTACAGAGCAACCCCAAGGCACACCCTCACACCTGTTCCTGCATGCAGGGTGGAGGTGGGACCTTAGGGTTGGAAGGCAAGGGTTGGGGTGGGGTGTTCTGGTAAGAAGCCAAGGGTTAGAGGTGGGGTGTTGGTTTGGAGCCCTAGGTTCTCATTTCCCTACTTTTTGGCTTCCAACCCTAATGGTGTGCAGTGAAAAAAAAATATATATATATATATATTCTCGGCAAAAAAACTCCATTTAATCGCCAGTTAGGGTTGTTCCACAGTGACAAAGTGAGGAATTCAGTGTTAGGGTTGCCATCCTTGCACTCCCACCCACCAGTCCCCACCAACAGGCATCGGGTGGGTTGGGGTCATCAGCCTAACTCTCACCCATTCCATGTGTAAATAAGCTGAGGCAGTGCAGTATAGGAGAATGGGGTGAGAGTTAGTACCGACAACCCCAACGCACACCCCAATGCCTGTTGGTGGGGGACGGGTAGTTGTGGGGTACAAAGGGTGGCAACCCTAACAACCAAATTCCTCACTTTGTCACTGTGGAACAACCCTAACTGATGCATTAAACTGAGTGTTTTGCCATGAATTTCCCTTCTTTTTGAGAATGTGCACTATAAATAGTGAACGGTAATGTTCACGCAAGCGGTGATGGAAACAGTGAGGTAAAATAAAATAGTAATGCAAATGGTAAGAGAAACGCAAGTGCAAACACTAATGAAAACAGAAATGGTAATGCAAAGGGTAACAAAAACATTAATGGCAGCAGAAACACAAACATTAATGAAAACAGTAACGCAAACGCTAACGCCAATGGACACGCAAACGCAAATGGTACCAAAAATGCAAACGGTAACACAAACACAAACAGAAATACAAATGGTAATGGCAACAGCAATGCAGAAGGAAACAGTAATGCAATCGACAACGGAAATGCTACAGAGAACACAAACGCTAAGGACAACAGAAACGCAAATGCAAACAGTGACTAACACGCAAACAGTAACAGTAACACAATTGGAAATGCAAATGGTTACAGTAACAGAAACAATTATGCCAAAGGGAACACTAACACAAACGCAAATGCAAGTGCATATGCAAATGCAAATGGTAACACTCACGTTCATGGTAACACAATTGGAAACACAAACGCTTATGGTAACACCAACGATTACGCCAAAGGAAACAGAAATGCAGACGTGAGCATGTACACAAATGCAAATGGTATGGCACACTGTAATGTAATTGGAAATGCAAACGCTTACGGTAACACCAACGATGACACCAAAGGAAACACAAATGCAAATGGAAATGCAAATGGAAGTGCGTACGCAAAAGCAAATGGTAATGCACATGGTGACACAAAAGGAAACGCAAACAAAAACAGTAATGGAAATGCAAATAGTAACAGTAATGCAAACGCAAAGGGTAACGCACGCGGTGATGTAAACGGACACGCTAATGCAAACGGTTACGGAACTGCAAGTGGAAAAGCTAACTGTAACAGTAAAGGAAATGCAGACGCTTTCTTTCCCAAAAAGATGCATTCAGAAGCACAGTGAATACAAAGAATGTATGCATAATAATGGCCCTTGGAGCAGAAAATGAACACTTGGAATACTAAATTGTTTATATCTCGGGAACCATATGACGTAGAAAAAAATTTAAATCTCATATTATTTATGACTTTCCTGACTAGTTTTGCACTTAGCATTATGCTAACGAAAAGTTTGTATCTTGAAGTGTTTTCGAGATACGGGCACCAAAAGGCATGACGGACACCGTAATTTTAGCCTATGGGAAGAATTATCAACTTCGGAGTGCCATAACATTGCAGCCTTCTAATATTTTGTCACTAAACCACCAAAAGGCACATCTGTGGGATCTTGGCTTTCATCCCTCTAAATTTCAGCCCAAAAGACCAAACCGTTACTTTGCATCAGGGTATCAAAGATTTCCTATTGCTTTGGACATAGTGTCGCAAAGTAGTGTCGTGATTTGCGATACTTTCGCAAAACAAAATTACAAAAGTGTCGAATGTGTGACACTACTTTGTGACACTACTGTTTACAAAAATTTTAAAAACATATTTCTGGGGTGTTTAACCCCCCAAAAAAGACATGGCTAGCATCCTCAGGACTCGACTAGGTGAACACAGCAAGAATTGTGTCCCTAGAGGGTACCAAATTTAAATGTCAAGCATTTCTGTGACCACCAACTGAAAACAAGATGGCAGATTTGTGACACTACAGAGGTCATTTACGACACTAAAAACTGCATTTGTGACACTTTCAAACTTTTTGTTAACTTTTTCCATTGACTATGTTTTTCTGAATAACTTTTGAACCATTTAATATTTTTTTCATGAAATCTTCAAAAGTCACATCGGGGACCATGGCTCCATGTTCCCTGAAGGTTCTGGACCAGTCACGCAGACCATGCAACCTGTAGGCACGAGCAAAGAATGCACAAAAATGCATAATATGTGTCTTTTTCGGAGCTCTGTAGCTCCACAACTGTACATCCGACTATAATGAAACATGGCAGCTCCAGAGATCTATGGTACCAGACTGTGCATGCCCAATTTCAGGCAAATCCATCATATGGTGGAAAAGTTATTAAGCTTCTAAATTTCAGATTTAACCTTAAATGGAGTACACAACCCCAACTAGAGTGGCACTATCGTGACACTATAATATCTTCACTGAAAAAAAACTTTGTTAATGCATTAGTTAGGGTTAAAGTGACAAGTGTGAGGAAATGAGACATTAGGGTTGAGTCCCTATCCCCCTGACCACCCCACCCTCATCCTCCACAGACCAGCAAATGCTGGAGTGTGACATGAGATCATGAGGCCCAACTCTCACCCCATTCCATGTGTAAACAGGTTGACATGCTACAGTAAAGGAGAATGGGATGAGGTTAGCCTCATGACCTATGTCACACCCAGCATCTGTTAGTCTGTGGAGGATAGGAAATGAGGGAGAGGTGAACTCAACCCTAACATCTCTTTTCCCCACTTTTGTCATTTTAACCCTAAGTGATGCATTAACAACGTTTTTTGCAATGAATTTCCTTACTTTTGGAAAAAGTGTAATATAACTAGTAAATAGCATGTGTTGGTGGGAGCACGGGGTCAAGCCACCATTTGTGCATAACAATATGTGTCTGTGGGAGCATGGGCCCTCCAGGCCCTGCACTTCCATTTACACATAACTACGGAGCCATACAGCAGCCCTATAGGGCAAGGAACACTTGTAACACTAATTTGCCAATATCTCAGCAACCGTAGCAGCTATGAAAAAATTCAAGTGTCATTGTAATCATGACAGTAAACCCTCCACACAAGATAAGTCAATGAAATCTGCATTTCTTATCGTTTCCAAGATACAGGCACCAAAAAACACTGTGGTCCCACAATGTTATCCTATGGGAAAAATCTCAACTTAGCATATCTATGGAACTGATAAATTTTTTTATACCCAAACAGCATAAGTCACACCTCTGGAACACCCCCTTTATACCCTGCAAATTTCAAGTCAAAAGACAAAACCTGGTAACTGCCCATTTGTGTATAACGATATGTGTCTGTGGAAGTTCAGGCACTCCAGGCCCTGCGCTCCTACTTATATATAACTACGGAGCCATACAGTAGCCCAATAGGCCTGAAAAGGAACCCTTGTAACACTAATTTGCCAATATCTCAGTAACTGTGCAACCTAGGCAAAAAATTCCACTGCAGGCGTAATCTATGGTTTCCAAACCTGTTTTTATGGCCTAAAGATGATCTAAGCTTTGAGTAGTGAAAAACCCGTATCTCACTTCGTTTTCAAGATACAGGCACAGAAAGTCTCTATGGGCACCACAATATTATCTTACGGGAAAAATATCAACTTTGTGATGGCATATCTATGGAATCTATTAATTTTCAACACCTGAATAGCATAATTCACATCTCTGGAACATCTTGCAGTGTCAAAGTTTTTAAAAGTTAAAAAATTCCTAGTTAGTGAGGTAGCAAAATCCCCGACCACGAGGTCAATCCCCATTCATGAACTGTCAAAATCACCATCCGCGAGAAATCCTTGACCATCAGATTTTGGCCATCTGGTCCATCAGTCAATCCTTGTCCACAAGAAGGGCCATCTGATCCCTAAGTGATGGTCAAGGATTTTGCTACCTCGCAAAAGGGGATTGCACGTGGACAGGGATTTTGTCAGCTCGTGGACAAGGATTTTGACAGCTCACAAAAGGGGATTCAAAAATCCAATCCCCTTTCATGAGCTGACAAAATCCCAGTCTGTGAGCTGATCCCCTTTCATGAGGCAGCAAAATCCTTGACCATGAGTCAATCCTCATCTGAGAGAAGAGGCATCTGGTCCCTAAGTGATGGTCAAGAATTTTGCTACCTCACAAAAGGGTGTTTTGGCTCACAGACTGGGATTTTGTCAGCTTATGAAAGAGGATCGGAAGTGAGTCTTGAACAAAGAATTTCAAAACTTGAAACGGCCATTTTTGGGGCAAAACAAAGCAAACTAAAGGTATAGCTTTGTAGAGGGAGTCACCCTAAACAAAACCCATGCCTTATTACAACAAGAAGTCGCCCGTGGAGGAAGCTACATTTTGTTTTGGGGGAAAAATTAAAACAAGATGAAGGCTCGTAGAAGAGAAATTTTTCTCACAGATGAGGATTTTTTAAATCCTCATTCATGAGCTGACAAAATCCTTGACCACGAGCCTAATCCCCTTTCACCAAAAATACATATAAATCTTGGAGTGAACTGAGTACACTCAGAACCTCAAAATTTAAAATTAAATAACATATTAATATTTTTTCACTGAACCAACACTGGATTGTTCGTTGACCCAAACTTGTTCTACCCTGAAATGTTCAGATCAAAAGACCAAACAGTGCGATTGCAGCGTGATGGGCAAAAAACGTGTCAAAACTGGCGAACAATGTGTTTTTCAGTGATTTGCTGTGCAAAAGCCATAAGACCAATCAAAACACAATTTGGCAAATCAAAAGATCTACCATATGAGACCACACATTCCACATTTCGTGCAAATCTGTTGAATGGTTGCAAAGTTATTAACACACAAAATTTGGGGTTTAACATTAAAGGGACACTGTCAACCTGTTTTTCATCATATTATTTCTAGTTGAAAACCCACATTTTATGATTGCTTACCTTCTCTAAAATGTACTTATGTTGCTGTTTGTCTTGTCTGTATACTTGCTTAGTAGAACTGAAATGCATGGCAATGCATATTTATACTAACATACTATTTGCCAGCAGATTAGGCCTTACGGTCTATTGAGTCTGCTCGAACCTCAGATCCCTAGTTGGGTGTTGAGGCCCTCCCCCTTGTGTTCCAGAAACCCCTATCATCCATCCCCACCCTCCTGGGGACAGGCCATCATTTAATACATCCACTTTCTGTGTCTGTCCCACCCTCTCTTGAAGCCCTCCACTGTGGATCTCTGAACCAGCTCGCCAGGCAGTGCATTCCAAGGGTCCACCACCCTCTCAGTGAAAAACCTCCTCCTCTTTTCCCCCCTCACCCTTCCACCTTCCAACTTCAAACTATGCCCTCTGGTGATACCTCCCTGCTTTAGTCTAAATATCCCCTCCATGTTTACCCTATTTATTCCCTTGAGGTACTTGAAGACCTCAATCATGTCCGCCTGCCTTCCTCTCCTCCAATGAAAGCAGGCAGAGCTCCTCAAGTCTGTCCTCATATGTCAAATCCCTAGCCCTCATAGTTTGCCCTCCTATGTACCCTCTCCAGGAGCTGTATGTCCCTCTTCAAGTGTGGTTTCCAGTACTGTACACAGTACTCAAGGTGTGGCCTAACCAGTCCATTGTACAGTAGCAGAATCACTTCCTTGCTCCTAGAGGTGATCCCCCTTACGATGCATCCCAACATCCTGTTTGCCTTGCTAGCCGCTCTCCTGCACTGCTCAGAGTTATTCATACATGCATCCACCATGACCCCTAGGTCTTTTTCCTCTATTGAGGCCTCCAGTGCCTCCCCTCCCAGGATGTACCTGTGTTTAGGGTTTCCCCGCCCAAGGTGTAACATCTTGCACTTAGTGATATTGAAATTTAATTTCCATGTGTGAGCCCAGCTTTCCAGGGTGTCCAGGTCCCCTTGCAGGGCCAACCTCCCCTCTTCTCCCTCAACTACTGTTCCCATCTTGGAGTCATCAGCGAAGAGACTCATTTCACACCCTATACCATCCCTGATGTCCGATATGTATGCATTAAACAGGGTCGGACCCAGGACTGAGCCCTGCGGTACCCACTACCAACCTCTCTAGGGTTTGAGAGCTCCCCACAGACCACTACTTTCTAGGTGCATTCAGCTAGCCAGTTTTCAATCCATCTGACCATCAAAGGGCCTACTTCTAACCCCATCAGTTTCTCCACCAGACCATTGTGGGGGACAGAGTCAAATGCCTTGCTGAAGTCCAAGAATAATACATCCACAGGCTTTCCCCTGTCCAGTTCTGATGTTACCCATTCATAGAACTCCACAAGATTGGTTTGACATGATCTACCTAGCATAAACCCATGCTGCCAATTATCCAGACCTCCCACCTCCTCCAAGTACACCCCCAATTGTTCCTTTAGTATACTGTCCATTAATTTTCCTACCACTGAGGTCAAACTGATGGGTCTATAGTTACCTGGTACTTCCCTCAACCCTCCTTTATGGATTGGCACCACATGTGCCTCTCACCAATCCCTTGGTACCCTCCCTGTCTCAAGTGACCTGTTGAAGAGCTCCGCCAGGGGTGCAGCCAGTATGTCAGCCAATTCCCATAGCACTCTCGGATGAATGCCATCTGGCCCAGGAGATTTGTCTTTCTTTAGGGCCTTGAGGGCTAACCACACCCTTTTGGTGGAGATAGCATCATCCGTCTCCTCCACTTTACTGGCCTTTTATCCTTATCCTGATGTGACACCCTGGGGTCTGCTCCTCCCTCTTGCTCCATTTCTGTTGCTCCCCTGATCCCTCACTACCTTCCTATCCCATCATGCCTTGCTTTGTAGATATCCCATCCCTACACTAGTGAACACAGAGGCAAAGTACTGTTCAATACCTCTGCCTGGTCCCTTGCCTCTTCCACCCACCCTCCTTCTGATCTCAATCTGCTGAGATGGCCCTTAGTTTTTCTCCACTCCCCAATGTACTGGAAGAACGCCTTTTCCCTCCATGTATCCCCTGTGCCAGCCGCTGCTCTTTACTGGACTTTGCTCCCCTTACCATCCGGGTGACTTTTCTAGATGCAAGATGATACATTTCCTTATCACTATCCCCTCTTGTTGTTTTATATTTTTTGTAGGCCGCCTTCTTTTCTCTGACCGCTACCTGAACCTCACTGAAACTTTGTTTTTGTTTACAGTCCTGGTTCTTTTCTTACTGCATATGTCCTGAGCATTAGAAACACACCCAAACAGGCATCAACTCATGGGGTAGTAGCCTCCTAATCTCCCAATGCATCATGATGGGCTAGACTGTTTTGTGGGTGTTCCCAAGTCCAGGAAAGATGCATTTGGAGTTGATCAAGGAATGTAAACAAACCTGGTTTGGTGTGATAACACCAGTATGTTGGGCAGTCTGTTTTTTTACTTTTTTAAAGAAAATAAGTGTCAGAATCAAACTACCAGCTACATCAACAACCTTTACAGAATGATGGCAATCATAAAATGAGTTTTTTAAACTAGGGACACTTTGAGACCTAAGGGGGTTGACAGTGTCCGCCTAACTGTCTACTCACCCTAACTATACTGGCTTTAACCGTGCCAGTATAATATACAGTATATATATATATATATATATATATATATATAGAGAGAGAGAGAGAGAGAGAGAGAGAGAGAGAGTATATATATATATATATATATATATATATATGTGTATATATATTCTTTGCAAAACTCTTAGTTATTGCATCAGTTAGAGTTGATAGCACAGCAACAGAGAGTATGGAAATGTGATATGTGTGTGATCACCCCTACCACCCCGTCTCCCCTCCACCCTCTACACAACAACAGACATTGGGGTGTGCCATGGGGTCATCAGACCCAACTCCTGCCCCATTACAAGAGTAAATAAGCTGACAAGCTGCAGTATAGGAGGATGGGGTGAGAGTTAGGCCTGGCAACCCTGTGGCACACCCCAACATCTGTTGTCGTGTGTAGAGTGGAGGGGGTGGGGTGGTAGAAGTGGTAGGGGTGGTAACCCTAACATCACATTTCCATACTTTTGTCACTGTGCTATCAACCCCACCTGCTGCATTAACAAAGTTTTTGCAATGAATGTCCCTTCTTTTTGAGAAAGTGTAATGTAACAGGTAACTGGCATGTGTTTGTTCACATTGACCATTTTTTCCTTAATGCTATGCATTTGTGGGAGCGTGGGCCCTCTGGGTCCTGTACATAAATACAGAGCCATACATCAGCCCCATAATACTGAAAAGGAACCCTTGTAACACTTATCTGGCAACATCTCAGTAACCGTAGCAACTATGGAAAAAATTCCACTACAGTTGTAATCGTGACTTCAAAACCTCCACATGAGCATAGCAAACAATCTGAATCTTGAATTGTTTTTGAGATACAGGTGCCAAAAGGCACCATGAGCTCCGCAGTATTATCCTATAGGAAATTTCTCAACTTCGGATTTGGGACTGAATCACCAAAAGGCTCATCCGTGGGACCAGGGCTTGCCACCCTGTAAATTTCAGCCCAAAAGCACAATCCACCTAGGCACAATGAAGTGATAAAGAAAACAACACATTGGAAATGTTTTCAAACATTGTTTTCACGATACCCTTATACCTTATAATGAAATATTTTCATGCACAAAAATATGTTGTCAAGCCACCTTTCATTTTGTGCTCAGTTATTATCACACACAAAAAATGTTTTTGTGAAAAAAAAAGGCAAAATGGTGGAAACATTTTGAAAAACATATTTCCAGGCTGCCTGTACAAAAACCTGATGCCAGGGGCATGTTCCTTGGGCCCGATTAGGTAAACACAAGTGTTGGTGTTTACCAATGGTCAGTATTTTTACGATTTACAACATTTTTTGTCTCTCGCTAACTGAAAACAAGATGGCGGCAGCACGAAAACAAAAATCCAGAGCACGAAACCAAAAATATTGTCGCGAAAGTTTTCACAGTGCACATATACAGTAAGTTTTTGCAGTGTGCATATACATTTTCCCATAGGCTAAAATAGGACATGAAAAACTTGCATAACTTTCAAATGGATTAATATTTTTTCACCAAATCTTCAAAAGGCACCACTTTGACCAAATCTATACATACACATGTACATTTGAATTCAAACAGATGCATCTTTCAGTCTTTTAAGCCTGACAAAAAAAATGTACAAAAGTTGAGGATTTTTGACATTTTTGACACTCTGCAGTTCCTCAACCATCCATCCAACCAAAATGACACTTTTCAGTGTGGTTGGATGCCACGCATGCAAATCGGATAAATGGTTGCAAAGTTATTAAAGTGCAGACTTTGGGGTTAAGATAGAAATGGCCCACCAACCCTAACTATAGCTGCACTACCATGCAGCTATAATATAGATAGATACTGTAGATAGATAGATAGATAGATAGATAGATAGATAGATAGATAGATAGATAGATAGATAGATAGATGAATACTATATATATATATATATATATATATATATATATATATATATATATATATTATTTTATTATTAATTCAAGGTTACTTCATTCTCCTTACTGTCTTAAGTCTGAATTTGCAAATAGTTATGCATGATGCAACCACAGTTTGCATCAATACAGTGACACAAATATAAGCTGTGTCTACATTAGAATGTGATGCAGCCATCAAAAGATGGTTGCATCACTATCTGCTGAGTCTGAGCTTGCATCACTGTCATGCTGCAATTTTTGATGCAACCTGCATTTACATCAGAAAATTAGTGTACACCATTTTCAATACTTGCACCCACTGTTTGGGTCACAATTATGATGGAAATGCTATACCACTAAAAAGGTGATCCAAGTCATGTGACAGGTATAATGGCAGCAAAGCAGGTCACCCAAATTGAAGGGATTATAGTAATAAGAGACACAAGAGAGACAAAGTGAGAAAAAGATAGTTGCATCATGAATTAATGTGGCTAGACAGATCACAGTAACACACACAGAACACCACATCAAAATCAACACCACACACAACACACATACACAGCTCAGTGGTTGTTGCACAGTATGTGGTGTGTATGTGTACTGGTCAATGCTAGAACGGTCATGTGTTGTTTTGTTGCTCCATCTCCCTAGTGTTTGCTTCCAGGAGCGTAGCATATAAATTATGGTGTTCAAGAGCTCAGTTGTCTTGCCTCTGCTCCACCTTCAGCCTTTAAATCTCCCAAACAACTGCCTTATATGACTTCATAGGAGCTAGGGAAGGCCAACCGTCTGCTCCCACCACTCGAGTTCCACTGGTGGTGGACTGTGGTGCCTTCATTGTGTTCTGCATCATTCGTCACATACATGATGTGCAGGGTGAGGGTGTATATTTAGCATGGGTGTCTGATGGGGGTGTGGATATCAACATATGGAGCTGTCTTGCAAGTCTGGACAGTATGAAGCCTAGCCAATGTGTGTTCTGGCATGGTCACAGGGCCCACATGTGCTGGTCCCACAGGATGGTGGGCACTGTATGTAAGGTAATATCATGAGCTGTGTGATGATGCTCATGTCCTGGGCATGATCTGTGTTCCATCTGACTCATCTGTGCCTGCAATCAGTTTTTCCTACTCCTAATACATTGGCAGCGTGCATACCCAATATGTGTGTGTACTTGTCTAGCATCCTCCACCTCATCATCTTCATCAGCCACATCTGTGTGCAGTACGTGTGTGTCCTCTTCCTCCACCACATCCTCATGCAGCTGGTGGTGCTGTATATTTGCATCACCAGTATGTGCCATGCATTAGTATATGTGAGAATTGAATGTCACCACAAGTTGTTCATATGTGAGACAGTACCAACACAGAACAACACAGGACAACACACACACACATAGGAAGAGAGAAACAGAATTTGTTGGCAGAAAAGGGCTACTTGGCCCACCCAGTCTGCCCAGTCTGCCCCATGTGGTATTTGCACATACACCATGTGCACTATAACCTACATTGTGATCATATACATATGGACCATAATCATCTTGATGCCTGTTTGTGGTCTAAGTGTGTATGGTGCTCTCAAATACACAACAATTACAAACAGAATCATATTTGCATCACAGACAGTTCTGTGTCTGTGATGGTCATGCAGCACATTCCTGCACACCAATAACACTGTCCAATGATTCCCACAGCATTCACTGCTTGGTTCATTTACCCATGCTGCCCATGACATAGTTCATTCTGTGAGTCATTGCAGCCAGTCTACAGAGCAGTGTGTACGTACACACTTACACCAGCAAAATGCATCACCTTTGTTTTACACATGACCCCCTCACATCCTTTAGCAGTACTGCACTTACCAACATGAGATGACATGCATGGTCTCTCATCAGCATGTCATATCTCCCTCTCTCTCTCTCTGTCTCTCTTGCTGTCACTCCCTGTCCATTGTTCTCATTTCTCACACTCACAGCACACTTTGGACAATATGTGCCTGTGTCACAAATCTGTGCCATTTATACAAATTGTAATGCAGTTGTGATGCAGTTATGAAGCAAGTTTCCTCTTGCACCTTTTCATGTCATTCATCATGACGTAAGTATAACAATATGATGCAAGTACTATATGTTGCCACATCTTCATGACTCAGTTTTTACGGCTGCAGGGAGTGGAGCCCTGCAGATATCTTGCTATCACTTGGGGAAAAAAGGGCACTTCAGACTCCCACTGAAGCACAATTTAAGAGCTGAACCATGATCCTTCCACTACCTGAAATCACTATACTGGGGGAGAAAGAGTTCCATTCCTACATGTATCATTCTCATGCCAGCTCAGATTACAATCAGTGGATGCACTCAGTGTAAACAGCAAAGGCAGCTTGTTTTATTCTTAAAGGACACCTAAACCATCTTTTTACACATTTTTATCTAAACAATGCCCTGTTGGCAGGGGTGTAGCGCCCCCATAATCTTCAATGATGTTTTTCTTTTTTTTCTGTAGTTCTCCAGGCAACAGTCTTAAACCAGCAACTGAACAGTCTTAGAAGCACAGCTGTAAGGGAACCTTGTTTTATAGCTTCTCTGCTGAATTCCTTCACAGACTTTATTGGAGCACAAGGTGATTTGAGATCAGGCTTCGGCTTGTGGTAGTGGGGGTCCCTTGCGTAGGACAGGCAGGCAGGCAGACATTGTGAAGATCATCCAACTGAGTAAAACAGGCAGTCTATTTTTTTAGTAAGTCTGTTTGTTTGCTAAGTTAAAGCTACTTTCCCTACTAAGGTAAGTAAAGATAATATAACCCTCTGTCCAGTTTTTGTATTAACAATCCTGTAGAAAAAATTGGGTGGTTACACTTTATTTGCATTTGTAAGGAGTTTATTTGGAAATACTGCTTGATTGATAAAAAAAATGACAGTTTTATTGGTGCCTGTGTCTAATGGCTATCTTCCTTCTGGGACTTGGAAAATACTGTAAGCTTCAATGGTACTGGTGGCATGGGGGAGGGGTTGAGAGAAGGGGTGAAGCTTCAGTTTGGTGTTCTTCTTTTAGCTAGAGTCTCCTCTATTTAATTAAGCAATATACCATGACAGGATGTGGGTTATGCTAGGATTTACCACACCTGGTGTGTTATTTGGTCACGAGGCTGCAGGCCAAGTGAGAAAACACACCGGGCATGGTAAATCCTAGAATATACCCACATCCTGGAGTGGTATATTGTGATTATACAATGTCCCCCATACTTTGTGTAAGGAAAAATAAAGAAACAAGTATTGTATTGGTATTTTAAATGATTTTATTGAATTTATTCTTATGCCAGGAAAAATAGTCTGGCTGTCCCACTGTGAGCTTTTCCCCAGTGCGCATGTTACAGTGTGGTTCCCAGTATCTGTATTTACTTGAATGTTGAAGGTTGTACTGGTTTTTCATACAAAGTATCCCACCCACCACCCTTCCCAAAAGTAACAAAAATAACCATATTGATATTTTTATGGTCCTCAACAAAGTGAAATACAGGTTGTCATTTTCTATCACTGTTAGTCTCCCCCACTGTAAACTCTCAAGTTTGCTCCTGCACATCTGTTTTTCAAACTACAGTGTGGCCACAGCAAGACAAAAGATGCATTGAAGCTGAGACAAACAGGTGTCAGACTGAAAGCAGGATAGTGTATGAGCAGGGAGAGGGAGTAAGCAGCAGTGTTTGTTTTTTTTAAATGAGTTTCTGCTGGGAGATGTCAAGAGGTAGAGCTACCAGAACAGAGGTGGGACACTGTCAGAGGAGGCAGGAGTGGTCACGGTGGAAGCTGGAAGGAGTGGGGGGGGTTTATGGCATTTACAGTGGCTTTGGCAATGAACAGGTGCCAGACTAAGAGCAGGATAGTGTACTGGCAGGGAGAGGGAGTGAGCAGCAGTGTTTTCCTTTTTTTAATTAGTTTCTAACTTTTAGAAGTGCTGGGAGGTCTCGTGAGGTAGTGCTACCAGAACGGGCATGGGACACTTTTAGAGGAGGTAGGAGTGGTCACCGCAGAAGCTGGAAGGAGCAGGAAGTTACTTTAAAATAAAATCAGTAGAAGACAGGCAAGTGTTGCATGAGGATTTCTTTTTTTTTTAAGTTGTTTCTGCAGGGCTGACCTCCACCATTTAGTGGCGACTCAATGTGGCATTTTTTTTAGAGACGGCTCGCCGTCCATCACCGCCTTTGGTACTCTTGGTCTGGTGATGGTCGGAGTGATTTCAGAAATAGTTGTTTATGCAACAGACTGGTGGCTGGCACCTTTTGCGTTGGTATACTGGAGGATTTACAATAGTGGAAAGGTGCCAACCAGCCAATCAGAAAACAGCATTTACAGTGTATTAAGTTGCCCATTGTATAATACTACTGTATATCAAGCATATAAATAGTATGGTAGAGTAACTATGACATTAAACTGTGATTACACTTAGCTGATACCTGCCCTATGGTGGTGCCTAATTATGCACTTGTGATAGCACGGACCCTGGAGTTGAATGCACTGCCCTGCTTTGACTTGTCATATTGTCTCCTACATATCTACTTGTCTGATATGTTTCTCTTTGTAGTAAATGAAGCATTTGGCTGATATGGGAATGCTATGTATGTTTTGCTGCCCAAGCAAACAAGCATAAGTCAGTGTCAAACATGTTTGCTCTCATGCTCTCACAAGTTAGAGTAACAGTATCTTGAGGTTATAAGCAGACCTTTCTTACCCCATAAGTTATTGTTTCATGGACTTTGGGTTCCACTGGTCTAAGAAGTATAGGCCCCCATATTCAGAGCTGGCAATGTGCGGTCTGTAGCAGTTTGCGTACAGCCTGCCTGGGGGACAATATTCAGAAATTAGCTTACTGAAACTGAAGTGTGTAAACTGTCTAAATATGGGGCCATTTTGGTGTAGTGCATAGTGACTATGCACTATACTGACACAGGTCGACACTGAATATGGCTGACAGGAATGCAATGGAGGTAGCATGGATCAAATGGTATAGCAGCAGGGCTCTTGTGGGCCATATTTAACCATAACATGCTAATAACCCTTTTGGGCATGGAAGGCACCATGGCCCATTTGCATGCCCACTATGAGCCCTTTAACATGTGTGCATGACCCTCTCCCCCATTCTGTAGCTGTCTTTCATATTGCTTTTGGTGTAGTGAACCCCCACCCCCATTCATCTGTCCTGTAGCTGTCTCAAATATTCCTGGGAGTGTAGTGGTTGCTGTACCCCCTGATTGACTGTCCTGTAGCTGTCCCAATATTCCTGGTAGTCTAGTGGTTCCCCCACCCACTGATCACCTGTTCTGTAGCTGTCTCATTATTTTAGGGGCCTACTCTGCTGTTCCTCTGACCGCAGAATGCACCTAATGTGTGATAATGAATGGCAAAATGTATTCATTATTAGAATGTACACATGGGGCACATTATGAGATTAGAGGAACATCTGAGTGCCCACTCACCCATACTTAAGCCATTCACTGACAAAGATGCGTGTGACAGTGAGTACTCACTTGTGCATCCAGACCCATAATGGTAACTGTGTGCAGCAACACAAACAGCTAGCCATGACAGGATATGCATCACTTGGTCTTCTGCAAAGTTCTCCTTTTTTTGGGGGGGGGCTTACTTTGCTGTTCCTCTGACCACAAATTCACCTGATTACTGTTACTGAATGGCAAAAAATGCATTCATTACTAGAATGCATACTACTTTTATATTATGTGGTAAGAGGCACATCTGAGTGTTCATTCACACTCAAGCTGATCCCTGACAAACATGTTTGTGATACTGAGAACTCACTTGTCCATCCAGACCCATAACTGAAATGGCGAGTGCAGCAATACAAACAGTGAACCATGTCAGGATATGCATCATTTGGTCTGCAATTTTGTCTTGCTGTTCCTCTGACCCTGGAATGCACCTAATCTGTGATACTGAATGGCAAAAATGCATTCATTATGAGAACGTACACCAGGTGCACATTATAAAGCTAGAGGCACATCTGAGTGCATACTCACACAAACTTGAGCTACTCACTAACAAAGATGTGTGTGACAGTGAGTACTCACTTGTGCATCCAGATGCATAATGCTAATTGTGTGTGCAGCCACACAAACAGCTAGCCATGACAGGATATGCATCACTTGGTCTTCTGTAAAGTTCTCCTTTTGTATTATTTCAGGGCCTACTTTGCTGTTCCTCTGACCCTGAAATTCACCTGATTAGTGTTACTGAATGGCAAGAAATGCATTCATTATTAGAATGCACACAATGTTCACATTTTGAGGCAAGAGTCACATCCTAGCGCTCATTCACAAACACTCGAGCTGATCCCTGATGAAGATGTCTGTGATATTGAGAACTCACTTGTGCATTCAGACCCATCACTGAAATGGTGTGTGCAGCAATACAAACAGGGAGCCATGTCAGGATATGCATCATTTCTACCACAATGTTCTCATTTTTAGGGGGGGCCTACTTTGCTGTTTCTCTGACCCTGGAATGCATCTGATCTGTGATGCTGAATGGCAAACATGCATTCATTATTAGAACGCACACAGCGTTCACATTATGAGGCAAGAGGCACATCTGAGTACTCATTCACAAACACTCAAGCTGATCTCTGACAGAAATGTTTGTGATACTGACTACTCACTTGTGCATCGAGACCCATAATGGTAATGGTGTGTGCAGCAATGCAAAAAGCTAGCATTGACAAGATATGCATTGTTTGGTCTTCTACAAAGTTCTCATGTTTTTTAGGTGCCTACTTAACTGCTCCTCAGACCCTGTGCTGCACCTGTTATGTGTTATGAAATGGTAAAAAAATACATTCATTATTAGAACGTACACCAGGTGCTTATTATGAGGCAAGAGGCACATCCAAGTGCACACTCACACAATCTCAAACCACTCACTGACAAAGATGTGTGTGTGACATTGAGTACTCACCCATAATGGTAATTGTGTGTGCAGCAACACAAACAGCTAGCCATGATTGGATATGCTGCAATTGGTCTTCTGCAAAGTATTCCTTTTTACGACTGTATAGTGTCAGAGCTATGCTGATGTATTGCTACGTATTGCTTAAAAGGAGCTCTAGGGGCATGGCTTTCTCTCCCCCATTTCTCAGACCGGGTGCACTGGATTGCGGAATACAATAATGTAAAAGAAATATACAATATAAGGCAATCTCATAGTGGCTAATTTGTATGTCAGTAACAAGCAGTAAGACTCGATTAGCTCTCTTATGGTCTGGGGGTGTGCCTCTCATGTGGGGGCATGGTTGTGGCTGCATACCAAACACACAGCATTTTGTTTGCTCTGCATTTTCACCCAGTGGAGTTGAATCACATATAGTTCTGCAGGAATCAGTAAGCTTCCCCCCCACCCTTACAGAGCCGGATCACACTGTCTCTCACATGTGGCAGCACATAATGGCTTTCAGCATATCTATTATACAATGAAAGACACACTTGTTTGCATCAGTCTCTCAGTGAACAGTGCCCATTGCAAACGTTGACAGACAGCATCAGCATTCTTTCACAGAATTTTAAAATAATGGGACACTGGCTTAACCTTTCCATAATAAAATGTTATTTTTTCATTTTCAATGTTTTATCACACACTCTTTTTTACACATTTCTCACTACCATCAATAACATCATTTTGCAGCTGTATTGGCACTGGCTAGAATTTGTTTCCATTCGGTGCAGCTACTAAAGAAGTGAGTTGGATTTTTCAAGATGCCCAGAAATTGTGCAGCTACTAAAGCAGAAGGAATTAAGGCTTTAATGAACAGCATAGCAATCTATAAATCAAAGCAGCAATGGTACCAAGTGACGCCAAGTTATGGATCTGTAATTTTTTATTGTAAAAGAAATACATGCTAAACAATGTACATGTAGATGATACACAATACAAACACATACTTTCATGCAAGCGCGCGCACACACACACACACACACACACACACACACACAGAACACCTTACCTTATATCAAGCATACCCCATACAACACACAGGTTCTGAACTTTTAACCTGTTTCAGTGTACATTAAGGTGGGCACCCTGTGCTCTCAGTGGATGTTGCCTGATCAAATACCTTTCCTCCATGGTGGGTACCTCTCCTGTTAACAGTACTAAAAAGGGGATGTCACACTGTTAAAGGACATTTCCAACTTTTTTTGTGTCTGCTTATGGGTTTTATAGCCCATTACCTTATGGCTGCAATTGTCATTCCTGGCATAAACTTAACTTTTTCCATCAGTCCATTTAGGAAGAGAAGGGATCATACATCTCGTAGAACTGATGGCCACCTGATTCCTTCCACATCCCTGTCTGCCATCCATGCCCCTGCATTCAGATGTTTTATATCTAACTAGGGAGAGTGCGAGGACGCACCCCATTGTAGTCTACCGTAGGCATTTTAAAAACTTTTTTTTACATGTTAAAGCAACATTTTATATAAATGAAAGACACTGCTCAATTGATAGGACCCCTGCCATCTTATCAAGGAGTGACACTGGCACCAGCATCACCTGTGAAGACAGTGGCTTACCTATCTTCCTGTCCAAAGGAAGTATGCAACCTTTGGGACCCTGATTGTTGAGTTTGGGAACACATGGATTAAAGGGTGCAAAAAATCAGAATAACAAAATAATTATAAAAAAAAAGCAATTTTAAAGCAAAGTCAGCAGTCATCTTCCTCAGTTGAAATCCTGATCCTCATGTGCCTCCTTCTGAGGGACTTTGTCTTTAAAAAACAATCAGATGGTCTATTTTCCAAAGTCTTTTCCAAAGACTTTTTAAGGTTCTTGCATCTTTCAGTCAGGAAGTATACAGTATAGAAAATCAAATTAGTATGATTTTGTTCTGGTTATATTTATACATTTAGTTAGCTAGTTAGTCGAATATAATTTTACAGGATGGCCAATTAAGCCTAGAGCCTTATTTCAAAATAGGGCTCCCAAGGTAGCTAACCTATATACAATCAATGTTACTCTGTTACCAAATACTGTGCACATGTGTGCTGTAATTTTAGGTATGTTGTATGGTTTCATGTTTTTAAGTTCATGCATGTATAGTATCAGTTTCACATTGTTTATACAGTACAGTAGTTTCACAGCTGGGGAATGCTTGACCTACAGTGAGCCTGCCAATCAATCTGAAGTAATAACGCTCAGGCCAGATTACATCATGCTTTATTATTTTGTGTGGCTTTATTAAAGACAGCAGGTAAATGTAGAGTAGCTCCATTGTATCCCCAGGTATGCACAGCCCTCTTAAAATTCTGGATGATAGCCATAGTGATTTGTATAATTTAAGTGTACCAACATATTTTTATATTGTACATTCTGTCATCATTTGGTTCTTTGTTGGGTTTTTACAGGTATTGCACTACTGACTGTAGTTCCATATAATTTTAATAACATCATTTTAAGAACATCACATACCAGGGATTCCCAGTCCCAAGTGCCATTGATCTTGCCTATAAACAGCTACTGCTGAATGACTTATCTACAATTCAGCAGAGAGCACCTGCAGCACTACTTCACTCTGCATGGAGCAATTCCCTCTGTGTGTATCTTGGACTTTGTTATATTTTGGGTAAAGTTACAGTGGGGAAACCACTTCTGTGATTTATAAATATGGGTAATACAGGTCTGCACATTCAGACCATTTGCACTAGCCTTGCCTTTGTGTAATGGAATATGGAAGAAGATATAGAGCTATCATTTCTGCTGTAAGTTGATAAAGTCTTCTGCCTTTGTGTGGCTTAAAGTAAATTTGCTTTTCTTCTCTGTTGATTTCTAAAAGCGTGAACTGTTTTCTAGACAGATGATGTATAGTAACTGGTACTACTCAATGATTTTCTTTCATTATTCAGGTTTTTATTGTTTACTAAAAAAAAAGGATAAAATCTGCATAATAACATTTGTCAGTCCAGGACACACAGTGTCTTATGTCAATATAATCATTATAAGACTATTGTCACTGAGCAAGAAATATACAAAGACCCTTTGTTATCATTGCATAACTAAAACATTACTCTGTTAAAATATATCATAATGCAGAATACCATGGGTTAAAGCTAGCAAACAGAGCTAATCTGTGAAACATTTGATTATAGATTGCTAGATACTTTTGAGTTGTGTTTATAAAGTGCCGTTTTTTTTTCCAATTGTTTAACCAGGAGTAGCACACTAAGCTGAAAGCTTGTTTACAGGTGTGACCTGGGAGCACAGGGAAGTTAAGTGACTTGCTCAGAGTCACACAGTATGCAAGTGGGGGCTGTGGGATTCAAACCAAATCTCCAGATTTGCAGTTCAGAACCTTAAACCACTGCGTATACTGCCTCCCTGTGGTACCACAGTAATAAGATTTCTCTAAATAAGTTACATCCAAGATTTTTTAAGACTTTTTCTTCATGTAAAGGATGAACTTGTAGTAGAAGTTATAGTTGGGATACCAGTACAATATTACCACTTGTCAAAAATACATAAATGCAAAATATAATACAATCCTATTACCATGCTCGCCAGGATGAAACCCAATTCTGCAACATTTTGCAGCATTCTGCAGCAAAGTTACTGTGGAAAACAATGTAATTTCAGTTTCAATTAGTCCCTTGTGTCATGCAGGAAACTATGACATTCATTTCATCCTGGCAGTGTCACATTTTCCTGCATGATAAAAGGAATTAATTCCCATTGAAATCACATTGTTTACTGCAGTAATGTAATTCTGCTGCAGCATACTGCAGAATGCTGTAGAACTGGGTTTCATCCTGGTGAGATTCACTGTATATCCTTTGATAGACATGTCCATGTCGGCATCTCAGCACTTTTCAGAAACTAAAACCCTCAATATCACCTATAATGCAAAATTAATAAGAGTTTTCTAGTGCCATAAGGCTATTTTTATGGCAAATTTGTTATACTAGGCAAGAATTCAATTTGGTATCTCATTCCCTCTCTCTCGCTCTCTCTATCTCTCTCTCCCTCTCCCTCCCTCCCTTCCTCCCTCTCTCTCTCTCTCTCTCTCTCTCTCCCTCCATCTCCTGGATAGTACATAATTTTAGGATTTGTGATACAGTGCCCCCCCAAATGGAATTGCTGATGGATTCTCACCCTTTCTTCAAATGTATTGTAAATCATGTTATGGATACAGTGTTGCCCCCTGCAGCACACACACACACACACACACATACACACGTGTGTGTGTGTGTGATAGCAGTAGTAATCTCCGTCCTCAATCTCCTAGACTTTTACCACATTTTGGATATAGTGCTGGTCCCAGTCCCCACCACCACGACAGCCCCTTTTTCCCACCCCTGTCAATTTACCATGCTGTCACTGTAGATTGTAATGCACCAGGGTCATGCCTGAAAATAGGCCATGATAGCCTGGTGCACTCACCCAGCCAAAAAAATAACTACCTAGCTAAATAAATAAAAAATCTAGGCTCCAGGAGCCAACAGACTCTATTAACATATCCCTTCACTCAGCAGACCCCCTTCCCCCAGGTACCAAAATGCCAGGAGAGAAGTAGGGATTCATGTCACTTATTATGCTTTGTATAGTTCATCTCTCCTAGCCTCTTGTTATGGGTCCTATGCACTACCCTTCCTGCAAACTGCCTCTCGGTATGCTAACTTTAATTGTACTCAATGCCTAATGCTACATACTGCAAGTTAATGAAGGGGCAGCAGAACTAATTGGGACTGTGCCTGTGCCACGTGGATCTGGGGTCAGAGAGGACAACTTATTATAAATGGTCCTTTGGGGCTTGGGGATATTCAGGGTAGGGAGGGTTGTTTGTGTTTAATCATACTACTGGCTACTGGTACACTATCAGGAGACTGGCATTTTTTTAAACAAAATCAGTCTACTGAAGAATGGAAATCTGTGGATGGTGGGAAGGGAAAATACTGGGATTATAATGGCGATAGTTATGGTACTGGTCACCTGGGGAGGGATAAGGTTTATTATTCATCCACAGACCTTTTGTGCACTCTAAGTCCGACAGTAAATATTGTTAGGCAGAAAGAAAAAAATACTCACAGTAGCAATGTAGTTTATTCTCAGTTATTCATCAATAAGATTTACAAAAAAGGCATCATCCTACCAGAGTGTGATACCCCTGAAATAGTATTTAATGCTGATTTATAAAATGGGCAAGGCATTGGTCATAATGAGTCAAGTGACTGTGCATTAATGCCCAACAATGCATGGTCATCCTGGTACATAGCCTCATAACAAATCACTGCGTCCAGGCTGGCAACATTCCATTCTAAACAATTTGGCCACCATTTTTTCTGTTGGTAAATAACAAGAGGATGTCCCCTCCTCCCGCCCACCTGCCTTTAGCAGTATCTATAAAATGGACAAAAAACACAGCAACGAGCCAACTGTAAATGTCCCTTTCTTCACCATTTTATTAACTGACATTTATTGCTGCACTCTCTCTGCTACTGCTGAAATGTCACTCCCTCTCTGCTGCTGCTGAATTGTTGCTGCATTCCTGTACTCAGAGGGAGTCGACTGGCAGCTACACACCTTTTCAGGAAGCAGAGCTAGAACTGTATGAAATAAGACTTCTCAAAACCCAGACAGTGGAGCCAGCAAAAATCAAGAAATAATATTTTACAAGATGGAATGCTGATTTTAAGGAACATTTGATCAAACAGAAATAAAAATAACATGGAGGGCCAGATGAAGTGGCTAGGCCACGAAACTGTTGCCCGGTGTAGTGTGAAATAAAAAGTGAAAACTGCTCAAACACATTTATAAGTGGACTTCATCCAAAACATTCTTAGCAGATTTTACCGTTCACTTTTTTGATGACTCAAGATGAAAAATAATTGAAACCTCTACAAGAGGGAGGGCAGCCTAAAACTTATTTGTAAATTTCTTTAAAAACCATGCCCTCAGACACAGTGTTCTGAGGTCTGGGAATGTTATTCTGTCCTGGAATAGGGTCTGTAGGCTGTATCTCAATGGTAGGTTGATTGGGATCCAGCTGAACAGGGTCACATTCACTGATTATCAAGCCTGCCTGGCCCAGTCTGGGACTATAGGAATCATTGATGCTGACTGTCTTCTACGCTTTATGAGCACTTTCTGTATGATTGGAAAAGGTGGGAAGGCATACATAAAAACTCTGTCCAGTCTAGAGCAAGGGCATTCTCTGGGACTGTAAAGAAATTTGGGAGTTGAATGATTGCCCAGGAGGTAAATGGGTCTATTTCTGGGTACCCAACTTCTGAAGACTGAGGCCAGCACACTTTGATTCAGGATCCAGTCATGGCTTTCCTTGCTGATTCTGCTTAGGGAATCTGCCAGTAATTGTCCTTGCCTGGCAGATATACTGTAAAAAGCTTTAGTTCTGAGAATAAACCAGATCCCAGATCCTCATAGTTTATGTGCAAGGCTTTGAGGATCTTGTTCCTCTTTGCTTGTTTATGTAGTACATTGTTGTGGTATTGTCCATGCAAATTTGAACAGACTGACTCTGTAGTGGGAGGGAAAAGACTGCATTGCCAGCAATGCTGCCCTGAGCTTGAGGAGATTTATGTGCTCCTTGGTCTCCTGTGGGCTCCAGATGCCACTTACTGTGAGGTCCTCCATGGAGGCTTCCCACCCTTGGAGTGAAGCATCTGTAGTAAGAATCCTTTTTTGGTACTACTGTAGGAAGGGAATGCCCTCTCTGAGGTTGCTTTCTTCCTTCCACCACTCCAGTGCCTGCACAAGGGCCTTTGTGATTGGCACTAGCTTGGAGAGTGAATCTGACCTTTAGGACCAGTGTCCCCTTAGGTGGCGCTGAATGTCTCTCATCAGAAATCTGACCCATGGCACCATGGCTGTGGATGAGGTCATGTGGGCCAGTAACATCAGAAAATCCCTTGCTGGCCTTGAGTGGCCTAATGTGAAGGATTCTGCCATGGCAATTAAGTTGATACCCTTTCCTGTGGGAGGAAAACCTTCCCCTGCAGGGTATCACACTCAGCACCTATCAAGTCTAGCACTTGAACAGGTTCTGTCTGAGGCTTCTGCAGATTTACAAGGAATCCCAAGTTCTCTACTGTGCTCCTTATCAGTTGTATGAAGCACCTTGCCTATTGCTCTGTTTCCTTGAGACTAGCCAGTAGTCTAGGTAGGGAAATACCACCACACCTTGTCTTCTCAGGTGTGCTGCCACCACAGCTAGGCACTTTGTGAATACCCTTGGTGCTGAGGTGAGGGTGAAAAGAAGGACTACAAATTGGTATTGGCAGTTCCCCAGACTGAACCCAAGGTATTTTCTGTGGCTGGATCTGACTGGATTGTGGAAATAGACATCCTTCAGATCCATATCCCAACCAAGCTCCGACTGTAGGGAGGGTATCACGGGGCCCAGTGTGACCATCTTGAGCTTTTCTTTTTTTGATATGCTTGTTCAGATATCTTACGTCTAATATGGGTCACCACACCCCATTTTTCTTGTGGGTCAGGAAGTACAGTATCTTGAAAACAGGCCCTTGCCCAGCTGTGGGGTAGGGATCTTTCCTACTGCTTTTGCCTACAGTAGTGTCTTTACTTCCAGTTATAGCAGAATTGTTTCTGTTGTTGAATGAGCCGGAATGTTTTTTGATCTCTGCAGTTTTGAGAACCTTTTAAATTGCAGGGACAATCCCTGAACCACTACTAGCAGGACCCATTTGTTTATGGTGATTTTTACCCATTCCTAAAAGTATAGGGTCAGTCTTTCCCCCACTGGCAATGGGTGACTGGTGACATGGGCGGAACTGTCAGGGGTTTTGTTTTGGCTGTGGCTTTGGGGCTGGTGCTGCATCACATCTGGAACCACTTCTGCCTCTGCCTCTGTAGTAACTTCTTTGAGGTTGGTACTCATAGGGAGCTTAGGGTCTCGGATAGTAGCCCTCGCCTTCCCTTCTGTAAGGCTTGTAGAAAGTGAAGGCATTTTCTTTCTCACTGTTATTTTTAAAAATGGACTGGTATGTATTCACTTTTGTTCACATTTGCCTATGTTTTGTCACCAAATAGGGAATTTTCCTCAAAAGAAGAGAACTCAATGGCCTTAACCTGAGTGTCCTGGGTAAGGATGGTAGCCTTTAGCCAGGCAAACCTACTCAATGCCACTGCATGTGCTAAGATCCATGAAGCAGAGTCACTGGTGTTGATAGCCAGTGAAACTAGTATTTACTGGCATCCAGGGCTGATTTTGCTGTGGCAACCAGGTCCTGTGCCACTTCACCATCTTCCTGGTCAGTTAGTGCCAGCACTGCACTCCACAATGCTTTCTGGTACTGGACTTTGTATGCTAAATAAGCTGCCTGCCTCAGAAGCAGGAAAAGCTGTTACGTGCAGTTTTTTGGCAATAGTATTCAGTTTTCTCAAATTTTTCTCAGAAGGCTGTGCAGACAGGGGTAGCTTGGCCTTCTCACAAGCAGCTGCCTGCAGCACTCCTTCATAATCAGGGTGGGCATAAATGTATTTCATCCTCTGCCTGTCCATCTGATACCTCCTTTCAACTTTTGTATCCATGCCAGCAGATCAATTAGGTGCTGATATGATTTTTTGAGCTTGCCTTTTGGAATGATTTGTGGATGTAGATCAGCAGTCTTCTTGTGGGAGCCAGCCCCATTGTATCCATGAACTCCATTTCCTCTTTGTCCTCCTCTGTTTCATGAGAGGGGATATTGAGAGCATTCTCCATCTTTCTGATGAACATGGAATAGGAAGTATAATCCTCTCTGGGCCTAGGAGGAGAACTGAACCCTTGATCGGGTGAACTGTCAGAGTCTATGGTTTCACCTTCCTCCTCCTCCTCCTCATTATACATATCCTCCTCCTCCACAAGCAAATGGTCTGGGGCCACAGTCGGGGGGGTGCAAGCATATTAAGGAAGTTTCTCATAGCCTGGAAGGCTTAGAAAAACTGCCATACATTGGCCATATCCTGTGTTGAGGGCATTTATTTTTAATCAATTGTTTGCTCATTTTCCTTTGCAAAAGGAGTGGTATGGACAAGTTTTTTTGTTTGTTTGTTTTTGCCAGGCACTGGTTTCAGTACCTGCTGTGAAGCTCTTTTATTTGTATTTTTGCCATTACTGGAATAAGGGTTCTCCCTTTTGGACACCCTGTTATCTTTACCATCTTTACCATGCTTATGTGATGGCTTAGTGGTTTTGTCATTTTTATCTGTCCACTTTGACAGGAACTGCTGCATAAGAAGAAGAACCATCTGATGCATGGTTTCCACCTTCATTAGGAAGTCCTTCTGAGCCTTTATTGTGCTTTGGTGATATAGGGGTAGACTCAGAAGCCATAAATTCTTTTCTTTTTAAAGCCCTTTTCTTTTGGATTTTAGTGCAAAACTTTTACAGAGCTCAGAATTCACAAAATTGTGATCTGGACCCAGGCACTTCAAACAAAGCTTGTGGCAGTCTGCATTTGCCAGGAGCTTAAAACAATTTGTACAGTTTTTGAAATCTGTTGATCTTGTTCGCATTTTTAGGTCTAGCAGCGATGCAAAAACACTGATAAGACCTAAAGAAAATAGTCTATTCAGTTCCCAGTCACACATACTTTAAATATACTATTTTTATTTTCATCAGGGGATAAAAAAACATTTAAATTTGATTAAAACTGAATCAGTTTTGATTTTGGTTTGGTCCCCTTTAGTCAGGAACCATGTATGTTAAAATGTAAAAGAACCATTATAATAAACAGAGTGTTAATCAGTTTACAGTCCTTCTGCAAAAACGCTGTCTGTTCCAGTTAAGTGGGAACTGCGTTATGATGCAGCCTTCTCTAGTTCCTTGTAACTGATCAAGAACCAGAAAAAATGTGAAGTATTTAAAAATATACTTGAAACATCCAGACTAATACCGAGCATAGAAAACACTAACTAAACTATTCAAAATAGCAAATTTGGCAAAGTAAGGCAATTTCTTTTATGTGGCACCCAATCCCAGGGGCTCTGGGTGCCTGACAATACTAAACAAATGAAGTAATACCAATTAAAACAATAAATAAGAAGTAAAATAATATAATAAACATAGCAGAGTAATAAGATAGATAACAGCATCATTCTCCAAAACATATATTGAGCAAGTAGGTCTTGAGCTTAGATTTAGAAATGGTCAAGGACTGGGCACCTCTACTCTTGGGGAGAATGGCATTCCAGAGAAGCAGAGCAGCCACTCCAAAGACCTATTGCCCAAGGATTTTAAATGAGCTCTAAGAACAGAAAAAGCCCTGCATCCCCTGACCAAAGGAAGCAGCCAGGAGCATATGGGTTCAGGAGGTCTTTCAGGTACTGTAGCTGGGACTCAAACTGTGCAGAGCTTTGTAAGTCAAGACGCAAACCTTGAAGATGATGTGCCACCACACCAACGGCAAGTTCAGGATGCTAAGAACTTGTTTGATATGCTCAAACCATGAAGAACCAGCAACCAGGTGGGCTGCCACATTCTGAACCAGCTGCAAGCAATGAACAACTTCATGAATAGCCCCAGGTAGAGAGTGTTACAGTGATCCAGTCTTGATGAGACACGTGCATGCACCAGTGTTGCTAGGTCAGATGGATCAAGAAAGAGCTTGATCAGGGAGAAGTTACAAAGATGATAAAAGCCACTGCAGACAACAGCCAACACCTTGCATTCTAATGTCAGTTTGGATTCCACAGTGAATACCCAGATTCTTATTTATTTATTTGAATTCTGGTAACCAGGTGAGCCCACTGAGACCATGCAATCTCTTTTTCAGGGATGACACTGGCAGACAATACAATTCATTCCAATACAATACAAAGAACAGAAATACAAAGAATGAGTACCAGTTGTTATGAACAGCAAATATACAATTCAATGAACAGTCAAGTCAGGGCAGCTGAACAGCAATGTGTGTACTCTAAAATGGGGGTATGCAAGGTAACAAACAATTGCAACCACGAGTAAATACAAGACATACATTGCAGAGTTATTTACACTGAGATTATACAGATTTAGAGAAAATATACGTATTTACAGAATTTCAATATAGTGGATTTGATTGAGATTTTGTCAGCACAGTACAGAAAAATAATAGGATTAGGGTGTTCATAATAGGGCAGAGAGTAGTCATGTTTTGAGAAAAGCTTTGAAGAATGCTCCTGTGAATGTTAATTTTGAGAGTAAGTAGGGTACAGGGTTAGCGAAAACAAATGCAGATAGGAGGTTAGAGAAGGTGTATAGTAAGGGATTTTTTGAATAGTGATAGGAAAGTGCTAGAGAGGGGATGAGGAGGTAGAGATTCCTCACCTTACCTACAGCCTTAAGAGTAACACCATCCAAAGATAGCAGAATGGTGTCACCACTCAAAGCTAATGAACCAAGCTGTCCTGGCTCGACCAGTAGCACCTCCATCTTTGAAGGATTCAGCTTTAGCCAGCTGGCTGCCATCCAGTCCTGAATTTCCCTAAGACAGTCAGTCCCTTCCAAAACAGCCACCCTGTCATCAGGGGTACAAGACACATACAGCTGGGTATCTGCATAACAATAAAACCCAAGCAATTTGGTTTGAATAATCCGAAACATAATTACATTTTTATGGGTGTTTGGTACTCCAAGAGACCAAAACTGAAAGGGATCTTGGTGCACTTATTGATAACAAACTTAATTCCAACACTCAGTGTGATAGTATTATAGCTAAGGCAAATAAGTGCTGGTGAAATATTAGAAGATGCAGTAAGAGTAGGAATAAGGCTGTGATCATGCCCTTTAATAGGGCTTCTGTTCACCCATATCTGGACTATGGATCTCAACTTTGGGCACCTTATAAAAGAAAACATAATAATATTGAATGAGTACAAAGACAAGTTATTAAGTCTATTAAGGGTACAGGTAGCATGGATTATGAAAGTCACATAGGTAAAACCAAACTAGTTACATTGGAATCACAACAAATTAGAGGGGATCTGTAATTTATGTTTGATATAATTAGGGTTGGCAGTTTTAGATTTTTATTTTTTTATAATTTCGATGGAAAATATCGATTTTTATTTTTAAACCTTTTTCCTGAGTTTAATCGATTTAAACTTTACCAGTTGCACGAAATTATGGGTTTTTAAGCATTTATTTCGATTTGTATCAATTTAATTTTCACTGTTGCAGCTAATGACAGCAAATGCTGCGGATTTACAAACTGATAAAAGCACACATTGTTATCTTCACATGTCAAAATAGCAACATAACTTACTTTTTCTATCTGTAAATTTAGATTATTATCGATGGAAATATTTTTTCATCTATTTGTGTGTGTGCAGTGAAATCGATGTTTATCTACATTTACCGATTTAAATCTAATACTGCCAAGCCGAGATATAATGAATGATATGTAACTAATGGCTCCTTTAGATATGGATTTCAAACAGGATAACAGAGAATTGAGAGGTCATCCTCTTCAGATGTGTGGGAACAGAGTTAGGACTGAAAAAAGGAAGTATTATTTCATACAGAGGGTGATTGGGTTGTGAAATGGCCTCCGACTTGGAGTTGTTGCTACTAAGAATAAAATGGAGTTCAAAAGTAGGCTGGATTCCTACATGACCTCAAAACCTAGTTTTAAATATTACCATGATATAGTGATGGGGCAGTTTACATGGATTATTACACCTTTGTCTGCTTCTTAAACTCTTGTATAAACAACATCATCTAATGATCTTCCCAATGGCAACATGTACACAGCAAACAGCACGGGGGCCAAAATTGACCCCTGAGGCACACCACAGCAGACAGCAGCACTGCCTGAGATGAAAGGGCTGAGTGCCACCTGCTGTTCTCTGCCAGATAAGTAGGACTAGAACCACCATAACACCATCCTCCCAAGTCCTATGTATTGCCCCAGACAGGCCAGCAGCACCCTGTTATCCACCATATCAAAGGCCACAGAAAGGTCAAGCATAACCAAGATGGAACTATGTCCACTATCTTTTGCACAGAGTAGATCATGATGTACCCTAACCAGAGAAGTTTCTGTACTATGATGAGGCCAGAATCCAGACTGGAAAAGTTCATAGATGTCATATTTCTCCAAGTGCTGCGCCAGCTGCCCCACTGTCACCTTCTTAGTCAACTTCCCCATAAAGGGGAGGTTCGATAGAGGCCTGTAATTTGTGAGAATGTCAGGTTCCAAATATGTCTTCTATTTTTTCCCCAGCTCCAGTCCCCTGGAACCAGAGATTCCAATCTCCCCACTCCGCTCACCACCCCCCCTCAGCCCCAGCCTTACCCCCCCTGGGTGGAGCTGCCATGCAGGCACCTTCCAGAGAACATGGTCTCTTAGCCCAGGTGCCCCCTAGGAAACATGGTCTCTTAGCCCTGGATTACCTCCTAGGGCAGGGCCATGGGAGCGGAACCCCCTTGGCAAACCTTGATCTGCAACAGGAGCAGAGGCGGGGGCTGTCATCTGCAGACTGGCATTTTTTTGCAAGTTTTTTCCCTGGGGGTGGGGATGTGCAGTGACACCTGCATCTGCCCCATCCCTGAACATGTGGCACTGGCTGTGATGGTACCTGCAGCTTCCACCAGAGGTCCGCATTGCACAAGACACTCTTCCCCCCTCCCCAGGAGAAGGAGAGTAGTCCCTGGGATGCTCAATCCTTCCCTGCTGGTCAGCCCTCTGACTCCCGGGTTTGACACCGAACCCAGGATTTTAGTGCCACAAGCAGACACCTTGCTGCTGTGCTGGTGGGCCAGCTCAACCAAAGATGGCTTCTTAAGAAGAGGTCTCATGGCCACTTATTTCAAGTGAGTTGGGAAATATCCTCTTCTCAACACGTGACAATCTTCACAAATATTGGACCAAGCATTCCCCAGCACTCCAAAAGAAACCAGGTCAGCCAAGGATTCAGCATACCATAGGTGAGGTGCAGACCAGAAGCTACCCAGAGAATATCCTCCGCAAATACTTGCTCAAACTCTTCCCACAAAGGTAAAGTGCACCTACCCACAGGCAAGTCACTGTCAGCTGATAACAGGTCACTTGAAGATATCCCAGCCCTGATAGAGACACCTTGCCCAGAAAGAACCAGTTAAACTCATCACACCTGTCTGTGGAAAATGTCCTACAGGACTGGAGACAGATAAAGTTTAATAATCTGTCAACAGTGTTGAAAAGCTGAGGTGATCAGTTCTTTCCAGCAGGAAATCACCCATGACAGAAACATTGTCTTTTTCAGAGTGATTTCTTGCTGGTACTCAGCATAATGAGCCCTCAGCACCAATTTAACCCCCTCTGAGTGGGACTTCCACCAAAAATGCTCCTACCTTCACCTCTTAGTCTTCAACCTCCTCAGGTTGCCATCAAACCAAGGCGAAATGCAGCAGGAAATCAAGGGTTGTTCATGGAAAGGTGCTATGGAATTGACAAGAGCCACATTGTAGCTCTCCACTGATGCCACAGCTCTCACTGCAGAAACCATCTCTGTGCCCAAGATGTCCAGTGCTGCCAGGAGACTCTGATGCTCCAGATTTCTGAAACAGCGGTAACTGTCCATCTCCACAGGGGATATAAAGCGAGGAGCCCCACTGAGAAACTGCATGGCATGATGATCCAACCAACTGACTGGATCAACCTTGACATTACTAATATCAAGACCCAACAAGAAGACCAGGTCCAAGGCATGGCCATGTTGATTAGTGCCAGAGGCAAATGTCTGTACAAGGCCCAATGAAAACATCAGCTGGAGGAACTGATTTCCATCAAGCGAAGCATCGTTATCATCCAAAGTGTTGATGTCACCCAAAACAAGAAGTCTTGGTGATTCCAACTCCAGGTCAGCCATGAAAACTTCAAGTTCCTACAAGAATTCACACCCATATCCCAGAGGGCAGCATATGAGCATACCTTTGCAGCTTGTACCCAGCTCCTTCTTCCCAGTCACACATTCAAACAACCTGGTCTCTCCCATGGGGAACTATAATAAAATAATTGAAATATGTTGACCAGAAGATGGAGTTGACTTCAGGGTGACTGTCCTCTTCAGCAGAGAAACAAATCTGATGTTAGAACATAGGGGAAGCATGACCACAGTACAGACTTTACACATGTATTCTAAGGTCAAAAATAAGTATATAGTTCTATCTCTGGGACATCACACTGTGGTGGGATGATGCATTTTTGTAAAGCATTATTGATGGATTCTAGTTCTTTGAAACACAGAAACATAGAAATTGTTGGCAGATAAGGACTGCTAGGCCCATCCAGTCTGCCCAGGCCCTATGCATTGTATGTGGCCACTGACCCTATGTGATCAATGGCTTTTCATCACTCCCTCCCCTCTCAAGCTTCCCTTGTACCTGTCCCAGGCATGCTTAAACCCCTCCACTGTGCTTGCCCCCACTATCTCCTGTGACAGACTATTCCAAGCATCTACTACTCTTTCGGTGTAGAAAAACTTCCTCACATTACCTCTTAATCTACCCCCTTCCAATTTCATATTGTGCCCCCTTGTTCTAGTACTTTTTCTACATTGGAAAAGGTCCCCCACCTGCACCTTGTTTATGCCCTTGTTTGCCTGTTGTAGACATGGGTTCTGTTTTGTACAGATATTAAAGATTCTTGTCACTGCTAATGTATGCGAGGGGGCTGTGGTGAGGTCTGAGTAGTGACATGTCAAAAAGAATGCAGCACCAGTTGAATCATTTCTAGTCTGTAACACCAGCCCCCCCTCCCCTACACACACACACACACACACACACACAGATTTGCATACTCATACTGCTTTGTGCTGGGTTAGAGGCTTTTGACTGTATGTGTGTTTACACAAACCACACAAATTGGACATTATCTGCCTTTTTGCATCATTTATGCATCCTACACATTGCTCTTCTTCTTCTTCCTTATCAGCATTTAAATTCCTACCCCAGTTTTTACTCAGTACAATTAAAGAGCGAGGTATTTAAACATATCTGCTCTCCAGCAACAAAAGTAGCAGTATCTTCCCATCCTTGTTGGTTTTTGTGTGCCTCTCCATTGCATGCATATCCTCCCAAGCCTCATTCCCAGAGCAAGGCATAAAATATCTACAAATCCTTGTGCAAGACAAGATAACATTTCACTGGAACAGACTTTGACTTTTAAACCGGCTTGTACATCTGATCCAGTATAGGCTGAGAATGACAAAGTGCAGATATGGGTTTCATATTCTTTGGAACTCCTCTGTTAATGGCTTTATCTTGTGGGGAAAAGGAAATATCAGGAAATTAGGAGTAGTTCCCCTAAAATTCTGACCTGGGATTTCCAGATACCATATTGCAGTTAGGATCAGTTTATACCTCTATCATGTTTCATCCCCTTTTTAAAGCTGAATATTGGAATTACTGTGAATTTTGGTTGGAGTAAAGATTGTGCATTTTTATAAGATTATTATTTCCTTGCAGTGTGAATGGCCTGGCTGTGTTATTTTTCTGATGAAGGATTCTATGTAATCCAAAATCTCAAGCACCTATTGTCTTTTGTAACATCTATGTTGGTCCAATAAAAGGTATCAAATCATCTCTTTTTTTTTTGATCTTTTGTCACAAGGACTGATACAGCAACGTAACTAATTTTCTGTGGCCTGGCTATGGGGATGCTTGCACAGTGACATAGTCTTTTTAAGATTAATTGCACTTTTTAGTGTGCACAGCCTGGCTAAGGTGCTGTTGTAATAGTCCTATGATCTTTGGCATATCTCAATACCACTGACATCGCTGTCTTTGGTATGTTGATTAACTACTGGCAGTGCCTGGACTGAAAAACAGTATAGAATTTACATTTATGTGGTACTGCTCATGCACTGTATCCCAAAGTGATTTACAGGCAATCAATTTAAACAGGATAGCATAGCTGAGATGTTACATCTCATCTAGAGTGGGCTCCTGCTTCTGCAAAGGACAGCTTGATGCTTCTCACTACCAGTGGTACTTTGATTTTTTAACAGCATGTACAGTACATACTAGAAAGGTTTCACTGCTTGTCCCCAGCCCTGTTGTGCACATTTTCTTTATTGAATTTTGTTGACTCAGTAGGCCCACTGAGATTAGACGTCCCTTTTGTAGTGGGGCCGGGGGGAGGGGGGATACAGATGGTAACCAACTGAAACTGAACCAGATTAAGCTGTTGGTGGTATTTTTAGTGACTGGGGGAAATTTGGCCAGGACACCGGGGAAATTCTCCATCTCTTTTCTTTTCCTCCTTTGCCTCACTGCTACAAGGGGCTGAATTGGAATTTCAAACAATGGATTCAACAAATGAAGGAATGGAAATTGAGCAAAGCAGCAAAAAAATGGTAATTACACCTGATGGAATAGAAACTGTGTTGGAGTATAAGGGGACTGAAACACAAAGGCAGTATAACCATGCAAAAATAGGGTTAGAACGAGCAGAGTTGGAGGAAGTACGATGGCAATCAAGGCAGGAGGATTTGAGCTCTCAATCAGCAATGTCAGAGCCTCTTACACCGGCTGTCAGAGGAATCCAGCTGAAAGTTAATGGACCTCAGCAGCATAATGATGCAGCAACATCAAAAATCCTGTATTGCAACTGGCAGTTAGAGATGCAGTGAATTTAAAATTCGCTGGCGAAGTGCACGCGAAGTGGGCACTGCGCGTTGCCACTCCACTACGTGGAGTGGGCAATGCAAAGTGCTCACTTCGCCTTGTCATTACCACTTCGTGTTGGCATAATGAGAACACAAAGTAAGGTGAAGTCATTGTTTTTAATGGACTTCACGTTCCTCATTATGATTCAAAGTGATCCACTTGGTGTTTCAGACTTGGCAGCCCCCCCACAGATCACATGGCTTACAGTACTGTAAATCACATGCTCTCTAGCCAGACATGAAGGAAGTGAGTCACACAGACAGTTTCACTTTCTTCTGTGCAGACTGAGAGAGAAGAGTGTGTGTGTACTAGAGAGAGGAGTGTTTTTTTGATTGCAGAGAGAGTTAAAATTTAATACTTAAACCAACAGCTTTTTTAAAAGCTACATTTTTTTGTCTTTTCTGTACTGTTTTTTACTTAATTTGTTCTTTCTGTAAATGTTATTTTTCTTACCTACTTAGTTGTTTGTCTGTGTGAGTGTGACTGTGTGTGTGTGTTGTGCTTGTGTCGTGAGATGGAGCAGGATGAGGGAATGTCTGGGGCAGGGGCAGCTCTGGGAGAGCATGGTAGTATGCGTCATCGTACCGCGTGCATGTATGGGGGGCATGGGCGCCCATTTGTGTTGGACCACTCTAAACTTCTGAGTGTCCAACCCCCGGAAGCAGGACCAGCACCGCCTCCTGACTCTGAAGCAGTTCAACCACCACCACCACCACCAAGTCCAGCACAAGGTCCTTTGGAGCAGGATGTGCCTGTTCCCCCAGGCCCAGGTGTGGATCCCACCATCAGAACTGTTGAGCAGTGTGAGCAGCCTACTGCCAATTCATCTGGCCCTCCCCTGCCTGTGTCTGGTCCTCCCCGCACCTCCATTGTTTGGCAGTTTTTTGACTGTGTCGGGGGGAACAGTAGTGTGGTTAAGTGTCGCCTATGTGCGGAGGAGGTGCGCCGTGGCCCCCGGGGGAGTCATCTGGGGACTGAGGGCCAGCGCACCCATATGCTTAATCACCACCAGTTGGAGTGGCAGGCTGCCACAGAATGGACCGTGTCTGCACCTGCTGGCCGTTCCGTGGCAAAGGGTGCCACTGTGCATAGCGGGCGCGGCATCCCTAAGAAGAGGAGGACCACAGCAGCACCTGTTGCTCCACCAGCACCCCCACCAACCCCACCAACACCAGCAGGTCAGCCTGTTGAAGGAGTGGACGCCAGAGAAGTGTGTGTAACACTATCTGACTTGGCAGTTCTCTGGAGTGTTGTTGAGGAGAACAGCGAGAGGATGAGTGCTGTGGAGCAGCGGCTGGATGACATAGAGGGACATCAGCTTCAAATTATGTCCATGCTGGAACTGCTACTGGATCACCATAGGATCCCACATTAGTTTTGTTTCCTCACACCATGTTCCCCCCCACCTTCCTTGCTTTGCCATAAAATGTATTCCTCCACCATCCCTGACCCTTGTATGTAATTATGCCCTTTTTTTGTTGTCTTCAGTATGCGTTACACTTTATATTCTGGGGTCCCTTCCTTCTGTTAAGTGTCTGTGTGTTTTGTGTATGTGCACTGTTTTGGTGCCTCATTTTTCTGCATCCACAAAAGGCATCTGTCTTGTGTCCAGAAAATTGACAAGTGGTAACACAGTGAAATGAGACTGTTTCAGCACATACAAAGTCCCCCAGAATTTATGGCGCACTCAGTCATGTGCACAACAGTGGCACCGAGTCCCCAGATTTTTTCTGCAGTCCCAGAATGCATCCTCCATGTGTCCAGAAAATTGACAAGTGGTAACACAGTGAAATAAGACTGTTTCAGCACATACAAAGTCCCCCAGAATTTATGGCGCACTCAGTCATGTGCACAACAGTGGCACAGAGTCCCCAGATTTTTTCTGCAGGCCCAGAATGCATCCTCCTTGTGTGCAGAAAAGTGAAAAGTGATCATCTCAACTGGATTGAAAGGTGCCTTTGGATGTACAGTAATAGTAGCCTTGGTGAGTATATATATATATATATATATATATATATATATATCAATACAGTACAGCCTGCTTATAAGAACATCCTATTTGCCAAGGAAAAATGTTCTTATAAGCGGGCTGTTACTAAAAGCGGGCTTACATTATATTCAATTGTACCACTAACAGCTAGGTGGCGACTAACCCCCACTGCATTGAAAATAAAAAAAACACAACGTTCAGGTACAAAATACTTCACTTGGTGCAAAATTTAATAAATACAGCACAGTAGGTTTAAAACACAAAGGATAAAAATGCTACTCACTAACGATACCGCTGATTAGAAAAAGCACAGTACACATTTAAAACTTCAGTACTCGATGTGTAAGCAACTAAGTGACTACAGTACATTTAAAATATAATTACCCCTGCGTTTTTTCTTTGGCAGCCTCAGAATGTTAACTTCAAGGAATGCTCAGGCACTCAGCGATCTGGATTTTTTGTGCTAGTGTCGGTGCAGTTCTCTTGTATTTCACCATGGCAGTCTGCTTTGCAATGGGTAACTAGTTTTAAATGCCAGGTTAGCCACGGAGGAATGTTTTTAATGCGATGTCATTAATTTGTGCTTTTACTATTGCATTGAATAGCTGCTGGTAGCCACTGAGGAATGTTAACTGCTAATCAGCAGTAAATGTGTGCCACTTAGTTGCCATAGATACCAATGCAAACAGAGACAGCACAATTAGGACAAAGCAGGTACGAGCTGAGAAACAGTACTACTGTTGTGGTGCTAATTAGCTGTGACTGGCAAGTGTGATTAACATCTTAATGACAACTCTGACTGTGAAACAGGTCCCAGGACAGCACAGATTACACTGATTTACTAAAAAAGAATGTTCTTATAACCGATCTGACTATTCTTATAAACGGGCTTCCCTCCCGTTGAAAACAATTGAGTAAGATCAGTACATGGGCAAAATGTGACTATACCCGGGATGTTCTTATATCCAATGTTCTTATAAGTGGGCTCTACTGTATATATACTGTATATATATAGATTTATGGTTGTGTATTTTGTAGGTGATGATGAGTGGGGTTGAACTTGACATGGACATGTATTCATGCTATTGTTCTGCATCACACACAGGTGACTCCGTCTCCGAACTGTTGTTGTGCACCGTCCAGTGCTCAATGAGAATTTTTTGCACTTAAATGGAACTGGATAACTCTCAAGCACATGAAGGTAAGTATTTCTTTTTTGGGGGGGGGATTCATATTTTCAGTTTTGTCTGTAATGGTTTTATTTCTTCACAGATTTCATCAGCATTCTTCTGGAGTCTGGTTCTTAATGATGGTCATGGTCATGGAATGAAATGACTTCTGCATGTTGCATGTGTGCCCAAGCTCGGGTCAGGGAGGGGTATGCCTGATCACGTTGTCGAACTTTTTTGGATCAGTCCCGATGGAGGTGGTCCGGGGTGGGCAGATAGACTCATGGTGGCAGCAGACTTGGATAACATCAGTCCCGGTGGTGGTGGTGGTGGTTCTTGGGGGGCAGACAGACTCATGGTGGCAGCAGACTTGGATAACATCAGTCCCGGTGGTGGTGGTCCGGGGTGGGCAGACAGACTCATGGTGGCAGCAGACTTGGATAACATCAGTCCCGATGGTGGTGGTCCGGGTGGGCAGACAGACTCATGGTGGCAGCAGACTTGGATAACATCAGTCCGGTGGTGGTGGTGGTCCATGGGGGCAGACAGACTCATGGTGGCAGCAGACTTGGATAGCATCAGTCTCGTGGTGGTGGTGGTGGTCCATGGGGGGCAGACGGACTCATGGTGGCAGCAGACTTGGATAACATCAGTCCCGGTGGTGGTGGTGGTCTGGGTTGGGGGGCACACTGCCTTTTAAATACTGCAGTTAAAACCTGCCAACATTAACCACATCATCATCCTCATAAAGAAAACTGCCCTCACAGTCATCGATGTCTGAAGTCTGACCACTGGAAAATTCTTTCTCCATTGTGGCATCATCTACATCAGTGGTGGGCCGTTTCAGGCAGCCACTGCCAGTGCCACCAGGATGCTCCATTTCCACATCAGCAAGACCACCATGACTAGGCCGGGGTACGAATACCGAGGTTGCAGTCTGTGCTGGTATGTGCCTCTCATTCATTTTAATGAATGTTAGCAAACTAACATTTGCAGGAGAGAGGTTTGTCCGACGATCCCTGACTACTGCACCTGCTGAGCTGAATACCCTCTCAACACTTACACTGGAGGTTGGGCATGTGACGTACTTCAGTGCCACTGCAGTCAGCTCTGGCCATTCACTGACCTTTCTACTCCAGTACAAAAGAGGATCTTCACTTATTGTCAGATGCCTGTTTTCAGACAAATATGACTCAACCATTCTCTGTGCCGCACTAAGTCCGATTGTTGATGCATCAGCCTGTTCCCTGGAATCATTGATGCCACAAATACCCACTTGGGACAAAGCCTGTCAAAGTGGGTTGATGCCAACCACTTTGGATGACAGACCACCAGGAACTACAGTCCCCTTACCCTTGCATGATATGCTTGCTGGTCCTCCAGCTACACCTTCAGCTGGATTATGCTGCTGAGGTTTGCAAACCTTGGCACGTGACTTCTGTGCCCCATGAACCAAGTGAACCAGTTGACCACTGATTTTTTTACCTGTTCAGGCCCTCACTCCAGTACTGATGCAATTCCACATTTGTATCGTGGGTCCAGCATTGTTGCTCTGGCAAAGTTGTCACTACGCTGAATGCTCACAATGTGACGATTCTGGTTGAATACTGTCAGCATGCGTTGCAGCAACATACTGCTACCACCGTCTCTGGCAACATCAAGGCTATGCTGTACATTCACCAATGTCTGCCTCAGCACCCACAGCAGTGGAATTTATTGGCTGATGGAGGCAGACTCGCCACTCACTGCCTGTGTGGCATGTTCAAAAGGCCGCAAAATTGTTATTACAGAGTCCATGAGGTGCCACTGTTCAGTCGTCATAGACATGGAGGCCTCAGAACTGTCATGGCTAGTGTGCATAACAAGATATTCTGTGATGGCTTTGAATTGTTCATACAACCTCTCCGCCATGTATAATGTGGAGTTCCATCGGGTGACAACTTCCAGCTTCAAGCGGTGCTGAGGCAGGCTGTTTTGTATCTGCAACTGCCCGCAGTTGGTCACGGGCCTTTCCAGATCTTGAAAAGTGAGAGTAGATACATCGTGCAATGGTCAGCATTTCCTTTATGTCAGGGTATTGCAGAAACTCCTGAACCACAAGATTTAAACAGTGGGCCATGCATGGAACACGAAAAAAAAAACACCATTCGCGATGCATTTCACCATATTTGACCCATTGTCACTGCTATGAACCCATCTCTCAGGGACAGAGGGTTTAGCCATCTGTCAATTTCAGTCAGTACCATGTTCAACATGTTCTCACCAGTGTGTGAACAGGTCACACTGCGCATAGCAATTGTTGCATGCTGGTGAATTCCAGGAAGATTGCTACCATGACAATCCATCTTCCTGCACTGATTATTCACACTACCAGCATCATAAACAACCCCCGGCACCTGCACCCAGTGTGCAGTTATACACAGATATGAACTCCCCACTGTTTTGCCACTTGTCCACATATCCATACTTAAATGGATGAATGGAGAGGAAGAATGTTGAAGGGCATGTCTTACTGAGTCTGAGACAGTGTGGAACAACTCAGGAACAGCACGGGTAGAAAAGTATGTCCTGGATGGGATTTTCCATTTTGAACAGGCACAGGCAGCAAACCACTGGAACCCAGAATTCTCCACAAAGGAGAAGGGCAAAAGATCGATTGCCAGCATTTCCACTACAGCAGCATTAAGTTCATGTGACACTGTACGACTGGGGGGGGGGGGACTTCAGCTTATGCGCAAAAACACTCTGTAACGTGGGCTGACTTAAACGTTTTACAGGGTGTGTGTTGCTCACAAATGGTTTTGCTCTGTGATGAATGGCATTGGCAGGGGGTGTAGTGTGGACATTTGATGAAGGCGGTTGCACAGGTGATGATGACAAACCCAGAAATGATGTTATTTTTCCGGATTTGCCAACCGGGGTTGATGTACCACTTGCACTAGACATACTGCATTCACCACCACCACCACCACAAAAACTGCTACTCTCACCAGCACTGGACAACATTTCAAAGTCATTATGGTCCTCCACCTCATCATCATCATGCCTGTAGTAATCCTCTGCTCTTATTGCCACACTGCTGCACACGTTTAATTTCCTACTGAGCTTAACAGTCATGGAAGGGGAAAACATGCTGGCTATGGTTGCCACCGGTGATACGGGTGAATGGCCAAGTCTGGTGTTAGCTGCCAGCTTGTGCTGGGTCCACAGAGCCAAGTGCCTATTCTTAAGATGCGTATGCTGTCCCAAGATGGCTCCCCTTTTTACCTCAACTCACACGCACATGGCAAACCTAGCAGATTGCAACTGAATCATCATTTGCATCTTGAAAAAAAAAAACCCAACCAAGGGACTGTGATGCTCTGCTTTTAACATGTCCATGATGATGTGGCTTATTTAAGTCTGTTATTTTAAGCACTGAAGTGGGGGGGCACGTGATGTTTCTGGCACTGCACACCTGGACTGCAACTGACCACCATGACTACCTATCATATTGAGTACTGGGTCGTCATCATCATCATCATCATCCACTAAAACTGGTACATCACAAGTTTTTACAGGGGGGAATTCCTGCAAACAGATTCAGAAATTTCAGGCACAGACACTTTTAATTTCTTTTTTTCCAGTTTCCAACTGGGGTCAATTAAATCATCATCATATTCATCAACGTCACTGTCACACACATCCACATCTTCTGCTTGGATGCTAACATGTGGACTGCATGTTGCAACAACAACAACATCAGCATAATCACATTCATCATCAGCATCTACACCACCATCACGTAATATTTTTTCACCACACTGTGAATCACTGTTGCATGGAAAATGAGTGACGTTAAGTGCCACGGTGGATGGAATATCACATTGTATGCTATCGTTGACATGATCATCAGAATCAGGTTTAGTTAATGGGATGTTACTGGGAAGTATGACATCATCTATGCTGTCACTCACTTGCACTGCTTCACACTCAATATGTTTGGATATGGTACACTGGTCAGAATTAGAACTTGACTCAACAATGCTAATACTACCTCCACCACCACTAACACCAGTAACACTAACATCACCGGCTGGGAAAAACATCATCTCCTCCAACTATCAGTGAAGTTACTGATTGGGCTGTAAAAAACATTGCAGGGGAAAAACCTTTCCTCACATCACCAATGCACTTCTCCATCTGTGTACTACTACCGCCCCACAGACCCTCTTACCAACATTGCCATGGCCAGAAACAGCTTTACTTGCGTCTCTTTGCAGGCATTTTGGGGATCAACAAAATATTATTACCAATTCAGATTTTGATCGTTCACTTTCTGACTGGAAGGTCGCTACTCGCTACTATTGCTAGCTGGATGTGAAGCAAAATAAACAACTGTGGCTTCAGCAACAGATAAGGGGACTACTGTGTTGTGACACTGTCATGGAATTAAAACAACTTCAGTAATCAGTGGTGCTGATGGGGTCACAAAAACAATCCAGTCTGGTAAAAACTATTTTTTCAACATGAGGGGGACACTGAATACAGACAGTGCTGATTTTTACAACACTACAAGCAGCAACACTAATAACAGAGAACACGATCGCAGTACAAAATCAGGCAGCTGCAGTGGATAGCAGGTTCACACTGCTGTGCTTAGTTGCACTTACACTGATCTGTGTCACAAATTTTAAAGGTGTATTATATTTGATGCACACAACACTGCACACACAACACAGAACACTTTGTGTACAATGCTGAATGAGGAATGCGATGCAAATGCAAAAGTTCAGTGTACTCAGTGCCACGTAATGTAAATTTGTAATTTAAACAACCTGACCTTATGAAATGCTGCACCACATTCACACAACAAGCAACAAGAAAATTTGTACTATCACTAACAATTTAACTATGTGTACAGTAACACAGTCAGTTATATAACAAAAATACTGCCCAAACACAAAGAAATCACTAGTTCTCCAACTTAAATCTACCTACACACAGATATGCCCTTCCCCCACACAGCACACTTCACTGTCTTTCACCACACACACTCAATGTTGTAAATTTACATTCAAAATCCACACACAAACAAAAAAGCTCGATGATGTGAGCACAGGAGGGTTTCCTACAATCAATGAACTACAGTTGGATCCCCAAAAAAGCAAAAATGCTTTTTGAACAGCTTTAAAAGATTCCACAGACAGCTATCAAGTACACTGTCTCCTACTCCTTCCTACTCATACTACCTCGAACTGAGCTGTGCAGATCAATATAGAGCCCATGTGACCTGAACTCCCATGAATCACTGCAAAATCCTCCTTTGGAGCTCAAAACAAAGCGTAGGCGTAAGTGAACTGCCACCTATGTATCGCCTTAAAATTGAAAGAGAAGTGACCAGTGGAGGTGGAGTAACATGAGTAGCTGTTTTCAATGCACTTCGTGTTCCTCATTATAATGTGAGTACTCCGCTTCACATTGTGGGCACTCTCCAAATCCGCCTTTGCTCCATGAATCACTTAGCGAATGAGACTAGCCCTTAAGCACCACTACTGGCAGTGTAGAGCGTTGGAAAAGCGAGTGCCAGAGTCACAGGAAACACAGATGGATAAAAAAACAAGATGCAAAGGCTAAACAAAAAATGGAGGAATGATCTGAAAAAAATGCTGAAAATGCCACGGAAGGTGCGGTCAATGCAATACAGAGGCAGAACAATGAGCATAACGAAGGTATGACTTTATATCAAACACCTGGTTTAAAACAGCATAATTCAGTACAGTTAAAGGAAGAGTCAGAAGGCTTAAAAGAAAAGGAACATCAAGGTATAGAGGCTGCGACTGTAAATGGAACATCTAATGCTATTTAAATATGATGGACAGGGGCCATCAATACCCCAACTGTGATAAGAATGTGTCAGCAACTGGGATTACTATTGCAGAAGCATTACAGGGGGCTGGCTGGGTGAGGCCTAGCAATACAGAAACATGGCAATCTCCTCCACATGTTGGGACTGCACAAGGTGAACAAGGTGCAAATATGGTAGAAATGTTAGATCCTTTAGAAATACCCCCTGAATTACATTTGACACAAAACCCATCCTGGATGCTTATAAATACAGAAAATAATGAACGTATGGTGGAAGAAGGAGGAGAAGGGAATGAGGGGCATGACAGAAATGAGGGGGAAAAAGTAAAGAGAATAAAACATCTGAACTGGAAGGAGCGAGAAAGGAGTCAAATGATACAGATAACGTGGCTACTGATATACCCCCCCAAGACCCCACACTCAACATCAGGAAACCAGGCAAAGTGAGGAGCAAAGACAAAATGGGAGCCAGGGGAGTCGTCCTAATAACAGAATATAACAGACAACTGTTCTCTCCCCCCACCAGAACAGGCAAAAATGAAGAATGCAGTAAGGCTAAGATATAGGGTGGCCTTGAAGCATTTCCAGACTGGATATATGTGGGGAAAACTTTGATTAAGGGCAGTTTACAGTTTGCTCCTACTGAAATATATGCCATAATGCACACATCGGGAGACTCTAACTTTGACGTATGCTTTAAGACTTCAGCAGGCCTGGAATCATTTTGGCACCGATATCAACAGGTAAAATACACTCCACTATGGGCACCATTTACAGCTATTCCATTAACTAAACTGGCTAGTAAAACTATTACAGTCTTATTTAAAATAAGGGGGTTGCAGTGGCGGATATTATCAGATGGTTAAACTCAAGATGTACAGTCCTGGGCCTGCCAGAGCCAATCATAGACTCAGAACAACTGTGGACTGGAGGATGGAGATTACAGGTGCGATTACCACAAGTAAATGGGGCAATTCATCATCTGCCTAGCTGATTTTACCTGTGGAGAGATAGAGGATTTATTTTTTTATCCAGGGCAACCAAAGTTTTGTTTTCGGTGTGGAGCCCAAATGCATCTCAGTAATGTACGTGATAGACTGAAGTGTTCTCTCTGTTCAGGATCTGGACGTTTAAGTATTAATTACCCAAGACCAGTCTTTTGTAATTTATGTGAGAAAACGTCACATTCATATAAAAATTGCCCCTGGGTGTTTCATAATGATCCAGAACCCTCCCAGGAAGATCAGGAAGAAACAGTATCCAAAGCCCTACAAAATGTAATGAGCAGACCACAGGCCAGAACAAGGCCGGAGGCACAGAAACCTCAGTCCTTAGCACTACTGACAACAGAAAAAACATTACAATCATCTGAAATGGCACAACAAAACAGCACAGAGGCTCTAAGAGCCCAGGAACCTACAGGTATAGGTACAGAGCCCACTGTGCAATATGGAGTAATGGTCCCCAGGGAAGAGGCTTTGGGCAGTTCTTGTATCACTGAGCCTCAAACTACAAACCAGCCTCTGGCAATAGGGCAAAAAGGCACAATGCCACCGCTAGATGAGGCAGACTGGTCACAAGTGGGCACAAGAAGGCAAACTAGGAGCAGAGCAAGCAGGGGACTAAGCAAGGCATATAGTTTTCCAGAGGAGGGAGTGACCACCCGTAACAAATATACAGCCCTAAACAAAAGGAAACAGTGGACTGAGATGGAGGAGGACTCAGATGCTTCATCAGTGGCATCCTCAAAACCAGAGCTAATGATTGATACAGATCTCCTTTCCAGTGGCTCCAGAACCTCAAAAAAGAAAAGACGTAAGATGAAATCACCTGAGAGAGGAAATAAATCATGATTTTCTATTGAGGCATAAATGTCTGATAATTTATTTTTTTGCTCCCTGAATGTCAATAGCTTAAAAATTCCTAAAAGAAGGAGGACAATACTTTCATCATTGTCAGACACCAATGCTTATGTATTGTTTCTACAGGACACAAGACTTTATTCAAGCAGGGAAACATCTCAAGCAGCAAGGGGATGGGGGGGTATCTTACTGGTCTCTCTCTGAGGAAACATGTTCAGGGGTAGCAATTCTTTTTAACAAACAGGATGTCACAGTTACAAGGTTAACTGATCTGATATTGGGCAGAGGATTAATTCTAGATGTAATAATACATAAGCAAGAATGGAGGTTAATTAATATTTACAACCCCCAAATTAAAACACAGAGAACTGAAGTTATGAAGGCAGTGCAACCTTTTTTACACTCCTCGAACTCAGTTATTTTGAGGGGAGATTTTAATTGTATTTTGACTTTGTCTGATAAAACTGGAGCAACTCAGATATTATACAATGACACAAATTTTCTTAATTCAATGCATAGAATTGCTGACCTGGTGGAGGGACCTATTTGTGGACCACAACCACCCAGACATTCCTACCACCGGGGGCAGTTTTCTACTAGAATAGATTACTTTTTTACCTCCATATGGTTCCCATGTCAAAAGTGTGGAGTACTCCCTTGTGAATTTTCAGATCATCTGCTGATAATTATTGATATAGGAGCCGCCTAGAACAAACCTGAATCCCATAATAACTGGAAAATGAACATAACAATATTAGAAGAGGACAACGGCTGGAAGGACTTAGTTAAGGTTATAAAGGATACCTTAACTGTGTATGAGATATATGAAAACCCAGCCTTATGGTGGCAGGAAACCTAATTAGAAATAAAAAGGCATTGTAAACAAACAGCAAAAACTCATTACAGGGATGAATATATTCAATATTTGGATAGGAGAAGACAGTTGCAAAAACTGCTCTCTTTGAAAGTGGAGTATGGTCTGGATTATACCACTCAGATAAAACAAGTAAAAAATGAAATGTATGCCTGTTAGTATAACAGAGCAGCTTCATTATTCCTAGAACAAAAATATGGTACAAAAGGAACTGCAAACATCATTAATCCTTATGATAACTGTAAACAGCAGGTAGATATTAAATATATGACAGCCTTGAAAAATGCAGACGGTATCTGCATAACGGATAAACAAAGTTTGTTAAAAATGGTGTCAGAATATACAAAAAATATATATGGGAAGCAGGAACCTGATGGGGGTTGGGGAGACCTCTCAAAATTTCTTGATATACCACCTCTAACAAAAAATGAGAAAGAAGACTTAGTTAAACCAATAATGGCAGAAGAAGTGACTTTAGTAATAAGGCAACTGAAAAGCGGGGTCACACCTGGGCTGGATGGAATACCAAATGAATTTTATAAAAAGACCATAGAAATGCTTCAACATTATCTAGTGGCTTTATTCAATATGATTTTGTAACGTCATCAAGTGCCATTTACATTAGCAGATAGCAATTTAATTTGCCTACACAAAAAAAAAATGAAAAAAGTAATTTGGACAACTGGAGCCCTATAAGTCTCATAAACTCTGATTGGAAAATTTTATGTAAAATTATAAACATTAGGCTTGCAAAAATAGCTCAGAGAATAATTTTCCAAACTTAGACATGTGCAGTCCCACAAAGATCTATGCTAAATAATTTGAAACTTTTAAGGGAAATTTTTGATAGTCAAGATACTGGTGGTTATGTGATAAGCTTAGATCAAACTAAAGCGTTTGATCGAGTGCCCCACAAATATTTGAAGTGCTAAAACAGTATGGACTTTCTCAGATTTTTACTGAATGGATTAAAAACATGTACAAAATTACCTACATGACCCCAATGGCTAATGGGCAAAAAGGCTTTCACATTTTAATAAAGAGAGGAGTGAGGCAGTGGTGCCCCCTCAGTCCCCTCCTATATGTATTTGCAATTGATCCATTACTAAGAAGAATAAACAATGATAAGGAAATTAGACATATAACTAATGCAGATGAAATAATTTTTCAAAGCGCTATTGCATATGCAGATGATTTATGTCTCCTAGTAGCAGACCATAGGTCAGGACTGCAGGCCTCGTACATCATAAAATCCTTTTCGCACATATCAGGATCATCTCTGAATAAGGAAAAAAGCATTGGCACATCAGTTAATGAACAGGTACAGCTTCAAAAATCTGAGATTGGGGGAATTAAAATAAATACAGACAATATTGTTATTCTAGGTATTCAATTCGGGGGTATGGGAGTGGCAGAAAAAAATGGATGAACAAAATGATAATAGTAGAGGAAAAAGTAAATAAATGGAAAGACTATTCTATGGCATAACAGAAAAGAATATTTATGTTAAAAAATGTTATTGTCCCTAAATTTTTAAATCTGAGTTATATTTTTCCTCTTCCTTTCAGTTTGGGGACCAGAATGTATAATATAGGTTTTCAGCTCCAGTGGGGCAGTCGGTTAAGCCCAGCGAAAAGGTCAGTAACTTATTGGCCAATTAACAAGGGAAGTCTAAATATATTAAATACAGTAGCTTTTTTCTTTTTAATATTTGTTCATGCTAATATATTTCCCAGACTGGCAGGACACCAAGAGACATGGACTGAAAGTCTTAATGGCAGAATGGGTTACTTCATAAACAAATGGAGGGCTCCAAAGTGGTCAGCTTTCAAGGATATTCCACCAGAGACACCTCCATATCTGACTGAAGTTTATAAAAGAATCAAACAATGGCACATACTTCCACAGCTGGATCAACTTCAAAATAGGAAAAAATTATATTCATACATTCTAAATAAGACTTTTTTAACAGAACCATACTTTATTTGTCCACCATATATAGAAGAACAACATTTAGTGAAGCAAGTAATAGAAAAAAAGGTACCACAGAAAATATTGGATACAGTATGGATGTGCTGTCATTGAAAATTGAATGTTAGGGGGAACCATGCTCATAAAAAAATAGAAGAAAGGATTTGTATTAGAGAATCATGTATACTACAGATTGAAACAATGCAACTCTTGTTTTTCGACTGCACTTACATAACTCAATTGTGGTCAAGTTTAGCCCAAAAATGGGCAACACCAGTGTTTGCAATGATGACATATAATGAACTTGTACATGGGAAGTTTAACTCAGAATGGGGGAAAATGTATCCAGGAACTCTTACAGTAATATGTGCTATAATAAAGTGGTGTATTTGGCAGAATAGATGTTTGTACTGTAGCAAAAAAATAACACTTTGAAGGCCAGATATTCAAAACTTTGCCCTGGGGCTAAATTAGCACTGCCCAGCGGGCAAACTTAGCCCGGAGCACAAAGCAAGTTATATTGAAAAGGAAATACAGTAGCTCGGTGCTAGTCCTGCTGAATATAGCAGTCTTAGGAAGCTGGGCAAACCGGTCTGGGAGTGCAGGGCAAAAATAGCCCAGGAATAAGACAGCGCTGAATATAGCAACAGGGAAGTGCAAACTGCAACTGCAGCTCATTAGACTCTGTAGCAAGCCAGTGTTGCAGGTGGGGAACATTGTGTGTGATTGCACAGAGATGTCTCACATCTACTGCAAACACACCTTTCAACAGCCTGCCTCATAAATAAGGGACAAAGGTTTACAATCAGGGACACATCTTAAAAATTGATGATATCCATTCAGGAAGCTGGTAGAATAAGTGGTTTAGTGTAAAATGCATTGTCTAAGGAAGAACACATCTGTAACATTAATGTTTGACATTATTTTATGCTTATAACCCCACTGTTTGGTCATGGAAACACAATTTTTAGGAGGGACCGAGTAAAATTTTGAGGTAAAATCAGGGACGTCCCTGAAATTCAGCGACAGTTGAGAAGTATGACTGCAAACAGCAATGTAAGCCACACAGTGCAGAACTGGGCTATGCTGAAGTAAGGTTTGCCCGGGGCTAACCTGATTGCACAATGCTAACACATTAGCCCAGTGCAAACGGGAACTATATTCAAAGCTCCCATGCAAATGAGCCTACTTAGGTAATCCGTGGGCAAACAGGTACATTTGCATCTCATTAACTGCTGCTTAGCATACATTACCATTCAGTTTGCCCAGTGCTACTGCATGGAGCACAAAGCTCCCCCTTTTGGTCAGAATGAAAGTACAGGCTGGACGCTGCAGGCCAAGGCATACCCACAGCATCCCCTGTTGGTCAGAATAGAAGTACAGGCAGGAAGCTGCAGGAACTGTGTGCTGCCAGGCACAGTCGGTGCATACATACCTCACAACCCCTTGCCTCCTGAATCAGGGACAAGGGTTAAACAAATCAGGGACAAAGGACCAAAATCAGGGACACATCTTCAAAATTAAAGACATCCACCCAGAAAGCTGGTAGTATATGGGGTTTAGTGCAAAATGCTGTTTCTAAAGAAGTACAAGTCTGTAACTGTATTGCTTGACATTATTTTGTGCTTACAATTTCCACTGTTTAGCCACAGAAACACAACTGTGAGGAGGGACAGAGTTGCATGTTGAGGCAAATTCAGGGACATCCCTGAAAATCAGGGAGACAGTTGAGAGGTATGCTCTGGACCCATTCACAATACAATTAAACCTAATGTCCCTGGTAGTCTAGCAGTCCCCCCACATGAATCCTGGCCCTTTCAATTAAAATTAAATGTCATTTCCCTGGTAGTCTAGTGGTCCCCCACCCCCTGCATGAATCTTGACTGGTGTCAATTAAAATTCAATGTTATTTCAGTGGTAGTCTAGTGGTCCCCACCCTCCTGCATGAATCCCATCCCATTTCAATTAAAATTAAATGTTATTTCCCTGGTAGTCTAGTGGTCCCCACCCCCGCACAAATCCAGACCCCAATTCAAAGAAATATAAACTCATTTCCTGGTAGTCTAGTGGTCCCCACCCCCAGCACATATCCTGACCCCGATTCGCATAAATATAAATTTGTTTCCCTGGTAGTCCAGTGGTCCCCTCCACCCAGCAGTGAAACTCTGCTCAGTACAATCACGTCCTAGAATGGAGCTGGTGACTGGCTCAGCCCTCCTCTCACCACCATGGCCAGCTGCTGACTTGTATAAAGTTGCAACTTCTTTTGAAGGGGTAACATGAGATAGTACTGTGATGTTCTATGAGGAAATTCAAGGCTAGGAAGCAAGAACAGAGGATTAAAGGGTTTGTTTAGTTGTTTTTTCAAAAGCATAACAAAATACATAACACTGAAAGAGTTATATTAACAAGAAATGTAAGAAGTTTTTACTTTTGTCTTTTGAAATGTATTATGATTTGTTTTGTTATATTATTTGCTAATAAAAAATTCCCTTACTCTTTACGAGAAGTGCCATGGGAGCTTTAACATCCACCAGAACTACCACCAAAACAGGCCGATGGGACCTCAGTTTAACGTCTCATCTGAAAGATGGCACCTCAGGAATGCAGCATCCCCCTCATGTTGCACTGCAGCATCAGTATTGAGATATTAACTGAAGTGCCTAGTGTGGGGATAGAACCCACAGCCTTCTGATCTCCCGGCCTCAGCCTGAGGGCCAATAAAACTTTTTTACCATTATTATGAATAGGAAAACCAACAAAGGAAAAGAGCAGCATTCACTTGGTTTATATAATAAACCTAACACAACTCTCATCCCCCATGCATTTATATGCATTTTCCTCCATTGCATTATAGTAGGAACTGGTTAGCTAGTTTTGCTCTGAAGTGCAGCATACTATTTTAATTTTGCTTCATTTATTTTGCTGTATACATGTTTCATTCTATAGATCTATGTGCAAAAAATACTAGACAGTAAAAACAACAAAAAAACAGTAAAATCCGGACATCAGAAAATTAGAAGCAAAGGCCAGTGTAATCCAAAAAATCTAAATCTTAAAAACAGCATTTGATTACTTAAAGGGACACTGTCAACCTGCTGAGGTCTCAAAGTGTCCCTAGTTTAAAAAACATATTTTATGATTGCAAAAATTCTGTAAAGGTTGTTGATGTAGCTGGTAGTTTGATTCTGACTCATATTTTCTTTAAAAAAGTAAAAAACAGACTGCCCAACATACTGATGTTATCACGCCAAAACAGGTTTATTTATATTCCTTGATCAACCCCAAATGCATCTTTCCTGGACTTGGGAGCACCCACAAAACAGTCTAGCCCCTCATGATGCAGTGGGAGTTCAGGGGACTACTGCCTTATGAGTGACTGCACTGTTTGGGTGTGTTTCTAATGCTCAGGAAGTATGTAGTAAGAACAGAATCAGGATTGTATACAAAAACAAGGTGGTTTATAAATATACATTGCCATGCATATCAGTTCTACTAAGCAAGAAGACAGACAAAACAAACAGCAACATCAGTGTATTTTAGAGAGGGTAAGCAATCATAAAATGTGGGGTTTCAAAGAGAAATAATATGATTGAAAAACAGGTTGACAGTGTCACTTTAATTCGCCATAGATTCAATGAATACCACCAACAGCTTAATCTGATTCAGTTTCAGTTCTTTTGCATCTGGATATATTTTTACAAGGTGATTATATTTTATTTACTTGTATAGTGCCTTGCACCTTGGATTACAATTTCTTAAAAATCTTATTTAGTAAGTTAGCAATTTATTTATTTATGTATTTATTTTTTAATGTCTGGGTAAACTCATTGGAACAAAGTTCCTTTTAGAGGAGTGACCCGTGAAGAAATTCTTATTTATTTATTTATGTATTCATGTAGTTAGTTATTTGTTTGATGTCTGCATAAACTCACTGGAACAAAGTTCCTTTTATTGGAGTGACCCAGGGAGATGCATCCTATAGTTTGTACAGTGCCAAAGATACAGACTACAGCTTACATTTCTTACTATATGCTGTACCTGAACACAAAATTGTATATGAAAGTACAGTACATTGTAATATATTTATTTAGTTTTCATTACCAGGTTAATGCATTAGACAAAAGATTTGCCTATTTTCAGGCACAACCCAGGAGGTTCCAGCTAGACTAGAAGTACAATACAATAACATTATAATCTACTGAACAGAAGAACAAAGTAAAACAAAAATGGCAGCATTGCCCAGAACACGATACAGATATGGGCCCACATATTCAAAGGAGATGCACTGCCCAAAAGGGAGATGTGTGATTCATCTCAGAAAATGCGTAGAAGTGTGATATTCGAAAGGGAGAGATGTGTTGAATGTGCAATCACACAGAAATAATGTATGCAGTGCAAAAATTGGGGGAGGGTACATGAGTATGCCGTGCATCCACATATTCAGCCAAAATGTGCAGCGCATCTGCTGTGCATCCCAGAAATGTGCCATGCAAAGTTAGGCAGACAAAAGGAAGGCCTGAAACAGCCAGCCACCCACAAGAAGGCTGCAGAACTGCAGACAGACCATTTTGAGACAGCCCTTGGAGGTGCACCAGGATGTGCTCCAGGCAACCATACACAGTAGTTATGCCAGGACAGAAGTACCCAAAGCCACAGGTGCCAGTGCACCAAGGGCACCACCCAGAGAGCCATCCCCCACACCACACCCAGGATGTAAACACTCAGCTGCCACATGCCAGTGCTGTCGGGTGCCCCCCTAGTACACCAGTGGAGCAGATGGCCACACTGCAGAACATTTACCAGGGGCCATGGCCTGCTCCCATGTAGCCTGCAGGGTGACACCCAGTGGTGGCATGCACCCAGGGTTACGTCTTGGGCAATAGTGCCCAGGTAGCCTGGTGGTACAAGTGGCAGCCTGGCATGGTCCAGGGACTGACCTGTGGCACACACCCATGGTGGTACACCATAGGTGCACACAGGTGGGACCCACCCACTGAGGTACCTGGTCACCCTCTTCACACTGTCATTCCTTGAAATTATCACCTGTCATATGGGGGTGTGTGGGGCACTGCAGGTGACTGTATGCTGAATACAGAGCTGGTGTATCACATTTATGTGGTATACCACTCAGACTGTGTCACCCTGTGCCCTCCCCTGTTGCTTGTCCAGGTGGGCCCCCGTGCCTCAGTCTGACCCTGTATGTGGCTATGGGTAATAGCACTGTACCCAGGCCAATGCAGTCCACCCACCCACCCACAAACATTCCATCACATCTGCCTGCTAGGCTGCCGTACCTCCTGTTCACCTTTTTGGGGTGGTGGGGCAGCCCTGGAATGCTGGAACTGTGCAGCCCTGGGGTATGCAAATGGCCTGAATGCATTTCAGTAATGATTTGCGCATGTGGGGAATGGGCTCAGAATGTACAATGAGGCCATTTGCTTATCCATGTGGAATACTGCAATTTTGCACACCGTGCATGTGGCGCCTATTGCAAATTTCCCTATGCTCCACATAGGGCTCAAGTCACCTGCCACGCCACGCATCTCCAACTGCACGATCGAGCATGTTCAGGATATTCAGTCGGTCATACATGATCGCATCTCACAGTGCATCTTCTGAATATACCATTATATTGTGTTGGCACATCTCAGCTGCATGGTGAGACACATGCACAATGCAGCCTGTGACTTTTGAATATGGGGCCCATACCATTTAAACAATGTACAAATACAAATAATACAAGAGTGCCAGGAGTAAACAAATGCAGGTTCATGATATGGCCTAAACATGAAGCTCAGGTAAAGACAGAGACAATAAAAAACATATCATGATACTGTAAAACACTATACTGAACACACTGATGACCAGGGTTGAGTTTAATGGTAGCATATTATGAACAGCAAAAGCACATGGAAGTGTTCCTTTAAGTGCAGCACAAAATGCTACTGCCACATTTCTGTGACCAAGCTCAAATGATTGCTGCAACACTGAACTGAAGTCTGTTCACCATTAGGGGAGCCATTGTACAGAACAATAAAATTCTGCAAGCATAGACAATTAGTGTTCTGCTTGGCTTTGGGCAGATTTGGGCTATTTCCAAGGCTCTGATTGTATTCTAGAGTTTCATTTGAAAGAAATGGATTTATTTCCTTCTTCATTGGGAATAATCTTCCTCCACAGGCATACTAGCCTTCCAAAAAATGCTTCTGCTGCACAGACTGGAACAATTGATGGAATCAAAGAGTTCTAATTCCCTGTTCACCTTAATGAGGCGTTCATTTCAAAGTTCATTTACAGGTGTAAGTTATTCTTACTTTTTATCTTTGTAGAACATTCCTGAAGCAGATCTAATGGGCAAGACTTTGATGTTAAATTATTTATTAATTTTAGATAGCAACTAATTATTCACTGAGCCTGAGTTGCAGCCCATACACTGATGCAGCAATTTCTTGTTTTCTACTTATGAGTGGTACAGCAGTGTTCCTTTTCACAACTTTAGTTTTCAGAGTTTCCTGTTTATTTCTCTGTACACCCGACTTGCAGCATAATGCACACCAAAACTGAAGTTGTTCCTTCTCCTTACAACATATTTTAATGAATATTAACAAAGCCATGCATAAAAATGCAATGAAACATGGATGATGCCTCTAGAGAATTCACATGGCATGCATGGTGACCTGGGTTTGTGCTCTAAGCTTGAGCATTGCACATCATGAGGAAGGGGCAGACAGCATATTGTGGTAGGAGGAGGTCCAGACACTGATAATGGCAGGACATGGGATGTACAATGCAATAATGTCCAGTCTCGTGTTGGCTTCATAGAGAGACATGCCCTTCATGTACTGTAGGTTGATATGGCCAGACCTGTATTCTGCCTCCCAGGTGTGGGCCCCCACCGCAGGCCATGCACCTAGTGAGATGAGGATTAGCGATCCAAGGAGATCAAGTAATGGGGGGGGAGCTACAGAAAGATAAGCTACATCTCCCCACATGACACGAGGATCATCCTTGGACCCCTCCTCCCTCCTCCTTCTAGGCTCCTCTGTATTGACTACCTTCCAGAGCAAGTTAAGTCTCTTCTGGACTGAAACAGAGGCATGGAGGCCCCACCATAAGGGGTAAGTTGTGGTCTGACAGTCACCTAGGGGAATATCAAACAAACAATGGCCACACACTTAAGCCAGAGGGGTCAATGCACATGTCAAGGGTGGCTGCCCCTGTACATAATAACAAAAACCAAGAGACTCTGCACTCAGTTTTAGAACAGGAGATAAATTAAGTCAAACAACTTTCTGATGCGGACAGCTCTATGAGGGTGTCCCTGATGAAGTCCCTATTGTTAAGGCACCAGGGCCGTTAGAATGCCTTCCTTACACTCGTTTTATGTGTGTTTGAGTCAATTTGACAACCTTTTTGCTATAGTAACTTTTTACATGCAGCCTATAAAATAAATATTTAGTCTCATAGAGCTGATCACATCAGAAAGTTATTTGGCTCCATTTAGTTGCTGTCTTGTAGATAAGTGCACTGTCTTTCAGTTTTAGCTAGGGGAATGGTCCAGTGGTAGGGAAGGAGAGATAATCTAGTAAAAGTTGATTGGCAGAAACATAAGGAGATCCTGAAGTGCTTCCAGGAAAAAAACTTGAGGAAGAAAGAATGATAAAATGGGAGGTGGATTTAATTAAAATGGCACTTCATGCCTTAATTTGATTCCAGATCATTTACCTAGGATAGCCCAACTGAGATGCAACATTTAAATTGCAGTGTGTCCTGTTTCTACCCACTTTTTGACAGCTGGGTAAACTGAAGCACAGGAAGGTTAAGAGATGAGCTCAGTGCTGTACAATGGGTATGCAGGTTTGGTGAGGTTTTAGTCTGACCTCTTGGTTTCTAAACCTGTATGTCAGTCACTAGAGCACACTGCCTCTAAAGACTATCAAGCAAACAGTACCCAACTTTTACTGGCTGTTGCTATGGAAAATAAATACCTTAACAAAAACCTCAGAGAATCACTGTAAATTTCAACAGATTTTTCACTCACATTTCTGTAGCTTTCTGTTGGCCTTGCAGATCAATACTGACATACAGTAGTCAAGATTTGATGGTCCAAATACATGAATTATCATAGCAGCAATGTTTTGAGCTAGGTAGCTATTGACTGGTGCCATATTTCTTACTTTTCATGACTGCTAAAATATGGCATTTAAAAGAACAAGTAAAATCCTTGAGTTAAACCAAGATTCAGAACAAGCAGTTGGAGGTATAATTGGTGTACCATATATCTTCTAAAAGAAGTTGTGCTCTAGTAAATGCTGCCTTTCAACTAAAACCCCATGTATGTTCTCCTGATCGCAATAGAAGCTGCCTTCTTTTATTAACCACGGCTTTGGTTGGAGGCTATATGGTTTGTGCCGATCGAGACAGAGACGTTGAGAGTGAGGAAGAGATACAGAGAGAGCTGGATTGTGTGTGAAATCAACTTTATTTATTATTTTGTTACATGCGGTGCTCAAAAAGGTTTAGTATTTAACTTGAGTGCATCCTCAATAGTGGTTGCGTCTTTTGCTGGAACAGCTGACTGATGTGAGATGCTATACAGCAATGCAGGGAAAAGGTAAAATAGATCATTACAGCTCATCCTCATCATCATTTTCTTCCTCAGAGCAAGTTTCCTCTTCTTCAAACAGAAATTGGGGGAAGGAGGTGCTGATACTGAGGATTTTTCTTCAACTGGTGCAGATATGGAGGATTTGTTAAATTTCTTTCATAGGAATTCTTTGGCATCATAGGCAATGCCTCTTTCTCTAGTGCAAAATATCACGTCTGGCTCAGTACTGGGGTGGCACAAACTTGTTTTGGGGAAAGAAAATGGCATGTTACTTTATATAGCTTTGTGTATCTTGGGAAGGGGGTACAATGAGAAGGATACATCAAACAAGTTCACTATTATCTCCTTCATCACTGCTTGCCATGTGGTTTTTATCAAGTCGAGTGTTTTGTCCTTTCTGGGTGCTCTGGGTTCACCACCAGGAGTCAAATCTCTCTCCTCACCAGCGAGCCACTGATTGTAGCATTTACACCATGCTTCTTCTACCTCAATGCTCCTTGTGGCAGTGAGTTTAAACTCAAAGCCATAAGCCTTCTACTTTGACATTGTGACAGCCATGTCAGGTACAGAAAATGAATGTGACATATTTGGCATTAACATTTTCCTGGCATCTGTCTCAGTACAGTCTGATAAGATCATCTGGAAGCTGCCATCTATTATTACCTGCCCTCTAATTAAAGCCACAGGATTACATTGAAAGTTTGTAATATAAGCCACAGCTTTCATTAGAAGAGATATGGTAGTACAAAAGGAAGAATTTGAGAATAGAGCCTTTGAGAACTAAAATGAAGGCATAAAAAATAAATAGGGACTAATGATCAGGGGCTCTGGAAAACTGCAGGCACAGTTTTATTGTGGAATCCAATATTCTTTGTAAAATTAGCATTTGACACATTTTCAAGGTATTTCAAACATACTGAGAGGGTTCAGGAATTAGATACACATAACAATAACAAGTGAGACAGTGGAGGATTCACTGGGTTTGGTTTCTTAATCCTCTTAGGCAATTCTTATGCTATAGTACAATCACATTTAGGTTCTAGAAATGGATGTTTTCTTAAAGAGCAGGTATCCACTTCAAAAGGCACTTTTATAAATGTAATGTTTTACCTGTAATCACTGACCAGATGTTACAATTTTTTTCAAATTTCTGTTTTCCTTTCCAAGATTTGGAGCATGTCTTAGTTTATCCAAGATGTCTGTGTAAAATGTATTTGACAGTCCCCAACTAACATTATAGTACTCATTTAGGACACCGTAGAGCTTACCAAGGCACCAGTCTGTGATGTCACAGTCAGCAATTGTGCAGTCAGTTGGGGCAAACAAATGCTTTTTGTGAAAGGTATTTGAAATATTTAGAAAATCAGTGACAGGAGAAAGTAACAAAACCTGTAAAACAGGAAACGTAAATATATTTGTTATAAATACTGTATGTGAAAGCCTTATATTTTGGTCAGTACCTGCTTTTTGAAATATTTTAGGTTTAGGAAGAACCGAGATGGGTGGAAGCCACTTACACCTTTAGAAATAATTAAGAACATAGGACTACAGAAGTTGACACTCACCTGGGAACTATAGATCTATCTCCCTCCTTCCTGCTCTTACAAAGCTACAAGAGCATTTTGTCCACTCTCAGCTCACTACTATCCTTTACTCCTCCTTCCTTCACCCATAATTCTTCATGCCAGTGATCCAGGTAGTTCTTCCCTTGAATTATTCTCCAACCAGACCTGGATGCCATCCAGTTGTGGTTCTGCTCAAACCATCTGGCCTTGAATGCTAAGAAAACTGTGGCCTTGATCTTTAGGTCTAAACCTAAGCTTGAAACCATTCCCAGATCTTGTTTTTGGCCTTGATAGTTCCCACTGGGCCATGTCACATATTTTAAGTAGGGATGTGCAGGGGCTGAATAGTATTTCCCAAATACCACTAATAGTAGGGATCATGAATATTCAGAAGCCCTCCTATTTATACTTCAGTGTCTGTACAAGTGACATTGCAGAGGAGCTGGAAGGGAAGATATGTTTCGTTACATATGACACCAAAATCTGCAATAGGGTGGACACTCCAGAGGTGGTGATGAAAATGTGCAGAGACATAAGAGAACTGGAGGAGTGGTCAAGGGTATGGCAGCTGGGTTTCAATGTAAAAAAGTACAGAATTATGCACCTAAGGCCCAGAACCCCAGAGGTGGAGTATAAAATGAGGGAAAAGATATTGGCAGTCACCAAACAGGAAAGGGACCTTGCAGTAATCATTCCTGATGATCTCAAGATGGCGATGCAGTGCAACAAGGAAGTAGACAGGGCCAGTGGGATGCTGGGGTGCATAGGGAAGTGGATTCACCAGCAGAAGGAAGGAGGTGGTGTTGCAACTGTATAGATCATTGGTGAGACCCAAGCTGGAGCATCATGTCCGGTTCTGGAGACCACATCTCAAGAAGAACATAGACAGGGTGAAGGCTGTCCAGAGGAGGACAACTAAAATGGTGCAGGGGTTGCATTGGGAGCCCTATGATGAGAGAGACAGAGAGATCTCAATATGTACACCCTGGAAGAGAGGAGGGAGAGGGGGGATGTGATATAGATGGGAGGTGCACAAGAACAAGTGGAACTGCAAAGAAACCAGGAGGAAGACAATTTAGGAGGGATGTGAGAAAGCATTTCTTCATTGAAAGAGTGATGGATGCCTGGAGCAATCTTCCAGCAGAGCTGGTGAGAAAAAAAGTAGTGGAGGGCTTCAAGCATACATGGGATAGGCACAAGAGAATCTTAGTTGGGAAGCAGGGAAAGGCAGCTAGAGATCAGGTAGGGTCTGCGAAGACAGTATATGTAGAGGCAAACGGGCAGACGAAGTGGGCCAAGCAGTCCTTAACTGCCAAAAATTCTATTTCTATGTATGCAGAAAATACTTTTTTTTTGTAAGAAAAGGGAACAGCCCCTCACCCTCCTCTCCAGCCCAAATCCTGCTAAATACAACCCCTCATCCCCACACCCTCTATCAAAATCCCAATCTCACACACCCACACCCACAATTGTACACAGAATTATATAAATTCGAAAAAAAAAAACATAATGGGGGACCAACACAGTCCACAGGCCTTCATGGCCAGGTGCTGTCTGTCTTATTGCAAATAACACTTGTTTCCACTTTTAAAAAGTATTCCTTTGTCACCCCCACCCTGGTATCACCCTCCTCCCACCCTTCTCCCATATCAGCACCCAATTCTCCTCATGAGACGGTGACTGGCACAACCTGCCCTCCTTCATGACTGGCTACTTTCTCATGAATAAAAACACTAGTGCTCATGTGTTCACTCTTTATAGTAAAAAATAGCTCATCATGTGATCAGATGATTTCACTATACAAAGCAAGCATGATACTAGCACTTTCTTTCATGAGAAGATGGCCTGCTGTTGAGGAGGGTGGGTTGTGTTGATTGCCTTCTCATAAGGAGAATTAGATGCTGTGGGAGGGGATTAGGGTGAGAGTAATACGAGCAGGCTAGATAGCCCAAATTACCTTCTTCTACTGGCTTCTTTGTATGTTTGTATCAACTCCATTCCTTCAAAATTCCTCCTTAAACTCTGTGCTCTCCACAGTAACAAGACTTGTCTCTCAGCTGCTGCCAGACTGGAGATTATCCATGAAATTATCTTTTCTGTCTTCAACTATGGTAACATTGTCTATAGTGCAACCACTAATTCCAAACTAGCAAGGCTAGATCTCCTCTATCACATTTTCTGTTGCTTTGCCTTGAGCTGTTCGGTTAGCATGCAACAATGTCATCTTTACTTCTCTTTGGGTTGGTCGTCCCTGGAGAATTTCTGTCTCTTTCACTCTGCCAACTGATCTTCAGGTACCTGTTCAAAGCTTTCCCTGACTATCTATCTCCACTCCGTACACCTTCTTCTCCCCCAGCTTATGTCCTCAGGCATTGTAACCTTCCCTCTTTCCTTATACCTTGATGTCACTTATCAGTTGGACAAGCAGCTTTTTGTTGGAGACTCCCTGCCATCTGGAACTCCCTCCATCCTCTCCTTCAGACCTCTTTTAGTAATTTTTCTCTACCTCATGGTGGCCCCTAACAAAGTGAGCCCAGACTCTATTCAGGTTTGATGGCCTTCACATAACAAAGGAAGAAGTGAGTGTGCTTGGGCAGAAATTTGAGGTCCATCTTGACCACTTAAACTAGGTGAGGGAGAGTCTAATGCTAGGGAATCTATCAGAAAATACACTTCTGATAGGGACTTAGTCCTCACTCCCCCAAAAGCAGGAATTTCTCTCCCACAACCTAAGAAAACATGCAGAAAATGGTTGGAAACTGTCGGGAACTGATCACTGGGCCATGCATCTGCATGATCAAGAGCAGAACCAATAGTAGCAAATAGCAGCAAGGGTACCAGACTGTAGAAAGGGGTATGCATCAATGCCAGAAGCCTGGGAAACAAAATAAGCAACTTGCAGACAATGATGGAGGATTTCTGGGTAGACCTGGTAGCCATCATGAAGACTTGGGCTTCGGAGAAAAATGACTGGGACCTTTCAGCCCCAGGCTATGCCCTGTTCAAACAAGACAGAAGGGAGGGTGGGGGAGGGTAGCATTATATGTAAAGGACAGGATAAATGCCATCTCAGTAGACAGCATCAAAAAGGAGGGTGTGGAATCCCACTGGATGCTACTCAGCTTGGAAATGAGGGAGAGGATCCACATAGGTGTGGTATACCAGCCTCCAGGGCAGGCTGAGGGGAGGGACAAAGAACTCCTACAGGAGATCAGAGGTGTAGTACAAAAAGGGGATCCAATGCTGGTAGGAGACCCTAATATGTCCGATATTAACTGAAGCATCTCAGTGGCAGGTTCTACTGGGAGCCAAAAGGTGGTTGATGCCCTACAAGACTGCCTACTTACTCAACTAGTTAGTGCCCTGACTTGGCTGGACACCATCCTGGATGTGGTCCTCACTAACTTGGAGGTAGTAAGGGCTACAGGGGTTGGGGAGCCACTGGCCAGCAGCAACCACAACTCTTTGTGGTTTGAGTTAGCCCTAGGGCTACAAAAATTGCAACCGAGACAGAGGTTTTAAAGTTTAGAGGAGCCAGGTTAGACAAAATGAGAGATGTAGTCAGAAGCAAGCTGTTAAGGATCCTGGAGCATTTATATGGGGAAGAAATATGGGGGCTGGTAAAGTTACCCATTTTAGAGGCTACCAGGATATGCATAAGAAAAGTGACCAAAAAGAACAAACACAAAAAAACAATATGGTTCACTAACCAGGTAAGGACCGCAATCAGAACCAAAAGGGAGGCCTACCAGAACTATAAAAGAACTCAGGAAGACAGCACATGGAAAGCCTACATTCAGAAGAACAAAGATGCAAAGAGTATGGTGAAATTGGCTAAGGCTGCAACAGAGCTTCAGCTTGTGGTAGGGGTTAAAGAAGGGAACAAACACTTTTTTAGATATATACAAGAAAAAAGAAAGAAAAGAGGAGGAATAGTTAGGCTCAAAGATGAAGACAGAATAGTGGAGGAGGACAGGCAGAAGGCCACTGCTATGAACAACGTTTTTTGCTCAGTGTTAACCGAGGAACACAAAGGTCCAGTACCAGACAGTGGCATCAAGGATGCTGACAAAGGTGTTCCACAAATGGAAGCACCATCAATCACCAACAATAGGGTTAGAGAAGCCCTGGATCAACACAGGGAAGACAAGTCACTAGGGCCTGATGGAATACACCTGAGGGTGCTAAATGAGCTAGCAAGTGAATTGGAAGATCCCTTAGCACATTTATTCAGCATTTCACTTTAAACAGGGCTAGTGCTGGGAGACTGGAGAAGAGCTGATGTAGTACCTCTCCACAAGGGAGGTAGTTGGGAGCAAGCAAGCAACTACTGATCAATCAGCCTTACAACGGTAGTGGGCAAACTGATGGAAACCTTAATAAAACAACACTTTGTAGAGTACCTAGATAAGAACGGTCTGCAGGATGACAGGCAACATGGGTTTATGGTGGGAAGGTCATGCCAAACAAACCTAATCACATTTTTTGACTGGGTCACTAGGGAACTAGACAGAGGCCACCCAGTGGGCCTCCTCTACTTCGATTTCAGTAAGGCCTTTGATTCGGTGCCACACAACCACCTGCTGAAAATGTTGGGGGACCTGTATGCAGCCAAGTGCATAGTCAGTTGGGTAGGTAATTGGCTTAGGGACAGAAAACAGACAGTAGTGGTCAACAGGGTGCGGTCTGATGAAGGCGTGTTCACTAGTGGTGTTCCCCAAGGCTCAGTGTTGGGGCCAGTCCTGTTTAATGCCTTTATCAGTGACATCAGCATAGGTATTCAGGGTAAAATTGCCTTATTCATGGATGATACCAAGCCAGGAGGAAGGGTTGACAGTGAGAAGGCAGTTAAGGACCTAAAAAAAGACCTACAGAGGCTGGAAAGATGGTCCAACATCTGGCAACTGAAGTTCAATGCAAAGAAATGTAAGGTGATTCATTTAGGTAAAGGGAACCCATGGACAGAGTACCACTTCAACAGAGTCCAGCTCAGTGCCAAGCAGGAAGAATGGGACCTAGGTGTCATCATAAGCAGCTCCCTTAAACAGATGAGCTAATGCAACAAAGTTTATAGCAAGGCCAACAAACTGCTGGGGTGCATAGGAAGGGGATTAGACAGCAGGAAGAAGGAGGTAATAGTGCCACTCTTCAGGTCCCTGGTAAAGCCCCATCTGGAGTACTGTGTCCAGTTTTGGAGTCCACATCAGAAAAAGGATATAAACAGGTTGGAGGCTGTTCAGAGAAGAGCAATCGAAATGACCCAGGGCCTTCAAGGGCACTCATACGAGGAGCGTCTAGAAGCATTACATATGTTCTCACTGGAGACAAGGAGGGAGAGGGAGATATAATTGAAACATACAAGTTCCTGAGAGGAATAAATAAGGTGCCATCCTTGGACCTGTTCAACAGAGTCTCTGACTCTAACACTAGAGGGCACGAGTGGAAGTTGAGGGGGTGGAGCTTCAAGAGGGAGCTTAGGAAACACTATTTCACAGAAAGAGTCATGGAGCCATGTAATAAACTGCCAGCTGAGGTAGTAGAAGCAGCATCCATGACATAATTCATGCTGAGGTGGGACAAGGCTAAAGCATGATCAAAAGCAACAGGAGCAGTAGGAGGCTTTAGTCAGAAGAGGAGTTAGGGCTCAGGATCTGAGAAGGTCCAAGGAACACATGGGCAGACTAGATGGACCCTTGATCTCCTTCTACCATCTTTTTTTATATGTTTCTTTGTTTCTAATCTGCTTCATATGACCTGTGTCTGCTCCCTTCCTTCCTTCTACATAGTCTGTCAGCCCAATGTTGCTCCCTATGCCTTCAGGTCTAGCCCATCTCCTCCAGTTGGCTAGTTGCAGCCCCCATCCTTTTTGCTTTGCCCCTCATTTACTCTTTTATATAACCCTGTCTCAGTCATCTGGTATGATATTGTTGTTTTACTGCCATCATTTATTATATACTGCTGTTTTGGACATCTGTTTTATGGATTGCTGAATGTTGAGTGCTGTTTTACTGCTGATTATTTCCATCTACTTGTTGTTATTTATTGTTGTAATTATCTTCAATGTACCTCTTCCCCAGGACATACCTAGAAATGAACTGGTTATACCCAGTGTACCTTTCCTAGCCAAAACATTTGGATAAATTATGCTCATTTAGTCCATCCCTTACTTTTTAGTAGTTATACCTATTTAAATTACCCTCTTAAAACTAGAAAAAAAATTAGTTTCTTAACTATTATTAATTTGCATTTTATTTGTATTTGTCATTTTTATTTGTATTGATGCTCTTGAATTTTTATGATGTACAGCATGTTGATAGTTTTGTGAATCAAGCTTAATAAACAATAATATAACCTCTCTTATCTGTTTTTCAAGGCCCACCATGAACTTCTTACATATACTTCAGTGTCAGATAATCCATCCCACACACTAGTGTTGCTTGGATAGTATCCGCCAGTATAGGATACCAGCAGCTATCACTGTTTTGACCGGATGTTGAGCAGAGAAGAAACAGAAGGGACATGATTGAAGCTTTTAAGTACGTTAAGGGAATCAACACAGCACAAGCAGGAAACCTCTTCCAGCAAAACAGGGATGCACGTACAAGGAGGGACAACTTGCATCTGGTGGGAGGCAGATTCAAAAGCAACCTCAGGAAGTACTTCTTTACAGAAAGGGTCATAGACCCATGGAACAGCCTACCTCAGAAGGTGGTGGAATCCAAGACAATACGTGAGTTCAAACACGCATGGGACAGACATTGTGGACACATCAGGGTGCAGTCTAAATAAGAAGGTGGGAAGAAACACGGGCAGACTAGATGGATCATGCAGTCCCCATCTGCCAACATGATTCCCATGTTCCTATGTCATCAGATATTGATGGCATCCGACCTTGGGCCTAGTCTGTTCAGATCTTAAATGGATCTGTTTTTGAGACAAATGATCCACAGGATCTGATAGTCAGATCAGGTATCTGGCAATCAGATCACAACACTCTGAGGGTCAGATCCAAAAGATATGCTGGATTCGATGATTGGACCAGGGATCCAACAGTCAGATGATAACAATCCAAGGGTCATATCCAAGGACCTGTCTCCAGATTAAGACATCTGACTCCATCTGGCCCAGGATCTGGCATTCAATCACGGTGGGATGGGGGTAGGATTACTCAGCCAGATAGCACTGCTATCTGTTGGAGGGTGCTCGGATCTATCAAACCAGTATCCAAGCACCACTACCACACTTCCTTTGCACTCTGTGCTTTATGCAAATAGTGATCCCAGCCCGATGGTGTGCAGCACGTGGGGCCAGGATACGCATATCACAGGTGTCCAAAGGACAACCACAGAGTCACTATTGGTGTGCTCCCACCATGTCCCCCCTGCCCGGGGCTATGCATACTGGATTCTGCTCAACTATGTGACTGATCTGGGTAGGGAACAGGGAGTGGGAGTGCCTGCAGAGGGACAGTGGAGCGCAGCAGGTACAGTGCTCTTTGTGCACCACTGGACCAGTGTCACAAGTCCTTTCATTACACCAGAGAGGACTGTTGTAAGGGGTGCATGTCCCTTCCCTGACTAGAACTCATACTGTTGCACAGCACCCTGCAGCCACAGACCCCGGCCCACATATGCCACAGAGGACTGGGGGTGATTGTTGGTTATGGGATGCTATGTTCTGAAACTCACACTTTCATGAGTTATACATAGGGGACATAGCAGTCCATATGTGGGCAGCCATGTCCCATGATCCTCTGCTCCTGTGGAGCAGGGGATCCACTTTGGTGCCAGCCAGGGCTTCTGATTAGAGGCCCCTATGCCACGTCCATCGCCGCAGTCAACCCTGCCCCTTGCGCAGATCTACACGGCCATGTATTGGGCCAGCCAGGGGTTATGGGCTCCATGCACCCCACTATGCAGTGTGCAATTGTGTGGTCCAGTACACAACCCTACCAATGTGTACTGGGCATATTAGTGCATAGGGCCCTTTGTGTGTAGTAGTATTTTCTGCAGTCTCCCATAAGCTGTCCTCCTTGGATCTGCAGTTCATGTTCTCTGGTTATAACTTCACTCCCTTACAATTCTACTCATAAGCTCAGTCTCTTCTCATGATCTTTGAATAACCTATACAGAGTTATTAGGTCACATCTCACCCTCTTTCTCTCCAAACTAAAGATGCCCAGGCTCTCCAGTCCCCACCCCTTTTGCTAGATCCTTTTAGCTTTGTCAGTCTCCTTTCCATGGTATAGTGCCCAGAATTTACAATATTCTAGCTGGGGTCTTACAAATGTTCTATATAGAGAAGTAATAACATCCCTTGCTCAGCTGGCAAAATTTCTCTTAATACAGTTCAATATTTGGATGGTATTTTTAACAGCTTCTTCACACTGATGTTACTGCTTTACATCATTAGTTGAATTACCACCTCCAAAGTCTTTTCCTCCTGCATCTACCTCAATCCTTTTGCATTCAGGAATTAATAAGCTCCTTATTTCTTCTAGCCAAATGCAAAACTGAGCACTTTCCAACACTGACTTTCATGTCCCATTTTTCCATCCAACTTGCTAATTTATCCATATCCCTTTGGAATCAATTTACTTTCTCTTGACTATCTACAATCTCACTTTAATTTGGTATTGTTTGCAAATTTGATTATCCAATTTTCACTTTAATCAGTGAAGTCCTGAATGCAAATGTTAAACAGGAGGGGCTCAGTAAAGAACCCTGTGGAATTCTACCTATTCCATCACCTTCGCATGAGATAATCCTGTTTATCGTAAAGAGTGGCATTCTGCTTAAAAAGAAGCAAAACTTAACATTTACAAGAACTACAGGTATCCCGTGATATTAGCGCGGTAACAATCGTGACTAAACTATAGCGAATACAGATCAGTGAACATGATTTCAGCGACCTATAAATAATAACGTGTCAACAAAAATGGTGAACAAGTGCAGAAATGGCTCACAACAATAGTGATGCTGTCAAAATAGCGAGGAGTTACTTACAAGCAGGAGTGCACCAGATTGTTTACCAGGAGTAGCAGTAGCAGAACAGCCAGGAGTACTTACAAGCAGGACAGTGCACCGGATTGTTTACTAGGAGTAGCAGTAGCAGTAGCAGAACAGCCAGGAGTTACTTACAAGCAGGACAGTGCACCAGATTGTTTATCAAGAGTAGCAGTAGCAGAACAGCCAGGAGTACTTACAAGCAGGACAGTACACCAGATTGTTTACCAGGAGTGGCAGTAGCAGAACAGCCAGGAGTTACTTACAAGCAGGACAGTGCACCAGATTATTTGCCGGGAGTAGCAGTAGCAGAACAGCCAGGAGTTACTTACAAGCAGGACAATGCACCGGATTGTTTACCAGGAGTAGCAGTAGCAGAACAGCCAGGAGTTACTTACAAGCAGGACAGTGCACTGGATTGTTTGCCAGGAGTAGCAGTAGCAGAACAGCCAGGAGTTACTTACAAGCAGGACAGTGCACCAGATTGTTTACCAGGAGTAGCAGTAGCAGAACAGCCAGGAGTACTTACAAGCAGGACAGTGCACTGGATTGTTTACCAGGAGTACCAGTAGCAGAACAGCCAGGAGTACTTACAAGCAGGACAGTGCACTGGATTGTTTACCAGGAGTAGCAGTAGCAGAACAGCCAGGAGTACTTACAAGCAGGACAGTGCACTGGATTGTTTACCAGGAGTAGCAGTAGCAGAACAGCCAGGAGTACTTACAAGCAGGACAGTGCACCGGATTGTTTGCCAGGAGTAGCAGTAGCAGAACAGCCAGGAGTTACTTACAAGCAGGACAGGGCACCAGATTGTTCACCAGGAGTAGCAGTAGCAGAACAGCCAGGAGTACTTACAAGCAGGACAGTGCACCAGATTGTTTACCAGGAGTAGCAGTAGCAGAACAGCCAGGAGTTACTTACAAGTAGGACAGTGCACCAGATTGTTTACCAGGAGTAGCAGTAGCAGAACAGCCAGGAGTTACTTACAAGCAGGACAATGCACTGGATTGTTTACCAGGAGTAGCAGTAGCGGAACAGCCAGGAGTACTTACAAGCAGGACAGTGCACAGGATTGTTTACCAGAACAGCCAGGAGTGAAATTGCCCCGCTGATAGTGCCAGAAGAAAAAAACAGCCACTGTTCCAGCCCGGAGTTTACCAGCAATCGTGGCTCAGCAAATGTTCAGTTTAAGGTTGTAAAGCAGACATACAAGCAGAGTTTGCCCAGCAGCTCCTGCTGAGGGTGTCAAAATAGCGACTTTTGGGTTAGAATAAAAAAAAAACACAATCACAATGATTGCAAGCTGTTCCTGCATTAAAACTCGGCTTTTATTGATAAGCAAAATCTAAGTCTTGTCGATCATGTAGATCCTTCTGCTTTTATGTCTGCTTACACCTTAAACTGAAAATGATATGCTAATCAGTGCATATAGTCATATTTGCTCCTATCTGAGTACTGAACCATGATTGCTTCAACTCAAGGTAAACATTCGACATTGTTGCTATGGGAGTACCAACATGGTGCTGACGTGGGTTTAGTTTGTGTTTTGTTTTGTCTTGCCAATGTATATTTATTTAGCAATTGCACTTTGGCTACATTTTCATGAACACTGTTATTCTTACAAGAAATTAAGAAGCCAGCAAAGTAAGCTGTGTCTAGCATATAGAGCAAAATAGGAAGTGTCTAAATGAACACGGCTGACCGTGGGTGATCAGGACAAGCAAGGTAGCCATTCGCCATTAATACAGAGTAGGGCTAATGCATATCACTAGGATGTGCTGTAGCAACATTGTGACTCGCTATATTACACTCGCTGTATTGGCTGACGCTATAAAGCGATCGCAATTTTCACATGGAACCCGAACTACAGTATGTCTTACTTCAGTGTTTTCTGGGGTGTTTTTTTTTTTTTTTTACCTTTTCCTGTTGTCACTCTAAGTATTTCAGAAAATGCATTATACCATATATTTCACAGCATCTTTCAGAAAGCTTCAGATTGTCCCCAGCTGATGTCACAATTGCTGTTTGTTACATCACAGACTGTGGGCATTGTAGGCACCATGATGTCATAAAAAGAGTCACAATGAGGTCAGTGAGAACATGCAAATGTTTTTTACACACACATTTTAGACAGACTAGCAAGAGGTGCAATAAACTCTTGAAATAAAAGTAGAAAGTAAAAATATCAGCTTTCTGGTGAATATTGTAATAGCTGAAACATCATGTTTGTTAAAGAACATACTGAAGTGCAGAGTTACTCTTAAACTCTCTGCTTTCAGTCTGTGATTTTGATTTATATGAAGACATATAAATAACAGACAAACTATGAAGATACAAAAAAAGATTTGTATCTATTGTGTTCTTTCCCCCTCCAATTCAGTGTGCATGGCCACATCTTTCTTTGTCTTCCAGGTGCTTATCTAGCCTTTAGTTAAAGAAATACTGTAGATGGTTGTAGCTGATTCTATGTGCAGATGGAAGTCTAGTCCAGGAATCCACCACACTTTCAGTAAAATAATATAAACAATTATTCTTTCTAAATCTTCCTCCCTTAAAGCAGCAGTACTGTATGTAGAGATGTTGCAAAGTTTTAATTTGCATGCAAAGTTAAAGCAAAGTCACCAAATTCACCTCTGTGGATAATTTCACAAAGTTGTTCTATTTAATAGGAAATTCGCTATTGGTAACTTCACCTTGCAACTTCACCTGTAACTTCTCCTTGGGGTATGCCAAAGTAAAGTTGGGTCAGAATAAAGCTACTGATATACAAAAGTCTGAAGGTCAGCAGTCCCTTGTCCCCACCACTCCACAGCTTGAAGACCTTGTGCCACCTCCACCCCCGTGGTACCACTACCACAAACTGCATCCATTCATCAGTCTCAATCAAGAGCAATTCTAACATTTTATGACCTGTGTCTGTGATCCAGTTACACTCTTCACTGCCAGTGTGACATGCTGGTAAATACCCAGAGTGTTGCTACCACTGCAGTTGGGCTTAGTACAATCCCCCCCCCCAGCCAGAATCAAATACAGAGGACAGAGTCCACAAGGGACTAGAGCAGCTAAAGGTGGATAAGGCAATGGGGCCAGATGGGGTGCACCCCAGGATACTGATGGAACTTAGGAAGGCACTTACTGTACCTCTGACAGCCCTGTTCAACATATCTCTGGTTATCGGGGTAGTACCAAGGGACTGGAGGAGGGTAGATGTGGTCCTGCTTCACCAAAGTTGGAATAGGGAGGAGGCGGGGAACTATAGAACTGTAAGCCTGATGTTGGCAGTAGGCAAACCTATGAAAACACTACTAAAAGAAAGGATTGTGGAATACCTTGGGGCTAATGTATTGCAGGATTCTAGGCAGCATGAGTTCGGGGGGGGGGGGTTCTTGCTAGACAAACCTGATTGAGTTCTTCAACTGGGTGACCAGGAAAGTGGATCACAGAGGGGCAGAGGATTTGGCCTACCTGGATTTCAGTAAGGCCTTTGACACCATTCCACACAGAAGACTGGTAAACAAGCTGGACAGTCTGGGAGTGGGTCCTGCAGTAGTAAAATAGGTACAAAATTGACTGAGTAACAGAAGTCAGAGGATGGTAGTAAATGGGTACACTTGGAGGAAGGTAGGGTAACCAGTGGGGTGCCACAGGGGTCATTTCTGGGACCAGGCTTCTTCAATGTCTTCATTAGGAACATCACAGAAGTGCTGGAAGTGAAAGTATGCCTGTTTGCCAATGACACAAAACTCTACAACAGAGTGGACACACCTGGGGAGGTAGACAGAATGAGGAATGACCTGAAAAAACTGGAAGAGTGGTCAAAGGTATGGCAACTAGGCTTCCATGCCAAAAAGTGCAAAATGATGCACATAGGGCACAGGAATCCAAGGGTAATGTACTCATTTGGGGGAGGAGGTGACAACAACAAAACAGGAAAGGGACCTGGAGGTCATCATACTGGACGACCTGAAAGTGGCATGGCAGTGTGATAAGGCAGTAGGAAAGGCTAGAAGAATTTTGGGGTGCATAGAGAAGGGTATCACAAACAGAAAGAGGGAGGTGGTGCTGCCCCTGTATAGATCAATGGTGAGGCCCCACATGGCATACTATGTCCCGTTCTGGAGGCCCCATCTCAGGAAGGACATAGATCAGGTGTTGACAGTACAGAGGAGGGCAACCAAAATGGTGCATGACCTGCATCAGAAGCCCTCTGAGGAAAGACTGAAGGAATTAAATATGTACTCTATAGAGGATAGAAGGGAAAGGAGGGACATGATAGAAACATTCAAATACCTCAAAGGTATCAGTAAGGTGCAGGAGGGTGGCACTTTACATAGAAAGAGATGCTCAGAGACAAGGGGGCATGACATGAAGCTGGAAGGGGGAGGCTCAGAGGGGATGTGAGGAAGTACTTCTTCATGGAAAGGATGGTGGACACCTGGAGCAGACTACCAGCAGAGGTGGTAGGTACCAAAACAGTAACAGGATTTAAGCATGCATAGGATAGACACAGGGGCCTTAGTAACAGGGCTGGGGGGTAAGGCCACAGATCAAGTAGGGTCTGCAGCAACACAGTAGGTAGGATATTTTCAGGGCAGACTAGATGGGCCAAGAGGTCCTTTTCTGATGATAACTTCAATGCTTCTATGTTTCTAAATACTACCCCAGATGCAGTACCTGTGCCCAATTTGCTGTAATGCACAGAAAGGAGCTACCAGCTGTTTGATCACTGGTCAATATATCCATACTGGGGACCTATTATCCAGATCAGATTCGATGCCACCACACCACCAGCAGTCAAGGGGATACTAACAACCTCCTCCTTGACCACTGTTCCTCAGCCAGAGATTTTGCTACTTCTTGGACTGATCCTCTTATTGCAGCTTCCAAAGCACCCATCACATGAATACCACAGATGTGGCAGAGAATACTTTGGCAACATGAATGTTAACACCCCACTTCCACCAACTACTCATTTTGTTTTTTTTAAGCATACCTCGGTCAGTTCTTGTTGAATTGGTCAGAAGCATGATGTGGTTATAGTCCAAGAAGATATGCACGTTTGGTGCACTTTTGATGGTTATCAGATTTAAATTGTGGATTTGGCACCATGGTGAAGTTGGGAGGTACAATAATTTTAGGGTACTGTGCATACCCCATGCATTTTTCTAGGGGTATTATGCATTATTATTATAGTTTTCATTGAGACTTTTGTTTAGATTTATAGAGTGTCCCTTAACTCCAAACTCCTTTTTTTCACACAAACAATACACAACAGGGATTTCAGGGACTAAGCGGACATATGCAAGATGCAACAAGTCAGGTAATTAAAATGGCGGTACTATGTACATAAAAAACAGTTAACTTCAACCAATGAATAAAAATGAAATCAATATAGTCAAACTACAGTGACGAAAATCATTCAGTAAATCACACCTGTTCTACAGAACATCAAAATACACACCAAAGAAAACAGAAATAAAAATCACATTAAACACTGACTACAACAGCACTAGTACTGCTAAGACAGAAAAAGGCTGCCTAACCTGGCTTTTTCTTGCTGGAAGTTAGGCAGCTAAGCTCCCCTCTCCCCATAGCACTGCCTCCCTTCACAACACAGAAAATGAAACTACAACATTAAAACTAACTAAGTCGCAAAATGTACCACAAATAATTGGCGATCTAGAGGCACAGGGCACAGTAGACACTTAATGGAGAGCTTTGCTGGAAAAAACTGCCTGTTTTGAATGCTTTCCCAAAGGTTTTAGGACTAAAATACCAAGCGCACATAACACCAACTGCGTGCTTCTCACACTGCACTGAATTTCAGCCTAGGTATGGCAATATAGATCATTGCAGCACCATATGACCTCCAATCTCATGTAGCCTTGCAAACTTTGCCTTAGAGACAAAATTCACAGGTAAAGTTCACAATTTCACCATTCGCTAACTTCTCCTATAAAGCAAAGTAGAACTTCACCTTAAAGGAGAACGTCATAAATTCAGTAAAATTCACACATTTCTCCATGAAGTGAAGTTTTCTAACTTCAACCACCTCTAACTGTATGTGTTAGTGGGCAAAAAATATTGTGGGGATTTTCAACGCACTATGAAGATGCAAGGTGCTTGCGTCAAACAGTCGTGATGTAACTTGCACATTGCGTCAAGTGATGTGGCATCTGCAATTCAGAAATGCAGTCTGCGTCTGAATCAGGAGCCACTGCATCCTTGTGGTGCTGCACCACCCTTGCAGCCAAAATGTGGGTGCGCCATGTCACAAAGGGGGCTTGTGCCATGGCGGGGCTGCAACACCCCTTGCATGGGATTCAAGAAACCTCGCCATGGCCGCAGCAAGGGACCAGAAATAGGCCAGTGGAAACCTGGTTTAAGCCCCTTGTGGCACTGCAGACACTGGGGCAATGTGTGGGTAGGGAGCAATGGTGGCACACAATGCCAGGGCCCCACATGGGCATGGCCCTGGAAGCATTTTCCAGGGCCATGCCCACATGGGGTCCTGGCATTGGGTGACAATATACCCCCCATTCACCCTGAGGAGTCTGTGCCAGTATTGTACCATAAGCAGAACCCCCAACGAATGCAACCACATTGCCATGCTTGCCCACCCCTTCCCCCAAAGACCACAGTACCATCCCGTGCCTATGTCACCCATGAACACTCCTTGACAGCCATGTGTGTGCCCCCACCCCCAACCATCCTGGCACCTACTCTGTTGAACCGATGAGGAGCAGCTGGATCCCTGCAGCATGATCAGTGGGTGTGCCACTTGCTTTGGCACATGACTGTGGGTGCAGCACACCCCAGTGTTCTGGCACAGGGACCCTGTTGTACCTGAATATGGCGCAGGGCCCCTGGCACAGACGGGATGCAGTGAAGCCCCTAGATCACTGAAACTTGAGGTGATCTAACAGAGCTTTGAAAATACAGCTCATAGTTTTCAGCAATACTATATTTGTGGCAAAAACATATTAAGTTCCTATTCATCTTTTCATTTTTGTATTCATTGCTGAACTGAGATTTGTGGTTTTCAAATTATTAAAAGTTCCTGCTTTCATGTCATGCCCACAGTGATAAAACAGCACATCTTGGTATGTTGCAGTGTTGTGCTTACTATTAGAAACATTCATTAGTATCATCCTAATGCTTCCACAGTATGAATCTAGTATGTACAATACAGTCCGCCAGTAAACTCAAGGGAAGAGATTTTATTAATGCTTTTCCCACATCTGCCCAACCTTAACCCCCACCATGCCTAGCTGTTGCTTAGCACAGTCTTTGACCTGGACCCCAGAGAGCTCCCTTACTTTACCTGCACTGTGGCCAACCCTACCATGGCAGGGCCTTTGGCAGATCATGCCCCTTCCAGTTTTCTCCATGTCTGTGGCAGTGACCCCTTCCTGCTGGTTGAGTGAGCAGAACAGGACCAGAGCATGTTGGTTTCATCCTATTGACGCCAGGAGTTTTTCCATGTCATTGCTTCCAAAGACATTTGGTTGTGAATCTACAGCATGCTATGTGACAGGCCACAAACCCACTGCATTTCCCCTCCCATTGCCATCCACAACAGGTTTGCACCTCCAGGGCATGCCAGGTGGTGCTTGTACAGTGGGCAATGGTTAACCATCCATCCATCCTCTCTTTGCAGGCCCTCCACCACCTGCAGGCTCAGTCCCAAACTTCAGTCACCTGTTTCACAGGTAAAAGCCCTCCTGCTGCATCCCCGGGCAGACCTAAGAAGGGAAGACAGTTTTAAAACTTGCTGGTGGCAGCCATATCTATTGTCTTGAGTCATTAATTACAAAATTAGCAATTAAAACTGTTCAAACGCAATCCAAGAAAATTAAAAACACATTGATTACGAATCTAACAATGCGGAAATACATAATTACCAAAAACGCAATGATAAAATTTAGATGTGTGGAATGTTACGTTCTGCCTACAGAATTCTAGTGAGTTGGCCATTTTGCTTCTAAAATGTTATTGAGTATTTTGAAACATTTTGGTTAATGTAAACTGAATTGTTTATGATTTGTTTTCTCACATTCAGAATAATAGACATTAATGTAAACTGCAGAATTGTGTCATTTTCTTCTGAAAGAAAACAGCAGAATTGTATTGATTCTGCATGGGAGGAAATGCCACTAAATTCCATATAAATCACAAATTCAGCAGAATTCCAGTGGTGGTGGAATTCTGCATTTCTGTCCAGCACTAAGAAATCTTTTGCTCAGTAATAAGTAATGCTGTGTTTTACTCACCCACACTTATCCTCTACATCTCCTTATATGCTTAATGCTTTATCTGATGAGATAAACTTCATCAGTTCACCAGTCTGAAAATGTGCATATTTCCTCAATCTTCTCCCAACTGAGCACTACTCAAGGTCAGCAAAGGCTATCCTCATAGCTTAAAACTTCTTCATACCATCTATGACTTTTGCTTCTCTCCTCTGGACTTTTTTTTGTTAGAAAATCTTTATTTTTTCTATATTATAAATCCCTAGAAAATAATCAGGTAATGGTGTTTGCCCCTTTAAAGGGGGCAGACCAAGTTGTCCTGGTGGACCTCTCCCCCAGGCAGATAATGGTATGGCTCAGAGAGTTGGGGGGTGGGGGTGGAGCCACAGGGACAATAGGCAGGTACAGGAAAGGGAGGAGCACAAGGAGGAACAGGATAGCAATAGGAGGCAAGGACAAGTGGGAGGGGGAAAAAGCCAAGGTACATAATAGGCTGCACGGAGGTATTCTGCCTCTTTCTGTTGGAAAATTTTGTTGGCTTATCAACAGAACCAGCACGTCAGAATCGGCTATCAGGATTGAGAAGGTGAACCAACTGAGGTAACAAGTGAAAGGTTTTTCTACAAGGTATAAAAAAAAAAATGACAGAAATATACAGGTGTAGGTTATAGGACCCAAGAAGGAGGCATCATTTGAGCAATTTTAGTGTGAGGCTAGAGATCTCAGGCTACTTGTTCCATGTGGGGTGAAAGAAATGCTATGGTGTGAAAAAGTGAGCTAGCCCAGTACTGATTTGTGTTTTAAAATGCTAGAAGAATGTGTGCGACTGCTGAAAAGGCATTATTTGAACGACTGGAATGTGAGGCTGGAAGATTTCATGCTGTTTTGTGCCATGTGGAGAGAGTTTTTGGGAGAGAGTGATGCTAAAAAAGAAAAGGGGTGATAGCCCAGTACTGAAGTAAGTTTTAAAATGCTAGAGCCAGAATTTCGGCAGGCACCTGTGTTTTTGAGCAGTTTATAGTGGTTCCAAACAAGGAGAGGAACATCTAGGGTGGTTTGCAGTTTGGGACTCCTCGAAGCAGAAGAGCATGTTGGTTTGTGTCCACCCACCCACCCAGTCAAGGGAGGAGCGGATCCTGAGTTTGGGTGGCAGGAGGCGGGTGCAAATAACGTACAAAGAAGCGACGATGCTTTCTTTAAAAAAAAAAAAATAGAAAGTGAGATGAGCTGAGGGGGAGCCTGCATTAAAAACATGAGGCAGGCCCCAGGAATGGGAGAAAGAAGCCGCCAGCAGTTGGGCCAGCCTGGGAGTAAGCGAGCAGTGGCGTCTGATGTCACACCGCGTGGTGGGGGGCAACGGGAATTCCAGCACCGGAGTGATGGTGGCAGGAACAAAGGAGAAGTGCACTTCCTGGCTCAGCTGCATTCTCTCTGGGGGGGGCTGCTACAAAAATACCAGCAAGAGTTTCTTTTGGGAGGTTTTTTTCTTCAAAAAAAAAAAAGAAACAAATGTGAAGAGCTGGTCATACCGGTGTAGCGCCTAAGGGGATTTTCCGATTTTAATGACTAATTGGCAACTGGCCTGAGGTACCATGGGCATTCAGGTGCTAGTGTTACAACAGAGCAGTTTTTTGGGGTGGGTGGTGTCTGATGTCACACCGAGTGGTTTTTTTTTTTCACTCTGTTGCGAATGGGGCGGCATTTAGCAGAGGTGCTCTTTCGGGGACAAAGAAGGAAAGCATGCCCATGATTAAAAACAAAATGGGTGTTTTTATGGGCAGGCAAGGGCATCTAGAGAGGCGAGAATAATACAAACAGTGTTTAGGTGGGTCATTCGCTTTCCTTGCCCTGAGTTAAGGCAATTTATATTCAATGGGGGGGCAATAGCCCGAGAGAGGCCTAGGGTAGCCTTTGGTGTATGAGAGGGGGGGGCAGAAAATGAGGGGGACCAGAGCTACAATATTTGCACTATGAAAAGCACAGAGGTACAATTCAAGGGGAACTGTTTTTTTTTTCTGCAAAAAAAAAAAAAGAATGATAATAAATACTGGTATTCGGATGAAGAGAGTACAGCATCAGGGTGCAGAGGGCACGCGAATGCAGCTCCTTCATGCATGGACAAAGGGCACTACTTGGAAGCATGGGCATTGAGGGAAGCCGTGTGTATACAGGCTGTGGTTGCAGATGATAACAACCGATCTTTTTCAGTTTCATTGCAGTATCTGTGTGTAGCATGACTGGAAAGAAGATGGCACCGAAGAAAAGCAAACCATCTAGAGCAGAGGCATACAAGGCGATAATGGAGTTGGAGGAGAAGGCCAACATGATGTGGCAACTAGTGGAAGGGGAGGAGCCAGGGAAGTTGGGGGAAAAACGGAAAGTGGAGAAGGGGAGAAGGGGCGATGGAAAAAGACCAATGGGGAAGAGCCGGAGTCCAGCAAGGCCACAGCAGCCTCCACTGGAGGAGACCCCTCCCCAGGACACCAGCCCAGTACCACCCCCCTTTGTGACCCTGAACCAGTAACACTACCTCCAGAGCCAGTAAGTTTACCCCCCCGGTAGAACCCAGGGCAGAATCCCAGTCCACAGCTGCCCTCACACCCCTGTCTATGGACAGATCAGCTTAGGAAAAAGCAACAATGCAGCTCACTGACAACAGGCCTCAGAGAATGGACAGGCCAACAGGTAGTGTATCAGGTTCTGTCAGTGAGAGTATCAAGGAATATATAATATATTATATATTGGTCAAATTATTGTGACGCTGGGGCGGGGGTTGGGGCAGATGGAGATGGCACTGGCAGAGATCAGGTCAGAAAAGGGGGTACAGAGGAGAGAAGAAGAAGGAAATGGATAGCATGGGAAGGGCACAGGAAGTGGAACACCAGGTATGAGAATAGGTGAGCACGTACTGTTGGCCACAAAGGAAAAGATTTGGAAGGGGGAGTATGTGGACATATTTGCATTGGTAAGCAGGGAGGTGGCTGCCAAGTACGAGGAGACGGAGAGTATAGGCAAGAGTGAGATGGCAGCCACGGTAGTGCTACTAGGCAAGAAGAAGGAAGACAAATTTACAAAAAGGGAAGATGTGGGATGGTTAGTTCATGGGATTTGCCAAGTATTCAGCCATAGTGATGGAGAAGAAGCCAGAGATGGGGATCCCATTGATCACATATTCCTTGATCATATGGCGGTCAAAAGCAAAATGGGGCATGGGGTTAATATACTACGACAAATTTTTTCATCAAAGGATGGCCACATATGGGGATGTGAGATGGGATACTAAGCAGCTTGATTTGTGAATGGACTACGTGACTGACCAAGCCACCCCAGAGGGAGAGCCAGGAAAAAGATCGGGGGTGCTTTAGAAATGCTGCTGAGGTTACAACAGAGCTTTCTGTTCATGGCCACAGTGTCGTTTTAGGCATGCATGCTCAAAGTGTGGGTTTTTTTTTCCCACAACACAATGCAGGAACCAGTGGGCTCAGGGGTTTCTGGTGGGGAGTAATCAGGATGCCAGCCACCAGCCTTTTCATGATGGACAAGGCTATAAGGGCCAGACCTGGAACAGAGGTACAAGGGTCAGAGGCGGAGTAGAAGGCCCAATCCTACTAAAATAGAAGAGGAAGGAAGAGGAAGAAGGGTGGGTAGGGGGAGGAGGAGGTAGAGTGGGCATAGAACAATTTCAGGCAGTCAGAACGCCCATCAAGTGGGAGGCATGGGGGGTGGCTAGCAGAATACCCCGATAAGGATGCTGCAGAAACCTTAAGAAGAGGTTTTCGATCAGGTTTTTCTTTGCAGTGTAGGATGACAAGACAAGCTAGGGAGGTGAATAATTTGGGCTCACTTAAAGGAAAAGAAGACATCTTGAAAAAAGATAGAAAAGGAAAAAGCAGCAAGAAGGGTAGAAGGCCTCTACCCTTTTCCCTGATAGCTAATTTGAGGATATCCCAGCTGGGCTTGGTACCTAAGAAACAAGAAGGGGAGTACAGGGTGATCATCACCTATCATTCCCAGAGGGAGACTCTGTTAATGATTTTATAGGCGAAGAGCACAGTTGGGTGACTTATGCTGCATTGGAAGAGGCAGTACAGATCATTCAGTCAACCCCAGAGGCGTGGCTAGCAAAGACGGACATTGAGTCGGCATTTTGCCTCCTTCCAGTCAGAAAGGAGGACTGGGACCTGTTGGGATTTAAAATAGGGGACCAGTATTATTTTGATAAAGAAATGCCCATGGGTTGTTCGATAGCATGCGCAACGTTTGAGACATTTAGCACCTGCCTGCAATGGATCTTCCAAGAAAAAATGGGGTATAAAACCGTCATACATTATTTGGATGATTTTTTGTTGATAGGCAGCGGACGAGCAGAGACAGAAGAGATGTTGGCTAGTTTTCAGCAGTTGTGTGGGGACCTAGGTGTACCGTTGGCACCGGACAGACCCTAGTAGGGTCCTGGAGTTTTTAAGGATTGCGGTAGATGCACTGAATGAGGTATTTAGGCTGCCGGACAAAAAAGTGAAAAAATTAAGGGAGCTGATTCGGCACCACACAAACAGGAGGTGGGTGCAGTTGAGGCAAGTGCAGCAAGTCCTGGGGCATGTGAACTTTGCATGCAGGGCAATTGGGCTGGGAAGGACATTCACAAGACAGCTAGCAAGAGCAACAGCTGGGGTGACAAGGCCACACCATTGGGTAGATATAACGCAGGGGGTAAAGGAAGACTTCAAGGTATGGGTGGAATTTTTGAGGAGTTACAATGGCATATCCTTCTGGCAGGAAGAATGAGTTTTTAATACTGACTTAGACCTGTACACGGACGCAGCGGGGGGAAGGGTATGGGGTGATATTTGAGGGGGAAAGTGGTCAGCGGAGCCTTGGTCAGACAAATGGGTAAAGGGAGGCAGGGTGAAGGACATCACACTATTGGAAATAATGTCAATTTGGGCCTGAACCCTGGTGTGGGGGGAGGAACTGCGAAACCAGAAGGTTACATTCTGGTGTGATAATAAGGCAGTAGTAGAGGTCCTGAATAGCAAAGGGGGAAGGTCGGCGCCAGTAATGTGGGTGTTGAGGCAGCTAGTGCTAAGAGGGTTACAGTTGAACATGTCATTTAGGGCTAAGCACATAGATGGGAAAAGGAATATACTGGCTGACAGCCTTTCCTGTCTGCAGCTGGACCATTTTCAGGCACTGGCGCCAAAGGCAGAGGATTGAAAAACTCCCATTCCAACGAACATCTTGGACATTGGCAAGAGGGAGCAGAGGTGCTGTTTCGCAGCTCATGGGCACCACAGACCCTGAGGGCCTATGAAGGGGCATGGTGGGCATTGCAAGCTTTCAGGGCAGCGCACCACATGGAGTTAAGTGGGCCAGTCATGGTAGAACAGGTGGGAAAGTTTACAGTAGAACAATGGCAGAGGGGTTTGGCATACAGCACGATGGGGGTATACCTATCAGGGATCAGTGTGGTATGCAGCCTGAAGAGGTGGCAGGATCCCACAAAATCAATGTTGATATGTAGGATGATACAAGGTTGGAGCAGGTTGAGACAGAAGGACAAGGATGTCTGGCGGCCAATAGCAGAGCTCTGGCTAGCCAGGCTGCGGGACATATTGCCAAGGGTGTGTAAATCCAAAGACGAAGCGCAGCTATTCTTTACAATTTATGTGGTAATGTTTGGGGGGCTTTGAGGGTGAGTGAGGCGGTAGGTCATGGCCAAAAAGACAATGATGGGGGCTAGGATGGGGGAATGTAGTTTGGGGACAAAAAAAAACAATACAACTGGTCATCAGGAGGTCAAAAACAGACCAGGTGGGAAAAGGTTGTGTCATAGACCTAAAGCCACATGCAGAAGGGTCTGTATGCCTGGTAAAGGTTCTGTGGGCTTACACCGTAGAAAGATATAACAAAGAAGGGTGATTATTTGTACAATGGGATGGGAGGAAAGTGACCAGTTACCAGGTAACAACGGTACTTAAAAAATGCATGGGGTTTTTGGGAGAGGACCCATCAAGTTATTCTTCCCATTCCTTTCAGATAGGAGCCGCGCCAAAATGGGCGGCCGAAGGGGAATCAGTGGACAAGATTTTGGAAATCGGGCAATGGCAGTCTGCCAGCTACAAAAGATACATCCATGCATTTAAAGATTAACAGGCTGTCTTTGTTTTGTTTTTCAGGACCGGAAAGGAAAGGAAAAAAAGGGTGACTTTGGGGGAGGGGCATGAGGTGAGGTTCAAAAAAAAAGGGGGGAGGGGTAATCAAGAAGTAAGGTATTAAACAGAATTTTTTTATCTAATCCATAGGTAGAGGGAAGATCACGGAGGTGTGGCTCTGTGGGCATTCCTACATTTATTGGGCGGAGAGAAGAGCAGAAAAGAATGCTGGGAAAAGCAACTCTACCAGGATGTCAGACACTGTAGATTGCCATGGTGTGGCATCCGAGGGATGAAGTGGGCATAGCTACTACCGATGTTCCTGGAAATGAAGCAATGGAGACCCACACCAGATTTGATTATTATCCACCTGGGAGGGAATGACATAGGAGAAAAACCATGGGTGGATACCTATCTAAGGGTGAGAAGTGATTTGGAAAAAGTGAAACAATGGTGGCCGGATGTGCATTTAGTGTGGTCTGACACGATACCAGGGAGAGTATGGAGGCAAGCTCGCAGACATGTAGCGATAGAGAGAGCCAGGAGAAAGATGAATAGGAGAGTGGGGATCCTAGTGAGAAGCCTGGGGGGACACGTAATACTGAGGGGAGTCGAGGAATGGGTGGATGAAATTTATAGATCGGATGGAGTGCACTTATCAGACCTAGCTATAGATATGTTTAACACAGAGATGATGGGTTTCATTGAGGCATGGAAGAGACAACAAGGCAGGTAAAAGGGGGGTGCGGGAGGGGAGAAAGAAAAAAAAAGAGGAAGAAGGTGAGGGGAAGGTCAGTCATCCAACACAAGCTGGAGACCGGCTATGGGGAAAATGGGGGATGGGATGGGGGAAGAGGAAGAAAAAGGAGGAGAAGGAGAAGGAGAAGCAATAGAAGGAGAAGAAAGCTGTCCCGGTTCTCACCATTACCTATAGGAAAGAGAAGAAGAAAGCTCCAATCTCCAGCCAGGGGTAACGGTCAGATGTCTCCCAAGTACATCAGCATGGAGAGACACTGACCGCATTGCTAGAATTGTTCACAAAGCAGGAGAAAACATTGATGTCCTGTACACATAGGGACTGATGATCTCGCCAGCTGGTCAGTTGTGGAGACCAAGGACCACCTGACCAGGCTGGGTGACAAACTATCATCCATTTCGTCCGACATCTCCTTCTCTGAGATCCTGCCAGTCTGGGAGAGGGGGGCAGATGGACAGAAGGTCAGAGGAGAGGAGATAGGGGAGTTAAACATGTGGCTCAAGGGCTGGTGCCAGGAAAAAGGACACAGATTTGTAGGGAACTGGCAACAATTCTGGGAGTGAAAGTTCTTTAAATTTGATGGACTGCATCTGACTAAGGAGGGAGTCAGTGCATTGGGGCAGAAGTTTGACGTCTTTGCAGAATATTTAAACTAGCAAATGGGGAGAGGGGTGCAGCACCCCATACGTCGAATGGGAAGAACACCCCTCCCCCCTCAGCTAGTGGTCAAACAGGGATTCAGCATGTTTGCAGTTCATTTGCATCACCAGGTAAGAAAAAAGGTCCGTCTCCCCATACGACGCACAGGGGAAATGCCAAACCTCACTCAACAACTAACACACCGAAATCTGGCCAACGGAAAATCATGTACACAAATGCTCACAGCCTGGGAAATAAGATCCCAGACCTGCAGGCAATAATGTCAGAGGCTAAACTGGACAACTGGACATAGTAGCAATTAGAGAGACGTGGTTTACCAGTAACCACACTTGGGAGACTTCAGTACCTGGCTATGTACTGTTCAGAAGAGACCGAGGTGCAAAAAGGGGGGTGGCCCTGTATGTCAATGAAAATATCAAAGCTACAGAAATTCAGAATACACATAAGGAGCCAGAAGAACTGTGGGTCACCCTGAAAACAGGAAATGGGACAGTCATAAGAACTGGGGTTGTCTACAGGCCCCCGGACCAGGGGGAGGACATAGACACATTACTGTTAGAAGATATACAAAACATGACAGCTAAAGGGGAGGTTTTGATAATGGGAGACTTCAACATGCTAAATATAGATTGGTCAATACCAGCAGGAACATCTGCCAGAACTAGACACATGGTGGATTCCCTGCAGGGGGAGGGCCTCAAACAACTGATACAACAACCCACAAGAGACAGGGCTATCCTAGATCTAGTACTGACTAACAGGGAAGGGATCACAGATCTCCAGGTAGAAGGTCAACTGGGGACCAGTGACCATCACATGGTATGGTTCACTTTGGCCACTACATCTAAATCATCCCATTCCAAGGCAAAAATATGGGACTTCAGAGGAGCTGACTTTAATAAGATGGCCAACAGAGTTAAGCTAGCCTGCAAAAAGAAACACAGGTGAGGGGTACAGGCAAAGTGGGCAAGCATTAATGATGCAATACTTGAAGCAACATCCCATTGTGTTAGACAGAAAAGGAAGTGCAAAGAAGAAGGAAACCACTTTAGTTCTCAAATACAGTAGCAGAAAAGGTCAGAGCCAAAAGGCTGGCCTTCAGGAAATATAAGGGAACACAGCGGGATGAAGATAGGGAGGCATACCAAACTGCCCTAAGGGAAGCAGGGAATGCAGTAAATCAGGCAAAGTCCCAAACTGAGGAAACACTAGCATGAACAGTAAAAGAAGGTATCAAAACTTTCTATAGATACATTAGTGAAAGGAGAAAGTCCAGAGGGGGTATTGCTAAGCTCAAAGGAGAAAAGGGGGCATGTGAGGAGGACCCTGTAAAAACATCTATCCTAAATAGATACTTTTGCTCAGTATTTACTGAAGAGTAAGGTAGGGCAGGGCCCACAGCTCAGCAACATGGACACAGGGGGGAGGGAGGTGAGCACTAGTCCCTTCACAAAAGAAAGGGTCCTACAAGAGCTCAATAAGCTCAGGGTGGACAAGGCAATGGGACCTGCTGGCATACATCCCAGGGTACTTAAGGAGCTAAGGGTGGAACTAGCAGAGCCATTAGCAGAACTGTTTAGTGAGTCTCTGAGCACAGAAGAGGTCCCAGAAGACTGGAGAAGGGCTTTGTGATCCCGCTCCACAAGAGTGGTAGCAGGGAGGAGGCAGGGAACTACAGACCAGTCAGTCTTACCTCAGTAGTGGGCAAGATTATGGAGGCACTTCTTAAGGAAAGGATAGTGCAACACCTGGAATCCATAGGGGCACAGGATCCAAGACAGCATGGGTTTACAAAAGGAAGGTCCTGTCAAACTAATCTCATAGATTTCTTTGACTGGGCAACCAGAGTGGTGGACCAAGGGGAGCAGTTGATGTCACCTACCTTGACTTCAGCAAAGCTTTTGACACTGTTCCACATAGAAGATTGATAAATAAGCTGGGTAGGCTCAGGGTGGGTCAGAAGTTGGTCAACTGGGTGGCAAACTGGTTGATGGGCAGAAAACAGAGAGTGGTGGTAAATGGTATACAGTCAGAAGAGATGCAAGTCACAAGTGGGGAACTCAGGGATCAGTCCTGGGGCCAGTCCTCTTCAATATCTTCATTAGTGACATTGCAGATGGACTAGAGGGTAAGGCTTGTCTGTTTGCAGATGACACCAAGATCTGCAACAGAGTAGATGATCCAGATGGGGTGGGCAGAATGAGAAGAGATCTGGATAAACTAGCAAAATGGTCAGAAGAGTGGCAACTGGGATTTAATGCAAAGAAGTGCAAGATCATGCACATAGGGAAGAGAAACCCTGAAGCCACCTATAGGCTGGGAGGGGAGTTGCTGGCAGTCACAAAGGAAGAAAGAGACTTGGGCATCATCATCACCGATGACCTGAAATCATCCAAGCAGACCTCTAAAGCAGTAGGTAAAGCTAGGGGATGTTAGGGTGTATTAGTAGGGTACCACAAGTCGTAAGAGGGAGGGAGGAGGTAATAATCCTCTTTATAAGACACTGGTTAGGCCCCATCTGGAGTACTGCATGCAGTACTGGAGGCCACACCTTCACAAGGACATTAACTAAATTGAGGCAGTCCAGAGAAGGGCAACCAAAATGGTGCAGGGACTGCATCAGAAGACATACGAGGACAGATTAATGGAGCTGAATATGTATACCCTTGAGCAAAGGAGGGAGAGAGGTGATATGATCGAAACATTCAAACACCTTAAGGGAATTAGCAAGGTGAAAGAGTCTAACATGTTTAAATATAAGAAAAATAGCAGGACAAGAGGACACAGCATGAGATTAGAGGGAGGCCGATTAAGGGGAAATGTGAGGAAATTCTTTTTCACAGAAAAAGTGGTGGATGCATGGAATGGCCTACCTCAGGAAGTGATGGCTATGAATACAGTGCAGGGCTTCAAACAGGCATGGGATAGGCATAAGGGAGCAATACAGATGAGTATGAATAGATAGGCCACTGACAGAGCAAAGGCCGATGGCACATTTATAAGGTAGAAAAAGAAATGGGCAGACTGGATGGGCCTTGCAGTCCTTATCTGCCGTCAACCTCTATGTTTCTATGTTTCTCCTGGGGAGGCGAGAAGAAGCAGAGGAAGATCTTGAACTGATATTGATTATGTAAAGCAATACAATTGAAGGGGTGTAATATGACTATGGAAGATGATGATAATGATAATGTAAACAAAAGAAATGTGGTCATTGTAATAAATTGATTGCCGATCTGAGTGCAACAACACACAGGTGGTCTGTCTTTTGTGGGGAATGGGGAATCCAGGACAATGGTGTTTGCCCCTTTAAAGGGGGCAGACCAAGTTGTCCTGGTGGACCTCTCCTCCAGGCAGAAATTGGTATGGCTCAGAGAGTTGGGGGGGTGGGGGGTGGAGCCCCAGGGACAATAGGCAGGTACAGGAAAGGGAGGAACACAAGGAGGAACAGGATAGCCATAGGAGGCAAGGAAAAGTGGGAGGGGGAAAAAGCCAGGGTACATAATAGGCTGCACAGAGGTATTCTGCCTCTTTCTGCTGGAAAGTTTTGTTGCCGCCCACCCACCCATTTAAATAAAGGATGACAAAGGAATAGTAGTCATATGGGTCAAAGGAGGGCGAAGTGGTGGGGCTGCCTTACAGGTGGATGGCAGCAGGGTCCAGTCCGATGGATAGGCCTGCCAAAGGTGAATGGCAGAAAGAAAAGGGGAAAATGGGGGGGGATGGGGTGGGGAAAAGAGGAAGGAGGAGGAGGAGGAGGAGAAGCAACAGAAGGAGAAGAAAGCGGTCTTGGTTCCTCACTGTTACCTATAGTAAAGAGAAGAAGAAAGCTCCCAAGTTTTCACCTGGGGAGGCGAGAAGAAGCAGAGGAAGAGCTTGAACTGATATTGATTATGTAAAGCAATACAATTGAAGAGGAGTAATATGACTATGGAAGATGATGATAATGATAATGTAAACAAAAGAAATGTGGTTATTGTAGGTGTCAGCGTGGCTCAGTTGGTAGCACATCCGCCTCTGGACCAGAAGGTCGTGGGTTCTCGTCCCACACCAGGATTGGACTTGCACCTAAAAATCGCTGGCATCCGAGTGCAGTATTGGGGGGTGCTGTACTGCTGGGGTGTGCCATCCTTAAGATGAGACATTAAACCGAGGTCCCTTCTACCCATCCTGGTGTTGTCCTGGTGGGTGTCCAGGTGGAAGTAAAAGAACCTAGGGCACTCTTCGCAAAGAGTAGGGAACATTCCCGGTGTCCTGGCCAACATTCCCCTTCCCATAAACCGGTTCATGCAATTATTCAGGCTGTGTGTGGGTGATGATGTGTGATATGACCGCCACCACACATTCAGTCACTTCACTACCAGTCTAGCATTGCTTGTAAAAGCGCTTTGAATGTATGAAAAGTGCTATATAAATGCTGATTCTGATTCTTCTTCTTCTTCTAAATTGATTGCCGATCTGAGTGCAACAACACACAGATGGTCTGTCTTTTGTGGGGAATGGGGAATCCGGGACAATGAGAAACTGGAACTGACATTCCTGTAATGCATGGTACAGATACACTCTAGTGCTAAGTAGCTGGCAGTATTCCAAAAGCCATCTTGTACCTCTGACATACCATATCACCTTCCTTGCTGTCACACATCTCTCACTACAGCTATTGTAAGGTCATTGCCCAGCACTTGTAGAAAATCACTTTAAAAAGACAACTCAGAAATCAAAAAGTGCAAAATTGACTCAGCCACATGATCATTGAAATTGCAGTCAAAAAATTAAAAAAAAAGTTTCACACTTCCAAAAGATATCTGTAAGGTAACTTTTAGCATCAGTGCTGTACCTCATGGAATGTCCCGAACCCACCTTTAAAGAGCAACACTACACTTCAGCATGTGCTTTCATAAATAAGATGTTTCACCTATAACAATATACTAGAGAATACATTTTTTTTATTTTCAATGTTTCTTTCCAAGATTTACAGTACATCCTGACAGTCCATCTAAAAAGTCTGTATCGAAAATGTTTACCTCTCCGCTGTTAATCTCACAATACCTTTGTCTATGAAATGATAGTGTTCACCATGACAACAGACTGTGATGTCACAAACAGCAATTGTGCAATTAGCAGGGGAGAGTCAGATGCATTTTGAAAGATTCTGTGAAATAATTGCAATATTATCTACAATTTTTAGTAGACCAACAGAAGAGAAAATTAAAAGAAATAGCAACTTGCTAGAAAGTAATAATGTTAAAGCATAATTGGTGTAAACCTAGTATTTTTAAACTCTCTATTGTAATAGAGAGTTGCCCTTTAGCTACGGGGGTGTAATTTTTTTTTAATAAAAAATCTAATTTTTTAACTGTTAAAACTCTGGTTTCAGTCTCATTTCTGTACTTAACAATTCTACTGATTTATAATAGGTTTATATGTATACTTCTGTGTGCCTCTCACTGGATAAGAAAGTTACCTCATGCTGTTTGGGCTGACAGAACCAGCTCAGCTTTGCTTTGCAGTCGTCTTGCCCAAACAACATGTGATAACCATCTTATCCCATAAGGACACAAACAAGTATACCTACAAACATATAGTATGGTGACTAGAACTGTACACTGCACCCTAAAAATATTAGAACTAATGCTTGCCATTTAATAAATATAGTAGTCTATATACAGTCCATGCTCCCATTAAAAGATTTCATTTTTATCTGGGTGTGTGATTGGACATAAAAGAAAGCAGCTGTAGAATAACATGTTATATAGTTTATAATGGGATTGTGCTCACCAAGAGTTCAGGTCTAGCTTGGATCACTTTCAAATTTTGCATCTCACTGCTGCAGTTCTAGTTCTTTGTTGCAAAGGCCTTAGTTTAGTGGTAAACCATAAGGTGGCTTAAAATGTTAGTAGAAAATAAGTATGTCATTTAAAGAGAGCTGCTGGGAGCCTAAATGGATGATAATCTTGTAGATATGTATACTGTATGTATATATATATGTATATACTGTTTTTCATTTGTGTCCATTTTGTCTGTGTGCTAAAAAACATTTTAGACAAAGCAGTAAGTTGGACTTAGGATGGCCCATCGCATCAGGAGTGAAGTAGAAAAAAGGCAGACTTTGCCAAGAAAAGGACATGGAAACAAGCAGAGTCAAAATAGTGTACACACAATGAAGCTGCAATTCAATAACCCTTTAATAAGATGCATATAGCAAGTACTGTGACAGACGGTGCCTACAAAGCAGTCACACTGGGCTCCTAGATATATCTCTGTGTTGCATGGCTTCTTCAGCGGGTGGCATTGTCTAAGATCTGTTCTTTTATACAGTATGTAGCACTTTAAGGCACAGAGCTTGCAACAGCTTGTAGCAAGCATAATGTAGTGATAATGGTGAATTATTTAAAGGTGCTCAAAGCTGTCACAGATAATAAGGAAATAAGAAATATAAAAATGCACCAAAAGGCCTTATACTTTATAAACATGTGACCCAATGAGTGAGAGAAAAGTGGAAGTAAAAAAATGCAGGACTTTATGCAGAGAAGACTATTGAGTAATAATACTAAAAATATAATATAAATCAGGGTGCCTGAAATCTATTCATACATCTGCATTAGTGATCTGGAAGCAAGCTGGGGGATTGGCCTGACTCATGGAGCCTCAGACTGAGTGTAGCAAATGCACGGTGCTACACTCTGGGATGAAAAATAGAAGTAAAACTTACACACTGTGTGGGGCTCCTCTTGCTGCAGTCAAGGAAAAAAGGAACTGGGGGTCATACCAGACAAGGGGCTACAGCAGGCTATGTAGTGCATGGTGCATGTTATAATGACCAGCAAAATGCTAGGGTGCATCAAAAGTGGGTGAACAGCACAGAATGGGGAAGTAATCTTGCCACTTTACAAGGCTGTGGTCAGGCCTCACTTTTAGCACTGCATGCAATTTGCTCCTCAGGTTGGGTTGTTGGGGGTGTATTTGGGGAGAGGGATTGAAGTGGGGGAAGAAAAGAAGCTTGTAAAGCTGCCGCAATAATTGCTATGTTATTAAATTAATATACAGACGCCACCATGATTTGTAAGCATCAAAGGCATCAATACATCAGAAAAAACAAGAATAGGGGAGCCCACTTAAATGCACACTCATTTTGCAAGTAAATGTTGTGAATTTATCCAGGATGTGTATTTAAGCAAATATTCATTTTGGGCTGTAAAAAATCACCTAAACACCAATGCAATTTAAGAGGTCTATATTTCATTCATATTACAGTAGAAGCACAGAAATCTTCATAATAGCATGGCACTATATTAAAAATCCCCAATCAGACAACAGTTTTGCTTTAGATGTCTGAATTTGGGAGACTGTAGGTATGCCAATGCCATACTCTTGCACTACATTCAAATGTTTTTAATCTGTAATTGAAATCAATGAATTATATATACCATGTGCTATAGTTTATAATGGGATCTGTGCTCCCCAAGAGTTCAGGTCCAGGTTGTATCCCTTTCAGATTTTTCAACAAAATATCACAGTTATAGATATTTATTGCCAGAAAATTATACTGTATATAGGACAAAACAAAAGTTAATATTAAATGCTCACTGAATATAGAAAATAGAGTCAGAACTGACATTTTAACCATAAGTCTTCTTTAGAAATTATCTATAAAGAGAATATAGCAAAGTTAGCAAAGAGGTAAGAAAAAAGAGAGATATATGTCAGTGTCAGTGGCTCATCAGGTTGCACACTTGCCTCTGAGGCCGGGAGATCAGATGGCTTCTATCCCCACATCAGGCACTTGGGTTAATATCCCAATACTGACACTGCAGTGCAGCATAAGGGGGATGCTGCACTCCTGAGGTGCCATCTTTTGGATGAGGCGTTAACCGAGGCCCTGTCTGCCTGTTCTGGTGGTTGTTCAGGTGGATGTTAAAGATCCCATGGCGCTTCTCAAAAAGATTAGGGGAATTGTTTATTAATGGAACATCAAAAAACAAATCATAAAACAGTGTTACATCACACTCAAAATTATACAGAAACAGAAAATAATGAAAAACCAAACAAAACAAATACGTATTATATGTATACAAAAATCATAATAACTAATACAGTCCTTCTTTTAACTCTGAAACAAGAAGAAAAAAGAAAAAAGAAAACACCCTTTCCATGTCTCCCCCACCCTTACTTATGTCTTATGATACTTTTCATTTTTCAGGAAACATTTCTTATTCATGATCCAAGTTTAAACCTAACTATTACCATACCCCTCTTTTATACTCTTCCTTTCAGGTATTATCCCGTGAGGTCATCTTATCTTCACTTCAGATAAATGATCTTCATTTTACACTATCTGTTTATATTTTATGAAATAAGCAAACCCTTTCCACCATTTTAAGACCTTTTTAGGTGAAAAAACATTAGTATCTTTAAGGTAAATTTTAAGCATGGCTTGCTGGACCAAAATACTCAATGTCTCAAAGGGCATCCATTTTTGTTGTAGAACCCATTGGCATCTTGCCTGCCATAAGTAAAAACTTATACAACATAGAAACAGCATTAAAGTATCATGGTGGTACTGCAACCCTATTTGAGAATGGTAACCTAGTATCAAGAAATCATAAGATAAATGCTTCAACCATGCCATATTCCATTTATTAGCTAGAAAGACCCATAAAGACTTTACATAGGAACATGTAAATAAATAATGGTCCATTGTTTTCCCCTGGTTTATGCATTCCAAATAGGGACAATTTCTCTCTTCTCTTATTTTGTGTTTGGCATTGCCTCTTATATTAATTCTACTATACGTTGATAACCAGAGATGTTCCCACATAAGAGGGGGGGAACCCTCTGATTATTTAGTTACGCAAAAACAAATTTATTACTTTCAGGGGGGTAGTTTTTAAAACTGGGTTCTTTTTTGTCAAAACTACCCTGATACAGATTCTTCCCTGAGCTAGATAAGATCTGCTGCTTGGTTAACCCCCATTTAGATAATTTTAAGGCCTTGGGTTTGAAAAAGACAGCTATGTGTAAATATTTAATTACTTTTGGAGTGACTGTATTCCATGCCTGAAAATAATGTGCAAAGTCACACAGATCCATTTATTTTAAGTGAGTCAATAACACCCAGACCACATTTTAACGTTTGCGATATAAATAAAGTATGGAAAAAAATGCCAGGATCAATCATTCCCAGCCCTCCTTTTGACAATGGTAGACACGTATAATACCTTTTAATAGGGTTTAACCTGTTGCCCCACAACATTTGAAATAAGAAACTGTAAATTTTTGTTTCAAACTCAGCTGGTAAGGGGTAAATCATTGCCATGTTTAACAAATTTGGCATAATAAACTGTTTTATCACTTGTATCCTTTTAAATTTTGACATTGACCAGTGTTTGCATCTATTGATTTTAGTCTCTACCTTGTTTAAACCCTGCTCCCAATTTAATTTGGCATCATTCTGTGGTCCAAAGGTAATACCAAGTATCTTTATGGGTTCTGATGAAATAATAATCCCTTCAAATTGTAATGATTTGGGGTAACCTGATCCTACAAAAAGTTCTTTGCATTTTGTTTTATTAATTTTAGAATTTGAAAGAGACGAAAATTCTGCCATTTCTTGAAAAAAAATAGGTATTTGTGTATGGTCTACAAAGAAAAGACAGATATCATCTGCATAGGCTTGTAAGTGTAAACTTTCTCTTATTCCTGTTCCTGTAATGCCCACCCATCTAGGATAGTCAGACAATTTCCTAAATAAAGGATCTAGGGAAAATATATAAAGCAGTGGGCTGAGTGGGCACCCCTGTCTCACTCCTACCCTTGTTTGAAACTCCGATGTGATTTGATGTCTAATGACTAGATATACTTTTGTAGAGGTGTAAAGTAATTTAAGATATTTGATCATTTTCTGGGGAATCTCATACGCTTTTAATGTGGAAACTAAAAATAGATGATATACCCAATCTAACGCCTTTTCCTGGTCTATAGATAAAATGCTCCAAATAAACCAGACAAGGATAAATGTTCTATTACGTCTGTAAGTATCATAAGAACATGCTGAATCTTTCTAGAAGGGAGCCCACAATATTGCTGGGGTGGAATTACCAAACTTGCATATTTTGTTAATCTTTTATTCAGAATATGAGCCAATATCTTATAATCTGCATTCAGTACCGTGATTGGCCTCCAGTTTTGAAGCAGCATTCTGTCACCTGACTTAAAAAGAAAAATCAGCAAACCTAAAAATGAAGAATGCATATTATTTGTTGAAAAGAATTATGCATAGACTTTTTCTAAACATAATGAAAGATCTTGTTTAAATATTTTATAAAATGCTATGGGAAGCCCATTCACTCCAGGAGATTTTCCTGGTTTCAGGGAGTTAATTGTAGATTCAATCTCCACCCTTTATATTGGTTCCTGCATTACCTCTGCCTCATTCTGAAAATTTGGAAGAGTTAAAGTTTGTAGATATGCAGTTATGTCATTTTCAGAAGGTGGTATTGTAGGTCCATGTGCTAAAATGAAATATTCAATAATTTTATTAATTCCTATAATGGAACTGGTTTGATTTCCTTCAGAGTCAATTTAACCTAACATTTCTGTTGTTTCTTTTGTAGATTTAGTAAGCTTTGTAAGGGTCACCCACTGGTGTTTTCTGAGTCCCCATTTGGAACATCACTTTCATAGTGCTGGCTCTGTCATATTGATAATTTAACATGTTATCTTTAACTAACTTAATCTGGTCAGAATAATCATGTGTCATGCTATTAGACCATGAAATTAAATTTCAAAGTTGATAAATAATGTAAAATGTATCATTTTCTTTCTTTTTGCCATATTTTTGCAGCCAGCATTTAAAATCAGCCTTGGTGTCTATCCACCATTCTCCTATATCCGCATACAGAAATCATTCTGTATCCCAGGCTCTGAGTACATTTTTTGTGCCAGACAGAACTTGGGAATCTGATAAAACTGATGAGTTCAGTTTCCCTCTATTAGTTTTTTTAGGTGAATTTGGGATATCATTAAACTGTATTGACAGTGCCACATGATCAGAAAAAGCAACTGGGGCAATTTGGAATGAGATGTTCAGTAGATTTTTGAAATAAACATGTGACCTATGGTTGTCATGTATTTCCCTGTTTTATAGGTACAATTAGGGCCTGTTGTTTGAAACTCATTGCAATTTAATAGATCTGCTGAACTAACTACCTTCACCAGGGCATTGGTATCATAATAGATTTTTTACTAGAATCAGTATTACATTTTTTTACCCTCACATCACAATTGAAATTCCCACAAAAAAAAATTGATGTGTAGTGACCAAAAAGGGTCTAATTAAATTTAACAAGGCCACCCTTTCTGCTTTTAATTGGGGACCATAAAAATGAATCAATCTACAGTCCATATCCTTCCGTTTTCCATCTAAAACTAAAACCCTACCTGGCACCAGGTCTACTAATTTAATAAGTGAAAACTTATAAGAATTAAAAAGCAACCCCACCCCGTCTGCACAATCTTGCCCGAACGACCAGTAAGAAGCACCCCATAACATTCCCCTTTAAATAATCTCTCTTGATACTTGGAAAACATCCATGTCTCTCGGATAAAACAAATATCCAGAGAAGATTCATGAATGTAGCTGAACACCACCTGACGTTTCACAGTACTCAGAATACTATGAATGTTTAGAGTTCCAATCCGAAAAGGAGCTGCATCTAAAGAGTGAAGCTAAGCTACTTTTTCCTTTTCTTTTTTTTTCCCCTCTGTATCCTACAAGATCCTGCTTTGGAACATCTTGTTCCTTTCCCTGGGATTGAGTATCAGAGTCTGCTAACTCCATTTCTGATTCACCCCATTCAGGAGCTAAAACTGCATAGGAGTTTGAAGTTTTGATTTTAACATCAGGAGGAATAGATGGTGGCTTAATGTTCCTGGAAGATCTCCTTTTAGGGATAGTAGGAGTGGGTGGGGGTCCATCTGCCTTATGAGCTATGCATTCAGGGTCAGTGTAGCACACTAGAATTAGCATCCCTGTCATAAGAAGGGGGACTGGAAGATGCATGGTTTCCTGGGAAGGTATAGAAGGGGGGGTCTAACACCTCCATTACCTCTAGCACTTGGGGGTCCCTTGGTTCTTCCCTATCAGGAGGGGGAGATGTAGGCTGAACTTCTTCCTGTAATACAGAATCTTGTGCATGTTGAATAAGCAGGTCTGGGCTCCTGCAAGAAGCCTTATTTCTAGCTTTCCATGGACATTCTGAAAACACATGCCCAAACCCTTTGCACAAATCACATTTTGTGTGAGAATCACACTGCATCGAAATATGACCATTCTCTCCACAGTTTTCACAGCGAGGCTTATCACATTAGATGGATAAGTGCATCCTGGCCCCGCATTTGTAGCAGGCCCTAGGCTGCACTGCATAAAAGCATACTCCACGATCCCTTCTGAGCGTGAAAGAATTTGGGATATGGTTAATGCCTGAATCTGTATTCCAAAGCTTCACTTTATATTTCCACCCTCCTGTCCAAAATAGCTCTGTGTCCAGAATTGCCCCAGGATCACACAATATTTCACACTTCTGTGTCAACCAGTAAATTATGTCCTCCACATGGACCCCCTCATTACTAAACATAACAGTAACATACTTCACCAAAGGTTTAGTTAAAGGGATCACAAAATAGGGGGTCCATATGGGGGAGAGCTTGACCTGGTTGTACCATTCCCAAAAAAGTTCCAGGGCATATGCAGTGCAGAAGCTCACATCATAGTTGTCTTCTCCAGAGATAGTTATGAAAGCAAACACTTCATGTGGGGAAAAATGTAAAGAATCTTTTAATAAAATCTTCCCCACATAATGTCTGTCAGGCCTATCTTCTAAGCCCCCTTTGTATCTGATTCACAGAGCGTTCCTACAAGGAGGTGCTTCCTTTTTTTTTTGGAAAATAAGTCAGATAACAATGGTTTCTGAGGTCATGCTTGGTCCTGTTGGGGATCTTCACTTTTCCTGAAAGTGCCTTCAGACTCCCCTACTTCATTAATCCTTCTCCCATGATCTGTGAGGGGTGGATCCCCCTATGTTATGGGTTCCTTCTCATTTTTAAGCAAGACAACTTGTGCAGGTTGTGTTTCCATTTTGTCCAACATGACTGATTCTGGTTTCAAAATAACATTTCGGGGATTTATATTAGAAAGCCATTGTGAAATTTGGGATGAAAAACTGAGTTTAGGATCCCACTCTGGATCTGGGAACCATGTCCTGCTAGGTGTTTGTTTCCACCCAGCCTCAGATAATGCCTTTTTTGGTGACTATGAGTCACAAGGAGATACTGGTACATCAGACAGAGAGAAGGCTTCTTTAAGTGCTGCCAAAGTAGAAATACTATTAGACTGATTGTTCAAAGCCTACGGTTCTTTGTTTAGTATACCAAAAGAAAGGTCTCCCACTTGATATGCCATTTAGCTAATGTCACAGCATTTCATTTCATTTTTATGTTCTCATTGGGCCCTGATTTACTTAAAGACCCTTTTGCAGTAAAAGAATATGATGTGACACCATCCTGTTGCTCAGGTTTAGTTTGGTATGCAGGTTCTCCTTGGAAGAGTGGCTTTAAGTTAGCCTGTGGTGCTACGTAGTGCTTTCGCAAAACAAACCCCGAAGCTTTAGACATAGTCTCAGCTTGGTTACTTGAAAGAGTAGCTTGGGCTGGCCCCTCACAAAGTTTTTCACCTTTACGCTTTAATTCAACATCCTCACTTTTTTTAAGCATTCATTACACAGTTTATCCAGCTCTAGGCACTTGCTGTACTTTGCGCTGTTACTGCCAGCCGGTTTAAACAATAGCTTTTGCTCAGATGCAAAATTTACAGTGGAAAAAACTGTAGGTGACTCACCCGGCCCTGCCTCGGCCTTTGATGTTGCTGCATCATGCTGCTGGTTGACAGGTAGTGCGGTTATTTTGACATCGGTATCCTTTTGAAGCAACAAAAGCAGAGCACTAAGGTGCTCCTGTTCTTTTAGATGTCTGTCCGTTTCTTCAGATATTTGTTGAAGCACAGAACTCCCCATTTCCTCAGGTATTAAATCCACCTCAGTTTTAACTTTTTCTTGATTCACCATTACATTGCTTAAATCTTCTGTAGATACAAAGGTTTTAGTGATATCTATAGCATCTTCATTCAAATCATTCGATAGTTTCCACTAGATCGTAGGTCTCTGGTACAAGACAGGTAGGGAATGAGGTCTGCTCCCCTACCACCACAGCCTCCATCTCCTTCAAAATCCATTCTGAACTGGCCATGCTCACAGCCAGCGTGGCCCCCTACAGTCAGAGTAGGGGACATTTTTATTTTAAGAACTCCATTACATACATCACAAGTATTTTCCAATCATAAATCCCATCACCATAACCCCACACTGTAACTCTTTATCACCACACTCCTTCCCTTAAACCCACATAATACTCCTTAAAATGTTTTCTGTTTCTTAATTATTTATCCATATTTTACAATGAAAGAAAAACCCCTCCACCACATCAACACCCGTGCCCTTGGGTGAACATTCAAGTCACCCCAATGCACTTCTCATAAGGCATTTTTACAGCGTAAACAGAATGTTTGATATGTCATAATTTTCTGCTGGAACAAAAATTGGCATCTACTCTGCCATAAACAAAATTTAATACACGCAAAGAGAACTCGTATAGTGCTTGGCTCATACCTTGTCAGTAGCTGGGGAAAGTCACCCAACAATATCATACAGTATTATATGTCACCTTTCTCAACCATGGCATCTTCCATGTGACTGCTAAGTATTTCAATGCTTCTGTAGAATATGAACAATCTGTTAAAAAATGCTCCTGGCTTTCTAGTTGATTTTCACATTCTGGATATAAACAATTTCTCTCATCTATTGCCTGATGTTTATGATTACCCCTTATGCTAATTCTCCCATGACCACACGACCGCTGGACATCCCACATTCTAGTTGGTATTCTTGGGTCTATCTATTTATTTACCTCTAATTGCATTCCTTACTGACAGTGTTTAAATTCTGGTTCCTCTGGCCCTAGACTTCTTTCCACCTCTTGATACAAATCTTTCAGGGTTTTCTGTAAAATCATTTGCTTAGTAATCTTCCATTTAAACATTTTTTGAAATGAACTTTTTAGATATTCTGGTACTGATTTCCCTCCTGTCAATCTGACTGACTGGTTTTCCCACAAAAGTAAAATATCCTTAATATTTTGGTCTAGCCAAATCCCTGCCAGATTCTGTTTGCTCAGAAACAAGTTTTTCCTATTTACAGCCCAAAAATGTAAATGAAAAAAAACTACAGGATTTATCAGTCCAAACCCCCCCCCCCTTTCTTTATTGGTAGATATGTTAACTCCCTTCTCACGGGGTTAAGCCGGCTTCCCCAAAACAGCTGGAAAATACTCTCAGTAGTCTTGCTTCTAAACATACTGCAAGAGGGAACACTGTGCTCACATATAGAAAATGGGGATCAAAAACTGCTTTATGACATACACCCTTTTTTGTTTTGACATCTTCCACCCCTTCCATTTAGCCACTTTTCATTCTCCTAACTGTAAAGATTTTTCCCAATTAAATTTACCCATATCTCCAGGCCCATGATGTATCCCCCAAATTGTAACTGGTGTAGTAATAATCTCTATCCCGTGTACCTCCTGTTGATCATATACCCCTCCTCCTAGTACCATGGCTTTGCTTTTCTGCAGATTTAGACTGGCCCTGATACCATTCCATATTCCTCCATTTCCTGGATGATATGTCCCACCCCTTCTTCACGCTTAACCATTACACATACATCATCCAAGTATGCTGTTATTTTTATTTCTGACCACTCTGTTAACCCCATTATTCTCTGTAAATCCTGATTGAGCACACTCTTTCTAATAAAAGGGTCTAAAACAAATAAATACAATAATGGACTCAATGGGCATCCCTGCCTCACCCATTTCCTAACTGTAAAATGATTTCCTTGTGGACCTGCTATATTTGACATTATAACTGCATTTGTATACAGTACTTGAATCCATGCTCTCAATCTTGAAGGTACTCCATATACTTCTAGTGTTTTAAACAAAAACTCATGACTCACTCTATCAAAGGCCTTCCATTGATCCAATGATAATAAGAACCCTGCTACTCTTTGTGCCTTACAATAATTAATGACATCTTTTATATTGCACAGATTTTTCTGGATGTGTCTACCAGGTAAGGCACACGTTTACACAGGGTGGATGACATCAGAAGCTACAATTTTCAATTGATTTTGTAAAATAAAAGCCAAAATTTTAAAATTGCATTTAGCAAGCAGATTGGTCTCCAATTTCCTATACTTTCTCTATCTCCCGATTTAAACAGGTACATTACTAAACCCATAGAAAATTTGTTTGGCAATGTTTATTTTTTTAATACATATCTAAAGACATTCCCCAAAATAACTGCCATAATATCTGTAAATAATCTATACTATTCATTTGGGATCCCATCTGTCCCTGGAGCTATATTTAGTTTCAGAGCCTTTATTGCTTGTAATATTTCTGCCTCCTGTATCTCCATTTCCTCTGAATCCTTAAATTGTTTCCCAAGATCCAAGCCCTGCAGCCGCTCTAAATATGCTCCCATTCTGTTTAAGTCCAGTTTTTCACTTTGTGAAAAATCATATAATTGTTTTTCCACTATTGGTAATATACTCTGTATTCCCTCATGTCTCCTCATCCCATAATGCTGAGAACTGTACTGTCTCTATTCTTTCCTTACAGGCCTCATATGGGTCACTAATATGTGTTCTTTGTTTCCCGTAGCTAAGTTCTGCCTGCAGAGAATTTGCCCTATTATATTGCACTTCTAACATATCTTGCTTCACCTTCCTGATTTATTCCCCTAGATCTATTTTTTGTTCATAAGAAGTAGTAACTTATATAACTGTGTCCTTAGTGTAATGTACCTTAAATTTTTTCATTTATTTTTGCCTTCCCAAATTTCTGATACCATTCCCTGATATCTGCTTTTGTGTCCAGCCACCACCTCCCTAGATACTCATATAGTGTTAACACTGATGTTCTATAGATTAAAATATCTAACATTCCCTTTTGTGCTTCAGGCAATGTAATAGTGTCTGTATTTAATCTCCATCTGTTCTGCCTCGGTACCCCCCCCGCCCCCGTTATTGATTCTACCCTTGAAAAAATCGCTAAATGATCTGAGAACTCCAGAGGTATGGCTCCTGTCATTTGGATTTGGATGTGCTTGGATACAAAATTGTAATCTATTTTTGTTGTTAAAGCCCCTTTAACAAATGTATAATTAATCTTTGGATGTGCCTCCTTACTACAATCTACCAGGCTAGCGTGCTCAATGCATGTGTTTAGTGCATTTGTATCGCAATACATTTTTTAACCTTGTGCGCTCCTTGCAGTGACATCCAGGGAGCGCTTAAAATCCCCTGCTAAGTACATCACTCTTGCAGTAGCTAAAAATGGTTTAATCTCATCCAACAGTTGTACTCTCTCTGCTTTCGTCTGCGGGCTATACACCACAAGAAACTCGCTTGACCTGCTTTTCCAGATCCCATCCAGAATTAAAACTGTCCCCAATACTAAGTCTATTATTTTCTGGAACTTAAAACCAGACCCAGTAAATAATATACCCACCCCATCCACCCTATCTCCCCCAAATGACCAGAATGATGGTCCCCAGAGCCATTCCTTACTAGCCAGAGCACTTAATCTTTCACTGGAAAAAAAATGTTTCTTGTAAAAAACATACATCAATATTCATATCATGTAAGTATGTTAGTACTGTTCTTCTTTTATCATTTAGTATACTATGCACATTTAAGGATATGATGGAAGACACTGTCATGTTTAGTTATTCATCTAGCTACCATTCAAAGTCATGTTTTTTTTTTTCCCTTCCCTTTTCTTTTCTCCTGAGTTTCTCTTTCAGTTTCAGGGGGTAAGAAGTGCAAGGAGGAAGTGTCAGAGTCTAGATCTCCCAGATCCATTGATCCCCCCCCCCACTAGAGTACCCCAAAACATCATACGGATTATCTATGTCAATTTCCACTGAAGTATCTTTTTGCAGTCTTAGGCTCTGTCTTCTGGGGAACGGAGTTTTCCACTCAGGGGAAGATGGTTTTCTGTTCTGCTCCTTATTTTTATCCAATATGTTTTCATGAGGCTCTCGGGCCTGATCCCCAGCCATTGTGCCTACCTTGCTACTTCCCGGCTCCTCCCTTTGTTGAGTGGTGGACTTGTTTGGGCCTTGTACATCAGTTGGTACTGGAGACTCTAAATCTGCCTGGGTAGTCTCCGCTGCCATGTCCATTTCTTCTGTAGGTGACTCCATACTGCCTGCCACCCCATTAGTTGGGGGAGAGTGAGGGGGATTTTCATTTCGGGTGTGATGAGGGGGTGCATTTGCCATTTGTTGAGCATTTTTTATGATGTCATCCTGGTTTATATTTCTGGCTTTATTATGTGCAGCTCACCGGCAGTTTTAAAATATGTGGCCAAAATCATTACAAAAATTGCACCTTGCAAGGTTAGCACACTGCATGCTAACATGATCCATCTCATTGCATATGCCGCATCTCACTTTATCACATACGCTTGCTAAATGTGATCTATCCACACATTTAGGACATGCCCTTGGTTGTCCTGCATAGAACAGGACTCCTCTGTCCCTTCCGATGAAAAAAATGTTAGGCAAATGCATTGTCCCCTCCACCTCCTGTCTCAATTTTACTCTGAATTTCCATGCCCCAGTCCAGAAATATTCCTCATCGATAACAGCTTCAGGGGCACTCAAGACCTTGCATCTATGCTGTAACCAGTGAACAATGTTACTTACATGTAGCCCCTCATTACGGAACATGACTGTGATACATTTTATTGTGGGTCTTGTCAGTGGTATACATATAAATGGGGGCCAAAGGGGTGAAGATTTTAGCTGGTTGTATTTTGTCCAAAATCTGTCCAGAGCATGGGGAGATCTAAAACTTATGTTGAATGACTCCTCCCATGATATGTGGATTAAGGCATAAACCTCAGAGGCTAAAAAATGCATTGAATCTTTTAACAATATTTTTCCCACATAGACCATATCTGGGGCATGATCCAATCCTCCCCTGTACCTTATTTGTACCGCATTTCTTCTGGGAGCTGGTGCTGCAGATGAAAAAAAATCTGCAAATCTTGGTCGTTGGGGCCTTTGGGGGGGGCTCCCTCTTGGTAACTCTTCTGAGTTTTCATCCAGGGGATCATACAGGTTCTGAGGATCTGTGGGCCTATTTTGAGTATTATTATTATTATTCTAATGACCCTGATTCCCCTGATCTCTATCCTGAGGGGTCTCTCCAGGATTCATATCCATTTCTGCCTGAGCCCCACCTCTATCTCTTTTCGCTTCCCAATTTTTTTCCCCCCTTGTCAGCCTGTGTCATCGTATTTTTTTCTGAATTTTTGTCTGTAGCCCCTTGTCCCCCATTTTTCTTACCTGTACCTTCTTTTACCACTTCTCCCCCTGGGCCTGTTCACTAATGATTTGCCTTAACCCATGTTTTAACTCATTTGTTAAGTCCTGTACCTGGGACGCCTGTCGGGCAACAGGGTCCATCTCCATTCTCCTTTGGTTTTCCTCCTCTCTGTTTACCTCCAGAAATGTTGTGTCTGTATCAGGAATCCAACCACCATTGCTGCTTTCTGCCACCCTGCCTCTTGCAGAGCTTTTTCCACTGACCACTGTTGTGTGCTAACCTGTGCATCTTTAACTCCAAAAGCCTGCCTGATGATTTCTTGTGCACGTAAAAGCCTCAGTGGTTCTTCTATAAGGCTTGATCATCTGCTGTCTTTGGCACAACTTGTTCCTGTAATCACATCCTCACTATTGCTCCCATTGCACTGGTTCCCTCACTTTTCTGGGAGTTTTCTTGTCATGTATGTCTCTTCATCCTCAGCTAGCAGCTGGAATAACACAGTTCTTCCTGCATCCAGTTCTTTTTCCAGTTGTGCTCCTGGTGTCATGGTGTCCACCGGATTCATTCCTAAAATGCTGCCATCCACTTTTTCTGGTTCAATCTCCTCACATGAGTCGTCTGACTCGAAAACCCTTTCACCCTCCTGGGCTCTGCTTATATTTTCTGATGCTCCTCTGCTGGTTCAAAGGCCCAAAACCTGGCCTGCTTCTCCTTGCACTGCTCAGACTTTACTGAGCTCTCCATTCTTGCTCACAGGAAGTCTGGCCCCCTACTGAAAGAGATGGGAATTTCCCTGGTGTCCTGGCCAAATTTCCTCCATTCAGTAAAAATACCACCAACAGCTTAATCTGGTTCAATTTCAGTTGGTTACCATCTGTATCCCCACTTCCCATGGTTGCCCCTAAAAAAGGGACTTCTCATCTCAGTGGGCCTACCGGGTCAACAAAATTCAATAAATAAATAAATAGTGTGGAAGAAAAATGGGTGAGAGGATCTAGGAGAAAAATTATAGCAGGCAATTCAAGAAAAAAAGCTAGAACACAAAAATGTGTTGATAGAGAGGGAGAGGGAGAGACATATTAGGAGTGAATGAGCTGAGGATTTCTCAAGTAGGATCTAATCAACTGTACATAATAAGAAGGCAAAAAGGTGACAAGTGGGGGGGAGATACTTTAGTATGGAAACCTCAAGAAAATGAAAATGAATATGCACACATAGCTGGAATGACCATAGGAGTATGCCAACACACACCTCAAATAAATGTGTGTACCAGTATACCCCCACAAGAAAATATAAGACACATGCATGAAAACAAATATATGGGAGGGTACAAAGGCTGAGTTCAGTGGTAAACCATAAGGTAACTAAAAGACGTTAGTAGAAAATAAGTGTGTTATTTAAACCAGATGGTGCAGGGAGCCTAAGTGGATAATACCTTTTTTTTATACATCCATATGGGATATGTTTGTCATTTGAGCCCATTTTGGTTGTTTGTTGAAAAACATCTTAGAAAAAAGCAGTAAGCAGGACTTGGGATGGCCCATGACATCAGGAGTACAGCAAAATAAAGGCAGACTTTGCCAAGAGAATGACCTGGAAATAAGCAGGGTCAAAATAGTGCACACACAATGAAGTTGTAATTTAAAAACATTTAATAAGGCACCATGACAGAGATTGTCTACAAAGTAAAGATACCACTCTGCTTTATGTATCACTGGCTGTATGGCTTCTTCAGGGGTAGAACTGGCTAAAATCCATTCTTCTTTTATATGTAGCACTTAAAGATACAGAACCTGTAACAGCTTGGGATATACTACCCCGCAGTGATACCGACACATCAAACACAGGTTACATTGACAGCATTGTGTCGATCGCAATTGCAGTCAGCATTGTGCCATCAGAATTCAAAATGTTTGCTTTGTGGGGGGGCTGTGCAGCCTGCACCTCCCACGTGAGGGGCTCTGCCCCCTCACAGCCCATAATTTATAATAATCAACTCCAAGTCGGAGCTGATTCGAGGAGGGGGTGCAACACTGGGGGAAAGCAATGCCAGGGTCCCAAGTGGACTTTACAGTGATCTATCAATCTTGTCAGTATCGATGAGATCACTGTAAAGTTGTTGCTGTGGAATTGGCATACGAACAGCTTGCAGTGTACATAAAGTGGGAACCAATGAGAATTTCTTGAAATTGGCAAAAGCAAGTCACAGATAATAAAGCAATGAGACGGATAACAAATGCACCAAAATGCCATTAGAATTCATATACATGAGACCTCATGAGAGAAAGAAAAATGAAAGTAAAAAAATGCAGAACTTCATGCAGAGAAAGAGTATTTCATTTTATGTATTATTCTGGAGTATATACTGAGCTGATCAGCCCTTTTTCACATGTGTTCAGTATTGAACATTACAAACACCAAAATAGATATATAGTAATTAAGTAATATAGTGCAGGTCTAGGAACAAGTAAACGATTGTACAGATAATAAATTATGAAACATGTGTAACACTAGCCATTACCAACATGTGGCAGACTATGGAAAGTTGTTGGACTTAGAGGTACCACTAGATGCAAGAGACCTCTGACTGAGCACAATGCACAACGTTCATAAATGGTACATTGATGGTACATTGATGAAATGTTGGATTTGTGATCTCATTCCATGTGTATTGCCAGAGGCAGAAAAAAGGGATGGGATGCGGGGGAAGGGGAGACTGTTTTTTGCAGAAAGATGGCCGAATTAAACTTTATTCTATCCTCCAAAGAGAATTTATTAGCCAGTCTGTGCGGGTACAATAATGGATTCTAGTGGGCTGATTGGTTTGGAATGCACACAGTGAGTTATAATGGATTCTGATCCTGGACAGCACCAATCCTCCCCCCCCCGAAGAAAGACAGGATAGCATACCATAATTAGAGGAGCAATAAACTATCAACCAGTATTGATTGATGAGATCATAGAAATAATATAAAACCAGATAGTGCATGGGATGTCACTACTTCCCCTTCCTCCATAGGGCATTTTCAAGACATTGCTTTCTTAGAAGCTTACACTGTAATAGTTTAGAATTTACTTGTTTGCCATCTGGCAATGATAGCTTTTGTTTGCTACAGACTAACGTGTGACCACTGTAAATCAGAAAAAAAAAATAACAAAGATGAGGTAGAGGTAGTTTTTGTTGATTTATGTCTGTATATGTAAGTCAAATAATGACAAAATGGGTATCAATAAAATGTTACATACTCATCTATGACTTTATTATAATTAGAAAAGATTCAGCTCAATGGTAACATCAGTAATGACATCATATTGATGTATACATGAGTAATTTGCAGTGTCGTTGAAACCATGGAAATTGGTGGTATCAGAACATAGAGTTATAACAATACTTGTTGTATAAGTGTATGATTAAATTGACACACTGTAGCAGTAATACCTTTGCCATTATAATTTAGTTGTCATCTTCATCCCCACTGTTTTCATCCTCAGCATCAAAGATCTCGTCTGCCAGGCTGGCAGAAAGAGAGTCCTTGTCATCTTCCTCATCTGACTGATGCAGGGTCTCCTCCTGGAACAAATGTCCACCAGTTCATGTGGTATAATGTCACCATCACACCAGTCAGACTCCTGGATTCCTGTTTCATCAGGTTTCCACCCATGTGTTTCAGGACTTGGGATGTTAGGGTGTGACACATGGGAATTTTTCCAGACAAGGACTTGGTAATTCAGTCTCAGTACCTGCATTCTCAATGTTGACCTACATGGAGGCAGTAGACTCAGATCAATGCCATCAAAATTTGACAATAGTTGGCTGCTTCCGTTGTGAAATTTCTGCCTTGAAATGTCATAGTGAAGTTTGTTGATATCAATATATGACAACTGCCAATACAAGCAGCAGACAAATCTGTTAAGGTCAGCATGGATGGCACATTCTGTGTTACCAAGTGCTTGGAAAGTTGCCATATACACTTTTTGTTTTAACAGGGTTTGATTTTCCCTTTCCTAACAAATGCACTTGTGCTGTCGCACCCTGAAAATGCATGCAGTACAATCAGTGCACTACACATCTCAGCACCGTGAATCTGAATTAGAGTTTTGATGTTCAAAAGCCAACGTTTATCAACACTCCTCTGCCAAGGTAGATGTTCTTCTGTATTTGATTGCCATAGTACAGCAGCAGCAGAAATACATCTGTGTCTGGTGATGTCAGTTGAGGATGTTGACGCCGTTGCATGAAAGCAATGAAGAAATATTCACATAGCCACTTCTTCCTGAGATGAAGAAAGCTCTGGTACAGGGTGACTCTGTGTTGTGATTCTGTCAAGGCTTGTCAAAGAGATACAGTTTTCCTCACAGACAAAAAAGATTTGATAACCCAGTAGTCTTGGTGCATATGTTTTCTTTTGCCACTCACTGAGAAGAAGCATAATCAAATTTGTCTTGCCATTGTTTGTGAGAAAGGATTTCCAATCTCTTGACACCTTTGTTGATGTATCTTTCACCAAGTAGGAATGTGATTATCCTCATCTTCTGTGTTCAGCCAACTTTATGGAATTATATTTGTAGGTGTCTGTTACAAAGTCCAACCTTTGTACCTTTGGTAATGCACTGAAGACCTTTTCAGCTAGCTCTCCAAATGTCTGTGGTAGACCAGTCATTGACTGGAGAAGTGCATTGCCAGCACAGAAGTAAATGTTGTCTTCATCCTAATTCATTATACTGTCTCATCTTCAAGTTTGTGAAGAAGGGTGGATTTCTCTGTCTTCACTGGTAGGCTATCTGAAGTTGCTAATGACCATGGCAATGGACTCAAAGGATATGAGAGAGCCTTCTCCATCCTAAGGTTGTTCTGTTCTGAAAGCATTAGCAGTTGCCCAAAGAGTTTTTTTTGTGCAGCCACCTAAACAATCTTCTTTTGTGAGGATCTGAGTTTCTTTGACTGATGAAGGGAAGCAAACATCTTTTGGGTGTATGAATGGGAACTGTTTTGTCAACAAGCCTTGTCTCCACAATTTATTGAATGGCTTCTTTTCCCTGTTTTTCAGCATTGAACAAGTCATTTTCAACATCTCCTGGGGCTCATGCACCTGATGAGAGACAGAATAGTGCCTCTTTGACTTCTATCTCAAAAAGATTGATGAAGCTTCTGAATGCATTGATCAGCTTCTGTACATCCTTCTCACTGCATGCCATCTCTGCAGGCCTAGCATCTTTGTGAAAGGACTCCTCCAAGTCTACCATTCCAGCAGTTTCAAGCGTGGCAGTCACACAGCTTGCTCGGGCATGCCTTGTTACACACCACTGGTAATAGGCTGGATAATTCCTGCTGAATCTAACAATACCTCCACTGGACTTGGCATGTCAATTGATTGCTGTTCAATGGTCAGATCAACAGCATTTCTTGATGCTGGCACATCAGATCTACACACATTGAACCCACCACCAAATTGTTTTTCAACTTATCTGCTTTGTAATTAGGATTATAGAATGCTGGGTAATGAGCCTGCATAAACAAATTGTACCTCTCGGATAACATTGTCATTCATTCAACCTGTGGTCCTCTGATGATATTCTTTTCAACATATTCAGCTATATACTCAAGTGCCTTTTTGTGGGCTCTGATTTGCTCAACACTTTCACCAGTTTGGTCCACTACTGCATTTTTGTCATCTTTCCTTGTATAATCTCAGTGACAAGAGTTGCGATAATGAGCTTCCTTGCAATTAAATAAACGTCTTGAATGCTGCATAGTAGATTGTCATATCATTTCACCTCTGCTGCTTCTTGGATAGATATCTCTACAGTGTTTTTACACACTGCATCAGTTTTTCCCTAGTTTTTGTCTTCTTTTTTCCTCCAGAAATCCATTTATCTCTTTTTCCTTATATACCTGTAATACACTGGCTCGAAGGAAATAATACTTGGAAGAGTGTTTCAGCTTTTATCCTTTGAGAGGTTAAAGGCTGTTGGTCCCCTGTGCCATCATCAACCTGACACTTCCTTTTCCTAAGGTATTTGACATTTGTAAATGACTGGCAGCACTGTCTGTGATACCCATGATGCATGTCACCAAGTTCAACAGGCATGTTCTTGCATATGTCATCGAGTCTGATATTTGGGTCATCACACAATTGTCTCCTATGTGCAACCTCTTCAATTTTGAACCAACTGGTCAATGTCAAAGGTCTTCTTATTATGTCAGACTTGTTCTTGCTGTTGTGACTTATGTATATCTACTCTATAGTATGGTGACGTGTCTGCCTTGACGTAGGTGCTTTTAGTACTACAGGATGCTCAGCAGCCACGCTGTCTCAAGTCCTGAAAAAAGAAATAAACATTATTTATTTTGCTTTTTCCAGAATTACTTTTTACTAAAACAACCATTTCAATAGTCATTGATGCAATAATAATTTCATAAAAAATATCTTTATACATCCCCATCTACAGTCTAGTTGATTTCTAAAATTGTTGGGTTAAAATTGTGACTTTATGGTTATGTTGCTATTGACTTCATGAACCTCTAGATTATATTCATATGATAGAAAAATTAAAACCTTTTTTATTGATACTCAATTTGCCAATATTTTTAGTCACATACTTAGATCTACTACATGAAAAGCTATTCCAACCCCTTCATCATTGCCCTTCAGTCCCTATGAAAATTGATGACACATATGACCTTGTACTAAACAGAAGCTACCATCAGCAAATGGCAATCAAGTAAATTCCAAATTACTATGATGCAAACTTCAAAAATCATAGTCTTGAAAATTCCCTTTTGTGCACAAAGTAAGCAGAATCTCATAGTCTCTTCATGCATCTTCATTAGTGATCTGGAAGCAAGCTGGGTGATTGGTCTAAATCCTGAAGCCTCAGATTCAATTCAACCAAATGCAGGGTTCTAAACTTGAGGTGGAAAACAGAGGTAGGACCTACACACTGTGTGGGTCTCTCCTTGCTGTAGTCAAGGAAAAGAGGACCTGGGAGTTATACTAGACAAGTGCCTGCAACAGGGAAAAGCAGTGCGTGGCAACTGTCATCACATTCCCACAGCTGCTGCCCCATTACCCTGCCTGCACTTCCGGTGTATATCACTCCACCCCCTCACAGCACCCACCATTTGGCTCAGCTCCACCATGCCAGAGGCACTGCATAAGGCTGTGGACTCTGGTCTGCGGCTCATCTCCATCCTGCTCCTGGGTTTCTTTTGGGCTATGTTCCTTACTCTCATTTGGTGCTCTGTACATCATAACCACAACTTTGCAGTGCTCCATTTTGCTTGCTGTCTTGGCTGCTCCTGGCTACTCAGTACATGTGCCTTCCCAGACTCATTTAGCTCCGGTTCCTCATCATTCCCTGCACTGTGATTCTCAGGGCTCCCAGATCTGCAGGGATTCCTTTATTTTACAGGGATTTAGAGCCATCTACGGTGAAATTCCTGCCATGGACTTGCATTGGTTATATAGGGATACTGAGCAATTCAGCTTCCATAGGAAAATAATGTAATTTATAGGAAAACACAGGAAAATCAAGTTAGTGCTACAGAAAATATGCCCTGCCTTCTTTCAGTGCCCCCACCTTCCCTCCTGCTTCTCCCTCGCTATTTCTCAGGGGGATTCCCATTTCATGCCAGGCTTGCTGTCTCAGCTTATCTTTTGGGGGTTTCCTGCCCTACCAATTACCTTCACCATCCACCATTTCCTTACCCCAGACCTACGTTCAGGACCTCCTGACATGGATTCATTCCATTCCTCATCAGCTTGCATTGCTGCTGGCATTGACCTGATTTCCTTTATTTTCCCTTTTCTAGCCCTGTCCTCAAACCACTTTCTTTCTCTTCTTTTTATTTATTTAGCTGCTTGGTGTCAGGTTGCCTGATTCATGGTTGCACTGTTTTTCCCATGGTGAGGGACTCTGCTGTTGCAGTGGGCACCATGGCTCCAGGTGACGGGAGCAGCTTTCTCTTTCCATCCATTTAATTGCCATTGCCTCACTCCACCTTCCCCTGCTGCTCCATACCGGCCTTCCAGGCATTCACTTCATCTGCAGCTCCTCCTACCTACTATTTTGCCTAGTTTACTCATGGTACTTTGCACCTCAACCATCAGCTGTTGGCTTCGCCTGGCCAGTCTCATATCTCCCATTTGTGCAGTTCAGACTGCTGTGCTTCCTGTACACTATGCACTTCCTGCCTTCCTGGCTATTGCACTCCCACCTTCCCCCATTCCCTTGACCCTCACCTCTTCTCCTTCCTCATCTCATGCTTTCTTTTGGGACCCTTTCCCACCTTCACCATACCTATTCCTCTCATTCCCTTACCCTAGTCCTACATTTTGGACCACTAGACTTGGGGCCCCAACTGTAGTCCTCTCTTCTTTGTCAGCCTCCATTCATTCTTAAACTTCATCCCTCCTACACCCTACCTGCCATCATACCTAGTGCTTACTCCCAGTACTTTGTACCTTCACCGTCAGCTGTGGGCTGTGCCCGGCCATTCTCATCTCTCACTCCATGCGATCAGTCCATTCCTAATTTGGCTTATCAATGGACCTGGTTGGCATGCACTCCTGTGGTTGCTGCTTGCAATCTCCTCCTCTGGACCTAAATCAGGGTCTACTTCACTTTGTCAGACCTCTTTGTCGGTCTCTTTATTCACATCACCTTTCAGAACATGCCCCTCATATGGGTCTTATGCTACCTCAATTCAATCTCTTCTCCACCCAGTGATGTGGCTAGCCTGTAGCCAACAGTCTCACTCTGCACCCCCAAAGTCCACATCCAGAGCATGGGAATCTCAGAGCAGGGTCCTCCTCCCTGGCCCATAGTGAGAATGTCTTCACTCTGGGTGCGCCTTCAGTCATTCCTCATTTCGGCAACACCTCTGGATGTAGAATTTATGACTTCCAGCTGTGAGGGGTAGGGCTCTCATCAGTGGGGTTCCTATAGCTGCCCGAGTGGGTTCAGAGGCACCCTCTATGCTATTCTCCATCTATCCACCTCTGGTTCACCTGGTCTGTTTCATAGGCTCATGTAGGCTGGCTGAGTGCCTCAACAGTTATTTTTCTCCTCCTTTGCTTTTGGGTGTCTGGTTGCTGAGATGTCTCTCTCAACCCCCAACAGCATTCCTGTTAGAAGGACAGAGTGAGAGCTTCATCTAAATTTGAAATCTTTTCCTCTTCCCTCTATCTCAACTCTAAATTGCAGTAGCAGAGCCGTCACTAACCAAATCATCCTTCAGCCTGGAGGGAAGGCAACCTAGGCCTTGGATCCCCTGAGGTTTCCTCCTCAAAGAGGTTTTTTCCTCTTCTCCATGCCAATGGTCATAATATTTAGATAGTGTTAGTGCTTTCATAGGTTCTGTAGTTAGGATCCACTGTTGAATGGAGTTGGATGGTGGCCCCAACTGTTCCCTCTCTCCTTAGGAAGTCCTGCCTCCCACTTAGTGTCTAATTCTACTCCACCAATTCTTCCTAGTTGCCTCCTTTCTCTCACGTCCTGCCTATCTTCACCTATTGACCTCCATTCTCGTACTCAATATTATTCTGCCTCCTTGCCTCCTTCAATGCTCGACACCCTTTTGGGTACTCTTTTTGTGCATCTTCCTCAGCTGTCTTTAGCTGAGAGAATTATTTCCATGGCACCTATAGGGTGGAACCCTCCTCTAGGGTTCCTCACCATTGTACCCCTACAGGGTGGCATATCCCATGGATAGAGAGATGAACAGCCACAATGTATCTAAGTCACATAAGCATACATCATACCAGTTGTGTAAACACATTGAATTGCAAGGCTATATCTGAGGTTAGATGGGCGGAGCAACAAATTACTCCCCCATCAGGCCTTAAAAGGAGTTCCTCCTGGCTAGACCAGGATTCATTTCTTTCATTGCCCAACCATCATCCCCTGCCTCATCCTCCAGCGGCATGTCTCTCTTTCCCGTGGGCATCTTCCTAAGCTACATTTAGCCAAGGGAATTATTCCTGCGGCACCTATAGGGGTGGAACCCTCCTCTAAGGTTCCTCACCATCATACCCCTACAGGGTGGTATATTCCATGGATACAGAGGTGAACAGCCACAATGTATCTAAGTCACATAAGCATACATCATACCAGTTGCATAAGCACATCAAACCACATTAGTATTTTCAAGTTCTGAAAACACATTTACTGTTAATTCTGAGAACCAAAAATTGTTTTACTGGGTCATCAGGATTTGGTATGACTGACAGATTGAAGAAAAAGACAGAACCAAGGACCCTGGTTTTCCGTTTTTAGCAAAAAAAGGCAAAAATCACAGAATTCTGATTGGTTTGCAGAATTCTTCCACCGGTGCCATATGGAAATCGCATGTCACTGCATGGAATCACAGAGATTTCAGCATCTTAAAATGGATGCTACTCTGCTGTGCATTCTTTCTGCTCTGCTGCTTATAGAATCAGTAAGGAAACCACCCATGCTGCTTTGATGTAACCACCCATTCTTCCCTCCAGCCTTTCAATGAGACTGTTCTACATCCTGAAAGCACAGTATTCATTTAGTACAGTATGTGCCTAAACCTCTTTTATTATTTGTAAGGCCTCTGATTTACGGTATCTAAAGTAATGAAATTCTGCTTTCAAGATTTGAGATTCTGGGAATTGCACCAGTGATTGTTAGTCTAATTTTAAGATTTTACAGGTATTCAACTGTCATTCTTTTAGTATGTGTATAAATAATCAGAATAAAAGAAGGTTTACTATACAGAGCGTTGAATGAAGCAAATTGAAAATGGCACAGGAAGCAGTTATAATAAAAACACAAGTTCTGCAGATTTACTAATTTAGTATAAAATGCCAAATTCCATTAAATTCTTTGTTTTTAACAATGTGCAGGCAGTCCAAATTCTGGAATTTTACCAGGTTTTCCAGTAAAAACTGAAAACCAGTGGCCTTGAGTATATGTATTATACTGCATTATACAAAAACAATAAAAAAAATAAAGTATTGGCACACTTGGGGAATCAAACTAGGCAGCAGGGGTGGGGGAGTCAGGTATAAAGTTGAACAGCTCCTGCATTTAACCCTTTGTTTGATCAGCGGAAGTGACTGCACACTAACCTGCAAGTAATGTTTTTGTGTAAAAAAGCATATGCCTAAATGTTTTTCATATGAAATGATTTAATGCAACTACAACAACAACAACAAAAAGCTAAGTATCATCCTGCTCAGGGTGTCAGGCTAGGCAACAAAGAGTGGGGGTGACTGGTTTAAGATTTAACAGCTCTGCAACTAACACTTTGATCAGCTGATGCAACTGCTCTCCGTCTGGACAGTAAAGTTTATTGATAGAAAAAAGTATGTGCGTAAGCTACTTTTACACTGAATGGTTGAACCCCCCAAAAAAAGCTTAGTATCAGCACATTTGGACAATCAGGTGGAGGGGGGTGCAATGGTTTGTCCTTAATTGTATTTATTTAAATGTGTATCTCTGGGAAGCTGAACTGTTAGTCTTGCTGCAGTAGGAGGGTCAATGGATGCTTACTGATCTGGGTGTCTTTGTGTGAGATCAACCAACCTGGAGTGAGTCTTACAACACTATGTGGTCACCCACATCATCAAGGCAGCCTCCGCTTCCCTCTGAGGTATGCCGCCCCCCCAGTGCCTCTGTTTCATGCTTTAAACCCCACCAGCCATGACAGGGGAGTGTGGATCAGCTCAGCTCACAAATCTAGGTTTCCCACTTGCTGGTGTTGTGCACCATCAGCCTGTATCACTATTTTGTTTTTAATTTTTGGAGTGTTTTTTTAACCTGGTAAGGTGCCAAATACTATACCATGTCAGTGGGCAGAGTGGGGTTTCTGGAACCTTAGAATCTGTGTGCCCTAGAGTTTGTTATATGGCCCAATTGTTGTTGTAACTCCACCTGCCATTTTATGACGTCAGCAGGGTTGATTGTGTGCTGCAAATGTACCCAAGCCAGAAAGTACACTCAGGGACACACTGAAGGTAAGACCCCAGATACTGCACAATGCCAGTGGGCAGAGTGGTGTTCCATTTACATCCAAGCTCAGACATTAAAGCTGAGAGACACCCTTTTCATGGATACCAAGAAAAAAATGTATCCCGGCAATTGCGCAGGAATAAGGGTGAAGGAAATCTGGGTGAGGCAATTAGGGCGGACGTGATCTGGGTGATCAGGACTTCAGCACAGCAGCAACTGTGGGCAGATGGGATCATGGGGCCCCAACTGTGGTCCTCCCCCCAAATGTGTGCTGGGTAGGGGGGTGTTTATATTTATTTGAGGGGTGTGTGGGGAGGAGCAAAGCCCCCCCACAAATGGTCCAACATATGGTGTGACCAGCCAGGTGCATGATGCAATTCCCTGTCATGCACCTTGCTGTTGACCATTTTCCTGTGCCCCAACCATCCTCGGCAAAATTGTTTTTACCCTATTGCGGGTAACACAAAAAAAAGTATCCACATGTTTGGGAGATGCATGATTTTCCATTAAAAGGCCCTCCAGTAATCAAGTGTAGATTGTTTAGGTAGAGGCTCTTTATTTCAATGAAGACAATTCATGTAGTTAAATCTTAGATAGGACCAACCAAAGGAGTCCACCTTGGCATCTGATGGTTTAGACTAATTCATTTCTGAGTTCTGACAAGCTAAGAGACCCAGAAATTTGTAAGTTGGGCATGAGGGGTGTGGGTGTTGAAGGAAGGGGATTGTAGTGCTGCCACTACTGCCATCACCCCTGAGGGATGGGTACTGCACTATTGCTACTGTTTACACTCCTGAGGGATGGGGGCAGACGTGCTTCTGTCATCACCCCTGAGGGATAGGGACTGTAGTGTTGCTGTTGCTGTCACACCTAAGGGCTTGAGGCCTTAGTGCTGCTATTGTCATCCTTAAGGGGTGGGGGCCATATTGTTGCTGCTCTTGTTACCCCTGAGGGATAGGGGCCATAGTGCTGCTGCTGCCATCGCATGTAAGGGATGGGAGCCATAGTGCTGCTGCTGTTACCCCTAAGGGATGGGAGCCATAGTGATGTGTTGTCACCCCTGACGGACAGGGGCCATAATGCTGCTGCTGCCATCACACCTGAGTGGTGAGGGCCATAGTGCTGCTGCTGCCTTAGTCACACCTGAGGGATGGGGGCCATAGTGCTGCTGCTGTTGTCACCCTTGAAGGATGTGGACTATAGTGCTGCCACCATCATCTCTGAGGGATGGGGGCCATAGTGCTGCTGCTGTCACCCCTGATGGACAGGGGCCATAATGCTGCTGCTGCCATCACACCTGAGTGGTGAGGGCCATAGTGCTGCTTGCCTTAGTCACACCTGAGGGATGGTGGCCATAGTGCTGCTGCTGTTGTCACCCTTGAAGGATGTGGACTATAGTGCTGCCGCCATCATCTCTGAGGGATGGGGGCCATAGTGCTGCTGCTGTCACCCCTGATGGACAGGGGCCATAATGCTGCTGCTGCCATCACACCTGAGTGGTGAGGGCCATAGTGCTGCTGCTGCCTTAGTCACACCTGAGGGATGGTGGCCATAGTGCTGCTGCTGTTGTCACCCTTGAAGGATGTGGACTATAGTGCTGCCGCCATCATCTCTGAGGGATGGGGGCCATAGTGCTGCTGCTGTCACCCCGGATGGACAGGGGCCATAATGCTGCTGCTGCCATCACACCTGAGTGGTGAGGGCCATAGTGTTGCTGCTGTTGTCACCCTTGAAGGATGTGGACTATAGTGCTGCCGCCATCATCTCTGAGGGATGGGGGCCATAGTGCTGCTGCTGTCACCCCTGATGGACAGGGGCCATAATGCTGCTGCTGCCATCACACCTGAGTGGTGAGGGCCATAGTGTTGCTGCTGCCTTAGTCACACCTGAGGGATGGGGGCCATAGTGCTGCTGCTGTTGTCACCCTTGAAGGACATGGACCATAGTGCTGCTGCCATCATCTCTGAGGGATGGGGGCCATAGTGCTGCTGCTGCCATCACCCCTGAGGGATGGGGGCCATATTGCTGCTGTTGTCACCCTTGAAGGATGTGGACCATATTGCTGCTGCCATCATCTCTGAGGGATGGGGGCCATAGTGCTGCTGCTGCTTTCACCCCTGAATTATGGAGTCTGCAGTGTTGTTGCTGCTGTCAAACCTAAGGGATTGAGGCCTTTGTGCTGCTACTCTCACCGTTGAGAGATTTGGGCCATATTGCTGCTACTGCTGTTACCCCTGAGAGATGAGGGCCATAGTGCTGCTGCTGTCACATGTGAGGTCTGGTTGGCTTGAGATGCCAAACATGAGGTTAGCTACACACACACACACACACACACACACACACACACACACACACACATCTCCAAGATCTGCACACTCAGATCACTGGAGCAAATAGGCATTGATGATAGTGGGAGGTCTCTGTATACATATAAGACACAAACCAAGGTGAGCTACAGGTTGAACTTATCATAGATTTTATTAGTTTTTAATAACTACAATAATTGATGATACAGTACTAGACAGCAACATTGTTAAAATAATGCTAGCTGAGAAAAAAAGTTGTTAAAGTTCACAAAACAAAACACTGGTAAAAATGGGTTTTGGTTTTGCGGACATTGGTGATAATGATAATACTATGTTTTCCATTCAGCAAAGCAGATTTTGCCCTTTTTCAATCATGGTAAACCAGTGTCCCTGGAGAGGACCAACAGGCTTTAAACACTGTGAAAATTGTTTCTAGCTCCTAGCAAAGGAGGACTGCCACAGACTTTATCTAAGGTGTCTGGGACTAGATCATGATTTTACTTGTTGTGAGCTCTGAATTCAGTTTTTGCCCTAAAACACAAAAGAAATAGGCTAAAAAGGAGAAAAGTTGATGGCTTCTAACTCTACTTCCATTCACAAAAAAGTAAGTTCCTAATGATGATGATGGAAAGCAAGCATCAGAGAGTTCATCTTCTCAAATATAGCAGCGATCCCTCTCAAAGAGAACAGAGAAAAAGAAAAAGCTGCTCAGCCATTGGATAAGCATGGTATAGATAGTAAAAACATCAGGGTGTCTGCAAGGGTGAGCTCTGAGTCCAGTGATGGCAAAAATACAAATAAAAAAGGCTCAGAGCAGGCACTGGAAACAGTGTCTGCTAAGAACAAAAAACAAAAAAAAAAGAATGTTGTTACCACTCCTCCTGAAAACAAAAAGAGCAGGCTTTGGACGAAGGGCAGATGCCCTCATCAGAGGACATAAAAAAGATGGCACATTTTCCAGGCCTTCCAGGTCATGGGACATTTTCTAAATATGACTTCCTCCCCCCTCCCCCAGTTCAGGCTCCATCCTATTTGCCTGTGGAGGAAGAATTAAAAATGTACTGTGAAGAGGAGAAAGGTAAACTTATTGAACTGGGTGGTTCACCTGAATAGGAATTTGACTTCTGTCAAAGGCTTACATCTTTTTCCTCTTTTGTTAGGCAAATGGAGAACATTGTCAACATACTTTCTCAGGAAACAGAGGAGGATGAGGAGGAATCTGAATTTATGGATATGATGGGTTTGGCTCCTACAAGGAGGCCGCTGGTCTCAATAAACAAAACACTGCAAAAAGTAACTTCAAAAACCATGTCTGCACTTATTTCAACTGCGGCCATAGATAAGAAGATTGAAAAAAAGTATCAGGTAGACATATGGGGGGAGTGGAATACTTTTATGTCTATAGTGATCATGAAGGTGTAGTTCAAGTGGCTGCTTGTGAGAAGGCTAAGGTCCCCTTCTCCATATAGTCCCCTGAGAAGGACTCCAGAACATTGGATACTATGATCAAGAATGTTCATACATCAGCTTCCCTGCTCATCAGGCAGACAGCTTACTCAGCTCATATAGCCAGTGTGAGAAGGCACTGTAAAATAGGACAAGACTGATGGTGAATTTTCACAGGACCTAAGTGCCACAGCAAAGTCAGCACTGGATGCCACCAAATATCACCTCCACACTGTTGTGGACACTGATACTGCCACAAGAGACCTAGCTCATGCAGTGTCATTGAGGTGAATCTCCTTGTTAAGGTCAACCATCCTTTCCAAGGATGTGCAGACCCTTGCCATACTGTATATTTCCAATTTGATCGAAAACAATATGTTCCAAAATCTTTGAAAGGGGGGAAAGGAGTGAAATTAATCAAAAATGTAAAGTATTAGAAAAATCACCAGGTTTATGCAAGGGAATAATTGTAGCAGTTTTCCATGACAATGGAAGCTAACCTAAACAAAGAGAACTGTTGAAAATTTTTGATAAAGGATAACATAAAATATCTGTGATGATCTTCACTAGCCTGTAATCCAAATTATTAATTCCCACTGAAAGCCGAGGGTTCATTCTAGTAAGATATTTATAGACTTCTAATGCAGTAAGCAATTTAAGTCAGGTGTAATCCTATTAGACAAAAACAAGGTGACACTGATATCACTTGGGCAGTTCACCAAATCTTTTGAATTATATTGAGACAGATAAGTGAAGTATGTATGAATTTCTTCTGCTATACTGCTTGGGTCAGTAAGCACATCTGGGTCAGTAGAAAGCATATTAGGACTAGAGTTATGTTTTTTCCCCAGTAACTCATTAATGAGGTTCCAGGTTGCAGCCACGTCTTTACCCATACATTTTTGTTGTTTTTCAATTAAATATTGTTGTGTCAGCCATCTAATCATGGATTACAAACATTTCAAAGCTGTTTATAGACAATTAAAGTGGCAGCATCCTGGGTTTTCCTAAACACTTTCCATTTCTTGTACCTGTTCCTCATCAGATAAATTAGCTTTGGTGTAATCCACTCCTGCTTATTGCCTCTAATCCTAAATTTTCATAAAAGAATGACTTTGTCACACACAAGTTAAACAAAGAAATACATTTTGAAAGTGCATAACCAACATAAATATTATGATTTAAACAGGACCAATCAACTTGACATAAATAATAATAATATAAATATTAATAATAAACATAAACGTTATTTTTAAGCGCCTTTCGAAATATCAAGGCGCTGTCCAAAGATTAAAACATAATTGCATAAAACAAAAACAATAATAAATAAAATAACAGGTCCATACAGCTATATATCATTGAAAGGCCTGATGCCACAGAAAGGTTTTAAATGCCTGTTTAAATCTCCCCACAGTCGCACACTCCTGAAGCAGAAGGGGTAGAGAATTCCAGAGGGTAGGGGCTGCAAACATAAATGCAAGAGCCCCAGAAGATTTCAAAGTCACCCTTGGAATTTCCAGCAACCCCTCATCAGTCGAGTGGAGCTGTCACACAGGGCAGCAGGGAACAAGAAGCTCTTTCAGGTAGTCAGGGCCAAGTCCATGTAGGGCTTTATAAGTCAGTAAACCAACTTTAAAGGTGATCCGCCACTGAATCGTCAGCCAGTGCAGATCGCGCAGCACCGGGGTTATATGTGAGGAACGGGAAATCCCCATCTACAATCGTTCTGCAGCATTCTGCACTACCTGCAGGCAGCAGATATCAACCCCAGGAGTCCTAAGTATAGGGAGTTCCAGTAGTCAAGGAGCGAGGTCACAAAGGCGTGGACCAGCGTAGGCAGGTTCCCAGACGGAACAAGGTGCTTGATCCTGGCGATGTTCCTAAGATGATAAAAGGCAGACTTGATGACTGCCGACACCTGAGGTCATAGGGTCAGCCCGTCATCAAGCACCACCCCCAAGTCATGCACCCATTCAGAGGTGAGAATCTAGGAGCCCCCCAGATAAAGTCCAGAGGGCTGACCAGCCCTCAACCTCTCTATCTGGTGACCCAGGTCCACAACCATCACCTCAGTTTTTAGTTTAAAATATCCAGTTTTTTTAAAATTTCTTGAAAAAAATGTACACTGGAGGAACTGAATTCCATTTGGCACTCTAGCAGCAGTAACTGCACGATGATCACTAAGGCTGTCAGGGAAAACACCAGACTGTTTAATTGTTGTAACATCAGAAATCAAAATCCAGTTGATCACTGAGAAGCTATCTGTTTTATAATTAACTCTTGTGGGACTTTCTGTGATCTGATTTAGTATTATATTTAACATCATTTCTAACCCTAACCTCAGTTTTAATGTTCCATTTGTGATTAATATCACCCAAAACAATATGTTCCCTATTCTTTGGGATAGAGCTTTTAAATTTACAAATAATATCCATGCCATCAATATGAAAGCCTGCTGGAGCACGAATTACTGCTAAGGAAATTAATTTATTATTGCCTAAAACCAGAGTAAGAGAAAGAATCTCACAATTAAGTGAAGGGTTTGAAAGTGCACACTTATACTGAAAAGTGGTCTTTTGCATAAAGTAAACAATCCCCTCCCCAACATCCCTTCCTATCTTCTCTAACTACATTGTAGCCATTTAAAGTTGATCACAGAATTTGGAATTCTTTCTGAGAGCCAAGTCTCAAAAGAGCAATAAAATCAAAATTGTTGTTAGAAACGCAAACTTCCAAATATTCCATTTTGCTAGTACACATGGACTATTTAAATGCACAGCACTGATAGACTGCATTGAAATTTGAAATTCATGCTTTATATTTATGCTATCAACATGTACTGGATTAGGTTGAATTACTCCAGAAATTAAAAGTAACATAAAAATCAGCAATCTTTAAAAGTGGATCATGCAATTATGTAAAGACTTGTTTCTAATAGGAGGGAACCAAGCAGAGCACATAGTAACAAAAAAGCAGTTTAGCAATGCATTCCAAATGAATCCTTCTCTAATGAGAAACAAGTTACTTCTTAACTGGAAGTAAACAAACTGCTACAAGCAAAAGCAGTGGAAAAGGCCCCTGTCTCACAATGGGTCAAGGTCCTGTTTTCATGGTACTTCCTGATCCACGAGAAAAATGGAGAGTGGTGACACATTTTAGATCTCAGATACCTGAACAAATATAAAAAAAGAGAGGTTCAAAACTGTCACATTGGGTACAGTGTTACCATATTACAGTTGGGCCTCTGGCTAGGGTCTGAAAGATACTTATTTTTGTACCCCAGTTAGACCTACCCACAGAAAATATCTCAGGTTCAGGCTAGGAAACTATCAGTACTAGTTTGTAGCCCCTCCTTTTGGCATCATTTCAGCACCAAGGGTCTTCACAAAGTGCTTATCCATAGTAGCAGCACACCTGAGAAGACAAGGTTCAGTATTCCTTTCCTACATGGATGACTGGCTGCACTCTGGAAAAACAGAACAAGTGACAAGGTGCTTTATTCAGAGCAGGGGTGTAGCCAGGGATTTCAGATATGCACACCAAGTGGACTCACTGCCACCCCACTCCCCTTGTTAGGGTGAGCTACCCCCCCGGGGGTGTAGCCAGACAATATACAAATGTACACCAGGACCGTGTTTGTTGCCTCATTTGGCACAATAAATACAACTTTTGTATCTCATGACAGTGGTTTTGCTATGCATGGGTAAATACAAATGCCATGCATGGTTCCCTAAGACATCCACATACCATCCCAGAGCCTGTAAAGTTGCATTGTCCTTGGGATGCAAAGAGAGTATTCGTGACCAGTCCTTCTAGTTTTGACTCCTATGAATAAAATTACAGAAAGGTTAAGTATTTTCTTTGTTAGTTTTAATGGAAAAAGGAAGTTCAGAGCCTTTTTGCTGCCCTCCCTTAAATAAAATTGCACACCATGGAGTGCTTGGAGTATACCTGCCTACACCCATGATTCAGAGGGTAAAAAGGTCCCTGGAAAAACTGTTTCTGCTACCTGTAAAAAACAATCAGTGATGTTCTGCCTTTTAGATGAACCAAGACCTTATTAAATCAACTGCACATAAAAACAAAGTACACACAGAACTGATAGGATGGAAAGGAAACTAGTTTTTATGTTACGCAGGCATAGAGTAAGTGCTCCAACAGCATCTTATGCTGAGAAAGCAGCTACTGGCTGGGTTTGACCAGAGCGAGCAAGGAGAGAAGCTGCCTCAGTGGAGAAAGGAACATGGACTGTGCACTCCAAGGAGGATTCAGGTAGAATCGCTGTCAAAGAATCCCTGCTTCTGCACCTGTCAGAGTCTACCTTCCCTCCATTATTGGTCTCTCTCTCCCAGTTGGTGAAGATCAGTGAAGCTCAGCAGACAGTAAGGCTAGGGGCTGGACCGTACTTGGTGTATGCCTCCTAGGGTTACCCTTTGTGTTTGAGTTGTTTCTTCTGGTTGTGTCTGGCTGAGAGTTTTCTGTTAGCCAACCACTATTTCAGTAGTGGGTACAGCATTACAAATGCTGATTTAGATACAGCAGTCAGGAATTCTGGGTAAGTGTTCCGACAGCCCTTTATGCTGAGAGAGCAGCCACTGGCTGGGTCTGAGCAGAGCGAGCAAGGAGAGAAGCTGCCTCAGTGGAGAAAGGAGCCTGGACTGTGCACTCCAAGGAGGATTCATGTAGAACCACTGTCAAGGAATCCCTACTTCTGTACCTTTCAGAGTCTGCCTTCCCTCCGTGATTGGTCTCTCTCCCAGTTGGTGAAGATCAGTGAAGCTCAGCAGACAGTAAGGCTAGGGGCTGGACCACTCTTGGCATATGCCTCATAGGGGTGCCCTTTGTGTCCGAGCTGTTGCTTCTGGATGAGAGCTTTCTATTAGCAGACCACTATTTCAGTAGTGGGTACAGCAGTACAGATATGCATGAAAAATGTCAGGTCTATACATGCAAGAGTAGAAAAGTTACAAATGTCCACATTTTAAGAAAGTTTTTACAAAACTTCACAAATAATTACAGTACATAGTGACACTTTGAACCTCTGTAATGTAAATGTTTCTAAGCCAAATATCTCCATATTTAGTCAATTCTTACAAAAAGGACATGCAGGCTAATATTCATACTGTATATCTAGCTACACAGGTGGCGGAGTTATAAGCAGATGAAAGTTTTCTTGAAACTTCCTTAAAACATTAAATACCAGTATTTCAGCCCCTATTATTTTGAAAAGATTCATCCAACTGTCATGATATGTGGCGTTTCTTTAGGGTACATATCAATAGGTAATCATGCCACATTTTGTGTTTCTAGACCAATTAACAGCTGTGTTATTGCTAAAGAAAGTTCAAAAAATCTGTGAAATCTATTTTTCTGAACAGATTAAACAGGTAATTTATTCAGTCATTTATGTATCTTCTGTTGACAAGGAAAGGAGGGCTAAACAGTTCTGTCTATTTTAGCCTCATCCCTGGGTGGAGGGGGGGAACATACAGATGCAAACTGACATATTAAACCAGATTAAGCAATTGCTGATATTTTAGTGAATGAGGGACATTTGGCTAAGACACCCTCTGTGTGGTGGCTGTTTGTGTCTGTAGCTTAGTTTTTGTGGATTTACATGGTTTTCTGCTTGGAGTAACTACACCATTCTTGCTCACTACATCCGTGAAAGTCTCCTGAACTGGATTTCTGCAAAACATTATCACCAGATATCTGCATTTTTCATTTAAAAATCAACTTTTTGGAAGCTATCCCAAGCAAAACATTAAGTGAAGCAACTAAGTCTGACAAACTCAGTGACTCTAGGCCCTACTTGAATCCACATTTTCATCTGACCTGCTCCATGATCTGTATGTGGGCTTTTCAACAACCTCTTTGAATGACAAAGAAGCATGCAGACAAAAGGATTTCACATCCTGCATATGCACAGGCACAGTTAATCACCTTCAGGAATTCTAACACATTCTGTGACTCTGGACCACAGCTGTTGATAATTTCTTTTGGCTTATGACTTAACCACCAGGTATCTACTGTACAAGATGCTGAAATCCTTTCTCCTACAAATTCTCCTTATGCTGCCCCTGCTCTCAGGAAATATTCAGCCCAACCCAGGACCACCTGGGCAGCCAGCAGTGGCACCAAGCAGAAGGACTGGGACACTCATTATGGCATCCATCAACGCCTGCAGCATCCTCAACAAACTTGATTCTCTCCAAACATGGATCCTACAGCACAACCCTGATGTCCTCTCAGTTGTGGAAACATGGCTAAACCCTAAAATCCCTGATACCTCAGTCTCTATCCCTGGCTACTGCATTTTCAGGCAAGACAGGATTGCTAAACGGGGTGGGGGCTGCGCCATCTATCTTAAGGATACCCTTATGGGTCACATCATCCCATCCCCTAACCTGAGCAACTCCTCTCAGGTCCTCACAATCAAAATCCTCCTTGGTGCACATAACAAGGAACTCACTGTCATCTCAGTTTACCTACCCCCAAGAGACCAGGCCGCTGGCTTCCATAGCATCATGGAATATCTAAGGGTCCAGCAACATAATTCTGAAACCATTATCATGGGTGATTTTAACATTAACTGGCTCTCCGCTGAGGCCTCTACCTATAAAGATGCAGCCGCGGCACATCACCTCACTCAACTGGTCAATGCCACTACTAGGTGTAACTATAGGACAGGCTTCCTTACGCTTCTAGACTGGATTCTATCTAACCACCCTGAACACATCTCCAATGTTTCTGTACTCCTGGATACAAGTGACCACTCGCCTGTCATCTGTTCCTGGTCAAACAAATACCACAAACCCCCTACCAAGCTTATCTATGCCAGGGTTATCAAACAAGGGCACCTCCAGCTGTTAAAATCCCATCTAACCAGGCTGAACTGGGCAGTGCTTGACTCCCTCAGTGACACCAACAAAGCTCTGGACCTATTTATCAAACGTTTCAACGAAGCCAGTGACATTTATGCACCAGTGAAAAAGATGAAGGTCAAAGAACAGACCAACCCCTGGGTTACTACTGACCTTTTAACTCTACTCAAGCACAGAGACCACCTCTGGCATTGTACTCGTGCAACTCCGATGCAAGTAAACATACAATTATACAAAGCAGCCAGAAATGATTGCACTTGAAAAATACGGAATGCTAAACGTGGCTATTACAAAGAGGCTGTGACCAACTCTTGGGGCCAGGGGAAAAAATTCTGGAACAACATGAAAGAACTCACAGGCAAGGATCCTCAAGCACCACCCACTATGCTCAACCTTCATGGCACTCCTACACTCGACCTAGGTACCATCACCAGCACTTTTAATAATGCATTTACAAACCTGGACAGTGTCCTTCCACCAAATTTTTTCGACAACCTGCCCTCCAGCTCCTCCCAAGTTACCCCCAACTAGAACGTACAACCCCCAAGTTTTTTTTAAGGAGGTCCTACCACAAGTAGCTAGAAAATACATTCAAAAAGTCATCGGCAAACAAGGGTACAGTGGTGACTCCCATGACCTGAAACTGCTGGCACGAGTCCTCGATGAAATCTTAGAACCACTTACAAAGATCTTTAATCTCTCACTTAGATTGGGCCATTTCCCCTCTCTCTGGAAGAAAGCCACTGTCACACCGGTTCACAAAAGCGGAGATAGGATGCTCCACACCAATTACAGACCTATCTCACTTCTCTCCCCACTATCTAAAGCACTGGAGCGAATAGTGTCGGACCAACTAGTTGAATTCCTGGATAAGTACAATGTACAGTGCCCAGAGCAGCATGGCTTCAGAAAAGGGCACAGCATCACCACTGCACTAGTGGAATTTACAACCTTCATCCATGCTACGCTTGACAAAGGGAATTGTGGAGGGGCAGTATTTATAGACCTTACCAAGGCATTCGACACAGTTAACCACCCCAATTGCTCAAGCAACTGTCCTCCATTGGGATCGCCAGCGATGCCCTTCCATGGTTCACCAGCTATCTTGATAATCGGATCCAACGTGTAAGGATTGCAGGGATCTCTTCAGATGAGAAACCGGTCCACTCCGGAGTCCCCCAGGGGTCTATTCTGGGCCCTCTACTCTTCTCCCTCTTCATCAACAATCTCCCCAGTGCCTGCCACCAAAAAATATTACTATACGCAGACGATGCAGTCCTGTTTTCCAGCCACCATGACATTAAAGTCCTTGAATCCTAGCTGCAGCTTGACTTCAAGTGCATCGAAGACTGGTTCAATTCTCATAAACTTGTCCTGAACCACAGCAAGACTAAAGCCATGTCCTTCTGTAACTGACGGAGCAGGCACAACTCTCTGTCCCTCACCATCAAGAACCACGCTGGGAACCCACTCAAACATGTCAAGGAGTTCAAGTACCTTGGTATTACCCTGGATAGTACCCTCTCCTACACTCAGCGTATTGACACTGTTGCCAAGACCACCAATATACGGATTGGACTACTACACAAACACAAGCACTGTATGCCTGCGGATGCCCTTAAACTAGCCATCTACAGCTCTGTCACCTCTATCATTGACTACGGGCTTGCCATCTATGGCTCTGCCTCAACAAGTGCCCTCCACAGGATCTCAGTTTCTCTCAACAAAGCCTGTAGACTACTAATGGGTGCAGCCCGACAAACTCACACCTGTGACCTCTATGCACAGGCCAGCTGGCTACCCCTACTCAGCAGAATACAATACCAGACCTGCTTACTTACCAAAAGATTCTCCTTGGTCTCATGCCACATGGTGTTAGCTCACTTCTTACTACCTACAGTGGCACTCAACAAACATGTGGTGCCCAATCTCTAACCTTTCAGGTTCCTAGATGTCGTACCTCCATGGGTCAGCAGTTCTTTATCTATAGAGCCGCTCAATGGTTCAATTCCCTCAATAAAGAAGCACTTTCCTCTACTACACTTGGACCCTTCAAAAGGAATCTCAGACTTTACCTCATCTCTACCACTCAATGTGACTGCTTCTCTGAACAGAGATCTCTCTAAACACCTCCCAGCTCACTCATGTCTCACAGCCCACCCTTTCCCAGTCTCATTCCCTCTGGCACCGGGCCTTCCTTGTGACTCCTTTCCTGCTTCGCATCTCCACTGGTACAAGACATTTTCCACCACCATCGGACAGTGGCCCATTAGTCTGCCAACTTCCTCTCCCGGTTGCACGCCTGCAATACTAACTGCCTATGGTGCCCTCTATCTCTTATTGCTACCACAGCCAGCTGCCTACTCAAGCTGCTCATTATATGAATATTATCTCAAAGTATGTTATAACTGAGTATCTTTATTTTTTCTTTTAGTTGTTTTGGTTGTTTATTGTGCATTCTTTTACTACCTCTGTATGTATGTTGACATGGAACCTTTGTAAACGAGCAGTTTCTGCTCAAAGGTATTTGTAATCTGAGAATTTAATAAATAAATAATTCTCCTTCTCTTTTCAAGAAGTATCATGGGATCTTTAACATCCACCTGAGCAACCACCAGAACAGGCAGACAGGACTTTGGTTTTGATGTTGTGAGGGAATTTTTATATATCCTAAAGCTATATTTGCTATTATATGCCTTGAAGCTATGCTTGCTTTGAAAGCCATGCTGTAACAAAGTCATAATGAATGTAGTAGAAATTTCTGAGTTCATGCTGTTTTTTACAGGGTTATAGAATGATACTGAGGTTACTTGAGGTACATTTGTGGGAACAGAAAGCAAGATAAAACTGGGCAGAACTGGTTGTACCAGCCTGAATAACAGGCTCGGACAAAGTATAAGATAACAACATGCTTGGGCAAAATATAAGATAACAACACATTGAGGCATTGAAGACAAGCTGTACGTTGCTATGGTGTGAGTGAAACTCATTGTTTCACTCAGGTCAAATTGACCCAGGCATATGTATCAAGAAGTATTGGAAAAGAAATGGAATAAGCAGTGGAAAAGTACCCCATACATTGGTATCAACTTGTTTTTCTGTTACATTGGTATCAACTTGTTATTCTGCTTTATGATTGGCTTGGACTGAAATGTTGGTATTTTTCAAAATAAGAAGTGCAGAATCTAGCTTATAAAAAGCTGCTGTAAATTGTAATCAGGGAGCTTTCTCTTTTGCAGAACTCCCGCATGCATGTGAAAGATTTGATCAAATAAAGCGACGTTAAGACAAAACCAGTGGTGTGGTTTTGGCCCCGTGATGATGGGAGCGGTTGCTCAGGTAATACTTACAGTGAGAGAATTTGCTATCACAGTTTTGGCGTAGTCGGCAGGATGAGTTCTTTGGTCCATGTCACCCCGTGATCGGGTTGCTTCCTTGGACAAAAGAAGGACATTTTTGTGGAACCCCATCAGGATGTGACGCCTAGGGGCGGCAACACTCATCATCACTGTAAGTACAAGTATACCTTGGAGCGAGTGTGCACTATAAAGAACAGGCCTAGATAGAATGGGAAACAAGGGAACAAAAGATAGCCTGGGTCCAGAGTTAGTATTATCTGGACCAGAAAAATGTATGGTTGATAAGTTTGGCCAGGATTCGGTCTCTGAGATAGGACAATGGCATAAGTTGACCAGCGGAATATTTCCCCTTATAGGTACTTTTAGTATAGATGTACTAAAGGAAGCAAGGATAGCATTGGAAGAAAAAGAAAGGAGCAAACAAAAAGGGTGCAAGGTGGACTGGTCAAGGTTTAGAATATGGGAAAGAGAGGCAGAAAGGCGACATGAAAATCAAGTGAGAGGGTTAATGGTAAAACAAGAAGGGGAAGATACTGAACACCGTAGGAGGGTGTTTCATCATCACGATACCCCTCCACCATATCGGCCCCATCCCCCAACTGTTCCGCCGGTCCCACAGGGAGGGGTGGTGCCAGATGCGCCACCAGAACAGGTTGCCCCGTCTGTGCCTGCTGCCCTACCTGCTCAACAAGCACTGATAGTCCAGCCGGGCCAAGTAGTACAACCGGCACAGGGCATTCAACAGGCTGCCCAATTGACTAGCACACGCCTGTTCAACATCCTCCTGTGACTCTGGTGCAGGAGGCTGTGGTCACAGTCCCCAGAAAAAGCCCAAAATTCCCCACACCCGTTCAGTCGGATGAGGAGGTAGGGAGTGAAGAGGGGGAAGAGGACCTGGTTGAAGCAGTGGAATCTATGTCACTGGAAGGGAAGGTACAGGGCAAGGGAGATGGGAAGGCTTGTGTGTTTAGGCAAACTGATGCAAGGACTAAGGGCCCAAAACAGGCAGGGGAAGAAAGAAACTAACACAGCAGTTGCCTTTGATACATTATCCCAACCCACACCCGAGGCAGGAAGACTGGCTGCCAATGACCAGCCTGCAGTCCCTAAATACATTGAAGTGGACATCCATGGAATCCTTGAGGAGTTGAGAGAGCCCTGAAAGATGTACCAAAGCCTCAAGATAACCTAGAAGAATATATAAAGGAGTTAACAAACTTAATAAAAATGTATGAACTGTCTACGACTGAGGTTGGAGAGTGTCTTAAACTGACATTAAAGGGCAGGTGGGAGGAAGTAAAAGAGGCCTGGGACCCAGAGAAGCCAAGAGACCAAATTATGCCACAATTTAACGCGGTGTGCATAAAACTACGGGAAAAATACAGAGATGTGACAGACTGGTCCCGCATCCGGGATACGAGACAAAAAGATGAGGAATCAGTACGCGATTACAAGGAACGATTGGAGGGGGTCTTTAGGCAATTTTCCAGTATTGGACTGGATAATGCCGCATACCAGCATCAATTGGGTATGGCTTTTTGCACCGGACTGAGTGAGCCAATTAAATTGGGAGTTACCACAGTGTGCATTGGATGGGAGACAAAGAAAATGGCCGACCTAGTACCGTATGCTGAACATACTGAGAGACAGCAGAAGGAGATACAAAAGGAAAAGAAAGAAAAGCTGAAAAAGGCTCAGCTGATGTACTTTGAGAGAGACAGTAAGCAGCCCCAACCAGGAGGTGGAAATGGCAACAAAGAAGACAGAGGACGAAATAATGGAGGTTATCCACAGGGAGGAGGGAGAAAGGGCACTGATCGGAAGGATCGGCAGGACAAGAACCTGGACGGGAGGTGGTATCATCTACTTTGCTTGTGGAGAACAGGGACACTGTAGAAATTGTGTAAAGGCAAATCAGTGGCAGTGTAATCAAGATTCCAATGACCTCTTGCCTCCGCCACCACCCCTCCTGCTCCACAACAGTGGCAGCCAAATCAGCAGCAAGGATGGGGTGAAATCCTCAGGATCCTCAGTTCTGGACTAATAATGTTGGCTTTGCCAATAACAGCTGAAGGTTAGAGGAACTCCCTCCCCTTTTCTGAGTACTGTAGCTTCAACAACGCCAGAAGGTAGTCCAGTAATAGACTTAATAATCATGAGCACAAAGTTGACTTTCTTGATAGACACAGGTGCCTCGATGTCAGTAATTCAAAGAAGCAAGTTAAATGCACCCTTATCCAGTCAAATGGTGACAACAATAGGGGCATCAGGAGTACCACAAAGAGAACAATTAACAATCTCATTACCGGTTCAGTGTGGAAAAATGGAATTACAACATACTTTCCTCAGTAGCACAACCTGTCCTTTGAATTTATTGGGAAGGGATCTCCTGTCAAAGGTAAATGCACACATTACTTGTACCCCAGAGGGTTAATATAGAAGTGCGGGGTGGGTTTGTATCCATGTTTGCTTAGCAGGAACAGGGGATTGGCTGTATAGTTGGGAATTAACAGAACCAAAGGAGGTGGGTTGGCTACAAGAATGGGCAGAAGTAGTAACACATGGCCAGTTGCAGTTACAGACAGATTTGCATTGTACAACACATTATGCAGTGGGAGGTCGGGACCTAACATGAGTGCAAGGGCGGGGAAAACAGCCAGTAGAACAGGCCATCTGGGTGTCAGAGATATATGTAACAAGGATCGTTGTGCAGCCTCAGTGAGGCTGAATGCAGAACAATTAAAGTATTCAAGAGCCAGGGTCATACCCGCACCATTTCCATAGAAAGAACCCCCTTGAGTGGAAGGAATTGGGGCCATGGGTAACAAAATGGTACAGCTGTGTGATTGGGAGCGATGTAGGAAGCAAGCTAATATCAAGGGCTGGGAACTGTGAAAAATACATAATTAACAGAAAGGTTAGGTACGAGTGGATGAAAGAGAAGTGAATGCGAAAGGTTTGTGAAGAAATAGGCATGCAGGAGAGTGTAAGTTGGATAAATGAGTTACCAACAAAGCTATGGGCAGAATCAAAGTATGATGTGGGATTACTAAAGAATGCACAACCCCTTATGGTCAAGCCAAAGTCCTCTTACAGACCGAATAGGCATCAATATCCGCTGGGTAAAGAGGAGGAGGAGGAATAGCCCCAGTGCATGCAGCATTAGTGGAAAGGAGTAATCATCCCTGCCCATATGTAACAGTAAATACACCAATTTTACCAGTGAGAAAGCCAAATGGAAGTTACTGCTTTGTGCAGGACCTGAGCGGTAAATGAAGCAGTACATGTCATCGTACCCTGGTGAGTGCAAACCCGATTACTGTATTGTCATCCATTCCATAACAGCTGTTATTTCACGGTCATTGATTTAGCAAATCGCTTTATAGTATCCCCAGTAGTACCCAGTAGCCAGGAATGGTTTGCATTCACCTACAAAGGGAAAGGTGGACCTGGACTACATGCCCCAAGGCTATGCTGGAGTCTCCAGCAGTATTCTCAGCTGAAATGAGAGAGAATCTATCTGCTTTTGTGGTCCCAGCAGTACCCTAATACAGTATGTGGATGATCTATTGCTTGCTAGCCCCAGTAGGGAAGCAAATGAACAGGATACAAAGCTTTATTACTTTTCTTGGCTGAGAATGGGCATAAAGTGTCTCGAGAAAAATTGCAATTGTGTAGAGAGCAAGTAAAATATTTGGGTCATGTGTTGTCTGGCAGTGGTAGAAAGTTAGACCCTGAGAGAATTAAGAACATAACAGTTTGGCCACACCCAGTTACCAAGCAGCAAATGATGTCTTTTTTGGGTATGGTGGGCTATTGTAGAGCCTGGATAGTGGATTATGCTATGTTGGCACAACCCCTCCATGAAGCCATATTTGGCAAGAAAATGCAGAGGACTGAGAAGATCAGGTGGACACCTGATCTAGAGATCTGTTTTTCGAAACTTAAAAATGTATTGGTTACAAGTCCTTGTTTGGGACTACCAAATTATGAGAAGGGTTTTAATCTGTTTGTAAATGGTAAAGGAGGTTACATGTCAGCTGTATTGACACAGGAACATGGAGGGGGACAGAGGCCCATAGCATATTACTCGAAGCGTTTGGACTCAGTGGTATGTGGGATGGTGTCTTGCTTGCAGTCGGTGGCAGCGGCTACTGAAGCGGTGTTGGCATGCGTGGATCTGGTAGGATTCTGTGCTTTGACGGTGCATGTGCCTCATTCTGTGCATTCTATTCTGCTACAAGCTCGCACAGCTCATTTAATACCTGCACAATTGCTTCAGTATCAAAATGTGTTACTAACCATGTCTAACATAACTTTGAAAAGGTGCACCACTTTAAACCCAGCGACTTTGCTCCCCACCTCGGAGGAGGGGGAGGAGCACGACTGTGGGCAAATGATTGATTTAGACTGTAAGCCTCAACCAAATATCACTAACGTACCCATACAAAATGCAGACTTAAAATTATTTGTTGACGGCTCAGCACAAAGAGACAAAAAAGGATCCCCCTTGGTAGGTTATGCAGTGTGTACTCAAAACTATGTCGTGGAAGGAGCAAAGTTACCCCCATGAACGTCAGCCCAAGCTGCTGAACTCATAGCTCTGACGAGAGCTTGTATAATAGCCGAGGGTAAAACAGTTAACATATACAAAAATAGTCGATATGCATTTGGGGTAGCTCATAATTTTGGCACCCTATGGAAACACAGAGGGTTTTTAACAGCAGCTGGAAAACCTATTGCGCATGCGAATTTGGTAAAAATGTTTTGTTAGCAATCCAGAAGCCAGAAAAGTTAGCAATTGTAAAATGTCAAGCCCATACTTCTAACCAAAATTTTGTTTCTGCAGGAAATGCGAGGGCTGACGCAGCTGAAAAGGAAGCAGCTCTTTCTGGGAGTGTTCCAAAATTTCAAATGTCTTTGACTGTAACTAACCAACTTAATTTATTCTCAGTAAAGGATGTTGCAACTTTACAACAGTCGGCCAGTGCAAAAGAGAAACGTAACTGGCAAACAAACTGTAAATGTGATGCTAGAACTAAGGTGTGGACAAACCCCGATGGCAGGCTCTGCCTGCCCTCGGCATCATGTTTCAAAAAGTGGAGTAGTCGATCTTGTAAATAAACATTGGTATGTTGTTGGCTTTACCGTATATGCTGAAGATTTTTGTAAAAAGTGTGTAATATGTATGCAAAATAATGTTGGCAGAGGACTCCAAGTAACCCCCTCTGCCCATCCTTTTCCTACAGGACCTTTTGAACATTTAATAATGGATTTTATTGAGCTTAAACCCGTGTGAAGGTATAAATATTGCTTAGTGATTATAGATATGTTTTCAAAGTGGGTAGGCGTTCCCAGTATGAAAACCATGGCCTGTACAGTAGCAAAGGCCCTGATTAGAGAAATCATACCAAGGTGGGGATTCCCACGGCTCTCCAGTGATAATGGCTGCATTTTACAAATGAAGTCATCAGAACCTTGTGTGAGAGGCACTGCAAGTGAATTCTGAGCAGCACTGTGCATACCACCCACAATCGGGAGGGGCAGTAGAAGAAGGGCAAATCAGACATTAAAGCTAAAATTGACCAAAATTATGGCAAATACTGGCCTTAGTTGGGTAAAGGCACTACCAATAGCCCTAATGAGTATGAGGGGAAGAGCTGGCCCCATGGGTTTATCACCTCATGAAATTTTGATGAAAAGGCCCCTCAAAATAACAAATGTCCCCTTCCCACAAAACTGAATAACATTGCATGGTTTAAATAATGAAATGATTGCCTACTGTTTATCTCTTAATGCTGTTTAAAGATCTCTCTATCCTAGGGTAAAAGCTGTACTTCCAGTTCGCTTGGAGGGACCCCTGCATAGGATACAGCCAGGAGACTTCGTGGTTATCAAGGACTTCCGAAAAAAGAAGTGGTGCGCCCCGAGGTGGCGAGGACCGTTTCAAGTGCTCCTAACTACTGCCACTGCCATAAAGATCGTGGAGAGAAAAATGTGAATTCACGCATCTCATTGTCGCTTGGTGACAGCTTCTACAGTCAATACCATTGCACAGTGAACTGAGCAACCATAAAAATTGTTATCGTTCTGTTTTCATTCAGACTATCGCTGCTATTTTTGCTATGGGGCTCTGGATACGAGGGGGGCAACTGCTCCCGCCGCAGCAAAGAGCCATTGCACATTACGAACACTTGGTGGACTTTAATGAACTTATATGCTAATAATGCTAATGTCTCTAATTGCTATGCATGCACTAGCTCTCCTTTCTCTGCAGCCGTAGGGCTCCACCTAAAACCCAGGCCGGTAAATAGCACTGAGGCCAGCGAAATTCTCGATGCCATCGGGGAAGAAACATCACTAATGCCCCAAATTATGCTACAAACAAAATAAAAAACCTAACTGTGTTTCGGGGGCACGATTTTACTGCATGGTACAGCCCACCGAATGATACAAATGTGTCAACCCTGTTGTATCTAGACGTTAAACAGCAAAATGTATCAGCCAGGCTCTGCCTGTGTAATAAGCAATTAACCGTGAGTTTAGCGCCACTGGGATGGTCCACGTGCCAATATTGTAGGCACTACCAAGTCCAAGTCCACCATAACCAACTGCTCTCAAGCAGATGCCCACACAGTACATCCTAATTTCACTGCAATGGGCAGTCTGTCAGGTCTATACTGGGTATGCGGGGATAGGGCTTATCTTTTTCTACCTATGGGGTGGACGGGCTGCTGCTATCTAGCCACACCACACCCTGCGGTCCATGTATATAAGTACAATGCATCTGCTATACATCAGCATGTAAGCTATATAAATCAAGTTCAAAAAAGGGAGGTGCTGGACGCGAATAAACGTGTCCCAGTGGGAAAAAAATATGGGGCAGGAATCTTCCCATGGTGGGGTGTTGTTCAGAACATGCATTACATTGACCAGTTAAGCTATGAGTTGGAAACGTTAATTAATAATACCTTGAAATCAACTGCTTTGCTAACAGCTGAAATTAAAGCCCTAAAAATCGTATTTGCAAAATAGAGCCGCCTTAATTATGTATTAGCCTGCGCCAAAGGGGTGTGATGCCATTATAGGGGAGAATGCTGCACCTATATACCTAATAACTCCCAGGAACTAGAGCAAGTGATTGAGGGAATAAAACACTACAGCAGCGTGTTCTTAGTGAGCATGCGCCTATATCGCAGGGCTGGGACCCCTGGTCATGGTTCTCAAGCATATTTGGTGACTGGGGCACTACCCTCCTTCACTGGGTGGCAGTAATCGTGATGGTGATACTGGCATTATGGCTCCTGACTGTGTTGCTCAAATTTCTCTTGTGATGACTGTGTAGCACCTTGTCGCCACATGCCATCACCCAGCTGCACCCCTTATTACACCCCAAGGACCAAAACCCTAGCGAATTAGTCGGGGTGTTCCCGTTCTATAATGTACCAAACGTGACTAAAATGTAATAGTTCATGAAGTTGATACAAAGTATCAAAAGGGGGAGAGTGTGGGGGAATTTTTATATATCCTAAAGCTATATTTGCTATTATATGCCTTGAAGCTATGCTTGCTTTGAAAGCCATGCTGTAACAAAGTCATAATGAATGTAGTAGAAATTTCTGAGTTCGTGCTGTTTTTTACAGGGTTATAGAATGATACTGAGGTTACTTGAGGTACATTTGTAGGAACAGAAAGCAAGATAAAACTGGGCAGAACTGGTTGTACCAGCCTGAATAACAGGCTCGGACAAAGTATAAGATAACAACATGCTTGGGCAAAATATAAGATAACAGCACGTTGAGGCATTGAAGGCAAGCTGTACGTTGCTATGGTGTGAGTGAAACTCATTGTTTCACTCAGGTCAAATTGACCCAGGCATATGTATCAAGAAGTATTGGAAAAGAAATGGAATAAGCAGTGGAAAAGTACCCCATACATTGGTATCAACTTGTTTTTCTGTTACATTGGTATCAACTTGTTATTCTGCTTTATGATTGGCTTGGACCGAAATGTTGGTATTTTTCAAAATAAGAAGTGCAGAATCTAGCTTATAAAAAGCTGCTGTAAATTGTAATCAGGGAGCTTTCTCTTTTGCAGAACTCCCGCATGCATGTGAAAGATTTGATCAAATAAAGCAACATTAAGACAAAACCCAGTGGTGTGGTTTTTGCCCTGTGACGATGGGAGCAGTTGCTCAGGTAATACTTACAGTGAGATAATTTGCGATCACAATGTCTCATCCAAAAGATAGCCCCTCAGGAGTACAGCACCCTCTCATGCCCTACAGTGTCAATGCTGGGATCTGACCCAAGTTCCTGGTGTGGTGCTAGAACCTTCTGATCTTCCAGACTTAGAGGTGAAAATGGCTGCACTCTGTTATATGCACAAAACTCAAACCTTTAGATAAAACAGATAAATGAATATATAATTTAGTGATTTAACATAGAAACATAGAACCATAGACTTTGACGGCAGATGAGGACCACTTGGCCCACCCAGTCTGCCCATTTCCCTACCTACTGGATAAGCTGCAGATTCTAGTTAACCAACAGCCTACTTCCTGCCACCCCTCACTACAATTCCACTGCCACATTTTCTCATGTGATTTATCCAAAAATATTACCAATTAGTATTTCTTGTTCTGTTTCCTTGTCACTCTCTTCATTGGTCCTTGGGAGTCATCTCTTTTTCCATCCGCATCTTGTTCTTTTGCCTTTTGCTCCTTTTTTGTTTGCTTTGTGGAATTACATAGAATTTGGAGGGATTTCACAGATTTCCATTGGAGTTCCATGAATTGAGGTTTGTTTAATTCAACAGAGCTCTACTACCAATGATCAATACCACCACAGTTCCAAAAACTTAGAACAGTGCAACCCATTTTTGTTTTCAGAAAGTTCAGTGTGAGTGGGTTCCCTTCCCATTTCACAATATAGTTAATGTGGTGGGTCAGTGGGTGAATAAGCATTAACAAGGAAAATGGAAATGCCAGCCACCCCAAATTATGTTCAAGCAAAAGTTCAGATTTATTTTGTTTTTCTGATACATAAAGATCCTCAGTATCCAACATATCACCTGGTTAGGCTTCTTCAGGAGTGAGGATCTATTGTTTAAACATAATGAAATACATATTTAGTGCATTGTCTATTAATTTCTCTAGTCTCTTAATTTATTCAGAAAAAAGGTTTTTTAATCTCTAATGTTGGTATAGTGCCTGTCTCTTACATATAGTACCCAGTATAAATTCCACTGCCACATTTTCTCATGTTATGCAGTATATATACTATCATAAATTCTATATAAAATAATGTTTATTCCATGCCTTTTTATTCTGCATAACTATCTGCAATGCTATAATGCCCCCTGCTGACAACAGTTGACATAGCACCCCCTCATGGCTGTTCTAAGTCAGCGTGCAGCACGTATTCCAATCATACAAAGTTAACATCTTTTATACTAAATTTCATTCATTTAGTATTAATGCATATCAGTAAATATTTAAATATTCATTGCCTACTAACTCATGCTCATCTTTATAATCCTGTTATTCATTCATATACACCAAACATCACCCATTAAAAGTGTTTTTTTTTCACACAGAAATGGTCTCAGACCATGCTACAGACTTCACACTGTTTTAAAACAATGTTTCCTAGCCTCATTTGCTACATACCTGCTATTGGCAATATGTTTGTAGTTAATCTCCTTTATTTTTTCAGATAACGGACAGACTGAGCATTCTGTTGATATGAGATGGTAAAAACATTTTTGGATTTTAGTTATGTCGCACTTGGTTAAAAATGAAGTTCCATCACAAGTAAATTAAGTTAGACCTACCCAAACGGCGGTCTTTCATGTTTTAACCTGCACAATTTGGTTTGTCTGTTAACAGGTGGTTATCTCTGTAAAGAGTAATTTCAATGTTCACTTTATGATTATTAGCTTTCAATTATGCTATCCTGGCTATTTTCTTTTATTATAAAAATGTCTATTATACATTCTCTCTCCATTTGTTCCAGATCCCCTTCCCCCAGAAAGAGACATCAGACTCAATATTGGAAATTTGGCTGCTCAGTCGGTAAAACCTTTTATTGTCCAAACAACTTAAATAATATACATTTTTACAATATTGAGTTCCTCTTATTTTCTCTGTCATATTTTATTCCAGTCCTCTTTATTTTACTTTTTGCTTTCCTTTTTATTTCTCCCTCAGGCACTGAAACCTGAGGGGGTCGCATTCCATTCCTTGCCCAGGTGTAAACCCGAGCAGGTCTTATACTTTCTCTCTGAGCAGGTCCAATTCCTGCCCCCCCTTTCTCTCTGAGCAGGTTCAGGTCCTGCCCCCCTTTTTCTTGTCCACTCAACAGGGTGTCCATACCCTTTTCTTTCTTCGGATCTTAATTCCTCCATTTTGTTTTTCCTAACCCCCCACCTCCCCCTTTTTACCTTCTCAGATCTTTACCTCCTAGCTTCCCCTTCCTATTTATTTCTTCATTTTTAACAAAAAAAGGGAGGTGGGTGGGTCTTGAAATTTTACTTACCCAAAGAACCTAGCAGAAAGTGACCAAACCCCTCTGTGTTGCCCATCTTAAACCTCTTTGCTCTGCCCTTCCCTACCTGTCTTGCTTTCCATTGGTCCTTGTCCCTGCCCCCTTCTGACCCTATGGTGACATCATGGGAGAGGCCTCCCCTTTTATGACCTCATTCTCCTTCCCCACCCCCCCCCTGTCCCTGCTACATCCTAGTCTCTTCCCATGGTCAGCTGGCCTGGAACAATGGAGGCTGCCCTTGATGGCAACCCATTTTGTTCCAGAACCCTTCCCCCAAAAAGAGACATCACACTCAATATTGTAGATTTGGCTGCTCAGTCGGCAAAACCTTTTATTGTCCAAACAACCTAAATAATGTACATTTTTACAATACTGAGTTCCTCTTATTTTCTCTGTCACATTTTATTCCAGTCCTCTTTATTTTACTTTTTGCTTTCCTTTTTGTTTCTCCCTCAGGTGTCGAAATCCGAGGGGGTCACATTCCATTCCTTGCCTGGATGTAAACCCGAGCTGGTCTTATACTTTCTCTCTGAGCAGGTCCAATTCCTGCACCCCCTTTTTCTTGTCCACTCATCAGGGTGTCCTTACCCTTTTCTTTCTTTTAGATCTTAATTCCTCCATTTTGTTTTCCTAACCCCCACCCTTGCCCTCCCTTTTACCTTCTCAGATATTTACCTCCTGGCTTCCATTAGCTTGCCTCCAGCTTGCGTTGGATGGTAAGCTTCCCCCCTTTTGGCAAAAACTCTTCAACCACTGATCTATGCCCCTGCCTAGCTCCGTGATGAATATGTGGTTCCCCATCTGGGATAGGTGTACCCCGTCCATCCTGTACAACCCATGTATGCTTTCCTCTATCTCATCATGTCTAATGGCAGCTCCTCCATTCTCCCTCATGAACCTCCCCACTCTGCAATTCATTCTCCTCCTTACTTTTTCTATGGCCTTGTGTTGCCTGGCTTGTCTCCACACTCTACGTGGAATCATTTCAGACCACATGATTGTTATCTCTAGCCACCGTGTCCTTATAACCTTGACATCCCTTTGTATGCTATAAAAAATTTCTAGCCGGGGCCATGTCCCAGGTCATTCCCACCCAGGTGTGTTACCAGGAGGTCTGGGTCCTTGTTGCTCTTCCTCATCTCTACAAGCAAGGGAAGGAGCTGCCCCCATCTCATCCCCCAAATTCCTTTCCATAAGATTCTTATTCCTTTGTGGTCATAATCCAGCTGCCTTCCGCCTTTTTTCAGTGCAGCCTGCCTTTCCGCCCAATAAATGTGTGTGTCCCACCATCCATATGTCCTGCCTTTTCCATATTTCTATAACAATTAAAAGAAAACAGTGAGACAGGAAACCATTTGCAACAACCTCTTTTTTTTTTAGAGAGACAAAAAAACCGATAAAGTTAGTGTGTTGTATTTCTAATATATTTCTTGTAGCAGTCTGATGCCCACCTTCCCATTGCTTTTATGTCCTCCCCCCTTTTTCCCTGGGCGGCAGCTTCAGAAGCTGCCCCAAACCGGAAGGAATGAGACGAGAACCTGTCCTGGTTTTTTCCCATTTCCTTCACGCTTCATTTCAACACCTCAGATACTTGACTCCCTTTTACCTCTTTCCCATTTTCATGTACAAAATAGAGGCCCCCTTGCCTTGGCCTAACTCTGTGGAAATCCAGCATCAACCAGCATGGACACATATCCGGGTTCTCTCTTGGCTCAATATTCACCCTGTACCCTTTGCCTGTCTGATCCATCTTTGACCTTGCAGTTATGAGGGTGAACCCCTTCCCTCTCCATTCTATATCCTCCCATTGCAGACCTCCTCCCAGGGTGGGTATAGTGGGTCCGACTATTTTGGACACCCTGAATGCTTCCTTGTATAACACCATAAACAGCGCCCTAAATAGGGTCACTTCGTACGGGTTGTAGCAAACCTTCAATAATTGTTTAAGTATCTGCATCAGTAAGTTTTCCGTGATTGGTTCCCTCTTATCCCTCTCTTTCCCTTTTATCCTTTGCCACCCCATCATCATTCTTCTTACCATAGTACTATTGCCCAGCTGCCCCCACCCTTTCATCTGGCAGACCCATCCTATGGCCACTAGATGTACCTTTACTGTGGCACAAGCTATTCCTTCCTCCCAGTTCTCCACCACAAATCTCCCCACTTGGTCTTCTGTGACCTTCTCACTTACCTCCATGTTGTGGTGAGATCTAAAGGCTTGGAAAACCCTCCATGAGCTTTCATAAGCTTTTAGGGTGCTGTCTGCCCATGCGCTTTGAAAGAGATATGCTGCTCCCTCTGGCCAATCTCCCATAGCTCCTCTGAGATCCTCTCTCCCGTCGGATCTGCGTTGGGAGCCAGTGCACAAAATCTTTCCATCTGCAAGTGGGAAAGGCTGTCAGCAATGGAGTTATCTATTCCCACAATGTGCCTCACTCTGAAACTCATGTTGAGCCTCAATTCTTGTAGCACTAATTGCTGGAGGATACGGAGTACCAAGACCGACCTTGACCCTCTGTTATTTAAAACGTCAATGACAGCTCTGTTGTCACACCAAAAAGTGACCTGTTGGTTCTGCAGCCATGGTCCCCATATCTTAGTAACGGCCCATATAGGAAATATCTCTAGGAAAGTGATGTCTTTTGTCAGACCCTCCTTGACCCATCTTCTCAGCCAGGGCTCCACTACCCACTTTCCTTGGAAGTAGGCGCCTACCCCCTGCCTGACTGAAGCATCTGTGTACAGTTCCATATCCGTGTTGTGTAGCCATTCCTCCTGCCAAATGACTATCCCATTGTGTTTTTTAAAAAATTCCTCCCATACTTTTAAGTCTTCCTTGGTCTCCCTCCTTATACTGACCCAGTGATATGGCTTTCAACCCCCCGCCATGGCCTTTGCCAGACGTTGTGTAAATGCTCGTCCTGGCCCGATCGCTCTACATGTGAAATTCAAGTGTCCCATTAATTGCTGGCTGTTCATCAAGGGTACCCTTTTTCTCTTTCCTACCTCTACCAGTAATGTCCTTAGCTTGTTAACCTTCTGTGTTGGCAAATGGAATAAAACCTGTCCCGCATCCACTTCTATGCCCAGGAATTCCAAGCACCTGCTTGGGACTTCTGTTTTTTCCTTAGCCAATGGTACTCCCAACTCCCTGCACATCTCTTGAAAATCCTCCATAATCTTCCGCATCCCTTTCTGCCCTTCCCCTATGAACAAAAAATCATCTAGGTAGTGTACTACTGTGTCATGCCCATACCTGGCTTCGAATACCCATTGTAGCCGCGTGCTGAATTTTTCAAATGTGGAGCATGCCACTGAACACCCCATGGGCATGCCTTATCAAAATAATATTCCCCTTCCATCTGACATCCCAGCAATTCCCAATCCTCCCTACAAACTGGCAATAGCCGAAATGCTGACTTGATGTCTGTCTTTTCCAGCAATGGGGTGTGTCTCACCCTGATGATCTCCACTGCATCCTCCAATGTCCCATATGACACCCTACTATCCTCCTCCAAGATGTGATCATTGACCGATTCTTCCTCTGGATAGGATATGTCGTGAATTACCCTATATTCCCCTGCCTGCTGCTTTGGGACTGGGCCTAGAGGTGAGACTCGTAGGTGCCAGAAAGGAGGGATTTTGAATGGTCCCTCTCTTCTCCCCGCCTCTTTTTCGGCTTGGATCTTAACCTTTAAAAGTACCTCCTTGCCTTTTATTGAGTTTAAATTTTTGGCCCACGTCCTAAACCTCTTTCCTTGATAATGTAAACTGAAGCCTTTTTGGAAACCCTCTATTAACTCTTTTCCCACTCCCTTATTTGGGTACCCTTTCATCCATTGCTCCAATAATTCAGCCTTGATTGGGTTTTTGCTAGCCGAAATTGACCTTTTCTACCTTCCCCCTGGGTGGAACCCTCTCCCTCTCCATGCGTTGTCTCTCTGTGTCCCTCTGTAACCCCCCCAAAAGGAGCCACTTCCCTGTCCCCACCCGGGGTTACTCTCGCTATAAGATCTGCATCTCATGGCTGCATGGGCTTCCCCACATTTTGAACAGGCGTGCCGGAACTTGCAACCTGGAAAGGAACAGTGCGCTCTTTTGTATCCCCAGCAGCACTTCTGATACCATGGCCCTCCCCTCTGCCACTCGCTTTCCCCTCCCCCAGCTACTGTCATGGGTTCCCATCATAGGTCATTATGTCTGGAGTCCCATCTGCAGTCCTCCTCATAGTTGGCCATTCGGGTCCTGAACTTCTCACCATACTGTAACCAGTTGGTACCTCCCATCATTTTATATGCATTTCTTATGATCAAAGAGTATGCTAGCAAGGGGATGCCCAACTCAGGCTTCTTCTCCTGGGCTATTGCACTATAATAAGTGAAACCCAGGGTCCAAACTTCCCATGATTTTCCTTAAATGTGGGCCCCCTTCTGTTCTTCCCCTTTTTTAACCAAAACTACAGAGGCCACCAACTCTTTCTTGCTGAATCTCTCCTTTTCTTCATAGAGCTCAGCTGTTTTCTTGTCTACCAAAGCAAAAATGTCAACAAATTCTCCCTTCCAGAACTTTTTCTTTGTCGCTAGTGGTACATGGTCCCCTATTCTTACCCCTCCCCCTTTTCTGTTCTATCACTTCCTTTTCTCCCTCTTCACCTTGTTTTTTTCCCTTTTCCTTCTCCTCTAATTCACCCAGCACCTTCTACAACTTCTTAACCCCGTCCTCCCCCATACCTAATAAAATTTGTTCCACATATTCTTTCATGGTACTCTCAAGCATCAACACTGTACCAGCTTCCCCCTGGGGTTCCTTTGATGGTTCAGTCATTGTCTTGGGTCCCAGTTCTGCTCCTCCTCCTCGTGGTCCATTGCTCATGGCTTGCTGGTTCTTGTCTGCCTCTGGCCAGCTCGCTTCAGGTGCAGGGATGCTGGGTACCAGCCCCGGGAGAGGCCTATCCTCCTCCATTGGGCCGGTTTCCAGATTCGTCATCGGCCTCACCTGACTGGGTGCAGGGGTCGGGTTGGTTATCGTAAGGGGTGCTGGTTCCCGCCCAGGCGAAGCTGTCCTTGGGCATTTTTGCATCGGTGCCCCTGCCCCCCTCCTTTTTCCTCCTGCCCCGCTTTGTCCCTTCTTCCTGACCCTGTGCTTCAGAGCTGGTCCGTCCCCTTTTTCCATGTCCTCCACCATATCCAGGCCCTTGTGGGCTCTGTTCATGAGGTCCATGATCATTTTCATGGTGTCCGCTTTCATCGAACTGCTTCCTCGGGTGTTCATCCTGTCTTTTCCTGGTTACAACACAGAATATTTTTGTTAGTTTGTTCCCTGGCTTTCCCTCTTTTTTTTTTTTTTTTGGACAGAACACTCCTGCCTCGACCTATCTATCTATTTTTTTTAATATGCATTGCCCAGGGTGGCGCAGCCTTTCTTAGAAAGACACGGTAGTCAAAACCGCACATGGTAACAGTATCAGCATTGCTCAGTGGCAAGGCTTCGCCTCCCTTCTATCTCCTTTACTTTGCAGCTATATGAAAAGCCCCCCCCTTTTTTTTACCTCTTGTTATGGGGCCCTGACCTTGGCCTTCACCATTTCCCCTTATTCTCCTGGCTAGGACCTTCCCAATTTCTTTTGTTGATTCTTTTTAACCCCCCCTTTTTCGAGGACCATGCCCCTGTCGGCTTAATTAACTTTGCTAAAATTCCTTTTAGCCATGACCCTGACATTTTGAGATCCCCCCAATTTCTTGTGGCCCTCCAGCGGCCCCCACCCCCACTTTTCACCCTCCCCCCGCAATGCCAGCTTCCCCATCCTTGTTGCGTAGCACCAGCCTCCTCCACAAATGGAGGCCTACCCTGTTTTTGCCCTACCACACTCTTTTTGTTGGCGCCTTTTGTCTCTCCCCACCTGCTCTGCTCCATGCTGTGTCAAGTGCCCATTCACCACTTTCCTGCTCAATGGCCATTGGCCGAGTGTTGTTTGCTCCCTTTTTTGTGCCATCCTGTCTTAACAGACATGTGAAAAAAGGAGGTCCCTCTTGTCCATGCCACCATTCCTAGGCGTTCCCCACATGGCCGGCTCCTCCCCGACTTGTTGAGCTGCCTCTTCGCTTTTTTCACCCACGTTGGGTCGCCTCCTGAATGGCAGGTCCCCCTCCATTTGTCGGGGCCCTCTGCCTCGTTTGGCTCCGCTTCCTGCTGCCTTTATTTTTGTCCATTCTTGGGCCCCTTCCCCTATCCCATCTCCCTTTTGCCCGTTCTCATTTTCTCTCTGACCAAACCCTCCGCTTCTCCCATGTGACCCCACTCCACCATGCGGCTGCTCACATGTGCTCTTGTACTTCGCTCCCACACTGGCTATTTCCAGGATTCCTGCCCCACCCCCTCAAAGCCTTTTTTCCATTCACAGTTCTTTTGTTAGGAAACACGCTCAGGAAACAAGGCCACCAACCACGCAGTTCCCGGAGCCCAAAGCTGGCCCTTTCCAGGATTCCGCCCCATCCACCCCCAAAACCCTTTTTCCCGTTCACGGTTCTCTTTCTGGGAAAAAGCTCAGGAAACAAAGCCACTAACCATGTGGTTCCCAGAGCACGCCAAGTTCTTCTTGCTCCTTACTTTCCTGAGAACCCCCAGGCCTGTTTTTTTTTTTTTTTACACGCCATCCCTTCTCTTCTTCTCTCATCCCGAGCCTGACGCACCTACCAGCACCACTACCATCGGGATAATTATCCCTTTTAATGAGGAATAAGACTTGCTGTGGCGTCCTCTGGCATTCTTTTTTTTTATGAACCACTGGGGGCCTCAGTGCCTCTACGACCAACCTCTCCTTTCCCAGCCAACCTGCATGATTGAACCATATGCTACAACCTCTTGCTACTGCCTACTAACACTACAGCGTGCACTCCCAACTAATATGAGTACCAGCATTTCTTCACTGTGTTCCGAGCAATGAGTCTTCATTCAGCAATTCTCCGTTTCTGGAGCAAAAACCTCAAACCTCTATCCGACCAACGTCGTCTTTTTCAGCCAGCCTTATGTTTAACGAATGTGACCTTGCCTTGTTACAGCCTACTAGGCCCACACCAGGCATTCCAACTACACGCTCCCTAGCATTTGTTGTCCATCCTCAAAGCTATAAAACTATATCCTTCTGTATACATACCAATCAATGCTGCATAGCTCTCAAATTTCACTGTAAAACTGCCTATTTTTCTCAGCATACCAGTAAAAGGTAACACATAAACCAATTTCTTGCTACCCCCCAACTGCATGCATTAATTTTCATTAACCATCTTCTTATCCAAACACCATCAAAACTGATCTAGCACTCAATCAAGTAAAGCACAAACTTTAAGCATCCCTTATATATATTTTTCTCTTATACATTATATATTTTTTTTTTTTTTGGAACTCAATGACTGGTGTGCTAGGTTCTTTTTCTTGAAATTTTACTTACCCAAAGAACCTAGCAGAAAGTGGTCGAGCCCCTCTGTGTTGCCCATCTTAAACCTGTTTGCTCCGCCCTTCCCTACCTGTCTTGCTTTCCATTGGTCCTTGTCCCCACCCCCTTCTGACCCTCTGGTGACATCATGGGAGAGGCTTCCCCTTTTATGACCTCATTCTCCTTTCCCACCCCCACCCCCCTTGTCCCTGCTGCCTCCTAGTCTCTTCCCAGGGTCAGCTGGCCTGGAACAATGGAGGCTGCCCTTAATGGCAACCCATTTTTTTCTCAGTCTGTTGCCCATTTAAAATGGAGAGAGAGAGAGAGAGAGAGAGGAGATAGAAAAGTAGGAAGGAGAGAACCTGTGTGGGAAAGAAGATTGGCAAGTGAGCAACACATTTTTACAGCTGCATGGGCAGAGCTCCACAGTCTTTTTGCCATCAGTGTAGGAGAGAAAAGGGGCCGTGAGCGGAACATATCCCTGTGTTCTCCTATAGTGATGCGGTGACTTCTGCACAGCGCTGACTCCGTTGCTGTGCTGGCTCTGCTTCCCCTTCCCTCTGCGGATGGAGCTCCCCTCATAGCAGATCACCCCCTTCCTGCACTGTTTTAATGAGGCACTTCCACATTTTAAACTGAACTGCACATGTGCAGCAGTCGTGCATGCGCAGGTTTGCCGTCACTGCCATCTTGTGAATGGCATACTATTCCATTCACCTGAACTGCAAATTTTGTCCATAACACAGAAGGATAAGTGGACACAAGAAGCCTCATCCTCCTGCTCAAATACCCAGCTGCAGCAGCAGCTACAGTCAACCTTCAGTGCTTACTGTGGTGGGATCCAGTTATAAATCACTGACAATGTATTTTGAAGGAGTAAAGTAATACAATAAATCTCTCAAAAGGCTATAAAGAAATATTGACACCTGTTGCCTCTCTTTCACCGTATTCTCTCTGTAGTCAGCAGCACCAAGACACCCCGTTTCTGAATGGCAGTTGAATGCAAATACTACTCTTTTCAGTAACCCACCCAGCAAACAAAAAACAATCAACTGTGTCCTGTGACACAAAGGCTGCTCAGTTGTTGGAGAGTTGCCGCAATGCAAAGCTCCTCTTAGCAGTTCAAAAATATGCCACTGGAAAGCAAGCTCCTTAAACTAAGCTGCCGGAATGCACTGCTCCTTAAAGCTATTCACATCAGCCGCCACAATGCAAAGGTCCTCTGAGCAATTCAAAATGTGCCACAGGAAAACAAGCTCCTTAAACCATGCTGCCAGAATGCACAGCTCCTCTCAGCTATTAATACTGCTGCTTTAAGAAGCAGGAAGATTGCCAAGTGTTTTAAAATCAATATATCCCTAATAGCAAGATGCTACTATTTTTTTTGGGGGGGTGAAGAGTAACTAAATAGAGCAAGAAACCTACTGTACAATAACTAGTTCTTATTACACGTGTCTGTGAATGAAACTGGACAGATTTCAATTCCTTCTGTATGTGTTGGCTAGTCAGCTGCGGGCCAGAATGGCAGGCAAAACATTGAAGGAGAGGATCGCACTGGAGGAGCAGAACCAGAAATAACTTTCACAACAAAATCAGAGAACCATGAACAGCATCAGTGGATGCATTGATGGTGGGGATTCATGCACAGGACACAATTTTACAGACAGCTAAAACAATGGAAAATCTACAACTGGAAGATGGTACTTATAAAGTAGCTGCTGAGGGTGACTCATCAGGGTGCAGTCACTGGTATAGCCAACAACTACCAGTCCCCATCCTGCATCACACTCATTTTTGACCAGTGACACATCCTCACTGTCCCTGACACTGACCTGTTCAATGTAGTCCTTTGCATTTAGTGCCCCCCACCTGACCCAATCCATGTATTCCCTTGGGTGTAGTGGTACCCCTTCCTCTATCTGTCCCATTTTGTTTAGTCCCATGAAATTAGTGGGTACCCTTCTCTCCTGCTCCATGGACTACACTACAGTCCCTGGTGTGTACTGGTGACCCAACCCACATCCACCTTCAAAAACCAACACTGTCAGAAGCATGATAGTCATTAAAAGTACAGCAAAACCACAAGTACATTTGGTAAAAAATAAATAAAAACAAAGATAACAGTTTTTTATTGTTATTTCCTTGCTGGCACCCCAGAAATTAACAGTATCCATTGATTATGGTGCACCCCCTCACCTCCCATTTGTTCCTGGACTACAAAACTCCCAGCGCAGTTTCAGATAAAGTACACTTCCTAACATTACTGTCTGTCACTTTGCCTCAGAGGATGAGTCCATTGCGGTGTGAGACAGTAAAATGTCATGAAGTAAAAAATCCTGTCTGTCAAGTGATGGAGCTGTCAGCTAAAAGTCAGTGCCTCCAGGACACACAAGAGGCAGTCACAACAACCTCCCTGCCAAAGCTCAGACATATTCTGGTGCATCCACAGCACCTTGTTCCCACCTCCAGACCCACGTCTAGAGTCTGTTAGGCACATGACAGGAGACCAGCCTTCTTATTTTCCAGTGGACCATGACGGTTGTAATTCTGCCTAAAATATGAAATCGGTCATTGAGTCAAAAACATGCTAACTGCAATCCTATCATTTTATAGGAGTAAGGCTTACATTTTTACACATCATATTGAAGGACAGAGAGAAAACAAAAGTTGTGTACAATATCACAGTCCTTTTTGGGCAAAGATCATGGTACCTATATAAAGCTTCACACCAGAGTGTTTGAAGTCCAGTTCATACATACATATATATATACATACACGAATAAACAAATAAATAAACTGGTGCCCAGTTCTTCCAGGGTAACTCACATTTGCCATATTTTCAGTGGTAAAACATGACAAAAACTAACATCTCTTACAGCCACATCTGCTGTTATGCATCCATTATTGGGATGTCAGTGGCTCTGGTGGGACTCACACAAAGTGCACACTGTAAATACATTCTGCTATAAAAATAACCCAGTCGTCTCACAAACTATTAGATATGATATGAGACATACCGAAATACATAAAATTGGTAAAGCAACTTATAACAAAATTCTCATAAACACATATGAATGCTATTCAAAGAGCATCAGCACCTGGAATCGAGCAACTTGTTGCTCAGCGTGCTTTTCCTGGTGGAACTTTTCAATAAATAAATAAAAAAAAATTGTGTCAGTGTGGTCTACAAAACTGAATACTTCATACAAATAGCTGTCAGTCATTTATATAATACTTAGAATGGATGTAATTGTCAGAACTACTTATAGTACTGCCGATAATATCATGTACTGTATTTGTCCTCCAGTCATACATAAAAAAGAGATTGAGGGTATGCACTATTTAGTTGATTAGTTTACTTTGAGTGTTTTTATTTCTGTTTCTTACCCTGTCTGAAGCAAGCATGTCCCATGTCTGCCACAGTACTTAACACTTTCTAACTATCGTGTCTGTAAATTCAGTGCTGCGGTATGATGTAGGTGAGTGGCTAACCCATTTGAACAGGTTGTTTCATTTGGCCACTCACTCTATCAAGTTTCTTTGGCTACATTTTTTTTTTTTTCTTATGATTTTGGGAGCACTATTGATGACTGGACACACACACAGAGCTTGATGATTGCTGCAGTCTGTTGGCAGTTCAGGCACAAAGTGTAGCACTGTGCACTGTGTGAGACTGACTGGTGTTCAGATGGGGAATAAGATTTAATTTTTTACCTCTTGTTTTAATACAAATAATTGTAGTAGGCAGATGTGAGGAGGTAACGACAGCAGTAGTGGGTAAATGGGTAGTTCAAACACCTTTATGTGTAAGCTCCCCAAATTGAGCTTACCTTGTGGGCTCAGGCCCCAACCCAGCACTGATGCCACTCCAAGGGGTCCCAGGTGGGATCCAGACCCTGGTGACTCCCATCACCTCAAAGCTGTGGCTGCTGATGCTGTCACTGTCATTGTCCCCGTAGGGTTGCTGTACAAAGGGGCAGAAAAACAGAACATGGTTTCCACACCTGCGGGCGCTAAGAAAAAAAGGGAGGATAACTTGTGGCCCTGATGTTTTGAAAAGTTGGGATCACATAGTAATTAAACAACATGGCTGCTATGCTCCCTCGGAGCATGCGCAACTGTCAAAACACAAATGTAAAGGAGCTGCACTCCAATTCCAGTTCGGCCATGTGGCAGTTAGTAAACAAAAGTATATCCCTGGCTCTAGGATGAGCAGAGGAGCCGGGGAACTATAGAAATAGTGACTAGAAGGCCTCTAGTCAAAAGAAAACATAGTGACAGCCCTGTTAGAGGGCTCAATTGCGAAAATCAGGGCTGGACTGCAGAGAACCCTAAGGCAGATAAAATGGCAGCCCCCATAGAAAACTACAAAACGGGGCTGCTGAGTAAAATACAGAGCCAGCCCTGAGATCACCTGGTAAGCTGCAGCCAATGACAGGGAGGTTGCTAGGGGGAGATATAAGACTGTTTAGCTGCCAAAAAGGAGAGCTGTTGTTAAAAGGAGCTGCAGTGTGGCTGTGAGGAGAGAGACTGTTTTGGCTCCTGGGCCAAGGTCTCTGAAGTTTTGCCTTGCTGCTTCTACTCCTGACTCTACAAAAAAGTACTAAGCTGAGTGCAGGAGGAATAGTAGTGGTGTGGTTTTATTGAAGCATGTAAGTAATTGTTCTATATCAGCCCCAGAAGCTGGACATTCTGAACCGGAAAAATAGTTGGGCTGCTGATGCTGAGTGAGCCACTGATCCCCTTGGTGGAGAAATTGGTTGGAGAAGGAAACATTCAGTCAGGGGAGAGACTGTAAGTGTTGAGGCAAGCCTCTGTGACAGGAACCTGCACTGCATGTGGAGGCATCTCCTGAGATAGGGGCTGTGAGGTGAGAGACTGTGGAAGTCCTGCTGCCCTTCGCAGGCCCTGTAGGTTGACTAGTAGTGCAGCAGAAGAGTCTGGGGAACCTTGTCAATCCTTGTTCCCCAGACCGAAGTTGATGACACCCCCCAGGACAGAACAGGCCTGCCTGAGTGAAGTCTGTCTATAAAGGCCCATAGGTGAAGTTGGCAAGGCCAGACAGGAGAAGATCATCACCCTTCGAGTTTATCCAGTTCAAGGTTTCCCACTTGTGGTGCACCACCAACGGACACCCTCCACGATACTGTGCAACTCATCTGGCTGTGAGCCCCTGTGTGAACTGCAAAAACTGTGAGTACCTCAAGCTGTAGCTCTGGGGAGTCTATTAGTTAGCTAGCCAGTTAGAATTCTAGGGGAAATCTCCAAAGAGGATTTTTAGTGACATGCAAGTTTGGCAAGCCTAGGATTGCAAGTCTGAAAGTGTGTTTATCTGGGCCCTGACAAAAGACCCCAGGCATGCATCACCAAGAGGTGAGGTACCCACCGTACAGGGACATTCTGGGTGTACCCAGGGGTGGGAGGAGGGGTAACTGCAGGGAAAGTTATTGTCTAACTAAAGTAAATGGCAGTTGACATTCTCCTACTTGTGTTCCTCCTCCCCAAATAAATAAGTTTACTGTTTGCACTTTATCCACTGTCACTATGTTGTATTGAAAGAGTGATGCTGGGGGTGTGGGTGGCAACTGTGTGGGAAATTGTTATTATGTAGGGAAAAGTATTTCTGGGGCAGCTTACTTATTTCCTGGGGGGCTGGTAACCAGTTGTTTATCCACAGGAGTTCCCTGCCACTACCCCAGGTGGAGGCAAGGCGCCACATTTGCTACCACTGTGGAACCCAGGTTGGCCCCTCGGAGGTGTGCGCTGAATTACCCTGAGGGCCCCAGGGCAGCCTAGGTGAGTCAAAGGGCTGTTACATATGGTTTTGGAAGTACTAGCAATGACTAGATACATGGAGAGCTTGACACTTGTTCATTTCATTTTTGCTTAGAGAGGGTCAATAATGTATGGCTCTAACACTGTGAAAAAGCCTTGTTTTAAAAAAGGAAAACCATCATCAGTGTGCTTTACAGATTTAATGATTAAGCGTCTTCCTAATCAGACACATATGAAGGCAAGACTGCTTTTATAGTAAAATGCCTTTGCTTACAGTAATACATACTGTTATGTGATAACTGCCAGACAGTGTGACCTTCCATACAGTATTGCATATAAGTAACCAATGAATCAGCATTCTTCCTTCCCTCACTTCACTGTACATAACTTTTAAGATTCCCCTTTACAATAAAATTACTCAGCTAATTTGCTCCACTACATATTTCGCATGTTTTCTGTCTCATAATGTCAACAGGTTACCGACGGTGCTGCATGCCATGCAAGGACACAGGAGCTGATGAGAGAAAATGCCATCTTTTTTTCTTCTCATTTAAATGCTGTCACAAACTCACATTGCTGCTGACTTTGCAGTGAGAATGTAAATAACGGGGATGTTCTCTTTGTTACTGCCAAACATATTTACCATTATAAATCAGAATAAAATGTCTTCTAGACTCTTGTGCTGTCACCCAAGGGCAGTAACTGACACCTCTCTCACACAAACATGCTACCATGATGGACAAAAGGAGTTTCTGACAGTAAAATAGCCACTGCCACTGCTTTTGAGAAATTTAATATATACTACTGCAGTGACATTTCTACAAGACACCCACTTCTCTTCGATAGTCAACATGTGACATGCTATGGACACTGGGTGGGTAACAGCACAACGTACAGCACATATCTCCACATAAGCACTGGAACAGCCACCCCCCCCCCCACACACACACACACACTAGTCTGAGGAACCATGAGGGGCGCTTCTCATCTTTAGAGGCTTCCTGTTATGACAAAACATTGCAAAACATAAAAAAAAAATGAATTCCTTTGACATAACACCATTGTGAAATATTGTTAATACCACTAAACAAATGAAACAAAACAAGGCAAAAAGGATACTAATACAAACAATCCACTAGTTCTTCAACTGTAAATCACAAAATACTAGTAGTGTATGTGCTTAGAGTTTCTCATGGTCCAAAAGTCCATGAAAAGAAAGTTCTTTCAAAGAAGGTAGTCAGCTTATCTGTAGAGGTCAAGAGTCCAGAGCAACCCACGTCTAAGTCATTCACATATTAAATCAAGGAGGCAGCCAATTCATGGACCCTTTAGACAGAAAGATATAGCCTCCTTAGGAAGGTTGTGGGTGGTTTATCACATTCCTCCCAGCCGTAACATCACTTTCCGTCTCAAGAGTCAATGAAATGGGTGCTGCATTTAGTCAGTGTAATTCAACATAGAAACATAGAATTTAATGGCAGATAAGGACCGCTTGGCCCACCTAGTCTGCACATTTCCCTACCTAATGGATATGCTGCAGATCCTAGTTAACCAACAGCCTACATCCTCCTACCCGCTACTAGAATTGCCTTATGTCTATCCCATGCATTCTTGAATTCCCCCACTGTTTTTGACTCCATGATCCCCTCAGGAAAGCTGTTCCATGCATCTACAACCTTCTCCATGAAGAAATACTTCCTCACATTACCTCTGAGCCGTCCCCCCCTCTATCTTCAGATTGTGCCTCTTTGTTCTTGCACATCTCTTTTTCTGAAAGATGCTACCCTCTAGGACTTTGTAGATTCCCTTGAGGTACTTGAAAGTTTCTATCATGTCCCCCCTCTCCCTCCTTGCCTCGAGGCTATACATATTAAGCTCCTTTAGTCTTTCTTCATATGTCTTCTGGTGCAGACCCTGCAGTATTTTAGTTGCCCTCCTCTGAACAGCCTCTGCCCTGTCTATGTCTTTGCAGAGATGGGGTCTCCAGAACTGCATGCAGTACTCCAGATGTGGTCTTACCAACTGTCTGTACAAAGGGATAACAACTTTCTTGTTTCTACTGGTGACACCTCTCCCTACGCATCCCAGTATCCCCCCAGCCCTCCTTACTGCCTTCTCACATTGCTTGCCCACCTTTAGGTCATCTGATATAACTACCCCAAGGTCCCTTTTCATTTCTGTTGTTGTCAGTATCTCCCCCCCCCCATTGTGTACTCTGTTCCTGAGGTTGTGTTTCCCAGGTGCATTACTTTGCACTTCTTTGCGTTGAATCTAAGCTGCCATACATGTGACCATTCCTCCAACCTTGCCAAGTCCCTTCTCATCCTTTCCACCCCACCTTGCATATCAACCCTGTTGCAGATATTTGTGTCATCTGCAAAGTGACATCCTTTTCCTTCCAGTCCCTCTGCAATGTCACTTATAAAGACATTAAAAAAGACCGGCCCCAGTACAGAACCCTGCAGTACCCCACTAGTAACCCCCCTTTCTTTACTGTGGACTCTGTTTACTATTACCCTCTGTGTCCTGTTGTGCAGCCAATGTTTTACCCAGGCTACCACCCTGGGACCCACTCCCAGGCTGGCTAATTTGTTTATTAATCTTTTGTGCAGACTGTGCCAACTGCCTTGCTAAAGTCTAAGTGGCTCATGTCCACAGCCCCTCCCTGGTCTACTACTTTGGTCACGCATTCAAAGAAATTGATTAGATTTATCTGACATGACCTTCCCACTGTGAATCCATGCTGCCTTGGGTCCTATGCCCCACTGGCCTCTAGGTACTCAACAATTCTTTCATTCAGAAGTGATTCCATCATTTTCCCTACCACTGAGGTCAAACTGACAGGTCTGTAGTTTCCTGTCTCTGTCTTGCTCTCACTTTTGTGAAGGGGAATCACATCCACCCTCCTCCAGGCCTCAGGTACCACACCATCCTCCCATGATTTGTTAAAAAGGGTAGTCAGTGGTGTTACTAGTTCTCCACTTAGTTATTTTAGAATTCTGGAGTGAATTCCATCAGGCCCCATTGCTTTATCCATCTTCAGTTTTAGGAGTTCTTTCAGAACCCTTTCTTCTGTGAAAGGACTGATATCAACCCCTCTATCCAGAGTGCTTCTATAGACTGGATTAAGTACCTCCCCCTCCTCTTCCTTTGTGAATACTGAGCAGAAGTATTCGTTCAGTATCCCTGCTTTTTCACTGCCCTCTCTGCCCAACCACCCTCCTCTTTATTCAGCCTCAGTATCCCTGCCTTAGTCTTTCTTTGCTCCCTAATGTACCTATAAAAGGTTTTATCCCCCTTCTTAACTGAGTTGGCTATCTTTTCCTCGGTTTGGGCCTTTGCTATTCTGACTGCCTTCCCCGCTTCCTTCTGCTTTAACTGGAATAGTTCTCTGTCCTGCTCCTTCTGTGTTTTCTTATACTTCCTGAATGCTATCTTTTTCTCCCTAATCTTCCCTGCCACTTCTTTTGAGAACCATAATGTTTTTTTCTTTCGTTTGGATTTGTTTATTTGCTTCACACAAAGGCTTGTTGCCTCTGTGATGGCAGTTTTGATGTTTCCCTATTGTTGCTCCACCCCACCTTCTTGCCTGTTTACTAGTGCTTTTCTGAGGCTCTCTCCCATTTTGACAAAATCAGCCCTCCTGATGTCCAGTACCTTCACTTGTGTATGGCTTGACTCTACAACTAAGTTTATCTAGAACCACGCTGTTTGGTGGTCACTTGTTCCCAGATGGCTACCCACTTCTAGATCTGAGATCCTCTCTCCATCCCCATTTGAGAGTACCAGGTCTAAGATTGCTCCCTCCCGAGTGGGTTCCAAAACTAGCTGTCTGAGGCATGCCCCCTGTAGGGCATCGAGAATGGCCCTGCTCTTGGATGTGGCTGCAGCAAAGGTGCTCCAGTTAACATCTGACATATTCAGGTCCCCCATCAACAATATCTCTCCTTTCCCTGCCATCCTAAGGATGCCTTCTATCATTTCCTTGTCCCTTTCTTCCCCCTGAGACAGAGGTCTGTATGCAACCCCTGTGCAGATTGTGGTGCCATTTCCAGTCTCCAGGGTGACCCACAATGCCTCCTCTCCTCCTGGTTTACCCTTTAGTTTCGTTACTTTGATCCCTTCCCTTACATAGAGAGCTACTCCTCCTCCTCCTCTTCTACCTTCCCTGTCCCTCCTGTAGATTGTGTACCCTTTCAGACTTAGTATGTGATATCCCCAGATTGATGACACTTACAATTTAGTCCAATACCTTGTTTAAAAGAGCTTTTCATGGTCCTTCAGACCTAGAGGGAGTCTGCACATATGCACCCACCCTTTACATTAGAATAATTTGCATAATTGGCATTAAAGTCTGATGGCATGCAACATGCAGATAAGAAAGCCTCAAGAGAGCAGAAATACAAGTTTTTAAATAGCATGAAGCTCTTTCCTGATGACTGCCATGAGAAATTCTGTTTCATGAACATTGTTTTAAATATTCATTATAAACTTAGAATTTTATTTCACTGAAGGTCCCAGTAACCTTCTTGGTACAGATTAATTTTGGAGCACTTTCTCAACAGGAAGACAGATTTATGAAACAAGCTAAGTTATTTTAATTGATATCAAGCGAAGTTATTTTAATTGATATTGACTTTTCCCCAAGTTTCTTCATTTCCCACACTTTCATCTTTGAGCTGCTCATGCTCATACATTATCCTCATTCAGGTGATCTGTATCTCCCCACCACAAGAGCCAGGTGCCCCACTGTGAACTTGGGTCTCCTGACACAGTGCCATTGAGTCAGTTTCAGTTAATGTGTAGTACTGTATATATGCATTTTTGCTTTCCTTTTCTCTCCTGACTTCTTTCTAATCTTGCCAGGACCACCTCCCATCACCTCAGTGTGCCACTGCTGACCCTAAGAGCCCCCCACTGCACCCACCCCCCAAGGTCTCATTAGATAGCCCCAATGGCGGGGCTTTCAAATCAGAAACATGAACTCCTTGGATGACCATTCCTGCTTTATCTGAAGCAGAACTGGAGAGGAAACTGCTGCAGTTGGAAGGGGCAAGTGGCTAGGACTTTGGCCCTTGTGTTTATGGAGGTAGGAGGGATTTCATCCTCCTGGCCAACCAGATATGTAAGTCCTCAGACTCCCTCCACCCTGTAGGTGGTCTTGTTAGCTAAATCTATTGCTGCACTTAGACTCCTGCCTAGATGCTGATACCTCTACATCTGAGCATCCAAAGGCTGGGAGATACCCAATGGAGCTGGACATTCCTGCCCTCATGACTACCTTCTCCTGGGCCATTAGAGGGTGGGCATGCACCTGCAAGAGGTTCCCCACATTCCCAGAGTCAGGACACAACTGAAGCTGACACTTACTCACACACTGTTGCCAAATTTGCAGCATTCTGGGTTTGTTGTGCAAACTGGGGTCAGTTGCACGGTAAGCGAGTGCATTTACCACTGAGTCACTGGGCACCCCTTAATTGGTATGTTAATCTGTTTGCTCCATATCCTTGTGGTACCTTTTAGTCCTGTAAAAACTTAATCATCTCATGCTCTTTCAGGGCAATTTCCATTGATTAGCCATGGTGCTTTTCATATAGAATAATGCATAGGCAAGCATGTGTTGTGAGAGGTTTATGTCGTCATCACACTCTGAGGATGTGTTTAAAAAAACTCACACACACTTCAGTGTTTTATTTTTTATTATAACTAGTGCAGGGATTTTTGGTCTGAAGAGTAAAAGCAGCTTTAACTCAACTTTTAGTATTCATGCTTCCCTTTCAAAATCTAATATTCACACACAGTTCAGCATGTTTAATTAATTTGCCATATTTAACTACCCTTATTCATTACTACTATAATGACAACATGAAAACAGGATGTTTGTGTCTCAGAACTCCTCCACTCTGTCTACTTTTCCCTCCACTGAAGTCATAATTCTTTGCCTGTGATACCCTAATGTTGTTATGAAATGACTACAGTCTCACAGGTAGAGGATTACCACTTCAGTGGGGATAAGACCTAGAGGAAGAGATGACATCTGAGACATAAAGATGAGGTTTTCATGGAAATGTTCTCAATTAGAAAACAAGGTTGTAGTGTTCCTTGACAAACTACAACTAGTATCTTACAATGTATTATAAAATCATTTTTCTTTCTATGACATCATATTCTTACTATTAATGTTATTATATGTACATTATGTAAAACAAACTACTGTCTGTCCAGTGTACTGTCTGTACAATGTACAGTACATCAGGTATGCATCACCACACACATTACTGTTATAACCCATATCAAGTTAATGCATTAGCAGCCATAGTGGCTGTGACCAGAACTTGCTGATAGAAGTAATACAGAGAGTGAGAGAGAGAGAGAGAGAGAGAGAGAGAGAGAGAGAATGGTTTCAAGGGTGAGGTCATGGAGCAAATAGATCAGTTGCCGGTACTGACTGGTGCTATGATCTGAGAGGTTCATAGCAGTCTACAAGACTAACTCGCTCAGGCATACTGCTGGGGAAGGTGGGGTACAGGCTGGGCTCACACACACAAAAAAATAATGAAAATAATTTACTAGTTGAGTTGAGTCTCTAAAAATGTGTAAGCTGATTGTTCAGATCAAACAAGAACAGAGTTAGTTGGCAGCCCGATTGATGACGTGAAAGTGAGCCATCAGCACTCACACTGCAGAGCTGGCAGGCTGCTAAAATGCACTTGGAGAATTACATGCTTTACAGTATAGATAAAAGAAAAGAGTAAGTCAGCTGGGATTTATCTGAGCCTTGAAATATGAATGAATGGGAAACTAAAGGGGGTGAGGTTGGGAGGAACACTGAAATGTTTAAAGAGCTGCAAAACATAATATTTAGACATAGTTCCGCTTGTATTTTACATTAGTTCTGTATTTCTCTTCCCCATTATTTATCACTGAGGTAATTTGCATGAAAACAGGATCTTTGTTCCTGAAGAGATCAACTCTTCCTGTTGCTTTCTCCCTACCTGAGATCATAATGCACTGCTTGTGACATTGCAGTTACTCCCATGGCAATAGAGTGCGATGTCACAACAGAGAATTATGACTTAAAGTAGAGAGAAAGCTATAGAAGCAAATGAACTTTAAGGGATAAAAATATAATGTATTTATGTAAATCTTCTCAGTAATAAATAATGGGAAGGAGAAATATGTACGATATATATGGAATGCAAGCTGAATTGTAGATAAGTATTGTGTTTTTTAAAGTTGTCTTTGAGGGGTCAGCAGCTCTTTAAACATTTCTGCATTTTAAGTGTTATGGTAACAGTGCGGCAAATGACAAGACCACAATCATTTGTGTTTGTCTTTCTTTTTTGGTCAGGAGGGAAGTTCATCTCATTTTTTTTAAGTACAGACACATGAAATCTATTCATTTGTCACTTAACTGCAGTGTACAGTATCTCATGTGTCTTCCATGGCAGAGTACACTGAGTGAGCGTAGCACAAGGTGGACTCAGCTACTGTTTATGAACCATGTGGTGACTGCATGCCTGCAGTTATTGCACTTGCTGGGCTGCTTGTATTGTTTGCTATACATTTCTCTAGTGACGGTCCCCACCCCCAAATTAGCATTCAGATGAGCTTGTGCACTCACCTTTTACTATTTTAAAATGCCTACCAAAGGCAGAGAATAAAACATTTTCTCACTTCAGAAAATATAATTTCATTCACTATGGAAGCATTACTGCAAATGTTCACAACATTATCATTATATACCCTGCTTCCTGGTGCCTTGTGGTCACTTTAGAGACTGCTGAGAGAGAGAGAGAGAGATCACATAAGTGGACAATGCAGATGCCTCTATCCCCCCCCACCCCCAAAAAAGAGAAAACACAAAAGCACTCAGTGAAAGCACATATTAAACAATAACTGGCTGCAGCCAACAGTAGCTGCTTCTACATTTTCTTGCAAAGTATACGATGTAAAGTAGAATGTTCATTCAGGAAGGGGAAGAGTTAAGTACTGCAGTCAACAGTAATGGGAGACAACAGTTATATGTTGTGGGTATCTGCTAAATGCCAGGAACATGGACAACCACTTCAAAGGGTTCTGGGACCATTGAACCACACACTGGCACAGTCATCAAGGTATGGGTGAGGGGGAATAACGTGTGTGCTAGTATCATGTTCCAGGGGCACATGTCATGGACAGATCCCTGCAGCAGTCACAGTCCAGTCTGTTAGTGGTTGCACAGTCTATATGTAACCACTAGCATCTGGACAGGAGATGTGCATTACTGTATGCTTCACTGCTGTCACAGGAGAGAACACACCCCCTGCAGTTAGTGGTAGGACTTGGTTTTATTATTTTTTTTGTACTCTGGTAGCATCCAGTATCAGCATGTGTGTCAAAGTAAAGCACTTGGCCTGTTTTCCATTTGCTATTCTTTGCATGCTAGTGCAGCACAGCTAAAGAGGAGTACTTGGCATGAATGCAGCACTGCTCAGACTAAGTGTGTTGTGGATTCAGGTTCCCACTCCATGGTCAGAAAGAGTGGAGTTCTGTGACAGCATCAGCACTGGGTCATGCCTATAGGATCCTGTGATTTGGTTCATGGCCTGCAGCATCAACCTCAGTCTCCCTGTTAAGGCCAGGAAGTGAAGACCACCACTTGGGATTTTTTTTCTGGAGGATTTTAGTAGAGGTGCTGAGGGAGTCTAGTGTGACAGGGCTGCTCTGGCTTTGTGAAACACAGAGATGCCTGAAAAAGAGACTGCTCTGTGCTCCGGATACTGAGGAGTTAAAGAAAGAACCTGAAGGGAGGTAAACAGCTTGTGTATGCTAGGTGACTAGTGAATACCTCTGCCTCATTCTTGACTTTTGTATTTCAACTTTACACTTCGTAGTTGTGTACTCTCACTCCAATTACGCCACCAGTGTGCTGGTTTTCATCTGAGTTCTGGGACCTTTCTGTGGCAGGAAGTGGGACCAGGAGCTCTTTTATGTGGCTATCTGAGTTCCTCTAAGTGAAAACTGATGGACAGATTTAATGTACTGTATCTCACTTGTTTAAAAAGACTTATCAGAGACTGTAGCTCTGAAGATTTTGTATCACAATTGGATTTTTTTGCTAAGTGCTGAACATTTTTGCCACCTCATTGTAAATTCTGTGAGGGTCTATCTCACACTATATTCATGTTTGGAAAGGAATAAATATATAGGGGATATACTGGGGAGATTAAACTATGAACCAACATATATGGCTACATACTTATTAAAACAGAGATCAAAAATGAGATGGACTCTCTGTCTTCCCTCCTCTGCTCTATAGAAAAAAAGAAGCTTCATTTAGTCCGATAAACAAACCAATGATATATTGGCTCAGGATTGCTACCAAATAAAGATCTTATAAAGGAACTGATTTTAAATTAGTGAGGTCAGAATAACAATCTGGGGATTTTGCAATGTAATAATGGCAATGGGTTTTCTAAATACTTATTATGAAATTAACAATAGCTTGTAACAAGTGGAATATTTATATTATTGATGTTTGTATTTATTGATGTATTAAGGAACAATGTATTTGTAAAATTGTGGTCATCTTTCTTTAATTGAAATAGCATAATGTTGTCAAAACAATAAAAAACATTGAATATATTCATGTAATTACTGTTTTCTGTTGTTTTATTTGTCTAGAGTGTGTGTGATTTTGTGTCTTAGTTGGAATTATGTGTGTTGAGTGCTTGGGTAGATGTGATGTGGGAAGAATAGGGTAATTGCCTGTAATAGATGTGTGACTTGATGGAATGCTTTTAAGTTAAGTGATCTGTGAATGAAGGGGTGATTTGTGGGGGGTTTACATTAAGCTAGTTAGCCATTTTTATGTTTGCTTGTGCACCTATGTGAAGCAAACATATTGTTACTGTAGCATAGGGGCTGTGTAGGTGTGTACTGTATAAGCCAATGGATGCAGACATGCAGGTGGCTTGCCTCTCAAAAGCCAATGCTAAGAAGGCTAATAATGACAGTGTTCATCTGGCTGACAGATGCAAATGTCTAGTAGTTCAAAGGAGAAACGCCTCCACAATCACATTGGTTTTCTGTGCATTAGCCAGCTAGCAGAAATAATCAGGCTTTGAAGACAGACATCAAGTCTCAGAATGTGTGTGTGTGTGTTTCCTCTACAGTAGTTACAGACAGGAAGTACCTATCTGAACGCGCTAAACAGAAGTGGCAACTATGCAGTGTAAATATAATAGCTTTAAATGTGTTAACAACATGTCAATAATGAACAGAAAACATCAGGACTAGTTGATTTCAATTATATGTTGTTTATGTTTGTTTATATATTGTTTATGTTTCCATTAAAGAGACCCAGATACCAGTTGGATAACTTTGAAAAATGTGAAACCGAGACACAATTCAGTTTATAGTTATTTTTTGCAATCCTTTTTTTTTTTAATGGACCTTACCTTCCTGTCTCTCCCCATCATCCCTCTTCTACCATTGTACCCCAGCCCCTTCACCCCACCTCCAAGTCTTATCCCATCTACTTCTCACCTCGTTGAGACTGAGTGCCATGGATGGTGGTGGTGCAGTGCCTTCAGGGACTCAGCATCATCCTTTAGTCATGAGTTGTTTCTGCCCCTTGCTCCCCTTGACTCAGAGCTGGCCATGTACAAAGGTGTACATGTAGACCATATAGAGATGCTTTCAATGCCCGCCTCTGACTTTCAATTCTGGTGACTGTTGTTGTGCCACCTACCCTCCACTAGGTGGCAGCCAAGCAGTAATACACATTGTCTCACCACCACAATGGAGCAGATCTGTCGATGGATGCTAAATCTTCCTTCCCCCTGCCAGACCCTAAGCGACCTCGGCCCATTCCCAAACCTAGGTTGCTGGTGTGGTGAGAGATGAGGCATCCAGTGCCTCAGCCCTCCATGCCACTGGCCCAGCTACAAGTCTACTGTAGCACAGATTTGCTTGGACAATATTGCTTGTGGCCCAGAGTGGTGCTGAACCTGCATACCACTGTTTTACAGTTCTGTGCTTTTTATCCTTTGTACCATTCTGCCAGAACTATGTTTTTGCCAGTCTTTCTCCTGCTTCTTTATTACTGAGGGAAGTGACATAAACAAGATTACTGTCCTTTGGATTTTGTCAGCTTTGGCTGCTTGTCTAATTGGGGTGTGCGAAAAAAAACAATTCCACTGGCAGAACTTCAGAGAAAGTCAGACTTTCACTTCTGCGAAACTTCTGAAATCATTTTGCCAAATTTCAGGGAAATTCTGCTTAAGAATTGCAGAATAAATGTAAGAAATGCAGGTTAATGTATTATACTTTGGGGAAAAATTCCACAGAACTGATCACTGTCAGTGTTCAGTTCTGCTGCTTTTTCCCTCACAGTTTAATTCATTAACCCTCCCACTCACCCCCCCCCCGTCAATTGCTGGCCCCTGTTTTTTTGTGCCCCTCCCCACTGATCGCCAGCTGCATATAACAAAAAGTGTTGTGTCCATTCCCCCACCCACCTGCCAATCACCCCTCCATATACAAAATAATATCCTCAGTCATCATTCTCTGGTGTCTAGTGGCCACCCCTCACCCTCCAGGGTCCACAACACTGTTCCTCCATCCTGCCGACCCCACGGGTGACCGGAATAGCCCCTTGCCCTGAAAACCATGCTGTAAGATGACCGGGACTGCAATGAATGAGTGTGTGGGCCAGACACGGAGGAGAGAGGAGGGCTGTGTTGGTTATCCACTCGGGGTTGGGATGAGGGGGAGCGGGGTGGTGATGAACTACCTGCCAAGGTGGGGGGGTCACTAAATACCACGGAATGAGAAAAAAATATTTAATTTTTTTATATGGAAGAGCGATCAGCAGCTGGGGGTCTGGACACCAAAATATTTTTTTTCCTATGAGGCTGGCGACTGGTGGAGGGGGCCACTAGACACCAGGGAATGAGGGTATTTCTTGATATGGGGCTGGCAATCAGTGGGCGGGGGGGCCAATATACACCAGGGAATGAGGATTGAGGATATTATTATTTTGTATATGGAGGGGCGATTGGTGGGTGGGTGGGTAGGTGGGGGGACTGGACACAACCTTTTTTGTCATATGGGGCTGGTGATCAGCAGGGACGGGGCCACAAGAAACCAGGGCCAGCAACTGGCAGGGGTAGGGGGGCTGTGCCACTAAACAATACTTTTAACTGTGGATGGAATAAATTCCACTGTTTTATGTATTATTATGCAGTTCAGACCAAAAGTTCCATGGAAAAGAGTGAAAATCCATGGAAAATGGTCAAAAGTTTCCGATCTTGCCATAGGCGAAAACTTTTGCAGGATTTCCAAAATTCTGTGAAAGTTCCACCAAGGCAGAATTTGCAACTTTCACCCAGCACTATTGTCTACAGATGAAATCATAATGCCCTGTTTATAACATCATAATTAACTCCACAGCAACAAACGGCAGTATAGCCAGAGGTTAGAGTAACGAGTTATGAATGAGCTTGGTATATACAACAAACCTGGGTTTGATTCCCACGACCTCCACTTGCATACTGTGTGACTCTGAGCAAGTAACTTAACCTCTCCTGTGCTCCTGGGTTGCTTCTGAAAACAGGCACATGTGTCTAGTGGGCCTTACCCAGTTACCAAAGAATTAAACAAAAAAAAAAAAAACATTGGGATGTCATAAACAGAACTGTGACGGCTGAAGTAGACAAGCAGACAGAGCAAATTGGGCAGAGATCCTGTTTCCATGCAAATGACCTTAGTAATAAACTAATATGGGCAACAATTACAAAAAAGGGGTGAAATAGAAGTTAAATTGTGTCTAGATAGTATGTTTTTCAGAGTTGCCCCAACACTGCAAGCAAACATTCGGCATTGACAAATGCTTTTCACTTGGAATCACTTGGAAATTAAGAGCTATAAAAGGCCTAGGCCCACAGATTAGCTCCTTTATGACATAAGAAAATAGAAACATAGAAACATAGAATTTGATGGCAGATAAGGACTGCTTGGCCCACCTAGTCTGCCCATTTACCTACCTAACAGATATGCTGCAGATCCTAGTTAACCAACAGCTTACTTCCTCCTACCACCCACTAGGACTGCCTTATGTCTGTCCCATGCATTCTTGAACTCCCCCACTGTTCTTGACTCCACGACCTCTTCAGGGAGGCTGTTCCATACATCCACAACCCTCTCTGTGAAAAAATACTTCCTCACATTACCTCTGAGCCGTCCCCCCTCTATCTTCAAATTGTGCCTCCTTGTTCTTGCACATCTCTTTTTCTGAAAGATGCTACCCTCTTGGACTTTGTTGATTCCCTTGAGGTACTTGAAAGTTTCTATCATGTTCCCTCTCTCCCTTCTTTCCTCAAGGGTATAAATATTAAGCTCCTTTAGTCTTTCTTCGTGTGTCTTCTGGTGCAGACCCTGCACCATTTTGGTTGCCCTCCTCTGGACAGCCTCCATTCTGTCTATGTCTTTGCGGAGATGGGGTCTCCAGAACTGCACAAAGTACTCCAGATGGGGTCTCACCAACTGTCTGTACAGAGGGATAACAACTTCCTGTTTTCTACTATTGATGCCTCTTCCTATGCATCCCAGTATCCCCCCAGCCTTCCTTACTGCCTTCTCACATATAACAATAATTCATGTTTCCCCCATTATTACTATAGCTGTCCAAATTTTTTTTTTAATTTGCTTTGTTTGAACTTATGATTACATGTTCCGGTAGATGGTTCCATAAGTTAGCTGACCTAACTGCATAAAAATATCTTCTCTTGTTAGATTTAAACTTATTTGTTTTTCCCTGCAAAGGGTGTCCTCTTACTTCACATTTATCTTGTTTGTATTCTAGTTTTAAATGTGTCATAAGTGCCAGGTCATTCATTATTTCTTAATAAAAACAACATGTCTCACTTCTTTCTATTTAGTTCTAAACTATGCAGTCCTAATACATGGAGCCTTTCATCATAGATTTTCTCTCTCAAATTTTTTATCTTGGTAAATCGTCACTGGTCTTTCTCTAATCTTTTAATTTCTGTCTTTGGATAAGGACTCCATATTGGACTTCCATAATCCAAATGAGGTCTAATGTAAGAGAAGTAAAGAGGTAACAGTATATCTTTTGAACAGCTTTTGATATTTCTTTTTATTGCTAAGATAGTTCTATTTGCTTTAGCTATGGCATTGGTGTGGTGATATTTAAACTCTAATTTGTCATCTACTAAAATGCCTAAATCTTTTTATCTTGTTCTATTCTGGATATATTTATCTCCTAATGTCAATTAAGTATTGGATTTTTCCCCATGTGTGTAATACACAACATTTGTCTATATTTAGTTGCATGCCCTACTGTGTTGTCCAGTAATTAAAATGTGTCACAAGGTCCACTTAGTTTTGTATCATCAGTGTACTTAATGATATTATTATTATTCACCTTGTCTTCTAGATCTGCTATAAATATTCTGAAGATTATTGGACCCAGAACGGAGCCCTGTGGTATCCCACTGAACACATCCTCCTCTTCCGATAAATGACCTCTTATAGACACTTTGTGTTTTCTCCCTGTCAGCCAATTATTTATCCACTGTCTAATTCCTATGTCAACGTTAAATTTACTCAGTTTTTTTATTAATTGCCCAGTGTGGAGCCAATCAAATGCTTTGCTGAAGTTGAGCATTACCATATCCATAGATCTAGTTTTATTCAAGCTGTTACTTATATTTTTGTAACAACTTACCGAATTTGTAGTACATGACCAGCCTTTACTGAATCCATGTTGATTCTGTTCAAATATATTAGTATTATTTAACTTTAGGAGAATGTTATTTTTGATTAATGTTTTTAACGTTTTACATGGGACAGAGGTCAAACTAATTGGTCCGTAATTGGCTGTGTCATTTTTTGGGCCTTTTTTATAAATAGGTATAACAGTTGATGTTTTCCAGTCTATTGGAATTTCACCTGTGTTTAATGATTTTTCATACAATATTTTTAGAGGAATACATATATAGTTTTTCATAATCTTTAACATGTCTGTTGTTATATTATCTGGACCTGGCGAGCTATAATTTTTCAAGTTTGATATTACTTCCTTTATTTCATCAATGTTAAAGATGTACGTCTCTCTCTCTCTCTCTGTATCCAGGTCATTGTTTGTTTCCTCACTGCCTTTATTTTTGTTATAAACAGAACTAAAATATGAGTTGAATACATTTGCTATCTCAACTTGGTCTGTGATAATTTTATCTTTATTTATTATTGTGGTTAGCTCCCCTTTTGATTTTTTCATTGAATTTATATAACTATACAACTGTTTACTATTGGATTTTGTTGCTTCCTTTGCTAGTTTTACTTTGAACTTTTTCTTTGCTTTATTTATTTTATTTTTGCACTTTCTTTGTAATTCTTTGAATGATTCCCAAGATACTTCTGTGTTAAGTTTTTTATATAATCCATACGCCTTATTTTTTTTTTTAATTAAGGCATAAATATTTTTTATTACCCATTTAGGTGATTTTCTTTTATTGTTATATTTCTTAATCTTTTTTATATATTTATGCATTAATATATCCATAGTGGTTTTTATATATTCCCATGCGTCGTTAACTGATTTGTGCTGTAATGTAGTTTGCCAATCAATCTCCGAAACTTCTTTGTTAATCGCTTCAATGTTAGCAGTTTTATATAAATATATTTCTGTGCACCCATTTATGTGTGATATTCAATCTACTGACATGAATAATACTGTACAATGATCACTGTTCCTGACTGGAGCTCTAGCTTCACACTTTTTAATGATGATATCTTCATTTGTTAAGACGAAGTCTAGTGTATTGTTATGCCTAGCAGGAGATTTTACATGTTGATTTATTTTCTAGACATAACTCTAGAAACTGTCTACCTGATTTGAAGTCACAATTATTGTTTTTCCAGTCAATATCTGGATAGTTAAAGTCACCAAGTATCAGATCACCAAGTTCAATAGTTTTTTCTATCTCCTGATGTATTTCATCATTAACTTAATTTGTTGAATCTGGAGCTCTATAACATATACCTAATATGTTTTTTTTATGGACCCTATGGATCTTAATAATTACAGGCCCATTTCCATTCTACCTGTGCTATCCAAGATGCTGGAGAAATTAGTGAGTAATCAGCTAAGGGAATATCTTGACAATGCTAACCTATTAAATCCAGCTCAATCTGGCTTCAGGGCCAAACATAGCACTATCACTGCATTAGCCAAGGTCACAAATGACTGGCAAACCGAATTGGATAAAAAGAATAATGTCTGTGCAGTATTACTGGACCTGAGCAAAGCATTCAATACTGTGGACCATGAGCTGCTACTCTCATCCCTGCACTCCCTTGGCATAGATCCACCCTCCCTTAAGTGGTTCAGATGCTACCTCTCCGGTAGGTCACAGCAGGTAAAAGCTGAAGGTGACCTATTGCCATTAAGACCACTGTCAAGAGGAGTCCCCCAAGGCTCTATTCTGGGTCCTATCCTTTTTGCCATTTATATAAATAACATTGATTCAACCCTTACCAAGTCCTCAGTACACCTCTTTGCTGATGACACTGTTCTGTATGTCAGCAACCCTTTGCCTACAGTTGCTCATGAAATCCTACAAACAGAATTCTCCTTGTTACAACATCAGCTACTCGAGAAAGCTTCTAAATGCAAAGAAAACTAAAGCAATGATGTTCACAACTCAAAACTCCACCAGCACATCCTCTTCAATCACTCTCCCCCAGCTATGCACTATACTTGGAGAAAATCTGGAGTATGTTGAAAACTTCAAATACCTAGGTGTGTGGATTGACAACAGACTCGACTTCATTCATCATCTAGAAGAACTGTTAAAAAAGCTTCGCCAAAGGCTTGGCCTCCACTATAGATTAAAATCCTTACTTAACAGAGACTCAAAGATGAGGTTAGTCCAGGCCATCTTTCTATCAGTTATTGACTATGCAGACTTCCTTTATAGTCACTGCCCCATCTCCTACCTTCACAAGTTGGATACCTTATATCATAGAGCAATAAGGTTCATTACAGATCTGCCATATAATACCCACCATTGCTCTCTTTATTATGCAGTTGGATGGGTTTCTCTTCATATCAGGAGGAGCAGAAATGCAGCTCTATGGATTTACAGAGCTTTATCAAAAAACTCCCAAACTATATCCTGGACTGCTTCAACCAGACCACTCCTAGCTCCTATGCCCTAAAAACAACAATATCATCCTGCTCAAATTGCCCAGAGTCAGCACCAGACTAGGGAGGGCAGCAATCAGCTATTCTCTAGCTATAGCATGGAACACCCTACAAAAATCCTTAAAACTGTCCATTATCATTCCATTTGCATCCTTTAAACAGCATTGTACAGCCTTCCTCACAGAGAAATGCAGTTGCTACCACTAGAGCTAGAATAGTCATCCTACAAATCTGGCTTCCAATCATATATGGCATATTTCTTCCAGTCAGACACCCCCAGCTTATGGCACCCAATAGTGCCTTCACCATCCTAGTATTCATTATGTTGTGTGTCTGTCATGGCCCCCATTGGGATATGTATGTACTGTACATACTGTAGATATTAGCTTAACCTTCCTTTAACCGAGTTTTAACATGTGAATTCACTGTACATCATTGTGTTATAAACATTATTTTTCTCTGTATGTATAACTGTCTTATAAAGCTTATGATGTATTTGCTGTGTATCAACTATTGAACCTTTACCTGATCAGGTCCATCTTGTAAATGAGCCTTGCTCAATGATGTTCACCTGAATAAATAAAGATTTGATTGATTGATTGATTGATTATTTACTAAATTTAGTTTTATCCACAGTGTCTCAGTTTTGAATGTTTCTTCTTTTATTTTTGTCACAACATTATTGTATTTTATGTTATTGGATAAGTAAATTGCTATTCCTCCCCCTTTTTAATTTATATGGTCAGATCTAATCATATTATAATCAGCTATGTCTTTATTCCATGAATCTTTATCATCAAGCCATGTTTCTGTTAACATGGCCATGTCTATACTTAGTGTTTTTAATGTTGCTTCAAATTCCGTAAATGTATTATTCAGATTGTGAACATTAGTGAACAAGCATTTAAGTGCTTTATTTGTGTTATGTTTATTATTAGAATTTTTTTTTACTGCATGTTTTAGGTTTTTCCTCCCTTCGCCCTCCTTCATTAGTTTAAACTAATACCTTCCATTTTGTCTTTCAGTAGATTGCCTAGAACGTTTACACCATCTGTGTTGAGATGCAATCCATCCCTGCTATACAGGCATCCTTTGTTGTAAAAACAATCCCATGAGTCCAGGAAATCAATTGCAATAGTATGGCACGCGTTTTTTAATTGTGTGTTAATTCTCTGTATGGTTTGATTTTTTTCATGTCTTGCTTTTAGAACTGGCAGTAAACCTGAAATAATAACATATAGACCTTTTGTTTTTAGCATATTCACTGTTTCAATTACTTCATGGCAAATATATTTCTCATGGTTAATTCCTGTATTGTTAATTCCAACATGTATTGCTACAATCTGCTTGTTTGGTGTTATTGATTTTATAACTTTGGGAATCTGATTCTGTATGTCAAATACTTTAGCTCCTGGTTTGCATAAAACCATTCTGTTTTCTTTATCTTCCCTAAAAATTATAGTATCACATTTTCTTATAATTGAGTCTCCCATCACAATAAATTCATTTGTTTGTGCCTCCCTTTGTATTTGGTGATGGTTCCTCATTTATTTATTTATTTAGCTTTTGTTGACCGGGTAAGTGCACTAGACAAATCCTGCCTATTTTCAGGCACGACCCGGGGGAAGGGGATACAGATGAATGCCAACTGACCTTGAACCAGATTAAGCTGTTGGTGGTATTTTTAGTGAATGAGGGAAATTTGGCCAGGACACTGGGGAAATTCCCCTACTCGGAGGCTGAGTTGCTGCCAGTAGGGGGACAGGCCATTTCCCAAGATGGCTGCTCCAAGTGAACCTAGGAAGATGGAGGAAGCAAGTGGAGTAGGAGAGCCAGCCTCAACTCTTACTCCAGGCTTAGCAGAGGCTTCAGCCGTAGATATGGCTGAGAGAGATATTCGGATGCAGATTTTCAAGATGCCTTTGTGGAATGGGAACAAGCTGTGGTGGATTATACAAAAGAAGAAAGTGGTCAAGTTACTGTTTCTTTACAAACTGAAATGGAGTTGGTGAGATTTGAACCTGAGTCTGGGAACAAAAAAGTTCTTACTAGCAAGCAGGCTAGCGCTCCTATTCGTGGAGACTCTGGAACTGTTTCAAATTCTAAAAATAAAGAAGAGTTTATTCTTTTAAAAGAGCCGGTGGAGCATGTTGTTTCAGCTAACAGAGGACTTCAAACGGAGAAAATGCGGCAAAAGGATCACAGGATGTCGGCTCAAAATGAAGAGCTTATGGAAGGTACTGTGCCTATGTCTAAAATCATTTCCAACGATACTGTTTGTGTTGGGAAGTGAATCCCTTGATTTTAAAAACAGACTTGTTCCGGTCTTTTGAAGCTCATGAAGATCGTTGAGCTGATTAATGGCAACTTGGTGTGGTAATGAAGTACTGATAGCTCTAAGGCTGAGCAGGGTTTGCTTTAGCCCGGCAGAAAAAATAAACTTTCAGCAGAGCTTGGGATGTGGCGTACAAAAGCAGGAGTACGTTTTAAATCAGATACAGGCTGGCAGCGTTTTCGTGGTTAATAGCGAGTGCTTACAGCCTAGCTCAATTACAAAGGAAATGAAACACAAAGGTGGAAAATCTGGCGACCTGAGTAATGATTCAGTTTTGTTTTCCCCCTTTGGAGAAAATGAGGAATCACACCTAAACAAAATGACTGGTTTTGTCTTTAAAAACCAGAATACGGAGAACTCTTTATCTGACCCAACAGTAACTTATCAGTCATCTGCAGGTTTACAATGAGGGGTTACTGAATTTTTTTTCCCCAATAATAAAAAAACTAAAAAAAAAGAAGAGGAGTCAAATCCAAATATTCAAATGACTGCTTCCCCTCAGGTACAAAACGAAGGAACACATGTTACTTGGTCACCACAAAAAGCTTTATGTGAGGCTGGGTGGAAACAAACAGACTCAGGGAAATGGAAGCCTGACCCTGCATGGGATTTGAACTCAACCTTATCACAGCACTCTCCAGAATGGTTTCCAGTTGGTCAACAGCAGAAAGGGTTAGAGTGTGAGATGAATAATAAATTAGAGAAAGAAACTTTACATCCTCCTTCTGGTCCTTCTAGCCTGAACAATCATTCTGCTTTACTATTACAACAACAGGAACCTATGCAGAAGGATTCAATTGCGGTTAATGTTCAGCCCCCTTCTTCTGCTCAGAAACCTTTGATGTCGAACTATTTTCAAATTCCAATAGGAAGCTGCTCCAAGGCGTAATGCCGTAAGACTGAGATATAAAGGAGGGTTGGAAGTAAGGCCTGAATAGGTATTATGTGGGCAAAACCTTATTAAAGACTCATTAAAGTTTACACGCAGGATGTTTATGCTTTCATAAATATTTCAGGGGAAGACAATTATGACATCAGTTTTCGTTCCCAACATGCTTTAGACCTGTTTTGGGTTAGGTACAACCAAGTTAAGTTTTCACCTATTTGGACGCCCTTTATTGTTATTCCCCTATCTAAGCCACTACTTAAATTTGTCACAATTATGTTTCGGAACGAGGGAGTTTGGGTAGAGGATATAACATTTTGGTTAAAGAAAAAATGTAAGGTATTGAGCGAGCCAGAGCCTATCTTAGATATAGAGGGTTTCTGGACTGGTGGATGGAAGTATAAAGTTAAACTAAGACAGTCAGAGACAGGGATTGAACATATACCTAATTCTTTTCTTTTGGGGAAAGATAGAGGGGTATGTTTTTATAGTGGACAGCCTCGTGCATGCTACAAATGTGGTGCTAGAACACATCTTTCGAGTGTCTGTGACAAACCTCGCTGTGACAATTGTGGAGAGATAGGGCATTTAACTATGTTTTGCAATAACCAAGCTAGCTGTGAGTTATGTGAAGCTAAAGGTCATACATTTAAAATGTGTCCATGGGCTGCTCAAAAGACAGCACAATGTTCTAATTCCGAGGTTTTCATACAGAAAGCACAAGACACTATGGCTAAAAGCTTCCTCACAATGTGAGCATTCCCACCCAGGCTACTACTCAGACTAAAGACAACTGACTCAGCAGAAGGGTTAAAAGATAAGGGTTTGGATAAAGGTGTGGATAAGGAAAGCTATTTTTAGTAGGTAGGGCGGGTAGGTTGGAATCATCTTCAGATGGGGATGGGTTAATGAAGGATAGCATGGTTCTTCCTAGCCTTTCAGAATTTCCCCCAGTTTGTTATGAGGAAGAGGCAGTTAAGGAGGTGGGTTCTGTAGCCACAGTAAGTAAATCAGCGGTGAGGTTGCCCCAGAGAAGATCTACTAGAAATCTACTCTCAAAACTCCCCCCTCCCCCTTCGGTAGCTCAGATTGAAACTAGTAACTCTTATGCAGCTCTGTTCTCTTCATGGGGTAATACTGAGATAGAGGTTGAAGACTCGATTCTCAAAAATCCTTCTTTTCATCTAGGTCTCAAATTTTGATAACTATAAGGACAAGAAAAAAAAAGAGAAAAAATAATGATCGGTTTCTTTAAAATAGGCTATGAGTTTGGCATGGGGTTCTTTAAATGCTCATAGTTTATTAAATAAGGTCAAAGACAAGCCCTTTTTATTATATTCATGAATTTCCAATTTCTGTATACTTCTTGCAGGAAACATGGATGTACTCCATAGAACAGTCGGTATCTTTAAAAGAGTGGTTCTGGGGCCCCTCATTTTGGTCATTTGGAAGGACTCTGCTGATGGTATAGGAATGTATTTAACTCATTTGACTTTCAACTGCATAATCTAATTGATTTAATACCAGGAAGGGTTCTGATCGTGGATGGAAGTGGCAAGGGTTATGTTTTAGGTTCATTAATATCTATAATCCCCAAACGAAAGCGGGTAGGAGTAAATTGCTTACAAACGGTCCAGCCTTTTTTACTAACCACTGTCAGAATATTATGGGGAGGTGACTTTAATTGTCCTATTTCAGCTCATTCTAACAAATCTAAATCTAAAAAAACATACTGTGATACTAATGCTTTAGAGAAAATTATTAAGGAGGCTGGTCTTTTGAATTGTAATGGTAAGCAGGCAGGGGTAGATTTTCCTTTAAAAGGGGACATGTTTTACTTTAATTGATCATATGTTTGTATCATTTAATATACAATTAGAGTCCTTTAAAATATTTCCTATGAGTTTTCTGATCATTCCCTTTTATTGCATTTTTGTCTTCGGATGTGAAAAGTGTAGGCATACTAGATGGAAACTTAATAATTCTTCTTTGGATCTTCCTTTTATTCAAGCAGGAGTAAATACCTTTTAAGTGCTAGATTATCGGTGGCCTTCCTATATTCAGACCTAGGAGACTGGTGGTTGGAAACTAAAGCTGATTTAAGAAAGTGGTTCAAATCTCAAGGAGTTAAAACAAAAAATCACAATTTTCTACGTTACTTAGGCATTAGGCAACAATTACAGAGGCTCATGACCATAGCTTATACTTCTAGGTATGACTATTCTGAACAAATTGCTAACCTAAAAGCTAAGATGAGAGATTTTCAATATGACAGAGGCAAAACCATGCAAGCCATTTTAACTAATGGAATTAAAAAATCACCTATTGGAGATCCTTTTGTGATGTGTAAACAACTAAGAGAAGCTACAAGAATGGAGTTACTTAAGAACGTGGATGGTAGTATGGCTTCTTCTGTATCTCATTTACAAGAAGTGATTGTAGACCACTATCGCTCTTTAGAACCCCTAGAAAAGATTTCAATCTCTTCTATGGACGCTTACTTAAAGGAGATTGTGATCCCAGGCGATCAGTTAAGGAGACAGGAAGTATGGGGCCCAATTACACAGATAGAAATCTTAAACACCATTAGGCTTTTGAAATTGAATATTTCACCAGGGATAGATGGGCTTTCTAATAATCTTTATAAAAAATTTGCTGAACAATTAAGTCAGTGCCTTTTCTTACTGTTCAAATTTTTTCTAGACAAAGCCATTATTTTTCCTTCCTTTTCAGAAGGATTATTAATTTACATTTTTAAATCAGGAGACAAGCAAAACATTGCTAACTGGAGACCAATTACTCTTTTAAATTCAGACTATAAAATATTTACCTGTATTTTAAATAATAGATTAAAAAATTATGCAAAAGGAGTTATTTCACCTTACCAGTATTGTGGATTACCTGATAGATGGGTTCAGTCTGCTCTTATGTTAATTAGGGATGTTATTGAGCATCTCTCCTGATTAGGATCGGACGTAGTGTTTAATGACTCGCAGACTTGGATAAAGCCTTTGATAGAGTCTATTTACCCTTTCTCTTCCTCACGCTTAAACACTATGGGTGCCAAACCAATTAGTGGATATCATAGAGAAATTGTACGATAGTTATTTTGTGTTTCCATATTTAAAAGGCCAGAAGGCAGAATGTTTTAGATTAAATGCAGGCGTTAATCCAAGGTGCCCAGCAACCCTCTTCTTTATATTTTTGCTTTAGATTCCTTTCTACACATCATAGCTTCGAGTCAAAAATGGAAGGGTATGACAGTCAATAATAGAAAAGATTTGCAATTAAGGATCCAGGCCTATGCTGATGACTTAGTAGTATACCTTGAGGATTATGCTTCAGTAACCCATTTTGTGTCAGCCTTCAAGGTCTTTTCCAAGGTATCTAATGCAAAATTAAATTTAAATAAAACTAAGGGATTATTAATGGGTGCAACAGGGATTAATGAGGTATGGCAGGAGGGCATTTATATTTCTAGGATTCCTCTTAAAATATTAGGTTAAGTTTGGTTCCCAGAACATACCTACTGAGAATTGGGAAAGTGTCATTACAAAGTAGAGTCTAAAGTGAATAGGTGGAAACAGTGGAAACTATCCAAATTGAAAAGGGTACAAGTCATTAAGCAATTTCTTCTCCCTATGGTACAATATGTAGCCATGATTTTTCCCCTTCCAGTGCTTTTTGAAACAAAGTTATACAGTTTGTTTTTTCAAATGTTATGGGGCAATCGTTTAAATCCCGTTAAAAGGGGTTACACGTACTTGATGAAAAATAAGGCTGGATTGGGTATGGTTGATCCAGTTATTTTTGTGCATGCATTATTTCTTGCTAATTCAGTTAAAGAAGGATTAAAAGCAGAATCAAGGGCTGAGGAGACTTGGTATTTAAAAACAATGGGTAAATATTTTAAGAACTGGCTTAATTTGGCCCCCAAACTAAATCATCATGTAGCTGTACCTTTATATTTTAGGCCTTCAGCACAGAAATTGTTTAAATGGAAGATACAAAAACGATAATTTTGAATAACAACATGAAAGGGCTTTACCGTTATCTAATGTCAACTGTGCTTCCCTTGGAACCAGGATTTAAAAATTGCCCTACAGTATTAAATGATAAAGTTCTGGTACAATTAAACAATATTAGGATGCCTCAGAAACAATGGGAAACACAGTGGTTAATTTTCTATGGGAGATTAAATGTCAGAGGTAATGCTAAATATAAATCTTTGCAGGAGAGAATGTGTCCATACCTAGAATGTATTAATGTGGAGGAATCCATGGAGCATGTTTTTCTCAGATGTTCATATGCTATTGGTCTATGGAAGTATTTAGCTAACTTATAGGGATTTGATGGTTATATAATCGACTTATGACTTATTGATTTTAGGTTGTTATCCAGTTAATTTATCAAATTCCATGAAGAGACTTTGTCTTTATTCTTGGGGTGTTTAAGATATTATTTATGGCAAGCTAGGGTACAATGGGTTCTTTATCAAAGGAAAATGCCTTATTTTAAGGTTAGTGAATTGATAATTAAGGAGTTAATTCAAATTTTTCTCTAGATGCTTTAAGAGTTACCTCAGGAACCCTCAGGAAATGGTGGAAAAGGTTTTTCACTTTATTAAATTTAAGTAAAATGTGGATGTTATAGAAGGTGTATTTAGCGATCGCCATGAGGGTAAATTCAGCACAAGTTCTGTTAAAACTCCAGTTTCTTATGAATGCTTTGTTTTTGTGGCATTTAAGTAATTAAGTTTAATTGTTTTTCTCTCTGTTATTGAGAGATTATTTGTCTAAAATGTGTTATTGTCTTTATTTATTTTGCCAATAAAAACACCCCTACTCTTTTCGATAAGTGCCATGGGATCTTTAACATCCACCTGAACTACCACCAATCCAGGCAGATGGGACCTCGGTTTAACATCTCATCCGAAAGACGGATCATTAACTTCCATTAGGCCATGAAATCTACTAGAAATATTTATACCTTGAGCTGAAATGGCCCTTCTTCCCTTTTTAAATGTGTCCTTATTATTAATGGTAAACCGTTCATTATTATTTTCCAATCCAGTGTGTTTAGTTTTTTTTACTAGAGTGTAGATCATTTAAGTCACCTGAATTTTCCATTTCCTTGTTTTTATCCTCTCCTAATCTTTTTCTAGTAGTGGTCATTTGGGAAGGCTGTAATTCCTGTGACAAGGGCATATTCCGGGGGAAATGTGCTGTAAACCACATTCTTTTTCAATGTTCATTATATCTTTCAAGTCTGTCAGCCACTTTGTGACATTTTCAAATTTATATTGTAAGGTATCAAGTTCCAAGCATTTATTACATTGAAGGACATTGTCAGTGTGATTTAGTGCAACTGTGTACACTGAGCATTTCACACATTTGGTTATTTGCCCTCCCTACACATTTTATCTAATGTTTGTATAATGTCATCCATTCTCTCATGAGTCATATTTGCTGATAGTTTATAGGCTGCAGTAATGGCTTATATCTATACTACTAGCCTCTCTCCCTCTGACGAAAGCTAGAGGTGCTCCAAAAACCAAATAACTTGAGTTAGTTTGTTTACCTGAGATTACTTGGATCTAATGGGGTATATGTCTTCTTTCTTATCTCCTACATCATTTGTTGATGCGTTATAGATTACTGGCCTATTCCCCTTTTCTCCGCTTGACTTGCTAGACATGTGCAATGATGCACGTGTCTCTGCGTGCATGCCTGGCTCGCTCAGGTGAGTGCTTAAATGCTGTAGGGACCCAGACGTCTTGCTTGGGTCACGTGACTAGAACCTCGAGAAAGCAGGATTAAAATTAAAGTCATTCTGCTTATAAAACACAAATATCTAAAAATATCCTGGAGGTATAATTTAGTGTTTCCCTTTAATCCACTGTCCAGCTCAAGGAAATGTGACTTTTTGCCAGTATTTGTGTTGCTCCTCGTGCCCTAGTAAGTTGTTGAACTGGTCTAGAACAACACTGTCCCCCAGTGTTGCATCAAGCAAATATCACACAATACACTTAGAACTAATCAGCCCTCTGTTCATTCTCAGTATAGCTAGTGTTTTAAAAGACCCGCTCGCTCGGCCAAGTGCTTAAATGCTGTAGGAACCTGGAAGTCTGGCTTGTGTCATGTGACTAGAAATTACAGTCATTCTGCTTCTAAAACACAAATATCTAAAAATATCCTGGAGGTACAAGTTAGTGTTTCCCTTTGAACCGCTGTCAAACTCAGGGAAATGCAATTTCTTACTAGTACTTGTGCTACTCCTCGCTCCCTAGTAAGTCGTTGAACTGGTCTAGAATAACACTGTCCTCCAGTGTTGCATCAAACAAATATCATACAATCCGTTTAGAACTAACCAGCTCTCTGCTCATTCACAGTATAGCTAGTGTTTATTTTTAGCAGTATTTCTGTACTGTTCTTTCGGAAATGTCTTTCAATTTTGATGTCAAATCTTTGATCATGTTTCTGTTGTGAGGGAAGTTTGGATTGGTTTTAAACTGGTCTACCATGCTGGAATGTGGGTGTGTGAGTAATCATTTACACTTTGTTATCCACAGACAGTGTAGACTGTCATTTACAGAAGTGAAATCACTTCTGTGAATAATAGCGTGATAGTGTGTGTGTAACAATGTTTCTCATTTCACTAACAACAGAGTGTCAGCCATGTAATATAAACAAGCATTTTTCAATGCTAGATGTTCGCCACTGGTATTGCTGTCATACCAGGTCAACGTGCAGATCCCCATGCGGGAAGATTAATATGGGCTGGGCTTGGGGGGGACAGTTACGGCGGGTAGCAACAGATATCGATGGGCATTTTTCTTTTTTACAGAAGTTATTTAAAAAAATTAAACTATGAGGGAAGGTTTTCTTTATTTCAGGTGGAGGCACTGGGGGATTGGGCAACCCCAGTTTCAGTGTTATGAGCAGTCCCCAGAAGCTCTGGGGTATTAGATACTCTGTGGTGCATTTCAAGGATTATATGGAAGATAAAGCAAAGTTCTGTTAGGTCTCCCCCACCCCCTAACTCCAAGGAACACATATAATTATATGGCTGGTCTCAGGTACCTAGAGATTGAAACTGGGCCTGGCTGAGAGTAGGACCATTTCCATGATTTTACAAGGGGATCTGTTTTTTTTTTCTTTAAACAGGGAATATGGGGGTCCTCCCTAAGCAAATGTTTAAATGCTAAGTGTTCAAATGTGCAAATTTTTGCATTTTAGACTAAACTTCAGTTTTATAGGCAACCAGTATTTAAAAATCAGTGCCAGCCACTGTTTATTTCATTATTTGATCTACCCTAAATTAATGTGAACTGGTCACTTATTTATTAGTGTTACTAAACCTAGTGGCCAAGTGACCATTAATTTACTTAAACATTCCATGTTCCACTCTATCAGCAGCCTAGAGGTTAAACTGAGCCAGAGCATCTGTTTGTGCAACGTGTGTGTGTGTGTGTGTGTGTGTGTGTGTGTGTGTGCATGTGTCATAACTAGTCTGTGTAACTCTAACTGAACTCATTTTTTTAACTCACCTACAGACTCTGACAGTGAGCAAGCAGTTTCAGTTTTCCATTGGCTTAATATTGGGGGGAAGGGAGTAGGCAGGCTGACAGCACATAATGAGATCAGCTGCTCTTGCTGGGCTGTGTTTAAATAAAAGGAAAGAACTGATCTATGATTGAGTCAGCACAGTCATTTGAAATACACAAAGTGTCCACCCTTCAAGCCAGAACAGTGTCATGATCAGGTCTGCTGATGAATGGTGTGACAGGGTCAAGCCCCTTGCAGAGTCTCCTGCATTGGACCACCATGATACACCTCTCAAAACCTGGTATATCATAACAAAATGCTTGATTTGTGTTTGCGTGCAGTGAACAAAAAAAGAGCCTTTTTCTTAGAGGTTTTTACCCATGCTGGCCTCACTGTACCAGTTGGCTACAGTATTTCCATCTACTGCCCATCCCAAACCATCCCGGACAATTACTCCCTCCATAGCAGGGGAGTCTGGGGGAGGAACATCCATCCAGTATCTCATATCTGGATCAAGTTGTGGGCAGGTGGGATGCAAGGTGTGGGGCCTGGATGTACTGGCAGCCATCATCCTTGATGGGGTCTAGGATTTTCCTTCCATATCTGCTCCCTGAGTCCTTCCTCCTCTGGTTGGTGTGGGTGCTGTCATTTATTGGCCTTGTGTACACACAGTATGACTCTGTGGCAGGAGCAAGCTCCGTAGCCTTACTGCAGTGGTCACTATGATGTCAGAACTAGCCATAGTTTCACAGTTTCTTAGTGAAAATACAAATTTGTAAGGCAGCGGCCCATTATGAACTCACCACCATGTTGTCAATGGTGGTATTTATACTCCATCTCTCCATATAATCATCTAATCACCTTTTAAAGATCTCCACAGTATGACTTGCAACAACATATTCAAGTAATGCATTCCATAGCGGTGGCACCCTCTGAGTGAAGAACCTCTGTCTCTTTTGGGTTTTGTTAATAGGGCATTTAATTTTATCCTTATGTGATCTAGTATTATTTAGGCCATCCAGTTTCTCAAAGCATATAACGTCTAATGTTTCACCTTTATGCATTGTGTTATATATGTATATGAGATCTCCTCTTATCAGTCTGTACTGATGTAAGTACAGATTTAATGACATTAATCTATCTTTGTATGTTAAGTTTGTCAGGTCTTTAACTCTCCTGGTAGCCTTTCTCTGTACCTTTTCAGCCATGCACAAACTTCCTGCTGTGGTTGGTGCACAAAACAGAGCATAGTACTCCAAGGGGGGCCTAACAAGACTTGTATACAAGGGCATCAGGACCTCAGCTTTTTTACTTTTAATGTGTCTGTGTATACATCCCAATATAGAATAACATTTTTTGACAGGTTTTTTTTGTATGTATGTCAAATTTTAGATCATTAGTAATGGTTACTCTCAGATCTCTTTCCTCTGTAGTTGTTTAAAGTATAATATCATTCAGAGTATAATTAGCCATCTTATTGTTCTTTCCAAAGTGCATTACCTTACACTTGGACTCATTAAATATAATTTTATTCTCCATGGCTCATATGCCTATATTATTTATACAGTCCTGGAACATGCAACTGATTCTTGGTTATTAACTATGCAGCCAATTTTGCAATCGCACATGGTATGATACCCGTACGCCACTCTTCTAGCCTGACAATGTCCGGTCGACTGCTATGCTACAAAATTGCCTGACAATGTCCCCTGGACTGCTACTCTATATAACTAGTATCCACTGTATGCAATAATGTCTATTATTCCTTGTGATAATGTGTTCTTATTGTTATATGTATCCTGAACGTGTATGTGACCTCTGTTGTACCTCACACTCTTTCTCTTGTCTGCCGTCCCTGCGATGAGGTGCCTTTGTAAATGAGTCCTTGACTCAAAGGTTGTAAATCCGATTCTTAAATAAATAAATAAATATTTACCAATCCAGACATGATCAGTAGTTTGCATTGTTGACACAAGAATGTTAAATAGTAAGGGGTCCAACACAGAGCCCTGAGGCACACTGCTTGTCATTTGGCCCCAATATGATTCATGCCCACTTAATACAACCTGTTGCTCCCTACCATTTAACCATGAGGATATCCAATTAATAATGTGTTTACTCAATTTTATTTTAAGCAGGTGTTCCAATAAGAGTCTATGCGACACTATATCAAATGCCTTGGCATAGTCCAGGAAAATGACATCCACAGGCATTCCCACATCAAGGGCTTCACTAACTGATTCAAAAAATCCAATCAAATTTGTTAGATAAGATCTGCCTGGGGTAGAACCGTGCTGAGATATATCATGATTAACAGTGCTACCTACAGTATATGTTCTTTTATTCTAGTTTGAATTATTCTCTCCATCATCTTGCCAATCACAGAGGTAAGGCTTTTAGGCCTATGGTTCCCTGCATACTGTTTGCATCCTCCTTTTGTGTATATGCACCACATTTGCACATCTCCAATCCTTTATAGTACTTCCATTTTTTAGGGATGTGTTATATAACACTGTCAGCGGGCCAGAGAATTCATTAACCATTTTTTTTAGAAATTTTGGAGCTATGCCATCAGGGTCTGGTGCTTAGTAATTTTTTTAAGTTTGTAATTATATCCTTCACTTCTTTTATAGTTACTAATTTCACTATTTCTTTAGCATTCATTTTTTCTGTATCAATGTACTCCTTGGGAAGAAACACATTCATAAAGTACGTGTTTAATTCATTAACCACTTCATTTTCTTCACTGACTATTGTATTGTTTATTTTTAACGGTCCTATACTGCTCTGATTATCCTTTAGGGATCCTATATAATTAAAAAAAAAATGTTTCTATTAAGTTTGGAGTCTGTTGCTAACCGAACCTCAAGCTCCTGTTTATTTTTCCTTATCAGATTTTTAGTTTTTTGTATCAACTTTTTATATAATATCAAGTGATTTATATTCTGGGATTTCTTACATTTTCTGTACACCCTATGCTTTTTGTTTATAACTTTTTTAATTTCATTCATCCACCATAAAGGAGTTCTTTTTCTTCTATTATTATATTTAGTTCTTAAGGGTACCCATGTTTTTATACAATACGATATCCTGGTATTGATTATATCACATTGTTCCTGAAAATTTAAGTACCTCTTTGTCTGAGGCACACTGCTGAGCAGTAGTTGCCCCTGCCTGGCCTGCCTCCCAGTACAAGTAATTTGAGTCCACCCCTGATCCTAGGTCACTTACATGGCATGTGACATGCTGCTGCCTGACCTTCAGGGCAGCTAACCTGCCCCTATTTTATGGTGGATGATTCAAACAGGTAGTTTGGTAGAGCACCTGATAGGGAACCAAGAGACCACTGCTTACAATACCATGTGTTCCAAATACTCTCTGAGTGAACATGAGCAGATCACTTAACCTCCCAGTGCTCCAGTCCACCTAGCTGCAGAAATGGCTAGAAGCAGGACCTCACTGAAAACAAGATGTTGCATCTCTCCTGGGCTATCATGGGTACCTACACTGTAAAATAAAAAATAAATGAAGAAGCAATTCATTTTCAAAGTATCTTGTAAAAAAATCACTTCCTGTACCTCTTTTTAAGGTAGACAATTCGGAGGAGTGATTTACTTCACAATGCCTTTCAAGACTTATATGACTCTACTAAAATACTTTTCAGAGACTAGCATTTATGACTGTTTTGGTTTAAAAATGCCACATGTAAAAATACATAACCCTAGTAAGCAACTCTTGAAGCACTTATATTGTGGATGTGGCTGTTCAACATATGTGGGCAAATTTAATGTCCTGAGAGAATATTGCATTACACTGCATGAGGCAAAGGATTCTGTCAAGGGTTCATCAGGGAAAGGCACAGCACTACCGAGGAAAGTCACGTATGCACTCACACATTAATATTACTTAAAGGTCCTTCAGGGCTAGACTTTAAAAAGGGTAAACAACCTGTGTCCATAATTAATACCAATCAAAGGTAAGAGCTTACTTAAAGGCAAGGCTCTGTAATGAGTCAGCTACTTATGCACCCATAATTAATATCACTCAAGTGTACTCAAGAGCTTGATTCTGCAACAGTACGCAAACTATGCATCAGTAATAAATATCACTACGTGATGAGCTATTCTTCTAACTGTATTATGTAAATGGAGGTCAGTCAGTCAGAAATTTACAAAAAACATGTTTCCCTCAATCAAGAAAGTGGGGGATAGATACCCTAGATTTAGATCCTGATGTCCTGATTTCTGATCTAAACAGAGCAAGTACTGCAATAAGGAAAGGGGAATCAGATCCTCAGTTTACTCCTTCATGTACTGATTCTACCACCAAACCAGATCTGAAGGAAGGTTAATTTCCTGAGTCTGTTGAGAAGCTTCCAGGAGACTGGCTGTTCAGGACTGATGATACTCCCAAATATATTACAGAAGTGTGCACTGCAGATCTCTCAGTTGAGTGGAGGACAAAAAGTCCACTCCCATGAAATGCAACCATTTCATATCAATGCATTTTTTTTCTAGGCACAGACATTTTCACTCATGACTATTTTGAGGCTATAATTCAAAAAGAATTGAGACTCTTACGGAAAGTTTTTTTTTTTCCTTGGAACTATCATTGAAATTCAGTGGATGTAGTGGGTGCTACCCCAATTATGAAATCCATTATCATGTTTCCAAGAAACATCCCTTTCTGGGGATCCTCCAGCCAATCAGATTGGCACAGTGTATATGTGTGTGTGTATGTGTATGTCTATACATATATATCTTATATATATATATATATATACACACACACACATGTAATAGATAAACCACTCTGAGGTGTGTGGTCATGCTCTGATATATGCACACCTTGGTGTGCGTTGTTACGCACGAGACCGCAGGCCAAGTGCGTCAACCACCCAAGGCGAGTGTATATCAGAGCGTGACTGCACACCTCAGAGTGATTTATCTATCTTATTAAATGTCAAAATTGTTTTGAAGGGGGTAAAAGTACAGGTGTGTGGTCGCGCTCTGATATACGCACGGTCATGTGATGTGTTTCAGCCAACCAGCAGAGATTACGTTCCCTACCTATTTTATAAATATATATATATATATATATATATATGATAGTTCCCATGCCCAATTAACATATTACTGCCATGAAAAAATTCTTATTTTTAGTCAGAACTTCCTTCAGACTGGAGCAACTCACACATCATTTACCAGAGGTTGCAGAGGCACATAATCTATTATTCTTAATCCCAGTTAGGTGCTTACTGGGCAGATCCTCTCTAGGTATGCCAAAATGCCAGCCACCACTACACAGAACATAGTCAGAAATGCTGTTTTAATCCTTAGGCTGCCAACAGAATTAGAATGTATTGGAAATCTGGACTGATATATCTGTCCATAGCAAAGCAAGGGTTAAATAAAAAAATGGACAGCAAGTGTTATTTCAAAGACTCATCTACCAAACATCTCATAAGGAGGCTGCATTCTCATAGTGCACTCAATTCTGATATTTAAACAGATAAGGATGCTAAACTTGCCTCCCTCTTTATTGGCAAACTAGGTTTTCTTTTAGCCTTATGTTTTTCCTTTTAATGATCCTCTGACCTCAGAGGAAGAAGGATTTTCTCCACCCATACCACAGGTTTGACTTAACATGGATATTAGTAAGATCCACTTGCTTTCTATGTGATAGAAAACATTGTATTTCTTTGTCAGGACAGGTAGATCTACTGAGCAGCAGGCATTTCAGTTCTGGGGATTATCTAATTGACATAAACAACAGATTGTTCTTTTATACCATCTCGCACACTTTCTTTACACTCCAGCCTATAAGAATCAAGATAAGTAAGAAGTAAAGGGCTAGATTCTCAAAAGGGGCTTAGAGGGGTGCAAGGTGCAACAAACAGCAGCTTGCACCAAAGCCCCTTGTGCCAGCGACCCTGCACCAGATTCTGGTACAGGAGTGGTCCTTGTGCCTAAGTCCCCACACATGCAGCAACCTCTCCCATGTGGCGAACTCCTGGTGCATGGGAAGGGTCTGCCGTGAACTCCATGCAGGCATATGCAAGTGGCCCCCACCCTAATCCCAGATGTTGCCAGTTGTTAGTCAATATTTATACCCCAATTCCCTGGTGGTCTAGTGCCTCCCTGCCCTGATACCTGATGCCACCAGTGAATGAAAGTACAAATACTTTCCCCTTCCCTGGGGTTCTAGTGGCCCCCCTCCCCAACATAGCCCATTTCCAGGATATATAATATTATGTCCCCTCCTGGTGGTCTAGTGGCTCCCCACTCCAGCAGATAGGGATGCCCCATATCCCAAGACAGAACCTGGGACTGGTACAGCCCTCCTCACACCTCTGTAGCCAGCCCCCATCTGAACATTCACCAATCACGTACTGTAATGTGTATGCATGCACTGATAATCAATGCGTACATACACCCTACAGTACATGATCAGTGACTGTTCAGTCAGGGGCCAGTGGTAGAGGTGTGAGGGGGGCTGTGCCAGTCCATGGCTCTGTCTGGGGATGGGGGGCACTACCTGCTGAGGTGGGGTGAGGGCACTGGACCACCAATGAGGGGTTGTTGTATATGCCATACCAATGGGGACATCAGGAAATCTGGGTGGGGGTGTCTTACATATATATATATATATATTAACAGTGTAGGACACAGTGGGGATTTGAGGGGGATTCTTCTATATGATTGCTAATTGTGGGGCACATCAGGGATAAGGGAGGGGGTCCCACAGCACATTTGCAACCAGCAGTTCTCCCAAAGGAGATATTTCTAAGTCCCCTTAGACCAGCCCTGGCTGGTGTAAGGGAACTTAGAATTTCTCCCTCAGGGAGTTGTCTGTAAATTGCAGTTCTGGGCTGTGGCAGCTTGCGTCTGCTGCAAGGCCCCAGGGCCTTGTCCAAGCCCATCTCTGGGTGCAGGGATGGTGCAAGCCCTGTTTGGGGCAGGCAGCTTGCATTTGATGCAGGCTGACTTGAGAATTGCTCCTGGCATATCTTTCAGTGCAAGGTGCACCTTGCGCCATTCTTATTGCCGAAAGTACCTTGCACCATGCTGGAGGCTTTGTGAATTGGGTCCAAAGTTTCAAACTTTTTATATCACTCTAAATATAGAAGCAGTCCTTCACATCTAGCAGGTCAATAACACAAAGAGACTTAATCTCTGTTCTTGTGGTGCCAAGGAAATCCAAGAGGTTCCATTGAATTTTCAATCAGTATTATTACATTTATGAATTGTTTTATCAATCATACAGAAAAATCATGAAGTAACAGAGTTTCTGGCAGCAGATATTCAAAAGGACAATTGGCATGTTAATCTTTACTTGGATAATGTACTAATCAGAGAATCTTCTCAGGAGAGAACTCATTCATTGTTATGAATAACTATTCCTATTCATCCAAAATTGTGATGAGGTTAATAGCAAGAGAAGAGCAACTTCTTTCTCAGTCAACTCCCCAAAATATGGTAGTGAGGTTTCATATAGTCCTTGGAAAGTCATCTCAATCTCTCAGGGGACAGGCAGTCATATTTTGGTGCATTTGCAACAGATATGCTACAGAACTCCAGACAGATGGTTCATGGAAATCACAGTGTAGGGTAGATGCACTGGAAAAAGAGCAGACAACCCTAACATAAAGAAACAGTCAACAGCAAAGTTCTGTGCACCCCTATGGAGTAAAATTGATGTCCACACATGAAAAAGTTTCAAACCTGTCCTATTTATTTAATACAAAATAACAAAATCAATGTATTTAAGCAGGCAAGGTCATTGACTCCACTCACAAGGAGTTTAAAACTTTTTCACGTATGGACATCAATATTATTCCATTAGGGTGCATGGAAATTTGTTGTTTGCAACACATATACAGTACTCCCTGGAGGTCATAGATTGTAGTCCAAGCCAGTCATGGGACTGATGATGATCACCTTTTTAAGGAAGCTTCTTCTAGCTAGCTACAGCATTGATCTTATTGTTTTTTTTTATTTATTATTGATTTTAATTGCTGTGTTTGTTTTGTTGACTCTGTGTATATTTTTTGTGTGTAATTGTGTTATGTTTTCTTACACCTCTTTTAGTATGATCCTGCAAATTTCTGAATTGATTTAAAGTCTCAATGATGGGAAAGGATAAATGTGATACCCAATGTTGATTTGGAGGTTGAAGACTTTACTAATACTTTTTTACAAATCTGTAATAGACGCACCATTAAAATCACAGAGATTAAGGGAAAAATCATGTACCGTGGGTAGATGAATTTATAAGAAAAAATATTGGTGTCAAAGACAGACTATGGAAAAAAGCAGATAAAACAACACATTTGGCAGATTGAGAACAATATAAAAAAACTGTGAAATAGATGTAAGCTATTTATAAAACAAGCAAGGAGACAGCACTATCAAAATAATATTGCCAGCATCTCCCAACTAAAACATTACTGGAGTATTATTAAAGAACTTGGTAACTTGGTAAGTTTAGACAAAGTAGGCCAAGGCCCATTTAATTGTCTCCCACTCATAGTGGGTTTATATATTGGTGTATTTCCTAATATTTGTAAGCAGAAATTTGTCTAATTCCAATTTAAAAGTATTAAATGTCGTTTTTTCGACTACATTCCTTGGTAAGCTATTCCAAATTAAGGGAGCTCGTATATTATAAAAATTTAAATGCCTGTTCGATCTTGCTCTATTTATAAAAATTTGTTTATCATGTGATCTTGAATATAAGTTTTTAGGATTCCAAATTATGTTACATTGAGACATCAAGGTATTATTCTCCAGGATATGATATAAAAATAGCAGATCACCCCTAATGCGTCTTAATTCCAAAGGGTACAAATTAAGTTTAGATAATCTATCCACATATTCCACATTCTGCAAACCTTTTATTGACTTTGTTAGACGTTTTTGAATCTTTTCCACTCTAAGTATGTCTTTCTTTAAGTATGGACTCCATATGGGGGAACCATAGTCAAGATTAGGGAGTACATATGTCTTATATAATTTGAGTACACACTCACTATTCCTTGATATGAAGGCTTTATTTATAGCATACATTGTACTAGAACTAGAACTAGAAAATCCAGTAAAAACAGGTTCTAATATTAAACTGATGGACAAACATGGAGTTATTTTAAGCCCCCAAAAACCTGCTGATGCAGTCAACTATTGCTTTATAACTTTACCTGATATTGTCATACCAAATACAGCTAATGAGGACAACACAATTGTAGAGAGTGAGACTTTAGAGAATGAAACTCCATTGTTTCATTTAAGAAAAATAAAGGTGAAAGTAGCAGCATTAGAAATTAAAAAACTAAATATAAAGAAATCCTGCAGCCTTGACAATATTGAAATTACATTTTTAAAAGACACAATAAGCATAGTGTCACCAGTAATAACTAAATTATTCAATCAGGGTGAGATATTCAAAACTTTGCCCCAGGGCTAAATTAGCACTGCCCAGTGGGCAAACTTAGCCCAGAGCACAAAGCAAGCTATATTCAATAGGAATAGCCCGGTGCTAAACCTGCAGTCTAAGGAAGCTGGGAAAACCGGTCTGGGAGTGCAGGGCAAAAATAGCCCAGGAATAAGACAGCACTGAATATAGCAACAGAGAAGTGCAAACTGCAGCTGCAGCTCATTAGACTCTGTAGCAAGCCAGTGTTGCAGGTAGAGAACATTATGTGTGATTGCACAGAGATGTCTCACGTCTACTGCAAACACACATCTCAACCTCCTGCCTCATAAATCAGCGACAAGGCTTAAAAAAATCAGGGACAAAGGTTTAAAATCAGGGACACATCTTAAAAATTGGTGATATCCACTCAGGAAGCTGGTAGAATAAGTGATGTAGTGTAAAATGCATTTTCTAAGGAAGAACACATCTGTAACATTAATGCTTGATATTATTTTATGCTTACAACCCTCACTGTTTGGTGATGGAAACACAATTATTAGGAGGAACAGAGTAAAACCTTGAGGTACAATCGGGGACGTCCCTGAATATCAGGGACAGTTGAGAGGTATGACTGCAAACAACAATGTACAGTAAGCCACACACTGCAGAACTGTGCTATGCTGAAGTGATGATTGCCCAGGGCTAACCTGATTGCACAGTGCTAACACATTAGCCCGGTGCAAACTGGTTAGCCTGGGGCAAACAGGAACTATATTCAAAGCTCCTGTGCAAATGAGCCTACTTAGGTAATCCATGTGCAAACAGGTACATTTGCATCTCATTAACTGCTGCTTAGCATACATTACCATGCAGTTTGCCCGGTGCTACTGCATGGAGCACAAAGCTCCCTCTTTTGGTTGGAATGGAAGTACAGGCCGGAAGCAGCAGGAACTGTGTGCTGACAGGCACAGTTGGTACATACATATCTCACAACCCCTTGCCTCCTGAATCAGGGACAAGGCTTAAACAAATCAGGGACAAACGACCAAAAACAGGGACACACCTTCAGATATAAAGATATCCACCCAGACAGCTGGTAGAATATGGGGCTTAGTGCAAAATGTGTGTTCTGAAGAAGAACAAGTCTGTAACTGTAATGCTTGACATTATATTGTGCTTACAATTTCAACTGTTCAGCTACTGAAACACAACTGTGAGGAGGGACAGAGTAATAATTGTGAGGCAAATTCAGGGATGTCACTGAAAATCAGGGACAGTTGAGAGGTATGTTCCTGACCCACTCACAAGAAAAGTAAAAGTAATAGTCCTGGTAGTCTAGTGGTCCCCCCACCCCCTGCACAAATCCCGACCTGTTTGTACAGCAAATAAACTGTAATTTCCCTGGTAGTCTAGTGGTCCCCCCTGCAAATCCTGACCCATTTGTACATAAAATAAATTGTAATTTCCCTGGTAGTCTAGTGATCCCCCTCCCCGCATGAATCAGACCGTTTGTACAAAAACTAAACTGTAATTGCCCTGGTAGTCTAGTGGTCCCCCACCCCCTGCATGAATCCCGACCTGTTGATACTGAAAATAAACTGTAAGTTCCTGGTAGTTCAGTGGTCCCCCACCCACCAGCATGGCTCCCGACCCCCAGAGCCGTGGTGAAATACATATTTTCCTGGTGGTCAGTGGTCCCCACCCCAGCACAACTCTGACCCCATCCTACACTACAAATGTATTTCTCTGGTAGTCTAGTGGTCCCCACCCAGCAGTGATCCTCCGCTCATCAAAGAAATCTCCACAAATGAGCCGCGGCGGCTCAGCCCTCCTCACCACCACGGCGGCCACTGACTGAGGTATGAATGAGCACTCATTAAGCGCCTCAGTGGGCGGCACCCGTACATGTGAGAGGAGGCTGAACCAGCTCGCTGAATCTCTTTGTGGAGTTTCTAGGATGAGCAGAGGCACCTCACTGTTGGAAGTGGAAAAGTTCACTAGACCTGTAAATACATTTGTATTGTAGAAGACAGAAGTGAAATCGTGCTGAGTTTGAAGGACATTGGACTACTCAGGCTAATTATGTTCACTGCAGCTCTGGGGACAAGGCTCATGCTGAAGTGAGGTCTCGTTCAGGAAAAGATATAATCACCGTGGCTCCGGGGTGGGGATTTGTGGGGGGAGGAACCACTAGACTACCAGATGTCAATCGATTTATTTCAGCTACAAACAGGTTGGGATTCATGCAGGGGTTGGGGGACCACTAGACTACCAGGAGTTTACTGTACTACGCAGTCGGGGTCATCAATGGGGGCACCACCAAATTATCAACGACACCGCCAGCTTTTGTTTGGCAGTATCTAGCGCCACGCTACAGGTTGCGCTAATGCCTGTAGCATGGTGCTAGACCTTTGATTATGACACACTGCTGGCATTCATAGGCACTTTCCTAACCCCACCCCTGCATACTCTTATCTATTAGCGTCAGCGCTACCACACTGCGCCGGTGCTAATAGGGCTTTTGAATATTGCAGCCTCACACAAATCCAGTGTTATTCCAGCACTATGGTTTTGTGCTAGGTACAATTGTTTGAATATCTGGCCCTTAGAGTTTAATTGAAGGGGTTTTCCCCAATAATTGGAAGCAAGCAAAAATTGTACCAATTTTTAAATGTGGAAATTCTAACGAATTTTCAAATTATGGACCAATTGTGTTTTTATCTATTCTCTCAAAATTATTAGAACGCATGGTATACAACCAACTATATGAATACTTAGAGAAATATTCAAAACTGATACAGTTCCAACATGGCTTTAGGGCAGAATACTCGATAGGCACTGCACTCATGGACTTTGTTGATGAAGTGGCATATGCACTGGATGTGGAGGAGTCCACAGGTGCAGTGTTCGTCGACCTGTCCAAAGCCTTCTGTTTGGTAGATCATGAAATTTTAATTTGCCAGACTAAAAAAGACTGGCTTAGCCCCACACTTAATAGGCTGGTTTGAATCATATTTAAATCGAAGGCAACAGCAAGTGGCCATAGATAGCCAATTATCAGAAATAGGATATTTAGTTAAAGGTGTTCCCCAGGGCTCAATCCTGGGGCCACTATTATTTTTGATATATGTAAACGATCTACCAAATCATATTCATAATACACACATTAGATTATATGCTGATAATACAGTGATATTGGCATCAGCTAAGACCAAAAGATTGATGCTGGACAAGCTCCAGACTGATTTTGGTGTACCCTAGGACTGGTTCCATGAATTGAAGCAAGCACTAAGTTCTAGAAAAACACAACTTATGATTTTTCAAAATAAACAGATCAAAAATGGTTCACAAAGTATGCAGGATTTTAAAATAACTACTTTGGAAGGTCAAACATTGTCAGTTACTAAGCAGTACAAATGTCATGTAGTTGTATTAGACAGGTCTCTGTCATTTGAGGCAGATGCAGTATTGATACTACAATAAGAAAAGTAAATTCATGAATCAGTGCACTAAGGTCAGCCTCAGTAGTCACATTCAAGATGTTAAGTATGATAGCCACACAGTTAATTTTACCAGTTCTGGAGTATGACAACTTAGTCTACAGGATTGCCAACCAGAAATTATTGGACAATGTTTACTTCACATAATCGATCGGCAAGATTTGTTTTGAATTGCCCCTTTACAACTCACCACTGTTCAATGTATCAGCAACTAAAGTGGATTTAGTCTAGTGCTACAACTTAAAAAACAATGGATGTAGCTAGCATTTAAAGTAAAAAAACTATCTAATTAAGGGCAATCTATTATTTACACATGAGAAGGACGATCAAAGATATAATTTTAGGAATGTTGTACGCAGAGGTCTGACAATTCCAAGAATTAGAAACACATGGACAAATGACCTTTTAGTTTAATGCTGTAAGGCTGTGGAATGAAATTTCTCCCTCAGTAAGAAACGTGCCTAAGTTAAGTTCCTTTGAAACAGCGGTTAGTGTGACCTATTCAGAAGTTTGCACCTGGACTTAGATTGATGTGTAAATATCTGTAAGTACTTTTATTACAATAACGTGTAAAGGAAACAACACTATAGAATATTCCTCAAAACATTTGCAAATTTACTGATGAGATATTGTGTGACTTAATATTTGTATCTGCATGTAAGAATGTATGGAAAGAATCAAATTGTAACTGTATGTTTTTATGTTTGCACAGGACAACTTTGTAAACAGGTCCTCTGGGCCTAAAGTTCGTATCCTGTCAAAAAAAATAAAGTTTTAACTAACTAATCTCTCTGTAATGCGCCCAGAGCCTCCAGGATTGGGCGCTGGATAAATAAAGACTTACTTACTTAACTTAGTTACTTATGTTTGACCACTTCCCAAAAATTTAGTTTCCCATCAGCAGCCTACTCTACAACAACTGTCCTTTATCCAAATTTGGTCTGAAATTTGGATCATCATTAGACAGTGCTGGTATCTTTAAAGAGAGCTTCATATAATATATGCTGATGCTTAGACAGGTCTCATCTTTTCATTTTACATTTATACTCCCCACACACTGGAGGTGGAACTCCACCCTGAACCACCAGCGCATGAGCCAGAACTGGGTCGGAACATCACCAACCAGAACATCGTGGTCAAGAACCGCATGCAAAAATGTTGTCTCTTTTGTTTTTATGGAGGGCTCCACCCCTGCACCCCCAGACTAAAGGATTCTCACTCCGGGGGATCAGAGGGAATGATGAAATTTGTGGGGCCATGGAATACTGTTTTCATGGACCCTTGTAAAAAAAAAAGTGCCGATCACCAATATCTAAGGAGACCAAGATTAGAACCCTGGTCTCCACTGCCACCTGGCTGAGCTGCTCTTTGCCTCAGCCCTCCACACCACAGGAGCAGCTCAGCCAGCCTCCTGGATTTTGGTGCCCTTGTCCACTGTCTGCACTATGGACAATGACCTGGGGAGCACTGACTGCAAGTGCTGTAAATCCCCTCTCGTTGTCCGTGGTAGCGCTATCCAGACTAGCACTCAGTTGACTGGTGCTATTCTGGTAGCACTATTCTAGGGGGTTACCCCACGAGCCCAACCACCACCAACCAACTCCTAGACTTCCAATGGCTTACCCCCATGGTGGGGCCAGGAAGGGAGCTTCCCCCCTCCCAGGAGCACAATCCGAATCTGGGGAGGCAGCAGCGGCAGACCAGTGGGGCAGGGGTTGAGATGTCATGAAGCCTCTGGCTGCCATTTTCCTTTTTCTGGTGACCCCCCCTCCCTCCTGATGCATGACCACACATGTGTGGAAGCATGTGCATGCCATGATCGCTGGCTGCTTGCCATCCATCCCAGCCTGCGCCAGCCCCACCAGAGGGCAACTGACATGTGGGGTGACAATCCCTCCATCCCTGAGAGAGGAGAGCAGTTCTTTGGATGCTCAATCCTCTCTCACCCCTGCTGACCCCTGATGGCCCGGGCTCGTTCCTGAACCTGGGTTGCCGGCATGGGCACAAGGTGTGGCATCCAGCACCTCAGTCTCCAGCACCACCAGGCTGGCAGACAGGTTTCATCTTAAGGAGATTCCTAGCCTTAATAATTTTAAGTTGGTTTATGTGGAGAACAGGTCTAACATGAAAAATCATTCTGGGAATATGGCCCTGTGTGGAAAGCAAACTTGCTATCAATCAAGTAGAGATTTAAGTGACTTTTTCTGCTTTTCTGTCTTCCTAGATTCCTCTAAAGACAATTTGGTAAGGCTAAGCCAAGGGAACACTGGTATCATAGGGCGGGATATTCAGACTGTGCCAGGCAGGGGCGCAAGCCTGGGCGCAGCGCATCTGGGCTGAGCCAGGGCAGGGACCAGGCAATATTCAACGGTGCTGTGTCATGATTCAGCACTATTGAATATGGCACTGAGGGTGCACACACTGTGCATGGTGCAGTGGCACTGCACCAGTGCAAGTGGCTGGTGGGGTGCAGGGGGATGTGCCAGCGCAAGTGCGGTTGCGCTAAGTGCATCAACGACGATATTCAGCACTGGGCATGCAAATGAGGCCATAATGCATGCAAGGCACAAATGGGACCATTTGCATGTCATTATGGCCCCATATGCATGCAGTGCGTCGATCCCTGGTGACTTGCGCCTGGGTCCCTGCCAGGCTGCAGCCGTCGGGGACCGACACCCTCCTGCCCCTCAGCGGGCACCAGTCCCATTCACCCAATTGGGGCATGTGTAAAAATAAGCCCTGGTGGTCCAGTGGACCGATCCCCATTGTCCAATCCCGGGCATGTGTGCAAAAAGCCCTGGTGGTCCAGTGGACCGATTCCCAGCGCCCGATCACGGGCATAGGTTAGAAATCCCTGGTGGTCCAGTGGAAACCCCACTCGCTACCTGCCCACTGCATCCCCCGCCACCCTGCACCCCCCCCAGTCAGCGGCGGGTGGCAGTACCCTCCCACAAGCCTCCTGGCCACCTGCCAACTGACAGTGTACAGCATACTGCATGGGCCAATGGGCGTGCAGACCATACTGTACTACACAGACCCGAATTGTGAATGAGTGTTCATTCACAATTCAGGACTGTAGTACGTATGGTATCTCATGCCCATTAGCCCCATCATCAGACCAATAGGTGTACAGCCCTCCTGTATGCTGTCAGTCGGCTGGGCGGCCGGGGTGCTGCACCTGCCGCTGACTGGGGGGGTGCAGGGTGGTGGGGGACACAGTAAGCAGGTGGGGAGGGGGGTTTCCACTGGACCACCAGGGATTTCTAACCTATGCCCACAATCGGGCACTGGGGATCAGTCCACTGGACCACCAGGACTTTTTGTACACATGCCCACGATCGGGCGACAGGGATCGGTCCACTGGACCACCAGGAAGTTATTCAACATATGCCCTCGATCGGGTGGGGGGAGGCATGACGCCCCCTAGGCAGAGGGCTCATGGACTGTGTCCTGGGTGGTCGGGTGGCCACCCATGGCAGGCGGCTGCCATGTTGCATCTTGCAATATGACAGCTCACCTATGGGTGGCCAGGACTTGCTCCTGGTTTTTCCGGGCACAACCTTGCACCTCCCCCGTGAGGCTCAAGGTAGGTATGTTCCACATGCACGTACATCCCAGGCTGAATACACGCCATGGGCACCCCCCTTGCACCGCATACATTACTGGTGCACCCCAGCACATTGGGGTTGCTCAGCTTAACTCCGCTCAATGGTATATCATGCCGGGCACATAGTGGATTATGCATATGCAACCTGTTGCACCATGTGCAACTCCTTCGAATATCCCACCCATAATGTATATAAACTTCAGAAAAAATAAAAGGAATTTTTGCTTCTAGTTAGCAACAATGATCTGCTTTTAATCTCAACGATGCACTTAGCAGGTCATAAGATTAAAATGTTTCATGCTTCTTCCAGCATGGCATTTGAAAGCCCCAGGATTACAAAGCCTGCCAGTTGTGAGTCATCTGTGTGGTGGTGCTGGAGGATCCTGCCAGAGCCAGTTGGGCTCTTTTGGACCTTGGCAGTGTGTTTTAGCAGCTTGCTTTGGGACATTTGCTTGTGGACAGCTCTGCCCTGCTCCTTCAGTTGGGGGGGGGGCATGGACTGGTGGGCTGTGTCTCTTCCAGCACGGTGCTTGAAAGCTGCAGGATTCCAAAGCCTGTCAGTTGTGGGTCAGCTGTGCAGTGGTATCAGAGGATTCTGCCAGAGCCAGTTGGGCTCTTTTGGACCTTGGCAGTGTGTTTTGGCAGCCTGTTTCAGGACATTTCTCTTTGTACAGCTCTGCCCTGCTCCTCCGATCAGGGAGAGGCATAGCCTGGTGGATGGTGCTTTTGACCTTCCAGCCAATTGACCTGTATACACTAGCATAACAGGCAGTGTTGTTCAAGTGGCCCATCTGCACAAGGGCTGTACACTCTAAGGACAATTGTCTGCCTTGAGTCTGCTGGAGTCAGCCAGTAGGCAGCTGTCAGCCAAGTAGACTGCTTCAGGCACTTCTGATTCTGTTGTGACAGAAAGAACGAAGACGCCAAGAGAAGTTATGATGAAAGGGAGGGGATCATACCACTGGAGATGGACATATCATAACTGCTAACTGTCTCTTAAAGACTGGTTTATAATATTGTTATTGTTGTAACTTGTTTTGACATATGTTTTATTATTGTTAATTCTGTTATGGGAAAATTATGAAAGGGAGGAGGGAGGAAAGCCGTAGAGGGAGGACTGAGGGAAGGTTATTATCTTCAGGCTTCTCCACTAGTATACAAACATCTTCTAGCCCAAATGAACAGGGATTGCAGCAAAACCCTATTTAGGTGAGCCTAGATACGCTTGTGTGTGGGGGGGCTTACAGGTGAGAAAAAGGAAACTACAGCTGCTACCGAAAAACCGACAACGGAGGAGAAAGGAGGGAGGGCAGAAGCTGTGGAAGGTGGACTGAGGGAGGGTTGTTTGGGACTTAAAAACTTTATTTTACTGCTAAATACTGTTTAATATGTTTGAATAATTCTTTCTCATTAATGCTGTATATATACTGTCTTTAGGGTAGAGATTATATACATCTCATAGAAAATAAAATAAAGCCTAGTAGGCTAGAAGATAGGTTTGCTGGGAATGGTACAGTGCAGTGGCTGTGGGGCGGCAGTTTTCAATGAAACATTCTGGAGACTGCAACGCTGTCCCATCTGTGTAGAGCTCTCTGGGCTGAAAGAGGAGGTTGCTCGACTCAGGGCCAAGTTGGTTCAGATTAAAGTGGCCTCCTCTCTGACTCAGGGACCACCAGATCTACCACCACTGCCTCAAAGATTGACAAGAAAGAGGGGTGGTAACAGGGGTGGCTGGACTATGGTGGGCTCAGGGGAGCCAAGGGTGGAAGGTCAAAGGCACATTCCCAAAATGGTACCATTGCACAATTCCTAGGTTGCACCGGCAGTTAGTGACAGTTACATGGAGTCCCCTGCAGTGGGGTCAAGGGAGGATGTGAGGGACCTCTGTAGGGGAAACTCCAGAGAGGGTGGCAAAGAACCCTGAAAGAGGAGGAGACAACTCCTGGTGGGGGATTCCATTGTCAGGGGGGATAGATTTGGGGACGGGGAGGGTTGGAGGGAGGCTAAGTGCCTATCCAGCACCACGGCTTGGAGGGATGGAAAGTGGATCTTAGAGATTGCTATGGCAGCAGGAAGACAGGAAGAGTTAGATGTCATTGTACACCTAGGGACCAATGATCTGGCTTGGGACATGTATAGTGTGGTTCAGCAGGAGTTCAGGGAGTTAGGGGGGGTTCTTAGGTAGCTCACTCACTGTTTCCTTTCTAACGTGTTGTCTGTCTATGATAGGGGGAGGTTAGGGTACTTCGTACCAATAGATTTAACTCATCATTGTAGGAGTGGTGCAGAGATGAGGGTTATGGGTACATTGGGGACTGGGGGAATAACTGTAGGAATAAGAGCCTATATGACGAAGATGGCCTACATCCATCTGGTAGGGGTATAGCAGTCCTCTGTATTGGTTTAAATGCTTCATTGAGGAGCATTTAAACTAGCCAAGGGGGGTGGTGGAATAAATCAGAGTGATAGAAACTGCCACACACACACACACACACACACACACACATATACACACACACAAGCCAAAGTAATCAATAGAGGGAACCATGGGGGGGTAAATTCCTATGGGAACATAGTAAGAAGAAGAATAAAATGGTAGGCATGAAGATGGATGGGACACAAGATAAAGGGGATGAGGAGAGCAGGCAAAAAGGAAAAAAGGGAGGTGGTAGAAGGTGTAACAACAGTTTTTGGAAGGCCATGTGTACAACTGCAAGAAGTCTAGTTAATAAGTTCCTGGACCTGGTGGCCATGAAGGCAGAGGCTGACCTAGACATTGTCACTGCTACTAAATTATAGTTTTATAGGACACCGTAACTGGAATATAGCCATTCCAGCATATACTGTGTTTAGGAAGGACAGAGTGGGTAGGAAAGGGGGAGGAGTGGCTCTTTATGTGTGAGACAATATTAAGGCAACAGAGATACAGGCAATACAGGAAGAGGCGGAGGCAATGTGGGTCACACTGGAGAAGAGAAATAGAGTGGCTATTCGCGTTGGAGTAATCTACAGACCTCCAGCACAGGGGAAGGAGATAGATAAAATGCTGATGGAAGACATCCAAAAGATGGCAAATGGGGGGAGGGGGGTTGCTGCTGGTGGAGGACTTCAATCTACCAGATATATATTGGAGCATTCCTGCTGTAGCTATGGCTAGGAACAATTACATCCTGCACTTCCTGCAGGGGGTGTTCTTCATGCAACTAGCAGGAGAACCTACTTATGAGGGGGCAATACTGGATCTTGTGCTTACCAACAGGGATAGTGTTGAAAACCTCACAGTAGGTGATCATCTGGGGACCAGTGATCATTGTACGGTGTGGTTCAAGATAAGAACTGTGGCAGAATTGAGCTGCACAAAGGCAAGGGTCCTAGACTTCAAGAGTGCTGACTTTACAAAGATGGGGGAATACCTCAGAGGTGACCTGGGGGGGGGGTGATTTGGGTGAAGTGGAGGAACAGTGGGCAAAAATAAAAGTGACCATATTGACAGCAACAGACCTCTGTGCCAGGCTGGTTAGCAAAAGTAAGAGGAAAAAGAGGCCACTATGATTCTCAAAAGAAGTGGCTAGAAAGGTTAAGGCAAAAAAGTTAGCATTCAAGATATATTAGGAGTCACAGAGGCGAGAGGACAGGGAGGTGTATCTTGAGAAGCAGAGGAAGGCAGGGAAAGCAGTCAGGTGCACAAAAGCACAAACAGAGGAGAAAATAGCACATATACAGTAAAGAAAGGAGACAATACATTTTTCAGGTATGTAAGTGAAAGGCAAAATACCAAGGGAGGGATAGAAAGATTAAGGGTGGGGGAAGGGGAGAAGTGTGCAGAATGGGACCAAGAAAAAGCCGACATACTGAACAAACATTTTTGTTCTGTGTTCACAGTGGAAGGAGAAGGCAAGGGACCACAGATTAGAGGCAGGTGTACTGAGGGAAGGGAGGTAAACACAAGACCTTTTACAGTGGAGAGAGTCATAATGGGACTTGCAAACCTGAAGGGTGGACAAGGCAATGGGGCCAGATGGGATACATGCCAAAATATTGAAGGAGCTCAGGGAAGTACTAGCTGCACCTCTGACTGTCCTGTTCAACTACTTACTGAAGACAGGAGTGGTTCTGGAGGATTGGAGGAGGGCAAATATCCCACTTCACAAAAGTAGTAGCAGGGAGGAGGCAGGAAACTACAAGCCAGTGAGCCTCACCTCAGTGGTGGAGAAATTAATGTAATCACTACTGAAAGAAAGGACAGTGGATTATCTTGAAACCAGTGGTTTACAAGATCTGAGGCAACATGGATTCACAACAGGAAGATCATGTCAGACAAATGATAGATTTGTTTGACTGGGTGACCAGCGAAATGGATCAGGGTAGAGCCGTGGAAGTGGCCTACCTAGATTTTAGTAAGGCCTTCAACACTGTTCCAAACAAGCTAAGCAGTCTAGGAGTGACTTCAAAGGTGGCAATCTAGATAAGAAATTGGTTGGAGAATAGAAAGCAGAGGGTGGTGGTAAATGGAGTTCACTCTGAGGAAAGGAGAGTGACCAGCAGAGTGCCACAAGGATTGGTACTGGGTCCAGTCCTCCTTAACATCTTCATTAGTGACATTGCAGAGCAACTAGAAGGAAAGGTATGCCTTTTTTCTGATAACACAAAGATCTGTAATAGGGTAGACATTCCAGGAGGGGTGGAATGAATAATTAGTGATCCAGGAAAGCTTGAAGAGTGGTCAAAAGTGTGGCAACTTGTCCCCGCTGTGGTCTCTCGGATGGCAATTTAAAACACATGTTATGGGATTGCACCATAATTCAGCCTTTCTGGAGTAACATTCAATCATTTCTGGATCCACTCTAGGGATTAGAAGGTGCCTTTACACCTGCACTGTGCATAGTGGGTGATTTCCTACCATCGTTGTTTCGACAGCGTAGGGCACATATAGCTCTAATTTCGATGGCACAAAAATGGTGATTCTCAGGCACTGACATGAGGACAGCTCCCCATCTATCCGGGAGTGGTATCTGGAGATAACTCAGGCCTTGGCGGTGGAGAAGTATATTGCATTGATGCATGGTAGGGCTGACCTTTACAAAAGAGATTGGGAAACCTTGAATACACTCTTGCTGGCATCAGGGGTGCATTAAGGGTGTGGAGTGGGACTGGGCTATTTCATTCCACCCCAACCCTACCTTTGACTGATTTTCAGGGTTAACGCTTATTTTAGCTTTTGCAGCCCCGGGGGAGCTTGGAGACCCTGATTGGTTTTTTGAGGTGCTGTTTGCTCTGTGACACAGGCATCACCCATAGTCATTAGCCCTCTCCCGACCATTCTTATTTTGTGACATTAGTGCTCAGGGTGGGGATGGGGCAGTCATGGAGGAGGACAAGCAGTTTTGTTTTTTCTCTTTTTGTTGGGGGTCTGGGAATTCTTGTTTATGTCATACAGTACAATGTTATGGTGTATCTTTGACCTCTTATACTATGCTGTCTGTATTTTTTGTGTGTTCTTGTTATTCTTGAATTTTCAATAAAGTATAGTTAATTATAAAATAAAAGTGTGGCAGCTGAGATTTAATGTGAAAAGTGCAAGATCATGCAGTTGGGGCACAGGAACCCAGGAAGAGAGTACATGGTGGGGGGGGGGATGGTACAGATGACATCTAAGCAGGAAAGGGACCTGGGAGTAATTATTTCTGATCACCTCAAGGTGGCCAAGCAGTGGGACAGAGCAGTGGGGACAGCTATTGGAATGTTGGGCTGCATAGGGAGGGGCATCACCAGCAGGAAGAGAGAGGTAATTATACAGCTGTATAAAACATTGGTAAAACCTCACCTGAAATACTGTGTTCAGTTCTGGAGGCCACATCTCCATAGGGACATAGAAAGAACAGAGGAAACCCAGAGAACAGTGACTAAAATGGTGCTAGGCCTGCATCAGAAGCCTTATGAGGAGAGGCTAAAGGATCTCAATATGTACACCCTAGAGGAAAGGAGGGAGAGAGGAGATATGATAGAGACTTTCAGATACCTCACGGGCATAAATAGGGTACAAAACAAATTTTTCAGAAAAAAAGATGCTCAAGAACAAGGGGACATGCTGTGAAACTAGAGGGGGGAGTAGATTCGGGGGAAATGATAGAAAGTACTTCTTCACAGAAAGATAGGTGGATGCCTTGAATAGTCTTCCAGCAGAGGTGGTCAAAGCAAAAACTGTAGTGGGTTTCAAGAATGCATGAGATAAGCATAGGGGAATTTTATTAGTTTAGAATGGGGGGGAAAGCTGGACATCAAACAGGGTCTGCTGTATTACATTAGGTAGGGAAAATGGACAGACTGGGTGGGCCAAGCTGCCCTTATCTGCACATAATTTCTGTGTAATTCTATGTAATAATTTAGCAATCAAACAGCAAAAATCCGCACTCACCAATGCCATATCAAGATGAGGGCTGATGCATGAAACTGGTTGGGGCCCTTTTCTTATGACCTGTATTTCAGAGATTTTATGGCGCACTTTGATATTTATTTAATAAATCCTTTTCTTGATACACCATTGGTGAGAATGGATTTTTGCAGTTCAAGAGTTCAGGTTTTGACTCCACACCACTGTCCGGTTGAGCTGTGCATGCTCAACTTAATAATTTAGCAAGTAGATCTCTCTTTCAAGGAGAAGACCTTGAATAAAAAGTTGTTTCCTGCTTTGCTAGAGATTTAAAGAACCCAAGTTTGACTTGTTGGCTAGTGTATGTGAAATTTCCAAATTCTGACAGAATGAAATTCTGTGGAATTTCAGACAGTTCTGCCTCATTTTCTAGAATTCCATCAGTAGCAGAATTTAAAAAGTGGAATATATTTTGAAGATTTGTTATCCATGGTTTACATAAACTTTGGATTCCTTCTTTGCAATCCACATACAATTATTCAATGGGTTACATAATCCACAATTATTCTGCAGAATCCACAGTTATTCCACAGATTACATAGATATGCTTTTCAGAATTCCATAGAATTCAAAAAGAAATTCTAAAAAGCATTTTAGAAGTGGAATTGCCATTATGCAAAAGATTTGCTGACAGAATTCCACATTCTGAACAGCTGTAATGTTGGCTGTAAGGCCCAGCTCCATTCCATGCAGGCATACAGCAGATTTAAAGACTCAAGACCTTTAGCAAGAGGTTCTCTGTCACAGCTAGAAATTCTAAGGACATACACTCTCCTAGTCCCACTGCTTCATTGGATCCTTTGCAAAATGAATACACAGAGGAGTGGCTATCTCTGCAAAGCAGTGTGCAAAAGATGGAGATTAGTGTCCAAAAGGTGGATAAGCAGAAAAGGGGCAAAATTCAGCAGAAGGGCAGACAGCAAGGAGAACCAGGGATAAATGACAACCAAGGAAGGGGCTGGAGTAGAACAGTGAAGCAGTCTAGGGAGGTCAAATCATGGAAAGCCATGTGTGCAAATGCCAGAGCCTTAGCAACAAGATGGAAGATCTGGAGGCTGTCATGGTACAGTCAGACCTGGACATTGTGGCCATCACTGAAACCTGGTGTAATGATAACCATGACTGGGAGATGGCCATACCTGGCACAACATATTCAGAAGAGACAGAGCAGGCAGGAAGGAAGGAGGTGGCACTGTATGTGAAAAATGACATAAGGGCCACAGAGATCCAGGAGGAACAAAATGGGGGAGAGATACTGTGGGTTAAGCTGGAAAGAAAAATGGGGCCAGCCATCCGCACAGGTGTGGTCTATAGATCACCAGCCCAGGAGGAAGAAACAGATAGGCAGCTGATGCTAGCCATCCAAAGGATGGCAGACAAGGGTGAGGTAGTACTGGTTGGAGACTTCAATATTCCAGACGTGGACTGGAGCATCCCAGCAGCAGCATCAACTAGGAGCAGATTTATCCTGGACTCCCTTCAGGGTGCCTTCCTCAAGCAACTGGTCATGGAACCAACTCGGCAGAAGGCAATACTGGACCTTGTGCTCACAAACAGGGACAGTGTGATGGGGGTAACAGTGGGGAAGCACCTGGGTAACAGTGACCACCAGTCATTGTGGTTTGAAATCACAGAAAGAGCAGAACCAAACCACACAAAAACACGTATCCTGGATTTTAGGGGGGCAGACTTTGGGAAAATGGGAGATACTTGAAAGAGGCATTAGGGGAATGGGACAGGAATCAGGGGTTGAGGAACAGTGGGCAATATTTAAAATGGGGATTATAAGAACAACAGAATTATGCAATAAGCAGGTTAGCAAGAGGAAAGGAAGAGGAGACCATTATGGTTTCCAAAGAGGTAGCAAAGAAAGTGAAAGCCAAAAAGATTGCATTCAGGCAATACAAAAGACACAGGCAGAAGGGGATAGGAAAAGTACCAGGAGAAACAAAGGGAGGCAGGAAGTCAGTGAAGGAAGCCAAAGCTCAGACAGAAGAACACATTGCAAAATCAGTGGTAAAGGGACAAAACCTTTTACAGGTACATAAGTGAAAAAAGAAAGACAAAGGGCGATAGTGAGACTGAAGGGGAGGATGGGAGCGCGTGGAGGATGACAACAGTAAAGCTGACATATTGAACAGGTATTTCTGCTCAGTCTTTACTGAGGAAGAGGGGGTAATGGGTCTGAAGAAGTACAAGGGTGCAAATGGTGCAGAAATGGACTGCAAGTCCCTTTACGAGAAAGGGTCCTGAAGGAACTGGAAGTAATAAGAGTTGATAAAGCAATGGGGCCAGATGGGTGCACCCAGGGTCCTTAAAGAACTAAGAGAGGTGGTGGCTGAACCTCTGGCTATCCTGTTTAGCCAATCACTAGAAACAGGGGAGGTACCCAAAGACTGGAGGACAGCAGATGTAGTCCCCTTATACAAAAGTGGGAACAAAGAGGAAGCAGGGAACTACAGACCAGCAGCCTCACCTCGGTAGTGGGAAAGATCATGGAAGCACTACTGAAGGAGAGATTGGTGGAACATCTGGTTGTCAGTGGACTACAGGACCCAAGGCAGCATGGTTTCACCAGGAGGAGGTCATGTCAGACCAACCTCGTTGAATTTTTTGACTGGGTGACTAGGGAGGTGGATCAGGGGAGGGCAGTGGACATGGCCTATCTGGACTTCAGCAAGGCCTTTGACACTGTGCACATAGAAGACTATTACACAAACTGGGAATATGGGTGTGGGCAGGACAGTAGTGTGGTGGGTAGGTAACTGGCTGGGTGGCAGGACACAGAGGGTGGTGGTAAATGGCTGTCACTCCACAGAGGAAAGAGTGACCAGTGGGGTACCACAGGGATCAGTGCTGGGACCGGTCTATTCAACATCTTCATCAGTGACATTGCGCAGGATCTAGAAGGCAGAATTTCACTGTTCGCTGATGACACAAAGCTCTGTAACAGAGTAGACACACCAGAGGTGTAGACAGAATGAGAAGGACCTGCAGAAACTTGAAGAATGGTCAGGGTTTGGCAGTTGAAATTCAATGCAAAGAAGTGCAAGATAATACATATGGGCACAAAACCCTGGCACAATATATCAGTTGGGGGTGAGGATATAGCATGCACCAATTAGGAAAGGATCTTGGGGTTGTCATCTCTGATGACCTCAAAGTAGGGAAACAGTGTGACAAGGCATCAGGTAAAGCAAATAGGATGCTGGGATGTATAGGCAGGGGCATCACCAGCAGGAAAAGGGAGGTCATAATTCCGCTATACAAGACACTAGTGAGGCCCCACCTGGAGTACAGTGTACAGTTCTGGAGACCATACCTACATAAGGACATAGACAGGGTAGAGAAGGTTCAGAGGAGGGCAACAAAGATGGTGCATGGATTGCATCACATGTCCTATGAAGACAGGTTGAAGGAACTGAACATGTACTCCCTGGAGGAGAGGAGGGAGAGAGGGGATATGATAGAGACATACAAGTATCTTACAGGGAGGAACAGGGTGCAGGAAAACACTATTTTAAGCGAAAAGATGTTCCAGGACTAGAGGGTATGGGATGAAGTTGGAGGGAGGACGATTCAGAGGAAACATGAGAAAGAATTTCTTCACAGAACGGGTGGTGGACAAGTGGAACACCCTGCCAGAGGAAGTGGTGGGGGCTGAAACAATCACGGGATTTAAGAATGCATGGGATAGACATAAAGGAATTCTGGAGGTCAGGGGTAAGGGGAAACAGACTTCTAGGAAAACAAACTGAACTTACAAGCTCAAATGGGCAGACTGGGTGGGCCATAGGCCCTTATCTGCCGACACTGTCTATGTATCTATGTATCTATGTACTCAAAGGTAAACGTATTCAAATTCCCAAGACTAGCACACTGAGGATAGCAGTCAATGCTAATACAAAGCCAATTCTGGATACTTCGAAGACCAGACTTGTACCCGTACTGACTGATTTGTTAACCCAAATTTTGGGTTCTTATGGTATGACTCTGGGAAGGAGAAAGCTTATAAAACTAAGCCATTTATCAAAGGTAGTCAGTCAGCTCTTTGCAGCAACTCAGAAAATACCAGCCTACTGCACAGGCTGATCCAAGAGTCAGGGGATTCCCACTTACTTACTTTAACCTCCAATATCTTTCTTTTTATTGAGCAGGGTATAGTCTGTGGTCCATCTTGTTGTTTCTATAGTCCTCACTGTGGTGAAAAAATAGGCATAGATATGGCCTTACCACGTCAAAATTCTTAAGCAGACTGCAAAGTATTGAGTGAAAGTTTTTTTTTCGCAACTTTCTTTCTTCACTGGTGACCGAGGAACTCTCTTGGGTTAACCCCACTCACCACCACTGCTCTACCACCCACCGGAAGCATGCCCCACCGGGACATCATGGACAGACAACCCCCACCTACCTCAGACCGATGGACCCCCTCTGCTCCGAGCCTCCCGAGGTGGGGCCACCTTCCACTCCTGGCACTCTATCTAGAATCCAATGCATCAGCCACAACGTGAGGTGGAGGGTCAGGAAAGCCAGTGAGATGAGCCTGGTATTGGGTGTGTGGCAGTGGGGTACTGGAGGCAGCCATCGCCTATCCAGGGAACCAGGGCTTTTCCTCTTGTGTCAGTTTCCCCCTGGAGCATAGATGTGCAATGACATCTGTGCAAGCACACTGCTAACGTCTGCTGCCACTCCACCCCTATAAAGCAGCAGCATCTGTAGTGCTCCCGATCTCCATTGGAGGTCACTAAGATGCTGAGAAAACCTCGTAGCCCTCCCCGGAAGAGGAAAGCAGTTCTACAAATGCTCTATCCTCTCCCTCCCCTGCCAACCACCAGCAGCCTGAATCCATTCCCAAACCCAGGTCGCCAGCACGGTGCGAGGTGTGACATCCAGCACCGCAACCCTCAGTGCCACTGGGCCTGCCCAAGAGTACAAGTTTTTATTCAGTTTAATAAACTGCAAGCAAATAATGGAGGTACCAAGTAGGAAAATGCACTGGGAGTGGGGTGCTATCAGATATCATGTATAACAAAATCAAAAAACAAACAATCCAGCACTCACCAGCCTCAAGTAGAGAGAGACACAGGCTTCTAAATTCAGTATAAAACTGGCAAGTTTATTAAGGTGCCAGGTTAAAACACACTGTAATGCATTACGAAAAACTTCCTTTGTCAAAGTTCTCACAACAAAGATTCCAAACACTCTTTAAAAAAAGTTCAGATGGATATTAGGCTCACCCATCAAGTGGGTTTATTTAGATAAATACGAAGATCCTCTATCATCATCTTAACCCAGGTGTATTGTTCTAAGGGAGGGATACCTCTAAAAAAGTTTCCATACACTCAGGCCAAGTGTTGTCAGCAGTGATGTATCACACTACCTTGCAGTGGAAAGGAGTTCACAGTACAAGCCCAACCCCTCATTTCTAGTCAGTGGAGTCTGAGGCATACTACAGAGGTAATACATTTCGAATCCAGTTGGAGGGAGTGGAGAAAACCCACTGCAGTAGCAGCCACAGATGCATATATAGTATAGGTAGTATGGGTGACCACACATTGCAAGCTGGATCCCACCTGTAGTGGAGTTGGTAGTATCCCCTAATCCAAGGGAGGTGGGTGGGACCATAAGGGGAAACAGGGAAACCATTTACAACACAATAATTAATAAGATATTTACAGCAATCATGGCATAAATTGAAAAGGCATTCAATGAGAACTATATGAATTTAATAAATTATCAATAGATGATGGAAGAATATGTCCGGATTCATTTTTGCTGTATACAGAGACTACTCAACAGTGACAGGGTACCCCCTGTCATGAGATTGACCCTAGTAGGAAGACAAAGGTCTACCTTGTAAATTTCCAACCCCCCCCCCCACACACACACTCACACACACACACACTTTACAGCTCTTCTGCAAAGAGTAAGACTCCCAGCTGCTGGCAGTTGGGTAGAGTGTGAAATAGTTTTGCCAGCTGAGCCATGTAGGAGACGAGGAAGTATTCAGCCAACTTAGGCTGAGTGGGAATCGGATTTCAATCATGATTTGAAGTGGGATATGAGCACGGAGCAGAGGTCTGGATGTTTTAGTTAATTTTAGCTGCTCTGTGTCTCGCTAGATAAGTCCCGTAGTGGCCACAAAATATGAAAGTGTGTCCGGAGTTAGTATTGCAGCCCCAGAATGGTGTGACTGGGGCTGTGTTAATAATAAAGAGGAGCCGTCCTAGAATGTGTTACTGCTTTCTGCAGCTTGCCGCTGGTTGCAGATATCCAGGAAGCTCCTTCTCGCTCCAGCTGGCCCCATTTTCCCTTTGCTACTGCTGTGGCTGCTTAAATAAGTGGGTGAGCTATTTTCTGGAGTGAGTCTGGCATGCAGCATCATGTCCATGCAGTATCTGAGCAAAAGGTGCTCGATGCAGGATAAAGAAGTACTTGAAATGAGCACTGGTGGTTCGAAGCTGCAACATGCTCCGAATCAGGAGGTGTGTGCTCATATTGTGGCACTGGCTCCCGAACAGGGAAAGGATAGTGGAACTGAGTACATTGGTAAAATAAAGGGCCCCCTGTAGTCCTTTAAACAAGCATTTGTCAATGCCGAATGTTGCTTGCTTCTATGTGCTGTTTAGGTATTTGGAAGTCATTGGAGTGCAAATATTGAAAATTTGCGAACTTACAAGCGTGCGTAGGAACTGCGCAACGCACGCTCGTAAAACAGTCATTTTTAGGAATTTTTCACCAGATTTTCAACATAGCCATTTTAAGACCTCTGCTCATGAACAGTGTCACTGTCATTTTCTTAATTTGTCCCGATACATTGATTTAAGACACTGACTGCGCCATTCTGTGCTACTGAGCACATTTTGGGTGAGATGTGAAAAATGACAGCTGTACTACTCATAAGAAGGTGTGGTAAAATGGCAATGTTGAAAATCTGGAGTGAAAATATTGAAATTTCGTGAACTTACGAGCCTGCGTAGGAACTGCGCAACGCACGCTCGTAAAACAGTCATTTTTTGGAATTTTGGCACCAAATTTTCAACATGGGTTTTTTGGGATGCCTTCTCTTGAACGATGTCACTGTCATGGCAGTATTCGGGCCCGAAGGGTGATTTCGCAGTCACTGCGTGAAATCACCCTTCGGGCCTGAATACGCCATGACAGTGACATATCAAGAGAAGGGTCCCAAACCCCATGTTGAAAATTTGGTGCAAAATTCCCAAAATGCCTGAGATATGCAAAGTTGAACCCCCCATCTAGCCCATTATACAGCTTACCGGCATTTCCTCAGTTCGCGGTCGGCTTTGAAGAGTGCAGGCGTGTTCCCGGTCCACCGAAGATCGTCGCGCCGGGTCCGATGTCACGGGGTGAGGGGCGTGGGAAAACTGGGTGCGCAGTGGGTGGGTGCGGGTTGTGGGAGGGTTGGGAGGTGGCGCGGAACGTTTCGTTTTCAGGTAAAAATAAAAAAAAGGCGTCGTGGGACTGTTTTCCATGCTGGGGTGGGCTCCCAGCATGGCACAATAACGTTGGGAGCGTTCAGCCGGCGGGGATTAGGCACCCCGTCGGCAAAGACTGATTTGCCACGCTGGGGTGGGCTCCCAGCGGTGGCACATAACTGAGGGGAGACGCAGCTCAGCCGACGGGATTGGGCACCCCGTCGGCTACACAGTAGGTGCGGGGTCTGCACACCTGCGTGTGGGGAGCTCTGCTTCTTATCTCTGCTCACTGAGCGTAGCTCCCCTTTCAACTGTATGCTGCATTTTGGGCGTGTCGCAGACAGCTCCAAAATGCGATAACCAGGGGCCGCGCCTGCCAGCTCACTGACTGAATTGGAGGAGGAGGTGACACACCTCCGAAATCTCCGATGATGGCACTATGTTTCTTGCACATGCGTGCAAGCAACATAAAAATGAAAGAAAGGGCTCTAGAACAAGAAAGCCCTAAAGCTGGGGTCCCCTTTCAAAATAAAATGTTTTGGGGATTGTGAGAAAAAGTATAGGGCTAATAAAAGCCCCAAAGAAAAATGGGCCAAAAGGAAAAGTGAAGCCAACGGGCCGACATTTCAGCCTTTATTCGAGATAAAGCTGCACTTGAGAATATACTAGTTGTGCCCTGCAGCGTTTCTATATAGCAGCTCAGAAGAAAATGATAGGGCTTGCTATTTGAGAGAGGGCCTTTGGTCTGTGTGGTTTGTAAATGAATAAAACATATTTTAAGGTTATAAAATATAAGTAGAGATACTAAAAGTCTCTAAGATGCCCTTCCCTTTGCAGTAAGCCCTGTAAGAAGCATTTGGAGGGCTGTTTAGTGCAAACAAACAAACAAACAAACATAAAGAGCTGTTTTATACAAATAAAGATTAAGGGCTGAAAGCTGCAGGGATATACATAAGCAGCCTAGCCTTTCCTATTAAAACAACTAAGAGGTTAGTACCTTTTGTTTCAAGGGTTCTTCTCTGTAGGTTTTACTGGTAGACTGTGACTAACACAAGAAGGAAACTAAAGGCCTAGTGTCTTACCTGACTGCAAGAATGCACGTGGGATTTTCTTAATGGAGCAGCGCCCTCTGCTGTCCCCTTCTTATACCACTCCACCTGTCAATCAAACATAGAAACATAGAAACATAGAAGTTGACGGCAGATAAGGACAGCGAGGCCCATCCAGTCTGCCCATTTCTTTTTCTAACTTATAAATGTGCCATCGGCTTTAGCGCTGTCAATGGCCGATCTATTCATACTCATCTGTATTGCTCCCTTATGCCTATCCCATGCCTGTTTGAAGCCCTGCACTGTATTCATATCCACCACTTCCTGAGGTAGGCCGTTCCATGCATCCACCACCCCTCTCTGTGAAAAAGAACTTCCTCACATTATCCCTTAATTGGCCTCCCTCTAATCTCATGCGGTGTCCTTTTGTCCTGCTATTTTTCTTATATTGAAATATGTTAGACTCTTTCACCTTGTTAATGCCTTTAAGGTGTTTGAATGTTTCGATCATATCACCTCTCTCCCTCCTTTGCTCTAGGGTATACAAATTGAGCTCCGTTAATCTGTCCTCATACGTTTTCTGATGCAGTCCCTGCACCATTTTGGTTGCCCTTCTCTGGAATGCCTCAATTTGGTTAATGTCCTTGTGAAGGTGTGGCCTTCAGTACTGCATGCAGTACTCCAGATGGGGCCTAACCAGTGTCTTGTAAAGAGGGATCATTACTTCCCTCTTTTGACTTGTGATACCCCTACTAATACACCCTAACATCCCCCTAGCCTTACCTACTGCTTTAGTGGTCTGCTTGGATGATTTCAGGTCATCAGTGATGATGATGCCCAAGTCTCTTTCTTCCCTTGTGACTGCCATCAGCTCCCCTCCCAGCCTATAGGTGGTTTCAGGGTTTCTCTTCCCTATGTGCATGATCTTGCACTTCTTTGCATTAAACCCCAGTTGCCACTCTTCTGACCATTTTGCTACTTTATCCAGATCTCTTCTCATTCTGCCCACCCCATCTGGATCATCTACTCTGTTGCAGATCTTGGCGTCATCAGCAAACAGACAAACCTTACCCTCCAGTCCATCTGCAATGTCACTGATGAAGATATTGAAGAGGACTGGCCCCAGGACTTATCCCTGAAGTACCCCACTTGTGACTTGCATCTCTTCTGACTGTATACCGTTTACCACCACTCTCTGTTTTCTGCCCACCAAACAGTTTGCCACCTAGTTGACCAACATCTGACCCATCCCGAGCCTACCCAGCTTATTAATCAATCTTCTATGTGGAACAGTATCGAAAGCTTTGCTGAAGTCAAGGTAGGTGACATCAACTGCTCCCCCTTGGTCCACCACTCTGGTTACCCAGTCAAAGAAATCTATGAGATTAGTTTGACAGGACCTTCCTTTTGTAAACCCATGCTGTCTTGGATCCTGTGCTCCAATGGATTCCAGGTGTTGCACTATCCTTTCCTTAAGGAGTGCCTCCATAATCTTGCCCACTACTGAGGTAAGACTGACTGGTCTGTAGTTCCCTGCCTCCTTCCTGCTACCACTCTTGTGGAGCGGGACCACATGAGCTCTTCTCCAGTCTTCTGGGACCTCTCCTGTGCTCAGAGACTCACTAAACAATTCTGATAATGGCTCTGCTAGTTCCACCCTTAGCTCCTTTAGTACCCTGGGATGTATGCCATCAGGTCCCATTGCCTTGTCCACCCTGAGCTTATCAAGCTCTTGTCGGACCCTTTCTTTTGTGAAGGGACTAGTGCTCACCTCCCTCCCCCCTGTGTCCATGGTGCTGATCTGTGGGCCCTGCCCTGCCTTCTCTTCAGTAAATACTGAGCAGAAGTATCTATTTAGGATAGATTCTTTTACATGGCCCTCCTCCTCACATGCCCCCTTATCCCCTTTGATCTTAGCAATACCCCCTCTGGACTTTCTCCTTTCACTAATGTATCTATAGAATGTCTTGTCACCTTCTTTTACTGTTTGTGCCAGTGTTTCCTCAGTTTGGGCCTTTGCCTGCCTAACTGCCTTCCCTGCTTCCTTTAGGGAAGTTTGGTATCCTCCTATCTTCATCCGGCTGTGTTCCTTATATTTCCTGAAGGCCAGCCTTTGGGTTGACCTTTTCTGCTACTGTTTTGAGAACCAAAGTGGTTTCCTTCCTCTTTTGCACTTCCTTTTCTGTCTAACACAATGGGATGTTCCTTCAAGTATTGCATCATAATGCTTGCCACTTTGCCTGCACCCCTCACCTGTATTTCTTTTTGCCAGGGCTAGCTTAACACTGTTGGCCATCTTATCAAAGTCAGCTCCTCTGAAGTCCCATAGTTTTGCCTTGGAATGGGATGATTTAGTTCTAGTGGCCAAATTGAACCATACCATGTGATGGTCACTGGCCCCCAAGTGACCTTCTACCTGGAGATCTGTGATCCTTTCCCTGTAAGTCAGCACTAGATCTAGGATAGCCTTGTCTCTTGTGGGTTGTTGTACCAGTTGTTTGAGGCCCTCCCCCTGCAGGGAATCCACCATGTGTCTAGTTGTGGCAGATGTTCCTGCTGGTATTTATCAGTCTGTATCTGGCATGTTGAAGTCTCCCATTATCAGAACCTCCCCTTTAGCTGTCATGTTTTTATATCTTCTAACAGTAATGTGTCTATGTCCTTCCCCTGGTCTGGGGGCCTGTAGACAACCCCAGTTCTTATGGCTGTCCCATTTCCAGGGTGACCCACAGTTCTTCTGGCTCCTTACGTGTATTCTGAATTTCTGAAGCTTTTATATTTTCATTGACATACAGGGCCACTCCCCCCCCCTTTTTGCACCTCGGTCTCTTCTGAAAAGTACATAGCCAGGTACTGAAGTCTCCCAAGTGTGGTTACTGGTAAACCAAGTTTCGCTAATTGCTACTATGTCCAGTTTATCCTCTGTCATTATTGCCTGCAGGTCTGGGATCTTGTTTCCCAGACTGCGAGCATTTGTGTTCATGATTTTCCATTGGCCAGATTTTGGTGTGTTAGTTGTTGGGTGAGATTTGGCATTTCTCCTGTATATCATATGGGGAGCTGGACATTTTTCCCTTACCTGGTGATGCAAATGAACTACAAACATTCTGAACTTCAGTTTGACCACTAGCTGAGGGAGGGAGGAGTGTTCTTCCCATTCGACATATTTAGTGCTGCACCCCTCTCCCCATTTGCTAGTTTAAATATTCTGCAAAGACATCAAACTTCTGCCCCAATGCACTGACTCCCTCCTTAGTCAGATGCAGTCCATCAAAATTAAGAACTTTCGCTCCCAAAACTGTTGCCAGTTCCCTACAGATTTGTGTCCTTTTTCCTGGCACCAGCCCTTGAGCCACATGTTTAGCTCCCCTATCTCCCCTTCTCTGACCTTCTGTCCATCTGACCCCCTCTCCCAGACTGGCAAGATCTCAGAGAAAGAGATGCATGACGAAATGGATGATAGTTTGTCACCCAGCCTGGTCAGGTGTTCCTTGGTCTCCACAACTGACCGGCTGGCGAGATCATTAGTCCCTATGTGTACCAGGATGTCAATGTTTTCTCCTGCTTCCTGAACAATTTTAGCAATGTGGGCAGTGTCTCTCCACGCTGATGTACCTGGGAGACATCTGACCATTACCCCTGGTTGGAGATAAGTATTAACTCCCTGAATCATGGAGTCTCCTATGATCAGAAGTTTTTTGGATTTCCTTTTTGATTTTTTTTGTTTTGGTTCCTGTTTTGGGCGAGTTTTGTTGTGCTAGCTCCTGTGCTACAGAGTCCCACTCAGCAGTGTCCTCTGCCCCTTTGCTTGATTTCAGAGATAGAGGCAGATACCTGTTTGTAGTTTTTGTATGGTTTGTGGAGGTAATATGTTGGAGAGCACCAAGTGATGGGGCACCCAATTTGCCCCTCCTAACTACCTGCCAACCTCCCAGACCAACTACCCTCTGCAGTTGAGGTGCTTCTGTTGGATGTTGGGGAAATGGTGGGTGGTTCTTATAATATATTTCCTCTTGAATATGAAATTTGAGGTGCGCAATCTCTGCCCATGTTGCCTGGAGCTGAGCCCAAAGATCTCCAGTGGCCCAGCATGTAGGACAGTGTCCTAAATTCTGTAAAACTGCCCTTCTGAAAAGTGTTCCACAGTACCTGCAGTTAATGATATCCATTCCAGATAAGTTGCTGGGTTTATAACCTGGTCAGAGTAATTAGAAGGAAGAAAATGAAAGCAAAAGTTTGATTTTGTGTTTTGTTTGTTTGTTTTTGTATAACTTGCTATAACAAGTTAAATTACTAGTGCCCCTGTAAATGAGGTCACCGTGTGGATACCCCACTGATCCTTCCCTTCCTGCTTTGCCACAGGAAATTTCACGACTGTGCTACCCTATAAAAGGAGTGTATTGTGGGGTGGCTGGGGATCAAGAGTAACTAAGGAGTTTTTTTTTTAGTTGCTATGTAATTAACTCTGTTTTAGGCTTTAGTAGCCTTATGTTTAACTTATAAGAAATAAAAGGTTTAGAAAGACGTGGGGTGTCAAAAGAGACATGTATGGTGGGTCACAAAATGAATCTAGACTAACCCAGAGAGTTTCTTTTCTGTATTATGAGTTAAGGGCCAGGTCAGATGACTCCACCAAACTGTATAAAAGCCTGCCACTAGAGGCATTGAGTCAGATAGGGTGGTCAGTTGGAGGCTGACCACGGTGGGAGTAAGACCGCCTCACGATGTGTTCTCGCACTCGGTTCATTTTAAAGAATGGCAGAGATGCAGAAACTGTGAGGAAAACAGTTGTTCGATTTGTTTTTGACTAACCAGTTTACTTTTGACTTTCTGTTCATTTCATCTATTATTAAGAAAATTAAATGACAAACAATCTCAAGTGTTTTTATGCAGCTAAAAGTTGTCTGCCTGTGTCTGATGTTCTTGAAATCCCACAACCTACGACAGCCACTATGCTTACTTGCACACTGTGCAAGCTTAACAAGCAATTTTCTGATTTGTGCTGTATCTTTATATGAACACTGTGTCTCTGATGCACTCTTGCACCCTCTTGCCTTTGCACTTTAGTCACGCCTTCTCTATTGTATGTTGCTTCTATTCCCATGTCACTCCTGTAAAAGTAACTCCACCCCAGTGAGTTCACCTGATTATCAAAATAAAATACATTTCAGGTGGTCTCTGTACAACTTTCCTGTTCTCAAAAGCTTAATGTTTGTGCATCACTTTGTGCAGACTGTTGTGAGTCCACAAGTGGTGGTGCCATAGCTTTGTGCAGACTTTTGTGAGTCCACAAATGGTGGTGCCTGATAAGGGGTTGATTTTGCAGTATTATATTGCATAGTATCAAACTAAAAAGGGCTCTAACAGACAGTGTGTTTTAATTACTTGACCGCCAAGCTAATTAGTGTCTTGGAAAGCAAGAGCACTGAGGAGCAATTGGACATACAGTACTTCAAATATTTAGCCTAGAAAAGAGATGGTAGATAGGAGACATGAACTTGGTTTGCTGAATATGGAAGGGGCTAGAAAGTATATACAGATGCTTGACCTCATGAACCAGAGTCAATACCATCAGACTGAGGGGGCTCGGAGTAAGGGGAAATGTTAGAAAGCATAACTTCACACAGAGGGTGTTTAATGTGTGAGATGGCCTATGCAGTGAATTTGTGGCAGTTAGCACTGTTCAGACTTTCAAAGAAAGACTAAACAGATTGCTGGGAAAGATTTGCTTTGAGGGTTACACAGCATGATATGGGGTAGTACTCCAGCTGTTCTGCTTGGTTGTTTGTCCACACTCAAATTGTGCATAGTCAATCAACAACAAACACTTGTTCTCTCAGGGACTCTGGTGCTGCACTCTATACTATCTCATACTAGACAGAAAAGACTTCATTTTAGTCAGAATTCTGACTATCATTATTCAAAAAGAACTCACCACTCTGAAGGGAAATTCAGTGCAACACATTTATTCAAGTTTTAACATGCCCGTGATCAGGCGTAACAGTGGTTCCACATACATCTGACCAGTTTCAACTATTACACAATCAGCTTCATGTGTGTGCCACCATTTGCACATACAGTACTTAAATACTCAAAACCCACTACCAATCAACAACAACACATAGATAATTACAATTTTCATGGTTTCAATGGTTCATACAATTCAAAAAGATATTTCCAAAGACAAAGAATAAATAGTCCAGTACTAATAAATTGCACATATTGTACATTCAGTTGAAAAATGGAAAAATAGAGAATATATTCCATAAATTACATTGAGACATAAATCGGAAGGGACAGTTATTGAGACAATTAATAACATCTTGTATAGTAATGATTCTAGTGGAGTTCTTTCTTTTTTTTGGAATTCTAAATAGCACCTTAGAAGAGACTGACTTCAGAAGAGTCTTATACACTGATAAAGAAGTTGTTTGAGTATTTTCATTCCATACTCTATGTTCAAAAAGCAAATCAAGGTATGAAACCAACCAGGGGTGTAGCCAGAAATTTCCATTTTGTACACAATCCCCAACAGTTACACCCCTCCATTAAAAAATGTACACATCCTTTTCAAATGGCACCCCCTTCCAAACAAGTCAGATTGTTGTCAGATTATTCCTCTACTCTCTAAAGAGGTTATACATGTATTGGACACTCCTCAGTGGCCCACACTAACTCAAATACTACAGATTAGAATGATAATGTTAACAGAGTGGATTATGGTTTGTGACAGGCACTCAACAAAACTGTACTCAAATGTGTACAGTGAGTATGCATGTCTACACCCTTGAAACCAACACATAGGTATACTATCTGACTGTGAATAGAGGCTGGTGGGGGCCCATACAGATAGACTAGCCACAAGGCTTACTTGCCTATGCCTTGACTTACTATGCTTAAAAGCCAGTGGGATACCCAGTAGCGCTGCCCCCACAGCCCACCAGGAAAATGGCCCCGCAGCCAATGGTGCTCAAGTGTTAAAGTGCAATTCACAAATGTAGCCATACAAATGAGCCATTTAGGCATGCAAGGTGCTAGTGGCAATTATCATGCCCATTATGGGCTCATTTGCATTGCTTTAAAGTGGCATTGTGCAGCCCACCCACCAGCCCATGCCCCATGCAGCTGCATTCCCCAAGTGTAGTGCTCCCCGTCCTCCAATCGCCAACCTCATAATGAAAAAAAACCTTTCCATAGTGAAATGGTCCTTCCCTGATCTCCCACTTGAAATGTCCAAATAAGTTTCCATAGAGTAGTATCCCTCCCCAGACCCCGATCTCCCACCCAATATTAAATATATATTTTTCTGTAGTGTAGGGTCCCTCCCCAGTCCCTGATCTCCCACCCAATATGAAATACACAGCTTTCCATAGTGTAGAGTCCCTCCTCAGTCCCCGGTCTCCCACCCAATTTTAAAAAACACATTTTTCCATAGTGTAGAGTCCCTTCCCAGTCCCCGATCTCCCATCCAATATTAAATACACATTTTTCCATAGTGTAGGGTCCCTCCCCAGTCCCTGATCTTTCACCCAATAATAAAAATCAGTTTTCCATAATGTAGTGGTCCCACTCTCCCCCCTCCCTGGTCACCGATCGCCATCCCCAAATGAGCAAAACCTATTCCCTGGTAGTCTTGGGTCCCTCCCCCCAGCTCATCCAGTATGACCCACCACCCTGCTCCTCCTTCATCCCAATCTTTAGTCAGTGACCAGCATAGCCCTCCTGTCACCACCACAGCTGGCCTCCAACTGAGCCCTCTTGGAGTGCATTCTGTATACAGTACGGCTTCTTGACTGTGATTGACCAGCTTTGTCTAGATGCAGACACAGTTTGGCTGGGCAAACTGGGCTTTCTGGATACCAACTCCGGGCAAAGCCCAGTTTGCCCCAGGCAAACTGGGTTTGCGCTCAGGCAAAGTTTTGTGAATCTGGACACAGATGATTAGCCAATTAGACCCAATATCAAAGATTTTTGCCAACCTATTATTAATAAAGCTGTCAGAATGGTCGAAAAATAATAGTGTGATTTCATAATACCAAGTAGGAGTTTGGTCAGGTTATTCAATTACTGATCCCCTTTTCATATTTTCACACTTACTTAATAAATACTTAAAACTTAGAAAAATGAAACTTTTTGCCCTTTTTGTAGATTTTACCACTGCCCTCAATTCTCTTAATAGAAATTTATTTTTGCAAAAAAATGGTTGGTTTGGCTATAGATCATGGTCTTCTAATACGCATAGTACAGTTGCACACACAGAATAAAACCAATTAACTGTAAGATATGATAATTGTGGCAGTCTCTTAGTACCCTATCAGATAGATAGAGGAGTCAAACAGGGATGCCTTTTTTGGCACTGTGCTTGTTTAGCGTGTGTCAATAGTATGTCAAATGAAATGATGGAAAAGGAAATTGATCCCCCTAAGACTAAAACAAACAAAAACATTGTTGCACATGCTGATGATATGGTTTTATTTGCACTCTCAGCAATGGGATTACAGAGAAAATTTCACAGATTTAAAGAACTTTGTGAACAGTTACAACTGAGAATTAATTTAAAAAAACTAAAATCATCATCTTTGGCAGCAATCAACAAAAATCGTTTTTATGGAATACAAAAAAATCTAAATTATGAGAGAATATGTCTACTTAGGCATGAAGATGTCTAATGATGGAAAATGGACAAAACATTTCATGTCTCAAGGAAATAAAGCCAGAAACATTACCAAAGCTTTATTGAAATTTAATTCTAAATATGGTGAAAATACTCTGACAGCTGCTCTGGCTACTGGAGATATGAACATAAACCCTGTCTTACTTTATGGAGTAGAAATATTGGGATCCTTAGGTTCAAAATAACTTAAAAACTTCTTTGCTATTATATTTTAAAGTTGTATCATGAGTCCCCTCTTCTACACCAGCAGTTTTAGTAAAATCAGAATTAGGAACAATTTATTCATTTTCTGAAGTAAAATTAAGTATTAACACTCCTTGTAGAAGCTGCACATGGATCATGAAGCTCACAACAAAAGCAACAGTGGAGAACATGAAAACTGGACACTCACCCTCCATACAACAATAACACACTGCACTGCCATATATTTTAAATGCAGTTTATTCAATACTCCAAGAACTGACAAAACATTTAATGCCTGGCACATTTTGGAATTGCTTCCTTTCTCAAAGGTTTACCAATTAGCTGAAATGCAAATCATTACTTACCAAGCCTTTGAGAGAGGAAGCAATTCCTAAATGCATCAGGCGTTATAAGTTTTGTAAGTTCTTGGGTGCACTGAATAAACCACATTTAAACTATCTGGCTGAATGGTGTGCTATTGTATGGAGGGTGAGTGCCCAGTTTACGTATTTTCCCCCTAAAATTAAGTATTATTTCATATTGGTTAAGAATCATCAATAACCAACAAAATAAACTACAACTGGAATGTTTGTTAGAAAAGATTGTCTGGACAATTCTCGATATCCAATCTGAATGGTTAAAATCTTTGATACATTACTTAGAAACCATCAATCTAAAACATTTATGGATGTACTATTAAAAAGATTAACACTTCAGAGACTTTTAGAAATTTAGTTAAATCTAAATTATGTCAAAAAGCTCACTAAACAGACATGGATTTAGTAAGACAGTCCAAAGTAGCATTTTTGTTTATTGTTAACAAAATTTCACATGATTTAGAAGACTTATTCTTCCTTTGACTCCAGAAATCAGATGTCCAATCACTTTTGTGAGGTTTGATCTCCTTCCAACAAAAATGCTTGAATACCAATAATGGAATAATTTGCAATCTTCAGGCCTAGATTTAGAATGCCCATGAAGGTTAGGGTATGAAGAAATAATTGTTCACTTTCTAATCTATAGTAAATGCAGAGAGTGTTTTCTGGGCAATAAGTTAAAACTATATGTTGACTGTTCATATCATATTCTTTTTATTCTTCTTCACCTAATGACTGAACTGAAGCAGAGGTAATTTCAAAACTCTACAATGTAATTAGGAAAATATCTAAATACTGTATTGTCCCGGATTCCCCCCTTCCCCACAAAAGACAGACTACTTGTGTTTTGTTGTGCTCAGATTGGCAATCAATTTATTATATATATATATATATATATATATATATATATATCATAATTTCATTTCCAGTTCTCATTGTCATTCATTAATGTCTTTTTACAATTCTATTTGTATTGCATCCAAGTCTCCAACTCTGATCCTGTCTCTTTCTTTTCTTCTCGCTTCCCCAGGTGAAAACCTGGGTGCCTTCTTCTTCTCTTTTCTGGTAGGTAACGGTGAGAACCGAGACTGCTTTTGTCCATCAGTTTCTTCTTCTTGTCATCATATTTCTTTTTCCTTCCCCCTTCCCCTCCATTCCCATACCCCTTTTTCCCCCTGCCATCCACCTCTGGCAGTTCACCATTGTCCAACTGGACCTCCTCTGTCATCCACCTCTGACAGTCCGAGTCAATCCCTTCTCATTAACCACTTCTCCTTTTCTTGCTGGGTGGGTGGGTGGTAACAAAAACTTCAGCAAAAAGTGGCTGAACCACCTCTGTGCTGCTCCTTTTGTACCCCTTTAGCCCCTCCCCTTCCTGTAGCCTGTCCATTGTCTTTGGCTCCCAGTCCCTCCCCCCTCCCTCCTGAGCAAAACCACTTTCAACAACCACAAGGGAAAGGGGTGCACCAGGACAACTTGGTTTGCCCCTCAAAGGGCAAACTCCATTGTGAACCTACTACAACAGGGCAGACTCATTAAATACTGTAAGACATTTGTTGCTCAATAAGCTTTAACTAGTATAAAGATTATTAGTTAGATATGACCACCTGCGATGGCACTCAAACTCCCAAGGCTCACATAATAAATTATTATGCTTCAAACAGCAATATTGATTAAGTGAGCAAAAAAATTTCATTAAGCGTTTTTTTAGCAAAAAAGTATTTCCAACATCCAAGCTGTTGTTAAAACAGCATTTAATGCCAGTTTTGTAATTAATGACTCATGTCAGGTGCAGAAGGTGTCTGAGACATGCCTGGGTACTTTGAATCTTATACAAAGGACTGCATTGCTCACCAGGCTACTATCACCATTGCCACATCCTGGGACAATTTCAGGGGTCAAGAAGGGCTTGTGCTGCAGTGTTGATAGCCCACTCACACTCCTGTTTGCCTCCACTGGACTGGGCCCTACTGCAGCGCTCCAGATGTCCCTATGAAGCTGCGCCTTCTGCAGCTGCAATCAGCCAATCAGAGGGCTGAATTGACGGGTGCAGGAGGAGTCTGAGAGCCACCAGGGAACTTTAAATTTTACATAAAGGACTGCCTTGCTCAGCACAACACAGGCACTATCGCTGCATCTTGGGACAGTTTCAGCTCTAAAGCCATATTCAAACAGATGGCACGATCATGCAATCTGTTTGAATATAACACCCTGGATGTTCTGTGCACAGCAAGTGGCTGTCACAGGGGAATGCATGGCAATTACCTGTATGCAGTGCAGACCCCATGGGCGATAATCAGCCCAAACATGCAAATGAGCCCATTGGGCATGCATGGTGCAAAGGGGTCATTTGCATGCCCATGCGCTGGGCCAGCCCCCCCAAGCCCCGATCACTATAAAACGTGAAATAACCCCCGATCCCCATTTCCATAGTGTAGTGGCCCCCTCCCAAGCCCTGATTACTGTAATAACATTTTTTAAAAATCCCTGTTTCCATAATGCAGTGATTCCCCTTCCCCGGCCTCAGTCACTGTAATAAATAAAACAAAACTCTGATCCTCATTTACACAGTGTAGGAACACCCCCTCTCCAGACCCAATCACTGTAATGGATTAAAAAAATCCCTATTTCCATAGTGTAGTGACCCCTTCCCCAGCCCAGATCACTGGGACAACAATAACAACCCCAATCTCCATTCCCTGGTGGCTAGTCATCCCTCCAGCCCCCCACCCCAGTAGGCAGTAACCCAACACCCCCATCCTGACTCATGCTGGTGACTAGCACAGACCTCCTCACCCTGCCATGGCCAGCCACCGACTTATCTGTAAAAGAGGGCATACAATAAATGTACATGCTCCTTGGTTGTCTTGACAACTTCACATTTCCATATGTATGCAGATAACACAGTCATTTACACCTCCGGCCCATCAGCTTTCCCTGTGGTAGATCTGCTCCAGCATGACTTCCACAATGTATTGTGCTGGTTCCATGGCAGTCAACTCAGGATCAACACCAAGAAGACCGTGTCCATGACCTTTGGCTCCATCCAGAAACTGTCCAGGCTGTCCCCCTCACCTGTCTTCTCCATGATGGATGGAACCCCTCTGGAGGTTGTTCCTGTCATCAAGTACCTTGGTGTGGGGCTTGATAGTAACCTTGACTTCTTTGCCCACATTGATGCCATCCATTCCAAACTTTGCCCTAAACTAGGTGCCCTGTACCACAACAAGAACTGCCTTTGGTCATCAAAATGGTTCTCCTGGTCTTCAACTATGCAGATGTGATCTATGGCAATGCCCCTTCCTCTTCCTTTGTCAGACTGGATACCCTCTGTAATACCAATGTTCCCCTCTACACTCATCACTGCTCCCTTTATTCCTTCCACTCTATCCTCCCACTACCTTCACATCAACAGTCCCACAATGCCTCCTCCATTGCTAATTACTGGTTTGAGTCCCTTCTCTCTTACCTCTCCTCAATCCACTCCCCAGTCCCTTCTTCTTCTTACTCTCTCTGCTCCAGGGATTCCCATACCTTCTCCATTCCACATCCTAACTCTTTGGCTGGGCAAACTGCCTTCTTCTACTGTATCTTGTCCCCCTGGAACCTGCTTTCTTCTCCCCTCCACCTCTCCCCTTCACTCCCAGCCCTTAGATGCCAGCTAAGCATGTTCCTGCTCTCTTCTGTCCCTGTTAACCCTCCTTTTGACTCTTCTCCACCTTTCTTCTGACCTTCCTCCTGCTTATCAACCCCCTCTAACTTAGGGTAATTATGACTACACCCTCAGTCTGGTTCTGTACCCATAGCATTGTCACCTTCCCCAACAGGTGCTGCAGACTTTATTGTATTCTTGTATATTTGTCCATATATCTGTGAGATGAACCATGCTGCTGTTTACCTACTTGTTCACCACATTGCTCTTGCGCACATAATGTTGTCTGTATAACCGCACTCTGATGTTTTATGATTTTATTCTTTCTATACTACCCTTCCCCTCTCCTCATGACACACTTGGAAATGAGCCTTGGCTCAGTGTGGCTTTCCTGGTTACCAATTTAAAAAATAAATAAATAAAATGTTAAAGATGGCCACCACTCGCAGTTTTTAAAAAACTCTTCTGTTGAAGTTACCTGTTGAATGTACATGCTACATTCACAGTGTGGATGTCTTAGAATGGTGCTACCATATGTTTCTGATGGTGAACAGCACAGCACTGTACCAAGATATTACATTTTTTCATGTCAGGCATGGCCCAGGAGTGGGAACTTTTAAAAACTTCAAAATCACATACAGTATCTTGCTTCTGGAATGAAAGAAATCAAAAAGACAAATGTGTATGTTCACATTTTTGTCAAACAAACATTACTATGCAAACAAACTATATGGTTATTAATAAATACTGATGCCTTAATTGATGATAATCATTATGTAATGTCTTTCTACTGAACCCCATCCTGCTAATCTAAGGATGTAACTCAAGGATGTAAATCATTTCACTTTGTCTATAATGATCACGTACACCGAGATTTCAAAAGCATATGAGATGGAAAGCACCTGTCACCTTTCATACTGTAAACGTTTGATCTATTCTTTTTTCTTTTTCCTTTTAATATAATTATTGTAATGACTGTTTTTAAAACTGTCAAACAAATAAAACAACTAACACAAATTACATCCACTTTTAAATACACCTTTTAATAAAAGCAGTTATCCTTAACATCTACACTGTTATCCTTAACATTTATTTCCTTCTACTTTTCAGTCCATCTCAGAGCAGCATTGTCATCGGGATCACCTGAAAGTAGTCACACTACAACTGCTTGGTTAAAAGTGACCTTTATTGAACAGATTTCTGTGATACAGTTCCAACCACTTCAACTTCTTATAAGACATCATCACCATTTCATTTCATATACATATCTCATTTTGGTTCCCCATTTATTTACAATTCCCCCACCATTAAGACATTATTTACATTCCATTTCTTCTTCTTCTTGGCTCAAGTGTATGTCCCTGACACCTCTTCCAAAAGCTCCTGATACTTATCCTGGGGTCAGGTGTCCCAACTGATCCCCAGCCCTGTCCCCTGGTGTAAGACTACCCCATAAGGGGCCTTCCCCCTTCCCACTGGATCCTTTCCAGCTGGGCCCAGTTTGTTTCCACTAGCCCATACCCACCCCTGGTGGACTATGGGCTCTCCCACTGAAAAACTGGCTTGTCCCTTTCAAACTCTGCCAAATCTCTATAGATTCTTTGAATTCTGCATTGAGTGCTGTGCTCCCCATCCTGGATAAATGTACCCTGTCCTCCTGTACATCTTAGGCTCATCATATGTGATGACCTCGTATGCAATATATATCCCCACTGTTTGCCTGGCATATGTGGCCATCTTCCTGTTTCCACTGCCCTTACATCTCCGGCCTGCTGCCAGACCCTCCTGGAGATTATCTCTGACCATGCTACATCAGGTGGGGCCACCAAATCTGAATGATTTCCAAGCCAGTCTGTATCTGGTGCACCAGCACCACCCAGGGTGTGTCCCTGAGATCATTCCCCCAGCATGCAAAATCCGTAAGTCAGGCCGAGCCCATGATCTGCTTCTCTCCTCTAGCAGTGGGACCATCTGCACCCATATCAAAATCTGCTGTGCTTCTCCGATTGTGTAGGCCCAGAGCCTAATCCTTACCTTTGGAGAATCCGCCCAATTCTTACAGCAAGGTCCTTAGTGCTGATAAGAAATTTCTGAACTGCAAAGAGATGGGTTCTCCCTCTCTGCAGCCTCTTATCTACCCATAACTCCTCCCTCCTCCCTCCCCTTCCAGCCTATCCTCTTCCCTTTCAATCACCTGTTTGCCTGCCCTCCATGACCTAATTCCCCTCCCTTTCCTACCCCCTCCTCTCCCTCTGCTTCCCCTCCTTGCTCTTCTCCTTCCAGGTGACCCATGACAACCCAGGCTGCCTTTTTAAGAGGCAACCCCCAATGTCTCATAAGGCACTGCATGTTTTCATTCTGTAATGAATGTTCAGATGGATCCAGAGCCTTTATGACACCATATGAAATGTTCAATTACAATACAAAGAATACACATCACTCATTTGTTAAATCAAGTTTTTTCAACAATCCAGAAGCAGCTTTCTTTTAAGAGTTATTTCCAAGAAAAAGTATTTCCTCCTTGTGAGGATTGAACCACAATGTGCACCTTCACATGACGTATACTCAGTACCAATATACTCATTATGTGCTTCTTGTCCTGGACCTCTGGTCACACGGAAAGCAATCCTATTTATTTATCAACCACTACATACATTAATGCCAAGTTGTTCATTATTGCAACTGTTATTTTAATTCTTTTGTAAGTTCTATGTTGATTCCTGCAGTAACTAATTTACTTAAAAATATATGGCCCGTGGTGCTGAGGGTTGAGGCGCTGGACACCACACCTCACCCCACGCTGGTGACATGGGTTCAGGAACAAGCCTGGATCATCAGGGGTCAGCAGGAGAAGACTAGGATTGAGCATCCGATGACAGCTCTCCTAGTCCTGGGGAGACGGGGTGGGCGCACACTGTGCTCTGCTGGCCCCTGGGGACGCCCGGTGGTACTGCAGTTGCACGGGTGCCAGTGGGGGGGGAAGCACGGCAGACGTCTGCACGTCAGTGCACTGACATCCTTGCCCAACCATGCTTCCATCAGGGAGTAAAATAGTGGGGAAAATGGCAGCACAGATCTGCGGCAGCTTGATAGCTGCAGTTCCACCAGCCGATGATGCCCGGAATGGCATGTGCCGGTAATGGTTCCTCGCCGGGCACGGGGGCTATGAGGGCCCCCTTTGCAAGTAGAGATGCATCTGCCAGCTGGGCTTGTGGAGCTTCGAGGTCGGAGGTGGAAGGACCGGTGGCTGGATGTAGTGCAGGACTGTGGCTGTAGGTGAGATAAACTGTGACATGATAAAAAAAAAAAATATATGACCAATTTTATAACAATTGCAGCTGATCTCGAATAATGAACATATCTAGCAAAAGAAAATAACACAATTCTACAAAAAGTTAAATATTTAGGAACCAAAAACTGCATTTCACTTGGAATTTCCTTTACAAACATATTTCTCTGCCAGGTTATTGCATGCCAATGCCTTTCCTTGGCACCACTACTGTTGCATATTTCATTCATCTAAATAACCAAATACACACACACACACACGTGTGTGTGTGTGTATATATATATATATATATATATATATGCAGATCACGCCCTATAGTTAGGGTTCAATCTTCACTTCTATGTTAAACTCAAACTTTTGTACTTTAATTTAGAAAATGTAATTTAATGCAAAGGAAATTTTTTTACGCCTTACGTATCACCAAGACCTGGAATGCCTTACCAATCGAGGTGATAACCAGCAGTTCCAAGTCTATGTTTAAATCCCGACCAGACACGTTGATCCTTTCTAGAACTGCTCTTAGTTATTATTAGTTCCAAGAAGCAATCATGGGCCTTATGGCTCTCTGGCTTCTACTCATTCCTAGTATGACTCTTAGTATGAATCTTAATAACTTCTCAGCCATTCAAGCTATTTGCATGACATTTTGCATGCACCATCACAGATCAGAGTTCTCTTGATGTGGCAAGTTTTGTTCTGGTCAGATTTGAGAGTGCGGAGATAGAAAGTGTCAAATAAAAGTGAAAATTACCATTTTTGGTGAAATCCTTTATCAGCCACTGTGAGAAAACGGTGTGGAATTTGGGTCTGAAATCTTTAGAGTACAAAGGTCTTGGGTCACAGATGTGCCTTTTGAAGAGCTGGTGAAAAAATATTAATCTGTTCCAAAGTTATTAAATTTCAAAGTTTCTCATTATTTCCTATGGGAGCAGTTAAATGTGAGCCTTGAAAAAGGATCCTTTGTTGCAAATGGGTAATCCTTTCTCACAAACGGGTGATCCTGTGTCACAAAAGGGATACTTTTTTTCATGCTGCTGATATTTTGTTTTTCAGTTAGCGACGGAAACAAAATTAAATAACTCATAACAAGTTATGTGTTTTATTTATTTTATTTATTTATTTATTAAATTTTGGTAACCAGGTAAGCCCACTGGGCCACGGAGGTCCCTTTTTCAGGGGCAACCTGGGATTTACATGGAACAGAAAGTGAAATAGTGAGCATGATTTACATGTATTACAGGCAAGATACAGTATGGTTCAGCATAGTGAAACAGCGAGCTTGAATTACATGTTTTACTAGCAACATACAGTCATGATACATGAAAAGAAAATAGGGGGAGCTGCAAAGTTGATAAATGGTACTGGACCAACCAGAGTAAGGAGAGGTCCAGGGAAACCTAAAATCTGAGGGGTAGTCTCAGGGGTTGATGCAGTGGCAGGTACTGGCTATCACCATGTGGGCCTTGAGCCTAGTGCAGCCTTTTTAGATAGAGGGTGCTTCTTGCACACCAGGAGGAAGTGTGTTCCACAGGGTGGGAGCAGTGTGGGTGAATGACTTGCCACCCACCTTGGTTCTTACTCTGGGGACTTGTAGGAGAGTTTGTCCTACAGTGCAGAGGGGCTGGGGATTGGATTTTAAAGCGATGAGTCCAGAGAGACTGGAGTGAGGAGCCGGGCTGATTAACTTGTAGGCTTGGCATAGCAAAGGGTACTGGAGCCGGGCATCCAGTGAGGGCCAGTTGACTAGGGATTGGGTATCGCAGTGGTGATTCCTGGGGTTTACTAGGGAGGCAAAGTGCACCACCTTGTTGTACAGCACTTGGAGTCTGTTTTTCTTGGTCTTTGCCAGCCCATATATGACTGGGGTGGCATATGTGAGTGTTGGGAGGAGGACGCTGGTGGCGATAGTGACCCTGGCTTCCAGTACCAGCTGGTCTTTTAATCACTAGAGGGTGCCTAGTTTCCCATATATAGTTTTGGTAACTTGGTCCACATGGTTCTTAAGGGTGAGACCCTGGTCCAAGGTGAGGCTGAGGTATTTTAGGGAGGGCACTACTTCTACGCAGGTGCCAGCCACGGAGGTGAGATGTAGGAGTTGGTACAAACCAACATGTACTCTGGGTAATCTGGACCTGTGTCACCCAGTTCTGGTGTTAGTTTAAAAAAATGATCCCCAAATGTGTTTTTTTTTTACATTTTACATCCTTTTTCATGACCATGTGATATGAAAAAGAATCTTGCTTCGTATCACGAATCACAAAAAAAAATAATTTTTTGTGAAGGGAAAATCCTTCTCTCTTTGCCGCATGTTATTCTCTGGTGTCTAGTGGCACCTCCCATCCTCCAATTTGCCACCCCCATATTTATGAGTGGTTCCCTCATGTCTAGTGGCACCCCCCACCCTCTGATCACCATCTCCATTACTTATTGTCTTCCCTGGTATCTAGTGGCACCCCCCCCAATTGCCGTTCCTTCTATGTAGAATAAATATTCCATATAAGCATTAAATCTATCAAAGCCAAAGACAATCTGTCAACAAGAACTAGGAAGCCCTAGATGTTTGCAAGTTAGTAATATAATGTTGTTTATTAAAGCACATTCTTGCTTAAAGATGCAACATTCTATTCCTGTGGGGTTATAAACACAGTAAATCTGTCAGTAGCAGGCAGCACTAACAGCGGTAGCCAGACTGCCCCAGGATTTAATCCAGACACTAGCATGCAATTTGTAGAAGGGGACATTCACTGAGAAGAGAGGAACATCCTGTTCCCTGGACCATATCTGCAACAAAACCATATAGTGCCTCTGTTGCAGTAAATCAGTCAGAAACCAAAAATGACATTCATAGCAGCAAACCAAAACAAACAGTGGAAAGGTGATGAGATAAACCTGCTTGGTCATGCACGGCTCCAGTTCATTATATGAGATGTTTCACTGTTTTGGCAAATTAAAAAATCTCCCTGTTGTTTTTGAGGCAAAATAACTTTTTTTTTTAATTCTGATATGTATTTAAAAGCATTATCAGATATGAAATTACTTAATTTTCCAAGGGTCAGATACAAATCCAATCTAAATACATATTTTTAACTGTCTATTAATATCCTTAAAATCACCAGGAGCAATTTTCAAAAGTGCAGTGTTGTATTCAGCCTTTAAGATAATACAAATAATAAATTAAAAAAAGCTGAAAACAGGGACTGAGTATAAAATACAAACTCAGTTGTATAGATTGAAATTAACTGCAACTTCCTTCTGTGAAAATGGACACAGCAAAGAACAACTCTCAAAAGTGCAGTGTTTAAATTCAAAAGGCAAGTGCATATTAAATAAGGTGCTACGTGCTGTGCTCCATTAAATAGCAAAGTTCTCAAAAGTAATTCAAAATTCAAAAAGAATCCATATCCAAAATGTAATGTTACTCACCAAGGAATACCTGTGACCAAGGAGAGATCGTGAATGCAGTCTCTTGCAGTCCAAATAAATTTTGCCATTGTAAAAAAATTTATCACAAATACGGAGTAAATTTGTCACAGAGGAGAAAGGTAAATTAAAACTAGTCAGATCTAGAATTGTTTTGCTCCATGCAACTTTATTGTAAGTATTGAGCTGGAGGTGGTGGCATTTACCAACTAGAACTACAATAGCCGACTGAGTAGAACACTCCTTTTCAGACCACAAACTGTTTTATTGCTGAACACATATACTTGTGGAAAGACAGGCACAGAGTTAAAAGTCAACAACAATCTTGCTCATTGTGGTTCACAGCTTCTAATTTGTAAACTTGTACACTGTTCCCTGCTGTTCCCTATAGTGAATGTGGTTCACTGTGGTTAACCGTGACATGGAATAAAAGTGCTTCAAAAATAAACATCGTAACTACTTTGAAACAAAGGACTACACTGTAACTGAATTAAAGCAAAGGACTACATAAAACTGCACAAAATACACAAAATAACAATCCCTGTGCTGGTACAAACTGTAAAGATGTATGGACAACGTGGTGACATTTTGCGGGTGTACCCTTCATCGCATCAACAAATGTTGGTACCTGTCCCAGCTGTGTAAAGAGAGAAATTGACATGCACATTGAGAAAAATTGAGTAATTAGAAAATGCATGCAGAAAGGACAAACAAAAGTGATCATGTGTGCAAATTGAATAGAGTAACATAGTAAAAGAATGTGCTAAAAAGATATATAGAACTAAAAGAGGCAACAATAAGGATTTGTTCTAAGGACAGGCCATAGCAAATATTAGAAAATAAGTAGAAGTAGTACTGATAACAGACAGAAATGCAACACCATGAAACTCATAAATTACTAAGCACAGAACAGACATACGAACATACAAAGAAGCCAGCAGAAGAAGACCATTTGGTCTATCTAGTCTGCTCATATTGCAGGGACCACAGCCTGAGCTACTGTCCATTATCAACTTGAACTATTACCTATTACCCTATTTTGTATTTGTGTTTAATTTTTTTACAATGGCAAAATTGATTCGGACTGCAAGAGACTGCAGCAATAAAACAGATAACGGTCTGAACAGCAGTGTTCTGCACAGTCGGCTATTGTAGTTCAGAAAGGAAATTACTGAAACACTACTGCTAAAAAGGGGGAAGGAACTTAAGACATTTTATAATTATAAATCCTACTACTATAAACTGCAAGAAAAGGCTAAACAATTCTGTCAATAAATTACCCTAAATTCTGAAAAGGATTAGAAACCAGAAGGTACAAAGTCACAAGATACAAGAAACAGTTGTTATAAATATGACTAAAAAAATCTACTTATTTTACTTTTACTATGCTAGTCTGTTCAGTTCACATGCATGATCAGTTTTGTTTGCTCTTTTTGCATGCATTTTCTAACACCTCGCTTTTTCTCAATGCGCATCTCAGTCTCCCTCTTTACATAGCCGGGACAGGCACCAACATTTGTTGGTCTGATGATACCACCACCCCTAGCTCTTTTGGCCACACAGTGGAATATAGTGTTAAAATGGGTGTGAGGGATTGCAGACCCATTCCACTCCCATAGGCTTCTACAAGGATTTCCTTTTTCCATAAATTGTGAAAAAAAGGAACCATGGAAAATTATTCTTTTTCGCAATTTGCAAAAAATGAATTTTAAGACCGATGTTTCTTTGACACTGTACAGTTACCATATGGTTTGTGATTTTGGTCTGAAATGTTCAGGGTACAAAGGGCTTGCCCCACAGATTTGCCTTTTTCTGATTTGGTGAAAAAATATTTCTTTGCTCTGCAGTTCTTTAAATTTTGCTTCATTTCCCATTGGATAACATTGTAATGTGAGGTGTACACAGTCATTTATTTGTCACTCCGCTGTGAAGAAATGATTTGCAGTCTTGCTCTGAAATGTTTAGGGTACAAAGGGCTTGCTCCACCGATGTGCCTTTTGCTGGTTTCACGAAAATATAATAATTTGGTGTCAAGTTATACAGGTCTCAAATTTTCCTGTGTTTTCCATAGGATAACATTGCAATCTGAGATGTTTCTTTGGCGCTGCACACTATGGAATGGGATGGCAGGACCCAGATGGATCCTGTGCTCCCACAGGCAAATAAGGATAGCACTACACTATCTCAAAAATTATGCATGGATGGGAGCACAGGGCCCCCACATGCAAATATGGATACCATTATGGGCTGATGGGAATGTAAGGCCCTCTGAGCTGTGCACTCCCACAGAAAAATAGGGATACAATTACAGTTTCTCAAACATTATGAATGGATGGCACTGCATGCTCCCACGTGCAAATATGAATACCATTATGGAGTGATGGGAGCACATGCCTTTATGGATGGATGGCAGCGCAGGGCCCAGAGGGCATTGCACTCCCACATGCAAATATCCATAGCATTATGGAATAATGGGAGTCACAAGGAAAAAAGGATACAATTACAATATCTAAAAAATTATGGATGGATGGGAGCGCAGGGCCCAGAGGGCCTTGTGCTCCCACAAGCAAATAAGGCTATGATTATACTATCTCAAAAGTAAGGAAATTCTTTGCAAAAAAACTTTGTTAATGCATCAGTTAGGGTTTCAGTGAGAAAAGCTGAGAAATGTGGTGTTAGGGCTTCCAACCCTAACACCCCACCTCAACCCTGCATGCAGCAACAGGCGTGGGGGTGTGCCTTGGGGTTGTCAACCCTAATGCTTGCACATTTCTCCTATACTGTACTCATCTCAACTTATTTACTCATGGAATGGGGTGAGCATTAGGGCTGACAACCCCAAGGCACACCATCACACCTGTTGCTGCATACAGGGTTGGGGTTGGAAACCCTAACACCACACTTCACATTTAAAAAAACTGTGCAAAATCACATAAGGCAACCTATATTAACTAATTTGTTATTGTTTTTGTAGCCTATTTCAGATTCACAGTAAATATATATTGGTTACACATACCGTATTATTGTTTGTCATTACACACACCCAAAGTAGAAGTTCCCGTACTGCCAATCTGAGCTCCTTTTGGAAACTATTAAAGGGCTTGAATCATAACCAGATATCTAATCTACCCAATTCCTTTTTGATCAATGGTCATCATACTGACTGTCTAGCTTAGATTACTGAGGCTTTCAGTTTATACTTTTCTGGGGCCTGTAATATTTTTAAGCCTCAGAATTCTCTAGATTCCATTAGTGCCTCTGATAGTCAATTTTTCTTGTTTACTACCACAAATAAATTCTTACTCTCTGCTTTCAGTCCCCAAGAAGTACTCAAATGATTGTTACCCTAAAAAATAAACAAAGCAAGTGGATGTGATAGGCTAGATCATAAATGGCTTTCTTATGCTGCCACAGTCATTAATCTCCATCTGACATATTTGTTAAACCTCTCCCTGGCTTCTGGAATATGTACTCCTAGTTGAAAGATTGCCCAGGTTATTCCTATATGTGAAGATGGGGACCCAAGTCTATTAACTATAGGCCTAGTTCCCTTCTATTTGCTATCTAAATACTTTGGAGAAGCTGGTATCCAAGGAAATGTTAAAAGAGAATGTCTAAGATTTTGGTAATGGCTTTTAAAATACATTAGTCCATTACCTTGTGCTAGCGACACTCATTTGAACCCAGAAAGGATTTTTTTTCATAATGTCCACTATAGAAGGGAAGAGATTAAAAATTGTGTTGAGCAGATAACCAGTTGAACTCTTCCACTTACTGGTCAGCTGACCCCACCCCATCACGCAGATGTTTTGTGATGTCTAACCAAGCAGAAGGAGGGGGTGTGCCACACAAATGTCAAAGGAGGGCATTTTCTGAACTGCCTGATGCTGTACGTATTAAAGTAACCTTTGATATAAATGAAAGTCACTGCCCAACTAACAGGAGCCCTATTAGTTGAACAATTACTTTTATTTATAACAAAGGTTGCTTTAACATACATAAAACTGTTTAAAAAATGTCCTCCATTGACTTCTATGTTGCACACTTGTGTGTTCTGCCTGGTTAGACATCACAAACTGCCTGAGCATGGGTGTGGGGCCAACAGGTCAGGAACTGAAGGGGTTGTCTGGCCATCTGTTCAGCACAATTTTTGATCACTTCCCTCCCATATTTGTCTTAAGGAAAACATTTCTTTCTGTGCTGAAATGGCTATCCCCAGAAGAAGGTAATGAGCTACTGTATTTAAAATGCCATTACTGAAATCTTAGACATTTCCTTTAAAATAGTACTTAAAATAATTTTCTCAGCCCTAATCAGTCTTGTTTTTGTTCCAAACATGGCACCTTATTGTTGTTTCATCTGTCACTAATGACTCACTAGTGGTTATGAATCAGGATTTAATGACTTGGGCATTCTTACTTCACTTAAGCAAAGTCTTTGCCACTACTGACCACAAAGCTATGATAAACAAGTAGTATAACTATGAGTTTGTTGCTTCAACAGTGTAATGGTTCCAAGAGTATCTAAATACCATCAGAATTTGTAGCCATCAGGGTATCAAAACATGTTTACACTGGTGTCCCTCAGGGTTTAGTATTGGGACCTCTTTTGCTTTCAGTGTATATGAATGATCTTGCCAAACAACTCTTATTTAAAAAAAAAACTACTCATATGCTGATGACACCATTATGTACTATAACCCAAACAATCTGTCCAGTATTTAGTAAGTCCTGTTTGCAATAAGACTGTCTCAAAATCCACCACTTTCTTCATCAAAACAAACTGGTTCTTAATTCAAATAAGACTCAAGCAGTGATTTTCGGCCTCTCTGCCCTTTCTAGGAAAGAATTTATTGAACTAAACATGTCTACTCTGAATAATGCCATCATGTCTATGATACAATCTGATGAAGACTCGAGAGTCTGAGTAGTCCATTGTTCGAAATGGGATACACACATCAATAAATTAATTTGCAAAATAAGACCAAAAAATATCTTTCTTTATAAAAATAACATTTGCCTTTCTAAAGAAACTTGAACAAACATTGTCAATGCAATGAATTTATCTTCATATGGCTATAGGGTCCCACTGGGCAGGCTTCTGAGGCATTGCTAAACAAACTCAACATACTGTAAAATAATCTGGCATGTTTTGTATTGTTCACTCCACATTATACCACTGCAGTCTTTATTATGAACTGGAGTGGGCTTCACTGGCTGGTAGGAGATGCCATTTTCAGTTGTGGCTTGCCCTCAGATGTGGAAAAGGTGCTTCCCCACCTTACCTTTGCAACCTACTTACAACAAAGGCTCCTCACTCTGGTCTAAAATATGCTGTTGGACATGAACGAGTAACTCTTGCTGCTATATGTAACTATAGATGGCATACTTTTTGTTTTATTATTACTTCTATCTGTAACTGTCCTTACCAGTCAGCTGGCACCATGGTAATTACTCTTTTTTTCTTCTACTTTCTCTTATCTCACTGGGTTAGGAGTTAAACTAGTGTTTCATGTAACTGCCTTTCAATTGACTTATATATTTAATATATAATAAATGTTGTACCATACTGCTGTATGCAGTTTAGTTTTGTAATTATAACTGTTCAGCTGCAACTTCATAATTTCAAGCATTGTCATGGATGGATCTATGAGTGATCGTCGACAAAAAGTTTGTTGAATGACCAAACAGCAAAACTGGCAGGTCAACCGCATTTTGCAGTCAGCTGCCAGTTTCAAAGAAAACTGAGTGTTTTCTTTGGGGGCTTCGCCCACCGAAACCCCTGCACCCCCCCACTAAGGATTCTCAACTCTGAGTCAGAGCTGATTTGGGGGGGTGCAGGACCCCAGATAGACACTGCTGGGTTCCAGCACAGATGCTACAGCAACGTGGAGCTGTAGTGTCATGCGCTGTTGAAATGTAAAGGTCAGGGTGGTATAACGTCATGGATGCCATGGTAAATTAGCCTGACTCAGTGGTTTTCCTATCCTTTCCTAAATAAACTTCATAATGAATGAATGAATGAGGTAAATACTCTAGCTAATTATAATTTCTAGAGATCAGTGGTGTGACCAGTCACAAAAAGATCTTCCTAAAATGACTACTTATATATGCATAATTATGTAACAGTACAAGGAATATTCACAACTTCAAATATTCAAGCATACATTATTCTGCCAAAAATGTTTGGTACTGACCATCCCATTGGTGCAGCAGTAGCACTACCACTTGCAACACCAGTGATGTGGGTTTGGTAATGAGCCTGGGTCATCAGGGGATGGCCAGGGGAGGAGAATCAAGGATACCTGCAGATGCTCTCCTCCCCTGGGGAGGGAGGCTGACTGCCTCGCAGTGCTACCACCACATGTAGGTGTAGAGATGGTGTAACAGCTGCTGAGACACATGGAGGGGGGATGTTGAGTTAAATTTGGGAAGAGTGTGTGTCAGCATGCTGCTGCTGCTGGGATCTTGGTCCTTATGCCAGTGTCCCCATGAGGTTGAGGAAGTTTTAGCCTAGGGGTAACTAAGGGATAAATCCTTTCTGACCGTGCTCTGTGATGGCTGGTAAATCCAATCTAATGGAGGTATAGCCCCCACACTGGGCAGAGGAGTGAAAATAAAAATGATTGGAAAAAAATGTTGGTGCTGTCTTGAAGGTTGAACTCCCATATCAAACCTACAACTGCTTTATAGGGACTTTGTCCCTACATCATTAGTCCCAATGCTGTTGATGGGCCAATTCAGAATACCTAAATATTAAAATCAAAATCTACACAATGACTAATGACATAAATATTGCCACATTATATTGCAAGTTAAACTAACTAATCTAGGACAATATAAAATAAGATAACTATTAAAAACAGAACCCCCTCATGAAGTAATCATTTGTCAGATGTGCACATTAAGGTCTTAGAAAATGGGCAAGTAACATCTAGCACTCTGATTGGTTAGGACAGCAGCAGTAGCAGGTGGGTATTTTTCAATAGAGCCCTGAATAAAACAAGTGCCAATTTGGGGTGCCCCATTACTTAGTATATCATTGGGCACCCCAAATTGTCAGAGACACCAGCCGCCATTTTTTTGTCTCTGTTATCGGGCGACTTGGCGGCCGGCCAACACCACCCCTTCTGTCCGTCTTTAAGTAAAAAAAAAAAAAAAAAACAGAAACAGTATCAATACCAAAAACAAATGGAAATAATACCAAAAAAAAACCTAAAACAAAGCTGTCCAAGCTCTCAGTATGTATGGCAATACCTACTCATGCCCCCGAACTCCCCAAACACCGGCAGAAAAATTAGCATAAGCCAGCATCCTGTCTCCATCTCTGGGGAGATGAATTCACTAAAGTCACATCAGTTGCCACAATTTCTACTAACTCCAGTACCCATTTGTGACTTTCCAGTGCTAATCACTAATGCGAGGGGCAGTAACGATTTAAAACAGCACTAAGTTTCTGACATAGAAAATGGCACCAAAAGAAACAAAATATCTGCTTTTTTTGACCCTGACCCCCTCAATAATGTGGTGGCCCACTCGTCAGCTACAGAACTATTCAGCACATGCTGTCCTGCTCGTTGTCCACAGTATGCATTGGTCACAAAACAATAAATAAATACAACTGTGTGCATGTGGGGGTGTGTGTGTGAAAAAAGTGAAATTAATCAAAAACGGACTGGATCCTTGAAAGAAAGTGCTGCATAATGAAGCGGGGTATTGACAGAGGATGTAAGTGCATACAACCAGCTTTTTTAACTACAGGGTCTCCAATAGGACAAACCTCCTCAAAAAAAAACTCATTCTAATGCAGATGGAGGAACTATTTTATTACAAAACTTAATTTAAATTGTTTATTAACAATTTTTTATTTAACTTTTTTTATTACAGAGCCCATTTTCTAAGTGTAATAATACCCTCCAGGGTGGGCGGAATGGGAAATACCGGACCTTCCAGGGTCTGTAAGGCCCTCTGCCTGTGGCATCGGGCCTCATTACACCCCTGGGTGGTCCGGTATTTCCCAATACTACCCATCCTGTTGGGTATTATTGCTTACATAATCACCATTCAGACCTTGTGGTTTGATTGTTTCTAATGTTAGACTTCAAAAGGTTTCCTTTTGAGACAATATTCTGGACAAATCACACACCTCCATCTACCAATGGTAACCTTTTCAATACCATTGCAACAAAGACTGCTTACATTTCTATGGTTTCTCCCCATGTAGAGTCTTTCTATGGAATAATTAATATTACCAATGTAAATAACAGTCTTGTGTTCTGCTATATGATACCTCTTAAAACCTTCTTATTTAATCTAGCCTATCCTGATTTTTAATGCTGCTGTTGTATTTATTGGTTTTTAATTTGCTGTGTCTGTTATTTATTGATGTATTTTATTTATTTATTGTGTTGTACAAGCACCTTGGTTTTAGAAATGCAGTTTTTATGAATAAAGATTGCTTTGCTTTGCTACCTTCATTTTCTTTTATTTTCCCACCTACTGTATCATTCGTCACAAGGGCAAATAAATTCCTTACTGACACTGAGTCCCTCATATTTCACATAATCACCACATTAAAGCACCCTTTTATAATCCTATCAGATTGGTCTTGTTTATCCCTGTTAACATATGTGTCAATGTGTACAACCATACATCTTTTTTCCCTTATGCAACAGAAGAATGGCTTTTCCTTCACCATTTCATACAGTGATGGTCCTCAGAGAGGATGCCTCAATGTTTATTTAGGATGCTATGTAATTCTCCACTCAGATTACTACATGTCATAGTACATTTCAAATGTGCGCCAACTGGAACTATTTTTTTCTTTTGGCTTTAACAGATCTTGCCTATCACTGTTACGTGCTCTGTGAGATGCCTTATCAATTTCCATTTCCCTGTAACCTATTTTGCTAAATTTGTTAGCGAAGTCTTTTTGTATACATTATATTTATTAGGATTTTCAATACAATTTATACTGAATGGGATACATCCATACTGTCCACACTGTATACTTATAAAAAACATGCCCAAAGTAAATAATAATTAATAAACATATAAATAATCAAAGTGTTGCAAAAGTCTCACTGTGCCCTATAGCATAAATATGAGTCAAACGTTTCTATGATTAACCTTATTCAAAATGGCCACCTGAGGTTGCGTGAGATGGTAGAGGTGGGGAGCAACAGACAGCAACACAATTAAGGGAAGATAATTAATTGTTTTGCTAATACAGTACAGTACAAGTTGCATTAAACTGCTCCTGTAACTCATTAGCATTTTTGAATGGGCCTCTTACTCAGCTATGTTTTTCAGTGAGCTGATAAAATGTTATGTTATGGTTTGCTCACAGTTTTCATGTAGGTGCAGCATATAGTAAAATATATTACATAAATGGTGCTTAGGAGCTTTTGAATGCATGAACACAATGACTGGTACCCATGGGAAAATTGCAGTACATTTTCAAAGAAAGACCCACCACCTAAAAGGTAAATTCCTGAATAGGGATTTCACACAAAAAAAAAATTACCTTTTAATATCACCATTCAAATTTTTTAAGTGCTCCACGAAGCTCACTTGTATGCATGTACTGTACTGTATACTGTAGAGTACTTGTAATGGAACCCAGCAGCACAGCAATATTTTTCAAGCCACAACATTTTAAAATGTTGACTTGTGCTAATAAAACATAATCAAATATTGTACAGCAGGTTTGCCCCATCTACCTCCCCCAGCTACTGGCTTAGAAGTCCTTCACCTTCCTCCCAGTCCCCCATTGCACCAGGATCAGAGGTATGCCATCGCTATGATGACAATTTTACTATGACCGACAATACAACGACAACAGCGACAGGTCACTGTAGTGTTGGTGCGGGACCCTGGCACTGCTTTCTGGGGGTCTTGCACCCCCTCTCCAAATCAACTCTGGCTTGGAGTTGATTATTTTAGTTACAGCAGGTTCGGGGGACAAAGCCCACCAAAGAAAACACAGTCTCAAGAGACTGACTTTATGCCAACTGCAATTGTGGTCAACATAAAGGTGTCACTGTAACTTCGGTCAACAACAAATTTGTCAACCAACTGTCATGGATCCAGGACCAGATGAGTACAGTACTACAGTATGTCTGCAGCCAGGAGTTCAGGGCAAGAGTCAAGCTCCATCCAGACAGTCCTATGATCCTGGACCCTGAATTCTGCTGCAGTGTCAGGACCGAGATTGAAGACACGGAGGCAGTGATCAGGCACAGGAGAAAGGTGCCCAAACCTAAGACAAGCAGTGAGGTTTGGGTGGTTTAGGAGTGAAGACAATTGTCTGTGCTGCAACTCCGGGCTTATAGTACCTATATATAGGTATCAGGAAAATGTTATTCCATTCCCATTCTCTGCTATAACCACAGTGGCCATACTGAGAAAATTGGAGCAGTTAATAATAATGAAAATAGTTTAAAACATTCACAATAGCCCTGAAATTAGAATGTCAGTGCAATATGGATTGAACAATGGTGCAGTGCAAATGCAGTGACTGGGCAACCAATGAATTGGATGCATTGCATAAACATTGTGATGGGGCTGGAGGAAACTTCTAAAAGCATTGCATGTACAGTTTATGTGAGTTGCTGAAAGATAAAGACCAGTTGAGAATAAAAATGGTTACAGCTGCCATTGCACTTGCAGCACTGTAAAAATGAAAAAGCCGAGTTGAAGGAGCAGTTTAATGTAGCTTGTACTGTAGAAGGATTGTCATAAATAAGGTACTGTCTCTAGTTAGAAATTTATACAGACATGTACAAACATTGACAATCAAAGCAAAGAAAGAAGAAATAACCTTTTTATGCTATCCAGCTAATTCATACTTCTATTATACCCACCTTGTCAAGATATCCTCTACATACATACAGATATGCACATATAGATATAGATATCAGTTGCTACTTTGTAAGTAGTCTGACATAATTAATAACTTTTTCTAAGTTTCAAGAGTCACATCCAGGAATTACTATTATATGTAGAAAGGCAGATAATCAAAGATACTTGAGTAAAGCTAATTCATCTAAAGGGAAAACTGATGACAACATCATATTTCTGTTTATGCAGTTCTAAATCAAAATATAAATGAAGCCATATACTGCACATAGCCATATGAAGCATACACCATTTTAAGAACTTAAATCCATATTTGTACACAGTGAGCATATGGAAAAAAAGCCATTTCAGTACATTGTGGCAAATTTTCCAAAAAGGTTTACTTACTCAAAAGTTGGGATCATTCTACATTCAATGTCCAAACACAAGCCACACTCAGCAAACAGACTGCCCATATCTGAGTCCACAGTTTCATCCGATGATGGCTCTTCCATTCTACTTGCAGCAGATCTATTTCTTAAAAATTTAGCAAGCTGGACCAGCCTGTCGGCACGGAGGTAGCGCTACCACCCACAACACAGGTGATACAGGTTCAGGCACAAGCATGGGTCATTGGGGACCAACTTGGGGCAGGAGGCTTGCGAGTCCCATAGAATGCTCTGCTTGTCCAAGGGAGGAGGGCTGTTACACTGGCCCATTACCACCACTTGTGGATGCACGGATGGTGGCACAGGACTCATGGTGTGGGAAGGGGAGGACAGTGTTGGGTATTTGACTGACACATGCACTAGCATGTCTACACCCTTTACTCTCAACCTTGTACCAACATTTTCAGGGGTGGGGTTTCAGGGACAAAAAGGCAAAAGAAATTAAAAAATATCAAAAAAAAAGCCCCCATTGCTGCACAACATGATCCCCAACAAAAGCTGGAGGGGGTGGAGCACAGATGGTCAAGATCACAGCCACTGAGCCCCACCGGCAATGTTCAATAGCAAAACAATCAGCAAGCTGGTCTGGATCAAAATAGTACTTTTATGAGTCTAAGATGGTCCAAGTTTTACAGGGATAGAGAAGTGAGAAGTGGCCTCCAGTTTCTTGCACTTCTGAATGGAACTGATAAAAGCATGTACAGTGGGAGTGGGCCTGGGTTTATTATTATATTTGGCATATTCTTGAATGACCTCCTGTCTGTCTGTTCCTTTGCTTCTATTCATATGTAGGCAGATGATGCAGTACTTTTTGCATCTGGCTCCTTTTCCCATGACCTTCCCCCCCACCCCAGCTACAGCTGGATTTTGACAACATTCAACACTGTTTCCAGTCTAACCAGCTGTCCCTTAATGCCAGAACAAAAGTTTACATGACTTTTGGCATTGGCACCTAACAGAGGCTTACCAGATTCCCCTCCTTCCCTTTATTTCAAATCTTTGATGGTGCTGCAATTGAGGATGTATCCTCCTTTAAATTCCTTGGGGTCTGGCTGGACCAACATCTTGATTTCTCAATGTATATTGATGCCATACACCATAAGCTCCACCCCAAGCTTGGTGCACTGTACAGGAACAAAGTGAGTAGCCTGCCAAGAGATTGTTTTGAAGATGATTCTCCCTATTTTTGACTATGGTGATGTAGTCTATAGTGGAGCTTCCAAATCCTTTGTTGGCAGACTGAAGCCCCTCTTTCACACCTTTTGTCATTTTGCCTTAAACCATCCAAATCATATCATACCCACCACTCCCCATTATGCACCTCTCATATACCAACACTGGTTTCTTCCTTTCCGTCATACCTTACATCCCTACTATCCTCTCTTCTTCTTCCTCTTACCCTCTCCTCAGTAATATTTTCCATCCATTCACTAGTCCTTCTAGGAACGCTACTGTTGGTCAATCTGTTTTCTCATATTACTTTCCTAAACTCTGGTACTCCCTTCCCCTGTCAGTCTGCTCTGCCTCTTCTGCTTTCTCCCTTAAGTCTGTTCTGTGTGACTTTTCTACTTCACTTGCAGCTGTTTATGACCCTCTACCTCTTGACTTCCTCCTGTCCAGCTAGTATTGCTCTTACCATTTTTGCTCCACTTATCCCCCAGTTATACCTGTATAAGTAGTTCCTGCTGTCTATAAAAATAACTTTATTTTTCTTATTTATTTATTTATTTCATGTTTAGGATTAAATACCTTTGAGCTCTAGGCTCTTTTACAAAGGTTCTGAGTCAGACAAGAAACAAGATCACATCAATGTTAGTACACAACAGGATGCTATCTGATGAAAATACAAATAATGTTACATAGGTTACAGACAAGGTTACATAGGTTTCAAAGTGTGAATATGTGTTATTATTTACATGTAGCCAAGCACAGGGGGCACAACAACACTACTGGAGTGTGGTAAATATTTATATATTACCGTTAAACATCTTGGGGTCACCGTGGATCCCAGACTCTGGTCTTTTGTGGTAGAGAAATAGTAGCAGCCAATGGTGGCTTTGTCAAGTGTAGAGAGAGTGGGAGTGAGAGGATCAAGGGATTGGGAGAGTGGGGGTTGGAGGGAGAGGTTGTGATTGAAAGGAGGATATAGTTTCAGGAGGTGCATCGGCAGATATTATCAAGGGCAAGATGGAAGCATAATTCTTTTTTGAAGTGGTTTAGCTTGCCACAGCTTAGTAATTCAGCTGGGAGATCATTAAACCACATTGGTCCCTGATATGAAAGTGATCATTGGACAAAAGTGGTGAGCTTGAAGGGCACTTGAAAACCACCTCTGGCTACTCTTCTGGTGTTTACGGTGGGTTAGTGGATCGTAAATAGGCTAGAGGTAGTCTTAGATGCAAGCCCCACCAAAGATTTCTTAACAAACAGGCAAATCCGGTATTTGACTCATAGTTGGTGAGGGAGCCACTCAGTTTTAGAGTACAGCATGCAAGTGTGCATCAGGTGGTCAGCCCCAAGAACCAGCCTGCAGGCCTTACTGAGGAGTGTTCTGACCCTTTTGAGTACAGAGTCTGAACCTGCACCATAAATGAGCAGCCCATAGTCTAAGGATGATAACACAGAGCTACATATGGGCAGCTTCAGGGCCTCAGGTGTCATCAAGTGCCTGTGCTGATAAAGAACCCTGACCTTTATGTTTGTTGATTTAACAATCTGGTCCACATGTGTTGTGAAGGTAAGGGTGTCGTCAAGGTGTACACCTAGGTATTTAAAAGTGCTGATCTGCTCAATTTGATGTAGTTTTAGGCTTTGTACCAGTAGTGGGCCATATTTTGTTTTGTTGTGTGGCACTGTAAATAGCATACTCTTAGTTTTTTTGTAGTTGAGTAGCAATTTATTTTGTGCAAACCAGTCTTCTAAACTATGAAGGCTGTTCTCTAGTTTAGAAGTTATAGTGGGCAGTTCCCCTACCTGGAACTCATATAACAGCATCATCAGCATAAAGCACCATGTGTGCTGGGCAGGTGGATTGTAGGGCACTGATAAAAAGGCTAAACAGGAGTGGTCCAAGAATTGATCCTTGTGGGACCCCTATGGATACTACCCTGTCCTCAGAGGGGGCACCATTTAAGTGCACACATTATGACCTATTTGAGAGGCAACTTTCAAACCAATTTATGGAACTTCTGGACAGCACAATAGTCAATAGGCAATAAAGTAGTAGCTGGAGATTGACGGTGTTGAATGCCTTGGTGAGGTCTATGAAAATGGACCCCACTGCCAGGCCATTGTCCAGTGTGTTATACAGATGGGTAGTATATCCTACCAGAGTGGTGATAGTTGAATGTTGTTTTCTGAAGCCGTGCTGCTCAGGGGAGAGAAGATTGTATTTCTCAAGATATTCAGTAAATTGATCCAAGACAGCTCACTCTAAGGGTTTGGAGAGTGGGGGTAGGATGGAAATGGGCCTATAATTTGCCAGGCTAGTTCTGTCACCATTTTTGAACACCAGGGTGATAAGTGCTTTCTTCCATTTATCAGGGAACATACCAGACTTTAGAGAAGTGTTTAAAACTTTGGTTAGAGGGTCAGCCAGCTCATTGAGGGTGAGTGCAACCATCTTCTGGTCAAGGGAGTCACTCCCCATCCTGGTTTTACCAAAAACCCTCTTCACATACTTCAAGGTTTCAGACTTGGAGATCTGCCTAAAGTAAAGGGCGAAACCCTATGTGGAGGTGTGGGAGGTGTGATAGGACATGGGGACTGACCAGACAACTGGGTGTTAAGGCAGTCATGTGGTAACACTTTTTTTTATTTTATTTTTATTTATTTAGCTTTTGTTAACCAGGTAGGTGCACTAGCCATAAAATGACTATTTTCAGGCAGGACCCGAGAGAGTACAACAAAAAGAGAACAGTTGAACAACAGCAACATGAGTACAATAATACAAATAGAGGAACAGTACAGCAGTGTTACAAAAATACAATGGGTAGAAACAAAAAATAATGGCAAGCATTATACAGATAATGGCAGTAAGATATACAATAAGTGCAGAAACCATGGACCCGACCTGTGGAGTGAAAGGGTTAATAAGATAGCAAGGTTATATAGAAAGAAATGTGAGGAATGTTCAAACATAACAAGAAAGACTGACAGAAAGAAGGTCAGGGGTGGTAATTGGCAAAACAACAGTGGATGGTCAGCAACAAGGTTCGAGAAGGAAGAGAGCTAGTAGTCAAGAAATTATTTACAAAGAGAAGGAAAAATATGGGGAGGGGAAGAGGAGACAGTCTTGGAGCTGGATTAGAGCAGGGGTGACATTACTGGTAAGTCTCAGGAGCTTCAGGTTGGGTCAAAGCATGTACAAGCATTAGCTAAGGATAGATAACGATGATATTCTCTTTTGAATCCAATGTGAGACTGAGACAGCCGGAGGTTGAGTGGAAGAGCATTCCATAGCCTGGGAGCAGAGAACTGGAAGGCCCCTGTGCCTTTAGTCATCCAACATCTTGGAACATAGAGCAAGGATTTGTCAGCTGATCGCAGGCCATGGGAGGATGGTTTAGGGACCAGCAACGCCGCCAGCTGAGATTTTTTTTTTCCTGGATGATTGAGTCCATTAGTGATCCAAGGTAGTATTGTCTACTGGCAGAGGGTGAGAGCCAATTCAGATCCTTATAAAGAAGACAGTGATGTTTGAGTCGAGACGACAAAAAGGCAAATCGGCATATATTGCTATAAGTTACGTCCCATTTTAGTAGGGAGGTTTTATGGGCAGAGGTAAGAACAGAGGCAATATCTGAGCTCAGATCAGAGAATGCTAGGTTGAATGCATTCACAATAGCCTTAGGCTCCTGTAATGTCTTTGTTGCAGATACTATGAGATCAGGTGGAGCCTTTGTGGCTCTACCTGTAGTGTTTTCAAGGAGTTCCAAAATTCCCTGCCATGACCCCAGCTGTTTTTCAGTAGTTTCTTGTAGTAGGAAGCTTTGGCTTGCCTTATTAGGTATGTGCATTTGTTTCTGGTGGCCTTATAGGCACAGAAGTCAGCTTGTTTGCCAGTCACCTTGGCCTTGTGCCAGAGAGTATCTCTAGTGCGCATGAGATCCAGGAGGGCTTTTGAGAGCCAGGGGTTCACAGAACCTTTTACTTTTTTTTGACTTATAGGGGACAAAGATATTGCAAACCTTCATAAAAGTAGAGCAAAATAAATCAAAAGCTTGATTTCCATCCTTTGCTGTGTCAAGTGGTGACCAGTCGATTATTCTGAGGTATTGTCTGAAAGTGTCCAGCATCCCTGCTTTCACTGAGCAGGATCTGGTGATGTTAGGGGGCTGCTTAGTAAATCTATTAGTCCAGGTGCATAGTACTGGTGAGTGGTCACTAAGGCAGTCAGGCAGGACTGATACATAGGATATATGATCAGGGAAGTTTGTGAGGAATCAGTCTATGAGTGTGCTGGTACCAGTCTTGTGGTTTTGTCTAGTAGAGGAGGTGACCATCTGGGTCAGGTACATGCTAGCTATTTGGCCTTTGACAGAGGTTGCAGCATGGGATTCCCAGTTAATGTTAAAGTCACTGACTATTATTCTCTCCCAGTTGTGATTAAGAAGTCTTTGATTGGTGATGAGTTGTTCCATCCTTGTAGTGTGTTTTCCTGGGGATATGTAAACACTGGATAGTACTGTATCAGGATCTTGTTTTGCTGGCCAGTGGAGAGCTTGAGATTAAGAGATTGCCGATCTTTAGTATTTAAATTGCCAGGTAGTACTAGACCATGGATATCCTCCCTTAGGTAAACTAGGCGCCCTCCTTTTCATTTGGATAGTCTGTCCTGACAGAACAATTTAAACCCATCCAGGATGACCACAGCATCAGGTATCTTTGAGAGCCAGGTCTCAGTCAGAGCTATGATATCAAGTTTCAGTACTTCTACCCATGCCTGAAATTGCATTAGCTTGGGTATAAGGCTGCCTATATTTAGTGAGACTATCTTGAGTTCCCTGATCCTTGGGATGGCACCTGTATCGGTAGGACCAGGGTATGAGTGCATGTTTCCTGACAGTAACAGTAGTATTAGGATCAGTTTCCTGGTGAGCCAAAGCCAGAACACCTGTTTAGAGATGGTGAGTTTTTGAGAGTTAAGCTTAGAGTTTTGGGTTGGTACTGCATGGGGAAAGCCATGCAGAAAGACTGCTACAGGTAGTGATAGGGATAATATCACAGGAGGGAGCTGTTGGTGTAGAAAGAGCAATAAAAACAGTGGGAGGTCTGCAGATGTAACCTTGGATAAATTGTTTGTGTGAAGGAACGTGTCCATGAGGAAAGGTGGTTGTACTGGGAGGCGTGGGCCTTTTAGGTTAATATCTCCCACAATTACAAACCCCAGAAGAAGAAGAAGTAGTGGTGCTAGACTTCAAGCTATCATTATGATATAGAGAAAAGTATCAGTCAGTAATATATGTGAGGTTCCTTTAACAGTCAGCCTAATAAGACCTATCTGACTGTCCCATTACACACTTATTCAACCCCTCTCTGATTCAAGGTGAGCTACCTGTCTTGTGGAAAACTGCCCACATCCTACCATTATTCAAGACTGGGGATCTGAGTGATCTGAACAATTACCAACCTATTTCTATACTATCCGTCCTCTCTAAATTACTTTAAAAAAATTGTCAACATCCAACTTAGAGAACATTTGGATTCACAAAAGTTGTTAAACCTGGCTCAGTCCAGCTTCAGAGCCAAACACAGGACAGTATCGGCTCTTGCCAAAGTAACTACAGACTGGCAAATGGCCTTGGACTCTAAGAAGCATGTATTTGCCCTCTTCCTTGATCTAAGTAAGGCCTTTGATACTGTGGATCATACCATCATGCTTACTGCACTGAGTAACATCGGACTTGATAGTTCTGCCATTAAATGGTTCACCAGCTACCTAACCAATAGGTTACAACAAGTCAAAGCCATAGGTGATCTGTCCCCACAAAAATCCTTGTTACGAGGAGTCCCACAAGGCTCCATCCTGGGCCCTATCCTCTTTGCAATATACTTCAATAATCTGGACTTGCAGCTAGGCACAGCAAATGTGCACCTCTTCGCAGATGATACTGTACTCTATACCACAAATTCATCCTTGGATCTGGCCCATGAGTACTTACAGAAAGACTTTGTCACCCTCCAATACAACCTTCTCACTCATAAGCTCCTCCTCAACGCCAAAAAGACTAAAGCAATGATTCTCTCACCAAAGTCTACTTCCGGATGTCCACATATCACACAGATCCGAACACTCTTAGATGAACCCCTTGAAGTAGCTGATATATTTAAATACCTAGGGTTCTGGCTGGATAACAAGCTCAACTTTCTGTGCCACTTAAATGAAACCTCGAAGAAACTAAGACAGAGATTAGATTTATTCTATTGCATTAAACACCTACTCACGTTAGAAGCCAGAATGAGACTAGTACAAACTACATTCCTACCTATACTGGACTACACTGACTTCCTTTACAGTCATTGCCTATCAACGATGCTAAACAAACTGGGCACCCTTTACCACCAGGCTTTAAGATTTATCTTAAATCTACCCCGTAGTACACATCACTGTCGTCTATACTAGGTTTCGGGATGGACCTCACTCTCAACTAGAAGAAAAAGGAATGCTCTCCTCTGGTTTTATAGAGCATTATCTGATAACCTCCCTGCATACGTCTTGAACATCTTCAAACGGGCTAAAGGTTCCTATGACCTGAGACACTTCTCCTTAATCTGCTTCCAGATTCTTAGAGTGAAAACTACCCTTGGCTCAGAAGCAATCAACTTGTCACTTCCATCACTTTGGAACACTATGCAAGACTCATTAAAATTATCCTCACTTCCAAGCATTTTCACATTCAAAGCTCTATTAACAGATTAGCTGAAGGAATCGTGCAACTGTTTCAGACGCCGATGACCCCTAAGCCCCAGGTGCCACTCTCAAATCCTATGCCTAAGTATCTCATCCACCCCACATTCCTAACAACAGAAACCTAGGACCTACAAGCCTAGTTCCCTTAATCCAAGATGGCCCTGCCTATTCTCTACCTTTTATCTATTCTGGCCTCCCTTTTGGCTGCCTACTCTTTCACCCCAATTTCTACCCTATTCCTTAATACTTCCTTATTTTTATCATTTAGGTATGAGCTCTTACTTAGCGGAGTCTATATGGGATTGCTGTCTCTTCTCATTTCAGTAAAGCTTATCATTATGTACCTTTGCATGTTAATTATGTTGACCGGTATGTATAGTGTATAGGCCCATATTGACCGGCACCTTCACAATGTTTTTGTTTTTTTTTTTTGCACCATTGTCCACTGTAATTGTAATCTTATGAAGTCTACTGTATTGTATTAATGTCCAGGACCACCTTGAAAATGAACTTGCTCAATGGTGTTTATGCCTGGTTAAATAAAGTGATTGATTGATTGATAAGATATTCACAGTAATTGAAATAATAGGAGTGGTCAGAATTGGGGGAAGGGTGGGGATGGGAGAGCGGGAGAAAATGCAAGTTGGGAGCTGAGCTAAGCTGGGGGAGCAAGCCACTGTAGACAGACACCAAGAGTTTAAAAAAAAAAGGTCTGGAGCCTGGAGCGGCCAATGATAGGCTGGCAGTGTTCACAGGAGACCAATCCGAGATGCGGATTTCAAGCCACTGGTCCCTGTGCACAAGAAGCCTACCTTCAGATCTGGGTCAGGCAGGCCAGCAGGAGATGGATGTGGCCATCCAGCAGAGTTGCTGAGGCTGCCAGCAGTGGTATGCCCAAATTGGGCTTGCCTTCAGATCTGGGTCAGGCAGGCTGGCAGAAGATGGATGTGGCCGTCCAACAGAGTTGCCGAGGCCACCAGCAGTGGTGAGCCCGCATTGGGCTCACATTCAGATCTGAGTCAGGCAGACCAGTATGGGATGGATGCGGCCATCCAGCAGAGGTGAGACCACGTTGGGTTCGCCTACTACATATACCAGTTGCACTTATTTGCCTTACAATCACTATTATGCTTCTTTGATATACTGTGTTGCTGTATTTGACTTCTATTTTTGTAATGCTGTTAATGCTATTCATTTTTTTCCTTGCTCTTGAACTATCCCCATTACCCCTCACCCACCAGGATGCATCTGGGAATGGATTATTAGCAGCTCAGTATGTCTTTCGTGGTGAAACTTAAAAAAATAAATAAATAAATACATATGTTTGTGGGCTAACATCTGGGTATATAAATACTTTAGCAGTCTGGAAATTAAAAGGTCCCTTCAATCGTGCTTCTTAATAATATATTCTCCATTGCTCTCCAGAAAGAATTGAATATGCACTGTAGGTGGTTTACCAGAGGGCTGATCTGTGACTGGAGCAGCAGGGGGAAACAGCAGTTAGAGCACTTTTAGCACAGCTGAGAAGGTGAAACAATGTAATCAAAGGTGGAAGAGCTTCAGGTCTATAACCCAGCATGGAAATGAGAAAATCATGAACAAGATCCCAAGTAATCTTTGCTGGGGATTCTGACACTGGTAAGTCCACAATTATTAAGAAATGTTTGTGAACTGTGTTTTCTAAATTTTCAGTTTTTTGAGCTTGCCATATATTGTCATGCAAAACTGAAGTTAAACAAGTAACATTGGAGTCAATTTAACTGAAAGCGCCACTTTGTTTTTAACCGTGAAGAAAATGCCTTTTTTTTGTTTTCAGTAAGTCAGCATTCTGCGGATTCACACGTTGCAGCAGCCTACTCCCATTTGAGCTCATTCCAAGAAAGGGAGGGTAACCATGGGGTGCCGCAGAAGTCAGTTCTGGGGCAAGTCCTATTCAATGTCTCCATAAGTGACATTGTGGAGGGTCTAGAAGGAACGGTATGCTTCTTTGCAGATGACACTAAAATCTACAATAGGGTAGACACTCCAGGAGGGGTGGAAAAAAATGAGGAGGGAGCTAGGTAAACTAGAGGAATGGTCAAGAGAGTGGCAGCTAAGATCCAATGCAAAAAAATGCAAAATCATGCACTTGGGGCACAGGAACCCATGGGAGGCTTACATGATGGGGGTGAGATACTGATAGCCACCAAACAGGAGCAAGATCTGGGATAATCATATCAGATGATCTAAAGATGGCCAAACAATGTGCCAAGGCTGTGCGGAGAGCCAGTGTGGTACTGTGGTGTATAGGAAGAGGTATCACCAGCAGAAGGAAGGAGGTGCTGATGCCTCCGTACAAATCATTAGTGAGACCTCATCTGGAGCACTGTGTCCAGTTCTGGAGGCCACATCTCCATAAGGAAATAGACTGGGTAGTGGCAGTTCAGAGAAGGACAACAAAAATGGTGCAGGGTCTGCACCAAAAGTCATATGAGAAGAGATTGGAGGACCTCAATGTGTGTACCCTGGAGGACAGGAGAAAGAGGTGGGATATGATAGAGGCTGTCAAATATCTCAAGGGCATAAATAAGATACAGGAGGGTAGCATCTTTCAGAAAAAGAGATGTTGTAGAATAAGGGGTCATGACATGAGGCTGTAATGGGGTAGACTAAAGGGTAACAAGAAGAAGTATTTCTTCACAGAAAGGGTGGTGGATGCATGGAACAGCCTCTCAGGGGAGGTAGTGGGGACAAATTCAGTAGGGGAATTCTAAAATGCATGGGATAAGCAAGAGGGATCCCTAGCGATAGGTAACTGAACAAAGCCAGGGATTAAACAGGATCTGTGGTTTTTGCAGCAGGAAGGGAAAACGGGCAGACTGGGTGGGCTTAGCAGTCCTTAGCTGTTGTCAAGTTCTATGTTTCTATGGCATGTAGCTTTTGAATAGCATTTGAACAGCAAGCAGAAAGGTAAAGTAGGATTTACTGATAGCTTTAAAAGAGTCAAGTTTGATGTGTGGAATATAAGATTTGTTGATAACTTTAAAGGAGTCAAGCTTGATGTGTGGAATATCTTAAAGTTTTGCAGTCTCTGTAGTAGATGGCAACAATGTAGCTTCTTTTTGAACAACCAGGACTTGTGGTCTCAGCCATGACTGACAGACCAACCCTCCCAGGGCTTTCTGGGTGTGAAGTGCCTAGAAATGTATCCATGGGCTCCATTTTTTTGAATGTACCTGATCTGAGGGAGAGAGACTTATCTTCTTCCTTTTCTCCTTTCTCTCACATTCTTGCTATTTTTTTTTTAGATAATTTTGAAAGGTCTATCGAAAAGGAATCCATTGATTTAAGTTCAACCAGAGAAATCCATGAGAATGAAGGAATTTCAGTTAAATCAGAGCATTCCACAAAGCACCTCAATTAGCCAGATTCCCTATGGAAGACGCAGAGTGCCTCAAAGTGCTGGGAACTTTGCTTGTGTCTTTGTACCCTAATAAGATTCACAAAAATGCAAATCAATGGCTGTGAGCACTGTGTTGTTCTGGTTTCTTCCAAACAGTCTCTTGCCATTGGTCATCTTGCTCAAGCACCTGAACTTGTTAGTAAATTCTAATGGCTGTGGTTGAAATTCCTTTTCACTATTAAAAGTTCTTCCGAGTCTGAGAAATTTTCCCACAAGTACGTAACTAATGAGATGTTGTGGATGGTGACTATCTGCCTTCAGTAATGAGTTCCTATCTGTAGATTTCTTTAAGTACAGTACATGTCTCAATATCCCCTTTCTCTGAAACCATTATTTTCAAATTTTCATACATTTGACTCAGCTTCCCCACAGGAGTCTGGTCAGAAAGGTTAAGGAACCTAGGGACTGAGAATAGGATGGTAAATTGAGAAGAGGATAGAATGGCTGGGGGTAAAACACAGAGGGTGGTAGTTAATGGGGAAATTTCAGAGGTGGGGAAGTGACTAGAGGGGTATTTCAAGAGTCAGTACTTGGATGATCCTCTTCAATAGTACTGTCTGAGACACTGGTAAAGGCATCAAGTGTAAGATATGCCTCTTTGCAAACAATGTAAAGATTTGCGCAAGGGTAGATATGAAGAAACGGAGAAGAGAGCTAAGGGAGGATCTGGGCAGGCTGGAGAGCTGGTCCATGATTTGGTGGCTGAACATTAATGTTATAAAACGTAAAGTAATGCACCTTAGGAGAAGGAACCTAAAAGTGCAATAACAGATCAGGGTGTGTGCTCGATAGCACTACAAAATAAAAGGATTTAGGGGTGATGATGTTGGGGACCCTAAAAATATGTACACACTCCAACTGGGCACTGACTAAAGCAAACAAAATGTTAGGATGCATAGGGAGGGGAATAAGCAGTAGAGGGTGAGAGGTGATCCTGCCACTGTGCATGTCACTAGTGTGGCCACACCACACAGATTGCATAAGGTACTGAAGCCCTCACTTGAGAAAGGTCTGCAAAAAGGTGGAGTCAGTATAGCACAAGGCAACTAAGATGGTCCATGGCTTAGGGTATAAGATATACGAGGGGGGACCATAGGACTTGAATGTGTATTCCCTTGAGAAAAGGAGAGAAAGAAGTGGCATGACTTAGATATACACATACCTGCATGGGATAAATAGGGTACACACCAAGGGAACAAACTATTCTCCTTCAGTTCAAACACAGGTCAAGGGAGAATGCATTGAAGCTGGCAGGAGTGAAGATTCAAAAAGTATGTCCATAGGCACTTCTTCACAGAAAGGGTGGTGGGTAAATGGACTAGGCTACCTGAAGAAGTGGTACAGGCCAAAACAATCAGCAGTTTCAAATAGTGATGGGACAGGCTGGTGGATTTAGTTAGGAAAAGGAGACCTAAGAAAGGGGAGAATAGCCACAAGGACAAGGCAGAATAGTTAGGTAGGGTGGGCAGATGAATGGGCCAACAGTCTTTTTCTGCCATCGACTTCTATGTATCTATAGGGTCTTAAGTAACAGCATAGCTCAATAGCATGGGTGTCAGTATTGTTCAGTGGTAGCATGTCTGTCTATGGGCCAGAAAGTCAAGTGTTCTAGCCTCACACCACGATTCGGCTCATACCATTTGAATTTATTTATATTTTAACCCAATCTTATCAGTAGAACCATATGGTGTCAGAACCATCCATTGCTTAACCCAACCCAAAATGGCCACACAAGATAGAATGAGTTAACAGGATATGGTACTAGACAGAGTCTGTTTTCAGGACCATCCTTTATACAAACAATTCATATTACAATAAAACAACATTATGTATTATAAATTAAAGTTCAATGAAGCATAAATGACAAGTAAGCATAGTTACATCCAAACAGGCACCATTTTTCAATAGCTATTTTAAAACTGCTGTATGACAACAGGTTTTGTAACCTGGGAGGTAAAGATTTTCAGGCTGTGGTTGCTTTATAACTGAATGACATCATGCTACTGTATAGCATGATCTGGTCCTAGGGACTTGAAATCCCTTCCCTGTGACTTCCTGGAGTGAGTACTTTGAGGTGTTTGATGTCAACTTATTCAACAAGTAACATGGTGCAGAGCCTGCAATAGATTTGCACAAAAAAAGGTATAGTTGTCTCCCTCTTCTAAACAAAAGAAATGTCCAGTCAAGTTTCAAAAGAACATAAAGTGGTGCATCATTATTGGTGGGTCAACTAATCCCAAAATAACTCTTGCAGTTCAGGGTACCATTTCTGTTAATTCAAATCCCTTTAGGCTAGTGCAGTCAATCTAAAGATGTCATAGTGTCATTGAAACGTGAGTGACGCATGACATGTGATGATGTGGATCCAGGTAATGCAACAGTCAGTGGACATGCACCCTAGACTTATCTTACAGTTTATGCTGCTGCACAGAGGTGAAGAAAATAAATAAAATATCTGAACTGCTTTACTTAAAAAGATGGTAATCTTTCTTCCTACCTCAAAATTTGGTGCCAACTTTTTACCATCAGTGATGTTTTTATGTGTATGGACATCAAGCCAAGTCTCAGAAATTTGGAAAATGATACTGATGTTAACTTGCTGCCACCCTGATGCTTGCACAGTGTTCCAATTAACCAAGAAGGTGGGGTGGTGCATTCAATTTTAATAAATAAGCAGCTGTAACTTCCAATAGATGCTTGTTCCAAACTTTTATTACAAACGTCATTTAGGCATACATCCTCAGTGTTTTGTCTTAATCATAACAGACTTCTTCAGGAGAAATTGCCTTTAATGTAATAATAAATAAACAATAATTAAACAACTTCTTTATACGTATTTTTTTTTCTTAAAATTATATCTGTGTATGTTATTTACAATTAGACCTGCTTTTAATTATTTGTTGCTGTTTCATACATTAATTCAGTAAACTATCTAGGAGCAATGTTGGACATCAATACTAAATGTGATCATTCATAAAAGTATAATCCTGTAACCATACACCCATCAATAATGTAACTGTTATTTAAAATTTAAACTGGATTATTTTACCTCTCTGCCCCAGAGAAAAACTTGAAAATGTATAATTGATTTTTGTTGCATCACAATGGCCTGCTCTGTTAAAGATCAAAAGTCTAATTTTATTATGTTATACCAAAACCCCAATTAACCTTCATTGTATTATTATCCATTTAAATGAATTGATCCTCCAGGGACTAGTAAGTTACAGAAAATTCCAAGGCACACTGCTTGCTTAACAATTTAAAGCCCCTTTTAAAACTTGCTGCCTAATAACCAATAAATATGCTACAGTGCATATAAAGCAATTTTTTATATCAATTGCTTTGTTTAAATGGAAGTTTTGTATGCTTTTTCTCCAACAGTTTTTTAATCGGACTCCTAATGGCTACACGTTTATAAAGATATAATTTGGCTTCCAATATTATTTAAATCCATTGTACACTATTTTAAGATGATGTGTCAGTATAAGCTCAAATTTTCTAACTGCAGCACGCCCATTTCATCTCCATTTTTAATGGTTTCAAAACCATACAAGTTCAAACTTACTGTATAATGAATTAGTCATATGGGCCTCTGGTATCAAAGTAGGGCCAAGAGAATGTCATAGGCTTCACACACTATTTACAGTATATCCACCACTGTTGTCCCATGTTGAAGGTGTCATCAAGCGTGACATCCACTCAATGAGTGATGTGCTAGAATCAGTGCCAGAGGTTGCCAAGCAACCCTACATTAACACCTGATTATACCATCATGGTGTTTGGTGCCGCAGCTGTGGTGACTACCATTCAAAAGAAAGCACTGGTGCACAGATTTAATCAAGAGGAATTCCTATCCACTACAGTGCACAAATAATTGAAGGCTAACATACCACAGTATAACAGAGTCAAACCCCATGACATTTTACTCAGTTTTTCACCAATAAAGTTTGTTCATCACATGTCCACTATTGATACTGCTAGTCTTAATTGTATTTTGTATTAAGTCTTTTCCCTAACTGCGCCTTGGTTATATGACTGCAAACACCAAATTCTCAATCTGTCTATGTTTGGTATAAAACATCTGGCATTTGTATGATCACTTGTGATGTTTTCTACTTTTTTACATCCTGGGTTTACCTCTACATCACCTGCAAGTAACAGGACTGAAAAACAGATTTAAGTTCTTGTCTGGCCCTCAGTACTACCTGAACACACCATTACACTAAGACAACCCTGACATGTCTTAAGATTACTGTATCTTTTCTGTGGCACATACACATTTGAGATCTTATTAACACTTTTTGCTGCAATTATTAGGCCTTAGTTTATGAGTGCTTCCTTTTGCTGCTCCCCCCATGCTCTGCCCATACCCCCATTGGAGTTGATGAAGACAGACCAAAGCAGGAACAGCAAAATGCAGCCAACCTGAATCACCCTCATTTTCCCAAGTCTTATAGTAGTCAGTATTGAATAACTCAGCCACAATCCTAACCCAAAATTGTTAGATTACACTGGTTAATATTCTAAGACTTTAACAAAGCTAAAACTATCCAGTATATTACTATATACACAAGGGCCCAGATATTCAAAAGGGTTGCTCATGGCGCAGCACTGTTGCGCCATGCACAACCCACTGATGTGCCCCGCTGCGATATTCAAACAGGGATTGTGCCTGGCACAAATCCCAATGCGCCGGAGCACATCAGTAATGTATGCAGCGCAGGTTGTAGCGTGTTCATGCACACCTGCATATCCCGATATTCAGCTCGGATGTGCTGAGTCCATGCATGCGCAACCCTACTTGTGCTGCACACAGTGAGCCAAAAAAGGAACACGGTTGGCCACCCACAGGTGAGCTGCCGTATTGCAGGGTGCAACACAGCAGCTGCCACCTGTGGGTGGCCACCCGAGCTCCAGCTGCACCTCCATGGCGGCGCCCCCCATGCCCGATCACAGGCATCTGTTTAAATTAAGAACGTCCTATCTCCCTGGTGGTCCAGTGGACCACTGTCAGCCTGATCACGGGCATAAGCTAACAGTAAATCACATCCTATATCCGTGGTGGTCCAGTGGACCGCTCGCAGCCTGATCGCAGGCATCTGTTAAAAGTAAATCACATCCTATATCCCTGGTGGTCCAGTGGACCGCTGTCAGCCTGATCGCGGGCATAAGTTAAACATAAATCATGTCCTATATCCCTGGTGGTCCAGTGGACCGCTGGCAGCCTGATTGCAGGCATAAGTTTAAAATAGGAATTTTTTTTTTTTTTTTTATTTACATTTTTTCCGCCTTCATAGCTGCCAGCCACCCAGTAGTATCGACCTGGTCATGGGCCACGACTCCCACTCCCCAAATCGGCCTCGCGCTCTCTGATACCCCATGGCTTACCCCCCACGGTGGGGCTGCGGAAGCGGGCAGGGGAACGCCGCTGCAGTACTGGGAATTGGTCGGAGAGCTGGCCTGGGGAGCTAATTGAAGCCGTGGCGGGCTTCATAGATGGTGGCTGGCAGCCGTCCTTTTTCTGGTTTTCTCAGGAGAGGTGGGGTTGTGCAATGACATCAGACATCTGCCCCGCCTCCAAGCATGCATGCGCCGGTAGCTGTGAGACTCTCGGCCTCCTCTAGGGGTCGCTGGTGCTCCGGACGCCATCCCACCCTCCCCTGGAGAAGGAGAGCAGTCCCTGGACGCTTCATCTTCTCCCCGCAGTCTTACCGGCGCAATTCGAGTCCGCTCCTCGACCCGGCCGCCGCGCCGCATGCAGAAATCTGAACCGCCATGCCTGGCCGGGCCGGCTCTAAAATAGGAATTCTAATATCCCTGGTGGTCCAGTTGACTGCTCAGCCCAATCATGTGGCATTTGTATAAAAAATGTGAGTCCAATCTCCTGGTGGTCCAGTGGACTGCAACAGCCCACCTATGGGCAATTGTATCAGAAAAAGTAAGTCCAATATCCCTGGTGGTCCAGTGGTACCCTCCCCACCCACCCACTGAGCCCCACCACCCCACTCCCCCCAGTCAGCGGTGGATGGCAGCACCCCACCCACCTGCCACCCGCTGCCCACCGACTGACACTGTAGGGCTGCATGCCCATTGGTCCACAGTGTGAGCCAATGGGCATGCAGCCCATACCGTACTACACATTCCAGATATGTGAATGGATCCACTGAGGTAGAATGTTTCTGAAGAATTAATTGGCAATGGATCTGCCAAATAAAAAACTTAATCATAGAAAACCAGACATAAAGAGGGCTTTTATTGACTTCCCCACTGTGGTTTCAACACACCATGTAATAATTCTTCATATTTTAGGGTAGTAAATAGAGGTTCACTGCAACACTGGGCAACATACAGTATGACTAAAAAGACTGAATAAAGGGGTACTCCAAATATAAATGTTAAGGAAACTAAACCTAGGGGTGGATCCTACAGCAGTAAACTGGGTAAGGGATTCGTTGAGGTATAGGTGACAGAAGGTGGTGGTAAATGGAGTTCACTCCATGGAAGGGAGGGTGACCAGCAGGGTGCCTCAGGGCTCAGTGCTGGGACCACTCCTCCTTAATGTCTTTAAATGTCTTGTCCTTAGCATTGGCAGAATGCCCATCAGCATGGAAAATCACCAAAGTGGTGCCAATTTTCAAATCTGGCCAAAAAGACACTATAGAAATTGATTGACCTAGTTCTCTATTACCAACAGTATCAAAGGTTTTTGAACAACTGATTGTTGGCCAATTGAAAGATTTCCTAGAACAGGAAAACATATTGAGTAAATATCAGTCTGGGTACAGACCATTACATGACACCACTTCCGTTTTGTTGAAAGTCACCGGTGACATTCAGGAGATACTGGACAGGGAGATGCCAGTGGGGGCTGTCTTTGTGGATCTATCTAAAACCTTTGATATGCTCAACCATGGCATCCTCCTGTCCAGACTCAAACTTAATGGGATGTCAAATGAGCTGGTCAACTGGTTTAGATCTTACTTGACAGAGAGACAGCAATTAGTGTCTTTAAATGGCTTGAATTCTAATTTGGCTAGGATAGTTTCCAGAGTGCCACAAGGATCTATTTTAGGGCCACTATTGTTCAATATTTACTTGAATAATTTGGCATCGTATATGTAGGAGGTCAATCGATAACATCTATAGAAACTACACTACACTTGGCTTTGGATGATCTACAGAGGTATTTCATCCAGTCAAAATGTGTTCTCAGCTCTAAAAAGTTACAAGTTATGGTATTTGCCAGGGGTAAAAATACTCAAACACTAAATATTTTAACTATGGACCATAACATTTTGGAACATGTACACAGCTATAGGTATCTTGGGATATCACTAGATGACAAATTGAAATGGGATTCACACATCAATTACTTGAGTAAAAAGATCTGAATGCGACTGGGTGAACTACAGTATATAGATTTAGGAATTGTATGAAATTAGAACACAGGACTTATTTAGTAAATGCTGTTGTGCTAGCATTGCTAGATTATGGTGACCTGATATTTGTCAGTGCATCTGAATAGGAATTATCAAAATTAGAGATAATATACAGTATATAACAGATTAGCTTGGTATATATTGAATGTCTCTCAGCAGACGCATAGATGCTTAATGTATAAAGTATTAAATTGACCACACCTTAAAGATAGAAGAAGATCATTTCACATTTTGGCCTATTTGTTTAAATGCTATAAGACCAAAGTTCCTGAGTATATACTGGATAAATTGCCCATAAGGTGCAAAAAAGAAGGACTCAGATCTGCGGGTGGTCTAGAATACATTCAGCCAAACTTAGAAATTGATAGATCACATTTCTTTACTCTGGGACCCCATGTATGGAATTCCATGCCTATTGCACTTAGACTACTGAATCTGAATAGCCATTTAGGTGCAATAAAGCAGTGGTTTGTAACTAAAGCACATGTGAATTTAAAGTGTTGTCCTGAATCCCATATTATACAACTTCTCTTTGCTTATTGATGTGTAATCTGTGATTGGATGTGCAATATGCTTGGATAAGATAAAGATTAGTTTTGCACAAATTCCGAGATTGGCCCTTCACACCATTCATGTATTTGGTGTTTGGGCCAAATCTCTGAACTATTAGAAAGTATTTATAATAATTAACTGCAATCTTTTTATAATTTTTTCTTTGTATCAGAAATCAGTTTATGTATGTCTGTCTTCATTATGAATGTAATTTGTCATTTTTCAAATGATGTGTTATTATTTTTGTAACTGTAATTCTGTAACTTAGTAAGCTGCATCTGGATCTCATTGAAAATGAGCCTTGGCTCAGTTGAGTTTTCCTATTCATTTGATGAAATGAATAAATGTTTTATTACTACTACCACTCATAAGTGACATTGCAGATGAGCTGAAAGGGAAGGTCTGCTTCTTTGCAGATGACAACAAAATCTGCAATATGGTGGACACTACAGAGAGGGTGAAAAGAATGTGCAGAGACCTGAGAAAACTCAAGGAGTGGTCAAGGGCATGGCAGCTGGGTTTCAATGCAAAAAAGTGCAAAATCACACACCTAGGGCACAGGAAACCAGAGGTGGAGTACAATATGGGAGAAGAGGTATTGGTAGTCACCAAACAGGAAAGGGACCTGGAAGCAATCATATCTGATTATCTCAAGGTGACAAGGCAGTGTGAGAAGGCAGTGGATAGGGCCAGTGGGATGTTGGGGTACATATGGAGGGGTATCACCTGCAGAAGAACGTTGGTGGTGTCGCCACTGTTTTGATCACTGGTGAGACCCCATCTCAGTTACAGTGTCCAGTCCTGAGAGACCACATCTCAGGAAGGACATAAACAGAGTGGAGGCAGTCCAGAGGAAGGCAACTAAAATGGTGCAGGGTATGTATCAGAAGCCCTACAATGAGAGACTGAAGGACCTCAATATATATACCCTGGAAGAAAGAAGAGTGAGATGGGATATCATAGAGACCTATAAATACTTCACAGGGATAAATAAGTTACAGGAGGAGATTGTTTTTAGAGGATAAGATGCATGAGAACAAAGTGACATGCAATGAAGCTGGAAGGGGGTAAATTCAAGAGACATGAAGAAGTACTTCTTCGGTGAAAGAGTGGTGGGTGCTTGAAATAGTCTTCCAGTGGAGATGATGGGGGGAACAAACAGCAAGAAGGCATGAGATAAGCATAAGGAAATTAGTGGAAAACAGGGGTGGGGGTGGGGGGAGCCAGAGATCAAGTAGGGTCTGTGGTGATAGGATAGGCAGGGACAAATGGGCAGACTGAGCGGGCCAAGCAGTCCTTATCTGCCATCAAGTTCTATGTTTGTATGTTGCTGTGTTTCAAGAGGTGGGGGGGTGCCACACCCAAATTTCTGGCCATAATGTTCCTCAATGCCCTTATGCTTTCTGTTATTGCAGACCCCTAATTCCCCATGGCACCTTACCCAAAGGACATCCCACATCCAAGGAGGGATACAACCATCTGTTAACATGCCTAATGGACAACGTGACTTGCCAGTTTGACCAATACCAAAACTAGGAGTGGCAGAAAAGGAGCCACTCAGAATATAAGTATACAAAAGTTTCCTATTCCAGCTTGTGACTATCATTTTAGATATCTCCTTCAGTCTCATCTTTAGTGCAGAGTGATCAACATAATCTGTTTCTACAGTACACATGCTCACAGACAGCTCATACAGCAGCCAGACATGAAGGTGAGAGGAGGACTGTGCCAGTTGTTGTATGTGGCTGGTTGGTTGGCATGCTAAGAACCAGTGTAAGGGGAGGGTGAGGGGAAGTGGAAGGTGTGATGTCAATGGGTCGGGAGGGCCTATTGGGAGGACCACTGGATCACCAGGAAATACTATATTTCTGTATACTGGGAGGACCAGGAGGTGGGGGCCCTCTGGACCACCAGGGATTACTGAATTATAGTACAGCAAGATTGGCGGGGGATGAAGTATAGCAGCTCTGCCTTGGTGGTGGAGGCATAGGCTTAGCACCAAGTTAAGTGATGGTGTTCAGTGGTATGCATGGGAAACCCCCACATTTGCATAGGCACAGTGGTATTTTAGCACTCTGGCACTGCTGGGTTTGGGAGCACTCCAGGGGCCTCTGAATGTGGCCCCAACAGGCGCACTCACACAAACCCAGGATAGTGCCCATGTTAATCTGCACTAACCATGTTAGTGTGGGCACTAGTATTTTAATAGAACTGCATAGATCCTAGGTTCATGCCCATCCAGTACACTTATTTCATCCAGTGACAATGCCTCCAAGGTATTGAAAATGATGAGCAAAGTAGACTCAAAAATTCCCTAGCATAAATACCCCTACTGCCCTATTGCCCACCACTATCTGTGGAATAATATCCTTCTGCTGCACAGTTAGGGCACACTTCTGCCTCAGGTAGTATTTACAGCATGTAAACAAACCTGATAGGTATTTCTATTCTATTTAAACCAAGGCCCTGAGAATAAGCATATTGTCACCTCTTGATACATGTCACTGGCAAATTAGGGTTCCTACCACTTTCTTCCCAACTCTCTCCAGAAGGCAACTAGAAATGGACAGGCTATCAAAAAATGCTGTTGGATCTTGATTATGACACCACAGTGATGCCAAGGTCATTCCCTTTCCTCAACTTTTTGATATTTATGGGAATCCTGAGGGTGGCGGGAGTATAACATAACTTGCAGGAGAAAAGGTAGTGTCACATACACAACACTGCGGAGTCGGGAGCCCCTTGCACTTGACCTCTGTCATGCCTGTCTACAGAAGCCTTTTCTACCCTAATAGGGGTTCAGAGGTTCAGTAGTAGCAACTATACTGTCTGAGTTCACAGTCTGAAGTGCCTAATGTCTTTGGGAGGTCATCTGTTCAGTGACTTCAGTAGGCTTCTAAACTGTGGCAGTCATCTGAGCTTCATATTCTGCTCTAGCCTTTTGCCTTTTTGCTCCCCCCTGGCTGAGATGTTTGCCACACCCTGGGTCTGGTCCTGAACAACCAATTCCTCCTGATTCAGACTGTCTGTTCCATTGTATGAGGCTCAGTGGCACTGCCTAAAACAGTGCCCCTGCATCTCACACAGATTGAATTAAAAAGGATGTGGCCATATTCCAGGCACTTATGTGTCTGTGTCACAGTCAGAACTCAAGTGGGACCTAGAGTTACACTTGTGACAGGTTCAGGGCAGGCTGGGATAAAACCACATTCTCACCCCAGGACTTCTTCAGTATGCTTGACAAATTCTTGACAAGTGCAGTATGCCACTTGGGTCCAGCTGCTCTGGAGGAGGAGTTTATGCTAATAGCTATTGGCATCAGCCAGTCAGAGAGCAGAAAGAGGGCATGCTGCCTGAGTTGGAGCAGGAGGTCAGATTAATTTCTCCACTGACTGGACAACACTGCCCCAGAGCTCTCTCTTCACACTTCATTCAAAGAAGTTCTTTTCTATGGTTAACTTCATATTTTATTTCTTTGTGCTGCCTTAGTGATTTTTTTGTTAAAAACTTTTTACTGATTGTGGTTTTTGTATTTGCGGTTCCTCCGGTCCCGGGAACCCCAATTTTTCTTCCTCAGGGTTCCGCTCATGGTTCCCACTCTCTCCTGAAGTAAAAATTTGAAAATAAACATTCAGCTTCTAGTTTAATTAGCGGTTCCCTTTCCTTTTTGGGAACCACGATTTTACATTCAGTTCTTTATTTTTAGCACTTGGTAACTTTTTTGAGGTCTATTGACAATTGGCAAGTTAGACAGACTGAAAAGGAGATCTAGTCATACTCCTTCAAAAAGCTGTGTTAAGGGTTATTGTGAATTTAGCTCTAATCCTTCTAGTAAAACAGTGAACAATAGAGCCAAAAGGTTGGAAATTATGGCTACTCAGTCTGCTTCCCCCTCTAATAAAAATTCTAAAGAGGGGTCTGCCTCTCATAAAACTAAGAGAAGGTCTGATGAAGACTTTTTATAGAACAAAATAGACAAATAATTCTGACCAAGCCAGAAATAGACATACTGAACAGGTCATTGATGAATTGCCTGCTAAAAAGAAGCAAAAACAAAAACATATCACTGTCCCTCCTGCTGAGAAGCAAAGGGAGACAACAGTGACACAAAAATATATGCCCTCTGATGAAGAGTTGGCTAAAGCTTGGCATTTATATCAAATGGTACAGGCTATGGGCAATATTTTTACTGCTCCTTCTGACCCTACTACTCCTCACAATCAAACTCTGGTCATACCCAGGGTTTTTATTATGAAGGTGATGATGATTGATGATGGATTGGGTGATGAACCCTTAGATCCAGAGGCTCCTTCTGACCCAGAGTTTGGTGGTCCCACTAATGGGCAGGAGGATTTTTCCTCTCATTTTACCTTCATTCAATGTATGGTGGACACCATCAATCTCACTGTACAAGAAACTACTGACCAGAAGGTGGAGGAAGACTTTTTAGATATGATGGGTCTCCCTTCTTCCAGGAAGTTGCTTTTGCCCATATATGAATCACTTTGCAGGACAACTTTTAAAGTACTTGCAAACCTCACTTCCAGCTCGGCAGTGGACAATAAAATTGAGAAAAAGAATCAAGTTGACAGATGTCGTGCATAGTTCCGGTATACTCACCCTGATCATGAAGGCGCTGTGCAGGCTGTTGCTTCTGACAAGGCTAAAGCACCCCTTTCTTCACAGCTTCCTGAAAAGGAATCTAAAAGGCAGTATTTTATGGGGAACAAATCTTACACAACAGTATCTTTGCTACTTCACCTAGCTACTTACTATATATGGCCTATGCAGTCCAGTACCAAAAAGCTGCCTGGAACTCAATGCCAGCTATCAGCCAGCAGGTCCCACACAGAATAGCTCAGGACCTCTCAGAAATGGTTAAAATGGCCCTAGAAGTTACTAAGTACCAGTTTCACATGATGATGATGATTGATAATTTCATTTTAATTCAGGAAACAGACTTTAGGGACAAGTCCCGGTTTACAAAGAGTGCCCTGTACATGTACATGGAACTTACAACAATAATACGGGTATACATGGACAGCAACTCATAAATACAAGAAGTACATACATGAAATATCATAAGATCCATGGCTAAAATCAGCTAAGATAAGACATGGCATTTACAACCAACTTGACTGCATTAACAACTAAGATGAAACATAGCAACAACAACCTGTATGGTAATGGTTTCTCACTGAATGGCAGTAGATACTAATAACACTGCCTCCAGAGCCATGGCCCAGGTAAGCTCCCTAAGACATCATGCCTGGCAAAGGGCAACTAATCTCTCACAGGATACCCAGAATAAAGCAATGGATTTCCCATGACAATAATTCATTATTTGGGAACAAAACTGATGTTCATATGAAAAAGATGGAAGAATATAAAACTGCCTACCAGAGCAATACTGTAAAGGAAAAAGCCTCCACTTCCCAGAGGCCTCAGAGCAGAGGGAATAGAGGTAGAGGCTACTACCCCAGGGTCTTCTACCCTATGCCAATGCCCATGCCCCTGGACTATTCTCAGGTGAGAGGTTACTTCAGGGGAAGGGGTAGGAGAGGCCAGAGACAAGTTGTTTTCTTTCCTCCCTCTAATACTCAGTCCAAACAAATCTCCTGACTACAAAAGACAGGTCACCTCCCCTCTCCACTTCCAGTAGGAGGAAGGCTGTCACACTACTTCCCCCACTGGCACCTCATTACCACAGACAAGTGGGTACTTGAGGTAGTGAGTCAAGGTCTTACCCTGCAGTTCAAAAGGTTCCCCTTTCCACACGGTCAGAGATCACTAAAATCTCCAACTTCTACAGAAAAGCTACTGTTGGAGCTGAAAGTAAAGTCCCTTCTGTCTGCAAAAGCAGTGGAGAGAGTCCCCCCCCCCCTTCCCAATGGGAAAAGGGCCTTTATTCCAGATACTTCCTAACTCAGAAAACACTAGGGATTGGTGACCCATTTTAGACCTCAGGTACATAAACAGACACCTTGTCAATCCCAAACTCAAGATGGTCACCCTGACTGTGGTGATTCCATCTCTGCAAAAGGGAAACTGGCTAGCTTCCCCTGACTTGAAGGATGCCTATTTCCATATTCCAATCACAGTTTCACAGGAAATTTCTCAGGTTCAGACCACCTTCAGGCCACTAATAGTTTGCAGCAATGCCCTTCGGCCTTTCTTTAGTGCCTAGGGTCTTCACAAAGTGCCTGGCAGTAGTGGCAGCCTATCTCAGGAGACAATAGATGCCTGTCTTCCCTTATCTAGACGACTGGTTAATAGTGAGCAAGTCTCAACAAGAGGTCAGAGACTCTCTCAGATTAACTCAGACTACCCTGGAATCCCTAGGGTTCATAATCAGTTCTCAGAAATCCCAATTTCAACCAGTTCAGCTACTGGAATTCTTCGAGGCAGAACTGGACACAAAAAGGAAAGTGCCCTGCTTCCCCTCAACAGGTCACACAACCTGGAGACCCTGGCAAACTCTTTCATCCTGGGTCAGCCAGGAACAGCCAGACACTTCCTGAGGCTTCTATGCCACATGGCTTCTACCACAGCTGTGATACTAGGTGCCAGATTTCAAATGAGGGACATTCAGTATCACCAAAGAGCACACTGGTCTCAGAAATAGAACTCTATGTCAAAACTTATTCCAGTCACAAGGACTTTGCTCCAAGCCCTAGACTGGTGGAAGGACTTATAGAATCTCAGGGAAGGTATTCCCTTTCAGCAAAGGAAACTGTCCAGAGTTCATACTACAGATGTCTCCCTCCTAGGCTGGGGAGCACATCCTGGCAGACCAGTCCATAAACAGAACATGGTCCCCTGAGTAGTCCATTTACCATATAAACTTCCTCAAACTCAGGGCAGTTTATCTGGCAATAAAAGCCTTTGCTCCTCTCCTAAAAGGCCAGTCTGTTCAGATCAGAATAGACAATACAACAGCTATATTCTACATCAACAAGCAGGGGAGTACCAGGTCCACAAAGCTTTGCGCAGAAGCCATGAAATTTTGGTCTCTGTCCCACTCTCTGGAAATTCAGCTATCAGCCATTCACTTGCCAGGCAAGGACAATGTACTGGCAGATGCTCTGAGTCACATCAGTCAAGACCACCATGAGTGGGTCCTAATGAGATAAGTACTGGCCACGGTTTTCAGAAGGTGGAGCACTCCAGAGATAGATCTCTTTGCCTCCACTCTGAATTACCAACTACCTCTGTACTGCTGCAAGCCTCCGACCCTGGGCACAGTAGCAGTGGATGCCCTAAATCTGGATTGGACAGGGAAGTTTCTGTATGCCTTCCCCCCCTTCCCTCTGATCCTCAGAGTCCTTCTGAAACTCAGAGCCCAGCCTGCCACCATGATTCTAGTGGCACCAGACTGGATGAGACAACCCTGGTATTCTCTACTCCTGGTCCTAGCAGCCAGGAAGCCAGTTCAACTACCATCAAGACACAGTCTCCTGACTCTACTTCCAATGGGGATAACATACCCCAACATAAAGTCTCTTCACCTCAAAGGCTGGTACTTAAAGAGCTAGAGTACCCAGACTCTCAGTACTCAGAGCAGGCCCTAAGGATTCTTCGCCTGGCTAAGAAGCACAACACTAAGAAGACCTATGCCTTAAAATGGAAAATATTTTCCTTGTGGTGAAAGGACAGGCATATTCACTCACTGAAATCTTTCCTTTCTTCAGTGCTTGACTATTTGGTACACTTACAGGCCTCAAGCCTCAGGGCCTCATCCTTGAAAGTTCATTTGGCAGCTGTGTCTGCCGATATTTCGACCAGAAACAAAAAGTCTTTTATTTCCCATCCCACCTTTACTTAATTCTTTAAGGGTCTGTCACACTTTCAACCCCCTCTAAGGGAACCTATACCTCCATGGGACCTGAACCTCTGCAAAGCCAAGCTCGTGGAGCCTCCTTTTGAGCCTATGGCTTTAGCTGACCTAAAGTACATCATTTGGAAAACTGTCTTTTTGGTGGCAATTATCTCAGCCAGAAGAATTTCAGAGATGCAGGCCCACTGCACTGAACCTAACTACATTATCCCTCACAATGATAAGGTAGTTTTGAGGACAAATAGGAAATTCCTTCCTACAGTAGTGTCAGAGTTCCATCTGAACCAGTACATAACACCTCCTGTCTTCCCCACAGACAAATCCACTCCTGATGAGCGAAAGCTCCATGGTCTGGATGTGAAAAGGGAACTGACCCATTATCTGGAGCACACCAAGCAACTCAGGACTTCACATACTCAGCTTTTCCTTATCTATGGTGAGGTAGAGAAAGGCAGGCCTGCTTCTAAAAGAACTATCTCTTGTTGGATAGTCTCTTGCATTCAGTTCTGTTACAGTAAGGCTAGTAAGCAGTCACCTCAAGACCCACTCCACTACAGGCACAGCAGCCTTGGTGGCAGCTGCAAGGGACATACCCTTGCTGGATATCTGCAAAGCAGCTACATATAGGACTGTACACACTTTCACAAAACACTACGGTTTAGATGTACAGTCCAGATCAGATGCCAAATCTGGCACAGCAGTCCCGCAGAACCTCTTTCCAAAGTAGGTTCTGTACCCGCCTCCCAGCTGTACTGCTTTGTAGTCTGCACTTGACAAGCACACTGAAGAATTCCTGGGGTGAGAAGAAAAAATTACTCACTGTGGTAATATTGTTTATTCCAAGGTATTCTTCAGTATGCTTGACCTCCCACCCATCCTCCCCTATATACTGTAACCAGACTGAATAGTTCTGCAGCCCATACTTTGGGCCAAATTTCACTGTTGAGTTTCATAAAGAGAGCCTTTATAGTTATGGATGTTTTTATAGTTGTTATACATTGTTCTTGTTCACATTTTTTTGATGGTTATGATAAGTATTGTTGGGGCCTTTTTGCCCCTTACCTTTGAAATTAATCTGCTTCACCTCCAACTCTAGCTCAGGCAGCACTCCCTCTTTCTGTTGATTGACTGTCGCCAAAACCACTAGCATAAACTCCTCCTCCTCCAGGGCAGCTGGACCCAGCTGGCATACTGCACTTCTCAAACATACTGATGAATACCTTGGAAGAAACAATATTACTACGGTGAGTAATTTTTTTCTTCCCTGTTCCAGGCCCAAAAAATCTCCCAAGTTAGTGGCAAACTCCTGTGTTAGTCTGCCTCACCTTAAGCTTAAATTTCCACCTCCTCACCCCCCATCCAAATCTGCTCAGAATCAATGATGGGAATATGGTGATCCAAAACCTCATATCTCTGATGCAGCGAATAGGAGATGTCCAAAATATTAACCCCCTTCATTTCTGAAATGAATCATGATAGTTTTGATGGCAGGTCTGGCCTGGGAAGATAGCAATGAAGAGTCACCATAAATGAGAATTTTGCAGCTTGCCATATTTAATTCAAAATCTCTCCAGTGCTGTCAAGGCCTTAAAACATATGTCAAAGGTGTTCTCCCCAGACATTTGTATAACTGCATGCAGTTCAAATGAGAAAAAACCCTTATAGTTTTTGAAAAGATTTTTAATAACATATATTCTCTCTGAGGTAATTCCAATTCCTCCTTTATACTTATGTAACCCTGGTGCCATCTATCCAAGGGCTACTACCCCTGCCTTGTGAGCCCATAAACAAGGCTGAGAAGCCTGGGTTCCTATTTTAGATTTAAACTGGTTCTTTCCCATAGATCACAATATTGCACAGTGCCTCTACCCAGAACGTACTTTTTTGCGGGCTAGAATAATACCTAGTACAACCCCCTGGGATGATGTACCCACCCACAGCGCCATATTGTCACCCCACACATGACCCAATAACCAAAACCCCACATTTCAACATTTCAGGAATTATTGACTCTCTCTAATAATATGCTCATGACACAAGATTTATAAAAACAAGCAAACAGCAATTTATAAACAAGGGGCAAGGGTTAGGAATGGGTGAATTGGAAGCAGAGGTTAGACATTTACATTGGTTGGCATTTAGATTAGCATCAGGTAAATCAGTTTAGCACCCCTAGTATTGCAATCATATAATCATCCTACATTTCTTAAATTTAAACATTAATCACAATGGCCACCCACCAACCTTCTGATGGATTCAGTATAGGCTTGCTGTCTAATTAGCTGCACTAGATAAATTAGATAACACATTGCCCGCACTGGTACCAGTCCCAGACTACTATGGAACCCCGCAATTCTATACTCTAAATCTGGATACCCAGCACTAATGTTTTTAGGTGTAGGCCTGATAAAGTTGCAGCAGAGTTGGCCAGCGTTGCAGCTGGTTGGGACCCTTAAAGGAAAATTGAGTTAGCATGCTTTCTTTCAATTATCTTTAAACAATCCTGGCTGATCTTGGAAAACAAACTTTAAACTTTAACAGTCTGGCCTGATAGTGTACATAGCAGATCTTGGGTTAACTATTGACAGTTTTTACAAGGTAGTAGAGGATGGTTCTGCCTACTCACAGTTTTGAAGTTATCATTGATGTAGAGCAGCTTTAGCTGAGGTGCAGGCCGGAGCTTTGGCTAACCCCCCTTTTCACCAGGCTCTTGCAGCTTGCAGGCTGGAACTCTCTCAGCTTTAAGTGGTGGCCCTTTCTCTCTGGGCTTACAGTCACATTCGGGAACAGATCAGTCCGGGACCAGGACAGGCACACTTCAGACCCCCATGTCTAGGCTATGCCCCACAAGAGCAAGTGCATATGGCAGTGCATAGATGGCACACTGTCAGGCTGACTCCCTGGCCAATCTGGAAAAAAAACGTCTCTTGATTTCAGCATATTTTACATTCAGCACATTTTAGTTGCTTTAAGTGGTCACAGTTGCTTCAACCATGTACCAGCGTGGCAGACATGGTCCTGTTAGCTTACAAGACAGTCTCTTAAACATGGGTGCTTTCCCCTATGGCTAGGGCAGACCCAAAATTTGCACAGTCTCTTTCAGACAAAATCTCTTGCTCTCTCAAAATAGAACAGGAGCCCAAGGCATGACTCCTAAGCAGAATGATGCTTTACTTTTAGGTAATTCACTCTTTCAGACACTTTTCAATGCACAGATTGCAATATCAAATGTCCCTTTTGGCTATGCTGGTGGTTGCAGCTCCAAATGGACCCTCAGACACAATAATGAAGTCCTTCTTGGCTATGCTGGTGTCTCAGCTCCAAAGATACATACACCATCCTCACAGGCAATGTCAGGAAAAGCACAGACTTCAGGATACTCCCCTTCCAGTCCTGTAGGCACTTTCAAGCAGTCACATCAAACATTCTCAACGCTGGATCCCTCTTTGGTCAGTTGCAACAAATGTCCACCCTATGTGCTGAGCAAATGCAGGGTGCGGACAGAACTTGAGCACCTCTTGGCTCCCTGGGCTTCTCAGCCCCAAGCACTTCTCCAAAGTATGTGTACTGGAAAGCATAAGTTAACTCAGTCTGATTCAGAAAGCTTTTTATTTCCTGAAGTTACAGCTTCATCAGCACTCTCACTGCGGAGGCAGAACATTAGTGCAGCTCTCTCACAGCTGAAGATGGTTCATGTTTCACCCACATGTTCCCAAAAATGTGGAAATTCAAAATGCTAGCCCTGGGGCTCAATGACTGGCAATCCCCAGGCCAGGGACTCCACTCTCTGGCAGACACTTCCTCTCAGGAAACAGAGCCCCCCCCTGCAGAGGAGCTCCTGATAAATGGATTAGGCCAATTTTCTTTAGCAGAGGGACAGAGCCCCCATCCCTGTGGAGGGGCTCACATCAAACTGAGTTCAGCCTGCAAAGTCTCTGGGTTTTGGAAATTCTCTGAGGCTCCCGATTGGCTGAAATCTAAAGTCCATCTTTTTTTTTGGTAGACTTTATTTCGGTACCCCTACTGTGAGTAACTCTCTCCAGCATCCACCTTGCCTGCTCTCTACCTCCTGCTGTGGTGCTGCAGCTACTCCCCTCACTCCGACCAGCAAAACCCCTGGATCTGAACCCTCATGGGGAAGGGCTGCCCTATCCTCTCAGGGTGCTCAATCTATACTGTAGAGTGCCAGTCGGAGTGTCAGCCATGGGGAGAGTGAGGCACCCAGCATTGGGAGTGTGGTGCAGGAGGTGGCACCATCGCCTATCCTCCAGAGGGGGGGTTCCATTTTCTGTTTCCCCCAGAGCTCGGTCATGCACTGGCATCTAGGCACAAGTGCTGATGCCCGCTGCAGCTCCACCCCTTGCTCTGCATGGCGATGCAGTTCTGGCTTCCTCCAGCCACTGCCAGAGGTTGCATTTGTGCAATGCATCCCCTAAAGCCCACCCCAGGAAGAGAGAGCAGTCCTCCGGATGCTCAATCTCTTCCCTCCCCTGCTGACGCCCCGGTGGCCTGAGTCCATTCCTGAACCCAGGTCATCAGTGTGTCATGAGGTATGGCATTCAGCACCTCAACCCTCAGCACCACTGGGCTAGCTCCCAAAGTCCATCTTGAAAATGAATATTCATTGGGCCTCCACGATGCCTGATAGGCTCCCAGTTTTGGTGCCTAAATTAGGTTCCTGCTTTTCCCCCACAAGTCCTCTGCAAAGTCCCATAAGTCCTGGCTGCAAATCCTAGCATTTTGGTTGGCTGCTGGCTGTACAATATGGCTGCACTTAAACACAGTCCCCATACAGTCCGTTGGAGTCCCAATTTTAAAAGTCTGGTGCAGCCAGGACAAATACAGTTTTATTTACTTAACCCCACAGTCTAGAAGCCACTCCTGTGCCCTCTGAAATGCTGCCCTTATTAAACATTTTTAGTCAGTCCTGCACCTGTCACTGCTGTGGAAATAAACAGTCCCCCAGCAGCAGACAGGCAGCTCATTAATATTCTTGGACTCTGATACATATTTATGAGCACTGTTTCTAGCACTCTTTATTTACAAAATACTGAGGGCTTTCTTGGTCCTTGTTCTGGTCACCGGTCCCCACTGTGCCTTTTCCGGGGGCCGGGATCACTGGGACATCATCCATTTGACCACAATTGAGGTCGGAAACCTGAGTGCACATCCATGAATGCATGAGCTGCCAGCCGTCCATAAAGCATATGGGAAAGTGGCTCTGCAGTCCCTCCACAAGCCCTTAGTGAGCAAAATAATTGAAAGGGCTGTTTGGGGGCTTTAGGGGCACATGGGAACTCTGGCCATAGTGGTGGTGCTACTTGGGGGAAGATTGGGGGACACTACAGGCACAAGAGGCAGAACAGGAGAAACAGGAGACATGGGGGAAATTAAGGTAAGCCCCCACAGGGGTGTTACACTTACATTTTATTGCATTCTACTAATGAGCAGATTCACCCCGAGCAGCAAAGAGGTCAGCCATTATCTGGTTGTTCTGGGAAGATCCTTCAGAATCAGACAACAGTACATCTTCCTTCCCCCCTTAGGGCTTGCTTCCTCGGTCATCGATAGAACAGGAGGAGGTAGGAAACAGACTGAGGTTGTCCATAGTGGCCAAAGAATGCAGGTACCTTTTGAGAAGTGTGATTGTCCTTGAGCACAGAGTCAGGGATGCCTGCTCCCTCACCATTGTCCCCAGTTTTGCTCACAGACCCCACACTTGGAAGAGGGAGCAATATTGCTGGCAAGGCTACAGAACTATTACTCTGGCAAAGTTCAGTAGTATCATATGCAACATTTGCTGCACTGACATTAGTATTTACTGTTCCCCCCTGCTGTGTGTGACTCCTCCCTCCTCTGCTCGACACCAATTCAGGCTTTGCCAGTTCCATAGTATAAGGAAGCCATAACACTCCATCTGCAGCCTTCACATGCCCAGCTGCCAGGAGTGCTGTTTCCAGTGTCCATGGATATTGAGTCTGTTTCTGCTGCTGAGGTGAAGGACACCCACATCATGGGCCATGCCAATTTGGACATTCCTAATGTACTAGGCATCCTGTGATGAGAGTTGGAAGGCCTTCCACCATGAAGTTGCAGTTTCATCAAACCATGCTGTACTTACTGAGGCAAATCTCCCAGGAGTGAACACACACTCCCTGCATTCACTGTGGCTACTAAACACTTAGTGGTGCTGACAGTCAAGGGTTCCACTGAGTAGTTGCAAGCTGCTACTAGGATAGTAAGGCTGCTGTTGACCAGGGCTTGTTCCTCCCCTGTCTCTGCTTTTGTTCTGCACTGCACAGAACCACTTTTCCTAGGACTTAAACACAGGGCAGGCTCATCAATTTCCAAAGCTTTGGCAGTATCTCTGACAGCATCTCACTTTGAAATTGGACTGTCATTCTCAGCTGCAGCTCCCGCTGGATACTGGGTCCTTTGTCAGGTAAGGTCAATACTTCTTCCCCAGATATGACTTGGGCTAAGGAAAGTATTTCTTTGTGAGCCTGAAAATGGGCTTCCTCTTCAGCCACTAAGGGCAAGTGTTTTTTCCATTCTTTGAGTGCTTGTTTTAACTGCTCCTCTTCTGATGCCAATTACTGAGCTCTCAGAAATTTCCTTCAGTAACCATAGCAGACTGCTACAATTCCTTCTCATCTGTGTCTCCAGTTAGGTATTTGGGATGCAGACGTGTTATTTTCCATCAAAGATACACTCAGTCTCCCTCATTCCAGCTACTAAGTTGACATAACTAAGGGCAAATGATGACCCCATCATCTTGTCTGTAATTTGTCTAAAAAACTCAGAAAAAAAGCAGTTGTTTTTCAACTAATGTTGGAGTCAGCAAAAATTCAGTTGGCAGCAGTTGGGAGCTGCCCAATGATGACATTGCTAGAATTGTTTAATTCCTCCCATGTGGGATCACCGTATCGAATAACTGAATATCCATGTATACTAAATCCATATGAGGTTCTACTTATTAACTCATTTAGTATATATAAGATTGCTCTTGTATTAGACAGATATGAAGGTAGTCTTATGACCTCCTTTCTTAGAAACTTATCAACATACTTCAATAGTGATTTGGATATCAAAATATTTGCTGCTACAGTTGTCTTTCCAGCCTTTTATGGATTTCTGGAATTATATAAGTAAACAGGATAATGGGAAAGTCAGTTTTCAGAAAAATCCTGCTTTTACTCTGTTATCCACCCGTGTTCCATAGCACCCAACAAAATGACATCCACCCCTTGTTTTATTTGTTCAATTAGATCAGCACCAATTTCTCATAAAATGTCACATCCCCTATCTGGCAATATGTGTCAGATTTCTAAATAAGCTAGACACATTCAAATAAGAAAATGGCACTGATAAGCTTATATGTGAGTCCATACTCAAATTAAGCAAGTTCATTGCCATATAGCAGGAGAGGCAGACAAGATGGACCTGAAATCCCTTCTGAAATCACAATACTATGTAACTATAGTATGTATGTTACTTCTACAAGTGGATTCCAAATTATGTTAGTTATGTTCAAGATATTTTTTTTAAATTGAATTTATTTTATAATTTAAGCACACAGAAAAAAACACAAAACTAAACAAACAACAGAGATCCCCAACTATATATGTGGAGTGAACATTAATGTCAAGGCAATACATATATGAACACAATAGTACAATAGAGAACAGTATCATGACCATGGTACTAAACTGGGCAATGAGGTTTACATAAAGGCCATAAAAGAAATGAAGCAAAGTATGGAAAACTGGGGGCAGAGCCTTAATTTCAATAATTATTTAATGGAGTGTATAGAGTGTAGAGCTTGCTCCATCTTTTTTTCATAGAGAAATAGCTTATTATGGATATTTGCAACCATTTTTTTTAAGTCTAAGGTCAAGCAATAGTTCATTTAGCCATTCATTATAGGAAAGAACATTTTGATCCCACCAATGTCAAAGGACCAGCCATTTTACAGTCATTGTTATCATAGCAATATAATATTTCCTTTCCTTCACTGAAGTACCATGAAAATCATCAATTAAACAAATGTCTGGTGTAAACAATTTATCAAGACCAGGAAGAGGGTCCACCCAGTCCTTTTATCTCTTGCCATAAGCTTTGAACTTTGCTACAATGCAAAAACTATATGTAATAGTGTACCATCAGCTGACCCACACTGGGGACAAATATTGGTTTTCAGTTTACCCATTTTAGCTACAGTAGCATATGAGGGGTATAATAAAGGTTATGGAGGATTTCAAACTGTGTAAGGTGAAGTTACCATGAGTGATAAAGGTACAGAGATCTGACCAGATTTCAACCCAGCTAAAGTGTTTGTCAGAGAAAGCGTCAGTCCAATGGGGGAGGACCCATCCAGTGCTGGGTTATCAAAGACAGCCTGATATACGAACATATGAACATATGAATTTGCCAGCAGATAAAGGCCTTATGGTCTCTGAGTCTGCTCGAGTGTGCAGCAAGCAACCCTTGTACTGCAGCTGCCCTTCCCTCCCCTGAGCCTCCCTCTTACCCTATCCCATCCTCTTTTGAAGCAGTCCACTGTTCTACAGGATACCACTTCTGCAGGCAACGTGTTCCACCCAGACACTACTCTGTCTGTAAAAAAGGTGTCTTTTCATTTCCCTCCTGAACTTCCCCCCTCCAATCTGAGATCATGATCTCGAGTGTCCCTACCCCTCTTTAACTTGAATAGTCCCTCCATGCCTGTTTTGTTTATTTCCTTCATGCACTTGAAGGTTTCAATCATGTCCCCCCTTTAGATGAGATATGGCATGGAGCTGGGTGGTCATATCTACAAGGGAGAGGAAGAAGGACCGCTGCACTTCTAGCCATTGCAGAGGCCCCATATGGCATGCTATGGCATGGGTAAGTTGTAAGTACCTGAAGATATGTTTGTCATTAAGGCTATACTGAGCTTTAAATGAGGCAAATTGAAGCAAGCAACCATTAAGAGCTAGATTAGAGAGGGAGGCAATGGTTAAATTTGGTAGCCAGTCCCTAGGTATCATTCTTCCATCTATTTTGAAATGTAGGTTCCTGTGAATAGGTTGGTCAATGTCTTTTGTTAGTTTCATCAAAAGTGCTGTACCTAGCTGTGCATGCACTTTGAGAGAAGTACCAAGGAAAGTAGACCTGAGGTTCTGTGAAATGGAAGTGTGGTTTACAAATAATAAAGAGTGGGGAGAGTGGAGAGATATTTATTTATTTATTTGTTTATTTATTTATTTATTTATTTTTATTTATTTATTGAATCTCGGAATTAAGACCTTTGAGCCAGGGGCTCTTTTACAAAGGCTCCACATCAACAAGGAATTATACAGAGGAGGGAGTATCAGGCATGAGTACATTGGGTACAAATAAGCAGGCTGGGAGAGGTACAATAAACCCAGGAGACATTTGAAAATAAATCTAGTACGTACAACACATAATAATACTGATATTAAGTGCTAGGGTTAAAAAAGTAACCAGAAGTTGGTGATGGGCAGGTGTATAGGCAGAGAAAGCCAGTTAGAACAAACTAGTATAGTGATGAGTTGTAGGCCTTCGGCACTTATTTGTTCTTGTTCAACAGTCTGCTAAAGGGCCGTGTATGAAGAGGGTGAATCCAGGCACTCTGGTGTAAGCCATTGCAGATATTTACTGCAGTGGCTTGCCCAGTAATAGACACGAAAATCTGGGAGAGGGAGTCCACCTAATGTTTTAGGCACTGCTAACTTAGTATATGCACTTCATGGTGCTTTACCTGTACAAATAAATGTAGAAAGCATGGAATAAAGATTACAAAACCAGGAAAGGGGGAGGAAAATGTTAAGTATGTGTAGGGGTAGAAGAGTCTAGGGAGGACATTCATCTTTGCAATGTTAATCCCACCTCATAATGTTAGTGGTAAGGTGCTCCACCTGTCCAGATCACATATAATAGTCATTATAATGTCATCAAGGTTAAGGTTTTTGGGTAATTGGGGATCTCTCGTAAGTTAAATTTCAAGGCAATGTAACTTAGTTGGGGCCCAGACTAGACTCATTTTGAGGATGCCTTACTTGTAGACCCCACAGTTAAGGGGCATAACAATGGTTTTGTTAGTGTTTCATTTATAGTTATAGAGTGCTCTGTATTCTCTTATTGTGTTCAGAGCAACTGGAATGGAGGTGTTGGGGTGTATCACATGCGGAAGAATGTCATCTACATATACCGATGATGAAACTTGTGAGTTCCATATGGGAATGCCAGTAATACGGGGGTTAGACTTTAACTTGAGAATCAGGGGTTTGAGATAAAGATGAAATAATAACTGGAACAGGATACATCCCTGGCATGAGCCACTATGTAAAGAGAAAGCAGGGGGAAAAAAACACTGTTACAATAAATCTTGCTGGTAGGTCGGGAGTAGAGAGTCTGAATCCAAGAAATAAACTATGTGGGGAAGCCAAACCATTCTAAAATTGTAAACAAAAATGGCCAGGAAACTCTATAAAAGGCTTTCTCTGCATCTAGAGACACCAAGGCCACTGTGCAGCCTTGGTCTCCAGACATGGAGAAGACATGGGCTAGCTTCTGAAGATGATATGTGGGTTTTCTAGTAGGCATAAAGCTGACTTGTTCAGGACTTATCACGTTGCACCATACTTTGTTAACACTAGTGGCCAGTATTTTAAACAAGATTTGACAATCTTGATTCATTAGAGAGATAGGCTGGTAACTGGTCACCTGTTCTTGGTTTAGTTTCATGGGTTTAAGGTGTAGTATAATCATAGCTTCAGCTAAGGTGGGATTTATTTATTTGTATTTATTTATTTATTGAGATCTCAGATTACACCACCTTTGAGCTGAAAGCTCTTTTACAAAGGTTCCACAGCTGATTAAAACAGGTAACAATGATAAGATGGGACAAAAAATGGCAGAATACACAGAGAGCTAAAAGTGGTACAGTCAGTTTGAGAGTGACACTTCAGTTATAGAATTTAGTACATGTAACTAAGCTGTAAGCAGCCAGGGGACTTTGTTGGGGTTAGGAAGGGTGTGGGGGTGAGAGAAGCATGGGGACATGGAGGGGGGAGGGAGAGGCAAGTATGGGATAGGGTGAGGGTGGGGGGACAAGGCCAAGGGCAAGCAGAGTGCAAGTGCTGATAGTTATTAGTGACTAGTGGGAGGTTGTACTATGGAGTGGTCACAGCCACTAAGAGCAGCGAGGTGTTGGCGAAGCTTACATTTAAATGGAACAATCTTTGGTTCAATAAGGATGTCCCAGGGGAGCCCATTAAGCCAGTCGAGGGCACAGTAAGTGTAGGTCCTTTGTCCTGGGATGTACACAGGAATGGGACCTGGTATGACTGCCTGGACTTGTCCCAAGTCCTGTGGGAGTTGGATGTTGGGGTGAGGAGGTGCTGGAGGGCTGGGGGGGTTAGATCTAGACAGGTTTTTTTGGCTAGTAGGCAGGACTGGTATTTTACCATGCCTTTAAGGTACAGCCAATAGGACTGGGTGTATAGGTTACATGTATGCGTAAGTCAGTAGGCACCTGTGACTAGTCTGCAGGCTTTGTTTAGCGCAGTGGTAACCCTTTTAAGCATGGTGTCTGATGTGGTGCTATAGATGACTAGACCATAGTCTATAATGGAGATTATGCTGCTGCTGATAGAAATACGGAGTGCCTCAGTTGTCAGGCAATGTTTGTAATGGTGCAGTAGGCTTGTTCTAGTGTTGGCAGCTTTGGCAACGTAGTCAACATGGTGTGTGAAAGAAAGGGAGCAGTCAAGTGTTAGCTCTAGGTATTTTAAGGTCTGATCTATTTCTAATGGGGTGTTGACACTATTACGGATTGTTAGTCAATGTGATTTAAGTTTATTGTGGGGGTTTACAAACAATATGATCTTCATCTTTTTATAGTTAATGAGAAGTTTATGCTCCATGAACCAGGCTTCGACTAAAGCAAAGTTACTCTGGCGACATTTCTCCAGAGTGACTGGATCCGGACTATTGGCAAAGATAACTGTGTCATCCACATAAAGAAGAATTTTGTCAGAACAGACAAGGGGGAGGTGGTTAAAGAAGAGGCTGAAGAGCAACCCCCAATATAGATCCTTGTGGAATTTCTGAGCGTAACTCACAGCTGTCAGATAGAACTTCTTTTTATTTTGACCTGTTGGGTCCTGTTCTCTAGATAGCTATTGCACTATGCCACAGACTCATCTGAGAGCCCAGTAGCAGTGAGTTGTTCAAGCAGTAATGAGTGATTGACCATATCAAATGCTTTGGTGAGACTGATGTAGGCCGCTCCTACCATCTGACAACAGTCAAGTGCTTAGTGAATGAAACCAGTGAACTCCAGCAATGCTGTGGTGGTGTTGTGTGACTTATGAAAACCATGCCATTGAGGGCATTGGCTCTGGTACTTTTCCAAGTACTCAATCATCTGGTCTGTGACAATTTGCTCAATGCTTTGGAAAGGGGGGTAGTACTGATATGGGGCAATAGTTACTGTGCAGAGCTCTATCTCTGCTTTTGTGGACCAGAGTTACCATGGTGGCTTTCCATTTCTGGGAGAATTGGGCAAGTCTTAATGACAGTTTAAGTATTTTGGTCAGAGGAGTAAGCACTTCATCCAGGGTGAGGGCAATGAGTTTAAGATCAACAGAGTCATAGTTGAGGCTGGTTTTACTTAGTACTAACTGAAGGTATCTTCTAGCTTCAGTTTTGACTTTGAAATGGAAAGGGGGCATGCTGGTGCACCACCTTTACAGGCTTTAACAGAGTTACCAGTATTCTCAAAAAAGTCAGGGGGTAGGACACCACTAAGGTCTGTGAACGCACTGTTAAAGGTGTTTGCTATTTCTTGCAGGTCCTGAGAGATTACTCCATTGACCTCCAGCATGGTTGATGAGTTTTTTGGGGGCTTCCCTGTCAGGTCTCTCAGGTTTCCCCAGAACTTCCTGCCTCCTGCCATCACCCCAGGGTTTGGTGAGCTCATCCTTAAAATAGCAACTTTTCTCCAGGCGTATTTCACATCAGTCATTCCTGGCCCTTTTGTATAGCTGAAAGTCGGCCTGTTTGCCAGAAGCATGTGCACGTTGCCATACATTATCCCTCATGGACATGAGGTTGAGGAGGGCCAGGGTGATTCATGCATTGCAAATACCCTTAAGCCTGCATTTTCTAATGGGGGCATGGATGTCACAGGCAGCATTGAATGCATTGATAAAGTGATCAAGTGCACTGTCCACGTCTTTGTACATATCGATCTGGAACCAGTCATGGCGTCTGAGGTGGGTTTTAAGGGGTTCTCGCTGCCCTTGTTTTAGGACTCATCCAGTGATGGTTCTAACTGGGGGTTTAGTGGCTTTATTAGACCATATAGTAGCAGGTGTAGTAAGCTATCAAATGCTATAAAGCAATTAAGTATTGTGAGGTATAGTGCTGAGAAATGCCATAATAAATTACTATGCCATAAGGAGCTATCACAGGAGTGTCTGCGTTTCAGCCTGCCATCACATGAGCCCCCATGTTCAAGATTTTAAATGGTTTATTCTAGACTATTGAAATGTGCCACTCTGTCAGGCTCCAATTACGAACTTTTTTAAATTTTTATTTAAGTGGACACTCTAGAAATTTTTTTAATTATGTTTGATGTCCAGGTGGAATGAGGTTGCCTGGCACTCTGTAAGCCTGGGTTTATGTCCAGAGGCCAGGAAGTCAGGAGCCAACATGTAGGTGGAGGATGGAGCATCAGCTCAGACACTTACATCCTCTAGGGAGGGTCACTTATCTCACAAATTGACTGTACCAGCTGGCCAAAGGGGTTGGGGATCCACCAAGGTGGGAGTGGGTGTCATTGGTTCCACATCAGAACAGCAACTTGAAAATGGTGAAGAAAATATACAGCGCAGGCAACACAGAGCCAGCACATACAGTAAGTATGCTTTATATGGGGGTCTGTGCCCTTGCACCCCCTTTTGTGAGGGACTTCACATCCCCACACACCCCTTACCATAAATAACCAATTCCGGGGGGGGGGAAACAACTCGAGGAGGGTGGAAAACTGTAAGTTACTGAAATGACAAGCACTCTATTGCCATCATTGTATCTGTTTATTGCCATTTTCAGGTCACTGTTTTCATGGACTACTGTGCCATAGAAACATAGAAGTTGATGGCAGATAAGGACCGCAAGGCCCATCCAGTCTGCCCATTTTTTCTACCTTATGAATGTGCCATAGGCCTTTACTCTTTCAATGGCCTATCTATTCATACTCATCTATATTGATCCCTTATGCCTATCCCATGCCTGTTTGAAACCCTGCACAGTATTGATATCCACCACTTCCTGAAGTAGGCCGTTCCATGCACCCACCACCCTTTCTGTGAAAAAGAACTTCCTCACATTACTCTTTAATCGTCCTCCCTCTAATCTCATGCTGTGTCCTCTTGTCCTGCTATTTTTCTTATATTGAAACATGTTATACTCTTTCACCTTGTTAATGCCCTTAAGATGTTTGAATGTTTCGATCATATCACCTCTCTCCCACCTTTGCTCTAGAGTATACATATGGAGCTCCGTTAATCTGTCCTCATATGTTTTCTGATGCAGTCCCTGCATCATTTTGGTTGCCCTTTTCTGGACTGCCTCCATTTTGTTAATGTCCTTGTGCAGGTGCAGCCTCCAGTAATGCATGCAGTACTCCAGATGGGCCCTAACCAGTGTCTTGTAAAGAGGGATTATTACCTCCCTCTTATGACTTGTGATACCCCTGCTAATACACCCCAACATCCCTCTAGCCTTACCTACTGCTTTAGTGGTCTGCTTGGATAATTTATTCACCATTGAATCATTTGCATGCCAAGAGAGACATTTTGGGAACTTCCACTCAATGCCTCTAGTAGAAGGGGGAAACAGGAAAATTAGCAAGTTCTGGATGGGCAGATAAAGCTCACTCTGTCCCATATCCCAATGGGTCATTCCTCACATTATTTGTTCATTGGCCCCAGTGCCCTTCCCATGATTGGATCTGGTCTGTCAGCTGAAATTGTGCATGGGGAGCAGTAGTGCCAACTGTTTTTGGTGAAAGAGGCTAATATCAGTTACCAGAAAGGGCAACAGGCCAATGAATATAATGAGGCCCTATCCAGGCCACCACAGTTAAAGAGTGAAAAGAATACATAGCAAAATAGGGTTTAATGCAGTGATATGATATTTCAATTTGTATTCCCCATGATTCTTAGTGTCAGTGCTAGAAAGGTAACATTACATGACCTGTCCCTCAAAAGGGTTCTATTAGGTGTTGAGTAAAGCCTTTTATTGAAACCATGAAGGACTTCCTCCCTTAATGTTTGTTCCCTGTCTTGGAGCTATCCATGTTGGGACACAAAATTTATTGTAAGAATACCAGATCAGTCAAACTAGCCAGCTTGATATATATTGTTCCACAGATATTCTTTATTGGACTGCCTTCTCAAATACAGTATCTATGCACACAGATGTTAAATCATTGTTCATATTTTAAATGCCCAGTTCAGCCCAGTATATTGAAAAATATTAACAGTCAATGCTGGGATGACTGGCTGCTCCCATTTTGAGAATGGGACCCTTAATGTGTACATGTTACTTAGTCTGTGAGCTCTTGCCTAGGTATACCACAGATTGTCCATTAGAAACATAGAAACATAGAAACATAGAAGTTGACGGCAGATAAGGACCGCAAGGCCCATCCAGTCTGCCCATTTCTTTTTCTATCTTATAAATGTGCCATCGGCCTTTGCTATGTCAGTGACCTATCTATTCATAGTCATTTGTATTGCTCCCTTATGCCTATCCCATGCCTGTTTGAAGCCCTGCACTGTATTCATAGCCACTACTTCTTGTGGTAAGCCATTCCATGCATCTACCACCCTTTCTGTGAAAAAGAATTCCTCACATTCCCCTTAATCGGCCTCCTCTAATCTCATGCTGTGTCCTCTTGTCCTGCTATTTTTCTTATATTTAAACATGTTAGACTCTTTCACCTTGTTTATGCCCTTAAGGTGTTTAAATGTCTCGATCATATCACCTCTCTCCCTCCTTTGCTCAAGGGTATACATATTGAGCTCCGTTAATCTGTCCTCATATGTCTTCTGATGCAGTCCCTGCACCATTTTGGTTGCCCTTCTCTGGACTGCCTCAATTTGGTTAATGTCCTTGTGAAGGTGTGGCCTCCAACACTGCGCAGTACTCCAGATGGGGCCTAACCAATGTCTTGTACAGAGGGATTATTACCTCCCTCTTACGACTTGTGATACCCCTACTAATACACCCTAACACCCCCCTAGCCTTACCTACTGCTTTAGAGGTCTGCTTGGATGATTTCAGGTCATCAGTGATGATGATGCCCAAGTCTCTTTCTTCCTTTGTGACTGCTAGCAACTCCTCCCAGCCTATAAGTGGCTTCAGGTTTCTCTTCCCTATGTGCATGATTTTGTACTTCTTTGCATTAAATCCCAGTTGCCACTCTTCTGACCATTCTGCTAGTTTATCCAGATCTCTTCTCATTCTGCCCACCCCATCTGGATCATCTACTCTGTTGCAGATCTTGGTGTCATCTGCAAACAGACAAGCCTTACCCTCTAGTCCATCTGCTAGGTCACTAATGAAGATGTTGAATAGGACTGGCCCCAGGACTGATCCCAGAGGTACCCCACTTGTGACTTGCATCTCTTCTGACTGTATACCATTTACCACCACTCTCTGTTTTCTGCCAGTCAACCAGTTTGCCACCCAGTTGACCAACTTCTGACCACCCGAGCCTACCTAGCTTATTTATCAATCTTCTATGTGGAACAGTGTCCAAAGCTTTGCTGAAGTCAAGGTAGGCGACATCAACTGCTCCCCTTGGTCCACCACTCTGGTTACCCAGTCAAAGAAATCTATGAGATTAGTTTGACAGGACCTTCCTTTTGTAAACCCATGCTGTCTTGGATCCTGTGCCCCTATGGATTCCAGGTGTTGCACTATCCTTTCCTTAAGGAGTGCTTCCATAATCTTGCCCACTACTGAGGTAAGACTGACCGGTCTGTAGTTCCCGGCCTTCTGTTTGCATCCTGTTGTGATAATATGCATTCTGTAGCCAGCTACCAGAAAAAAATTAGGTAATAAAATGATTGCATATCTGAGGATTAATGAAAATGTTAAAGAGCCACTGATGCTTCAAAACTAACTTTAAAAAAAAACATAATATTTGGACACAAAGCTGTTTATATTTCTCATTAGTTCTGTATTTCTTATCTCCTTTATGTACTACTGAGGTCATATGGGTGAAACAAGGAAAGTTGTTCCTAGAGGGTTCATCAGCTCTTAATGTTTATTCCCGGCCTAATGTCATAATGCCCTGCTTGTGACATCACAATTATTCCCATGGCAACAGACTGTGATGAAACAACAGAGCATTATCATTCCAAGTAGGGAATAAGCTATAGAGGCAGATTAACTCTAAGGGATAAAGATCCTGTTTTTGTGGAGATTTCTTCAGTAATATGTAATGGAGAAATCTACAGAACATATATGAAATGCAAACTGAACTGTGTCCAAATATTATGTTTTCCAAAGTTTTCCAAAAAGTGTCAGCTGCTCTTCAAGGGAAATGTTTTCCATAACAAGAAAGTCTAAATTGTGCCAAAATGTTGATTTAGTCAGACCCTATACTGCTTTTGGTATTCCCCATGTTCCTTGAAACTGGCATATATTTATAGGCAAGCATATTTTGCTGTACTTCTGCCCAAAACATGGGATGTAGAGTCCCCAACTGTAGTATCTATTATGACAAAAAATGTTCTAAGATTATAAAGGGTTCCCCAGTCCCTGAATACAGGACTAATTGTCTAATAGTTTCCACCATTTGGTTTAGAAATATAAATCAAATAAGGTTTTACATTTGAAAAACTTCAGGCTTTTTTGTTTGCCTTCTTTGTGGGCAAACAAAACAGTTCTCAAGCACTGGATTGTCCCTGAAGATGCAGAAAATAAACTCACAAATGTAAGAACATGGCACAAAAACAAGTACAGCAGGCACACACACGCACACATACACACACACACACAAACACACACACTGGATTTAGCAGAGCAAAAAGGGGGCAACAAAGCCCCATCAGGAGACAATATGTACGGGTGTCTGTCTTGACATGTTCTACTCCAGAATCTCTCTTGAAAGCTTATTAAATTAAGTTCACTGTGCTTAACCTAGTGTGTGTGTGTGTGTGTGTGTGTGTGTGTGTGTGTGTGTGCCTACTTTAGTTGTTCTTGTATCTTGGTGAACATGTCTGCAGTGGTTTCATCCCATGGATTTAGAGGTTTCAAAACTACTTTAAGTAAGGCAGTGGAATATGTAATACGGCAGCTCACTCAATTCATACTGCAAAGGCTATTTTCGATAGCATCTAGCTCTGTAATTTTGACACCTGATATCTCAATCAGATTTAACTATTTAACCATGCATGTGAAGCATTTACTGTGAGAACCATTTAGTCTGACACACAGGAGCCTCTGAAGCAGTTACTTACTGGCTTGACTGAAGTAGAATTAAATTGCTAATTCTAAGTGCTAAGTTATTTGGGCATGGTATGGAAAGATGAATAAAAAAGTTTGTGGAGATTAAAACCTATGCAATTTCAAGGAAAAACTCAACATGCCAAATGCCTTCCATATCTTAAAAACTGGATCTTAAGACAGTGATGTGCCAGAAGATTGAGAATTATTGAGTATATCAGTTTGTATATCTGTGTGTTATGTGAATACCATAAATAGAAAATTTAGGGTTTTATTTATTGTGTGTGAGTTATTGAGTATATCAGTGCATATATCTGTGTGTTATGTGAATACCATAAATAGAAAATTTAGGGTTTTATTTATTGTGTGTGAGGTTGTTGTATAATCTCCAATACAAATGTCCTCTTTGATCTTAGACTCAAATAAATCAGAACTTGAGTTGTTTTTAAACACACACCATACAGATGTGTAATTTATTTTAACACATTTTCTTGACTGACATGACATTGTTTTATAAAACAGAATAGAAAAACAGAATACATTAGAAGTTGGTTTTACAGTGGAGTCCACCAAGATGCAATGCAGTGTTGCAGGTCCTGCATGACAAAAGGGATTAACAGCTATGTTTCCTGCTCTACGCATGCCATGTAACCCTCAGTGCCATTCTCCCTCAGAAATTTGTGTAATCCTCCTCTAGAAACTTGAACAGTGCTAGCTTTCTCAACATCAGTGGACAGACTATTCCATATTGTAACTGCCCTCTGTGTGAAGTAATACTTTCTAATGTTTCCCCTTATCCTGCTTGAGCAGTGAGTTAGATGGTGGTAGTGCAGAGACTGGATGTATGCATTGTATATGCAATAGCCATTACAGGGTCACAGTCACACACAAGCTTGAAAGGATAATAAGCAGAGAGATAGAGAAATCAGGTGTTGAGCTGCACATAAGAACCAGTGACCTGGCAAGGTACAGTGTAGAGGACGTGAAAAAAAAGTTTAGGGAACTAGGTAGACAGTTGAAGGCAAGTACAGCTATAGTAGTTTCTCAGAATTACTGCCAGTGCCACACGCAGGTGAGAGCATACAGATGAAAATAAAGGAGTTCAATGCATGGCTAAATGTTGCAAAGATAAGGACTCTAGTTACTCAGGGGGCTGGGGGACCTTCTGGAATGATTAGCAGCAGTTCAAAAGGATGAATAGCATCTAAGCTACTCAAAAACCAGTGCACTGGGACAAATCCTAGAGGTTATAGCAAAGCAGCTTTTAAACTTGGAAAGGGGAAGTGAAGGATTCAAGTAAAAGTGCAGAGAGGGACAACAGTGCCAGGAGGGTGCATGGTCTGCTTGGACTCTGTAGGGCTTCCCCCAACATACCTCTCAACCTTTTATCACTCAAATGTGTGATAGTACATGTGACAAATGGGCAAAATGTGTGACACATCATCAAAACTGACATTGCAAGCTCAGAACACAGTCTAAATCTGTGCACTTATGTTATTCATGTTTGCTGATAACTGAGTATCATAGATTATTATGAATTTCTGCATTGAAGTTTCAGTGGGCAGTGTGCAATATTACCTGTGCCATGTGAGACAGAGGGTTTGTGAGAAGTACAATGAGTGACATACCTTGTAATATGTGACAGTTGAGAGGTATGTCCTCTAACACATGGTAGGGAAAGAAGCACTCTTGGAAACACAAGCCTACAATGCTACAGATAAGGCTCCAGCATTCCAAAATAAGAGTACCAATTAAATAAGGGAAAAAAAACTCATGAAAGGTACTACATGCCAATGTGTGGGGCATCTGTAACAAAATGGATGAGCTCCAGGCCATAGTAGCAGCAGAGTAATGACATATTATTCCGCTCACCAAGACAAGGGCCACTCAGGAGCACAGCTGGGACCTGAATGTAACCAGGGCTATACACTAGTCAGAATGGATGGATGTTTAACAGGGTTTAAAAGTACTGGAAGAGAGATCAGTCCTAGAGGGGAGGGAGGGGAATCAGTTTGGTTTCAACTAATAAATGAATGAGGAAGGAAGTAGACAATTAGAGCGATCTACAGGCCACCAAATTATCTAGAAGCTGGAGATGATGTGATGGGCCAGATTTCTAAGGCAGCTGGCCAGGGCAGAATAGTGATCATGGAAAGCTTTAATCTCCCTGGTACAAACTAGCAAAAGAATGCCACTGCACAAACAGCTACAAAAGCCAGAGATTTATTAAAACAATACAGGATTGTTTCCTCACAAAATGGATACACACTCCAACTAGAGGTGAGGCAGTACCAGACCTAGTTTTGAATAACCGGAACAAAATCAAGAACTTTAAAAATCAAGTGCTTATAAGGATAAGCACCCACAAATCCATTTGAGACAGAATTTTAGAGTGAATATAACAGAACTGGTGCCATGGTTCTAGACTTTACAAAGGCAAACTATGACCAAATGAGGCCTATAGTAGATATCCATCTGGTGGATTGATACAAACAGGAAGGGATAGAAAATAAGTAGACGATGATTAAAAAGCAACACAAGACAAAAATTAAGGAGTTCAATGCATGGCTAAAGGGATCGTGCAAATATACATGTATTAGTTACTTAGGGGACTGGGGTACCTTCTGGCAAGATCACCAGCAGTTAGCAAGGGGTGTACTCCATGTGAGCTAATCAGAAACAAGTGCACTGGGACAAACGTTATAGGGTATCGCTAACCAGCATTTAAACTAGGGAAAGAGATTCTCAGAGTCCAAGTAAGGGTGAAAAGGTGGGCAACAGTGTTTGAGGGGTGCATAGTCTGCTTGACAAAAAAAAAACACAAGGAGCTGCACACCCCAAAGAAAATACCCATTGCTTTGGGTCCAACATGTGACCCTTCTTCAGGGGGTGGCCCTGAGGAAGGGTCATGTGTTAGACCTGAAATATCAGGGTTTAGTGCCATACTTCACCCTATATGGCATAGCAGAATAAACCATGAGTTTTCACTAAGTCATTTGTATTTTGGTTCTGATTATTTTTGGTGTACACATCCTTGTGTTGTTTTCTTTTTTTGTTTGTTTGTTTGTTTGTTTTTGTGTGTGTGCCTGAAATTTTCTTCTTTAGCTATTCAGCTGTTTGGCAGAGCACATGAAACCTGGGCAGCTTTATAGTCTGCTTGGACTCTACAAAGGCCTCCCTCAGCACACAGTAGTGAAGGAAGCACACAGGAACACATGCCCACAATACTACAGATACGGCTCTAATATCCCACAATAAGACAGCAATGAAATAAAAAAAACATCATGGAAGACACTATATGCTTATGGGCAGTGTATCTCTAACAAAATGGGAAAGCTGCTAGTAATATTAATTCAAAAAAGTTGATGCACACACAGCTCTCACTATTATAAATATTTATTTTATTTATTAATCATTAAAATGCACATACTGTACTATATGCTGTTTGATAAATCAATGACAGCATTTTAATCACAAAATGCTAACATTTGCTCTATAAGCTCAAAGAGGCAGAATAAAATGCTCAATGTGAATACAATCTTATATAACAAAACAGGTGAAAAAGTGGCATATAGCCTGCACTGTTACCTGACTAGCCTGAAAAAAACCAAAAACACGGAGAGTACAACATCAACTCCTCCACGTAGTAAGGTGCTCTACCTCTTCATCAGGTGTGGAGTTTGGTGCCAGCCTATGTGCTCCTTTTTAAATGCATCCATTAAATTGGCTAATGTATATAATCAATCCCTGAACTGATGTAGTTCAAACAAATTGTTGCATTTCTGCATGTTTGACCATTTAGTTTAATTGAGCCAGAGTTACCAATGTCAGGATTAGAAGACTTCATGATTTAAGTTATATCCATTAGTGTCTTGTAAATTTCCAAAAAGTAATTAAGGGTGCTCCACATTTACCCCACTGACATTAAACTGTGGAATCAGATATTAGAGGAATTCAGGGTTGATCTGGTTCTTTGTTTACAATCTATTTTCACACAGATATACAATTAAAAATACAACATTAAAGTAGGAAACACCTTGATATTTAAAACACCCCAGTGTTGCATATGTGTTTAAACAGCATGTAAACATTTTGAATCCTATAGCCTTTGAAAGTTCATATTCATATTTGCAAAGAACAAAATAGTCAAAACACCATCCAAAACTTCTAACAATGCATAACATATTCTGCTCTGAAGCCAGGCTTCATCTGTTACATGCTTCTTTTTAATTCAAGATGGACTCTTCATCTTCTGCATCATAGACACACTATTGACTGTCAAAGATAGAAAAATACAAATATATATATATATATATTCTCTTTATATTGTGCATGTGTTTCAAACAGATATTTTTCAATACTGAAATTTATAAACATTTGAAATCGTTGACATCTTTGTGTTATATTTCTAGAAATCCTACTTGCACTTATAATAGATGATATAATCAGTATCATACAACTTATTTCTATGAAAGTTGTAAAATTAACTCCTGATTAGAGGTATCTGATTTACATACAGTTTTTATTTACAAAGTGTCCAGTGGCACCAGCCAGGATGCAACATAATAATGCTGCAGTATATCACCAAATGATGCAGTACGCTGCATGGAGCAGTGTAATTCAATGGCAATTAAGCCCTTTTTTTACAGCAGTTTTTTGTGGTATATAATTTACTGTAAGTTATTACATTGCATCAAGGCTGGCTCCACAGCATATATAAACCATGCTTAGACAGAGAAGGGGGGGGTTAAAGGAAGGGAATCAAGGGGCGGGGAGAAGAAGGGAAAACAAAGTTAATGGGAAAATCCTTAAACAGGGATACGGGGTTGGGGAGATTTTGCGATATTGTTTATATATTCAAATACCTTATATACAGTATCGACACTTCATTCTTAACCCTGCACACATACTCAATGCCATTAAAAATGGATTCAAATCCAATATCTCATTTAGACCATGTGGTACTAAGGTTTTCAGGTGGAAAATCCACCATAACTCTCTCTGTAGAAGTCGTGGTAACCGTGGTCCTCCTGTTTCTCCACAAGTTATAGTTTCTAGTCTAGGGAAATGCAAATCACTGGGATTACAGTTATGAGTATTCTTAAAATGGGCTGCTAGAGCATTTGATATTTATCCACTACTAATTGCACTGGTTTGCTCTTGGATTCTGATTCAAAGCTACCTGGTGGCCCTGCCCACATTCACTTTTGGACAGGAACATCAGGCAACATATATAACATAGCAAGTCTGACAGGTAACAAACTGGTGTACATCCATCCTTATATATTCAGCATTTGGTATTGAAGAACTTTTTTCCATTTACAGCATACTGACAAATGCTGCAGTTAAAACTTTTATGAAATCCCTGTGTGTTTTTTTCTGCAGCTACATTCTATGATCATCATTTTGATAGAGAATATATACCACAACATCTGCTCTATTGCACCCCCTGCTGAAGGTTATGCATAGTGACTGTGCAAACAACGGGAATCAAGGGGTGGGGAGAAGAAGGGGAAACAAGGTTAAAGGGAAAATCATTAAACAGGGATTTGGAGGTGGGGAGATTTTGGGACCTTGATAAAGCCTATGCAGGCAAAACCAGGTCAGGAATCCTGCTACTGGTTTTTATTGCACTGCTATGTATTGTTTGCATCTTTTGCACTTTAATAAAATGCTATAGCTGTTTGTACTGCATCCTAGTACCAGGCCTCTTTGTTTTGTTTTTTTTGCCTTCTCTCTCAATTTTATTTTATCATAAGCTCCAGGCAACAGCAGCAGCAGAGCAACAAGACATAATTGTACTCACCAAAACATTACAACTGCAAGGTGCAGTGGGCCATGGTACTGCCACCAGCTCAAGTTATTCTAGATTATTTTACTTCCCTTTCTACCCACAACCTCTAAATTGGGTACTCTGGGATGGTAAGCTGAGCTAACTTGCCAACCAAATACAGTAGTTGTGGAAACCTGTGTGGGAGAGAATGCACTGTACTGGACTTAAACTGGAGACAACAGAAATTGTGAGACTTGGACAACTTGAAAGTGTAACTCAGTCATAGCTTTCAAGAAAAATACAAGTAAAAACTTTACTTGGCTGTTCTGTCAGTGTGATAGACACTGCATGCCTATACAATAAATATCTACAACAGAAATAACATTTGCAATAATTTCTTAAATGACAGTATCTTATACTCTATGCATATAGTCTTATTCATTGCAAAAACTTTGATAATTCACCAGTTAGAGCTCAACCCACAAAAGTAAGGAACTGTGGTGTTAGGGTTTCTAACCCTAACACCCTATCCCTGCAAGCAGCAAGAAAAAATTATGATTTTGGTGTCCTGAGTCTAGGCAAATCAGACTAGAGTATCTTGTTATCAATTCCTAACACTACCCCATTCCATCAGCAAATAAGCTAGATCTGCAGACTATATTGAGAATGGGTTGAGTGTTAAGGTTGATAACTCAAGGAAGATCTAGGCCTGATGTTCTGTGACTCAGAACAGCCAAAATCATAATGTTGTTGCTTTTTGCGGCTTGCAGGGTGGGGTTGGGGTCGGGTGCGAGGGTTGGAAACCCTAATACCACATTTCTCTACTTTTATGGGTTTAACCCTAACTGGTGCATTAACAACATTTTTGCAAATAATTTCCTTACTTTTTGAGATTGTAGAATTGTATCATCATTCAACCAGGTCACTTTGGCGGCATGCATGAACACATCCATGTGATCACAGAAGTGCAGAGCCCTCTGGGCCCAGCTCTTCATGCCCCCATTTATGCATATGTGTATGTGGATGTGGAAGTGCAGGTCCCTCTATTCCACCAGAAAAGCAATTTATGTGTTTCCTTGTAATTTTTTTTTGCAGAGATTGACCATTTTCAGTTCTTATTTGTTAGGGTTCCACCATGCTGCAGTGACATGAATTGTGTCAAATGGTATTACAGCAATGGCACAATGCCGACAGTCTGCATTGTGCTGTCTGGGAAAGCAAGTGTTTTTCACCCCCATGTGGGAGGCCCCTGTACTATAAATAACTAACTCTGAGTCAGAGTTGATTTGAGAAGGGGGCGATATCTCCAGAGACAGCAGTGTCAGGAATACTGGAGACCATTGCAGTGAACTGCTGATTTTGTTGCTGTAATGGTCTTCGAGGTAGTCCCATCAATGTTCAGACATGATACCATTTCTTAGGGGCTCAGGGTTGTAGTAGTCATTAAGACCTTTCTATTGACATACAGTACACATTGTCCATTAACTCCAAAGATTGACAGCACTGCAGCTTGTTAAAGTTGCAATGTTATCCTTTGAGAATTGTATTTTTTATTGTATATGCTTTTTTATATGGCCCCTACATTTTGGGGGAAGGGGGTGTTATATGGTAGTGATGTAGTACTCATTAAGGCCTTTAGTTTGATATATAGATTGTTCCTCAACTCCAAATATTGAAGGAGTTATGTGTTAAAGTTGAAATGTCCTAATTCCTTTTAATATGAAGGGATCTTTGTTCATGAGGTTGTGTTGTTCATATAAAAAAAGATTGCTTCATACGAAAAAAGAAAATGAAAAAACACTTCCATCCTAGAACACAGCAGGAAAAAGCATTGCAGCACATAACATCACAGGCAAACATCTCCATCTGCAATGTCGGCAAACAAAGAAATTGGTGGACAGAACCACGCAGGCAGGTGGCAGACAGTACACTGTAAATAATCCCTGGTGTCCAGTGGGCCCCCCATCCCACCCATTGATGGCCCCAGTAATAGTAATTGTATCACTCCCTCCCCCCACCCACCAACCTGCCATCACCAATTGCTGGCATCAGTGTCACATTATTTATTTTATGTCAAAATATCCCTGGTGTCTAGTTGACCCCCCACCCTAGCAGGTAGTTCTCCACTACCCCACCCCATCCTGATCGGGCAACCAGCACAGCTCTCCACTCTGCACCATGGCTGGCCACCTGACTGCACTGAAATAATTGAGTGTGCACACACACTCATTCATTTCAGCTCAGTCGTTGGCCAGCCATGATGGAGAGAGGAGGGCTGTGCTAGTCTCCCAATTGGGGTGGGGGTGGGGGTGGGAGCGGGTTGGTGGGGAACTACCTGCTGGGGTGGGGAGGTCAGGGTCAACTAGGCACCAGGGATATAGTAACATAAAATAAATAATGTGACACGTGCTGGCGATCGGTGATGGCAGGTTGGTGGGTTGGAGGAAGGAATTAATACAATTACAATTACTGGGGTCATCAGCGGGTGGGATGGGGACCCAATGGACATGAGGGATTATTTACAATGTGCTGCCTGCATGCTCGGTTCCATCCACTGATTTCTTTGCTTGCCGACACTGCAGACAGTGATGTTTTGTCTGCATTGTTATGTGCTACAATGTTTTTTCCAGTGGTGTTCTAGGCTGGAACCAAAAAAATGAAGTCCAAATTCTTTTTACGTATGAAGGGATCTTTTTTCGTGAGGTTGCGTCACTTGTATGAAAAAAGATTCCTTCATATGAAAAAAGAAGTCCACATTATTTTTTTGTATAAAGGAATCATTTTTCATATGGCTATATTCTTTTTTGTATGGCTATACAAAAAAAGAAATTCAGCTCACAAAAAAGATTTAAAAAAATGTTAAAAACACATTTCTGGGTGATTTTCCAAAAAAATAACTTAACAGAAACCTGATTAACAAGATACATGTTTTGGTGTCTCTGCAGGATATAATTTTTATGGCTTTTCAAAAGAATTAAAAAAACAGAAAAAAGATGGCAACCATATGAAAAAATAATATTTTCTCACGAAAAAAGAATACCCCCATGCAAAACAGAATCTTTTTTCATATGGGCTAAATTCTTTTTTCGTGTGAGACAACTATCCAAAAGACTGTAGTGAGCATGCTCAGAACCGATATTTCAAACCCTTATGACTCTGGAATGGATTAATATTTTTCACCAAAATAGCAAACAGCTCCACTCTGGCCCAAGCCCTTTCTACCCTGAGAATTTCAGAGCAAAGTTCAAAACCATCTTGGTGCTAGATGATGACAGGAAAAAACAGAAAAAAACAGATTTTTTAAACTTTTTTCACTATCCATATCTCGTAATCTGCACATCCGACCAGAATGAAACATGGCAAGTCAAGAGACCTATTCCCCAAGACTGCGCATGCAACATTTTTTGCAAATCCATTGAACAGTGATGAAGCTATTAAAGTACAAAATTAGGGGGTTTAACATTAAACAGCCTGCTCAGCCCTAATTATAGTGGTGCTACCACACCACTACAATACTCTGTTGACCTTCTATCCCCCAGGAGACTGTAGGTTATACCTTAACCCACCACCCACCAATTACAAATAGCACTAGGCCATCCCTTGGGCCTCAGTAATTTCTCTTTACTTTCAATCATTTTAAGGGCATGCAGGGGCTACTAGGGCTATACCCATCTCAGTCAGCCCACTCATCCCTTTTACTAAGATACCCTTATCTAAACTGTATGCATTAATTTATATTCTATAACACTTACATTTTATAGAAATTCACTGTAGCATTTAAATCACATTGGAGAGCAATTACTTGTAATATATTCACATAAAATCCTCCCTGTTTCTGAGAAAAGTTTCCCTAATTGCTGGATGGTAGTCCATTTGTAACAATTTTTATATCAGAAATCCCAGTATAGCAGATGAGTATCCCTCTTGAAGTAGTCCTGCAATAAATTAAAATTGATGTACCACTTTACTTGAATGACTTTTGAACTTCCATGGCAAAACTGGAGCTTCTGGAGATAAGCAGTGGATCTGTGGTAATGCTGATCCTTGAATAGGACCTGGATGCTGGAAAACTGGTGCTGTACTTGCTGGATGCAGGCTAAAAAATTCAGCTGGTTACATGTACCAAATGCAGTAGGCAGTAGCTATGCTTTCTCTGTACTCACTGCCCTACTGACCCTGGCACTAAGATACAGATGATCCCCTATAGGCTAAGTATACATAATGAGAGCCAGTCCTCCAGGCCCTATCTGATGGGCCCCTATAGGCTGGACTCTCTCTGGTCTTGCCTGGTCCCTTCAGGTCTGACTTCATGCTTGATCTCTCTGAAAATGAGCTGTGCAGCTCCTATTATACCCTCTGGACATCCTCTAAAACATAAACCTTGGCCTCTGAATGGACAGCTACCCTGCTCCAAACCTCAGCACCAATCAGCTGAATGAATTCTAGGTTGGAATTCTGCAGCAGTATGAGCACATTGGAATACTCTAGTTTGGATCTCCAACCAACTACCCTGAACATTCTGAGCCTTCTTGACTCTGTGGACTTTGATTAATTCCTATATACATTCCATAAGTCACTATAAAAAGTATAAAATTAAATGTAATCACTTTCACGCTTCCCCAGCTGGAGAGCTGACATGTTGGGCTTTCTGCAGTATTTTGAACAATACAAATGTACCAAGGGCCTCTTACGTTGCTTTAAATTGAAGTTCTCACTAAGTATGTGGAAATGGTAAGGCTGCTATTTACACTAAGCCATTTAAACTGAGAACATGCTGCTTAAATAACTCCTTTCTCCTTTAAAATCAATCACATACACTTGTCTGTCGCTGAAGTATTTATGCATGCTAATGTTGTGGTCTAAAATCCTTCCCAAGGACTGACGCAAGGACTCTAGTTGGACACTTCTGCCCATTAACAAATTCCTCTTCAGGCTCGTCCTTTACTCTCCTGCCTGCCAGCATGGTTCTGGATTTCAGGCTTCACTTTTCAACCACTTCACAGTTACAGGTCAGTGACTGCCTTTTCCAGGTCTCTGCCTCATGGACCAATCTTTCCCTGATAGCCCACACTTTAAACTATATGTGTATCAAGTTTGATAGAATTATGCTGAAAACTGACTGCAATGTAAAATTTGGTTAAAAAAAAGTTTTTGCATATTTCTGCAGTTTAAAATTGCTCTCTCATTTCTCTTAATCACTCTGCATATTAACAGCTCAGGGTAATTCAAACATATCGTTCTGTTTATTGTACTTCCTTTAGCCCTCTTTTGCTTTTGTTTAATTATTTATTCTCTTATTTTCACGGAGTGGTATTCATCTTCATGAAAGCCCACCCCCATTGTGCATGTTGTTCACTCTCTCTATGCTTAGTCTTTCCCAAGGTTTGTTATTCTATTAAATTATGCAGCTAGTGTGCCTAAATTATTAACCTTGCCCTTGCTGCCTGCACAACTAGTGTGAGTGTGTGTGTGTGTGTGTGTATGTGTGTGTGTGTGTGTGCATGTGTGTGTGTGTGTTTGTGTGTGTGTTTGTGCATGCGTGCGTGCATGCGTGCATGCGTTCCTCCAGTTTCACTGCTCTGTTTGCAAGTGGCTCCACCAGTCCCTCCAGACATGGAGATGCAAATGTTAGGACATTCTGCAGTACATCTCCTGGTTCCATGGCTATCTCTGTTGACACTTGATGCTCGTCAGGCACATTCTTTTCTGACAACTCAGGTTCCTCTGTGCTTTCACTCTCTCCATCCTCAGCAAATGTCTCACTCTGTGTCCCCTCCAGGCACACGACTCTGCCATTAGCCATGTCAATTACTAGTTTCAGTTATTTTATGATGTTGGTTCCAATTATTCCTGACACTGCTGTGTCAAAGATGACTGCTCATACCTTCCACTGCATTCCTTCAATGTTTCAGTACTGAGGCTGACCTCTTGATGTCCCCGTGGACTGCATGTCTTTAACTATTCAAGGATTAACTATAGCTTTCTCTCAAACCATGACCATGACTCAATATTTTGCCTAAGCACTAGTTGTGTGATGACTGTAGTTGTAGCTCTTTTGTCCACCAAACCTGTATTTCCTTGTCTCCTAAAGTTTGTGCTCCCGACTATGGTCACCATATCTGTTGTCTACTACTCCTCAACTACTTCCACAGTTTAACACTTGCTTCTGCCATATTGATAATTTCATTCGAATGGTGGTGTGTCTGTTGTAGGTTTATGTATTTTATTTTGGGGTAGTTGTGTGAGGTATGTAGTTTAAATTTGTTGTGGGTGGGTATTTTATTTACCTGATTTATTTTTAGGAGGTAGTGATTATGTGTCACACTGCTGCTACACCCCTGTTTGTCTATTCCATGGAGCAACTACAAGAGTAGCATCTCTTTGGAGGGCTCTCTTGTACCCTCTTTGTGGCCATGATTGACCATTGCAGGTGGTTGAGGTCTTCAAGGGGTGCTGCTCTCAATGTACATTAGCTCTATGGGTAGACAAAGGGGGGGATCAGGATTGTGAAGTCAAGGAGGCACCCCAGGAGTAGGCTTTGCCAGGCAAGGGGTTCCCCTTGCCTGTTCCCTTTTCCTCCAGCCCCTGAGGTTTCCAGTCAGCAGGTAGCTAATTGTCCAACAAAAGACTGAAGCAATTGCAATTTCACGAGCTGAATTAGCTTATACAAACTCTATTGTGTCAAGTTGACAAACTCTGATGCCATTTACAGACCTGCAAACTACCACAATGGGTAGTTAATAGACCAGCCAACTTAACCCTTCCCCTTAGAACAGTTCTTTGTAACACCAGATCTCTGTGGCATCTCTAAGGAATAAAAAAGTGCCATTGTGGAGGCTTTCTTTATGGTTTCCTTGGCAGATCTGGTATGTATCATGGAGACCTGGTTTGGGGACAACTCAGGCCCCATGCTTTAGGCATCCATTCCACTGAGTTATTCTGTGGTGCATTCTCCTAGGTGGGAGTGTAGGGGTGGTAGAGTAACCATCTGCTTTAGATCTGCATTGGGACTGATGGTGTATCCCACAAGAGAGACCAGGTCATTTGTATGTTTGGCGGTGAAAGGTTGGTTGGGTACAAGTTGTAAGATCGTACTCATATGCTATCCTCTGGAATATGGATACAAATTCTTGCAGCAAGTTGAGAGTTTCATGGCCAACCTGGTGGTGGAGTAACCCAAACTTCTCTTTTTGGGTGACTTCAACACCTGGGGTGACAACAAAACATCTCTTTTTGGAAATCAATTCCTCCAGGCAATGTCTTCCCTGTGTTTTGTACAGGCAATTGCCACCGGTACTCACCAGCATGGCCATGCCTTGAGTCTGGTTTTCTCATTGTGTCTTGATATTAGCAATGTCAATGTGGATCCAGTCACCTAGCTGGATCATCACACCACGCAGTTTCTTTGGGGGTGCTTCTCATTTAACCTCCCTCTGGAGATGGTCAGTTACTGCTCTTTCTGAAATCTGGAGACTCAGTGTCTCCTGGCAGCACTGGACACCTCAGGCATGGAGACAGCTTATTTAATGGGAACCAAGGCAAGATGGAGAGCTACAATGTGGCTTTTACCACTGCAGTCTACTCCCTAGCACCTCTCTGTGTCCACCCCTAGATTTCCCACTGCATGTCATCATGGTTTGATGATGATCTGAAGAGGTTGAAGACAAAGGGGGGGAGGTCTGAGCATTGTTGGTGGAGGTCCCACTAGGAGAAGGATAAATTGGTGCTGAGGAATCATTATAATGAGTATCAGTGGGCAATCACTCTGAAAAAGTCAGTGTTCCTATCACTGGTGATTGCTGCAGGAAAAAAAATGACCAGCTTAGTTGTTCAGTACTGTGAGCAGATTTTTAAATCCAATGTCTGCAGTACTGTAGAGCCATTTCCACAGATAAGTGTGAGGAGTTTAATCAGTTCTTCAAGGGCAATGTGTCTTTTAGTCATGTTGCGATATCCTCAAAAGGTCTTTTGCCAGATGATCTTTTTATTTCTTTATTTTGAATAATCAGATTTACAACCTTTGAGTCAGAGACTCATTTACAAAGGTACCTCGTCGCAGGGAGGGTGGACAACAAGCAAGTGATGTTTAGACAGAGGTTACAATACAGGTGAAATACAGGCATAGATAAACAAACACAGTTTGTTATAGTTATACAGGAAGAGTCATACTCTGCAGTAGAACCAGTGCTTAGTCGTCCGTGGAACCCAGGGAAGTCCGGGAGGGACTAGATTAGACTAAATACAGTTCCACTACAGGCAGTTACAGCACCGACTATCGACAATGTATTTTTGAAGGGCTATTTTGAACTGGCCAATCCTGGGAATGTCTGTGATTCGCTCTGGGAGAGAGTTATACCAGGCCGGTGCTTTATGGTGAAAGGATCTTTGGCAAAGAGAGGTCCTTGTTCTAGGTACTAGGAAGGTGGCTTTAGTGGAGTTACGGGTGAGCACAGGCCAGGTGGCCTGCTGCAGGGATGTGGAGACCCCTGGGGGCATAGCCCAGATAGGGTCTTTTTTGCCAGCAGGCAGGTGTGATATTTCAGCCGTTCCTCAAATGTGAGTATGTTTGTGACAGAGTATAGCAGGCATGTGTGGGTTCTGCTATAGGCACCGGTCAGGAGCCTGCAGGCTTTGTTAATTGAGGTCTGGACTTTAGCAAGGGCAGTGGGGTCTGCAGCTGCATAGATCGGGAGTCCGTAGTCTGCCAGTGACAACACGGATGAGGTTATGGCCAGTTTTAGGCAAATTCAGGTAGGCAGTCTTTGTGGTGATATTGGAGACCAATCCTGGAGTTCATGGCTGATAATAGTTTTAAAATGGGTGTGGAAAGTAAAGCCTGCATCAAAGGTGATGCTCAGGTACTTGTATGTTGTTACCTGTTCAAGTGGGTGGAGTGTGCTGGGGGTGATGAGCAGGGGAGAGTCAATGGCGCTGTTTTGTCGGTGTGCAAAAAGCATTGATTTTGTTTTTTTCAGGTTTAGGACTAGCCGATGGCTGTTGAACCATTTTTCTGCTTGGTCGAAGGTGCATTGCAGTGTGCTTTGGAGAAGGAGTGGGTCGGAATGTGATGCAATGATGACTGCATGATCTGCATAAAGAAGTATTTTGTCGGAGCAGGAGCTTGGGAGTGTGTTTAGGAAGAGACTGAAAAGGGTGGGCACAAGGATGGAGCCTTGGGGGACCCCAGAGCGTACTGGTAGGTTGGTGGACAGGGACCTATTTAGCTTGACTCTTTGGGATCTGTTTTGTAGGTAGCTTGAGAACTAGTTCAGTGGGCCAGATGAAAATCCCAGTTGGCTAAGTGAGTTTATCAGCAGGGAGTGACACACACAGTGTCAAAGGCCTTGGATAGGTAGATGAATACTGCACCTGCAAGTTTCCCAACATCAAGCACAGAGTGAATCTGGTGGGAGAATTCCAGAAGGGCTGTGGATATGCTGTGGCCCAGGTGAAATCCATGTTGCTCAGGGCATAGAATGTCATATTTAGATAGGTATTCTATAAGCTGTATGGATACTATTTTCTCCAGGGCTTTGGGGGATGGAGATGGGCCTGTAGTTATTTGGTAGTGTTCGGTCCCCGGACTTATGGATAGGGGTGATTTAAGCCTGTTTCCATGCATCCAGGAATTGACCAAGGCATAGGGATCTGTTAATGACATTTGTGAGGGGGATTAGCATGACATCCAGCGTGAGGCGGAGTATCCTGGAGTCAAGAGAGTCACTACTCGGGTTGTGAGAGGTGAAGGCTTTTAGGAGGAAAGGTTTGGCGTCATGGGGTGAGATTGTTCAGAAGTGGAATAGGGGCTGGGAGGTAGAGGTGTGGGTGGATGGGGGGACGGGATCAAAGAATTGGGCAGGAAGTACTGCGCTTAGGTCCGAAAAAGTTTTGTTTAGGCAGTCTGCAATGTATTTTTGGTCCGTCGAAGCAGCCCCATTGATAACAATCTGAGAGGGGGGAGTGGGTTTTGCCATTCAGTTCTTTTATACTATCCCAGAAAGCTCTGGCAGAGCCTCAGAAGGATGTTAAAGCAGCCTGATAGTGTCTGGCTTTTGCTTGTTTGACGGCCCAGGTGCATTGGTTGCGGGCTGTTCTATAGGCTTGCCTGTCCGCTGTTCTGCCGGAGTCAACTGCAATGTGCCATAGGTTGTCTCTCTGTTTTAGCTGCTGGATCAGTGCGGGGGATATCCATGCAGCAGCCCATTTTTTTGGATGAGATATGGTGATGGGAGCAAATAGGTCACAGGCATTGCTGAAGGCCCTAGTGAGATAGGTTAGGGCAGTATTTATGACTGATGCAAGGGTGATTGGGGTCCAGTCGACTTGTGCAAGGTGACACTTGAGGTTGTCAAGGCCCCTGGGGAGAAATCGACGATGAGGGGTGCTGCAGTACTCAGGGCTGAGTGTGGGGGAGGACCAGAAACATAGGACAGGGGAATGATCACTAAGTGAGTCCGCTAGGACGTTCACCGATTTCAACTTGTGTGATCGATTAGAGAGTACTATGTCTAGGAGGGAGCAAGTTCCTTTCGCTTGGTTAAGTCTGGTGGGCTGAGTGACCAATTGAGACAGGTCAAGGGCTGCAAGGTCGTCCTTTATATTTTCTGATGAGGGACTGAGCCAATTGGTGTTTAGGTCTCCCAAGATTAGTTGTTCAGCCTTATGTGGTAAGGTGGATAGATAGTCTATAAGGGAGTGGATAGCTATGTTTTTCGTACGTGGGGGTATGTAGGCTGTGGTTAGGTATAGGGGGCCATGACCGGGGTGTGGGGTGATTTTCAAAGTAATAGCTTGTGCTCCATGGCCGAGCTCAGGGGTTGGAAGCGCATGGCCTAGAATGGAATCGCGCAAGTAGATTGCGCACCCCCCTCCATGCTTACCCACCCGATCAGCCCTGAACAGGGTGAAACCTGGGAGGGAGACAGCTGAGTCAGGCATAGACTGAGACAGCCAGGTTTCCACTAGCATAAGGATGTCTGGGGAGTGTTGTGCAAGCCAGCATTGGAGTGCTGCGGTTTTCTTGGGGAGACTACATATATTCATAAATGCAATGCAGAGACCTTTGCAGGGGTGGGCCGTGGCATGGCAGTATTGCCTGGCCCAGGGTTTGGGTGCACATTTCCTGAGAGCAGGAGAAGTAGGGTAATTAGATGCTTCATGGGGCTGCGGTTGTTGTGGGTGAGACGTTTTCGAGGTTGCCAAGATCTCAGATGGGTGGTGCATGGGATGGGGAGCGAGATCGCTGCTCCAGAACGACTCTGCAGGCGTACCTAGTCACTCCAAGGGGAAGGGGAGTGAGTCCTTCTGAGGAGATCCCGGGGAGGGCAGGCTCTCAAGCCCTCACGACCCTCTGTGGTCTTGGTGACTGTGCAGGAACCCCTAGTCATTACAAGGGGGAGGGGGCGAGTCCTTCTGAGGAGGTCCTGGGGAGGGCAGGCTCTCGAGCCCTCACGACCCTCTGTGGTCTCGGCGACTGTGCAGGAATCTTGACCAGTCTTTGATGGACAGAGGTACTACATTTTTATGAGTGGAGTCTGAACCAGTGTTGGTGGATGATGTCCTCCTGGTAGTTTTTTTTTTTATGTTTGATAGAGCTGTTTGGCCCCAACTGCCACCTACTCCTGCCATTAGACCCACCTGCCAGTCACCAGCCCCATTGTTGCTTCTCCTCTTCATTAAGCCTGCAGGGATACAAATGGTGCAGGACCTGAGAATCACAGGGGCCGCCACACATGGCACCCATTCACATGGGCTTTTTTTCCTGTTATTCTCCCTTAGTCCCACATTCCACCCCAGATGTCCAACATAGCTCTAGTGGCCTCAGATGCAGTAGCACACACTGGGTATGCACCACCTCTTTTTAGGAAGCAAGCTCCCCGGCTCACCACGAGGGGCCACTACTGCACTGGACCCAGCCATCTCCCTCCCCAGATGGCTCATGCTCCCATTGGGAACACTCCCAAGCCTGGCCACTCCTGAACCTGGGTCACTGGTGTGGGAGCAGATTGTGCTATCACTGAACCATTGGGTGGCCCCTCCTCCAGGTAGTTTCAAGACTGCACCCCACCTACTGTACGTTGGACCCTGGGCCAACTCAGCTTCTTTTAGAGTGCTGGGAGACACTCAGTCTGATTTTTGTGGAGATTGTTGGGTGTTCTCTCATGGAGGGGGTTCTTGCCTCTGCCTTGAAAAGGGTGGTGGAGGAGCTGCTTCTTAAAAATCTTTGGACTCTAATATTCTCTTAAACTACATGCCTGTCTTGAACCTTCCCTTTTTGGGGACATTGATCAAGAAGGTGGTAGCGGTGCAGTTGGAACACCTGTAGAAATATATCTATGAGCCTTTCCAGTCCACGTTCCAGTCTTGCCATAGTACAGAAATGGCTCTTGTCAGATTGCACCATGATCTCCTCCTAGCAATGGATAGAAAGCAACGTTCCATCCAGGTTCTGCTTGATCTTTCTTTTTGTCTTTGATTCAGTGGGCCATGGGGTGCTGTTGACTTGTCTGAGGGAATATGTAGAACTAGCAAGGATGGTTTTATGGTGGTTTGAGTCATCTTCATCATCAATTTTATTGATCATTCAGTTAAAAGGACATTTCAATCATGCATATGAAAATAAAAGTAAAAATATAAAATTACATAAATAGTGATGTTGAAAACATAGCAGCAAAGAAGTGAGACAGAGGCTATTATTAAGTAAATATAGAGTGGTTTGAGTCTTACTTATCTGGCAGGGTGCAGCAGGTGGCACTTGGCACTTGACACTTTCATCTTAAGTAGTGCTGCACTTTTTTTATGGTGTGACCAAGGGGTTGATTTTAGCACCCATGTTGTTTGCTGTGTATATGTTGCTGTTAGGGGCTTGGATTTTCATTGCTATGCTGATGATATCCAGTTGTATGTGTCTGTGCTCCTGATGACAGTGCAGTTGTGTCAGAACTCAGTGAGTGTCTTAGTGAAATTCAGGACTGGATGGTGGCCAGCTGATTTAGATTCAGCTCATTGAAGATGGAGGTGCTACTGGTGGAGCCAGGTCAGTTTGGTTCATCAGCAACAAGTGAAGTTGCTATCCTACCTTACTTGAATGGTGTTGCACTCGGGGATGTAGGCCAGGTGAGGAATCTGGGATGTCATTCTGGACTCCAACCTAAAATTAGAATATCAGGTGTTGGCTGTTATCCACAGTGGCATTTACCATCTCCAGAACATCTCCTGGATCAAGCCCTTTCTTGACTTGACAGACCAAGCAACACTGGTGCATGCCTTGGTTTAATCAAAAGTGAATTACTGTAATGCTGTATACCTTGGGTTATCTACAAAGTTGCTACATCTCTTGCAGCTGGTTCAGAATGTGTCAACCCGGTTGGCTGCTGGACCCTCTTAATTTGAGCATATCATGCTGGTTATCCTCATTCTGCACTGGCTGCCAGTGTGGTGGCACATCGGCTTCAAGGTGTGCTTGTTACCCTACAAGGCCCTGCATGGTTTGCATCCTAGCTACTTGAAAGACCTCCTGAACCCATATGCTCCTGTCTGCCCCCTTCGGTCAGTAGAGGTAGGTCTCTTTTCTATACCAAGATCTTGTTTAAAGTCCTTAGAAAATGGGGCATTCAGAGTGGCTGCCCTGATTCTTTGGAACATGCTTTTCCTGAGGTCAGAGGTGCTCCTTCCCTGCCCTTCTTCAAATAACATTTGAAAGCACACTTGTTTCCATTGAGTTTTGGGCCTGGTGATGTTTACCTGTGATTTTCTTGCTGTTTTAATTTATATCTCTGCTATTTCATTTTCTCAACAATCTTTCTTTCTCATGCTGCTAGACAGAGTCATTTGTAGAGCAGATGCCCAGCTTGTCTAGGACTGACAAGTCAATTTGATCTCTGGCCTTCTGTGTGCAATTCAACTTGCTCCATATGTGTTGTCTGCTCCTTCCCTTATCAAAGTACTCAAGAAATTTAATTCGTCACTGTCTCCAGTCTCACAACTGTTTTTGCTTGCACTGTCACCACTTGCTCACTACACCTCTCATGGCTCCTTAGAAGTGTTGGATCCACATATCTTCTGCTTCTTTTGCCTGTCTCAGTTTTCTCTCAAATAATCTTGGGAACTCTAAAGTGTCCTCTTTTTTTTTTTCTCCTTCAAAGTTTGAGAAATTGCTTCCCACCTCTGGTGCAACAATCAGTCTAACTGGCGTAGTCACACTTTCATAACCTTGTGATATATTTCCTCTTCTCTGTGGTGTTTCCTGGGTTCCACATCTGAGTTCCTCTCCACATGTTGTTCTGTGTCTTGCTGACAAACCTGCAGTTGTTCTATTTGCTTCTCTCCCTCTGGGTGCCAGGCTCTGGATCTGTATACTACCCATGACTCTGACTATCAATGGTTCAAGCTTTTAATCCATTCTCTTCTCAAACTTCTGCACCTCTTGTGATGTATTCTCTCTTGGCATTCCTCTCAAAGCAACTCTGCCAAATACCAAAAGAGGTCCTCATGACTCCTCTCATTGGTGACTCAATACTTCTGGGCTTGAACCCCGATGTATCCAATGAAGAAAAATTTGTACCAATCCCAACAACTGGATCTTGACTGAGTGCACCCTCTAAGGCACTACGTCTCTCATTCTGAACAAGCATTGCCTGGCGCCTCTGATCCATACCAATTTCTCACTTTCAGAAAGTGACTGATCAAAACTTCTCAGTTGGTATAGCATAGCAAAATAAAGCCTTCTTGACTGCAGCCCCTTCCTCATACACACTGGTGGTTTCATGAGAAATCTACCCTTTTAATGTCAGATGTAACACTAAAGATCCTGTGCAAACAATTTGCAATGTCTCCAAATGAATTCAAAACAAAATACTTTAAGAATATTCCTTGGTTAGGCATAACCTGGAATAGGTAATTCTTCCTGTTCTGTCCACCTTTATAGACAAAGCAATGAATATGTTCACAGCATAGCTACACAGTCAGGCATTAGTATTGTAACCTACACAGTGCCTGCATGTTTGGGTGCCAATTATAACTGCATGGTGCGGTGGACTATGGTACTCCCAGCCCCTCCAGTTATTTTAGGTTATTTACTACCCTTTCCATTCACAACCTCTGAACTGAGTGCACTGGGATGGTAAACTTGGCTAACTCCCCAACCAAATAGGTATGGAACTATGTGTGGGGAGAGAAGGCATCATACTGGACTGACACTGGAGACAACAGGAATTGTGAGAATAGACAACTTTGCAGTCTGACTCAGACACAGTTCTCAAGTGAAATAAAGGTAAATAGTTTTCTTAGTTGTTCTGCCAGTGTAACAGACACTGCATGCAAATAAATAGACAACAACAGCAGTAACCTTTGCAATAACTTCTTAAATAACTGTATTTTGTACTCTGTGCATATATTCATGTACTCTATTCACTTTCTATCCCATAGGTCTGTACAAGCTAACCCTGGAGACTGTAGGCTGTACCTCAACTCACCAGCCCTCCAGCTACCAATAGCACTAGGCCACCCCTCAGGCCTCAGCCACTTCACTTTACTTTCAATTGCCTTAAGGGCATGCAGTGGCTACTAGGCCTATAACCACCTCAGTCATCTTACTCACCCCTTTTATCTACATATTCTTTCTTGGTATTTAAACTGTAGGCATATGTCTGTACTCTATATCACTTGTACTCTATAGCAAGTTACTGTAAATTCACTGTAGCATTTAAATCACATTGGCTAACATTTACTTCTAATACACTCACATACAAACCCCTTCAGTTTCTAATAAAAGTTTATTATTATTATGCAGTTTTTATTGACCAAGGTAAGTATACTAGACAATTACAATGCTTATTTTCAGGTATGAGACAGGAGAGTTGCAAAGCAAAGTAATGAGGACAACTATTTCACATCAATAACACAGAACAAAATTACAAGACTGTAGGATGGCATGGTGACATAAACTTCTTTAAGTGCTGGACAGTAGTCCCTTTATAGCAAATTCAATCACAAATTCCAGTGTAGCAGATGAGTGTCCCTCTTGAACTAGTCCCACAAGAAACTTAAATTACTGCACCACTTTCCTTAAATGAGTTCTAAACTTCACTAGCAAAATGGGTCTTCTGGAGATAAGCAGTGGATGTGTGGTGATGTTGATCCTTTAAGATGACCTGGATGCTGAAAAACTTCTGCTGTACTTGCCGAATGCAGGCTGAAAACAACTTAGCTGTAACAGGCATCAAATGCAGCAAGCAATAACTATGCTTTCCCTGTATGTACATACTGCCCTACTGATCCTGGCACTGGGATATAGGAGTTCCCCTATAGGCTAGGTATACTTAATGAGAGCTAATCCCCCAGGCTCTATATACTAGTAGTCCTCTACAGACTGGACTCCCTCTAGTCTACTTCACACAGGTCTGTCTCCCTGCTCTATCTTCCCAAAAATAAGCCATACCACTTATATTATACCTTCTGAACCTTCTCTAAAACACAACACCTGGTATCTGAGTGAACAGCTACTCTGTTCCAAACCTCAGCATTGATCAGCAGGAATTCTAGGTTGGAATTCTGCAGCAGGATAAGCCACATTGAAATGCTCCAATTTGATCCTCCAACCTACTGCCTTGAAAATGCAAGCCCAACTCTACTCTATTCACTTGGATTAATTTCTATACACATTCCATAAATCACTGTAACAGTATATTAAAAGTGATTACTTTCATACTTCCCCAGCTGAAAAGCTGACACTATGGGTTTTCTACAGTATTTTGAACAATGAAAATGTACCAAGGGAACCTAAAGTTGCTTGAAATTGAAGTCCCCACTATGTAAAAAATGGTCAGACTACTATTCACACTAAGTCACTTTCACTTCGGAGAAACTGCTGATTAAATAACTCCTTTTTCCTTAGTATCAATCTCTTTTCTCTTGACTGTGGCTAAAGTAGGATGTATGCTAATGTTGTTGTCTAAAAATTCCTCCCATAAGCTGTCCCAAGAGCTCCAGTTTGACACTCCTACCCATAAACACACTCCCTCTCCAGGCTCCACCTTTCCTCTACCTGCCTGCCAGCATGACTTCTGGATTTTTGGCTTCACTTTACAAGCACTGCACTTTTGCATTTCAGCCACCCCCTTTTCCAGGTCACCTCTGGCTCATGTTCAAGTGGACCTATAAGTCCTTCTTGTTCCCTTATGCAAGTAGTGTATTGTTTGCTGTACCACTACCTAGAATGCAAAACAATAAACAAGAACGAATAAAAAAGAAAACAGGATTTAGAGAAATAATGTTAGTGGGAGACTTTGACCTTCCAGGTATACAGTAGATTGGGACACAAACAGTAGTAGCCAGAAAAATGGTTGGATATTTCCAGATATTTTGCAACATTTCTAAAGAGATTATCTCTGCTGTCCCTACTGAGGGACTACAGAAAGTAGGAGATTGCTCTAGAAATATCACAGAAATTTCAGGAAATATCTGACCATGTCTTTTGCTGTGACTGAAGGTGTCTGGGGGCCAGAAGGGACAAAGGTTTGTGAATGTCACACAGACACAAATCCTGAAATCAGCTGCGCAGCTACTGTGAAGGTCAGTGCTGATAGTGGGCAGCTAGCCCAAACACAGATGGCAGTTCCAAATAATCAGCACTTGCAGAGGAAAAATAATGCCAGAAACCTTAAATAAAGTGCAAAATGTTGTGATTTATTTTCAGAAGAGCCAGAGCTGCAGCAGAAAAGCCCCAGCACTTCGGCAGTCAAGCCTTCCTCAGGAGGTGCAGCCTGAGAGTGCACTGCACTTATTTAAATACAAAATAGTTAATGATATCACCAAAAAAGTGCAGTGCGATACAAAGACAAAACATACCATATCAAAAAATCAAAAGAGATTTCTCAAAAATACTCTATACATATTTATATAGTATTTTTCTGTAGTTCATCTATTAACCATGTCTGGGCTGGCACTATAGTCTAGGTTAGAGTAACAAGCTGTGAATGAGCTTGGAACATCCAGCAGCCCTGGGTTTGATTCTCACAACCTCCACTTGCATACTGTGTGACTCTGAGAAAGTCACTTAACCACTCCAGTGCTCCGGGTCGCCCTTGAAAACAGGCATTTGTGCCTAGTGGGCCTTACCCAGCTACCAAAAGAATAAAGTAAAATAAATAAAGAAAAAATTCCATGTCTTCATAGCCAAAATGGGAACATTGTGGTTAAACTTTTTCAACTTGTAAAGAAACTCAATGAACTTTCAGAAACTCATATACATTGCTAAAATTATAGTTTTGTATAGCAGAAATGCAACCAGGTAGAAATAGGCTTTAAACTGGGTAATATACAAGTAAGGGTGGGAAGGGAGAGGAAAAAAGGAGCTTTAAATGTTGCAATGATGTGATCGCCCTTTAAAATCACTTGTCCATCAAATTTGGGGATCCACAAGAGTGCATATTCATTCAGAGACTCCTAAAAGAGAAAAAAACAAAAAGCAAGAAATTATCATTCAAAAACTTACATTAAAGAAGATAATTAAGCATTAAGACAGCATAACCTTTTATCTTTTTATGCAATCCAATTTTTCTATCTCTTCTTTGAAAACGATTTCAAATCCCATTGATCATTTAGACCATTTGGTTTTACACTCTGTAGTCTGTAAATCCATTCACTTTCTTTCTTTAGATGCTCATTTATTCTATCCCCCCATATTGCAGTAGCTGTTGATCAATACCCATGAATCTGAGATCTTTCAGGTTTGATACATGCTTCTGATAGGAGTGTAAGCCTTCAGGTGTGTCTTTTCTTACATTAACTATATTTCCAATGTGTTTCTGTATTCTGGATTTCAGGGCTCTTGTGGTTCATCCTATATACAACGCATTACACTGGCACCACAATATATAAACCACAAAGGTAGTGCCACAATTTATAAATTCTCTAATTTCAAACATCTTACCTGTGCCTGGATGTATAAATTCCTTACCTGTGTTACAATAACTACAGGTAATACATCTGTGGCACTGGAAATCTTTTTTGATTTTTTGATATGGTATGTTTTGTCTCTGTATTGCACTGCACTTTTTGGGTAATGCCATTAACTATTTTGGGCTGGATATTCAAACTGCGCCATTCTGAGGTGCAAACCCTTGCACTGCGCAAAATAGTTGTGCAGGGGTGTGGCAGAGGCGATATTCAAAGGAGTTGCGCTATTGAGCAACTCCTTTGAATATCACTCCCCAGCCACAGCCACTGTGCATGGCACAGTGGAACTTGTGCCACCGCAAGTTGTCAGAGTGGAGCATTCAACTTGCGGTGGCACAAGTACCATTGCGCCATGAGCAAAATCCCGATATTCAAAAGGTGACATGCAAATGGGGCCATAATTCATGCAAGGCACAGGGGGCCATTTGCATCTGATTATGGCCCCATTTGCATGCCATTAGCATGTAGGTGCCGCGATCCCCGAGGACTTGTGCCTGGCACCCTGCCAGGCAGCAGCCGTCGGGGACCAACGCCCTGCAGCCTGATTGCGGGCTGCATTAGTTTAAAAACAACCCCCCAATACATCCCTGGTGGTCCAGTGGACCAAGAAGCCTGATCACGGGCTGAATCACTTTAAAATACAACCCCCTCTCCTCCCGAACATAGCCCTAGTGGTCCAGTGGCCCGAAACTCCCGATTGTGGGATGTACGCAGTAAATACCCCCAACACATCCTTGGTGCCTAGTGTCCCCCACTCCACCACCCGCCCCCGGCGGCGGGGGCAGCAGCATCCGCCTGCCTCCGCCCCGCCTCACGCCGACTGACTGCCTGGTAGGGCTGCATGCCCACTGGTGCAGAGCAGAGCCAATGGGCATGCAGCCCATACCGTACAAGACAGTCCAGTTTTGTGAATGATTCATTCACAAAACTGGACTTATCTGACTATATACACGCCATTGGCTCTTGCTCTGCACCAATGGGTGCAAGCCTACCAGGAAGTCAGTCGGCGGGTGGCGGGTGGCAGGCAGGTGGATGCTGCCACCCGCCGCTGCCGGGGAGCCGGTGGTGGGGCTTCATGGGTGGGTGGGGTGGGGGGACACTAGGCACCAAGGATGTGTTGGGGGTATTTACTGCATACATCCCGCAATCGGGAGTTTTGGTCCACTGACCACAGGGCTATGTTCGGAGGGTATTTACTGCATACATCCCGCGAACGGGAGTTTCGGGTCCACTAGACCACCAGGGCTATGTTCGGGGGGGTTGTATTTTAAAGTGATTCAGCCCGCGATTAGGCTTCTTGGTCCACTGGACCACCAGGGATGTATTGGGGGGGTTGTTTTTAAACTAATGCAGCCCGCGGTGGGGCTGGTGGGGGGGAAACATTTCTGCTGTTGCCCACGATCAGGCCAGTGGGGGTGGTGGTGGATTTTCACTCTTTCGCCATGATCGGGCTGCAGGAGGGCACAGGGAGTGGGTTGGGGCCAGCCACAGGTGGCAGCTGCTGTGTTGCGCCCTGCAATGCAGCAGCTCACCTGTGGTGGCCCCACTTGAGCCTTTTTGGGCTCAAAGCTGTGCAGGCGCAGGTTGGGGTTGCACCTGCACAACTCTGCACAGCCTGACTGAATATCGGGCTGTGCAGTTTATGCATGGTTCCTCCCCCTCCAGTTCAGCATGCATTCATTTGCATTGCACTGTTGCTCAGCATGTTTTCTGTGGCACAACTGCCTCCTGCTGAATATCGCAGAATGGAGCAAGTTTGGACTTGTGCAGGCGCAACCCTATTGTGCATGGCACAACCCTTTTGAATATCTGGCCCTTTGTATTTAAATAAGCATAGTGCGCTCTCAAGCCACACTCCCCAAGGAAGGCTTGACTGCCAAAGCACTGGGGCTTTTATGGTATAGCTCTGACTCTGCCAAAAATAAATCATAGCATTTTGCACTTTATTTAAGGTTTCTGGCATTATTTTTCCTCTGGGAGTGCTGATTATTTGGAACTGCTGGATGTCACACAGGACTGCCTCCATACACAGTGATTGAGTAAGGCCACAAGGTGGGTGATAATACTGGGCCTGGTGTTACCCAAAAAGGACATTATTAGGGATATTAAAATAGAAGCTACAATTGTTCAAGTGACCATTTCATGGTGAGAGTTAGTATGAAAAGCCAGCAAAACCACCCCAATGCCACAGGTGTGCTCAGAGACACAATACCTGGTAAACACAATAACTCCAGCACCACTAACTGCAAAATAAGCCAGACAAACCAGTAAATAAATTTTCAAGTAACTAGATTTATTCCAATAGTGTGCAAATGAAACCTCTTACCAGGAGCAGAAGAGCAGCCCACATCTTCTGCTGGTTTCACTGGAAAGCATCTTCAGGGAGTGAAGACACCTTCTGGTAAAACCAGCAGGAGGTGTGGGCTGCTCTTCTGCTCCTGGTGAGAGGTCTCATTTGCACACTATTGGAATAAATCTGGTTACTTGAAAATTTATTCACTGGTTTGTCTAACTTATTTTACGGTAGGCAGTTCTGGAGTTTTTGTGTTTACCTGAGATTTAGTATTAGGTTAGAGTCACAATGCATAACCATTAAAACAAGGATATTGGATTTAGAAAAAAAACATATTTCCCAAAAATTGAAGCAAACTACAGGAAGGACTAACAGACTTTTGAAAGATCAAGGGGGCTAAGGGGGAATGAGCGGAATTTTTTAAAAAAAAGTAATTATAGAGGCCACTCAGGAATGTATCAGGATCACAAGAAAGTCCTAGAAATACAGTAGACCAATATGGCTAGGTAGGCAGGTAAAGTAGGCTATTAGAGAAAAAATGAGATGCTCAAGATTTATAGGAAGGAGCACAGTGAGACAGTGAAAGGAATAAGGAGAAACTAAATGTAATGAAAAAGCTTACCCGAGCGATAACATCAAAAGCACCTAGCAGACAGTGAGAGGGAATATGACAAATCCTACTTTAGATATATCAGTGAAAAGGAGAAAACAGGAGACAGCATAGGAAGGATCAAGAAGGGAGTGGGGTGAGTACAGTTGATGACATGGAAAAGACAGGCATACAAAATGAATACTTGTGTTTGGTGTTTACAGTCAAAAGGGCAGGTTGTGACAGGGTTGAACAGGACCCTGCCTCAGTTGTTGTGGAGGGTTTGAATACAGGGATCTGTTCTGTTCTTTGTCTTCCTGTCTCCTGTCTGTCTGGTTGCACAACCAATTCCTGTGAGACCTAGGATTTGATCACCCTGACAGTCTTGCAGTTCTCTGCCTCTCGCTATCTCTCTACCTTCTCTTGATGTTCTGTCTTTGCTTCCCCCTTGCATATCTGCTGGCATAAAAATATATGCAAATCCTTATGTGGAAATGTACTGATATTGGAAATCATTTGGTTGGAAATGATATAGTGTTACTGTTGAAATGTATATAATTATAGTTTGTGATGATTGCAAAAAGCTATTGGGAACTGAAGGGGTTAACCTGAAATGCAATTTGTAAGCCTTTTTCAGAAGCTGTAGAAAAGAGGCTTCATTTCTGAGGCATTGTGTTCTAGCTGCACATGCCTGATATTTACAAGAACATTTTAGAAAAAAACAGGATGCTTGTTAAGAAGGGGGGTTGCAAGGACTTATAAAAACAAAGCTGCAATTTCTTAAAAGAAACACAAACACAGAGATTGAAGGGAAAACTCAGATGCATCTTCTGTTTATTCTGCCTTTGTAAATAGTTATACTGAACAACTGTATTTTTTTATTTTATTGTTATTCATGATAAAACTCGTGTTGCAAATGTTACAACTGCTCCTGGTTTTCCTTATGCTTCCTGACCTGTGCCTCGATGACAGATGTTGTCAGCCTAAGTGGGATTTATACCATGTATACTCTAAGCCAAGAGTTTTGTGCATGGGTCCTGGACCTAGTACCAGGGAAGCATAAAGAAAGGTATGGATTCTGCAGCAGTAAGTGGTTACCAGGAAAATGGTAGCCAAGCAGAGACAGAAGTCCAAACCAAGATTGTACAGCCAGCACAAGTTGTGGAAAAAGACCAGGCAGTGACAGAACCTGAAGGCCTGATGGACTTTTTCAAATGGTGGGCTATACAACAAAAAGAGATGAAGAAGCAGACAGAACAAGAAATTCAATGTTTAGAAGCACAGAAGAGAGAAGAGATCAGTGACAGGAGCAGCAGAGGAAAGAAGAGAAGCAGCAGATGAGAGAAGAGATGCAGCAACAGGAGCAGTGATGGATGGATGTCTTGCAAGTTATTAAAGGCAGAGGATGTAGCACAGATCCAGATGAGCAGCAAAACACAAGCAACTTAAAAGCCATTAAACTTAACAAGTTGTGTCCCTCTGATGATATCAAGGCATACCTGACAACTTTGGAAAGAGTTGCCACAGCCTGTAAATGGACAAAGCAGCAATGGACAATCAGACTGGTACCCTACCTGACAGGGAAAGTCCAACTTGGCTACAGTAATATGGACACTGCACAGTCAGAAAATTATGACCTGGTGAAAAGTGAAATCCTGAAAAGATTCGACATTTCAGGAGAGACCTACAGGCAGAGATTTCGATCTCTGAAGTACAACTCAATTGACAATCCTCAAGAAGCCTTCACCTGACTCAGAGAACTCCTAATAAAAGGTCTCCAACCAGAGAGCAAAACAGTCACACAGACCATCGACACATTTGCAATGGAGCAATTCATCAACAACCTGGCTACAGATGTGCAGCTTTGGGTAAAGGAACATTGACCAGAAAATGAGGAAAAGGCTGCTTCTTTGGCTGAAGACTGCCAAATGGCCAGACGGATGCCACAACAGCAAGGTAACAGCCAAACACAGGTAAAATACTCTTTTTCCCATTTATCTCCAAGTCTGATAAGAACTCTCGTGGGTGTAACAAATGTATTTATTTATTTATTTATTCTAGGATTACAAGTACCTTTGAGCCAAGGCTCTTTTACAAAGGTTCCACGTCAGAAATAACAAACAACAAGGAAGCAATAGTGAAATAACAATAAACAATTCATGTACAACAGTGCTATTGAAAGGGGTCAATTATAGGAAGAGTAAGGTGTAGAGGAGGAGGAAGAGTGTAGGTAGTTAACAGAGTCAGCTATAGTAAGATAGTGAACACAGCTAGGACGCATATGCCCACAAGGAATGGGTAGGGTCAGGCACCCAGGGGTGGCAGAGAAACAGGGATGAGAGGAGAGGGGGAGGATGAAGATGAAGCCAGAGGCATTTGTTGAAAAATAAATGGGAAGGAGTGATAGAAGAAAAAAAGGGGGTGGGGGGATAAGTGCTGTAATGGGGCAAGGAGAGACTATTGAGGTGGTATGAAGACCTGAGATTTGAAGTGGCGCCTCAGGAGCTGGGGGGAGGGGGACTGGGGGGCCCGGGGCTAAGCAGTATATAAGTTAGGATTAAAGCTGTGTAGGTCACCATCTAGGAGAGGCAGTCATAGGATCTAGAGGCATTGAGATGGGCCTAGAGCCTGGTTCTGAACAGACCTAGTGTTGAGGAAGAGGAGATGGTGTGGCTGAGACCATTCATCCATAGAGGAACCCTATAGGTGAAGGAGCATTGGCCCTGCATAATTCAACAGTGAGAAACTTGTAGAATCTGGGTTGTCAAGCTCCTGGTGTTCTGTCAGTTAGTGTTTTGATGTAACAAGGAAGTAACACTGGGGGGGGGGGGTGAGGCCAAGGTTGATTTTTCCAGCCATAGCACATATGAGATACTTCATACGATTGGAGAGTTGGAGCCATCTGGATTGTTCATAAAGGGCACAGGTGTGGGTGAGGCAGTGGGCACCAGTTGTGAGTCAGCATGCTTTACTAAGAGCAGTTGTTATACGTCGGAGAGCGGACGTTGTGGCAGAGCCATAAATAATGAGGCCATAATCAATAAGTGACACCACAGAGCTCCGGATGGCAATCTTCAGGGCCTCTGGGGTGAGGTGCTGCCTGTGCTTGTAGAGTAATCCAAGGCATGTGTTATATTTGTCCAAATAATCAGTGGGCTGGTCCACAACAATACACTCTAGGGCCTTGGATAGTGGTGGAAACATGGAGATTGGGCGGTAGTTAGAGTGGCAGGTCTTACCCCCGTTTTGTGGACCGGGGTCACAGTGGCAGTTTTATATATTTCAGGGAACGTACTGGTGTGGAGAGAGAAGTTAAGAGTTTTAGTTAGGGGACTGAGGACCTCGTCAAGTGTAAGTGATAGCAGCTTAAGGTCCAGGGTGTCACTGCTGATTCTGGAAGTGGAGATGGGTGAGGCGATGTGGCGGCAAGCTTCATTCATCTTAATCTCCCTGAAGTACAAATGAGGCTGGTTTGACAGAGTGCAGGGTGTGTTAGAGGGGGTGTGACTGACTGTGAAGAAATCAGGTGGTAGAACAGTACTGAGGTGAGTAAAATCTGTGTTAAAGGTATTTGCAATGACCATGGGCTCAAGGGTAGTGGACCCTTCAACAATTAACATGGCCGGAGGGGACTTTGATTGTTTCCCAGTAATGTCCTTGATATTGTCCCAGAAAGCACAACCATTTCCCCAGGTGTTGGTGAGGACGTCCTTATAATATGAGCTTTTTATGAGACGAATGGATTTTGTGCAGGCATTACAGGCATGTTCGTATTTTTGGATGTCAGATAGTTTGTGGCTTTAGCCACTGCCCACATGTGGTCCCTAGATTTCAGCTGGGAAAGGAGCTCCACAGTTATCCAAGGGTTACTGAGAGCTTTTGTTTTCCATTTTTTTGAAAGAGCAAAGAGGTCACAGGTCTTATTGAAGGTGGTGATGAAGTAGCCGAGGGCAAGGTTAACATCCGTGGCCTTGTAGATGGGCAGCCAGTCTTGCAAGGATAGGTACTGTTTGAGATGGGTAAGTTGACTACAGGGGAGGACTCTGCTGGTAATGATTATAGGAGGTGGCTTTAGAAATTTATTAGACCATTCATATATAACCGGGGAGTGGTCACTGAGAGAGTCTGGGAGAACGGAGGCATGAGAGATCCTAGTAGGGTGACTGGTGAGAACCCAGTCAAGCAGGGTACTGGTGTCAGTTTTGTAATTTATCTGAGTTGGTGTGGTGACCAATTGTGAGAGGTAGGCAGCTGCAAGGGCAGCCTTATCAGTGTAGACATCAGATGCGAGCCAGTTTATATTGAAATCACCAAGCAGAATGTGTTCAGAGACAGGAGGTTGGGAGCTGACAAAGTTAAGAACTTCTTTGATGCCAAGATCTTGCTCTCGAGGTGGAATATATACAGAGATGACAGTGAGGGCTTTTTGATTGGGACCTAGAAGAATTTTAATGGGTAGAAGCTGGGCTGAGGTGGCAGGAACGGGGGTTGGAACAAGGTGCCTCAGGAGATTATCCTTAATGTAGATGGCACAGCTCCTTCCCCTTTTGGAGACACGGTGCAGTCTGAAAAGACTGTAGCCCTGTAAGGTAATTGCCAGATCAGGAACTTTTGGTGTCAGCCATGTTTCAACTACAGCAAGGTTGTCAGGATTATGTTGGCTGATAAAGGCTCGGAGAGGCTCCTGCCTTTTTCAGAAGGCTTGAACAGCCCAGGCCAGGGTTCGGATGGACGTTGCCCGAGATCAGTAGGAGAAGTAGGAGGAGCTTCACTGAACAGAGGCGCAGGTCCAATAGTGATAATTTGTGTTCCCTTTTAGCATATGGGCAGTAGGTAGAGTCCATATGACAGTGCCGATGATATGCAATGTGGTACAGTAGGGATAGGCTGGCTTTAAGACCAATCTTAGTGGTGTTTTGAATTAGCCAGGTATTTCCAAGTGGAGGCCCATGGAGAGGACTGGTCGAGAAGTGGAGCGTTCCCGAGGTACTGCTGCTATTGATTAAGTAGACAGTGGGTCAGGGGTGGGGGTGGCAGGAGACTGGGAGAAAGAACAAGGGAGGAAGGACAGGGAGGGAGAGAAGGGGAAGGAGCAGGTGGGGGAGGGATCTCATTGCTCGTGTAGGGCAAAAGAAAAGAAAAAAAAGAAACAGGCAGGGAGAGGTAATGAAAAGAGAAAATTTCAGCAAAATAGGATTTTGTAGGGAGGCAGTACAAGGAAAGTATATAGCAAGTAAAGCAACTGTGCCCAAAGACGTTATTTGCTATAACTGTAATAAGCCAGGTCATATTGCAAGAAATTGCCGTAAGAAGAGTGACACTGGAGCAGATTTGTCCTTAGCAAATTTGGGCAAGTACTTAACAGATGTGAAGGTGGGAGATAAGACTGTAAAAGGACTCATTGATTCAGGAAGCAGACAGACCCTACTGCATGTTGAGGTGCTGGGAAAACTCTGTGCAAAAGGACCAGGTACTGGTGCCATCTGCATCCATGGGGACACTTGATACTATCCCACCACCCAAGTGACACAGACCATTAAGGGTGTGTTACAGCAAATGAAAGTGGAGGTAGTACCTAAGATACCTGTACCCGTGATTATTGGAAATGACTGTCCAGGGTTTACTGAGTTAATCTCAGAGGAACTGAACCCTGCAGTTTCAGCAGCAGTGATAGCAAGAGCTCAGGCAAAGAAAATCTCAAATGGCGGGGACACTTTCCCTTTCACTGATTTTGATTCGGACTTGTTTCAGCACAGCTCTAAGATCCGGAAATCCAGAAAAGAAAGAAAATGCCTGAAGAAACTGTGGCAACAACTGACTGATGGACATAAGGGGTTAACATAAGAAAATGCTGACACTAAACTGATCACTGATTGTGATTTTCTTTCAGACAAGCTAATGATGTTTCTCTCCAGGGTTATTTTAAGCAGCTGGGGGTGAAACCAAAACAGGGAGGACTAATGTTTAAAAAATGTAATGGGTTACTGTACAGAGTTTGGGTTAAACCTCAGACACAGGAACAGACAGAACAATTGGTTATACCACAGAAGTATAGAACAGAGTTGTCAGATAGCACATGATAGTCCTATGGCTGGTCATTCAGGGAGGGATCGCACCCTTGCCAGATTGCTGTATAGATTTTACTGGCCTGGAATTCATGAAGATGTTGCTACCTATTGTAATTCTTGTGCTGAGTGTCAGAAAGTAGCCCCAGTCACTAGAAAAGACAAGGTGCCCTTGGTATCCCTACCCTTGATAGATGTGCCTTTTGAGAGAATTGCAATGGATGCAGTTGGTCCTTTAGACAAAAGTAAAAAGGGTAATAGATTTATCCTGGTAGTATGTGACTACGCTACTCGATATCCAGAAGCAGTTCCAATGCGTACTGTCACAGCTTCAAAAGTGGCAGCAGAGCTTGCAAAAATTGTCAGCAGAGTGGGCATACCTAAAGAAATTATTACTGATCAGGGTAGTAATTTTTGTGCTGCATTACTTAAGGAGCAGTACAGACTATTAGGTATCACTGCCATAAGAACCTCCCCCTATCTCCCTCAGACAGACGGTCTTGTTGAGCGTTTTAACCAAATCCTAAAACACATGTTAAAAAGGTTTGTAAAAGGGGAAGGGAATGATCGGGACCAATATTTGCCTTACCTACTTTTTGCTTGCAGAGAAGTGCCATGGGCATCAACAGGGTTTTCACCAAATGTTGTATGGTAGGCAGCCAAGAGGGCCACTGGATGTGATAAAAGAAACAGGGGAAGATAACCCCACTCAGAAACAATCTATAACGTCTTATATGTGTGCCCTAAGAAAGAAGCTGGCAAATTATGTTGAAATTGCCCATAGTAATCAGGAAGAGGTCCAAAACCAGCAGAAGGTATATTATGACCATGGAGTAAAAGAAAAAGTTTTTGAGCCAGGTGAAAAGGTTTTGCTACTGTTGCCCATGACAGAAAATAAACTGTTAATGAAGAGATAAGGGCCTTATAGAGTGCTGAGATGTACTGGCACCGTTAACTATGAGATTGAGACCCCTAACAGGAAAAATCCTACTAAGATATACCATGCTAACATCCTCAAGAAATGGGCTGAGAAAATGCCAAAAGCTGCTTTGCTAGTTTTACCAGAAACACTTAAAGAAGATATTGATGTAGCTTATGATAGACTGGAACAAACTGTAACTGCTGATGCTGTAAAGGTGAATGTTTCCTTAAACTCAGAACAAACTGAAGAAATTTATAATGTGCTAAAGACATTTAATATCCTAACCCTCCAAAGGATGCTATACCACCTTTCTATTTCAAGCAGGTCACCAAGTCCGAAACCATCAAACACATTAAGGGGGTTCTTGGCAAGACCAGGATGGGGGCTGATCTAGTGGATAGGAAACTAGTGGGTCTTCTCCTAAATGAAGTGGTAGGTCCTCTCTCGATGGTGTTTAATGCAGCCCTAAGAACAGGGGTGTTTCCAAAGTTATGGAAGTCTGCCAACATCACACCCCTCTTTAAAGCCGGAGACAAAACTCAAATGTCCAACTACAGACCTATATCCATTCTAACCCCCCCTCTCTAAAGCACTTGAAAGAATGGTCTTGGAGCAGCTTACAGAGTATCTTGATAAATACAACGTACCCTGTCCACAGCAGCATGGGTTCTGAGAAAAGCACTCCACACTCACCGCCCTTGTTGATTACTCCTCCCAGCTTTATGATGCCTTAGATAATGAGGAGGCAGTAGGATCAGTCTTCATTCGACCTTGCGAAGGTCTTTGACTCTGTTAACCACAAACTACTCCTAAACTGCCTCCTTTCAACAGGCCTATCCCCGGACATGATATTGTGGTTTGGAAGCTACCACACAAACAGGTCACAACAAGTCAAAATGGGAGACACCCTATCATCAGCTAAGGATGTGTCCCTCAGGGTCCCACAAGGCTCTATGCTCAGCCCACTGCTTTTCAGCCTCTTCATCAACTCTGCACCATTTGTACAGTATGCGCCATTCTCTATGCTGGCGATGCAGTGATATCTGTTGCTGGCAAAGATCACAACTCCATCACTACCAAACTCCAGGACAGCTTCCTCAAGCTTGAATCCTGGTTCACACAAAACAAACTTCTACTAAACCATAAAAAAAATAAGAGTCTAATCTTCTCTACCTCCCAAAACAAAAAGAAATACCAGCCTTTGCTCATTCAGAACCACAAGGATGAAATACTGGAACAAGTAACAAAGTTCAAATACCTGGGCATCACCTTTGATGATACACTAGCCTTCTCTGGCCATATAGACTCCGTTGTCAAGTCAGAAAATACAAAACTTGGGGTCCTCTACTGCCACAGGCACTCTATGACACCTGATGCTCTGAAACTTGCCATCAGTAGTTCAGTACTGTCCTCCATTGATTATGGGTTTCCTATCTATAGGGTAGGCACTAAAACTGCCCTAAACAGGGTCAACACACTACTAAATAAGGCCTTCCAACTGTTAATAGGGGCTGCTCAGGACACCCACACCTGCACGCTCTACACTGAAACTGGGTGGCTCTCACTCCATTTTAGAGCATAATACCAAACCTGCCTACTTTTGAAGAATGTGCTTCTTGGACTTACCTCCCCTGTACTGAGTTGCCTCTTTACGCCAGCAGTTCCTAACAAATCAACTAGAAGCACAGCTACAGATAGGCAGTGATCCCCTTCAAAAGGACGAAACTCGCCCAGAACTCCATTCTGTACCAAGGACCGAAATGGTACAGTGAGCTACCTGCTAACCTCACAGTATCACCCAAGACTAGTATCTTCAAATCTGGGCTCAGATCCCTTCTTGACACAAAAAAGAGCTGTGCTGCCTGCACTAATGTGGCAGGATTTCTTCCCTTCCCCCCCTTGTTTTATCTGCTATACCCCCCTCCCCAAGTGAGGCCCACTCGGCTGGCAAACCACTCCCTCGACGACGACACCATCCCTGGCTGACCCCCTTACCCCCCCTTTTCCTGCCTAGACTTACCTACAGACTAGTGAACTTCAAGGCTGAACCCTATTTGACACTATCCTCTTGAACCTATCGTTGGATGCATATTATTACTTGGTATTTGAATGCCTATGTAACTGTTCTCTGTTTTCTGTAAACACTGATATATTTGTAATGTAAATGCTGTTATATTTATAAAGTTTGTACAACAATGACCTGGAACCTTTGAAAATGAGTCCTGGACTCAAAGGTATTAATCCTAAACTGAAATAAATAAATAAAAATAATAAACAGTACTTTTACCACAGTACCAGGCCAGACAAAAGGGGTCGATCACATAATAGGGCTAATGAATGCTCACCCTATTAGGCAAAAGACATACAGGTTACCAGAGCGGTTAAGAGCTGATGTGGTTAAGTAAATACAAAAAATGAAATAATTGGGTATCATATAAGAGTCGATAAGTGCCTGGTCATCTCCAATGGTATTTGTAAACAAAAAAGAAGGAGGTGTTGGAATCTGCCTTGATTTTAGGAAAATTAATCAAGTGTCAGAATTTGACCATTATCCTATGCCCAGAATAGATGATTTGGTGGACAGACCGGGGAGTGCAATGCATATCGGTACACTCGATCTCATTAAGGGTTACTGGCAAATGGTTCCATGTGAAAATCGCGACTGAAAAACCGTGATTGCAAAATCAGTGGGTATTTAACAGCACTAGCTATAATAGCTTGTTGTCTTCATAGCGCCACACATAATAGTGGCACTGTGATAATAGCGAGTAAGAACTGTGTGTCTCCTTGCAGCCAGTACCTGTGTGGCTGCCTTTCAAATGCGATCCTTGAATCGGGGAGGGCAGGGGTAGAAACAGTCCCTCTCAACCATATCTTTGGGGCTGCCAGACAGAACTACTGTGTCTGCCACAACATTATTTTTATTTGATTTAACCACTTAGTTCCAACATTTATTCACCATTTAGAAGTTGCTCTAACAGTGTATTACATTTGAATAAAATTTAGTCCCAGAACCCATTACAAAGCATTTCAGAAGGGGTTGAAATGGCTGCCCTCAGGAATTACTATGTGGCTGTTTTCAAATGTGGTCCTTGGTTCGGGGAAGGCAGGGGTAGAAACTACTACACTGGATGGCACTATTGCCTGCATTGCACCGATCAGGAGTTACTGTGTGGCTGCTTTCAAATGTGGTTCTTGGTTCGGCGAAAGCAGGGGTAGAAACTATTATGCTAGACGGCCCTATTGCCTGCATTAGACTGATCAGGTAACCCTGAAGTGCCACAACCCTATTTCTTTCTGCCATGCAGATGATCCCAGGGCACACTTCTGAACATTAGGGGACAGTTTCTGTCAGTTGCTTAATTTATTTATATTAAGTTTACTGCAGCTTAGAGGTTTAAAGTTGGAGGTCAGACTGGGACTTTAGGGCTGTCAGACAGAATTACTGTGTCTGCCACAACATTATTTTTTATTTGATTTAACTGCTTAGCTCCAACATTTATTCACCATTGGAGCTTAGGGGTTTAAAGTTGGAGGTCAGACTGGTACTAAGCGCTAATTTGCCAGTCGCGATATTTGTAATGGGAATGGCAGTTTTCTTCACTATCATGGCTAAGTTGCTGTTATGTCTTGTTGCCCTTCCTGTGCTCATTATTTTGTAGTCGCTGTATTTTCAGTCATGATTATAAAGTCGCGATTATCACGGGATACCCTGGCAAATACCTTTAGCTAAAGAATCCAGAGACAAAACTGCATTTGCCAGTGCTGTTGGATTCTATCAGTTCAACACCATGCCATTTGGTTTACATGGTTCACCAGCTACATTCCAGCTGTACATGGATGTAATTCTATCATCTTACACTGGTTATTGTACTGCGTACCTGGATGATGTCATGGTGTACAGTCCAGACTTCTGACTATTAATCCTACCAAATGTGCATTGAGCATGCAGGAAACTAGATATTTGGGCTATGGGTTGGGAAATGGAGAAGCTAAGCCAGAAATTTCTAAAATATAAGCTGTAGCTAACAGCCCTGTTCCTAAAACAAAGAAACTTGTCAGGTCATTTTTAGGGCTGGCTGGTTATTATCGGAGATTTGTTCCCAACTTTGTTGAGTTAGCTACTCTCCTCACTGAACTCACAAAAAAACAGTACCCAAATACTGTGAAATGGACCACAGAGTGTGATGAAGCTTTTCAAGTCATTAAGGATGCATTATGTTCAGTCCGTTTTAAGAAGCCCAGACTTTGAGAATTCATTTTTGTTACAATCAGATGCATCAGAGGTAGGCCTAGGTGCAGTCCTAAGTCAAAATATAGATGGGACGGAACACCCTATGCTGTACATAAGTAGGGAATTGCACAACAGAGAAAAAAGGTACTCCACCATTGAAAAGGAATGTTTAGCAGCAAAGTAGGCCATGGAGTCCCTTAAGTTTTATTTACTAGGAACTGACTTTGTACTTACAACAGATCACAATCCTCTCTGTTGGCTTAACCAAATGAAAGATAAAAATTCCAGAATCACAAGGTGGTACCTGGCACTAGAGCCATTTAAATTCAAGGTGATACTCAAATATGATAAAGAGAATGGTAATGCTGATTTTCTGTCAAAATATGAATCAGGAATTGAGGGTTCTGAAGGTTGATAAACAAATGTATGAGTTTAAACTTTACTGTTTGCTTTACTGTTATAGGAAAAAAGGATCCTGCACATGTGCTTAATTTCTGAAAGTTAGAAGCTATAGTAGAGAATTAATAGAAAGTTTTGGAAACCTGTTTGATAAAACAGGTTCCCTCTTAAGGAGGGAGTGTATGTGAGAGGGCTGAATAAGACCCTGTCCCAGTTGTTATGGAGAGTTTGAATACAGGGATCTGTTCTGTTCTTTCCTTTCCTGCCTCTTGTCTGTCTGGTTGCACAACCAAATTTTCCTGTAAGACCTAGGATTTGATCACCCTGACAGTCTTGCAATTCTCTGCCTCTCACTATCTTGCTACCTTCTCCTCCTGTTCTGTCTTTTCTTCCCCCTTGCATATCTGCTGGTATAAAATATATGCAAATCCATATGTGGAAATGTAATTGATATTGGGATCCCTTTGTTTAGAAATTATATAGTGTTACTGTTGAAATGTATATAATTATAGTTTGAGATGATTACAAAAAGCTATTGGGAACTCAAGGGGTTAACCTGAAATGCAGTTGTTAAGCCTTTTGCAGAAGCTGTGGAAAGGGGCCTCAGTTCTGGGACATTGTGTTCTAGCTGCACATTCCAGATATTTAAAAGAAACTTTTAGGGGGAAAAAAGGATCCTTGTTAAGAAGGGGGGTTGCGAGGACTTATAAAAATAAAGCTGCAATTTCTTAGAAGAGACACACACACAGAGACTGAAGGAAAACTCAGATAATCTTCTGTTTATTCTGCCTTTGTAAATAGTTATACTGAACAATTTTATTTTTTTGTTTTATTGCTTTTCATAATAAAACTCTTGTGAATTTTACAACTGCTCCTGGTTTTTCCTCTGCTTCCTGACCTGTGCCTCAGTGACACAGGTCCAAACATGTTGGATAATATAGGGGAAAGGTTGGAGATGGGTGAGATTGCTACTACAGAGGTAGTGGCTGTAGATTTGATAGTGGCTATTGTGGTTCCCCTACTCGAAGGGGGCAATAGAGAAACTCTGGAAAATGATAGGCTACTGAGCCTGACTTCGATAGTGGGAAAACATTGACAAACATTTATTAAAGAAGCAATAGTAATATGTTTTAAGGAAGTAACATTTTTTAAGGAAAAACACCTAATGAAGAGGAACCAGCATGGATTCACTAGGGTTAATCATTTCAGACTAAATTAACCCTTAGGCTGCCAACAGAATTAGTACATATAGGAATTTTGAACTGATATATCAGTCCACGGCCCTGCAAGGGTTAATAGTCATTTTTAATGTAGTGACATAAATGATGGAAATAGGTCAGGTAGTGGATGTTCTGTTTCGGAATTTAAGCAAGGCATTTGACTCTCTACCACATAAAAGACTAATTTAGAATGTGCAAAAACTAGGGCTAGGGGATGGGATAACTGCTGGGATGAAAGCTGGTTGATAAATACAACCCAGAGAGTGATCCTAATTGGTAAATTCTCAGAATACAGGACAGTGGCTAGTGTAATACCACAGGGATTGGTACTGGGACTACTCCTTCTCATATTTTTGACATAAGCTTGGGTATCCAAGAGCATAGTAAGTCTGTTCACAGATGATATCAAGCTCTTCGGAAGTGTTGTTAGTGATTAAAGAGTTAATATTATGAGATGAATTGTGAGGACATTATATTAGAGGCATGGTCTAGTACATTGCAGTTGAAATCCAATGCAAAAAAAATGGCAGACGATACAAATGGGGATAAAGAATTCTGGCACAGTGCATTATGTTAATGGGAGGCCAGTAAAGAGCATGGAGGATAAAAGAGAATGGGGAGAAATTTTTGTTTTGGTTTTTTGTTAACCAGGTAAGGTCCACCGGGCTCAATGCCCATTTAAAGATGCAACCTGAGTGCACAGGGATGTTAAGTTACTTGATCAAAGTCAAACAGTATGCAAGTGGAGATTGTCAGAACTAAACCCAGGTCTGCAAGATACATTAAGCACCTTTGCTGCTCATTGCTTTAACTTATAGGGTATACTGCCAGCCTGATAAGCAATAACTAAAAAGTGGTTTCTCAGTGAAATAAGGCATATGAGAGGGCTATCAGCCTGTTAGAGGATGGAGAACAGGGCAAGACATATGATGTGAGACTAAAAAGTCTTTACATGAACTCACTGGAGGACAGAAGTGAGAGGGAGTATGACAGAACTTTATAGTTTATGAAGGGGTCAATATTTATCAAACATAGCAATTTATTTTATCTGAGAAATAGTAAAAGATGCCCAGCTGAGATGTAACATTTCATTTTCAGTGAGGCCTGCTTTTCCCATTTATGCAGCTTGGCAAACTAAAGCATTTTGAGATTAAGTGACTTGCTCAGAGTCATCAGTGGTTCTGGAAAGGCAAATAGACTCTCAGTCTTTTGCATCTCCTGGTTTCCAAGACTGTGTTCTACCCACTAGATCACAGTGACCTACTAACCCTCATTTGTTTGTCTTTATTTGCCTCTTTTTGTACAGTTCCACTGGAATTAAATGTGCTACAGCAAATTATAGCTTTTTGGTGGTGACACATCTAGAGTGTAAACTATGATAGTCTCACTCTAGATACTTCATCACATGAATAGCAAAGCCGTCAAAATGGTTGACACCTTTGAAACAGTGCTCTTGAGCTCAAAGGTCTTTTGAACATAGTAAATACATAAAATATAGAACACAGCCAGGCTTGAGGTCCAGAGTTCAAGAAAAAAATCACTGTGCTTGATAACATCTCAGAAGTCTGGACTGCATTCCACTACACCAGTTATCTTAAACAGAAATTGTTAAATGTTCATGTGGAGATCGAATTTAAAACATATGCCATTAAAATGGTATACTGTAAACTAAACATGCTATGGCCTGGATAGGAATATTTATTTATTTTATTTATGTGAAATGTTTGACAGGGAAGACTTACTGAGTTGTGATAGCTTGTTTCCAGGTGTGTCCTGGAGGATGGATTATTATAGGTACCTGTGTTATTGATGGGGGAATGTTTGCCATGACACTGGGGAGACGTCACTATTCTTCTTCAAAAAGTGCCATGGGATTTTACCTTTCACTTGGGCAGTGACCAGAGATGGGCAATAGGCACCTCAGACTGACATTTCATCTGGATGGCTGGCACCTCAGCAGTGCAGCCTCCCTCATCCTGAACTAGAGTGTCAGTTATAGGTATTACTCCTAGTACCTGGCGTGGGACCAGAACACATGACCTTTCAATCTTCTAGACCCAGAGGTGAGCATGCTACCTGCTGAGCCACTGACACTGAATATGCAGTAAACACACATACAAACGCATACACACAAGCGCATGCGCGCACACACACACACACATACACACCACACACATATATATTGCAATATTGCAAAAACTACATTAATGCAGATTAGGTAATGACTTCATAAATTCCAGAGTTTGGAAATGTGCTATTATGGTTTCTAACCCAATGCCCAGAGTGTATCGAAATGTGCTATAAGGGTAGTCAAGCCTAACTCCTACCCCCTCCCCATGTCATATCATGTAAGAGGGTTATCCACAAAATCCTACTGCACACACTCACAAGAGCTTAAAAGCAACATATTTTAAATCCTTGTAACTCTGGAACTGTTTAATACTTTTTCATAAAACCTTCAAAAGACACTACCTTGGCAAAGGCCAATTCTGCCCTGAAGGTTTTAGGGAAAAGTTCTGTTCTCTCTAGACTGTAGGTGAGAGCAAAACAACCCATGATCGGTATAGGAAAAAAATTAGCTCTCTACAGGAAAATGATATACACAGATCTCAGAAAGTGCATAAGCTGCCATCTCTAAACTTTCCATATATTTAGACCTTTTCTCCTAGTTAATGTATGCAAAACTTCAGGCACTTTCTACAAACAATGCCAGATTTATTAAGGTGCAAAGTTAGGGTTTAACATTGAACCTGTCAGGCAACCCTAACTATACTGGCACTACCACACCAGCGTAATCTAGACAAAGATATATACAGACAGAGATAGAGATAGAGACAGAGACAGAGACAGAAACAGGGACAGGGACAGAGACAGAGACAGGGACAGAGACAGAGACAGGGACAGGGACAGGGACAGGGACAGAGAGATATTCTTTGCAAAAAACTTTATTAATGCACCAGTTAGGGTAGCTTAATGCCACAAAAGTAGGGAAATGTGGCATTAGGGTTTTGAACCCTAACTCCTGCCCCCCCCCCCAAGTAGCAAAAGAAAGAAAAAAAAAAGGTTTTGGGTCTTCAGAGTCTTGATGAATCAGTGTCGGGGTCTTTCTTGGGGTTGTCAACCTAATACTCACCCCCTCAGTCCATAGCCTCCAGTCCAAAGCACAAGCTACAGCTCCAAGCCAGTGCCTCATCATGATACATTCTTCATAGCACAAGGTACAGCTCCAAGCCAGTGCCTCATAGTGATACATTCTTCATAGCACAAGGTACAGCTCCAAGCCAGTGCCTCATCGTGATACATTCATCATAGCACAAGGTACAGCTCCAAGCCAATGCTTCATCGTGATACATTCTTCATAGCACAAGGTACAGCTCCAAGCCAGTGCCTCATCGTGATACATTCATCATAGCACAAGGTACAGCTCCAAGCCAATGCTTCACCATGATACATTCTTCATAGCACAAGGTACAGCTCCAAGCCAGTGCCTCATAGTGATACATTCTTCATAGCACAAGGTACAGCTCCAAGCCAGTGCCTCATAGTGATACATTCTTCATAGCACAAGGTACAGCTCCAAGACAGTGCTTCATCATGATACATTCTTCACAGCACAAGGTACAGCTCCAAGCCAGTGCCTCATAGTGATACATTCTTCATAGCACAAGGTACAGCTCCAAGCCAGTGCCTCATCGTGATACATTATTCATAGCATAAGGTACAGCTCCAAGCCAGTGCCTCATCGTGATACATTATCCATAGCACAAGGTACAGCTCCAAGCCAGTGCCTCATAGTGATACATTCATCATAGCACAAGGTACAGGTCCAAGCCAATGCTTCATCGTGATACATTCTTCATAGCACAAGGTACAGCTCCAAGCCACTGCTTCATCATGATACATTCTTCATAGCACAAGGTACAGCTCCAAGCCAGTGCCTCATAGTGATACATTCTTCATAGCACAAGGTACAGCTCCAAGCCAGTGCCTCATCATGATACATTCTTCACAGCACAAGGTACAGCTCCAAGCCAGTGCCTCATAGTGATACATTCTTCATAGCACAAGGTACAGCTCCAAGACAGTGCTTCATCATGATACATTATTCGCAGCACAAGGTACAGCTCCAAGCCAGTGCCTCATAGTGATACATTCTTCATAGCACAAGGTACAGCTCCAAGCCAGTGCCTCATCATGATACATTCTTCACAGCACAAGGTACAGCTCCAAGCCAGTGCCTCATCATGATACATTCATCATAGCACAAGGTACAGCTCCAAACCAGTGCCTCATCGTGATACATTCTTCATAGCACAAGGTACAGCTCCAAACCAGTGCCTCATAGTGATACATTCTTCATAGCACAAGGTACAGCTCCAAGCCAGTGCCTCATCATGATACATTCTTCATAGCACAAGATACAGCTCCAAGCCAGTGCCTCATCGTGATACATTTTTCATAGCACAAGGTACAGCTCCAAGCCAGTGCCTCATTGTGATACATTCTTCAATGGTAGAGACTTATGTCTGGCTACATGTTGCCAACACAATTTGTTGCAAATTTTTTCACACAGGGTCCTTTGGACCCTTGTGAAGAAAGGAGAAAATGTGAGATATTGTTTGCACAGGGAATGTGGAGAGCATTAGGGTTGACAACCCCAAGGAAGACCCCACCACTAATTCACAAAGACTCCAGAGACCTAAAAGCTTACTTTTTTTCCCCTTTTGCTGCTTGGGGTTGGGGGTGGGGAGTTAAGGTTTGAAACCCTAATGCTACATCTGCCTACTTTTGTAGCATTAAGTTACCTTAACTAGTGCATTAACAATTTTTTTTACAAAGAATTATCCCTTTCTTTTTGAGACAGTGAAATCATATCTTCATTCACACAGGTCTGAACAGGTGCAGATGTGCAGAGCCCTTTGGGAACTGCACCATGGGAATACTCTGTCTACCTACAGAAATGCAGGGCCTACCACATTCACTCTTTACACACTCACTCTTCACACATTCACACTTTATTTTTTTATTTAATTTTGACCCCAAATTTTTAAGATAGTAATTTTATGACTGCCTTTATAAATATGACATGTAGCTTTTTAAGCATATTGACTGAAATCACTGGGTAGGTGACCTGAATGGGAGAGAGGACAAAGAAGTGGTACCAGCGGTGAGCACCCCAGTCCATTTAAAGGAGAACTCTTTTTTTTTATCATGTCACAATTTTTCTCCCCTGCCAGTTGGCCCCCTTCTAACTGACCCCCCCCAGCCCTGTCTCCTGGAATTACTGGCTCTTACCTGCCCATCCCAGGAGCAGTGCCTGCAGGGGTCAGTCTTCACCATACTGACAGGCATTTTTTCCTCCGATTTTTTCTCCTGGAGGGCCCCAGGAGTCGGTGCGCATGCACCGAGCAACCACGGTTATGGCCTCCTTCTCCCACCCCCTGGCCTACTGCCTAGACCTCCTCTGGCCTGAGCTTCCTCCAGCCTTCAATGGGGGTTGCCCATCAGATGAGGGATGCCGAGCTTCCTCCCCAGAGAGGAGAGCTTGCCTGTCGGCAGCTAAATCCAACTCCTCCCTCACCCCCCGTGCTGACCTCTGATGCCCCGGGCTCGTTCCTGAACCTAGGTCACCGGCGTTGGTTGAGGTAAAGCACCAGTGCCTTAGCCCTCTACACCACTGGGCCGGCTTAAAGGAGAACTCTTTTGACTTCAGGGACCTCTGTGCTTGCAGCTAAGAAGAATAGTATCTGTGGCTACTACTAACAGTACTACAAGTTTTAAACCCCCCATTTTTTGGAGTTTAGAACTATGGACAAAGTGTGCCGACAAAGTTAATTTCAGTTTCACACCATGTAGATAATGACACACATCTTCACTTGCTGTGAAATATAGTAGTTTAGAACTGCTGTAAACTATTAATCCTAATTCATTCATAATTTTGAAAAGCATGAAACACAATTTCATTTTTATTTATGTGAATGTCTTAGTGTTATTTACACAAGTACAAACGTTTATTCCGAGTTGCAAGCAGCACAGTAAGCACTGTAATGAAGTAAACATTAAATCGTAAGTTATCATTTTGACTTCTCCGAATTGTGATCAGGAAGAGTAATGTTATATTTTATACTTATACTATTGCAATCAATGTTTCTATTTTTATTCATAGCATATTAATGCTGGTTCATCAGTATCAATTTTAGTGACTGGCAGGGTGGTTATGCGATTGAGAGTCATATAATCAGCTCACAAAATGTGTTCAGATGAATGATGCCAAAAGGCAGCATGTTTTTTTTTTTCATTTTTATGTTTGCCATGCATGCTTGTGCACAGCAAGCAAACATCATCCTATGATAGTGGCTCCTGAGGGGCATAATACTGTCCCTCCAATGCAGAGCAGTGTTTAATGGGCAAGTCTGTAGCAGACCAATTATCAGCCAATCTAATTACGACAGAGTTTTAGCTTGGTGAGTGGAACTGCATGGACTTCAAAACAAAAAAACTGATCCAGTCATGGGTTTGTTGTTCCTTTGATGTAGCTGTACAGTATGCTGATCTCTCCTTATTAGCCAGGCTTAGGAATTCAAAACATCCTGAGCCCTGTGCTGTTTCAGACACCAGCTGTTAAAAGTAATGTTTGTATGTGTGTCTTTTTTTCTCTCTCTCTTTTGGCAAATGGTATTTACTCACCTGGTAAAGATTATTATCCTTGCAACCTTTTTGTTTTTACATGCCTCAGTAACATCCATGCTATATATTTATATTTGTAACATCATTTATGCACTTGAAGCTGTAGGAGTCAGTTGTTGTTTTTTTTTTTATAATGGAGGTTTGAAGTGGACTGTTCATTTAAACCATATCATGCTGTTAGATTTTCTTTTGGGATAGTCAAAAATATTTATAAGTAGCCATGAGGGCCTGTACTAGAAAAGGTAATATTTCAGTAAATACATCAGCTGGGCCAGCAGAAATGTCTGTGGGGCTAATGGGTTTTCCAAGTCACTAGCCCTGCTGGCTAGTGGCTGAGAAACTTAAAGAGCTTGTGGAGCCAAAGCAGACAGACAGGAAAACTACAAATTTTAAGAAGATGTCAGTTGTAGCTTTTCATTTCTGAAGCCTTTTTTGTCTTGTTTTCTTTTGCTCATTAGAAAGTCTTCTATGTGATAATATTGTGCTGGATGTGTGGAACAGCTCTTAGCCTGTCAACTGACTTATCTATCTGTACCACCTCCCACTGCATCATCAGCATGGTGATCTCACTGAAAGTGACATCACAAGTGAATGACCTGGCAGTCATTGAATGGCTGTTCTTAAGCAACAGTGATGTCACAGTCAGTGCGGTAACAATGCTGTCTGCTGATGATGTAGTGGGGGAGAGTAGAGCTAGATATGTCAGCTGCCAGGCTAAGAGCTGTTTCACATATCACACCTGCTAACATCAGGTAAATAATCTTATAATTAAACAAAGGGAAAAGGGAAAGTAACTCAGATATAAAAGGCAATGGCTAGTTGCTTTTCAAATCTAATATTAGTTTTAGGCAGTACAGTAGCTCTTTAATTTCAGCCCTTGCAAGGATCAGCCTGAGATGGGATTTCTCTCTTTTTATTCTATTTATTCTCCCCTAGCTGGCAGTTCTCTGCCACCTGGTCCCCAGATACATCAGCCCTCCACACCACTTGATGGGAGACTTCTGTAATCTGTGCAGTGGACTCCCTTATGGGGATCATGACAGGTTAAAGAGAGAGTATACCTATGTATACAGAGAACAGTGTACTCCAAATCCCTATCATGTTGGTTGTGCTGTCCATTTCTGTGCCATCATATTGGTGACCGCATGTCGTGATGCAGGAATCAGTATGACAAGTTGATGTTTTGTTGTTTCCTATTGTCAACAGGATGTATCAGGTATGCACAATGATGTTGTGTGTTTTTTTTTTGTTCCTGTTAATTTTCTGAATTGCCCCTTACCAGACAACCCTGACATACAACAGCACCTACCTGCCAGCCAGCGTTCACCAAGGTTCCCTACCTCCATCAGTGCAGTCATGTTTCCTCAGCTCCCATCGGGTATGACTAAACAGAAGCTTGTGGGATTAGGGTGAGAATGTAGTAAAACAAAATTGTGAAAACAGCAATGTCATAAGGACATGACAGATGCATGTTGCTTTTGTTGCATTACATATTATATATACTCTTTGGAGTTGTTGGTTTTGCTTCTGTGTGTATTTTAACAGCATGTTTACGTCTATTCCATTACCTTTTTTTTTGTTTATATTGAGGCTCCTGCAATCATCATGCTATCATGGACACAGCACCAGAATGTTTATGCTGCTGCGAGGTGAATGTTATATTGTCCAAATTTGCATGCAAACATAGGAAACTGACAGCAGAAAAGAGCCATAATGGTCTTTTGAGTCTGCTTGAGTGTGCAACTCAGTTACTTCCTTGGAGCTGCACCCCCTCCTCAACTCCACCCACAGTTATCTCTCACCTTCCCATTCTGTGCTCCTAACCCCTTCCCAGTAGAGCCCCTTTCAGTCCTAAACCTCTTCATCACCCTGTCCCACCTCCTCTTGAAACTGGCCACCATCTTTGCTGCCATCACCTCCTCCCATAGCAGATTCCACTGCTTCACCACCCTTTACATAAAAAAAGTGTCTAATTTCCTTTTTGAATCTACCTCCCACCAATTTAAGGTAATGTTAAAGATGCCCTCTGTACCAACCCTGTTTATGCCCTTAAGGTATTTGAAGGTTTCAATCATATCTCCCTCTCCCTTCTGTCTTCCAGGGTATACATGTTCAGTTACCACAGCCTCTCCTCACATGTTTGTTTACATACAAATCACCCTTGGCCAAGTAAAAAACACCATGGGCTATATCTAACTCCCCCTAATTCCCCATCCATCTCTCTCCCCTCCTTTATTTCCTCTCTGTCTAGCCCTTCCCCCGACTTGGTGTTATGTGGGGATTTCAGTATCAGTTGGTTGGGATCAGGAGTTGGTACCACTCACACCTCTACATCTGAAGCCCACCTATCTCAATTAATGATTGAACCCACCAGGCTCAATATTAAATCTGGCAATCATTCCCTTTTAGACTTGATCCTTACCAATAGCCCACTAGGGGAGAATAAATAGAATTAAAAAAATCCCATTTTAGGCTGATCCATGCAAGGGTCAGATTAAGTTTTGTAGCTACTAGCCAGCAGGGTAGTGACTTGCAAAATCCACGAATCTCACAGACTTTTCTACTGGCCCAGCTGATCTACTTATTGAAATATTACCTTTTGCAGTACAAGCCCTCCTGGCTACTTAAAAAGATTTTTGACTATCCCAAAAGAAAATCTAACAGCATTTGGCTAGTGGACTGGTGCCACTTTCGACCCTGTCCGTGAACATCCACATGTGGTCATACAGTTGACAGTACAGGAATGGGCAGCCAGGACCACCCTTTCTGTGCATACATACACACACACACACACACACCATGGCAAACATCCAGCATTGACAAATACTTATTTTTATAGCTGCACTCTCACTTCGTTTTCTATGGTCTTCTGTAATAATGTCAGCCTTAATAGATTGTTCATTATATATAGGAAACTTGCCATTTGAGATGAGTGCCAGTGTGAGACACGGTTTTGGGGGGAGGGGGTCAGATTTCTTGTTACTGTATTATGACTGTGATTGCCTCTGTTACACAGACTTTCCATACTGGATATTTGTAGCCTGTTATAATACAGTATGTCAAACATCTTGAGATAATTAGCAAAATGAAGATTCATTTTTTAGTGTCCTCAAACCAGTAGCCCACTGACCACCTTCTGGATTAATTGTGGTTAAATTTAATTATATTAAATAAATTTAATTTGATTTAAGTTAATTAAATTTCAGTTCTGAGCATGCTCAGTAGGGTATCAAACATCTATCCAAAAGACCCTGCTGAATGTGCTTAGAATCAAAATATCAAATCCTTATAACATAGAATTGGATTAATATTTTTTTAACAAACAAATGAAAGGCACAATTCTGGGGCAACCCTTTCTACCCTGAAAACTTCAAACCAAAATTCCAAAACATTTTGGCTGCAGGTGATGAAAAAACAAAACCACAAAAAAAATACATATTTTCTAAAAACACACTAACCAGATCACAGAATCTGCACATCTGACTAGAAGAAAACTTGACAAATCAAGAGACCTTGCCCCCAAACCATCCATGCAAAAGTCTGCGTGATTCTGCTGAATGGGGGTAAAATCATTAAGATGAAAATTTAGGTGTTTAACATTAAACAGCCACACTATATATACTGTATATGAAGATATTAATACTGTACCATCACCTGCATTCAACAGAATTGCACAAATGTTTGCAGCACAGGCTGGGGGCAAGGTGTCTTTATTTTCCAAGTGTTGTTCCTGTCAGAGGTGTGGATTCTGAGATCCCGATACTACATTTTTAGGAAAAATCGGAGGGTGGGGGTTGCTGTTTTTTGTCATCGCCTACAGCCCAACTGGTTTGGAATTTTGGCCTAAAGTCTTCATAGTAGAATGGGCTTGCCCCGGAATGGTATCGTCAATCGGTCTGGTGAAAAAATATTAATCCATTCCAAGTTATAAGGATTTGAAATTTTGGTTCTGAGAATGCTCAGCAGGGTATCGAATGTCTACCCAAAAGACCCCACTGAGCATGCTCAGAACTGAAATTTCAAATCCTTATAACTTGGGAATGAATTAATATTTTTTCACCAAAGAAATGAAAGGCACCATTCTGGAGCAAGCCATTTCTACCCTGAACATTTCAGACCAAAATTCCAAACAATCTTACTGTAAGCGATGACACAAAAAATAGCAAAAAAAAAACCAAACACATTTTTCCTAACAATGCACTATCCAGATCTCAGAATCTGCACATCTGACTGGAAAGAAAACTTGGCAAATCAAGAGACCTTCCCTCCAGTGTATGAATGCAATATTTTGTGCAACTCTGTTGAAGGGGGGTTGCTATTAAGGTACAAAATTAGGGGTTTAACATTAAACAGCCTACTCAAACCTAACTGAAGGAGAGACTGGTGTGCTTTCTGGAAGCGAATTGTCTCCAGGATGATAGGCAGCATGGATTTGTCTCCAGGAGACCCTGCCAAACAAACTTAATAGACTTTTTTGACTGGGTCATAAGGGCAGTTGATGGGGTCCATACAGTGGCTTTCCTGTATCTAGACATCAGCAAGGCCTTCGACTCTGTGCCACATGGTAGGATGCTTTGTAAGCTAGCAAACCTGGGAGCAGATAAGAAACTGGGGGTGCTCAAGAACTAGCTGCAGAACAGGATGCAGATGGCAACCATGGGGGGTGAGCTATCAAAACCCAGACCTGTAACAAGCTGGTTCCACAGGGCTCAGTACTTGGTCCAGTGTTATTTAACATCTTCATTGGGGACATAGCAGAAGGGATCAACAGTAAAATCTGCCTATTCACAGATGATGCTAAGATCTGTGCAAGAGTGGACAGGGAGGAGGGGAGGCAAGACCTCAGGGAAGAACCTGGCTAAGCTTGAGCATTGGTTGGCCATCTTGCAGTTGGGGTTCAACACAAAGAAGTGTAAGGTCATGCACCTGGGAGCCAAGCACCCTAGGACTAACTACTAGCTGGGAGAAGTGCAGGTAGCTACTTCTGAGGAAGAAAAGAATCTAGGGGTGATTGTCACGGGGGACATGAAATACTCAGCTCAGTGCTGTAAAGCAGCAGCCAAAGCAAACAAAATGCTTGGGTGCATTGTCCCTGGTTAGGCCACACTTTTGTGTAGTTCTGGTGCCCATATTTGAAGAAGGATATCAAGCTGCTGGAGGGGGTACAGAGAAGAATAAGATGATCCAGGGCCTGGGGGACATACCCTATGGAGAGAGACACAGGAAGCTCAGTATGTACTCCCTGGAGGATAGGAGGGAAAGGGGGACATGATAGAAACCTTCAAACAACTAAAAGGTATGAATAAAGTTAGAGCAGAGGGCATGTTTAACTTAAAGGTGGAGGGTCCACAAGGTGGCACAGTCTGAAATTGGTGGGGGGATGATTTAGAAGGGAAGTGAGGAGGCACTATTTCACAGAAAGGGTGGTGGCAAAGGGGAACAAAATTGCAGGAGGAAGTGATCTCATAGAAACATGTGGGCAGTTTTAGAGAGGGTGGGACAAGGTCAAAGGGAAGATCAACTTTGTGGAAGGGTGGAGGAGGGGGTAGGTTAGGGTGGGGGAGTATAAATCCAGAGAGGAAATGGGGGCAGCTATGGCAGAATAAACTGTGTGCTGCATTCTTGAGCAGACTTAATACATGGTAATGGCCTGTTTCTGCTGGCATGTTCCTATGTTTGTATGTTAGTATGTAACTATAGTGGCACTACCCTCTGTAATACTGTATGTCAATATATGTATTATATATATATATATATATATATATATATATATATATATATAATAACTTTATTTATAAAGTGCCTTTCAAAGTCAAGGCACTGTACATAAGTTGACACAATAATAACAAATAACAGTCCTTTAATTCAGATTAGAACATCACATCATGAATCAGACAACAACAAAGCAAATTAATTTTCAAATTCTAAGAATGCCTGTTGAAATAAATAGGTCTTCAAGGCATTTTTAAAGCCTTCAACAGACTAGCACTCTCTCTCACCCGATGAGGTAGAGAATTCCACAGGGTGAGGGCTGCATAAGAGAAAGACTGAGCCCCAGATGTTTTCAAACGTACCCTGGGAATCTCTAGTAATCCCTTGTCAGTGGATCGAAGAAGGCAGGAGGGGTGGTAGGGGCAAACAAGCTCTTTCAGGTAGTGGGGTCCCTGGTCATGTAGGGCTTTATAGATCTGTAAACCAACCCTGAAAGTAATCTGCCACTGTGCAAGCAGCCAGTGCAGTCTGCGGTGCACAGGCATTATGTGGTTGGTCCTAGACGTACCAGTCACCAGCCTAGCTGCCGCATTTTGCACTAGCTGCAAGTGGTGGATATCAACCCCCAGAAGCTCTAGGTACAGGGCAATGCAATAGTCAAGGCGGGTGGTCACAAAGACATGGACCACAGTCAAAAGATCATCAAGAGGAACCAGGTGCTTCATGTAGGCGATCTTCCTCAAGTGAAGAAATTAGGTCTTGACAATGGCTGACACCTGAGATTTTAGGGTCAGTTCATTGTCAGAAATAATGCCCAGGTTACGCACCTGATGTGAGGCCACCAATGGAGCATCCCTGAGACAAAGCCCGGGACTCTGTCCATTTGGCATGCCCACTGCCCGATGATCTGGGTCCACCACCAGCACCTCAGTCTTGTCAGGATTTAATCTCAGCCAACTAGCACTCATCCAGTCCTGGATCTTGGCGAGACAGTTATTAAATACCGAGATCACATCATCCTGTCCGGGCACAAAGAAACGGTACATCTGAGTATCATCTGTATAGCAGTGAAAACTCAAAAGCTATACCTCCTAATAATGTATCCTAATGGCAGCATATACACTGCGAACAATTTGGGTGCTAAAATGGAGCCCTGCAGAACCCCACAGGATGGGAGAGGGAGCCAGAGAAATAAATTCTCATGACCACCCTTTGAGTCCTACCCTGGAGGAAAGCTCTAAACCACCTGAGGACCGTACCGGAAAGTCCACAAATGGTCTGAAGGTGCTCCAATAGCACTCCATGGTTCACAGTGTCAAATGATGCAGAGAGATCAAGGAGGACCAAGATGAAATGAGACCTATCTCTTGCTATTAGGAGATCATTAAGTACCCGGACAAAGGCAGTCTCGGTACTATGTCTCTTCCTAAATCCAGACTGGAGAGAGAGTCATAGACATCGTGGGTGATAAGGTGATCATCCAGCTGCAACACAATGACCTTCTCAATAACCTTACCTACAAAGGGCAGGTTTGAGACAGGTATGTAGTTAGCAGGATAGTTTGGGTGAAGGGAGGGTTTTTTCAGAAGCCGGCACATGACTGCCTCCTTAAGGGGATCAGGAAAGATTCCACTCTCCAGTGAACTCCAAACAATCTCTGCAAGGATGGAGCTGATCTCATCTATGCAGCCCACCAAGAGGCGCATAGGGCCCGGATCCAAACTACAGCAGGTTGGCCATAGAGACTGGATGACCCTCATGATGTCAATGAGTTCCAGTCAGCTGAAATCCATCCAAACTAATTGGGTGCTTGTGACATCCCACCGACCATCACAACGTCCATTGGAAATGAGCTGGCCGATCTCTGACCTGATGGTGGCAACCTTATCTGCAAAAAATTGAGCAAACTCATCACACATTTCTTGTGAAAAAGCTCCCACAGATTGAAGACAGATTGGATTGCACAATCTATCCACAGTCCAGAAGAGCTGAGCTGGTTGATTTTGTGCAGCGGCAATCTCCCTGGAAAGGAACTTTGCCTTCTTATGGCAGTTGGACAATTGATAGAAAGTATAATGTTCCATCAACCTAAGCCTGTCATCAACAAGGCCCAATGTCTGCCAGAACCTCTCCAGCCTTAGCCCCACTCTTCTCAACTCCTTCAAGATCCCATCAAACCATGGATATCTTGGGTGGCGGGTGAGGGGGCGAACATGAACAGGAGCAATGGAATCCAGGGCCACTGTTACCACTGCATTGTAGGAAAGCACCAGTTCACCTGGATCTGTGCATTCCTTCAGCCTATTTGATAGGTCCAGTACCACCACTAGGCTATCAGGTGTCACACTTTACAAAAGGCAGTACTGGACCATCTCCATAGTGGCAGGCCCATGGGGGAGCCCCAAAAACCGAACCTTAATGTGTGATGGTCAGACCATCTGAGTGGTTCCACCACTAAGTCAGAGATCTTCATCCCCAGGAGGAACACCAGATCTAGTGAGTGACCCCTATGGTGGGTAGTGGAGGTAAGAACCTGCATGAGGCCCAACAAGGTCATTAGTTGGAGGAAATCATATCCAAATTGTGAGAGTTCATCATCGACCCAGGCATTGAAATCCCCCAGAATCAACCATCTGTGGTGCCCACCCTATGTGCTGTAGTTTGGACCCAGGACCAACTTCCCTGATTTTGGGTTGTATTGATTCCATTGGTCCAGTCCTTACATGGATAATCTGGTGCTCCCTGGAAACAGGTGCGTTTCCTAGCTCCCTGAAGGAGGCGGTGGTAGCACCCCTCTTGAAGAAAGCTTCTTTGGACCCCAACTGCCATGCGAACTACAGACCTATCTCAAACCTTCCCTTTTTAGGGAAGGTGATTGAGAAAGTAGTGGCCATACAGCTGGAGAACCACTTGACCATCCATGATATCTATGAACCCCTTCAGTCTGGTTTTCGAAAGAGGCATACCACTGAGACAGCACTGGTTCAGGTGCTCAATGATCTCCTGATGGCTAGGGAGTGGAAAAACAATTCCATCTTGGTTCTTCTAGATCTCTCATCAGCGTTTGACACTGTGGACCATGGGGTCCTACTTGAGCACCTGAGGTTCATCTGTGGACTGTCGGATGTAGTCCTCAGGTGATTTACATCTTACCTCACTGGAAGAACTCAAAGGGTGGTATCTGGGGTTTATTCTTCGGACCCAGTTTCTCTGTTGTGTGGGGTTCCTGAGGGTTCAGTGTTGTCCTCTATGTTGTTCGCAGTGTACATGCTGCCCCTCAGAGACATTGTAAGAAGGCACGGGCTGAAGTTTCACTACTATGCTGATAATACCCAGCTCTACCTTTCTTTTGCACCTGACCAGGATGGAACTCTCTCGATCTTCAATAACTACCTCATAGAAATCCAGGAGTGGATGGACTCGAGTTGGCTGAAGTTGAACTCGGAAAAGACTGAGGTGCTGGTTGTGGATTCAGTGCACCAGATGGGGGGGGGCAGGGGTTGATTTACCCTCTGGGCTTTACCTTGGGGGTTTATCACTCCCGACCTCCAAATGGGTACGTAACCTGGGGGTAATTTTTGATGAAGGTCTGACTCTGCATTCACAGGTGTCTGCCATCATCAAGTCCTTTTTTTTATCATCTGAGGAATAGCTCCAGGATTAGGCACCTTGTTCCGTCTGGAGATCTTCCTATGCTGGTCAATGCCTTTGTGTTCTTACGCTTGGACTTTTGCAATTACTTCTACCTAGGGCTACCTGGGATGGAAATCTGCCGCTTGCAGCTGGTGCAGAACACAGCAGCCTGGCTTCTGATGGGAGCTTCTTGTTCCGGTCATGTTTCTCCAGTGCTGTGCAAACTGCACTGGCTGCCAGTACAGTGGCGGATTACCTTTAAAGTCAGTCTTCTGACTTTTAAAGCTCTACATGGACTGGGCTCGGACTACATGAAAGAGCTCCTGGTCCCTTACTGCCCTGGGTGATTGCTCTGCTCAGCTGACGAGGGGTTGCTAGAGATCCCGAGGGTGTCTTTGAAATCTTCAGGGGCCCGTGCATTTATGCATGCGGCCCTTACCCTCTGGAATTCTCTACCTCGTCAGTTACGGAGTGCACGACTATGGAGGGATTTAAACAGGCCCTGAAAACATACTTGTGGTGTCAAGCATTTGGTGTTTAATCTTTGTATTTTAACTGTATTAGTTGTTTTATATATTTTTAAGACTTTGAAATGTTTGATGTGTTTTTAAAATCTGTAAGGCGCCATAGAAAGAGTATTATTATTATTATTAATATAATTATTATTATCTGGGGATCCCAAAACCACGAGGGCAATGAAGTCTGCGATTTCCTGCAGGAATACTTTCTCATCTTCAGGTGGGCGGTAGATGAGTAGTATCCTGTACCCCATGCCCACCCCCATGATACACTCAAAGGATCTAGTGCACCCCACTGGTACCGCAACAGGGCTCAGTTCTGATCTAAGATGGCTGCACCCCCATCCCTATGATCCATCCTCAGATGATGTATCACCAAGTAACCTGGTGGAATAGCTGAGGCCAAAACTGGGCCTGCATTCTTTTCCAGCCAGGTCTCGATGATGCACACCAGGTCTGCTGTCCCAACATGATCAGCTATAAAAGCAGTCTTGTTGCAAATAGACCTGGCATTACATAGCACTGTCTGAGTAGGATGAACAGTTAGGGAAGACTGCACCACCTGCCTGCAATCAGCAGTGCCCTTGGGTATGGGAATCAGACAGGGGGGACCCGGTTCTGATCCCATTTCACCCCAGGGTGTCTCCTTGTCCCCACCACCTCTATCTGTCCGCTCCTCTTTCCCTTCCAGATCCAGGGCCCCTCTTCATGCTCCTCCTGGCTATCCCCAGGGCATGACACCTAATATATATCTCAGAAGACAATAGAGGACAAACAAAGGGGCAGAGATCCTGAAGTCTGGAAGGGGAATAGTGCCTGACCATCTTAAAGCCCCCCCAGCTCATTTCACACAGCAGAGGCAAAATACACAGATTTAACAATACTTAACACTTAACTTATATCTACATTATGAACATATTAACAAATGCTCTTTTGCGGCTTGTATACAAACTTGTGTGTTTACAACATTTGACATGGAACTTGAATGTATTGACAACTGCTCCTTATGCTGCATGCCTACAACTTTGTTAACAACACTTGACACGGAACCTTTACAAATGAGCACTTAGCTCAGTGGTACTCTGATGTTCAAATAAATAAATAAAATATTAATTGCAAACAAACTCTATTAATGCATCAGATAGGGCTGTTGCTAAAGCAACAAAACCAGGGAAATGTGGTGTTAGAGTTTCCAACCCTACCACCCCATCCCCACCCTGCAGACACTGATAAGCATCCAGGTGTGCCTTGGGATCATCAAACCTAATGATCACGACATTCCATAAGTAAATAACCTGAGATGGGTACAGTATAGGAGAATGGGTTGAGCGTTAGGCCTGATGACCTCAAAGCACACCCCCAGCACCTGTCAAGGTTGGGGTGGGATGTTATAGTTGTAAACCCTAACATCATATTTCCCTGGTTTTATTGCTTTAGTAACAACCCTAAATGATGTATTAACATATTTTTTGAGATGAATTTCCTTTCTTTTTCAGATAGTATAATCATATCCTTATTTGTCTGTGGAAGCACAGGGACCTCCAGGCCCTGTGCTCCTATCCCTCCATAGATGCAAATATGTATGTAGCCAGGTGTGCCCTGTGCTTCCATTTATAGGACAACAGTGACCAAACTGACAGTATAACCATCTTATTACCCCACTTCATGTACCCCAATACAGAAAATTTTCAAATCCATGGCAAAACAAAATTCTGCACAACTGCAACACCATTCCACCCCACAGGCGTGAAACAACACTTTGGGCAAGATTTGAAAAATGACAGCTGTGACATACATGAGGTTGAGTAATAAAAAGGCTATGTTGAAAATCTGGGGTCAAAATATTTAAACTTTCCAAAGTTATATGCGGGTGTACCAAAATTGCAACGAATGTTCATAACGTTAGCATTTTTATCATATTTTGACCCCAAATTTTAAACATAGTCTTCTTAAGACCCCACCTCATAAACCCCATACGTGAAAATGTTCAAATTTGTGCCAAAACGCCACAGGCGTGAAAACACATTTCGGGCAGGATGTGAAAAATTACAGCTGTATTGTTCATGAGGTGGTGTGAAAAAAGGCTATGTTGAAAATTTGAACTCAAAACACTGAAAATGATCAAAGTTATGCACATACATAGAAACAGTTCAACAAATGCTCATAACTTGGCCATTTTTAGGAATTTTTTCATCACATTCTCAACATGGCCTTTTTGGGACCCCACCTCATGAACACTGGCAGTGAAAATTTGCTGTTCAGTCCCAAAAGGTGATTTTGTGCAGCAACTGCAAAATTACCTTCCAGTCCTGATTAATGAAATGACAGTTGCAGTGTTCATTAAGTGGGGTCCCAAAAAGCCCATGTTGAAAATCTGGTGAAAAAAGTCCTAAAATGGCAAAAATATGAGCATAAATTCAAAATGCCATTGAAATACATTGTTCATCACTTACCTTAATTCCTAGTTCGCGGTTCAGTTTTGACAGTGTAGACATGTCCCGGTCCACAGAAGATGACAGCCGACAACCTCCAGTGGTAAGTATAGGACAAGGGGGGATGGGGTGGTAGGTGCTCAGTGGTAGGGTCGGGATGGGGAAGGGGGATGGCAGGGACCATGAGGGACCATTTTCTTTTTTTCAGGTTAAAAAAGAGACGTTGAGGGACGTTTTTCTTCTCTACAGATTAAAAGTAAATAAATATTTTGGGACACTGGGAATGGGCTCCCCAATGTCCCACACTGCTGGGGGGGGGCTTCTAATGCCAACATGGGTAACTTGTAAACAAGATGGCAAACACAACAGAGCTTCTCAAAACTACACTAGGCTCCCTGCAACACTATGTGACCCTGTCTGCAAAACACAACAGCTCCTGTGAAAACAAAAGTATTTTTGTGCGTAACATCTAACTTTTCCCATAAGAAATAATGGGAAACTTTGAAATGTAATAACTTTGGAAAGGATTAATATTTTTTCACCACATCTGTGAGGCAAAGGCTTTCCACCCTGAACATTTCAGATCACAACCTAAAACAGTTTCTGAGATACAGGTGGACAAAGACACAGCAAAAAACACATACATTTAGGGATTTTTGACACTCTGGGACAGATATTTAAAACTTTGACCTGGGGCTAAAGTAGCACTACCCGGTGGGCAAACATAGCCCGGACCACAAAGCAAGATATATTCAAAAGGAATAGCCCGGGGTAAACAGCTTCTGAATATAGCAAGGGAATGAGGCCGGGAAAACTGGGTTGGGAGTGCAGGGAAAACATAGCCCTTGAATAAGACAGCTTTGAATATAGAAACCAGAAAGTGCAAACCACAACAGAAACACAGTGCACAGCGACATGAAGATAGGTAGAGGTGAACTACTGTATGTGGCCAAGGTGTGTCCCAGCAAATGCATGGAGCCAATATAGCTGTAGGCAGCAGTGGATGTGAAAGAACAGTGTTCAAAACGGTATAATATTCCCCGAACCGTTAGTGCTGCGCTAACATGTTTGCACGGTTTTAGCGTGGAGCTAAGCCATTTGCCTGGTGCTAAACTTTGCCATATTCAAAAGTGACATGCAAATGAGCCTACTTAGGTAGTCTTTGGGCAAACATCCAGATTAGCATCTCATTATGCCCTGATTTGCATGCAGTTTGCCCAGCATTACTGCAGAGTCCCACAGCTCCACCTGTAGGTCAGTCTGACAGTGCATGATGGTAGCTGCAGGCTACATGTATGCAGTGCAGCATAGCATTGTGTACCCCAGGGGACAACACAGCATATTCACAGGCGGTGGTGATGATGCATGCAACTATCACACTGTAGGGCATGCTACAGTGCACAGCAGACACCACAGTAGCAAGGGGGCCAGTAGTGTGAGGGACACAGCAATGCCTATGGTGTGTAGGGTAGTGATGACCACTGCACTGTACACAGTGACAAGCCCACCTGGCAGGTGTGTACTGCCAGTGGACATTACTATCACACTGTTGTGTGACCCACAGATCCTGCACCTCTGGCATGGGATGTCCATAGTGACATAGACATGACCAGCTGTGTGTGCTGTGGTGTATGTACAGCTCTGCAGTATGTGACTGGGGGCATGTACGATTGGACAGGCACACTGGTATTGGGGTATTCCCAATATTGGCCCATGTGCACTGCATGCTGTGTCCCAGCCTTGTGGCCGCACCCAGTCTGTGGTGAGGCCTGGCCACACGTACACCCTCCCCTCATCACCCACCATGCCCACAGTGCTGCATGTGTGTGCTAGCATCTGTTGGTCACCACAGACATATTGTCTGTAGGTGTGTGCTGCATGGGCACAGTATCATGGTGGCACCCGCTGCCGGGTCACCACATACTGCCTGGCATGGCTGGGACTGGTGGCAGCAGTTGGCACCACTGTAGTGCCATCAGTGAGCAGCATGCGTCCTCCATGTCTAGCCTTTTCTCTGTGTCATAGCCACATGTTAGGGTCAAGCAACATTTCCAGCTTTTCCTGGGCAGTAATTTGTACTGTGCAAAGGGTCATGCTCAGTCGCACTAAACACCTTAGCGCAGCACTAGTCACTGAATATCTCATAGCGCCTGTATTCATGTTCAGTTTGCCCCTTGCATATAGTATGGTTTGCCCAGTGCTAATGTGGTTTGCGTGTGCTATTTGGCCTTTTGAATATAGCAGAACCACGCTAAACTGGCTCAAATGGTTTGCACACCATGCAAAGTTTTGAATATCTGGGCCTCTGTATCTCAGAAACCACAGAATAGATCCACAGAAAATTTGCCAAGTCACAAAACCTACCAGTAGAGATTATGCATGCCAAATGTTGTGCAAATCCATTGAATGGTTCTAATGTTATTAAAGGTCAACAATCTGGCTTTAACATAGAAGTGTGCACTCAACTGTAACTATAGTGGCACTACCGTGCCATTATAATACTGTATATAAATATATGAATAGCTTCACCCTTCTTCAAATGGAATTGAATGGCATTTTGCACGCACAGTCTGTGGGGCACGTTGTCTTCATTTGACAGATTGCGTTCCAGTTGGCTATGCTGATTCCAAGATCCAGATATAGTAGTGAGTTTTTTATGGAAAATTATTTTTAATTTTTTTGCTTTTTTTCCTTTTTTGTCATCACCTACAGCCCAGATAGTATGGGGTTTTGGTCTGAAATTTTCAGCATAGAAAGGGCTTGCCCAAGAACAGTGTCTTTCATTGCTTTGGTGAAAAAATATTAATTCATTCCCAACTTATAAGGATTTAGAAATTTTGGTTCTGAGCAAAATCCGCACCTTCCCCCTTAACCTGGAACAACTATAGGAGATTCCAGAGTTATGCAAGCAGGAGTCGAAGCTCCTTAAGGCATCTTTGCTTAAAGGAAAACAGACCTGTAACCTGGGTGACCCCCAGAAGTTTTGGTCCTCGATCAACTCTCTAACCTAACCTGAAGCAAAGCAGAGTGCCATCAACCTACTCACAGACACTGGTCTCCTAACCGAGCCCATTCATACCTCCAATTCTCTAACCTTCAAGCCTACCCAGACAAGCTTCCACCCAAGGTCTCTTCCTCCCCTTCCAGTACCACAGACTCCAAAGCATCAGGTTACCCACCATTCTATTTCAAAGTCACTACCCCTACAGAAGTCTGCCGCCTCATCAAGGCTCTCCACAACTCCAGGAGTGTAGGGAGTGATGGCCTTTGTCCCCAGTTTCTTAAACTATTCACCACCTTTATTATGCAACCTCAGGTCTTCCTGCTGAACAAGTCCTTGTCTACCTCCACTTTCCCCCAGCTCTGTAAACACACCAGTATAGTGCCCGTATTTAAATCAGGAGATCCCAAGCTCATTGACAACTGCAGACCCATCTCCATTCTTTGGCACCATAGCAAAGTCCTTGAAAAAATTGTGTTCCTGCAAATGTCAGACCACATCACCAAGCACAGGTTGCTCGTCCCCTCTTTTGCAAGGGCTTCTGCACTACCACTGCCCTTGCCTGCTTCACTGACTTTGTTCTTAGATCTTCCAATGAGGGCATGCTCGCAGGGGCAATTTTTATCAACCTCTCAAAGGCATACAATTTTGGAGACCACGACCTCTTGCTACACAAACTCAAATCATACAGCTTTTCCCCTGCCACCTCTGAATGGTTTCAATACTATCTCTCCAACAGATACAAGGGGGTTCACAAAAAATGGATAGCATCTGGTCCTCTTCAAGTGTTTCATGAAGTCCCACAGTGGCCCATACTAGGCCCCATCCTTTCTCCATTTGTTAACAACTTACTTGATGTCAATCCGGAATGCCAGAAGATCATGTATGCAGATGACCTAATCCTTTTCAGATGTGATCACACTCCTCTTAGTCTATCTCTCTCCCTCTCCAAGGACTTTTCACTCAAGCCACAGATGATTCACAGCCACCAGACTGCTAGTCAACACAAAGGAATTGAATACTATGCTTTTTGAATCCACAAATAAGCTGGGTAAATGCTCTGGGGTGCAGCTCAACTCCTTTCCCATCCATACCCCAGACAGAACCTCCCTTGTACAAGTAACCAGCTACAAGTACCTCAGAGTCATCTTGGACCATGCCCTTACATTCCACAACCACATTGTGATGACAGTACAAAGAATCCATCAACAAATTAATGTCTGCTATCATTGGAGGCACTTCCTGACCCTGGAGGTGTACTTAGCAATAGGGTGGGGCATGCTTCTACCTCCTCTAGACTATGGCTCCCCCATTGTATCCCAGACTTCATCTCATCTAATTACCCTTCTCAGTACTGCATACAACAGTATCTGTTGTTTCATCCTACTTGCTCCACTTACCACTCAACATTGCTCCCTATATTCCTTGCTTGGGTGGCTCTCCCCCCAGACCTGCCATGACCTCAGCTTGGGCACTATTGTACATAAAACCCTTAGAGCAGGGGCTGCATCCCTTCTAGCCAAATTTCTTACAATTAAACACAGCACAAGGGAGCAGAGGTCATCTTCTTAATGACTACTTAATCTCCGACGATCTTCCACTGATATGGGACAGATATTATCTCCCCTTTCCCCAGGCATGGCTGAAAATGGGTCTGTAATCCAGTGCACTTTCCTGGTAAATCAAATAAACAAACAAACAGAGACCCCTCTCAATCATGGCCACAAACCTATGGAACAGCTTTCCTGCTTTGTTACTCTCCATTGGCTCCCCATCTGCCTTTAGAGCAAACTTGCTAAGCTTTCTGCTCTCAGTAATCTGCCTGCAGATGTTCCCCCTGACCTCAGTTCTCTGGCTCCTTGGGCTTGTCAGTCAGGATACCCTGGCTCAGGGTCAGAATCTACTCCATACTCTATCAAGATTCCTTCACATATAGCTATATCGGTTTTGCTACTGCCTTCTGCACCTTTACTTTGACTGTTATATGATCTTTGTTGCTCCTACTGTATCTCCTAGCTGTGCTGGACTGCTAGATATCTCTTGCTAAGTTACCATTAAATTTTTATGCTCTCCAGCTCACTTGTATAGCATCTCACCTGTTAGCCCTCTGATGCACTGTATGGTTTCTTGACCTCTGTATGGTATCCGCATTAGCTTCCAAAACACTATGGGTGGGATATTCAGACTGCACCAGGCTGTGGCGCAAGCATGGGCAGAGCGCAACTGGGATGTGCCAGGGCGCTGACATGGTGATATTCAACGGTGCTGTGCCATGGCTCAGCACCATTGAATATCACTCTGTAGCCACCCGCATTGTGCATGGCGCAGTGGCACTGCACCAGTGCAAGTGGCCAGAGAGGGGCAGGGGGATGCGCTAGTGCAAGTGCCATTGCGCTAGGTGCAGCAACCATGATATTCAAAAGTGCACATGCAAATGGGGCCATAATGCATGCAAGGTGCAAATGGGGCCATTTGCATGTCATTATGGCCCCATTTGCATGCAGGTGTGCCGATCCCCGGTGACTTACGCCTGGCACCCTGCCAGGCTGCAGCCATCAGGGACTGATGTCCCCTGCACAAGTGGCAAAGTGCCCCACTGCCCGATTGCGGGCATATGTATTAAACTAATATAGTAGTCCTATATCCTTGGTGGTCCAGCAGACCACTCCCAGCCAGATCGTGGGCATATGTATTAAAATAAGAAGTCCAATATCCCTGGTGGTCCAGTGGACCGCATCCAGCCCAATCGCGGGTGTAGGTTTTAACATATTATATACCAATCCATCCCTGGTGGTCCAGCAGTATCCCCTCCCCACCCACCACTGAGTCCCACCTCTCCGCTCCCCCCCAGTCAGCGGCAGGTGACAGCTCCCCACCCGCAAGCCGCCCTGCCGCCTGCTGACTGACTGTGTACAGTAGGGTTGTACACCCATTGGTCCACAGAGTGGACCAATCAGCGTGCAGACCGTATCATACTACACAGTCCAGAAATGTGAATGGATCCATTCACATATCTGGACTGTGTAGTAAGGTAGGGTAGTAAGGACTGCAGGACCACCAGGGATGGACTGGTATATAATATGTTAAAACCTATGCCCGTGATCAGGCTGGGAGCGGTCCACTGCACCACCAGGGATATAGGACTGTTAGTTTAATACTTCTGCCAGCGATTGGGCGTGGGGTGCTACCATGACGGATGGTGCCACTGGAGCTCAGGTGCCACCCACAGCTGGCAGCTGCCATGTTGCACTCTGCAGCATGGCAGCTCACCTGTGGGTGGCCAGCTGTTACTCTTTTTTTTCTAGCTCAACTGTGTGCAGCACAAGTAGGGGTTGCACCTGCATGGGCTCAGCAAATCCCGGGCTGAATATTGGGATGTGCGGAGCATGCATGGGCACATCCCCCCCTACTTGTGCCGCATACATTACTGATGCACTCTGGTGCATCAGGATTTGTGCCAGGCACTTTCCCCTTTTGAATATCATGCTGGGGCACATCAGTGGGTTGCGCATGGTGCAACCCTTCTGAATATCCCACCCCATATATATTACAGGACCTTTGAATTTGTATCCTAACTTGTTGCTCCCTGATGTACATGATATTCTAACCACTCATGTCATCTACCTTTTGTCTGCTGTAAGTGCCATCTAAATAGCCCAGGTCATGGCTGAAAATGGTCCCTGGGATCAGTGTGCTTACCCAGTTAACAAATGAATAACTAAATAAATGCTCAGTAGGCTATCAAACATCTATCCAAAAAACCCTACTGAGCCTGCTCAGAAATGAAATTTCAAATCCTTATAACTTGGGAATTGATTAGTATTTTTTCACCAAACTAGTGTATGGCAACATTCCAAGGAATGGCCTTTCTACCCAGAAAATTTCAAACCAGAATTCCAAACCCTCTGGGCTGTTGGCGATGACAAAAAAACAACGAAAAAAAAACAGTTTTTCCTAAAAACACACTATCTGACTCTCAGAAACTGCATATCTGACTGGAATGAAATTTGGCAAATGAAGAGACCTTGCCTCTCAGACTATGCATGCAAAATTTCATACAATTCCATTGAATGTGGGCAAAGCCATTAAGGTGCAATGTTAGGGGTTTATCATTAAACAGCCTACTCAATCCTAACTATAATGGTGCTACCGTGCTACTATAATTCTGTGTGTGTGTGTGTGTGTGTGTGTGTGTGTGTATTCATACACATTATATAAATATATATATATATATTATATAATATATATATATATATACATATATAAAACACTGGGGTTGCGTGGGCAGTTTAATGTTGAACCATATATTTTGCACCTTAATAACTTTGCAACCATTTAACAGATTTGCATGAATGTTGAAATGCACGGTCTTGTGTCGTAGATCTCTTGATTTGCCAAGTTGCGTTTCAATCAGACTTGAGGTTTTTGTGCAGCAAAGCACCAAAAAAAGCATTTTCCCTTTTCTTTGCACTTTTTTGTTGATTTTTGACCATCACACTGTGGCCACACCATTTGGTATTTTGGTCTGAATTGTTCAGGATAGAAATACGTTTAGTCAAAGAAAAATCCAGCATTGTTTTGGTGAAAAACTATTAATCCATTCCAAAGTTATTTAATTTAGAATTTTTGGGTTCTGAGCTTGCTCAGTTCAGTCTAAGATTTATATGTATGTTTTGTGAAATGGGCTTGTGCTCGCGATCAAGGATTTTGTCACCTCACGAAAGCAGATTTATAAAATCCCAGTTCATGAGTAAAACTTTCCCTTTCGTGAGTCGTCACCTTGTTTTCATTTTTTCCTCCAAACAAAATGCTGTAGCTGGCCCCACGGCTGACTTCTTCTACAAATGAAGCATTGGTTTTGTTCAGGGTGTCACCCTCTACAAATCCATGCTTTTTGCTTCTTTCATTGTAGCCAGAAAATTGCTGTTTTAAACTTTGAAATTCTTCATTCATGACTCGCTTCCAATCCTCTTTCACAAGCTGACAAAATCCCTTTTTGCAAGTCGATCCCATTTTGCGAGGTAACAAAATCCTTGATCACAATTTAGTGACCAGATGGCCCTATCTCACAAACAAGGATCGCACATGAAAGGGGATTTGTCAGTAGTGAAAGGGATTCTGTCAGCTCGTGAAGGGGGTTGGCTTTTAAACTCTTCGCAAGCTGGCAAAATCCTCTTGAGCCGATCCCTTGCGACTGTCAAAATCCTTGATTGTCATTTCCCCACTAGTTGGCCCTTCTCGTGAACAAGAATTGGCTCACAAAAGGGGATTTTGACACCTCACAAAAGGGGATTGACTCGCAAAAGGAGATTTTGATGGCTCACGAAAGAGGATTGGTTTAATCTCTCGTTTGCAAACTGACAAAATCCCCATTCGCAAGCTGTCAAAAATTCCCTTCCATGAGCCAATCCCCTTTTGCAAGCTGCCAAAATCCATGATCATGACTTCCAGACCAGATGGCCAAAATCTGACAATCAAAGATTTCTCACAAACAGCAATTCTGACAGCTCATAAACTAGGGTCCAGATATTCAAAAGGGTTGTGCATGGTGCAGCAGTGTTGCACCATGTGCAACCCACTGATGTGCCCTGGCACGATATTCAAAAGGGAAAAGTGTACGGCACAAATCCTGATGCGCTGGTTCACATCAGTAATGTATGCAGGCTCAGGTGGAGGGCGTGCCTATGCATACCCTGCACGGCCCAATATTCAGTTCGGGATGTGCAGAGCCATGCATGCACAACCCCTACCTGCACCAGCACAAAGTTGACTCAAAAAAAAAAGGAACTGATGGCCACCCACAGGTGAGCTGCCGCATTGCAGGGTGCAACACGGCAGCTGCCACCTGTGGGTGGCCACCCAAGCTCCGGCTGCACCTGGCGGCACCCCCATGCCTGATTGAGGGCATTTGTACAAAAAAAAAGACTTCTGTCCAATATCCCTGGTGGTCCAGGAGACTGCTGTCTGCCTGATCATGGGCATTTGTAAAAGAAAGATTTCTGTCCAATATCCCTGGTGGTCAGGGGACTGCTGTTGCCTGATCGCTGGCATTTGTAATAAAAAAAAGAAGAATTTCTGGTGTCTGTGGTACCCTCTCCCACCCCCCGCATGCGCTTCGCCGCTCTCCTGTCCAGTCAGTCGGCAGCACTCACCCGCTTGCTGCTCGCGCCCACCGACCGACACCGTCTGTAGGACTGTACACCAATTGGTCCACAGTGTGAGCCAATTGGCGGTATCCTATAATCATGACATATTTCCAGATATGGAATGGGATCCATTCACATATCTGGAACGTGTATACAACAGTGTCAGTCGGTGGGCAGCGGGCGGCAGGTGGGTGGTGCTGCTGCCTGCCGGCTGACTGGGGGGAGCGGGGCGGTGGGGCTCAGTGGGTGGGGGGAGGAGGGTACCGCTAGACCACCAGGGATATTGAACAGAAGTCTTTTTTTTCATTACAAATGCCCGCGATCGGGTAGATAGTAGTCCACTGGTCCACCAGGGATATTGGACAGAAGTCTATTCTTTTTTTACAAATGCCCGCAATTGGACAGACAGCAGTCCACTGGACCACCAGGGATATTTGGGATATTATTACTTTACTTATCCCGCGATCGTGTGGGCAGGTCCACTGGACCACCAGGGAGTTTGGGGATATACTTTCTTTACTTAGCCCATGATCGGGCAGGCAGGTCCACTGGACCACCAGGGAGTTTGGGGATATTCTTTCTTTACTTAGCCTGCGATCAGGTGGGCAAGTCCACTGGACCACCAGGGATTTCTGATTTCTCTTTTTTTACTGCAGCCCATGATCAGGCTGTGGAGCACATTGCCGGCTGCAAGGGGTGTCGGTCCCCGAAATGGCCCCATTTGCACCTTACATACGTTATGGCCCCATTTGCATGTGCACTTTTGAATATCGCAGTTGCTGTGCATAGCACAATGGAACTTGAGCTAGCGCATCCCCCTGCTCCACTCTGGCCACACACTCTTGCGCTGGCGCAGTGCCACTGTGCCATGCACACTGCAGGTGGCCAGGGTGCGATATTCAATGATGCTGTGCCATGGCGCAGCTCCATTGAATATCACTCAGTCCACACTCCTGCGCAGCCAAGTTGCGCTGCGCCCAAGCTTGCACCACAGCCTGGCGCAGTTTGAATATCTGGGCCAAGGAGTTTAAAAATTTGCTAGTGCACTGTAAATAAATGGTTTGATCTTTTGGCTTCAAATGTACAGGGTATAAAGGGGGTGTCCCAGAGATGTTAATTATGCTGTTTAGGTGTAAAAAAAGTTCATTGGTTCCATAGATATGCCATCATGAATTTGAGATTTTTCCCATTGGATAACACTGCGGCACCCTCAACGACTTTCGGTGCCCGTATCTTGGAAATGATGGGAGATTTGAATTTTTCACTTCCTGTAGCTTAGACTAAGCATGCATGGAGGTTTCAAAGTCATGCTTACAACTGCAGTGAAATTTTTTTCATAGCTTATACAGTTACTGAGATATTTGCAAATAAGTGTTACAAGGGTTCCCTTTCAGATTTCCGGTTGGGACACCCACCTAATAGCAGCCTAAACAGCAAGTTCCGGCAATCGACATAACAATCCATGGGCATCTAAACCTTAATCCACTATCTTGTTGACTAAAAGAAGAATCTTGGATTATCTGATGCCTCCAAAACACCAATGGAGGGATAATTCAGTGAACCAAGCAAGTAAAAGCTCAAAAATGCTGGCTTCGGTCGACACCGAGAAGGCCCTGGAATCCCCGAGTCTCACGCCCGGGCAAATCGTAGAAACCCCAAGGGAGGAATCTGAATGCATGATCACATCTAGAGAACTTTGCCAAACCCTGAAACAAATTAACCAGACACTCCAGTGATTAGAAGCTAAGGTTTCAAACCAATGTACAGAAATTGCCACATTAACCAAGTGATCTGGGGAAATTGAGGAAACTTTAACGGACTACACCACCACCATTGATGTACATAACAAAGCCCTCCTGGACTTACATCACCACTCCCAACAACTCAAAGCATGTCTAGAAGAACTAGAGAACAGAAACAGGAGGAATAACCTCTGGATTCATGGGCTCCCTGAAGGCATTGAGACTGGTGCAATGACTGCTTTCATAGACTGATTTCTTCATGAGATTCTTAATCTCCCTCCAGACAAAGCTCTTAACATAATTCAAGTGCACAGATCCCTGATCCCAAAACCCTGGGACCCCAAGGCAAAACCACGCTCAGTAGTTCTGGATTTTCTGGACTATAGAGTGAAATAGGAGATTTTATAATTAGCATGGTCAAAAAAAGTGATTCACTTTGGGGACACTCGATTGTATTTGGACCACGATTTTACACCACAGCTGCTTTCCCAAAGGAGAAAAGTACTCACATTGGTTAAACAATTATAGCAGCAGAATATCAGGGCTTTCGTTGAGTATCCAGCATGCCTAAAGGTCCAGCTGGCTGAAGGTATGAGACGTTTTCCAGATTTGCAAGCAGCAGGGGACTTTTTGATTTCAGTGGGCATATAGCCCCAGGGTGAGGAGGTCAATCTACCACAATGCAGACAGTTGGAGACCAGAGACTGGGCCTACAGTGGAACTAAAAGTCAGGGTGCAAAGGGCAGCATGTTAGCGCTGCCTGTAATGGGACTCACGCGAGCAAGAAATGCTTGAGAGGCTGAATAATGAACCCAACACAGATTGAGTCAGAAACGGATAGAGGGGACACTGCCATAGAAAAAGCAAACTCCCAAAATACCTGAGCACTTTCAGGTGTAGTATCCCTTACTCACTTGCTTTTTGTGATCTCTCCAGGCTTGACTGTATTGGGACATATGTTGAAAACGTCTCAGACTGTATAAAGGGTTCCAGAGAATAACCTCATTTAAAATGGAGGACAAAATGTTTAATTAGACACATTCTATAATGACAGGATGTACTTGTTAAAATATACCATTTGGTATCTATATAGCCCATGGTCTGTTGGTTTGAGGAGGGGTGCAGCTGCCTTGTTGGGGATCGGCTGGTCCGGGGTCTTTCTGGGTCTGGCGAGTGCAGGTGTAGAAGCCATACCTAGAGTTCTCATCTCCCCCACATAATTTGGAAAAACTAATGGGGTGATCTGACTTAAGTGGTGGTCATAGGAGCACAAAGAACAAAGGTTTCAGCTAGATTGCAGGGGACTCATAGGGCCTTTATTGGTAACCTCCTTGAGGAAGTTTTTGGGGCTAGGCCTCACTATGGGCAGTTAGTTTCCCTCCATTTGCGGGGCTTGGCTTCAGGGCAATTTGGAAATGTGTTGCTGAGGTTCGGTCCCTTAAATTGTTAAATGTGCCTGTGGCCATGCTTACTAGGTCTCCCACAACTAAAGTGATAATTTACCAACTTCATAAATATGGGGGCTATCAGTTGATTGGGATCCAGTATCCATATTTCTATGGCTTTCCTGCTCAGACCTGTGGGCGTATGGGAGCTCCTCATGAGGCCTGCTTAATGGCCCCTCTGACGGGGGGTGACTGCATTCCTTGTTACTCCCTTACCAGGGACCAGGATTTAGTAGAGTATGTTCGTACCATTTTATATTGCATAAGTCGATTGGCCTACAGTTTTATGTGTTGGTGATAGAAACAACCTGACTAAGTAACACTGTTACTGTATAGGCAGGGTGTCCTTTCTATAGGAGTGTCAAAGGTGGTTTGGGCTCATGATTTGTATAGTTGCTTTAACTGCTGACACTCACTGCAAGGAGTTAAATAATATTTAACATCACTGAAGCTCTAGGGGGGAGCCCTCCCTTTGGAGAGCATAAATATTTCTCCCCTCTTAATTCCCTTTCCACAGTGGGGAAGGGAGTTCAGACAAAGATCCTATAAACCTGGATCTTCTACCTAGAAAGTCATTTTATGGTAAACCATAAAGGTTTTTGCCCAGTTGGCAATGATAATTGTTATATAGTTAATATGTTGTATAAGGATGGAGACATGCTGCACTGTTTTCGGGGGAGGGGGGAATTTGAGAGGGAGATCTGGGGAGTCTGTCTTAATTGCTGTTTTATTTTTTAATTTTTTTGTTTTAAAACATAATGGCTAATTTAGGCATGGTGGTATGCACCTACAATGTAAATGGCCTTACCGGTCCAGTTAAACGCAGTAAGATTTTAGCTCAGCTTAAAAAGTTGACACCAGAATTTGTACTTCTACAGGAAACACATCTATCTGAGAGAAAGAGAGCACAGTAAATTTCTGAAGCTAGGGTTTAGGGAGGTGGTGGTCTCCTCGTATAAAAAGGGTAGAAGTAGGGGTACTATGGTACTTATCCCACATAAGTCCCACTTTGAAAAACTGGCAGAAAAGGTGGCTAAGGAGGGTAGATATGCTCTCATGAAGAGTAAACTTGAGGGGCAATTAATAACACTTGCTTCCGTGTATTTCCCATTGGATACCCCTTATGGAGACTACAGATCGTTCTTCCTCCTCCTCCAGAAGTGGGCAGAGGGAGTCTTGGCATGTGGAGGAGACCTGAATTTGACTTTTAACCCTGCCCTAGAAACCACTTCCAAGATCCCAAGAAAGTCCCATCAGGTGGCAAGAAGGGTCCATAAGTTGCTTGGAGAATTAGGTATTTTAGATGTTTGGCGTTACTATTGTCCGAAACAAAGGGACAACACCTACTTTTCTGCCACAAATAATATGTATTCCAGATTGGACTACTTTTTGCTACCACAAGATGAGATTTTTAGGGTACAGGATATTTGAATGGGGGACGTTCTCCTCTCAGATCATGCTCCACTCTTCATGTGTTTGGATCTGGGAGGATTTAGAAGAAACACTTTTTGGAGACTTAATATCTCCTTGCTTAAGGACAAGGCAGTTAAGGATCAGATTTTAGATACATACCAGTGTTTTTTAGCAGAAAATGAGGGACAGGACATGTCATGTGCCACCTTATGGGACGCGGCCAAGGCTGTTCTCCGGGGGAAGTTTATACAGCTTGCTGTAAGGAAGAAGAGAGAGAGAGGGGAGATGGAAGACCCTCACTAAGCAAATCCAATCATTGGAGGGAATGCAAAAACAGAAATACTCTAGAGCTGTAGCACAGAAACTTAAGACTTTTAGAGGGGAACTGGGTCAAATATTAGATTATCAGGCAGAACAGAAATTGTTATTTGTAAAGCAGAAATATCACGAGGGTGGTCCAAGGTCACTTAGATTACTAGCCAGTAGGTTGAGAGCACAAAGTGCTAGGGCCACAATCATGAATTTGTGGCACCCCGGACACCAAAAAGTGGTATATAAAACAAAAGAGATAGCTGAGACTTTTCAAGAGTTTTATGAACAATTATATCAAAAAGGACCCCCCACCTGACGGGAAGACTGAATCTTTCCTACATAACCTGAAATTACCAACCCTATCTTCAGTCCAGGCAAAAGCGCTGATGCACCCAATATTGGTGGAGGAACTTAAAGTGGAAGTGGGAGCCCTGAAGACAGGGAAATGCCCTGGGACAGATGGGCTCCAAGGGGAATTTTTCAAATGTTTTAGAGATCTGCTTCAGTCTCTTGTTTTGAGAGTATTCTCTGAGGTCTTGGAGGGCAGAGGCTTGGCTCCACTCTCCTGAGCCACAGCACTGATTTCAGTGACACCCAAGCCAGAAAAGGACCCCTCCAGATGTACTTCTTATCACCCAATTTCCCTCCTAAATACTGCTTATAAGATCTTTTCATCCATTATGACTAAAGGAATACAATAGTATCTTCCCCACCTCATACAGTTAGACCAGAATGGATTTGTCCCGGGCAGGCAAGCTCAGGATAACCTGAGATGTACCAGTCACCTTATTGACCATATCAATATCTCAACAATTCCAGCTCTATTAATGAGTCTTGACACTGAAAAAGCATTTGATAGAGTTGATTGGAGCTTCTTGGGGGCAACCATTTCCAAGTTTGGATGCCCGAGAGAATTTACACAATTAATATGCAAATTATATCAATCCCCAACAGCCTATTTTCCTACAAATGGCCACATTTCTAGACCTCTGAAACTCTGTAGAGGTACAAGACAGGGGTGCCCTTTATCACCACTGCTTTTTGCATTATACATAGAACCCCTTGCTCAATCTATCAGGGAAAATGGGAACATAAAGGGAATAAGACTGAATGGCTTTGAGCTTAAACTGGCTTTATATGCCGACAATGTACTTATGTACCTTATAGAACCTGACTCTTCTATCCCTGCCTTGTTTAGACAGTGGAAGGAATTCTCCCCCCTCTCAGGATACAAACCGAACTGTTCTAAAACAGAGATACTTAGTTGCAATTACACCCCTTCCCTGGGTTCTAGAACAGATACCCCATGAGGTGGGACCTAGATCAGATGAATTACCTCGGGATTAAGATTGGGATTAGCAACCACCGGCTCTGGGAACTTTATTATCCCCCTTTGATTACCCAACTGAGGAAGGATGTCCAGAAATGGACACTCCTGCCCTTATCTATTTACTCTAAGACACAAGCATTGAAGATGAATGCTCTGCCAAGGTTACTTTACTTATTTCAATGTGTGCCCTGTCTGGTCTCTCAGAGAGAGTTAAACATATGGCAGGGCATGTTTTTTAGATTCCTCTGGTCCAAAGACCATCCTAAGATTTGTAGAGGCCTTTTGTATGCCCCTCAGGCCCAAGGTGGTTTCACTTTTCCTAACTTACAGGGTTATTGGGCTGCAGCCCAAATGCGGGTGGCACTTCTATGAGTCAGCTGGCTTTGATTCCCATTGGAAGAGAATGGATTTGGCAGCTAAGACTTACTCTCCCCTTCCTGCCATCCTATTTCATGATGATGTCAGGCTACCTGAGTCTTGTTATACAGGGACGAGGACTGTTCTGGAGGGATGGAAGAGAGGCATAATCCGAGGTCCCATAAGGCATCAACTGTGGAAATTTCGATGGTGGGCTTATGACCCTCTTTTCCCAGCTGCCACCTTGTATTCGTGGTTTAAACAGTGGGCCAGGAAAGGATTTCATTCCCCTTATCAGGTTTTATCTGCAGATAATCCTATCTCTTTTGAGGCAGCCAGGCAGACATTTGGGCTTCTCCCACGAGATAACCTAAGATTCTACCAGATCAGAGATTATGTCCTCACCCTTCAGAAACCCTATGTCCGGCTGCAGATGGATGTTGTGGACCCCCCTTTCCATGGCATCTGGTTGTCAGGGGGTGGGAGAGGAGCCATATCCCTATTGTATCAAAGGTATTTACTAGCTCTGACTCTACCCATTGAAAAACTTAAACTTAAATGGGAAACAGACCTAGGGATCGCTTTTCCAGAGAAGCAATGGGCTGGAGTGTGGCACACTACATTGCAGACAACAGGGGCCTCTCTTTGGAGAGAATATGGCTGGAAACTGAGAGCTAGGTACTTCCGGGTTCCTGCTCAGGTGGTGCACTATGCAACAACAGCTGGTTTGAACGGCTGGAGGGGATGTGGGTTCTCATCAGCTTCACAGGCCCATATTTTTTGGACATGTCAGATATTAAAGGAGTACTGGACAGATATAGAACACCACCTTCAGGAAATTTTCCAGTTTCAGTCCCCCCTGGGCCCTGAACATCTGGTTTTAAGTCTTAGACCAAAGGAAATATGAGGAAGAGAGGCAACATACTTATGGTCAGTTCTTACGATAGCTGCTTTGAAGGCCATTACTAAGAAATGGGCACAGAAAGCTCCTCCCCTCGTAGCAGATTGAATGGGCATAGTAGACAATATTCACTTAATGGAGAGGATTACATTAGGCCTACACCAACAAACCCACTCATTCCAAAACAGGTGGACTAGATGGCTCTTGTATGAGCCTCACTTGGATTTAGATGCCTAACCAGGCACAGCTGGGCCCCTTCTCCCTTCACTTTCTCTCTCTCATCAAGAATTTATAAAAATATTAAAAGAAATATATTTTTCTATTATTTTATTCAGTGCATTGTATAGTCTGCTAATATCTCCATCAAGTTGTAATAGATAAGAACATTTGCAGTATTATTTGGCAGATCTCTGAGATCTTGTAGTTTGGTTAAACCAGATCATCATAGCTTTTATTTAGTAAAAAGCTAATGTGTAGGTACACACTGTGATGTCACCAAGATTTATCTTATGTGCCTATGTAACACATGTATGATCTATATGTTTGGACATGATCTATTTAAGCCCCTTTGGACCTACCACAATAAAGGAAGTATAAAAAAAAGGATTCCTTTTCAGCCCTATAGGGCTACTGTATAGCTCTGTTGTTATGTGTAAGTGGAAGAGCAGGGCCCAGAGGGCCCACACTCCCACAGATGCACATTGTTATGCACAAATGGTCAGCTTGGTTGGAGTGCAGAGCCCAGAGGGTGAGTGCTCCCACCAACACACACCACTTACAGTTAAATTACATTGCCTCATAAAGTAAGGGAAATTCATTGCACAAAACGTTGTTAATGCATCAGTTAGGGTTGAAGAGACAAAAGTAGGGAAAGGAGATGTTAGCATTGAGCCTCTAACCCCCACCCTACCACCCCACCCCCATCCTCTACACACCAACAGGCATTGGAGCGTGCCATGGGGTCATTAGGCCTAATTCTTACCCCATTCTCCTATGCTGTACCATGTCAACCTCCTTACACATGGAATGTGGTGAGAGTTGGGCCTAATGACACCATGACACACCCTGATGCCTGTTGGTGTGCGGAGGATGGGGTGGTGGGGTGGCAGAGTGGGGGGTTAGGGGCTCAACTCTAACATCTCATTTCTATACTTTTGTCACTTCAACCCTAAATGATGCATTAAGAAAGTTTTTTGCAATGCATATATATATATATACACACACACATTGCAAAAAAACTCCATTTAATGCATCAGTTAGGGTTGTTCCACAGCGACAAAAGTGAGGAAATTTGATGTTAGGGTTCCCAGCCCCCTTGGACCCCACCTCCACCCCGCCCCACCAACAGGCATCTGGGTATGCGTTGGGGTCAAAAGTCCTAACTCTCACCCCATCCCATGTGCAAACAAGCTGAGGTGGTGCAGTATAGGAGAATGGGGTGAGAGTTAGGACCAATGACCCCAACGTACACTCCGATGCCTCTTGGTGGGGGTGGGGTGCAAGGGGGGTGGGAACCCTAACATCGAATTTCCTCACTTTTATCTCTGTGGAACAACCCTAACTGATGCATTAAATGGAGTTTTTGCCATGAATTTCCCTTCTTTTTGAGAATGTGCACTATAAATAGTGAAGTAACGTCAATGCAAATGCAAGCGCAAACGCTAACGCACATGGTGATGCAAATGTAAATGATATGCAAACGGTAATACAAACACAAGCATAAATGTTATTGAAAACAGAAATGCAAACACAAGCATGTATGGAAACACAAACCATAACACACACGGGCATGGTAACGTAACTGGAAATGCAGACAGTTACAGTAACAGCAATGATGACAGCAAAGGAAACACAAACAAACGCAAATGCAAATGGAAGCGCATACGCAAATGCAAATGGAAATGGAAATGCACATGCACACAGTGACACAAAAGGAAACATAAACAAAAATAGTAATGGAAATGCAAATGTTAACAGTTATGCAAACACAAGCGCAAATGAAAACACAAAGGATAATGCACACAGTGGTGTAGACAGGAATGGTAAAGCAAACGGAAATGCAAATGCAAGCGTGTATAGAAACAGAGATGGTAACGCGCACGGTCACGGTACCACAACAGGAAATGCAAATGCTAATGGCAACAGCAATGATGATGCCAAAGGAAACGCAAACAGAAGCATGTATGCAAATGTAAATGGTAATGCACACGGTGACGCAACACGAAATGCAAAAAAAAAACAGTAATGGGAACACAAATGTTAACGTAACGCAAGTGCAAACAAAAATGCAAAGGGTAACACACACGGTGGCGTATATGGGAAAGGTAATGCAAATGGAAATGGAAATGCAAGCATGTATGGAAATGCAACTGGTAATGCGCACGGTCACGGTACCGCAATAGGAAACGCAAATGTTAACAGTAATAGCAACGATGACACCAAAGAAAACACAAACTGAAGCACGTACATAAATGCAAATAGTAATGCACATGGTGATGCAAAACAAAACACAAACAAAAGCAGTAATGGGAATGCAAGTGTTAACAGTAACGCAAATGCAAGCGCAAATGAAAACGCAAAGGGTAATGCACATGATGGCATACACAGGAATGGTAACGCAAATGGAAACACAAATGCAAGCACATATAGAAATGCAAATGGTAGCGCGCATGGTCACAGTACCGCAATAGGAAACGCAAATGCTAACGGTTACAGCAACGAGGACGCCAAAGGAAACACAAATGCAAAGGGAAGCACTACACAAACGCAAATGGTAATGCACATGGTGATGTAAAATGAAACGCAAACAGAAACAGTAATGGAAATGGAAATTGTAACAGTAATGCAAATGCAAGGGCAAACAAAAAGGCAAAGGGTAATGCACACGGTGGCGTAGACGGGAACATTAATGCAAACAGTTACACAAACGCAAGTGGGAACGCTAACTGTGACAGTAACAAAAGTGCACACCCTTTTTTTCACCAACAGCTGCATAGAGAAACACAGTGAATACAAATAATGTATGCATAATAATGGACCTAGGAGCAGAAAATGAGCACTTGGAATACTAAATTGCTTATGTCTCAGGAACCGTACGATGTAGAAAAAAAATTAAAATTTCATATAAATTATGACTTTCCAGGCTAGTTTTGCACTTAGCCCCTTAGCAGGGGGCTAAGCATTTTTCTGACAAAAAATCCGTATCTCAAAGCATTTCCGAGATATGGGCCCCGAAAAGGAGCTGCGGACGCCACAATGTTAGTCTATGGGTAAAAACATAAATTTTGGAGTACCATAACTTTCCATCCATGCAAGATATTGTCACCAAACCACCAAAAGGCACATCTGTGAGATGTTGGCTTTCTTCCCCCCAAATTTCAGCTCAAAATAGCAATCTGTTGTTTTGCAGCAGGGTGGCAAAAAATTCCTGTTATTTTGGCCATTGTGACACAAATCATGACACTTTCGCAAATGAAATCAAGAAAGTGTCATGAGTGCGACACTACTTTGCAACACAACTTTTTACAAAAATTTCAAAAACATATTTTTGAGGTGTTTAACCCCCAAAAGAAGACATGGCTAGCATCCTCAGTGTCTGACTAGGTGAACACAAAAAGAATTGTGCCCCTAGAGGGTTCCAAATTTAAATGGCAAGCATTTCTGTGACCACTAACTGAAAAATAATGGCTGACTCACGACACTACTGGGGTCATTTGTGACACTAAAAACTCCATTTGCAACACTGTTGAACTTTTTGTTAACTTTTCCCATTGACTATAATGGGAAACTTGTTTTTTGAATAACTTTTGACCTGTTTAATATTTTTTCATGAAATCTTTGAAAGGCACATTGGGGACCCTGGCTGCATGTTTCCCGAAGTTTTTGGACTGGTCACACAAACTGTGCAACCTGTAGGCATGAGCAAAGAATGCATAAAAAATCATAAATGTGCTATGGAATGTTGCTTTATAACTCCACAACCATATATCCGACCATTACAAAACTTAGCAGATCCAGAGATCTATGATACTGCTCTGTGCCTACCAAATTTCAGGCACATCTGTCATACAGTGTTAAAGTTATTAAGATGCAAAATGTCACACTTTAACCTTAAATGGGATACTCAAACCTAACAATAGTGGCACTACCGTCAGCTATATATATATATATATATATATATATATATATTTATACAATGGGGTGGCTGATAAACATTGCAGATAAAAACATGTATTCTCACAAGAGTGAGATAAATGTTGCTGACGTAGGAACTGTGGTAGATATTTACATTTACACACATAGTTCCTATGTCAGCAACTGATATTCTCACATCGGGGTGTGCATTAGGGTTGTTGGTCCTAACTCTCACCCCATTCTCCTACACCTCTGCTTCTTTACACATGTGATGGGGTGAGAGTTAGGGCCGACAACCCTAATGCGCGGTCCTAACTCTCACCCCATTCTCCTACACCTCTGCTTCTTTACACATGTGATGGGGTGAGAGTTAGGGCCAACAACCCTAATGCACACCCCGATGCCGGTTGGGGGTGTGGGCAGGGGGGCCAAGGGGGGCTTTCAACCCTAACACCAAATTTCCTCACTTTTGTCAGTGTGGAACAACCCTAACTAATGCATTAAATGGAGTTTTTTGCCTCTAATTTCCCTTCTTTTTGAGAATGATAATGAGAAATAGTGAATGTAATGCAGCGGCGGGAGCACAGGGCCCTTCAGGCTGGTTTTCCCCAAAAGCTGCATAAAGAAAGACAGTGAGTACAAAGAATGCATGCATAATAATGGTTCTCAGAGTAGAAAATGAGGAGTTGGAATATTAAATTGCTTATATCTCAGGAACCGTACAACGTAGAAAAAAAATTTAAAAGTCATATGATTTATGACTTTCCTGGCTAGTTTTATACTTAGCCCTGACAGGGGGATAAGCATGTTTCTGATGAAAAGTCCGTATCTCGCACCGTTTCCGAGATCCGGGCCCTGAAAGGTGCGACAAACGCCGTAATGTTATCCTAAGGGAAAAAAGAAAAGTTTGGAGTGCCATAACTTTTGCTCCCTGTAATATTTTTTCACCAAACCATGAAAAGACACATCTGTGGGATGTTGGCTGTGTTCCCTCCAAATTTCAGCCCAAAAGACCAAACTGTTATTTTGCAGCAGGGCACCAAAGGATTCCTGTAATGCGTTGGACGCCATAATGTTATCCTATGGGAAAAAGCATCAACTTTGGAGTGCCGTAACTTTTCCACCATGTAATATTTTTTCAACAAAATACTGAAATGCACATCTGTCAGATGTCGGCTGCATTCCCTCCAAATTTCAGGCCTAAACACCAAACCGTTCTTTTGCAGCAGGGTGCCAAAGAATTGCTGTCATTTTCCCACAGCCTAGAAAAGTACTGTCGAAGTTTGCAAAAGCTTTCGCAAATTCATTTGACAGTGTCGCAAGTGCGACAGAACTTTGCAAAAGTACTTTTTCCAGAAATTTGAAAAACATACTTCTGGGGTGTTTTACCCCAAAATAAAGACATGGCTAGCATCCTCAGGGTCCGACTAGGTGAATACAAAAAGAATTAGGTTGCTGGAGGGTCCCAATTTTAAATGCCAAGCATTTTTCTGTTTTCTGACTGAAAATAAAATGGCGGATTTGCGACAGTAAAAGGGCGATTTGCAAAAGTAAAAACTGCATTTGCGACAGTGCCGAACTTTTTGTTAACTTTTCCCATTGACTTATAATGGGAACTTGTTTTTTGAATAACTTTTGAACCATTTAATATTTTTTTGTGAAATCTTCAAAAGGCACATCAGTATCCTGGCTGCAGGTTCCCTGAAGATTTTGGACCAGCTGCACAAACCATGTGACCTGTACGCGTGACAGCAAAATTCCAGAAAAGCATAAACTCCCACGCAGATCATGCTTAATAACTCCACAGCTGTTTATGCAACCAATACAAAACTTGGCAGACCCCAATGCATATGGGTCTTGATCTTGTATTCCAAATTTCAGGCAAATCTGTCAAACAGTTGCAAAGTTATTAAGGTGCACAATTTTGGGTTTAACATGTAAATGGCTCCTCAACCCTAACTATAGTGGCACTACCGTGCCACTATAATATATATATATATATACACACTGTATATATACAGAATATATATATATATATATATATATATATATATATATATAGTGAAGCCCACAAGGATGAAGTGTAGTGTCACAGGTTTCCTGCATGACAAAAGGGATTAACACCCATTGAAATTGCTTTGTTTGCTGCAGTAACTCTACTGCAGAATTCTGCAGAGTTGGGCTTCATCCTGCTGGGCTTCACTGTGTGTGTGTGTGTATATATATATATATATATATATATATATATATATATATGCACATATATCTTTATACAGTATATATGTTCATTGCAAAAAAAAAACACCCTCTACACACCAGCAGGTGTCAGGTGTGCCTTGGTGTTGATGGACCTAATTCTCACCCCATTCCATGTGTATGGAAGCTGAGATGGTACAGTATAGGAGAATGGGCTGAGAGTTAGGCCTGATGACCCCAAGGCACACCCCGATGCCTCTTGGTGTTTGGAGGGTGGGGGTGTTAGGGTTTAAAACCCCAATGCCTCATTTCCCTACTTTTTTTGCTTCAATCCTAACTGATGAATTAACAAAGTTTTTTGCAATGAAATTTCCTTACTTTTTGAGAAAGTGTAATCTTAGCCTTATGTGTGTTGTGGTTGTACAGGGCCCTGAGTGCACTGTCCTCTGGGCCCTGTGCTAATATGTAACCATAAATGTATAGGCATTATAATTAACCTTCATCTCCCATCCCACTCCCATCACTCTATAATGGTATCACTTTGTTGGAGCCCTGCATGCCCATCAATCCATAAGTGTAGAGACACTGTAATGAACTGTCATCTCCCTGTGGGCCCTGCGCTCCCAGTATTACATAATGGAGGGCCCTGTAGTCCTATTACTGCATAATGGTATTCATATGTGGGAGCACAGTGCCCTCTTGGCCCTGTACTCCCATCTACCTGTAATTGTAGAGATGCAGCACAGGCCTAGAGACATTCCAAGTAACCCTTGTGCTGCAAATTGTGCAATATCTCAGTAACCACAGGAACATTTGAAAAAATTCAACCACAGCTGTAATCATGGACTGGCAACCTGCATCAGGTGTACTAAGCTGCATTTAGCAAAAAATACGTATCTCAAGCCATTTTCGAGATATAGGCATAGAAAGGTACTGCGTCCTCCACAGTGTTATCCTATGGGAAATTTCCAAACTTTGAAATGTTATTAAGTATGGAAGTGATGTAAATTTTATCACAAGACCAACACAAGTCACATCTCTAGGGCAAGCCCTTTGTACCCTGAAAATTTCAGCCCGAAAGTCCTACCTGTTTCTTTGCAGTGAAGTGACAAAGAAACAGTAAACTTTAGAAATCCCTTTTCATGAGCTGTCAAAATCCCTTTTCACAAGCTGAATCCCTTTTCATGAGGTGTCAAAACCCCTTTCCACATCACAAAAAGAGATTTCCAGCAGGGCCATCTGGTCCCACAAATCTAAATTTATTTATTTTTATTTTGTTTTTGTTTACCAGGTAAGTACACTAGACAAGTTTTATGCCTATTTTAAGGAACGACCCGGGAGAGTACAAAAGGGTACAACAGGTACATTGATACAGTAATTGGTTCAGACGAATACATTCAGGTACAAAAACAGGAGAAAAGACAATTTTTACAGTTTTTACATTTACGTGGAAGGTACACCCAGATACAGTGCTGGGGCAAGGTATAAGTTAGAGATAAATTCAATGACCAACAGGGCTGGTGAGGATTATGAGCATAGTAACATCATAGCGTCGGTCAAGCAAGGGAGGGGGGATTTGGACGAGGACATAGCGCAAGAGTGGTGATGCCAGAGCAGGAGAGAAGAAGCCGAATAGGCCAAAGAAATCCCTTTTCATGATGCAAAAAGGGAGTTTGACAGTTCACAAAAAGGGATTTGAGTTGTCAGACCAGATGGCCCTGCAGGTAATCCCTTTTTGTGGTGCAAAAAGGAATTTTGACACCTTGTAAAAAGGGATCTGGCTCACAAAAAGAGATTTTGACAGCTCACAAAAAGGGATTTGAAAACTTAATCCTTTTTTGTGAGGTATCAAAATCCCTTTTCGTGAGTCAAATCCCTTTTTCCAAAGTGTCAAAATCCCTTTTTACATTGCAAAAAGGGATTACCCACATGGCCATCTGGTCTGACTACCCAATCTCTTTTCATGAGCTGTCAAAATCCCTTTTCACCAGGTGTCCAAATCCCTTTTGTATTGAGAAAAAGGATCGGAAGTGAGTCACAAAAAGGGATTTAAAAAGCAAAAATAAACATTCTGGGGCCACAGTAAAACAAAGTAAACCAAAGGCAGAGAATAGTAAAAGATGTCCATATGAGGAAAAAACATACTTTGATGTTTCCAGAAGACATCCCTGGGTAAAGTTATAACATTTTGTTTGGGTTGGAAAAATGAAAACAAGATGGCAGCTTGCGAAAAGGGAATGTTTTCTCATGTAGAGGTATGTAATGAATCCCTTTTCATGAACTGTCAAAATCCCTTTTCGTGATCCCTAAATTTCTTTTCGCACTGTACAGCTATCCAAAAGACTGAACTGAGCATGCTCAGAACCCAAAATTTCAAAATTAAATAACTTTGGAATCAATTAATATTTTTTCACCAAACCAACACTTGTTCTTTGTGTGCAAGCACTTACTACCCTGAAAATTCATATCAAAATTTCAAATGGTGTGGTCACAGCACAATGAGGAATAAACAGCCAATACAGGCAAAAAAAGAGACTTTTACAGTTTCTTCACTATTCACAGCATGAAATCCACAAATCTGATAAAAAAAAAACTTGGTACATCAAGAGATCTACTCCATGGGACAGCTCATACCAAACTTCATGCAAATCTGTTGAATGGCTGCAAAGTTATCAACCCTAACTATAGTGGTAAAGTGACAAAAGTAGGAAAATGTGGCATTAGGGTTTCCAACCCGAACACCACACCCCCACCCTGCACAGATGAAAAGAGAATGGGGTAGCATTGGGATTGTTAGCCCCAACTCTCACCAAATTCCATTAGAAAATCAACTGGGTGGCACAGCATAGGAGAATGGTATAAGCATTAGGGCTGAGATCTCCAATGCCACCCCCTGATCCCTTCTTGTCTGTGCAGGGTGGGAGTGTGGTGTTAGGGTTGAAAACCCTAACACCACATTTCCTTACTTTTGTTACTTTAGCCTTAACAGATGCATCAACGAAGTTTTTTTGCAATTTACTTCCTTACTGTTTGAGATAGTATAATAGTATTTTATGGTGGGAGCGCAGGGTCCTCATCTCTCCATTGAGATAGTATAACAGTATCTTTATTTGACTCCACATTTTCATATAGCCTTCTTATGACCTCATTGCATGTAACCAGTACAGAACATTTTCAAATCTCTGCCAAAACATAATTCTATGCAACTGCAATGCCATTCCACACCACAGGTGCAAAAAAATGGGGAGGAGGCAGAATTTGAAAAATGACAGCTGTATTATTCATGGGACGGTGTGAAAAAATGGCAATGTTGAAAATTTGTAGTGGAAATATTACAAATTGCCAAAGTTATGCACGTGCATAGAAAAAAATTCAACAACTGCATGTAACTCGGGCATTTCTAGGTATTTTTGCACCAAATTTTCAACATGAGCTTTTTGGGACCCCACCTCATGAGCACTGGCACTGTCATTTTGTTACTTAGTCCCAAAAGGCGATTTTGTGCAACAATCATGGCATTCTGCTCCAGAGGTGTGGAAACATATTTCAGGCAGGATGTGAGAAATGACAGCATACTGTTCATGAGGCGGTGTGTAAAAACAGCTATGCTGAAAATTTGGAGTAAAAATGTTAAACATTGCCAAAGTTAAGCATGTGCATAGAAAAATTTCAATGACCATGTGTAACTCAGGTGGTTCAGGGTATTTTTGCTCCAAATTGTCAAGATGGCCTTTTTGGGACCCCACCTCATGAACACTGAAACTGTCATTTCAATACTCAGTTCTGAAAAGTGATTTCACACAGCGACTGTGGAATCATCTTTCGGGACCGAGTAAGAAAATGACAGTGCAAGTGTTCATGAGATGGTGGTCCCAAAACTCCCATTTTGAAAATTTGGTTCAGAAATACCTAAAAATGGTTGAGATATCACCACCAGTTCAAAATACCATTGACAGCAATTATACAGCACTTACCTTGATTCTTCAGTTTGCAGTTCAGCTCTGAAGAATGCAGACATGTTCAGTCCACAGAAGATGACAGCAGACATTCTCTGGAGCTAAGTAAAGGGAAGGGGTGTGTGGGTCGGGTGTTTCGATGGGAGGGTTGGGATAGGGAGGGTGGGATAGGGAGGGGAGATGATGAGGGACCATTTTCTTTTTTTCAGGTTAAAAGAAAAAATAAAAAGATGTTGGGGGACTGTTTTCTTTTTTTCAGGAGTACATATATAAAATAAAGATTTCAGGACACTGGAGGGGATCTCTTGTGTCCCAGACTGCTAGGGGGGTTGAAATGCTGACAAAGGGATTGGGCCCCCCCGATGTCAGCACAACAATAAAGCAATGGGCTGCTGGGGCAAAGGTCATCTGACTGATGGAATATATAAATTAAATATAAAAGCAAGCAGGGATGGCAATTGGAGGATGTGGGGCCACTAGACACCAGGGAATGGGGTGGGGACAGTGATAAGCGAGTGAAGGGTTCCACTAGTCTCCAGGGGAAATGGGGTTGCAGAGCTACAGCTGAAGGCTCCTCTCACTAAGCTGGGCATGTGGAATTTCAGGTCACTAGAAAAGGTATTTCTGGCTGTTATTTTAAAAAAACAAAGGCCAGAATCATTTCTATGATATACTGCAGCATTATAATGTTGCATACTGGCTGGCACCACTGTACCTGTGGCTGCACAGGCCAGACCCCGTGAGGTCTTCTGTGTATACATACTTATGCACACATACTCATGCATGCAGTATGACATAAGCACAGGCCTCATTGGGGCTAGTGAGCAAGCAGCCACAGATACAAATCCATGAAGGTAGCACATCAGTGCTACTGCATTTGTGTCATCTGGAAACAGTTGTATGTTGTTTGTCTTATCTGATGGTGCCTGTCTGTGGTTGCTTGTGTGGTGATGTCGTTTTGCTACTATGAGGGGTGGAGAGTGTGATTTAATAGATCTGCAACAGGGAAAATGAAAAAAAAAAAAACACTTATTTCCTGTCTTCTTTTTGCAGTGGTTGTTCATGTCAATATTAAAGATCCTATGATACTTTTTGAGAAGAATGGGGGACTTCCCCCCAACTCCTGGCCAAATTTCCCATCCACTAAAATACCTCCAATAGCTTAATTATGGTTCATGTTCAATTGTTTTCGTTCTGTATCCCCTACTCCCTGGGATGAGACTGAAAATAGGCGTTATTGTCTAGCCCGCCTTTCCCAGCCAACAAAAAAGTTATACCGAATAAAAATGTGTTTTTTAATAGGGCATGATAAGGCATGCTGGAAGTTGGGTATTAAGAGAAGCTAGATTAAAATTCTACTAAAGCCACAGTCTGTACTGTAAAGTGTTTTCATGATAGGTGAGTGTGTTGGGGGTGCAGTGCAGTGGCCAGTTTGAGTTGGGAAAGATTAAAAACTGTAATTGGGAATTAGGAGAAAATGTGTTCAAATTCAAATCATACTAGAGCCAAATGTTGTCTAGGAAATCCTGCTCCTAAGTGACATGTATAAGGCCACAAAGCACTACAGCTTTTGGCTCAGGCAGGATTTGAATTTTCTTCTGATTCCCAAAGTACCAAAAACCTTCCCTTCAATTTTTTTTTTTGGGGGGGGGGGACATGAGCAGTTCAGCCCGCCAATAGAAACAAATATGCCCCTGTTAATGGACTCTTAATATTTTTAATCTTTCCTAATTTGAACTGGGCATGGCACCAGCCCCCCCCCACACACACACACACATATATTCTAAAAACCTTCTGCAGTGCAGACTGTGGCTCTAGTAACATTTAAATACAGCTTCTGCTAATTCTGAATCCAGCATTCCTTACTGTGCCCCATTAAAAAATATCCCCTCAGTTTTTCATTTGAGTACATGAACAAACAGTTGCACTCAGCAGGGGGAAACCACAACCAGCATGGAACCGGACAGAAAATAGATTGTGTATATAATTTCTTTATTTAAACTTTTGTTCAACAGGTTAGTACAATGAGCCAATATTTTTGATGAACAACCTGAGGCCATTTACAAATAGCCAAAATGATAATAAAGTGCAAAGTACATACACATATGAATGATAAGCTTAATCACAAAATACATATATAATTACAACCAACATTTACATTGCAATTGATTTAAACAATACATTTTTAATTGCTGCTTGAAAACTGTGTGACTTTTTACTCCATATAACAATTCTGGTAAGTTATTCCAACCCTTAGCAGCACAAAAAGAGAAGGCTTGTTTGCCCATGGTAGTTGAAATAGCTGTAATGAATAACATATTTTCCAATGGATTTCAAGTGTCTAGTTTAGCTACCTCAAGTTTTGCTGACTAGAAAAGGAGAGATTGCTAGACAATTCTGCCTATTTTCTGCTTTGTCTGGGGGGGGAGGGGATGCAGTTGGAAGCCAATTAAAATTGAACCAGATTAAGATGGTAGTGTGGTGGTATTTTAATCTTAAATAAAAGCACTACATAAACAATTCCCTACTCAGCATAATGCAACACACTGTAACAGGTGCAGCTGCACCATTACAGTCAACTTACTATGTATGGTAGAAGGTCTCTTACCTGAGTACCAGGGAACCAGAGGCAGGGAGTCTTTAAGGGATGTCATCTGTCGCACCTGAAAAATGAACTATAGGAAAGGGGTCACAAAGCATTCATAGTCCTTAGGGAGTAACTAGGATGGATAGGATAGGTGAGACATGGTATAATGCTTATCTGATATGGTAGGACTCAGCATTCTGTCAGAACTGCTAAAATAAACAGAAAAGTAGGTTACTATGGCGACAATATAAAAGGGACAGCAGAGACACAGAGCTGAGAGATACCAAAGGGATATAGGACAGAACATGAGAAAAGAAAAAGGGGGGGGTAGATAAAAAGTTGCAGTTAGGCAAAGTAGGAAGATAGAGATCTGGAGAAAGAAAATAAATTAATAAGAAGCTAGGAAGAGATAAGATAAACTGTAGTTGGTGGGGCTCAGAGACAACTCCCTTGGCACCACTAGATGGCCTAGTGGTCAGTAATTTAAAGTAGTAGCCCAATGGGTTATTGGAGATCTTTTTGTAATAGTGGGCTCAGCATAATTTAAAGGAAAGCACTAGAAAAGGCACAGCTCTCCTCAGCTGCTACACAAATCCCTGATTAGCATTTTTAGCCACTAAACATGACTTCTTAAAATATCTCTAAAAGCTTTTTTCTAATGTGTTAGCTGTCAGAAATTCTTATTAACCCTGTTCAAATAACAAATGTCAAGTTTGTGCTAAAAATGCCATCAATTGGGGCATCTATAACTGTCATGCTAGAAACCTAAATTTTGCAGTTTGAGCCCCTGTGCAGATGAGCTAATACAAACACACATCTTTAGGTCAGCAAAATTAGTTACCCCATATCAATGTTTAAAGGATGTGTCTTTTTAAACAGAGCTATTAGGTCAGACAGTTTGAGTTATTAATTATCTGAAATGGGGGAAACATGTTGATTTGGCTTTCATGCAATGTTTGTGACAGTGTACAAAACTTAGACAAATTCTTCACTGATGCAGTTTGTCCACTTGCTCATTTTAAAAACTGTTATTTTTAATAGTCAGTTTAACATTTGTGCACAAATGATGCAAGTATTTAAAAAATGAACTATTGTGTACGATCAAAAACAAGCTGGTGATATCTCTCCAATTGTGTCCGGCAAATACACTGCTGTGGTACAGAGGCAGTACATACCTTCTTTGTGAAGTGGTCACTCAGGACTGATGAACCTCCAGAGGAAAGGTGTGGGAGGGGAAAGCCGTGATCTAATAATGAGATGCTGCTGGTCGGACTGTCCAAAGCCTTGTGTGCACAGAGCAATCTGATCTGTATATGTGATGTCTTTGTTAACAATTCTTAGAAGTCTAATCTAAGTCTAAGATTTATTCTGGACTCTCTTCAGGGTGCCTTCCTCAAGCAACTGGTCATGAAACCAACTTGGCAGAAGGCAATACTGGACCTTGTGCTCACAAACAGGGACAGTGTGATGGGGGTAACAGTGGGGGAGCACCTGGGAAACAGTGACCACCAGTCATTGTGGTTTGAAATCACAGAAAGAGCAGAACCAAACCACACAAAAACACGTATCCTGGATTTTAGGGGGGGCAGACTTTGGGAAAATGGGGAGATACTTGAAAGAGGCATTAAGGAATGGGACAGGAATCAGGGGTTGAGGAACAGTGAGCAGTATTTAAAATGGGGATTACAAGAACAGCAGAATTATGCATTAAGCAAGTTAGCAAGAGGAAAAGGAAGAGGAGACCATTATGGTTTTCAAAGAGGTAGCAAAGAAAGTGAAAGCCAAAAGATTGCATTCAGGCAATACAAAAGACACAAGCAGAAGGGGATAGGGAGAAGTACCAGGAGAAGCAAAGGGAGGCAGGGAGGTCAGTAAGGGAAGCCAAAGCTCAGACAGAAGAACACATTGCAAAATCAGTGGGTAGAGGGACAAAACCTTTACAGGTACATAAGTGAAAAAGAAAGACAAAGGGAGGATAGTGAGACTGAAGAGGAGGATGGGGGCAGCGTGGAGTTACAACAGTAAAGCTGACATATTGAACAGGTATTTCTGCTCAGTCTTTACTGAGGAAGAGGAGGTAATGGGTCTGAAGGAGTACAAGGGGTGAGAATGGTGCAGAAATGGACACAAGTCCCTTTACACGAGAAAGGGTCCTGAAGGAACTGGAAGTAATAAGAGTTGGTAAAACAATGGGGCCAGATGGGGTGCACCCAGGGTCCTTAAAGAACTAAGAGGTGGTGGCTGAACCTCTGGCTATCCTGTTTAGCTGATCACTGGAAACAGGAGGTACCCAAAGACTGGAGGACAGCAGATGTAGTCCCCTTATACAAAAGTGGGAACAAAGAGGAAGCAGAGAACTACAGACCAGTCAGCCTCACCTCAGTAGTGGGAAGATCATGGAAGCACTACTGAAGGAGAGACTGGTGGAACATCTGGTTGTCAATGGACTACAGGACCCAAGGCAGCATGGTTTCACCAGGGGAGGTCATGTCAGACCAACCTCGTTGAATTTTTGACTGGGTGACTAGGGAGGTGCATCAGGGAGGGCAGTGGACATGGCCTATCTGGACTTCAGCAAGGCCTTTGACACTGTGCCACATAGAAGACTATACACAAACTGGGGAATGTGGGTGTGGGCAGGACAGTAGTGTGGTGGGTAGGTAACTGGCTGGGTGGCAGGACACAGAGGGTGGTGGTAAATGGCTGTCACTCCACAGAGGAAGAGTGACCAGTGGGGTACCACAGGGATCAGTGCTGGGACGGTCCTATTCAACATCTTCATCAGTGACATTGTGCAGGACCTAGAGGCAGAATTTCACTGTTCACTGATGACACAAAGCTCTGTAACAGAGTAGATACACCAGAGGGTGTAGACAGAGTGAGGAGAAGTGACCTGCAGAAACTTGAAGAATGGTCAGGGGTTTGGCAGTTGAAATTCAATGCAAAGAAGTGCAAGATAATGCATATGGGGCACAAAAACCCTGGCACAATATATCAGCTCGGGGTTGAGGATATAGCATACACCAAGTAGGAAAGGGATCTTGGGGTTGTCATCTCTGATGACCTCAAGGTAGGGAAACAGAGTGACAAGGCAGCAGGTAAAGCAAATAGGATGCTGGGATGTATAGGCAGGGGGCATCACCAGCAGGAAAAGGGAGGTCATAATTCCACTATACAAGACACTAGTGAGGCCCCACCTGGAGTACAGTGTACAGTTCTGGAGACCATACCTACGTAAGGACATAGACAGGGTAGAGAAGGTTCAGAGGAGGGCAACAAAGATGGTGCATGGATTGCATCACAAGTCCTATGAAGACAGGATGAAGGAACTGAACATGTACTCCCTGGAGGAGAGGATGGAAAGAGGGGATATGATAGAGACATACAAGTATCTTACAGGGAGGAACAGGGTGCAGGAAAACACTATTTTTAAGTGAAAGAGATGTTCCAGGACTAGAAGACATGGGATGAAGTTGGAGGGAGGACGATTCAGAGGAAACATGAGAAAGAATTTCTTCACAGAACGGGTGGTGGACAAGTGGAACACCCTGCCAGAGGAAGTGGTGGGGGCTGAAACAATCACGGGATTTAAGAATGCATGGGATAGACATAAAGGAATTCTGGAGGGCAGGGGTAAGGGGCAACAGGCTTCTAGGAAAACAAACTGAACTTACAAGCTCAAATGGGCAGACTGGGTGGGCCATAGGCTCTTATCTGCCGACACTGTCTATGTATCTATGTAATCCTGAACTATAAAAAATAATTATTTACGTAATTAAAAGCATCTATCAGATTTATGTGTGTGTACATGTGTGTGTGTGTGAAAGCATGTGCATGTTTGTGTTGAATTGGGGGGGTAGACTTTGTTTCCTGTAAATTATATATAGACATCTTAGTCCAGAGTATATGTCAAGAAACATTTGAATCATACTTGGTGCTCTGTAAAAAAACATAAAACCATATTACTTAAAGCAGCAGTACTATGAAAAAAAATTGCGCTTTTTTGACTGTTTATTCCCTGAGCCCTACTAATCATATGCCTGGTACTCTTTCTCGCTGGCATTGTACTATCGCTGAGTAATTTGCTCAGTTATTCTCTGCTTTTGTTTACATTTCTGCCACTAAGTTTGTTGCACTGGAACCCCCTCAGCTGCCAACTGCACATGTGTATGACTTGCAGGGACATCGGGAATGGTCAGCAGAGGGTCCCTCTGCTGTTGTCAAAAGACATGATGTGACCTGTAGAAAAAGCGCAGCTGAAAATTAGTCAGCTGCCATATTTGTTGTAGTGCTACAACAATTCAAATAAATTGCAAATATCTACAAAAACTAAAGATGACTGAAAAAAAACATTTACAGGTATGGAAACTGGAACTTTGGCCGCATGCTTACGGATGAAAAACAGAATTTTGTATAACTCACTTCCAGATTTCGTAGTACTGCTGCTTTAATTGTATTTAATATTGTGCTGCAATGGAATTTTTTTTTTATTTGGTTTGTTGCATTAATCATTGTGTAGATGGGCTGGTTTTAGCAGATAGCATTAGGATACTGGAGCAAGAGACATTTACATTTTTCATCACAATTTACAGATAGTGTGGCTTAATTCAATGATTTAAATGTAGTCTCAGAAGAGTGGCGCATCAGGATTTGAACCTTTGATCATATGGTGTAAATCATTTAAATTCAAAATGCATTCACTACAGTATGTTATGCGCTATATCTGTTACTGAAGATCATTAACCTTACTATCTTATTAACTGATTGCATTATTAGAGGAACAAGTAATTTTTAAGGCTGCATGGCAAAGCCATGCTGTCTCTTTGCTATGAAGTAGATTAGAAGAGGGGCTTGCAGGACAGCTGTTGTGTGTAATTACATAGTGATGCAGTTATTGTCATAGCATTAGTTTTCCTCTGCCTTCCCCTCCACCAGACCTCACAACCCCCTCTCCCCCACCCCCCACTGGGGCACTGAAGAAATAGTTCTGTAGAGTTTTTAAAAACACAGGATATGATCACCAGTGTCTAAGTTTATTCTGCTGTCAGTTGATGATTGACTGGCACTAGGACCCTGGGGAACTCTAAGCCAAAGGCAGATGTAGGTTAAATTTCCAGTCACGCAGTGTTAAATTGCAATGAAATGCCACAGCCTGAAGAACAACTTGCTAAACTGCTTGTTGTTTTTTTACACAGCTCCAGGTAAATTCACATAGATTACTGTTAATACATATTGACATAGTTTCCTTTCATGATTCAAAACAAGTTTGTCTTTCAGATGTTTAGTAATGCAATCCCCTGATTTCTCAAAACTTTTCACAGTAGTGAAGTGCATAAAACAAATACCTTTCAATACAGTTTGCAGTAATAATTGTTTAAATAGTAGTATAACAGTGCTGGGGTGGTGATGGTGATTCAGGGATGATATACAGTACTTTTCAGGGAATGCAGAGGGGAGAGCATGTGTTGGTGGGATTAGAAGGAAAAAGACTGAAGATTCATGCAGTGGTCAGTAGGCTGGGACAGACCTTGAGGGAACAGGCTGCAAAATGAGGTGTGGGTACTGGAAAGCAAATATATAGGGGTGGTCAGTACCAGTGGATGCAGCTATCTATCCAAGTACCACCCACAACCTCATTAATCCGGCAAAAATCTGTTTAAACTTAATCTTAGCTTTACATGGTAGTATTTTACATTGTGGGGAAGAGTTGCCCCCTTGAAAAAATTCTAGATGTGCCCCAGGTGATCAGCAGTGTAGAAAAGTATTGCAATTCTGTGTGCTAAATCTGCTTTATATGGTGCAGAACAATACACAACTACCCACAACTCAGGTAAGAAACACACATCACCTGGGGAAGAGTTGCCCCCTTAAAACAATTCTAGGTGCAGCCCTGGTGATCAGCAGTGCAGAAAAGTGCCAGAAATATGCTTTCTCTGGTGCAGAACAATTCACAACTGCCCATAACTCAGGTAAGACACCTCACCTCTACTGGTTTCAGAGGATTACTGCCTCATCACCCTCCTGATGATGCAGTCATCCTGTGAAATTGGTTGAGGTGTCCTACCATAGCTGCAGGTGGTTGTAAATTGTTTTGCTTCTAATAAAGTTGATTTTGCACACAGAACTGTGATGCCCAAGACTTAATATTTTGCATTGGGTGGTTTGTGTGGTGAAGCCAAGAGTGCTGTCTCTTTGAGTGCATAACAGTAGCCTACCAGGCTGTTACCCCTTTGACAAAAGTCTAGATGTGCCCCTGGTGATCAGCAGTGCAGAAAAGTACAACAACTCTTTGTGCAAAATCTGTTTTATATGGTGCAGAACAATTCACAACTGCCATAACTCAGGTAAGACACCTCACTTCTACTGGTATCGCAAGACTACTGCCTCATCACCCTCCTAATTATGCAGTCGTCCTGTAAACCTGGTCGAGGTGTCTTACCAGGTCCATAACTGCAGGTGGTTGTAAATTGTTTTGCTTCTAATAAAGCTGATTTTACACACAGAATTGTGATGCCTAAGACTTAATATTTTACATTGGGCAGACTGTGCGGTGAAGCTGGGATTGCTGTCCCTTTAAGTGCATAAAAGTAGCCTAGCACCCAGATACTCAATTAGGTAAGCTACAGTAGCTGAGTTTTTGAATGCACATTCAGAGTGCTCCCTCCCCCCATGACATCCACAACAGGATTTATGCCAGCCACTGTACAGCGACAGGTGGGGCTAACAGCAGACAGTTCCACCATTAAGGTTAGCTCTAAAGCCAGAGGACTGGGCGTGCAACACCAGACAGGGAAACAAGCTGCTTTAAAAAAAGAAAGTGTCTCCAAGTAACCCTGACTCTTCAGTACCCCAGTTATATTTCAGTGATGCTCCCCTGGTTCAGATTTAGGGAAATCACCTTCTGGCTAACTTCGTTGCTGTGTCTCATAGCTTGCTAACTTCTTTAAGGTACTAGAAGCTATAGTGTGGCAAAAGCAAGTGCAGAATCTGGAAGGGGTGTGTAGTCTTCCTCACAGCATCATCAGTTTGCAGACTGTTCTGCCCTTCCCTGTCAGGTGCTCCATGTTACTACTAATATGCCTTAATGGAGCAGTTGACCACAGGAGAGATAGCTGTACACAAAAGAAAGGAAGAATAGATGTGCAGAACAGCACAATGTAGTAACCTACAGAAAATGCCAAGTTGCAAAAATCCAAATATTTTAATTTTTAAAATCAAAGCGGGTTACACCACAGGCACACACTGCTGTGTACAGGGTCTTTGAACTTTAATGGAGCATGTGCCCTGTGGGAGGGTGAAGACTTAAGGTAGCCAGGATTTATATACTATTGCTCCCTCCCTAAAATTATAGATCAGAAGTCAGGAGGAGAGGGGACCTTCCATTGACATATCAGTCACAAAACTATGTGGGCTTAGATGGGGTTGGCGGTGTCCTTGACTTCCGGCATGCAGTGCCAGGGAACCAAACCTATTTAACAAAAAATTAAAAAAAGACTGTGGTGAAGGGTGAGAAATGATTGCATTGGGAAGAGGGTTAATGACTTAAGAACTTACCTTAGATCCAGGGGACTTTTTGGGCATTAACCTTTTTTTTTCAGGCCCAAACACGGAGTCCTGAGTATCTACAGGGGCTCACCAACCCTCCCAGTTGCCTTGTAGTGCTGTGCTGCAGGGGATGTCTGATGTCTCTGCATTCTCAGCTTTCCCCTCTCCTAGCAGCTGTAGTCACCATCAGAGAATACTGATATTGCATGATGCATTCATGCACTGATGTAGTGACTAGCTGATCAAGTGTCTGTATTTTTCTGGGTGGTGGTGGTGGTGATTGCTCAGGACAATAAAACATTGTAATAGAAACATAGAAACATAGAATTTGATGGCAGATAAGGACTGCTTGGCCCACCCAGTCTGCCCATTTCCCTACCTAATGGATAAACTACAGATCCTAGTTAACCAGCAGCCTACTTCTTTCTACCCCCACCCCCTAGAATTGCCTTATGACTGTCCCATGCATGCTTGAATTCAGCCATTGTTTTTGATTCCACAACCTCTCCTTGAAGGGTGTTCCATGCATCCACAACCCTCTCTGTGAAAAAATACTTCCTTACATTACCTCTGAGCCGCCCCCTTCAAATTGTGCTCCCTTGTTCTTGCACACCTTTTTGAAAGATGCTACCCTCTTGGACGTTGTTGATTCCCTTGAGGTACTTGAAAGTTTCTATCATGTCCCCTCCCCTTTTCCTCGAGGCTATACATATTAAGCTCCTTTAGTCTCTCTTCAGATATCGTCTCCGGTGCAGACCTCCACACCATTTTAGTTGCCCTCCTCTGGACAGCTTCTATCCTGTCTATGTCCCTATGGAGATTGGGTCTCTGCACACAGTACTCCAGATGGGGTCTCACCAGCTGTCTGTACAGAGGGATAACAACTTCCTGTTTCTACTGGTGATGCCTCTCCCTATGCATCCCAGTATCCCCCCAGCCCTCCTTACTGCCCTCTCACATTGCTTGCCCACCTTTAAGTCATCTGATATGACTACTCCCAGGTCCCTTTACATTTCTGTTGTTGTTAGCATCTCACCCCCATTGTGTACTCTTCCCCTGGGTTTTTGTTTCCCAGGTACATTACCTTGCACTTTTAGCACTGAATCTAAGCTGCCATACATTTGACCATTCCTCTAACCTTGCCAGGTCCCTTCTCATCCTTTCCACACCACCTTGTGCATCAACTCTGTTGCAGATCTTTGTGTCATCTGCAAAGAGACATACTTTTCCTTCCAGTCCCTCTGCAATGTCACTTATAAAGACATTGAAGAGGACCGGTCCTAATATTGAACCCTGCGGTACCCCACTAGTAACCCCCCTTTCTTCAGAGTGGACTCCATTTACTATTACCCTCTGTGTCCTATTCTCTAGCCAATTCTTTACCCAGGCTATCATCTTGGGACCCACTCCCAGGCTGGCTAACTTGTATATTAATCGTTTGTGTGGGACTGTGTCAAATGTCTTGCTAAAGTCTAGGTAGGCCATGTCCACAGCCCCTCCCTGATCTACTATTTTGGTCACCCAGTCAAAGAAATCTATTAGATTCGTCTGGCATGACCTTCCCGCTGTAAATCCTTGCTGCCTTGGGTCCTGTGCCCCTCTGGCCTCTAGGTACTAGACAATTCTTTCTGCAGAAGTGATTCTATCATTTTCCCTATCACTGAGTAATGGTGCCTCTCCATCACTTCTATGTAGCAGCGCAGTGTCAGAGGTGTTGAGACCTAAGCATTTGGTCAAACCACAGCCATGTGTTTGGAGGTAGGTGGGGTACCATGAACCAGCACTGAACTACTGGCAGCTGGGAAGCAGTGACCACCATGACCTCAGTCTATCACATGGTCTCTGCTTAGAGCAGGGTTGGGGGAGTGAAGAGCTGCATGCCATAGTGCTGAGTTGTTGTCCCACACATAGGGATACCCACAATAGGGTGAAAACAAATTGGACGAAGGCAATCAGTGCATGGGAAAACAGACAACAGCAAGATGCATGCCTGGCAATTGCATTGTGCACCTTGCTGGTCATTCTGCATTTTGGTCCCGTTGCAGGAGGACTTTGTCCTCACACCCCCCCCTTAAATAAATATGAACATCACCAGCCTGCATTTAAGGAGATGGACCTCAGTTTGAGCCCCACTTTCCTATCCACCAACTGCTGCTGTATTGAAGTCCCAGCCACCCAGATCGCAGTCTCCCATAGTGCCTCACCTACATTCCTTCGTCCTAAGTCCTGGATCCACCTGATGGTATATGCCTTCCATGTAGGATCTGGCTCTTTCGTATCTACCCTTAAAAAGCTTTTTTTAATCAGGAGGGAGAGGGGGGACATGATAGAAACATTTAAGTACCTCAGTGGAATCAACAAAGTCCAAGAGGGTAACATCTTTCAGAAAGAGAGATGTGCAAGAACAAGGGGACACAATTTGAATATAGAGGGGGACAGCTCAGGGGTAATGTGAGGAAGTATTTTTTCACAGAGAGGGTGGTGGATGCATGGACAGCCTTCCTGAGGAGGTTGTGGGGTCTAAAACTGTGGGAGAATTCAAGAATGCATGGGACAGACATTAGGCATTTTGTGTGGGGGTAGGAAGAAATAGACTGTTGGTTAAATAGGATCTGCAGCTTATCCTCTAGGTAGGGAAATGGGCAGACTAGGTGGGCCAAGTGGTCCTTATCTACCATCAAAGTCTTTGTTTCTATGTTTCCTTTCATTTTCCATTTCAATTGGTGTGAGTGGCAGACCCGAAGACTAAACCTCCTTTCACCAGTGTGAATGTGAAAGGAATGACAACAGCAGAACTATATTTACAGGTATGTAGATTAGTCTATTACTGCTCATTACTTTAGTTCTTTTAAAGGTAAATTGAAAATGTTTAAATGGATTAGTTACAGGCTGCCTCAATAGCCCAGAGGCACTGCACCACAAGGTCAACCTGAATTTGAGAGTAAGTATGAGTCTCCAATTGTTGGCTGCCAGGGGAGGGAGGATTTGCCTTCCAACTCCCATAGCAACCCCAATAGTTACCTAAAGAAGTTATCAGATGCATGGGGGATTCAAAGGTTGCAGGGAGGTAGGGAGGCAGGCAAAGGGGAGGTTGCAGTGAGTGCTGGATGTGCAGTTGGTGTAGCTGGGGCTAGGAAGGAGAGGATTTTGTGTTGGCAGTGTTGAAAATGGGGGGGTGTTTGATCATCTGGTTGAGGTCTGCTCTGCACTGAGACACATAGGCCAGTCCTCTGCAAGGCAGCTTTCAGTCAGTCTCGCTGTCATGAATGGAGTGTGGGCCAGGAAGGTTATTAAGTTTTTGAGATGGGATGGTTTGATCAGCGGACTGGGTCAGAGAACATGACTGGGGGTTATGGGAGGGGGGACAAAGATTACTGCAGGAAACTGCTACTTTTTCTGTTTGTTTTATTTTACCATATCACTGTTGCTCTTATCTTGATATTAAAGAGCAGCTCTGCACTTCAGTACATGATTTATCATAAATAAGATCCGGCGATTTACAGTTTACTAGAAAATATGTATTTTTTAATTGTCAATTCTCTTTTCCAAAATTTACAGTTCATCTGAAAAGTCTGTATAGAAAATATTTGTCTCTCCCGTTAACCTCACAGTGCCTTGAGTTTTTAGTGCTCACCATGACCGACTATGATATCACAAACAGCAATGGTGTGGTTAGCAGGGAAGAGTAAGATACATTTTGAAAGACTTTGTGAAAAAAGTGCTGTATTACATACGGGGCTGGATATTCAAACTGCGCCATTCAAAGGCGCAAGTCCTTGCGCAGTGCAAAATAGATGCGCAGGGGTGTGTCCCGTGCGATATTCAAAGGAGTTGCGCTATTGAGCAACTCCTTTGAATATCGCTCCCAGCCATAACCACTAGTGCATGGCGCGTGGAACTTTTGCAAGCGCAAGTTGACAGGGTGAAGCAGTCAACTTGGTGGCAAGTGCCATTGCTTCATGTGCAAAATCACGATATTAAAAGGTGACATGCAAATGGGGCCATAATACATGCAAGGCGCAGGGGAGTCATTTGCATGTCATTAGCCCATTTGCATGCCATTAGCATGTAGGTGCGCCGATCCCTGAGGACTTGCTGGCGCCCTGGAGCAGCCGTCGAGGACGCCGCACCTGCAACCCGATCTCGGGCAGCAATGTGCTCCCCACCTCCTCCGTACATCTCCCTGGTGGTCCAGTGGACGAAATGCCCGATCGCGGGCAGAAGTATCTGAACCCCCATCCCATGTGCCCAATCTTGGGCAGAAAGTATACAGACCCCACATCCCATGTGCCGATCGCGGGCAGAAAGAATCTGAACCCCCATCCCATGTGCCCGATCGCGGGCAGTAAGTAAGTACTTTCAAAACATCTCCCTGGTGTCTAGTGTGGCCCCACCCCACCCACCCACAAGCCCACCACCCTGCTCCCCGCGGCGGGTGGCAGCATCCACCCGCCTCCGCCCGCGCCCTCCGACTGACTGGCCGGTGAGGCTGCATGCCGATTGGTGCAGAGCTAGAGCCAATGGGTGTGCAGCCCATACCAGACATGACAGTCCAGATTTGTGAATCTGGTTCTGTATTCTTTCTGCCCGTGATCGGGCACATGGATGTGGGGGTTCTGTATTCTTTCTGCCGCGATCGGGCACATGGGATGTGGGGGGGGTCTGTATACTTTCTGCCCGATTGGGCATTTCGGTCCACTGGACCACCAGGGATGTGAATGGGAGGAGGGGGAGCCACACTGATGCCCGCGATCGGGCTGGGGGGGCACAGGGACTGGGTTGGGGGCCAGCCACAGGTGGCAGCTGCTGTGTTGCGCCCTGCAATGCAGCAGCTCACCTGTGGGTGGCCCTCAACTTAAGCCTTTTTTTTTGGCTCAAAATTGTGCAGGCGCAGGTTGGGGTTAGCCTGCACAACTCTGCACAGCCTGACTGAATATCGGGCTGTGCAGTTTATGCATGGTTCCTCTCCCTCCTGTTGAGCATGCATTCATTCATTTACATTGCGCTGTTGCTCAGCCTGTTTTCAGTTGCGCAACTGCCTCCTGCTGAATATCACAGAATGGCGCAATGTAGGACTTGAGCATGCGCAACCCTATTGCGCATGGCGCAACCCTTTTGAATATCCCACCCACAATATTTAGTAGACCAACATCATGGGGCAAAAATAACTAGAAAACAAAGTTAAAACACAATTGGTATAAATCTAGTGTTTTTAAATTTTTTATTATAGTAGACAGAGATGCTCTTTAACTATCTTTTCAACTTACTCCTATGTTGTGTAGTACCCTTTGTATCTCTCTGCTCCCTATCTCTACTCACGCTACTATAAGTACTCATACTTACCTAATTTTACCTCTGTTTCCATAGGTGTGGCCAAATGTTGGCTGTCTACCTTTCAGATAAGTATCTATCTTAATTCTGATTACTATAATCTCTCCTCTAGGACCTCAGACCCTTTGCATCTCCTCAACCTTCTCTGAGTTTTCCTGTTAGGTTCTACCAGATTATCCCAAACCCAAAAGAACCCAACTCTGTGCACTGTGACTTGGACAAGTAGGTAAGTCAGATTAAATTCAGGGATCAAAACTGAGTTTTGCAGCCCCTAGCCAGCAGGGCTAGTGACTGGGGAAATTCCCCACATAAGTTTCCACTGTTACAATTGATGTACTTGCCAAAGTGTTACCTCTCCAGCACATGCCTGCAGGGCTACCTAAAGGAAGCTCTTAATAGCTGTATATAAAATCTACCAACATTTGCTAGTAGGATGGTGACAGTTTTGACCCCAGAAAAGGAGGTGGGGTTAGTGTCAGGGGCTGGGGGGCTAGTGTCTGGGGAAGAGAGGTACTAGTGTTTGGGACTTTGGAAGGTGGGTAAGCTGTGGTCAGGGGATTTGGAGGAAGGGAGGGGGCTAGTGTTATAGCACATGGAGGGAAAGTGTAGAAGGAAGGGTGTATGCATACCTCTGGTGGTGTCCAAGAGGACCTTGCAGAGAAGGTGTGCAACAAGGATATGAGTGATTCTCAAATGGCTAAGGAGGAAGAGGTGTGGCTTCTGGGAGTCAAGGAACAGGATGGAGGTGATACCCACAGAGATTAGAAAGTGGGGTGCCTAGAGAGGGAGGGGTATTCAGATGGACTGTGGTGAAAGTGGTGAGGATTGGTGTAACTGGGCTGTGTCAGGAAGTGGAGGGAGGGAGTTATTGCCTGGGGTGATGGGAGGGCATAGAAGTTTTGGGGACTGTGCAGGGTGTACATTCAAGAGGGCTACTGTCATGGAGGCTATAAGGGAAACATGCCAGTGTCAGGTGCTGTGGAGGGAAGGAGCTAGCATCAGAGGGGTCTGTGGAGGGAAGGGGGCTAGTGTCCTGGTTAGAGAAAGGAGGTGTGGCTAGTGTCTCAGCAGTTGGCTAGTTAACTATACAGACTGGGGCACACAATGTTCCATTTATTCTCAAGAAACTGTATTCTATTGGTAAAGCACGGAAAGTGTCTTCCCAGTTTTTTTTTTATTTATTTATCGATGTATCTGTTTAACAGGCTGTGATACAACAAATTGTCCAGTGATAGATAACTACACACACACACATATATATATATATATATATATATATATATATATATATATATAAAGGCAAAACTCTGTTTAATGCATCAGTTAGGGTTGTTCCACAGCCACAAAAGTGAGGAAATTCGGTGTTAGGGTTGAAGGCCCCCCTTGCGCTCCCCAGCCCTCAACCCCAACTGCCAATGGGGTGTGCATTGGAGCCATAAGCCCTAACTGTTACCCCATCACATGTGTAAACAAGCTGAAGTACAGGAGAATGGGGTGAGAGTTAGGACCGACAACCCCAATGCACACCCTGTTGGCAGTTGGGGTTGCGGGCTGGGAGGTGCAAGGGGGGCTTTCAACCCTAACACCGAATTTCCTCACTTTTGTCACTGTGGAACAACCCTAACTGATGCATTAAACTGAGTTTTTTGCATCTGATTTCCCTTCTTTTTGAGAATGTGCAGTAGAAATAGTGAATGGAATGTGGTGGTGGGAGAGCGGGGCCCTGTGACATAGTAAGTGCAAGGGAAAGGCAACCACCAACAGTTGCGCACATGGTGACTGAAACATAAATGGAAAGCAAACATTACTAGAAACGCAAGTGCAAAGTGAACAGTGATGCAAAAGGAGATGCAAGCGCGTAAGGAAATGCAAACCATGATGCGCACAGTCATGGTACCACAATCGTAAATGGTAATGATAATGTTACCAGAAGAAATAATGCCAAAGGAAACAAATGAAAACGCAAGCGCGTACACAAACGAGAACGCACAGGGTAACGCACACGGTGGCATACCCAGGAACAGTAACGCACATGAGTACGGAAACGCAAGTGGAACCACTAACTGTAACAGTAACGGAAGCGCACACCCTGGTTTTGCCCAACAGCAGCATGTAGAAACACAGAGTGTACAAAGAATGTATGTATAATAATGGGCCTGGGAGCAGAAAATGAGCAGTTGGAATATTAAATTGCTTATATCTCAGGAACCGTGCAACACAGAAAATTTTTTTTAATTTCACATGATTCATCAGTTTCCTGGCTAGGTTTTCACTCAATGCATAGCCCATAGGGCAGTTGGGGTTATGCATTGTCACGATGAAAATTCTGTATCTCGCACTATTTCCGAGATACGAGCCCCGAAAGGTGCGGCAGACACCGCCATGTTAGTCTATGGGAAAAAATGTCAACTTCAGAGTACCGTAACTTGGCATCTGTGTAATGTTTTGTCACCAAACTACCAAAAGGCACATCTGCAAGACGTTGGCTGCTTTCCCTCCAAATTTCAGCTCAAAAGACCAAACCGTTCTTTTGCAGCAGGATGGCAAAGAACTCCTGTCATTTTGGCCATAGTCCAGAAAAGTAGTGTCGTGATTTGTGAAAGCTTTGGCAAAATTTCTGAAAGTGTCGCAGCTGCGACACTACTTTGCTACACTACTTTTTTCAGAAATTTGAAAACTATATTTCTGGGGTGTTTAACCCCAAAATAAAGACATGCATATCATCCTCAGGGCTCGACTAGGTAAACACAAAAAGGATTGTGTCCCTAGATGGTCCCAATTTTAAATGCCAAGCATTTTTCTGATCACCAACAGAAAACAAAATGGTGGATTTGTGACACTACTAGGGCCATTTGCGACACTAAAAAGTGCATTTGCGACACTTTCGAACTTTTTGTTAACTTTTCCCATTGACTTATAATGGGAACTTGTTTTTTGAATAACTTTGAACGCTTAATATTTTTTCACAAAATCTTCAGGCATTAGAACCCTGCCGCACGTTTCCTGAAGTTTTGGACTTGTCGTCCAAACCGTGCGACCTGTAGGCGTGAGCAACTAATTTGCCAAAAAAAGTATTTGTGCACACAAATGTTGCTTAATAACTCCGCATCCATCTATCCAACCAGTACAAACGTTTGCAGATCCCAAGATCTATGCTGCCAGTCTGCGCCTGCCAAATAATTTCAGGCAAATCCGTTGAATGGTGGCAAAGTTATTAAGGTGCAAAGGTTCACCCTTTAACCTTAAAAGGGCTACTCAACCCTAATTATGGTAGCACTAATGTGCTACCATATATATATATATATATATATATATATATATATATATATATATATATGTTGAACCAGTATAATATTCTGTGGTGATCTGCATATGCAGCCCATGATGCTTTGCATTGTGGAGGCATGCGTGATTTTGTATTTCTTTGAAACTTGGCTTCCCAGCCAAATGCCCTTTGGGGTAACCATTGCCTCAGTGCTTGCGCACAAAGGTTCTTTGTCTTTTAAATTGTTTTTTATTTTAATTGGGTTCACCACAACATAACTCAGATAGACTATCTTAGGGTAGCTGGTTCATCCCACTAGGGTGTCAGACAAATGAGGCATACAGGTGAATCCTGGTAGGACAAAACACATGTCTATGTCTTCTGTTGGCACCCTTTGTAAACTGTGTGAGAGACCTTTCGGCACCACGCATTTCTGCTTAAAGTTGAACCAGTATAATATTCTGTGGTGATTTGCATATGCAGCCCATGATGCTTTGCATTGTGGGGGCATATGTGATTTTGTATTTCTTTGAAACTTGGCTTCCCAGCCAAATGCCCTTTGGGGTAACCATTGCCTCAGTGCTTGTGCACAGAGGTTCTTTGTCTTTTAAATTGTTTTTTTGTTTTAATTGGGTTCACCACAACATAACCCAAATAGACTATCTTAGGGTAGCTGGTTCATTCCACTGGGGTGTCAGACAGATGAGGCATACTGATGAGTCCTGGTAGGAAGAAACACATGTCTATGTCTTCTGTTGGCACCCTTTGCAAACCGTGTAAGAGGCCTTTCAGCACCATGCATTTCTGCTTAAAGTTGAACTAGTATAATATTCTGTGGTGATTTGCATATGCAGCCCATGATGCTTTGCATTGTGGGGGCATGTGTGATTTTGTATTTCTTTGAAACTTGGCTTCCCAGCCAAATGCCCTTTGGGGTAACCATTGCCTCAGTGCTTGTGCACAGAGGTTCTTTGTCTTTTAAATTGTTTTTTGTTTTAATTGGGTTCACCACAACATAACCCAGATAGACTATCTTAGGGTAGCTGGTTCATTCCACTTGGGTGTCAGACAGATGAGGCATACTGATGAGTCCTGGTAGGATGAAACACATGTCTATGTCTTCTGTTGGCACCCTTTGCAAACTGTGTGAGAGGCCTTTCGACACCATGCATTTCTGCTTAAAGTTGAACCAGCATCATATTCTGTGGTGATTTGCATATGTAGCCCATGATGCTTTGCACTGTGAAGGCATGTGTGATTTTGTGTTTCATATATATATATATATATATATATATATATATATATATATATATCTGGCTGGGGTTACATCACCTGCATCTTGGGAATGTGTCATTAAATGCTCACTGAAATGATTCACTTTAGCCAGTGCGTCCCTTTGTGAAAAAATGCCAGTGGCCTGAGGGTCAACTTGGTCCATTCAGGTCAGTTAAACAATTTCTAAACTTGTTAGCAGGTTTAATGCTACCATTCAGTAGTGTAGAGGTCAGAGATACTTGGGATGATGTGTATGTCAAGGTCTGACTAGACTACACTCTGTGTTAGAAGAAATGGATGGGTGTGAAAATGAGGAGAAAATAGCAACTGATAAGCCAGAATGGCACCCCAATTTCTGCAGGCTCTGCATCACCAAGAAGTATCATATTTCTACCAGCCACCTAGCAACATCATTCACCATCCCAGCGACTAAATCTGGACCTTCATAACAGCCAGCTTCCCTCCATGGGGGGAGGCAGGAGAGGAATGGTCATCATCCCATCCCCCTTCCATAGACTCTCATCAACCATGGTAACCCCCCCCTCAAAATTCTCTACCAGTTTGGTCTGGAGTCCTGTTGATGGTGAAGGGGAGTATAACAGTAGGGGCCTGATATTCAAATGTTTGCCCATGTGCAGATCTTAGTTTATCCAAGCAAACTGGGTTTTGCACCAATGTCGTATATTTAAAAGACATTATATAGCACCAAACTAAGTGACTGTTTGGGGGGACTCAGTCTCAACTGTGTGGGGTGGTCTTCAGCGCTGTGACTGAGGAACAATGTTGTGACTGTTAGGGGCAGAGATTACTGCTGTGACTGCCTGTGGAGAGTGTCATCCATGTGGCTTTAGGGGGTATAGGGCAGTGCTGTCATGGTGGTGAGGTGTAGTGCTGTGACCTTTGGGAATAGGGATCAGTTCTGTGATTGTCAGGGGTGGGTGCCCAGTGCTGTGACTGACAGTGGAAGGTTTCAGTCATGTGACTGTCAGAGGTGGGTACAGTCCTGTAACTCTAGGGGGCGGAAGGGTCAGTCCTATAATGGTCAGTGCTGTGGCATAGTAATATGATAATAAACTTTATTTTTAAAGTGTCTTTCATGAACCAAGGCTCTGTACAATAAAAAACATATAAAAACAATAAAATACATAGCAATATAACCAAATAGCAAAATAGATAAATATCAAAATAGCTAAAAATATTCAACCTAAGTAGGCGCTAAGTCACTAATATGTCTTCAAGACTTTCTTAAAGCTCTTCACAGTTGTGCACTTACATATCTGATGGGGTAGAGAATTCCACAGGGATGAGGCCGCATACATAAATGCACAGGGCCACTGATGTCTGAAGACATACCCTGGGAATCTCTAGCAACCCCTTGTCAGCTCAGCGGAGTGGTCACCCGGGCAGTAGGGGTACAGGAGCTCTTTCAGATAGACTGGGCCCAGTCCATGCAGGGCCTTAAAGGTCATAAGCCCAACCTTGAAAGTGATCCGCCACTAAATCAGCAGCCAGTGCAGTTCGCACAGCACTAGCATGATGTGACTCGACCGAGGAGTCCCCATCAACAACCATGCCACAGTGTTCTACATTACCTGCAAGCGGTGGATATCAACCCCTGGAAGCCCTAGGTAAAGGGAGTTGCAGTAGTCAAGGTGCAAGGTCACAAAGGCATGGATCAGTGTTGGAAGGTCACCGGATGGAACACAATGCTTAACCCTGGTGATGTTCCTCAGATGGTAAAAAGAGGACTTGACGACTGCTGACCCCTGCGAATACAGTGTCAGCCCATCATCAAGAATCACCCCAGGTCCTGCACCCATTCAGAGGAAGGAAGCTGAACACCCCCAAGACAAAGTCTGGTGAGTTGTCCAGCCCCCAATCCCTCTGTCCAGTGACCCAGATGCACAACCATCACCTCAGTCTTTCCAGAGTTCAACTTCAACCAGCTGGAGCTCATCCAGTCCTGGATTTCTGTGAAGCAGTTGTTGAATACCAAGCATGCACTACCCTGGTCAGGTGCAGAAGACATGTAGAGTTGGGTATCATCAGCATAGCAATGAAACCTCAGCCCATACCATCTTACAATGTCTCCAAGGGGCAGCATATACACCGCAAACAACATGGGGGACAACATCAAGCCCTGAGGGACCCCCACATGACAGAGAGAATGGATCAGAGGAAAAAATCATCGATACCACCCTCTGAGTTCTGCCAGTAAGGAAGGACTTAAACCATCTGAGAATTGTACCCGACAGGCCACAGATGAACCTCAGGCATGCGAGAAGTACCCCATGGTCCACGGTGTCAAAGGCTGAAGAGAGATCAAGAAGTACCAAGATAGAATGGCACTTCTGATCTCTCGCCATCAGGAGATCATTGAGCACCCAAACCAGAGCAGTTTCAGTACTATGCCTGTTATGATAACTGGACTGGAGAGGTTCTCAGATGCCATGGATGGTCAGGTAGTTCTCCAGTTGTAACGCCACAACTTTCTCAATTACCTTCCCAACAAAGGGGAGGTTTGAGATCGATCTGTAGTTTGCAAAGCAGCTTGGGTCCAGAGCAGCTTTTTTCAGGAAAGGTGTCACCACTGCCTCCTTCAGGGAGCTAGGAAGCTCACCGGACTCTAAGGAGCACCAAACTATCCTTGCTAGGACCAGGCCTATGATGTCACAACAACCCATTATCAAGGAAGTTGGATCCGGGTCCAAACTACAGCACACTAGGCGCATACCTTGGGCAATCTGCACAACATCCACAATTCAATTTCCAGCCAGTCAAAGGAACTCTAGATGAACTGAGGAGAAGTGACCATGCACCGACCACTATCATCTCCCATAGAGTGAGCCGGACGGATCTCCACCCTGATGCTGGCCAACTTATCCACACAGAAGTGAGCAAGCTCATCACATTCAATCTGTGAAAAGGCTCTTCGAACCTGAAGACAGGTTGGGTTGCAAAACCTGTTCACGGTTCAAAAGAGCTGAGCTGGTCGATTCTGAGCAGCAGCAATCTCCCTGGACAGGAACTCTGCCTTCTTATGGGTGATTGCTGATTGACAGACTTGATAATGTTCCATCAATTTAGTGTGGTCAGCACCCAGGGCAGATTTCCACCAGTGATGCTCTAACCTTCGTCCAACTTGCAGCAACTTCCTCAAGGTCCCATAAAACCATGGAGACCGAGGATGAAAGGAGAAAGGACGAACACTGATGGGAGCAATAGAGTCCAGGGCCATAGTAACAGGTGTATTATAGGCCTGAACTAGGCCCTCTGGACTCCTGCATGCCACCGGAATAACTGATAGATCTAATACTACCAACAGACCATCAGGGCTCACATCCCACAAAGGGCTGTATCTGACCATCTCCACAGGGGCAGGCCTATACGGGGGGGCATAGATCCTGAACCCTACAGTGTGATGATCTGACCATCTGAGTGGTTCCACCACCAAGTCAGAGATTTCAATCCCCAGGAGGAAAACCAGGTCAAGTGAGTGACCGAACCTATGGGTAGAAGAGGCAACAACCTGTGTAAAGCCCAGTGATGTCATCAACTGGAGGAAGTCCTGCCCAAATTGCGAGAGTTCATCATTGACCCAGGCATTAAAGTCACCCAGGATCATAAGCCTGGATGACTCAAATGCCATGTCGACTATGAAGTCCGCTACTTCCTGGAGGAACCGCTTCTCACCCCCCCAGGTGGACGGTAGTAAGTGGTGTAGAGTGGTGTGCATTGGAAAAGGTGCTGCATTAGCAAAGCAGCCAGCTTGTAATAAGAAAAGAAAGCTCAGCACTCATAGATTCAGTGCACAATTTAGTTTCTGGCAATATGCTGGTGTGCACCCGCTACCTCCAGTGCTTCAACCCTTCAACCCTTCAATGGGCCTTCAATGGGCCTTCCTCAGGGGGTGGGTCTGAGGAATACAAATGTGCATCTCATTTATACAGATCTCTGAAACTGATATACACCCCACACTAAAAAGAATGTGCAAGTCAAGCTGAAAACACATGAGTAACTTGGTTAGGAACATTTCATTATTCTGATTTTTGTGTTTTGTTTTTGACTCTCATGGTAAACAGTTAATGATATTAGTATACTACTTAAATTAAACATGCCTCTATATCTGTTACTACATTTAATTCTGTAACTTTCTATCTAAAGCAATATTTTCTTTACCTTTTACACTATACTATACCCCTTTTGTATCTATATTCTCTCTATTGTTCCCACTACTGAATTTACTGCATATTAACCTTTTTCTCTTTACTGTCACAGTCTCACAGGATGTGAACTCCTTCCTCATCAGATAAGTATAACAATATAGCTAACCTTTCTTATCCCTCCTAGTAACTATCTAAGAACTGTGGATCCTTATTCTACAGGTCTAAGAAACCTCATCTCTTTAAGACTCCTCCCTCTGGTTCCAAAGTACCCTGGTAGGAGATCCTGTACATATTACCTATATTTGGTAGGTTGACTGTAACTCCCATTATGGGAGGGTTGTGTATCTGTGTTAAAGTCATACATACTGCAGCATTTTCCCCCCTCCATAAACATTTTTGCCTTGCTAGTTGACTCAGGCAGGCTCTCAGCCCTGTCCCCACCTCCCCTGTCTGCCGCTTCCCTGTCCCAGACCACTGAGTCTAAAGTTCCCCATGGATTTCCCCCCATGATGGGGCGAGGAAAGGGAGAGCCATCTTCTCCCCAACCAGTCACTCACATCTAGAACTGAGCCAGTCATCCAGGTGGTATTGTGTGACTGAGGTAGGTGGGTAGCCTATGCTAGCCATTTCCGCATTCCCCCTCCCCTTGGATTACTGCCTTCACCTGGGGGAAGCAAAGGTCAAGTCAGCATGCCTTCTCACCCAGGGACAGGACAGCTGTCCGATGTATGCTCAGTCTTCTTTCTGACCCTAGGCAACCTGAGCATGTCCCTGAGTTCGGGTCACTGATGTAGTGGGAGTCAAGGCACCCAGTGCCTCATCCCTCCATACCACTGGATCAGACCGACCTTATATTGCAGCAAGGAAATTATTAACACAGCAGGTGATCGGAGAATGATGAAGCCACTGTACACCAGGGAATGATTTTTTGTATTAATGGGCTCAGCAGTCAGAGGGTGGGATATACCTGTAGACACCAGAGAATGTGTTAACTTTAACAGGGTCAGCAATCAGAGGGGAATATTGTTATTCGCAGGCAGTTTGAAAGAAATATTGAGTTGCTTGAGGTTTCATATAAAAGCAGTTTCCCTGTAGATGGCTTCTAATCCCCATGAAATAGCTATATGCAGCCTTGTTGGCTCTGTCCAGGGTTTGTTATTTTTGTGGTCATAATAAGAGATACATTTAAGATGAGATAAAATACAAAAGTACAGCAGACTTGAAACTGCTCAGATTAGTGCTGATATTTATGCTGCTAATCCCTGTTATATTTTTGCTAACATTCATTCTCATCTGCCCCTTCCCCCCCCCTCCATGATTCACATTACATCATAAGATGTGTCTGGATACAGATACGTGCAAGCTGTGAAGATGGATCTGCTTTAGCATATGACTGTGATTTGATTGATGAGGGGGGTTGGGAAGGTCTGATGCTGAATTAATATACCGTATCTGCAATTTATCATTCAGTAGGTAAATGCATAAATTCTAATCTGAGCACACTGAAATATAAAATCATAGTTTATGAACATAAATTATGGAACGTCAATGTAATTTTTTTAATGGTTTGTTTGACACAAATCATTGTGCAGGGGGCTAGTTATAGCCAACATGGTTTTGCTAAATGAGCTAGACAAAACTTTCTTTTCCAACAGATAATGTAGCTGCATCTACCAGGTCTGTATTTTAATATTAGCATAGCCCAGAGTCTCAATTATGTAATCTGTGGTGTACAGAAATTATACTTTAGTGTATAAGGCCACGGCACATTTCATTTCCATATATCATTATTATTATTTTTTTTGTATCATCCCTACCATAAGGGATGAATGTTTCTGCTGTGACATGCAGTAGTGTAACATTGAGGGCATGTAAACACAGCCATGAGACAGGTTCAGGCAGTATCATATTTAATACTCCCCACTCTGAATTTAGATCATATTATTGTGTCTATATTTGATTTTCTTACAGGTGTGATTTGCCTGCTTTCTCACCTTACATCCTCAGTTACTAACATCTCAAGGGTATGCTGCTTTCAACATGCTCTGCATCAGTTTCACCACCATTTCTAGCTCGCGGAGCATATTTGGATGGGGGGTACCACTAGACAGCAGAAAAATATTCTTTTTTCTTACATGGACAGTGATCAGTGGGTGGGGTGGGGATGGGGGTGCCACTAGATACCAGGGAAATAGTTTTTCTTACAGGGGCAGCAATCAATGGGTGAGGGGGTGCCACTAGATGCCAGGGAAATATGTGTTCTTTCAGGGACAGTGATCAGGGGTGGGGGTGCCACTAGGCACCAGGGAAATATTTATTTCTTACAGGGACAGCGATCAGGGGGTGGGGTTGCCACTAAACACCAGTGAAATATTTATTTCTTATGTGGGCAGTGATTAGCGTATGGGGGGGTGCTACTAAACACCCAGAAAATATATTTTCTCATCAGGACAGCAAACAGGGGGTGGAGGTGCCACTAGACACCAGTAAAATACTTATTTCTTACTGGGACAGCAATCAGCAGGTGGAGGGTGCCACTAGATACCAGGGAAAGATTATAAGATTATGGGCCTGAGAAATATTTTTTTCTTACCAGGACAGAAATCAGTGAGTGGAGGGGGAAGGGGTGCAGAAAGCTGCTGGGTAAGTTTCAGACTTTGCTCACATACCTGCCCTAAACCCCATTTTGAATACATTTGCTATGATATGATGGCGATTAAGTACATATAAACATTCTAAAGCCTTACTCTGAATGTGGCATTTTTGAAAGTCTGCTTGCTACTAGAAAATGATGTTAAGCTATGCACAGTGCATACATGCCTTTCAGGACAGTGCTTGAGCAATAAAAGTGTAGTGTTAAAAAAACTAGAAGAACAAAACATGTCAACCATTAGCACTTGGGCACAGAATAGTAAGGAATGACTGAGGTTTGTTGCTGGACAGTAAAGAAAAGCCAAACTTCTGCTCCTTGCTGGTCAGTGGAGCTCTTTTGAAAGTAGATAATAAGCATGTCTAAGGGCAGTCAAACATGTACACCTCATGACAGAAAGTAATATGTTTTTAAGTCACGTTAAACTTTTTGTAATGTGATTTAATATATTTGCAAACATAACGCTTCCAGAGAACACAAATTTTCATGATGGTGATGGCCAATATGCATTTAAATGTCAACTATGAAAGAAAGAACAAAAACAACACATATAAAGCAAAGTGTAAAATTTTAAAACTGCCAGCTACTTGATCAGTATTCGATCTGTTTTTCTAACAAGAGGAATAAGAAAGTTTTGCAGCCCACACTGAAAAACATCAGATGGTAGTCAAAATTCACTGAATTCATGACACAAACCACAACTTCTTGTATTTGTCAAATTAATAGACACTCATTTAATACTTGCACAGCTACCATCGCAATCTGTCAGAAGGCTGCTCACTAAGGCAATTAGCAAGATGTAATGGTTTGCATATCACAAACGCTGAAAGCAGACAAATAAGAGACACTGCCACATGTAATATACACATAATACTACCGCAGTAGTTCTAATGATTCAGTGTCAGTTCTTACAAAAGATGAAAACACTTAACAATGTTGGAAAATAAAGTACATGGCTGAATGAAGCGAGAAACAGCGGGGGTGTGGCTGAAGCTGTCAAAGTGCACTGTCATCGACTAATGGAATAACCCATGATACCATTTGACTCCAGACATGAAATGTGTGTAACTAGAATGGGGAATATGGGATGCAGGACAGGAAAAATCGTAGGTTTGGAAATACAAATTATTCACAGATACTGAGAAAATAAGACTACTACTCAGTTTGAATAGTGTTTCTTTATGAAAGCCTACCTGATAAACAATAAACAACACTGTTGCATATGATTTTGGAACAGTACAGGTTTTGTTGGACTAAAACCTCAGTCCTTGTAAGATTTGTTTTTGGGGGGTGCATAGCATTGTTCTTAACTATGTTTATGGAGAAGGGCTGTAAACCATTTGCTTGTCCAAACTCCCATCACATTTTGGGTATCGCTACAAAGAAGTGTGCTAAACAAGAATTAAAGTAATAGGAATGAGACTGGCATACACACGTCTGTGTGTCAGGCTACACCCATGAGCCACTGCCTTGGCCCGAAATAAGAGTAGGACTCTGCTCAGTACAATGCAGGGTAAGGTTTTTGGCCTTAATTGCACCAAAATTCAGGTGTTAATAAGGGGAGTGAGGAAAATCAGCAGGAAAAGCTGACTCCAACCTGTCTGTCTCAAGCTGGCAGTTGCTGTACAGTATGATGTCCCTGTTTGGAGTCAGCAAGCATTACTTTTGTGTACAGACTGAACATATTAATCTGCCAGTCATCTTAATCTGAGCTCTACCCTCACTGCTTTAAAAACAAATTTACAGCACACGGAGGGGGACGGGGGGGGTAGGTAGTTTGTTGCCTCAGGAGTGGTAAATGTAAACCAAGACCAAAGATTTCCTGAACTGTGTGAACAATTATTCTGCCCTTGTGCTTAAAGGGAAACAATAAAAGCAGTGAGGCAGGTCATTCCTGTCAGCAATTATGTTTCACTTTGGTCGACACTGCACACTGAGACTGCTGTGGCCACTATGAACATTCAGTAAACTGTTGGATGACAAGCGCTCTCCACTCTTTTCTTAAATCTGGTGTTGCCTTCGCCCATTGTAAATTTCCACTGGCACAGATGAGTTCTGGCTTTGTAAATCCCTTTTACTCCAAATACAAGTCAACGAGACACAATTGCATTTTTCTCAAGACGTTAGCAGAAGGCATGCTGTAGTCCACAGTAATAGTGCTAATTTCCAGCACCCATTGTTTTAGTGATCTCCTACTTTATGTCTTGGCAAATAAGGGAAAATACTGTAGTAAGAGGGATGCTGGTGTTCATCGGGCTGTTTCTCAGCAGGGAAAGTGCTTACTTCTGATAACTGGGATGGTCATTTAATTGTGATGAAAAGCCCGCAACCAGGCCATCCCGAATAAGTGGTTTCTACTGTACTTGGAAAAAATGTACAAAATTGATCACCAGAAGCATCTTTAAACATCACTTGATGTATCTCATGCATTACGATACAGAGCAGAGATACTCATAGAACTTTGAAAATACATACATTGGTGTGTCTGGGCCCGGGTGACGCAATATGTGGAAATAAAAGAAAAAAGAAAAAAAATCACTGTTACTTTAATAGTTCAATCAAATGAACTAAACACAAAATAAACCTAGTTGCCTGTCAGGAAGGAAAACCTTTAGTACACTGCAGTCTTCAGAAATAAACCAGCTGAAGTAAGTTTGATTACAGCAATCTTGAGTCTGTCACTAGAGTCGCTTCAAATGTTCAGGCTCTCTGTAAATAAGAAAAAAAAAATAATAGTACTCCAGGTTTTGACTGAGACTTCTATAGACTGCAACAAAAGAAAATTTATTAAATTATAGTTTGTGCTAGGCAAAAACAGGGTATTTTCCTTTCCCTGACAATTGTACAAACTTGGACAGGCAGCAGAATTGTGGATATTTTTGCAGCAGATTGGCCAGCAGCAGGAGTCGACAGATAGACAGCAAGCCAATGTTATCAGGAAGTGTGGTGTGGGGTTCCTCCAGGCATCAGGGAACAAGCCTTCTCTTCCACTTGCAGTTTTCTCTCCAGCTATTCTGTGAGCATGCAAATAGGGAAAGCTCACAGGCTGCAATTATCTGACTACTGGCTGAAGTTACAGACTCCAGATCTACCAAAATAAGTGCATGCTTCTCCACAACAAAATCATAAACTAAAAACAAAATTGCCATGTGCTTCAAGAGTCAAGTTTTGCTAATGTAGTCAGTGTGCTTTAAATGACACATGTTCATATTCATTCGAAAGCTGCCATGGAAGATCTACGAGCACAGAACAACGACCAAGAAAACCATTCCCATAGATTTAATCTTCGCGTTGTTGGCTATGGGAGGGGCTGGAGGACAAAGCTCCAGAAAAGAAACACCATACATTGCTGGTACAGCATTTGAAGATGGAACTGAGTGCTCTGACACTGGAGGTGGAAAGAGGACACAGAACCGGGCACAAACCCAAGTCAGGTGAGAGGCCCCAACACGGTTTACTCAAGAATCTGCAGTTTACTGATAAATAAGCTGTTTTCTGGTTCACTGTTTTCCCGCCAGTCACTATGGGGCAGACTACGGCTTTGTTTCATGCATGTTCAGGTGCTTCTTTGGCTGGACTGTTCCCTGAACCTGGCACTTTATTTATTGGGGCTTCTCTTATAATTTCCCTGCAACCAGCTCATACGCCCACTAATTGGTCGCATTTATTTGTTAATTCTTCTTTGTATTTCTGTCGGGGTTCATGGACACAGAGTGCCTATCTTTTGTTACTAATGGCTAGGCATCAGTTCCTGTACTCTGCTCTTTTATTTTACTGGATTCAGCTTATGCCAGGACAAAATGCTAGGACACTGGATCGATTCCCTTGCTGGCTCTCTAAATCCCCTCTTATGCCAACCCTTTGTATGTTGCATTGTTCTGGGTTGCCCTGCTTCTTTTTCTTTCTTTATTTGGTACTCCCCCATATTTTATAAGCCAGCTGTGGATTTGATTCAGTTTTTTACTTGGGGTTGCATCCAGCCTTGTATTCTGTGCCCTACACTTCCCTTGCCAGCTGCTTTCTTTAGCTGTACTTGCAGTCAGCATCCAATTATCTGACAGTTTGTAACTATTATTAGATAACTCTGGGACCCTGCTTTCAGAGTGTCTTTTACCCTTTTATCTCAATAAGAAAAAACATAAGAACCTAAGAAAAGTGTCAGCAGATGGAGACAGTGTGGTACATCTAGTGTCCCCAAGCTGGCTACCCCCCAATTATATTTTTTTCCTAAGTTGCCAATTGCCTGTCCCAAGCAAATTTGAATTCCCTTACTGTCTTTGATGCCACCACTTCTGGTAGTGAGCTGTTCCATGGGCCTATCATGCTATCAGTTAAAAAGCACTTTCTTGAGTGGCTTTTAAACCTGCCTCCCACCAGACCCAAGTTGTGCCCTTTTGTTCGCCCCGCCCTATTTTCCTGGAAGAGGTTTTCCTTCTGAGTTGCGTTAATTCCCTTGACATACTTAAATGTTTCTATCATGCCCCCCCCCATTTCTTCTCTGTTCCACAGAGAATAAATTCAGATCTTTGAGGCTTGTCTCGTATGGCTCATGATGCAGCCCCTGCACCAACTTTGTGCCCTTCTCTGCACCGTCTCCAGATAGTCAATGTCCTTTTTTAGGTGAGGCCTCCAAAACTGGGCACAGTACTCAAGGTGTGGCCTCACCAAGGATCTGTAGCAAGACATGACAACTTCTTGCTTTCTGCTTGTAATACCCCTTCCTCTACATCCGAGGCTACCACTTGCCTTCTGCACTGTTTTTTTGCATTGTTTTTCTACCATTAATTCATTGGTAATGATCATGCCCAGATCCTATTCCATTTTTGTCTCCTCTAATTGATGCCTTTCTAGTATGTACTTTTTCCTGGGTTCCACTTCTCCAGGTGCATTGCCTTACACTTCTTGGCATTAAATTTTACCAGTCAATTTCTGGACCATTCTTCCAGTCTTCTTAGGTCATCTTCCATACCTAATGCCCCCTTTAGTGTATCCACCCTGTTGCAAAGATTTGTATCATCTGTGAACAGGCAAACCTTCCCCTCCAGTTCATCAGTGATGTCACTGATGAAAATTTTGAAGAGGACCGGACCCAGCATCAATCCCTGTGGAATGCTACTGGTCACACCTCCCTCTCTTGATAATGCCCCATTGACCACAACTCTCTGAGTCCTATTCTGCAGCCAGTTTCTAACCCAATTTATTATTTTCTGTCCAACTCCTGTGTGTTCTAGTTTGTTAGCAAGTATCCTGTGGGGAACAGTGTCAAAGGCCTTGCTGAAGTCTAGGCACACCATGTCCACTGCCCCACCCTGCTCCACTGTTCTGGTAACCCAACTGGGGAAATCAATCATGTTTGTTTGGCATGAGCACCCTGCTGTGAAACCGCGCTGTTTGGGGTCTAGTTTTCTAGTTTCCTTTAGGTAGTCAACTATTCTCTCCTTTAGTAATGTCTCCATAATTTTTCCCACTATAGAGGTCAGGCTGACTGGGCAGTAGTTTCCTGCCTCTCCCTTGCTTCCACTTTTGTGCAAGGGCGCAACTGTTGCCCTTTGCCAGTCTTGAGGTACTCTGCTGCTCTCCAGAGATAGATTGAACAGCCCAACTAGTGGTGCAGCTATTTCTTCCCGAAGCTCTTTTAGTATTCTGTGATGACTACCATCTGGCCTCATGGCTTTATCCACCTTAAGTTTGCTTAGCTCTTCTAAGACCCTTTCTTTCATGAAGGAGCTTGTGTCTGCCCCTCCACTATCCTGCTCTGTCTTACTTAGTGTAGGCCCTTTGCCAATATCTTCTATTGTGAAGACTGAGCAAAAGAATTTAACTATTCTGCTTTGTCTTCATCTTTCTCTAACAGCTGCCCATCCCTTGTTGCTAGTCGGACTATTCCCCCTTTATGCTTCCTTTTTTCTGTTATGTATCTATAGAAAGTTTTATCTCCCTTCCTAACCCCCTGTGCAATTCTTTCCTCTGTTTGAGCTTTGGCTATCTGAATTGCTTTTCCTGCCTCCTTGAGTTTGTTCCTTTATTCCTCCCTGTCCGTTTCTCCTTTTGTTTCTTTGTACTGCTTAAAAGTCCTCTTTTTTTCCTTGATTTTGGTTGCTACTTCTTTGGAGAACCAGAGAGGGTTCTTCCTTCTTTTGGCTAAGCTGAATTGTCTTGCTCAATGCTCAGTGACTGTATTTAAGGCATTCTTTAAGTTCTCCCAGCAGTGTTCTGCATCCCCCTTGTTACTGATGTCAGGCATGGTCATGATCCTGGATTTCATTTTGGGAAAAGTTGCTTTCTTGAAATCAGGTGTCTTGATTTTTGTGTGACGTTTACCTTCCTCTTTATTTACTGATAACCAGACTGACCTGTGGTCGCTGTTCCCCAGACTGATACCCACATGAACATCTGAATTCCTGTTGTTGTTTGTGAGCACCAGGTTCAGGGTAGCTTTGTCTCTGGTGGGTGAGTCTACCAGCTGATTTAGACCTGCCCCCCCACGGCGTGAACAGGATTTCTTTGCTCCACTCTGTGGCTGCTGTGTATGAGGTCCAATCCACATCTGGCAGATTGCAGTCCCTGACAAGCAGCAACTCACCCCTGTCCACCATCACTGAAATGGCTTCCAGGGGCTTTTTGTCAATTACACTTGCCTGGTTTGGGGTCTGTAGAAGTGCAGTGTCCTCTAGGCCCTGCACTCCCATCCCTCCATAGATGCGGACATGTATGTTGCTGTGCAAGTGCAGGGCCCCTTGTTATTAACTCTCTTCACGACTGGCATACTGAGAGTTTTCAAATCCCCACCAGACATAATTCCATGCCACTGCAGCATTATTCTGCGGCAAAGGTGAGAACACACATTTTGATCAGGATTTGAAAAATGACGGCTGTCACGTTCATGGGGTGATGTTAAAAAAAGGGTATATTGAAAATGTGGGGTAAAAATATTTAAAATTACGAGTTCGCATAGTAAAATTTAAACATATGTGCATAACTTTGCCATTTTTACATATTTTAACCCAAATTTTCAACATAGCCTTCTTATGACCCCACCTCATAGACAAGGATAGTGAAAATTTTCAAATCACATCCGAAAGGTGATTTCGCCAAGTAACTGCAAAATCACCTTTCACTACAGATTTGCAGAATTCAACAACCATTGTTCATGATGTAATGTCCCCAAAAGGCCAGGTTAAACATTTGGTGTCAAAATATGCAACAATGGCTAAGTTATGCATCAGAGTTGAAAACCCTATTGAAATATGGCTGTCTATAATAGCACAGAGCACCCACGCTGGGTGCCACTTCAACCCCGCACATTCCAACCATGCCCCTGTTGTTCCCTTTAGGGCACCCCATGCTCCATATAGCCCCAGTCCCCTCCTTGCAGACCCCCCTATCACTGCCTTGTCAGGCTGTGGTGAATGGCCCTTAGACCACCTTCTGGCTGGTCTAAAGGCATCCCCCTGTTGTGACCATGGCAGGGCTTTTAGAATAGCACACAAGGAGGTGGTGCAGCCCTGCTGTGGCACAAGCCCTCTAGTGACCTGGCACACTGGCACTTTTGCTGCAAGAGTCCCACAGTTGTTGCCATGTGCACACTACGGAGCTGGGTGCAGTGAAAAGGGCTGCTAACCCCTGTACTCACGAATACTGTTCAAGAAGTCACTGCACTCAAGTTGAAAACAAGGATGAGACTCAGTTCCAGTTTCCAAGTTCTGATTTTTATTTGGTAGAAAAGTATAACAGGCTCACCTCTCAGACATGGAGTATGTAACTCCTACCCATCTGTCCTTAGCGCTTCGACCAGCGCGTGGTCTTCCTCACCTAAGTGCAGTGACTTCTTGGATACTTTTGCTGCAAGGGTGGTGCAGGGAGGCTTTGCTGCATGGCATCCTGATTTCACCACAGCTGGCATTTGAAAATCAGGATCACCGCAAACTATGATGCAAGGTGCCATTTGTGTCATTCCTCTTTGATGCAGGCACCTTGCATCATAGTTTCACATTTGAAAATTGAGCTCAGCATGTCAAGCAGTGTGCAAGATACAGATACAAATCCAGAAAGTTAGCACATCAGTACTACTGCTTTTGTGTTATCTGGAAACAGTTGTATGTTGTTTGTCTTACCTGATGATGGCTGTCTGTGCTTGTTTGTGTGGGCTTGTCCTTTTGCTGCATGGGGGGTAGGGTTGGAAACCCTGCCTTAATGAAGTTGTTGGTTTTTTGCAGTGAAGAAAGATAGATGGAGGCACTATTGAGCACTTCTACCAAATAGACGTGGCTCCCATCTGCTCTACAACTAAATGCTATAAATCTTGAATTTTACAACTGCTGAGAGTTTTTTGAACAAAATAATCCACACCTTTGGATTCCTGACATCATTCTGCAGCTCTAGATACTAAACTTGACCATGGGCCAAACGAATAAAACCGGTCCTGGCAGTGCAAAAAAATCAAGCTGCAGTAGAGCAACAGGTCGCACCTAATACCACAGCTACAAGTTCTGGTGAGCCACCTTGGAAGGATTTACAGGCAGCCATGCAGGCCATAGATGGTAAGGTGGAGTCAGTGTTATAACGACTGGGGGAACAAGACTTAAAAATAGAGAATGCCACCAAAACTGCATGCTTAGCTGAATCCCAGGCAATATAAGCTATGTCTACAGGAGCTAAATTAACCCAAGAAAATGGGCAGCTCCGTTATCGTCTCGAGGTGTAAGAAAATGCTTCTAGGGCATCAAATGTGAGAATTATTGGACTGCCGAACGGGACCAAAAATCCTGATCTCCTTTCTTTCTTAAAATCGTGGCTCCCTACTGCCCTAAACTTGGAACAAGACTTGGAGTTACATTTCATTAAGGGCTATCAAATAACCCCTCACTCTGCGGGATTCCACAAAGAAATGCCACGAACAGCACTGTTAGTAACGGCGAGTTCAGCAGTAGAAGAATAGATTCTACAAGCGGCTTGTAACTCGGATCATCTTAACTTAGAGGGACATACCCTACACTGTTTCCCGGATCTCTCCTATGCTACAAAGGCCCGCAGAAAGTGTTTAGATGGGGTCTGAGACATTGTTAAGAGTCTGGAGGTAGCCCATTCCTTGATGATGCCTGCACGCCTAAGAATCTACTATGAGGGTCGTACATTTCAATTTTCTGACCCAGGAGAAGCAGGTAAACATGTGCAGCAGATCCAGCGTGAATTCGAGGCCTCGGGAGCAGCGACCAGAACACAAGCTGATTCAGACCAGGAATCGGAAGATGAAGATACTTGAAAGGGGTGGTAAAGTACAGATCTGAACCCTTGAAACTTATCTTAGCAGCATGGACTTTCCATAGTACCAGTAAATTTAAAATGGGACTCTTAGTTTAAAATTATTGACCTGGATTGCCTTATGTGTCTGTAACAGGGCTTAATACATGCAGTGATTATATCAAAAGGGGGTGGTCTTATACTTATTGATGTAAGTTCAAATTTCTATAGCACGCTGTAGATGTATAAAAATGTCCTTTTTTCTTATGGTTATGGGTTGTTAGAGTGTGTGGGGGCACACTAACATTTCTAGGATCTACATGTTTGGTAAAGGGGTCTAATTAACACTGGATGTTGAATCTCATATTTCTCAGACTATAACACTTGGACTGACCACCTTTCTTGCAGAAGTGTAGCTTTTGGGACTATCATATATGGAGTGTTAATTAGACTATTGTTGATATACCCCCAAATTCGTAAACTATATGCCTAGATTAAGATATCCTTTGTATACAAGTTACTTCTGTACTACTCTGTTGCTATCTGGCTATTGTGAAATGAAACTATGTGTTTTAAGAGAAATCAATAAACATAAAGTTTTAAAAAAAGAAAGATAGGTAGATAGATAGATAGACAGACAGACAGAGAGACAACAACAAAAGAACACAACAGCAAATGCACTGGGGAAAGGATTATCCCAGTGGATATTGGCCATATAGCCAAATTTTAAAGAAAACACAAATTGCACATACCCCAATAATGCAAGGCATCATGTGAAGCATATGCAAATGCCCATGAATTAATTTGGACTGGCTCAACTTTAAGCAGAATTGCATGGTGCCAGAAGACCTCACACTACAATCAGCAAAGGCTGCGAACAGCAGACACAGACAAATGTTTCTTCCTCATTTGGACTCATCGGTGTGCATTTGTATTTTCTTTAGATAGATAGAGACAGACAGACAGCAAAAACTTAGTTAAGACATTGGTCAGGCTTCAAGCTCAAAGTATAAAAAGCAGGAAAATGTGAGGTTAGGGTGAAACGTTCCTTGAGCATTGCTAAACTGGCGGAGTGATGTTTCTAGGGGTTGAAATGTCATGCAACACAGTGCTGGTGTGGCCCTGCTTTCAGCACTGTTTGTTCAGGAACAGAAACAGTCACCCACCAATACATGGAAAGAGGGTGTTAAAGTTAGTTTGGGCAACACCAGTGCTGCATTACATAATTATTCTAACCCCAAGAAATGTCACTCTGCAGATTCAGCAAGGCTTAGGGGACTTTTTATTCAAACATAATATTTTTTAACTGCATGCTTATGCTTTGTGTTTGAACACTTACATGCATGACACATTTCTGCTTATTTCATCTGCTGAGTTATTAATGCTCAAAAAGAGTTTAACATAGAAGTGTATTTTCAACCCAAACTATGGTGGTCCCACTGCTATATGTAAGTAATAAGCCACGACAGGGTGGAGTCACGTGATGTCTGCAGACTAAGTGGCAGCCTTCCAGAGGAGCTCTCTCCTTCCTGTCTACATCCTGCTTCATCTTTGAGCTCAAACTTTGAAACCAGCTTCAAATTGCCTCCAGTGCGTGCCTGCTTATCTGATCTCTCTCTGTGCAGTCAAATTTCATCGCCATCTGTGATATTTGTGCCACGATGGATACTGACATGTGGCAGGCCCCACCACACCACACACCTCTGTCCTCACCTGTCAAAGCCCCAAAAAAGTCTAAGGTGCAAGGGACCTTACCCACCTGTACAGCCTCTCAAGCATCTGCTGCAGGCCTCCTAACCAAGGATCATTTTCTACAAGAGTTACCTCCCTTTAGGGAAGCACTGGCTGACATCTCTTCAGAATTCAAGTCTCTCCGCACTGAAATGGGGGACCTGGGATGCAAGATAGAAGACGTGGAAACAAAAATCTCATCACTGGAGACCTGGAGGGATTGCATGGATCCTGAGCTCATCAAGCTGAGACAGCAAGTTGTTAAGCTTCAATCCAAGACAGAGGACCTGGAAGGGAGGAGTAGAAGGAACATCCTAATCTTTGGTCTACCTGAAGCTGAAGAAGGGACTAATACAATGGCATTCATCCAAATGTTGCTGTCCAAGGTTGTGGGTCCCTCTCCCTTCAACCCAAGCTACCTGATTGAAAGTGCACACCTATCACTGAGACCTCGACCTCTGAAGTGCCCCCCCTCTCTGAGGCCTATCATACTGAAATGTCTGAGTTTTCTGGAAAGGCAGCACATCCTATAGAAATCCCAGGAGCTACAGGCCATTCTGTTGGAGGGCAAACCCTTAAGGATCACCCAAGACCTCCCGTTAAAAACCCGGCAGAAACTTGCGGCCTTTCATCCAGTAGTGTCTAAAATCATCGCAGCAGGAATAAAATTTAAAATGTTTTATCCAGCTCAATTACAAGTATGTATCAATGGCACCTGGTTCTCTTTCGATAGTGCCGAGAATGCCAGGAGGGACTTAACACAGCATCTACTGAATTTGTTCAACTCCACCTGAACTGGCTCTTCACTAAAGGACTGTATGAGCATTCAGCTGTTAATTGTTAAATTTTGTACCTGTTTTGTTAAGCAGCTCTTTGTGGCTTGTTCTTTGTTCTGGAGTTTTCATTTTCACTTCCAGGAGTTTTCCTTCTCTGTTTCGGTTCCGGGGGGGGAGGGTTAAGTCCAGGGCCTAATGACGGAGGATCAACAGTCTCCTGGTTAGCCTTCCCCAATGGGACTTGCCCTGTCTGGCTGCTTGCGACTTCTCAGGCTGAGAGCTTAGGCCTTCCCATTACAGGCTGTCTGTTTAGGTCTAGGTATAGGAACCAAAAGGCAAGGGTTTATTTCAATGGTTTCCCGTTTACAGGTGCTCAGGTCCATCCCTAATCTGCTTCCCCAGACCAGCCTATTCCACTTACACATATTCCATGGGGGGGGGATCTTTTCTAGTTTTCCAACCCTGTTCTCCCTGTTTTTCCTTTTTTGCTGTTTTTTTATTAGACTACTAAATTCCTTTCATCTGGGAACCAACTTGCCTTACGGTCACCATGCCCACCTCGTCCCAGGCTTTCATTATGGGATATTCTTGCATGGCCCTTAATTGCAGCACCTCACCCATCTATTTTTCCCCTTCCTATAGTTTAATCTAGCCTCTCACGAGGCCTCAGTGTCCCTTAGAGATCAACCAGATTTGGATTGGGATTCCATGGGCGCTTTATGTACAGTTACAGCAACCACCCGAGCTGCCTCAGCCAGGTAGGGGTGAAATTTCCTTTTTATAGTTGCACTCCTTCAATGGGTGTCAGTTTCAATGGGTGTCAGTTTATTTCCATAGCAGTTTTAATCTTTGTTATGGATGTGGGGGGGGGGGCACCAGAGGGTTTACTAGTGCTACTGCACAACACCACACGCTGGTACCAGGGGGGTTGCTGCCTGCTTTCAATCATCTGGTACTGTGTCAGGCATGGCCTGGGTACTTTACTTTCCTTCTGGAACAGGATCAGAACCAGACACTAGGGCTCTTCTCTTTCACAGGGGATCATCTACTTTTACTGGTTCCAGACAGAGCCTACAAGAGGGTACTTTTGTAAATAGTTTGTTGGGGGGAAGGATAATGGGAGGTAGGGGTTTTACTTCATGGTACAGCTGTAATTCCAGTTTGACTCAAGGTGGGAGGGGGGGATTGTGGTTCTCAGTGACTCCACTCACTGCTTGACGCTGTTGGACATTTTTAGTTTCTCTATCTGGAGCCATGCTTTTTGACATATCAGGTTACCATTTCTTGTTTGGCTCCCACTGAGTCATATTGGGTTACTGGGTTGGGACGGAGGGGGTGGGCCGGAGTGGGCCTCGTGGGTTATTGTTGTTATACTGGTATTTTCAATTGTTCACTTATACTGGCTGGGATAAATGGTGAATAATACAGTTAAAGTCATTACTTGGAATGTTAGGGGAGTTAGGAATCCCGTGAAAAGATGCCAGGTATTGAAACACTGTGCCTTGCTTAATGCTGGTATCATCTATCTGCAGGAGACACACCTATTGGTCAAAGAGGCTAACTGGCTATGCTGGCAAGGAGTGTCCCAAGTTTTTGCATCCGGGGACTCCTCCTCCAATCAAGGAGTGGCTATCCTCATCATGGGTAATTCTCCCTTCCAGGCCGAATCTACTATTGTCGACCCAAATGGCAGGTTTGTTTTGGTTAGGGGATCTCTCATGTGTACTGAGGTGGTTTTAGGTTCCCTGTATGGCCCGGTGGGACGTGACGCATCATTCCTTATGGACCTGGCTAATAGGCTCGCATCATTCTTACCTACTCCTCTAATCATGGGGGGGGGACTGTAATATTCCACCCACACAGGATTTAGATAGATCTTATCTTCCACTGAAGCCCCCTTCACCACCTCAAAGAGCTCTGAGTGATTTTATGGAATTGCTTGTACTCTGTGACCCGTGGTGTATTCTTAATCCATCTCACCATCTTTTCTCATTTTACTCGGTCATTCATCAGCCTTGGTCCAGACTGGACTATATTCTAACCAGTCTCTCCCTCTTATCTGGCCTCTGCCAGGCCGGGATTGAAACAATTGTTCTATCATATCATTTGGTAGCCTGGCTGGTTTTATCTCCAGACCCTAACATGCAGAGGGACACGACATGGAAATTGAACACCCAATTACTAAAAGATAAATCCACTGTCTCTAAGGTCCAATCCCTTATTCAGTCCTTCACTGACTTTAATAGAAGCTCGGTGCAGTGGGACGATCTTGAATGGTGTGTACTTAAATGTTATCTTTGAGGTGAATTTATTAAAATTGCCTCTAGGAGGAAAAAGCAGGGGGAGGTGGAGGCTTTGTGTCTCCTAGCTCAAATCAAAGCAGCTGAGCTCTCCCCTCCCTCACTCCTCCCTCCTCCCTCTCTCCCTCTGTCTCCCCATCTCCCCTGCCTCCCTGCCTCCCTCCCTCCCTCCGAATGTTAGGAAACTAAAACCTTGATGACCTAGTGGTCAAAATCCAACAGGATCTCCAGAGGTGGGAGGCCCTCCCATTGTCTCTGTGGGGACAGATCAATATCATTAAAATGAATGTTTTCCCCAGACTTTTTAACCCCCTAAATATGTTGAACATTTGACCTCCCCTCTCTATTTTACAACATGTACACTCCCTCTTCTCCAACTTCATCTGGCTCAATAAACATCCCAGATGCTCTTTCCTTAAACTAAGCCTTCCCAAAGATTCGGGGGGGGGTCTTTGCCTTCCCAATTTTCTTTTATATTATTGGGATAGTCACCTTTCTAGGTCTGGAAGGTGGCTTTCTAAATCTGAAGGCGAATATATACATATGTGGCTACAAATAGAAACCTAACTCCTCTAGCTATATAACCTTGAACCCCCAACTATCTTCTACCTTCCATGGAATGCCCTGCCAGTCCCATTATGCCAATTGGTAATTGGCACCTCGATAAAGTTTTTTTCTAGTGCTGTTCATTTTACAGGCTCTCCCCGTAGCATGACTTTGCCCAGCCTATTGCTCTCAATCCCAATATCAGGATAGACGGAGTTAGCCTCACCCCAGGATGGTGGCTGACTTATATTCTCAAGACTCCCTACTCTCTTCTCCAGATATCCTCCAGAAATATAATATCAGTCAAGTGCACATCTTCAAGATCTTCCAGTTGAGACATCTGATAGTTAAGTTATTTGGTGCAACTTTTCATCCCTCCAGACTGGGGCCCATTCTGGAGCAGCTGAAGGACTTAGCCCCTGAGCTGCATTTCATTTCTCTCCTATATGTCTGCCTCTTGGCTATAGGCCATCCAGACCCCCTCCCAGACTCCAAGGTCTGGAATTCCTTGCTGCCTGATCTACCCCTTAATTGGCCACAATTCTGGAAAGATCTATATATTTATAATTACCAGGACAGACTTAGACTTACCCAATACCATTTTTTAAATTACATGTACTACACACCGGTCAAGCTAGCTAAAATGGGCCACCTTCCCGTCTCTACTTGTTCCAGATGTGGTAAATCAGAAGGAAACCTATTGCATATATTTTGGCAGTGTGAGAAGGTTGCTCCCTTATGGCAATTCATTCAATTCAGTTTGGATCCTTTGCTCGGTCTGGATGGTCTAGTCACTGTGGAAGTTTGCATTCTGGGGATATATATACCAACATCGAGGTCATGGAGCATAGATTTCACATGGCCTTAATTTCAATGGTCGTCAAGAAGCTTGTGCTGAAACACTGGTTGGACCAGCTGACCATGTTCTACAATGAATGGCTAAATGATTTCTTTGCCTGTTTTAGAACTGAATGCCTGATTGCAAGCTCACACAATGGTCTCAAACTGTTCAACAAAATGTGGGGCAAATTATATGCATTATATTTGCATTAATGATATATGGGTCTACTAACCCCCTTCGGTTTTATTTTATAAGCTAAGTTGTCAACCTTATCTATATAACGGGGACACACTCCTGGGAAGGATTGGGGGGGGGTGGATTGTGTGTTGTGGGTTTTGTGATATCTGAGGTTCTCACATGTTTTCAAGCTTCTTTCTCTCTGTAATAATATCATAAATTCAATAAAAATTTTGAAAAAAAAAAAACATCACAGGGTTTGTATTAAAAGGATTTTAATGCACACCCCGGGGTGTACTAAAGCACAAGGCCACATGCATGTTGGGGGGGATCACTTAGAATTTCATATTTATTTCATAGAACAGGAGTTGGGGATCATGCTGGGGTGGTCGGGAGGACCACTAGACTACCAGGGACTGTAACACACATGCACAGGACCTGAGACCTTGACAGCAGAAAAGGACCGCTTGGCCCACTCAGTCTGCCCCCTTCCCTACATTATGGATATGCTGCAGATCCTAGTTAGCCTACAGCCTACGTCCACCCCCCCAATAGGATTGCCTTATGCCTGTCCCATGCATTCTTGTATCACCCCACTGTTATTGCACCCACAACCACTGTGGGGGTGCCTATGTTGGTGTTGCGGGCCCAGGAGGGGGCTCTCCCAGGAACATATGGACACGGGCAGTATATATATATATATATATATATATATATATATATATATATTGCTTGTAGTGATACATGAGCAGGTTGTATGCACTGCTTCTGCCTGCCTACACCCATATCCTGCAGCATCCAGCCTGTACTTCCATTCCGACCAAGACGTGGAGCTGTGTGCTCTGTGCAGTAGCACCGGGCAGACTACATGGACATGTATGCGAAGCAGCACATAATGAGATGCAAATATGACTGTTTGCCCACAGATTACCTAACTAGGCTCATTTGCATATATGCTTTGAATATAGCAAACTTTTGCCCCGAGCTAACCTGTTTGCACTGGGCTGATGTCTTAGCACTGTGCAATCGGCTTAGCCCTGGGCAAACCTCAACTCAGCATAGCACAGTTCTGCAGAGTGTGGCCTGCTTTGTTTTTTGCAGTTGGTGTGAAACATCTCTTTGCAATCACACACATTGGCCTCCACCTGCAGCTCCAACTTGCTCCACCTCTGTGTCCATTGGGCTGCCGTTACAGTTTGCACTTCGCTGTTGCTATATTCAGAGCTGTCTTATTTCCTGGGCTGTTTTAGCACTGCACTCCCAGCCCAGTTTGCCCGGCTACCTTAGCACTCTATATTCAGCAGGTTTAGCGCCCAGGCTATTCTTTTTGAATATGGCAGACTATTTGTTCAGGGCTAATCTAGCATGCTGGACAGTGCTAATTTAGCCCCGGGGCAAAGTTTTGAATATCTGGCCCCAGGTGGGGTAATAAGAAGTGTATGTTAAAAATATGGGGTAAAAATATTGCGAATGTACTGAGTTACGAGCGTGCGTAGCGAGATTGTGCCAAATGCCCAAAAACACAGACATTTTTCTAAACTTTAACCCAAATTTTCAACATAGCCTTTTTATGACCCCACCTGATGAACACTGTGACTGTCATTAAGAAAATCCCACCGGAAAAGTGATTTCACCAAGTGACCACAAAGTCACTTTCCAAGTGAGAGTTGCCTAATGACATTCATATTGTTCAGGAGGTGGGGTCCCCAGGAGTCGATGTTGAAAATTTGGGACCAAAATCTTAAAAAATGGCCAAGTTATGTCCAAAAGCTGACCCCCCCCCCATTGAAATAAATAGGACCGCATTTACTGTACCTTAGTTCAGATTGCAATCGCCGGTTTATTTATTTATTTATTTATTGAAATGTTTCACCAGGAAAGGCACACTGAGCAAGAAGCTGTCTCCTGGTGTGACTTAGGGGATAGGGGTACAATAGGAGATAACACACTTTTAGCAAGCGAAAGTACATTTAACAAGTAGGATATCACACAGTATATCAAGTGAGAGTCACAGAGGCATTTAATACAAAGGGAAGTAAGCACTAATTAAGGCATGACAGGGAATGCAAGACAAGACTAGCAAATGCTGCAGTTGGTGTAGATAAGCCAACTTCCATAGCGCAAGCTAGGTGCCGCTGGTTAGGCAGTTGGGATGGGTGTGCACAGGGGGGCATCTGAAGAAATCAAGTGTAGGAACAATGTACCACAAGGTAATTTGCTAGTGCCATTGAATGGGAGTGGGTGGAGGTAGAGTGGCAGATTTGAGGAGGGAGTTCATTCCAGAGTTTGGGGAATCAGTGTGAGAAGGCTGCTTGACCGACTGTGGTCCTCCACCTGGGGATAGACAGTTGCCAAGGGTCAAGGGATCTCAGGGCATGAGTGGGGTTGGGGGCTGATGAAAGTAAGGGGTAGAAGTAAGGGGGGAGAGTACTGAGCCAGAATTTAGAGACAAATTTGGCACAGTGAAGTAGGCGATGATTTTCCAGTGATGGGAGTGCAAGGGAATGGTATAAGTCTCAGTGGTGGGTGTGGGGGAGGCCTCGAGGGTGAAGCGACAGAAGGCATGGAAGAGGGTGTCCAGTCTGGTTAAGGTAGATTTGGGGGTGGTGCAGTAGACTATGTCGCAGTAGTCAAAGGAAAGGAGGATCATCTTCTGTAAAAGGTCATGCCTAACAGATAGAGGGAGGCTATAGCGGTTCCGGTACAGGGCACCAAGCTTAGGTGCAGTTTTTTCATGATTGCGTCAATGTGGTCGGAGAAAGTTAAATGTAGCTTGGCAGAAGACACCAGGAGAAAGGACTGTTGTGTGACTGGACTTCTCTACTGGGACTAAAGAAAAAGAACTCTTGTACGTGGACCTTTAATTTAGGGTAAAAAAAAACTAACAAACAAAACAAAAAAAGTGTGTGTTTGAGTTAACTGAACTGAATGGTTTTCTGAACAGTTAACTAGGTGTAAATCTCAGGTGATTGAAAGGACTTAATAGCGGTGAGGTTTAAATTACTTGTAGAAAGATGTAGTAAGTATGGGGAGTGGCTTAGCTAGAAGGAAGCTACATTTAAAGACTGCCTTAGAAAGATTTTGCTAGTAGCTTGGCAGAAGACACCAGGAGAAAGGACTGCTGTGTGACTGGACTTCTGTACTGGGACTATATTGACCTCCACCCTCCCACCCAAAGCTAGTTCTACTTTTATAGGCACAGGATTTGACTGACAACAGGAACTTCCTGTTTGGGAGCAGAAAGTGAGTGATCACAGAGCCACCAAAGACCCACCATCCTAGAAGGTCAAGAGTAGCTCTCCGGCCCCCTCTAGCTGCTGGAGGTCTGCCTCTGAGCAAGTAAGGGGTCTACTGAGAAATATAGGATATTCTTGTCTCAGAACAGGACAATCAGGAGCTTAAAGGGTACACAGGCAGAAAGTAAGGAGAGAGAGAAAAAAAACAGAGGAAAGAGTAAGGATTGCAAACAGTTAAGGGGCCAGAAATAAGACATGATTGGAGTGGTGCAGTGTAGTGGCTGTGGAGCAGCAGTCTTCCGGAAGACAATCTGGAGGATGCAGTGTTGTCCCATCTACAGGCACCTCTCTTGGCTGAGGGAGGAAGTTGCTCATCTCCAGGCTGAGTTGGCCAGGATTTGTGAGACCTCCTCTTCCATCCAGGGACCACCAGTGCCACTGCCGTTGCCTCAGAGGTTTCCAAGAAAGAGGAGTGGTTGGACCACAGTGGGCTCAGGGAAGGTGAGGGTGGTGGAACAGAGGTGCATCCCTCCAGTTGTACCTCTCCACAATTCCTATGCCATTCTGGCAAAGTGTGGTTCCTCTATGGAGGCACCCACAGTGGAGACCAAGGAGGATGCTGGGAACTTCCACAAAGGAGACCCACAGGAGGGTGGCAGTGGACCTCGCAGGGAAGGAAACAACTCCTGGTGGGGACTCCATTGTTAGGAAGGTAGAACTGAGGAGGAAGGGAGAAGGAGGTAAGGTGCCTGCCTGCGCCATGGCTTGAGGGACAGGAACAAATCCTCAGGATTGCCAGAGCAGCTGCACAGGGAGGGAGCTGGATGTCATTGTCCACCTAGGGACAAATGACCTGGCTAAGGAAGGATTAGAGAAGTGCAGGAAGAGTTTGTGGAATTGGGGAGGGCCTTAGACAAGTAGCATGCACGGTAACCTTCTCAGAGGTGCTGCCCATCTATGGCATAGGAGAGGCTAGGTGTTCCGCACCATGGGATTCAATCAGTGGTTGAAAACTGTGTGGAGCTCAGGGATTGGCTTCATTGGGGACTGGGGTCCACCTGGAGTAATGCAAGCCTATACTGGCATGATGGGCTGCATCTGTCCAGGAGGGAACCAGGATCCTAGTTGATAGGTTTAAATGCTTCATTGGCAAGCATTTAAACTAGCCAAGGAGGAGGTACTGAAAGGGCAGGAAATCCTAGCCCCCGTAAAATCATGGTAGTAAGTGTGGCAAACACCAACATAGAGGTGTCAATAGGGAGAAGGACAGGGTAAATGGAGAAAGTGACAAAGGTAAGAAGGACAGGATGGGGCAAAAGGAGTAAGGCCATCAGGAATGGAGGGTAATGAGTACCAATGCCCGTAGTCTGGGCAAAGCTTCCTGAGCTGGTGGCCTTGATGGAAGAGGGATGCCTGGATATCGAGCAGTAACAGAAACATGGTACACAGAGAACCATGACTGGGATGTTAACATACCAGGGTACATAACCCACAGGAGAGACAGGCAGGGAGAAGAGGGTGAGGAGTAGCTCTATGTAAAGGAAGGATAAAACAACTGAAAAAGAGTAAACAGGGAGGAGAGGAGGCACTGTGGGTCACCTTGGAGACTGGAAAGGGCACCACAATCCACACAGGGTTAGGTACAGACCCCCATGTCGGGGAGGAAACGGACAAGGATATGATAGAAGGCATCTTAATGGCAGAGAAGGGGAGATACTGTTGATGGGAGACCTGAATATGCCAGATGTTAACTGGAGCACATTTGCTGCAGCCACATCCAAGAGCAGGACCATTCTTGATGCCCTACAGGTGGCAGGCCTCAGACAGCTAGTTTTGGAACCCACTCATGAGGGAGCAATCTTAGACTTCATACTCTCAAACAGGGGCAGTGAGAGGATCTCAGATCTAGAAGTGGGTTGCCATCTGGGAACAAGTAACCATCAAACAGTGTGGTTCACATTAAACTCAGCTACAGAGTCAAGCCATACAAAAGTGAGGGTACTGGACTTTAGGAGTGCTGACTTTGGCAAGATGGGAGAGTGCCTCAGAAAAGCACTAGCAAACAGCTAGAAGGAGGTGTGGAGCAACAATGGGGAATCATCAAAACTGCCATCACAGAGGCAACAAGCCTTTGTGTGAAGCAAATAAAACAAAATGAAAGAAAAAGCCACTATGGTTCTCAAAAGAGGTGGCTGTGAAAGTCAGGAAGAAAAAGATAGCATTCCTGAAGTATAAGGAAACACAGAAGGAGCAGGACAGAGAGCTGTACCAGTTAAGGCAGAAGGAGGCAGGGAGGGAAGTCAGAATAACAAAGGCCCAAACTGAGGAAAAGATAGCCAACTCAGTTAAGAAGGGGGATGAAACCTTTTATAGGTACATCAGCGAGCGTAGAAAGACAAAGGGAGGGATAGTGAGGCTGAATAGAATGAACGGCGGGTGGGCAGAGGGGGACAGTGAAAAAGCAGGGATACTGAACAAATATTTCTGCTCAGTATTCACAAAAGAGGAGGGGGAAGTGCCTAATCCAATTAACAGAAGCACTCTTGATTGGGGGGTCGATCCCAGTCCTTTCACAGAAGAAAGGGTTCTGCAAGAACTCCTAAAACTGAAGGTGGACAAGGTAATGGGTCCTGATGGAATTCACCCCAGAATTCTAAAAGAATTGAGGGAGGAACTAGTGAAACCACTGGCTACTCTTTTTAATAAATCATGGGAGGATGGTGTGGTACCCGAGGACTGGAGGAAGGCGGATGTGATTCCCCTTCACAAAAGTGGGACCAAGACAGAGGCAGGAAACTACAGACCTGTCAGTCTGACCTCTGTGGTAGGGAAAGTGATGGAGTCACTTCTGAAGGAAAGAATAGTTGAGTACCTAGAGGCCAGTGGAGCACAGGACCCAAGGCAGCATGGGTTCACAGCTGGAAGGTCATCTCAGACGAATCTAATAGATTTCTTTGACTGGGTGACCAAAGTAGTAGACCAGGGAGGGGCTGTGGACATGGCCTACCTAGACTTTAGCAAGGCATTTGACACAGTCCCACACAAAAGATTAATAGTCAAATTAACCAGCCTGGGAGTGGGTCCCAGGGTGGTAGCCTGGGTAAAACATTGGCTGCACAACAGGACACAGAAGGTAATTGTAAATGGAGTCCACTCTGAAGAAAGAGGGGTTACTAGTGGGGTACTGCAGGGTTCAGTATTGGGTCCAATCCTTGTTAAAGTCTTCATCAGTGACATTGCAGAGGGACTGGAAGGAAAAGTATGCCTTTTTGCAGATGACACAAAGATCTGCAACAGGGTTGATACACAAGGAGGCATGGAAAGGATGAGAAGGGACTTGGCAATGTTGGTGGAATGGTCAGAAGTATGGCAGCTAGGATTCAATGCAAAGAAGTACAAAATAATGTACCTGGGAAACAAGAACCCAGAGGAAGAATACACAATGGGGGGGAGGTAGTAACAACAACAAAAAAGGAAAAGGACCTGGGGGTAATCACATCAGATGACCTTAAGGTTAGCAAGCAATGTGAGAAGGCAGTAGGGAGGGCTGGGAGTATACTGGGATGCATAGGGAGAGGCATCAGCAGCAGAAAACAGGAAGTTGTTATCCCTCTGTACAGACAGTTGGTGAGACCCCATCTGGAGTACTGCATCCAGTTCTGGAGACCCCATCTCCGAAAGGACATAGACAGGATAGAGGCAGTCTAGAGGAGGGCAACTAAAATGGTGCAGGGTCTGCAAGAGAAGCTGTATGAGGAGAGACTAAAGGAGCTTAATATGTATACCCTTGAGGAAAGAAGGGAGAGGGGGGACATGATAGAAACTTTTAAGTACCTCAGTGGAATCAACAAAGTCCAAGAGGGTAGCATCTTTCAGAAAAAGAGACGTGCAGGAACAAGGGGACACAATTTAAAGATAGAAGGTGGGGTGGTTCAGGGGCAATGTGAGGAAGTATTATTTCACAGAGAGGGTAGTAGATGCATGGAACAGCCTTCCTGAGGAGGTTGTGGGGTCTAAAACTGTGGGAGAATTCAAGAATGCATGGGACACCAAGCGGTCCTTATCTGCCATCAAAGTCTATGTTCTATGTTTCTATGTTAAATGATGGTCAAGTCAAACACCTAGGTATCAGAAGGAGGAGGTATCTTCCAGTATAGTCCCATCCAGGGTGTGGAAGGATGGAAGGGAGAGGAGCCTGGACAGGCGTTGATGAGTTCCGAAGGCCATGGTGATAGTTTTTTTAGCATTGAGGGAGAGCTGGTGGGAGCGGAACCAGTGTTGGACTTTGGAGAAGTTGGCCTGGAGATTGGTTGACACCTCTTCTGGGGGTGAGCCAGAGGCAAATAGGACAGTGCCATCTGCATACATATGGATATGTGAGGACGAGCAGGTTAGCAGGAGGTTATTTAAAAAAATGGAGAAGAGAGTGGTGCCGAGTACTGACCCTTGGGGGACCCTGGTAGTCATGGGGAGAGGGGAAGAAATGGCATCTATTTTCACTGATTGTGTTCTACCAGAACGGTAGGCACAGAATCAGTTAGTGGCTGAAACAGAGAGGCCCAAGTCTGACAGACATGATAACAGCAAGGGGTGGGAGACAGAGTCGAAAGCTTTGGCAAGGCCGACAAAGATGGCTGAAGTGATTTGCCCCTCGATCCATCCCAGTGAGGATAGTGTCTGTGAGCCTAATCAGGGAGGAGGCAGTAGAGTGCCCCTTCCTGAATCCTGACTGGAGTGACATGAAGAAATTGGAGTTGGAGGATGTAAGTTGAGCAAGCATGACATGTTCTTGTAGCTTTGCAAGGGTTGGGAGGAGAGAGAGAGGTAGAGAGAGATGGGGCGGTAATTTGAGGTAGAGTTGGGGGGACCCCCTTTTGGGAGGGGAATGATGATGGCATGCTTCCATGACTGGGGGGCAGCTGTAGAGGCAAACGAGAGGTTTAGGAGGTTGACAAGGGGGGTTGCTATGGCGGGGGAGGAGAGGTGGAGAAGTTTGGAATCCAGTCCATCAGGGGAGTTTCCTTTTGTTGGGTTGAGAGTCAGAAGGTCCTCTAGGGCTTCAGTTGTAGTGACGTTTCTGAAGGAGAAGGTGTCTGGGTTGTGTATATTCTTTATCCCTGCTGTAGGGCTGTAAGGGGTAGGGCTAAGCAGGGGAGGAGAGGAGAGCTGAAGCACAGGTGGAGAAATATAAGTTAAATTCAGTGGCAACAGCACTTGGATCTGAGAGAAGGGTGTTGTTTATATTTAGGAGTAGAGTGGGATTGGCAACTGGTGGGGAGAAGAGGGAGTGGATGATCTTCCAGAATTTAGATGTACTATTTAAGTTAGCCTGGAGGGAGGAGCAGAAATATTCTGCTTTGGCTAGGCAGGTAGCTCTGGTACACTTATTTCAAAGCCTCCGGTATATGGCGAGGCCTTGTGGGAGATGAGAGGATTTGTGTGATCTCCATGCTTTGTCCCGGGTGTTCTGGCATGCTATAGGTTCTTGGGTGATCCAAGGCAGGTGGTTGCCACGTACCCTGGTGTGACATAGTGAGGCATGCACATCCCAGATGTTTAGGAACGTGTTACAGAAGTGTAGAAAAGCCTCGTCTATGGAGCAGAAAGTAGTGGGTGGGACCCAGCTTGAGAGCTCTAGATCCTCAAGCACTGAGGTGAGATTAAGGAATTTATATGAATACTGAACTAGGAACTTTGGGGGGGATTTGGGGAGCCAAATTTTCCGGACTAGGTAAATAATATGGTGGTCACTCAGGGAATCAGGGAGTAGACTGGACTTAATGACTCAGTGTGGGTGGGTTCCAGCAGCAAGACAAGTCTTCGATCGTGGGAGTGGGTGTTGAACCATGGACCTCCTCCAGTGAGTGGTGGTCTGGGAGCATGTTGGGGGTAGTGGAGAGGTGGGTGCATAGTGGGGAGTTGGGTGGGGGGGTGCAGGCACAATCGGCAATGGATGGTTTTCTTCTTTGCAGGGCAAATGGCCGCAAAAGACAACAAGGGATGGTTTTCTACATTTCAGCAAGGAAAAAAAAAGGGGAAAAGAAATGCATGGGACCCACTGTCACCAGTGATAACTGAGGCAATGAAGGGCAGGGGTTTCATTGGGCACCAGGGAGACATGGCAAGTAGTAACATAAATTTAAATAAGTGGGGCAATGGAGGGCAGGGGATACCACTGGACACAAGGGAGATGTTCAAGTAGCCACTAAAATTACATACATTTTCAAAACCAAGGTATCGGTTTAGCTTAGGGGATGTCCTGTATCTGGCCATGCCTTTGGTTTTGTATACTTTATTTAAAAAAAAAAAAAAAAGATCATTTTAAAATTTCAAATCCCTCTCCATGATCCCTTTTCACCAGCTGATCCTCATGAAAAGGGATTGGCTGGTGAAAAGGGATCACAAAGAGGAATTTTTCATTTTTAAAACTGCAGTACATTTAAATAAATACAGAAAACCAAAGGCATGAGTGGGAACAGGACACCCCCCTCCAAGCCAAACCAATGCCTTGGTTTTTAAAATAAAATCCCTGGGGCAAGTTCCAAGATTTTGTTTCCTCCCCTTGCTAAGCAAGAAGACAAAATGGAGGCCAATGAACAGGGATTTTCTCACAAAAAGGGATCCCTGTTCATGAGCCATTCGCAACCAGGAATCTTTGATTGAAACTGTGCATCTATCCCAAAGACTGAACTGAGCATGCTCAGAGCCAGAATTTTTAAAATGTAATAACTCTGGAACAGATTACTATTTCTTCACCAAACCAATGATGCAGTCATCTTTAGGATAACCTCTTTCTACCCTGAAAATTTCAAGTCAAAATGCCAAATGGTGTGCATGCAGTGTGATGTCGAAAAATGACCCTGACATTTGTCAAAAAAGTGAAAAACACGTTTTTTGATGCTTTGCTGTGCAAAGCCTGCAAATCCAATCATAACGCATCTTAGCAAATCAAGAGATCTACAACCTGAGACTGTGTATTCCAAATTTTATGCAAAGCCATTGAACAGTAGCGAAGTTAGTAAAGTGCAAAATTTGGGGTTTAACATTAAACTGCCTACTCAACCCTAACTAGAAGTGCATGACCATGCCTTCATTATATATCCTTATAAAATGGAGATGATGTCATTCTCCAAATGCAAAGTTCTGATTGCATAAAACACATCACATGACCGTGCGTATATCAGATCGCAACAGCACACCTGCACTTCCCCCCAAAACAATTTTGACATTTTATAAGATAGATAAACTCACTCTGAGGTGCGGTTACTCTTTTATATGCACCCTTGTGGTTGATGCACTCAGCCGGCGGCTCAGGTATACAACGCACACCAGGGCGCAGTGATATCAGAGCCAAACTGTACACCCTCAGAGTGGTTTATCTATTACATATATATATATATATATATATATATATATATATATATATATACACACACACACACCTGGCATGGTAGTGCCAGTATAATGTACTTAGGGTTTGGTGCAAACTTCTATGTTAAACCTGAAGGTTTGAACTTTAATAACTTTGGAACTGTTCAACAGATTTGCACGTAATTTGGCACACAAAATCTCTAAGGGCAGGTCTCTTAACTTGCAAAAGTTTGTGTGAATCCATTTTGTGATGTTTGAGATACAGAGCATCAACAAATCCTAAATGTAACACCTTTTTTCCATTTCTTTGTCCACCTGTATCTCAGAAATGGCTTTTGGTTGTATTCTGAAATTTTCAGGGTAGAAAGCCTTTGCCTCACAGATGTGTCTTTTGAAGGCTTGGTGAAAATATGTTAATCTGTTCAAAAGGTATTACATTTTTAATTGTCCCATTATTTCCTATAGGAAAAGTTAGATGTCCCACACGAAAAAACTTTTGTTTTCACAGGAGGTGCTCCATTTTTGCATGAGGGTCACAGAAGAGCCTAGTTTGTTTTCACAGGAGCTCCCTTGTTTTTGCAGGAGCTACTATTATTTGATATGTAGGGTCACATAAAGGCTGCTATAATTTTGCAGAGCTCTGTTGTGTCTGCCATCTTGTTTTCTCATTAGCGAGAGAGAAAAAACAAGTAAAAATAGATGGAATATAAAAAAGAAACATCAGAACTTAGCTAAACAGGACTTGTTTAGCTAGATTATGATGGGGTTCTTTTTGTGTACTGGCCAGAAACACCTTTAGTGGGTACCCAAAATTTTGGGTGCCGAGGTTAGCGAGAGGACCACTTGTGCCACGTTCTCTGTATGAGAACAACGGAAGTTGTACAGTCATAACTTGAACTTGTGCTGCTGGCTGCACCTTTAGCTGTGAGCCACCATTTCCCTGGTATCCAGTGGCACCCATTACCCTCCCATATGTTTTCCTGCCATGTGGTGTCACCCCTCCTGATTCCGGTACTTTTTTCTTTTTATATATGTTTTCTGACACCGGGATGCCCACCCGCCAGTGTCAGATGCCCCCCTGCAGTCCATTTTGTCTAGTGTGTACTGACATTGGGGGCCCAATCTCCCTGTCAACATTGCATGCCCCAACCTCGCCAGCAGTGTGGGACACTGGGGATCCGACGCCAAGTGTCCCAAAATGTGTACCTGTAAAAAAGAAAACAATCCCCCATCGTCTTTGTTTTTTTGCCCTGAAAAAAGAAAACAGTCCCTTGTCATCCCCACCACCGCCTCCCCCATTCCAACCCTCCCACTGAGCAGCCACCACCCCACAGCGCCTTCTTCCCCTATACTTACCGCCGGAGGTTGTGCTTTGTCATCTTCTGTGGACCGGGACAGGATTGCTGTGTTCTGTCAACTGGATATTTGATGTTCAAAAATGTGGTATGTGAAAAAATAGGTATAGCTTATTTTTGCAAATGATGCATTTTTGAACATCTAATAGTCAGCTGATTGACACATTTGATAAGTATAGAAAAAGCACTTCAGTTGTCATGCTTCTTCTGTGCCACAGAGGGCAAGGCACAGGGATGAGACATCAAGAATCCTGGGTTCAAAACCAGTCTCTCTATATATTATTTTCCACCTACAATGAAGGTAGAAAAAATGTAAGAGAGTCTGGCCTTGAACCCAGAACCCTTGGATATCCCATTCCTGTACCTTGCCCTCCGTGCCATGGGAGAAACACAGTCACAGTGGTGCTTTTTGTATATTTATCAATTCTGTAAATTATAGGCATGTTTGATATTCAAGAATGTGGTATGTGTGAAAGTAGGCATAGCCTATTTTCACACATACCATACTTACGAACATTAACAATGCACTTGCGGCCAAACATGCATAGTGATAGCCACAGCCCCCCTTTCCCCAGGAATGTGGGACACTGGGGAGACCACTCCCAGTCTCTCTCTGGACATGTATCTCCCTCCCCAGCAGTGTGGGACATTGGGGAGCCCACTCAGTGTCCCACACTGCTGGGGAGGATACAAGACTGGGGACACTGGGAGTGGAGTTCTTTTGTGCATACAGAGACATTCTAATAGTTTCTTGACAGGGTAACATCTATTTTTCTCCTACCTTGGTATTTATTATTTTAAACAATAGTTGCTTAGCCTTATGATATATGTATACACAGATATATATATAAAAAATCTAATGGATGTATTTATTTATAGTTTTGCACAGTTAGACTCTGAATGTATTTACGCATTTGTCATGTGCAGTCAGATACTAGGCTGCCTGGCTTTTTCAGCTAGAAATTTGCAAAATGATTATTGTTCTTGATCTAGCAGTATATATCCTTTAACAAAATGTTTTGGTTTTAGTAGCTTTTAAATATGGGATGAGTTCATTATATGTGATTTTTATAATGTATATTTAGCATTTTTCAGTTCACATATTTGCATCTTGCACAAAGTAGTTATTTTTAAATATTTATAGCACTTTAAGCACTTTGGTAGTTTTCACTAACTAGATATACTGTCACTTTAAATCAATTCCTTTCTAAGGCCTGCAATTCCTAGTCTCACCAGTCTTGAGGGAAAGCGCTGTTAGTGCATGAAAAAGTTTGACTCAGTGAGACTTGGTCACTCGAGAGGGGGTAGCTATCTTTTTTAGTTCTCAACTGTTTGCATGTTGCACTTGGAATTAACTGTTTTTAATGATTTTGGATTAATAAAATTTTCAGCATAGACATTTTTCACACCACCTAATGAACAGTACAGCTGTCATTTTCACATCCTCCCTAAAATGTGTTTTCACACCTGTGACATATAATGGCGTTCTCCCATGGATTTGAACATTTTCGTCTTCGGGGTTTATGAGGTGGGGTCATAAGATGACTAAGTTCAAAATTGTGGGGTCAATACATGAAAAATTTCCAAAATTATGACCATTCATTATAATTTCAGTATGCCCACTCATAATTTCAGAAATTTTAGGTATTTTTACCCCAGATTTTCAACATGGCCTTCTTATTACCAGACCTTATGTATACTACAGCTGTCATTTTTCAGATCCTGTCCAAAATGTGTTTTCGTACCTGTAGCATGGAATGGCATTGCAGTTGCACAGAATTAAGTTTTGGCAGGGATCTGAACATTTTCTCTACCAGGTACATGTGCTAGGGTAATAACATGGCTATGCTGATAATTTGGTCATGCATCTATGGAGGGATGGGTGCACAGGGTCTGAAGGACCCTGCTCTCCCACAGTAAAATAAGGAAAATCATGGTGCATGGGAGTACAGGGCCCAAAGCATGCACTTGTGGCCAAACATGCATCCACTGTGACATAAGGGCAGTTATAGTGGGTGGGAGCGCAGGGGGCCCTGCACACCTACAGACAAATAAGGATACTACTAAACTATCTGAAAAAGTAAGGTAATTAATTGCAAAAAACTTCATTAATGCACCAGTTAGGGTTGTTACTAAAGTGACAAAAGTAGGGAAATATGACATATGGGTTTCCAACCCTAGCACCCCACCCTGCAGACACCAACAGGCATTAGGGTGTGTCTTATGGTCATTGGCCCTAATGCTCACCCCATTCTCTTGTACTGTGTCCATCCCAGCTTATTTTCTTATGGAATGGGGTGAGCATTAGGGCCAACGACCCCAAGGCACAACCCCGATGTCTACCGTGTATCAGGGTGGGGAGCATTCGGTTGGAAACCCTAACGCCATATTTCCTTAGTTTTGTTGCTTTAGTAACAACCCTAGTTGCGTTAACAAAGTTTTTTTTACAATGAAATATATATATATATATATATATATATATATATATATATATATCTTTGCAACAAACTTGTTAATGATCACTTAGTTAGTGACAAAAGTAGAAATACTGGTGTTGGGAATTTCAACCCCAACAACACCATCACTGCACAGATGAAGAGGGATCGGGAGGTGGCATTGGGGTCTTCAGCTCCAGCACTCATGCCACCCTAAGATGGGTGGCACAGCATAGGAGAATGGGGTGAGTGTTAGAGCTGATGACCCCAATGCCACCCGACCACTCTTTGTCTGTGCAGTGTGGGGGGAGTGTGGTGTTAGGGTTGGAAACTCTAATGCCATATTTCCCTACTTTTGTCACTTGAACCCTAACTGATGCATTAATGACTTTTTTTGCAATTTATTTCTTTACTTTTTGAGATAGTATAATAGTATCCTTATTTTACGGTGGGAGCTCTGGATCCTTCCAGACCCTGTGCTACCATCCCTCCATTGAGATACTGTAACAGTATCCTTATGTTACAGTGGGAGGCTCCCATCCCTCCATTGAGATAGTATAACAGGATCCTTATATGACCCCATCTATTTAATATAGCCTTCTTATGACCTCACCGCATGTACCCAGAACAGAACATTTTCAAATCCCTGCCAAAACGTAATTCTGTGCAACTGTAACATCATTCCACACCACAGGTGCAAAAAAACATTGTTTCCAGGATTTGAAAAATGACAGCTGTACTATTCATGAGGTGGTGTGAAAAAATGGCAATGTTGAAAATTTGGAGTGGAAATACTGCAAATTGCCAAAGTTACGCCCATGCATAGAAAACTTTCAACAACCGCATGTAACTCAAGTGTTTCTAGGTATTTTTGCACCAAATTTTCAACATAGGCTTTTTGGGACCCCATCTCATGAACACTGACACTGTCATTTCATTACTCAGTCCTGAAAGGTGAGTTTGTGCAGCAACCGAGCCATTCCACACCACAGATGTGAAACACATTTCGGGCAGGATGTGAGAAATGACAGCTATACTGTTTATGAGGTGGTATGTAAAAATAGCTTTGTTGAATATTTGGAGTGAAAATATAAAAAATTGCCAAGTTACATGCTTGCATAGAAAAATTTCAATGACCGCTCATAACTCAGGCATTTATGGGTATTTTTGCTCCAAATTTTCAACATGGGTTTTATGGGACCCCACCTCATATGAACACTGACACTGTCATTTCATTACTCAGTCCTGAACAGTGATTTCACAGTCGCTGTGCGACATCACCTTTCAGGACAGAGTACAAAAATTATCATGCCAGTGTTCATGAGGTGGGGTCCCATAAAGCCCATGCTGAAAATTTAGTGCAAAAATACCTAAAAATGGCCGCGATGTCAACATAAGTTCAAAACACCATTGACAACCATTATATGGCACTTACCTTGATTCTTCAGTTCATGGTTCAGCTTTGAAGAGTGCAGACATGTCCCAGTCCACAGAAGATGACAGTCAATGATCTTTAGTGGAAAACATAGGGCAGGAGGGTGTGGGATGATGGGTTGCTCAGTTGGAGGGTCGGGATGGGGAAGGGGGAGATGATGAGGGACAGTTTTCTTTTTTTCAGGTTAAAAGAAAAAATAAAAAGACGTTGGGGGGACTGTTTTCTTTTTTTCAGGGGCAGATATATAAAATAATGATTTTGAGACACTGGGGTGGGCTTCCTTGTGCCCCAGACTGCTGAGAGGGTTTAAATGCTGACACGGTAATTGGGCCCCCCAAAGTCGGCACATCAATAAACCAACGGGCTGTGGGGGAGGAGGTCATCTAACACCTGGGTTGGGCATCCCAGTGTCAGAATATATAAATTAAATATAAAAGAAAGCAAGGGATGGTGATAGGAGGATGAGGGGGACCACTAGACACCAGGGAATGGGGAGGACAGTGATCAGGGAGTGAGGGGTTCCACTAGATACCAGGGAACACAGGGCTGCAGTGCTACAGCTGAAGGCTCCTCTGTCTAAGCTGGGCAGCCAGGATTTCAGGTCACCAGAAAATGTTTATCTGGCCATTATTTTAAAAAACAAAGGTCAAAATCTAGATAAACAGGGTTCATTTAGCTAGATTCTGGTATTGTTTTTTAAAATAACATATTTCAGATGTGTTTTAGTTGATGAAAAAAAGATAGCGGCTCACAAAAAAATGATTTTTTCCTCACGAAAAAGGATTTCAGGTCTTGTGAAAAAGAAATGGGCTCACGAGACTCAATTCTTTTTCAAGAGACCAATTCCTTTTTCAGAAAAACTACAGCTATCCTGAAAAATGAACTTCCCATAGGCTATAATGGGAACTTAAAAACTTAATAACTTTGCAACAGATTAATATTTTTGCACCAAAGTTTCACTGTCTGTTCTGCTACCAAAATTTTTTCTACCCTACAAACATCAATGAAAAAAGAAAGACAAAGGGAGGGATTGTGAGACTGAAGGGTGAGGATGGGGGCCGCATGGAGGATGACAACAGTAAAGCTGACATTTTGAGCAGGTATTTCTGCTCAGTCTTTACGAGGAAGAGGAGGGTAATGGGTCTGAAGGGAGTACAAGGGGTGAGAATGGTGCAGAAATGGACACAAGTCCCTTTACATGAGAAAGGGTCCTGAAGGAACTGGAAGTAATAAGAGTTGATAAAGCAACGGGGCCAGATGGGGTGCACCCCAGGGTCCTTAAAGAACTAAGAGAGGTGGTGGCTGAACCTCTGGCTATCCTGTTTAGCCGATCACTGAAACAGGGAGGTACCCAAAGACTAGAGGACAGCAGATGTAGTCCCCTTATACAAAAAGTGGGAACAAAGAGGAAGCAGGGAACTACAGACCAGTCAGCCTCACCTCAGTAGTGGGAAGATCATGGAAGCACTACTAAAGGAGAGATTGGTGGAACATCTGGTTGTCAATGGACTACAGGACCCAAGGCAGTGTGTTTCACCAGGAGGAGGTCATGTCAGACCAACCTCGTTGAATTTTTGACTGGGTGACTAGGGAGGTGGATCAGGGGGGCAGTGGACATGGCCTATCTGGACTTCAGAAGGCCTTTGACACTGTGCCACATAGAAGACTATTACACAAACTGAGGAATATGGGTGTGGGCAGGACAGTAGTGTGGTGGGTAGGTAACTGGCTGGGTGGCAGGACACAGAGGGTGGTGATAAATGGCTGTCACTCCACAGAGGGAAGAGTGACCAGTGGGGTACCACAGGGATCAGTGCTGGGACTGGTCCTATTCAACATCTCCATCAGTGACATTGCACAGGACCTAGAAGGCAGAATTTCACTGTTCGCTGATGACACAAAGCTCTGTAACAGAGTAGACACACCAGAGGGTGTAGACAGAATGAGAAGGACCCAGAAACTTGAAGAATGGTCAGGGTTTGGCAGTTGAAATTCAATGCAAAGAAGTGCAAGATAATGCATATGGGGCACAAAACCCTGGCACAATATATCAGTTGGGGGTGAGGATATAGCATACACCAAGCAGGAAAGGGATCTTGGGGTTGTCATCTCTGATGACCTCAAGGTAGGGAAACAGTGTGACAAGGCAGCAGGTAAACAAATAGGATGCTGGGATGTATAGGCAGAGGCATCGCCAGCAGGAAAAGGGAGGTCATAATTCCGCTATACAAGACACTAGTGAGGCCCACCCTGGATTACAGTGTACAGTTCTGAAGACCATACCCACGTAAGGACATAGACAGGGTAGAAAGGTTCAGAGGAGGGCAACAAAGATGGTGCATGGATTGCATCACAAGTCCCATGAAGACAGGTTGAAGGAACTGAACATGTACTCCTGGAGGAGAGGAGGGAGAGAGGATATGATAGAGACATACAAGTATCTTACAGGGAGGAACAGGTGCAGGAAAACACTATTTTTAAGCGAAAAGATGTTCCAGGACTAGAGGGCATGGGATGAAGTTGGAGGAGGACGATTCAGAGGAAACATGAGAAAGAATTTCTTCACAGAATGGGTGGTGGACAAGTGGAACACCCTGCCAGAGGAAGTAGTGGGGGGCTGAAACAATCACGGGATTTAAGAACTCATGGGATAGACATAAAGGAATTCTGGAGGTCAGGGGTAAGGGGCAACAGACTTCTAGGAAAACAAACTGAACTTACAAGCTTAAATGGGCAGACTGGGTGGGCCATAGGCCCTTATCTGCCGACACTGTCTATGTATCTATGTATCTATGTATCATGCTAAAATTTCACACCATCTGGCCACAAGTGTGAAGTAAAAAACTGCAAAAAAGGGAGACTTTTAACTTTTTTTTTTATGATCCAGATCTCAAAATCTGCACATCCGACCAGAACAAAACTTGCCACATCATGAGATCTGCCCCACTGGATAGCACATACCAAATTTTATGCAAATCCATTGATCTTTTGCAAAGTTATTAAAGTGCACAATTTGAGGTTTAACATTAAACACTACTCAACAATTCTTTGCAAAAAAAACTTAGTTAATGCACCAGTTAGGTTAATTTAATGCCAGAAAAGTAGGGAAATGTGGCATTAGGATTTCCAACCCAAATGCTCCACCTCCACCCCACAAGCAATAAAAAGAAAAAAAATGAGGGTTTTGGGTCTCTGGAGTGTTGGCAAATCAGTGGTGGGGTCTTCTTTGGGGAGTTGTCAACCCCAATGCTCACCCATCCCCCCCAACCCATAGCCTCCAATCCAAAGCACAAGGTAAACCTCCAAGACACTGCCTCATAATGTACAGTAGTAGCGCCAAATTTGTTAAGCAATTTTGTGAGATTCCCTATTTATCCTTCACAAAATTTAGGGGGAAAAATAATTTAAAATTATTTTTGTTATACCTACAGAATGAGGCCAGTTCCTATTACAGTACTTAAGTGCCATCTGTTAGATTTTCAACTACACTATCAGATGAGACAACCCTCTCTGGGTAGCAGTGAACACACTAACAAACAAAACAAAATCCCTAACTAAAGGTTTCACAATTCTCAATAGGGATTTTAAAAAAATCCTTAAAAATCCCTTGACTAATTCGGTGCTACTACTGTACACGCTTCAAAGGTAGAAAAGTGTGTCTCGTCAAAGTTTGCCAACACAATTTGTTGTACCTTTCTTCATGAAGGGCATGTGTGACGTTTTTTTGCTCACAGAATAGGTAGAATTGAAAACCCCCAAGGAAGACCCCACCACCAATTCACCAAGATCCCAAACCCTAATATTTTTCACTTTTGCTGCTTGTGGATGGGGCGTTAGGGTTGGAAACCCTAATGCCACTGTAAGCCCCCTACCTATTTGGGGTTTGCCTTAATGTCTTCCTGGGCACCATCCATGCCTACTGCTAGGCAGACATCCTTTATAGATAGTGAATCCAAGGTTATTTGTCTGGTCCTGTTGATTTGCATGAGAGTGCCATGCGGTGTCCCTCCACGCCTGTCCCTTTAAGTCTTTAGCCAGTATATGTATAAAGGGAAAATACTGGATGGATTGGCCCACTCACCCTAAAAAAAACACTACTAATTTTATAGTGTTCATTCCATTTTAATCATATATCTTCCAGTTACAAGTCTTATTGCAACCTTTCAAGTAATACCCTTCATCAGGAAACTGGTTTTCTAGATCAAACAATGAAAAAATATATATATAAAAACGTAACTTCAATATATGTTCTAAATTAATCTATTCAAATTTAGCATTTAAAACCTCAAAGGAAACAAAAACACATAACAATCAGCCATTAGGCCACTTACATTTTTAATTCGGTTCCATTTCACACATCTATTCTGTATCTGTATTGATACTCTGGTTTAACTCCCACCATGTACCACTAGTAAAACAAATACAGACTGTTAAACATCATTGTTATTCTATAATTCTGTCAACTTATAATCATTTTCTAATGGTAGCAGCATTACTTGCAATTATTTATTTTCAACTTAAAATATTTCATGACCTCTTATATCCCTTGGCCCAGATATTCAAACTGCGCTCAAAAGTAGCGCAACAGCAGGAGCAAGCACAAACCAGTTGCGCAAATGCGCAACAGGTGCGATATTCAAACATGGAGCAGAGCAACTGCTAAGCAACCAACGCCTCAATATCGCACATACTGCGCCATGGTGCAACCAGGCAGGAGAGGCTGAGCCAAAATGCTGCGCTATGGTGCAACCATGGAAGCTCAGCTGAGCAGTGCAGAGCTGCCATAGCGCAAGCACAGCCCCCCAGAGCAATGGAACTGCACACCAGGAGGCAGGCTGGGGCCCACCGCCAGCCATGCCACACATGGGCACAGGAACTCACTGCAGAACCCACACCACACTGGCACACCCCAAGCACAGCATCACTGGGGTGGGACGGATGATCCACGTGCCCATGGGGACAAGCCAACTAAAGCATAGCAGAGCCATGACACCCAGCACAACCACTGGCAGGCAGAGAGCACACCCGGGGTTGACAACCACAGTGCACATCAGTCCCCCCCCGCACGACAGCACAGCGCACTCGTGCCCCCAAGACCGCCATGTGCAGTGACAGGCACTGCAGAAAACACCATGCCCCCCGGTGCCACACGGCAACCCCATGCTGCAGAGAAGCAGACCAGCCAGACCTCACCCTGTGCACCCAGCAGTGGGTGGCAGCAGATGGCAAGAGCAACAGAAAGGCAATGCTATGCTGGTGATACTTCCCCATGGACACACACACACACACACACATATACCCAGGACCATAGTAGCCCAGATGGCATGTACACCCCTGCAACGGAGCACCCAGAGCCAGTTGCAAAGCAGACACCAACACAGCAGTTGTACCAAAATAGAAATGTATATTGAAATAAAAACAGTGAACAATAAAGTTATAACTATGTACAAGTTGGGGGGGGACGGGTAAAAGGCAGGGGTGTTCAAGGGAGAGGGAAAAAAACTTGGAGAGGGAAGGCAGGGTGAAAGGGATGGGTGAAGGTCAAATGAAAGGTGGCTACGCCCAGCAGGCTCCTGCTCCTCCCTTGCCGTCGTCCCTCCTATGTCGCCCGCCATTCCCCTGGTGCTGTAGGGCTTGCAGGAGCTCCCGGCCTTCGACCACAACCTGGGTCAGGCACCGCACATCATGCGCCATGCGCTGAAGCACACCGAGGCCTAGGAAAATGGGAACACAGTCAATGGCTGAGACTGACCACAACCCTGAACACCACCCAACCTGCAACCCATCTAACCCAATGTGCTGCACATGTGATGGCATGCACCCACCCACAGTGAACATGCACATGGCCATCACAAACAGGCGGCACCAGCCATGCGCACCACCACCCACACACACTGCCCATGTCAATCACAGTACAAACTAGGCTGTCATGTGATGTTGCAACGTGGGCGATGCCAGTTACACAGCTATGTGCCCAGTGCATGCCTGGACCACCTGTGATGCATACACAGACGTGTTGTGATGCTGCACTGTGATGCAGGTCACCTGTGTCACGCCTACATACATGGATACATAGACAGTGTCAGCAGATAAGGGCCTATGGGACACCCAGTCTGGCCATTTGGCCTTGTACGATCACGCTCTTGTCCTATAAGTCCATTCCCCCTCACCCCTGACCTCCAGAAGTCCCTCATGGCGAACCCACACATACAAATATCCCGTGACCAAGTCAGCCCCCACCACATCCTCTTGCAGGGTGTTCCACTCGTCCACCACCCATTATGTGAAGAAACACTTTCGATGTTCCTCTAAACGAGCCCTCCAACTGCATCCCATGCCCTAGTCCTGGAACATCCTTTACACTGACAAATATTGTTTCCTGAACTCTGTTCCCCTGTACAATACTTGTATGTCCCCATCATATCCCCACACCTCCTCCTCCAGGGAGTACATGTTCAGTTCCGTCAACCGTCTGCATAGGACTTGTGATGCAATCCATGCACCATCCATGTCGCCCTCCTGTGAACGCTCTCCACCCAGTCCCTGTCCATACGCAGGTATGTTTTCCGGAACTGTACACTGTACTCCAGTGTGGGGACTCACTAGTGTTTCGTCTAGTGGAACTATGACCTCCCATTTGGTTGTGTCCATCATGGTTGGTGGTCCTGCCCCCCCAGCATGCAATAGCATCCATGACGTAATGATACTCACACTCCTCCAGCAGCTCGGTCTGCCGCTGCTGCTGCTGCTGTTGCTGCTGCTGATGCTGCTGCTGCTGTTGCCCGACGGCCTGTGGCACTGGGGCCCTGGCATGGCCCACATCAGCCTCGTCCGGCGCCCTCACCATCCGGCCTGTGGGAGACATATGGTGAGACAAACATCAGTGTGACTCAAAAGCAGAGTGCCCCCTGCCCCAGTAAGACTGCCTGCCCACACAGCCATAACCATCCATCGCACAGCTGCACACACTGACACACCGATGCACAGCCACCCAGGCACACACACACCCCTACAGAGAATATAGGTGAATAGATGGTACACCACGTGGCTCAGGCACCAGGCCCCGCCTGGCATGGGAACGCAGCCGTTAACAGTTCCGGGTCCGGGCGAGATCACACCGTGCCGCACTGCCCGCAGACTGCCCCAGCCAGTGACCCCACCAGGTCAGTGGCCACTTGCTGCCACACATGGGTCCTAGGTCCAGTGAGGGGGGCCTCACCATATAGTCCCTCATAGTGGGGCTCCACTAGGGCCACCAGGTTGGCCACTTCAACTGCACTCCAGGATACCGCCCTCCTCCGAGCCATGGCCCCAACTTTACAGCAGGCAATATGGCGCCCCGCTGCGCTGTGACCCCACGTGGAGTTGTTGCGCAATAGACCAGCACAGGCTCCAATCGCGCTGTTCGCACAGTGCCGTCACTTTACATGGCGCTGTAACCAGACAGCGCAATAGGGAGCGACATGGCATGCCCACAGCGCCAGGGGTCAGAGGGCATACAAGGTCACGGTACGATGCAGGCTACGCATAGCGCCATAGGATGTATAGGCATCCTGCACGACTGCTAAGCAGAGCACCAGTGCCACAGTGGACTATCGCGCAGAAGTGCCACAGCGCCATATAGTGCCCAGGTGCTGTAGTGCCACTGGCACAATGGTGGCCATGGCCAGAATCGCCTATCGCGCTCAGCAGGTCTGCAGCGCGATCGACGCGATGCGAATCTGTCTCGCATGCGCAATGCAGTGTAGCACACAGCCAGAAACATGCGCCATCGGCTCAGCCGGACCTTCCCTATTGCGCTAAAGCGCAAATACGCGATATATTCAGCCGACATATGCAAATCAGTCGATCAGCTATGCAAGCGCAGTGCGCGATTAGCATGTCATTAAAGTTGCACCACACCTCATTTGCATGTGTTGCGCTATAAAAGTGCGACACTGGGTTGTGGCGCCAGATTTGGTTGTTGCAGCTGAGAGGTGAGTTACATGCTGTGTGATGCTCAGGACAATGCTCATGGGCAGGGGTGCTGGAGGATGTCACAGGTTGAGGGGCTGAGCATGATGAGGGCACTTAGAAAGGGCAGAGGGCACCCTTTCCATCAGTATCTGCCATGCGGCGAGGAAAGGGGGCTGGCCCCCGGCCTGCAGCTATGCTCATGGGGAAATGCTGTGGACTGCACAGTGACAGGTGTCCACTTCCACCCATACAGATCAGCATGAGTGACGAGAACCGGCCGAGGCTGTGGACGGCGGGCATAGAGGAGGCCGAACTTCACCACAGCAGAGACCGAGGCCCTTCCAGGCCTACCTGGAGGATGAGCCGCTTTGAGTGGGCGGAGGGCACCCTCAGCAGCGTGCAGCTGCATGGGAGGGGTAGCTATGGCCGTCAACCTGCACGGAAGCCACCCAGCGCCCGCAGGAATGCCGCAAGAAGATGGGGACTGACCGCAGGAGGCTGAAGGAGAAGGTGGCAGCCTTCAGGGGGGCACGTGCTGCCACTGGTGGGGGACCACCAGTGGTGTTGCAGCTGACCCCGACCGAGGAGACACTGGTTGCGGCCATGCAGCTGAGTGCCATTGCGGGTGTTCCTGGCGGAGGATTCCAGACAGGTGGAAGCCCATCACTGCACGGTATGTCACGGTGATGTTGTGGGGGGGCTGTTGTTCACATGCACTCACATGTACTCTCTTTCTGTTTCAGATCCTGTTCGTCCTGCAGGAGACGGTGGTGGTGGGTGCTGACAGTGAGGCAGACCTGCTGGACCAGGAGGGGACCTTCCACCTCCGCCAGCAGCCTGCACGCACTGCAGCAGCAGGCGGCTGGGCCGACAACTCCGCGGGCAGTGATCACGGGTGCAGGGGTGCACAGCCTGTGTCACAGCAGTTTGGCATGCAGGTGTGCCAGCATGCTGTGCCTATGGCAGTGGCACGCACCGGCACTATTGATGATGGCAGGCCTGCAATGGCCAGTGAGAGGTGTGTCCACGAGGGACACATGGCAGGCCAGCACATGCCCTGGGCCGTCCAGCTCCACACCTGTGTACCAGCATGCTGGCACAGTCACAGGCTGGGCCTGTCAGCACCGGTGGGGCAGCATCGGTGGCTGAGCAGGTGTCTGGCACTGTTGACAGCACAGGGGTGGAACAGGTGGACCTGGGGGCTCACCAGTTGGAGGGACAGCAGCAGCAGTTGCACACCAGGCCTGGGGGGACAGCATCAGGCAGTGGCACTTGTCCACTGCCCTTAGATCAGCCCATACCTGGTCCTGGTGAACAGCGGCCACCCTCAAGGGGTGCTGTGCACCAGGACCATCCACACCCTGGGGGTCACGATGCCATTGGGGCACAGTACCCTTTGGACGCGCACACCCGCCTGCTGCAGGAGTCGGTAAAGCTGCAGGGGCGGGTTGCAAGGTCTGTGGAGGCACTGTGTCCGTGGAGTGGCATAGCAGGGAGTGTGCTTGGGACCGGGCCGAGATGGTCCATATGCGGACGGATGTGACCGCTGCCATCGACAGGCTGACCCAGGCAGTGGTCTCTGTGGCGACCGCATTGACCACACTGTTTGGTGACCCTGTACCACGCACCCCACACAGTGCGCTCTCCACTCCCCGTTCCCGGCGTCATGCGACACCAGGCCTGTCGACGCCGGGTTCTGCTGTGGGCATCCCGAGCACCCCTGGTGCAAGTTTCTTTCGCAGGATGCAGACCCCTGTGCGGGCAAGGTCGCGGTCACGCACTGGGACCCCTGGTGGTGCAGTAGTGCCACCCGATGTGGCCCCTGCACAGCCTGCCAGTGCTGCTAGGCCTCGGCGGGGCCGCCCACGCATCCGTGGTGGCCGTGGGACAGTGCTCCCTGACTGAGCTGTCTCCCAATGCAGGCCCTGTCTGGTGCTGCCCTGTGTGCAATGTGTGTCATGGTGGGCAGTGCACTGCTGGGTGCTCTGCTCACCAAACTGACACACGGACCACCTGCACACTCTCCCAACTGCTGTCCACAGGTGCGTGTGGATGATGATGCCTGCATTGCACTGTACACCAAGGTGCAAGGTTGCCCAGGTCCTGACACACGTACGTGGACAGTCCAGGTGGTGAGGGTGGTTGGTGGTGCTGTGTGATAGCGTGTAATTTCTGCAGTGCTGTGCTGCTGCCCCTGTATGCTGCCTGGTGTGTGTGTGTGTGTTCATTTGAGTGCTCACCCCTCTCTGATGATGTGTTGGTATGCCTAGACCCTTCAACTCCCCTGACCTTCATGCACGGTGTGTTCCCTGTGTGCCTGTGGTTTGCGTGACAGACAGTGTTGCCTGCACATGTCCCCTGACTTACCTGTGTTGGGCGGTGCTCTTCTGCAATGGTGTCCCAGTGCAGCTGGGCCTGCCGTGTCAGTCGGGGGTCCCTCCATCCTGGGGGTGGCTCATCACCCATATCACGGTGCCACTGGCGCCCCATCGCTGTCCTCTCTTGGACCTGTACGGCTATCCCATGGTCTTTGGCCATGTTGTGCAGGATGCAACAGGCCAGGAATATCCCACAGGCCTTTTGGGGGCTGTACTGTAGGGCTCCGCCGGAGGTGTCCAGGCATCGGAAGCGTGCCTTGAGTATCCCGAACACCCGCTCTATGATGTTCTGTGTTGCAGCATGTGCCTCATTGAAACCGTGCTGCGCTGGGGTCATGGGGCGCCGGTATGGTGTGAGCAGCCAGGGACGGAGTGGGTATCCACAGTCACCTGTGTGGAGATAGTGGAGATCAGTGTTAGGTCAGGTCCATATTGCCCATATCCTTGTGTGCCACTACCATGGCACCTGTGTCATTCCCACCCTTGCACAGAGTTTGCATTCCATACATGTGTACTCACCCACTAGATGACCCGTGGGATGTTCCCACTCCGAATCGATGGCACAGTGCAGATTGGTGCCATATGAAGGCATCATGTGCTCCACCAGGGTGTGTGGCACAGACATTGATGATGCGCCCAGTGGCATCACACACCACCTGGCAGTTGACACTCGAAGCCCTTTCGGTTCCGATATGCTTGCCCGTCGGGGCCAGGTGGCGTGCGAATGGCCACATGGGTGCAGTCTATGGCACCTAGCACGCCAGGCATTTGTGCTACCCTGTGGAACTCCTGCATGTTTGCTGTATGCTCTGCCGCGGTGCTGGGGAAATGGATGTACTCCGCAGCATGAGGCAGCAGTGCGCCGAGGTGGGTGAGGATGCGTGGCGTGGCCGACTCATGCATGCCTGGTGTCCCCTGTCGGCCTCTGGAAGGCGCCTGTGGTGAGCAGGCACATGCAGGCTGTCACCTTGGTCTCCACGGACAGAGCATGACCGCCGTGAGGGTGCCTGCATCACATCACTGCACAGCTCACTGAGCTGTCTCAGTATTGCCCTGTTCAGGCGGTACCGGCCACAATCTTGACATCGCTGTACAGCTCGTAGCTGATGCGGCCCGACACCGCTTGCTAGTGCATCGCCGACGGGCCCCTCCACGCCACGCCCCTGCAGCATGCTGTCTCACCCCTCATTACAGCTTCCATGTGGAAGCTGACACTGTCCATCTCCCTGGCTCCTGCCCCCAGCTGCTGTTCCTGTGTTACCCCCACTGCCCCCACTGCTGCTTCCACTGCACTGGGCACCCCCACTGGCCTCTCTGTCCTCCAGGACCCACTGTCCTCTCTGCCCTTCCTGCTCCTGTCTCTGTCTCTCTGTCTCTCTCTCTCTCTGTCTCTCTGTCTCTCTCCCCCGGTTTGCGGCCTGCTAGAGTTCTTGCGCCGCTCCCTTGAGCCTTTTTATTTTGGCTCACATCTGGTACAACGCATCCTCCGGCTGAGCCACTCTTGCGCATTGCGCAAGTGTTCAAATATCGCATTGCGCACTTTATGCATGGACCCGCCCCCTTCGGTTGCACATGCCTTCATTTCCATTGCGCTGTGGCTCAGCGTGTTTTCGGTGGCGCAACTGGCCCCTTCTCAATATCGCAGAATGGCGCATTTTTGGAGTTGCGCACGCGCAACCCTGTTGCGCATGGCGCAACCCTTTTGAATATCTGGGCCCTTATGTTCATATATACCCTGTAACACCTAAAAATGTGAACGAAAATCAGTTCTTTTTCCCTAAACGGAATATTATCTTGTATTACAGGTAACTAGGAAAGGGCTTATACCCTATTACCTAATTATGTCCAATACCAGTTAATTTTGTTAAACTACATGTTTGCTACTTTCTTTCATGGTATTTTTGGTTCCGCTGGAAAAAAGAGAAAAGCGGCAATGTTCATATTGCTGTTGCTGCTTACTAGAAGTATGTCCGTTTTTATCAGACCTAAACATAATCATATCTAAATTTATTTCATCGTATTGACACTTACTTTGTCTGTTTTCTGGTGTCTTGTCTGGTGGGAGTAATGCGCAGGGCCTTCAAAGGCTGATTTTATATGAAGAAGGAGCTCCACCCCCGTTCCGGCAAACTACGCAAACGCGTAAAGGCAGGTACACTCATATCTGCTTGTGAGCCAGACCCACCCCTTGGTGGCATCTAGTACCATAATACTTGGTGTTGAGGGTACTATTTATTTATTTTACCATATTTCAGTTGCTTACCATCTGTATCCCCCCCCGTCACCCCTGAAAAGGGGACTTCTAGGCCCAGTGGGCTTACTGGGTCAACAAAATTCAACAAACATATTAACCCATTCATTCTAACTAAATTATTTACTTTAACCTACTGTTTACTAGGAAAAGTTATTTGAGAAAAGAATCAATGATACTCAATTTGAAAAAAGACATTTTGTCTAAAGACCTTTTGTATTTTACACAATTGGTTGCCATTCTATAACTTCATTAAGTCTGAAAAGTGGGTTATTCATTTGAAAGTAATTTATAAACCTAGCCTCTCTGAGAAGTAATTTATTTTTATAATTTCCTCCCCAGCAGAACCGAAAATACCATGAATGAAAGTAGCAAACATGGAGTTTAACAAAATTAACAGGTATCAGACATAATTAGGTAATAGGGTATAAGCCCTTTCCTATTTACCTGTAATACAAGATAATATTCCTCTTAGGGAAAAAGAACTGATTTTAGTTCACATTTTTAGGTGTTACAGGGTATATATGAACATAAGGGATATAAGAGGTCATGAAATATTTTAAGTTGAAAATAAATAATTGCAAGTAATGCCGCTACCATTAGAAAATGATTATAAGTTAACAGAATTATAGAATAACAATGATGTTTAACAGTCTGTATTTGTTTTACTAGTGGTACATGGTGGGAGTCAAACCAGAGTATCAATATAGATACAGAATAGATGTGTGAAATGGAACCGAATTAAAAATGTAAGTGGCCTAATGGCTGATCGTTAATTATGTGTTTTTGGTTCCTTTGAGGTTTTAAATGTTAAATTTGAATAGATTAATTTAGAACATATATCGAAGTTATGTTTTTATATATATTGTTTTCATTGTTTGATCTAGAAAACCAGTTTCCTGATGAAGGGCATTACCCAAAACATTGAGCTATAACTTGTAACTGGAAGATATATGATTAAAATGGAATGAACACTACAAAATTAGTAGTGCTTTTTTAGGGTGAGTGGGCCAGTCCATCCAGGATTTTCCCTTCATACTTAGCTTCAGCCTGTATTAGTAGTCACTGACCTTTCCCCACTTACATATACTAATACTTGTTTTGTTTTAATATTTTTTGAGGGACTGGCTGTACTGGAGATGCCTTTTTCCAGTATATGTATAGTAAATGGTCTGGGCTGGGTCCGAGTGCTTTGAGGCTCGTGACCGGCCAGACACCACTTTAATTTGCTTCACTCTGCTGTCGATAGTTAAGCAGACAGAGCTTTAACCAGTACTGTAAATATTTACAGCTAACTCACTGTAATATTTGAATTAGAGAGTTTGTTTAACCTGCCTTCTTGCAGCTTTGCTTATCTAAATAAAAGCCACCATGTTGATCTGGGTCTTCCAGCATTTTGAACCAAAGGGGCACAGGGGGCCTTGATGGGTCCTTAGCTCAAGTGCCTCGTGGGAAAAAAAACTGTAGTTTTTAGGTTGGCGCCTAAACTGAACTGATGGGAGCATCCAAACTGTGACTGATAGCTCCCCCAGTCAACCAGAACTCAGGAAACCAAGGGAAATCCCAGAACTGTGAAGAGACGTTGGACAGTTGGAATTAGTGTTTGGAGAGTGAGCAGCTCGAGCTATCGAGAAGCTGCTCCCTGAAAGGAGCCTAGGAGAAGTGGTGGGGGAAGGCCTGAGTTGCCTCCCTGCTGGGGTTCTCCTGCTTGGGACTGCCTTATAGCAGTAATCAGAATAATCTGAAAAGGAACTTTTACTTGCAGCAGAAAGCTCTGAGACATTTGAAGGTACAGCCTGAGATCTGGACTGAGAGGAAGCTCTTGTGAATCGTCCGGCCCAAAGGTTGTGAGAAACTGATTTGATGATTGAGAAGGTTTGCTCAGTGAATCGATTGCAATAGCAACTGGCCTAGAACCGAACTGTGAGGAAGAAAAGTTAATGCTGGTCTTCTTCAATGTGTTGAATGGTTATCGTGGCACCGCTTCTGGCTAGCCAGCATAACATTCTGGGTACCCAGTGTTGTACATTAAGACTGAGTACTTGGGTCTAAAGTGCCTGCAAAATAACCTGAATCTAATCAGTATAGTAATCATTTATCTAAATTCACACCGCTTCCTTGTTCATAACCCCCTTAATAAATCTGATTTGTTGTTTCACATTTAACCTGGCGCATGAACATAGTATTAGCCGGATTACAGTATTAACAGTATGTACTTGCTTTGCTAACTTTGCCTTTACAGGGGGTCCCAGGGAATTTTTTGAAGGCCAGACCCAGGTGGATAGTTTAAAGGGTGTGTGCATATTATTAATGTTCACTGCTGACTGTGTGTTTACTGCTGCCAAAGGTAGTAGGTCACTAGGTGGTTCTGTGGGGGTTATAGCTTCCCAGGGTGCTATACCAGATTAGGTAGATACCCCAACTATTGTTACTCTGGATGAGGCACCATAATATCAAATCCAGTCCCCTCAACTTGTGGTCAGAAATACAGGCAGGGGTAGTAACCTTAAGGATAGCACCACATTTCCCTACTTTTGTGGCATTAAGTTACCCTAACTAGTTCATTAACAGACTTTTTTACAAAGAATTTTCTTTCTTTTTGAGACAGTGGAATCATATTCTCATTCACGCAGGTCCCTTTGGACCTGATGCCCTGCACCAAGGGAAGACTCCATCTGTCCTTGCAGGCCCTGAACTTCAGTGAAGCGATGAATGTGAAGAATTCATGGAGCTATCTGGTGGTCTCTTGAAGCACAGGGCCTTGTTGTCCTTGTGCTTCAGTGTGACCACAGATATACTGTAGATACACAGAGCCCTCTGCCACGCAGGGGTGTAGAGATCCAAGGCCCTATGCCAAGAGGACTACTGCCTTCACTACATGGTACCCAGGCCCATGAGGACAACCCTGCACTTTTCATTCTCTGTCTGGGGGGGGGATGTTGCATAACAGCACCATCCTCCCACCCTCACCCCATCCAGCTGGGTCACTGAGCTCACCCCCAAACTCAGCTCACCAGCTCAGGATCACAAGTTATACCCGTTGCCATCAAAAGTGGCACTATACACAAAGTTTGTAAACAATGATATATTGTTGTTTTTTTCAATTTTGACACCAAATTTTCAAGATACCATTTTATGATTTTCTTTATAAACACAACATGTACCATTCATACTATAAATTTTATAGTATACTGGCCGAAATGTCATTTCACACCAGAAATGTGAAAACATATCTCATCCAGGATTTAAAAAATGACACGTCATGTTTATGAGGTGGTGTAGAAGAATGGTTATGTTGAAAGTTGGAGTCAAAATAGTGAAAATTATAGAAGATAATATATAGTCTTTGGTTAATAACCACACTGTAAACACTTCGAGAGATTGCCATGAAATCATCGTAAACCTCAAGACCGCAGCTTGAGAGTCTTTCAGATGTTATGGCAACCTCAAGAAGTGTTTTCAGTGCAGTTGTTAACCAAAGACCATACATTATATTTTATAGTGTATGGGCTACCAAGATTGTGTAATCACGGACTGAATAACTTTACTGAATTACGTTATGGAACATTGATTGTTGTAAGCATTCCATTTTGTTATACCATTGATATGACACACTCAAGAAGGGTTAACGACAGAGTGAAGTCATAATGATGACATAACAAGGTTGTAATCTGCTTGATTTCAGTTAATAATAAGGGCTCCCCACCCAACCTACTACCAACCACCACCCATTACGTCTTCAATCATTGCCCCCACTTTTCTGTACCCCCATGCATGTAAACTAACTCCCTTGTTTTGCCAATCAAGTACTAAACATCTGTACCTACTTTTCTCTACTGAACCTGAAACCTAAAATTTCTATAACTAATAGAAGACAGCTTGATTTTACTAATTTATTGTATACCACATTGTTGAAACATACCTGTTGGACTAATTTGTTGCAAACCACATTGTTGTAACATACTGATTGTACTGTGTTTGTTATTTTTTGTGATGAGGTACCTTTGTAAATGAGCCCATGGCTCAAAGGTTTGTAAACTGATGTACAAATAAATAAACATTATACAGAGAATAATGGATAGGTAAGAGTGTGTGTTATGGATTTTTTTCACACACTCTTGGTGTGTAATGACCCATAAACCTCAAGAGCGAAGCTTAAGAGGTTTATGTGGTCATCAAACACTGAGGGTGTGTGAAAAAAAATCCATAACATAGAGGATAATGTGTGGTCATCGATGGTTAACTGGTTTGTTAACCATCAAGAGGTTGTCAGGATGACCATGTAAACCTCAAGAGCGAAGCTTGAGAGGTTTAGGTCACCATGGCAACCTCGAGATGAGTTCAAAAAAGGTTACCCATCGATGTACCATACATTATATTTTATAGTGTATGGAACAATTTAGTTTTTTTACAAAAGAAAACAGTTCCGTGCTGTAGTTGTTTTCATGTTGCTGCTGCTCTGTCCTCACTGCCGCAGCCATTTCAGTCCTTTCCATTTGCACGCATGCCCAGACTGTTCCCGGTTGTTAACCCATGGATGTGACATACCATCAATGAGTTAACAACATCGTGACGTCACATCGATGGTAAAACATTGTTATTAAAAAGGTAGATTTCTACCCATTACAACGTTCTACCATACATTATATCAAACTTACCTATCCTTTATTTTTTATAATTGCTGGAGTGGAGATTTAGACTGTATTTCTAGCAGCTTGAAAGAAGAAGATGTTTTTAGCTAGAGTGCAGTTTTATTTTTGATGCAATTGAACTGTACATGAATAAAACACAGTTGAAAATAACTGCAGTTGAAATACTTTTTGTGAAACAATGGAATTCAACAGTTTTAAAGTCTTTTCTTTGGGGAATGTCATATTAACCAGATTTTGGGTTATTATGAAGTGTCATATCAACTGGGTTTCAGGTTATGATTGCTTTTGGAGCATAATAACTCGAAATCCGATTGATATGCATTTTTAACAAAACAGGAATCTAGTTAATATTTATGGTCACCGGTAATTATATATGCATTCCACCGCTCTTACTGGATATCACTTCATCACTTTATAGTAAATAATAATCATCTTATTTTTATCCTTAATTTTTCACACAATGCATTTTAATTTCTTTAATCATGCATTCATCAGTTTCATGCTTTAAGTCATGACAGTATTCATTTGTTCCTGCTATCTCTTGTTTTACTAGGCCGTAGACTTTATCGCTCATGCCCGGATGATAACCAGACCTTTCAAGTTTCTCTTTCAATTAAAACCATTTCACATATCTATTTCATGCATTACATTTTTTATTACAGTTGCTTTCCTCAAATAATCATAACAGTCACTGTTGTACGTTCAATCTGCAACTCTGTTTGTACTCGTTCCTATCACCATTTAGTGGGTTAAAGTACCACCGCTCTGTTTCCAGTTTTCATTCCATTCTGAAATATAAGCAGTTCTCACTTATACTCTTCTTATAGGTTCATTTCACATGCAACTGTATTTAGCTTTTCTTACACAACATTTCTTCTACTGTTAAACTTTCATATGTATCTAAATATATTTTACTATACGCGTCCTTAAAACTCAGCTTGTCTCACTACATCGATCACTTGTTTCCACTCCATTCTGTAAAAAACATTTTAAACTTGTTTCCTTTTTTTTACATTCCCACTTTCTAATTTTGTTATATCACATCCATGTATATATAAAAAACTGGTTTATCCTTCCTGTAACATCAGCATCTCTTAAGCTGAACCTCCTGTGGCTTTACCTTTCCAAGTAATTGAAGTGCAGTTCTCCTGCTTCTAGCAGTATATCATAAATAGCCTCGTTTAGACCCATTATTTGCTTATGTAACATTCTCAAGTTTTTTCTGTTAGAAAGTTTTCAGTTCTATTACCTTATGTGCTCCACTGTTTGGTAACTGCATATGTTTCCCTTCTTCAAAAAATGGTGTTTTAAGTCTTGTTCATCCTTGCATCCTCTCAGCCCCATATATAAAAGTCCTGTGATATGACCTCACAATATGAGGTCATCACTGTGTCGCCACCCACTGGTGTACAGGTTGCTAGACAACCCTCAACACACGCCTCTGTGATACAGAGGCTGAGGACCTTGCCATACGGGCCCACTGATAGCTGGTTTGAGTGTGTCAGTGCTGGAGCCTTAGAGAGTCCATGGCATTATGTATATCTCATTGTATCTCCCATATTTCTCCTCTAAATTGTTTTTTATGTTGTTATAAATTATCTGAACCTTTTCCTCACACTAACGTTAAATTGTATGTTACCCAGGTTTATCACTTAAGGAGTAAAAGGGAACTATCAGTTCCATGTGGAAAAATCGTCAGGCTGTAACTGCTGGTGAAGTGGGTTCCATGATGTATAGAGGTCGGGGGGTGGCACAGTGCTGGAAAAGGCAAAACAAACATGAACATATGAACATACAAAACTTGCCAGCAGAAACAGGCCTCATGGTTTATCAAGTCTGCTCAAATGCACAGCTAGCACCCCTATACTGCAGCTGTCCCACCCCATCCCCCCTCTCACCCTCTGAAACCGCTCAGCATTGTTTACCCAGCCCCCCCTTGCGTTGTCCCATGCTCTTTTGAAACTGCCCACCATCCTGCATGCCACCATCTCCTCTGTTAGAGTGTTCCATTTTGACACTGAGCTCTCAGTGAAATAATGCTTCCTTATCTCCCTCCTGACTCTGCCACCCTCCAGTCTTAGCCCATGCCCCCCGTGTCCCTTCGCTTCCTCAGATTAAACAACTCCTCTGTGCCAGATTTGTTGATCCCCCTCAAGTATTTGAAAGTTTCAATCATATCCCTCTGATCCCTTCTCTTCTCCAGGGTATACAAACTGAAGTGTCTCAACCTTTCTTCATAGGTTCTGCCTTCCATCCCCTGTATTAATTTTGTCACCCTATGCTGCACCACCTCGAGCAGCCTGATATACTTCATCAGATATGGATGCCAGTACTGCACGCAATACTCCAAATGCAGCCTGACCAAGGACCTGTACTGGGGCAGGATCATATCCTTGTGTCTGGTTGAGAATCCCCACACAATGCACCCCAGCATTCTATTGGCCTTAGCCGCAGCCTTCCTGCACTGAGCAGAGTTGTTCATGCTCCCCGTTGCTATGACCCCTAGATCCTTCTCCTCCTCAGTGACACCTAACCACACTCCACCCAACCAGCATGGAAGCTGGAGCGCTGCTTTCAGCAAAGCGAAACAAAGGACTTTTGAATCTTGGTGCCTTTTTTCACTGGCAGAGCAATGCTGATAGTTTTTATTTCACCATGTTTTCTGCCCTTTACTGCATTTGACTCTAGCCTAAGGGTGCTTTAATTTTTCTTAGCTCCTTATTTAATGCCAATGTACAGTGTTTACTGACTTGCTAATGGGTACTTTAATTCCCAACTGTAGCTTAACCTAGCCCACAACAACCTAAACTGAATGCACAAGAAATTGTATTTTCAGCTGCTGCATGTTTAAACAACGGAGCTCAATTGCAGCTTACCACGAGTAAACTTGACTTCAGCTGCTGAGTAGTGAAACTGTTTGCCCTAAACTTGAGCAATATTGGATTTTTTGCCACTGAAGGGTCAGAAAGACCAGGTTTAAATGAGAGAATTGACCTAAAACCATTCTTAAAAAAGTAAAAAAAATGTTTTGGATGATTACTGTATATTGATGTAGGCGTGTTACTAACATGGTGTTAGTGAGAATATGCTAACTCAAAATTCTTTTATTTTTTTACAGCTGACACTCGTATACAAAATAGATCCCTAAGAAATTGGAGGAGGACACTGGTATAAAATAGTGGTAATGTTAAGTGTTTAAATGTAAAAAATTATGTTTTTAATAATTTATAAGATTTAGGATGGATATATTTTGTATTAGTATATAGGCTTCTCATAAGTTTGATATGTAGTGTTAGAACATGTTTTTAATGATAAATTATGTACTGGCGCTTTAAGAGGTTTTTGTTATTTAAATGGCACTATATGGTTAACTTGCTATTCCTATGATTAAGCGCCAGGGGGCGTGAAACGCGTTAGGAACCACATTGTTTCATTTGGAAATAGCGTGGATGGAAGCAGGGTGCAGGAATAAAATGAAGCACTTTTAGCACTTTACAGAGTTGAATCTGCTTCACTTTTCCCACCTATGGCTAATCCGAATTGATTCTACAGTGTGGAGAGAGGCAGTGCAAAGCTGGTGCTGATAACCCTATATCTTATAAAATTACTTGTTTCATGCTGAGCACAGCTCCCAGGTGCAGGTCTGAGAGTAGTTTTACTCGTTTCGGACTGTTTTGCCCTAAACGGAGCCTGGCTGCAAACTCACACACTCACTTTGACTCAGCTAAAAATGTATCATTTCAGCTGCATTGATTGCTGTTTAAAATCGAACTCAGCTGCATTTATTTATTAATTTCTGTATAACTTAGCTAAAAACGGAACATTTCAGCTGCATCGACTGCTGTTTAAAACAGAGCTTGGAGCTCAGCTGCATTAATTTATTAATTTCTGTACTCTGTAACCCATTTTAAAATGGAGTTCAGCTGCATTCATTTATTCATTTCTGTACTCTGCAACTCATTTTAAAACGGAGCTCAGCTGCATTAACTTATTAAGTTCTGTACTCTGTAACTCTTGCTTGAATTGTGAATCCACACCAGGCATAAGGGGTGATTCTGTGAATAGGGTGCCCCTCCTCCTGCTTACCTCTTAAATAACTATCCTGTTTCCTCTCTCCCCATTGTCCATGTGGAGGTCATGAGGGCCTTGCTGGTCTGCACTCCCCAAGCCAAACCCCCCGCTGCACATTCAGGACACATCAGGTACAATACTCCATGGAAGCTGGAGCACTGCTTTCAGCCAAGCGAAACCCCACCACCCCCACCACCACTCTTGGAGGACTCTGCCTTATATAGACACAGAGGATCACGTGATCTTTTAACTATCAACACAGAGGATCACGTGATCTTTTAACTATCAGCCCACTTTTCCCTTAGCAGGCTATAAGCTCTCACCACTAGTGGCCACTACATAGTGCTGTGCTCCTCAAGCATACTATCTGCTCCGACCACTAGTGGCCACTATAATTCCCTAATTTACACTGAGCTGCTCAAATAAACCAGCAATTCTCCACTACCACTGGCCTCTCTAAATTACTGTGCTGAACAAACAATACATCAATTCTTGTGATGCTCCTAATACATCTCTCCATACTATGCCTCCTTCTACCCTTAACAGCCCTCCCTTTCACTCCCCACCCACAACCACAACTATAATCACACACCAAACTCTTAGGCAGTAGCACATCCCCACCACCCTACCATGCCACCACCAGTGCAGAACCACTGCCTTATCATCTCCTACTAAACTGGGCTACCAGTGCTTCTATTCTACCACCCTCTTTCCATGCTGGACAAATTGCACTACGCTTTTCATTTTCTGCTAATGCTAGGATACCCTCCCAGACACTCCAGGCCCTCCAGAAGGCACAAGGACTTTTACCAAAAACCAAACTACTGCTTATGCTGCTACTGCTTCTTGCAGGTGATGTTGAGTGTAACCCAGGCCCACCCCACACCACCCCAACTCCTCCCAAACCACAATCTACCTAAGGGCTTAGACTAATGCACCTGGACATATGCAGCATATTGAGCAAGATCACCCACCTCCAACCCAATGTCCTTACATTACAGCCAGATATTCTGATCCTTACCGAAACATGGCTCAAGCCATATAATCTGGATGTGGAATTATTAATCCTTGGCTACACACTAATTCGTCAAGACCGCCAGGGTAACAAAAGGGGTGGCAGCATTGCAATGTTCATGGCCGATTACCTTCAATTCACCCCTATCCAGCTCACCTTGCCCACACTCTCAATAGACTCACTACTGATTAAGCTCTCACTTCCACACTCTATCCCAATTTACACAGCAGGGTCCTACTGTGCCCCCGACACCCCTTTGCCTCTCACAGTGGCCCACCTAAGCACCCTTAAACAGCTAGGCGCTGGGGGAGAACTCATTGTCCTTGGTGACTTCAACTCAAACTGGCTCTCCAGTGCAAGCTCCAAGCTTCGGTGCCATGTATCCACACTAAATCTGTCCCAGCTAATTTCTGAACCAACACAACTGAATCACAAGTCCTTAAACCACTTCCTACTTGATTGGGCACTCACAACACACCTGCACCGGATTCTCGACTCAGGACTCCTCCCGGACTTAGTAAGTGACCATCACATGATCTACAGAGTAAGGAAAATATTCAGACCCAAAGCTCCCCCCCCATATCTTGCTCACCAGGTCCTACAAATACCTAGACCTATCAGCCCTATTAAATGATCTGTCCAACGTGGACTGGTCCTTCATCCCTTGGGCCTCTTCTATCAATGTCACCTTTGACCGGTTCAAATCTAACTTCCTAGCTGTGTGGAACCACCATGCACCACTGTGAAGGACCCACATCAGAGGTGCCCACCTGCCCTGGGTCACAGCCAATATTATCGCAACAGTTACATGCAAGGGACCAAGCATGGCTAGCCTACAAGGCCTCAAATACCCTGGAAGCACTTCAGCCCTACCAAACATGCCACAATTCTTGTACTAGGCTCCTACAGCAGGCCAAAGCAAGCTACTTCAAGGTCTCCTTCCAGAACAACCTAAATCACCCAGCGAAATTCTGGAAATCTATCAAATTGCTTCTTACCCCCCAGCCTAGCCCCCCATCCCAGCCCTAAATGTTGATGGCTCTACCTTCACTGACCCAGGTAAAGTGGCCTTGGTCTTTAACACCTTTTTCACCAGCAGAGTGGCCTCTCTCATATCCGCTCTCCCCCCATCTCACCATAGCCCACCCTTTCCCTCCCTTCACTCACCTCAGGGCTTCACCTTCCACATGGTCACACCCACATAATGCTAAAAGGCCTACAGGCACTTAACCCCAGCAAAGGTAAATGTCCCTTGGGTCTGGACTCCAAAATGCTTTACCTATCTGCCCCTGCCCTAGCCGCCTCACTAACCCGCTCTCTTCAATCTCTCTTTCTCACTTGCCTCAGTACCATCCAACTGGAAAAGTACTACTGTTATCCCTCTCCCTAAAGGGGGAGACCTCTCTACCCCGAGCAACTACTGCCATATCTCCCTAATTCCCATCCTGGCCAAAATCCAAGAGCACCCTGTGCTAGACCAGCTCTGCTCATTTCTCGATGCCTCTTCCTTCTTCACACCCTATCAATCAGGATTCAGGAAGACGCACTCCACCATCACCTCCCTCCTCAGGTTCACTGACGCTGTCCTCACAGGTATGAACCATGGGCACATCATCTCAGCTAATTTTATAGACCTCGCCAAAGCATTCAATACCATCTCTCATACCCTGCTGTTATTGAAACTCACCCAGGCTGGTCTCTCGAATACCTGCACAAATTGGTTCAATTCCTACCTAACTGGCAGATACCAATCCGGAGAATCGATCAATGTATCTCAGCCCCCCCTCCCAGTAACTTCCGGAGTCCCCCAAGGCTCTGTACTTGGCCCGATCCTGTTCTCCATTTTTCTGAATGACCTGCCCTCAGTATGCAAATGCACATTCATTCATATGTATGCTGACGACACGGTATTGTATGCCGCTGGTCCCTCACCCGCTGAAGTGACCACTAGACTGCAGGATGACTTCAATGCCATCCAGCTCTGGTTTCAATCAAACCAGCTCATCCTCAATCCCAAAAAAACAGTTTCATTAACCTTCGGTACAAGCCAGTGGCTCAACTGGCTACCCACAGCCCCTATCTATTATACTATCGATGGGACTCCATTGGAAGCCTGCACCTCCTTCCAGTACCTTGAGATCTGGCTTGACCAGCGCCTTGACTTCTCAGCTCATATCGACTCACTACACAAAAAACTGCACCCCAAGCTGGGCGCCTTTTTCCATAATAAGGACTGCTTATCCCTGGCAATTCGCAAAGCAATCCTACAACAAATGATTCTCCCTATAATTGACTATGATAACATAGTCTACAGCGCTGCCCCCAAGTCCACTCTCACAAGGCTAGATCCCCTCTTCCATTCCTTCTGCTGCCTTGCCCTGGACTGCACTCTCTCTGTACACCACTGCGACCTGTACAAGAGACTAGACCTCCCCTCATTACAGGACTGGAGAGTTACCCATTGTGTGAAGCTAACGCTAAATTCTGGTCACAGTCCCTACCCTTCTACCTGGAGCCTGCCTTTGCAGTTCAACCCCCTTCGGCGTATTCTCAAAGGAACACTGACTCTCGGTTACTGCATGTCCCTCTAATGATCACAGCCAAAGGCCAGGCCACTTTCAGCTACCGCATGCCCAAACTTTGGAATGCTCTGCCGACTGACATTAGGCACGCAGACACCACTCAGCGGCTAAACCAACTCCTCAAGTCATCCTTCCCTCCCTCCTGCTCATGCAGTTCTCTCCACTGTAAGGCCATATATCCCCCCTCCCACACCTAATTCTTTCCACTTTGACCCTCACCACCCGCCATGCCTCTGGCCCTTGCCCAGAGTCTGGAGAAAATCTGGCCTGCAATGCCGCTACAAACTGCAAATGTCCTTACACTATTACTTAGTCTCACAATAACCGTTTAGCTGGTTTGAGGGATCACTGGAACTGCAGCTAGCTAGGTACTCTTTTAGCTGTTTGCCTAGTCTCTTTGATATTGTATAATTCCTGCTTACTCTGTACTGAATATAGCTGTATTGTAATGCATCTGTCTCATTTGCTGTACTAGTCCTCTCCCCTTTCTCCCAGGACACATCTGGAATCAAGCGGTACTCCGCTTAGTATGCCTTCCTGGTGAAACTCTTAAATAAATAAATAACTAAATAAATATTCCCTCCTTGGGTTCTTCACCCCAAAGTGGATAACTTTGCACTTCTTTGCATTAAAACACAATTGCCACCTTGTTGACCACTACTGAAGTCTGGTTAGGTCACCCTGTAGCTTCTGCCACCTCTCTATGTCATCCACAACAACCTCCAGCTTGCTCCCAACCCCACATGCAATATTCGATATCAACAGAACAAACAACACTGGCCCCAGCACAGAGCCCTGTGGCAAACTGCTGGTCACTGGCCTAGGAAATGAGAGTTCCCCCCCTCACAACCACCTGTTGCAGTCTATCTTCCAGCCAGTTCTTGATCCAGTTAGCCATCTTAGCCCCTACCCCTACATTTTTCATCTTTGCCTCCAGTCGCCCATGAGGGACCAAATCAAAGGCCTTGCTGAAATCCAAATATAGGACATCTACTGCATGGCCCTTGAACAACTCCCTTGTGACCCAGTCGTAGTATTTTATTAGGTTGGTCTGACATGATCTCCCAGAGATGAACCCATGCTGCTGCCCATTCTGGAGCTCATTGACCTCCAATAAGGTTACCTGTCTTTCCTTCAAGATTGCTTCCATAAGTTTATCCACTATGGAGGTGAGACTGACCGGTCTGTAATTACCCAACTCATCCTTTGGGCCGCACTTTTGGATATGCACCACATGAGACAACCTCCAGTCCTGTGGCATGCACCCCATGTGCTGGGAGGTGTTGAACAGGTCAGCCAGTGACCTGGCCAACACCTCCACCATCTCCCTCAACACCCTAGGATGAATGCCATCTGGACCTGTTGCCTTATCCAGCCTAAGTGCCTTCAGACCTTCTAGTAACTTGCTTTCCAGAATCACCCCATCAGTCACCTCCTCCCCTTCCCCTTCCCCACCCTCCCAGTCCAAGGAGGTAGCAGACATCCTACCTGTGACGAGGTACCTTTGTAAATGAGCCTCTGGCTCAAAGGTTTCTAAACTGATGTTTAACTAAATAAATACCTCCCTCGTGAACACAGAGCAGAAGTATTTATTCAGTACTTCTGCCTGTTCCTCCTCCTTCTCCACCCACCTCCCATCCTTCTTGATCCAGACTATACGGTCCCTGCAGTTCCTTTTCTCCTTTACATATCTATAGAATTCCTTCTCCCCCTCCTTGATGCCCCAAGCCAGCCTCAGCCCCTTTGGAGGCCTTGGTCTCTCTTACTAACTTGATTACCTCCTTGGACCTCCTCACGTACATCTCCCTATCTGCCTCCCTCCCAGTTCTTTTCAGTCTCCTAAAAGCTGCTCTCTTGGCTCTCACCCCCTCCGGCACATTCCTGGTCATCCAGCATGGCACCTTAGCCCTGGCCTTCTTGCTCAGAGTCCTGGTGCATGCTTCAGTAGCCTCCCTCAGTCAAGACTTTATGATATCCCACTTCTGTTGTGCATCCATCTCCAACCTAATCCCCTCAAGGTGCCCCCTCAGTATTTCCCTCATCCTCCCAAAGTCCGCCCGTCTGAAGTCCACTACCCTTGTTGCCGACTCCACCACCTCCCTGCTCATGCTGAGTGTGAACCACACTGAAAGGTGGTCAATTCCAGCTAGTGGGTCCTCCACCCATAGCTCCCTCACCATCTCCCCATTTGATAATACCACGTCCAATGTATTACATTGCCAGGTTGGTTCGCCAACCATCTACACTGATAGCTATCCTGGAATGCATCTAGAAGTACCTGTTCCTTGGCACTAGAGGTGGCTTGGGTTCTCCAATCCACCCCAGGTAGATTGAGGTCCCCCACATTCACCACGCTCCCCTTACTACTTACCAGTCAAATCTAATTCTCCAGCTCCTCAGACTGTGCCAGTGGCCTGTACACCACCCCTAGCCTCAGTTTCCTACCCCATGAATCCAGGAACTGCATCCACAGTGCCTCTGTCATCCCCTCCTCCCCCCTCATCCCTTGTGTATCTAATGCCATTCTTTACATAAATCGCCACCCCTCCACCTTCCCCCCCCGTCCTTCCTATAAACCCTGTAACCAGGGATCGCCAGATCCAAATCCTGGTGTTGGCTGCCCCATGTCTCCATGACAGCCATGATGTCCACCATCCCTATGTTTAGGAGAGCCTGTAGTTCAGCTACTTTGTTACCCAGGCTCCTCGTATTCAGGGAGACTACCCTCCACCCATTACCCGCCTTCTTCTGCGAATAAGGTTGAAGACATCAGGAGGGAGTGCCTCCAACCTCATTCTAAGGATGTTGCAGTTGATCGGTGCCCTGTCACAGAGCCCAGAGTTTCCTGGAGTGCCTTTGACCTGCTGGATCTCGTAGACACTATGAGGATTGTCCAGGAGATGCGTCCCACATGTTGTAGTTTAGAACCTGGCCCTACTTCCCTGATTTTGGGTTGTAGCAAGATCATCGGCCCAGTCTTAGCTCAGATTATCCGGTGTTCTTTAGATATGAGAGTGTTTCCTAGCTCCCAGAAGGAGGGGGTGATGATCCCCCTTCTGAAGAAAGCTTCTTTAGACCTGGATGACCTAGCAAACTACAGGCCAATCTCTAACCTCCTTTTTGTGGGGAAGGTTATTGAGAAAGTTGTGGCTGCTCAATTGGATAATCATTTGACCATCCATAGTTTATACGAATGTCTCCAGTCTGGTTTTTGTAAGAGGCATAGTACTGAGACTGCTCTGGTTTGGGTGCTCAATGATCTCCTGATGGCGAGAGATCAGAGACACCGTTCTATCTTGGTTCTCCTTGATCTATCATCAGCTTTTGATACTGTGGATCATGGGGTTTTGCTTGAACAGCTGAGGTCCATTTGTGGGCTGTCGGGTACAGTCCTCAGATGGTTTTCATCTTTCCTCGCAGGAAGAATGCAGAGAGTGGTCTCAGGTTTGTTTTCATCTGGGGCCTTCTCTGTGCCATGCGGGGTGCCTCAGGGCTCAGTGCTTTCCCCCATGTTATTCGCAGTATATATGCTACCCCTCGGAGGCATTGTAAGATGGTACAAGCTGAGGTTTCACTGCTATGCTGATACCCAGCTCTACCTGTCTTTTGCACCTGACCAGGTTAGCGCTATCTCAGTACTGGACAACTGCCTCGCAGACATCCAAGACTGGATGAATTCCAGCGGTTTAAAGTTGAACCCAGGAAAGACTGAGGTTATGGTTGTGGACCCAGGTCACAGGGTAGAGGGACTGAGGACTGGTCTTCCCTCTGGATTAATCCTGGTGGTGGACCAGATCCTCACCTCTGAACTGGTGCGTAACCTAGGAGTGGAGCTTGACATTGGTCTGACCCTTTGACATCAGGAGTCTGCAGTCATCAAGCTGGCCTTTTTCCATCTTAGAAACATTGCCAGGATTAGACACAGTGTTCCACCCAGTGACCTGCCGGTCTTGGTCCATGCCTTTGTGACATCGTGCCTTGATTACTGTAACTCCCTTTACCTAGGACTTCCTGGGATTGATATCCGCCGCTTGCAGCTAGTGCAGAAAGCGGCAGCACATTTGTTGACTGGGACTTCTAGAAGTTCACATATTACCCCTGTGCTGCGCGCTCTGCACTGGCTGCCAATGTAGTGGCGGATCACCTTTAAAGTGGGTCTTTTGACCTACAAAGCCCTCACACGGTCTGGGTCCCGATTACTTGAAAGAGCTCCTGGTGCCTTACACCCACCTGAGACAGCTCCGCTCGGCTGACGAGGGGTTGCTGGAGAATCCGAGGGTAAATTTGAAGTCATCTGGTGCCCATGCATTTGGATTTGCTGCACCTACCCTCTGGCATTCTCTGCCCCATCAGCTCCGGGAGTGCAGGAAGGTGGGGAGTTTTAAGCAGGCACTAAAGACTTTCTTATGGGAAAAGGCGTTTCCTATTTTATTCTGATTTTATATTGTATGTATTTGAAAATGTGTTTGTATTTGATTTTATACTGAATGTATTTGAATAGGTTTTTATGTTTGTATTTGCTGTGCAGCGCCTTGAGACTTTGAAAGGCGCTCAACTAAATAAATTTTATTATTATTATTCTCTCTGCCCCGCGCCCCCTCTACCTGACCCTTTCCTCACAGCCCAATCTCATTACAAATATTGCTATCATGGGGAGTCAGCTCATTCAGATACCCTACCTGGTGACCTTGCACACTAGCTGCACACTTGCCTCCCCCCCTTTTCTAGTTTAAGCATCCCTTGGAAGCTAAGTATTAATCCAGTTTCTGCTTCAAGACCCCCTGCCCAGCTCTACTGAAGTGCAATCTGTCCACTACATTTAGGTCACTGTTGACCCATGTGTTCCCCCAATATACCACCAGCCCATATCCATGAGAGTGACACCACCCCACCAGCCAAGAGTTAAACTCCACAATCCTGTCCTTCCTCACCCTGGGTACCGGAAGCACTTCCAAGAAGGCTATCGAGCACTCAGTCTCCATGCACAAGTTCCCTAGTTCCTCAAATCTCTCCCTAACCAACTCCTCCAGACTGTCCCCCAGGTCATTGGTGCCTACATACACCACCACATGAGGTTTTTCTCTTCCCTCCCTGGCATGTCTAAGCAAAGCCTGCCCTGCCCTACCCACTGTTCAGCCTGGTATGTATTCCACCCATATCAGACTGTGCCATTCACCCTTCCCTGCCCACCTGATCGCCCTTTAGTATAGAGTCCCACATCACTACTATTCTACCCCCCTCCCCACCTCTTGCCTCTTGAGCATTTGCCCTTCCCTGCCCAGCAACACCCAGACCCTCCCCCTTGCACGTCCCCACTTCACTTCCTGCTGGACCTCTCTTCCCCCATGCCTACTGCCCCATTCCCTGTGGCCAATGCACCATCTATGATCCCTCCCACCTCGCCAAGTGCCACTCCAACTCGCCCTTGGATGCATCCCACCACTGCTTCCCCTGCCCTATCCCCCCTTCTCTCCCCTACCTGTCAAGCCTTCCCCCTCTCCCCATCTGGACTACTGTCCCCAGCATTCTCCCTACCCTGACTGTCACCTGCCCCATTCCTGAGGGTACCATCCTCCTCCTCCTCCTCCTCCTCTGCTACCGACACCAGAACCTCATACCTATTACTTAATCCTACCCCCTCTACTACTGGCATTGTCACTGTTGCCACCCCAATACAGACCGGCATTGTGGCCTGGGTTACACTTCCTCCTTTGGGGTTCTCGTCCTCCCATCACTGGGTCTCCCTGCTGGAGGACCCTCACATCCTCCCTGGTTTCAGCCTCAGGTTCCTTTGCAGGACTCTCCCACTCCTCCAAAACAGTGAAGGGGTTTTTGAGCTGGACTGGATGGTGGATGTGTCTCTGCCCCCTCCCCTGAACCTCCCTGAGTCCACCATAGTCCACCCTGTCATTTGCCTGGGCAGCCATTATGGCAATGACTTGGGACATGGTGGCCTCTGGGTGGGGGTGAGGGTCTCCAGTTCTCCTGCCAGCTCAGCCCGGAGACTGATGACCTCTGCCCTCAGCCCAGAGAGGTGCCTGCATATGGGCAGCAGCGCAGTACCCAGAATGTTCATCTGAAGACTGCTGCACCACACGCAGAGCATTACACCACTCCCTGCATCATCCTGAACCTGCTTACTACTACCACCACTCCTTCTCAGTTAATTTTTTTCTCTTCCCTTTCTCCCCTTTCCTACCAAATTACTCCTCTGCTTTCTGATTCCAGCACCTTAGCTAACCTAGTTGACTGCTCTTCCCTTGTATTGCTGCCTGTATTCTCAGATAGGCCCTATCTTGTTGAGTGCTGCCAAATGTTCCCTGTGCCTTTAAGTAGGTGTATCTCTGTTGATGTCTATAAAGGCAGAGCACTCAGGGAGCGTGGGAATGGGGGTGGGTGGGGGTGTCTCCTTTCCTGCCCATCCACTGTAAAAAAACAATCAGGTACCTGGAATGTGATCCTAGCTGAGGGTAGTTCAGAAACCTGCAGAAATTACCAGCAACAGAAAGACAAAGCTACCTAATCCAAGCTAGTTCTGCTTCAACAGCACTGCTGCTATATGAGAGAACTCACAGGTATTTAAACATAATTAGCTGTAAACTGATCCTAGCTGAGGGGAAAGCACAGAAGCTTCTAGAAGGTTGCTAGCAATGCCTGTTGAAATATAAATCCCAAACTCACAATATAAATTACAAAAACAACTGTACTAAACAAATCCAGGAACTACTGCAAGGAAAAAGAACACACAAGAATGTAACACACGTACCTGGAATGTGATCCTAGCTGAGGGTAGCTCAGAAACCTCAAGACATTACCAGCAACAGAAAGACAAAGCTACCTGAGTCAAGCTAGTTCTACTTCAGCAGTACTGCACATATATGTGATTACTTATTGCCAACATGCTGGCCAATTTGTATCAACATTCATTCCTATATTAGGGTCCAATTGTGACAAGGCCAGAGCCCCTGTCTGAATTTGTGCTGCATTTTCTTTTATACTGTTCTGTTCTCATAAGTTTACTGTTCTAGCTACAGTATGAAATCTGGCCACTTTCAATCTTGTAGACTCCCCCGCCTTTCTCCCAAGTGCTGTATAAGGAACATATAAGTAAGACAAGAGGCAGTAAGTTGCTTGCCTTCTCCTGTGCTGTAATGCAAGCAAACACAGAGGCAATGTAAGTAATGGAAAAGAACTGAAACACAGAGCCTTGCACTCTGTGTTTTATTCTGTGTAAACTGCTTTGGGTTTGCAAGAAGCCAAAAACAAAGCATTATTTCCTAGGTGAAGTAGAGGTATGTAAAGGTCAGAAGAGTCAGCCAGTCTGTGTTTTTTTTAGGATGAGTCTGCCTGCATGTGTTTACTTAGAGAAATGTGTTTATTCAGGATGAGCCAGCCTGCCTGTGTTTACTTAGAGAATTGCGAATCAGACTGCTTACATGGTGCTGACATCATCAGTAGGCAGGTATTTATTTATTTAGTTATTGTTTACTGGGTAAGTCCACTAGCCATGAAATGACTACTTTCCAGCACAACCCAGGAGAGTACAAACAATCATAGACAAAGTACATGGCATGAGTACAGAAATATTACATATAGCAAGGTCAGAGTCAGTTAAAAGCATACAGACAGCCAATGAAGCATAACATGATATCGACAATCACATATACAGTCAAATAACATACCATAACCTGACTTATTAGAAATTACATAGAGTCAGAGAAGGTAATGAACACTGCAAATGGAAAACAAATAGCACTGCAGGGTGGTCAGAAATATATGTTAGGGTTTGTCATAGCAATGAGATGCAGGGCTCTAAATACTATAAGGGGAGACAGGGTTAGGCCAGGTTGAGATATGCTTGGGGAGTGTGCAGGAGGGAATAAGGTTGGTGGATGTTTAAGTTGGATCAAAGCAGGCACAAGTAAAAAGCATACCTCCTGAGATGCAAACCAGATGAATCAGATGAGTCAGTCAGTGGAGACCTGACTATTGTGGAGGAAGCATCTCATTGTACATGCCAGTTTTCATGTGCTAGGAAATTATTTGGCTGAAATGAAGCCTGGAAGTTGTGCACTGAGGGAAACTTGCATGTAGTATGAGAAACAGTGCACAATTCCCTCAGTGCACAACTTCCAAGCTTCGTTCCAGCCAAACAGATTCCTAGCACATGAAAACTTGCATGTACTATGAGAAACAGTGCACTAGGAATATATATGGCTGGAACAAAGCCTGGAAGTTGTGCACTAAGAGAATTGTGCACTGTTTTCATAGTACATGCAAGTTTTCATGTGCTAGGAATCTATTTGGCTGGAACAAAGCCTGGAAGTTGTGCAGTGAGGGAATTGTGCACTGTTTTGCAGAACTGAAGGACTAATCACCTATTTCCTTTCTGTATGTTTATTATTTTATGTCAGAAAATAAATACTGCAAAGTGTGTTCTAAACCTTTTACCTGAGTCTTTGCATCTGTCTCACCCACTAACCTTCACATCTGGTATTAGAAGTGGGAAACTGGTGTGTCTAGGCTGGGAGAAAGACATTACCAGGGGATATCACCCTGATATCCAGACAGATGTCACAGGAACAGCAGGTGCAGAAAGGTAAACATGTGGAATACAAGTCACCTATCTAGACCAGAGCAGTGGCAGAGAAAGATGGGTGAAAAGCCTCTTCCAGGATTGGACCTAGGGGCCAGGAGCAAAACCAAACCTGAAGTCGAGGACGGCATACCAGAGGCTAAAAAGGATGTCACATCTGCACCACCAGAAGAGGTACTGTTACCTGAGCTGAAACAGCATGAGACTATCAAGGTAACACTGCCTGAGCTAAAGGAGTTGGAACGCATGGAAATAGAGAGGAAAAGAGGAACAGAGCCTGCCATGTGTACTTTTTCAGGACTTAAATCCAGGCATCCAGAAGGGGCATGGAAGCTCTACAGGAGGCAGCACTGAAGAAGTCCACTTAAGACCAGAAGGGACTAAATCATTGTTTCATGGGGTGATTCCCTGTGATGAGGTGGACTTGGGTAAGATGCAAACTAATGATATGAAAATCAGGAAAATGTATGCCTATGTCTAAACAATTGATAATGTGCCTGTCTGTAATGACAATGAAATGGAGAAATGTTGCTAATGTTAAAGTCTTTATACTTACTGAAATATGTGAATACACCTGAAAGATTTGGGGGAAGTGAGTTAAAAGTAAATCTGAAAATGTACGGCAGCTGAAATTTAAACATAGCAGGAGTCAGGTATGGTTTTCATAGAAATAAGTAAAAAGGTTGGAAACCAGTCTCACTAAGCAAGAAAAAAAGTAGTGAAAACTGGTTCCCTTTTAAAGAGGGGGTATGTGACAGGGCCAGAGCCCCTGTCTGAATTTGTGCTGCATTTTCTTTTACACTGTCCTGTTCTTATAAGTTTACTGTTCTAGCTACATGATGACATCTGGCCACTTTCAGTCTTGTAGTCCCCCCCCCCCCACCTCCCAGTACTGTATAAGGAACATATAAGTAAGACAAGAGGCAGTAAGTTGCTTGCATTCTCCTGTGCTGTACTACAGGAAGACACAGAGGGAATGTACTGTAAGTACTGTAATGGAAAATAATTGAAACACAGAGCCTTGCACCCTATGTTTTATTCTGTGTAAACTGCTTTGAGTTTGCAAGAAGCCAAAATCAAAACATTTTTTCTTAGGTGAAGCAGAGGTGTGTAAAGGTCAGATGAGTCAGCCTGTCTGTGTTTATTTAGGATGAGTCAGCCTGCATGTGTTTACTTAGAGAAATGTATTTATTCAGGATGAGTCAGCCTTCCTATGTTTACTTAGAGGATTATGAGTCAGACAGCTCACATGGCACTGACATCATCAGTAGGCAGGTATAAAAGCCTTCATCCTGAGATGCAAAACAGATGAGTCAGATGAGTCAGTCAGTGGAGCCCTGACTGTGGTGGAGGAAGCATCTCATAGTACATGCAAGTTTTCATGTGCTAGGAATCTATTAGGCTGGACCAAAGCCTGGACATTGTGCACTGAGGGAATTGTGCACTGTTTCTCACAGTACATGCAAGTTTTCATGTGCTTGGAATCTATTAGGCTGGATTGAAGCCTGGAAGTTGTGCACTGAGGGAATTGTGCACTATTTTTGCAGAACTGAAAGACTAATCACCTATTTCCTTTCTGTATGTTTTTATTTTATTTTTGAAAATAAATACCACAAAGTGTGTTCTACACCTTTTACCCGAGTCTGTGCATCTGTCTCACCCACTAACCTTCACTGCAATGCCACCATCTAAAATATCCACTTCATCTCTGCTCTGCCCAAAATAGGTTTTTTTTTATTTTATATATACATGGAAGTGATATAACAAATTAAGAAAGTTGGAATGTAAAAACAGGAAACAAGTTTAAAATGTTTTTTACAGAATGGAGCGGCAACAAGTGACCGATATAGTAAGACAAGCTGAGTTCTAAGGCAGCGAATAGTAAAAGATATTTAGGTAAACATGAAAGTTTAACAGTAGGAGAAATGTTGTGTAAGAAAAGTTATACAGTCACATGTAAAATGAGCCTTTAAGAAGAGTGTAAGTGAGAATTGCTTACATTTCAGAATGGAACGAAAACTGTAAACAGAGCAGTGGTACTTTAACCCACTAAATGGTGACAGAAATGAGTACAAATAGAGTTGTAGATTGAATGCACAACAGTGAGTGTCATGCTTATTTGAGGAAATTAACTGTGATAAAAAAGTATAATGCATGAAATGAATATATGAAATGGTTTTAATTGAAAGAGAAACTTGAAAGGTCTGGTTATCATCCGGCCATGAGTGGTAAAGGATACAGCCTAGTAAAACAAGAGATAGCAGGAATGAGTGAATACTGCCATGACCTAATACATGAAACTAATGAATGCTTGGATAAGGAAATTAAAATGCATATTGTTATAAATTAAGGATAAAAACAGGATAACAATTATCATTTTTTTACTATAAAGTGATGAAGTGATATCCAGGAAGAGTGGTGGAATACATATATAATAAAGCATGAAAACACAAAATACTAAGGATCATGCTAAGGAGATAGAGAAGCTAGGAGGCTGTGAGGCCCATAGATGCTCCTATATACTAATAATAACAAATCTTAGCTCCTGAAAGTATATATTTATCAAGACGATGCTTAAAAACTTCTTTTGATCCACTAGAAATAACTTCTATTGGTAATTTGTTCCAGGGGTTCACTGTTCTCAAAGTAAAGAAGTATTTGTGTGGCTTCAGTCTAAATTGACTCCCATATAACTGTAGAGGGTGACCTCTGGTGTTATATTTATCATTCTTAAATTCAACCCTAGTGTACTTAGTAAATAGTGACCCTGAACCATGTCATACATAAACAAAAGATCACCTCTGAGATGCTGGGTGGTTAGGGACATAAGATTCAGGGATTTAATTCTTGATTCATAAGAATCATTATGCAGTCCCTTGATTTGTTTGGTGTATCTCTTTTGCACTTTCTCTAATAAATTAATATCAAAATTCTTAGAGGGGCGCCACAGTTGAGAGGCATACTCAAGGTGGGGGCTAACATATGCCCTATATAGAGGCATCATCACTTTACTGTCTCTTGAGTTTATATTTCTTCATATTGACCACATGACTCTATTGGCCTTGAGTATGACTTCATTTATCTGAGTGAATGGAAGAAAAGTCTCGGATATATTAATCCCTAGATCTTTTTCGTTAGAAGTAGAATTTAGTGTTCTGCCATCTAATTTGTATATAAACAAAGGGTTATTTGGTCCCATATGCATGACTTTAGATTTATCGTGGTTAAGTTTCATCTCCCACTTAGTAACCCAGTTTGAGCTGTTATCTAAATCGTTCTGAATAATTGCAGTATGTTCAAAGTTAGCACAGGGCCACCCGATTTTGACATCATCAGCATATTTTATAGCTAAGGAAATACAGTTGTTTGTTAGGTCAGCTATGAACATTTGAAACAGACATGGGCCCAGTACAGAGCCTTGTGGGACACCACTGGTAACATAACCAATATCGGACAGTTGACCAGTGATCAGAACACGTTGTGTCCTGTTTGTTAACCAGTTTACAATCCAGTTTACTATATTTTTATTGATTATTGTTTTATCTAATTTGTGTACTAATGTCCAATGTGGCATGGCATCAAATGCCTTACTAAAGTCAACAAAAATGATGTATGGTGAAAATATTTGGTCCCAATCAAGATTATTCAGCCTAGATTTCATGCTTGCCAGATCTGCATGGTCATACATATAAATTTTTGTTTCGCCATAGTTATGTGAAAAATTATTTTCCATAGTAAATGTAATAAACATTATGGTAGCTGTTACGAATTGGTGAATGAACAGATATATTATTTATAACCACATTTGCGTTATGTAGGACAAGGTCCAAAATTATTTCGCCCCATGTCGGTTGAGTAATACTTTGGGTGAGGTTACATCGTTAACATGCATTAATGAATTTTTTATCAAGTCCTAAAGATGCTGTTTGCTCTTTCCAGGATATATCACCAAAATTAAAATCACCCATAATTAAGGTATCCCCAAATTCACAAACATGTTCAATTTCTAGTATTATTTTCTCCAGAATTTCTGACGTTGTGTTTGGCGGGAGATAACAATTCCTAATAATAATACTATTATCTTTGTTCACAGCTAATTTAATCCAAATGGATTCAGAGGACCCATTGGGGGATTTTATTTTCTATGAGATGTTTAATGTTTGTAGAGTGTCTTTGATGAATAGGGCGATACCACCACCTCTTCTGACTGCTCTGTTTTGTAAGTAAGAGGTGTACCCTGGAAGGTAGTTATTCCAATTAGATTTCTCATCACCCCAAGTTTCTGTTACTACAATGACATCGATATTATCAGAAGCAACTCATAGTTTTAATTCATCCAATTTGTTATGTAGACTCCTAGCATTATAGTACAGAAAATGCAGTTTATTCCCAAGGCTCATATTCTGACATTTGATCAGTTTGTTCAGAGTGGAAGGATGCACCTGCCTCTCCCCCAGATCAATTAGTTTAAATTGAGATTAATGCACTTCAGAATGTGTTTACCCAATAAGGTACTACCTCTGTGGCTTAAATGTGAACCATCACCACAGAAGAGTTTAATCCTGTTAGAAATCTCTTCCCAATGCGTAACACATATAAAATTTTGTCTGAGGCACCACTTCCTAAACCATTTATTAAACATATTTATTGAAGTTTGTTGACCCCGTAAGACCACTGGGCCTAGAAGTCCCTTTTTCAGGGGCGACCAGGGGGAAGGGGATACAGATGGTAAGCAACTGAAATTGAACCAGATTAAGCTGTTGGTGGTATTTTTAGTGAATGGGGGAAATTTGGCCTGGACACCAGGGACATTTCCCTACTCTTTTTTAATAAGTGCTATGGGATCTTTGGCATCCACCTGAAATACCACCAATCCAAGCAGATGGTTCCTTGGTTTTAGCATCTCGTCTGAAAGACGGCACCTCAGAAGTGCAGCACCCCCACCATGCTGCACTACAGTGTCAGTATTGGGATATTGACCAAGTGCCAGATGTGGGTCATGAACCCACAGCCCTCTGATCTCCCACCCTCAGAGGCGAGTGTGCTACCTACTGAGCCACTGACACTGATAAAATTTATTTAGATTTATTACATAGGATGCTTTTAGAATGGACTAAATCTCAGAAAAAAATGATTTCACTACCTAGGTCTATCAGTTTATTTGATGGTGCAGCTATATCTTTTTTTACCTCAAGTAGATCATCATGCATAATGTTATTGGTACCAACATGGAGAATTACAAGAGGGTTAGACCCACTGCCTCTAAGAATATTATTTATCATAGCTGTTATATATGCAATTCTGGCTTCCCAAAAGCTAGAGCAAGTACGAATTTTTTTAACTTGGTCACATATATCTCTATCGATATGTTTGATTATGGAGTCCCCTAGTATGTATATCTGTCTACTATCCACTGGGGCAGTGAGGGGTTAAAGACAATATCCATAGGTAAGGAAGGAGCTCTACCATAGTTACCAACAGGTTTCATAGAGGACCTGGAAATTGCTACATGTGTACTGGATAGTAAAGCCTGGGGCTCCGTAATTGTACATGGGGATTGAGACGGGAGGCCAATAGGAATGTTTGGGCCTGTTTGCATTTCTGAATTGTTCCATGCAGCAGAATCAGTATTCTGAGGTACTTTACTAATTCCAAATGCCCTTGCATCTGAAGTGTCATTACTTATTTGAATTGCATTGTCTGGTGCTAACTTGCCTACTTCATTATCAGTGTTATTATGCGGCGACGAAAGAAGAGAAAATTTGTTATGAGTATCTAAGGAGAATCCTGTGGCTTTACATCCCTTTTCAGAAACTCTCTGATTCAGAACTTCATAGCACATATCATCTGCATTGTCATTTGTGTCATCATTTCTAGGACATTTTTATTACTGGGATCCAAGGATGTTACACCTGTGTTAGTGTTATCACAGTTAGGCACAGCCAAGTTACAGCTTGGAGGGGTGCCATATTATAAGGCTGATTGCTGTAAAGTGGAAACGACATTATCAACAAGGTTATTATCAGGTAATATGCTTGGTAGGGATGTCAGACCTAAAGCTGCAAATCTTACGGTCATTCCCATCTGGCTCTGTTCCAATAACATAAGTCTATTATTAAACTTAGAGATCTTTTGCTGCAAAGAAGCATTCTCTATGCATTTGGAACAGACAAAGTTGTTTTGCTCAGTAGAACCAGGCCTGATAGCATACATCAGGCATTCATTACATTTTATCCCAATATCCCCTTCTATGGTCATGATCGTATCTACCATGATTATGTAAGGCCAGATGAATAAACACAGGAAACTATACAAGATTCAAACTACCTTAGATAACTATTGCAATTGGTAGTGGGAAAAGCCCAGCACAGTGATCACCAGTTGTTGGTACTTCATCTAGAACTAGTTTATCCTAATATTAGTATGATGCAATGTCTTACCATCAGCTAATTTATGTAGTTAGTATACTGCCTTAGCCACTCTATCCACGCTGAACATGCGCAGACGCACGTGTCTCGGTGCACATCTCCGTGTACGGCCCTGCTCACGCTCATCCAGCTCACTAGTGCAAGTCTTTTAAACATCATGCCCAGAAGTGTTCTGAGCTGCACATCTGGGTTGCAGTGCTAAAATGAAATATAAAACAGTAGCGTTTAAAAACTCAGTTGTGGCTAGAAATGAGCACTCGTAAATGAGCTGGCAAGCTGTAAATAAATCCTCAACACTTCCTAAATACATTGGTTAGAAACCGAATAAGCAAGGTACCTGGAGGGACCTCCACTACCCAGTACCCTGCTAAACAGTCACAGAGCTACTGATGTACAGCAAGGTCTCACTGGTAGAATAACACTGGGATTCAGCTAAAGCACAACAGTTTGAACAATGTTTCAGTCAGATTGCATGAACTATTAGTACCACCTCTCTCCAGAGGTCCACATACTCCAGCTCCTAAGAGAAATATTATACCATATGTAATTATGTATTTATAGAACAAGAAAACAAGAACAAAAAAAAAAGACGAACCCTTGAAAAAGATCAATTAATAAGCAAAACATTGGGGCTAGTAAATAAAAGAAAATTTTGAAAAGGAACACAGTGAATGTTGTTTTTATGAAGAGAGGTACCCCACCATCAACAAGAATTTTTTGGTATTTACTGTACGTAGCACCTCGGGGAACCCTCAACAGAATCAGAAGAGACCATTACCCATGGGAACATTTTTTGATTGTTGTACAGTACATATCATCCCACATTCTATGCATGTTAAGGTGGGTTCTCTTAGTTGTCACCTTGGTAGTCCAATGTGGGCCAATATAGACTCGATAGGTTGGGTTATCCATTCTCTGTTTGATCCTAGTGGGCACATGTCTGCCACGTTGGTGTGAGCACAGTGCATCATGTGTGCAATTACAGTTATACATGTCATCACAATCATGAACATTTCCATGGGCATTACAGCATTACTGTCTTTGTACTGGTTCACAGTGTCAAGCATACCTACATGTATCCTATCTGCTATATCGGCAACATTGGTACGAGGGCATGCTGCCTTGTCACATCTTCGCCTGCAGGGATGGTGTGGTTACCCATGGCATGGCATACTCTATGCCACCGTAGGCTGCTTCACCACTACCGTGTGTAGCAACAACTGTATCCTGATTGCCACTTCCAAACACAGCACACATCCTGTGCATCACACACTAGTCTCAGTGTTATAGGGCATGTCATATTGGCATTCCAAGGTGAGTCAGCCAAACCACCAAATGACAAGGTGGAATCCATTGATTTTGGCCTATCCGTGTTATCTGATGGTAACTGTCATTTTGGGGGGGTGGTGATTGTTCATGTCCCTAATGGCTACACAGCTTTTACCTATGTAGGTACGTACTGTACAATGTGTCAAGTACCTGTGTTGCAGTTGCTTTGTACCACATGAGTGCATTTGTATACGCTGTCAGCAGTAGTCTTTGAGGTGTGTCTGTAGCCATTATATATGTACTGATGGTCCAGGATGTGGGGTGGTGGCTGTGTTATTCTAGGACATGCCTCCACACATACCATGGTATGTCATGGGTATGTCTTGGTTGCGGGGTGTATTACCTTGTGTAGGTCCCTGTGTTGGTCCCTGTGGGTATACTCTGTTCAGGAGTGATGGTGACTTGAAATAGGGAGAGGTGGTGTCCCTTAACATCAGGGAAGGTATTAAAGTGACCAAGGATCAAGGTAGGAAGGGGGAGGCCGAGGCACTGTGGGTCACTTTTGAGCCATGCAATGGCACAGCAATCCACACAGGTGTGATCTACGGGCCTCCAGCGCAAGGGGAGGAGGTAGATAGGGCATTAGTGGAGGACATACATAGGATGCCAGCCAAGGGGGCGGTATGGCTACTGGGTAATTTTAACATGCTGGATGAGGACTGGACCATCCTGGAAGCAGCCTCAGTCAGGAACAGATACATCATAGGAGCCCTGCATGGGGGCAGGACTTAGGCTGTTGGTGCAGCAGCCTGCCATGGACAGGGCAATAATGGACCTTGCACTGACCAATGGGGGTAGCCTTAAGGAAGTTCAGGTAGATGGTCACCTAGGGTCCGGTGACCATCATACGGTGTGCTTTAACATTGGTACAGCAACACAGGCGTGCCACACAAAGGCAAGGGTCCTGGACTTCATGAGGGTGGTGTTAGAAAGGATGGGGAGGGAAATGAATAAACCCCTGGCAAGATAGGAGGCAGGAGGGGGAGCTGCGGAGCAGTGGGACCACAGAAAAGGAGCCACGGAGGAAGTGAAAAAAAAGTGCATTAAGCTGAGAAAGACATGAAAGAGAAGGAGCAAACCATTATGGTTCTCATGGGAGGTGATAGAGACAGTTTGTGTTGAAAAGGTTGCTTTCAGTACATACAAAGGGTCACAGATGGATGAGGATAGGATGGTGTACCTGGTGAAGCAGGAGGAGGTAGGAGATGCATTAAGGAGTGTGAAGGCAAAAACAGAGAAAATATTAGCACAGATGATAAAGAAAGGGGACAACACTTTCTAAAGGTACATCAGTGATAGGATGAAAGCCAGGGGAGGAATTTTGGGACTCAGAGGGGAGGATGGGGTGGGTGTAGGGGGGGGACTAGAAAATGCATCTATACTTAATGAATACATCTGCTCGGTATTCACTGAGGTGGAGGAGAGAAAGGGTCCATAAATGGACAACATAAACATTGGGGGGAGTGAAGTTAACACCAGTCCATTTTCAGAGGAGAGTGTCCCAGAAGAACTCATAATACTACGGGTGGACAAAGCAATGGGGCCTGATGGTATACACACCAGGATACTAAAGGAACTCTGGAATGAGCTTACAGCTCCACTGGCAGCCCTGTTTAGTGTAAGTCACTCAATATGGGAGTGGTTCCAGATGATTGGAGGAGGGCGCACATAGTTTCTCTTCACAAGAGTGGAAGCAGGGAGGCAGCAGGTAACTATAGGCCAGTCAGCCTCACCTCAGTGGTGGGCAGGATCATGGAAGCGCTGCTTAAGGAAAGGATTGTGGAACAATGGAATCTAGTGGAGCACAGGATCCGAGGCAGCATGCATTACTAGCAGGAAGGTTATGTCAAACAAACCTGATAGACTATTTTGCCTGGGTGACAAAGGAGGTTAATCGGAGAGAGCTATGGACATAGCCTACCTTGATTTCAGTAAGGCTTTCAACACTATTCCACACAGAAGGCTGGTAAGCAAGTTGGGAAGTCTGGTGCTGGGCCACAGAGTAGAGAACTAGGTTACATACTGGTTGAGGGACAGAAAACAAAGGTTGGTAGTACATGGGATTAAATTCGATGATAGGGAGGTGCCCAGGGGGGTATTTCAGGGATCAGTCATGGGGACATTCCTTTTCACTCTCTACATTATTGATGTTTCGGAAGAACTGGAGGGGAAGGTTTGCCTATTTGCAGATGACACCAAGATCTGAAATGGGGTAAGACACTCCAGAGGGGTTTGAAAGAAAGAAGAGGGACCTAGTTAAGTTGGAATGATGGTCCAAAATGTGGCAATTGAAATGCAATGCAAAGATGTGCAACATCATGCACCTGGGGCGCAGAAATACTGTGGAGTGTAACAGGATATGGGGGGGGAGAGTTGTTGATGGTTACCATTGCTGAATGGGATTTGGGGATAGTCATCCCTCCATCTTCCTACCCCATGCAGCAGGAAGGAGGGTTGGTACTTTGCATCATGCCAGTCCTGCCGTCTAGCTCTAATACCCCCTCCTCTGTGCCACACAGTTCGTCACATCTACACCTAGGGCTGATCAGCCCAGCAATTCTTCCACCCTCATTTCATGCTGGACTCATAGCCCTAAAGACCACTGCCCAGCAAATCCCTGTGAAATGTTTTCAGCATCTGCTCTCATCCTGTAAGCCTAAGCAGTCCATGCCATTTACCAAATTTCTAGTGACACTTCTGCTCCTACCCTCTGGAGACGCTGAGTCTAATCCAGGACCAATCACCAGCCTTTTTTAGTACCACGTGGCCTAAAATTGATGCACCTAAACATCTGCAGCCTACTGCATAAAATAACCATGCTGCAGCCAACTGTAACCTCCCTAAAGCCTGATATCCTGATTATTTCTGAAAACTGGCTAAAGCCCCATAACAAGGACTCCAAAATCAATATCCCAGGCTACACTGTTATCTGCCTCGACCATCCTGGTAACAAAAGGGGTGGTGGCGTTGCAATGTATATCTTCTCCTCCTCCATCCAGTTCACCCCAGTCACCATACCTTCATCCTCACAGTCCAACGACACCTTGCTGATCAAACTCTCCCTCCCCCACACTTTCCCATTTTCATAGCTGGTTCATATTGAGCCCCTGACGCCCCGTCTTTGGCTATCATGGCCTTCCTGGGGTCCTTGAAATCCAGTGCTATAGGGGGCGAGCTACATATCCTGGGGGACTTCAGTTTAAACTGGCTTTCCAGTGCTACCTCCAAGATTCGCAACCAGGTGGCAGCCCTAAACCTGGCACAACTGATCTTTGAACCTACATGGCTGAACCCCAAATCAAATAGTCACTCTCTCCTAGACTGGTCCCTTACCTCTCATCAGCATCGTATAATTGCCACAGGCCTATTGTCTGATTCATTTAGCGACCACCATATGATTTACATGATTTGGAAAATATTCAGGTCTATAGCCTCCCCCTCCAAGAACTATTCTCATAAGGTCATATAAATCCCTGAACCTTCCCTCGCTGCTGAGTGACCTAGCAGCCACAGACTGGTCCTTCATCTTCCGAGCAACATCAATTGACTCCGCCCTGGAGTATTTCAAGCTCAAGTTCTTAACAGTGTGGGATTCATGCGCCTCTTAGACAGACTCATGTGAGCGGCTCTCACCTGCCTTGGATCTCTGCAGACATCATGTCCCTTATAAAGACCAGGCTTGAAAGGCCTTCAAAGCCTCCAGCTCCCCTGCAACTCATGCTACGTAACCACTCCCTATGCAATGCTTGCACTTGGCAAATCAGGCAGGTGAAAGCTAAGTAATCCAATGCATCCCTCCAGTCAAATCTAAATCAGCCATCTAAATTCTGGAGGGTGGTCAAATCCCTCTTATCCCCTCCCTCCCAGCCCCCTATCACTGTGTTAAATGTAGGTGGTGCAGCAGTAACAGACCCCCTTGCAGATGCCTCAGAATTTAACTCCTTTTACTAGTTGCACCTCAGCCCTGCTCTCCTCTCTCCCCATCCCAGCACAATCCCTCACCCTTCCCCCGGTCCCTTCCTCTGCTTCATCTTTTCCTTCAGTCAGGTCACCCCTTCTGAAGTGTACAATGCCTTGATCTCCCTAAACCCAATTAAAGGTAGATGCTCCTCTGGGTTAGACTCCAAGATGTTCCACCTGGCAGCTCCTGCCATCACCGCCCCCTGGCAGCTCTTTTCAATCTATCTTTCTCCCTAGCAGCAATCCCCTCAGAATGGAAGCACTCAACTGTTATCCTGCTACTTAAGAGCAGTGACACCTCGGCCCCCAGAAACTATCAACCTATTTCCATCCTGCCTATTCTGGCTAAGCTTCAGGAGTGCCTAGTCCTCTCCCAGCTTTCCTCCTTTCTCAACTCTTCCTCCTTCTTCTCCCCCCCCCCACCAGTCTGGCTTCTGGAAGGCCCACTCCACTGCCACCTCTCTTCTATGGCTCACAGACTCCATTCTTGACAGCATGGACAAAGGTCACATTACCTCCACTATTTTTGTCACCCTAGCTAAGGCATTCGACACGGTCTCCCATGCTCTCGTCCTGGACAAGCTCTCCCATGCAGGGCTCTCAGCCATGCCACAAGCTGGTTCTACTCCTACCTGGTAGGCCAATCCCAATCTGTGAGAATAGGTGACTCCTCCCCTTCCTCCCTTCCAATTACCACAGGAGTCCCCCAAAGCTCGGTCCTAGGGCCACTTCTATTATCCATCTTCCTTAATGACCTGCCCGCTGCCTGCCCACATACTTCCATTCATATGTATGCAGATGACATGGTTCTGTATGCATCAGGCCTTTCAACTGCTGTAGTAGCGACCAGATTACAGCAGGTCTTCAATGATGTCCAGCTCTGGTTTCATGCAAACCAGCTTTTCTTCAATGCCAAGAAGACCTTCTCTATGACGTTCTGCATGAGGCAGAGGCTCTCATGGCTCCACATCACCTCCTCCTTCTACACCCTGGATGGGACCACTCTGGAGGCTTGCTCCTCCTTTAGATATCTCGGGGTCTGGCTAGTACAGAAAATGATCCTCCCTATAATCGACTACGGGGATGTAGTCTACAGTGCTGCTCCAAAGTCCACCCTAGCCAGACTGGATCCCCTTTTTCATTCTTTCTACCATTTCTCCCTTGATTGCCCTCCCTCCACACACCACTGCAAGCTCTATCGGTCTCTTAATCTTCCGTTGTTCCATGACCACCACCAGTCCCACTGTGTCAAGCTAACAGCCAAGTACTGGTACCAGTCCTTGCCTCTGTATCTTGACCTGGCAATTACTCTGTATGATCATGTTTCTCTATGTGCTCTGTATCTAATTGTACTTTGTTTATTTTTCTCCTCTATCCCCCTCCCCAGGACGCACCTGGAATCAAGCAGTACTCTGCTAAGTGTGCCCTCCTGGTAAAATGTTTAAATAAATTTATTAATTAATGCATGCTGCCTCGGATCCTGTGCTCCACTGGATTCCATTGTTCCACAATCCTTTCCTAAAGCAGTGCTTTCATGATTCTGCCTACCACTGAGGTGAGGCTGACCGGCCTTCAGTTACCTATTGCCTCCCTGCTTCCACTATTGTGAAGAGAGACTACATGCACCCTCCTCCAATCATCTGGAACCTCTCCTATATTAAGTGACTCACTAAACAGGGCTGCCAGTGGAGCTGTAAGTGCCTGCCAAGTTTGTTTAGTATCCTGGTGTGTATACCATCAGGTCCCATCACTTGGTCCGCCCATAGTATTGCGAGTTCCTCAGGGACACTCTCCTCTGAAAATGGGCTGGTGTTACTCTCCCTCCCCCCAATGTTTATGTTGTCCATTTGTGGACCCTTTCCCTCCTCCACCTCAGTGAATACTGAGCAGACATATTCATTCAGTATAGTTGCCTTTTCTAATTCCTCCCCTGGCCTCCTCCTATCACTGATGTACCGTTAGAAAGTGTTGTCCCCTTTCTTTATTATCTGTGCTAATCTCTCCTCTGTTTTCACCTTCACACTCCTTACTGCATCTCTTGCCTCCTCCTGCTTCATCAGGTACACCATCCTACCCTCATCCATCTATGACCCTTTGTATGTACTAAAAGCAGCCTTATTGCCCCAAAACTGTTTCTACCATCTCCCACGAGAAACATAATGATTTGTTCCTTCTCTTTCATGTCTTTCTCAGCTTAATGCACTGTTTTTCCACTTCCTCCATGACTCCTGTTATGTGGACCCACTGTTCCACAACCCACCTTCCTGCCTCCTATCTTGCCAGGGCTTTATTCATCTCACTCCCTATCCTTTCTAACACCACCCTCCTGAAGTCCAGGACTCTTGCCTTTATCTGGCTTGCCTGTGTTGCTGTATTAATGTTATAGCACACCATATGATGGTCATCGAACCCTAGGACCCTATGTGACCATCTACCCGGATTTCCATAAGCCTATCCTCATTGGTCTGTACAAGGTATAGAATTGCCCTGTCCGGCTCCTGCACCAAAAGCCTGGGTCCTTCCCCCCTGCAGGGCTCCTGTGATGAATGTGTTCCTGGCTGAGGCTGCTGCTGGGATGGTCCACTCCATATCTAGCATGTTAAAATCACCCAGTAGACGTACCTCCCCCTTAGCTGCCATCCCATGTATGTCCTCCACTAATGCCTTATGTACCTCCTCCCCTTGCACTGGAGGCCTGTAGATCACACCCGTGTGTATTGCTGTGCCATAGCCTGGCTCAAGGGTGACCCACAGAACCTTAACCTCCCCGTTCCTACCCTGATCCTCGATCACTTTAATACCTTCCCTGATGTTAAGGGACACCACCCATCCCTATTCTCCGTCCCCATCACTCCTGAACAGAGCATACCCTGGTATGTTCATCTCCCAGCCATAGATTCCCATGTACCATGTCTCCATTCTTGCCACCATGTCCAGGTTTGCCTCTGTCATCATGGACGTCAGGTCTGGGATCTTATTTCCTAGACTACGTACATTTGTATACATGGCTGACTATGCTTCACTGCCTGACACCCTTGTACTTCTGTTGTTGCCTTCCTGTCTCCGCTTCCCAAGTCTGGTGGATTTCTGTTCCTGCCTCTCTACCTCCCTGTAAACAACATTGTGGGCCACCACAGAGACGTACACCATGAAATACACCCCTCAACCAAGGCACACCCATGACATACCACAGTATGTGTGGAGGCATGTACTGGAATAACACAGCCACCAACCCACATGCTGGACCATCAGTACATATATAATGGCTACAGACACACCTCAAAGACTACTGCTGACAGCATATACAAATGCACCCGTGTGGTACAATGCAACTGTAACACAGGTATCCGACACACTGTACAGTATGTACCTACATAGGTGAAAGCTGTGCAGCCATTAAGAACGTGAACAATCTCCCCCCCCCCAAAATGACAGTTGCCATCAGATAACACAGATAGGTTCATACTGATCCCTTGTCATTTGGTGGTTTGACTTACTCACCTTGGAATTCCAATATGGCATGTACTGTAACACTGAGACCAGTGTGTGATGGACAGGATGTGTGCTGTGGTTGGGAGTGGCAATCAGGATACAGCCATTGCTATACATAGTAGTGGTGAAGCAGCCTACAGTGATGTAGGGTATGCCATGCCATGGGTAACCACACCATCCCCGCAGGCAAAGATGTGACATGACAGCATGCCTTGTACCAGTGTTGCTGATATGGCACATAGGATACATGTAGGTATGCTTGACACAGTGAACCAGTACAATGACAGTAACACTGTAATGACCATGGAAATGTACATAAGGGTGATGACATGTATAACAGTGTAATGGCACACATGGTGCACCGTGCTCACACCAACGTGGCAGACATGTGCTTACTGAGTTCAAACAGAGAGTGGATAGACCAGCCTATCAAGTCCAAATTAGCCCACATTGGAATACCAAGGTGACAACCAAGAGAACCCACCTTAACATGCAGGGAATGTAGAGATGATATGTACTGTAGCCATGTCATATGTGTCTGCACACACATAACTATACAAGTATGAGTGGAATGTTGGATGGATCCAGCAGTGACCACAGTATACCAACACATAGGTCCACAGATGACCCGAGCGGTAGACATCCTGCATGGGCCGTATCCTGTACCCATCATGACAGACCCCATATGCATTGAATGCCCATGAGGTGAACACCACCAGAGCGGCCATGGCTCGAGAAGCCTGCCGCACGCCCACACCAACACAGCAGCCACCCAGGAGCTCTGCAAGCTGGATCTCCAGCCCCCTCCTCGGGCTTGTTTCAGTGCCGCCAGAGCGGCTGTGGCTCGAGAAGCCAGCCGCGCACCCACACCAACACAGCAGCCAACCAGGAGTTCCACAAGCTGGGTAAGCCCACGGACCCAACCGGTGAATCCGGCTCAAGCTGTGATTGGCCAGCGCTCTGCTGCAGCCATTGATTGGACTGGGGACGTACGCTTCTGCCTCTGATTGGTCCAGCCCTCCTCTCAGCTTTCTGTGCATTCCGGGTCCTCTGCACCCATTGAAATGCATGATGAAAAGCCGTAGTTTAATTTTCCTTTTGCTCGTACTACTGCCTAGCCTAGCCTGTATTTTGTTGCATTAATTCTAGTTATTCTGATTGTATTGTCTGTATTAATTCTGCTCTGTGTCCTAATCTCTCTCTCTCTCTCTCTCTCATCCATCTACCTCGGCTATTTTTTCACCTGCTACCATCCTCCTTCCTGTAACTCCAACTTGGGATAAAAAAATAAATATCTTTAATTACAGACAGCTACCTGTGTTCCCCCTCTGCTCTCCTCCTAGCTAACACTCTCCAACACCTAATTTCTTGTGGTGCCAGGACTGATTATTCAGGCCGCCCACCCCACCCGCCTGTCTCTCGGATCTCTCTTTCACTTGCTTAATTAATCCTCGGTGTCTGCTATCCCTCTGTCTCCCCGCCCCGACCTGACACCTGCGTCACACTCCTTAATCACAGCCCTCTTAACTACCTCCCTCTCTCCCTCTCTCTCTCTTCCCCAAATCTCCAGCCCCCGCCTCAGGCTTGTTTCAGCGCCACCGGAGCGGCCACGGCTCTAGAATTCAGCTGCATGCCCACACCAACACAGCAGCCACCCAGGAGCTCCACAAGCCAGGTAAGCCCATGGACCCAACCAGTGAATCCAGCTCAAGCTCCGATTGGCCAGCGCTCTCTGCTGCAGTCATTGATTGGACTGGGGACATACGCTTCTGCCTCTGATTGATCCAGCCCTCCTCTCAGCTTTCTGTGCATTCAGGGGCCTCTGCGCCCATTGAAATGCATGGTGAAAAGCTGTAGTTTTCACCAGCCCAACCCACCCCTCTTGGGGTTTAATATATAGCCGTTAAAACCTCCCCATTCAGTGGCTCCTCCTGTGCCATCACCATTGGGCCGCCTGCTAGTACCACCCACTTCTTGGCCCTTGGTCATCTCTCAGCACTGCCTCTTTCTATCCCCGCCCGCATCTCTACTAAACTCCTAACTACTCCTTTACCTATCCCTCAAACACCTCCTCTGTTGGCCGCCTTGCCTCCTGTGCCTCCCCCTCTTTCCCCCCAACCATGTCATGCACCACCTTAACTCTACTTACCCTTCTGGCATCTGTTCCCCTTTTCTACCTCCCTGGAGCCTGTTACCCCACTCCACCACTCAGTTACCACTTTGACTTGGTCCACTACCACCTATGCACTCTACAAGCCTTACCATGCACCCCCTCCCCACCCCCTTTCAACCCTACGTGACTAAGATCTGACACCCATAACAGTTGGCCGATTCCTATGTCAGCCCCTATCCCTCTCTTGTTACATGAGAAATCTCTCTGGGACCAGCTCCATCATCTTCCTTCAACCACCAAAATGAAGCACTCATGGAAACTCACTACCAGGGACCTGCTTTGGTGCACACTGAAACTACTGCTCCTCCTGCTACTCCTGTCAGGTAACATCCACTCGAACCCTGGCCCAATTTCTCATGGCCCAAACAACCAAGTTAAACACTCTGGGTCACTCTCCCTTGTTTCCATAAATATCTTCAGCCTTCTCCCGAAGCTTGATGCCCTTCAAATCCTCTCCTGCCAGCACAAACCGGATGTCATTGCTATTATGGAAAGCTGGCTATCACCGAAAATCCTGGACCAGGCAATCGCCCTACCTGGTTACAATGTCTTCAGGCTAGATCGTAAGGTCAAAAAAGGAGGGGGATGTGCCATCTACCTTAAGGAGGGCCTCACGGGCCATCCCCTAGACTCCCCCCCCCGGACTCGATTGCACAGATCCTTCCCATTCGTATCTACCTAGGAGCACACGGAAAAGTCCTCACAGTAGCAGCAGTATACATCCCACCAAAAGATCAAGCAAAAGGAGTCAGTGCCATACTGGATTTCGCTCATACACAACCCTCTGGATCTGAGTTAATCATGCTTGGTGACTTTAACATTAACTGGCTCTCCCCTGACACCGACAGCCTCAAGGATGCCCTTGCCTCCGTAAACCTCACATAACTGGTCACCTCCCCAACCCGACGCAACTATAGGACAGGTACCAGCTCCCTCCTGGACTGGGTTCTCACCAGCCACCCTGTCCGGAAAACCAATATCTCCATCCTGCCTGACTCGCTTAGTGACCATTCCCCTGTCATCTGTGAATGGACTAACAAATTCTACAGACCTCCCTCCCCCAGCAGTCACTTCCAGCAGAATCCTACCCGTGGCAAGCTGGATCTACTCAAATTGCTCCTGAGGCAACAAGATTGGTCTCCTATTTTTAGAGCATCTGATGTTAACTCAGCCCTGGATTTCTTCATTTCCACCTTTAACACTGCCTGCGACACCTACGCCCCCTCTAAAAAATGCAAAGTCAAAGCCCGCTTCAGTCCTTGGCTCACCGCCGACCTAATAGCACAACTAAAAGTAAGGGACCACCTCTGGCTCCTAGCCCAGGAATCCAGCACTCAAGCTAACCTCCAGAACTACAAACATCCTCAAAATGCCTGAACATGGTCTATACAACTGCAAAAAAGTGCCTATTACAAGGAAGCACTCACCAACACCGCGGGTAATGGTAAAGCCTTCTGGAATAACATCAAAGAAGTAACCGGGAAACAATCAAAATGCTCCCCTACTATGCTAGTCACTGATGGGAAAATTACCTTCGACCCAACCACTATAGCCAACACCTTCAACTCGGCCTTTACGGACCTCAGCAGTGCACTCCCCACCGATTTCTTCAATGAAACTAGCTCCCCTGCTAAACCTACTACTACTACACACCCCCCAACACTTCCTCCCTTCTACTTCAAATCTGTCAAGATAAAAGAAGCCCAGAAGTACATTGCTAATGCTATCACAAAAACATGACACCCTTAACCAAAAACTCCTGTCCCTCACTCTCGATGAGGTGATTAGCCCGCTAACTAAGATTTTCAACATCTCCCTCAGCCAGAGCCAGTTCCCCGACAGATGAAAATCAGCCACCATTACACCGATACATAAATCAGGAGATTGGACCAACTCTGGAAACAACCAACCAATCTCCATACTGCCCTCACTATCCAGGGCCATAGAACGCATAGTTGCTGACCAGCTCACAGATTATCTGGACAATCACAATATCCTGTGCCCCCAGCAGCATGGTTTCAGGAAAGGGGACAGCACCACAACAGCCCTCCTGGAATTCACAGGAGCCATTCACAGCTCCCTGGATAATGGCCACCTAGCCGGTTCCGTCTTCATAGACCTAACTAAGGCCTTCGATGCCGTTCACCACCGCCTGCTCCTGGACCAGCTACAAATTGCCAGACTCTCTCTTGATTCCACAGCCTGGTTCAAAAGTTACCTGGAGAACAGATCGCAAAGAGTGAAAACTGGAGGTGTCCTCTCCAGCGCACTACCAGTCCACTCTGGAGTCCCCCAGGGATCAATACTGGGGCCCCTTCTCTTTAGCCTATTTCTAAATAACCTCCCCAAATCATGCCCAGAAAAACTCATCCTGTACGCCGATGATGCCATCATCCACGCCACCCATAAGGACCCACTATTCCTACAGCATAAGCTCCAACTCGGGTTCACAACCACAGAGAACTGGTTCTGCAAACAAAAACTCATCCTTAACTATAAAGAAACAAAAACCATGCTATTCATTAACTCACATAACAAGAGCAGGCAGCATCCTCTGAACATTACAAATTACCTTGGAGTGCCTATTGAAGGGGTACCTTCATTTAAATACCTCGGAATCTCTCTTGACAATAACCTGTCCTATGGAGCCCATGTAGACAGTGTAGCCAAGGAGGTTAACATACGACTTGGTCTCCTCTACAGACATAGGGCAAACCTAACCCCCTGAGGCCCTCAGGATCACTGTCCTAAGCTCAGTAGTCTCTGTCATTGACTATGGCCTCTTAATCTATAGATCTGCCACCTCTACAGCCCTAAGATGCATCACAACCACTCTAAACAAAGCATGTCGGCTCATAACTGGTGCCCATCGCCTTACACACACCTGCGACCTCTATGCCCAAACTGGCTGGCTGAACCTATCAAACCGGATTAAATATCAAACCTACATCATGGCAAAGAAGATAACCCTGGGTCTGACTCCCCCTGGTGTCCAAGCCCTTCTTAGCCCTAGTTGAAACCTCCACCATACCAGGGGATCTGACTCTCAAATGCTGCTGATTCCTAGGTGCCGAACCTCGCTGGGCCAATGATCATTTGCCTACAGGGTGCCATACTGGTTAAATAACCTCAGCATGGATATCTCCTCCACCCCCAAGATTGGTCCTTTCAAATCTAGGCTCCATCTCTCTCTGTCTGCCTCCAGTACCTGTGACTGCCACGCCCTGCTAGCCTAGCTGCCGCCCCTGTCCTTACCCCGGCATCACAACAAGCACTTCCACCTCTCCCCTCCTCCACCCTTTCTCCCCCCTCCAACTCCTTGTCTGCACTTCTGTATATGTTGACAATGCCTTTCGGCAGTTTCCCCCCTTCCCCCATGTCCTAACCATGTCTTGTATCTGTTGCTCTCCTATGACCTTGAATGTTAATGCCCTACCAACTATGTATGCATCTCTCCTGTATCTGATTACGTAGCTGTTAAACATGCAAGTTATTACTGTTCATGTTCTTGCCACAATTGTCTACACCCACCACTAGAAACTGCTCTTAACCTGGTTAACCTGTTATTGCTGCCAAACCTACCGCTGTACTGCTTACATTTCTGTTGTACCTTGTACTGTTGAAACTTTGTTGTGCTGTACTCAATCTGACGTGAAACCTTTGTAAAACAGCCTTGGCCCAAAGGTACTTGTAATCCTAGAAATTAAATAAATAAATTAAAATAAACACATAGCCTGAGTGGTGGCCATACATGTGAGACAGTGGATGTCTCAACACCAATCACAAGCATGCATTACACATCCCAAAAACAGCACAGGCACATCACACTATTCTTCCATACAAAAGTAAAACACAGCACTGCCATCCACTATACGACATCCAGGTGGACACCATTGCAAAGCAAAGGACACAGCAGCATTGGGGGTACTCCATGTGGCAGACCAACATGCCATGTCCCACATACAGTGAGCGGTTAGAGGACAAGCAGGTTGCAAATCACCATTGGCCAGATATATGTGGCTGAGGGATGGGTGACATGCAGACATGCCTGAGACAAAGGTGATAGGACCATTGTTGTAAAGCGGTGCATGCTGCATGTGTTGTACAATAACACATTCCAAATGTATTTATTGGCAAGGATGTCCACAAAACAACTACAGAGGCATACACTGTGTGGTGGACCACTGGACTCATACACACACACACACACACACACACACACGGGTAAACATAAACAGGAGCATTTATTCATGTAAAACATAACACAGCATGAAAACAGTGCTGTTGGCGTTCTGCAACAGGCAGATGTAATCGCCAACAAGGATTGTTTAATATGTAACCATGAACAAGGTAACACACGCAATTGTAACTTAACCCAATGCCAAGATACCATGGCAGCCTAACATCCAGAGTGTTTATTTATTTATTTATGACTTTGATAACCTAGTAAGTACACTGATCCCAGGGACTGTTTACAGGCATGACCTGGGCCATGACAATGACACAGGAGGTAACGAAAGCCATATGCCTTAAGCGCATGCAGCACTACCTGGAGATTGTCTACATGTTATAAGACAGGGTGAAGGTGGTCACCCAGGCCCCTTGCAAATTTCCCGATGGCCAATACAACATGGTTTCCCAACCTGACTATCCCCCACCACTTACGCAGCCTGCTGCACACCCGGTGTGTGGACAGATATACATCCCACCACACTCATTGTGCCACTGTCCACCACCACTAGCATGTCAGGTGTTTCCACCTGTGTGGATCCAGTGTCCTCATGTTCCTTCACAGCACCACCTATGATGTCCCCAGCAGTCTCAGCATTGCTTGTGGTTGGCTCCACTGCAACATCACCTGTCTCATCACCTCCGTTATCATTTTGCTCTCTGTTGTCGCCATCCACATTATCAGTCTGGTCACCGGCTGCTTGCCTCATTGTCACTCTAGCCCCTCTGGCCTTGCTCCTGGTGCGCTCCTCATAGGCCCTTGCCTCATCCGTCTTGGAAAGAGGCATTGTGCACTCCAGGCTATGTCAATGTGGTGTGTGTGTGCAGCAGCTCTCCTCTCAGTGGTCCCACTGGCACCTGCAAATAAGTAGAGGATATACGGAAAATGTTCATATAAGGTGAACCACCCACTGACTCCTAATGCATGCATGCAACATCACAACAAAATTATGCAGAGTTGGGTACTGTACCCATGAGATACATGTGCAACCATGCGGCCTCATTAACCACACAACGGTAATCGACAATGGTCTTCTCTGTCCAGCTGTTACTGATAGTGTCAACACTGCTACAGCATTGTTGTATGGTCAGACACTGTTGCTGGCTATGTTTTGGCCTTACCCCTCCCTGTGATATTGATTGCTGCTGTCGACATGGAACACTCCACACAATGTGATGTGCCATTGCACAGCATGCACTGTGTAATGGTGCACATATGTGGGCGAACATGCGGGAGACATGCTGCACAAACCGTGTGTGATTACTAGTGCCCCTGATGCCCCCCTTCCTTGTGGAGTGTCTACGGCAACAGTATCCTGACCATGTATGCATCCATACACCTCCACACACATGTCTGCTGTATGTATGGATACTGAACAGATGCCCATTGCCCGACATGGCCTATGTGGTAGCCTTCCCACACAAGCCTGATGTGCCCCTGCCCAGAGCCTGCCCACACCAGCTTACCATCCGCCATCTTCATCTGTGGTGCCGGCATGTATGCTTTGCCAGTTGCTTTCAACACATTACAATGCTGCACAGCTGTCTATGTGGGCCAAGAGATCCACGGGCCGTGGAACATGGCACCATCAATAGCACTATCAAAGACAAATTTACACACTAGGACATGGGCATTGCACAACGGACGTATGCAACTGTCAAGGCCTTGCTGATCCATGTTACCCTCTAAAATACATCTGTAGTACACAACGTTCCCCAGTGCTACACACACACACCATCATGTGCTGTACATACTACACCACAATCATAGTGGTGGTACACCCAGATGGCTTTGCACATGCATGTTGCCACTCTGTTGCTGCCCCCTGCTTTACAGAAGCCACTGCACACCAGCACTCGCAGCTGTGCTGCCCCAGTACTACACCCCTGGTACGCTCCATAGGGGTTGTCTTCCCCCACAACCCTGTCCGTCACACCCATCCATTCCCGTACAGTGTGTACATGCCTCACACTCCATCTTATCATGTGATACAGCATGCATACCCCCCACATCGCAGCACACACTCAGGCAGCACACACAATGCACAATATGCACAACCTATCTAAGACACTGCATCCATACACATGATGCCAGTCAGCCCCTGTGAAATGTCCAGACTACATAAGGCGTAACATGCCACTGTGTCAGTACAGGCATTCCCTTCTGTATACCCACCCCGGGCATCCAGGTGTCCCCCCTCCCCGTGTAAGTACAGGAACACATGCACGGCTCACCCACCCAACCAGACCACTACCTGGCCAGGTATGTACTGATGTATACATCCTATGTGAGTGGCCATTACTCCCCACACCACACCATCCAACCCCTATCCTCCACATGCAGTATGTGTACTTGTTGTACACCCCCACCCTCCCGCTTATTACATGTCACACACATTTGTATGGTGCTGCCATGTGTATGTATTGTAGGGGGATGTTACCTGCCCACTCCGCTGGTCCCTGATTGATGGCCATGCATACCACTCCCGCATCCCTCCTCTGCTTCAATTGCTGGTTGTTGCCCAACACCACCAGATGAATGTGCCCCTGTGGAGACATAATATGGGTATAGATGGTCAGTTTAAGTGTACTGCATACAACACCATGTTCACGTGCACACTGTCAATGTAGAATGTGTGGTCTAACATGTACCTGTATGCCTTGAACGGCTGCCACTCATATGGACATCCTCCTCCCTGGCTATCTCCCTGAGATGGGTGAGTAGGTCAGCCTCCCTTCAGGCCATGTCATTCCAATGGTGTTTAAGTTGCCTAATTTTTATTTTGATGCCAGTGAGGGCATGCATCTTGGTTGCAACCACCATCCACACCCTGTCCCACTCTCTGTGTTTTCCTATTGCTGCCTGGTGGCAGCAGGGTTCTGGACCATTGCTCAACAAGAATGACAAGCACAGCTGTCTCCTCATCCGTGAAATTTGGAGACCTTGTCCAGGAAGGCATTTTTACAGAGTGTATGACTGTTGTACTTCAATCCTGCTGTACTGTGTAAACAGTTACTACACGTGCTCCTTATGTTTCCTGGCTTTCAGAATGTGCATGAAAGCCCTGGATGATGCTGACACATGGTGCGTCAGTTTCAGCAGTAACGCAGCTTGCATTGCCATGAATGTCGTTATTTGATGTGCATTGTGTCACACTTATTTCTCCATGTTTCTGGTCACTGCATTTTGCTGTCAGTGCCTCTTGTACCGTGCTTCCTTTCTACTCAAGTACTGACTTTGCTTCCTCCGCTCCTGCCTTCACTCTCTCCTATAACAGCTTTTCCCCTCTGCTTGTTTGCTCCATTGCTCCAGCTCCCATATCTTCTCTGCCCCCCGTCACTGGGCAAAGTGCATTTACTCTCTATACCTCTTAGAAACATAGAAACATAGAAGTTGATGGCAGATAAGGACCGCAAGACCCATCCAGTCTGCCCATTTCTTTTTCTACCTAATGAATGTGCCATAGGCCTTTGCGCTGTCAATGACCTATCTAGTCATACTCATCTGTATTGCTCCCTTATGCCTATCCCATGCCTGTTTGAAGCCCTGCACTGTAGACATATCCACCATTTTCTGAGGTAGGCCGTTCCATGCATCCACCACCCTTTCTGTGAAAAAGAACTTCCTCACATTACCTCTTAATCGGCATCCTTCTAATCTCATGCTGTGTCCTCTTGTCCTGCTATTTTTCTTATATTGAAACATGTTAGACTCTGTCACCTTGTTAATGCCCTTAAGGTGTTTGAATATTTAAATCATATCACCTCTCTCCCTCCTTTGCTCTAGGGTATACATATTGAGTTCAGCTAATCTGTCCTCATATGTTTTCTGATGCAGTCCCTGCATCATTTTGGTTGCCCTTCTCTGGACTGCCTCAATTTGGTTAATGTCCTTCTGAAGGTGTGGCCTCCAGTACTGCACACAGTACTCCAGATGGGGCCTAACCAGTGTCTTATAAAGAGGGATTATTACCTCCCTCTTCTGACTTGTGATACACCTACTAATACACCCTAACATCCCTCTAGCCTTACCTACTGATTTAGAGGTCTGCTTGGATGATTTCAGGTCATCGGTGACGATGATGCCCAAGTCTCTTTCTTCCCTTGTGACTGCCAGCATCTCCCCTCCCAGCCTATAGGTGGCTTCAGGGTTTCTCTTCCCTATGTACATGATCTTGCACTTCTTTGTGTTAAACCCCAGTTGCCACTCTTCCGACCATTTTGCTAGTTTATTCAGATCTCTTCTCATTCTGCCCACACTATCTGGATCATCTACTCTGTTGCAGATTTTGGTGTCATCTGCAAACAGACAAACCTTACCCTCCAGTCCATCTGCAATGTCACTGATGAAGATATTGAAGAGGACTGGATGAAGATGTTGAAGAGGACTGGATGAAGATATTGAAGATATTCCAATACCTGGAATAATCTTCCTGTTTTCATAAGCCTCTCCTTTTCTTTCCTCGCTCTTAAATCCCTCCTAAACTACATATTTCCCCCCTCTGGGACCTATCCCTGGCTACCTTTGTGTACATTTCTATGAATCCAGTGCTTTGCAGATAATTTTATTTTATATATTTCTTGTACAATTTATTATGCATTTATGTACCATTTGTAAATATTTTTACTTTCGTATCATTGCAGGTTATTTATGGCTGGGTGTAACTGCACCAGGGTCAGCAGTGCACAGTCAATTCAACAGACAGTACAGTTTCACGGGTAGCTGGCACCTGCACGAGGCTTATGGCAAACACAGTTGCTCCGTATGTACAGATAAGAAAAAGATGGACTCACCACACAAGATATGACGTCACATACCAGGAAGTAATGAGTAGTTGACAAGTGAGGGAGTGGGGAGTTTTTTTAACTTTTTGGACCACTTTTTGTGAATTGCAAGGAATTTCTACACATGCAATAAAGAAGAGCACTATATTGAGTGACATCTTGTGTGGTGAGTCCATCTTTTTCTTATCTGTACATACGGAGCAACTGTGTTTGCCATAAGCCTGGGGCAGGTGCCTGCCACCTGAGAAACTGTACTATCATTGCAGGTCCTGCAATAAACTATACCAACTTTTTAGTCTTGCTTGCCCTTCTGTTATCACTACCTTGGGTGTACCAGGAAATAACAAGCTTTGGCTCATTGTGCCTTTCCTGGCCACTAGTTTTCACAGCTGCAGTGGGCATAGTCCTGCAGATGTTTTGCTTTGAGGAAAGGGCTCCCTGCATAAATTACCTTCCAAACAACATGACAGAGTGTTAAAAATAATGTCCTCCACTGAAGCTTCATTACTACGCTGCCTGTGTGTGTATGGGAGCTTGAGAGCTATATTTTTCCTCTGGCTTTAGAAGTTAATTGAGCCCTCCCCAGTACTGCCTTTTTTTGCAAGTTGAAGCCTCCTCCAACAATTGAGCCCTTCCCAGTATTGCCTTTTTTTGCAAGTTGAAACTTCCTCCAACGTGTTTTGTGTGCCTTTTCTTTGTTTGTTAAGTTTCAGTACTTAATTTACTACCTTTGCAAACTGAGAAACTCCTGCTTTACTGGTATCCCCTCTCCCACTCATCCAGAGGTGTGAATTCTTTTGTTTCCTAACCATGCTGGTTGAGTTTACTTGCTTGGTTTCCCACAATATGAAAGCCTTATGTTTTGAGTAGATGATCCAACCACCTCAGTTTGCCCTCTCCCCCACCACACACCAGCACAAGTAGAAACCATATAGCATCTGGCAGCACTTACACAAATAGGAAGAATATGCCATTAGCAAGCAGCTCTTTAAATATTTTAAAGTTCCAGTTAATATGGTACTAGCTTGTTTTAACAATAAAACCTGAAGAAATCATGCAGAGAGCTCCTGGAGTGGATCACATGCACACAAACAATCCTGAAGCCTGCTTAGCCATTAGATGATCACAGCTGCAAAATGATTACATTTGTCTACAAACACTGTCTTCTACGCAAGACAAAAGCAACTGAATTAAAAGTACATAATATGTTGAGCAAAATGGGGTCGAGCAGGATTCTGGGCAAAGTGACACAGTTTATATACAGACTGCATGCAGCAGTAATTGCTGCTGAGACAAACTGATGTGCCTTCTGTTATGCAATGGGGAAGGGGAAGGAGCATTGTTGGAGCAATCACAGACTTGTTTTATAAATAGCTGCCTGTGATCCATCATGTTTCCAAACTAGTTTATATAAACCATTCCAATGCTGCATATATTATTTCATTTAGGTGCTACTCGAACAAACTATAAGGTGCTGTTCCATTTCTGCTGCTTAGTACTGGTGCTAGACCCCGTAGTCAGTTGAAAAACCAATTATGACTGACTTACCACACATTATGACTAATTTTTTCAACTAGTTTGAAATTTGTGACTACAACTAACTAAAGAAAATCCAACCGATTTTTCAACTTTCACCATCGTTGCATTTTATTAAGTAGTAGTTTGTCACTTTTTTAACTTCATATCTCATGCCACATTACACCACTAGTGGGTAATTAACAGACAGTTAATCTGTAGTCATGCCTCATTGCTTAATAAATCACACTTTGGTTTACATCCGATTTTGTACACACATCACAACCACTCACATGGGTCAACCTTAAACTTTTTTTGCACTAGCAAGCAGGACAAGGTGATTCAAAATTGCAGTAGCCTACAATTATAATGGCATATTTTGATCACTTATACAGGAAACAATTCAAGCCAAGAAATACTCTGATTATTGCACATTTATCACATTTCCCTATTCCTTCCTGCCCCATCAGCAAAAAAAAAAAAGCTGCAATGCCATCACATACAGTGCACAGGCATGACACTATACTACCTCTGTTTCTATATAGGATGATCTATGCACCCCAGGAATGTCTATTTTAACCTTTAAAACTATGTATTTTATTAAGGCTTTTTGGGGGGGACCAGACATGATCTAAAGCTTTGTTTAGCTGGGTGGGATAAGGGTAGGAATGTAGGGTGGGAATGTATGGATTAACATACTAAGAAAACCAGTAGAGTAGACCTTATGGGCTATCGAGTCTGCTTGGGGATCAATGCCTGTTTAGGGCACTGTTTTCTGCCCCCTTCCTCCCGAGGTCCCACTCCCCCTTCCCCTGACTTGGTGGCCCCCCTGTGCTGGCTCCATTTAGATGTACCTTCCCCCTATATCTGTCCCAGCCCCCTCTTGAATCCCTCCACAGTATCCACAGCCACCAGTGTTGGTTGGCTTGGTCCATTTAGAAGAGCTGAGGACCCCATACACTTTCAAGCAATGGCAGCTATGGCTCTGTGGATGGTCATTTCAGAGTCTGGCCTCCAGTGGTGTCCAGGTAAAAAACAGAACTAAGAGATTTGGATAAGAAAAGAAAGTTATGGTGAGGCTGTGATAAAACCCACCACCTGCAGGGCAGACCCTGTATACCACTTAGCATTTTGTCCCTGAAATGTTGGATACAGGCACTCAAAATGTAGGGAAATGAGGGGCACTGGTCTTAATATGGGACAACTTGTCAGATAGACATGCATGGGGACAAAAACCTGCTAAATAGAGACTTTTTTTAACTTCATTAACAGCCATGAAAACATGCAGTAGTCAAGCCAGCCAAGTAGAGTTAACTGAAGTTAGCAACTGAGGTTCAATGCAAAAAAGTGCAAAATAATGCACTTGGGTAGAGGGAACCCTGGGAAGAGCTACAAGTTGGGGGGGAGCTGACTGTCACCAAGGAGGAAAGGGACCTAAGAGTTATCATCTCTGATAACCTTAAGGTATCAAAGCAGTGCACAAAGGCAGCGGGGAGGGCCAGTGGCATGCTAGGTTGCATAGGCAGTGGTATCAACAGCAGAAGGTGGGAGGTGGTGATGCCATTGTATAAAACATTGGTAAGGCGTCACCTGGAGTACTGAGTGCAGTTTTGGAGGCAATACCTGTGCAAGGATATAAACAAGGTGGAGACTATCCAGAGAAAGGCAACAAAGATGGTGCAGGGCTTGCACCACGAAACATATGAGGAGAGACTAAGGGACCTCAATATGTACTCACTGGAGGACAGGAGACAGAGGAGGGACATGACTGAAACTTTCAAGTACCTCAAGGACATTAACAAGGTGCAGGTGGGGGACCTTTTCTAATGTAAAAAAAGTACTAGAACAAGAGGGCACAATATAAAACTGGAGGGGGTAGATTAAGAGGTAACATGAGAAGGTTTTTCTACACAGAAAGTGTAGTTGATGCTTGGAATAGTCTGCCAGAGAAGGTCATGGGGCAAGCACAGTGGAGGGGTTTAAGCATGCCTGGGACAGGCACAAGGGAATCTTGAGAGGGAGAGAGTGATGAAGACTTTGATCACATAGGGTCAGTGACCACATACAATGTATAGGGCCTACAGGCAGATGAGATGGGCCTAGCAGCTAGTGGTCCCTATCTGCCAACAGTTTCTATGTAACTGCACTAGCCCTGCTTAATTTGCACTAGGGTTTGGGCTAGTAAAACTATGTTAAGATTGACTCCCCCACTGTGAGAGTCCATCCAGGACATGAACAGACTGAGTGTGTGTGCTAAAGGGAAAAAATCTGTTGTAGTTTTGCTGCCCAGGTATATGTCTTTTTTTCAGCAGAGTGGCACACAACATGACTGAAGAGGGAGTAGACCAGGATGGGCCGATGGGAGACTCGGACACCAACAGAAAAAGAAAAACAGCACTTGTGCCATGTACCTTAAGCACTTTTATTACAAGAAGGGTGTTCAAAATCAATTCACAATAACAACAGTTCTATTCTATTTCTACCACTGATATAAACCTGGGTCAGCAGTAAAGGAGTTCTCCTTTTATTTCATTTCTATGGAATCTGAAAAAATATGCCAAAGGGAGTCTATCAGGGAGAGGACTAGGAGACTCAAAGTGGGATGCTCATGCACTGTCTTGACTAAATTGGGGATGGGGTAGACTGAGGTTTTCATATTTTTGCCACAGCCACAGATGAGGTGCCTGAGCTCCCTCTCATTCACTACACAGTATAGTACAAACATTGTATTTTCCTTCTTCTCTACCCGTGATTCTAATCTGTAAAAAAAATGCACTGCAGCACTTTTATAGTTTACTTAGTTTTCCAGTTCAGAATCCTTATCTGGACCGATTCTCCCTCTGAACTTCCTTCCAACAGACAGACTTAAGTGAACTCACTCTCTCCACAATAACTGAGATGCGTGCTGTGCCACAGCCTAGGACGGCTCCTCCAGGCTCCGTCTGGACACCCACCAAGCAACAGCAAGGCAGGCCACACCAATACTGCCACCCGTCAATGACACAGACCCAGGCTGCGCCTGGAACTATGACACGATGACCGACTACAGAGGACGCTTGACCTGGTCCTGCTGTGGTAGATGCTGCTAGGCCTTACTGAATCTCTACATGTAGCACAACCAAGTCAACTGCACTGTGTCTGCTATGGAGAGAAAGCTGCTAACTGCTTTCTGGGGTGAGGTGGAGTGGACTGACTGGCAAGTACCGGGAGGTGAATGTAGTGCCATCTTGACCAATGTGGTCTGCAAGGATAATGGCCAATCCAATCAATGAAAGGCAATATATACCTGCCCCAACCAAGCCTTCACCCTGCCCCCACCCGGCAACGTCCTTCCCATTATTCCGTTTAAAAATATGAAATATTAAAAAGAGATTTTAGTTTCAACCACACAACAGCACTCTAAGAATAACTGTATATCAACTGTACCTGTGCAAAGTTTGTCTTATGAGGGTTTTTCACACACCTCAGGTGTGTGGAAAATCCCCATAACACACACTTGCAAAGGCATTCATCTCTGTATAACATCCATCTGCAGTCTCAAAGGTGAAATTATTGCTATGAAAGCTCATTATCCTAAAAAATGTTATAGCAAACATAACTAGGCAGGGCACATCCCCCACACTGTAATTATGAGTAATTTAATAATTATTTAACAGTTTCTCATCAAGTCTCCCTATAAAATGCTCTTTTAATATTTCTTTTGCAACAGACCTGACTAGATAGTCCAATTCAGGTTATTAAAAGAGCTGCACATGGAGGGGAACTCCGCAATTTTAATAAATACTGTACAAGAGACACTGGCCAAGCAATGTCCATGGATTTGAGGCTAACTTTATATTTAGATGTAATGGAAGTCTGTTCATTCATTGAAGGAAAAAGGAACAACTGTTTAAAACTAGATATTTTCTGAAAATAATTAACATACAAACATACTAGAATGCCAGCAGAGTAGGCCACACGGTCTATCAAGTCTGTTAGAGAGTCTGCACCCTTAGTGGGCACCGATATGACCCCCTCCTGCCCAACCCCCCCCACACACACACACACACACACACATACTCCCAACTTGTTCTTGGAACTTTTACAAGCATAAATAATTCTCAGGAAATAGTATGCCTTAGAAAGTTTCTGACACCATTTAAGGGAAACCTACAGCTAGGCCAACTCCACCTTCTATCCAATTCATGGTGTGAAATTAAAAGAAAAAGCAATTAAAAACATGAAGCAACAACCAATATTTTCCCTAATCCAATCCAAAAGTCAACTCAGAACAAAGCTCCTGGCACATTTTAAAGAGCAGCAGAGCATAGCCAAAGAGGGGGGGTAAGTATGCAAACAATTACAGGAAAGGGAGAATATATTTCATGGCATGCATCATTTTAAACCAGAGGATTAGAGGGTACCTAACTCTTACTGGAGTAAGTAACATTCTGCATTGATTTCACCCTCTGGGGCTAGCTCCCACATGATCAGTGCCCATAAGTTTAAGTGCATTAGTCAAAAGTGCCACTCTCAAAAGTAACAACCTGTTTGGCACCTCAATCATCCATTACTCTCTTAGAAAGGACTGGCTCAGAAAACACAGCAAGAGAACAGCAACACACACAAGAACAAAAAGTCAAACCAAATTAAAGCAGCGAAGTTAAAATTATGTTTTACAAGTTCTTCATCCTATATATTTGTAACACAAAACAACCTTGGCACAGGGCATTTCATGGGGGGGATTAATGATTGGCTTCAGCCTCCAACCCTCCTCAGCTGCCAGCTGTTTATTAATGCTTTGGAAATGGCTTATACCTTAACTGTTCTTCTTTACTTCTCTCCCAATCATTTTTCAAACTACTGTTTCATACTCATACTTGTCTCAGATATAATGTTTTAATGTATGATCATATTCTTGTACCTACGGTCTGTACATTAAAACATTATATCTGAGACAAGTATGAGTATGAAACAGTAGTACAGTATTATGCTAGTTACCCAAACACCTATATTGTTAAAAAATCCAACCGGTGCAATCTGCAGCTTGACTTTCTCAATGCATTTGAATATATATAGACAAGGCATGTAAATCACCTCCCTGCAGTGGCAAACAGGGACAGGTCACAGTAAGTGATCTTTGCAAATGGTGCTTTGTGATCTCCTCTTGCACTGCAGTGATCTGTCAGTGGACCAAAAGTTTAAACTGTAACTCAGTGCCATGATGGGTAAGTGGTGCCAGGGCTGAGCTGGCCAAGCATCAGTTGTTATCACCAATATTGTGCAAGCTGCATGGCACGCACCTCTGATTGATTACAATTTTGTTAGGTGGCAAGCCAGAGTAAAGTTCAAGGAAAGTGCTGCAGCTGCCTCTGAAATCCTAATCCAGCAGCTCAGATCTGCCCACAGTGCCACCCATCCCTAACAGTGTCAGTCACTCACTTCAGTGCAGGGCAGGCCTGTCCGTGGCATGGTGGCTTTCCAATCGATGTACCGTGGTGCTCAGAAGCTGGCAGGCACTTTTTTTCATTAGGCCCTGCTGGCCTGCTCACCTCGACATCTCTGCCATGGCTGCCCCGACTTTCACTCAGTCCGTCCACACTCCTCCTGCTGTTTCTGTCAAGGAAGGAAGGGAGCCCACACATTTCACAACAACCCACCCATCCCTCCCTACTCCTCCCAGACTCACTCCTCTGTTGGCTTTGGTTCGTTGTCTCCAAGCTCCAGCCCATCAATGATGATCGAACTCATGCAGCGCTCCGCACAAATTCCTGGCTCCTCCCTCTCTTTTACATTCTATTGGAGGAGGACTGGTGCTGAATGGCAGCAGCACTTGCCATTGGTTGGGACTCAGGAGAGGGATGTAAGGGCTGTGGCCAGCAGTGGTTCACAAATTATGTGGCCTCACCTCAGCAGTTGGCTTCAGGGGGGAGGAGAGACCATGTTAGGCAAGCAGCAGTCGCTGCAAACTACAGCAATCTGTGATGGAGTCATGGACTTTAAATCAATGTGACTACACTCAGTTTTGGCTACAACTGAGGGCAGTTCCAACTAATTGCAACTTTCCTGAATTGCAGCCCCTGATTCCGATGATCAACGGTGGCTCCGGGGTCTAACTGGTGCAAAAACTGAAAGGGGCTAAGAGGGATAGCAAAATGAGTACAGACCAAACTATTTTAAATAGTGACATGCTTAAACATACACACACACACACACACATATGCAATACCCTAAGCAGAACACAACTGGATAACGTACCAATATTTAGGAAACTTATTACACTTACCCAAAGACTAGCAGTGTGACTCCTGGCTGCTGTGTTCTCTGTGCTGTGTTTGGGCTGTAACAAAGATTACGTAATAATACACTGGCCTCCTGCAGGGGCTATTAGACATAAGAGCAAAGGCACTCTGGGAAGACTCTCTGGGACAAGATGCAATAAAAGAAACCTGAATGGCTGCCCCCAGGTGCCATAAAACAGCCAGGGAAAGTTAGAAAAAAACTCCTCTCATAGCCTGAGCAGAAAAAAAAACACTGGGATGAAGTAAGAAAACAAAAATTAATAATACATTTATTTTCCCAATTTTAACATGCAGTGTTCCTTTAATAATCCACAACAAGGTGTGGGTTGGGCTGGGATTTACCCACACCTGGCAAGTGATCAACAATGCCAGGCATACATAAGTCCCAGTGCACCCCACACTGTGCGGTGGATTACTGTGATTGTACAACTGGTAGGAAGTAAAGAATTAAAAAATAGTTATTAAAATACTCAATTTCTAGAGTGGAGCATAGGTGCAAAGGGGATGAGGTATTGGGCTTACCTTTAGATGTCAGCTGTCCAGGCAGAACCCTGTCTAAATCAGTCTTATCTTAAATAAAGGCAGTAGCCATTTCATAGAACCATGAGACAAACTGATTCTGCAATTGATAAAGCTGTGCTGGGCAGCATAGAGCTAGCTAAACTCTTGCAGCTAGTTTCTGTCTCAAGGTTTTGTGAAATGTCTTCTGCCTTTCTTTATTGCTTTGTTGCATAGATGTCAAAATTGACATTGCCAGACAGCTGACAGCTGGGTAGCCCTTCACACCTATATAGAAAATAATTTATAATACATTACCTCCTGAATTACAGGGTTGTTATTCCTTTGGTTTCTTCCAAAAAAATTTGCTCCTCATCTTAACAAATCTGAATAGAATAGAATAGAATAGACCAGAATCTTGGCCAAATTTAAAGCAATTGTATGACACAGGTTTATTACTTTGAAATCCTCAATGCAGCACTAAATGTAGAGAATACTGGATGGGCAACTATGCACAACCAATATCTTCTGCTACAGAGGGGTTCTGAATCCCTCTGATCAGGAGAGCAATGCTCGAGAGGTCCATGGGAATCAGAAACCCAAGGCAACAGCACACATTGGTTATGCATTAAGTTGCTCATCTTATATTTTTATAGTGTAGTAGTAGTATTATGTGAAAAGTGTCAATTGTGTTTTTTCTCTCTTTCATAATGAAACTGACTTGTGAAGTCTCTAGATGTTCCACCACCCTTTCTGTGAAGAAATACTTCCTCGCAGTACCTCTTAGTCTACCCCTTCCAACCTCATGTAATGCTCTCTCATTCATTGACATCTCCTTTTCTGAAAGATGCTACCCTCCAGCACCCTCTTTATGCCTTTTAGATATTTGAAGGTTTCTATCATTTATCACCCCTGTCTCTTCTGTTCTCCAGGGTATATATATATTGAGGTCTCCCAGTCTCTCCTCGTATGATTTTTAGTGCAGGCCCTGCACCATCTTTGTTGCCCTTCTTTATTGCCTCCACTCTGTCTTCATCCTTATGGAGATGTGGCCTCCAGAACCGGACACCGTATTCCAAATGAGGCCTCACCAGTGATCTGCACAGTGGCATCACTACCTCCTTCCTTCTGCTGGTGATACCTCACCTGTGCACCCCAGCATCCCAGTGGGTCTCCCCATAGCCTTGGTACAGTGTTTAGCCACCTTTAGGTCATCCAGTATGATTACTCCAAAATCCCTTTCCTGTTTGGTGACCAGCAGTTCCCCCCCCCCAGTAATCTTCCCCTGGGTTCCTGCAATCCAAATGCATGATTTTGCACTTTTTTGCATTAAATCTCAGCTGCCACACTTCAGACTATTCCTCCAGTTTACCTAGGTCCCTACTGATTTTTTCCACCCTTCCCGGAGTGTCCACCCTGTTGCAGATCTTAGTGTCATTCGCAAAGAGGCACACTTTCCCCTCCAGCCCCTTCGCAATTTCACTTATGAAGACTTTAAACAGGACTGAGCCCAAGACTGATCCCTGTGCACCCTGCTGATCACATTCCTTTCCTTACATTGAGCACCATTTACCATGACTCTCCATCTTCTATCATTCAACCAGTTCCTAACCCAGTTTACTACCTTGTGACCCACTCTCAGGCTGCCCAGCTTGTTCACATGTCATATGTGGAACGGTATTGTCGGCCTTACTAAATGCAATTCATGTTTATGTTTCAGCCCATGAAACATCCTTATAATGTATGGTACAACGCTGTTACGAATAAAAATCCATACAAGCTTAAAAGTTGTTATGCTGCAGTAGCTTGTTGTTATGCTGCACTAGGAACATAGCTACTGCAGCATAACAGATTTGAATCTTCAGAAAAGCTCGCGGCACGAGCTGCTCACTCCTCAAATAGTAAACCGATCTGACCAACTTTAAGCTGTTCGGTGATAACTGTATTTTTCAACAAGGGGCTATAAATATAAAAATTATTAATTACCTCACAGGCAGTCATCACAAAAACTGCAATGTGGACACCGACGAACTGTGAGTACACAAACTCTCGTGACCCCTGCCCTAACAAAATTACATCCTTTGAACTTTGACTCCAACGTCCCCTCTTACTTGTCTCATTGCAGGTCACGTCGGAGGTCACGGCAGCACATCGGATCAAACTTGAAATACAATAGATAGGTGACCATACACTATAAAAGACAATGTATGGTCCCCTATCCGTAACAAGTTTGAAAACTCTTCTTGAGGTCGTCATGACGACTGAACCTCTCTAGCTTCGCTCTCGAGGTTCCAAACGTCGCCATGACGACCTCTCGAAGAGTTTACAAACTTGTTACAGATAGAGGACCACACATTATCCTCTATATCTAGTTAATGCATTTGCAGCCATAGTGGCTCTGCTAGAACTTGTTTTACTGAGGTACTGAGTGGAAGGTGTTGTTATTTTTTTGCTGTACCAAGATTGCTGCCAGAAAGTTTATTCAGATCTTATTGAGAGGCATTGATATCATAGTGTGCTGCATTCAAGTTGCCAAAAACAGTCTGAACCTATTGGTTGTTACTCATACACACATTGCTTCCAAATCCTTTTGACCAATCACAATGCATTAAAGTCTTTACCCTTTGTATTACATGGGTAGGTGTTTTCTTAATGGGAAAAGGAACTAGTACTCTCATATCAGGACTGAATTAATCAATGATGACATCATAACGCTAAAGAACCAATCCTAATATATCAGTTAGGACACCATCCTTTCAATACTGCTAAAATAACTACTGTTAGAAAATGGGATTTAAGATGTGAGAAATCTGACTGGCTGCCAGGGGTACATTAACTTACAGTGAGAGCCCTGGTAAAAACAAATGCCAGCCATGCCCCCTCACCCACTCAAGTATCTGTGCTCATCCTGCTTCCTCATTGGGTCAAACCACTCAAACTAATTTTAAATCATCATTTTTTCTCTCTCTCGTAGCGAGAGATTCTGGTCCCAATGCTGTCTAATCTACTGGCACACAGCCTAAGCTAACCTCTTTCTCCAGTCTGCTAGCGAGACACCCCTCCCCCCACCCCAACATGAAACACTGTGCAATCTTTTTTTTATCATAGAAACTGTGTCAGTTCCTATAGAAGTAAACATTTATGTTGCTGAAAACATATGAAACACATGGACCCCTGCCCCACCATGCTGTACTCTGTTCCATTTCAGAACTGCTTCCGTTTTCAACCAAACAAGTGCATATGACATTCATTTGTCTTCTAAAAAAGTGCTAGCCTTTTCCTCCTGGAACAAACAAGAAAAAAAGACTTCTAGACAAAAGCAGGCTCGCTAGCGTGTCGCACGCTCAGCAGTGCTCATCAAACCCCGCACTGGCTCAATCGCTACCAAGCAACACTCCCACCCGCTCACAGGACCCAAAACTTGAAGTTTTTCCTTTTTTTTAAATCACCACTCGATTTGAACACCGATCTCATTGGTGATGTCAATATCATCTAAGCTGTCATCCTGCTGCAGACCAAATCCATACTTCACAACACCATAGTCTCCCATGAGGAGCCACAAAACACAAAACAGAGTAAAGGGGGTGAGCCATCGTCCTGCTGCAGACCAAATCCATTCTTCACAACACTGCAGTCTCCCAAAAGGAGCCACAAAATGCAAAACAGAGTAAAGGGGGAGACCGATGTAACAGACCAAAATACCTGGCAAACACTACAGAGCCCTGTACTGGCCAATGCATTAGGTACAGGGACTACTTTGCCACAAAAGGAACACAAATTCAATTTTACTCATTTTTATAGCATTACTATACATTTTGTTGTAATCCTATAAAAAAATGATGTATATAGCCCCTAGTCTAAGAGCAATAATACCCTCCAGGGTGGGCAGTACAGACAATACCCTTCAAGGGGCTATAAGGCCTTCTGCCTACGGTGTCGGGCCTCATTTTGCCCCTGGATGGTCTAGTATTGCCCAATACCACCCATCCCGTTGGGTATTGTTGCTTGTGTAATCAATACTGACATCATCAACAGGAAATACTGAATCTTAAGAATCTACTGTGACATCAAATAATGTTTAAAATTGGCTAGTTCAGCTCTAAAAATGACACTGTCCTAAAATACAGCCTGAATATTTTTCACACCCTAGCAAAGTTACGGAACACACATCCATAGGAGTCATCAAGTAAGCATTAATGCCCGATGAGGGAGGCTTCTACTGGGGAATTAATGCATGGTTGGGGGGTTGTGGCACGAGGCCTTGGTCGAGTGCCTACAACCACCCAACCATGCATTCATTCCCCAGTAAAAGCCGACTCCGGAGGGCAGTAATGCGTTTGTAACGGGAATACTTGCATTGTTGTTGTTTCCGTTTTTACAGTTCTGTTCACTGGAACTGTTCAGCTTTGTGTCGGTACAGTGAGATGCTGCATTTTCACCGCAATGTGTGTTCTGTTTGCTGCTGTGACAGGTAGTGGTGCTAGAGCCTGACCCGGTAACCCCATGTTTAATAGTTGGGGTGGGCATTATCAGTGATTAATCCTCACTCCAACTTTGATCATGTGATGCGTTTTGTCCAATGATGTTGCCTTATTTCAGGTTTCTCTTTTTTGCCACGTTACAATGTTATATGTTGACTGTATCAAGCATGTTGTCTGACTATACGTCCACCTACCTATACTGGCAAGCAGGTAATGGGTTACAGATTCTGTTGTGCCTGAACATATTCAGTATCATTGCACAGTGACATGTTCAGCTCCATTACTACCCCAAGATGTATGTAACTTTCGTAAAAACTAACTTAATACCTAGGAAGAAGTCAGGGGTCCTTCGAACATCCCTGGCCCTGGATTTAGTTTTACCGAAATGTAATTTAGAAATAGGGTGACAGTCAGTCTATTATAGGGGAATATATCTCTGGAATAAAATGCCAGCTCAGTTGAGAATGGAGACCTCGAACAAAAATTGATTTGAAATAAAAATATGGATACAGAAAAAGTAAAAGAAAAACAGACAATGTTGTGCTTCGTGTGCCTTAGAATAAGGGGCAGTGCAATAATATTGATGTATGACACTGCTTATTTTAGATTGTTTTATTTTGCAAACATGTATTTTCCTTTGACTGTAGTGTTATTTAAGATACTTACGGTATATTTTGTTTTAAATGTTTTGTATCGTATGTAAATCTGTGTTAAATTTATTCATGTATGTTTACTTGAATTGTGGATCTTGTTGGAAATGAGTTCTTTTTACTCAGTCGAGTTAATCCTTATTCACACGTAAAAATATGAATAAAAATATTTTACTACTTCTTCTACATTTCAGGGGTACTGGCCCCAATATAATGGGCCCCCTAACCACATATGACACTGTCAGTGGGTCACATGTCACCTGCACAGTCACATTGGAAATAGGGGTGGGATCACCTTAAAGGAGATGGAGCTACTGTGGTTATGGATACCATACATGTTACATTTGACTCACATTGTATGCATCACACATATGTACCTTTACTGATGTCATGATGTCACCACAGGATGATACTATGTTGTACAGAACGGCGAACTCCATCCTCACATATGGCAGACATGCAAAGTGTGCTACATTTCCATTCTGTCATTATCCTGTCTCATATTTCTGACATCAACTGCCCTGCACACAATACACCTGCCACACTGTGTGTGGTATATGTCTGCCCCCCCCCAGACAGTCACCACATCTTTCATAACACATGTCCCTTGCGGCATTGTGTGTCATCCCCAATACCCACACCTGTCACAGACAACTCACAGGTGCATTCTGTTCCCACACAGCCACTTTAACACATGCCCCTTGTTGATTGCATGCCCATGTAGGCAGTTTGAACCACAATGACCATCCCATGTGAACATATGGACATGTAACATTTTGTCTGGTTGTGGTACCCTGCTGTTAAGTATGTGAAGGTGGTGCAGGCTAATGGCATGCCACATGCTGTGGCACTGGTGTCTGTGTGCCGCACCTGATTATACAGACCTACATCGACTACCACTGGGACATGTGGGGGGGTATACCAGCAGGGTCCTGCATCCTGACATCCATTACCGTATCCCTGTGGTGTATTGTACTGGGTGTTGTCCTCAGTGGACACCTGGGGATGGTATACATCTGTGTATGGTGTCCCGTTGTGGGGGGGAGCCCATCTCTTCAGCACACCTTTCACATGACACATACAATGACAGGGGGTGATAGGCGTGTACCTGAGTCTATGACAAACACATTACATTGTGTGCAGTTCCACTTCATTGGCAACGTCACTGGCATGTGGTGGCACCCCATGCAGCATTGTCCCATCATACACATGCATCTGCTGGATGGCACTGCACACAGGAGATGGGTACTTTCCAAATGATGGTGCTTCCATCACCTGTGTGTGCCCCAGACAGCAACACCTCCACATAGCCATGGCCAGAACAGGGACCATATTGTGTGGTGGTATGACTGACATGTCTCATGATGTACTGTGCATTGCATTGGGGTGCCTGCTGTGTCCACATCCTCACATGTGCATCTGCTGACAGCACAGCAGGTATGTGGCTGCCAATGCCATTCAGCAACCACCTTGATGGCTGAGGTGCTGTGAGGGTAGCTGTAGCATGCTCGGTGCCCCCTTACCAATGTCCTGCTGTCCCAGTGCACTCTGTGTGCCACTCGCGTGGGGTGTGCTGCACAATGGTTGGCCTGTGTCTTATGTGATGTGACTTACAATAAGGTTTACACGCATGCGTTGACCAACCGCTGAGGCTTGCATCCATCTCTGCGTATGCATGCCTGTGTCCACATGCTGTTCCTCATTTCCACCATCTGGGTCCTCCAATGGTGGCAGGTCTACATCAGGCATATGGCAGAGGTGCTGTGAGGGTAGCTGTGGTATGCTCGGTGCCCCCCTTACCAATGTTCTGCTGTCCCAGTGCACCCTGTATGCCACTTACTTGGGGTGTTCTGCACAATGGTTGGCATGTGTCTTATGTGATGTGACTTACAAATAGGTTTGCACATATGTGCTGACCAACCACTGAGGCTTGCATCCATCTCTGCGTATGCATGCCTGTGTCCACATGCTGTTCCTCATCTCCACCATCTGGGTCTTCCAATGGTGGCAGGTCTACATCAGGCATATGCAGCCTGTGTGTGATAGCAATGTTGTGAAGGATTCAGCATGCCATGGCTATTTTGCATGCCTGCTTGGGTGTGTACTGTATGGCACTTCCAGACTGATCTAGGCACCAGAATTGCATGTTCAACAGACAGAACATATGTAAAATGATGGATCTGGTGATGGCATGTGCATCATTGTACTGCATCTGTGCCACATTCTCTGGGTGTCTCACTGGCGTCATTATCCATGGGAGCTGCAAGTATTCACTCTCACCTGTGGAGGAGGTTTACATCAGTTACTGGTGCATGCACATCCTCCCCATCTTTGTGTATAGCTGCCCTGCTGGCTACATTGCACTGGCTTTGTAATCACATGCATGGTCTATTACCCATGCGGTCATGTGTTTCATATGGTCCACCTCTGTGCCTCCTGGTACGGGCATGTTGGGAGTCCACATGTCCATTTGACACACCATGTTGACTATGTCCCTTGATGGTACAGCGTGCGACACATCAGCAGCACAGCTTGTCCATGGTGTTTTTGTGTGTCAGTATACCATGCTCACTGTGGTACTGTCCCCCCAAAACACCACAGGATACATGTGTTGTCCTCCACATGGGTGTGTCTGGTGCACCGGTATTGCCTTTCTTGGTTGTCAGTGCCATTGCAGCCCATACAAGGACTTAGTACCTGTATCCCTGTCATACACCTACCTATCAGCCATCCACCCTGTATGCCTCCACTTTTGAATGCCTGGAAGAGTCCACAGTTACAGAATATGAACGAATCGTGGCATGATCCTGACATCCAGGATTCTGTACTGGCTATCGCATACCATCTGTACATTCAGTGAGTGGAACCCTTTGCAATTGATGTAGGCATCCTGATCCTATGTTGGTGCCTGTATGGCAATATGGGTGCAGTCTATTGCCCCCAGCACCCATGGAAATCAAGCTGTTCTGTATAATCCCTGTTGTGCTGCCAGCTGCTGCTGTACATCCATTAGGAACTGTATGTGCTGGTGTGCCCTGCGTACCAGAGCATCTACAAACTGGCCTAGGCAACTGGACACAGATACCTGTGAGATACCCATGGTGTCTCCAGTCAGGGTCTGCAAGCCACCACTGGCTAGGACATGGAGCACTGTGCTTACCTTGACCTCCACCAATATTGTGTGGCCTCTCTGTGTCGTGATCTGCAGGTCCACACAGAGTTCCTCGCACAGGTCTGCTATGGTGGCCTTGCTCAGGCAATACTATGCCAGGCATTGTTCCTCTGTAAGGTTCTGGAAGGAGGTGTGCCTGCAGACAGCATGTCTTGCAGGTCTTCTAGGTTTGGGGTGTTGCTGACCTGCTTGTCCTTGTACTGCAATAGCCTTTTGCTAACGTGCATGCCTCCGTCATAGTAGCAGTGCCAGGCAGATGCTCAATAATGCTACTGCCCCTGACATGGCTCTCAGTTGCTCCTGCTGCTTCAGCATCTCCTGTGTAGCTGCAGTGGTGAGTGACCTCTGTCTGTCTGCTATGTGCCTCCTTTTATAGCTCTAAGTGTACTTAGATCACATGCAGATGATCTAACAGGTGTTGGAAATTTCAGACAAGGTGTGCATTTCTGAATCCAGTTTTGGGGGATGATGCAGTGTTTTTATGGCATACAGTGTGTTGCACCATGGTGCACTGGCTGGTTTGATGCAAGCATGGTGCACATCCCTAAGGTGCAAGTTGGTTGTGTTAGACACAAGGCACATCTGTGAACAGCACTGGGGTGCAATGTTTGGCACAAGATGCATCATGCACCATTCTCTTTGGGGTAGGCATTTTATGCTATTCTTAGGGTTCTGTGAATCAGGTACATGGGCTCAATGTACCTGAATTTGGCATTCAGTGCATGGCGTATGGCAGAGATGGTGCATGGTGCATTTGGTGCACCATGCGCCACTTTAGGGCGGGTTTATGAATCCCGCCCGATGTTGGGAGAACAGTGCGCCCACTTAAAAAGAGGGTACAAGAACATATCAGGGCAATAATAAACAAAGATGACAGAAATACCATTGGTTTCCATTTTAAATGGCATCACAGCTCTAATCCAAATGAACTAAAATGTGTAGGACTTGAACATGTGCCCCCCCTTGCTAAGGGGAGGAGAGCATAAAAAGTTGCTGTTACAAAAGGAAACCAAATGGATTTTTACAGTAAACACTGTTTGTCCAGCAGGTTTGAACAAGGATGTGGACTACAGTCATTATTTGTAATGAAACTGTTAGTTCTTTTTTTGTTACTAGGTTGTCCCATTATTAACTGCCCTTATACAAAAGGGGTGTTTATGGCAATATGTGGTAGTCATAAAAAAGAATGAACTGTTGTCATGTCATTTATCCAGTTTGTTTTAATGATTATGTGGACCACAGTCTGCATTTTGATTATTTGAATGACTCAGCTTCCCCTCCTTACATTTTTATGGCTGCAGTAGGCAGAGCCTGTAGACGTTTTGCATGTACAAAAGGAACGATGTCAAGTTTTCTGTCCGTGGAACTTACTGAAGGTGTAAATAATCTCCTCCGCCTTACCCTCCTCCAAGAAATGTTTTCTGCCCTCGGATAAATACACTTTCATGTTAGTCAATGGTTGCTGTGCACTATTTTCTTTCTTAAGTGGGAGGTAAAAGAACTGAAACCTGAGTAGTGGGAGGCAGCATTAGTTTTTTGGTGGGAGTATGATCCACCCCCACCTCCACCCAAGAAGCTCCTAAAGATCCACCCCATCTTTTTTTTTGGTTCATGTGGGAGGGACATGAGGTGGATCTATCACGCTGGAACAATTGACTATCAGAGCTGCCTGGGGCATCAGAGCTTAAGCTTCAGAAAGAAAAGCCTGAAATGGCATCCCAATACAGCACTTGTTTAAACAGCATTGGTTCAGCTTACATTCCTCTCCTGGTCACACATTTTCATAAATACATTCCAAGAGACAGAAGGTCCCTCCTGGTGGGTATATGGTGTTATTCATACCTGTCCTCCAACCCTGCCCCCACCAGCTTACTCTGTATTTTGCATCAGCTTAAGCATGTCAGTATAGCAAGAGGCTGCAGTGTATATTTTTTACTGAGCTTGCAGTTTTAAAGGAGTAGTCCACAGTCCACTCAGAATTTGCAGAAAACATATGTCATGCAGAGTGTTTTGATTTGTATGTTAAGTCCCAGTGTGTCCCTCCCTCTGTCTGCTGTTAGAAGTTTTTCCTAAATTAGCCTATTAGCAGATACCTGAGAGCTAGCTAACTGGGGTTTCTGTAAGAAAACTCCTACTAAATTAAGCTCTAATTCACTATTGTTGTTTTCTGTGTGTGTCAGGTCTAGCTTGCAGGAGTGTTTTAATTTTAACACTTAATTTCATCAGACTATACACAACCAGAAAAGGATAGAAATTGCCCAGATCATTAACACTATAATTAGTTAAGACTCTAGCTGTTTTCTCACAGAAAACCCACTCAGTTAGATTTCAAGTATTTGCTAAACTATAAATGTAAATACCGGCTTTCTATTAGGTAGAACTAGCATTTAGTATGGATTTTGGTCTGTGACATGATTTTCATTTTTTTTTTTTTTTTTTACAAATCAAGTGTATGGTACGAAGCTGCAGCATAGAAACTGCAAAATACTTTAAAGTCACTTTTTCTCCTGTGTGTGGTATAGCATGAACACAACAGGATGACAGTAACTATTTCAGCTACACATTTGATCCCATTTTACAATGGTTCATTGCACTACCCATTTAGTAGCTTACATTCCTCTCCTGGTCACACATTTTCACAAATACACTCAAAGAGATGGAAAGTCCCTCCTCGCTGGTATATGGTGTTATTTAAACCTGTTCTCCAACCCTGCCTCCACCACCTTACTCTGTATTTTGCATTTTGATTTGTATGTTAAGTCCTAGTGTGTCCTTCCCTCTGTCTGCTATTAGGAGTTTTTCCCAAATTAGCCTATTAGCAGACACCTGAGAGCTAGATAACTGGGGTTTCTGTAAGAAAACCCCTACTACATTAAGCTCGAATTCACTATTGTTGTTTTCTATGTGTGTCAGGTCAAGCTTGCAGGAATGTTTTAATTTTAAAACTTTTATTTTCATCAAACTATACACAACCATAAATGCACAGAAATTGCCCAGTTCATTAGTGCTATAATTAAAGACTCTAGCTGTTTTCTTACAGAAAACCCACTCATACTTCAAGTAATTGCTAAACTATAAATGTAGGTACCCACTTTCTATTAGGTAGAACTAACATTTGGTATGGATTTTGGTCTGTGACATGATTTTCATTTTTTTTACAAATAAAGTGCATGGTATGAAGCTGCAGCCTAGAAACTGCAAAACACGTTAAAGTCACTTTTTCTCCTGTGTGTGGTATAGCAGTAAAACAGGATGGATGACAGTGACTATTTCAGCTACATATTTGATCCCATTTTACAGTGGTTCATTGCACTACACATTTAGTGAATCCCACTTTTTCAAATAATAAAACAAATATTCGCCAACCTAAATAACTCGACATATTTTTATACTTTATTAAAAAGATACTTCACATTTGTAACCAAAAAAAATAGAAAATCATGTCACAGAGCAAAATCAGCACTAACTGACAGTTCTGTCTATTAGAATAGAGGAGGCAGTATAGTGCAGTGGTCTAAGGCTCTGAGCTGCAAACCTGGTGTCCTGGGTTTGAATCCCACAGCCTCCACATGCATACTGTGTGTCCCTGAGCAAATCATTTAACTTCCTTGTGCTCCCTGGTCACACCTGTAAACAAGCTTTAGTGTGTCTCTCCTGCTAAAAAAAAAAAAGAATGCTGGTACCTGCATTTACAGTTTAGCAGATACTTTAGAGCTAACTGAGTGAGTTTTCTGTAAGAAAACTGCTATAATCTTCACTAATTATAGCAGTGATGATCTGGGGCAATTTCTGTGCTTTTTATTGTTGTGCATAATTTTATGAAATTACATTTTAAAATGAAAACACATATTACTGCTAGCTAGACGTGACACAATCAAAAAACACAGATAGTGAATTAGAGCTATTTAGTAGCTGTTTTTTACAGAAACCCCAGTTAGGTAGCTCTCAGACATCTTCGAAATTGTAGCTGTTGCCATTTGTGCTCACTGGATAAGAACAGTTACAAAGCTCTGCTGTTGTGAACTAATTTTAAAAAGCACTGCATATGCTAAAGCTAAGGGTCTGGCTATTTTACTGTCACATGCGGCAGGGTGTATTGTAGGAGGCAGAAGGCAATAAACCTATTTGTGATTGAGAACCCCAGGGGTCAAAAAACTACCCTAAAACTAGCAGCCTCATTTAGGAAAAACTCCTAATAGCAGACAGAGGGAAGGACACACTAGGACTTTACATACAAATCAAAACACTCTACATATGTTTTTGCAAATTCTGGGTGGACTACTCCTTTAATTGAGCCATCCCCAATCTGTATCCTTCTGAGAACCACTTTGTGGTGTGCATACCAGCATGGTTATTTCACTCTTATTTACAGCTTTACACCTTTATCAGTTTTTAATTGCAATTGTGTCTAAATGCTCCACCATGTAGCCTCCAGTCTCCCACTATACCTGCATGCATTGCAGAACTGTTTCACTGCATGCAGGGAGATTGGAGGCTACCAGGACATATGCAGATGGCTGTGTGGAGCATGGGTGTAGGCTGCAATACTGGGATGCCTCCATACCACAGTAACCTGACATCTGTATGTGCACCCCCCTCCCGGGTGTACCCCCATGTCCCCACCTAACCTGCCTCTCTGTCTGCACTTGCCTCCCCGAGGGCCACCTCCTGATGGTATTCGTGTACTGTCCTTGATTACTCTTCTCACTGTGCCATGTTGGGAGTACCCTGCCTGCCCATGTGGGATGTGGCAGCAATACTACCTGCAGAGCAGTGCCAGTAGTGAACACATACATTAGTGGTGCTCCTGAGTGCATCATGTAGCACTGCTACAGTGGACAATAGATGTGTGGCACTGTGTACAGTGGAGCAGTGGGGAACACTGAAGGCAGTAGTAGAGGGTCTGCCTTCAGCCATACAGCAGCAGTACATGAATGTCTGTTGTGCCCAGGTGCCCTAAGACTGGCAGAACTGATGCCATGTCTCCCCCCTCTCTCTTTCTCTCCCTCCCCTTCCCTCTCTCCCTCTCACTGACGTAGCCCCTGATTCCAAAATACAGATCTCCCCCTCCCTCGAACCTCTCTCTGTCACCTCCACAACATAAGTGTGTCTCATAACAGTGAAATATGGTTATTTACATAATATGACTGTGCCATATACACAGTACTCTGTAGGACATGTAGGAGGGCATCTCAGAATGCAGCTGTCATCACCGAGTGCACCATGGAATGTGCACTGCTACGACAGGGTTGAGACCACACACACTATCGCACTCAGTGTGGACAGGCTGTAATGCTTTCAAGCCATTATCCACGTTGTTCACTGGCAGTGTGGACACACTGTAATGGTTTGAATCCATTACAGCTTTTTCGACTGTAGTGTGGACAGGGCCTGCATGTCTATGTAATTATCTGTCTTTCTATCAATCTCATGTATCACTATTTTTACCTATTTCTAAAACAAACCTGCATATCACATTTGCCTGCACTCTGAGCACATACTTATGAAACTGTGCATATTTGTACTCCACTTCTGCGTAGACCTCTTACTTTCCTAATATTCCCATTATCACAAGTATAACTACCTTGCCCTTATCAAAAGCGACTCCCTCTGAAAATTGCTATCACATTTTCTCTGCTTACAGTCCATCGTCATTACATCTGACTTCCTGACATCAACACATTGCTTAAATATAACTTACATCACCTCATGGACAAAAACCCTGTTTCTCTAAAAAAAAACAAAAAAAACTGTAAACAATCCCAAGGCTGAACATATGCCAGCCATTACTTTTTCATGTACTGCCACCTTCTATACCATCATGGGGATTTGCATATGTTTCCCATAATGCTGTGCATTATTGGGGTATGTGCAATTGTGTTTTCTTTAAAATTTGGCTGTCCAGCCAATATCATCTGGGATAACACATACATCAGTGGCATTTGCTCTGGGGTTCTTTTGTAAACCTACAGTGCGTCCTATTCCTTCCATTAAATGTACACCTCCATGTATTTTCCTAATAACATGTATGCCTTCCTTAGAACAGAAACTAAAACATATCTTACTACTTACAAATCATTGTGTTGTTTCCCCATACCTCCTTAACAATTCTACACAACTTCACTAACTTCATTATGCAGCTGTGGTGGAACTGACCAGAATTTGTTTTATTGGGAGGCAATGATGTAGGGGAGGATTGAGTGGAGTCAGTGTTTATGTTGCTATGGTGCATGTAGTCAAGGTGATAAATATAAAATCTGAACATATTTATAACTTTTTATCAACAGTTTTCAAGAGCACTCTGTCTATTGTGAAGTTTGTTCTGAATTTGTCAAATCTGAAGTGTATGTTGTTCCTTTCCAGTATGTACTGTTGTTCAAACATCCATTCATCGTGACTAACTTGTTTCTAATATTTTTGATATATTGATATATACATTTGTTTTGTATACTGTATTTATGCACTAAGGTGTCTTTCATATGTATAGGTACATTTAGATTTTCTTTTTTAGTCTGTCATGCTAATTTTGACCTTTAAATAGAGTGGCCATTGTCTGTTTGTACAGACACACCCCCTGAGGAAGACCCATGTGGTCGAAGTGCCAAGGCTCAGAATGTCAGTGTCCACTTGGCTTTAAAATAATAAACTCATCTTTGCTATATTTAAGCATTGTTTTGACTTTTGACCCTAGTGCCAATTTTCTGTTTATGTGTTTGCCTGCATTTGGGATCGAGTATCTGTTGTGAATACCAGCACAGCTATCCTGGACACCCTACCTGGAGTGAAACGGGCAGAAAAACCTTTGCCAGAGATTTTTTTCTCAAGGTATCTTCAGAGAATCTCAGTCAATAACTTGCTCAATCGACTGCTACCACTGTACATTAAGATACTGGGTAGCTCACTATGTACACACTGGAGGCTAGAAGGGATAGAGGGGACATGATACAGATGTACAAATATATTCATGGGCTAAAAAGGGTGGCTGGAAATAACTATTCGCACTAAGTGGAAACACTGGCGCTAGAGGAAATGCAATGAAGAAGGCAGGCAGGACATTTAGAAAAGATGTTGGAAAACATTTCTTCATGGAGAGAGCAGTGGATAAATGAAATAAACTGCCAAGGGATGCTGCCTGTATTAAATCAGTGGAGGGTTTTAAATTTGGGTGGGACAGACACATGGGGTTGGTAGTAACATTAGGGAAAAGGGTAGAGGGAAGAAGTGATTGGCTAAGATCATCACATCCAACTATATGTAAGGCTGGACAGACTGGATGGGTTGTAAGGCCTTTCTCTGCTATTGTTTCTATGTTTCTTGTTTTGAGGATCTGGTACCTCCTTGCTTATGTAATATGCAGTTTTAGTATGAGCTGTCCCTATATGTATCACCTTGTTTTGTGTCAGAGGAGACAGATATCTTTGGGACAGCTACACCGCTATCAAGTCCGACAGACCTATGTGTCCATTGTCTCTGTTAAAGTCAATGCTCCCATAACCATCATCTCTCTGATGTGTCCTCCCCAGCTGAGTAGAAAATATCTGCTGTTAGCATGAGATTGCACCATAGACTGGAAGTAAATGACCATTTTTTAATTCTGCATTTCCCGCATCCATCCAGAGACTTGACCAAACCTTGTTTCACTGGTGTCATTTGAGTCAGTGGAGCAGTAGTTTGGCACCATTAGTTAGCAAGGTACCACTGTGTGTCCTTCATCTGGAGTCTTGCCTATAAGACTGCTGCAGATGCTGAGAACATACAGCCTAGTAATCTTAGTAAATCCTATACAGGCCATTCTGTGCCTACTTGAAAGGATGTTGCATGCTGAATTAGAGTTCTCTCCTGATGAAAATAAAAGAGGTCTCTCTTGCTGAAGATAAGCTTTTCTATTTATAGCGTTCAGTTGTGCTCCTATGAGCTATGGGGCCTATGCATTACTGTGTGCAGGGTGTGTGCTGCTGGCTTGTAACCTGGCCATGGCCCTTCACACCTAACCAGATGAGAGCACCATGTGTCATGCATGACCCTGTGCATCCATCCATGGCACTGCTCCACAAGCACATTGGCACACAATGAGGACAGGAAGCAGAACATAGGCAGGGCTACAAACACAGGTGGAAAACTAATCATATGCCCATCCTACCAGCAGGCTGAATCCCCTGCTCCACATGGGCAGAGGATTCTAGGTATCGCTATACCCTGGTACTGTCCAGGGCTCATGCACCACTGGCAGGTGCTGTCCATCAGCTCACAGCCCTCATAGCATTTTAGGAGGATTGGGGACTGCAGTATGGGGGCAGCTGCTTGCCCCACAGGACCACCATCTATGGGATGAAGAGGTCATATACCTGCTATGATAAGGTGCCCGTGGCCATAGCCTGCACCCCCCTCCACCAGTACACCACACCTTCATGAATGGCACAGGGGCCAGCCCCAACAGGGAATCTGGCACAGAAGGGACATGCGCCCCTTCTGTGAATGCCTTGGGGGGTCTGATGGGACCCCAGTGCACCGCAAACTGTCTTCAGGAAGCCTATGCTCTATGCACATGTGGCACATAGACTTTGTGTATAGAGTCCAGTAGTATCACTGTGGGTTCCAACTGGGCTTTTCTAGATTTAGGAGCAAGCCCATGTCCATTGTTGCATTCATGGCTAACTGGGCTTACTTTTCTGTTTTCCAGCATACAAGCCAGCCATCTAAGTATGGTTAAGTTGAAGTGCAGCTGCCACTAATTACAGACATTCTGTGAAAACCCTTAATGCTGAGGTCAGATCAATAGACATTTTCTGGAACTGATGCGCCCTCTGAATCTTTTTTTTTTTTAGTCTACTTTTTCTCTACTCATCCCTGCCATCTAACTAGGGATATACCCCTGTTTGTCAGGGATACACACTGCTCAGGCTCTGAGACAGCATTTAGTCAGCAGGGAGTTTTTCTGCCTGGTTTCCCCCCTTACATCCTCCCTCCTCCCCCTGGCATGAGTAATGCCTTACAGCCTTGCATGCACAGCAACCCTACAGGAAGAGAATGCTCCCTGGCCCAACAACAGGGGGCACTGGTGCACCAGATCCTACTGCCAGCCCTCCCAGCCTAGGCACACTGCCTTTTCGCAGCTGCTTACAGGCTGGCCTGCACATAACAAAGTGAGTGATGTCTGCTCCTGAACACTAGTTGCCCAAACAGCTGAACAATGTGCTGCTGTTGGGCCATCATCAGGCAGTCCTGAATCTTTTTTTTTCAGGAGTGATAGTCCCATGGGCCTATCTTGAGTGTTTCGGCAACTACACTTCTCTGCCTATGCTGTTACAAAAGTGATCTTAACAAGGAGAGAAATAAAAAAAACACAGAACGTCCAGCTCTCCAGTTCTTTAAATTGGAGAAAGTAAGAGAGATGCAACATCCTAACACAAGGAAGGAAAGACACTCTAAAAGACTCAATGAACTGAAAAGATATATGACACAGCTGTGCTATGCTTTCAAATATTCCTTACTGCTTCCTGTTTTTTCTATTTCTTCTTGCCCCTTGAGGAGTTTTATTTTTAAACAGCATGCTGACTTTTTGGTTTTAACCAAATTTTCACCTCACTCTTTTTTCTCATATAAAATGTGCTTTCTTTCTTTCTTATTTTTTTTTCAGGTGGCCAATTACAGATAGCTCAGGCTAACTTTTGCATAAGGCACATGGCAGCATATTTAGAATTATGGGCACACACTGGCACCAATTTCTTGAATAGAACAAAAGCACTTTGCCACAGGAAGGTGCATGGCCATCTTTGCTGGTGAGAGTGGGAGAGGAAGGGATGCAAGGCGGTAAGTTCATTTGTTTGTCTTTTCATGTCTCCTTTATTTTTATAGAGGAACTGATAATCTTCTTATTAACACATGTAACAACCACAATAAACACCTTGCAACCTCACACATGCAGTCCCTAAAAAGCAACACAACTACAATCAATACCTAGCCACAAAAACTGCCCTAGCTTGAAAACCCTATCACCAACAAAACACCTCCCTCCAACCACACCCACAAAACAACTCCCTCCAACCACACCCACAAAACAGCCATGCCCATGATACTCCAGCTCTCTTTATCACAGGGTGTGCCATTGTAACAGCGACCTTTCTTACAGTGATGCTGTTACAGCAACAGCAACCCGCCAACATCTGCAGTGTCAACTGGGTTACCGGAGCGATGACCGAGTCATCAACTCCGGAATGTGGCTGTTCCCCCCCTGAGATCAGCGCCCTCCCTCCAGAATTGGAATCCTTAAGTATGGGAGGCCGGGGGGCACATGCCCTGGCCACATAATTGGGTGACTGACCAATCATGTCTGAAATGTATGTTTTATTACACATTCTATCCGTCAAGCTCTTTCAGTGTTTGCTTGCTGATGTCTACCTGTCCCCACATGAACACCGATCGGGTGTCAGTGCATTTTCTGGTCGGGGACCAGAGTCAGCAGCATCAGGGATGTCGGTTACCATGTGTCGCTGTAGGAGAGGTCGCCGGCATTCCTGTCACTGTGGCATGGTGGAACCTTTTCACAGACGATGTCTTCATGCTGTTTCTACTACTGCCATGCTGCTGATGCTGACTCCCAGTCTCACAATACCTTGATGCCATACCACTTTCAACTGCAAACTCTATGCCACACCTAAGCATTGCTTCTCAAAGCACACTCTATGCTACTCTGGACTGCAGAAATCATGCATTCCAAAGCACCTTCCCGAATGCTAAACTAAAAGACAGACTGCCACAGTCATGCCTCCTTTTCTAGGAGGGCTCTACACTAGGCAATGCAATTTTATATTTAGGTGTCCTTTCCTTGGTGATCAGGGCAACATACAAAGAAAAAACCCCACAAAGACCAAAAACCAAATACAAAATACAGTAATGCAAACAAGTAAAAAAATAAATAATAATCAAATAAATAAATAGCTCCAATAAGCAAAAACATTCCAGCTAGCCACAGTTCAATAAACTGATAAAATTAAAAAGATTAAATCAGATGGTAAGCTACCTCAAAAATATGGAATTGCAGGGCTCCTTTGAAAGCCTTCTCTGTGCTTATTTATTTATTTATTCATTCTTGGATTACAATACCTCTGAGCACAGACAAAACATACAAAGAGGTAAAAGTACAATGTTTCTGAAACAGTAAAATAAAGTGAGCAAATATATATGTATCTATATGCAGTTTTATCGCTCTAATAGGAAGAAAGCATACAGTAGATGGGGGGATGGTTTGATTTAATAATTTTGTCTGCACTTTAATTGTCTATTGTCCACTGTTTATCTGCACTTTTTTAATTGTTAATTGCTTTATATGCTATAGCTGAAAAAGTGTCTGCACACATGCCCCTTGTACACGTGTTGCCCCTGAAAAAGTGACCTTGTCTCAGTGGGCCCACCTGGTTACCAAAATTCAAATAAATAAATAAATAAAGGTAGGAAGTGGCAGCCATAGGCCTTGTCAAGCTGGTGTGGGAGGGGTAGGGGCAGGGGGGTGGGGTGGATGGTGGTAGCCAGAGGCCTTGTCAAAGTACGAAAAGAGGGGTAGCCTTGGAATTATAGAGGTAACAGCAGAGACACAGGGTTATCCAGTTGTGAGGAGAAGATTGAATGCTAGTAGATGGGAGTCTCAGGTGAAGAATTCACAAGAACTGTTGGCTGTGAGATGTTGGCATATCTTCAATTTGAATGGTCCCAATTTAGGTAGGGTAGTTATATCACTATGAAGAGTATAAAACCAGTGAGGTGCTCTTTAGGCAAATGAGCATTGCCCCGGGCTGTCCAGCATCTAGGAACATGGAGATGATGGCTGTTCGTGCATCGCATATGCTGTGAACTACAATGGGGGCTTAGCAGGTTTGTGGTGCCTGGTGGCAGGAGGCCAAGAAGTGCTTTTTTGGCTAAAAGACAGGTTTGATATTGGATCCTCCTGAAGAGCTGCAGCCAACCAGTTTCAGCATAAAGATCACAGGTGTGGGTGAAACATGTGGATTCCGTGAGTAGTCTGCATGCCTTGTTCAGAGCAATGGATATCCTGCGTAACAAAGACATGGGGGCTGCTCCATAGATCACAAGACCATAGTCTAGAATGGATATGACAGAACTATATATAGCAAGTCAGAGGGCTTCTGGAGTAAGACAGTGTTTATGTTTATGTAGGAGACCAATCTTGATGTTGACAGCCCTGGCTACATTATCTATATGTTTAGCATAGGATAGACAGCTGTCTAAGGTGACCCCTGAAATGTGGTATTTGTTCAAGAGGGACTCCAAAGACAGTTTCTGATGGTAAATGTATGGGATTTGTGCTTGGTTTGGGTGCTGCTGAACATCATTACTTTGGTTTTCTTGTAGTTGAGGATCAGTCTATGTTCAGAGAACTAGTCCTCTACTTCCGCAAACCCACTCTGAAAGTGAAGTTCCAATTGCTTGGGGTCGTGGCTGCTGGCTTAGATGACTGCATCATCTGCATAGAGAAGGAACCTTTGGTGGCAGAAATGAGGTAGGTTATTAAGAAAGATGCTAAACAGGAATGGCCCCAGGATTGAGCCCTATGGCACGCCAGAGCAGACGGGCTGTTGGTCAGATATGACGTTCGCTATTTTCACCCATTGAGAGTGGTCTTCAACACAGCTTTTGAACCAAAGTGTTGTGTCAGAGGAGAGGCCAGTAGCAGTGAGCTGTTAGAGGAGTGTTGAGTTATGGACAGTATTGAATGCCTTAGTGAGGTCTGTGAAGGCAGCTCCTACTAAGGTGCCTTGATCGAGAGATTGATTAATGAAGTCAGTGAATTCCATCAAGGCCAAGACGGTGCTGTGCCCCATCTAGAACCCATGTTGCTGCCGGCATTGGATAGAGTATTATTCAAGGTAGTCCACCAGCTGGTCAGCAACAATGCACTCAAGTGCCTTGGATATTGGTAGGAGGATAGATATGGGTCTGTAATTTGTGTGATGGGTCCTGTCTCCACTCTTGTGCACCAGGGTGACTAGTGCTGTTTTCCAAACTTGAGGAAATTGTGAGAGTTGTTGCAATAGATTGATGATCTTAGTGAGGGGCATTAGCACTTCCTCAAGAGTGAGAGCCATGAGCTTAAGATCCAGTGAGTCGCTGCTATGCCGTGATTTACCTAACACTTTGGTAAGGTATTTCCTGGCCATTCATGCTGAGACTGTTTTGGAATAAAAAGGAGGTGGTTCAAGGGGTTATTAGCAGGACAGTAGGTACTGGGTGAGTCATTATCCATGAAGAAGTCTGAAGGGAGGACACTGGTTAGGTCCGTGAATGCACTGTTGGATGTGTTTGCTATGGTTAGCGGGTCCAGGGTTGGAATTCCATCGATACTGAGCATGGAGGGTGAACCTTAGATTATTTCCCGATGACATCTTTTATGTTGCTTCAGAAGTTTTTGCTGCTTCCCCAGGTATTGGTGAGCATTTCCCTATGATGTTTGGATTTCATGGTATGGATTTCATGTGTACAGGTGTTTCTCGCCTTCTTGTATTCCTGAACATCTGCTTGTTTGCCTGACACCCTGGCACAGTGCTTCATCACAGCAATGAGTTCTGGTGTAATCCAGGAGTTTACAGTGCCACAAACTTTCATTTTCTTAATGGCAGCATGGGTATCACAGGCATTGTTGAATTGTTTTATGAAATAATCCAGTGCCAGGCTGACATCATCAAAAGCATTGAGAGGGAACCAGTCAATGTTGCTGAGGTCATTTTTTAGATGTTCCAAATGTCCACATTTTAACAATCTACTGTAGATAGTCAGAGATGGGGGCTTGCAGAATTTATTGGACCAACTGCAGGAAACGGGAGTGGTCACTCATAGAATCTGGATTTACTGCCATATTGGAGACTCGTTGTAGGTGGCTGGAGAGTATTAGGTCCAGAAGGGTACTTGTTCCCATCTTATAGTTAGTCCTTGTTGGGGATAAAACAAAGTAGTTTCCTGTCCAACCAATAACCTCAAAGAAAAGGTAAAAAAGTTTGTTTAGTAAACTGTCCCTCGGGGACAGGCCCAAGCTCTAGTATTTGCTTACGCTATAATAAACAAACAAGCAATACTGGTGTGCTAGTCCACTCACCCAGAAAACATTTTCCTTTCACCAAGTATGATGGTAATAAAATAATTTATTATTTCTCAAGTCACATCCAGCTATTTCAATTCCAGGTTTCGGGAAATATCCCATCCTCAGAAAAACTGGTTATTTAAAATAATAAACCAATATTCAGATATTATACTATGTATAAAACATTAGTTTCAACATTTTCTTTTAAACAATAATATAAATAATTAAAAGGACTATACAAAGACCCTTACATGTAATCACTTCATGATTGAATTAACCAAGTTCTTCATATCATAAATAAAAACAGTTTAACTCCCACCATGTCCTAAAGAGAACAAAAACAATGCTGGGTAACCTAGAAAACATGTTTACCAGATAATCTTCAAGAAAATCAGAAAATCTGTAGTGCACTGAAACATACCCATAGAAGTCATTTAGGCCCATTCTTGTTACTTAAGAAAAGTTTTGATGGTATCATTACAGACAGAAGAACAAGGAATGAACAGAAACTAGAGGAATAACGATTTGTATATCTGTGTATATCGGGGTATGTTTCAGTGCACTATTTCCCGAAACGTAGAACTGAAATAACTGGATGTGACTTGAGAAATAACAAATTCTTTTATTATCATCATAATTGGTGAATGAAAACATTTTGGGGGGTGAATGGGCTAGTACACCAGTATTACTTGTTTGTTCCTTGTTGGGGATGTAACAAGTTGGGCAAGGTGGAGTGACGAGATAGCATCTTTGTATGGAGAAGCACTAGCAGATAAACAGTTGACATTTAGGTCACCCAGAGCAAAAGTTTTGAATTTGTGGTTGAGGCTACAAATGTAGTCTGTTAAGCTGTGGAAGCCTGTCCTATTGTCTTTTGGAGGAACATAGACAGAGATTACTGTCAAAGCTTTATTTTGTGCCCCAAGCAATACTTTAATGGTAAGCGCCTGGGCCATGTAACCCACATTGGCCACAGGCAGGGCATATTCTTTAAGTGTCTCTTTCAGGTAGATGCCACAGCCACCACCTCACTTGGTGAGCTTATCCAGCCGGTAAAGGGTAAACCCAGGAACAGCAACTTCAGAATCAGGAACCTTTAGGGAAAGTCACGTTTCTACCACTGACAGAATGCCAGGGAAATGTTGCGAGATCCATACCTGGAGGTTATCCAGATTAGTCTGCAAGCTGCAGATGTTGACAGTTGCCAACTTAATAGATACTTTTTTAGGGCAGTTGTGTGTGGACACACATCCAGCAGGGCCAGGGTTAGGGTGAACGTTGCCTGACATAAGCAGTAAAAGTAGGATGATTCTGAGCAAGCTTCCTTTAAGTTGTTTGTAGAAAAGCTTATTGGATCTTCTGGGGCTGAGGCACCTTCTGTGTTCCAAGCACAGTACCGTGAGTTTAAGTGGCATAATTAGGGTGGGGTATCAGGTAGGGACCCCAGCGGTAAGCCACCCCTGTGGAAGCAACGGGGGCCAGTGGCAGGACCAGTGGCAGGACTGGTGACCCTTGGTTAACAGTTTACAATTACCTGTGATAAAGAGGGGTCACAATGGAAATGATGCTCGATAGTAGTACGGGATAGGGGAACCGGCATATCACTTTGTGAAGTGCCATTGCTTAGAATCAACAGCAGTATGAAAGAGAGGGATTGGAGGTGGTGGATGAAGCCCATATTCATAAGAGGAAGAGTTTGTATGTAGCCCTGGTTTTGAAGGAGGCAGAGGAAACAGGCAAATGTACACAGAGTTGTGATGATAACAGCTGGGGAACAGAGTGTGTGATGTGCCAAATAGGATAGGAGCCCCTAGTAACAGCTGCGTATAACCTGCTAATGGCAGAGTAGACACAGTAAATTTCACTCTTACCAGAGATATAGCCCTCTAGTGGCTAGAAGATATAATCTGCTACTGGAAAAGTCAGCAAAAAAAAAAGTGCTTAGCGCTACTCTGTCATTTCAGGCAGTTACAGGACAGAGAGGAGCATACAGTCTAAAATTCTAGCAGTATTTGTCAATTTAAATCACAGCAATGTAGACTCTAGGCATTGATACAAAACAGATAAATGCTGAAATCTATGCAGTATACGCAGCAGCAAAATCCAACCAATAATTTAAAAAGTTAGTGCAAGGGAAGCAGCTTAGGGAGATGAAACCAGTTGGTAATAGGAAGGCAGGAGAAGGCCAAGTGTCCAATCAAGGCTAAGGAACTGGATATAGCACCAATCAGCCAGTGGAGACAGAAAGCACCAAGATTCTAGCCGGGCAGCAGCTCCAAGGGCCGGGCTGTGTCACTGTGTCTGTATCTGTGGGTCCCTGGCTGTCTGGCAGTCGAGCAGATCACCGTGGAGGAGCAGCCAGAGAAGGCGCAGCTCCTACGGGGGGAAGTTGAAGGAGTGCACCCATTCAGGGCAGGGTAGTCTGCAGGTCTCTGGCTGTCTAGCAGTCAAGCAGGTCACCGTGGAAGAGCCACCAGAGAAGGTGCAGCTCCCATGGGAAGAAGTTGGAGGCATGCACCCATTTGGGGCAAAGTAGCCTGCAGGTCTCTGGCTGTCTGGCAGTTGAGCAGGTCACCGTGGAAGAGCCACCAGAGAAGGCACAGCTCCCATGGGGAGAAGCTGGAGGTGTGCACCTGTTCAGGGCAGAGTAATCTGTGGGTCTATGGCTGTCTGGCATTCCAGCAGGTCACCGTGGAAGAGCCACCAGAGAAGGCACAGCTCCCATGGGGAGAAGCTGGAGGCATGCACCCATTCAGGGCAGAATAGATGTGCTGGCAGGTGGATATGTAAAGGTAGAGAGTGTAACAACACAGGTTCAGCCACCATGAAGTGCTGTTCTGGATAACTTCAACTTTGACTATGGCTCAGACAATAGGCCAGCATCAGTGGAGTAAAGGGGGCAGACAGTGGTGTGTGGGGTCAGGAGATCTTTTAAATAACCAGGTCCTATAATATGTAGGGCCTTGTATACTGGTAAGCATATCTTGGAGTTAATGTGTCATTGGATGTGCAAGCAGTGAAGTTCACACAGCACTGGTGTAATACGATCTCCACAAGATGCCCTGGAGATCAAACATGACACCACATTCTAGACCAGCTGCAGGTGGCACATCAAACTCCCAGACAGCATGGAGTACAGAGCATTATAGTAATCAAATCTAGATGTGACAAATGCATAGACTATCATCACCGGGTCTCTGGGTGCTAGAAATTGTTTAATCCTGGCAATGTTTCGTAGATGGGAAAAGCCACAATGGGTGACTGCTGGTGCCTGCTACTTCAGGATCAGTCTACAGTCCATAGTGATTCCCAGATTGTTAACCATATCTACAGCTCCAAGAGCAGCACCATTTAGATATGGCAATCAGGTGTTGCTCCTTGTCATTGCTGACCCACAGGAACCTGGTTCAATAACCATCACGTTAGTCTTGCTTGGGCTGAGGCTTAGCCAGTTGGAGGCCATCTATAACCATCACTAATCTCTTAAAGACATCAACATAGTACTTGGCCTGCATCATCCCTGTCTGATGTGCAATGTGTATAGGTACAACTGGGTATCGTCTTCATAGCAGTGCAGTTCTACACCATACCATCTGATGAGCTCACCCGATGGCAATATGTCCACAGCAAACAACATGGGGGCCAGAACCAAAACCTGAGGCACACCACAGTCAAGAAATGTTGTCTCAGAATAGACATTAACTAAGACTACATTTTTCCATACAGGTAGGACTCAGGTATTCAGTCAAGATAGCGGCAGCATACGTACGTGCAGTCAAAAATTGCGTGGGCATAAAAGTGTGCATGGTTTCAGAGTTTATTTTTATAATCTGGAGCAGTTTTTGACCGTGCCATTTTTGACCACGCAGACTTGACCTAAACCCTAGGACTCATACCAGCACAAAACAGTACTTGTGAGTTCCATATAGTGCCAAAGGCCTTCCAAGAGCACCCCATAATCAGCTGTGTCAGATGCCAATAAGAGGCCAAGAAGAACTAGAATGGAACAATGCCCTCTGTCTCTCACCATGAGGAAATCACTGAAGACCTTGACAAGAACAGTCTCTGTGCTGTTACAAGGGTGAAATCCTGACTTAAAAGGCTCATAGATGTCATGACTTTCCAGGTGAGCCTACAACTGTATTGCCCCACCTTCTTTTTAACTTCACCAGAAAGCGAAGTTTTGAGACAGACCTGTAGTTCGTATGTCAGGATCCAAAGATGGTTTCTTTAGGATGGGCTCCACTATCATCCTTTTTGAACAGCAAGGAAGACCCCTACCCAACAGCTGACTAGACAATTTCTGAAATAATCAGGCCCTTGCCCCACGCCGTCCCCACAGCTGATAAGCAGCCAAGTGGGCCCAGGCTCCAATACATAGTAAGTGGATAAGTCCCAAGATTTCCCAGAACACATCCTGATCAGAAACTGAGAATAACTCTACCCAAGATGGTCAATCACCTGGGCCCATCCTAAGGATAATAGTGCTGACCTGTGACAGGCTGCTTGAGGAGATCATGTCTTGGACAGAGGACACCTTGTTAAAGAAGAAACTCTTTGTATTTTTCAACTGAAATGACTGTTTTGGACAGCAGACAGTGGGGACTTAGCAACTTGTCTACAATGCAAAAGAGCTGAGCTGATCAGTTCTTACCCTCAGCTATCACTATTAACAGGAACTCTTTTTCAGGGTGATTGCCTATTTTTACTCACTATAGTGATTTTGCAGTACCAATGTATCCTCCAGCGAGTAAGACCTACTGCAATAATACTTCAACCTCTGTCTCTTAGTCTCCAGCCATCTTAGCTCCTAACAGCGCCATGTGGAGCCACATCAGGATGTCAAAGAATGACCACAGTAAGGTGCCAGGGAGTTAAGGACAGACATAAGAGCCATGTTGCAGTCCCCCATGACCCCCTCAACACCACTAACACAGGCCATCATCATGTTCAATTGGTACAATACTGCAACAAGTTTGCAAGGCTCCAGATTATTTGTTGGATGGTCTCAGGCAATCTCCACAGGAGAGTAATTAAGCAGGGTCCCTCACAGAGGAACAACATAGTATGATGATCCAACCAAACAACCAAGTTAACCTGTACTTCACTTATGTCAAGCCAGAATGAGGAGACCAGGTCAAAGGTGTGGCATGCTTGTGGGTACCAGTAGCAACAGCCTGTGATAGACCTAATTATATCATCTGCATGAGCAGCTGTTGACCAAAGAGTGAGGCTTCATCATCCACCCAGACACTGAAATCTCAAAGAACAATGAATCTCAGAGACTCCAGCACCAGTTCCTACAGAAACATACTCCTGTGCTTGAAAGCTGTGGTTCGCCCATGTTGCAGCAACAAACATGGTGATGATGCTGATTACAGCATCGGCAACATGCCACCCAGCATTACTGCACCAGGCATTATATTTCCCGGGAGTTACAGCACCAAAGTGCCCTCCCGGGAAATGGTAGTTTTCTGCCGGCAGAAAAAAAACATAAAAGCAGGTGCATCCTAGGAAAATCCAGGCTGCCCACAGAGGGTTTGCTGACCCAAAATAATGTAGAAACATAAGGCTAGAGCACTCCAGGCTATAGTACAAAGCAAGTCTCCAACTTCAGATTCACTACAGAATGTAATTCCTTTATTTAATCAATAAATCCCAAACACCATGCTGGAGATCCATTCCCCAGTGCTTTGGCCCAACAATTAGACCTTCATCAGAGGGTTTTCTACCAGCAGGCATGCCCCAGAGGGGGTAGAAACTGTGTGGCAGCAAAGGGCAACAGGAGTGAGAGACGATCTAAAATCAAGATTGCCCCTTTCACTGTCACCCTTGTCGCAGCCAGCACTGTAATTGTGGTGACAAAATTCAGTCACCATCCTAATGGTATACCGGAGGCTGCTACCAGAGAACAATCCAGCAACCTGTATCTGTCCCACCTCTACCCGTCACACATTCAGATGATCTAGTCTTTTCCATGGGGCATGTTATGCATCCCAGAGTGGATCTAAAGACGATGCCACCGCTCCCCATCCACACTCCCACCTCGGGCAATGTGCCACAGAATACCCAGTCAGGATAGATATTGTACCTGCATCACAGGGCTGGAGTATCCCCTAACCAGGTTTCCATAAACAAACAAGGTCAGCTGAGGAGTTTGCAGTGTAACCCTCCATCACCATCCGGTTTTATTGCTGTGACCTTGCATTATACAGCTCAAGCCAAAGGGGAAGGACAGAATCAGCTACTCCGGTTATTTCCAGCCTATTTGTTCTCAGCAGAGCCCTAGAGATCGCAATCAGGCAAAGAATTCCCCTATCCTGGTTCCAATATCTTCCATATCTTTCTTGGTATCTCTTTGACTTTACCACACCAATCTGGCCCTCCCCAACATCTCCTCCTGACCTTTGCTTCGGCCCCTGCTCAACCCTCCAAGAATCCTCAGGGTTGCACAGTAAACACTAAGGGGGCACATAAAACATCACACCACAAACCTTACTACACTACAGAAAAAACACCAGGGCGAAACACCTAAAGGCAAACTCCCTTGCAGATGCTATCCAACCTTTAAGGACTGACCATGCTAATGTATTAAATGAAATAAATTACTGGTAAAAGTGCTGTAGAGAAAATATACCATATCAGGGGCTTAATGAGGTTATAATGGCACATACATCACAATTACCTATCATTTATTGTAAATAGACAGACAGACACAATTTTAATAAAAGGAAGCCATTCCCTCTGGCCCTAATAGGCAGGGTTAATGTTTTTAAAGTGAATGTGCTACCAAGACTGCACTTTCTTTTTCAAGCAGTTCCTAGCCTTTTACAGGAGAGCTAGTTTAGAAAATTAATGGAAACATATAAAAAAATTTGGGGGAAGGACAAATAACCCAGTGTATGTATAAAAAAGCTTCACCTAAACAAATTCGGGGGAGCCTAGGCATTCCACGTTTTTGAATTTTATTATGTAGCTCTTCAAGTTGAACAAACCTCAAACTGATTTAAAAACAAAAGAAAAAAACTTCTGGTTGGGGCAACCTGAACTAAGTACTACACCTTTTAAATTATTGGGACATTTGATTTATGTTAGACAAGGAAGGGACAATAGAATTACAGTTCATAACCCATTCATTAAATGTTTCACAAATGTTCCACAAGTAGGCCTCACACTTAATTAAAGCAGCAGTGCATGTTACAGGAAAATGTTGTGCTATAGTTGTTTATTCTATTTTAAACTGGAACAGAGATCAGGCAGGAACGGGACACTAAACTACCAGGATGCTATCCATAGAAGACTGTAATAGGGATCGGGGGGGGGGGGCACAAGACTACCACAGTGTTATCTATAGAAAATCAGAACAGCAGATGGGCAAGGGTGCCACTAGACTACAATGGACAATCTGCACAGGTATCAGTACAGTAGTCAGTACAGTGGTTGGGAGAGGAGGCACACTGACATGTGTCTAGTTAGTACCAGATTTGTGGTGGCATTAAATAGTATGGCACTAAAAGTTGGCTAACTCCTCCTCAAACCTTTGCATATGCTAGAGTGCCTGTATGCAAAGCGCAGTCAGGCAATTTTCATAAGCACCCCGGCATACTTTAGAGCTCCCCCCCAATGGGTTAATGCCTTGCTAACTGTGACTTTCAATATGGCACTTTTAGTGGTTCCCCTGCTTTGGGGGTTTAAACCACTTTGGGTTGTATTTTTTTGTTTTTTTTTTATGTAATGGCTCAGCGTGTGGGTGTTTCAGTCATTGAGAGGTATTTTTCCACTTCTGCTTTTCCAGAAGGTGTCCCAAACCTGGTACTCTGCAGGAGCAGATCCTTTCTTGAAGTTTAGTTTGCATCATTGCAATTTCATCAGGGGACTAAATGAAAATCCAATTATAAATCCAAATTACTCCAAAATGGTGACCAAATTTACACATATTTATCATAGTTCTCCTCTATGATGTAAATAGATCTATCAATTCTGGTGTGGGCTAGTGTTTTCTCAAACCATTCCAGAAAGGATGGTGATTCAACACCTTTCCAATGTTGCAGTATTATTTTCTTGGCTACAATAACACCTGTATCCAGGAAAGCCAGTTGATAGTTTTGCAATTCAGAGAATCCAGCTGTAAAGCCAAATATTGTGGTACCTGGGTCAAATGGTATATCAAGACCTATGGTTTCCCTAATGTGGTTCAGATGTTCCCCCCCCCCCAATATTTCTTAATCTTTTCACATTTCACTAACATGTGTGCAAGTGTTCCCCTTGTTTTCCTACACCTTTGACAGAGGTCAGAGATGGCAGCATCAAAGATATGTAACCCAGAGGGAGTCAAATATGTTTTATGTACAGTATTGAAATATATTTGTAAAAGTTTATTATTTTTTATCTGGGTAGTATCCAGGTTAATATATTTTCTCCATACTTCTTCAGTTATTGGAACCTTAATTCTCTTTCCCAAGCTGCTTTAAATTTTATAAAATAATTAACAATAGAACTCGTTATATATAAGGCATTTTAAAAACGTAAATGTTTATATGTGGTTTGGTGTTCAACAGTATTATTAGAAAATGAAAAGAAATGCAATATGGTATAAATATGGTATTTTTACCGTAATATAAAATTATAAATATTTGTCTGTCTAGGAAGAAGAAACATTTTTACCATGATTATTCATGTTTTATGGTGTTCATAGACACACTGAATAAGGTAGATATTTGCCTCATTAAATTTATTGATAAATATATAGGTGTTTGAAGCAAAGAGTAATTATGGGCTAAAACATATTGTTATATTGTTTTGAAACAGATATATAAAAAAGAGCCCCGTGATCAAGCTTAAAGAAGCGAAACGTAGGGGTGATGCTGTAAAATAAAGAAAGGTCTTTAAAGCATAAACAAGACTCTGGATTATTTTCCTGTACAGAAATTGCCTGCTTAATTAGTCTTAAAAGAAACAAGCCGCAAAAAGGTGTGAAATACTACATTTACCTTCAGTGAGCTTTGTAAACTTTCTGAGTTATAATGCAGATTTGTTTCCCTTTAAACTTTCCTCAGTTAAGAGTTTCCAAAGAGTGTTTGCAGAGTATTTGTTCTTTCAACATAAAGATACATGGTTTAAGTGGGTGATCTGATATCATGTTCTCGTATGCTAATGCAGCTCTCAGGGACAATACAATTTCAACAACCATGAAATGGAGATGCCAAGGGCAGTCACAGGGCCTAGTATGAACTGTAAAAACAGACTAAAACATTTGCATACATCCTTAACAGCTACATGAAAAGAGTTGTCTATCGACATGGAAACAAATAACATTTAGAAGATATTAGGGTGGAGTTTTCCTTTAATTTTTTCCATAAAAAGATGTGACTGTTCCATCAAAAATTTATTCAGTCTGGGAATCAAATGTTTATTTGATTTTAATCCTTCAAACAGTTCCTCAAAAGGTGTTACCTTTAACTTAAATGAATTTTTTTATTTTATTTTTTTTAATTTTTTACTTGTAGATATTGCCATCTCTGTTCAGATGATATTATATATTTATCTTGGAACTCTTTGAATGACATGATTTGTGTTCCTTCATAGAAATCCCCTACTGAATGGACCTGATTCTAGAAATACCATTTCTTAAAGGTATTATCTACCATTGACAGTGGGAAGTTCTTATTTTTATAAATTGAAGTCAATTTAGAAATGCCATTCATAGGATTATACTTTTTGCATGCCTGGTTCCATACTTGTAATGTTGTTTTGGTTATGCCCAGAGCATCCATGGATATCACCCCAGCCCTAGTATTTTGCAGTGCCAATGCATTTAAAAGATAAAGGTCCATTGTTTTTTCCCTCCATATCCAACCCTGCAAGATTTCCAGTTTGCTTTGGATGGAACCCGTAGTATATTATTTCCACTTGTGAGGCTAAATAAATAATTCCAAAAATCAGGGCAACCTAATCCTCCTCTTTCCCTATCTAACCAAAGTTTATTCAGTGATATCCTTGATCGCACACCTTGACATAAAAATCTCCTAATTACTTTGTCTAATCCCCGAAAAAGGATTTATCAAGGAGAATAGGAATTGATTCAAACAGGTAAAGTAATTTGGGAAGGATATTCATCTTTAATACATTATCCTACCTATTAAAGCTAATTGGAGATATTGCCATCTGTCCAAATCGTTTTTAATTTTATGTATATGAGAGCATAATTTATTTGAAAGAATTTATCCATTTTTATAGAGAGGTAGATCCCCAGATATGTAATTGTCTCTTGTTTTATTTTCTTTAATACTGGGTCAAGTATATTATTTGAGTCTCCCATGTACAGCATTTCACTTTTCTCCCAGTTTACTTTATATCCTGAGACTGTACTATAGTCCTCCAAAATCCTACTTATTATAGCATATGATTGATTGGGGGATTTTAAAACCAACAGTATATCATCCACGTAAAGCAGTATTGATGTAAGCTCTTTGTTTGTGGAAATCTCAATTGGATCAGTCCTTTCTCTAATTTTGATAGCTAGGGGTTCTAAAAATAGAGAAAACAACAGAGGGGACAGGGGACACCCTTGTCTTGTTCCTCGTTGCAAGCTTATTGGTTGGGACCAAGTGATATTAGTTTTTATTCTTGCCTGGGGAGCTGTGTATATTAACTATATTCAACTCATAAATGTTCATATAGTCCACAGGCATCCATGACTTCAAGTAGGAATGGCCAATACACCCTATCAAAGGCCTTTTTGGCATCTAATGAGATGAGTGTAGTGTCCGTTCCCACCATGGCCTGTATTCTGCATATGCTCTGCATGTACTGTGTTGTAATCACCTGTTTTCCATAAATCCTACTTGATCATAATCAACTTTGGAATGATTTTTGTGAATCTATTTGCTAACATTTTTGTAAAGATTTTACAATCACAATTTAATAGTGATATTGGTCTATATGACCAACATACTTTTGGATTTTTATCCTTTTTGAGAATAAGTGTGACATTTATTTTATTAAATGAGGCCGGTATTTGATCCTCTCTCAAAAAACCTCTTCAAGCAAGGGAATAAAAGTATCTGACATGTTTTTGTATAGCTCAAATGTTAACCCATCTGGTCCTGGGCTTTTCCCATTGGGCAAAGCTTTTATAATATCTGATATCTCCTCTCTAGACATTTCTTTATTAAGAAATGCCAAATCCTGTTCTGAAATTTTTGGTAGTGGTATATTATAGATGTAATCTCTGATTTGGGATATCTCTACTTAATTCTCGAGTGTGTAAAGTTTTTTATTAAATGTTTGGAATATCAATTCATTTCAGAGTCTGTAGAAAGTATTGTGCCATCATCTCAACTTATCTTCTGACTTATGTTACTATTTCTTTCACATTTTAACCAGTATGCTAGCATTTTTCCTGGAAAATCTCCATAATAATAATAATAATAATACTTAACCCTAATTTTATACATCTCTCTGTCTACCTTTTCTTGAATCAACTTCTCCAATCTATCTTTTGCTAATAGAAATTCCTTTTCAGATTGCTCTGTCCCCTTCAGAACATGATTTTCCTCTGCTTTCACTAAGTGCTTCTCTAGATCATCCATCTGTTCATTATATTTTCTTTTTTGGACCCCTTGTTGAGCCATACACCAACCTCTCAGGCAAATTTTTAAAGTCTCCCAAAGATTTTGTATCTTAATATTTTGATTAGAGTTAAAAGACCAAAACCAAGGAGAGGGTGTGGCTTGGATGCCAAAGAAGATGGTCGCCTGAACCCACAGCTCACTCCCCAGCCAAGGGAATCTGGGCAACAACAAATACATCCAGGGTCAGCCTTTCCTTAATTTTCCCTACAGTGCCCCTGTAGCTCCCCCCCCGGTCTAATCAGCGAGATAACCATTGTGATCGGGACACAGTTCATTGCTCGATAGCTCCAGTCTCCTACATGACTCGCCCGATATCAAATTGGGCCTTCAACCTCCCGGACTAGAGTGGGAGCTCATCAGAGATCCTGGGGGAAGACATCCTCTAAAACTGGTATGCAACTCGGTCCACTCCAGGACATTTTCTTTTGGCTATAAGGGCATTAGCTCTGACTGGATCCCACCCACACATGGCCTCCTCCATGCCACAGGCTGGAGTCCCGATGGCTCAGACCTCAGAGCCCCCCGTTCAGACACCTGAAGTAAGCAGCTCACTCCTACACATAATGACCCTGCTTGAAACTCTGATGTCCAGGGTCGACTCCATATCGTCCACTTTGACAGGCACAGTTGCCGAGGTATGTGTCCTTAATGATAAAATGAATGTTGTGAAACAGAAAGCTGGGGGGCTGGAAGTGAATCAAGCCAAAATCCTACAAAAGCTGCAGGAGCACAAAAACAGGCTGGCTACTCTATGGTGTAGGGCTGAAGATCAAGAAAATTGTGGAAGAAGGAATATTAGAATTATAGGGATTCTGGAAGGGTCAGAGGGTACTAACACTGAGAATTTTCTGAATGAAGAAATCCCCAAAATGTTGGGGGAAAGATGGCATGGCCCAATTGATGTCAAAAGGGCTCACTGGATCCCCACAGGCCCTCAGCCAGTGAACTCTGCTCCATGACTGATAATTGCCTATCTCCTCAGATAGTCCACCAAGGAAGGGGTGTTAAGAGCAGCCATGGATTTGAGAGAAGTAGTTTGGCGAGGTGTCATGATCTCATTCTTCAGAGATTTTTCAGCTGAGGTGGCTGCTCGTCGGAAGGCCTTCAATTCAATCAAAAAGATTTTGGCTCAACACAATTTTAAATACAGCTTTCACCAGCTAACCTACCTGTATGTGTCCAAGGATGAGAAAGATATAGTAGCAGAGACCCCTAATGAGGTGGAAAGATGGGCGTCTAAGCACTGGCTCAGTTTGTCCCTGAAGACTTAATCTCCCAGAAAGCTTTGGCATCCAGGACAAAAAGATCAGAACATGGGGAACCAAATGCATGGAGACAGCCCACAGATGGACCCACATCTTAGTCAGTCTGTCCCTCTACCGAATAGATCCCCCAGGCAATCTGGCCCTTCATGAACCCTGTCATGGAATCATGAAGACTCTGAGGCAAACCTCTGGGGTTTTCACACTGCCTCCCCTCTTAGTTCACAGATGGAAAATCACTCACCCAGGATAAGGCAGCATTCCTATAGTGATGTGGACACAGCGGCTAATGGTCCAGATGCAGCACCAGCAGCTGAACAAACCAAAGACGAGACTCCTAGGGCCCAGCTGGACTATACTGAAGTACTGCATGATTCACTAATGGAAGTAGCTCTGGACTCCTGTGCGGATTCCTGTCTGGAACTGGATGAGCACCTCGCTGTTACCGCACCCCCAGTGAAACCAGGACCACTACCTCTTGCTGATGCCCTGGCGCCAGATTTGGACGGTGCAACTGGTTTGATTGAAATGGCTTATCCACCAGACTGAGCACAATATATGTTCTCTTTATTGGCCCTTCCTTTTATTTCACCCCTCCCCATTATTCCCTTTGGGTGTACTAGTAGCACCTAATGGGGCTTGGATAGGGGTAAGGGGTGGTTGGGGTTCCCCAGTTTACACTCTGATATTAAGCAATCACACAGGTGTTGCTCTCATTTTAGATATGCATTTACTGATGACGGTCTGATATCTAATGGGAAATAACCTCCCTCCTTTCACCTTGGAATTTAAGAGGGAGCATTTTTGCCATCTATAATGTTTGTTGTTAATTCCCAGGGTTTAAATCGGAGCTCCAGTTTTGTGAGTATGTACCCACCACTCCTTTCTTTGGCGCTGTTGATGCCGAAACTGGATGCTCCACCTCATTGCTAATTTGAGGTGGTCCAACAGATATATGACTGGCAGGGCTGGGGAATGGGCCATATAATGTTATTTGGCTTAACTCCTCCTCCCCTGATTTGATATTTGGCTAGCACGGCAGGGTGCCTTTCCTCGCTTGCAGCGTAGAACTCACAACAACATGTATACACCAAATATTGATAGCATACTGCTTGTATACTTCTCTCTATAGAGTTCCTGTCAACAGTTACTGTTTAACAAGTTGATAATTATCTTGTTCCACCTACAAATAAGTGGGTATAATTGTTACTAGTTTCAGATCTGTTTTACTTTTCTAGCTGTAAACTGTGTTTGTGTTCTTCTTTCTTCTTAATAATAGGTCAGACTCACTTGGTTGTTCCCAAGTCTACTCATTTTGTCTGCTCTCGCTGATCTAATCCACGTCAGCTATACTGCTTACTATTTTTTTTTTTTTTTTAGTAGTGTTTAACCAGGATTAGCACACTATTCCTGCCCTATTCTTCCTGCGGTCTGTGGGTGAGTACCTATCCTTTTAAAATCTCTGGTACAGTGGAGCTGTGTTCTAGCATGGGGATAACACTTATATGTTGGAATGTGAAAGTGCTAAAATCACCCCACTAAAAGGGCAGTGGTACTTAAACGCTTTGGGCCAGATATTCAAAAGGGTTGCACCTGCGCAAGTCCGAACTTGCTCCATTCTGCGATATTCAGCAGGAGGCAGTTGCGCCACAGAAAACATGCTGAGCAACAGCGCAATGCAAATGAATGCATGCTGAACTGGAGGGAGGAACCATGCATAAACTGCACAGCCCGATATTCAGCCGGGCTGTGCAGAGTTGTGCAGGCACAACCCCCAACCTGCGCCTGCACAACTTTGAGCCAAAAAAAAAAGGCTCAAGTTGAGGGCCACCCACAGGTGAGCTGCTGCATTGCAGGGTGCAACACAGCAGCTGCCACCTGTGGCTGGCCCCCAACCCACTCCCTGTGCCCCCCCTGCAGCCCGATCGCAGGCAAAAGAGTGAAAATCCCCACCACCACCCCCCACTGGCCCAATCGCAGGCAACAGCAGAAATGTCCCCCTCCCACCAGCCCGATCATGGGCTGCATTAGTTTAAAACAATCCCCCTCCCGAATACATCCCTGGTGGTCCAGTGGATGTATCATCACAAATCTGGACTGTCTTATATGGTATGGGCTGCTCACCCATTGACTCTTGCTCTGCACCAATGGGCGTGCAGCCCTACCGACAGTCAGTCAGTGGAGTGGCGGGCGGCAGGCGGGTGATGTTACACCCGCCGGCCGCCGGGGAGCGGGTGTAGGGCTTCGTGGGTGGTGTGGGGGACACTAGGCACCAGGGATGTGTTGGGGGTGTTTACTGCTTACATCCCGCGATCGGGAGTTTCGGTCCACTGACCACCAGGCTATGTTCGGGAGGGTTGTTTTTAAACTGATACAGCCCGTGATCGGGTTTTTGGTCCACTGGACCACCAGGGATGTATTCAGGAGGAGGGGTTGTTTTAAACCAATGCAGCCTGCGATCGGGCTGGTGAGGGGGGCATTTCTGCTGTTGCCTGCAATCGGGCCGGTGGGGGGTGGTGGGGGAGATTTTCACTCTTTTGCCCATGATCGGGCTGCAGGGGGCATCGGTCCCCAACGGCTGCTGCCTGGCAGGGTGCCAGGTGCAAGTCCTCGGGGATTGGTGCACCTGCATGCTAATGGCATGCAAATGGCCCATAATCAGATGCAAATGGCCCCCCCCGCGCCTTGCATGAATTATGGCACCATTTGCATGTCACCTTTTGAATATCAGAAATTTGCACATGGCGCAATGGTACTTGTGCCACCGCAAGTTGAATGCACCACTCTGACCACTTGCGGTGGTGCAAGTTCCACTGCGCCATGCACAGTGGCCTTGGCCGGGGGGTGATATTCAAAGGAGTTGCTCAAGGGTGCAGCTCCTTTGAATATCACTCAGGCCACACACCTGAGCAACTATTTTGTGCAGCGCAAGGGCTTGTTCCACAAAATAGTGCAGTTTGAATATCTGGCCCTTACACTCCTTGCAGGCGGACATAGTGCTTCTTCAAGAGATGCATCTTACTGCAAGGACTGTAACATGGCTTAAAAAATCATGGGTAGGGACAGTAACTGCCAGCTCTGCACCAAATAAAGCAAAAGGGGTCACCATCCTAGTGAAGAAAGCTTGCTCTTGGACGGTAGATAAAGCTGTCACCGATACACAAGGTTGTTGGTTGGTAGTTAGATTCTTGCATCCGGGGGGTAATGTAGTTCTGGTCAATATATATGACCCCAACACAGATTCACCTGAACTATTCCTGGATTTGAATCAGGCTATTGAATCTCTTGTGGCTGGCCATCAGGACATCCCCATTATGATAGGGGGAGACTTTAACATCACCCCTGACATATTCTTGGACAAGTCCACACCCACTCCGCAAACTCACCCCAAGGCAATGGGCATTCTGCAAGAAATGATAAGGGAATGGGTTATGGTTGACATCTGGCGCAGAGACCGCCCCACAGGGAGAGATTACTCTTTCTTCTTGGCTGCTCACACAACTTATAGCCGCATAGACTTTTGGCTTGCTAATGTGGCTGCAGCTCAGGGAATTGTGTCCTCCAAACTGCACAATATTCTGATCTTGGACCACACCCCAGTATCTTGCATATATATATACCCACAGGACATGAAACTAGGGGCACCAGATGGTGAATAAACCCTTTATTAATTAAAGACCCCGCATTTCAAAGTATGATCAGGGAGGTATCTCGGGACTACTTTGTCACCAAAAAGCCAGATGATACCTCTGCAGCCATGGTTTGGGATGCCTTTAAAGCAGTCCTCAGGGGGCGGATTATTATATATGTGGCTCACAAAAACAGGGAGAGGAGGGTGGAGCTTGCTGGGCTGCAAGCTGAATTGGCAACCAAGGAGGCCAGATTCAAGGCATCCACATCTAACAGGCCAGATGGGGTGCAACTTCGAGAGATAGTCGGTTTAAAGTATCGTATAAACTCAATACTGCACCAACAGGCTGAGTGGCTTATAGCCAGGGCTAAGCATGTACACTGGGAGAGGGGGGAAAAAGGTGGGAAGCTGCTGGCCTACCAGTTGAAAAAGCAGCAAGCCGCCTCACATATCCATGCCCTCCGAAATGCTAAAGGGCAGGTGGTGTCAGACCCTAAACAAATCAACTCCTGCATGAGGGAATTCTATCAGAAGTTGTACCAGTCACATACGTCCCTGACACAGAATCAGATAGGTGGACTCCTAAAGGATTTCTGCTCTGCAGCATGCATCCCTCAACTTTAAGAAGTAATGCAGGACACATTGGATAAGCCCTTTACGGAAGCAGAGTTGAGCCTGGCACTCTCAACTGGCCAAGGGTAGATCCCTGGGGCCTGACAGCATGACCACCGAGCTTTATCAACTGATCAGTTAGGAGGTCAGTGCCCCACTGCTTGTAGCCTTGCAGGAGGCCCATAGCAATGGCATCCTTCCACCAATAATGCGAGAGGCGCTAATTACCCTCATTCCTAAGAAATTTGATGATTCGTTAAATTGTGCAAACTATCGCCCCATATCATTAATCCCTGTGGATACCAAGACTGTAGCCAAAATACTTGCCAATCGAATGCTGGACGTCATACCCTTTCTAGTCCATGCCTCTCAGGCTGGGTTTACCAAGGGCAGAGTGGCAGTGGACAATATTTGTCCTGTACTGAACCTAAAGTGGTGGGCCATTCACTCCTCCAAACCCATGGTAGCTATTGCAGTCAACTTTGCAAAAGCATTCAACTCAGTGGAATGGCCTTATTTACATGAGGTCCTTAAGCTTTATGGTTTTGGCCCATATTTTCAACAGGGGATCCAAGTCCTGTATAATAAGCCCACGGCTAAAATTCTTACAAATAAAGATATCTCTGATCCATTTTTCCTACAATGTGGCACGAGACAGGGGTGTCCTCTGTCCCAATTTTTATTTCTGGTGCATTGGACCCTCTTACTAGGGTTCTTCAGGCCAATCAGGCTATTGAAGGTATCCAGGTAGGGGATCACTCCTACCTCACATGTTCGTATGCAGACGACTTTCTTCTTATGCTCACCCACCCGCGTGAATCCCTCCGCCCAGATCTTGATACTCTACAGACCTTTGCCCACATCTCAGACCTGAAAGTTAACCAGAAGAAAACCTGTGTTACCCTGTTAAATGCTGCGTGTACCAAAGATTGCATACAGGGATTGGGGCTCTCTCAGGAGCCTAGCAATCTATCTTATCTGGGTATTTATATACTGTTCCACTGGGGGCAGATTGAATCCAAGAACTTCACACCCCTGCTAAACCAGTTGTTGATTGAAGTTGCCCGATGGAAACGCCTCAACCTCTCCCTTCTAGGAAACGTTGCTGCCATAACAATGTTACTATTACCTAGGGTGTCATATTTGCTGAATAATCTGCCGATAGCCCTATTGGACAAAGTCTATTGTCCACTGGATAGGTTAGTTGCATCCTTTCTGTGGGAAGGGAAAAAACCAAGATGGGGCACCCTTAAACTATGAGCCCATTGATCTCGTGGGGGCTTGGGTCTTCCCTGGTTCCAGGGTTATCACTGGTCTTTTGTTGCAGCTCAAGCTGTCAAATGGTTTGTACCCTTGGTCTCTCCATCGGTGCTATGGGTACAGTTAGAGGAGCAAATCCTGTGAGATACACCTCTTTGCCTCCTGCTAACTAATGCTGCCATCCCTTGGTGCCAGCTTTCACCGGTCATGACTGAGACCAGGAAAGCATGGTTCTGCATTAAGAAAGTGACCAGGACTAGGAATCAGGGTGCTTTTCCCCCTTTCAGGTATCTGAGACAATGGAATAATCCACTTTTAAAGGTGGATGACAAACCTCTCCACTGGTCCTCGTGGGAGAAGAAAGGGATAAACTATGTTCAAGATTTATATATACCTAACACTACCATGTTTATGTCCTTCAAGCAATTCAAAGCCCACCACGCACTGCAATCCCAAGATTTCTGGAAATTCCTATAGCTTCGTAGTGCGATGCAGTCTTTAGACTGGGCCAGCACAACGGAGACCAGATGGGGCTGGATGTTCTCCCTACGCCTTAAATCCACTTCATGGGGTCTGGCTGGCAGATTGTATACTATTATGCATGACACCCAACCTGATTGCATGACTACCTGTAGGGAAACATGGAGCAAAGACCTGGGGCTTGCACTTACACTGGACACTTGGTCCCGCTGTTTGCGCTTAGCACATTCCACGTACAGGGATACTAAGAGCCAATTGATTCAATTAAAAATCCTTCTCTGTTGGTACCACACCCCGGCTGTTCTCCACAAGTGGGGGATACTTTCTCATGCACAATGCTGGAGATGCGGGCATAGTCCGGCTACCACTCTACATTTATTGTGACATTGCCCGACTCTTGTTCCCTTCTGGTCTGCCATAGCTATGGATTGCTCTGGAGTACTGGGGCAGCCCATTGATCTGACCAATCCTATGTTGCTTTTGGGGGACCGGATCCCTCTGGCACACTTTAAAACACAGCACCAAAACTGGATACTGCTGGTTTTGCTAGAGGTCAAACGGTTCCTCTTGATGTATTGGAGGCAGCCCCTGCTGCCCTCTATCTCTCTGTGGCATTCGGCCATAGCCAGGCTGGCTATTTTTGAGAGATTATTTTATGCAAATTCTGGCAGACTTCCTTCATATTTTAGCAAATGGGAAGCTTATCTTAACTCGGCTCTATGTAAGGCTGTACCTCCCTGACCTAGGAACCCCCCCCTACCTGAACTGCAACATCAAAGGTACTCTTCTCATGACCGCAGTGAATGATCAACTTAGGATCTAGCCCCGCACCCCATATAACTGAGACCATATGGATCCCATCATGCTGAAGCTTTTTTTCTTTTCTTTTTTCCTCTATTCCCCTACTTCCATCTCCTTTCTTTTTCACTATACTTTGATGATCAGTCTCTGTTTATCAAGAGTAGATATGTGAGTGGCTAGTGTATTAGGGACAGTGTAATCTGTTATTCTTGGAAACAGTGATAGTCTGACATGTCTGGTTTACAATAGATGTATAACTTGATAGAAGAACATGGTTTCACAAAATAGCACATTTCTTAATACTGTATCCAGAGCGATGTGATAACTTGAATTTTCTTTGTTTTTTGTTGTTTTCTTTTTCATGTTTTCCTTTCCCTTTTTTATATGTTGTTGCAAAATCTGACTGTATTGCAAGGCCTTTTTGGACTGTATAGTTTTTGCAAACTTATATATGGTATCCTTCGTGCTTTGGAAACTAATAAAATCTTCTATGATAAAAAAAGACCAAAACCAATAAATTTCTTCTTGCATTTTTTTCTCTAAATCCTGCGAACAGCCAAAGAGAGTTGTCAAGCCTCCATAAATTCTGGCCAGTTGGTTTATTTCTATCTTTTCCTATCTCCAGAGTTAATGTTACTGGAGAATGATCAGAAATTCTTATGGGTTCATAATTGATCTTTTTAACCTCTCCCTGAATTTCCTGAGAGAGGAGAAAAAAATCTATTCTCAAGAAAGTTTTATATGATTTAGAATAATATGAATATTTCCTTGTATCTGGAAATAATTCTCTAACTTGGTTGGATAAATTTAGGGGTCTTTAATCATGTTTTTCACCAGCATGATTGCTCCTTTCTTTTTTTCTAAAGTAGGTGGCATCGTATCCAATATTCCATATGTTATGTTAAAGTCTCTCCCTATTAAGACATTCATATTATATTGGGATATCCCCATAAAAAAGTCTGAGAAAAAAAAGGATCATCTTGGTTTGGACCATATACTGAAGCAAGCAGTGGATGTCCCCAGTTGTTATATGAATCAGGATATAATGACCATCTGGATCTATAGTTCTATTTTCTACAGTGTAGGACATTTGATTTCTTATATATATCGCTACCCCTCTGGCACTACCCCTTAGCTCCCAATAAGTTTCCAAAATATGTTGCATCTCTTCTATTAAAGTGTGTTTCTTGCAGAAACAATCTATTTGTCTTTTTTTTTTTTTTACAATTTTTACCACCTTTCTTAATTTTAATCTTTCTTTACATCCATTAAGGTGCCATGTCATATGAATTTCAGATCTTCCATCTTTTTTTTAGTTTCCCTCTTTTTTGATCTTCCTTTTGATGCTGCCACCTTAAGTCCCATCTTTTCTTTATCCTCTGCCCATTGTAGCTATCTGTAATTATTTCTTTCACTTTACTTATAACCTCAAGTTGAGTTATAACCAGGCACCCATGCTTTTTGAGCTTTTGCACTCTATATATTTACTGTTTTTTCCATCCCCCCACCCCTCCACCCTCCTTCTGTTTTACCTGCCAGCCTAATCTTTGTTTATATTTAAATATATTTTCATTAATATGCCAACAATCACTTAAGATAATAATAAGAAAAAGTGGCAGAACAAAGAATTCCCTTCTCTGTGTCCTAAAAACAGATACATATCCCTCCCTTCCCTGAGGTTGCTGAGATCTCATTAGTGCACGAAAGTTGCTGTAAGAGAGTAGTTGCTGAGCTTGACGCACCCCACCCAACTAACAAATAATACCAAATTTCAAAGTGGTGAGTTCTGAGTAAATCTTCATTCTTGAAAACGTGTTCCCCTCATAATGGTAGGCCCCCCATCTCCTCCTTCCCCTATTCTCAAGTTTATATATGTTGTTGTGTAAGAAAGAGATGTGGGAGTTATGGGTGGGTGTCGTTTCAGTTCCCCACTTTATTGGAGTCACTTGGCCCCTCAAAATTATTATGTTCCCCCTGGATCTGGTGCAGAGTTCTTAGTGGATTGTCTCTGGCTTTCTCTTTTTTCTTTAAGGCTTCTTCCACCTCCATTGGGTTATGAAAAAATATAGTTTTCCCATCCAGGATGATTTTTAACTTTGCAGGGTACAGCACTGCATAAGAAATTCCTTCTTTCCATAATTTGTCTCTGACCGAGTCAAAATTTTTCTTTTGGCCAAAACAGAGGGTGGTAGATCTAGGAGTACCTGTAGCCTAATCCCTCTATACATTAGGGCCCTTTCTGTTCTGGCCTTAGATAAGAGTTTTTCTTTATCTTGATATCTTAAAGTTTTAACATACATGAATCAAGGTCTGCTTTGGTTATCTCTGGGGCCAAAGGCCCTATGTGCTCTATCTAGCTCCACTTTCTGTGCTGGATATGTTAAACCAAGGATTTCAGTAAGCATTTTTTTTGCAGAAATTCTGTGAGTCTCCCCCTTCAGTTCCTTCAGGTAAATTGCCTATTTTCAAATTGGCTCTCCTAGAATGAGATTCGAGATCTTCCACTTTTAATTTAAGCTCCTCCAATTCATTACAACATTTTGTTATAGAACTAGTTACTTTATGGAGAGTATTTTCCAGGTGACCCACCCGTGTCTCACATTCTGTTGTTCTTAGGGACAGGGCTTTGATTTTATCCTTCACTTCTGAGAACTTCTGTGTCAAAGTATTGACAGCTTTGTTTATATTTGCAAAGCGCAATCTCATTTCATTCAGGATAACCCTCTGTGGGTCTGTAATGTTTTCTTTATGGTCCCCTGTTTTTTTTTATTTTCCTGCCTTTTACTTTCTTTATACCCTTCCCTTTCTTCATCTCCTTTTTCATCCTAGTACTCTTCCTCCTGATTTCTAGTTTCATTTAGTTTATGATTTGCTGCCATTTTTTCCTCTTGCTCTTTGTGATCAGTCCTTCCTTTTTTCTTCTTACAAAAAATGTTATATGTGCAAATAGGTGATGTCAGCACAATGGGGGGGGTTATCTTCTATAGTGAGAGCCTGTACCTGATATATATTTTTTTTACTTTTAACAATAGAATCAACTGTAGTAGAATCTTTTCCTACTTCAAGCAATGTACTTATAGCAGAGGGACTGATAGATTTCTTCCTTTTGTTTCTACGCTTATGCACAGAAGGGCACACCTGCTTAATGGGAGCACTATCCAGCAAATAGTTCTTCTGTGTATATATATCTGCCCTTGCTTCAATACTCTACCCTTTCCTTCTCAACTATCAAGATTTTTTTCTACATGTGGTACTTCACGTTTAGCTTCAAAAAATAACCCTCCCCCATCTGGCTGTTCCAAATGAAGGGGTTACCTGGATTCTGTATCTCAGGTTGAATGTCGGATTGGGCATCCGTCGCTCCTTCTCTCACTTTTTTATGCCTTGAAGCTGCTTTGTTTGTATCTGAGTTTTATTCTGCCTGTGATGTCAGCAGTTCAAGCAGGGTGTTTCGTGGCCTTACTGAAAGTTAGTTGGCCAATTTGACCTGCCTGTCGCTTATTCCTGCTAATAATCTTCACAGCATTTCAACTGTAGTAGTGTGGACTAGTTCGGAAATCTGGCAATATAACTTCAATATCCCCCATGGTCAATCACAATAAGGTTACTTGTGAAGCCACCAGTTCCAACATGCCCAGAGCAAAAAAAGGTTAGTGCCAATGGACGGGGAAAGAAAATAAGAACAAGCTAAGCAGGTGATTCATAATCAAAAAGGTATACCTAAATAGCGGAACTCAAACCTACAAAATTAAACATTTTAGCTGGAGGATTCATCTGGCAGTCAGCAACTCAGCATCTCTTCTCGCACACCATGCTCTCAGCTGAGCATTCTGGGACTGCATGATGGTCCTCCTCCTTCCTCATCAATTTGCATAGGCACCCTGGCATACTTTTGAGCTTCCCCCAATGGGTTAGTGCCTTGCTAACTGTGACTTTCAATATGGCACTTTTAGTGGTTCCCCTACTTTAGGGGTGTAAACCACTGTTAGTGAGGTACTAACCATATTAGCGCTCACTTACTCCTTTGAATATCCAGGCCTATTTTCCCATAAAGTTAGTGAGCAGTGTCTGATACATGCTAGTTCATCATAATTATGAGAAACATGATGTTAAATAATTGGGGCCTGATTCAGAAAGCCCCTCACAAATGGAAGCAAGCTGTGGTAAACCACAGCTTGCATTGATCCCAGATGCACCAGGGACCCTACATCCACTTCAGTATTGGGAGGGGTCCTGGCATCAAACCCCTGCAGCTTGTGGCAAATGTTGCGATGTGCCAAAGTCAAAGTGCATGGTAGAGGTATGCCACAAGCTGTGAAGCAGTCAGGCAGCACAGCACCCATCGATAGAGACCCACTGGGATGCTGGCAGTGTCATGCAGGAGAGGATGGGGGACAAGGAGGGCAAGTGGGACACAAATGGATTGGGGTGTGGCAACAGGTCCCAAACAAGAACATTGCACAGCCACTGCAGTGCCAGTGCTGTCTGTGGCAGGGGGCAGCTGCCACATGACTGGCACCAGGGGGGTCCTGCAATCACTGTGCCTCAGACATCTCTGAGTGCTATGGAAGAGCGGGATACTGCAGGCAGGTAGCAGCACAGGTGCCCAATCACCCAGTGACAGCTCTGGGGGTGGTGCAAGGGCCGTTAGACCAGCCCCAGGCTGGTCTAAGATCTGGTGGGTCTGTCCAGCTTTCTGAATCCCACAAATGGGGATGTTGTAGCCTGCATCTACCACATGCTGCTGTGTGCTGTAGTGCACCCCCTGGTCAGGCACAACCCTGCCTCAAGCCCTGTTGGGTGCAACAGACCCCACTGTTGCCACAGCCTGTGTTCCTGAATTGGAACTGGTGCAACCTTTGACACAAGGTGTCTCTTGCATCAAGTCTGATTAACACGGTCCGGGTCCAGTGGCACTGAGGGTTGAGGCACTGGACACCACACCTCATGCCATGCCAGTGACCTGGATTTGGGAATGAGCCTGGATCACTGGGGGTCGGCAGGGGATGGGGAAGGATTGAGCATCTGGAGGACAGCTCTGCTTCCTCGGGGGATCCAGGGACTATGCCCGGCACTGTGGCGACCTCTGGTGGAGACCAGAGGTACTGCAATGCTTCAGGGCTGAAATAGAGGGTTGTGGAGTCACAGCAAGATGTTCCCTGGTGTCAATGCACGTCGGGACTCTGCCAGGTGAAGGGGAGGGGGGAGGGCGCAATGAGGGAGGAGGAAAAATAAGAAAAAATTCCCACTCCCGGAGATAAGCGAAGACACCACCCTACAGCCACACTCCCCATCCAAACTCATCCAGCTCCTGGGCTGAGCCCAGCCCAGCCTGAATTTGTAGATAGAGTGCCCTGGGAGGATAGGGCGGCCCTACCTTGAGAGGGCTCAGAGCCGAGGGGATAGCCGGGCTGGTGCCAGGTTGCTGGCGAGCTTCAGGCACGGAGGTAGAGCTGGTAGTGAGTGGATGCCCGAGAGAGTTCTCTGCGGCTCAAGTGGAGCAAGAAATAGAATTAAAAAAAAAAGTCTGGTTAACACAGGCACCTTGTGTCAGCCTTTAGGCTTTGTGAATTGTGTCCTTGGTGTTCAAAACCAAAAAAAAGTACTGAGGAAACCTTGACTGAGCCATATTAAAAAGAGCTCCCTTTTAATATTTGTATAGTAAAAGTGCTAAAGCAGACTCAAAATGGGGTGAAATACAGTACAAGACAGGAAATAAGGGGCAATCTAAAATAGAATAAAACATTGTCAAAATTGTCATGACTAACGTGCACTGCTTCATTAAATGGAATAGAAGATTAACACCCGTCACCTCACTTTTGCAAACACAGACACCACCCCCCCAAACACAGACACACACTTGCATGCTACCAAGCATGGACAACACTTTTAAATGACATTATGAAAAAGGTGTCACACAAATAAGCTTTTTCTTTAAAAAGTGTGCCTTTCATAGCTTTCAACAACTGAAGGAAAATTATAGCATCCCCAATGCAACTTTTTTAGATACCAACAACTGAGACAACTTAGAAGCAAGAGTTAGGGATCACTTATTGCAATTCCTGCACTGTCACCAGTAGAAGGACTAATCACTAGTTCATGAAGCAGGAAAGGACTAATACAGAAGATATATTTATTACTTAAGCATTATAAAATGGTAAGAAAAAAATAAACTTAATCAGTCCAGAGACATCATCCGACCATGCATTAAATGTCTAAATATTCATGCTCAGATGCCAAAACTCATTTTCCTCTCACAAAACCAACTTACTTATGCAAATGAGTCATTTTATAAGTGTGGTAAGGCACTCTAGTGTGTATTAAAGGATTTTAATGCACTTCTCAGGGGTGTGAGGGAACTCAGCCTTTGGCTTAGTGCTCCACTACACCCCAGGGGCATGCATTAAAAAACTCCTAAAATACACATTTTGTTTTGGCTTATTACTTACATAATGCATGACAGGGCATGCATCATGCTGAGCTTTACCCTTTCATGGTGTATCACAAAGTCACTAGCCAAGTAACCTTTCTGCACCAGAAGTGGGTAAATCCCACCATAACCCATGTCTCGGGGTGCACTATTGCAATTATACTATGGTTTTTATTATAGAACATAACATTTAGAGTCAGAATATGGAGCAAAACTTTATAGTTTTTTGATTCCTTTTCATGAGTTGATTCTTCCTCGTGGAAAAGTAGTTCCTGTTAAATAATTGGAAAACATCAGCAAAAAAAATTTTTTTTACGTTTTTCTGTTTTTAAAGTCGTATAACTTTTTAAAATAATCATTGTAAATTTGTGTGTTTTTAAACTTCTACTGAACAGAACACAAAGATAAACAGTAAAAACAGGTTGCATTTCTGGAACTCTTTGTCTTCAAAAATGGATATTTATGTATGCATTGTTTTTCTTTGTGTTCAAATAAAACTGTATAATCCCAGGATTAACAAAATTCAAGAGGTGTGGCATAGGAGTCATAAGGCATGTTTACACAACAGGGAGTGATGCGTTGTACTCTGCACTGCTCACCCACTTCTATGTCTATACCACCACCGCCATGTGTTTACACAGCAGCAGTCTACAGCACTCTGCACAGTACACCCTCTCTTCCAGAATTCTCACAGCACTTCCCTTCAGCCAGAGGACAGGTGTACAGAAGCAGAATGGAATGTGAACCAGAAGGGTTGGGGTGGGATGACAGCAGAGGGTCGGAGCGGGGCAAACTGAATGGGAAGGCAACAAGGGTTGGAGGATGAATCAGCAGGAAAGGGTTGAAGCAGAAGGCAAAAAACTAACAGGAAGGGAATTGGGGTTAGCACAGTACATCATGGTGTGTCATGAGGGCAAACCAATGCAGGCAGAGAAGCATGTTTACATGCCAGCAAAAACGCCTGCATTAGTAAACAAACCTACAAAACACTGATTCCTCTGCATTGCACCAGAGTGCATCTCATCCACCTGCAATGCTCTCCAGCCTGTTTACACTGTCTTACCGACTGCACCAATGCAACTCATCTGCATCTCTCACAATGGTGCAGATCAGATAGCACAAAACAAGCCTATAGTGTATGGTGGAACGCAGTTGTGTATGGAGATGCATACATTTGAAAAAGTCATTCTGCTGCAGTAGTGATGCAGTTACTAACACAGAATGACTTTTGTTCTATGTTAGTAGCTATGTCACAATGCAGCCAACCCCATCAGTGCTGTTCACAGGACAGCGAGCAGTTGAAGCATGGTGTGTGCGAGCTGGCCGGCGGGTGGATAGTGGTGGATTGCAGTCAGTGGAATGTAAGGACTCCGTGTTAACACAAAAAGTGATTTGGACTGTTTTTTTACCATACACTATATAGACTAGTGTATGGTAGCCCTGATACACACCAATGCTTTTCTTACACCTCGTGGTTACCATGATGACAAAGCAACCTCTCGAGCTTTGCACTCGAGGTCCTTGATGTCACGGTAACCACTGAGTGTAAATATAGCATTGTTATGTATGAGCTACCATACACTATCCTATATATAGTCTCTCATTCGAGCTGTGTTGTAATTCGGGTGTTTACAGTGCAGGGAGAGGCAGTTGAAGATGGTGGTTTTACCGCTGTGGAAGTAAGACTTGCAGCTGTTCTGTGATTTCTGGAAGAATTTCAGGCAGCATGTCTTGATTATGCATATATTTGCAGTGATTTGGGCTCAATGTATTATACGTAAGAGCATGGTCAGCAACTGTTGCTTGTTGGAAGGTTTGTGAGCAGAAAACTGTTGTCATGGTTGTGGTATCTGCAGTACATTTGATTTGCAGTGCTGCTGCATCTGTGATGTAGGCCTTAGTGGAAAATCATGTTTTGCTTGTGGAGGGTTTTTCATCAACAGAAGCAAATTGTTATAATGTACTGCAATTTTTGCAGTGCTTTTCTGATTGTTTTATATGTTTGTGTATGCCCAAACTGAGCTCCATTTGTATCTATTCTCCATGTTGGACTTCCAATAATTATAGAGCAAAGCCTCATTCTTGTGTCTAGTTATGGACATTATTTGTCTGGCTTCCAGCCCAGCATTGGAGAGGAGTGTGACCACTGTGACTAGGTGCATGTAGTTTGTGCAATTTTTTTCTAATCCCAAATCTTTACAAATTTTAGGAAGCAGGTTGCTCAGATAATTAACTCCCATTAGTTCCATGTTGTGCCAAGTGGGCATATTCACAGAATCATAGACTCATGCCCACAGAAAAAGACCATTCAGCCCATCAAGTCTGCCCAAGATAGCCCCCACCTCCCCTTTTACCTTCCACCCCTCTGCTCTCTCCCCTCCCTTCCCTAGACCCATGTAGTTATCCCATGAACTTTTGAATTTCTGTACTGTATCAACCTCCACCACCCACTCTGGCAACCTGTTCCATGGTTGCACAACCCTCTCTGAGAAATAATACCCCCTCATATCCCCCTCTGCCCCCCTCCAGCTTACATGCATGCCCTTTGGTGGTTTTGTTTTTGCTCAGCCTGAAGATGCTATCCCCTCTAACATTGTTTGTTCCCTCCGTATACTTGAAGGTTTCCACCATGTCCCCACTCTCCCATCTCATTTCCAGTGTATAAAGAGCGAGCTCTTCCAGCCTCTCCCCATATGTTCTCCTCTGCATCCCCTGGATGATATAGGTCACCCTTATCTGCACCCTTTCCAGCCTATCCTTGTCCCCTTGCAAATGGGGCCTCCCAGAATTGAACTCCATACTCCAGCTGTGGTCTGACCAGTGTTTTATATAATGGCATGATCACCTCCCTCTTCCTACTAGTGAAGCCTCTCCCAATGCATGCCAGCACTCTTGTTGCTTTCCCAGCTGCCCGTTCACACTGACTCCTAGCCTTTAATGGGTCCATGATCCAAATCCTGTTCTATGACCTGTAGTGATACCCCCCCCCCAGGCAGTAAATGGCTGTTGGGATATTTCATCCTATGTGTATTATTTTACACTTTTCTGCATTGCATTGAATTGCAACTGCCACTTTTCTGCCCACTCCTCCAGCCTGGCTAGATCCTGCCTCATCCTTCCCCCACCCCTAAAGTGTCCACCCTGGTATATAACTTTGTGTCATCTGAGAACAAATACACCTTTCCATTTAGACCCTCCGCTAAGACCCCCTGTATACATTAAATAGTATGGGCCCCAACACTAACCCCTGTGGCACCCTGCTCATCACCCCTAGTTCTCTAGAGTGCTTCCCATTGATCACCACTCTCTGGGTCCTTCCACCCAGCCAATTCTCCACCCACTTTGTAAGTCAAGCACCCACTTCCAGACTGTTCAACTGGCTTACCAGCCTTCTATGTGGGATGGAGTCAAATGCCTTCCAGAAATCCAGATAGGCCACATCCACGCCCCCCACCCAATCATGTACTTCCATAATCCCTTCAAAGAATTCAATCAGGTTGGTCTGACAATACCTGCCACCTGTGAACCCATGCTGGTTATCATCAATCAGACCCTTTCCTCTAGGTACCCTACCAGGCTCTCCCTTATGAGAGCCTCCATCAACTTGCCTACAACCAAGGTGAGACTGACCAGGTGGTAGTTGCCAGACTCCTCCTTTCTCTTTATTGTCTAGGACATCCTGTGGTGGGGCATTACAGGTGGCAAAACAGAGATAGAGCATTTTCAGGAAGTTTCACTAAATATTTCAAATAACTGGAAATTGGATAATATGAACCATTGGGCTGTTAAAATAGAAACACCCCTCATAACTTGTTATATGTTATCAAGCAGTTTATTAGTTTACTGGTATAGTAGTTAAAATGTTTTGTTGTCTAGTGTAGCCTACATTCAGAGGTTTTTACTGCAAATAAGTCTCTAGTAAATGATTGGACACCCTCATTTCCTCTTCTTGCTATATTTAATTGTATATCAAGCCACACTTTTTCACAAGTCCTGTGACTGTATTTGGGGACAGAATCTGGGATTCCCTTAGAAAAAAGAGTTTTGAAAGGCTGAAAGGTAAATGATGTCAGGCCTTCTTTTCCCTCTCTGTAATGCATTTACACCCCCCTTAAGACATTGTTACTGGCTGCAAAATCAGTGCCTTGCATCATATTAAGAGGTCTGCTGATGGCAGTCATTTATATATTTACTGAGGCCTGATCTAAGACTTATGAAACTGCTGAGGCCAAGCTCCTGACTGCTACTGTTTCTCAAGGTACCACAAAATACTCATAGTATTTCACAGATGTCAGGTTTTGGCACCATTTTAAAATTTATTTCAATGTGTTACAACAGTCTTTAAAAACATTAAATGACCATTTAGTTTGCTTCATTGTGATGGGTTCATTTCTGGTGAGCTCAAATTTGGTTATGATCCCACCTGATGAACTGTACTTACTGCAGAAGCTGGCCATTGATGTACTGCAGTTAGAAGGCTTGTAGTTTCAGCGTCTGGCAATGTGATCAGCTGGAGGGCAACACTGACGGGAGCTTCAGTGGTCTGGTTTACAGTCCTGTCATTGTATTTGGCATCAATCGCTGTTTGTTTTCTAAGCCAGAGGTTATTATGGTAAAGACAGCATCCATTTCCTCAGTATTAAGCAGTTCAAAGCTTAATTCTAGCTCAGACATTTTTATTTGGGAAAATCCATGATTGCAGTTGATTTTGAAATTTGAAAGCGACAGCTTGGTGTAGTGATTTGAGACTTTTGTTTTTTGTTGCCAGGTTGGTCAGGACTTTGCCCATTGGTTATAGTCATATTTATCAATATGTAAAGACTTATAGACCAGTCAAAGTTACATATTTTTTATAAACCAATCAAACTTACATATTTTTTGTCCCCACTGTATAATAATGAATAATACCTGCACAGCTCTAGTGACATAAAGGAATGCTGGGAAAAAAGTATTTGCCAAGAACTCACATATGTACAATTGGAACAGATTATGGTGTATCCCAATAAATAGCATTAAATAAATTAAAACAGATCCAATTTAATATAATATTTAATATAATGCATCAGGTTTATTATACCCCAACCAACTCAAATAAATGTTACTCAAATTGTTTGGACAGGTGCCAATGCTGCACCCATAAAGGGGACACAATTGTCCAAGTGTTTCTAACATGTGGGAGCACCACTGCGCATGTTTTTTTAACTTGAAGTTTACTGACACCATAATATAAAATTCACAATTATGCCATACATCAAGAATATGAGTTTTTTTAACTTAAAGTTTATTGACACCATAATATAAAAACTACAATTATGCCATACATCAAGATTATGAGGTATGACATTAAACTACTGTGCACGTGTTTTTAATATGTAAAAAGCTTTTCAGTTAGTGACTGGGTATATTATACAGGAAGCAATATACAAATCTACTGGGTATATAATCTCAGTTGGCATTAAACATGCTTTACTAGGTCTGGCAGAGGAGAAAAGGCCAACGGATAGATATCACAGACACTTGAGAAAAATAATTGCGACTAATGCTAAAATAATTATGTAGAAAAGATAAAACCCCCACCATTCCAAACACACATCCACACCAATCTACACAACTTTGTCTCAACCTCATGATATATTGCATACATTTAGAAGAAGCTCACTATGTGCTCAGAAGGAACTGCAAATCTTTGAAAAATAAGGGGGGGCTCTATGATGCCAGTTCAACAACACTTTCGTCAACTGGCATCACAGTATCAGGAATTATATCGATTGCAAGTTGCAGTTGACATAATTCCCGACTTTCGCCCGGTCCTGTTTTTCTAGCGGGGGGCTTCGCTCCCCCCGAACCCCCCCATGCAGGGGGCTCTGCCCCCTGCACTCCCCTACTTTAGATTATCAATTCCAGTTGGAGTTGATTCGGGAAGGGGGCGCAGGACCAGGAGACAGTGTGCCCCTGTCTCAGGTACACCAACACAGTGACCTGTCGGCAAGCTGCTGATTTCATCAACAGCGATGTAGGTCGCTGTGTTGGTGTCAGTGTACAGGGGGTATATCAATATGGGGACCCTTACACTCATATGTGTCTTCAGTAAAAAGCTTATAAAGCTGTGGCAGTTAAATACCAAGCTTTTATACCTTCTGTCTGGAACAGTTTAAACATGAAAATCTGCAGTATTACCTTTTTGGGTTTGGGGTTTTTTTTTGGAGGGTTGGGGGGGGGGAAGGTTCTGAATAGCCAACATATTTTATGATGTAATTGTTTATTGTCAGCTGCTTTTTTCAACTTTTTAGAAACAATTTAAAAATACACACTTAGAATCTTAGATTCGTTCTGTTCATTGGTCTTATCTGCATGTGGAAATAGTTACATAATTGGGGTCCAGAACACACAGTAAACCCTCTGTCTAAAGTGATGGGATAATACTTGTCAACTTGTCAGCATCAAAATGCATATCACTAGCTTTCAAAATGTGGAGCAAATGATCACAAAGTGTAGCACTTTCATTTTTTAATGAGTTATATGTCTAAGAATAGATAGTCCCATATGTTTAATGTTAAGGAATGTTTCTATCAAGTTGCAAGAGTTTTTTTAATAGAGCAATTTCTGAATAGAAAAACTAACATAAAGAGGAATATCAGAAAATTTCTGTGGAGCAAGGGAAAATTTAAATGTAAAATACATAGTATTCTGTGAAATGCCATAACCAGTGAGAGGTATGGATGGGATCAAGGTTTGTAGTAAACCAGTTTTGCACTTCTCTTTTTTTGCTGTGTCTATTTGGACATCTGGGGCACAATATTTAAATTTGCACAAAGCAGAGCACAAAAAATTTGCTCTGTGCCTTGCAATTGACTGGGTGCCCAAAGATGCTCTATTTAGTCAAATAGCACACCAGCACTATTCAACTTTGAATATAGGGCCATGTCAGCCAAAGTGCTAAGCTACTTAGTACTGCCCTGACAGGGCTCCTGAAGTATGCCGCCAGAATGGATAGTGCTGGAGTGCTATTTGCAATATTCAAAGGGACCCATGCAAATGAGCCCATTGGGCATGCAAGGTACTATGGGGCCATTTGCATGCCCATAATGGGCTCATTTGCATGGTTAGTGAGGCAGGTTAGTGCGGCATCACCCCCAGTTGCCCAGTCCAAGATTTGTAGATATCCCTGGTGCTAGTGGTCTCCCCCCCCCAACTGATTTCCAACCTGTTCTGTATAAAATAATATCCCTGGTGCTAGTGGTCCTCCCCCTGCCATTGCCAACCCTGACATAAACCCTATTATCCCAGTTGGTACTGGCCCCCTCCAATCGCCAGCCCCAACATAAATATTATTGTCCCTAGTGGTAGTGGTCCTCATTTTCTCTGATCACCAGCCCTGAATAAAACTTCTCCAGCAGCGGGGCCCAATGGAGTTTGCGGAAGCCCCACTGAATGTTATCACATGGTGAGCTGGCTTCTTACCTGCTAGTTCATTTCCTGTGAGACTCATGGTTCTTAATGCTGAGCCTGAGCCCCTTGCAGAAGGACCTCATGGGTGGTGCTAGTGGTGATGGATTTTAATAATGATGTAAAAAGGAATAATAACATATTCCAGAAGCAACCTCTGGAGCCTTCAGTCTTTCATGAACTGTTTATAACTCATCCTGCTACTTTCTTTTTTGATTCAATATACTTTATTAGTTTTTTACAACACAGCATACAAAAAGGCACAAACAATTAACAGACAGCTGCATTTTACAATAATATACAAAACTATACCAGACAAGACAACTAACCACACACATAACCCCCCCACCCTCAATCCCCACCCCCAATCTGCACACTATAGAGGTAGCCCAGGCCATAATCACTAACAAGGTTGGGGGTACTAACAAACCATTATGGATTCCATACAGAAAGTAAGGTCAAAAGGGGCTCCCAAATACATTGGTAGTTATGGGGCCTGTGTCACAAATACACTATATGCTTCCCCAATTGAATGGCTAGGAGAACTTCCCAATACCACTCCAGAACCGTGGGAAGTGAGTCCTCCTTCCATTGTCTAAGCATGACAAGTTTAGCTGTGGAAGCAATCAGGGCCAGGTGAACTTTATGTATTGAGGGTGTCCTCGGGTGATATGTAGCCAGGAGACAGCATTCTGGAGTGAATAAGGTATCAAACCTGAGAAGAGGGTCCAGAACTCATTGTATCACTTTCCAGAAAAGATGAGTACAGGAGCATTCCCAAAGCATGTGATACAATGAGCCGGGAGCCTGCTTGCAATAGGGAGAGTCAGGGGAGGAAAGGTGCCCAATTCTGTACATTTTTAATGGGTGTAGTAGATATTATGCATTACATGAAACTGAGCAAGACGTAACCATCCTGCTACTTTTACCCAGATATGTTGGGCTTTTGTTATTGCCCATAGGAGGGTGAGTGCTGAGGTTTTTATTCAGGGTTGGCCTCTGGATTGTTGTAGGAGATCTAGAGCTTGCTTACAGGAAGCAGAAGAGGCAGAAATGTATCCTTCATGGGTCTGATCACATGGCACTGATTCAAACATGGAAGATGTCAGGAGGTGAGCCCATCAGGCTACTCCAGTCAAGATAATGGTTTGCAGTACCAGGTAAGTAGTGAATAACACTGCTATTGTTTGGGATTTTATCTCCAAATCTGTTGCCAACTTGGTATGTATCAGGCAGATTGAGCTAGACTATTCTGCCAGACTGGTTCTGGTGGATATGATGACACCAAGTTTCTCTAGGATACATCACCCAAGACTGGAATGCAAAGGTTGGGGTGTGGCCATCAGTGCTAGATCCAGACTGAGTTATTTGGCATCCTCCATCAATTTGGTACAGTCTTTTGATTGTGTGGCCCTGGAGAACCCCTTCTGGCCATCTGTGCGTCAGTCCAAGTGTGCCCATCAATAGGGTGCCAGCTTGTAAAATTCACCTCCCCTTCCCCAAGGTCTCCCCCCCTGGAGTTAGAATAAATAGTGTTGGGGGCTGTTGGGGCCCCAGCCCCCCACATGAAAAATGGGAGGCAAATTAAACTCCCTTGCACCCTAATGATGGGCACACTCAGATGGGTGTGTTCCAATGGTGGAATCAGAACCCTGGAGACCTAGACTTGTCTGAGGAGCATGATTAGTCTTGTTTACTGCCTGACCCATGATGCCTGAGTCTTCTTGCAGGAGTTTGCTGAGCATCTGTCAGTGAGGATGCTGGATGCCTCAAAAGCTTTTATTCTTGGGGACTTCAGTTCCTGGGTTAATAACCCCAATTTCTTCAGCCCAACACTGAAAGGGCTATAGTCTCAAACTCATGTTCTCAGTGACATTAGAAACTGATAATATCTTGATGGAGCCAGTCGGTGGTCAGTCCCACACATCATATCCTTCAGTGCTGAGGCCCTTAAAATAACATCTCCATCTGCAGAAGAGATCCAATATCATGAAGAATGGGATCTGGATTCCAAGAAATTTCTAGATAGTTTGGACACTTCAGTCATGACTGAGGTATCTACCAGGAGCAATGGTAGGAAGGTATGGTGGAAGACTAGGTTTGCTGGCAAAGGCACCTAGCTTCATCTGAGCTCTTTTCTTCTAGGTTACTTGAAAGGACAGAGCAAAGAACTTTACCAGAGCAAGGAAAAGGATTAAGGCTTCTTTTGACTAGGCAGATTTACTGTGAGTTATTATTTTATTTTGTACTCACAGTGATTATTATTGTTTGTTGCTAACATGATATTGCATTATTTTACTCTGATTCAAATTGTTGTTGCTGGGTATACCTTCTGCTGCATTATTACAGGGTGTGCCTACAGGTGTGTGCTTACAGATTACTGCTGTAATCTTCTGATTCAAATTGTCTTTTGCAAGGTATATCTTCTGTTACTGCTTTATTTTTCTCTGTAGCAAAGTGTTTCTTACAGGGTATATCTTATGTAAAATTATTAAAGGTGGTGCTTTACAGGTTTTACAGTTTTATCTGTCATTAGGATAAGCCTTCAGGGCTACTAAATTTGTTGCTGGCTGATTGTTTCTGCTCTTACCTCCTTGTTTCTTTCATCTGTGGTTCTTCTTTTTTGGCAGGGGAAGGGCCCAGCCACCCACCCCATCCCAAACCACCCCACTATACACTCCTTTTATAGGGCAGCACAGTTGTGACATCTCCTGTAGCAAAGCAGGAAGGGGCAGATCAGAGGGGTAGCCACACAGTGACCTCATTTATAGGGGCACAAGTAATTTAACTTGTTATGACAAGTTATGCAAAAACAAACAAAACACAAAATCAAACTTTTGCTTTCATTTTCCTCCTTCTAATTACTCTGACCATGTTATAAATCCAGCAACTTATCTGGAATGGATATTATTAACTGCAGCTACTGAGGGACACTTTTCAGAAGGGCAGTTTTACAGGATTTAGGACACTGTCCTACATGCTGGGCCATTGGAGCTATATGGGCTCAGCTCTAGGCAGCATGGGCAGAGATTGCGTGCCTCAAATCCCATATTCAGGAGAAATTATATTATAAGAACTGCCCGCCATGTCCCCAACATCCAACAGAAGCACCTCGACCGCAGAGGGTAGTTGGTCTGGGAGGTTGACAGGTGGTTAGGAGGGGCAAATCGGGTGCCCCATCACTCAGTGCTCTCCAACATATCATCTCCACAAACCATATAAAAACTACAAATGGGTATCTGCCTCTATCTTCAAAATCAAGCAAAGGGGCAGAGGACACTGCAGAGCAGGACACTGCAGCACAGGAGCTAGCACAACAAAACTCACCCAAAACAGGAACCAAAAAAAAAAAAAGGAAATTCAAAAAACTTACGATCATAGGAAACTCCATGATTCGGGGAGTTGATACCTATCTCCAGCCAGGGGTAATGGTCAGATGTCTCCCAGGTACATCAGCATGGAGAGACACTGACTGCATTGCTAAAACTGTACAGGAAGCAGGAGAAAACATTGATGTCCTGGTACACATAGGGACTAACGATCTCGCCAGCCAGTCAGTTGTGGAGACCATGGAACACCTGACCAGGCTGGGTGACAAACTATCACCATTTCACCTGGCATCTACTTCTCTGAGATTCTGCCAGTCTGGGAGAGGGGAGAAGATGGACAGAAGGTCAGAGAAGGGGAGATAGGGGGAGCTAAACATGTGGCTCAAGGGCTGGTGCCAGGAAAAAGGACACAAATTTGTAGGGAACTGGCAACAGTTTTAGGAACGAAAGTTCTTTACATTTGATGGGCTGCTTCTGACTAAGGAAGGAGTCAGTGCATTGGGGCAGAAGTTTGATGTCTTTGCAGAATATTTAAACTAGCAAATGGGGAGAGGGGTGCAGCACCCCATAAGTCGAATGGGAAGAACACCCCTCCCCCCTCAGCTAGTGGTCAAACAGGAGTTCAACATGTTTGTAGTTCATTTGCATCACCAGATAAGGAAAGAGTTCTGGCTCCCCATATGATGCACAGGGGAAACTCCAGACCTCACCCATCAACTTACACACTGAAATCTGGCTAATGGAAAATCATGTACACAAATGCTCGCAGTCTTGGAAACAAGATCTCAGACCTGCAGGTAATAATGACAGAGGCTAAACTGGACATAGTAGCCATTAGCGAGACATGCTTTACCAGTAACCACACTTGGGAGACTTCAGTACCTGGCTACATGCTGTTCAGAAGAGACCGAGGTGCAAAAAGGAGGGGCTGGAGTGGCCCTTTATGTCAATGAAAATATCAAAGCTACAGAAATTCAGAATACACATAAGGAGCCAGAAGAACAGTGGGTCACCCTGGAAACAGGAAATGGGACAGCCATATGAACTGGGGTTGTCTACAGGCCTCCAGACCAGGGGGAGGACACAGACACATTACTGTTAGAAGACAGACCTGGTACTCTCAAATGGAGAGAGGATCACAGATTTAGAAGTCAGTAGCCATCTGGGAACAAGTTACCACCACACAGTGTGGTTCACAATAAGCACAACCATGGAGACAAGCCATACAAAAACAAGGATATTGGACTTTAGAAGGGCTGACTTTGGCAAAATGGGTGAGTGCCTAAGGAGTGCACTAACAAATGGGCAGGAAGGAGGGGTGGAAGAACAATGGAGAAAAATTAAAACTGCCATCATGGAGGCAACAAGCCTTTGTGTGAAACAAATAAAGAAAACAAAATGGAGTAAAAAACCACTATGGTTCTCAAAAGAGGTGGCAGGGAAGGTTAAGTAGAAAAAGGCTGCATTCAAAAAGTATAAGGAATCACAGAAGGAGCACGACAGGGAACTGTATCAATTAAAACAGAAAGAAGTGGGGAAGGCAGTCAGAATAGCAAAGGCTCAAACTGAGGAAAAGATAGCCAACTCAGTTAAGGAGGGGGATAAAACCTTTTATAGGTACATTAGGGAGAATAGAAAGGTTAAGGGAGGGATAGTGAAGATTAATATAGGAGCGGGGAGGTGGGCAGAGGGACACAGTGAAAAGGCAGAGATACTGAAAGAATACTTTTGCTCAGTATTCACATAAGAAGAAGAGGAGGAGTTACCTAAACCAAACAATAGAATCACTCTGGATAGGGGGGTTGACACCAGTCCATTTACAGAAGAAGGAGTCCTGAAAGAACTCCTAAAACTCAAGGTGGACAAAGCAATGAGGCCTGACAGGATTCACCCCAGAATCCTAAAAGAACTAAGAGGGGACCTAGTGACACCACTGACCACACTTTTTAACAAATCATGGGAGGGTGGGGTGGTACCTGAGGACTGGAGGAGGACAGATGTGATTCCCCTCTACAAAAGTGGGAGCAAGGCAGAAGCAGGAAACTACAGACCTGTTAGTTTGACCTCAGTGGTAGGAAAAATGATGGAATCACTTCTGTAAGAAAGAATTATTAAATACCTAGAGGTCAGTGGTGCACAAGACCCAAAGCAGCATGGATTCACAGCAGGAAGGTCATGTCAGATGAATCTAATTGATTTATTTGACTGGATGACCAAAGTAATAGACCAGGGAGAGGCTGTGGATATGGCCTACCTAGATTTTAGCAAGGCAATTGACACAGTACCACACAAAAGATTAATAATCAAGTTAGCCAGCCTGGGAGTGGGTCCCAGGGTGGTAGCCTGGGTAGCAAACTGGCTACACAACAGGACACAGAAGGTACTAGTGAATGGAACTCATTATGAAGAAAAGGGGGTTACTAGTGGAGTACCTCAGGGCTCAGTACTGGGTCCAGTCCTCTTTAACGTCTTTATAGGTGGTGCTGCAGAGGGTCTGGAAGGAAAGGTATGCCTCTTTGCAGATGACACAAAGATCTGTAACAGAGTTGATACACAAGGGGGGTAGAAAGGATGAGAAGGGACTTGGCAAAGTTGGAAGAATGGTCAGACGTATGGCAACTTAGATTCAATGCAAAGAAGTGCAAAGTAATGCAGCTGGGAAACAAAAACCCAGGAGAAGAGTACACAATGGCAGGGGAAGTACTAACAACAACAGTAATGGAAAGGGACCTGGGGGCGGTCATATCAGATAACCTAAAGATGGGTAAGCAATGTGAAAAGTCAGTAAGGCAAGCTGGGGGATACTGGGATGCATAGGGAGAGGCATCACAAGTAGAAAAAGGGAAGTGGTTATCCCTCTGTACAGACAGTAGGTAAGACCCATCTGGAGTACTGCATGCAGTTTTGGAGACCCCATCTACGCAAGGACATAGACAGGATGGAAGCAGTCCAGAGGAGGTCAACTAAAATGGTGCAGGGTCTACATCAGAAACCATATGAAGAGAGACTGAGAGAGCTTAATATGTATACCCTTGATGAAAGGAGGGACGGGGGGACATGATAGAAACTTTTAAGTACCTCAAGGAATCAACAAAGTCCAGGGAGGGTAGCATCTTTCAGAAAAAGAGATGTGCAAGAACAAGGGGGCACAATTTAAAAAGAGATAGAGGGACGACTCAGGGTAATGTGAGAAATTATTTTCACAGAGAGAGTGGTGGATGCATGGAATTGCTCTCTGGGAGGTTGTGGGGTCTAAACAGTGGGGAATTCAAGCATGCATGGGACATAAGGCAATTATAGTGGGGGTGCAGGAAGGAGGCTGTTGGTTAACTAGAACCTACAGCTTATCCAATATAGGTAGGAAATGGGCAGACTGGGTGGGCCAAGTGGTCCTTATCTGCTGTCAAAGTCTATGTTTCTATATACAAAACATGACAGCTAAAGGAGAGGTTCTGATAATGGGAGACTTCAACATGCCAGATACAGATTGGTCAATACCAGCAGGAACATCTGCCAGAACTAGACACATAGTGGATTCCTTGTAGGGGAGGGCCTCAAACAACTGGTACAACAACTCACAAGAGACAGGGCTATCCTAGATCTAGTACTGACTAACAGGATAAGGATCACAGATCTCCAGGTAGAAGGTTGCCTGGGGACCAGTGACCATCATATGGTATGGTTCGTTTTGGCCACTAGAACTAAATCATCCCATTCCAAGGCAAAAATATGGGACTTCAGAGGAGCTGACTTTGATAAGATGGCCAACAGAGTTGTGCTAGCCCTGGCAAGAAGAAATACAGGTGAGGGGATACATGCAAAGTGGGCAAGCATTAAGGATTCAATACTTGAAGCAACATCCCATTGTGTTAGAGAGAAAAGGAAGTGCAAAAGAAGAAGGAAACCACTTCGGTTCTCAAAAACAGTAGCAGAAAAGATCAAAGCCAAAAGGCTGGCCTTCAGGAAATATAAGGGAACTCAATGGGATGAAGATAGGGTGGTGATACCAACTCCCTAAGGGAAGCAGGGAAGGCAGTTAGGCAGGCAAAGGCCCAAACTGAAGAAACACTAGCACAAACAGTAAAAGAAGGTGACAAGACTTTCTATGGATACGTTAGTGAAAGCGGAAAATCCAGAGTGGGTATTGCTAAGATCAAAGGGGATAAGGGGCCGTGTGCAGAAGAGGACCATGTAAAAGCATCTATCCTAAATAGATACTTCTGCTCAGTATTTACAGAACAGAAGGTAGGGCAGGGCCCATAGCTCAGCACCATGGACATAGGGGGGAGGGAGGTGTGCACTAGTCCCTTCACAAAAGAAAGGGTCCTACAAGAGCTCGATAAGATCAGGGTGGACAAGGCAATGGGACCTGATGGCATACATCCTAGGGTACTAAAGAAGCTAAGTGTAGAACTAGCAGAGCCATTATCAGAAATGTTTAGTGAGTCTCTGAGCACAGGAGAGGTCCCAGAAGACTGGAGAAGGGCTCATGTGATCCCGCTCCACAAGAGCGGTGACAGGGAAAAGGCAGGGAACTACAGACCAGTCAGTCTTACCTCAATAGTGGGCAAGATTATGGAGGCACTTCTTTTAGGAAAGGAGAGTGCAACACCTGGAATAGATAGGCACACAGGATCCAAGACCGCATGGGCTTACAATAGGAAGGTCCTGTCAAACTAATCTCATAGATTTCTTTGACTGGGTAACCAGAGTGGCGGACCAAGGGGGAGCAGTTGATGTCGCCTACCTTGACTTTAGCAAAGCTTTCAATACTGTTCCACATAGAAAATTGATTAAGCTGTGTAGGCCTGGGGTGGGTCAGAAGTTATCAACTGGGTGGCAAACTGGTTGATAGGCAAAAACAGAGAGCAGTGGTAAATGGGTACAGTCAGAAGAGATGCAAGTCACAAGTGAAGTACCTCAGGGATTGTCTTGGGGCCAGTCCTCTTCACTATCTTTATCAGTGACATTGCAGATGGACTGGAGGGTAAGGTTTGTCTGTTTGCAGATGACACCAAGATCTGCAACAGAGTAGATGATCCAGATGGGGTGGGCAGAATGAGAAGAGATCTGGATAAACTAGCAAAATGGTCAGAAGAATGGCAATTGGGTTTACTGCAAAGAAGTGCATGATCATGCACATAGGGAAGAGAAACCCTGAAGCCACCTATAGGCTAGGAGTGGAGTTGCTGGCAGTCACAGGAAGAAAGAGACTTGGCCGCTATCACCGATGACCTGAAATCATCCAAGCAGCACCTACCAAAGCAGTAAGGCTACATGGATGTTGGGAGTGTATTAGTAGGGTATCGCTGGGAAGAGGGAGGTAATAATCCTCTTACAAGACACTGGTTAGGCCCATCTGGGAGTATTATGCAGTACTGGAGGCCACACCTTCAGAAGGACATATCCCAAATTGAGGCAGTCCAGAGAAGGGCAACCAAAATGGTGCAGGGACGGCATCAGAAAACATATGAGGACATATTAACTGAGCTCCATATGTATACCCTAGAGCAAAGGAGGGAGAAAGGTGATATGACTGAAACATTCAAACACCTTAAGAGCATTAACAAGGTAAAAGATTCTAACATGTTTCAATATAAGAAAAATAGCAGGACAAGAGGACACAGCATGAGAATAAAGGGAGGCCAATTAAGGGGTAATGTGAGGAAGTTCTTTTTCACAGAAAGAGTGGTAGATGCATGGAACGGCCTACCTCAGGAAGTGGTGGATATGAATACAGTGCAGGGCTTCAAACAGGTATGGGTTAGGCATAAAGGAGCAATTCAAATGAGTATGAATAGTTAGGCCATTGACAGAGCAAAGGCGAAAGGCACATTCATAAGGTAGAAAAAGAAATGAGCAGACTGGATGGGCCTTGTGGTCCTTATCTGCTGTCAACTTCTCTGAACAGCTGACACCAGCCCAGGTGCAAGAGATTTGTGGTCTGCTGAGAGAATTTGAAGATATGTTCACAGGGAAACTGGGGTACACCATGCTGACAGAGCACCACGTGGATACTGGGACCCAGGTGTCCCTGAAACAATCTCCCTACAGGGTACCTGAGCAGGTTAAGCAGACCATGAAAGAATAGCTCAAGAAGGTGCTGGAACTTGGAGTAATCCCGGAATCTAGTAGTCTTTGGGCCTCACCACAATTCTGTGTTGACTACTGAAGGCTTAATAGCTGCATGGAGTCTGATGCCTGTCCCATGCCCAGAACTGACGAGACCCTGGAGCAACTGGGGGGAACCAAGTATCTGACCACAATAGACCTAACAAAAGACTACTGGCAGGTACCTCTGACCCTTGCACCCAGGGAGAGATCAGCTTTAATTACTCCATTTGGCTTATACGAATTCAAGGTAATGCTATTGGGAATAAAGAATGCACCTGCAACCTTTCAGCGGCTTGTGGATCGCATTCTGTCTGGGGCAGGTGAGTTTGCATTGGTGTATTTATTTATTTAGTTTTTGTTTACCGGGTAAGTGCACTAGCCATAAAATGACTACTTTCAGCCATGACCCGGGAGAGTACAGCAAGGAAAAAACAGTGTTACAATAACATGGGTATAGTAATACAGAGAAATAGTACAGTAGTACTACAAAAATACATTGAGTAGAATCAAACAATATAAAATAACAGCAGTAAAATATGTAATAAATGCATACTATGGATGATATAGCCATATACAGCCAGACCTGAGAGGAACACATCAAGAATGTACGAGACGTGTTCTGCAGGCTGAAGAATGCAGGTCTGACAGTCAAGGTGGAAAAGTGCCAGATAGGTATGGCAGAAGTGTCCTACCTTAGGCACCGGGTGGGTAGCGGATGCATCCACCAGGAGCCTGCTAAGGTCAATGCCATCCTGGTCTTGTCCACTTCTACCACTGAGGAAAAGGTAAGGGCATTTCTGGGGACAGCAGGGTACTACTGAAGGTTTGTTCCTTGCTATAGTGATCTGGCTACCCCCCCTGACAGACCTAACCAAGAAGGGAAAGCCAGATAAGGTGCAGTGGACAGAGGGCTGTGTGGTCACTTTTCAGAAGCTAAAGAAGGCCTTAAGTGGGCCAGCTGTATTGGCCAATGCCAATTACAGTCTAAAGTTCATTGTCCATGTGGACACCTCAGACCATGGACTGGGCGCCATGCTAAGCCAGGTTACCCAGCAGGGGGAGGCGAACCCGGTCATGTACCTCAGCCGGAGGCTTCTGTCTAGGGAGAAGGCCTATGCCACAATCAAGAAGGAGTGCTTGGGAATAGTGTGGGCCCTTCAGAAGCTGTAGCCTTACCTATATGGAAGATAATTTACTGTGGTCACCAACCATAATCCCCTGATCTGGCTTCATAGATCAAGCGGGCAAAATGGAAAACTACTATGCTAGAGTTTGGTATTGCTGGCATACAACATGACCATTCAGCACTGCAGTGGTAAACAAAATGCCAATGCAGATTGGCTATCTAGGTAGGTCCAATAGCATAGCTAGATACTCTGGGCACTTCCCAGCATTTGCATGAACAGCTGTGTCACTTGGGTTGGCCCAAAGGATACGCCTTCATCACCTGGTGGGGCAGATGTGACAGAAATGGGAAGGAAGGAGTTAACGGCTTGGATTTTTTAGCAGTCTGAAAAAAAAAACACACACACAGACTGGGATTCCACTGTACAGCAGCATCTAGATAAGGGCAGAGTAATAAATCTCAGACACAGTGACCAAGAAGGGGAGTGGACATATACACACAGACTCACAGTTTAAAGGGATTGGATCACTCAAATATAAGCTTGAGGTTAAAAATTAATATAACTAGACGCTGATAGGCTTTCAGTCTGATTGGGACAATTACATACATACATGGTAAATGGTTGGTGCATTCAAAGGGGCAACAAGAATCACCTATTCTGAAAAGAGAATATAAGATGATGAAAGACAGTTATAGGGTGGTTGCTCTTGGAGTTGCTGGGGAAGTTACATCCGAGAGGCCAAGTTTGTGGCCTACCCTTCTAGCTATGTCCATGGGAGCTGGCAGATAGCATAGGGCCCAGTTTCTCTTTATGGGTAGGGAAGAGTAAGAGTTTAATAGCATATCTCAGTAATAGTCTTTTTTTTTTGTCATCTGTTATTTACAAACATTTTTTTACTTTTCCTGTATCAGTGTTATTCTCTTGCATTAACCACATATATCCTGTAATGCTACTTTTGACCTTTTGTTAAGTAAAAAGCTATTTATTTACTCAACAGTTGTGGCTGTGACTTAAATTATTTATAAAGTATTGTAGTGGTTTGCACTGGCTGAGGCAAAACTCTGTTTAGCATCCGCCATGCGAGAGAAACACTACCAGGCTCTGATCTGTGCAATTGCAGGTTTAACCTCCCAGTTCTATTCAAGTGGAAGTTTGGTGCTGGGCAAACCCAGCTGGTGGCAGTGAATACCCAAAGACAGACACCTCTCTGAAAGCTGTTACAGCCCAGAGCGAGAGAGAGAGAGAGAGATGGGCTGTCACAGTTACCATACCAGACACAAATCTCTCAGGAGAGACAGGAGGAAAAGGAGGGGTGGCTATATACACTGTGAGGTGGGATCAAGATAATGGAGTTAGGGGGAAGACAAAAAGGGGAAGAGGCACTATGAGTCACATTAGAGATGGAAAACGGCACCACCACCATCCACACTGGAGTTGTCTACAGACCTCCAGCACAGGGGAAAGAAATAGACAGGGTATTAGTGGAAACCATACACAAAATGGCAGGAGAAGCATGCCTCAGACAGCTGGTGAAGGAGCCCACATGGAAGGGAGCAATACTAGACCTGGTTCTTACTGATGGTGATGGAATAATGGATCTATCAGTGGGCAGCCATCTAGGGTCCAGTGATCACCACACAGTGTGGTTTAAGGGGAAGACAGTAATAGAGTCAAGCCACTCAAAAGTAAAGGTCCTGGACTTTAGAAGGGCAGACATTGAAAAAATGGTAGAACACCTCCAGAGAATTCTGGTGAAGGGGGAAGGAGGGGGGAGTGGAAGAACAATTGGAGAAACTTAAAGGAGTCATAGCAGAGACAGCAGGCCTCTGTGTAAAGCTAGTAAACAAAGCAAAAAAAAAACACTAAGGTGTTCAAAAGAAGTGGCAGAAAAGGTTAGGAAAAACAAACAGGCATTCAGAAAATACAAGGAAGCACAGAGAGAGGGAGATAGGGAAATGTACCAGGCAAAGCAGGTGGAAGTGGGGAAGGTAGTCAGGTGTGTAAAGGCATAAACTGATGAAAGGACAGTAAAATCAGTAAAAGAAGGTGACAAAACCTTTTTCAGGTATGCCAGAGAAAGGAAAAAGATCAATGGAGGGACTGTGAGGTTGAAAAAGGGGGAAGTGGGCAGAGGGAGCCTAGGAAAAGCAGAAATTCTAAATGAATACTTCTGCTCAGTATTCACAGATGAAGGGGAAGGGGCCAAAATTAAGGGGTAGAAATACACATGGGGGGTGGACACCAGTCAATTCATTGAGGGGGGGAGTCCAAAAGGAACTCTCGAAACTAAAAGTGGACAAGGCAATGGGACCAGATGGGATGCATCCCAGAATACTGAAAGAACTCAGGGAGGTACTAGGGACACCACTGACAGCCCTATTTAACAAATCACTACAGGAGGGAATGGTACCAAGAACTGGAGGGGGGGGCAAATGTGGTACCACTACACAAAAGTGGGAGCAAGGTGGAGGCTGGAAATTACAGGCCGGTCAGCTTGACCTCAGTAGTGGTGAAAATCATGGAATCCATGTTAAAGGAAAAGAAAGGAATGTGGCATACTTGGAGGCTAGTGGGGCACAAGACCTGAGGCAACATGGATTCACTGCAGGGAGGTCTTGTCAGACAAATCTGATACATTTATTTGACTGGGTAACCAGGGTGGTGGATCAGGGAGGACCAGTGGACATGGCCTACCTAGATTTTAGCAAGACATTTGACATTGTCCCACACAGGAGGCTACTGAACAAGTTGCAAAGTCTAGGAGTAGGACCCAAGGTGGTACACTGGGTCTGAAATTGACTGAGCAACAGGACACAGAGGACAGTGGTAAATGGAGTTCAATCCCAGGAGATGGGGGGTGACAAGTGGGTTGCCACAGGGCTCAGTTCTGGGAGCGGACCTCATCAATGTCTTCATTAGTGACATTGCAGAGGGGCTGGAAGGGAAGCCTTTTTGCAGATGACATCAAGATCTGCAATAGGTTAGACACTCCAGATGGGGTGGAAAAAATGAGTAGAGACATAGGCAAATTGGAGGAGTGGTCAACAGTGTGGCAACTTAAATTCAATACAAAGAAGTGCAAAGTCAGACACTTGAGCCACAGGAATCCTGGAGAGGAATACAAAATGGGGGTGAGGATACTAAAAACAGCAAAACTGGAAAGGGACCTGGAGGTAAACATAACAGATGACCTGAAGGTGGCCAAGCAATGTGAAAAGATGGTGGGGAGAGCTGGAGGGATGCTGGGGTGCATAGGGAGGGGCATCACCAGTAGAAAACAGGAGGTGGTGATGCCACTGTACAGACATTTGGTCAGGCCACATCTGGAATACTGTGTTCAGTTCTGGAGACTGCATCTCCAGAAGGACATTGACAGAATGGAGGCAGTCCAGAGAAAGGTAACAGAAATGGTGGAAGGAATGCACCAGAAAACATATGAGGAAAGATTGAAAGACAATATGTATACCTTGGAGGAAAGGAGGGTGAGGGAAGATATGATAGAGACATTCAAGTACTTCCAGGACATTAACAAGGTCCAGGATGGCAGCACCTTTCAAAAAAGAGATGTGCAAGAACAAGGGGTCACAATATGAGGCTGGGGAGGAGACCCAGGATAATGTGAAGAAGTATTTTTTTCACAGAAAAGGTGGTGGGTGCATGGAACAGCCTCCCAGTGGAGGTCGTAGAGGCTGAAATGATTGGTGAGTTCAAGAATGCATGGGATAGACAGAAGGCAACCCTAGTGATAGGAAGGAGAGGGTAAGCTGTGGATCATTTAGGATTTGGAGTTTAAGTAGGCAGGTAAATGGGCAGACTAGGTGGGCCAGGCAGTCCTTATCTGCCATTAAAATCTATGTTTCTAGGTCAAGGGAGATGATTTTCACACTGTAGACAGCCTAGATTTAACCACACCTCAAGTGTGGAGTCCTACAGAAAAGACACTGAAGAGGTCAGGAGGGTTCAGCAAAGGGCCATGAAGCTGATTAGTGGCCTTGGAGGTAAGCACTATAGGGGAGATTGAAAATGACCAAATCATTTAGCCTAGAGACATCTGAGAGGATACAGGATTATTTTCCAAATACGTAAAGAGAAAGACACGTTGGAGTATACACTGGTGTGGAAGCTGGTGAGTGGAAGCAGAACTAAAGGAGGGCATGTGCTCACTGAGAGAACATAAAATGCATTACTTAACACTTAGGGTGGTTAGCATGTGGATCAAAATAGTCCAAGATGTGTTCAGGCTGCAGACACTGTGGTGCTCCTCTGTGAAGTAGCTACTGTACCTACAGAGTCAAAGCTGCAAATAATTAGAAGGACTCAAAATATCGGCATAGTCGCAATGCTGCAACGGGAAATGCCTTAAGATCCTTTGCAACATTGAGTCTATGCTGATTTTATGAATACCATCTAATTGTTTGCAGCTTTAACATGTGGACTAGCCTATCCAGTGAGGTTGTGGAAACTAGCACTGTCTGGCTTTCAAAGCAGGAAAAGGCAGATTCCTAAGGGAGAATGGCTTTGAGGGTACACATCATGAGTAAGGTAACATTCCAGATGTTTAATTTGTGTGTCCATATTCAAACTGGTATAGTCACTGCCATGTGTCAGGAGGGGGAACAAGATGGACTCCAAGTCCCCTCCATCATCACAATGCTATGTTATCACTGTATGTTACTAAGCAAACAATTTTTGGCATGCATGTTTATCTTTGAATTGGCCTTGCCCTCTCATTACTATCAATTAAAAAAGCAAGGTCTATGGGTCACCCCCACCACCACCACCACCACCACCACCACCACCACCACAGTGGGGGGGTTGCTAACTTCACTAATATCCAGAAATCTGCCTTCTGAACCAAAATATGACATGAAAGATTCTAAAAATAGAGTCCCTAAATTTCTAACTTGCATATGTTGTGACAGTGCTGGTTTACAGATAAAAATAATCTATGAAATTAGAATGGGAAAATATATGGGCAAAGCCTTTATCAAACGCTTCAGCATGACCAAGTCTCATTAACTTTTTTCTAAGTCCATGAGGATAGTGTATGTGTCTGATTGCCCGAAAAGAATGTCTGACAGGTTTAGCGTCAGAACACAGCGATGCATACAAAGTGAAAAATACACCAACAAAGACAACAAATTAATGCAGGGCAATGTACTCGGCTTGTTTTTAACTTGAAGAGAACACAAAAAAATCTCTAATTTATGTCATAACCAATCGTGGGTAGTTAAAACAACCAATTGAACCCTGGGTGTGGGATTCAAAAAAAAATATTTGTGCATAAGCTTGAAGAATGTGAAATATTTAGGTTGCAGATGCACATCTGCACAAGCCACAAAGCGAACTGAGCCAGCTTTGCGACAAATCAATTTTTTCTTCCAGTTAAGTGTCTGGAAACACTGCCTAAAATTATATTAGGAGAACTGTTGCATCTGTCTCACAATACCACGGTTTCAAATAATAAAAATTGGAATTGATGCTGCCCGCTATTTTTTCCTTTCCAATAAGGCGTGAGCGTAAGGCGAAAGGGAGCTCAGTGGGAGGCTGCTACTACTTGTCAGCAGAAAGTGCTGAAGTGACCGGGCAGCAGATCTTACATAGTGTAAATTCTGAGTTCGATTCCTTCATGTGTAGGTACATATTGTTCTTTCACAATGCAATAAGTTGCATTTTAGTAAGGCATGCTATTGCATATTTCTTTTTTACATACAGCAAATACAGTATATGGTCCAACCCTATGATTATCCAATACAAAATGAGCGCTTAGAGTATATAAGGGATATGAGCGGGGCCTGTGGGATAACAAAGTTATTTGTACAGTTGCCTGTGACCTCCAGTAACCTCAAGAGTGGTGAAGCCACAAGTGAGGGTTATGAGTGGTCACCGGCAATTACACAAATAACTTTGTTAACTCTCACACACTTCTCATATTTGATTTATGCAACAGGATTTTTGGGGTTTCCGTTTTATCATATTTTTTTTTTCTTAAGTTCCTTTCCATGTTTTTTTCTCTGTGCCTGGTTGCTGTGTCTGGTTTGTGGGATTGCTGTGCTGAGAAAGAGGAAAAAAATGTTTTTTTTTTCTTAAGAGTGTTTTCATTTAAAATGTGGTTCTGTTTTCAAGGGGTGGATTGGGTTAAAGTGTACATTTTGTGAGGACTGTGATAGCTTGGGTTGTAAAGGGCACTGTGAGAAGTTGAAAGTGAAGCTGGGAGGCAGTACTGCTGAGCAAGCAGCACAGGTGGGGATGGTTAGTGATGTAGTCACTGTGTGGATAAATGGGTGATGATGTAGTTACTATATGGATAAATAAATGTATCCACACAGTGACTCTGATAAATGGATTTATCACACTCTGTCTATCCAGACACCTGTTTCATAAATATAGAATGCTAAAACAGTGTTCTGGTTTATTTAGTAAATGTCTGATCAAGGATCGCAATTCGCAATATTGTTCGCAGTATTGCATTATAAGCACAGTGGCAATAAATATACACACGGTCACACCTGTAGTAGGGTATGCTTTTATTTTTGACAGTTGGTATCTACAGTTTACTGTAAATTTCACGTGCTAAGCAACCCTGATCTTATATCTGGCTAACCGGGAGGAAAAGAAGGTATTTTATCTGCGTAGTGTCTGTCTGTTTATAATGATCCAAAGTCTATGATGGGTGTTTGGAAAGCATTAATAGGTAAGATTAAGATGAGTTTGCGGAGTGGAGCAAGGGAGATACACCCGTTTCCTTTGTTCTTCTTAAAATTACTATTCCCCAGGTTCCTTGGAATCTGTAGATTGAGTAGCAGCACTGCACTAAAATCGCATAATTAAAAACAAAATGACAAGAATCTACTAGCCATTTGTATCACATACTAAATTTCTTACATTTTGGAGTCAGCTGGAATTTTACCACTCCCAGGATCTTGCAATGAGGAAACGGACCTGCACATAAAAAGCGTTCAGATTGATTTGAGAGTGGAGCTGTCCTTTCAGCACCACGCTGCCTTGGCGTGTTAAAATGTTATACATAGCGAACTTGCCACTCAGCAAACAATCGATACCAGTTTGTTAACCAAAATTGTGACCAGCTGGTTGGCTATTGGGCAAGATAAGGTGAACACCAACTCTTGATTTTAGGGTGAGGTAATCGCACTGACTGCTGGGAAAGCCCGCAATTCGATTGAAAGGGGAATCCAGACATTGTGAAGGAATCTTTATTACAACAATACCAGAGGCTGCAACAGCGACAGCAGAGCTGCACAGATCAGGAAGCTAACTAATGGTACTGACTTGAATGCTATTTGCTATAAACTTGCTTGGTTGGATGTGCCGAGGTGAAAATTGTCGTTCTCTAGCATTTAAATGTCAGGTATAATACTCAGTATTTTCGCTTTCCAAAAATAGAGTTGAGCTATTGTTGTTTTTTACCTAAGAACGTTAGCAGGAAAGCGAATGTGTTTAGACATTTAGATGTAACCAGTCTAATTCAGTTTTAGCAATGGTTTCTTCAAGCTTTGAAAATGTGTTGTAGATGTTTAAAGAGAATTAGGAAAGGACAGATAGAGTTAGCCGAGAAGGGAGGGTAAGATAGCTGAATTCAGTAAATGAGCTTTGAACACATTAATCAAATTGCTAATATTGTAGCGGACTTAGAAGCGAGTTTAGTAGGCATCCCTCTTTGGTTACTAAGATGAGTGCTTGTAATGCTAGCTTCAAAAGAGAGAATGCAGACAGTGTCGTCTGAATGTATTTTTCTGTATAGGGTATGTGTGTACTTTGGTTCCTGAATTAGATAATTCGTAAAACAGAAAGTATCACTAGTGGCAATATCCATGCAACCATATATAATTGGACGTATTTCCATATGGATACAAAGTTATTAAGGGTGCAATCCCTGATATATACTGTTGTACAATTTTAGAATTCAAATGAGCAGGGATCAGTCGTTTTACATTATTCAATAAGTTATAGTAATGTGTACTTTGAATGCGTCTTGGACTGCCTAATACAGTACTGTAAGGTTGCTACCTTAAAAAAATTCTTCAAAGAACAGGAACAAAATGAATAGGCACTAGTGTCATACTGACCTTGCATAATACTGCTTTTCTGTTCTACAGGTCTCCCATTCCTACTGCTTTGAAACTCACCATGACAGGCCAGAGCTTGGAGGTGTTAAGTGAAGCCTATTTTGAAGATAATGAACTAAGCGTCAACGTCGGAGGTTTTAAGAGAAAATTGCCATCTAATACGTTATTGAGGTTTCCAGACACACGACTGGGCAGGCTGCTAAGCTGCCACTCCAAGGAATCTATACTGGAACTGTGTGATGACTATGATGACGCGAAAAAGGAGTTCTACTTTGACAGAAACCCCGACCTTTTCCCTTATGTCCTTAATTTCTATAACACCGGTAAACTTCACGTAATGGGAGAACTGTGCGTCTTTTCCTTCAGTCAGGAAATAGAATACTGGGGTATAAATGAATTCTTTATTGACTCGTGCTGCAGTTATCGCTATCACGGTAGGAAAATGGAACCACGCCAAGAGGACTGGGAAGAGAAAAGTGAAGAAGGTAGCACCACATCGTCATTCGATGAACTATTGGCTTTTTACCGTGATGCCTCGGAGTTTGAAAAGCAGCCCATTGGGAATTACAGAAGGAAAGTTTGGCTTATGTTGGACAACCCTGGATACTCAATTCCAAGCCGGATATTCAGCGCCATTTCTATTCTTGTCGTACTTGGATCAATAGCAACCATGTGTATGAACAGCATGGCAGACTACCATATTATAAATAAGGGTGGGGTGCCGGACGAGGATCCAAGATTTGAGATAGTAGAGCAGTTTGGGATAGCTTGGTTTACCTTTGAACTGATAGCCAGGTTTGCAGTGGCTCCAAGACCTATCCACTTTTTCAAGCATGCGCTGAACATCATTGATCTCATGTCGATTGTGCCTTTCTATTTGACACTGGTTATCAATCTGGTGGTCGAAAGCAGTCCAGCGTTGGCAAACCTTGGTAGAGTGGCCCAGGTTCTCAGACTGATGAGAATCTTCCGCATCTTGAAACTTGCTAGACATTCAACTGGTCTTCGATCTCTTGGGGCCACCTTAAAACACAGCTATAGAGAAGTTGGGCTTCTTTTACTTTATCTATCAGTTGGGATATCCGTGTTTTCGGTGGTGGCTTATACCATAGAAAAGGAAGACAATGATGGATTGGCCACTATTCCGGCCTGCTGGTGGTGGGCTACTGTCAGCATGACCACTGTTGGGTATGGGGATGTTGTCCCCTGGACCATCGCTGGCAAACTGACGGCTTCTGCTTGCATCTTGGCTGGAATTCTTGTTGTAGTGCTCCCTATAACGCTTATCTTTAATAAGTTTTCCCTTTTCTACAAACGTCAAAAACAACTAGAGAGTGCCATGAGGAGCTGCGACTTCGGAGATGAAATAAAAGAGGCACCGTCTGTCAACCTAAGGAACTACTATGCTTATAAAGTGAAATCTTTGATGGCGAGCCTTACAAACATGAGCGGCAGCACTCCTAGCGAACAAAGCCTGAATACTTTAGAGCAGTGATGGTAGCTGCATCCAAAGCCAGTAGGAGGCATAGAATTAATGACATGAGCTACTCGGGGACCTACACATTTCGATATTTATTTCTAGTGAGAAATTCTTGTTGAAGTTTGAGTTGAGATGGGACCTTTCACTATTCTACAGGAAAATCCCAAGCGGCACTTAGGTACTGATAATAACCACTGCAGGTGAGCAGATAGTACAGACTGTTCTTCATTGATAAGTTGGCATAGGCTCTACCAATGACTCACCGATTCCTTGCAGAATCAAGGAACTATTTTCATATTACTTTCTTGAAGGACAAAATGTTAACCGATATCAAATCATGGTATGAAACTAGTGGTTCTAAGGTTTGTTAAAATATATGAAGTTTACAGTATGACTGCATTATCGCAATACTGTGCTGGAGTTCAGAAGAAAACGCAGGCAAAGTGCAATTAACAAAGAGTTAGGTAAAAGTGAACTTCATTACCTCGGTGGCACTTAAAGTGTTACATCTGTTAGCTCTGTAACTTAAATAACATTATTAAGACTGTGCCAGCTGACTGTCTGTAAAACCAAATGCTGTATTCATTATTAATGGAGCACTTGGCCTCCACATATTTCAAATGTAATTTGTTTTTCTTGTCACCAGTTTACTCAGTTTCTATAGCTGTTGGGGATATAAACTATTTGTTAGTTAATGTATACTTTTAATAGTGATTTTCCTTAATACCTTCATATTCTGGTTGTTGAAACCTCATTTGTCCCCTGAGCTGCTTTAGCAGTGTGAGGATGCAATCACAACCCCATTAGTCTCTACAGTATGCCTGTATGCCAATTTACAGTCTAATAAATCAGGTAGTTGCAGGTGTGAATTACCCTCACTTAAACACTAACAGTGGTAATACATTTCCATGATGTACAGTATTTGTTTAACAAGCTATCTAATCTCCAGATAAACAAACATTTATTTACATATTAGATATGTCATAATCACTTTCTTTGACCTTTCCACACAAATTAACTAATCAGACAGCAACTATCACAATGCTGATGACATCATAATGGGACTTTGCCACATAGAAGCCAGCAGTGCAAGGAAAAACTGTAAAATCCTCACACACAAAGTAAATTTAAAGAGTTATATCTGATAACCTCAAGGTGGCAGGGCAATGTGATAAAGCAGTGGGTAGGGATAGTAGGATGCTGGGTGCATAGGGAAAGGGGTATATTCAGCAGGAGAAGGGAGGTGGTGTTGCCACTATATTAGGTGCTGGTGAGACCCCACCTGGTGTACTGTGTCCAGGTTTTGAGGTGCACCTCAGAAAGGACATACACAGAGTACAGGCAATCCAGAGGAGGGCAACTAAAATGGTGCTGGGGTTGCAAAATTGGAACTACAAGGAGACACTCAGGGATCTTAGTATGTACATGCTGGAAGAGAGGAGAGCAAGAGGTGACATGATAGAGATCTACAAGTGCCTCATGGGGTGAACAGAGTGCATGAGACAAGTCTCTTTCAAATGAAAAAGAGCACCAGCAGGCATGCAATGAAGCTGGGGGATTTAAGAGAGATGTAAGAAAATATTTCTTCACTGAGTGGGTGGCAGAGGCCTGGAACAGATTGCCAGCAGAAGTGGTGGAGGCAAAAATAGAGGGGGAGGCTTCAGCATGCCTGTAATAAGACATAGGGGCATAGTCAGAGACAGACAGGGAGGAGGAAGGTTGTCAAAGACCAGTTAGGAGACAGATTAGTCAGGGCACATCTGGGCAGACTAGATGGGCCAAGTGGTCTGTTTCTAAGGAAGGAGTATAGCGCAATGGTTTGGGGCTCTGAGCTACAAACTTGGAGACTGGGGTTTGAATCCCACAGCTACCACCTGCATACTGTGTGACCCTGAGTAAGTCACTTAACTTCTTTGTGCTCCCAGGTCGCACCAGGAAACAAGCTTCTGCTTAGTGTGCCTTTCCTGGTTAAACAATTTCCCCGTTCCCTTTCCCTATGTTTATAAACTGATGTATAAATCAAGTGGCCAAATGGCTTGACTCAAAATACACAATTTATCTCTACTTATGAGGGGACAAGTCTTTCAAAACTCACTCATGAGTTACATTCTTTCCCCCACATATAGTACTTGGATTTATGTTGCATATTTTGAGTCAAGCCATTGTATATTCCATGTACCCTCAGTGAGCAGCAACACTTTGAGTGAATGGCATAGCAGGATTTTTTCATGTAAATTGTTTTCACTTTGTATATTTCCCAAGAGTTTTTTTTTATGTTATTCGGACTTGCTGCTTCATGATGAATGGGGCATATGAGTGGATCAGCGTGGCATCATATTCTCACTGCTAATGCAGCTGCCAGGAACAAACAAAATGTCAACTATCAGAAAATGGAAACACTCAGTATAATTATAGAGGTGTACTGTTAACAGTAAAAGTAAAAATAAAAGTTTATATCCACAATGACTATATAAATGGAGTTGACTAGAGATAAGGAGGACCTGGATAAAATTATAATATTTGAGGGTTTAGTGCTTCATACAAGCAGCAGTACTAGTTAACAAAAATGTTAATCATTTGATTGGCATTTAGGATCAACCAAAGCATCAATATGTCTGATTTTTTATATATCTGATTTTCTTTTTGCTTTCAATCCTGAGGCAAGGCAGAGGATTTTGAAGTTCTTAAAAGTTATTGGGCCTTTGCCAGGTCCAATATCATAAATGTAAGCAGGTCAGGGTGGTGTTTTGCTTTTGGCCATCAGAAATGTGTGCTGGCAACCCCCTGAAAAAACTGCATTATAAATGCAGTGGATGCAATTAGTGCGTGATCTCTGGGGAGAAGATTTTTGAAAGTTGCTGGGTTGGGCAGGGGCTGCCATTTTGACTGTAAGTCCACAGAAATTACATAATTTGTAATTAAACACAGTCTTAAAAATAGCTGATTGAATTTAAAATACTTGAATGAAGATTCTAAGATTATCAGGAATACATTACTGCTAAAAAAAGGTAGGATGGCATATTTTGCTGGCTATCTAGTACTGCAGCTTTAAACTGACCAGTTTGATTGTCATCCTTATGCTAAAACAGTCAGATACTATTTTGTGTCAACTTGCTGAATGAAATCTCCATTCCATCATAGTATGATTTCATCTAATGATACAAAAGGTTTTTTTAATATGTTAAATTTGTCTTTGATGTATTACAGAATCATCTATGAAATAAAGATAAGCCACAATAATATGAAACAATAGATTGTCAGAAAATTGCCTTTTAATTCAACTATTCTTGAATAACCAGTTACTTGACAGACCTGATTTATCTGTTACAGTTTATCAAATTAATGGTTTGTTTATATAATGCAATCTGATTGACAAATTAGGATTAGGATCCACAGTGATAGCCCAGCACAAAGCCATGGCTTGGACTCTTGCATTATTCTTGCATTTTGTTTAGTCATTTTTAGATAGATAGATAGATAGATAGACAGACAGACAGACAGACAGACAGATAGATAGACAGACAAAAGGAATTTGTTCTTTTTATGTTTTGTAACCTTTTTAGACTGTGCTCCATTGTTTAACTTAAGAATTAAATATGAATATTCGAAAGAGCCAGCAGAGAAAGGTCATTAGGTCTATCAAGTCTGCCCAAATTGCAGGGTCCCCAGCTTATGTTACTGACCCTTCCTCCCTCCCTCCCCAATCCCCCCATCCTATATGCCCTCCCCAGTCCCCATGTTTTCCCTTATGCCTGTCCCAAGCCCTCTTACAGCTGTTCACTGACTTCACTGAGACCACTTCCTCTGGTAGTGCATTCCAATTAGTCACCATCCTCTCCATGAAGAAATGGTTCCTAACAGCCCTCCTAAGTCTCCCCTCTTCCAGCTTTAGACTGTGTCCCCTCATGGTTCAGCTGCCTCTTAACTTGAAAAGATCCTCACTGTCTACCCTATTTATCCCCTTCAAGTATTTGAAGGTCTCTATCATGTCCCCTCTCTCTCGCCTCTCCTCCTGGGAGTACATCCCCAGGGCCCCCAACCTATACTCATAACACATACCCTGCAGATCCATGATCCTCCTAGTTGCCCTCCTCTGGACCTTCTCCAGCAAGTTGATGTCCTTCTTAAGGCATGGACATCAGTATCTTACGCCATACTCTAGAAGCAGTCTCACCAGTGACCAGTACCAAGGACAGTATAATTTCCTTTTGTCTACTGTTGATTTCCCTGGCTGTACACCCCAGCATCCTGTTTGCATTTGCTGCTGCCTTTTTTCACTGTGAGAAGTGCTTCAGGTTTTTTTATTTATTTATTGAAATGTTTCACCAGGAAGGTACACTAAGTGACAAGTTGCTCATCTCCCAGTGCAACCTGGGGGGATGGGGTACAATAGGAGTGAGACATTAAACATTCAAGATTCAAGCTCAACATTAACATACAGTTGTAAGGCAGGTGTTACAAGCAGTGTTACAACAGTGTTGTGCATAATAGGTAGAAAGAATGGACAATAATAAGTGCTTGGTTAATAAATAAACAAGTGCTTGTATGAAAGAAAAGGGGGAAGGAGAGTGAAGGATGAGGTGGGGAAGGGGGAAGAGTCATGTTCATGTTACATTCAAGTTACAAGATCAACATTAACATAGAGTTGTAAGGCAGGTGTTACAAACAGTGTTAAAATAGTGTTGTGCATAATATGTAGAAAGAGTGGACAATAATAAGTGCTGGGTTAATAAGTAAACAAGTGCTTACGTGAAAGAAAAGGGGGAAAAGGAGAGGAAAGGGTGAGGTGGGGGAGGGGAAGTGTTGTGTCCCTGAAGACCTCTTCAGAATGCAAGGAACCCTGCAAGGGGACTGCAGGGACCAGAGAGAAGGGGATAGGCAGTGTCCCAGAGAGGACCCCTTCAGGATGTAGGGAATCCTGTAAGGGGGCTATGGGGCTAGACAGAAAGGAGGATAAGGCTGGAGGGAGGAGAAAGAGAAGGAGGAGGAGGTGTGACTTAAATGCTAGGAGGGGGAATAGAACCTAACCCAAGAGAGGACCCTTCAGGATGTGGGGTACCCTGTCAGGGGTTTGGAGAAGGTCCGTAGATAGGGATTAAGAGAGTGATAGGAGAGGGAGAGAGTGAGAATTGAACCCTTGACAGGGACAGAATTCACACCTTTGGAGGGGATGGAGCCTAAACAATAGTCCATCAGGATGCATGGACCCATGGGGAGCATTTGGGGTTCCTTACATTCTGTGAGAGATCAAGGGAGGCCAGTAAGGGGGAAAAATTGGGGGGAAGAGGAGAAGAGTTGGAAATTTGCGGGGTGCACAGGGTAAAATGAAGGTGACAGTAGAGGGGTAGGGTTTATCCAGGGCTTAGAGGAGGGAATTAGGGAGGGACATGGCAGGAGCAACTAGGTGCAAGGTAATTATTGAGGGCACAGCTGATGGAGTAGGCAGAGGATGAGTGCCGGATTTGAAGGGGGAGGGAATTCCAAATTTTTGGGAGGCAGTGAGAGTAACCAGATTGGCCAATTAGGGTGGATCTGTGGAGGACTACCAGAGTGAGGGAGTCGGTTGATCTAAGAGAATGGGAGGATAGGGGGGTTGTTATAAAGGAGGAGGTGAGGTAGGAAGGGAGCTCACCCAACCAGTGCTTGGAGGTGAATTTAATACAGTGGGAGAGTTGCCGATTTGTAAGAGAGGTGGAGGATAGGGCACGATAAAGATCACAATGGTGGGTGCGAGGGGGGCATCAAAGGCAAAGCAGCAGAAGGAATTGAAGAGGGTATGCAGTCTGGCCAGGAAGGCCTTATGGACAGCACCATAGACTATGTGACAGTAGTTGAAAATGGGCAGTATCATCTACTGAACAAGTTCACACCTAGCCATAGGAGGGATGCAATTATGGTTCCTTAACAGGGCACCAAGCTTGGGGCACAGTTTTTTCTGGATGGCGTCAATGTGTCCAGAGAAGTTTAGGTGTTGGTCCAAGCAAACACCTGAGTACCTGAAGGAGGATGTATCCTCAAGTAAAATCCCATCAAGGGTGTGGAAAGTTGGTAGGAAGGGAAGCCTAGAGAGTTTCTACCTAGTGCTAAAGGTCATGGAGACAGTCTTCTTGGCGTTGAGTAAAGGCTGATGGTTAGCAAACCACAGCTGAACCTTGTCAAAGTCTTGCTGTAGGCTGGTTGTAATCTCAGCAGGACAGGAGCCAGATGCATACAGAACTGTATCATCAGCATACATATGTATAGTGGAGGAGGGGGAGCAAACAGAGGGAAGGTAATTTAAGAAGATGGAGAATAGGAGGGGCCCTAATACAGAGCCCTGGGGGACACCAGTGCTATTTGAGAGGGAAGGGGAAGTAGCATCCAAGATCTTAACTGATTGGGTTCTGCCAATAAGGTAGGCCTTGAACCAGTTTGTGCAGAGGGAGATAGGTCAGCTGCCGGGAGTGAGTCAAGGAGAAGGGAGTGAGAGACAGTGTTGGTAATTATCATCACTACTAAATCCCTTTGCTGCTACCTGGACCACTCCCCCATAGTACTCAGTCCTTGGGTTCTTGGCTCCAGAGTACATAACTTTGCATTTTTTGGCATTGAAGCCAAGCTGCCAGACCCCTGTCCATCTTTCAGGTTTTCTGAGGTCCTCCCACAGGCCTTGTATGCCTTCCACTGAGTCCACCCTCCCAGAGAGTTTGGTGTCATCTGCAAATAGGCACATATTGCCCTTAATGCCCTCCCCAATGTAATTGATGAAGACATTAAATAACACAGACCCCAGTGTCAAGCCCTGCGGGACTCTGCTGGTGACATCCCTGGTACTGGATAACTCTCCCCATACCGACACCCTCTGAGTCCCATCCCTCAGCCAGCATTGCACCCACCTGGCTTTTTTCTCCCCAACCCTGAGATCTGCCAGTTTCCTGATCAACCTCTTGTGGGATACAGAGTCAAAGGCCTTGCTGAAATCCTGGAAAAGGATAAACAACCCCTGGCCCCTATCTACTGCCCTGGTAACTCAGCCAAAGAAGTCAATCAGATTCATTTGGCAAGATCTTCCACCCACAAATCCATGCTGCCTTTAATCCTGGAGACCATTCTCCTCCATTTACCTTACTAACCTCTCTTTAAGTATGGTCTCCATGAGTTTACACATGATTGAGGTCAGACTGACTGACCTGTAATTCCCAAGGTCATCCATGGGACTGCTCGTGTGGAGAGGCACCACATAGAAGCATAGAATTTGATGGCAGATAAGGACCACTTGGCCCACCTAGTTTGCCCATTTTCCCTACCTGTTTCATATAACGCAGATCCTAAATGATCAGGAGCTTACCCACTCTGTCCTATCATTAGAGTTCCTTTATGTCTGTTCCCATGTGTTTCTGAATTCCCCTACTATTTTTGCCCCTACAACCTCTGCTGGGAGCTGTTCCATGGATCCACCACCCTATCCATGAAAAAATGCTTTCTCATGTTACTCCTACGTCTACCCCCCTCTATTTTCATATCATGGTCCCTTGTTCTTGAACAACTTTTTTTTTGAAAGATGCTACCCTCTTGTGCCTTATTTACACCCTTGAGGTGTTTGAAAGTCTCTATCATACCCCCCTCTTCTCCAGGGAATGCATATTAAGATCCTACAATCTCCCCTCTATGACTTTTGGTGCAAACCCTGCACCCTTTTTGTCACCCTTCTCGGAACTGCTTTTTTTTCTGTCTATGTCCTTCCAGAGATGCAGCTTCCAGAACTGAACACAGTACTCTAGATGATGCCTCACCAATATTCTATATAGTGGCATCACCACCTCCTTCCTTCCTTCTGCTGGAGATACCACTCCTTATGCACCCCAGCATTACTCATGTGCTGTTCTCCAGTCCTGCAGCACCATGTCTGATTCCAGGGAGCTATTGAATAGGCCCCCCATCAGCCCCACAAGCTCCCTTGCCAACTCCCTTAGTACTTTTAGGTGTATGTCATCTGGTCCCACTGACTTGGCTACCTGTAGTGTTAGCAGCTCCTCCCTCACTCTATCTTCCTCTATTGCCGCATCTCTGCCCCTTTCCCTCCTCTCCTTCCCTGATGGCACTGGTCCATCTTTTTCCCTAGTGAAAATGGAGCAGAAGTATTTGTTTAATATCTCTGCTTTACCCCATTCTCTTCCACTCATCCATCCCCTTTCCTAAGCCTAGCTATCCTATCTTTCTTGTCCCTCTTCTCACTTATGCAATGAAAGAAGGCCTTCTCTGTTCTCTTGATACCTTCAGCTATTTGGAGTTCCTTCTGTGCCTTAGCCTGCTGCATTTCCTTGCTGCTACCTTGGCCAACTTCAGGTAGTTATCTTTATCCACTTCATTCACAGTCTTCTTGTATCTCCTGTAGGCTAACCTTTTGTCTCTCACTGCCTGGGCAACCTCAGAGTTGAACCAGCTGGGATATTCGGCCCACAATTTCTTTTTAAAGGGGAACAGTCTGCACTAAGAGCCCCACACCCAAGTATGGGGGCTAGTCCCAATTTGTACTTTGTGTGCAAAAATATATTTTTGCTAACTGTTTACTGCAGTATAATAGATTTTATCAGACTTATTCTGTTAACTTGCAACCTGGCATTTCAGTAACTTCAAATCCCAGAATCCCCTGTAGTTGATGTCAGAGGTGGACTGCAGCAATGGGAGATGCAACAGGTAGCAGTGATTGTAAGAGACTTTAAAAGCTCTGATAAGGTATTTGCTACTTCCCATGTTCTCCCAGGGCTAAGTACAGTTCTCTGTGACTGTTCTTAGCCCAGAGAGGACAGTAGGACCTGTTAACAAAATATCAGAGATTATAAAAACTCTAACATGCACTGCAGGCACTGAATCTCCCATTTGCTGCAGCCCTCCTCTGCTGTAAGCTGCAGTGGATTCTGAGATTTATAGTTACAGAAAATGTCAGCTTGCAAGTCAACAGAATCAGTCTTATACTATCAGTTATACTGCAGTAAACAGTAAGTAACAGAAACATCTTTGCACCCAAAATGCAAACTCTGACCCACCTCACACTTTGGTGTGGGGCTCTTAATGCTGACAGTTCCCTTTTAAGGCATGAACAGAGGTTGGGTTACCATCAGTTAATCTAAACATAGGGGGGTCATGAGACAACGGCATAGCTGAATACCTTCTACCTTGACACAGCAATATGCAATGGGCGCAAACCAGACACTACTGTAAGCACACTCCCTGGGGTGCGTCTGAATGGCGTTGAAGGACTGCTGGATGGGCTATTGGAAAATACCTCCAACCCCCTAGTTGTGATTCATGTAGGTACGAATGATATAAATATAAGACGTTTGGCTGATGGACACAGAGATGTTACTTAGATAGTACAGAGGATTAAGGGAAGAAAAGGAGAAGTTATCATCTCAGGTATTCTTCCAACATGTGGACACCGAAAACACAAAAATGTGACCATTAACAAACTAAACAGCTGGCTACATTCCTTTTGTATAACATAGTATATTGGTTTCATGGATAACTCTGTAACCTTCGGTAATAAGACACTTTTTAAGGATGATGGCATACACTTGAACAAAGTGGGCACACGAATTCTGAACAAAAAAAATGATGTGATTAAGTTTTCTCTAAACTGGAGCAAGGGGGGGGGGCTGGAGAATAGGACAGGAGTAAACCTTAACTTAAATAAAGGAATACAAAGCAATCTGGGATGGAAAGGAGTTTTAATAAATGCCAGGAGCCTTGTGAATAACTTTGATGAGTTTAAACTACTGCTAATGTCACAGGATATTCAGTTAGCTTTAGTCACAGAAACTTGGTGGGACACAAGTGACCCATGGACAAAAAATATCCTGGGGTACAGCATGTTCTCCAAATCTAGGGAGCATAGAAGGGGGGGGGGGATTGCCATATATATACATGAGTTAACTAAATGTGAGGACATACAGGTTGATACAGGAAACCTGGAATTATTATGGGTTAAACTATTACCCCAGGTTGGATCTAAAATAAAGCTAGGCTTACTATATAGGCCTCCCTCTATGACATCAGAGTATGATTCTGTATGTTTAAAGCATATTAGCAGCATAGATCCTGCGAACAGAATATTGCTAATGGGTGACTTTAATCTGTCTGAAATTGACTGGGATGAGAGGAAGGGTTTCACCAAGACAGACAAATCTTATCTAGAGGTCTTTGACCAAATTGGACTCAAACAAAAAGTTCTAGAGTGTACTAGGGGTAATAATATTCTAGATATTCTACTAACTAACATGGACAATGCAATTACCGAGGTTGTGGTTAACAGTCCATTAAGTAACAATGAGCACCACAGTGTCTATTTTAAAATTACAGAGGTACATAATGGAATTAGGATAGGAACAACAAAAACATTTTATTTCAACAGGGCTGGCTTCAACACTGTTAGAAGTAATATGTCCAAATGGGATAGAGAGGATGAGTTTAATGGTAAAAAGGTGGAAGAAATGTGGAACACTCTGTTACACAAACTTAGGGCAATGGGGCAGAGCCATATTCCTAGCATTAAAAAATACAGTAACAAAAAAAAAGTTCCGGGATGGCTAAATACCAACATTAAAAAGCTAATTAAGAAAAATAATAAAAAGTATAAAAAGATAAAACTTAGTAACAATCGAGTGATTTATATTGTTTATGGAGAAATGGTGAGGGAGGTGAAAACTGAGATTAGGAAAGCTAAGGCACAGCATGAGATCTGGTTGGCATCTAAGATCAAAGATAACTACAAAGCCTTTCATACTTATGTTAATAGCATAAAAGAGAGTTCAAACATGATTGGCCCCTTCATACCTAAGGATGGACACACAGCAGACAACAAAGTGATGGCTAATATTCAAAATAACTATTTCTGCTAGGTGTTTAACAGCAGCGGCTTGGGTTTACAAAAAAATAAGGAAGAATCATCTCCAGGGCAATTGGTCATTAATCCAAAAGAAGTACTTGATAGATTACATAAACTAAAAGTTAATAAATCACTAGGGCCAGGTGATATTCATCCCATAGTGCTCCAGGAATTATCAGTAATTTTTGCTCCCCTGCTCACTCATATATTTCAATCCTCGCTAGATAAAGAGGTACCTACCACAAGGTTGGAAGGAAGCTATAGTGGTTCCCCTTTTAAAAAAGGGCCCTAAAACTAAACCTGAGAATTTCAGGCCTGTGAGCTTGACCTCACAAATGGGGAAGATACTGGAGGGTATTCTCAAGGAACATATATTAGTATTCTTGGATGCTAACGGCCTAGTAGTCCCCTTCTTTTTTTAACTCTATTTATTCACCTCCACCACCGATGAACTCTCTCCGGCAACCTCCAAGCACTCCGGTCTCTACCTCCCGTTGTGGTGCCTACCTGCTCTGCACCCCCTAGCCTGGCACATCCCCCAGATCTGAACCCTTCCAGGAAGGGCTGCCCTATCCAGCCAGGGCACTCTATCACTAGTGTTGAGCTCTGGGCTGGGGAGGACACAAGGAGAGGAGCATCTGACATTGGGAGTGTGGATCAGAGGAGGAGGCACCTTCGCCTATCACTGGGAGGAGGGGTATTTCTGAGGTAGTCCCTCCCCTATTGGCTTGGACGTGCAATGTGTCCCAGCATGGCACGCAAGCTTCCATGCATGCCTACATGATCAGTGTGACAGCCAATCTCCATTAGCTCCAGATCTCAGGCTTGTTGTACCCCTTGCCTCTGCCAGGAGTCCCTAGAGCCTGGGATCAAAGTTTCCCTCCCACCAGAGCCGTCCTCCAGATGCTAAATCTTTTCCTTCCCCTGCAAACCCCCAATGACCCGGGCTCACTCCCGAACCCAGGTCACCAGTGTGGCACAAGGTGTGGTGTCCAGTGAGCTAGTAGACCCCTTGCAGTATGGGTTTACTAAGACTAGGTCTTGTCAGACCAATATGCTAGTCTTTTATGAACAGGTTAGTAAGGCATTGGACCAGGGTCAAGCAATATATATTGTTTTCCTGGATTTTTCTAAAGCTTTTGATAAACTTCCCCATATGGAATTAATTAACATCCTATGAGAGCTTAAACTTGAGAATGATGTCATAAATTGGATTATGGAATGGCTAGGGGGAAGAAAACAGAGGGATACAGCTAATGGTATAATTTCAGAATGGGCACCAGTGACAAGTAGGGTTCCCCAGGATTCAGTCCTGGTTCCTTGTCTTTTTAATATCTATGTAACCTCATGAAACATTAAGCAACCTAACATTTGGATGTCCAAGTTTGCAGATGACTGTAGGATAGGGGCAGTGGTAAACAACTCTGACGATAATGCAAAGTTGCAGCATGCGCTTGATAGTATATACAGCTGGACCAACATAAACAAACTGGAACTGAATCTGAAAAAGTGCAAGGTTATGCACATGGGTAGGTGAAATGAGAATCATGTACAAACTGGGAAGCACAAATCTATTGGTAACATCAGAGGAAAGAGATTTGGGGATTAAGATTAGCAATGATTTTAAATTTAGCCCCCACTGTAGTGACACAGTTAAAGAAGCAAACCAAAACTTAAACTGCATCCTAAGGCATATAGCAAGTTGAGATAGGAGGGTGTTGATTCCACTGTATGGGGCCCTTGGTCAGGCCTAATTTGGAGTATTGTGCTCAGGTCTGGTCTCCCTATAAGAGAGAGGATATACTTAGGTTTGAGAGAGTACAGAGGAGAGCAACTAGATCAATCACTGGGTTACAAAACATACTTTTCGAGGAGAGATTGAGAATGTTAAACCTTTATTCCCCACAATATAGGAGACTTAGAGGAGATCTGTGCATGTTGTATAAAGCTATTGTAGATGCTAGGTTGAGGGATGACTTGAGTTTGGTCCGGTGTTAAAAAGATGTTTGTATGAAAGGTAGGAGACACAACCTACAGCTTTTTAAGGGGAGATGGAATTTGCTTCAAAGAAGGAATTGGTTCAGTCAAAGGGTTGTCCCATTTTGGAATAGTCACCCAGCTGAAGTGGTTGATAGCACAACCATGGACGCATTTAAAACAAAATTGGATGCATGCTGTAGTGAGCGAACTACACAATTTTAGATAAAATGGCAAGCAATAAGGATGCTAGTCTAGTTAAGCTTACATAAACCTATGAAACCTACCACTATGGTTAAATTAACAAAGGTAACTCGACCCCAGGAGTGCCTAAATGCTATTATTCAACTAAAAAATGTTTTCTTAAATCAATATTTATAAATTTAAAATTAAATTGTTGCATTGTTACTGAATGTTTCCAGCTATTAACACAGCCCTTTAGAATGCATGTCAGGCAGTCAAAATGTTCCCTCTCTAGCCAGCCTGGTGGTGCTGAGGGCTGAGGCACTGGACGCCTTACCTCACGCCACACTGGTGACCTGGGTTCGGGAATGGACTCGGGTCATCAGACAGCCAGCATGGGGGGGAGGGTCAGAGCAGGATTGAGCTGCCGGAAAGCAGCTCTCCTCTCCTGGGTTTGGTTGCTGCCCCCCGCCCGTAGTCCTGCCACCACTGGGTGGAGGTCTGGTGGTCGGCGGTGGGGGTGACACATTGGGAGGGTGCCTTGAGATGCGGTGTGTGCATGCCTCCACATGTGCATATGCGTCTGAGGTAGGGATGGAAATCGGGGAGAAAAAAGCACCAAAAAGTATGTATGGAAAAAAAAATGTTCCCTCTCCAGCCACTGTTTTATAATCACAATAAAACACTCCAGGTTGTGTCAGTGTGGGATATCATCACTTCTTTAGCCTCCCAATACAAGGTACTATCCCACAGTGACACAACCATGCCATGTCTTATTGTTTAAGGATAATGTTAAAACAAGCCTTATCCTTGCATATCAGCTAGGGGCAGTCACTGCACATATAGTACTTTGACACGTGCTTAGGGGTGAACCTGTGCCAGTGCATTCTGAGTGGTGTCCCAAGGTGATGTGCACAGTTTTCTTATTTAGTAGAGAGTAGCTAACTACCCATTGCTTGAGCATCCCCTGCTGGATGATCCAGAACAGACATTGTAATTTGCCATGGAGGCAGCCATGCTGTCTTTTCTACCAGAGGACTGGTATAAATGTAACAACTGCCATTCTGGGAGGAGCACGAGTTAATTAGAAAACTAGCATTTGAAATGGATGCAGGTTCGAATCCCCATGAAAACAGTAATACCCCCTCCCCCGACAATAAATATACACACACACACAGTTCTAAATGACTGCTAAGGGGGGGGATGTCATAGCCTATGCCTCTAATGGCAAAGTGATGGTTAATGGTAGGTGAAAGTCCACCCAGAATCCTGTGAGTCACCAGAAGTAACTTAAAAGTAGCAAATAAGATTCTGCATGTTACCTGACACTGTTATCCTGCAAGTATGCCTGACGAATGTATAGTTGCAGAAGTGTCTCTTGCGAAAAAGAAAGAAGTATAAAGTACTTTCATTCTAACTTTCAAGGTTAAAGGTTCAGAGTCTGTGCAGACTGCTGAGCAGGGAAACAGTATACAACTCTGATGAGCAAACTGGCTGAAACTTGCAGACACAGGAAAGTATTTTCCAGTGCCAGCAGTCCCCAGTGCTAAGCATCATGGCGGGTGACTGTATTCAAATCACTGCGGGGGCTGAGCTTGAACTACAGTTCTGCAAACCACAGCAAATCATGCATTCCTAAAAAAATTACATGTCTATAGTAGAATACCCTATAATTGAATATATTTCTCAGACAGCAGAACAATACCACAATAAGAGAAGGTACAGGTACAGTGATTCCAGTAGCTTCAGGGAAATGCTATACATTAAGACAAGCAAAGCAACCCTCCTGTGATTTATTTTGTTTGCTTTTAATGATAAGACTAGAATGTAAAAACATGCTCCCTCCTATAAAGTACTATACCATGGTAATAGAGACTCAGACTCAATTGCAAGGAAAGCAATGAGTTGAGCCTGCCCCCATATTCTTGCTGTGAATGTACTATACATGCAATCTACCCTACATGTAATACTGTGCAAAGCTTTGTGCTGGTGCATTAAACTCATGCATTTCCAATACTGCAGAGCAGGGTGACAGCATGCATGTTGTTGTCACATGCTCATTTGCATTTGATGGTGGCACAAAGCAGGGGCAAACTATCACCCCCTTGAGCCATCATCCATTCACACTAAACACAGTAGTTTTTCTATGTCACAGAGGGTAGATTAAGTCACAGTACACATATGTTGGCCAGGTATTAGTAGGTGCACATACAGTTTGCACCAAGTAACATGCTGCCATGTGACTCCCGCTGCAATACAGCATAGCATAACAGCAGCTGTATGGTTGTTTGCCATGCTGGGAGGCTCTGTGGACTGACATTGCCCATTCTCTCTTATTATGAGACCTGATTCCAGGGTGATGCTGGAACACCTTTCTGGCAAGTCCTCTGACTATCCACGGTAGTCCAATGGCCTCCCTTCCACTCCCCATACACTGATTACTCCTTGACATTAGTTGATCCCCTGCCTAGCACTAGGTATATCATTGTGCAATCCATTGTCCATGGGCAGCAGCCTTCTTGGTCTCCCACTGATATTCCCTCTCCCAGTCACAACTCAGCAACACCCCAATTGCCTGCCTTTGACAGATGCATAGGCAGGGAGTGTTCCTAGAGTTTGCAGCTATGTTTGTGGGGGTCACTGTTATCTATGTACAGTATGGTCCTGTAGAGCCCCTACATAGTGACCCTGCCTCCTTTCCACATACAGTTGCAAAGCATTTTGTGACTGTGCAAGGATGAGCTTCAATGTCGTTGTACATGGCACAGTGGGATCACAAAGTAGTTATTTTGATAGTCCCTTAGTGACTTGTATTAGGCTTCTATAGTTTATCTTAAGATGGCAATCCTCTATAGCTCAACACTGGGCATCTGAAAAATCTAGGAGGTGCCTACCCTCCACTTCAGTTGCAGCAAGTAAAACATTGCAGCATTGGCATCTCAATATATATTATATATACATATATCATGAGAAATACCACTGAAATGTATTGGATTTCCTGTGATACATAGTATTGTACTGCAAGATATCTGTATTTATACAACAGAAGTGGGAGAAAAAATGACAATATAAAAGTGATATTCTGGCTGATGAGAACAGTAAGAGCAAGATATCAAAAATGTTACTGATACTGTTGTCAAGATGGATATCTTGAAGGTTAGCATCATCATAATGGAATACTTTGACCAATCAAATAGCAGCTGTAACAATGCTGATGACATCACAATTGCCCAGTACAGCACTGAAGTCATCAGTCGAAATCAAAGAGAAATAGTGAGCTCTTTTATACAGCAGATTTAAAAATTCAGCTAGTAAACTGATGCTGTAAACATCCAATATGCAATGATCTGACTCAAAATAGGCAGTTTATCATCACTTGTTATCATCATAACTCGTGTGGTTCTGCCACTCACGAGATATGGTCCTGTCTCCACACAACTGAAAATAAATTGCATGTTTTGGATCAGGTCATTGAATATCCCCTATTTATTGTAACATATCAGTGGCTGGAAATCTACATATTTCTAATTTTGTTACTTTTAACTACCTTCTAATTTCCGTATAAATCTCTGTACTGTGACCTGTAAAATATAGCACACAGTACACGCTGCTGGTGTCCTCATATTCCACCTGCCTCCTCCTGCTTTTAGACCAACAGTGATAAGGGCATCTGGAACTATCAGTCTAAATGCAGAAGGAAGTGGGTGGAATACGGGGGCATCGCCACATGAACAGCATGCTGTAGTTTACAGTATTCACAATGAAGATTTATAAATTAAATTAAATGGAGGTTAGGGAGGATTTTAATGAGGGATCATCACAGATAACTAGCGGAGGGTGGCACCTCCAAATTGCTCTGTAGCTCCATAGCTCAATTTGAGACGATCAATGACTGCTGCTTCAGCAGCTGTCAGTCTCATTATTGTTTCGGAAAAAAAAGTTTGCTGGCTGATTTAACACATTATTATAAGAAGCAGCAACTCACTAAGTGTAATTGTTTGATGCTTTTAGTTACAGTAGCCCAATTTTTTTTATTTATGGAGAACATGGAATGAGTGATCTTAAACTCTGCTCCAATGAGGTTAATCTAAAGTGAACCTTTTAAATAGAAGGTGCTCTGGGCTACTGTCTTTTGTTATACTGAGTACACTTAAGATGCTGTTATGTAATACAGGACCATCACCATCAAGTAAAATTCATAAAATATTACATAGCTGTGGGGGTGAGTATTCAGATATAAAAAGAAATATAGGATGTAGGCAGCAAAGGTACTAATTAGAAATGTTGAGGAGGCAAATACAGTACACCTGGGCTATATGTTATCACAATATCGGGACTACATCTATGATCCCAAGTACACAGTTATGAACTGACTTAGAAATAACTGCATCTAGAATAGTTCAGTACAGCTGAAATATGGAAACGGCTGTCATGTTTGCTGTGAATTTAGTTTTAATTACATATACAGTTCCAGTGTCTTTTGTTTTACAAACCCAGCCACTCCAGACATGACACTGTATTCTCTCCTGCACTGAACATGTGTAGTACACTGAGCCGATCGGCATACTTATGCAATGAGACATGCCAGGATGTATAATTATTGGGGAATAGTTGCACAGATTGAATGTGTTGTTATGCACGAGGTACTTGTGCCAAGTGCCCAACACTCAAGAACAAAGGGCAATTATTCCCCTATAATTACACATTCCTGAAGTGTCTTATCCCACTTTTAACAAGATGAGAAACATTTCTCACTGATTTTTATGCAAAAAATATGATACACTGTATTAATGCAAGATTGATAACATAGTCTCTTTCCACAGTAAGGGAATCCTAGAATTGTAAATAGCACTGGCAGCCTGACTGGCACTTGTGTAGAGTGTAGTGATTTGATGTTGTACACAAGTCATTGGTACAAGAGTACAGGAGTGTAATTATGGTCTCATAATTACACTCCTTTACTGGTCTCTCATCCAGTAGGGATGCTTATATTTTTCTCACCATGTCAACAATATTCTCATGTGCTGTTGGTGAGGCTGTAATCAAATACAGTACATGTGTCCATAGCATCTGCTTTTCTTAACAAAATGAAAATGTACAGTTGTTGTTAAAGAAATTGACAAAGTATCTGCTGTGTCAAGGAGCAAGGATACATATGCCACACAGAAAAGTGTGTTGGCAAACTGAAGTAGAAACAGAATTTGTCAGTAGAAAAGGATCACTTTGCCCACCCAGTCTACCCAGATGTTCTCTGCCTAATCTGTCTCTGCAGACCCTAACTGGCCTCTGGCAACCCTCCCTTCTCCCTATCTATTTTCAGATATACTTGTATGTCTATCCCACTTATGTTTGGAGCCCCCTCACACACACATTGTTTTCACCCCAGCCACTTCTGCTGGCAATCTGTTCTAGGCATCTACCACCCTTTCAATGAAGAAATATTTCCTCACATTTCTGTTAAATATCTCCCCCTCCAGCTTCATTGCATACCTCCTGATCCTGGTGCTTTTTTCATTGGAAAGAGACTCCCCTCCTGAACCCTGTGTATCCTGTTGAAGTACTTGTAGGTCTGTGTCACATCAACTCTTGCCCTCCTCTCAAGTTGTACCTGTTGAGATCCCTCAGTCTCTCCCCCCATAGGGCTTCTCGTGCAACCCCAGCACCATTTTAGTTGCCCGCCTTTGGATTTCTTACACCCCATCTGTGTCCTTTCTGAGGTGTGGCTTCAAAAACTGGACACACTAGTCCAAGTGGGACCTCACCAGTGAGCGATACAGTGGCACCACCACTTCTCTCCTCCTGCTAGAGCTACCACTAGCCCTACCCACTGCTTTGTCACACTGCTCTGCCACTCTGAGATCATCAGATATGATAACACCAAGGTCCCTTTCCTGTTTAGTGACTGTCACTACCCCCCACAATCCCATTCTCAGTTCCCAGGTTTCTATGCCCTAGGTGCATGATTTTGTAGGTTAGTATTTAGGACCACAGCATCTGCTCACAACCTCAAGTGTATGGACTGATCAGTGATTGCTAGATGGTAAAGTGTAGTATGGGCTCCAAATAAGTGTGTGTGTTGGGGAGGAGGCACTTTCAGTATCCTAAATGAATTCCCCTGTAATGCATACAGCCAAGGACTTAGACAAGTAAAAACACACAATGTTAAAAACAGAAAAAAGGTCAAAGGGACCGTCCAGTCTGATTTAATCCTACCTACCTACCTACTGACCCCTCAAACAACAGCTCACTGTTCCAGACATGGTTCCCTGAGACCAGAACATCACTTTGCTCTATCCCATCCTGTCTTTAATCCTGTCACACTGCCAGCATTCACCACCTCACTAAGCAAACTAATCCAGCCCACCACCCTCTATGAAGAAAAACTTGCTCACATCTCGTTTGAACTTATCTCCTGTCAGCCTATAGTTGTGCATCCTAGTGACTGCAGTCCATTTCATTGTGAACAATTCTGTTGTGTCCACTCTATTAACCCCATGCAGAAACTTAACTTGCATGTTTCTATCATATCCTCCCTCTTTCCTGGTCTCTAGAGAATACACGCTCAAACCCTTTAACCTGTCTCATATGCTCTATCATGAAGCCTGCTAATCATTTTTGTTGCCCTCCTCTGTACTGATTAGAGCTTTTTCTATTATTTCAGATGAGGAAACCAGAAATGGATACAATACTTGGGGTGCAATCTCATTATTGACATATACAGAGGCAGGATCGCTTCCTTCCTTCAGCTAGTGATGCTCTCCCTGTGCATCCCAGCATACCGCTGGCTGTTTCATATGGTTTATTGAACTGAACATTTGATTTAAGTTGTCACTGATAATAACCCTGAGTCTGTCTCTTCGATTGGCTATGCAACTCTTAGCCCATCTATTGTATACCCCATTTTGTTTTTTTACCCTCACTATGGTGCCTACACAGAAAAGTGCAAAAATTCTGCCCAGAAGTGTCGTAACGCCGGCACGCAGCAATGCCCCCCAATGCTGGAACAACTGTTGTTATGCACAAATGCACACAGAGTGGGCCGAGGCAGGGACACGGCCTATGGATGCATGTAGTGCTGCATGAAGGGACTGCCAAGCAGTCTGAAAATGTAATTTAATTTTTATTTTTTTATACTCGTTAGCAAAATGAGCAAATCTGCCTGATTTCACAAGTGACAAACGTAGATACATTCAATACAGATAAAAAAGACGTTTACACACAAAATTGCAAAATACAATAGTACAAAGGACAAATGCAAGAACTAACAATTCAATATCAATAACAAGTACATTCAGTGAAAGATTCAAGCCATTGCTCCAACCTAAATTTCAAGGATCTGTTTTACAACAGATAACAGCATCAGGAATATAATTAAAAAAAGCTGTAGCCCTCAAAGATAGATATCTCTGACCTATTGCCCTTTTAAAAATGGATATCCTGTAAACATATCTGCTTTGAGACCTTGTTCCTTGAGAATTTGATAATCTAATAAATAATGATTGAACCTTAGGAGGTAAAAAACCCAGTATGCCTTTAAAAAGAAAAATGAGCATTTTTATATTTATCCTGTTTTCAAGTGATGGACACTGGGCTGCCTCACATAAGTTACAATGGTGAGTTTCCCAATGGAAGACCAGTCATAAAATGAAGAATACTATTGTAGGTGGCTTTCAGTTTATTTATCATGTTTTCCGCTGGAACCACTGTATACAATTAAACCATAATCAAGAGCACTAAGGAGAAAACTGTACACCAAAAGTCTATGTGAGTCAGGTATAAGACAGAACCTAACTCGGAACAACATCCCTAGTCTCTGATGAACTTTCTTTATAGTACTACTGACGTAATTCAAATGAGAGTTTTCCCCCTTTTAAATCAACTACAGTGGTTTTAAAATCTCTATCCATTCTAGGTCCAGTAAAGACCATTGCTTTTGTTTTGGTTGTATTCAGGATCAATCTTCGAGTCAATAGCCACCCTTGAAATAAATCAAAATCTTGTTGAACTTGCATCAAAGCATCATCAGGTGTATTTCCAGTTTCAAAAATAACAGCATTGTCTGCATATAAAATCAAATCTGTTTTCTAACAAGAGAATGGGGCAGTACTCACAAACAAGGAAAACAAAAGAGGGCCCAAAATTGAGCTATGAGGTACACCACAGTTACTCATCAGCATATCAGAAACACTCCGGCCAATCATTGTTCTGTGCTCCCTGTTATTCAAGTAGCCCCCCAACTAAGTTATTATTTCTGAGGAAAGTGAACATCATGTAGAGAATCCAATAATAGAGCATGATCTACTAGATTGCAGCCTTGGTGAGGTCCACAAATACTGCCATGACAGAGTGACCCTTATCAAGAGCACTCTGGACACAGATTGTGAACCCCACCAAGGCCATCTCCATATTGTGATTGGCTCTGAAACCATGTTGAGAATTACACAACAGACCATATTTCTCTAGGTGATCAGTTATTTGGTAGAAAACTATTCTTTCCAGAATCTTGGGTAGTGGTACCAACAAAGATATTGGTCTATAATTAGAGACACAAACCCTGCTGCTTGATTTAAACAAAGGCTTTATGGAAAGACACCAAAACACGGGGAGGGGGGACCGGCAGGGAGGGGATCCAGAGCATCCATTGGATGATTCCCTCCTGGGGGGGGAGGGCCTTGGCACTTACAGTTGGATTGGGAGACACACTAGGGGATGTGAAGACTCAACACGCCCCCACACGTCCCCACTTCAGGTTGCACCTCCCACACTGGCCCAATCAGGGTAGAGTGGGCATGCCAAAGAAAACTGAAAAATGTCCCCAGGCCCAACCAAATGATGGCCACCACTTTCTGGCACACCACGGTAGCCTGGGATAGCCCCGTGCTGACCACCGATCCCTCGGCTAAGTAGTTGTGCCTCTGAGCACTTCTCCCCTGGACGGAGAGACTTATCCATTGAAGGGTTATGTCAGATCACCTGGGGATCAATCAGTTGCTGTGGGGGGCAGTGGTTGGTGACCAGTGGAGGAGGGTGGCCAATGGTCCTAGGTGGCCCAAAGGAGTGGCTGGCCAGGGGGGTTGGGGAAGAGCATAAAAAAAAAAGGGAGTAATTAAATAATGTAGCCAAGAGGATACATAATTTATTAATTCTGAGTTTGACAAGCCTATAATCAATGTAGTCCTGACCAGTAGGGGCCTGGGGTTATATTTAAGAACATAATCCCTGATCTGTTCAGGTGAAACGGTTTGAAAATAAAATCAAGGACGATTAATCTTACTTTCTTTGTTCAAGTTAATATTATTTTCTGTGGCCTTACTACTCAGTCTAAACTTTTTCTGAGCCCCCAAATAGTCATTAAATATCCTAGATACCTTTACAGGATCATTTACAGGGTCAACTATTCATACCCACCCCTGACCCCACCATATATGGGCATGGGCACTGCCTTATGCATAAACAGGGAAGTGAATACCATGATGGACAATAGAGAACAAAAGGTAGCAGGGGATAGTGGGGCCTCCCATACTGACCCAATCAGGGTAGAGTGGGCATGCCAAAGAAAACTGAAAAATGTCCCATGGCCCAACCGGATGATGACCACCGATTTCTGGCATGCCATGGTGGCCTGGGATAGCCCCATGCTGACCACCAAGCCCTCGGCTAAGTAGCTGTGCCTATGGGGAACTTCTCCCCTGGAGGAGGAGACTCATCCATTGAAGGGTTACATCAGGTCACCTGGGAATCAATCAGTGGCTGTGGGGGGCAGTGGTTGGTGACTGGCGTATGAGGGTGGCTGAGGGTCCTAGGTGGCCCAAAGGAGTGGCTGGTCAGGGGGATTGGGGAGGAGCATAAAAAAAAACAAAGGCAGTAATTAAATAATGTAGCCAAGAGGATACATAATTTATTAATTCTGAGTTTGACAAGCCTATAATCAATTTAGTCCTGACCAGTAGGGGACTGGGGTTATATTTAAGAACATAATCCCTGATCTGTTCAGGTGAAACGGTTTGAAAATAAAATTGTGGATGATTATTCTTACTTTCTTTGTTCAGGTTAATCTTATTTTCTGCGGCCTTACTATTCAGTCTAAACTTTTTCTGATCCCCCAAATAGTCATTAAATATCCTAGATCCTTTACAGGGTCATTTACAGGGTCAACTATTCATACCGGCCCCTGACCCCACCATATATGGGCATGGGCACTGCCTTATACATAAACAGGGAAGTGAATACCATGATGGACAATAGAGAACAAAAGGTAGCAGGGGATAGTGGGGCTATGCTTGGGGTACCTGGCTCAATGCCAAGAACTGATGGTACTGAACAAGGATGCTCCAAGAGGCATGAAGGTCACCGGGTATGCAGTGGCACCCGGTAACAGTCCATGAACTTCACCGGTGAGAAGCTGGCATCCATGGTGGCAGATATTTGGGTGAACTATGCTATGCTTTATGATGCAGAGACCAAAGCCTGCCTGTGGCTTGACATCTAGGCCACCATAAATGCAGCCAGTCCAGAGGCACAGACAGTGTAGGCCATTAAAAACAAGTGGCATGACCTTCAGTGAGCTGTTGAATGGAAGCTGGCAGTCAAAAAATGGGCACAGCTAGGCACTGGTGGTGGCCTGTCACACAGGGGCTCAACCTAACCCCCACTGAGAGGATGTTGGCTAACACCCTTTCTGACATCGCTCTGCACAGGAAGGAGGAGGGCATGGACATAGTGCCAGATATGGAGTACATTGCAGGGATAAGGGCTGGGATGTCCTGGACACCACTGGAATGCTATGCACCCTGGTTTGCACCCTGCAGAGCCTGAGACAGTGCCCAACACCCAGGTGGAGGCTGTTCCCACTGTGGAGGATGACTCACAGGCTGTGATATGCCCAGATGATGCAAGTATGTGTACTGCACTGTGCCCAGAAGTACACCATGACAACCCGTGGTGGTGCAGATGCATGTAACTATGCCCCTTTCTCTTGCCCCCAGGTACAACATAGGAGACAGAGATCACAGCAGAGGAGTTGTCCTCACACAAGGACACATATATGGAGACTGTGATGGAAACACAGGAGTACATGCAGGATGTGAACACAACAGCGACAGCCATCCCACAACCACACCCAGCCCTGCACCATTCCCCACTAGCACAACACGGTCGGCCACCCAGTGGTGAAATACGGAGTACAGATAGCACCACAACACAGCCACATGTGCATGGCCATTGTGTATGCCCTGACACCACATGCACACAGCCAGGGGACACAGGAGTGCACCGGGCTACCACACAATGGCCATGTGACAGTGGGGATGACAGCCCCTCAAACTGCCTGACCAGCTGGCCAAGGAGTGCCTCCACAAGTGGCATACTGCACACATACTACACAGAAGTGCACCAGCTAGAACTTGATCACCTGCAAGCACAACAGGAGAACACAGAGGCTCTGAAGGACCTGACTATGGAGGTGAGTGGGGTTGTGCCAAGGCATTGACTGCATAGGCAGCCTCTTGGAGCCGGTGATACCTGCTGGCCATGCCCATCACACTTGCCCTATCTGTCTCTGTGCCATGGCCAGATGCGCCCATCCAGCCACCAACTCCTCTAGCCCTGTGCCACACTCAGATGCCCCTTTCCAGCCAACTGCCACCAGTTCCCCTGGCCCCATAGCATACACAGATGATCCCCGCCAGCCAGTACCCACCAGTTCCCCAGAACCCATGGAACACACAGAAGCCAGCAGCTATCCAGCTCCCACCACTCCAGGCATTCCAGAGGTGCCAGTTGAGGGCCGACCACAGCAGGTTCCAGGTGCACAACCTGATAAATGGATGTGAGGGGGGAGACAAGGCAACAGCCAAGACCGGGAATTTAGGCACACAGTCATCTATTCATGTACAAAGGCAACAGACCAGCAGGAAGTGACCTATGTCTGTGGCACCACACCTCTACCATGAAGTGAAAGTCAAAAACATAACGTACACAGTCAAGGATGAACAAACACAGTGACATTACCCTCCCTGTATACAGCCACAAATACCTCCTGCACCACTGCCATATAACCCCCGTACACAGGTAAGGTAAGGTAAGGTGAGGTATATTTATTTAAATGGCACCCAATCCCAGAGACTCTAGGTGCCTTACACAATAAAAAACAGCATATGAACAAGTAAACAAAAACAAACACAAATCATAAGGTACACTTAAAATATCAGCTTATAGATTAATAAATGCAGCATTAAAAAGTATAAAAAAAATTTAGGTTAGATCAGTAAGGCCTGTTTAAAAAGGTGAGTCTTTAGACCTCTCTTGAATGCCTCCACCATCAGGGCCTCCCTGATAGAGCTGGGAAGCAAGTTCTAGAGGGCGGGGCCGGCAACTTCAAATGCTCGATCACCGGATGTTTTAAGTCTGGCCCTCGGAACTGCTAGGAGGTCCTTGGTGGAGGAGCGAAGGGAGTGGACCAAGGCGGCAGGTGTAAGGAGATCAGTCTGGTAGCCAGGACTCAATCTGTATAGGGTCTTGTAAGTGAGCAAGTCCACCTTGAAGATGATCCTCCACCTGACAGACAGCCAGTGCAGAGCCCGCAGATACGGGGTCACATGACATGATCTTGACAGACCCATCAGTAACCTGGACACTGTGTTCTGCACCAGCTGTAGCCAGTGGAGGGTCCCTCCATAGACCCTGAAGTACAGAGCATTGCAGTAGTCAAGTCTGGATGTCACAAAGGCATGTACTAGTGTTGGCAGGTCCTCAGGCTTTGGATGGCAGATGACACCTGGGCATCCAGTGTCAACCTGTCATCCAGTAAGATGCCCAGATTTCTCACCCTAGAGGAAGCTATCAACAGGTTGTATCCCAGGACCAAGCCTGTTACTGCCTTGGAGGCAATCCTATCACACCCATGACCAGACTCAATCACCAGGACTTCTGTCTTCTCAGGATTCAGTCTTAGCCAGCAACATATCCCACCCATACATAGCTGCAAACAACCCCTGAACACACCCACATATAGACATGCATGACAGGCATGGGAATGGTCACATAGTCACCCCCCAATGAAAAATCACTCAAGTCGTACCAAACTCATCACAGGGCCATTACAGTGCCCCCCCCATCTATGGAGTGCACCCTGCACAAGTGCATGACATACCACCCTACCAGACAGTGTCTCAGGACTACAGCACTGGCAGATGCCCCCTTCACCACCCGGTGGGATATCACCCTGTCTCTCCCATGGCATGAGTAGCTGTTTGTGCATAGCCATGTTGTGCAGTATGATGCATGCAGTGATCATTCTGTCAGCCATCCCAGAGGCAAGCATCCTCATGACATCGATGTAATCCAGGCACCAGAACCTCATCTTCAGAAACCCTATAGTCCTCTTAGTCATGGCATGGGTCTTCCTGTGGGTTGCATTGTATGTCTCCTCCTCTGCACTGGTCACCAACAGAAATAGAGTCATCGCGTATGGCCATAGTGAGTAGCTACTGTTACCTATGCAGTGGGTAAAGAACAGCTGTGTTAACATCATGTGACATTCCACCTATACTCACCTAGCAGCCATCCATTGGCACCACCATGTGCTGCGAGGAGGGCACACAGCCTGGAACCATCATAGATATAGGAATAATGACATGACCCAGGGTACTTGGCACACATATTGGTGATGGTACCATCCACAGCACATACTAGGTGGCAGTTTATGCTGTGGAACCCCTTGTGGTTCCTGAAGTCTACCTCATCCATGGTTAGTGCTAGGATTGCCACGTATTTACAATCTATTGCCCCAAATACATTGTGCATGCCATTCATGGCATGGAATGCCTCCTTTCTGGTACGTATGTTGGCATCTGCATTGGGGAATGCTATGTGCTCATGCACATGCAATAGTAGGGCATCCATGGCCTGGTGCAAGGCCCTGGACATTGATGACACCAGTGACATCCCCAGCAACCCTCTGGAAGGACCTTTTGGTGCAATATGACATGGCACACAGCACCTTCGTTCCCACAGACATTGGCCATGACCTCTGTGTTTGTGGTGACAGAAGTGCACAGAGCATGTCATACAGCCCTATGATCATGGCGTAGTCCAGGCAGAATCTTTGGTGATAGTTGAGAATACCGGACCACCGCTACTTGCGTAGCGTAAAGTGTTTGTGAATGCAGTTCAGGCTTGTGCTTGTTGTTAATGTTTGTATCAGTTTATTTGAGTTGGGGGGCTTCACCCCGTCACACCTCCCTTTTTTCTTTCTTTTTTTTTAAAGGGGGGTGTGGGGGTGAAGCCCCCCAACTCAAATAAACTAATACAAAAATAACTGAAGTGTAGTTTTGAGAGAGTAGCGTAACTTGAACTCTACATTAATAGCATAGGTCTAACGTGGTCCGGTATTCTCCACTATCGCCAAATCTTTCAGTGTAATGTGTGTCCTGCAGTTGCCCAACATTCAGCCGTGGCCTTAATATATGTTCCTCTGGGAACATCCTGTGGACCCCCTTGTGGATGCCCCACAGTATGTAATGTCCACAACCCCTCAGTCCACATACAAGCACTGTATTTTCTACTGCTCAGCTGTCCATTGCTGACAAGGTCACACTTTAAAAGGGCAGTGACCCACCATGATGTCAGGGTGACACTGCATCATTCAGCATCACAGAATTACTGTACACTAGGGATGACAGAAATAGTGGAGGCAGTTCTAACATGAACACATGCTGCAACCGCACTGGAGGTGGGAGAGCTGGGGGTATACCCACTCAGGCTGTGGAGGGTGTCCTCCATGGCTTATCAGGACAACCTGGATGGGGGGAACTGTGGTAGGTCACTGAGCCTGCAGAGGTAAGTGTACATCTGGTATACTTGTATGCAATGTTACTGTCCATGTTTCCACAGTTCTATATTTGAGTCTATTCTTTCGTATTGTAGTATCATTGCTGTGTACCACAGTGCCACAGTGCATGCCCTATCATGCCAGTATAGTTCCCCATCCTATTCAGGACACCCGTGTGACTGAGTGCAGCTCGATGGAACATTAGGTGAGGTAGCATACATTGTACATCACTTGGGGGTCCTGTGTGTCTGTCTGTTGGGTATGGTGGTGTTTCAGTAATGTGTTCCCCTCTCCTTATGTCTCTGGAGTACTACCATGGCCATCCTGATAGGATGGTGCTCTAGCACGTGTCGCAGCCGGATGGTGCTACATCAGTGGTAGTGGCATGATGAAGGCGTGTCCCCCTTTATTTCCCCTATTTTCTTTCTTGGTGTGTGGGATCCCAGGATGTCTACTATAAGTACAACATGGGGGAGCTGTGGGCCATCGAAGAGCCACCCAAGGTATGTACCAGTAGTGTTATGGGGGAATATGTGCGACAGCTGTGCACAGCACTGGTCCTGCATGTACAGAACACTCATGACTGTCCTCTTTTGGCTGTGTTATAGGGGTATTATGGCCTTCTCTCCTGGTCCAGCATTAGTACATCTTCAGCATACCAAGGGGATCCAGTGAGGACTTCCAGGACGGGGAGGACTGAACAGAGGGTGACAGGGTGGCACAAGCTGGTGCAGTGCATTGGACACTGTTGTCTGTGACACAGTTTTGTTTATTAAAGATATTTCTCTATACACATTGTTATTCCGGGTGGCGATGTGTTGCTGCTGTCTGGGACTGTGGGTCCGGTGGGAACACTGTGGTCACCTGACTATTTCACCCCTATGAGGTGCTGTGGGTCATCAGAAAGGGGATCTGTCAGGTCCTTTGCCCATGGGACCATGCACAATGGATAAGTCATGCTGTAACATGTCTGCCTGTCTTGCATGTCTGCAGTTTACAGCAGCCCTTCACAGGGCATAGTGCTGCATGTGCTACTTCATGTGCTGGGGTAACTTGGTGCACATCATGCATGCATTTACTGTAGGTGTGCTACATGTGTGCCCTGTTTGTGCAGCACTGCATGGCCTACGTGCATGCTGCTTGCCTGTGGAATGTGCAGTATACAGTTACATACCCTGACATGCGAGTGTTGCATGCCATGTGCTGCACAAATGCTGCTCTGGTTTCATGCATAGGCTCCAATGTGCATGACCTTACACTTCTTGGCATTAAAATTGAGCTGCCATAATTTTGACCAGCTTTTCAGCCTCTCCATATCCCTGACTACCTTTTGCACTGTCCAGCCTCCCATAGAGTTTGGTGTCCTCTGTAAACAGGCACGCCTTACAGATGACCCCCTCTCCTATTGCTGAGATATACATGTTAAACAGTATAAGTCTCAGGACAGAGCCCCAGGGAGTACCACTAATGACCTGTCTGACACACAAGCATGTGCCATTTGTTTCCACCCTTTAGTTCATCCACTCCGGTCAGCTTCTGATCCACCCTACTAGCCCTTCCCCTATCCCCAGATCCCCCAACTTGCTGATCAGTCACTGATGTTGCACAGACTCAAAGGCCTTACTGAAGTCCAGATAAAGGACATCCACTGCCTGCCTCTTTTCTACCACCTGTGTCACTGACTTAAAGAAGTCAATCAGATTTGTTTGACATGACCATCCCCCCATGCAGACATGTTGCCTTTTGCCCTGCAGTTTATGCAGTACCAGGAAATCCATTATCTTCTCCCTGATTATGGCCTCCAGCAGCTTCCTAACTATGGAGGTAACATTCACTGGCCTATAGTTCTTGGCGCCATTCCTAACTCTGCTTTTATGTAGTGGTACCACTCTGCCACTCTCCAGTCCCCAGACACCATCCCTGACTAAAGGGAATAATTGAATAGGTGTGCCAGTTGCCCTTCCAGAACCTGTGCTGTTTTCTTTAGTACCCTAGGGTGAAAACCATCCACCCCAGATAATTATATTTCAGTCCTGCAGACCTTTGAAGACTCTAACCTCAGTGACTTTTCCCATCACCGTTTGCTCCATTTGTCCCCTGAACTAGACCCTGCTCTCAGGTAGTGGACCCTGCTTCCTCTGCAAAGGTCGATCTAAAAAAATCAATTAGGTTTGCCTTCTTGGTGTCATTCTCCATTGTTATCCCCCCCAGTAATTTTCTGTATACTCCCCTTATACTTCCAAGTCTCATTTATGTAGTGGAAAAAGATTTTGTCATTTTCCATGCCTTCTTTGCTATCCTCAATTCAATGTCTGTTTAGTGTCCAGTTTGACATTTCCAAACAGTTGATTAGTAATTTCAAGTGGTTTCATATATTCCTCCTTGCTCCCCTCTGTCTACTTCCTTTGTAGTTTCCAAATGCTACAGTTCTTGCTCTGTCAGACTCCCTAACATCAACAGTAAACTAGATTGTCTCCCATATTTCTTACCCTTTTTTGATACATCTAATGCTTTCCCTTGCCAACCATTTTGTCTCTTTTTCATCCTCTCTCATGTGATTTCCACTCCTAAAACATCCTTTGTTCTCTGAAGAGTCTCCATCATGCCATAGACATCAGTCCATCTGAAGTCCAGGACAAGCACTGATGAATCCAGTCTCTGCTTTCCCAGGGAGATCCTAAATCTCATCGTATTGTGGTTATTAATCCCCAGAGGCTGTTCTATCCTTATGTCACTTATAATGTGATTGTTGGATTTTACAATGTCCAGTCTGGCACCTTCCCAAGTCATCTCAAAAGCAGAAAAGAATGTTGGAAGAACACCACATAAAGTTTCAATACTAAACTTTTCTTTATTGTCCTGATTCACACAACTAAAAGGGCATGACGTTTCATGGCTCTACCAATTCATCAGGCCCCCTGTGTTTCTGTTTTAATAAATCATAAAAAAAAACAAACAATACATATCCATCCATGACACAATATTCATAATAACACCCAAGTGCCACCATCATTCCACCTCAAGTGGCACAAAGTGTGCCTCCACCCATGTGTATAAAGTTCCTACCACCATTTAGTTCAACAATCTAATGTCATGCCTGGGCTCATAATTACTGGTATTGGTCTCTGGAGTATCTCAACTATTCACCTTATAGTGAATATATATTATACAGGCATGGTAGTGCCTGTGTATTAGGGTTGAGTAAGCACTTCTATGTTAAACTCAAATCTTTGCACCTAAAAAACTTTACCCCCTTTCAACCGATTTACATGAACTTTGGAAAGCAAAGCCTCTGAACAAGGATCTCTTGATCCTGCCCATTTCATATAGATCAGTTCAGTGGGAGCAAAGTTACAGAGATGAAAAAGAAATGTAAAAGTCTCCGTTTTTGTAAATTTTGACTTTTTTTTCCATTGGATAACTAAAGCAATTAGGGGGCTCTGAAACCTGAAACTATCAGGTTTGATAAAGCTTGGTCAAATGTATGTGCTTTTCTGGTTTTTAGGTCCAGCTGTTTAGTAATTTTTAATATATTTAATAAAAATGTTTCATTTCTGAGCATGCGCAGTTCAGAAAATCAACGTTCTATTCATAACTGAATTTTTGCGAAAGCAGCAGCTTGCACTATATGACACAGCTGTCTTTAATAAATGACAGCTGTGTTGTATAGGTCAAACCCTGCTGCTGTCGTGAACTGTAGGTCAGGGACAGGGCTACTGTCATTGAAGCCCTGCCATCCTGACTGTGCTATGCCTTCAACTGTATCTGTACAACAGGGGCCCCAATCCCTGGTGGGATTGTATTTATTTATTTTATTAATTTATTTGTACAATCCGATACCGGGATGCCCACCCCCGGTGTCAGATGACCCTGCCCCCTGCAGCCCATTGTTTCATCTAATTCACACATCCCCAGCAGAGTGGGACACTGGGAAGCCCAACCCCAGTGTACCAAAATAGATTCATTTTTATATGTATACCTGCAAAAAAGGAAACCATCCCCCAACGTCTTTTTTTATTATTTAAACCTGAAATAAAGAAAATGGTCCCTCGTCATCACCGCTGTTCCTCTCCCCCATCCCAACCCTCACAATGAGTGCTCACCACCCCACACCCTGCCGTTTACCCTATACTTACCTCCAGAGATTGTATGCTGTCATCTTCTGTGGACTGGGACACGTCTACACTCTTTATCAAAGGAGAACCTTGAACTGAGGGAATAAAGCTTAGTGCCATTTAATGTACAATATTTGGTGGTTAGGAGCTGGTTGCACTATACGACACAGCTGTCATTTAACAAATGACAGCTGTGTCATATAGTGTAACCCCTGCTGTGTCGTGAGTGATTTCTCAGTGATGGGGCTACTGTCACTGTAGACCCACCATTGTGTGCCTTACACTGTTATCTGCATACCGGGGGCCTCAGTCCTTGGTGGCAGTGTGTTTATTTGTTTTTTTTTATTTGTATACTCCAACACTGAGATGCCCATCTCCAGTGTCAGATGTTCCCCTCCTCCGCAGCCTATTGTTTTTATATACTTGCCAACATTGGGGGGGTCCCAATCCATGTGTTGGCATTTATAAGTCCCCCCAGCAGTGAGAGACACTGGAAGCCCACCCGCAGTGTCCCTAAATAGGTAAATTATTGTCTTTTATGTAATCCGACACCTGTATGCCCACCCCCGGTATTGGATGACCCCCAGAAGCCTGTTGTTTTAATTATCGGGGCCGAGGTGCCCAATCTCCATGTCAGCATTCACAAGTCCACACCCCAGCAGTGTGGGATACCAGGGAGCCCACTCCCAGTGTCGCAAAATAGTTTTAATAACTGGCCTGTAAAAAAAAAAAGTCCCTTGAAGTCTTTTCTGTAAAGCTGAAAAAAAGAAAACAGTCCCTACTCATCATCACCATCCCACTTCCCCATCCCAACCCCTCCATTAAGCACCCACCACCCTTACCCTATACTTACCACCTGAGGTTGTACAATGTCATCTTCTGTGGACCAAGACACATCTGCACTCTTTAAAGCCAAACCACAAACTGAGGAATACAGGTAAGTGCTCTACAATGTAGTTCAATGGCATTTTGAATTTACGTTCATAACTTTGCCATTTCTTGGAATTTTTGCACCACATTTTCAACATGTCATTTTTGGGACTCCACCTCATGAACACTGTCACTGTCATTTTGTTAATTGGATCCAGAAGGTGATTTCGAGGTTACTGCGTGAAATCACCTTTCCGGACCAAATAATAAAATTTCACCACGAGTGTTCATGAGGTGGGTTCCCAAAAAGGCCATGTTGAAAAGTTGATAAAAAAACTTCCTAAAAATGGCTGAGTTACTTGCATTCATTGACATTTTTCTACACATGTGCACAACTTTAGTAATTTTCAATGTTTTGATTCTAAATTTTCAACATAGCCATTCTTCACACCACCTCATGAACAGTGCAGCTGTCATTTTTCAGATCCTGTCTGAAACTTATTTTCACACCTGTGGGACAGAATGGCATTTTGGCATGAATTTGAACATTTTCACCCATGGGGTTTATGAGGTGGGGTCAGAAGAACACTATGTTTAAAGTTTGTGGTTGAAATATTTAAAAAAAAAATTATTATTAAGTAACGTTGTTTGCAGGGATGTCCATTGCACCACTGGGGAATGCACTGCCTTACCATGCCAGTGAGCTTAGTTCAGATGAGAACTCAGTGAGACAGTTTACTGGGACAAGACTGACGAGGAAGGTGCTGCAGCATACAGCACCAGCCCCAACCTGGGTAGGGATGGAGCAGTGTTTTGGTGCAGACACCACACCCTGTGATGGGCCAAGTAACTTCACCTACAAGTTACCAACATGTGTGCCGGGGCCTGCAGGGCACATGTACTGGGTCAGGACTGTCTCCAATACTGTATTTATCTCATTTTGCTCAGATCCCTAAGGGACCTGCACAAATGAGGATACAATTCCACTATCAAAAAGAGAAGGGAAATTCTTTGCAAAAAACTATGTTAATGCAGACATTAGGGTTGTAAAACGCAAAGTGCACAAAGATGGGAAATTAAAAACATCAGGGATTTGGGTCTCTGCAGTATTGGCAAATCAGTGATGGGGTCTTATTTGGGGTTGTCAGCCCTCATGCCCACCCCTCCCCTGATCAGGCAAGATCAAATGTGATGTCTTCACGCAGTGCCCGTATGGCCCTTCATGAAGAAAGCTCTGACAGATTATGTTGGCCATACTGTATCACTATGAGGCACTAGGTTGGAGCTGTGTCTTGTGCTTCAAACAGGAGGCTATGGGCGGGGAGGATGGGGTGGGCATTAGGTTTGACAACCCCAATTAAGACCCTACCACTGATTTGCCAATGCTCCAGACACCCAGATCCCTAATGTTTTTCATTTATCATCTCTGTGTGCTTTACATTTTATGACCCTAATGTCTGCATTAATGTACTTTTTTGCAAAGAATAGATATATATATATAGTTTATGTAGAAATCTTTCTATTGCCAAACACACTATACCTAAATAGTTCTTCTAGTTTAACATTAAAATCTCTACTTTATAAGTTATAACATTGATCTCTAAACCTGTGTATTCAAAATATGTTGTCCATATTTTTCTCAAGATTCAAAAATGACCAGCCCTGAAAAAAACTGCAGACAATCTTCACTAGTATTCACATATAGCACCGGCTTATGACCAGGAATCATGTTCACACCTCAGTTGTGTAGAAGGATAAAAAAATATATTTATTCTAAATTGTAAGAGACAATACTCATCACCTCGCCACCTGAAAGTGTCAAACATTTTTGTGCCAAACCAGGCACTTTCTCAGGGCTTGACATCACTATTCCCATTCACATATAAAAGCCATTGACTAAGAACACATTGGCCCAGATATTCAAAAGGGTTGCGCATGGCGCAACAGTGTTGCACCATGCGCAACCCACTGATGCGCCCCAGTGCAATATTCAAAAGGGAAAAGTGCACGGCACAAATCCCGATGAGCTGGAGCACATCAGTAATGTATGCAGGCACAGGTGGGGGGGCATGCCCATGCATACCCTGCACAGCCCTATATTCAGCCTGGGATGTGCAGAGCCATGCATGCGCAACCCCTACCTGTGACAGCACAAAGTTGATCCAAAAAAAAGGAACTACGGGATGGCCACCCACAGGTGAGCTGCCGCATTGCAGGCACAAAACGGCAGCTGCCACCTGTGGGTGGCCACCCAAGCTCTGGCTGCACCTCCATGGTGGTGCCCCCCATGCCCGATCGTGGGCACTGGTGTGTAAAAATAGAATCCGATATCCCTGGTGGTCCAGTGGACCGCTGTTAGCCCGATCACGGGCTTGAGTAAAATGATAAAGTCTCCTATATCCCTGGTGGTCCAGTGGACCACTGTCTGCTCGATCATAGGCTTAAGTAAAAGAAAAAGACTCCTATATCCCTGGTGGTCCAGTGGACCGCTGTCAGCCCAATCGCAGGCTTAAAGGAGAGGCCTTTGTGTTAGTTTTTGTACTCTAAATATTGAGAACCCACATTTACTGACATGCTCATCATGTTCAAATGATAATCAGCTTGAGAGTGTGTGTTTTTGTATAGGGAGTCAGTGCATGGCAAACTTTGAAATGCCCACGTCACAGACTCCCCATGCAACTTTCAGTTAGTTGCAGATTCCCATTGTACTCGTCAACTCCTTCACCAAAGACTGATGTCATACTGCACTTCAGAGGGCAAAACCGAAAGAACCAGCACTGAGCAATTGGATTACATTACCTAGCGCTTCATTTCTGAAAAAGATAAAAAGAATACTTACAAATAGATTCTTCACTGTACTCAAATAACGGAATGTGCAAAAACTATCTGTCGGTGACTGGACCTATTTCACCTGAAGTTTTCTCAAAAGACCATTGCTCATTGCCGGTTCTTTTGGTGAGTGCTGTAAGTTTGATTCACTAGGCGCAGTCAGTTTCAGTGCAGCCACAGCTATAGTTACTTCTCATAACTCGACACTTCTTAAAAGGACACCAGACTGAAAGTGTCTTATTATTTTGCAAGTCTTATAGACGGGTTCCCCCCCCCCATCCTCAGCTGATTGCCAGATTATGAAAACCCCGGTAATAATCAAAACAGTCTGTTTGTTGTGGGGGGCAAAGGAGACATCTGTGGGTGCTTAGTAGTGCCCGGAGTAAGTGTACTGTTGTGTCTTTGTTGTTCTTCCCGTGCATGTGTGCTATCTGGAGTGGGGAGGGGGATATCTTGGGGTCCTGCAGATCCGTGGGTTGTTGATGCTCTGGAAGAGCTGGTGGTGTGCTTCCTTGGAAAGAGAGGGGTGGCAGAGTTACATAACAGCCAAGAGGATATGCTGGGACCCACGTAACACCATGGAGAGGATAAATAACACTTTTTCCACCTGCACAAATAACTGTTTAAATAATTACCTGCTTTTTCATGCTCTACATTGCAATCGGCCAGGGATGGAAGGGGCTGCTCTTTAAGTGCCACCAAATGATGAGATGAATTTTAATATGGTGTCATTTTTAGAAATGCAATAGGACCAGCCTTTCCTGTTAAAGCAGATGATGAGTCTGGTGGGAACGCTGCAAGTAACTGAATGTTGTATCGGGAGTCTGTGACGTGGTTATTTCAAAGCTTGCCACGCGCCGACTCCCGATACCAAACCACACAGTGTCAAGCCAATGTTCATTTCAACATTGTGAAAACATAAATAAATGTGCATTCTACATATGTAAATACAAAGAAAACCACACCAAGTCCACTGTTTGTTATTTATTATTTGTTCAACAGTTGTTAACAACATAAAATAATTTCCTATCTCCTTTAAGTAAATCAGTGAAGAATCCTATATCCCTGGTGGTCCAGCGGACCCCCTTCCCCACCGGTCCACTGATCCCCAATTCCCCCCCCGGACAGCGGCAGGTGGCAGCACCCCACCCGCCTGCCACCCCGCCACCCACCGACTGACACAGTCGGTAGGACTGTATGCCCATTGGTCCATAGGTGAGCCAATGGACGTGCAGCCCATACCATACTACACAGTCCAGATATGGGAATGGATCCATTCACATATCTGGAATCATTAGAATTTAACTTAAGTCCACGATCGGGCTGATAGCGGTCCACTGGACCACCAGGGTTATTGGAGTCATTTTTATTTTACTTAAGCCCGCGATCGGGCTGACAGTGGTCCACTGGACCACCAGAGATATAGGATTCTGTTTTCATTTTACTTAAGCCCACGATCGGGCTGACAGCGGTCCACTGGTCTGGACCACCAGGGATATTGGAATCATTTTTATTTTACTAATGCCCACGTTCGGGCTGTGGGGCACATTACCACACTGCAGGGGGCGTCGGTCCCCGACAGCTGCTGCCTGGCAGGGTGCCAGGCACAAGTCATCGGGGATCGGTGCACCTGCATGCAAATGGATCCATAATGACATGCAAATGGCCCCATTTGTGCCTTGCATACATTATGGCCCCATTTGCATGTCAAGTTTTGAATATCATGGTTGCTGTGCATAGCACAATGGAACTTACGCTAGCGCATCCCCATGCTCCACTCTGGCCACTTGCGCTGGCACAGTGCCACTGTGCCATGCACACTGCAGGTGGCCAGGGTGCAATATTCAACTCTGCTGAGCCATGGCGCAGCTCCGTTGAATATCACCCAGTCCACACCCCTGTGCAGCCAAGTTGTGCTGCACCCAAGCTTGCACCACAGCCTGGCGCAGTTTGAATATCTGGGCCCTTATCTCACTCATATATGTTGAGGAGACAGTATAGCATAGTGGTTAAGGGCCCTGAGCTGCAAACCTGGAGACCGGGGTTTGAATCGCATCAACCCCCACTTGCAGACTTCCGGTGACATCAGCAGGCTAGATGGCAGCATAATTCGAGGAGTCTACCAGCCTGAAGATAAATCAATCGGCATCCCCTGCTAACAGATATGCAATCACTGGCTAAAAGCACTAGATCAAGAGCAGGGACTACCAAGAATAATCAAACACCAGTGCAGAAATTGCAGTTGCTATTACAAGGAGAAAAAGCCCTGAGAATGTCAGGGCCTACTGAAGATGACAGCGCTACCGCAATGGAATCGGCCCCCGAAGAAGACTATCCTCAGTTAATAGCTTCAATCCTCCAAACTACGAAAACGGTCCAAAAAATAGACCTTACATTATCTGAATTAAAAACCGATAATGGAAAAATCGAACACAGAACAGACAAACTAGAGTTGGGGCTTACAACAACAATGGAGCAAACGGACCGTCATGATCGCCTGTTGCTTTACCTGATGGCCCGGGAAAGGGAGTTACAGGCCAAGCTGGAGGATATCGAGGGACGAGGCAGGAGACAGAATTTGAGAATCTATGGTGTTCTCAAAGGTACAGAAGAGGGCACTTCGGACCTGATTGCCTTTATACAAAAACTGTTAATTGATCTGCCAAAATTGTCCCCGGAGCTGGAAGTCTCTATGGATAGGGCCTACCGTTCTCTCGTTCCGAGACCATCAAGCCCAAACTCGAGGCCCTGTTCATTTGTAGTGCAGATGTCTAATTATGCCTCCAAGGAAGAGATCCTCAAGTGAGCATGGAAAACAAAGAAATTAATGTTTGGGGCTCACAGAATAGTAATCGATAATGACTATACTACGGGGGTACAGGAGGCGAGGCAGAACATGTGGCCCATTGTGAAACAACTTAGGGCACAAAACCTGAAGGTGCAAATGTTATTTCCTGCTAGATTGAGAGTGGAGATGAGACAAGGAATAAAAACCTTTGAAGACTTACTTGCAGCTAAATCCTTCCTAGAGGAGAATGGAATACCAGTCCTGGGGCTAGAAAAGGAGAGGCTGGAGAAAGAGTTACGGAGATCGGCCTGGTCGGTGGCGCGTAGAGGGTTAACAAGTCATTCGCGACCGCATTCCACCAGTCTCAGATCGGATGTTGCAGCACTCCTCAGACCGTATGCTTCAAGGGTACAGCTGACCGGACTTACTACAGACAATGATGCTTCAGAAGATGTGCAGACATAATCACCAGTTACCTCAATGGATAAAATTCTAGCGGACCGAGTGACAACATACAAAGCTCGGAAAAAACCTAGGCGGTAAAGCAGGACCTTGGGGTGGAGTGTAAAAGGGACATTACATGGACATAAAGCATGGGAAAGGAAGTAAGACAGATAGTCCTGGAAAGCACACTGTTGCCAGGGGACGGGGTCAAAATAGAACTGAAATGTTAAAATGTTAAAATATATATATACGTCTAATTGTTAGGACTATGGTCCGAATATGATCACAAGGGAGCCCTGAATGAGGAGGATTTATGGGGTCGGGGGCCTGCATCCCCTGTCTCGTATCAGTCTTTAGTGTCAAAAACTTAGGGTTCAGAGGGAATCTGTGGCTGGGGTATGTTGTAGCCTTCCTCTTCCTTTCCCAGCACACGAATGCTTGTCACTGGTTGATGGAAGAGACATGAGAAGGCCTTCCTTGCACTACAGCGATGTGTGGGAAGGGGGGGAAAGCAGTTGATGGCCACAAAGGTTTGGGAGGTGGTTGAGGGAAGGGGGGTGGGGAGAGGGCCCTGGTCGGCCTGTCGGAGTCCTCGGCCTCGATTTGGACCGTGCGACCCGCGGCGGACTGGCGATTCTGTGCTCTTTCTCAGTGCGGTGTCTCCCGAGGCTGCAGATGGAACAATTTAATAGGGAAAGCCCATTAACGGAAGGGGGGGAAACAATTTCCCTTCCCTGACATAAAAAGGGTCTGGAGGGACTGTAAGGGGAATATGGACCTAAAAGGAATTGTTACCTACCGTTTGGTCCTGCTGATGCTGATTCTACCGCAGGGCAAGGGGCCAAGACCCCAAAACAAAGCCCTGAAAGGGTTTAGCCCAGAACATCGTACAGGGCGTAGTGCCACAAGGGAGGCACGATCCAGGCTGCCTACAGAAAGGTAGACTGGCCTAGGAAGTTGGATTTTTCAGTTCATTATTAGAACTCCCAGAGAGCTCTGCATCTCAGAATAGAAAAGCTCCTGAACATGGGAATGCAGAGGGGGAGTTACACATGCATTGGATAACGTTATTTTTCAGAACTTGTAGACTACTAGTTTGGAATCTAGTTAATGTAGAGGTTCATGTTGTTAGAATGTTACTTTACAGACAATATGAAAGGCACAAGGTTCATAATAAATCAAGGCACATTTTAAGTGAAGGAAAAAAACTGAAGTGGGAGGGCGACCTGGGAGTCGGAGGGAGGAGGGGGGAGGTAGAGATAAGGCAGCTACTCTCTGAGACTATTCAAGAATACAGATCATTACAACAGACCAGAGATTATGATCATGGATAAGATAAAGACCAAAATAGTTTCACTGAATATAAATGGGATAAAGAACCCTATAAAGAGAAAACGTCTGCAGAAATTCTTAAAGAGACAGGCATGTGAAATACAATTTCTACTGGAGACGCAGCTCTCCCCTAAAGAAATTCTCAAACTTAAAAGTCCAGATTTTCAGACTATATATCATGCATCTCTGCCCACTGGGAGGAAGAGGGGTGTAGCCATTATGCTCTCGGCCACGCTTCCATTTGTGGAAGAGGAGGTAATAAGGGATGAGGGGGCTAGATATGTGTTGGTGGTAGGTCACGTCCAAGACCTCCAGATATCCTTGCTAAATGTATACGCCCCTCTGGGGATGCATATAACCTTCTTCGCAGACTTATTCAAACTAGTGGCCGAAAAGGCAAAGGGGATGCTGATTGCAGGGGGGATTGGAATGTAGTACTGGACAGAGCCCTGGATACTACCTCAAACATCCCAGCCCCGAACCAAAAAGTCTCTGGGCTTTTGAAGAGACTTATGAAAGACACGGGTATAACAGATGTCTGGAGGGAAAAGTACCCTAGGGCAAGAGATTATACATACTACTCCTCTAGATACAACATCTTCTCAAGATTAGATATGTTTTTCACATATGGCAGAGATATGTCAACCTTTGACTCAATTTGGGTAGGTACTGAAACCATATCAGACCATAAACCACTGTACGCCAGGCTGCACCTCCAACTCCCAAAAAAGCCTACATATTGGAGGCTTAATATAAGCCTCCTTAGGGACGAGAAGATCAGGGAGAAAATACGGGAAATAATAAAAAACATTGTACAGTCAAACGAGGCTTCAGGGGTCACCTCTCAAATCCTCTGGGACACGGTTAAGACTCTGATAAGGGGGAGACTGATCTCAATAGCCACCTATAAAAAAAGGGAGAGGGAAAAACAAAGAGAACAAATTAAACAGGAACTGCAAGATTTAGAAAGACAACAGAAAATAAAGTTCAATGAAGAAAGAAGGGGGGAGATACCAGATCTTACACAAAGACTTCAAAGGATACAGCTTTTAGAAACTGAAAAGGCATTACTACGCACAAAACAGGCCTACTACGAGGGGGGCCCAAGAGCCACATGCCTATTGGCATACCGACTTAAACAACAGTCAGCCAGGGCAAATGTCACAGGAATCAGACACCCAGCCATGGGCACCATTCTCCATGGGTGGGAGCAAATAGTCAATAGGTTTGTCACATACTATAAAAACCTATACCACCCTCAGCAGAATACAAGGCCTGAGGAGGCAGCACACTTTCTAGAGGCCCTACAATTACCAGAACGTACTGAGGCCCACAGACAGACTCTGGAGTATCCAATTACACAAAAAGAAATCTCAGACACAATAGGGAGACTAAAGGGGGGCAAATGTCCTGGTCCTGATGGATTTGGGGGAGAATTCTATAAAACATTCCAGGTAGACTTGAACCCCATTTTGAACACAGTTTACAACCAGGTGTGGCTGGAGGGAGCTGTAGTCCCTCCATCATGGAATTATACCTCCATCACGGTGATCCCAAAGGAGGGCAAGGATCCAAGGGAGTGTGGGTTGTATAGACCGATCTCCCTACTTAATGTAGATTATAAAATTTTCACAGCAATTATAGCTAGGCGCCTACAATCTTTTCTGAAGGACTTTATACACTCAGATCAAACGGGATTTTGGAGGGTAGACAGGCCCCAGAGGGAGTGAGAAGAACCATTAACATTATTGATATAATTAATAAAAGAAACATACCAGCCTGTCTTATGAGCCTGGACGCAGAAAAGGAGTTTGATAAGGTTGATTGGAACTTCCTTTTTCTAGTTCTTAAGAGAATGGGATTTCCATCGACGTTCCTGGAGGCGATTAAAGCCCTGTATGCCTCTCCACATGCTTATGTAAAGGTTAATGGGGGCATCTCACAGAGATTTACTCTGGGGCAGGGCATGAGGCAGGGTTGCCCTCTGTCTCCTCTCTTATTTGACTTATATATAGAGCCTCTCGCCCAAGCAATAAGGGAATCAAGAGAGAGAGATCAAAGGGGTAGAAATAGGTGGGGAAGAACATAAAATATCCTTATATGCGGATGACGTCCTTCTTTATATAACCAATCCAAATGGATCCATCCTTAAAATTTGGGACCTCATTGATAAATTCAGTCAATACTCGGGATACACACTTAATAAAAATAAAACAGAAGTCTTAAAATTTCATTATTGTCCCTCCGACAATGTTCTTCAGTCCCTGGATACGCATTGGAATAGGGGGAAAATTAAATATCTGGGCATTCAAATTCCCAAATACTTAATGATGTTGTACGCAAGCAATTTTGAATCCATAACAAATCAGACTAAACAGGATATTAAAAGATGGGAGGCTCTCAACTTGCCCCTGTACTCAAGGATACAGTCAGTTTCCATGAATATACTCCCCAAATATCTTTATATGTTCCAATGTCTCCCCATAAAAATACACAAGAACCAATTTTAGGTATGGCAGAGGATGCTCACAAGATATATCTGGAACAATAGAAGACCAAGACTTAAAATCTTGGCCATGCAGGCCAATAAAAAGCTGGGAGGTCAAAATGTTCCTAATTTGGAAGATTATTTTTTGGCCACTCAGCTAAAATGGGCCTTGTTATGGTCTGCTAGCTCATGTAGGGAGAGATGGAAAACAATTGTGATAGCCCTAACAGATGGAATGCCATTAGAAGCCAGAGTCATGAGGTCAGGGATCCAAAACAGAGATCAGGACATCATTTTAATGGCAGTCAGAAATACACTGGGCTCCCTTAAAAGACTATGGAACAAACATAAAGTGGAGGGGGAGACTTGGGTACTGAGATGGTTTGCTTGGGACCCGGACTTTCCCCCATCTAGGCAAGACCTTACTTTTAAAAACTGGGGCAGACTGGGGTTATATTCTCTAAATCAGTTCCTCCAGGGCAATGTTGTCCCAGAATTTGCCCAAATCAGAGAGGAGTTTTCACTAAGACAAGCAGACTATTTTAGATACCGCCAAATAAGATCCTATATACACACCCTACAAAATACTTACAAATGCCCAACCTCACCAACAAGGCTAAAAGACACCATAGTTGATATAATAAATTCAACAAGGACCAAAGGTCTAATTTCAGCTCTATATGGAGCCCTGAGAGATAGAAGAGGAGACCAAACTACACACATTAGGAGCAGCTGGGAAAGGGAAACAGGGGAACACCTGGAAGAGGAAGCCTGGACCTCCACGTTGGCCATGACTCTCTGGACCATGTCCTCTCCATATTGGAAGGAGTACGAATGGAAAGTATGGGTGAGGTTCTTCTATACCCCAGAAACACAGAGTAAATGGGACAAGAAATGCTCAGGGACATGCTGGTGGGAGTGTGGAGCAAATAAAGCAAACTACCTACATGTGTTCTGGTCTTGTCAGGCCCTCACACAATACTGGGTGGACATACGACACAAAATAAAAAGGGTACACTCCATACAATCTAACTTAATTTCAAGGAATTTGATACTGGGGTTGGCACCAGAAGAGATTAGGGGAGCAAATAAAATATACTTATGGAACATTCTGCTCGTGGCTTCCCACAAGGCTTTGACCAGGAAATGGTTCACCCCAAACCTACCGACAAATCAAGACTGGGAGACAATTGTAAATGAAATCAAGGATGTGGAGGAAGTAACATATAGAATAAATTTGAGAACACAGATATGGGTGGAGAGATGGACTCCTTGGCTAATGTTAACAGATACTAAGGAGGAGGAATAGAAAGGATGAAAGGGGAGGGAGGGGGAACAAGAAGTGGAGAATTATATAAATAAATGGATTACAGATCTTTCAGGTCGCCCTCTACATAATGATTTACATGAAGACCTACAAAATGATAAACAAAATGAAATACAATACTAGGGATAAAATTATAGTAGACAAACTGAAGTGGGGAAAGTAAGTATTTGTAAATCTGTATTACTTTTATAATGTGCATATGCTGGAAAATGAACTGTGATGGAAGTTTACATGTGCAAAATATGCAATAAACTTGAATATAAAAAAAAAATTTAAAAAACAAAAACCCACTTGCACACTGTGTGACCCTGAGCAAGTCACTTAACTTCTTTGTGCTCCCAGGTCACACCTGGAAACAAGCTCTGACGTACTGCACTTTTCCTGGATAAACTATTTCCCATTTCCCTTTCATACATTACTACATTAAAGAATAGGAATGATGAAACCAGTTCACAAAAAAAAAAACATAGACATGGTACTCCTGTCAATGTCATTCTGTTAGATTTTAGTAAGGCATTTGACACCGTCCACCACAATATCTTGGTAAATAAATTACTGCCCATGGGTTTTTGTCCTAGCTTGGTAAAATGGGTTGAAAGTTGGTTATTAAATCAAGTTCAATGCATGAAGATTAACGGGCAACTATAAGGGGAGGGGTGCGTAAGCAGTGGGGTTCCACAGGGCTCTGTTTTGGGCCTGAAACTGTTTGGTATTTTCATAAGTGACATGAACACTAACTTAGAGAACTTCATTTCTAAATTTGCTGATGACACTAAGTTGGGAGGTGAGGTTGATACAATTTCCAAACACCAATCACTCACTAAGGATGTCTATAGTATAGAAAATGAGCAACTGTAAATATGATGTCATTTAACATAGACAAGTGTTTCGTCATGCACTTTGGAAAAAAACAACCCAAAATATCAATATTTTTTAAATAATAGATTGTTTCAAATTACAGAGATGGAATGAGACCTTGGTGTGACAGTAAATAATAAACTGTCCATTTCTGATCATTGCAAAAAAATTACTAAAATAGCCAATGGAATGATCAAAACAATCCAGCATATCTTTGTATCCAGAAATGAACAGTGTTTAATACCCTTATGTAGGTCTTATGTCAGGCCCTTGGATTATGGGTCCCTGTTTTGGAGTCCATATTTGGAGGGGGATATTGACTTGGTTGAAAGGGTACAGAGGCACAAAACAAAATTGATACCAAGACTGAAAAATAAAACATACCAGGAAAGACTGAGTGAGACTGGATTGCTCACATTACAGGATAGAAGACAAAGGGGGATTTATTACTTATGTTTAAAATATGCCAATCAACAAACCTAATGCCTCAATGCAGTCTGAAATTCAATTCCAGAGCTACTTCACTACGGTCTCATAACAAGCAGTTTGTTGCCCCATGGGTAAATATGACAAAAATAGATCATTTCTTCACCATTCAAACAGTGAATGCCTGGAACAGACTACCACAAGACTTTGACCAAAAAACATATTCGGTTTTAAAAAAGACCTTGATGAACTCTTTCCTTGTAAATTTCCCTTGGTATACATTGCCCACTTGATGTGGGAGAGAATCCAAAAGGGCAAATATTGCCTACTTTTGTCTTCACTAACCTAGTAAACCTAGCAATATATTCACAAAAATATGTATAGTATATACAACCCTTATGCAGCAATAAAAGAAATTCTGTTATTTTAAAAAAAGTTAATTCTTAGTATGTAAAATATCATGACTCCTAAAAATGGCTGTAGTTGAAACTGATCATTTAATCCAGGTGATTCCCCAGCTTTCAATTTAAATTGCCAGAATGTTACCCTCTGCAGTAGCCTTTGATCTTGATTTCCACTTCTGTCATTAAAATATTTTTATTTTATTTATTTATTCAAATTTCGGAATTACAATCCTTTGAGTCAATGACTCCTTTGCAAAGGCTCCACGTCAGTACATACATACATAGCTTAAAGACAATTTGTACATTCCTTACTAGACAAACATTACATTAAGATATATTAAAGACAAATTGGACATTGCTTACTAGGCAAACATTACATAAAGAGAAAATATTCCTGGTTACTCTGTACAGTTAATTTATTTTACATTGCTTTGTTAGGTTTTCTAGGGTTGTTTATGGACCCTGGGTCATTGCAGGGGAGAGGGACTGGGTCCCAAGTTGAAGGCCATGTCCAGTACGGGAGTATGGGTTTATTGGCATCATTAGATTTATTGTTGGCCTTGGTATGGAGCTCAGGGAAACGCTAGCTTACCATCCTCTACCGCATTAGTGAGGACTGGTTGTTACAGCCACAGATCTCCGAGTCAATGAGAAATCTCTTGATACCATTTTTAAATAGGCCAAGGCTAGGGCCTGGGAGATGGTAGAGGGAAGTTTATTTAGCCAGAGTGGAGCACGATACCAAAAAGATCTTTGTTCTATGGCAGTCCTGCAGTGAGGGACTAGGAGCGGGGTATTGGCCTGGTGCCTAGGGGTGCTCCTGTGGGGGGGTAGGTTGGATGAGGGGGTGGAGGCCCTTAGGAGTGAGATTCATTTGGATATTTTTTGCTAGGAGGCAAGTGTGGTACAATAGTCTGCCTTCAAAGGTCAGCCAGTCTGCTCGCTTATAGAGCTCACACGTATGGGTTAATCTATCGCTGCTTGTAACCAGTCTGCAGGCTTTATTGAGAGCTAGTTTGATGCTGTTTAGGGCTGTGTTGTCACACAAGCCCTAAAATAAAAAATGTATGATTTTTATTTTATTCTTTTGGTAACTGGGTAAGGCCCACTAGGCACAAGTTCCTGTTTTGAGGGGTGACCTGGGAGCACTGGGGTGGTTAAGTGACTTGCTCAGAGTCACACAGTATGCAACAGAAGGTTGTGCAAATCAAGCCCTGGTCTGCTGGATGTACCAACCTCATTCATAGTTTGCTACTCCAACCTCTAGGCTACACTGCCAGCCCCATCACTCCCTGTACAATCTATATGTTGTGCCAAGGCACTAACGCCATCCTTTTTGTTAATACTTCTAAATATATTCACTGACACATTCCTTAAACTTTGGTTTAGTTTTACCGATAAAAATGCAGGACATTTGCTACAACTAGCCATATATATAATATTGCTAGTATTGCATGTAATGAACGCTCTAATATTAAATTATTTCTCCTGTATAGAATACTTGAATGTACAGTAGTTCCTGGCTTAATATATTTCCAAAAATTGCAGTTACACATATATGATATCTTCTTGGCAGGGAACTCCTAGTTATACTGCTATCACCCTAATGTGAACTGTGTACTAAAATGTTTAGTAAATTCTTTCCTCTTCTGTATACTATTTTTGATTTGTTAGCAACCACCTTATCTAATCTATTATCTGTGAGTAAAATATGCCAATTTTGATGTAAAATATGTAATATCTCTTTGATTTGTGGAGAGAATGTAGTAATAAAATTAGGGGTATCGTCATGGGATGTAACCTCATTATTTTTTTCTTTAGGGACCGAAAGCTGAGATCTATTCATTTCATCCACTTTAAGTTTAGCTTTTTTGATCATATTTCCATTATAGCCCCTTTGTAAAAAAAATACTAGTTAATTCTATAGCATTTCTATCATAATCCTCTTTTTGTGAACAATTCTTTTAAGTCTCATGAATCACCCCACAGCAATATTTTAGCCCACATGAGGTGGGTAACAGCTAGAATGGTGCAACAACGAGTTCCTATCAGTATCTTTATGATATAAATCTGTTGTCAATCCATATTCATCATTTTTAATAATTTTGTGATCCAAAAAGCTAACAGATTTCTAATCATCAAAAAATGTAAATTTCAAATTACTGTTCGAAGCCTCCAGATATTGCACAAAAGCTTCCAATTCATATTCACTGTCTTTCCAAATAATAATCAATAAAACACTTGAACAAATCATGCAATCATAAAATGAATTTAAAGTCCCTAGAAAAAACATTTGTTTTCCCAATGAGCCAAATAAATATTGATATAATTAGGGGCTAATGTCACCCCCATGGCAGTACCCTTAATCTTCAAATACATCCTATTCAAAAAGAAGAAGCAATTATATTTCAAAACTTTCTCAGTCAAGATTGAAATAAACTCTATAAACTCGGATGAATAATTAGTGCCACTACATAACATTTCCTGTAACCCTTCTAAACCGTCATCATGAGGGATGTTTGTATATAAAGACTGAATGTCCAGAGTGACCAAAAACCAATTAGGCTAAATACAAACATCCTTCAAATTGTTCAAAACATTCATAGTATCACAGATATAAGAGTGTGTACTCAGAGCTAGATATAATAGTTTACAAACTGAGCCAGTGGCTCTGTAAGTGAGTCAGTACTGGTTACAATTGGCCTAGCTGGCAGTTTCAATAAATCTTTGTGAATTTTCAGTAACCCATAAATTACTGCTCATACAGGACAGTCTACTTTAAGAAAATCATAAGTATCCTGCATAATAAAAAACCCTATCAGAGCCTCCTATAAAATTACATCCATATCTTTTTTATACATATACGTAGGATCAGTGGGTAAAACCTGGTAGAAAGATTTATCAAACAACTACCTAAGCATTTCTGATTCGTAGTCATGTTTCCCCCACACTATAATACACCCCCCCATCTGCTGGTTTTATAAGAATAATTTGATTTTTTTCTCAAATCTTCAATAGCCTGTCTCTCCAATGTAGTGCAATTAGAATACATGTTCTTTTCATGTTTCTTAAATAATGCTTCTAAATCTTTCAGACAGGCTTTTTCAAATATACGCACCATCTGCTTGGTAGAGGGAATGCTGATTTGTGCTTGAGATTTCTTAAGACCGGCAGTTCAGTCCCTTGTGTTGCTGCTGATGTATGAACACAATCACTATAAATAGCAGAAGTACCATTATTAGTGTTTCCTGTCTCTGTATCATAATTAAAAAAGGCTGTTAGATGTATCTTACATGTAAACTTATGTAAATCCACTATCACACTAAAAGGGTCAAGATGACTGGTCAGGATAAAATGCAAACCTTTTTGTAAAACTTGATGTTCCATATCAGTCAATACATAACCAGAAATACTGACAACAATGGAATTAATTAATATCTCTTCTCTCTCCCCTGACTCCAGCTTTTGTTGTTGTTGTGATGGTAATGTCAGTTCCTCTAGGGATAACTCTTGTGGTAATCTCTGTCTCCCCTTCCTCCCCTTACTCCTTGTACCTGGTCTTGACATTCTTCTTGAAAACAAGCTATATGGGGGCTCCATCTCAAATTGTGTTGGGTGAGTGGCATGTGTGTTGAAACATCCTGATTTATCTGCTGTGGCAGAAGGCTGTGAGATGGTTGTTGCACTTGAACATTGTAAACTGATTACTGTTCTTGTATATTAGGGGCCACCTGCTGTAACAGTTTAATTTGGTGGTGGCTTCTCCAAACTGGTGTCTAAAAAAGGTTGCTGTACCTCGCTCACATCTGACTCTGAACCACTAGTATACGTGTCTCTCAAAGGAGGAGAAGGACTTGGAAGTGTTAATCACTAGTGACCTGAAGCACTCCATGCAGTGCAAGAAAGCAGCAGCAAAGGCAAACAAGATGCTGGGATGCATATCTAGGGGATCAGTAGTAGAAGAGAGGAGGTTATGCTGCCCTTGTACAAGTCCCTGATAAGGCCTCATCTAGAGTATGGGGTTCAGTACTGGTGCCCACACCTCAAAAAGGATATTAACCTGCTGGAGAAGGTCCAAAGGAGGGCTACAAAGATGATAGTGGATCAGCAGGGTAAGGCATATGAGGAGAGGTTGAGGGCACTGAACATGTACTCCCTGGAAGACAGCAGAGAGAGAGAGGGGACATGACTGGGACCTTCAAGTACTTGAAAGGGATAACTAAGGTGGATAAGGAGAGTCTCTTTAAGCTGAGTGGCAACCATAACATGAGGAGGTACAGTCTTAAGCTGGAGAGTGGGAGGTTTAGGAGGGAGGTCGGGAAGCACTTCTTCACACAGATGGTGGTGGACACTTGGAATGAGCTGCTGGAAGAGGTGATCTCATTGAAGACAGTGGGCAGCTTTAAGAGAGGCTGAGATAGGCATGGGGGAAGGTAAGGATCATGGGTAGGGAGGATGGAAGGTGTGGGAAGGGGGAGCAGGGACAGTAGCTCAAGCTGTGTACCCTGCAATATGAGCAGACTAGATAGACCAAATGGCCTTCTGTTGGCTTATTCATATGTTTGTATGTTCGTATGTCTCTATAAACTGAGCTATTGATGTTAAGTGTTTTTGAGTATAGATTTCTGAGGTCTATTAAGGGTGTCTCTCTTTTCTGTCTTGTTGCAAATAAAAATTCTACATTCTACATACTGCAATCTGTCTCTCTAAAAATGTTTTTCCTTGATTATCTTTAATCTCATGTCATATTTGTGAATAGTGGTGCCCAATTGTTGTTTAAAAATGTTAAATTCCTCATGGCTCTTAAGTGAAGTAATCACTTCCTTGGCAAGAAGTTGTTGTTTAACTTCACCCTCTATCTTTGCAGCATCTTTTTAAATATATCTAATTATCCCAGATGATGATTCTAATAAAAATTCTTGCCAACTTTTGACAAAGTGCTCTCTGTCATTACCAAAAACCGGATGTTTCATCAGCCACAGTCCTCTGGGTATTCCATTAACACTTAAATAAGCAGATAGTGATACATGTCGCCAATATAGTCTTCTACCTTTCAAGGCTACATCTTCCAGGTGACAAAAGGCAGTTCAAATATTTAGTGGTACAGTACTTGACTGCCCCTGTTAATATTACAAGCTAAGGACTGGAGAATGGCAATTGTGGTCTCAGTCTTCAAAAAGAGTGATAAAGGTATAATGTTAAACTATAGGCCGATAAGTTTGATTTCAACACTGGGCAAGGTAATGGAGTCAATTATAAAAGATAAACTTGAGGAAGATGTTAACAATAAAAATCTAGTTGATACTACATGGGATGGCTTTAGGAAAAACAGATCATGTTTGACAAGCACCCTAGTTTTTTATGAGAAGGTAAGCCAAGCCTTGGACCAAAACATGCTAGTGGATATGATTTACTTAGATTTCCAGAAGGTCTTTGACAAGGTACCCTGTCATACACTTACTAAGAAACTAGGTAACACTGTCATAGAAAAAAATGTGGTATGTTGGATTTCATCTTGATTGTCAAGGGGATCTCAGAGGGTTAGAGTGAGAGGAACACTGTCTGAACTGGGAGAGGTGACTAGTGGTGTTCCTCAGGGCTCTGTCCTGGGGCAAGCCTTGATTTCATTGTTCATAGCTGATATGAACACCCAAATTAATAACTGGGTAATAAAATGTGCAGATGATACTAAGCTGGGAGCTGCAGTAGGTACTAGGGAACAAGTGGCTAATCTTATGAAAGACTTACAAATTAATGGAGGATTGGGAACACTAAAATGGCATGACCTTCAATGTAGACAAGTGTGTGGTAATGCACCTGGGAGCAAATAATACAAACAATGAATACAAACTAAATGATACATTATTAAGAAGGGTCAAGAAAGAAAGAGATTTGGGGATACTAATAACTAATGACCTGAACTTTGGCCCACATTGCAATGAGGTCTTAAATAAAACAAATAAAATCCTTGCCTCTATTAGAAGGGCCTTTGTGAATAGGAACAGATGCTGTGTGTTACCTTTTACAAAACTTATATAAGGCCACATCTAGATTATTGTACACCAATGTCGAGCCTGCACTTAAGAAGGGACATGGGGCAGGCCCAGTGGTGCTGAGAGCTGACTTACCTCATGCCACCCCAGCAACCCAAGTTCAGGAGCAAGCTCGGGATGCTGGGGAGGAGAGGATTGAGCATCCAGAGGATGACACTCTTCTCCTCTCCTGGGAGGGAAGGGAGCACTGATCCATGGAATTACTGACTCCTTGTGGAGGCTGGGACTACAGCAGCTGATGGATCCCTTGGAGTGGAAAGGTGATGGTGGATGTCCTGCATGTGGGTGCGGGAGCATGCCCGCCACACACTGGACATCATGGCACGTCTGCACCTTGGAGAGGGCATGAAAAATCAGAAACTCCCCAGTGCTCAGGAGGACAATGATGGACCCTGAGGGATCAGCCCACATGCCCAATGCCAGACCCAGCCAGACCAGCTCTCCCAGATTCTCTCTCCACTCCCAGGCCATGGCTGTCTAGATTCTAGATAGAGCCCCAGGTAGGAGTTGGTGGCCCCACCTCTGGGTGTGTGGAAGCTGGGAGGTCAGCAGTGGTTCAAGTGAAATTGGTGTGGAGATCCAGCACCCAATTTTCTGGTCAGGGGGGCCTCAGGCAGAGTAGTAGGTGCCAATCAAGGGGGTCTCATCTGAAGGAGATCCAGTGAGCCAGTGATCAGAGGGGAAACAAAGCTGACAAAAAAAAGAAGAGACATAGGCAATATAGACAAAATATAGCACAGGGCAGCCAAGATGATCTCTGGGCTAAACGATAAGCCATATGAGACCAGGTTGCATGAACTTGGGCTTTACCCCTGGGAAATGAGGCGCATAAGAGGAGATGTGTTTGAGATGTTTCAAATAACAGGGGACAGAGAGCTAATGTTCATGCTAGACTTAGAAATAATGTAAGGAACATCAACCTAAGAAGTCTGCAGAAACAGTTGAGGCTGGTAGAGGTTGTGGGAACCTGCTTTTGCTGAGCAGCTGGGGATTTTAGTAGCTGGATAAGCTTTAAATTCTTATCAGTCTGTAGACGTTTAAGCAGGACTGCTGACTTGCTTAATAAGTGTTGTTTTGTGTGTGGGATCCATAGAGGAAGCTGGGTATTCATTTATCTTTTCTACAGGTAGTGTGAGTAGCTTCTAGAAGGTTCTGTCTTTCTCAGCCAGGATCAATTTACTGCTCATAGAGGCTTAAATACCAGGGCTTCTCACATAACAGTACTGCAGAAACAGTTGGGGCTGGTAGAGGTTGTGGGAACCTGCTTTTGCTGAGCAGCTGGGGATTTTAGTAGCTGGATAAGCTTTAAATTCTTATCAGTCTGTAGACTTTTAAGCAGGACTGCTGACTTGTTTAATAAGTGTTGTTTTGTGTGGGACCTTCCTCCGGAGGAGGTTGCAGTGCTTGGAGGTGCAGTGAGGGGCAGACACAGGGCTGATACACTCTTGTGAGTGTCGTGTGTGGGCCCAAATCCCACCCTCCCCCACCCCTCCCTCCCCACAGCAAAGCTAATTTATAGGGGAACACCTGCCCTGAAACTGGAGGAAAAGGCTTCAGGTGCAGCTCATGTAGTTCTAGCCACTGGGGGTTGGGTTTTAAGTCTGGGAGAGAGGAGCATAGGGAGTTGTAATCTTCCCCTGTAAACTAACTCTTAAGGCAAATAGACAGGTGGGGAAAGGTTCAGCCACCCAAGCTTTGCAAGTTTAAAGGTCTGCATGCTGTATGGGGGGGAATTGCCTAGGTAGAGGTACTGGTAGCTTGAGAAACTGTAGAGCCACTGAGTTGATAATTTGGCCTAGAAAAGATTGCTGTGATGATGGGGAAGGGACTGCATATCACTAGAGCAGGTATCTTTGGGCGGGTGGTTGGGTGCACAGGGTGTAGTGCAGCCATGATACTGGACTGGGCTTGGAAGTTTGAGGGATGCCCAGTGTGCTACCAGCTGGCACAGCTTAAGGAAGCAATAAAGGGGCTCCGAAGGCAGCTGGGGGGAGGAGGCAAGCACTCACCTACATGAAAGCATGAGGTGCTGGGGCCTTCCAAGCTGGGGAAGGAGTGAAGAGTGGTGCTCACACTAGTAGAGGAGGGAAGGGGGGTACACAGAGGGCTCTCGGGGACCCTGGCAGATGGGGCCCAAAAGATGGAAATTTCCACAGCAGTAGGCAAGAGTCTGGGGGTGTCCAAAAGAGACTGAGAGAGGCAGTAGGGACAAAGGGGGCACTGGGGGATGGAATAAGGCTCACAAATCATTTTAACCCTCTACACCCATTGGTAGAAGAGGGGTGTGTGGGGGGAGGAAGAGGAGGAGGAGGAGGATGCTACTGGTGTAGCTGGGTCAGGGATGGATAGAACGGGTGTAGAGGGCAAGTGTCAAGGGCACAATAGAGGGGGTCCCGAACAGGATGGGGAAAGAGGGGTAGGAGGGGAAAAGAAAAAGGAGGATTGGGGAACAAGGAGGAGGCTGATGGTATGGAACAGGGAAGCACGACAGGCAGGACAGCGCAGGACGTAAATGGGATGATAGCGAGCAGAAAGCCAAATAGGCAAATGGATAGGATGGATGGATTAGTAAGGAGTGGGGAAAGAGATACAGAGAAAGATACTCAGGTGGGGGGGATAAGGAAGGCCAGGACACGGGTACAAAAGGTGACCAGGAACAATAGTGAAGGGGCTACCGTCAACACCCAGATTGTGGGAGGTACGAGGAGCTGGTTGAGAGTAGAATCCAGATGAAGGGATAAGGAGGGGCATGGAAGGAAGGGGAACCCGAGGGGTGAATAGGAAGGCAAGGGAGAAGTTAGAGTACTGCTTCTGGGGGACTCCATGATCAGAGGCATACATTGGGAGGGGCAGTAGGAGGGTAAAAGCTGTCATCAGAACCAAATGCCACCCAGGCCTGACAGTGTACAAGGCCAAGCATGAGTTGTATTCACTGGCAAGGGAATGCGGGGGGACCCCGGACATTCTAGTGCACTTGGGGACAAATGACATAAGTGGTAATAGTGAACTAGAAATTCAGACAAGGTTCCGGGAGTTGACCAGGGTATGCCTTTCCATAGGCTGTAAGGTCTCCTTTCCGGAAATCCTGCCAGTGCCAAGGGCTACTGGGGAAAACAAAATGAAGATCAGAGAGATAAATCAGTGGCTTAGGGAGTGGTATGGAGAATTGGGGTATGGCCTGGTGAAGGACTGGGGGAAGACCTGGGAGGATAAGGGCTGTATGCTAGGGACAGGCTCCACCTTAATTTGGAGGGGAAAGAAATCCTAAAGCTCAAACTAGCTGGGTTCATCAGTGAAAAGTGGGGTTTAAACTTGTGAACGGGGGGAGGGATCAAGAAAGGAGCAGTGCCAGCAGATACGATAAATGAGGGACATGGTCTCCACTCCTCTAGGGGGCTAGGGAGATATGGAACTGGGTCACCAGGTAGGGTGCAGTAGCTGAGAAATGGGAGTTCAAGGGGGAGAAAGGAGAGGAGGGAAGGGGGTAGAGAGTGGTCCTGATAAATGCCAGGAGCTTAGGAAATAAAATGCCTGAGCTCCAGGCAATGCTATTTGAGGGAGAGGTAGATGTGGCAGCAGTCACTGAGACCTGGGCCACTCAAGGGCATGAGTGGGACCTAAATCTGGAGGGCTACACTATGTTCAGAAAAGATAGGGGGGGGGGAGGGAAGGGGTGGTGGTGTAGCACTATTAGTCAGAAATGGTGTGGGTATTGGAGGGGTAGAGGAGGCAGAGGGAAATGTGGAGGCTATTTGGGTCACCTTGCTGATGCAGGGAGGTAAAAGAGTAAAGGCCGGAGTGGTATACAGACCACCAGCACTGGCGGAGGTCCTGGAAGAAAGTTTGGTGGCAAATCTTGAGGGACACTGTAGATTAGGAAAAGGAAGGGTAATAGTAATGGGGGACCTCAACATGCCAGGAACAGACTGAGGGACTATGACATCACCAGTGGCCAGAGAGCAGAGGCTGCTGAATGTCCTCCAGGATGCCGTTTCTGACACAACAGGTGGGTGAGCCAACTAGGGAGGCCCAGGCATTGGACGTGGTCCAGGCAGACAATGATCAGATTAGTGGCCTAGAGGTGAGGGACCCATTGGCTGGGAGTGATCATGCCACAGTCTGGTTCTTCCTGGACCTGGGGGGGGAGGAATGCCGAACAAGGATGGTAGTAACAGACTTTAGTGGTGGAGACTTCAGGGAGATGGGAAGGATCCTTAAAGATCATCTAGACAGGATAAGGCTGGATATGGATGCTGACAGCAGGTGGGGAATCATTGGGGGGGGGGGATACAGGAGGTTACCAGATCCTGCGCAAGGGAAAGGCGTAAGTTCGGTAAGGCCAGAAAACCCTGCTGGTGGACCCGGGAGGTACAGGAGGTGGTGAGGGAAAAGAAGGCAGCCTATAGGTGCTTCAAGTGGTCAAGGAGTGAAAGGGATCACGAGGAATATGAGCTGACAGCCATGAGAGTCACCAGGGTGGTTAGTGCAGCTAAGGCAAAAAAGGAGCAGTCCTTGGCCAGTGGGATCTGGAGGGGGGACAAGAGGTTCTTTAGATACATGGGGGGAAAAAAGGAAAGTAAAGGGGCAGATCAGCAAGATAAGGGTAGGGGATGGTTGGGCACAGGAGGCGGGGGAACAGGCAGAAGTCCTAAATGAGTACTTTGCCTCAGTTTATACCGGGAGGATGGAGGGGCTAGGTCTTGCGAGGGGAGCGGGGGCAAACTGGAGCAAGGGGTGAGACCAGTAGAGACCAAGGGCCCTGATGGGTCTGGGGAAAGGAAGTGGCCACCACAGACAGGAGGGGGCCCAGCACCACATGGTGAAAATGGGGAGAACGAGGCTGAAATCCCAGAAGAGAGAGTAAGAGAAGCCCTCAGGTCTCTTTGGATGGAGAAAGCACCTGGGACAGATGAGATACATCCCAGGGTGCTGAGGGAACTGGCAGATGTCCTGGCAGTCCCTCTAGCAGAGCTTTTCAACATCTCTCTGAGGACTGGGTGGGAGCCCCAAGACTGGAGGGTGACCCATGTCATGCCGATCCACAAGAGAGGATCAAGAGAGGAGGCGGGAAATTACAGGCCCATTAGCCCGACATCAGTGGTCGGCAAGGCGATGGAGGGTATTGTCAAGGAAAGGCTAGGGGGGTACTGGAGCAAACTGGCAGCTTGGAAAATAGGCAGCATGGATTTGTCACGGGAAGATCATGCCAGACAAATCTTGTTGAGTTCTGTGACTGGGTGATGAGGGCCCTGGACCAGGGTAGGCCAGTGGATGTCCTCTTTCTGGATTTTAGCAAGGCATTTGATTCGGTACCCCACAGTGGCCTGCTGGCTAAGTTGAAGGAAATGGGGGTAGGGAGACAGTTGCTAAGATGGATAGGAAATTGGCTCTCTGAGCGTACTCAGAAGGTGGTGGTTGGAGGGTTAGCCTCATCCCCAAGGTGGGTTACTAGTGGGGTTCCCCAGGGATCAGTGCTTGGGCCACTCCTGTTTAACGCCTATATCTCAGACATCAGGAGGGGGATCAGGAGTGAGATGAGTCTCTTTGCAGATCACTCAAAGCTAGGTGCAGTGGTGGATGGGAAGGAGGGGAGGATGGCCTTGCAGGAGGATCTGGAGGCTCTGGAAATGTGGTCGGGAAAATGGAAACTAAAATTCAATGTGGGGAAGTGCAAGGTTCTGCACCTGGGAGTCAGAAATCCAGGCCAGGGGTACACCCTGGGAGGAGACATGATTCAAGTCACGGAGGGTGAGAGGGACCTGGGGTAGTGGTAGATGTCAAAATGAACAACTTGGAGACCTGTAGGAGGGCAGCGGCAAGGGCAAATAGGATGCTGGGATGCATTGCCAGGAGGATTACCTCCAGAAAGATGGAAGTGATCCTTCCACTGTACAACTGCTTGGTTAGGCCACATCTCTAGTATTGTGTACAGTTTTGGAGACCACATTTAAAGAGGGACATTACACTCCTAGAGAGGGTCCAAAGGAGGACAACCAAAATGATCTGGGGCCTGGGGGAGAGGACCTATGTGGAGAGGCTCAAGGAGCTCGACATGTACACCCTGGAGGAGAGAAGGGACGGGGGGACATAATAGAGGTCTTTAAGTACATGAAAGGGATCAATAAAGGAGGCCCAGTCAGGGTGCTCCAAAGGAAGGAGGGTGGGGCAACAAGAGGTCATGGGGTGTAAGCTGGAAGGGGGCAGGCTCAGACGGGAGAGGAGGAGATGTTATTTCACTGAAAGGATGGTAGAGCCATGGAATGCACTTCCCAGGGAGCTGGTAGAGATGGAGACTGTGGACGGGTTTAAGAGGGGATGGGACAGGTACAGGGGAAGGGTAAATCTGACCAGGCACAATACAGGTGGAACATCTGGGACTGGGGGACAGGGGACAGTATAACCCAAGGGGAAGGGGGGACACCAAAATTGGCCCTCAGTGCGGGTGCTGAAAATCAAGCAGACTCAAAAGACCGTTAGGCCTATTCTGCTGGAATTTTAGTATGTTAGTCAGTCATAGCCGACTGTTTAAATTGGCACTCCCTAAAAAGACAATGAGGAGAAATGTCTTCACACAAAGAGCAGTAACACTGTGGAACAGCCTACCTAGGTAGGTGATAAATGTTGACTCCTTTGATATCCTCAAAAATAGGTTGGACATATTTCTGTTGGTGGCAAGATCTCAACAAAGTTGTCCCGCTAACTGCAAGAGACAGTCTATATGGCAATTAGCCTTCTTCTGTCTTACATACCTAGTATAGAACCTAGTATAGTATAGAAGATGTACCACTATCACTGCTATTACTGGTTTTATTTAAAAGAGGGCTAGCATCCACTTCTTTAAAAAAACAATGAACCTACAAAATGACTTGTAGCTGGTAAAACTGGGGGTTTCTCTTTCCATATGGCTACAAAAAGGTTCCTATGTAGATATCCTATACTCTAATATTCCCATAACCAAAGCACAACAAAAACAGGTAGCAGCAAAATCTATCCACAGGTGGCTCAGGTTAAACTTCAGTGCCAAATGCAATAAAGACAACAGTATTCACATATAGCATCAGCTCATGAGCAGGAATAATGTTCACACCTCAGTTGTGTAGAAGGATAAAAAAACATATTTAGACCAAATTGTAAGAGACAGTACTCATCACCCCTCCACCTGAAAATGCCAAACATTTTCATGCCAAATCAAGCACTTTCTCAAGGCTTGAGGTCATTTTTCCCATTCACATATAAAAACCATTGACTTAAATACATAGTTTCTCATTCATACATTACTACATAAGTAATAGGAATGACAAAACCAGTTCACAAAAAAATTCAATAATATTTACAATATATACAACTTTTAAGCAGAGATAAAAAAATGATTATTTTTAAAAACGTAATTCTTAGTATATAAAATCTTAATAATGTTCCTAGTTGAAATTAATAATTTAATAATTTAATACAGATGAGTACCCAGCTTTCCATTTAAATTACCAGAGTGTTACCCTCTGCAGTAACCTGTCATCTTGATTTCCACCTCATTAAAATGTACTTTCTCCAAGCCCTGAAATAAAAAAAGTATGATCACTCCCTTAACAATCTATATTCAATGCCAAGGCACCAATGCCATCCTTTTTGTTAATACTTATAATATATTCATTGACGCGTCCATTAAACTTAGTTTTACCAATATAAAATGCAGGACATTTCTTACGGCCTAAGCCAGTCACATCGTGTGTGAAAACATCGTGGCACAAAACAAAGCCAGGAAATCATCACAGTCGACAATGTCACCTAGCAAAACCAGCACAGGTTAGAATCACACAAGCAGGTAGCAGGCAGGATGAGGTACAAACCTCCTGGTTACCTCTGGGTCCCCCAGCAGCACCCCCCTGCCGATTCCTGGTCCCAGCAACAGTAGATCCTGTAGTGATCCTGAGTGCCCCCCCCGGCCATCATCACCGCCCACCAGCACGATTTCACAGTAGGCAGCAAGCACAGTTCTTCCTGGTGTCTAGTGAATCTTCACCTCAGGTAGTTCTCCACCACCCGCCTACCTCACCCCGGCCTCGCGGGCACCAGCACAGCCCTTCCATTTCACGGGTTACCTGTCGAGCTGGCAAATGAATGAGCATGTACCCGCCGCCTCGGCATGTGCTCATTCATTGCAGCTGTGCTGGGCGGCCAGCCATGGTGGAGAGTGGAGGCTGTGCTGGTCACCCGCTAGGGTCACGGTGGAAGCAGGGGGTGGGGGACTACCTGGGGGTTGGGGTCCACTAGACACCAGGGAGGTATTGCACTTTACTACCTACTGTGTCAGTGGTGCTGGTGGGCGGCAATTGACGATGGCTGGGGGGCAGCACTGGGTATCACTACAGAATCTTCTGTTGCTGGTACCAGGAATCGACGGGTGGGCTGGGGACCCCTAGGTCACCACGGAGTCTGTACCTCATCCTGCCTGCCACCTGTCTGCGTGATTCCAACTGCAACAATTTTGCTAGCCGACATTGTCGGCTGTGATGATTTCTCAGCTTGTTTTATGCTGCGATGTTTTCACACACGATGTTACTGACCGGATACCTTGTTACAACCAGCTATATAAATATAATATATATATATATATATATATGTTATATATACAGTATATATATGTATATATATACTGTACATGCATATGTGTGTGTGTGTGTATATATACATATATATATATATATATATATATATATATATATCGCTAGTATTGCATGTAGTGAAATCTCTAATATTAAATTATTTCTCCTGTATAAGATGCTTGAATGTAGTTCCCAGATTAATATATTTACAACAATTACAGTTCCCACATATATGATTTCTTCTTGGCAGGGAACCCCTACTTATACTGCTATCACCCTGATGTGAACTGTGTACTAAAATGTCTCAATGATTTCTTTCCTCTTCTGTATGTGATTTTAGGTTTGTGACCTTTTAGCCATTATTTTAAAAGCGGTCTCAGGGCTATTACTGTAGCTACCATCTTTTTGATGTGTTATAAAAATGGGGATAACGAAAAGGTCACAGATATTGTTTGGAAAATGCATTGTGGGGGTGTTGTAAGTTGTGATATTTTGACCTTCCTGACACATGGACACAATAGCATATATTTTTATTGCTGTATTTACAACTTTTTAATTGCATGTTATATATGAATTATCATGATATGCATGAGGATTAGGTTACTGATACAATTCTGCAAATAATGTGATCATAATATGTTGTGACCTTTTGACCTTCCTATCATTGTACATGACCAGTGTGTTCAAGAAGGACAGTGTGGGTCTAGATCTAGGTCCTCATTTTTTTAAACTGAGGCAGAAGTCAACATATTTCATAAGATTATAAGTAATCTTGACACTATGGACACAACAGATTTCAGCTTAAGAGGTAATTTTGACCTCCCTACTATGACATATGATTCAATAACAACCAATAATTTAGCAGTATATTGAGGGATTGGTACCAGGTAATCAACCCACCCCTTTTAAAAAAAACTGAGGAAAAGCCATATACACATTTAGCAAGTTAACATTTAATGATACAGTTATTGGGAACATCAAAATTTGTACACAAAGGGATCAGAGGACAACTTCAGTGGTCCGAGTCAGCTCCTACCCCTTCATCATTAACGATCTAAAAAATCAGCTTAATTAGAGCGATAAGGAGTTTTTAGATGATAGGGAAGAATATATTGGTTATTTTTAAATTATTTTCCTTATAGTTTATTTTATATACAAAATATTTTTTGAAGGGCTTTAGCCCTGGGTGGGGGCAAACCTCCACAACGTATAGCCAGAATGGTTGCAACAGGACCCACCTGGCTCCTAGCCTGTTGAGCCACTTAGAGTTGACTGTATTGGCTCCTTCTGGAGCAACTGTGGAGAGACAGTAGGCAGAGCTGAGATATCCTGGTGATATCATCAGCCCCCCACTGCAATGCAGTGTTTTAAACTGAGCATGCCTGCCAGTCCAGCCCTCCTCTATGCTGTATAGAGTTAGCAGGACAGCTGAGCAATTTCCCTAATCGCACCAGGTAGGAGTTCGGCATTTTTATAACAGATTTCAAGATTCCTTGCATTATAAACAAACTCTAGCCAGAGCTAATACGGCTGTGGCAAGCTTAGAAACATAGATTTTGATGGCAGATAAGGACCACTTGGCCCATCTAGTCTGCCCATTTCCCTACCTACAGGATAGGCCACAGATCCTAATTAACCAACAGCCTATTTCTTCCTACCCCCCCACAAGAATTGCCTTATGTCTGTCCCATGCATTCTTGAATTCTTCCACGGTTTTAGACCCCACAACCTCCTCAGGAAGGCTGTTCCATGCATCCACTACCCTCTCTGTGAAATAATACTTCCTCACATTGCCCCTGAACCACCCCTCTATCTTTAAATTGCCCCCTTGTTCTTGCACGTCTCTTTTTCTGAAAGATGCTACCCTCTTGGACTTTGTTGATTCCACTGAGGTACTTAAAAGTTTCTATGATGTCCCCCTCTCCTTCTTTCCTCAAGGGTATACATATTAAGCTCCTTTAGTCTCTCCTCATATGGCTTCTCTTGCAGACCCTGCACCATTTTAGTTGCCCTCCTCTGGACTGCCTCTATCCTGTCTATGTCCTTGCGGAGATGGGGTCTCCAGAACTGGACGCAGTACTCCAGATGGTGTCTTACCAACTGTCTGTACAGAGGGATAACAACTTCCTGTTTTCTGTTGCTGATGCCTCTCCTTATGCATCCCAGTATACCCCCAGCCCTCCCTACTGCCTTCTCACATTGCTTGCTAACCTTAAGGTCATCTGATATGATTACCCACAGGTCCCTTTCCTTTTTTGTTGTTGTTACTACCTACCCCCAATTGTGTATTCTTCCCCTGGGTTCTTGTTTCCCAGGTGCATTATTTTGCACTTCTTTGCATTGAATCCTAGCTGCCATACTTCTGACCATTCCTCCAACCTTGCCAAGTCCCTTCTCATCCTTTCCACGCCTCCTTGTGCATCAACCCTGTTGCAGATCTTTGTGTCATCTGCAAAGAGGCATACTTTTCCTTCCAGTCCCTCTGCAATGTCACTTATGAAGATATTAAAAAGGACTGGACCCAATACTGAACCCTGCGGTACCCCACTAGTAAGCTCTCTTTCTTCAGAGTGGACTCCATTTACAATTACCTTCTGTGTCCTGTTGTCCAGTCAATGTTTTACCCAGGCTACCACCCTGGGACCCACTCCCAGGCTGGTTAATTTGACTATTAATCTTTTGTGTGGGACTGTGTCAAATGCCTTGCTAAAGTCTAGGTAGACCATGTCCACAGCCCCTCCCTGGTCTACTACTTTGGTCACCCAGTCAAAGAAATCTATTAGATTCGTCTGACATGACCTTCCCACTGTGAACCCATGCTGCCTTGGGTCCTGTGCCCCACTGGCCTCTAGGTACTCAACTATTCTTTCCTTCATAAGTGACTCCATCACTTTCCCTACCACAGAGGTCAAACTGACAGGTCTGTAGTTTCCTGCCTCTGTCTTGGTCCCACTTTTGTGAAGGGGAATCACATCCACCTTCCTCTAGTCCTCGGGTACCACCCCATCCTCCCATGATTTATTAAAAAGAGCAGCCAGTGATTTCACTAGTTCCCCCCTTAATTCTTTTAGAATTCTGGGGTGAATTCCATCAGGCCTCATTGCTTTGCCCACCTTCAGTTTTAGGAGTTCTTGCAGAACCCTTTCTTCTGTGAAAGGACTGGGATCGACCCGCCTATCAAGAGTGCTTCTGTTAATTGGATTAGGCACTTCCCTCCTCTTTTGTGAATACTGAGCAGAAATATTCGTTCAGTATCCCTGCTTTCACTGTCCCCTCTGCCCACCCACTGTTCATTCTATCAGCCCCACTATCCCTCCCTTTGTCTTTCTCACTTCGCTGATGTATCTATAAAAGGTTTTATCCCCTTCTTAACCAAGTTGGCTATCTTTTCCTCAGTTTGGGCCTTTGCTATTCTGACTTCCTCTCTGCTTCCTTCTGCCTTGACTGGTACAGCTCTCTGTCCTGCTCCTTCTGTGTTTCCTTATACTTCCAGAATGCTATCTTTTCTTCCTGACTTTCACAGCCACCTCTTCTGAGAACCATAGTGGCTTTTCTTTCATTTGATTTGTTTATTTGCTTCACACAAAAGCTTGTTGCCTCTGTGATGGCAGTTTGATGATTCCCCATTGTTGCTCACACCTCCTTCTAGCCTGTTTGCTAGTGCTTTTCTGAGGTACTCTCCCATCTTGCCAAAGTCAGCCCTCCTGAGTCCAGTACCCTCACTTTTGTATGGCTTGACTCTGTAGCTGAGTTTAATGTGAACCACACTGTTTGATGATCACTTGTTCCCAGATGGCAACCCACTTCTAGGTCTGAGATCCTCTCACTGCCCCCATTTGAGTATGAGGTCTAGATTGCTCCCTCATGAGTGGGTTTGAAACTAGCTGTCTGAGGCCTGCCACCTGTGGGCATCAAGAATGGCCCTGCTCTTGGATATGCTGCAGCAAATGTGCTCCAGTTAACATCTGGCATATTCAGGTCTCCCATCAACAGTAACTCCCTTTCTGCCATTCTAAGAATGCCTTCTATCATATCCTTGTCCATTCCCTTCCCCTGACATGGGGTCTGTACACAACCCCTGTGTAGATTGTGGTGCCTTTCCAGTCTCCAAGGTGACCCACAGTGCCTCCTCTCCTCCTGTTTACTCTTTGTTCAGTTGCTTTTATCCCTTCCTTTACATAGAGAGCTACTTCTCCTCTTCTCCCCTGCCTGTCTCTCCTGTATGTTATGTACCTGGTATGTTAACATCCCAGTCATGGTTCTCTGTGTCCCATGTTTCTGTGACTGCTACAATATCCAGGCATCCCTCTTCCATCAAGGCCACCAGCTCAGGGAGCTTGTTGCCCAGACTATGGGCATTGGTACTCATTACCCTCCATTTCCTGATGGCCTTACTCCTTTTTGCCCCATCCCTGTCCTTCTTGCCTTTGTCCCTTTCTCCATTTACCCCTGCCCTTCTCCCTATTGACACCTCTATGGTAGTGTTTACAGCACTTACTACCGTTATTTTTTGGGGGGGCTAGGATTTCTCTGCTTCTTTCCAGTGCCTCCCCCTTAGCTGGTTTAAATGCTTGCCAATGAAGCATTTAAACCAATCACCTAGGATCCTGGTTCCCCTCCTGGACAGATACAGCCCATCATGCCAGTATAGGCTTGCATCACTCCAGGTGGACCCCAGTCCCAATGAAGCCAAATCCTGAGCTCCACACCAGTTTTTCAACCACTGATTGAATCCCTGGTGCAGAACACCCCTAGCCTCTCTCGCCATAGATGGGCAGCACCTCCGAGAAGGTTACCGTGCGTGCTACTTGTCTGAGCCCCTCCCCAATTCCACAAACTCTTCCTACACTTCTCTAATCCCTTTCTTAGTCAGGTCATTTGTCCCTAGGTGGACAATGACATCCAGCTCCCTCCCTGGGTGCTACTCCCGCAATCCTGGATTCGCTCCCTGTCCCTCAAGCCATGGCACCAGGCAGGCACCTTACCTCCCTCTCCCCTTCCTCCCCCAGTTCTACCTTCCTAACAATGAAGTCCCCCACCAGGAGTTGTTTCCTTCCCCTGCAGGGTCCCCTGCCACCCTCCTGTGGGTCTCCTTTGTGGAGGTTCCCAGCATCCTCCTTGGTCTCCACTGTGGGTGCCTCCATAGAGCAACCACACTTTGCCAGAATGACATAGGAATTGTGGAGAGGTACAACTGGAGGGATGCGCCTCTGTTCCACCACCCTCACCCTCCCTGAGCCCACTGTGGTCCAACCGCTCCTCTTTCTTGGCAACCTCTGTGGCAATGGCAGTGGCTCTGAAGAATGAGCACCATGAGCACCACCGAATGCCATCCCCAAGATGGCAACAATGATGGCACTGCACATGCGTGGCACTAGCGCATGCTGTGACAGGGTGTAATAGGACCCTGTCCCAGTTGTTATGGAAAAAGTTTGAATGAAGGGATCTGTTCTATTCTTTCTTTTCCTGTCTTTTCTCTGTCTAGTTGCGCAACCATATTTTTTCTGTGAGACCTAGGATTTGATCACTCTGACAGTCTCACAATTATTTGTCTCTCACTATCTCTCAGCCTTCCCTTGCTGTTCTGTCTTTTTTCTCCCTTGCATATCTGCTGGTATAAAAATATATGCAAATCATTATGTGGAAATGTAACTGATATTGGGATCCCTTTGTTTAGAAATTATATAGTGTTTCTGTTGAAATGTATATAATTATAGTTTAAGATGATTGCAGAAAGCTATTGGAAAATCAAGAGGTTACCTTAGTGCAATTTTTAAGCCTTTTGCAGAAAAGCTGTGGAAAAAGGGCCTCAGCTCAGGCACGCTGTGTTCCTGCCAGCACCTGCCTGAAACATAGAACAACGCTTTGGAAGATGCGTGTTAAGAATGGGTGATTGGAAGGACTTGTAAGACAGAGCTGCAATTGCTTGCAAGATGGACACAGAGACTGAAGGAAAACTCTGATGGATCTCCTCTATTTTATTTTGCCTTTGTAAATAGTTATACTGAACAATTTTATTTTTTATGTTATTGCTAGCAGTGCCATTTTTATCAATAGGCTAAGTAGGCTGCAGCCTAGGGGTGCCAGCTGTTAGGGGGGCACCTGAGAAATAAAAAAAAATGAAAATAACTTTTTTTTTGACTCAGGTCCCCCATCTGTCTCACCAGTCACCCCTCCCCAGAATTTCTCTGTCTCGCTCTCTCCACCCCCCAGAGACAGAACAGAGGACAGACACTAGTCCAGTCAGCTGACAGTCAACTCACAGCATGCACTGCGCATTCATTATTTTGATTTTTAAATCCTCCCCAGCTCGGCTCAATAAGACAAGACCACTGCACATGTACACCCAATTTAAAAAAGGCACGGTGCATGCCGGTGCCGCAGCACTAACAGACTAGTCTGCACTCTGCAGACTGAGAAAAGTCAATCAAAGTGACAGCAGTCATCACGGTACTTGCCCTGCACCTGCAGGCCACCAGTGGGCCACTGGCCACCCTGCCAGCCCAGCCCAGTGACTCGACTCAAGGAGCCAGCCAGTGCCTGCTGCTGCCAACCAACCCACCCAACGAGTTGACCCATGCTGCCCACTACCCAGGTGCCCCCTCTGCTGCTAGTGTGCTCATCATCAGTCTACCAACAGCTATATTTTTATCTTGCTTGCTTGGTCAGGTCGGACTCACCGGTCGGTATGTGGTGGTGATGACAGAGGATGGGGGAGGAGTGCTGAATGGTCCAGACCCATGGTGAGACCGGTGAGTAGTTAACAATGAACTGTCTAATAACTTGTGGAGCTGGCACCAAATGTCCAACTGAACTTAAACAGTAGTACCACGTGCATCATCATCACACCTCAAATGTGGACCACCCTGGCCCCACCGGTAACCTCCTCCACTCCACCCAATGAGATCTTTATCTGAAGGGGAGAACAGAAGCACAGTGAACCCCCTGAAAGTAGTTACATTTATATTTAATTGAGTATTAGTTTTCCCAGGAGACACATACTGAGCTGGCATCAGCTTGTTTCCTCATGCATCCCCGGGGGGGGGGGACAATACAGGATGTTTTGCACGTGAAAATAGTAATCTGCAAGGAGCAGTAGAATAAAAAGAGCCTGCCAAGTCCAAACAAATAATACTTTTGCCTTGGTGGTCATTTTGTATCAAGGTTAATCAATGAAAAATGGTAACCCAAACTTCTAAAAGCACTCCAGGTAGTCAGGATGGAGTTAAGATGAAGATGGGTGTGTGGTGTGATTCCAAGTGGTTCAAGGGAGGGTATTTAAGATACCCCCAAAGCTTTGGTACCATTCTGCCATATGGTGCCATAAATATGGCTGATACACAGGTGGACTGGGATATTTTTTATGTCTGTGTGCATGTGCAGTAAATTAGGTTTGCATTTGGACTTAATCTCTTTCATAGAAGCTGTGTGTGACAGCAGCTGCAGTGCTGGCACTGGTGAGTTGTGAGTAAGTGCCAGCCACCATCTCAGTCCCTCACTGGGGGAGTGTTGGCATGGGATAGGGTGGGGCCACTAGACTACCAGTGAAATGGTTTTACAAGGGGACATACCAAAAATAGAGGATGGGAAATACAGGTGGGTAACAATTAAGGGGTCAATAGCAGTGTTGGGTAAGTTACTTTTTCTATTACTTTCTATTTCGTTTAGACACTTGATCCAGGAAGCTCTGTGCAGTCACTAACAAGGATGGAGACATACTAGAAAAAATAATACACCTGACAGTTACAGTTACTTATTTCTTTTTATACAAGAACAATACAAATACAATAAAAACTATGACAGATTACATTTATTTGAAAGTAATATGTTAGTTACTAGTTACTTTCAAATAAATGTGATCACTTATAGTTACATATTACTTTTGTATAAAAAGACATAAGTAATTACATACAGTAGATACATAAACAATGTCAGCAGATAGGGGCCTATGGCCCACCCAGTCTGCCCATTTGAGCTTGTAAGTTCAGTTTATGTTTTCCTAGAAGTCTGTTGCCCCTTACCCCTGACCTCCAGAATTCCTTTATGTCTATCCCATGCATTCTTAAATCCCGTGACTGTTTCAGCCCCCACCACTTCCTCTGACAGGGTGTTCCACTTGTCCACCACCGTTCTGTGAAGAAATTCTTCCTCACGTTTCCTCTGAATCGTCCCCTCCCTCCAACTTCATCCCATGCCTCTAGTCCTGGAACATCTTTTTCGCTTAAAAATAGTGTATTCCTGCACCCTGTTCCTCTCTGTAAGATACTTGTATGTCTCTATCATATCCCCTCTCTCTCCCTCCTCTCCTCCAGAGAGTACATGTTCAGCTCCTTCAACCTGTCCTCATAGGACTTGTGATGCAATCCATGTACCATCTTTGTTGCCCTCCTCTGAACCTTCTCTACCCTGTCTATGTCCTTACGTAGGTAAGGTCTCCAGAACTGTACACTGTACTCCAGGTGGGGTCTCACTAGTGTCTTGTATAGTGGAATTATGACCTCCCTTTTCTTGCTGGTGATGCCCCTGCCTATGCATCCCAGCATCCTATTTGCTTTACCTGCTGCCTTGTCACACTGTTTCCCTACCTTGAGGTCATCAGATATGATAACCCCCAATATCCCTTTCCTGCTTGGTGCATGCTATATCCTCACCCCCCCCCAACTGATATATTGTGCCAGAGTTTTTGTGCCCCATATGCATTATCTTGCACTTCTTTGCATTGAATTTCAACTTCCAAACCCTTGACCATTCTTCAAGTTTCTGCAGGTCCCTTCTCATTCTGTCTACACCCTCTGGTGTGTCTACTCTGTTACAGAGCTTTGTGTCATCAGTGAACAGTGAAATTCTGCCTTCTAGGTCCTGCGCAATGTCACTGATGAAGATGTTGAATAGGACCGTCCCAGCACTGATCCCTGTGGTACCCACTGGTCACTCTTCCCTCTGTGGAGTGACAGCCATTTACCACCACCCTCTGTGTCCTGCCACCCAGCCAGTTACCTACCCACCACACTACTGTCCTGCCCACACCCATATTCCCCAGTTTGTGTAATAGTCTTCTATGTGGCACAGTGTCAAGGCCTTACTGAACTCCAGATAGGCCATGTCCACTGCCCTCCTTGATCCACCTCCTAGTCACCCAGTCAAAAATTCAATGAGGTTGGTCTGACATGACCTCCCCCTGATGAAGCCATGCTGCCTTGGGTCCTGTAGTCCATTGACAACAGATGTTCCACCAATCTCTCCTTCAGTAGTGTTTCCATGATCTTTCCCACTACCAAGGTGAGGCTGACTGGTCTGTAGTTCCCACTTCCTCTTTGTTCCCACTTTTGTATAAGGGACTACATCTGCTGTCCTCCAGTCTTTGGGTACCTCCCTGTTTCCAGTGATCGGCTAAACAGGATAGCCAGAGGTTCAGCCACCACCTCTCTTAGTTCTTTAAGGACCCTGGGGTGCACCCCATCTGGCCCCATTGCTTTATCAACTCTTATTACTTCCAGTTCCTTCAGGACCCTTTCTCGTGTAAAGGGACTTGTGTCCATTTCTGCACCATTCTCACCCCTTGTACTCCCTTCAGACCCATTACCCTCCTCTTCCTCAGTAAAGACTGAGCAGAAATACCTGTTCAATATGTCAGCTTTACTGTTGTCATCCTCCACGAAGCCCTCATCCTCCCCCTTCAGTCTCACTATCCCTCCCTTTGCTTTTCTTTTTTCACTTATGTACCTGTAAAAGGTTTTGTCCCCTCTACCCACTGATTTTGCAATGTGTTCTTCTGTCTGAGCTTTGGCTTCCCTTACTGACCTCCCTGCCTCCCATTGCTTCTCCTGGTACTTCTCCCTATCCCCTTCTGCCTGTGACTTTTTGTATTGCCTGAATGCAATCTTTTGGCTTTCACTTTCTTTGCTACCTTTTGGAAGACCATAATGGTTTCTCTTCCTTTCCTCTTGCTAACCTGCTTAATGCATAATTCTGTTGTTTTGTAATCCCATTTTAAATACTGCCCACTGTTCCTCAACCCCTGATTCCTCGCCCCATTCCCCTAATGCCTCTTTCAAGTATCTCCCCATTTTCCCAAAGTCTGCCCCTAAAATCCAGGATCATGGTTTTTGTGTGGTATGGTTCTGCTCTTTCTGTGGTTTCAAACCACAATGACTGGTGGTCACTGTTCTCAGGTGCCCCCTACTGTTACCCCCATCACACTGTCCCTGTTTGCGAGCACAAGGTCCAGTATTGCCTTCTGCCGAGTTGGTTCCGTCACCAGTTGCTTGAGGAAGGCACCCTGAAGGGAGTCCAGGATAAATCTGCTCCTAGTTGATGCTGCTGCTGGGATGCTCCAGTCCATGTCTGGAATATTGAAGTCTCCAACCAGCACTACTCACTCTCTTGTCTGCCATCCTTGGATGGCTGGCATCAGCTCCCTATCTGTTTCTTCCTCCTGGGCTGGTGGTCTATAGACCCACCTGTGTGATGGTCGCCCCATTTTCCTTCCAGCTTAACCCACAGTATCTCTCCCCATTTTGTTCCTCCTCCTGGATCTCTGTGGCCCTTATGTCATTTTTCACTTACAGTGCCACTCCTCCTCCCTTCCTACCTGCCCTGTCTCTTCTGAATATGTTGTAGCCAGGTATGGCAATCTCCCAGTTGTGGTTATCATTACACCAGGTTTCAGTGATGGCCACAATGTCCAGGTCTGACTGCACCATGACAGCCTCCAGATCTTCCATCTTGTTGCTAAGGCTCCTGGCATTGGCACACATGGCTTTCCATGATTTGACCTCCCTAGACTGTTTCGCTGTTCTACCCCAGCTCCTTCCTTGGTTGTCTTTTATCCCTGGTTCTCCTTGCTGTCTGCTCTTCTGCTGAATTTTGCCCTTTTTCTGCCTATCCACCTCTTGGGTGCTAATCTCCATCTTTTGCACACTGCTTTGTAGAGATAGCCACTCCTCCGGTTCACTGGTTCCCCTGCTAGCTGTGGGGGGTGAGCAGGTAGGTACCCTCCTTGCTGGCCTGACACCCCCTTTGCTATTTTAAATGCTTGTCAATGTAGCATTTAAACTTATCGTTGAGTGCTTGGATTCCCCTCCAGGATGGATGGATGCAGGCCGTCAGGCTTGAACAAGCCTCCATCCCTCCAGGTTGTAACTATAACTGTAAGGTGTATTACTTGTTCCAGTACTTCTCCATCCTTGCTGGTGACTGCACAGAGCTTTCTTGAACAAGTTTCCAAAAGTAATAGAAAAAGTAACCTACCAACACTGGTCAATAGACACCCAATTGGTATAGGCCCAAAATCCTCAGGTTGCTTGTCCTCAATCTCATGCCCTGGTAGGCTGGCTGACAGCTTCCATGTTCATCTTTCTTACAGAACTAATATATTATTATGTATAATGAGTGCACCAGAGAGGGCCAGTACTGATTTCAACTTGTTTTCAATTAAACCTCCACTTCCCCCAAATCTGTTACATCTTTTTACACATGGCACATCCTAGAGGTAAGAGTAATAAGCTGTGAATTAGCTTGCTTGGTACACCCAGCAGACCTGGGTTTGATTCACACAGCCTCCACTTGCATACTGTATGACCCTGGGCAAGTGGGCACATCACTTAACCACCCAAACAAAACAATGCTCCTAGGTGACTAGGTCACCCCTGAAAACAGGCACAAAGAAGGGCAGGCTGATTAACAAGATGGGTAGTCTGGGCATGGGCGACAAGGTGGTGAACTGGGCTAGGAACTGGTTAACAGACAGAAGACAGAGTGGTAAAAGGGGTACAATTGAGGAGAAGGGGGTGACCAGTGGGGTACCACAGGGATCAGTACTAGGAGGACCAGTCCTGTTCAGTGTCTTCATTGGTGATATTGCAGAGGGGTTGGAAGGAAAGGTCTGCTTGTTTGCAGATGACACCAAGATCTGCAACACAGGGTGGATACTCTGGAAGGGATGCAGGGACCTGGAGTCAGGAGAAGCTTGAAAGATGGTCGGACGGAGATGTGGCAACTGAGGTTCAATGCAAAGAAGTGCAAAATAATGCACCTGGATAGAGGGAAGTAAGGAACTCAGGGAAAGCTACAGGTCGGGGGGACTGACTGTCGCCAAAGAGGAAAGGAACATAGGTATTATCATCTTTGATGACCTTAAGGGATCAAAGCAGTGCACAAAGCAAGGTGGCAGGGAGAGCCAGTGGCATGATTGGGTGCATATAGGCAGGGGTATCATCACTAGTAGGAGGCGAGAGGTGGTGATGCCATTATATAAAACAGTAGTTAGGCCTCACCTGGAGTACTGTGCCTGTATGCAGTTCTGGAGGCCACACCTATGCAAGGGCATAGATAAGAAGGAGACTATCCAACAAAGGGCAACAAAGATGGTGCAGGGCTTGGACGACAAAACATATGAGGAGAGACTAAGGGACCTGAATATGTACTCAATGGAAGAGAGGAGAGGGGCGAGCGGGGGAACATGATTGAAACTTTCAAGTACACCTCAAGGGCATAAATAAGGTTCAGGTAGGTGGGGGACCTTTCCCAATGTAGAAAAAGTAGTAGAACAAGGAGGCACTATATGAGATTGGAAGGGGGTAGATGAAGAGGCAATGCGAAGAAGTTTTTCTACACAAAGGGTAGTTGACACTTGGAATAGTCTGCCACATTGGAGGTAGTGGGGGCAAGTGCAGACAAGTGGAGGGATTTAAGCATGCCTGGGACGGGCACAGGAAGCTTGGGGGTGGCCACATGCAATGTATAGGGCCTAAGGGCAGACTTGTCTGGAATCACATGGGCCTGCCTAGCGGTCCTTATCTGCTGACAATTTGTATGTTTCTATGTTCAGGAGTCCCCATTCCAAACCTGCAGCACTCTGCCATCTTTCTTCAGAAGCTCACAGACAAAAACATATGTGGGGTGGGGACTCGGGGAGAGGTTCCAGAAATGGCTTGGTGCCGCCAGGTTCAGCAGATAGCCTTGACACTGGGAAAAGACTAACCACCATAAAGTAAGGACACATGTCTGCATATTCTGGAAGTGGATGGATGTATTTCATTACATAAATTCAGAAAGTGCTAATTATTGCCTTTTGTATCTTGCAATTATTTCTACCTCGCTAATTATTCTTTCCTGTTTGTGCCTTGTTGCCTATTGTACTCTGTAGATAAATGTACCTTGCTTTTGTCTCTTGTGTCCCCCTCCCCCAGGATGCACCTGGAATTGAGCATTACTCTGCTCAGTGTGCCCTACTGGTAAAACTTTTCAATAAATAAATTGCAGTAATGAACCAAATTATGCTGCCTGGTGATAGGTGATACAGACTTACCCCAACATTTCACTTCGCTTTAAGGCTTCAAGTGGGGGCAATGTGCAGTTTAGTGGAACAGCCTTTTATACTCAAACCTTTAATGGTGCAGTCCATTCTTAGCAAATCAGAGCATTTTTCAAACATATAATTTAGATCCAAGGTGTCAAAATGTTAAAGTATAACTGGGCACAGCACAAAGAAGTGGCTGGGCAGTGTTCTTAACAGCAGGCCATGCGCGATGGTTGCTGAAAGCACCTTGGAAGGGTACCAGTGAAACAAAAGAAAAAAATTTGAGGAGAGAGAGACTATATTACTTATAACTTGACAAGTGGGGGACTTTGGGGTGTGTGTGTGTGTGTGTGTGTGTCAGCTATGATAAACCACTCCTGAATGGGAGGGGAGCCTGTATTCCTAGAGGAAACTTCGAGATTAAAAAAAAAAGCCCTGTATGTGTATGGTTGCTTATACATAGTCTTTTAGTGTACGGACAAGGGCAACCAATGTACTGTACTCCTTGGCCCCAAAATGGGTCCCCTTCTACAAAAAAAAGTCTTGCGTTGCTAAGGCTCCAGCAGTTTCTTCCAGCACCAGTAAGTCACTCACTTCCTCATTACAGCCTGTCTGTGGCCGCTTCATCATGCATGCACGATGACATTTAATGTGCAGCACAGCAATGCTATTGTTCTAAGCTTGGATTTTATTTCTATGCAGCAGCAGCACATCGTTCTACCATGATACACTATAAAGCAACTGTGTGTCACAGTCTGTGGTTATGTGTAATTACCAAAGTTGTGTAATATATAAACAGACTTTATGCAAAGCACACTATTGAAATGGAAATCATTCATCAAGCCTACTCTTTTCCCATCTTCCTTCATACTATTACAGAAAATCATGGACATTTGAATTCCAAGGAAGAAAAGTGGCACCCAGAAGTGGAAAGGAGCAATAAGCAAAAGAAGAAAAGTTGCTGGAAAAAATCCCCAAATTGCATCAGTTTTTTGTTACTGTGGCATGTGTGTCTGCAACTGTCCCTGGCATGACACCTAACTTTGACCCTGGGCCTACTCCATCAACTTCAACTTCGATGACAATGCCAGATGAAGAGGTGGTTGATCCCAACAACACTATGCAGACAGATAGCTGTGAAGTGCATCTTGGTGGACAAGCAGAGGAAATCTACAGTGAAAGCACCACAAAGTCACCGGAACATGATACTGAAATAACAGACATTGTAGTACAAGCAAACACCTTTAGCAGTGATCCTGCAGACTGGAATCCAAATGACACTTTGTTGGTTGAGTATTTGGTTTTGCATCCACCAAAGCAAAATCTTAATTGTGATTTCTCCAAATCAGAAAGGAAATACACAAATCAAAAACATTTTGCCTCAAAGAATCTCTTTCAAAAAAAGCTACTGAATGGAGAAATTAAGTCAAGAGATCGACTGTTATACTCGTCCAAAAATGGATCTGTTTATTGCATGCCTTGTACTTTGTTTGGAAATTTACAACAAGCATTTGGACAGGGAGCAGGGTTCAGTGACTGGAAAAATGCTTCTCGGAGGATAACTGACCATGAGCAATCATCTGACCATCGGGCAACAGTGCACACATTTGTGTCTCGAGGCTCAACTCTTGGAAGAGTTGATACAGAACTTGCAGGACAGTATTTATCTAAAAAAGAATATTGGAAAAATGTCCAGAGAAGAGTTGTTGCAACAATAACATTTCTTGCTTCTAGAGGATTGGGATTTCGTGGGAGCAATCAAACACTGGGCTCCCCTTACAATGGGAACTTCTTGGGAGCTCTGCAATTGATATCACAGTTTGATCCATTCCTTGCAGAACACCTTGCAAAGCATGGAAACCCCAGAAAAGGAAACACCTCATACTTGTCTTCTACAGTCTGTGATGAATTGATCATGTTAATGGGAGAAAAAGTTAGAAACATCATTGTTTCTGAGTTGAAAAACACAAAATACTATTCAATCATTGTGGATTCAACACCTGACATTGCACACACTGACCAACTGGTATTCATCCTAAGATATGTGCTTGAAAATGGATCACCAATAGAAAGATTTCTGCTGTTTATGCAGATGTTTGGTCACACCTCAGCTGCAACTGCAGACATTGTACTTAACACCCTGGAGAAGTTTGATATCAACATCGCAAACTGCCAAGGGCAGTCATATGATAATGCAGGCAACATGGCTGGACAGTACAATGGATTACAGGCCAGAATAAAAGCTGTAAACAGTCTTGCATTGTTTGTTCTATGCACTGGCCATTCACTCAGTTTGGCTGGCACATGTGCTACGGAGTCATGCCATACTGCAGTGTTATTTTTTGGCTTCTTGCTGGAGCTCTACAACTTCTTCATAGCCTTAACCCATCGGTGGGATGTGATGAAAAAGTATTTAATTCAAAAATCATGTAAAGTGAGAAAGAGTGAGTCTAAGACAAGGTGATCAGCATGTGATGAAACTGTTGAGGCCTTAAGAAAAGGGTACAATAATGGATTTCAGTCAGTGTTGAGCGAGTTGTATGAAGATGAAAGTCAAGCTCCTAGTACAAGAAAGAAAGCAAATGCACTTCTTGCAAACTTTAAACAACTTGAAACAGCAATTATGACAGTAATTTGGAGTGCTGTAATGCAGAGATTTAACGTTACTAACAAGTTGTTGCAAGCAGTACAAATCGATCTCGGTTTAGTGTTGGAGTTGTACTAGTCGCTACAAGACTACCTTCAGGTAGTCAGAGATAGCTTCCTTCAATATGAGGAAGAAGCAAAGAAGATGTCGGGAACTGGCATTTATGCAGTAGACTCCAAGAGAAAGAGAAGAAGAAAGAGGCAGTTTGATGAGTTGGATGGAGACTGCGACTCAGAGACAGAGTTTACTGGACAAACTAAAATGCGGTCAGAGGTTAATATCATGCTTGACACTCTACTAGCTGAACTTGAAACACAGAAGGCTGCATACTCATCCCTTTATTCTAGGTTTGGGTTTTTAACCTAACTTAAAAAAATGGATGCTCAAGACATTAAACTCCATGCATTAGATCTTGTTCATCAGTTCAAAAAGGATCTTGATGATTCTTTTGTTAATGAATGCCTTCATTTCTCAAATTTCATTCCACAGCTCGCAACAACTGGTGGAAAAACCAAACAATGGATCTTTTACAGATTATAACTTCGAAAGGCTTGGATTCCACTTTCCCGAATATTGAATATTAACATCGCTCTATGCATATTTCTGTGCACACCTGTGACAAACTGTTCTGAAGAGTGGTTGTTTTCGACTCTGAAAAGAATTAAAAACCTACTGCAATCTACCATGGATCAAGAATGACTGACTGTTTTGTCAGTAATGTCAATTGAACAAGTTATTCTTGAGAAGATCGACTTTGACAACATTGTCAATGACTGCTTTGATAAAAGCATGACGCAAAGCATTTTAACAACCTGTCAGTTAATACACAGACTTTGATAAGTCAGTATTCTAATTCCTTGATGGACAACTTTTTTTCTGTCTTGTATGCAGGTTTGTCTGGTTCAGATTATTTAAACACTGGTGTGGGTAACCTGAGATGGCATGCAGAGTGTGTAATGTTGAGCATATATATTGTCAAACTTCAAAGTGTCAATTAAAAAACAAAGTCAGGGGGTGACATAGAGCCAGCTTGTAGAGTGGTTGCTTTTTAGAGGAGAGCAGAGCCCAGGGTCATTATATTTGAGCTGCTAATGTTGTATGGGATGATATTGTTTATGTAATGTTGAAGTTTTCTATTTTACTGTGGGACTAGTGGCCACAGCTAACCTCTACAACAGTACTCTGGGTTATCTGAAGTTCTTATTCTAAGACTTTAATGCATTTTCTTTCATCTGCCCTCACATGTCTGGATAGATATCGATACCATAACCCAGCTCATGTTAGTATTGCTCTGGTAGTTATCTATACTTAATATTATATTAGTTTATCACATATGAGCTTGATGTAGCCAGCTTATGTTTACTTTGTCATGTTTGACTCCGGTGTTTTGTGGGAAACCACTTTAGATTCTTTATTAGTACTTTATACGTTTATCTGTTGAAGGGATAATAGCACTCTAGTTAGTGCATTGAATTCTTAGTTTACTTCTCCCTGATGGACTTCATCCCAGGCCAGCTATTGAAGTGTCTGGGCTGGCACTAAGGGAACTATTTATATTTTTGACTGCAGAATTTTATAGGTAGCCCCCATTTCCTCTGGTACCAGACTGCAGGATAGGAAAGTAATTTGTTTTTCTATTAATCATCTTTAATGCAGCAGTATTCTGTCTGTTTTAAATATGTGGTTCCTGCATGAGATGTTGTCTATTGTTACTTTTTGTTAAAATGACAATAAACTGAAAGTACAACAAAAATGAGTATTCTAATTGTTTTATTGTTCTTCTGTTAATGTGGTGTTGCCATATCCTTAACTGAGCTGTGTTTCGCAGGAGGGGGCACCTGAAGTTTCCAGCCTATAGGTGCCATGTAAGTTAATACTGTTCTGATTGCTAGTACAAATAAATATTTTGGTGAATTCTACAACTACTCCTGGTTTTCCTATGCTTCCTGACCTGTACCTCAATGACAGATGGTGTGAAAAGTGGGATCAACTTCCCCTTCAGCACCTTAAATATTGCAGGTGAAACTGACAAAATGCATTGTATCAGTTAAACCTCACTAGGTATGAAGTGTCATTCTCCAAATCTTACTAAACTGTGTTGGAGTTTCAATGTGCTGTTGCATTGTAAATGTAAATAAATTCATGAGGTGGAGAATTTTGTTTGTAAGTACTATATAATGTACCTGTTTCCTTCATTATTGCAAGAGAACCTGCTCACCAGTTTGCTTCTGCATGTTTCATTTGTGCATTTGTCATAATGGTGAGTCTCATTAAATATGACTGTAGCCAGATTTTCAGCAATATTCTCAGCCAAGAGTTTTGTGCATTGGTACTGGACCTAGAACCAGGGAAGCATAGAGAAAGGTATGGATTCTGCAGCAGCAAGTCCAGGAGTGGTTACCAGAAGAATGGCAGCCAAACTAGCAGAGACAGAAGTCCAAGCTGAGATTGTACAGCCAGCACAAGTTATAGAAAAAGTACAGGCAGTGACAGAACCTGAAAGCCTGATAAGAACTCTGGTGGGGGTAACAAATCTGTGACCAAAGATGTTATTCGCTATAACTGTAATAAGCCAGGCCACACTGCAAGATCTGCCATAGTAAGGAGAGTGGCACTGGAGCAGATTTGTCCTTAGCAAATTGGTGCAAGTACCTAACAGATGTGAAGGTGGGGGATAAGACTGTAAAGGGACTCATTGATTCAGGAAGCAGACAGACCCTAGTGAATGCTGAACTGCTGGGAAAACACTGTGCCAAAAAGACCAGGTACTGGTGTCATCTGCATCCACAGGGACACTCAATACTATTTCACCACCCAAGTGACTCTGACCATTAAGGGTGTGTTGCAACAAATGAAAGTGGGATTAGTACCTAGGTTACCTATACCTGTGATTATTGGAAATGACTTTCCAGGGTTTTCTAAGTGAATCAAAGAAGGAGTAAATCCTGATGTTTCAGCAGCTGTGGTGACAAGAGCTCAAGCAAACAAAATTTCAGACAGTGAGGAGACTTTTTCTTTCAGTGATTTTGATTCAGACTTGTTTGAGCACAGCTCCACGATCTGGAAATCCAGGAAAGAAAGACAATGCCTGAAGAAACTGTAGCAACAAATGACTGAGGGACATCAAGGGTTAAAATATGAAAATGTTAAAACTGAGCCGATAACTGATTTTGATTTTCTTTCAGAGCAAGCTAATGATGTTTCTCTCCAGGGTTATTTTAAGCAGCTGGGGGTGAAACCAAAGCAGGCTGGACCAATGTTTAAAAAATGTAATGGGTTACTGTACAGAGTTTGGGTTAAACCTCAGACACAGGAACAGACAGAATAATTGGTTATACCACAGAAGTATAGAACAGCGTTGTTACAGATAGCACATGATAGTCCTATGGTTGGTCACTCAGGGAGGGATTGCACCCTTACCAGATTGCTGTATAGATTTTAGTAGCCTGGAATTCATGAAGATATTGTTACCTATTGTAATTCCTGTGCTGAGTGTCAGAAAGTAGCCCCAGTCACTAAAAAAGACAAGGTGCCCCTACCCTTAATAGATGTGCCTTTTGAAAGAATTGCAATGGATGTGGTTGGTCCTTTAGACAAAAGTAAAAAAGGTAATAGATTTATCCTGGTAGTATGTGACTATGATACTTGATACCCAGAAGCAGTTCCAATGCATACTATCACAACTTCAAAAGTGGCAGCAGAGCTTGCAAACATTTTCAGCACGAAGGGCATACCTAAAGAAATTATTACTGATCAGGGTAGTAATGTTGGTGCTGCATTACTTAAGGAGCTGTACAGACTACTAGGCATCATTGCCATATGACCCTCCCCCGTTACCCTCAGACAGATGGTCTTGTTGAGCATTTTAACCAAACCCTAAATCACATGTTGAAAAGGTTTGCAAAAGAGGAAGGGAAAGATTGGGACCAATACTTGCCTTGCCTACTTTTTGCTTATAGAGAAGTGCCACAGGCATCAACAGGGTTTTCACCATTTGAAATGCTGTATGGTAGGCAGCCAAGAGGGCCACTGGATGTGATAAAAGAAACATGAGAAGATAACCCCACTCAGAAACAATCTATAACATCTTATATGTGTGCCCTAAGAAAGAAGCTGGCAAAATATGTTGAAATTGCCCATAGTAATCAGGAAGAGGCCCAAAACTGGGTATCATAGAAGAGTTGAGGAGTGCTTGTTCATCTCCAGTGGTAATTGTAAACAAAAAACAGGTGGGGTTAGAATCTGCCTTGATTTTAGGAAACTTAATCAAGTGTCAGAATTTAACAGTTATCCTATGCCCAGAATAGATGATTTGGTGGACAGACTGGGGAGTGTAAAGTATATCAGTACCCTCAATCTCACCAGGGGTTACTGGCAAATACCTTTAGCTAAAGAATCCAGACACAAAACTGCATTTACCACTCCTGTTGGATTCTATCAGTTCACCACCTTGCCATTTAGTTTACATGGTGTGCCAGCTACATTCTAGCGGTACATGGATCCAGTGTTATCACCTGACACTGGTTATTGTGCTGTGTACTTGGATGATATTATGGTGTACAGTCCGGACTGGAAAAGCCACTTGAAACACCTACGAGCAGTTGTCCAAGCTATCAAAAATACAAGTCTGACTATTAATCCTACCAAATGTCCATTGGGCATGCAGAAAACCAGATATTTAGGCTGTGTGTTGGGAAATAGAGAAGTCCAACCAGAGGTTTCTAAAACGGAAGCTGTTGCTAACAGCCCTGTTCCTAAAACAAAGAAACATGTCAGATCATTTTCAGGGCTGGCTGGTTATCATTGGAGATTTGTTTACAACTTTGCTGAGTGAGCTACTCCCCTCACTGAACTCAAGAAAAAACAGTACTCAAATAATGGACCCCAGAGTGTGATGAAGCTTTTCAGGCCATTAAGGCTGCTTTATGTTCAGCCCCTGTTTTAAGAAGCCCAGACTCTGAGAAACCATTCTTGTTACAAGCAGATGCATTAGAGGTAGGCCTAGATGCAGTTCTGAGTCAAAATATAGATGGAAAAGAACATCCTATTCTGTACATAAGTAGGAAGTTGCATGAGAGAGAGAGAAAAGGTACTCTCCTATTGAAAAGGAACGTTTAGCAGCAAAGTGGGCCATGGAGTCCCTTAAGATTTATTTGCTAGGAACTGACTTTGTACTTATAACGGATCAATCAATCAATCAATCAAAACTTTATTTAACCAGGCATAACACCATTGAGCAAGCTCATTTTCAAAGTGGCCCTGGACAGAAAGGACAAATACACAGTACAAAAAGGGATAATACACAACAATCAGAAACATAATATAAGTGCATCAACTATAGTGACATTCTTAAACAATGAAATAAAACAGGTCCATATCTGGAACAATAATACACAAGGAAATTTGGAGGAGCTGTCCTCAGGTATTGTTCCCTGGATACATCACTAACATGGCCCCCAACAAAAGTTCAAGAATCCCTAGTTCAAGAAGAGTATTTAATAGAGATGAAGAAGCAGAGGGTAGCAAGTAAAGCCCCTGTAAGGGGGGGGAAGAGTTAAAGAGGAGGAGTTGTAAGTAAGCAGTAGAGCAAGTAGGGCTGAGGAGGACAATAAGGTTATACGTGTATGAGTAAGAGCATAAGGTCACCCGTAGCAGTTGCAGGCTTCCTTTAGATAACCTTCAGTTACAGCTTTAAAGGTATAGGGACCTGGATTAATGGTAAACCTAAAAGTTCTTTGCATGGTATTCCACATTGAGGGTAGTGAGAAATTAGTTGTGGCTGAACCATGTCGCATCTTAATCCTTGGGACAATGTAGAAGATTAATGCGAAGAGTCTCAGATCGTATAACCCCTTTGCCTACTTGAACATCCCAGTAATGTAGACTGGCAGATTATCAGTCAATACCCTGTAGAACCAAAGAACTGCATTTCTTTGCCTCCTCTTGGTAAGGGAAGACCAGCCCAATGCCTCATAGAGGAGATAGTGGTGGGTGCGTATGGGTAAGTTCAGAATAAACCTCAAAGCTCAGTGATATAAGGTGTCAGGTTTGCTTAGTACTGAGTTAGGACAGTGGCTGTAAATAAAATCAACGTAGTCAAGCAACGGAAGAAAGTTGTTTGGACAAGACTCTTCCTGGCTTCTAGTGGGAGGAGATGCCTAATGTGGAAGAAGACACCTAACCGTTGTCTTCATTTTTTGGACAGTTCTTTCCAGTGAACCATATAGTTAAGTTTGTTGTCCAGCCAGAATCCCAGGTACTTGAAGTTTTCCATGGTTTCCAGTGCCTCACCAAGTAATGTATGGACCAGGAGACTACTTGAAGTTTTTTGCACAGAGGAGGCATGCAGAGAAAATATCATAGCCCTTGTCTTCTTTGCATTGAGAAGAAACTTTAGATTTGAAAGATTGTGTTGTAGGATGACAAAATCATGCTGTAGGTCTTTATGGGCTAGTTCTAGCAAGGAGTTGGTAGTGTAAATGACTGTGTCATCTGCAAATAGATGTATATTAACAGTGTGTATGTAAGAGTTGATATTATTGATTTATACCGCGAAGAGTAAAGGGCCCAAAATGGATCCTTGTGGTACCCCAAGAGATAAGGCTTTTAGTGGTGACAGGTCCCCTTAGACTTTAATTTGTTGCATGTTGTTAGTGAGGCAACACTTAAACCACTCTAAGGCAATACTATCCAGGCCAAGGTTGTTCAAGGTGTCCAGCAGGAGGCTATGAACCACTGTGTCACTGTGTTCGCTGATGACACAAAGCTCTGTAACAGAGTAGACACACCAGAGGGTGTAGACAGAATGAGAAGGGACCTGCAGAAACTTTAAGAATGGTCAGGGATTTGGAAGTTGAAATTCAATGCAAAGAAGTGCAAGATAATGCATATGGGGCACAAAAACCCTGGCACAATATATCAGTTGGGGGGTGAGGATATAGCATGCACCAAGCAGGAAAGGGATCTTGGGGTTATCATCTCTGATGACCTCAAGGTAGGGAAACAGTGTGACAAGGCAGCAGGTAAAGCAAATAGGATGCTGGGATGCATAGGCAGGGCATCACCAGCAGGAAAAGGGAGGTCATAATTCCACTATACAAGACACTAGTGAGGCCCCACCTGAGTACAGTGTACAGTTCTGGAGACCTTACCTACGTAAGGACATAGACAGGGTGAGAAGGTTCAGAGGAGGGCAACAAAGATGGTGCATGGATTGCATCACAAGTCCTATGAGGACAGGTTGAAGGAACTGAACATGTACTCCCTGGAGGAGAGGAGGAGAGAGAGGATATGATAGAGACATACAGTATCTTACAGGGAGAAACAGGGTGCAGAAATACACTATTTTTAAGCCAAAAAGATGTTCCAGGACTAGAGGGCATGGGATGAAGTTGGAGGGAGGACGATTCAGAGGAAACGTGAGGAAGAATTTCTTCACGGACCGGGTGGTGGACAAGTGGAACACCCTGCCAGAGGAAGTGGTGGGGGCTGAAACAATCACAGGATTTAAGAATGCATGGGATAGACATAAAGGAATTCTGGAGGTCAGGGGTAAGGGGCAACAGACTTCTAGGAAAACATAAACTGAACTTACAAGCTCAAATCGGCAGACTGGGTGGGCCATAGGCCCTTATCTGCCGACACTGTCTATGTATCTATGTATCTATGTGTCAAAGGCCTTGCTAAGATCCAGGAAAAGGGCATACACATGTTTCCTGGCATCTAAAGCATTATGCCAGTTATTAAACACTTTAGCAAGGGCAGATATCATGCTGTGTTTAGGCCTAAGTCCTGATTGAACAGGGTTTAACAGGTTTTCAGATTCAAGGTACTCTCTTAGCTGGAGGTTTCATCACAATCCTCTCTGTTGGCTTAACCAAATGAAAGATATAAATGCCAGAATCACAAGGTGGTACCTGGCACTACAGCCGTTTAAATTCATGGTGATACATAAATCTGATAAAGAGAATAGCAATGCTGATTTTCTGCCAAGATATGGATCAGGAATTGTGGGGTCTGAAGTTTGAAAAACAAATGCATGGATTTGAACTTTACTGTTTGCTGTACTGTTATAAAAAAAAGGGATAATAGAAACATAGAAGTTGACAGCAGATAAGGACCACAAGGCCTTCCAGTCTGCCCATTTATTTTTCTACCTTATGAATGTGCCATTGGCTTTTGCTCTGTCAATGGCCTGTCTATTCATACTCATCTGTATTGCTCCCTTATGCCTATCCCATGCCTGTTTGAAACCCTGCACTGTATTCATATCCACCATTTCCTGAGGTAGGCTGTTCCATGCATCCACCACCCTTTCTGTGAAAAAGAACGTCCTCACATTACCTTAACATTAATCTTTTTATAATTATATTAATGATAAAAGAGGGGTTAAAACTATTGTTGGACCCATTAAGGATCAGGATGGGGAATTACTAAGTGATAACAAAAAAATGGCAGGTTATTTAAATAATTACTTCTCATCAGTCTTTAATACCAAATCAACAGGAAATAAGGTTCATTTAGAAAATAAGGGCAATAAAATTAAATTAAATAGTATGGATATCAAAGAGAGACTATTAAAGTTAGATCCCAGTAAATCACAAGGACCTGATGAAACTCACCCTAGACTCCTAAAGGAATTGGCACTTGTCCTGGCTGATCCTGTAAAAGAAATCTTCTAGACCTCTTTGGATGAAGGGGAGGTGGTTGAGGTATGGCGGAGGGTAAATGCCATTCCTACATATAAGAAGGGATCCAGACAGGAGGCTGGAAAATATAGACCTGTGAGTCTGACTGCCATCCTGGGGAAAATGTTAGAGACCATCATAAAGGAGTATATTGGGGAGTTCATGGAGATGTCGGGAGAAGTGGATGATGCACAGCATGGTTTCAAGAAGGGCTTCCCATACCAAACAAACTTATTAGAATTTTATGAGCACATAAGTAAGGCATTGGATGAAGGTGGGGCGGCTGATGTTATATTCTTAGACTTCTCCAAAGCATTCAACAAAGTCCCTCATGGAGAACTCATTGATGCCTTAATAGACCATAATATCCCTGGGCATATACCTAGATGGGTGGATGCATGGCTGAGAGATAGGAAACAGAGAGTTTGTTTAAAGGGTGAGTTTTCGGAATGGTTAGGTGTGGAGAGTGGGGTCCCTCAGGGATCAGTCTTGGGGTCCTGCTTGTTCAATATATATATATATATACATACACATATATACACTCATTGACGGGAGGAGGGGAAGTATGGGAGTCTAAATTTGCAGACGATACCAGGATTGGCGTTACCATTGATAACACTGGGGATGTATAGAAGCTATAAACAGCATTAAATAAAATGTAAGCATGGGCAAGGGAGGCCAAGCTTTTCTTTAATGCAGATAAATGTGCAGTGATGCACTGTGGTAGGAATAACATCCTGGCAGACTATGAGTTAAATGGAATACAGCTGAGAAAGGTAATTAGGGTATCAAATGATCTAAAGTTTAACTAGCATTATGGTCAGATGATAAAGGTTGCGGGGGTATATTGCATAGTATAAGTAGGCATACTAAAAGTAGGAAGAGAGAGGTGGTTGTGCCACTTTACAGTTCATTGGTGAGGTCGAGGCTGGAGTTTTGTGCCCAGTTTTGGTCACCTGGATTCAAGACTGATATCAGGAGAGTGGAGGGGGTTCAGAGGAGAGCAACAAGATTAATTCTTGATATAGGAAATAAAAACAAACACAGAGAGATTGGATGAGTTGAAGATGTATACACTGGAATATAGGAGACCTAGAGGCACCATGTGCCTGGTCTATAGGGCAATAAGGGATCCAGTTTTTGGGGCCAAACTGGGACTAACTCTTAAGGAGCAGCACTATCGCACAAGGGCACATTCGATGCAGCTAATAGGACAGCAGTTTAAAACAACAAAAAGGAAACATTGGTTCAGTGTAAGGGTGATATCGGTTTGGAATAGCCTACCAGAAGAAATTGTCACATGTAGCAGCATGGAAGGTTTTAAGAGGAAATTAGACAAATATTGTGAACAAGAAAATATAGTTGCGTATTAAAACTAGAAAATAAGAGATGAGCTATATGGACTAATGTCTCCTATGCTCCGAACCAAACTATGAAACCCTTAATCGGCCTCCCTCTAATCTCATGCTGAGTCATCTTGTCCTGCTAGTTTCCTTATATTGAAACATGTTAGACACTTTTACCTTGTTAATGCCCTTAAGGTGTTTGAATGTTTCAATCATATCACATCTCTCCCTCCTTTGCTCTAGGGTATACATATTGAGCTCAGATAATCTGTCCTCATATGTTTTCTGTTGCAGTCCCTACACCATTTTGGTTGCCCTTCTCTGGACTGCCTCAATTTAATGTCCTTGTGAAGGTGTGACCTCCAATACTGCACGCAGTACTCCAGATGGGGCTTAACCAGTGTCTTGTAAAGAGGGATTATTACCTCCCTCTTCCGACTTGTGATACTTCTACTAATACACCCCAACATCCCCTAGCCTTACCTACTGCTTTAGTGGTCTGCTTGGATGATTTCAGGTCATTGGTGATGATTACACCCACATCTCTTTCTTCCCTTGTGACTGCCAGCAACTCCCCTCCCAGCCTATAGGTAGCTTCAGGGTTTCTCTTCCCTATGTGCGTGAGCTTGCACTTCTTTGCATTAAACCCGTTGCCACTCTTCTGACCATTTTGCTAGTTTATCCAGATCTCTTCTCATTCTGCCCACCCCATCTGGATCATCTACTCTGTTGCAGATCTTGGTGTCATCTGCAAACAGACAAGCCTTACCCTCCAGTCCATTTGCAATATCACTGATGAAGATATTGAAGAGGACTGGCCCCAGGACTGATCCCTGAGGTACCCCACTTGTGACTTGCATCTCTTCTGACTGTATATCATTTAACACCACTCTCTGTTTTCTGCCCATCAACCAGTTTGCCACCCCATTGACCAATGTCTGACCCACCCCGAGCCTACTCAGCTTATTAATCAATCTTCTATGTGGAACAGTATTGAAGGCTTTGCTAAAGTCAAGGTAGGCAACATCAACTGCTCTCCCTTGGTCCACCACTCTGGTTACCCAGTCAAAGAAATCTATGAGGTTAGTTTGACAGGACCTTCCTTTTGTAAACGCATGCTGTCTTGGATCCTGGGCTCCTATGGATTCCAGGTGTTGCACTATCCTTTTCTTAAGGAGTGTCTCCATAATCTTGCCCACTACTGAGGTAAGACTGACTGGTCTGTAGTTCCCTGCCTCCTCCCTGCTACCACTCTTGTGGAGCGGGATCACATGAGCCCTTCTCCAGTCTTCTGGGACCTCTCCTGTGCAAAGAGACTCACTAAACAGTTCTGATAATGGCTCTGCTAGTTCCACCCTTAGCTCCTTTAGTACTCTGGGATGTATGCCATCAGGTCCCATTACCTTGTCCACCCTGAGCTTATCGAGCTCTGTAGGACCCTTTCTTTTGTGAAGGGACTAGTGCACACCTCCTTCCCCCGTGTCCATGGTGCTGAGCTGTGGGTCCTGCCCTACCTTCTCTACAGTAAATACTGAGCAGAAGTATCTATTTAGGATAGATGCTTTTACATGGTCCCCCTCCTCACACACACCCTTATCCCCTTTGATTTTAGCAATATCCCCTCTGGACTTTTTCCTTTCACTAATGTATCTACAGAAAGTCTTGTCACCTTCTTTTACTGTTCATGCTAGTGTTTCCTCATTTTGGGACGTTGCCTGCCTTACTACCTTCCCTGCTTCCCTAAGGGAAGTTTGGTATGCCTCCCTATCTTCATCCTGCTGTGTTCCCTTATATTTCCTGAAGGCCAGTCTTTTGGCTCTGACCTTTTCTGCTACTATGTTTGAGAACCAAAGTGGTTTCTTCCTTCTTTTGCACTTCCTTTTCTCACTAACACAATGGGATGTTGCTTCAAGTATTGCATCTTTAATGCTTTCCCACTTTGCCTGTACCCTCTCACCCGTATTTCTTTTTACCAGGGATAGCTTAACTCTGTTAGCTATCTTATCAAAGTCAGCTCCTCTGAAGTCCCATATTTTTGCCTTGGAATGGGATGATTTTGTTCTAGTGGCCAAATTGAACCATACCATGTGATGATCACTAGCACCCAGGTGACCTTCTACCTGGAGATCTGTGATCCTTTCCCTGTTAGTCAGTACTAGATCTAGGATAGCCCTGTCTCTTGTGTGTTGTTGTACCAGTTGTTTGAGGCCATCCCCAGCAGGAATCCACCATGTGTCTAGTTCTGGCAGATGTTCCTGCTGGTATTGATCAATCTATATCTGGCATGTTGAAGTCTCCCATTATCAAAACCTCCCCTTTAGCTGTCATGTTTTGTATATCTTCTAACAGTAACGTGTCTATGTCCTCCCCCGGGGGGGTCTCTAGACAACCCCAGTTCTTATGGCTGTCCCATTTCCTGTTTCCAGGGTGACCCACAGTTCTTCTGGCTCCTTATGTGTATTTTGAATTTCTGCAGCTTTGATATTTTCATTGACATAATGGGCCACACTCCCCCCCCCCCCTTTTGCACCTTGGTCTCTTCTGAACAGTACATTGCCAGGTACTGAAGTCTCCCAAGTGTGGCTACTGGTAAGCCATGTCTTGCTAATGGCTACTATGTCCAGTTTAGCCTCTGTCATAATTGCCTGCAGGTCTGGAACCTTGTTTCCCAGAATGCAAACATTTGTGCACATGATTTTCCATTGGCCAGATTTCAACGTGTTAGTTGTTGGGTGAGGTCCGGCATTTCCTCTGTGCATTGTACGGGGAGCCAGACCTTTTTCTTTACCTGGTGATGCAAATGAACTACAAATATGCTGAACTCCTGTTTGACCACTAGCTGAGGGGGGGGGGTTCTTCCCATTTGACGTATGGGGTGCTGCACCCCTCTCCCCATTTGCTAGTTTAAATATTCTGCAAAGACATAACACTTCTGCCTCAATGCCCTAACTCCCTCCTTAGTCAGATGCAGTCCATCAAATTTAAAGAACTTTCGCTCCTAAAACTGTTGCCAGTTCCCTACAAATTTGTGTCCTTTTTCCTGGCACCAGCCTTTGAGCCACATGTTTAGCTCCCCTATCTCCCCTTCTCTGACCTTCCGTTCATCTGTCCCCCTCTCCCAGGCTGGCATTATCTCAGAGAAGTAGATGCCAGATGAAATGGATGATAGTTTGTCACCCAGCCTGGTCAGGTGTTCCTTGGCCTCCACAACAGATCGGCTGGCGAGATTGTCAATCCTTATGTGTACCAGGATGTCATTGTTTTCTCCTGCTTTCTGAACAATTTTAGCGATGTGGTCAGTGTCTCTCCATGCTGATGTACCTGGGAGACATCTGACCATTACCGCTGGCCAGAGATATGTATCAACTCGTCGAATCATGGAGTCTTCAATGATCAGAAGTTTTTTGGATTTCCTATTTGCTTTTTTTGTTTTGGTTCCTGTTTTGGGCCAGTTTTGTTGTGCTAGCTCCTGTGCTGCAGTGTCCTGCTCTGCAGTGTCCTCTGCCCCTTTGTTTGATTTCGGAGGTAGAGGCAGATACCTGTTTGTAGTTTTTATATGGTTTGTGGAGGTAATATGTTGGAGAGCACCAAGTGATGGGGCACCTGATTTGCCCCTCCTGACCACCTGCCAACCTCCTGGACCAATTACGCTCTGTGGTTGAGGTGCTTCTGTTGGATGTTGGGGAAATGGCGGGCAGTTCTTATCATATATTTCCTCTTGAATATGCAATTTGAGGCACGCAATCTCTGCCCATGCTGCCTGGAGCTGAACCCTTTAGATCTCCAATGGACCAGCATGTAGGACAGTGTCCTAAATCCTGTAAAACTGCCCTTCTGAAAAGTGTTCCACAGTACCTGCAGTTAATGATATCCATTCCAGATAAGTTGATGGGTTTATGACCTGATCAGAGTAATTAGAAGGAAGAAAATGAAAGCAAAAGTTTGATTTTGTGTTTTGTTTGTTTTTGAATAACTTGTTATAACAAGTTAAATTACTAGAGCCCCTGTAAATGAGGTAACTGTGTGGATACCCCTCTGATCCCTCCTTTCCTGCTTTGCTACAGGAAATGTCATGACTGTGCTACCCTATAAAAGGAGTGTAGTGTGGGGTGGTTGGGGATGGGGGTGTGGGTGGGTGGCTGGGCCCTTCCCCTGCCAAAAAAGAAGAACCATGGACAAAAGAAACAAGGAGGTAAGAGCAGAAACAACCAGCCAGCACAAATGCAGTAGTCCTGAAAGCTTATCCTAATGATAGATAAAACTGTAAAACCTGTAAAGCACCACCTGTAATAATTTCACCAGAAGATATACAGTACCCTGTAAGAAACATTTTGCTACAGAGAAAAATAAAGCAGTAACAGAAGATATATCTTGCAAAAGACAATTTGAATCAGAAGATTACAGCAGTAATCTGTAAGCATACACCCTGTAGGCACACCTCGTAATAATATGGCAGAAGGTATACCCAGCAACAACAATTTGAATCAGAGAAAAATAAAGCAATAAAATGTTAGCAACAAACAGTAACAATTCCTGTGAGTACAAATTAAAAATAACAACACACAGTAAATCTGCCTAGCCAAAATAAGCCTTAGTCCTTATCCTTACTCTGGTAAGGTTCTTTGCTCTGCCCTTTCAAGCAACCTAGAAGAAAAGAGCTCAGGTGACGCTAGGTGCCTTGGTCAGCAAACCTAGTCTTCCACCTCCCAAGATATCATGAGCTTAATTTCTGAAAGTTAGAAGCTAATATTATTAGAGAATTAAGAGAAAGTTTTGGAAACCTGTTCGATGAAACAGGTTCCCTCTTAAGGAGGGGGTGTATGTGGCAAGGTGGAATAGGACCCTGTTCCATTTGTTATGGAAAGAGTTTGAATGCAGGAATCTGTTCTGTTCTTTCTTTTCCTATCTTTTCTCTGTCTGGTTGCACAACCATATTTTTCCTGTGAGACCTAGGATTTGATCACCCCGACAGCCTCTCAATTATTTGCCTTTCACTATCTCTCAGCCTTCCCTTGCTGTTCTGTCTTTTTCCCCCCTTGCATATTTGTTGGTATAAAAATATATGCAACTCATTATGTGTCAGTGGCTCAGCAGGTAGCACACTCACCTCTGAGGCCAGGAAATCAGATGGCTGTGGGTTCTATATCCCAGTACTGACACTGTAGCTCAACATGAGGGAGATGCTGCACTCCTGAGGTGCTGTCTTTTGGCTGAGACGATAAGCCAAGGTTACATCTGCCTGTTCTGGTGGTTGTTCAGGTGGACATTAAAGATCCCGTGGCACTTCTTGAAAAATAGTAGGGGAATTTCCCTGATGTCCTGGCCAAATTTCCCCCATTTACTAAAAATAGCACCAACAGCTTAATCTGGTTCAATTTCAGTTATTTACCATCTGTATCTTCCCCCCCAGTCACCCCTGAAAAAGGGACTTCAAGTCTCAGTGGGCCTACCGGGTCAACAAAATTAAATAAATAAATAAATGTGGAAATGTAACTGATATTGGGATCCTTTTGTTTAGGAATTATATAGTATTACTGCTGAAATGTATATAATTATAGTCTGAGATGATTACACAAAGCTATTGGAAAATCAAAAGGTTACCTTAGTGCAATTTTTAAGTCTTTCACAGAAGAGTTGTGGAAAAGGGGCCTCAGCTCAGGCACACTGTGTTCCTGCTAGCACCTGCCTGAAACATACAAGACCTCTTTGGAAGATGCTTGTTAAGATTGGGGGGTTGGAAGGACTTATAAGACAGAGCTTCAATTGCTTGCAAGATGCACACAGAGACTGAAGGAAAACTCTGATGGATCTCCTCTATTTTATTTTGATTTTTGTAAATAGTTATACTGAACAATTTTATTTTTGATGTTATTGCTAGTACAAATAAATATTTTTGGTGAATTCTACAACTGCTCCTGGTTTTCCTATGCTTCCTGACCTGTGCCTCAATGACACATGCACAGTTGTGTGGAATGGCATAATGCTATTCCCAAGATGGTGATGTTAGTGGGACTGCATATACATGCGAGTACACATGTGCAGTTCTTGTGCCGACATGCAGAAGTAGCAGATGATGAAATAGTGCAGCTTCAGCTCTGAAAGCGAGCAACCATGGTGGACTGTTTTCAGCATTGTTGGAGTTTCAGAAGTGTTCCATGCTGGCATGTTTTCAGAGCGAGCAATCACAAAATGACTGCAGGCTCTACCCACAGCCATAAAAATGATATAATTAGACCCCTCATCATAAGTTTTACATTGCAGTGAATGAAACAGGAGCACGGTTCCAAGTAACATGAACTAGAAAGGGATGAGGTTGTCATGTCAGGAAACAGCAAATGCCTTTAAGGTAATACTTCATATGTGTAAAAGGTGATTTTTATGGTAACCAAGGGAATGGGAAGATATAAGAAATGAACAATGAAGAGTGTTTACAGTTTCTTCAGGGCTAGTCATTTCTGAATCATTGAGAAAAATGTGGACAATATATTCTGAATACACAGGTATGGGGACCAATGTTTCAACTTATAAAGAAATAGAGAATAATAGTTATGCAATAATGTGTTATGGAATTTTTTTACACACAAAGCTCGAGAGGTTTATGAGGTCATCACACCCCAAGGGTGTGTAAAAAAATTCCAATAACACAACAGTTGCATAACCTTTATTTTTTATAGTTGCTGGTGCAAGGTAACACGACCGAGCGGTGTTCATTTGGGGAAAAAAAAAATGTAGACAAAGTGGAATGCTCTTTTAAAAACCCTGTCCCTTGTAGCAGTTAATCTACTTTTAGTTATGTTTCTTGGCATTAAAGTCACCGAGTATAGACTGAGGAGAGCGAGTGACTCAGTGGCTTCAGAAGACAGGATTCAAACGTAAGTGAGTGTTGCCATAGCAACACTCGCTTACATTTGAATCTCGTTTTCTGAAGCTGCCAAGTCACTCACTCTCCTCAGTCTATATTCGGTGGCTTTAACACAAAAAATAAATAACTACAAGTAGGTTAACTGCTACAAGGCACAGGGTTTTTAAAACAGCATTCCACTTTGTCTTCATTTTCTTTTTTTTTTTTGAACGAACAACGCTCGGTCACACTATGCTGCCAAGAAAGTGAAAGCAGCAGTTGAGGATAGTGCAAGTGAGTTGCTTTCCAAACATCATAATAACTGGTTCTACCAGTTATTATGGCATTTGAAACACGGCACTAGTCTGTGTGCTAAAGGGGGTCACCAGTAATTATGAGAGTTTAATGTTAAACTAAGAGAAATATTTAGGTATAGTGCATTTGGCATTAGAAAGATTTCTACATTAGATAGGTGGCTAGGTAGACAGAAAGATAGACAGACAGATAGATAGATAGATAGATAGATAGATAGATAGATAGATAGATCAGACAGACAGACAGACAGACAGATAGACAGACAGATAGATCGAGCAATCGATAGATACATACATACATAGATAGGTCAATACATACATACATGCATAAATACATAGATAGATTATAGTGGCATAGTACCACCACTATAGTTATGGTTCAGCAGGCTGTTTAATCATAAATCCCTAATTTGCCCTTTAATAGCTTCACTGCCATTCAGCAGATTTGCACATAATTTTGCATGCACAGTCTCAGGGGCAAGGTCTCTTGACTTGCCAAGTTTTATTCTAGTTGGATGTGCAAATTACGAGATCCAGATAGTGAAAAAGTGAAAACAATTTTTTGGGTTTTTTCGCAGTTGTTTTTTTTATGCCATTGCCTAGTGCTCAGACAGTTTGGAATTTTGTTCTGCAATTTTCAGGGTAGAAAGGGTTTGGGCCAGAGTGATGTCTTTCACTGGTTTGATGAAGAAATATTAATCCATTCCAGAGTTATAAGGATTTGATATTTCAGTTCTGAGCATGCTCAGTACAGTCTTTTGGTATCCCATTATGTGGGTGACTCAATTTGAGCGCCTGTGGGAGTAGCGACTATAAAACAATAGCGACTATCAGTGAATAGCGAATTATAGCGAATAGCGACTTGGTTAATAGTGAGGCAGAGTCAACAAGATGAGGATATGAGGCTTTGTTAGGCAAGGCAGTTTCCAGCTGCTCATTTGGTGTGGTGGCTACAGTCACCACTACTGATGCTGGTGGACTTGGGTTCAGGACTGGCTATAGGTGTTTTAGGTTTTGTGTTTTTTGGTGGGCTGTTTAATTTTTTTTGTATTAGTTGTGTGGTTCCATTCCCCCGACATTGTTCTGCCCCACCCGCAGGTTGCCTCCCCCTCAATGTTCACCCCCTCCCTGAGTTTCATCACCCATTGAGTTTCTCCCCCTCCTCACTTCCTTGACATGCATCCCCTGGAGTTGGTTATATTAATTTTGGCAGTGCCTGGGGCTTTAGCCCCTCACATAAAAAGTAAGTAAATATTCAATATGGGATTGAATGTGAAAAAGTGCAAGGTTATGCACTTCGGGGAAAAAAAAAACAAAGAGGGACTATTGGTTGGGAGGGTTGAGGCTAGGGATCACTGAGGAAGAGAAGGACATAGGGTGTTGGTAACAGGGAGCATGAACAACCCTGTGAAATGCAGAAAAGCAGCAGCTAAGGCAAACAGGATGCTGGGCTGTATCGCAAGGGGTTTCTCATCCAGGCATAAGGAGGTGATCCTGCCCCTCTACAGATCTTTGGTCAGGCTGCACTTGGAGTACTGTGTGCATTACTGGTGGCTGTATCTGAAGAGGGATATTAATTAACTGGAAAGTGTGCATCAGAGGGCAACAAAAATGTTACAGGAGATGGAGGGCAAGGCCTACGAGGACAGGCTGAATGAGCTGAATATGTACATGCTGGAGGAGAGGAGGGACGGGGGATATGATTGAAACGTTCAAGTATTTGAGGGGGATAAACAAAGCTAGCACTGAAGGGGTGTTTAAACTGAGGAAGGGTAGGGACATGAGGGAGCATTGAATAAGATTGGAGGGTGGAAGAGTTAGGAGGGAGATGAGGAGGCACTACTTCATGGAGAGGGTGGTGTCTAAATAGAATGCTCCACCAGAGGGGGTGGTATCATATAAGACAGTAGGAAGTTTTAAGAGGGTGTGAGACAGAGCACGAGGGAGGGTCTGGATGGAGGGGGCTGAGGCCATCATGGGAATGACAGATGGGGAGGGAGTTGGGGCAGCTGAAATCTAGGGGCTAGCTGCATACTCGGGCAGACATTGATAGACCGATTGGTCTGTTTCTGTTGGCAGATTTGTATGTTAGTATGTTCATAAATATCACCCCCTGCATAGAAAGTTATTAGCCATTGCAGTTTTTTAGTTCATTGTTGCTCACATCACCTTTATGAGATTGCGATGTGCACTCACTGTTTTACTAGTGACCATACTTCAGTTCACTATAATGACATGGAACCCAGTCTTTTTGGGTAGCTGTTTCATATGAAAAAAGAATTTGGCCCATATAAAAAAACATTCTGTTTCATATGGGGTAATGTTTTCTCATGAGCAAAAAATTCTTTTTTTGTATGGCTGCCATCTTGTCTCTGTTTTTTCAAAAAAAATAATTTTAAAAAGCCATAAATATAATATCCTGTGGAGACACCAACACATGTATCTTGCTAATCGGGCACCCCTTAAGTGGATTCTGCAGTTAGTTTTTGGAAAAAAATCACCCAAAAATGTATTTTTAACACATTCTAAAATCTTTTTTGTGACCCAAATTGCTTTTTTCATATGGCCATACAAAAAAAGAATAGGACTGTGCGAAAAAAGATTCCCTTCATGCAAAAAAAGGATTTGGATTTAGTTTTTTTCACATTCTTTTTTCATATGAAGGGAATCTTTTTCATATGAACAACACAACCTCATGAAAAAGATCCTTTCATACGAGAAAATAATATGGACTTAGTTTTTTTCCCACATTTCAACTTTAACAAGCCATAACTCCGTCAATATGTGGAGTTAAGGGACGGTCAATATATCAAAATAAAGGTCTTAATGAGTACTACAACACTAATACATAACACCCCCAAAAAAAAATTAGGGGCCATATAAAAATGCATAACAAATAAAAAATACAATTCCCATAGGATAACATTGCAGCTTTAACAAACTGTAACTCTGTCAGTCTTTGGAGTTAACAATGCATATATCTACAACATTCTTAATTACTGCAACACTAAGCCCCTAAGAAATAAGAACTGAAAATGGTCCATCCCTAATAAAAAAAAAATTACAAGGAAGCACATAAATTGCTTTTCTGGTGTAACAGAAGTGCAGGGTCTTCTGGGCCTTGCACTTCCACACCCACATTCACATGTGGCTAAATGGAGACACAGAAGCACTGGGCCCAGATGACCTTGCACTTCTGTGATCACATGGATGAGTTCACGCAGGTGACCTGCATGAATGATACAATTCTACTATCTCAAAAAGTAAGGAAATCCATTGCAAAAAACATCATTAATGCACCAGTTAGGGTTAAACTGTCAAAACTAGGGAAATGTGGTACTAGGGTTTCCAACCATAACACCCCACCCCTCTCTGCAAGCAGAGGAAAAAACTTTACAGTTTTGGCTGTCCTGAGTCTTGGTAAATCAAGCCTGGGGTCTTTCTTGGGGTTATCAACCTTAACATTCATTCCATTCTCTGGACTTCCGGTGACGTCATAGAAGAGGTGGCAGCCTAGATCAAGAGGCTCCCTGATCGATCCTACATTATCCCTCCTAAAACACCTTATCCATTACCATCTGAAAACAGCTAAACCAGGAGGGTATCCCAAAATGCCTAAGAAGAAAGGGGATAACAAATTTGTGATCCTGGCACATCTCAGTGAGGAGAAATCTCAGGACGAAGGGTCAGAGAGCGAAGACTCGAGGGCCTCGTCGTCCTCACTCTGGGGCGGCACAGCATCCGAGCAGGCATCTCATTTAATTTTGCAAAAGCAAATGGCCCAGATGCTGGCGGAGATTAGAGATTTCCATCGAGAAATGAAATTGACAGCAACTGCCCTCCACACCGACATGGGGAAACTTGAACAATGACAGGAAACCAGTGAGGACCGAATTTCAGATATGGAGGGAAGGCTCGATGATGCGGAGCACGCCATAGCACAGCTTCATGGGGAAGTCAAGGCCCTGAGAGCTTGGGCTGAGGATGCAGAGAGCCACAGTCAGAGAAATAATATAAGGATCTTGGGACTTCCTAAGGGCTCTGAAGGTCCAGAAATGATCAACTACATTCAAAAGCTTTTGAGAGCATTGCTTCCCTTACCTGAAGATATTTCCCTGGAGTTAGAGCAGGCGCATCGTGCGTTGGGGCCTAGGCCCCCACGGGCTCTCGCCCTCATACCATTCTGGCAAAATTCCTGTGGTTGCAAGACAAAGAAGTAGTCCTAAGGGTTGCCTGGAGGATGAGGAAAGTCCTTTTAGGATCACAGCACCTTTTCTTTGATAATGATTATGCCCCTGAGATCATGGCGCGAAGGCGCACCTACTCTGCAGTAATGAAAGCACTGAAGGCAGCAGGGATCAGATTCCCCACTCCCTACCCCGCGAAAATGGTGATTTTGTTTTTGGATGGAGCACGAACCGTGGAGTCAGCAGAAGAGGCAGAGGCTGAGCTGAACAAGAGAAATATAGATGTCCCCCATACCAAAATCCACAAAGAGCCCTCAGTAGCATCCAAACTTTGTTCCACATCCAAAAGATGTGGAACAAAGGACAAAGAGACGTGAGGCGCAGGCAGGGAGCGGAGGCCATCCAGTGGATTGTGGGAGCATTGAAGGCAACACAGACTACAGAGGAGGAGCAGCGGATGCCGGAGATTATCCCAGAGACATGAGGAGGCCGCAAGTAACTCTGTTCAACCTGTAGGAACTGGAGGAAGGGGAGCCTGGGGGTGGCAACAGCGATGCATGCATAAACCAGCAGCTGTTGGGGGGGAGGGGAGCACCAAAGGGAAGTGATATCCGGGTCCTGACAGTGGGGTAGAAGCCTCTGGTGCTAGGAGAGCAGGACGAGAACCTTCACAGGGAAGGGACTGGGGATAGGGAGGGGGGTTGGAGGATGAGGGGAGGTAGATACAGGAGGTGCTGGTACAGGAGGGTGTGCTGAAGGGGGGGACAGTTTGGGGATCCAATGGTGAGGAGGGATGGGAGGTGGGGGGGCATGGATGGCTGAGTTCCCTGGCAGTAGTATGGTTGGAAGAGCTGTGCGGGAAGCACACTTTGATTCCTGCTGGGATGACTAAGCAGGAGGGGGAGGAGCAGAACAGATGGGGGAGAGGAAGGAACTGGAGGGGGAGGAAGGGGTGGCATGGAGGAGTGGAGGTTAATCAGGCTGTGAAGATCATCTTAAGGGTACCAAGCTGAAGTAGCCCACCGATATGAAGTGATGCTGACCCTGGTGCAAATGAGGGGAAGCGGAAGACAGGGGGGTGGAGGAATGGGGGGAGGGGGAGAGGATGGGAAAGGGAGGGAGTGGCAAAGAGCTGAGAATAAATGGCACCAGAGGTGAAATACAACAGTGAGCAACAGAAGACTGACTTAAGGACCTTGTGGACATGAATAGGTTCCAGCAGTTAACCACTAATAAACAAGTATGAGTATTTAACACAAAACAAGATTGATGACCACTCAGGAAGGTGCAGATGAGGGGGAAGGGGGAGAACTGGGAATGGAAATACATGGATGCCGTGGGGAGGGCCTGGGGTCTTTCTCCCCTGACCTCGTCGTCCAATTTGGGGGGAGGGCGTTTGGGGGGAGGGACTCTCTCTAGTGGCTGTTGTGGGTCTCTCTCCCCACCCCCCATTAGCTGTGACTGGGGGGGCTGGGCCCTGTAGAGGGAGGGGAAAGATGACATAGACGAGGGTGATGTGTGGGAGGGGTCCTGACTGGGAAGCATGACCACCGGAACTATGCCCACAGAAGATGGAGGGTGCATGGGCCTAGCAGTTCCTCTTACACAGGACCCAAAGGGGGAGCCAGAGTGGGGTCAGGGGCGAGCCCGGGAATGTGGGGGGGAAGGTGCAGGGCTGAACCGAAAGGTTGTCTCCCCCAATACCTATGCCTATATACTGGGCTTGCTCCCAGGGGATACTTGGGGGGGAGCTCCCTCCTGAAGGTGGTCATGAAGTGGCTACAGTGGAGGCTCACGCTGGCCAGTGCCCCTCGGCCGAGGAACCCCAGTCTTATCGAGAAGTAATGCAGCCAGTTCTGGGGGGAGGGGCGGGGCTGGTGTCCCATACAGGGTACAACGCTGAAACTGTGCACAGCTTAATGCAAAGGGCGGGCCAGTCTGCCTCCCTCTCCCAGGTCGGATGGGTTGAACAGCCAAATGAATCACTACACCTAGCTTTAACTCGGATGTACAGGAGCGAGAGTCTGGCTTAGTGCTCGCCTTTCCTCCCTGACTGGGTCCTAGCTGTGCCACCTCCTTTGGGACTTTGGTCTTGAGACCTGAGATAGAAGAGAGTCTCCTCAAACCAGCATATTCCCCTATAAGTTATAGCTGGGATCCTAGGGGATCACAGGCGCCATATAGAACAGTCACCTATCCTACTTACCCTTTCCTAAGTAGCACTTTGTGCTAAAGCCCAGTGACTCTGGGCAATTGGTAAGGTTTCCTTACCATAGGGTCAGGATCCCCTGACTCGTGGAAGTACCAGTTTGTAAATGTTGAATGTTAAGATGTTTGGATGTTATGTAGTATGTTTTAATGTAGTCAGTATGGACTATGTACTGTTTTGTATTGTAAGGTGTGATGTGTTAGTCGCCAGATCCGAACAAATGACCTTAGTGGGGGTGCTCTCTGGGGATAGCAGACCTAGGGGCCCATTGGGGCAAGAGAGATGTAAATCAGAGAGGAGAATCAGACAGGAAAATGAATACAGCTAAGGTAAAATTACTCTCTCTAAATATAAATGGCCTTGCATCGCCTATTAAGAGGTCAAGGACCCTGGCCTTTATTAGGCGCTCCAAAGCCAATCTAACATATCTACAAGAGACCCATATGAGTGCAGCTGAGCATAAAAAATTGGCCAAATTAAATAGAGGGCAGGTGTTTCACTCTTTGGCCAAGTCCGGAAGGCGTAGGGGAGTAGCCATAGTGATCTCCCCAGGGACCCCGTTTAGGGACGAGGATAGCTGGGCTGACCCAGAGGGGCGCATGATTTTGGTGCAGGGCACATTACACAATAAACCAGTAACATTGGTTAATGTGTATTTTCCCCCGGGTACCCTGGTTGTTCACCTTAAACCTTTACTAGATAAAATTATACAAAACACGAAAGGGGTGCTTTTGATGGCAGGCGACCTTAACTTTGTCATGGACCCTAACCTGGATTCTACTAAGACGAAACCTCCTAAACAATCGGTAACCCAAAGGTTCTTCAAAAGATTTGCAAACAAAGCAGGTTGGTGTGATGTCTGGAGGAAACTCCATCCCCATTTGAGGAATTATACTTATTATTCACCGGTCCACCAAACTTACTCCCGCATCGATCAGGTATACATGCAAGTAGATAACCTGGGGATGCTGCACAACATTCAAATTGGAGACATCATGGTTTCAGATCATGCCCCTCAGACCTCCACGTGGGACTTTGAGCTCCAACCCAAACGGACACTATGGAGGCTCAACCTGTATTATTTACGTTCTAAAAAGTTCTGTGATTTTCTCATAAAGAAGATCCAAGAGATAAAAATAGATAATCCGGTCATGGATTCTACCCCTGCCATGTACTAGGATACGATTAAGACTGTCCTTAGGGGCCATATAATAAAATACACAGCAGAACAAGAAAAACAGTGTAACGTGCAAAAACTTAAGCTGGAAGATACCCTTCACTTCTTACAAATGGCACACAAGCAGGGGGATGCGACGGTGCTCCCTCAGCTGCAGCAGACCAGGTTTGAACTGGACCAATTAACTCAACAACAAACCAAGATAGCCCTTACCTTCTTACGCCAGAAGTATTATGAAGTTGGGCCAAGGGCTACCAGGTTGTTGGCATACCAAGCCAGAAACAAAAAAAAGTGGCCACGATCACATCGGTGCGCCACCCTACGGGAGGACAACGCCTCACCAAGACACACGAAATTGCGGAAGCCTTTACCACGTACTACAAGTCCCTATACACCCCAGAAAATTCAGCGTCCCCACATCAAATAGCAGAATATCTGAGATTGGTCACTCTCCCGTGCCTGACAGAGACCCAAAACCAGGCCCTAACCTCCCCAATAACAGAGGCGGAATTGACGGCAGCCATAAAGAATGCCAAATCACAAAGGTCGCCTGGACCAGATGGATACGGGGTGGAATTCTGTAAGACTGTAAGGACCCGGATCCTTCCTAACTTCTTGGAAGGTTTCAACGCAGTTATGGAGAGGGAACTCCCCCCTCCCCGTCCTGGTCATATGCTACGATCTCTGTTATCCCTAAACTAAATAAGAATCCACAACTTTGTGCTTCCTATAGGCCTATATCGGTACTTAACCAAGACTATAAACTATTTATGGCAATCTTAATACATTGGGTAGATCAGGTACTCCCTCTGTTAATTCATAAGGATCAGATGGGGTTTGTTCGGTCCCGCACTACAACTGACAACATAAGGTGGACTCTGCACTTGGTGTATTGTATGCACACCGAAGGAGCTCCCTCTGTACTGGTCAGCTTGGACACCAAAAAGGCGTTCGACAGAGTGGCGTGGCCATTCTTTTATGAAACACTACATAAATTCGGCTTCTCTCCTGCCCTAATAAGTGTCATACAAAATATATACGCCTCTCCACAGGCATGTGTGAAGGTGAATGGACACCATTCAGCTTAGTTTCCACTACACAGGGGGACAAGGCAAGGGTGCCCTTTCTCACCCCTTCTGTTCACGGCTTTTATTGAGCCTCTAGCCCAGAGGATCAGGGAAACGGAAGGTATAGAGGGAGTGGAACTAGGAGGATCCGAACATCGACTATCTCTATGCAGATGACATTTTGCTATATCTAAGAAACCCTGAACAATCTCTTCCAGCAGTTAAGCAAATATTAGAATCCTTTGGTAGGGTGTTGGGATACAAGTTAAACCTGACAAAAACAGAGATGCTCCCCTTTCACTATTCGCCCACACAAAAAATTCAAGCTGATGTCCCGGGAAGGTGGGACCTAGGAAAACTAAAATATTTGGGGATACATATCCCTAAATCTCCCTTAGAGTTTTATAAACATAATTACATTCCCTACGTAACGCAACTCAAAGCAGACTTGGCAGCATGGGCGACTCTCCCTCTGGGGCTGGCTCAAAGGATTGACCTGATTAAGATGATCTCCCTTCCAAGAGCACTGTACCTGTTCCAGAATATTCCCATCCACCTCCCCTTACAAACCTTTAAAGAAATAAACCGTCATGTTTCCAATTTTGTGTGGGCAAACAGTAGACCCCGAGTGCATTTTAAAATTCTCACCTTCCCCCGGGATGAGGGATGCATGGGGCTTCCAGACTTGAGACTGTACCAACAGGCGGTGAATGTTATGCACCTGATGTCTAGACAAACCAAAACAAATAATCCACACTGGTTGGACATAGAACGGGCACTGATGAATGATTATGCATTCCATAGAGCCCTGTATCAAAACAGGGAAGATGGGATCCCAGTTAAACAGGGGAATCCATGGCTCATGGCCTCGATTAGAGGCTGGCGGACCATTAGGTGGAATCATCGACTGACTCCTTTTTTGCTGCTCATCTGTCCAATACCAAGCCTGAGTGACTTCCCCCCAAATGACCTTGATGGAAGCTTTCAGCAATGGGAAAGAAGGGGACTGAGATACTTGGGCCAGATAGTGAACTAATGCATAATGAGGGCTTACACGGAAATTCAAAAGAAGTATAACCTGCCAAAGGGAGACTTTTTTTGGTACCTACAGCTCAGACACTACATAGACTGCTTACCCCGAAAGATCTGGGACCATGAGCAGCTCCCACCATTAATACAGAGCCAAATTATTCTTAACAAAACCCAAAAGCAAAACAACCTGATCTCATTATACTATCAAGCTTTGAGGACACAGAGCCTTACATGTACAGATAGCATCCGGGAGCAGTGGAGTCAAGAGTCAGGCTATCCAATAACTACTGAGGACTGGCAAAGGGCCTGGGAATACTCAGCAACAGTGTCCAGCTCATATGTCTGGAGGGAGTCTGCATGGAAGTGCTTAATTCGTTACTTCAGAACCCCGGTAATTACGACCCACTATGCACCACAACTAGGGGCCACATGTTGGCGCCTTTGTGGCAACACGAGGGCAGATCATTCCCACATAATGTGGAGTTGCCCATCCCTGAAACCTTATTTTGCACTCCTGCAGTCCCACCTCCAGGAGACATTTGATCCTTATCTCCAGCTGACAATGGAGATGCTCCTGTTTCTAATTCTCCCCCAAGACCTCCGTGGGCCAATAACCAGACATTTGCTACTCATTCTCCTCACAGCAGCAAAAAAAGCCATCACAAAACGTTGGCTGATGCCTAGAATACCCATGATACAAGACTGGTGGAACATTACTAGACAAGTTTACACTAGGGAGAAAATAACACACAGCCTAAATAATCAAGAAGGGAAATTTTCAACCAGATGGGCTAGGTGGCAAATATACCACATGTTAAAGGATCCCACATTTGTGCCCTGAGGAGTGGTGGAATGGTGGTGGTGGGGACCCCCCCACCTTACCCTGTTATGGATGACCCAGGGGGTTCCGGGGGGGAGGTGACTGCTCTGCTGAACAGGGGAGCCAGTGGTCTGCTGCCAGGGAGAGTACCCCCAATGGATCCCTGTTATGCAGGCAATGAACACAATGACATTGGTTACGTAGTTGGGCTGGCCCAACAGGGGTGCTGAGAACTTTCTCCATAAAATGGAATTGATCTCCCTAGACAAGGAGATGCTCTATAACATTCAAAATCTTGATGATCTAAAAGCTCTCCTATAAATTAATAGGCCCAGACTATTTTAGTTAGAAATTACTCTCATCTAGGATCTGCACTCAACCTGGACTCTTATTAACCCTGTTTTACACTGTCATGAAGTTTTATACCCACTCTGGAACTGATAATGTACATATCCATACATTACTCTTGTCGATCTGGCTGACTTCTTTGTAAATATGTTATAAAATCCTAATAAAGATGAAATTAAAAAAAAACATTCATTCCATTCTCATATAGTCTGTACATCTGAGTTTATTTGCTGATGGGATGGGGGGAGCATTAGGATTGAGAACTCCAAGGAAGACCCCAGACCTGATTTGCCAAGACTCAGGACAGCCAAAACCATAAAGTTGTTTCCTTTTGCTGCTTGCAGGGTTGGGGTGGGGTGTTAGGGTTGGAAACCCTAACACCGTATTTCCGTAGCTTTGTTAGTTTAATCCTAACTGATACATTAATTAAGTTGTTTGCAATGAAGAAAGACAGATAGATAGATAGATAGATGGATAGATAGATAGATAGATAGATAGATAGATAGATAGATAGATAGAGATACATTGCAAAAAAACCTCATTAATGCACCAGTTAGGGTTAAAAGCAACAAAAGCAGAAATGTGATGATGGGTTCCCAGTCCTAACACCCACCCCTCCTGAGCAGCAACAGAAAAACCATTATAGTTTCACCTCTCCTGCAACTTTGCAAATCAGGCATGGGGTGTACCTTGAGGTTGTTAACCCTAATGTTCACCCCATTCCATCAGTAACTATGCTGAGATGTGTGGTATATATGAGAATGGAATGAGCATTAGGATTAACAACCACAAGGTATACTCCATACCTGATTTGTGAAGATGCAGGAGAGGTGAAATCATAAAGTTTTGGTGCCTGCAGGATAGGGGTAGGGTGTTAGGGTTGGGAACCCTAACACCACAGTTCCCTACTTTTGTCACTTTAACCCTAATTGGTGCATTAATTAAGTTTTTTGCAATGAATTTCCTTACTTTTTGATGCAGTGTAATTGCATAGTCATTTGCCTGTTAGAGCACAGGGCCCTCTGTGTCCTGCACTTCCAGCACTCCATAGATGCAAACATCTATGTCAGTGTGGAAGCCATTGCACTTCATTGTAATCATTTGAAAAACCCACTGTCTCTACGTTATGTATTTGGAGCTGGTAGGTTGCCCAGTCCTCCTGATTTACCAGACTGCTTGCAGGAGTGCTTGATAAGGATAATGTCACATAGAACTGCAAAAGCGCATTAGTGCAAAGTATCAAAATCCAGCTACTGCAACTGATCCCCATGTACATTCGGAGTATCTTCGCTCCTTCATTGGGGGTGGACCTCAGTGTTTGAAGAAATATTTATGTATAAACAATCACCAATCATAGTGCAAAGATTAGTATATTAAAACATTTATTTATGTGCCTTTGATAACCTGGTTAGTGCACTAGACAAAAAAAAACTGCCTATTTTCAGGCATGACCCAGGACAGTACATTGCAGGCAACAGCAACATTATAATAATTAGGATTACAGAACTTATGACTTTGGTACACTACAGGCAGTTACAGTATTACAAGATCAGTGATGACAGAGATTAGGAGAATAGTGTATAAAGTGTATAAGATTACAACCTCCAGCTGGAACAATACAATGACACAGGTACAGCTACAAGTTAGTTGACGTCAAGTTTAGAATATGAGTGGTTCAGGACTAACTGAAGAGTAAGCAGTGAATGATTGAGAAAACATACGAAGGCGTGTAATAAACTATTGCCCAACAGGCCATGACAAAGCAATTAAGATACTAAATAATTCAAACAATTACCCATCAATAAAGTTTTAAAACCGTAGCACCCATGTGAAGAGCTTGTGTGTGGTAAATAGAGAACAACTCATAGTAGAATCCATAATACCAGCTAAGTACTAACTTAGCACTAATTAATATTGTCATTATAGCAGTATCCTTTAATAGTCACTGCAAATGCCCCCAAAAATCAAAAGTTTAGGAAAGATCAGGAAGGAGGAAATACATATATATAAGCTACAGGATCATGAAAACTGCCCTTTGCAATTCAAAATCTGATATCATAGGTATAAACAGAACCAATGTAGACTTTCATCCATTATGCTCTCCATATGTTCATATGGTGTACAGATGTCCTTGTTCTCTAAAAAATTCTAGTTTGGTTTTAAAGAGGTGTGTGTTTGAGCTACTTACCACCTCAAGAGGGAGCCCATTCCAGGTATGTACCACCCATTGGCTAAACCACTTTTGACCCTTAACTCATTCACACCACAAGAGCTCTTTAAGACTTTCACCACTTATGTCCTGTATACTCTTAACACTGCATCCTGGACCTTTCTAAACAAAATCAAGCCATAATCAGCATGCCACAAACAAATGTGAATACCTCTTGAACCGTAATTGCTACACACAAAGTATGAGTGGCAAAGTTGTTCAGCACAAAATTATCTTTCCGGTGGTGCTATGCAATCAATTGTAATCAGTTAAATTTTTATTTTATACTAGCTGAAATACCAAACAACTGTGTTTTTTTGGATTTTTTCAAGGTACATAGGTGAGGCTTGAAAGACAAATGTCAGCCATGCACACCATATCATAAACAAATGTGAATAACTCCTAAAGTATACGTGACAGACAGAAAGTATTAGTGGCAAAGTTGTTCAGCACAAAATTAACTTTCTAACAGTGCTATGCAATCAATTCTAAGCAATTCGGTTTGTTTAATATTTAGGTAAAAACTGCTGACTTCCTCAGACATTTCCAGGCCTGAGTGAAAGTCAGCTGAGTACGTCTACAGTCATTATTGGCCCAAGTGGCTATGCTTTCAGACACTACCTACAGGTGTATCTAGGCCTGAATGAGTTAACTGACCTGGGTTTTCTATCTTTTAATTGAAGGGGGTGTGCACGGGTGTTATAAACCAGGTCTCTGGTTTCCAAGCCCAAGTGATCCCACAGTTCATCATCAGACCATGCTTTATGAACCAGGCACATGTCCCTCTTCTTCTCCGGTACTCTAAGGGAAACAGATCTATATCCCTGAGACTTGTCTCATAATCTTTCCCCTTTAAGTTACTGATACTTGTAGTAGCCCTTTTCTGTACCCTTTCAATCAGGGCTATATCGCCCTTTTTATAGGGGGCCCAGACTTGTGACCCATATTCCAGAATGGGCCTGACCAGAGAAGAGTACAAGGGGAGGATCACTTACTTGCTTTTGCTTTCTATATGCCTAAGTATATAGTTCAGTATTATATTCCCCTTCTACACAATATTCTTACAATGTGAGGAAAATGACATATCTTGGGAGACCAGAATCCCTAGATCTCTTTCCTCTGTGACCTCCCTTAGGGTATTACCCTCCAAAGTGTATGAATGAACTGGGTTTCTTCTACCCATGTGCATCACTGTGCATTTTTCTTTGTTCAGAAATAACTTGAATTTGGAGGTCCAATTTTGTACATAATCCAGTGCTGTTTGTAGAGACCATGCCCCCTACCCTTTTGGTATTACAGCTCCTATCCAGTAGTCATCTGAAAATTTTGTGAGTCATACATTTTATCACGTTCGTACTGTATAAATGTTATATAAATTTTACACAAACAGGGCCCCAGCACTGATCCCTGAGGCACCCCACTTGACACATCTGCCCAATCTGAATAGACTCCCTTGATACAGACTCTTTGTCTTCTAAGAGTTAACCATGCTTTTATCCAACTTACTATTGTGTCTTGGAGACCCATGTTTTTAATAACGTCCAGTAATTCTGAGTGAGGCAGTTTGTCGAAAGCCTTTGAGAAATCCAAGAACACTATGTCCACCAACACCCCCCTGTCTAAGTGCCTGTTTACCCTGTTGTAGAACAGAAGCATATTTGTTTGACAAGATTCCCCTTTTGTAAACCCATATTGTGTCATGTCCTTTAGATTTTGTTGTTCTATGAAGGTAGTTATGTTATCTTTTAGTATGCTTTCCAATATCTTAAATGGAATTGATGTTAAACTAACTGGCCTATAGTTGGATGGATCCGCTCTGGAGCCTTTCTTAAATAGCGGAATGACTGATGATACTTTCCAATGGTCCACTACTTTGCTTCTATCCAATGAAGTTTGGAATATGTACATCAGTGGTGGAGCAATTTTCTCCCATAGTTGTTTGATCACCTTTGGATGTAAACCATCAGGCCCAGGGTATTTATTGGGGTTTATTTTTCTAAGTCTGGTTTTTACATCCTAACTGCCTAACTTCATTTGTAGGAGGTTCAATGCTTATATTTGAAAGTGTTCAAGGATTAAATACAGAAGTAAAGTAAGAGTTTTGTAAATCAGCCATTCCCTTTTTATCTGACATGGTTTGACCATTCTGATCTTTTAAGGATCCCACACTGCTATTTGTCCCCTTCTTATTATTTATATGTGAGTAGAAGGCTTTATAATTATTCTTGGTATTTGTAGCTAGTTTTAATTCATACTTTGCTTTGGCCTTTTTTAGCTCCATCTTCACCCTTTTTGCTGCCACCTTATAATGTCACCGCCCTACCTCTGTTTTATTATTCTTAGTCCTATTATATAGTTACTTCTTTTTGTTTATCATTTTCTTTATTCTAGGTGTCATCCAACTTGGTGTTTTTCCTTTGTTACTATATTTGATCTTGCATGGTATATTTTTATTTATCTCTTGATTGATTTTATTGCACAAAGTTTCCCATATGGTGTTCAGTGATTTATTGAATTCCTTCTTCCAGTCCCATTCCTTAATGCTCGCCCTCATTTTTGGGAATTTAGCCTTGCCAAAGTTAAGCACAGAGGTGGTCCCTGTTAATTTCTGATATGATTCCTTAATTTCAAACTCTATAGTAGCATGGTCACTAGTACTCAGGGGGGTGTTAGGTTTACAATTTACTGTGATTTCTTCCATATTTGTTAGGATCAAGTCTAACATTTTGTTTCCCCATGTATGCTCTCCTACTTTCTGTTTCAACCCTATATTGTCAAATGCCTCCAAATAGTTAGCTTCTGTTTTATTTGACCCCTTTAATGTCACCCAAGTAACCCCTGGAAGGTTGATATCTCCCAATAACAGAATTCTATATGCTGGTTTTAATTCTTGTATTTGGTTCAAGAGGGCAAGGTCATCTTCCTTTTTGATAGCTGGTGGCCTGTAGATTGTGCCTATCACTATTTTTGATGATTTGCAATGAGTAATTTTGAGCCAAATGTGTTCTAAATCATTTGATGACCTTTGTATTTCTTCAGATTGAATACTGTTTGCCACATAGATGGCTACCCCTCCTCCCTTTCTACATACCCTAGAGTTTTTATACAGGTTGTATCCATTTATATTTTGGTCCCATGTATCATTGGTATCCCACCAAATCTCAGTTATTGTAGAAATCTGTATATTATTTGTTACTAGTAAATATTCTTACTCCTCTAATTTGATAGTTAGACTTCTGGCATTTAGAACTAAACATTTCCAGTTTCTAGAGTCAATGTTTTTCATGGCAGTAAGTAATTTTTGATCCTGAGTATCTACCCCCATTTCCTTATCTCCCCATTTATGAGTTTTAACAATTTAATATTGCCTCGTTAAACCTTCTTGATAAACATTTTGTTAAGGTGAAGGCCATCTTGTTTGAATAATCTTGAGTCCCTGAATGAGTCCCTATTGTCAATAAAAATATAGTTCTTCCGGTCACATAGATCCCTAAGCCACCCATTTAATGTATTGATTTCTCTCCAATTTTTGGTTTGGTGTCCATGCACTGGTAAAATGCCTGAAATCATAACATCCCCTTTGTTTTTTATTATTTCTGACACTATGAATTTAAAATCATTGTACAGTAGAAATAATTTAGTCTCCTTCTCCCTATGTGATTTATACCAACATGTAAAACAACCAATGGATGTAATGTGTTATCCATCAAGCCCCCTAGTAGTCTCCTTATAGCACAGACTTTAACTCCTGGTAGGGTACTGACTGTGGTATGGGTGTTTCTCCCCTTACATAAAGCAGTGGCTGTCCCTCTTGTAATAGAATCCCCTGTAATGATTAGGTACTGCTGTGTTTTAGGTAATTTAGAGCTCTCAATGTTATTTTTGTCTGATCCTGCTCCTGACCCCTTTTCTAGTGTAGTACTAAAGCAATGTTTTTTTCATGTATTGTACTAGGCATTTGTTCCATGTTTTTCTTAGTATTTTTTGGGCAGTTTATAAGGTCAATTTTTTTTCTTTAATTTCAGTATCTGCAATACTACAGTCCTGTTCTTTTTATTCTAGTAATAGGGGGTCATAGCAATTTTGAAGGACCACAGGGGCACTATTATAAATCTGCCCCCCCCACTTTTCCTAGTATTTGCTTGGACAGTGGTCCATCCTTCTATCTCAGTATCCCCATTCTGGAGGCATAGTATGTCAGGGTTTTCTATGCTCTGGGCTGGTACTGCTCTGCAGTCCCCAGATGATGTTATGTTATGGTTGACCATGTTATCTATAAAGTGCTCTAGATCCTCTATTTCTTTATGCACTGAGATTTGATGTTGTAAACACAATATTTATTGCTGCAATGTTTATATTAGTAGGCATTTATTTCATATAAACCTGGGTACTTGCTGTCCCCTGCTAAACATAAGACAGAGTGAACACATATTACAGGGAGCCTCCATATTGAATACCCTCGGTGGGATTTGATATAGAAAATTGAGTATAGATCTAGCCTTTATATGATTTCTTCAGTTAACCCAACAATTGGATGCTTACTTACTTATTTCACTAGTAATTGTTCTTCATAGTGTTATGCCCCTTGGTCCCTGGCATCACCAGTGGACACAGCAGACATGGGCAGAGATGCGCGTGTGTCTCTGCATGACTACGTGTGCTCACCCTGCTCGAGCTTGCCCCGCTCGCTAGGGCCTATGATTTTATAAGCACCTAGAAATGGAAATTTCACAGCCTAACTTCCGGTACCTGATTCCAAGTCAGTGGAAAATTCAGCAACCAATGTTTAACCCTTAGACTGCTGACAGAATTAGAACGTATAGGAATTTTGGACTGATATATTATTCTGCAGCCCTGTTGTACTGCTTGTAGCTGGACTTTACCAAAGCAGCCCTCAGAATATGGAAGAGCAAGGGAGGCTCTTCCACAATCCCACAATCCCTAGAACAGGGAAGTGGTTTTACCTTGGTTTACCTTGGTTGCAAAGCAACAAGTAGCAACCCCCCTCTCCAAAGGTGCATGTCTGAAATTACTTAAAAAAATATTTCATGGGGGCGTGGCTTGGACACCGAGGAAGATGGCCACTTAAGCTAACAGCTCGATCCCCAGCTAAACCAATCCGAGATGGAATGTCTTCATCCAGGGACAATCTCCCCACCTGAAGCCTAAATATGGTTCTTTAGCTTCTAATTGTCTGACTGGTGTGGGTCTTATTGTGCTCAGGACTGGGTTCATTGTCTTATGGCACTGGTCCTCTCGCAACCTGATCTGGATCTATGTAGGCCTTAAGTCTCAGCGCGGCCTGGCGGCTATCTCCCTACAACCACACTGCAACGGATTGCCATCTACTGCCAACTGTGGCCTTTGTGGTGAATGTGGCATCTGTTTCTCCTTTCCACTACCAGCAATCCACTGAGGACTCACCCCAGCTCCTTTATGGCCTCCTCCAAGTTCTCCTCGGATAGACTGGCCACTGTTGCCTTGGAGCTGTCCTCTCAATCACCCAATGTGGGCAGCTCCCTTCAACATATAACAACCCTGCTTGAAACACTACTCTTCAGGGTGGACTCTATATCAGTGACTCTAGCAGGCAAGGTGGCTGAAGTACATGTTCTTAATGATAAGATGAATGTGGTGGAACAAATAAATGGAGGACTTAGAACTTAACCAGTTGAGAATATTACAACACCTCCAGGAGCATGATGATAAATTAGCTACATTCTGGCGAAGGGCCCAGGACCAAGAGAACCATGAGTGATGCAACAACATCAGAATCCTCAGTATTCCCAAGAGGTTGGAAGGTCCTAACACTGAGCGATTTTTAAACAACGAAATTCCTAAAATGCTGGGGGACAGGTAGCATGGCCCAATAGAAGTGGAGAGAGCACTCTGGTTTCCTAGTGGGCTTCACTCTACGAATTCATCGCCACGACCCATTATAGCCTATATACTTAAATACTCTATCAAAGAAAGAGTACTAAGGGCAGCCAGGAATAGAGAAGAAATCATATGGCGTGGGGTGAAGATATCCTTTTTCATGGACTTTTCTGCTGAGGTGGTGGCCCAAAGGAAAGCCTTTATCCCTATCAAAAAATTCCTGGCACAACAAGGGTTTAAGTATGGCTTTCATCACTTGGCTTACCTGTATGTCTCCAGGGAAGGTAAGGACATAACAGCTGAAACACCTCAAGAGGTCGAAATGTGGGTGACCAAACACTGGCCTCGGATCCCCTTAAAAACTTAAACTCCCAGGAAGCTTTGTAACTCAGGACAGTATGAGCACAGTAGGGGGAACCAATGTACTGGCAGCAGCTCCCAAGGGGACCATATTGATAGCCAGACAGTCCCACGATCAACTGCATCCCCCAGGCCTCCTTACCTCACGACATCAATGGGTCTGGTAAACAATAACTTCAGCACACAGCAAAAGCTGACAGCCACCTCTCTTCTCCCCCAAGCACAACGGGGCTCAGGCCAAGCAGCACGGATTCATCACCACTCCCATAGTGACCACGACTCAGCCTCTGAAGGGCCGGAGACAGACCCATTGGCCAAACAGACCAAGGATGACCTCCTCCCTGGAAGCCAGCTGAAAACCACGGACATCCCAGATGATCTTCTTATGGAAGCAACAGCCACTACCTCCTGGGCCGACTTTCCCTCAGAGATAGACAATCACTCAGATCTCGCAATACTGTCGGTCAAGCCGGGTCTGCTAACATTTGTTGAAGCACTTTCTAAGGACCTGAAGAGCACAATTGTTTGTTTGAATTCCACAGGGGAAACTGCACCACTGGACTGATCTGTTTAAGTCCTCTTACAATTTATTCTTCTATATAATGTTTAAGTTCCCTCTCTAATATCATGCCTAATGCCTGCAGGAGTTCACAATGGTGTAAGCAGTGGGGGGGGCTTGCCGCCCAAGGATGCAATACTGCCCCAATTCCCCTGCACTAATTACTAAAGAGTACTTTATTAGTGGACTTAGCAGAGGGGTTTTTAGGGTGATGCATCATCAAACAGCCGCATCATTACTAGATGGCCTCCCTTCTGCACCCTCCTTGAAGGCTGGGCTATCCACTGTAAAGAAGCTGCATTAGCAGCATGTGGATGCTCATTTTGCATTCACGAAACCCTCTCCTAATGGGTAGTCAAACCAGCCTTACCTTATCCTGACCCTTCTCCTCCTGCTTGTGGGTGTTCCACTCACTCAGAAGGGGCTTTTTAAAGTGCCAGGACTATAGCTGTAATTCTTTTATACTTTGAGTATTGCTTTATCTGAAAGTCAGGCTCTTCAACGCTTTGAGGCACTGAACTAAACCCCCTCTTCTACCTCCATCCTGTCCCCTCCCACCTTCCCCTCCCTTCTCTCTACCTTCTCACCCTCCTATTTTTATACTTCCACTCCTTCCCCCTTCCCCTTTTTGCATACCCCCTCCTTGGATGTCCTACCTTCTAGCTTTATTAGGTGGAGGTGGTAGTCTATAACTGTGGAATTATTGCTGGGGACGGAGTTTCAAAGCACTTACTGGTTAAACTCCTAAACCCATATTTCAGGTACTTGGATAGTACGGCTGTGCAATAATAATAAATAATAATAATAATTGTATTTAATATAGTGCCTTTTAAAGTGTCAAGGAGCTTCACAAATACAAACAACATTCTATTAAGCAATAAATAAAGATAAAATCATAGAAAATCAGGAAATGCTTTTTCTCATAGAAAAGTCTTCATTGCCTGTTTGAAGCTCCCCACAGTCCTGCACTCCCATAGCTGATGAGGTAGAGAATTCCAGAGGGATGGGGTGACAAACATAAAAGCCCGAGCCCCAGATGACTTCAACTTACCCTCAGAATCTCCAGCAACCCCTCATCAGCCGAGCGGAGCTGTCACACAGGGGTGTAAGGGATCATCAGTTCTTTCAAGTAGTCAGAACCCAGTCCATGCATGGCTTTGTAGGTTAACAAACCTACCTTAAAGGTGATCTGCCACTGAACCGGCAGCCAGTGCAGATCGCACAGCACTGGGGTAATGTGAGATCTCCTTGATACTCCAGTCAATAAACGTGTAGCAGCATTCTGCACTAGCTGCAAGTGGTGGATATCAACCTCAGGAAGCCCAAGGTACAGGAAGTTACAATAGTCAAGACGCGAGGTCACAAAGGCATGGACCAGAACAGGCAAGTCACTGGATGGAACAAGGTGCTTGATCCTGGCAATGTTCTTGAGATGGTAAAAGACTAACTTGATGACTGCAGACACCTGATGATGAAGGGTCAGCCCTTCATCAAGTATCACTCCCAGGTCACGCACCCATTCAGAGGTAAGGATCTGTTCGCCCCCCAGAAATAAGCCAGAGGGCAAATCAGTCCTCAACCCCTCAGTCCTGTGACTTGGGTCCACCACCAAGACCTCAGTCTTTCCTGCATTCAACTTTAACCCACTGGAACTCATCCAATTTTGCATTTCAGTGAGGCAGCTGTTAAATACCGAGAGAGCACACACCTGGTTGGGGCCAAAAGACAGGTAGAGCTGGGTATCATCAGCATAGCAGTGAAACCTCAGCCCATACGGTCTTACAATGTCTCTGAGGGGCAGCATTTACACTGCAAACAACATGGGGGACAGCACAGAGCCCTGGGGCACCCCACAAGGAGAGAGAAAGACTCAGAAGAAAATATTCCTGAGACAACTCTCTGAGTTTGACCAGTGAGAAAAGATGAAAACCATCTGAGCACTGTACCAGTCAGCCCACAGATGGACTTCAGGTGCTCAAGCAGAACCCCCATGGTCGACAGTGTCAAAGGCTGAAGAGAGATCAAGGAGTACCAAGATACAGTGGTTTCTCCAATCTCTCACCATCAGAAGATCATTGAGCACCCGAACAAGAGCAGTCTCAGTACTGTGCCTCTTACAAAAACCCGATTGGAGAGGTTCATATAAATTATGGATGGTTAAATGGTGCTCCAGTTGAATTACCACCACTTTCTCAATAATCTTACCCACAAAAGGAAGGCTCAAGATAGGTCTGTAGTTCACCAGAGACTCCGGGTCCAAAGAAGCTTTCTTCAGGAGAGATGTCACCACCTCCTTCAGGGAACTTGGAAACTCACCTGATTCCAGGGAGCACCGGACAATCTGAGCTTAAATCGGGCTGATAACATCACTACAACCCAAAATTAGGGAAGTAGGGCCCGGATCTAAACTACAACATGTGGGGCGCATCCCCTGGACAATCCTCATAATGTCAACAAACTCCGGCAGGTCAAAGGTACTCCAGGAAACACCGGGCATAGTGACCGAGCACCGACCAACCATATCTCCCATAGAACAGAATGGACGAATCTCCTGCCTGACATCGGCCACCTTATTCGCAAAGAATTGCTCGATCTTGTCACACTCCATTTGTGAAAAAACTCGACAGAGCTGCAGACAGGCTGGGTTGCACAACCTGTCCACAGTTCAGAAGAGAGGAGCCAGTCGGTTCCCAGCGACAGAGATTTCCCTGGACAGAAATTCTGCCTTCTTATGGAAGATCGTTGATTGATAGAGCTGGTAATGCTCTAACAAGATAAGATGGTCGGTATTCAAGGCGGATTTATGCCAGCGACGTTCTAACCTGCATCCCAACTTCCGCAGCTCCCTCAGAGACCCATCAAACCATGGGGTCCGAGGGCGGAGCGGAAGGGGACGAACATGGACCAGAGCAATCCAATCAAGAGCAGAAGAAATAGCCTTATTATAGGCCATAGCTAACTGCTCTGGACCAGTGCTGGTCTCAATGAACACTGAAAGGTCAATCACAGCCACCAGGTCTTCAGGGACCACATCCTGCAAAGGGTGGTAACTGACCATCTCCACAGGGGCAGACCTACTCAGGGGGGCAGAAAAATTTAACCTCATGGTGTAGTGATCAGACAAACTGACAGGTTCCACCCCCAAATCGGAGGCCTTGATCCCCAGGAGGAAGACCAAATCAAGAGAATGACCACCATTATGGGTAGCTGAGGAAACAACTTGTGTAAAACCCAGTAATATCATCAACTGGAGGAAGTGTTCTCCAAAAAGCAAGGATTCATCGTCGACCCAGGCATTGAAGTCACCCAGAACCATCAGTTTGGGCGACTCCAATGCCATGTCGGTGGTGAAGTCTGCTACTTCCTGCAGGAACAGCTTTTCATCACCTGGTGGGCGGTAAATGAGAGCTATCCTGCACCCCACACCAGTTACCATGGTGCACTCAAATGATTCAGCCTCCTCAACTGATACACCAGTGAGGCCCAATTCGGTCCTGAAACACCCCGCTACCCTCCTTACCCCTGTGATCCAACCTCGGGCGATGTATCACCGAGTACCCGGGAGGAATAGCTGCCTCCAAGATTGGGGAAGCATTACCATCTAACAAAGTCTTGGTGATGCAAGCCAGACCCGCTGTTCCTACAAAATCTGCAATAAGTGCAGTTTTGTTTTTAATGGATCTGGCATTGCATAACAATGCATGAGTTGGAGGATGCTCGTGAGCCATCCTGGCTATTTGCCCACCCAAAAAGGAGGTGCCCTTGGGTATGGGGACCAGACATGGATCGTCACGTTCCAGGCTCCATTTCACCCCAGGGTATCTTCTGGTCTTAACTACCCCTATGGGAGAGACCCACTCATTCAAGCTCCAATGTCTGTGCCCCCAACCCTCCCCCACCCTCCCCTCTGCAAGCAATCCCCAGTGCCCGACAGCGCTGGTAGATAAAAGTAGGCAGTGGGGGGAAGAGCACGGGCGGAGGGCATGGAGAGAGGAGGCTGAATAGCACAGGACCGGGGGAGCAAGCAGACACATTCTACAAAATAACACCAAATTGTGGGAAAACACCACAAACAATCCTGGTTTCCTAAAATAAACAAATATGCAGTTACAGTTTATATAAATATAAAACTACCAAAAAGTAAAATCACGGCACCCCAATAAATCCCAAAAACAACAAGACAGAATAAAATATAAAGTAACTTAGCAAACAAAGAAATAACTAATGAAATAAGAAAATGAACAGGCAACCAGGAACTCTCACTAACTGGTGCCACTAAATAAAACCAAACTAATAAACCAAAACCAAATAAAATAAAAATAAACCCCCAGGGCTACACTATACTCTCACTGTAGTAGCCAGGAGGAGCAGAATGGTACTCTCACTGCCACATGTAAATAAAAATAAATAATATAAAATAAAATAACAAAACCAAAAACACAATTAACACAAATACTGTAATAAAGTCACAAAAAATGTCAGGAAATCCCAGTACTGGGCACTCTCACTGCCAGATCTTCCAAAAAGGCACAAGGATTCCCCAAACAAAAAATAGTAATGATAGAAAAACAAACTGAACCAAAGAATAGTACATATCCAGTGGACGAGACCCCAGAAACACTCTCACTGGTTCATAGGGGTTTTGAGTCACCTGGACAGTCTGTATACCGAAGGAAGCACTGAGGTATCTTCGGGGCAAGTTATATTCCCCCTGCTAGAACCCAAAGGGTTATCTCCAGCCTACCACCAGGCCACAGTGGTTACTACGAGATCCCAATGGAGCCCAACCAAATGGGTTCCCTGGGGTTTCCAAGGGGAAAGGACCACCACCCACTGATTCCCCAGTGAGGGATGCCCCACCCCTGCACTGCTATTGTTAGAGGAGCCGGGATTCACCAAATAGGGCAATAAAAGCAGGGAAAAAACACTAAAGTCCCCTAATTCAAACAAAACCAACAAATAGTCCAAGACCAGCACTGAGGGATCGACTCAAAAGAGATCCACCTTCTTCAAGACCGAAAACCTTCCCAGAATAACAAAACTCAGAGATAGGCCGGGATCTGATTAGACCCTGGCCACAGTACTCACAGACCGAAGTAAGACAATCCAGGGCGAAGAAAAAAGGTCCAATAAATCCAAAGCCCTCGTAGCCAAGAAGATCTGTTCCCCATAAGATCCACAGTCACCAAAACCAAAGGCACCAGACAAAGCAAACAGCAAGAATAAGCCAGCGTCCTATCGCCAGCAGGCATTCACTATTTGCGCCAGGCACCACAACCCTACCAGTCGGTATGAAAAACACCAACCGATTACAAGGCCAGGCTACTTGGAGATGGAATCAGTACTCAGTCCTGAACCATAAAATGAAAGGGCAATACACTTCCTAGCATCTCCCAGATCCTCGACCATCCCGGACCTCAGAGTGGAAAACCGATTAAACGAAAAACCGAAACGCAACTGACGAAATCGATAATAAAACAAAGCAGCAAAAATACCGCTAATAACTTAAAATAAAGCTTTAAAATGATTAAAACAGAAGACGTTCAACTGCAGCATAAGTCTTAAGGAGCAAACGATCTCACGCCCAGCCTGGCGGCCATCTTCCTGCCACCCCTCTTACCAGTGGAGAACTAGCACCTGCATGCATAACCCAAGTTACCCATAGCTTATTGTTCTTACAACCTCTTACAGATTTTGTTAAGATTGTTATTGACGGATTGATAAACACACTGTTAGGTCCACCTTTGAGTGGACGTTTTTCTTGACTTTATAACATATTGCTATATATACCTGTATTGATTGTTTATTGGTACATTGCATTCATCTGCTCTTCTTTATTAATAGGTCATCACTGCTCTGTCTCTATTTGGTCAGCCTACTGTGATCTCTGTCCCCGGCTGATTTTCCTTTTCATACCTCAGGTACTGTTTCTGCTTACATCTGTCCTCCTCTACTGGATCCCTGGGGTGAGTACCTTCATATCTATTCCCTTCAGGTATAGTCATGCAACACTCCAGGATATGAGTTAAACTTATCTCATGAAATGTAAAGGGACTGAACCACCCAACAAAATGGTCAGTGGTCCTTAAACACCTACACTCCTTGCAGGCAGACATTGCGCTCATTCAAGAGATGCATCTTGCTGCAAGAAATGTACTGTGGCTCAAAAAGTCCTGGGTGGGGTCAGTATTAGCTAGCTCAGCAGCGAACAAATATAAGGGGGTAGCTATTCTAGTTTGGAAAACGTACCTATAGACATAAGGCAAAGTAGTCACTGATGCTCAAGGCCGCTGGATAGTGGCTATATTTTCTTACCAAGGGGGCCATGCAGTGTTGGCCAATGTTTATAGACAAAACACGGACTCCCCAGAACTTTTTTTGGACCTCAACCAAGCCCTTGAATCTCTGTCCACAGGATACCCCAAATTTCCTATTATGATAGGTGGGGACTTTAACCTAACCTTAGATATTTTTTTGGATAAATCCAAAGCGACTCCCCAAACACATCCTAAAGTGGTGCTAACAATGCAGGAGGTAATGAAGGAGTGGAGAATGACTGAGATATGGCGGAGAGATCACCCCACGGGGCAAGACTATTCCTTTTTCTCTATGGTGCATACCACCTATAGCCACATAGACATCTGGCTGTCTAACTCCCCTGCAGCATAGGGCATTGTTTCCTCAAAAATAGACAATATTCTTGTCTCTGACCATGCCCCCGTTTCCTGCACATATACACCTTCGAGGCCAAGAGGCTCAGGCACCAGGTGGCGCTGTAACCCCTTGCTAATCAGTGACCCTACATTCCAAGCAATGATGCAGAGCACTGCTCAAGACTACTTCGCTAATAACAAGGCCATGGATACCTCCACTGCCATGGTCTGGGAAGCATTCAAAGCTGTTTTGCAGGGTCATATCATAGCATATGTGGACCAAAGAAACAAGGCTAGAAGGGCCGACCTGAACCACCTCCAAGCTAAACTGTCAGCACTACAGGCTAAGTTTAAGGCATCTATGGTAGGTAGGCCTGACCCAGTGAACCTCAGAAACATAGTTGGTCTAAAATACCGCATTAACACAAAGCTGCACCAAAAGGCGGAGTGGCTGATGGCCAGGACCAAACATGCTTATTGGGAAGGGGGAGATAAGGGAGGTAAACTCCTAGCTTTTCAGTTAAAGAAGCAACAGGCTGCCTCCCACATACATGCCCTTAGGAACCATAGAGTGGAAGTGGTCATTGATTCTAAACAGATCAATGAATGTATGCAACAGTTTTACCAGCAGTTGTACCAGTCACATACATCCTTGGGGCAAAATCAACTAGAGTGCCAGCTGAGGGATTTCTTCTCTATAGCCTATGTCCCCCAACTGGTGGAACATATGACGGTAGCACTGGACAAGCTCTTCACTGAGTCAGAGCTGTGGTTGGCATTATCCCAACTCGCTAAAGGTAAATCCCCAGGGCCAGATGGCATGACCACTGAGCTGTATCAACTTATAAGTTACGAGATTAGCACTCCACTGCTACCTGTTCTCCAGGAGGCCCATGCAAAAAGTATCCTCCCACCTACCATGCAAGAGGCTCTAATCACCCTAATCCCATAAAAAATCAGATGATCAGTTGAACTGTGCCAACTGTCGTCCCATATCCCTAATATCTGTGGACAATAAAATTGCAGTCAAGTTGCTTGCTAGTCGGATGATGGATGTTCTACCTTCCATAGTACCCCCCATCACAGGTTGGGTTTACCAAGGAAAGAGCTGCTGTTGATAACATCTGATTGGTCCTCAGTCTTAAGTGGCTGGCCCTGCACTCCCCCACCCCCATGGCTGCAATGGCGGTGGATTTCTCAAAAGCTTTCGACTCATTCGAATGGCCCTACCTACATGCAGTACTCCCACTTTATGGTTTTGGCCCGTACTTCAGGCAGTGGATCCGGGTGAAGTACAATGAGCCCCTAGCCTGAATCCTAACCAATAAAGGCATATCTCCACCCTTCCTACTACAGCTAGGCACCTGACAAGGGTGTCCACTCTCACCATTGTTATTCTTGGTGGCACTGGACCCCCTTACTCGGAAATTACAGACTACCAAAGAGATCAAGGGTATACAGGTAGGAGAGCACTCATACTTGATGGCCTCCTAAGCAGACGACTTACTCCTCATGTTTTCCCACCCACAGGATTCCCTGCACCCAGTTCTGGAAATACTACATGTATTTTCCCAATTGTCTGGCCTACAAATCAACAAAAAAAAACTAGTGTTACTCCTCTAAATACGGCCTGCTCCACAGACTGCCTACAAGGCTTGGGGCTTTCCTGGGCTCCCAGTAGTCTTTCCTACCTGGGTATCCACATACCATTCGACTGGAAGCAGATTGAATCCAGGAACTTATCCCCCCTTCTAGCCCAACTAACTGTCTAAGTATCCCGCTGGTGCCGACTCAATCTCTCCCTTCCAGGGAAAGTTGCTATGATTTATGTGCTCCTTTTACCCAGAGTAGCATATCTTTCAACAACCTACCCATTGCCCTGTCAGACAAGGTCTTTTGCCCACTCGACAGGCTAATCTCTCAATTTCTCTGTGAGGGCAAGAAGCCGCGGTGGAGCATCCATAAGTTACGAGCCCACTGGTCTCAGGGAGGCCTTGGACTCCCTGGCTACAGGGTTACCACTGGTCTTTCCTCTCTGCTCAGGCCTTCAAATTGTTTGTCCCTATAATCTCTCCTCCTACACTATGGGTACAGCTAGAAGCCCAAAATTTGCAAGAGACTCCCCTTAGATTACTTCTGACCAACTCTCCAGTGCCCCTTAACATGCTCACACTGGTCATGGCCGAAACCAAGAGAGTTCCGTCTTATGACTGCAGCCAAGACCAAGAAACCAGCGCACCTGCTACCATTCAGGTATCTCAATTTATGGCATAATCAGCTTCTAATGATGGACAATAAACCATTTACCTGGCCATCGTGGGACAAGAGAGGGATACACACTGTCCAGGACCTGTACTTACCCAATTCCACCATGCTCATGTCATTTGAACAGCTCAGAACCCGCTACTCACTCCAACACAGGATTTCTGGAAATTCTTGCAGCTCCACACTGCAGTACAGTCCCTTATCTGGTCCCATGTAGCCAATCCGAAATGGCACTGGCTATCCACACTGCATCTAAAGCCTTCATCCCAGGGTCTAGCAGCTCAGTTCTACAGTAGCTGGTGTGAGGCACAACCTGACCACACAGAAGCCTGCAGAACTGCATGGAGCAAAGACTTAAATTGCCCTATCACTCCAGAAGCATGGTCCCATTGCCTGCACAAGACTCACTCTGCCTATAAAGATGTTAAGATCCAATTGATCCAGCTCAAGATTCTCCTTTGCTGGTATCGCACTCCAGCGACCCTTCACAAATGGGGTATCCTCCCACATGTTGGAAGAGTCTGGACAACATTCTGCATCTCTTGTGGCAATGCCCTGCTCTGGTCTCCTTCTTGTCCACAGTAGCAATGGACTGTTCTGGGGTGCTGGGACAGCCTATTGATCTCTCCAATCCTATGCTCCTATTGGGTGACACTACCTCTCTGAAACAGACTGAGCCACAGAAACAGAATTGGATTCTGGCAGCCCTCTTAGAATCCAAACGGCTCTTATTGATGACCTGGTGGCAGCCTTCCCCTCCTGCCATCTCTCTATGGCACTCCACCCTAGCCAGGATTGCCACTTTTGAGAGGCTCACTTATGTTAGCAGAGGACAACTATTATTGTACCACCGTAATTGGGAAGCATACCTTAACTTAGCCCTTTGTCAAGTGCCACTCCCCCCTTCCAATAATCCTCCTACTTAGAAAGATTGCAAAGGTTAGCTCCCAAATGGTTAGTTCTGTAGTTAGGATTAATATGCAGATTATTGCAAACCCACTGTGCATGCTCGAACCCCTCCACACTAGCTCACACTTTTACTTCCTTCTTCCCTCTCTGTCATTTTCTGACACAATATAGGACTTGGCCCAAGGTGCCAAATGAGAGACTTGTTTATGTTGATATTTAGACCCTGTGTCCTGTACTCTGTTACCTCTGTACAGGTTAATGAAGCAGTGAACAGTTGACCTAAAGTTTACTATACTGACTGTATTGAATGATACGGGACTATAATCCCGAGATTCCTATAAACTGATATAACAGCTATGTGTAAACTTTCTCCTGGATGATTACAGTTACCCATGTCTGCAGTGAGAACATTATATTATGTGTCCAAATATGTATGATCCAATGTTTATGGAATGGACCTAATGAATAATAATAAAAATTATTCTATGAAAAAAATATATATATTTCATTCAGGTTGAAAACACAAATACTGAGCCTCTATCCCCAGAGAGACCTGTGCTATTGCCCTTTAATCTGCTCATTCGCTTGGGCCTATGATTTTATAAGCACCAAGGACTGGATGTTCCACAGCCCAACTTCCAGTACCTCATTCCAAGTTTGTGGAAAATTCAGCAACCAATGTTTAAAAACACTCACCTCATATGATGAAATGTGTTTTTAAAACGTGTTCTACCCCCTAAAAGGACTAGGACAACTTATGTTGTACTGCTTGTAGTTGGACTTTACCCAAACAGCCCTCCGAATATGGAAGAGCAATCCCACGATCCCTAGAACAGGGAAGTGGTTTTACCTTGATTTACCTTGTTTGCCAAGCAGCAAGTAGCAACCCCCTCTCCCCAAAGGTGCGCGTCTGAAATTACTTAAAAAAAATGTCATTCAGGTTGAAAACACAAATACTAAGTATTAAAATATTTGCTGTCCTAAGCAGATAGGAGCAGGTTGGGGGAGAACACGATCAAACACCAACACTGATCCCAACATTGATCTCCCGTATTACTGCTTCATTCAATACCAACCAGGTTGAGGTTTTACAATATTTATTGGTCTTGTCTCCTAAACTATGTATCCAGCTATAACTTCCTATTTGCATTCTCTAGCTGTGATATTATTGCTCCCCTTCATATTTCATATAGTCATTGGTTGTGTAGATTATTTTCAACTGTAAACTGCTGTCTCCATCTGGAGGTGCACTGTACCTTTAACTGTGCTTGTTTCTGGTATAGTAAAACAGCTCCTTTATTTCACATATGGGATGATGACAGTATAAAAAATGAGAATAATTTACTTGCAGTATTCCAGTACTCTCACCCTCTGTATGATGGGATGTTGTTTTCACTGTGGTTAGGTTGGGATTTCTCCACCCCACCCCACCCACCCACAAGCTTTAAGGCTTAATCTGTAAATTTTAATTTTTTTAAATTAGCACCTGGATTGTGGGAAGGTGGACTATATGATCCTGGAATCTATACACATACAAATTATCTTTACAGATTACTTTTAGGAATATTTGCAGCCTTTACTAGAGAATATTGTTTAAATTATAATATTGATTAGTATGCAGTATTTTAGTATTACCCTCATTTATTTTATACCATGGTGCTGCTTGTGCTGGGGTCAGATTGTGTTTTCCCTCCTCCCAACCCTCACCCCCCACCCTCAGCTCTCACTGTCTTTAAACTGCAATTAATATAAAATCTGAACTAGGATTGTGGGATGGTAAACTATACTATCTTGGAATTCATATGTATGTATTTCTTCATTCCTAATTACTTCTAAGTACAAAAATCTGAATCTCAGGGATATTTTGAAGCATTCAGTAGAGGATATTATTAAAATTATAATATTAATCAGTATACAACATTTTAGTATTACCCTATTTCACTACATGATGTGGTGCTGCCTGTGTTGGGGTTAGATCATGTTCTCCCCCCACCACACCCCTACTCCTGTCAACTTCAGATGGCAATTATTTTAATACCAGAGACTGAATTGCCGAAGGGCGGTTTTCATGATCCTGTAGCTTACATGTATGTATTTTCTCCTTCCTGATTGTTCCTAAACCACACTTACCTTAGTCTGTCATATTGCAGTCAGTGGTTCCAGCAGAAAGATGTGTCTTCGGTTGGAGAGTGGATCTTCACCCTGTGACCTGTTCAGGTGAGTAAGGGTGTGGGGGTGTACTTGGTGGAGTGGGGTGGTGGGTGTAGAGTGGGAGGTGGTGGGGGGTCAGATCAGCAAGGGACCATTTTCTTTTTTGTAGGTTGAAACAAAACACATTGAGGGACAGATTTCTTTATTTCAGCCCTGGATGGTGATCAGGGGGGCTACCACTAGACACAAGGGAAAGTCGTACTACTATGGGGATGGTGATTGGAGGGTGGGGGTGCCATTCAGGTATTTTGACGTGCTTACTGAGTGTGCTCAGAACCCCATATTTTAAAATTAAATAACTTTGGAGTGGATTAATATTTTTTCACCAAACCAGTGAAAGGCACATCTGTGGGCCAGTCCATTTCTACCCTGAAAATTTCAAACCATCTGGGTGCTATGGCTCTTCAAAAAACAAAAAGAAATCTCAAAAGAAGTAAATCTCATGTACAAATTTTGTGACAAGCCCATACGAGAAAAGCAGAATCGAGTCATGAAAATGGATTTAATATCCAAAAAAAATACACATTTCAGGGGCATTTCTCCAACATTTCAGTGCAGAATCCACCTAACGGCATCCCAATGAGCAAGATGCATGTGTTGGTCCCACTACAGGATGTCTTTTTTGTGGGTTTTGAATTTTTTTTTTTTAAACGACAACAAAATGGTGGCAAACAAAAAGGATTTTCCCTCTCATGAAAAAGGATTGGGCACATACGAAAAAGGATTTTTTTTTGTTCCATACAGCTATTTTGAAGTGCTTATTGAGCATGCTCAGAACGTGAAATTTCAAAATGTAATAACTTTGGAAAGGATTTATATTTTTTCACCAAACTTGCAAAAACATATCTGTGGGCCAGCCCCTTTCCACCCTGCAAATTTCAAACCAAAATTCCAAACCATCTGGGTGCTACAGGTGTCACCAAAAAACAGCAAAATACCACCAAACATTCACTTTTTGCACTATCCAGATCTTGGAATCTGCACACCTTACCAGAATGAAACTTGGCATTTCTGGACATCTTTCATATGAGACTATGCATGCAAACTTTCATACAAATCTGTTGAACAGTTGGAAAGTTAATAAAGTGCAAAAACTGGGGTTTAATTTTAATTTTAAATACCCTACTCAACCCTAACTATGGTGGTGCGACCATGCCGCTACAATATGTAAAAGACAATAGCATTGATTAATGATATGTACTATAAAGTGAACAGTTGAAATACTCCAGAGACCAGTACCAGTAATTATGAGCCTAGGCATGACATTGGATTGTTGATCTAAATGGTTCCAGGAATTTTATACACATGGGTGGAGGCACAATTTGTGCCACTTGAGGTGGAGTGATGGTGGCACTTGAGTGTTATTATGAACCTTGTGCCATGGATAGATTTTTATTGAGTGTTTTTATGATTTATTAAAACAGAAACACATTGTCCAGATGAATATAGATTTGGTGCCTAAATGTGAGGGAAGGGGCTCTTGGAGATTTCCAACTTATCTACTAGACAAACAGGAGTTTAAACAATTCCTTAAGACACAGTGGAAAGAGTTTGAGGTTACAAATAAGGGATTGATTGAATCTGTGGGAACATATTGGAAGGCTAGTAAAGCTTATATGAGGGGGGTTATAATAGGATACACAGTGAGACTTAAGAGAGAATGAAAACAGAAGCAACAAGAACTAGAGGACAAAGTTAAGGAACTGGAAACCTTGGTGGCACAGACAGGACACTCCCTCCATAAGAAAGAAAGAACTGCACACAATGAGGGAAGCCCTAAATTTAAATGTGACAGAGGAAGCTGGGGGAAACTATTCTTTGCACAACAGAGAATTTACAAGTGGGGGAATAAACCCGGCCCCTTATTAGTGAAATTAATGAAGGAAGGTAAAACCACCAAATGAATAGTAGCCATCAGGGATAAAACAGGGACCTTGGTACATGCGGAGGGATGAATAAAAGCATGTTTTAAATAATTTTATGAGGCATTATGTAAAGCGGAATGTAAGGGCACGAAAGAAGCAATGAACGGATTTCTGGAAGGACGACCAGTACCACAATTGGATGAACACCAGAGGGACATGCTAGGGAGTAAAGTCACAGTCGAGGAAGTGATACAGGCAATTGGGACACTTAAAAGAGGTAAAGCAGTGGGACCAGATGGTTTTGGGAGTGAATATTATAAAGAGCTTAGGAGGAAGTTAGCTGCCTCTTAGAGATGTTTTAGAAGAGGCGGGGGGGGGGCTGCCTAGAACCTGCTGTGATGCTAATATATGTGTTAACCCAAAACCAAACAAACACAGAGTGTGCCTCATACAGACCCATTTCTTTGTTGAATTATGATTGTAAAATTATGACCAATGTACTGGCACTAAGACTAGAAGAAGTTTTGCCCTCTGTTATACACACAGACCAAACAGGATTTATACAAGGCAGAATGTCCTACCACAATATTAGGAGACTGTTGAATATCATTCATTGGGGATCAAAAACTAAAGAGCAAACATGTGTCATGTCAATGGATGCCGAAAAGGCCTTTGACAGGATTGAATGGGAATATTTGATGAGTATATTAGCTAAATTTGGGGTGGGGGAGAAATTTACTCAGCTGGTTGGGGCTTTAAAGATGCCTACTGCTAGAATTCTCATTAATGGGTCTGTATCTGAGGCTTTCACTCTGGAACAGGGCATGAGGCAGGACTGCCCTCTCTTCCCCTGCTCTTTGCAATTGCTATAGATTATAGAACCATTGGCCATTAAAATCAGGGAAGACCCCAGGATTAGTGGAATACCGGGAAGGGCAGGATGAGAGACTGCCATTACTAAGGCAGTATTATTTTCACGATTTTTTTACCTACATTTCATGGTGCCTGCATGGTGAAATTTCAGTATTTCACAGAAATTAATGAATGCAGAAATGAGTAGTTGAAAATGTAAAAAAAAACAAGTTTTAATTACTTTAATTAGTTTTTGATATTTAAAACATAATTTAGACATTGAAACTGTATGTTTTTCATATGTGCAAAATCAGCTAAATCAATTCTGCTGCAACAGTGAATACACTTTTAAGTTCTCTGCTTTGATGCTGCATCTGTTAACTGTAAGCATGGACCCATATCGGGAGAACGAACGCTCCACAATAGCACTATGTACTGGGACAGACAGGCAACTCAGGGCAATATTACTCAAATTCGGGAATCTGTCCTGATTTGAAATCCAGAACTATACAATAGCTTTTTCCCCTTTGCAGAGTTGATTGCACTGAACGTCCGTTATGTACGAACGAAGTTCAGCTCTTGCTTGCAGATTCTCCTCGAATGTCGGGATACTGGTGCATATCTCTTCTTCGGATGCTGCCATGGTTGATAGGTGGGTGGGTTCTAATATGGGGACAGCTGCAAAGAATTTTGCAGCAGACTGATGAAACCTGCTCTTCCCTGGCATGTAGTTTTGAATTTTTAGGGCACATGCAGACATTGTATTTTTTGTTGTAGGATATGTACTGCTTTCTGCTTTAACTTCTAAAAATGGAGCAAAGTCCAGCCAATCATCAAAAACGATGTGAGATTTTATCTCGTCACCTTCGTATTTCTGCAGCATCTGCACCTAAGGGGGGGCATTGACAGCTACTTCTTTTATTTCGAATACCACCGACTGAGTTGATGCTAAATTACTTCTGAACAAGCAGTGCTTTCATCTTTAAAAAACTCAATACATTCATTTATGTGCTCGGAATGATAAAAAACGGCATGAAATCAGGAGTTCCATCAGGTAATTACTGGCATAGGTGGTAATGCAGAACATACACATTTTGCAATCAGAAACTGCTTGAACCTTGCTTTGCGTGCAGGACATGCAGTGAATGCTTTTTTGACACAAACTACAAACTCGTTCACTGAGACATAATTTTTTCACCAGATGTCACCGAGCAGGTTCAGTAGGTGCGCAGAGCAGGTGACGTACACCATTCAGCAAGACATGCTTTAAACTGGATTCCCAGCTCTTGTTCATATACATGGCATTATCTGTCACAAAAGCAGCAACATTACTATATGAAATATTAAACTTCTGAAGACAGTTCAATAGAACTTGAGACGCAGTCTTGTTATTTGTTGCCTGTAAAACGATGCAGTCCATCAATAACGGCTCTAATTTGGTTTCAATGTTAATTTCACAAGCAGCTGACTGGATTGATGGCACTGCTGCAATGTTTAAAATATATCTGTCCTGTATGTCTGTGGTCTCGTTGCAAATAATTGACACAGACACTGCTTCTGAAACCCATTTTGTAATGTCAGTGACATGGTAGGAAAAAACTTTGGGCAGATACTCTGTTCTTAACCACTGCGATGTCGGAATTACACCTACAGATTTCAGATTCTCCTCGAGGTAATTGTGCAAGGTAGGGTTGTCTTGTGTGTGCAACAGTATGTTAGCAGCTGTAAAAGCTTCCACTAATGAAAAAAGAGCTGCCTTTCGGGTCTCTTGATGAGCAGATTTTGTGCTAAAAAGTTCACATACCGTAACTTGCTTTTCTACAGAGGCAGAGGCTTTTGCTTCCAGCTTTCTATTTTTTGCCAGGTGGACAGAGACTTCTAGATGTCGGTCACAGGATGCCTTCCGCTTGTGGTCTACAGCTATAATGCAGGTAGAGCAAAACATGATCTAACCAGAGACATGAAAGGTACCCTTTTTGTACTGTGTTGACCTCTGCTTAGCAAGCACATTTCCAGTTTTAGATGCAGGTGAAGGTTTGTTTGGCACAGACATTTCTGTAAGTTGAGGAGCACTGAGCAGTGTGTGGTTCAGTGTCTGGTTTGAATTACGCTGGTAGCAGGTGGTGATTAAATACTTGTTCATCAGGTGAATGAGCATTAACGAGTACATGGTCCACAGTGATTTTTTTTAATTAACTACAAATTAACTACAGATTACAAGATTAACAGATAAAAGGCATCTACTCACTATAACAGGTCTGGTTTAATTGACAGCTAATGGACAGTTTTTCTGAAAGAAAGATTGTAACTAGCAGAAGTAACTAGATTTGGTACTAGTTGCTCAACAGAGGCAAATTTAAAATGAAATAATTTTGTACATTTTCATACATTTCATGTTACCTTTTCAGAAAACGGGAATTACATGGACAACTGACAGTTTCACGGAAATCGTGAATTCATGCGCTTCGCGATTTAATTACTGCCTTAGTCATTACCTTATATGCAGATGATATTCTCCTCTCAGTAACACATCCTGAGCAATCGTTTTCCCCATACCAGAAACTATAGAGGCCTTTGCCATATTCTCAGGATATAAGCTTAACATTAACAATTCGAAATTAATATATTTAAGAACGAAAAATGGGGGAGAGGAGAAATCATGGGGACTGAGAATAGTGAAAGATGCTTTCACCAATTTGGGAATAAGAGTGGGCAAGGATTTGAGAAACTTATACAAATGGAACTACACACCCATCATAGAAACGATTCTGAAAGACTTGCAGAGATGGAGAGCCCTTCCTATCTCATGGATGAGTAGGCTCAACCTCCTAAAAATGAATGTGCTACCAAGAATTCTATATGTAATGCAGATGCTACCCCGAAGCCTCAATAAGAAAGATATAAAACAACTAGAGAGGGGATTTACTGACTTCATTTGGCAAGGTAGAAGGCTGAGGATTAGTCTAGCAAGATTGAAAGCTGACGGCAAAAGGGGAGGTCTAAATTTACCAGACATTAAGGGTTACTACCTGGCCACACAACTTTATTTCTCCATACTTAGATCAACAGGGGAGATGCAGCAAACTTGCTGAATTTAGAAGAAAAGGATTGTCCAGGGAGAATTTTGGCATATCTAGGAGAGAATGGGTTAAGAGCATATAAGGCTCTTGAGAGCCCCAACCCACTAGTAGTGGCTAGTCTAGAAGCATGGCGAGAGATAAAAAAAAATGCCAAAACATAACCCAAGCCAACACTCTCCTGGTACCAATAGCCAATAACACAGATTGCCTACCTAGTTTAGAAGACAAGGGGTTCAAGGAGTGGCAGAAGAAAGGGATTAGATGCATAGGGGATTTAATAGAGAGGGAAGAGCTATGCACTTTCCAAAAAATCTAGACTGCACTAGGCGTACCAATATCCCATACATTCAAGTATTTTTAAGTGAGGAATTACTGCAACAAGTTAGGCAGACCACTAGAACAAGAACCCTCTATGTGGGAAGTGGAGATACTTATGCTGGGAGCAAGGGAAAATGAAAAGGGACTTATCGGGTGGGCGGCCAGGTATGACAGGTCATACTTTCAAGGGGAAACACAAAAAGATAAATAAAAATGGGAGCAGGACCTACAACTAGAGTTCTCGACAGACAAGTGGGAGATGCTTCTTGGCACTCATATGGGATTACTCCTTTGCAATAAATATAAAGAACTACAATATAAATTCTTACACAGACTCTACTGCCCCCCGAGTGTGGTGCATAACTTCTGCCCAGGGGTCCCCTCCCATTGTGGGAAGTGTGCCATGGCTAGAGGCACAGTTATCCACTACTACTAGGAATGTCCAGGAATTCAACAGTATTGGAAGGACATCTGGAGACAGCTTACCCAAATTGGGGGGAGGAGACACTGAAACGCTCCTCGTGCTCCTTACTACTAGGACTTGCTGATCAAGAGGAAGAACAATGGAGCTTGTATCCCAGATGGATCAGAGTCCTCTCAGTCATTGCCAGGCAAGGTATACAAAACCTGTGGCTCACGAAACACACCCCAACAATGACACAATGGAAAAATTTAACTATTAAGGCCCTATCGATGGACAGGTTGACATATGCCCTCCAAGGGAGGAGACTTTCCTTGATACGTGGGGGAAATTTCTGAGTACCATTAACCCGGGGGAGATGTCTGTACTGCAACAGGGAAGCTCAATCTAAAAAAAAACACACAAGAGACAGTTTCAAGAAAGTAATTGAACTTTTTATTTTTACTCCTCCTCCCAGTTCTTACACATATGAAACTTATATCTGACTCTCAAGAATACAGAGCACAGCCTACTTTTATTTAACTTAAATTAATGTCACTTAATGTAATATGAGTTACTGACAGTGAATCTAAGGTAGCATCAAATGATCCTTTTTCTTTTCTGTATGAAGTTGTTACATCATTATAGGAAGAATACTAGGATGTTCGGCTGGTATTCGATCAGTTCTTCCTTTCTTCTTTTTATAATTATATGGGTGACTAAGAGACAAGAAAAAAAAAGTTATAGATATGACAAGCTGATTTATGACTTGCAAGGGACGGGGAAGAAACTAATGGGGGAAAATACTGCTGTTAACTTACCTTGCATACCTTTTTAACATAATATGGTCTGAACATATCAATGGAAATATATTTGTGCCTTGTAGCAGACATATTTGTCACTGTCATCTATGAATAATCTCAATAAAAATATTTAGCAAAAAAAAAAACAGTGGGCCTGATGAAGTGGCAGACCTATAAAATGATGCCCCCTTTTGGTTGTGTGAATTAAGACAATAAAGAAGTTTAGTATTGACACCTTATATGATGTTCATCCGGCATTCTTTTCTGCTTATTGATATGACTGTTATTACTGGAGGATCCAACTAGAAGCAACAAATGTCTCCTTCAAGAAAGGGGCATCCTGGAATTAACCCCTTTTTAACCTTCCCATGTCAGCTCTCAACCACGTTGATACAGGAAGCCATCCTGCATCACTTCTACAAACTCCTGACTTTCCCCATTGTTTGCTACTGGGATGTCACAATTCACATCTGGGAGACTAAATTCTCCCATAATGGCAATGCTACCTGATCCTACTGCCTTCCTTATTTTGTCACTTAGGGCCTTGTCCATCTTGACCCTCTGACCCGATATTCTGTAGACCACCTGTACCCTCAGGATTCTTTCCCCCATCAAAAACAGCTGGACCTACAGTGACTCAACTCCCACTGCCCCTATAGCCCTATCTTCAACCACCTAGCATTTACCACCCCCAGAACCTTCCCTATTCCTCCTAAACAGGGCATAACCTGAGATTACGATGTCCCAGTTATGATGCCATGTAGCCCAGATTTTAGTGAGATCCAGGATGCCAAAATTCTAGGAGACCATTATAGTCCGAATTGCATATATCCCATTCTCTACACTCCTAGCATTGCCATAAGAAACTTACCAGTCTCCCTTCAGCTCTCCCCCTTGTTCCATGCTTCTTCTCCATTTACCATCCCCTCTACCTCTCTTGTCTCACCTGCTGCTGCTCCACTATTGCTCTTAGCCAAAAACAACAACAGTAAGCCACATGCAAATGCCAGGTAAGAAAAAGCAGATACTCAGCTTGAGGCTAGTCTGCTTTAAAAAATATATATTTATAAAAAGTCAAAGTGCAGTAAAGACAAACAGCATGGAAGAGCCAGTGCAGGAAAATAATACCTACATTTTCACATACCTACACTTTGCTTTGTCAAGAGTTATTCCTCTTATCCTCCACCTGCACTTCCCTTTACCTATCCTCTCCCATCAGTTCTTTTCCCACTGTATTACCCTTACAGTATTTCGTTCAATCCTCCTCCTCATCTCCCTTTGCTAGCATTTGGGGAGGGCTCCTAGGCCCCACCATATGTTCTTCTGAACCCCTTAACTCCCTTCCAGTAACACTGTCCCCTCCTATCCTAGTGCAGACTCCTTTCTGTAAATGCTATTTTCTGCCCCAGTACTCTTTCTCCCTCATCACGTGGGTGTAGGTTGTTCCCTCTTAAACAGTCTCCTATCCCTCCAACAAGGTCCCTAGTTCTCCAGGATGTGGAAGCTCTCTACCCTGCACAGATCTCTCAGGCATGTGTTAAACAAGTGATTTTGAAAATGCCTGCACTCTCTTCTGTGTGGTACTGGAAGGTTACCGTAGCTGCTAAGGCCTTGAGCATCTTGCCTTACCCCAAATTTCTCCCTTACTGAAACTAAATCCCCTGAAGTCAGATCACGTGTCCATATTTAGGCTATCACAATTAGCTTCCCTTCCCAATTCAGATCCATGACAGTTGGTCGACAAATTCATTGTCGACTGACATTACAATGCTACCTTTATATCAACCATATTTGCAGTCGGCATAAAGGCAGTCACTTCAGACTGTGTTTTCTACCAGGGGCTATGCCCCCCAAACCCCCATCCCTGCACCACCAGTAACTAAATTCATCAATTCTAAGCCAGAGTTGATTCAAGGAGGGGTGCAAAACCCCTAGAAAGCAGTGCCAGGGCCCCACACTGACACTACAATGACCTGGCACTGTTGTCGCTTTAGTGTCAGTCATGGTAAAATTGTCGCTGTACTGACAGCATACCTCCCCATTCCTAGTGTACATCCTAACCCTATGGTCAGGATGATCCAGTCTGCTGTTGTACCAAGGCAGTAGTGCACCACTTTCTCCTCAAGGAAGGAAGCGCACACCACCCTTTCCGTCCCCCTAACAGTAGAGTCCTCTGTCACCACCACTCTCCTCCTGTTCCCTCTGTAATTATCTGCTACCCCCCAGTGCATTTCTTTTGGACACCTCCAACCTCCATGTGGGCCACTCACCAAACTTCCACAGGTGGCTCAGCCTGTGCTACTTTAGATTTGAAGTGGTTACTGTCCATAACCTGGGTTCCCCTTTCCCTTCTCCACCTCACCCCACTGCCTGCCACCCCATACACCCTTGTCCACCCCAATTATGGCTCTTATGTGTCTGCTGTGGGAGAAGAACAGGAGTCCAGTCCTCTCATTGCATAGGTCTGTCCTTCAAGAGCCAAATGACAACCCTTGCAGTAGCTAGTTTTTAACGAGTGCACTGAGTCACCTACAGACTGACCAGCCCCCATGTTCCCAGAGCAGACACTAAAACAGCAGACATCACTACACATACTGTCATCCTCTGTCTTTGTGGTCATCACTCCTCAGTGTCACTCACACAAGGGGTCAGTTGGACCTATGAGAGTTAAACAGCAGACTCCTAGGATTTGATTTTTCTCTAGCCAAACCCACCCTTTAGGTTTCCACAGTTCCTTCTCCCTTTTGACTTCCCTTAACCCTTGTCCCACATAAAAAGTTTGTATATCAGGCTGTTGTTACAGAAAATTGAAAGAAATCAGCAGCCCTCTGTTCCCCCTTACTTCAGTTTTCAGAATGTAGCTTCCCCCTCTACTCTGGCTCACAAACAACTAGTTAAGCCTTTTAAACCTCTGTCTGCTAGGACATAATTTTTCTCTAGTAGAACACAACCCTCAGCTGCCCAGAGTTCTCTTTTTAAGACTGTGGGTGGAGCCTACAGCCCTTTTGGGATCAGTTCATAGCTTACAAAAATGGCCAATCGTGCAAACCTTCCATTGGACTTTTGGAAGTATCCTTCTGAAAATCCAACAGTGCTTGAAACCCTCCACCATGATCGGCTGCTTTGGAATAACAACCCACACTGTTTTGGCTATTACTTCTGCATTCAAGGCATGAACTGTGCATGTGTGACTCACATGCATACGCACTTCCGTGGCACTGTCATGTTATGAATGGCAAAATGCCATTCACTGCAACTGCACATGCGCGAGTGTCGCGCATGTGCAGTTGTGTCACTGCCGCCAGCAGAAAAACCCTCCCACTGCTGCTGTCCTCCCACACCAACATCAGGGTCCCCAATCCCGTGTCAGCATTATGTAGTGCCCCCCCCAACTCATGTGGCACACTGGGAACCCACCCCAGTGTGCCCAAATGTAGTTCTTTGCCCCACAACCACATCGGGATCCCCAATCCCTGTGTCACATTATGTAGACTCCCAACTCATGTGGCACACTGGGAGCCCACCCCAGTGTGCCCAAATGTAGGTCTTTGCCCTGTGCCAACATCGGGTGCCCAATTCCTGTGTTGGCAGTATGTGCCCCCCACTGATGTGGCATACTGGGAGCTCACCTCAGTGTGCCCAAACTTTTGTTTTTTTCTTCCCCCACTGACATTGGGGTACCCAATCCTCATATCAGCATTAAGTAACCACCCTCCCAACTCATGTGGCACACTGGGAGTCCACCCCAGTGTACCCAAATGTATATATTTTTTCCTGTAAATAAAGAAAACGTTCCCTGATGTGATTTCTTTTTCACCTGTAAAAAAGAAAATGGTCCCTCATTGTTGCCCCATCCCCCCTCCCCCTCCTCCATCTCCACCGTCCCACTGAGCACCCACCTCCCTGCACTCCCCACCCCATATTTACCTCTGGGGGTCGATGCTGTCATCTTATCTGGACCGGGACATGTCTGCACACATGTTTTATTTTAATTTTGGCCCCCAAGTTTTCAACATAAGGTTTTTGGGACCCCACCTCATGACCAGTGTCACTGACATTTCGTTACTTGGTCCCAAAAGGTGATTTCGCTGTCACTGTGTGGAATCACATTTTGGGACTGAGTAACAAAATGACAGTACCACTGTCCATGAGGTGGGGTCCCAAAAAGTCCATTTACAAATCTGGTGAAAAACTCCAAAAAATGACTGCGTTACTGAGCGTGCGTTGCTTAGTTTCTACGTACGCTCCTAACTTTGCCAATTTTTAATATTTTCACTCCAGATTTTCAACATTGCCATTTTTGCATACGTCCTTTTTAACAGTACAGCTGTCATTTTTCACATCCTGCCTGAAATGTGTTTTCGTACCTGTAGCACATAATGGCGCAGTCGCTCTGCAAAATCACCTTTCGGGACAAGTGAACAAAATGACACTGGCACCCCTCATGAGAAGAGGTCCCAAAAAGGCCATGTTGAACATTTGGTGTAACACCTCCAAACAATGGCCACGTTACACATGGGCGTTCCATAATTTCTACGCACACATGTAACTTTGGTCACTTGGAAGCTCATCACAGCCCTATCGGCTCTGGCCAGAGTTTGTTTTTCTTGAAATCCCTTTACCCCAGTTTCACAAAAAAAACTTTACAGCCCTGAATGGTTTGGAATTGATTCTTTCTAAAATATTGGTGTATCATTTGGCCATGATATTTATTATAGACATTCTTTATGTCAGCACAAAAAGCAATGTAAAAATTATAAATATTTATTTGTTAAAATATTGCTCAGTTTACTAAGTTGAACTATCTTTCTTGTACAGTACCTACCCTATTTTGGGTATATACTTATCTCATGAAATCTCAAACTACAAGCCAGCTCAGCTACAACTGAAGAATACTAGATATACCAACATGTACAGTAACTAAGTGTATTCTGTGTTCAATGTCTGCACCTGTAATGTTGTCCAATGTTGTATCTGCACAATGTTCTATTGTCTTGTCCTCCCTGTGACGAGGTGCCTTTGTAAATGAGTCCCTGACTCAAAGGTTGTAAATCCGACTTGTTCAAATAAATAAATACTAACTATATAAGATTTTTTTACCATCAAAAAGATATGATCCATGTCTTTGATTATTATTCGTATTAATTAATGCGAAGAACCAGAAAGTGGGATAATAGATTGGAAAACTTTTTGCATGATATATTTAATTACTATTTCACCAGTGTGTAGTAAGATTGTATATATGGTGATAAAATACAGTCCATATCAAGGCTTGTTTTAACCCCCTACTGAAGTCCCCAAATAGGATTTTTGAGGATTTTAAGCACAAAAATAAAAGCAGTGCTTCAGCACTGACAGTGACAATTGAAAGGTTTACACCAATATCATTAGCAGAAAAAGTATTGGAAAATGTTGTACAAAGCCTCTTCAGAAGTTTCTCACCCCCAAGATGTTCTGGTCTGCCCCCCCATATTTGAAGCAGAAGGTCAAACTGCCCCCCACTTTACTAGTGCTAATGCAACTCCTGCCATATCATACCTTCCATTACTGTCTTACCAGCACATATCCTAAAATTTTTACTATGACAATGCTCATTCATTGTTTTCTCATAGATAGAATCAACATTTTACTTCATTTAGAACATGACTAGATCACGTCTAATTTAGAGATGAGACAGTCAGTTCTGCAGGCTGTGGGGCACTCTTCTCTAGGGATATGCTCTGGAGGAGAAGTAGTGCCCCATCTGCAGGACCTTGATGAAGCTCCAGGCTCAGCTTCTGGTAGCAAGGGTAGAAATATCTCAGCTGAATCATCAGCTCAGCAGAAGCCCCACCCCCACACCCCCACTTCCCCAAAGACTCAATGGTCCGGGGGGTGGAGCATGGTGGGGAGGGGAAGCAAGGGAAGCTACAAGGAAGTTGTCCAGCACCTCACCATCCAGACAGTGAATATCTTTGCACCCCTAGAGAGGGTTCAGACACCTGACTCTGCTGCAAGGGGGAGGCAGTTGTTAGCACCAAAGTGGAGCAAGTCTGCCAGTAGTGTCTTAGTGATGGGGACTCAGTGACTGGGGGTTAGCAAGGGTGGGGTTGGGTGGGAGGAATGCTCCAGTGCCTTCCTGGGGCATCTGCCATCTGGGATTTAGACAGGACAGGAAGGGTGGTGGATAGGGAGCAGGGGGAGCTGGGGGTGCTGGTACACCTGAGTACCAATGATCTGGCAAACCAGTCAGTGGAGATCATGAAGCAGAACATTCATAGACTGGGGACAAATTGGCAGCACACTTAGCCTCCCTAGCCTTTTCTGAAGTCATCCCTGTGTGGGACAGGGAGGAAAGCAAGATAGGATAGGGAGGGAGGTAACAGAGGAGTTTAACTGTTGGCATAAGGGATGATGCAAGGATATGGGGTACCACTTTGTTGGGGACTGCAGGGACTTCTGGGAGAGAAAACTTTTCAAGGGTGATGGACTTTGCCTGACAAGAGAGGGGGGGTCTGCACACTAGGGCACACGTTTGACATCTATATCAGACATTTAAACTAACTGCAGGAGCGACTGGGTCTTTCAGAACTTCAATGGCAGAGGAGAGGAAGAGGATCATAGTTAGCCCTCCCCCACATCTTGGGGCTTGTGGAAGCATAGCAGGAACTGTACAAAGAAAGCTGTGGCCTAGGTGAAGGGAATTTGGAGAGGAGGAATGAAAAGGGTACAAGCACTGAGAAAAACAAGGGGCTGGGAGAACAAGTGAAGCACAAGGATAGTAGTAAAGCAGGATCAGGAGTCAGATGGAAGGGGGTATGCCTTAATGCTAGAAGCCTAGGTAATAAAATCAATGAGCTCCAGACACTGATGGTAGACACTAAGGTGGATATTGTGGCCATAACAGAAAAATAATGACTGGGAACTGACAGTCCCTAGGTCCTCAATGTTCAAGAGGGATAGAGGAACAGGTGGAGGAGGAGGAGTAGCCCTTTATGTCAAGGACAGCAGAAAGGTGATGGAAGATGGGTGCATCAAGGTAGTAATAGGGAGACTGAATCACTGTGGGTGCAACTCACAACAGCCTCAGGCAAGAAACTGAGCTTGGGGGTGATCTCTAGAACACCAGGCAAGGGAAGGGGAGGAGAGGGACAGAAAGCTCAGGGAAGAACTGGAAAGAGGGACAGATAAGGGAGAAATAGTGCTGATGGGTGATCTGAACCTGACATACATCCATTGGGATGTTCCAGTGGCCAAGAGCACCAGAAACCAGGTCTTGTTGGGTGCATTCCAGGACTGTCTGCTGGTACAGTTAGTTAAGGAGACCACCAGACAGAGCACAATTCTCAATGTGGTAGTAGTAGTAGGAGCTGTGGGAGTAAGGGAGCCATTAGGGAACAGTAACCATAACTCTGTTTGGTTCGAACTGGCCCTCAGGTCTGGTAAACCACAATCGAGAGTTGAAGTCCTTGATTTTAGAAAGGCAGACTTCAATAAACTGAAGCAGCTGGCTAAGGATAAGTAAGTAGAGGTGGACAACATAGATGGGGTGGAAGAGAGATGGGGCAATTAAGGGAGCCATTCTCAGGGCATCTAAGGTAGGCATGAGAATGGTAACCAAAAAGAGCAGGTTCAAGAGATCACTATGGTTCTTGACAAGGGTCAGGGAAGCAGTGAGGGCCAAGAAAAAGGTCTTCTACAAATTTAAAGAAGAGCAGGGGAAGGAAGAATGGGAAGACTATTTGCTGAAAAATAGGGAGGCAAAATGGGCAGTTAAGGGGGCAAAAGTAGACACACAGCTACATATTGCTGAAGGGGTCAAGAGCTTAGAAAAACAATTCTTCAGGTATATTAGTGAAAAAAGGAAGAAAGTGGGCAATTGTTAAGCTAAGAGAGGGGGATAGGGTGATTGAAGCAGATGGGCAAAAGGCCACAGTCCATAACATTACTTTTGCTTAGTTCTCATTAGGGAGGACCGTAGGCCCTTGCAACACAGTGGCATCAAAGTAGTCATTAAGGGAGTCCTGGAGATGAGGCAGCCAGCATTTACTAGTGAAAGGGTCCCGAAAGGTCTGGTAGCTCTAAAGACTGATAAAGCCCCAGGACCAGCTGGATTGCATCTGAGGATACTCAGGGAATTGGCAGTGGAACTGGCTGATCCTCTGGTAGGTCTATCCAACAGATCTCTAAGGACAGAAGTGTTTCCAAAGGATTGGAGGGTGGTGGACGTAGTTCCGCTCCATGGGGGGGGGATAAGGAGCAACCAGATAAATACAGACCTGTCAGTCTTACCTGTATTGTAGGGAAAACTGTTGGAGTCACTGGTCAAAGAGGACCTCAGGGACTATTTGGAGAGCAATGGTCTCCAGGATATTAAGCAGCATGGATTTGTGGCAATGAGGTCTTGCCAGAATAACCTGATAGTTCTCTTTGACTTGGTGATGAGGGGACTGGATAGCAGCCAAACTGTGGATTTGCTGTACTTTGACTTCAACAAGACTTTCAACTTGGTACCCCACAGACACTTGCCAAAGAAAATGGAGGATCTGAGTGTGGCTAAAGTCAAGTTCAAGTTTATTAGCAGGAATAACTTCATTGAGCATGCTCATTTATAAGGAGGTCCTGAACAGACAATTTGGTACAAGATATACAACTAGCAAATGGTACAAATACAGAAATAATATTTTACAATAGTCAACACAATAGAACAGGTTAGATACATGGATGAACAATAGATAAAAAAACATATTTTTTATGTCATTTATACAATTGAAACAGTCACATTAGTCATTATGAGGCTGGCTGCAAGTGCAAAGGTACAATTACTAGACTTTCAGAGGTACGTGCCTTAACCTGACTAATGGGAGCTTTAACAACCAGAGCAGGCAATGGAGACAGGTATGTACAGGTAGGAGTTTGGTCGTGAGATAGACATGAAGATAGGTGATACAACAGAGGGACAGGTAGAAGGATAGAAGATGTGAGTATGGGATGCGTACTTATCCTCTTTGTAGTAGGTTGATGCCATAGCCATTTCTAATGAGAAGAGGGTGTGATAGTAACATAATTAGGAGGATAAGTATATGATAAAGTTATTTTTGAGATTGACATGTACAGGAGTCGTACAATTTGCTGTTGACAAGGTTTTTAAAAATATTTAGTGATACAAGATTTTGAAGTTTGAGGGTAGCTTGTGCTTTATTCCAAGCAGCTGGAAGGGCACTGGATATAGCCAGTTGGCTGAAATGGGAGCGGGTGTGTGGAACATCCAGCAAAAAGAGTGAGCTGCTCCGTAGTGGATAGTGGCAGGAAGATCACTGAAAAAGGCTGGATATATAAGAGAGTAGTTTTAGCAGGAGGGCTTTGTAGAGCCATGTGAGTGAGTGGATGAGCCATCTTGTGGACAGAGAAGTCCAGCCTAGGGAGACATATGAATCACAGTGATGTGTGCGATGATGAACATTAGTGATGAATTGTATAGAACTATGGTAGAGTACATCGAGCTGTTGAAGCAGGGAGTTTGAGCACTGTCCATAGATTATGTCAGCATAATCAAGGAGTGGGATGAACATGGTCTGTACCAATCTCAGCCTAACTTCTGTTGAAAAAGGGATTTATTCTTAACAAAGAAACTGAGTCTTTGCCTTAGTTTTTTTGCGAGTGAAGTGATATGGGCTGAGAACATTAGGTGGTGGTCTAATTCACAGCCAAAGTATTTTAAATTTGTTGACAGCCTCAAGGTTGTCACCAAGAAGGGGTCTGATGGGCGACAAAGAGGAGAAAGCTTTTGAAACTATGGTCAGATGGTTGGAGTGCAAGTACATGACCTTAGTTTCTGAGTGTTTAGTAGAAGTTTAGACCATAAAAGATTTTGTTGGAGGAGATCAAATTCAGCCTGAAGCTCTGTGCATACTTCACTCACTGAGGGTTTAGAGATATAGAGGACTGTCATCTGCAAATAGATGAAACTTAACTTTGCTGACATTGGCCCTGATGGAGTTTATGTAAATCATGAACAGAAGAGATCCAAGGTCTGAGCCTTGCGGTACTCCCCTTGTAAGGGGGAGGAGTGAGGAGAATATACCTTCCGCCTTGATCTGCTGCCATCTGCCTGACAGATAGCTGGTGAACCAACTCAGAGTGGGTCTGGTAATGCCATAACAATTTAGTGAGTTAAGAAGTAAAGCATGATCAACTGTGTTGAAAGCTTTACTAAGATCCAAGAAACTGGGTAGGTAACTGGCTAAAGGAGAGGCAGCAGAGGGTAATGGTCAAAATGGTTAAGTTAGAATAGAGGGAGGACACGAGCAGGGTTCCACAGGGATCTGACCTGGATCCAGTCTTCTTCAACATGTTCATCAGCAACATTAGTGAGGGGATCCTGGGCAGACTGTTTCTCTTCACAGATCACACTGAGTTCTGTGGAAGGGTGGCTAGTGATGAGGGAATAACAGAAAATGCAAAGAGATTTGCAAAAGTTGGAGGGGTGGTCAAGGGTTTGGCAGTTGAAACTGAATGTCAAAAAAGTGCAAGGTGTTGCACCTAGGAAACAAGAACCCCAGGATGGAGTACAGGATGGAAGGAATGAGACTCAGTACCGTGGCTGAGGAACAAGACCTTGAAGTTATCATCAGCGACTCCCTAAAGCAATTGAGTCAGTGCAACAAGGCTTATAGCAAGGCAAATAGGATGCTTGGATGTATCCGGAGGAGTAGTAATAACAGAGAAAGAGAAGCAATACATTCCTTCTATAGATCCTTGATAAGGCCACACCTGGAGTACTGTGTCCTGTTCTGGAATCCTCACCTCAGGAAAGATAGGGATAGCTAGGCTCAAGTCGGTGCAGCACATGGTAACGAAAATGATTCAGGGCCAGCAGGGCATGTCCTATGAGATGCGCCTCCAGACGCTGAACATGTACTTGCTGGAGACCAGAAGGGAGAGGGGAGAGATGACAGAGACCTTCAGATTCCTAAAAGGAATTAACAGGGTGAACTGCGTGGAGCTTATGAACTTGAATACCAGCTCACGGTCACATGGTCATGAGTGGAAGCTAACAGAAGCAAGGTTCAGGAGGGATGTGAGGAAATATTATTTTACAGAAAGGGTGGGGGAGCTGTGGAACAGATTGCCAGGAGCCATGGAACAAGCTGTCAGCCTAGGTGGCGGCTGCAACAACTGTTAGTGGTCTTAAGCACGGCTGGAACAGAATGAAGGGTATAGCTGCTCAAGGTGTCAGAATCAGGCAGGAGATGGAGGGGGATTGGGAGAGCTAAGACCCTGGAGGAACAGTATGCCCCAGGGCTAAATAGGGAGCTCGGGCAGACTGGATATACCTTTAGTCTTTTTCTATTAGCCTTGCATATGTTTCTATATTTCTATCTTAAGGATAAGAGGAATATTTTAAGTTTGGTGAAAGTAACCCAGTGTAACCTTTTGTGTCATTGGCAGTTTAAGGCTGTATGAGCCACTTGAGAAGAAAAAGGTTAAACAGATTTGCCTCATTTTTCAGTTACAAGTTACAACTGTAAAGCAGGATGCATTTTATTCAGATTTAGCTATGTGCTGGATGATTTACAGTGCAGCATGTAAATGCTGTTTATATATTTTTATGCATCTTTTAAGTACATAAAGTACTATATGAATGATCAAAGCAAAGTTGACTAGGGTTAGTAATTTGGAGTATATTTGCAGAAGATTGTATGTTTTATTATATTCAAAGGGAATATCCTGTTACTTCTTATTTTGAGTGGCGTATCTCATCTAGTTTTGACATTATTTTAATGAACTGCAGTAATCCATAATGCAGTGATTGAATGCACTTGCACACAGAAGACCAGTCAACGATATTAAAACCAAAACTGTAAGACCTCATAATATGCCCATCTGTCTTGTTCAAATTTGTGTTCACTAAAACTGGTCCTATAATTTTCGAGGTCATGGCAATTCTATTAAATGCAACTGTGACTTCATCCATTTGGGTCTCATCTGAGGGTTTTGTACGTCTGTGCAAAAGCTGTTTACAATAACTGTGCACTACTGCACCTCAGAGATTTATAAGAGAGGTTGCTACCACACTGATGCTTGAGCCTGTGAGCAGCAGAATAAATGGTAGATACTGTGCAAGCTGTGCACGTAAAGAAGCCTCAGGGTTTAGACTTGAGCATCTAAACAAGCCTGATGTTTCTGATCCACAATAGAGTCTGTTTTCATTATACACTGCCTGTTGCCTTGAGTTTTAAAATGAAATATTTTTATCTCATACATTTATTTAGTGAATTAATCAGTGGTTGGGTCTCTAGTTGAAGCATGCTTGAATATGGGATAGTTACAGCTGATTTATTTTGCAATTCAAACTGTACCAACATTTAAAGAGTATGTAATACCTCTGTGAAACCTCTGTGAATTATATTCAGTTGTTGCATTTCCTTTATTTCTTGTTTTCTTTACCTTATTCGCTATTACTCAGGAAACGTTGTATGGAAACACAATTCTTGCCCTTTGGCTCCCCCTGCTTCTGCAGCTTGTCTACTCATGATGTCATAATCTCCTGAGTGTGACATAATAATCATTTTCCACACCAAGCAGTTGTGCTTCATAAACAGAGCTTATGACATCATGATCAGACAGGCTGCTGCAGCAGATGAAGTCTGAGTGTCAAGAATCCTATGTACAAACAGCTGTCCTTAGTAATCAAGAGGGGAAGAAAAATACAGATAGTATGTAAAATAGAATCAGTATCGTGCGTAATTAATGTTGCCTTTTTTCAAAGGTTTCCCAGGGATGTCACAGGCTGTTTATTATGGAAAATAAAATGCTACCATTTTTTTATATACTAACTGCTGTACTGTACATTATATTATACAATGGTAGGAAAAAATCCTGGGCTCTGATTGGTCAGTGCCCTCCTTCAACAGTGTTGTTATCCCAGAATAACATCACTGTATGAAGGTCAGGCACACAAACATGACCTGATGACCCAAAAGTATCATGCAACCTCTGTTGATTCCTCCCTCCCTCTAAGTTACACAGAATCACCAACCCCCCCCAGATATGTTTCACTTTATTGACCTAATGTCACACTCCTGTATAATAATTTGGTGCTTCATTTTCTTTACAGAAGCCACATCAATCACGTGATTGTTTCATTGAAATTAATCAGCTTTATCAAGGTAGTGGACCTCAATATAAACAAAAAACTCCAGTTAGAACACGCATAGTGTTTAGTTATTTCATTTGTGCATCTGTTTTACATAGAAATGCAAGTAGGTTACTGGCCATAGCCAAATTCATATCACAGTAATCTGCAGTTATACAGCTTACATCTCATGGAAATGGAGGAGCTTCCCTCCAGCACACCGACACAGAGCTAATATGGTGTGCTTTCTTTTCTATGCTCATCACTGATGTAGCTTCACATGACCATATGCATACATGTGCGTGACGACAATAGAGCGTAGATGTGGTGACATCATACGCTAGTGTATGCTGAGCTCAAAGCTTTTCCTGTGTACAAATAAGCCAGTATATAATAGGAATTATAGGGTGTATGTCATGCTGGGAAAGCATCACTGCTCTGTGTGGGATGCACTGGGCCCAGAGTCTCATGTCCAACCACCTAAGGCATGAAGTTATCCCAGCATGTCACACACCCTGTCATGCGTTATTGCTTAAATATACTATCTAGCATTTTCAGGACTTTGTTTAAATGGGTTTCCTAATAGTATTTTGCTAACACTTTTCCTTTTAGTGTGAATGAAAATATTAGCACTGAGGTAGTATTCTTATTATACCAACATGGCAGTGTACAATAAGTGTGCTAATCAAAAACTTGTGCTAAAAAATGTTGTCCTTCAAGGAAATACATATTTTGGTTATAAGTTTGTAGGACACCTTCATAGAGGATAATGTATGGGCCACTATACACAACAAGCATGTGTAGACCATCAAGAGGTTGCCATGGTGACTGAGTAAACCTTGACAGCGTAGCTCGAGAGGTTTATTCTGTCACCATGGCAACCTCGAGATGGCTGCTCATGCATGTTGTGTATAGTGGCCCATACAGTGTCTTTTATAGTGTATGGTCCCAGCACACAAGAAACATGAGTCTGGATTGATTGATTGATTGATTGATTGATTGATTGATTCATTCATTCATTCATTGGCTGATTTAAATTTTTTGTTAACCAGGAAAGGCACACTGAGCTAGGGCTAATTTCCAGGTGTGACCCGGTGGATGGAGAGCAAAAAATAACAACAGACAGGTACCGAGATTGTAACAGCAACAAAATGAGTAAACTACTGTACATGTGGTAGAGTTACAATGATTTCAGGAACTTGACAAGTGAGCTGGAGGCAGAGTAAAAAAGCAAACTGAAAAACAAATTATGAGTGTACAAGAACTGGTTATACAGAAAGTACTGGTATCAGCTAGATACCAACCTGATTAACGGTGACTAAAATAAAAAATCTAACAAGTGCTTAGCAGGAACAAACATCAGGGGCACTAGGTCTGAAGAGCGCCATCAATAACAGCGCTGTATTGACAGCACTCTCCAATAAAGCAGCAGTACTGAATGCCACCAGGAAACACAGCATGAATGGCTCTGCCCCCATCACCCCCATACTTAAAGATCCCAACTCCAAGGGAAGCGGATGACAGGGAAAAGCTAAATTTGTGGGGCCATGGAATTACTGTTTCCTCAGCCCCTTGTACAAAAAAATACTGGATTTCTGGACACGAAAAATGTAGAGGAGAGACCAGGATTAGAACCCTGGTTTCCCAATCTTTCCTGCAACTGCACCTTCCTCCTTATTCACTTGTTTCTCTCAGTGTGTTAATAGTGACAGGAGTAACCCTAGTTGCTCAACACTATTCTACCCCTATCACTATTCCAACATGCGCGGTTCCTGCAGTGCGGTTTACACAGCGCTGTTCAGGAAGCACTGTTATAACCAGCACCACGCTGTTCAGGAAGTGCTGTTGTAACTGGGTAAGACATCAGGCACCAAAGATAAAATGAATCCCAGGAAAGACACGGTAACAGGAAATAACAATGGGAGAAAACAGAAACTAAGAGTGTGGGGCAAGGAGAGGCAAGAGGGTGAGGTAGAGGACAGTTAGGAGGGGCTAGAAGGGGGGGAGGCAGGAGCAAGGGGTGATGGGAAGAGTATGGATGAGATGCTTGAGTGAGGAGATTAGAGGAGCATTACATAGATTTGGGGGAGCTGATTCAAGAGCAGTGTGAGTCAGTAAGAGAAAGCAGACTGACCAGCAGAAGTGTGGGGACTGGGAAGTGAGAAGGAGAGATAGTCTCTAGAACATAGGGCATATGAGGAGGGAAAGGTAGCAGACAGGATAGACGAGAGGTATGGGGGGGGGCAGATTAAACCAGTATTTGGCTATGAAGGAGAGGGAGTACATGAGTCTCCTGTGGGTGAGAGGCGGAACGGAGAGAGAGGAGTAGAGGGGTGCAGTGGTAAATACAGAGGGGCATTAGAAGCAAAATGACAGAATGCATTTAGCAGCCTATCAGGTTTGGAGAGTGAGGTATGATCTTAAATATCACTCACTTTTATTCTTGGCATTCTGAAGTGAATTCAAAGAATTGGAGCAACTAACATGCAGCTCTCCAGGCAAGCAAGGTAAACAAACAAGTCAACGATTAGAAAATGTTTTACTATGACTGCGGGATGCAAGAAAATAAACAAACCATTTGTTTTCGACATTCCTGCTGTTCTTATTCTTGTTACTGACAGAATACCATGGCTGCCATGGCCAGATACATTAGCACTGTACGAACTGTCAAACTGTCAGTTTCACTCTCACAGCACTATCGATTGCAGCCACTGCTCCAGCGGGTATGGTGCTAGAATGCGTTCCATGTTGTTGTGGTGTAGTAGCTACGTATCTAGTACAGCACAGCAACAAAATGACATAGCTACTGCAGCACAACAACATTATTCTAGGTATGGATTTCTCCTTGAATAACGTTCTACCATACACTATATTATGATTATACTGAAATAGCCATAGTGAATTAAACTTTGTCCTCGAACCCTTCACATTCTTCTCTTTACACATCTTTTCTCACTCATTCCCCTCACTGTTTCCTCTCTTCCTCCCCATCCCCCTTCACCCCCCTCTTTTCCCTTCTTTCCTCCCTCACCCTTTTCTATTACCCCTTCCTCTTTCTTCCTCCACTTCCCATCCCCTTTCCAACGCCCCCCCCCCATTCCTCCCCGTTCTGCCTGATGATACTATAAGGAGCCAGATTTTGTCAAACACTATGAAGTTGAAAGAAATGAATGGCATCTAATTTCACTTATATGTTTTTAATACAGGTTCCTGACTTGAAAGGGAATGTGAAAGTAAAGAATGTTGAATGTGATGAAACACTTTGCTGTCATTCTGTGACTCCGGAAAATAATTTACTTTGTTTATATGAATCAAATAAGCTTGCTTCTGTTTTACACATGTGGTATTGCACTGCATATATTACTTAACACACACTGTATTTTGATTTGCTTAGGCTTAAATGTGTGGAGTTCACTATTGGTTGTCATTAATTGATTTAATGGGCACCAGATGTATTTAAACCTGTTTGCACTAGGCTCATTATCTCTGAGGAAGCCCGAGTAGTCGGGTGAAACATAAGATTGTCCTGTTGTGTTATTGCTATCATCTATGGAGGAATAAACAGCTCTATCACTATCACTATCCTTGTGTGAGCAGCTTTCTTGAAAATCCTTGGCTGGGGTGAGTGCTCTCCACTATTTCAAGTGTATTATTTATTATGTTTTGAAGAGGGGGGAGGGGACAGAAGCCCTAGACCATGCAGTGCTTCTTTGTTTGCGTTGCTCAGCTTTCTTCCTCTTCCTAGTCCAGACCACTTGCTCTGAGAGGGAACCATGTATCTTCACTGACAGTCAGGAGCTCAGTCTCTGATTGGCTTAGGTTGCTGCCACTGAGGCCCACCAGTATGCTTGATTGGCCTGTGTGAGGGTAAGCCCTGCACTGGTCAGTTAGGAAAGTGGAGGTCATGCCTCGGCTGATTGGCTACTTATATGTAGCAAGCCAGTCAGCGGGAGGTTTAAACTGCTGTCATAGAAACATAGAAAGGTGATGGCAAAAGGAGACCAATGGTCCATCAAGTCTGCCCATGAGATCCTGAGATCCTAGGAGATCCCGGGGCCTAGGTGATACTTTTCCTAGTGGATTTAATTCTAGTATGGTCTTTATCCCAACCAGTTTGAATGGTCCTAGCCCCTACCACATCTCATGGTAGTCTATTCTTCGGCTCAACTATCCTTTCTGAGAAGTAATGGTTCCTAAGATCCCTTTTGAACTTTCATCCATGCCCCCTCATATTGGAGCTGGGAGCCCTGATAAATATTTCAGAGTAGGGTATTGCATTTAATCCCCTCATGTACTTGAAGGTTTCAATCATATTTCCCCTTTTCCTCATTGTTTCTAGTGAGTACATGTTTAATGCCTCCATTTGCCCTTCGTACGGTAGCCCCTGGAGCCTCTGTATCACTTTGGTCGTCCTTCTCTGAATGGTTTCTATCCTGTCCTTGTCCTTTTTAAGATGTGGTCTCTAAAACTGTAGACAGTACTCTAGGTGGGGTCTTACAATGGATCTATACAGTGGTAGTAGCACCTCCCTCCTCCTACTGTCAAATCTTCTCCCTTTAACCCTTTTCATAAGCAGCACCATTTGCTTGGATTCACCGTTGAGCAGATTGAGGGCAGAGAGGACTAGTCAGGAGATAACTGCAGCATAACTCATGAGTGAGCCTGAGGAGTCTGGACTCAGAGAAGATCCACTGAAGAGGTGGAACAGCAGCTGGTAGGGGACTAGCCCAGGGAGCTGCCAATGGAACACCAACAATGTATCATTATGAGGACCAGCCAAGAGAGAGGAGGAAATTCCACCCCCAACACATGCAGCAGTGAGTGTGCCTTAGCCCAGGACTGAAGGGAGCTTTAAATTTAATTTTCGGAGTTAAACTGTGGACCATTACCATAGATCACTGACATCGGTGGCGGCAGGGCTGCAGGGCTGCAGTAGTGGTCAGGTAATTTATTTTAAACAGGTCAACAGGATGGTCAGAGTCAGTCACTACTTAGCTAGTTGCTTTGATGTAGTCCTGCCAGTTTCTCGCTTCAGACCTGCAAGAAAAATTGGTCAGCATGTCTAAGAAATATGCATTACTGCTCACAAAAAAAAATGTGAGTTCCTCAAGCGAGTAGACTGACTTCCTAAGATAAGTGTGCAAGATATGGCTGTTCATCTTGCACTGTCAAAATCTACAGTCTCCATCCTCCTGCAAAACAAAGAGCATCTGTGGTCAGAGTGGCAGTTGAACTAGAATCCTCAAAGTCTATGAGATAAAATTTCACTGTAGATGGTTATTGGCTCCAAATCCTGTGTGGCTGTGGGCTTCACAAAAATGCAGCCAGTCACCAGTATTAATTTGTTCTCTGGTCAACTGGATCAATCACCCAGAAGGACTTGCTGTAGGCAGGAAAATGGGAGCACGGACAGTGGAAGCAAACAATTTTTACTGTTAAACATTTTTTGGAGGGGGGTCTGTCCTCTGTCGACACTATCTGTGATTTTATATACAAGGAACAATCTGTATGGATTTCAGCACTCTTAGACTAATTTGATATTTTCCCTGTAACTCCATGGTGATTTTCCTGTTTTCCTTCTTGTATATTACATTATAACATGGGTTGCTTAAAACGTGCAACCCCCATTGGTGGAGTCGCTCTGTGTGGCCATGCATTAATTCACTTTTTAACTGCAGGGCGTTGCGGAGCAACTCACTGAAACTAGCATCAGGACTCATTCCATCCTCAGCAAACAAAATCAGAATGGCAGCCATTGAAAAGTGTGGGGGGCCGAGAGACCCCACCATTGTGATTTTGTCCTGATTGCTGCAGCAAGTGTCTGTGTTGACCCTGCCGTCCCCTTCTGAAGGTGTTTAGTGATGACCCATAAGCATGTACTCATGGCTCCTGATAAGGAAGCGGCATGTATGTACTGTGTGCTGGCCCCAATGAAACAATGCAGTTGGCCCACCAAGGGAGAGTGAGAGAGAGAGAGAGAGAGAGAGAGCATGGTATGGGAGAGTACACCTGCTGGCCCGAATGAAACAGTGTCATTGCTCTCCCAGGAACAAAGACAGAGTGCAGTATGGGGGAGGGAGGGAGGGAGGGGGAGAAAGAAAGAGAGACAGTCAGTGAGATGGATCTGTTAGCAGCCCTGGGACAAGACCCCACAGGAGACACAGGCAGGCAGGAAGCAGGGCCCTCAATGTAAGTGAGAGAGAGTGGTCCATGAAATCTGGGAACTGTGTCTCTCTGTGTATGTCGGCATGTCAACCTGGGACCCCAAATTACACTGCAGGTCTGTGGACTGCAAGTTTCCCCTGCCCCCCACTGGAGAGCGCGAGCACTGAAACATGGTGCATGGAGAGAAACAAAGACACAGACAGTGACATGGAGATAGGCACCAGACTTCAACCTGGTCACCCTGTTGTGCAGGAGGAAAGTGAGGTGCCCCCCACAAGTGAGCATGGCAACATGGTGCAGAGCAGCAGTGCTTGTAACCTACCAGTTTAGCACAGGTGCAATGTGTGTGTTGTCTCCTCTCGGTGTCAGCTGTCCCATGCACACTGAATGCCGTTGTATCTCCATGGAGCACAGAGAGAGAAGAGAGAGAGAGAGAGAGATTGTGAAAGTGAGGGACACTGGGAACAGGAGGATAGTTGGGGGGGGTGCGTGTGTCAATTCTGGTTGTGGTGTTACTGTAAGCTGGGACGTAGAAGCCATGCCAGAAGAGGAGAGGGAGAAGGGCAGAGTGACAGAGAAGTTTCTCTGGGCAGCACGAGCCTCATTATTGTAGCATTGCTCAATTATATTTTACTAACTACTAAAAGGGTTCTCCAAGGGCTTCAGTGAGGGCTCATTCAGTCCTGGAGCAAATTTCTGAGCATGTTTTTCTTTCTTTTCTGCCTGTGGACTCCGAGCACATTTATAAAAACTCGGTAATCACTCACTATAAGGTTCCTTGACTCTTGTAGAGCTACTGTGCAGTTGTGTAATTATTGGCCTTATTTGTATTATTTGGCCCTGTAATTATACAATAGGGTACTATGCAATGTTCAGTTCACTGGGTCATTGGGTGATTTACTAATCAGATGCTGTTATAATGCATGTAGAATAGTTGCTACGTTGGTTTGTGCTGTCATGTAGGAGTTTATAGCAAAGGAGTTTCATGTACTGAATTGTTTGATTGCTTAGGGTGATCATAAAAGTGATGTTGTATAGCATTTTGCATGTGTTCTGCTTTGCAATTTTAATAGCATTTTAATAGTTTTTTCCTTACTGCATCTACTGTAATGTTGGCCTTGTTCTGCCTTAAGTGCCTTGAGCCTGGCCCGACTACACTTCCTGTGGAAGTGCTTATTGAACTGATCATGTTTTTTTCTGACTACGTATTTGACATGGAATCTCTATAAATGAGCACCTGTGCTGAAAGGTAATTCTTGATTGCGTGGTGTGCACAGCATCTTTTGGTTTATGTTTACGTCATGGGGCAACAGTGCCATCTGGGGACAACAGTGCCATTCATTCTTGAGTACAAGTTTCAAATTCCTGGCTACACCCTTTTGTGATGTTATGCAGTTCTGGGAATTGCTTTTCTGCTGTAGCACTGCACCCCCAAATTATCAAGCTTCGGCAGAAGTAAAAGGCCATCAGGTGCAAGGTATGATAATTATAATCAGAAAAATTGTAGTTTTACCGCAGATACTTTTTTTAAGGTCATACAAGTAATAGACACCTAGAACACATAGTTTAATGAAAGGAAACACATCAGGTGTACTTTTGTTGAGCTCTAATGGATGGTGTTCTATTTTGAGTGTGACTCCTAATTTGCACATTATTTTCCTTTTCAGTCAGCACTACTGCTGGATTTACTCCTGCCATTACTGTAGCACTCCCCTTTGATACTGTTTTAAAGTGCACTGTTCGAAAATGACACAACCTCTGCAACTGCTGCAAAAAATATTTTCTGCCATGTAAAGTATCCAGTGTAAATGTACCATGCTGCAAAGTTTGTTGAAAATGATGTAGCTCAAATATGGCTTCTGAAATCCTTGTTTGTGAAAGTTAATGGATAAGAGCATTAAACCTTGACATTATCTAATCAAAACTACTGTAGCAACAACAGAATCAGGCACTTACCCCTTCACATCCGGTTGTCCTTCACAGAAAATGTCCATGTTCGGTGTCAGGTTACCACAGTTTTAATTCATCTGCAGTAACTCAACAGGACAAACACAGCATGTGTAGACAAGCGAGGCAGAGCATGGTCAGGGGTTTGGTGAGCCATGCTCTGACTGCCTTGCCTGATGTAAAGGGGTAAGTGCTGATATTTACTGCTCCATTGGGTGTAGCCCTGCAGATGTCTTGCAAGTACAGCAGAGTAAAAGGGAGCCTACCGGATATCGGATAGACTGGTAAATAGTGGAGGTGAATGGCAATTACTGCACGTCCACCACACTATTTTGTCCACCGGCGGACAGTATAACATGGCACTGGCCGCCGTGTCCAAGATGGCTGCTGGAATTCTCTGCTCATGCATGATGACTCACACATGTGCACTGAAATACAGGTGAAGAAGTGGCCTGTGAGTCCCCGAAAGCTTATGTATTATATTATCCTTGTACAAGGTATCAAACCTTCCAGTGACATCCTTACCTGGGAGATGATGCAGTTAATGTAGAAAACAACACAGGCAAAGTGAAGTGCAGCAAATCTAGTAATGTTATGGTACTTGCTATTACAGAATACATTAGCTTAAAAGGATACATGGTTATGTTCGGTGTCTATGATAACACCGTTAGGGGGAAAGGCAAGTACAGTCTGTGGGGAGATTGGTGGGATCATGGTTCTTGGAGACTCACACTTCTAAATTTAGCTCTACAACACTGATGAGAACAGACGTTCTTCTCTTCAGCTCCTGAGAAAGTTCAGTATAACTCATTAAAATATGCATTTTAAATTTAAATTAATCTAGGACTTTGATAGAAATAACATTTTTCTAACATCTGTGGATAAAATGGGCATGCCAAGAAATACTGCAGCTGCCAGAGACTTTTTCAAATGTAAACAGCAAATGAACAAGGAGCCAAGGCCACAACACAAGGAGGTAGCATCAGGTTCTGGTGAAACTGTCAGCAGGGAGGTGATATTCTAAACAGTGAACACCACCCGAGGCCAACTACTCCGAATGATCCAAGATGTGAACCAAAAGCCTGACAGCTTTACTCCTTGGGTAAGTACCCTTGAGACCAGAATGGATGTTTTTGAACAGGCTATCGGAGGGGGGAGGGCTCTGCTATCAGATCACAAGATACAGCTGCAAACCTAGTCATGGGGAATACTTTACTGAGGCAAAGGCTCAAAATCTGAAAACCAGATTTATGAATTAAATGTTTGCATAGCTGGCCTCCCAGAGACTGCTGAGGGGTGGACCCATTGGGTTTTGGCCGCAAGCTCCTGCCTAATTTGCTAGATTTATTAGACTCAGAGTACCATTTTTCTTTGGAAAAGGCCTACAGACTTACCCCTAAACATGAACCTGTTAACACACAACAATACCCCAAACCTTCATTGTAGTCTGCACGAGGATCAGCTACTGGGACACCTCACTGTCACTGGCTATGAGGAAGTGACAACTGCATTATGGAGAAGCAGAGGTGTCTATCCTCCCTGATATTTCTTACAGTACCTGTTTACAGAGGAAGGATTTTGACAGAGTAGGAAGTTCCTTTTAGGCACTTAAAATTCAGCACCAGTTCCTATTACCAGCCAGACTTTGCATAGTCTGAAATGAACATGTACATTTCTATAATGATCCAGAAGAAGCCAGTAAATTGGTATAGCTTATAGAGCAGGTGATAAGTTTACAGTAAGAGAAGGACTTTGATAATGTAGAAGGCTCTTAAATGGACTAAAATGTAAAAGAACTCTGGACTCTGCTTTTGCTGGGCAGTAACTGGGAGGTGGATGATGTGTTTTATTAATCTCCCCTCCTCGTTCTTGTACACTTTGTTTGTGGAAATACCTTTCATTAGACCAACTGAAGAATTTCAACACAAGCTTTTGAGATCTCTAAGGTCACTTCAGGACGAGCAGAGAAAACTAACCAACGTTTCAGAATATATACAAGAGTCAGTGAGACATGGTTCACCAATAACCACACTTGGGAGACTTCAGTACCTGGCTATGTACTATTCAGAAGTGACCGAGGTGCAAAAAGGAGGGGGGGGGAGTGGCTCTTTATGTCAACGAAAATATCAAAGCTGCAGAAATTCAGAATACACATAAGGAGCCAGAAGAAATGTCGGTCACCCTGGAAACAGGAAATGGGACAGGCATACAAACTGGGGTTGTCTACAGGCCTCCAGACCGGGGAGAGGACATAGACACATTACTGTTAGAAGATATACAAAACATGACAGCTAAAGGGGAGGTTCTGATAATGGGAGACTTCAACATGCCGGATACAGATTGGTCAATACCAGCAGGAACATCTGCCAGAACTAGACACATAGTGGATTCCCTGCAGGGGGAGGGCCTCAAACAACTGGTACAGCAACCCACAAGAGACAGGGCTATCCTGGATCTAGTACTGATTAACGGGGAAAGGATCACAGATCTCCAGGTAAAAGGTCACCTGGGGGCCAGTGACTATCACATGGCATGGTTCAATTTGGCCACTAGAACTAAATCATCCAATTCCAAGGCAAAATATGTGACTTCAGAGAAGCTGACTTTGATAAGATGGCCAACAGAGTTAAGCTAGCCCTGGCAAGAAGAAATACAGGTGAGGGGGTACAGGCAAAGTGGGCAAGCATTAAGGATGCAATACTTGAAGCAACATTCCACTGTGTTAAGGAGAAATGCAAGAGCAAAACAATGAGAAAACCAGTTTAGTTCTCAAAAACCGAAGCAGAAAAGATCAGAGCCAAAAGGCTGGCCTTCAGGAAATATAAGGGAGCGCAGTGGGATGAAGCTAGGGAGGCATACCAAACTTCCCTAAGGGAAGCAGGGAAGGCAGTAAGGCAGGCAAAGGCCCAAACTGAGGAAACACTAGTACAAACAGTAAAAGAAGGGGACAAGACTTTCTATAGATACATTAGTGTAAGGAGAAAGTCCAGAGGGGGTATTGCTAAGATCAAAGGGGATAAGGGGGAGAGTGTGTGGAGGAGGACCAAGAAAAAGCAGCTATCCTAAATAGATACTTCTGCTCAGTATTCACTGTGGAGAAGGTAGGGCAGAGCCTACAGCTCAACAGCATGGACACAGGGGGGGACGGAGGTGTGCACAGGTCCCTTCACAAAAGAAAGGGTCCTACAAGAGCTCGCTAAGCTCAGGGTGGACAAGGCAATGGGACCTGATGGTATACATTCCAGGGTACTAAAAGAGCTAGGAACTAGCAGAGCCATTAGAAGAACTGTTTAGTGAGTCTCTGAGCACAGGAGGGTCCCAGAAGACTAGAGAAGGGCTCATGTGATCCTGCTCCACAAGAGTGGCAGCAGGGAGGAGGCAGGGAACTACAGACCAGTCAGACTTACCTCAGTAGTGGGCAAGATTATGGAGGCACTCCTTAAGGAAAGAATAGTGCAACACCTGGAATCCATAGGAGCACAGAATCCAAGTCGGCATGGGTTTACAACAGGAAGGTTCTGTCATACTAATCTCAAAGATTTCTTTGACTGGGTAACAGAATGGTGAACCAAAGGGGTGCAGTTGATGTTACCTACCTTGACTTCAGCAAAGTTTTCGATAATTCCACATAGAAGATCGATTAATAAGCTGGGGAGTCTCAGGGTGGGTCAGAGGTTGGTCAACTGTGTGGCAAACTGGTTGGCGGGAAGAAAACAGAGAATGGTGGTATACGGTTTACAGTCAGGAGAGATGCAAGTCACAAGTGGGGTACCTCAGGGATCAGTCCTGGGGCCGGTCCTCTTCAATATCTTCATCAGTGACATTGCAGATGGACTGGAAGGTACGGTTTGCCTGTTTGCAGATGACACCAAGGTCTGCAACAGAGTAGATGATCCAGATGGGGTGGGCAGAACGAGAAGAGATCTAGAAAAACTGGCAAAATGGTCTGAAGAGTGGCAACTGTGATTTAACACAAAGAAGTGCAAGATCATGCACATAGGGAAGAGAAACCCTGAAGCTACATATAGGTTGGGAGGGGAGCTGCTGGCAATCATGAGGGAAGAAATATACTTGGGTATCATCATCACAGATTACCTGAAATCATCCAAACAGACCACTTAAGCAGTAGGTAAGGCTAGAGGGATGTTGGGGTGTATTAGTAGGGGTATCACAAGTCGTAAGAGGGAGGTAATAATCCCTCTTTACAAGACACTGGTTAGGCCCCATCTGGAGTACTGTGTGCAGTACTGGAGGCCGCACCTCCACAAGAACATTAACAAAATGGAGGCAGTCCAGAGTAGGGCAACCAAAATGGTGCAGGGACTGCATCAGAAAACACATGAGGACTGATTAATGGAGCTCAATTTGTATACCCTCGAGCAAAGGAGGGAGAGAGGTGATATGATTGAAACATTCAGACATTTTAAGGGAATTAACAAGGTGAAAGAATCTAACATGTCTCAATGTAAGAAAAATAGCAGGACAAGAGGACACAGCATGAGATTAGAGGGAGGCCGATTAAGGGGTAATGTGAGGAAGTTCTTTTTCACAGAAAGGGTTTGTGGATGCATGGAAGGGCCTACCTCAGGAAGTGGTGGATATGAATACAGTGCAGGGCTTCAAACAGGCATGAGATAGGCATAAGGGAGCAAAACAGATGAGTATGAATAAATGGGCCATTGACAGAGTAAAGGCCTATGGCACATTCATAAGGTAGAAAAACTGGGCAGACTGGATGGGCCTTGCGGTCCTTATCTGCCTTCAACTTCTATGTTTCTATGTTTGAGGGTCCTATATTGCTTAACAATGGGGAGGATGTAAAGGAAACATTTTAATACAATACAGGTGACTATGCCTCATGTCATTAAAAGGTGAGAAATCAGACATGCAAATGGTGAGCAACATCAAAGTGATACCATAAAAAAAAGGGTCAATGGTTGAAAAAAGTACCATTAAGTATGTAGGATGTGTAATTCTGCCAGTTCAGTAAATTCATTAAGCAGTATCTGCATATGTGGCTCCTTTAAGTCAATTATGTCCCAACAACACAGGAAGATTAAAATAAATTCTACATGATCGGGCCCAGAGCTGCAGTGAAAACCGCCAAAACTCAGCTTGGGATCAGTTAATGTGTGAAGAAGCTCACATTTTTGTTCAGCCCATGTCTATCTGTTCCAAAAAACATCATGAGTTTTGCTTCCCAGAGAAGTCTTGTATGAATACCTTTAAGGTTTCCTCTCAAAACTGCCGCTTTAAGATTCTTGAACAAGCATTTGTCAATACCGAATGTTTGCTTGCTGGCATTGGCGTTGGTAGTGTAGGAGTTACAGAGCTGTATAATAGAAATGGCAGTGAAACATTGAACTGAAGCCAACCCCACCACCCTGCAGAGACTGACAGGCATTGGGGTGTGCCTTTGGGTCATCAGGCATAACAGCCACACCATCTCACCACACCCTAACCTGCAGACACCGACAAGTGTCACATGTGCCTTGGGGTCTTTGGCCCTTATGCGCACCCCATTCCATCAGAAAATACGGTGAGATGGGTGTGGTATAGGAGAATGGGGTGAACTTTGGGGCCGAAGAGTCCAAGGCACACCTCAGTGCCTTTCACTGGCTGCAGGGTGTGGAATGGTATGAGCATTACAGGCGAGAATCCCAAGTCACACCCCTGATGCCTGTCATTCTCTACAGGGTGGGACATTATGGTCGGAAACCCTAACGCCTCAGGCATTCATTGGTATTTTCACTCCAAATTTTCGACATGGGTTTTTTGTGACCCCACCTCATGAACAGTGGCAATATCAGTTTGTTAGCGGAAAGCTGCTTTTGCACAACGACTTCGGCATTTAGTACCACAGGTGCAAAAGCGCATTCCGAACAGGGTGTGAAAAATGACAGCTGTACTATTCATGGGGAGGTGTAAAAAATGGCAAAGTTTAAAATCTGCAGTGAAAATATTTAAAAAACTGGTGAAGTCACGAGTGTGCGTAGAAACTGTGCAACGCACACCAGTAATGTAATTAGTTTGGGGATTTTTTACAGCAGATTGTCAACACAGGCATTTTGGGACCTCCAATCATGAACAGTGTCACTGTGATTTTCTTTATCTGTCCCAAACAATGATTTCCCACAGCGACCTCGCATTTCTGCACTGAAAGTGTGAAAACACATTTGGCCATGTTGTGAAAAATGACAGCTGTACTGTTCATAAGGAAGTGTGGAAAAATGCCACTGGTGAAAATCTGGACTGAAATATTACAAATTCATGAACTTACGGTGCGTGGAAACTGAGCATGCTCACTCAATAACACAGTCCATTTATGGACTTTTGTCTCCAAATTTTCAACATAGCCATTTTAAGACCTCTGCTCATGAACAGTGTCACTGTGATTTTCTTAATCTGTCCCAAACATTGCTTTCCATTCCAACTGCACCATTGTGCTCATGTGCAGAAACACATTTTGGCGAGATGTGAAAATGGCAGCTGTACTGCTCATAAGGAAGTGTAATAAAATGGCAATGTTGAAACCTGGCGTGCAAATATTAAAAATTCACAAACTTGCGAGCGTGCATAGGAACTGCGCAACGTGCACTCCTAAAGCAGTCATTTTTGGGAATTTTTTCACCAAATTTTCAACATAGCCATTTTAAGACCTCTGCTCATGAACAGTGTCACTGTGATTTTCTTAATCTGTCCCAAACATTGATTGCGCACACCGACTGCACCATTGTGTGCTACATGCACGGAAACACATTTTGGGCGACATGTGGAAAATGACAGCTGTACTGCTCATAAGGAGGTGTGGTTAAATGGCAATGTTGAAAATCCGGAGTGCAAATATTACAAATTCGCGAACTTATGAGAGTGCGGAGGAACTGCGCAACGCACGCTTGTAAAACAGTCATTTTAAGGAATTGTTTCACAAAATTTGCAACATTGGCTTTTTGAGAGCCCACCTTATGAACACTGGCACTGTTGTTTCGTTAATCAGTCCCAAAAGGTGATTTTGCGCAGTGACTGCAAAATCACCCTTCAGGCCCGATTAGTGCCATGACAGTTCAAGAATTCATGAGGAGGGGTCCCAAAAACCCCATGTTGAAAATTTGGTGCCAAAATTCAAAAAAATGCCCGAGATATGCATTAAAGTTGAAAAAACCCTATTTATTGCATTATACAGCTTACCGTCATTTCCTCAGTTAGCAGTTGGCTTTGAAAAGTGCAGACATGTTCCCGGTCCACAGAAGATCGTCGCACAGGACTCCGGAGGTAAGTATGGGGTGAGGGGGGTGTGAGGAGGCAGGGTCGCGGTGGGTGTGCGCGTGTGGGCAGGGGAGACTGCGAGGGAACTGTTTTGTTTGCAGGTTTCTTTTTACTTAGGCAGCGGGACGTTTGCCACGCCGGGTGGGCTCCAAGTGTGGCAGCTGGAGAAGCTGTTGGGGGGCCTGGAGCTGATGGGGATTGGGCACCCCGTCGGCCATATGGACTGTGCCATGCTAGGGTGGGCTCCCAGCATGGCAGCTGGAAAACTGTTTGTGAGGGGGCCTGGAGCTATTGGGCACCTGTCGGCCATAACAGTTTTGCCACGCTGGCATGGGCTCCCAGTGTGGCACCTGGAAAGCCTTTTTGGGGAGGGGGCATGGAGCCGACAGGGGATTGGGCACCCCTCGTCAGCCATACAGTGTATGCATGGGGGGAGCATGAACTCGCAATATGCGTGCGTGCGTGCGGAGGGGGGAGCGCTGCTCACTGAAGCAGAGCGCTCTCCTTTTCAACTGTACGGCACTGCATTTTCAACTGCTGTCATAAACAGCAGCAGCATTCATTGGAGAACTGCGGCCGTGCCTGCAAACACACTGACTGAATTGGAAGACAGGGTGACACACCTCTGAAAACTATGAAGATGGCACTATGTTTCTTGCACATGAGTGCAAGCAAACATAAAAAATGGTTGTTTTGGGAGAAGTGCTTGTCCAGTAGTGCCTGGATGTCCGAGTGTTTAATAGTGGATCTATGGGCCTGGTGGCACTGAGGGTTGAGGCACTGGATGCCACACCTCACGCCACACCGGTGACCTGGGTTCAGGAATGGCCTCGGGTCATCAGGAGCCAGCCAGGAGGGTGGGTAGGAGTAGGATTGAGCTGCCTATCAGCAGATCTCCTCAACTGGTTGGATGCTGTCCCTCCCATAGTCCTGTCACCACCGAGTGAAGGTCTGGTGGTGGCGAAGATGTGGAAAGAAGTGGCTAGCAGGGTGGGGCATCCCACAGTGTGTGGTCTGCTCATGCCGCCACACACATCCATCAGCGCCAAGGACATGTGGATGGGGAAGGCTAAAAAAATGTCAAAATAGCAAAAAGTACTTACTGAAAAAAAAAATAATAGTGGATCTATGTCCATTCATGCATTTATGGAGTGTTTGTCCTGTTGCTCCCATGTACCACCCAAATGGACATTTTTGGTATCTTGTTAGATAAGCCAGATTGTTAGTGTTGCATGAGAAAGGCACTTTTATTTTGTATTCCTGTTTGGTAAATGGAGAGTAGACAGAGTCACATGTATTGCATCTGGGCTTGTTGCATGGTCTTGTTCCTTTTGTGTCTGTTTGAATTGTGGGGGTGTAATTCCTGACCAGTGTTCTTCCCAAGTTCAGTGGTTGTCTGTATGATATTATAGGTGGTTCACTGCATGTAGTGGACAGTCTGTCACTGCTGTGCAGGACTGGTTGCAATTCTCTGATGATTTTCTGTAGTGGCCTGATTGATGGGTTGTAAGTCACAACCAGTGGTTTGCGTTTTGATTCTTTTTTCTCTTTATACACCAGAAGTTGTTCTCATGGTAGCTGTCTAGCTCATGTAATCTGTCAATTACATGTGAGGGGTAGTTTTTCCTGGTGAAAGCACCTTGTAGTATTTCTAAATTGTTGTCCCTGTCTGGCTTGTCCGTGTATATACGTTGGCATCATAGGGCTTGACTATAGACAATTGCTCCTTTTGTATGGTTTGGGTGTGCACAAGTATGGTTTAGGTAGTTGAAACAATCTGCTGGTTTTCTGTATACTGATGTTTTTATTTTGCCCTGTTGCAGTTCAGTTGTGGTGTCCTGGAAGTTGATTTTTATGTTTGCTTGCATGCATGCGCATAGTGCATGTGCAACAAACATCTTGTGGCAGTAGCACATTTCAGAGGTGTGTCAGTGTTGTGGCCAATGCAGCGGACTCTCTATTGGGTACGTCCCTCAGCCACCAATCAGTAAGCATGCTACCAATGACAGCAGCTTCAACGACAGCCAAAGAGTTAAAAGAAATCTGCTGCTGCAGTCAGGTCCTGTTTCGTCATTGCAGCATCAGATGACAAGACTCCGGCCATGCCTCATTACAGTGCACAGTAGGCTATGCACTGTAATGCATGTGGCCAGAGTTGCGAGCAACATATTTGCTCAGTGTGCCTTTCCTGGTGAAACATTTCAATAAATAAAGTAGTCATGGCACGGCTTTTCACAATGGCGGCTTCTGCCGCCCACCACACACTCCCGCAAAGCCGACATCGGGGTGCCCAATCCCCGTGCCGGCATGTATTCCCCCATTAATGTGGTACACTGGGAGCCCACCCAAGTGTGCCGAAAAACTGTTTTTTGGTTTTTTTTAAACTTTATGTTTATCATTTTTAATAAAACAAGCATACAGTTTGAGTTACATGCTTGAACATTTCTAATTATTACGCTAGAGGGCGCCACTCCTCATTAATACAACCATGTGATACATCCATGCATTTAGATACGTCAGTGAGGGGTTACCAAAAACTTCTGTTTAAAACATGAAAGAATCAATTCCAGAATCTGTGAACTGAGCCCATGAGCAGCATGGTGAAAATCTCCCAAAGTCTTTAAAACAAAAATCCTTAATGTTCATGCCCTTCAAGAAGGACATTAAGATTGCCATGCACTAAATGTGTCATATTCATTATTGATGGATTTTACAGCCAGTGAACAAAACTAATAATATCTGTCATTATGTCAGCACTATAACTGTGCAAAAGAACAGACAAGAGATATTTCAGTTGCATAGCCTCAGGCACTAAAGGTAGCAAAAAGACCCAAACTTTTTTAATTTAACAAAAAGGAGACTGAATAAACCAAACGTCCCTCCCCTTCAATAAGTAAAACATATTGGTATACATTTAATATCTTGAGTTCAGACTGTTCTTTTTTGTTATTACTAAAGTGAGATGCTGCATTTAGTATTAGAGCAGGAAAAAAACAATAGTTTAAATCAACTCTGAGACACCAGCGAGATCGGCCCTGGCCCAATATTAATATTAATTAAGTCCCAGTGAAGTACTCACTCTACTGTCTGAACCATCAAAAGAAGGAGAATATACGAAAGTTCAAAAAATGCAGGTTTCCTCTTCATCCATGGAAGAATCAGAATGGAAGAATTAGAAGCTTTTCTGGCTCGACTGGCGTGATCCACAGGAGCTGCATATTTTTGGCTCCACTTGAGAGCCTCTCCTGGGTCAGAAAACATATATCTTCCCCTGATGCACAATTCTGAGTCTGGCTGGAAATATCATCCCATGTGGGATAGAGGCAGTCCGTAGCATGGCCCTTACGCCATCAGATTTCTTCCTTTTTTGCCTTGTGGAGAAACTGATGTCTGGAAAGAGCTTAATCTGCTCACCGTCATGTAGAAGAACACCTTTACGTCGGGCGAGTGCCAGCAGAAAATCGCGTGAGCCTGACCCATCTGAGATCACCCTGACAGTACGAGGAGCTTCAGGATTCTCCAGGTGGCCACGTTGAGTAATCCGATAGGCTTTCTGAAATGTTTCAACTTTTGTTGCTGCTCTTCTCCCAACTGTTGGACGAACCACTCCTTCAAAAATAGAAGCAAATGATCACCTTCACTGCCTTCAGGTAACCCCAGGATACGTATATTCGGGGATCTTATTTGGTTCTCTAGTGATTCAATGCATGCCTTCCATTGAGTACTGTCCTTAATCATCGTTGAGACTGCTCCTAAAGCAGCATCTTCCCGTTTAGCCATATCTACTGAGGCAGTTTGTATATGCTCCAAGTTCGTTTCCAAGTTAGACACCCTGTTTGTTAGGCCATCAAATTTTCCAGACAGATTGGAGACTGATTTAATTAGTTTAGAGAGCTTGGCACCGATTGTTTGAAGAATTTCTTCACTCTGTTCTTCGGTTTGTTCTTCAGTGCGGGCCTGGTTTGACCTCGTGTTCTGCACTGCAGAATCATTTTTAGATCTGGCTTCCTAGCCCTGCTGTTGTTCTTTACGAGGATTGCCCATGCCTATCTATATTAGAGCCACTAATTTTACTACTTTTCGGTTCAATTGCACAAGGATTTTTGGCTGAATACTGCTGAATTTAGATCTCTGGCTTGCAGTCACCATCAGAAGGCTGCCATCTTGCTTGGGCTCCTCAGCGCCCCCCCCCCCTGAAAAACTGTTTTATTTTATTTCTGACACCAGGGTGCCCATCCCAGTATCGTCTTCCTCCCCGAACCCCTCTAAGTATTTGCCAACATCGGGTGCCCAATCCTTGTGTCGGCATGCCCACTGGGATCCCACACTGGCTTTGATGAAGAACGTTTTATTTGATTTCCGACACTAGCCATGCACATTACAGTGCACAGTAGGCCATGCACTGTAATGCACATGGCCAAAGTTACAAGCAACATGTTTGCTTAGTGTCCCTTTCCTGGTGAAACATTTCAATAAATAGCATAGCCACAGCATGGCTTTCCACAATGGTGGCTCCTGCCACCCGCCACACATGCCTGCAAAGCTGACATCCGGGCACCCAATCCCCATGTCGGCATGTATCCCCCCCCCATTAATGTGGCACCCTGGAAGCCCACCCCAGTGTGCCGAACAACTGTTTTATTTCCGACACCAGGATGCCCACTCCCAGTGTCGGATGCGCTCCCAAACCCTCAAGTATTTGCTGACATCAGGAACTCAATCCTCATGTTGGTATTCACCCCCCCACTATTGTGGCACACTGAGCCCACCCCGGTGTGCAAAAAGCTTTATTTGATTTCCGACACTGGGATGCCCACTTCTGGTGTCGGATATGCTCCTTCCCCAAACCCCTCTAAATTATTTGCCGACATCGGGTGCCCAATCCTCATGTAAGTCATGCCCACCCCACTATTGTGGCACACTGGAAACCCACCTCAGTGTGCCTGCATTAATAATTTGATTTCCCTGTGAATGAAGAAAACCATATTTCGCTGTTTTTTCCTGTAAAAGAAAACAGTCCATCACTGTCTCCCCTGTCCCCCATCCCACCTCCCTCTATGCACCCACCTCCCGCACCCCCCACCCCATACTTACCTCCGAGCCAGCAGCATCGATCTTCTCTGAACCGGGATGCGTCTGCACTCTTCAAAGCTGACCAGCAAACTGAAGATTTCAAGGAAAGCCGTATAATGAGAGTCAATGAGGGGTTTCAACTTAGTTTGATATCTCAGCCATTTTTAGGAATTTTGGCCCCAAATTTTCAACATGGGGTTCTTGGGACCCCACCTCATGAACACTGGTACTGTCATTTCGTTTCTCTGTCCCAAAAGGTGATTTTGTGGTCGCTGCGTGGAATTACCTTTTGGGACCAATTTACAAAATGACAGTGCCACAGTTCATGAGAGGAGGTCCCAAAAAGCCCATGTTGCAAATCTGGTGAAAAAATTCCAAACAATGACTGTTATGAGCGTGCGTTGCGCAGTTTCTATGCACGTTCATAACTTTGCCACTTTTTAATATTTTCACTCCAGATTTTATAAAATGCCATTTTTTCACACCTCCTTATGAACAGTATAGCTGTCATTTTTCAAATCCTGCCCAAAATCTGTTTTCACACCTGTGGCGCAGAATGGCGCAGTCGCTGTGGGAAATCAACTTTTGGGACAGATTCACAAAATCACAGTGCCACTGTTCATGAGTGAAGGTCCCAAAATACCCATGTTGAAAATCTGGTGGAAAAATTAAAAAAAATGATTGCGTTACAGGCATGCGTTGCGCAGGTTCTATGTACGCACTTAACTTCTCCAATTTTTCATATTTTCACTCAGATTTTCAACACTGCCACATTTTCACATCTCTTCATAAACAGTATAGCTGTCATTTTTCTCATCCTGCCTGAAATGTTTTTCCGCACCTGTGGAGCTGAATGGCACAGTCACTGAGCGAAATCACCTTTCAGGATTGAGTAACAAAATTATAGTGCCACTGTTTGGAATGAAAATTCCAACAAACACCCAGAGCATTAGGGTTTCCAACCATAACACCCACCCTGTAAAGACTGACAGGCATCGGGGGTGTGACTTGGGTTCATCAGCTGTAATGCTCATGGCATTCCACCCCCACCCTGCATCCACTGACAGGCATCGAGGTGTGCCTTGGAGTCTTCGGCCCTAACGTTCACCCATTCTCTACTGCACCCATCTCAGCTTATTTCCTTATGGAATGGGGTGACCATAAGGGCTGAAGAACCCCAAAACACACCGATAACTGTCGATATACGAAATGAGGTAAATAGAATGGCATAAGCGTTATGGCCAATGACCCAAAGGCACACCCCAATGCCTTTCACTCTTTGCAGGGTGAGGGTTGACATTAGTTCAATACTTCACTGCCATTCCTATTATGCATCTCTCTAACTCCTGCACTACCAATGCCAATGCCAGCAAGCAAACATTTGGTATTGACATATGCTTGTTTTTGCTGGGAGTACTCTATTTACAAACTGACTGAGGGTTGAAAATTACTGAAGGGTCTGTGGAACTCGTGTAGTTTGTCCTCACTCTCTGTACATATAAACAGAAATGTTATCCATAAAACAGTAGTAGATTGATGGTTTTGCTCTGCTGTGATAGGAAGCTCTCTCCTAATACAACCATGAAGATTATGACATACTGGGGTGACATTCTAGTGCCCATACAGTAGTTGTGCCGGTTTTCAGTAGGTATAGTTTGTTGTTATAGAAAAAGTAATGTTTCAGTGTGAAGTCAATGAGTCCCAAAACTGTAATTGCCTGGTTGTCTACATCCATTTGTAGTAATATTCTGTATATTTCTAGGCCATCCAAGTGTGGTGTATTGGTATAGAACTCCTTGTTCTTGCTAAACTTGTGTTACCACCTACATTAAATTTATGCTCTCTCTGCTGCGGATGATATATTTTTTTTTATTCTACGTATTGGGTTAAGCCCAATCAGCACAATATACAGCTACAAAGAAAGAGCACCACTCAGCCAGCCAAATAAAATAACACAATTTATTTACTTACACATGTGCAACTATCCTCAATATCAGACTTTCATGAGAATGTGGTGGTTTCCCAGCACTCCTTGCTGTCCCAATAGTAACTCATAGCACAGCACAGCATGTCTGCACTTTTGTACTGCGGCATTTGTTGCACAATGTTTTGAAGTTTTGAAGTCTGCTGTTAAGGCTATTTGTGTACTTGTAAGTAAATAGATGTTGCTCTTTTACTTGGCTGGCTGAGTGGCGCTCTTTCTTTGTGGTTGTACACTGGACTGAGTTGCTGATAGCAGCATGCTTATGGATGGAGCTGCTTTTTTTTAATAGCAAGACCAAAAGGCACAATGCCTGCTGTCAGAGATGACCCGGGAGCACTGCGGAGATTAAGTGACTTGCTCAAAGGTCATACAGTATGCAAGTGGAGGTTGTGGTAATCAAACCCAGGTCTGCTGGATGTACCAGTCTCATTCACAGCTCATTACTTTAACCTCTAGGCTATACTGCCAGTCCATATCATGGGCTGTGGGTGGCAATCTAGGAGGGCTCTGTTGCATACGTATTATTTCATGTCTACTTGGGGTGACAATCAAAATGACTACAGTTATTCTGGCTTAACCCAAAATAAGATATGTCAGATGTTTTCAGATTTCATGATTTTATTTGTTCGACCATAGGTCATTATAAAATATTAATAATAAATACAAATAGAAATTGACAGGTACTGCACATAGCATCATTACAAAACAGATATTGTACATTGTCATACAATTTAACATATTCATTCATCACTGCTACTTTCTTTCAGTGTCTTAAAACAGTGGCAATGTAATTTGTTTCAATCAGTACATCATCAGCTACTCTTATCTGCTGTCAAAGTCTGTGTTTCGATGTTTCTGTGCAACATGTAAGGTTAAATATCCATGAGGGCTATTAAGGGGCAAAGCCACACAAAGGGTGACGGATTTATTAACGAATATCATAATGTTGCTATCCCTGTTGGGTTCTTGTGACGTATGCCTATAATTTTGTTACAAATGTTTATGCTCTGTTCTTTAATTCCCCCAAGGAGTAACAAATGGGATGGTGTCTTTTAATCCTTAGTAAGAAGTGATATTCACAATGTATTTATTTCTTATTTATTTTCTTTTTATTTTAAATTTGTTAACCGTGTAAGGACACTGGGCAAAAAAGGCTTTTTTCAGGACCAACCCGGGCATCAATAAAAACAAACATACAAAATAATTAATACATATAATATACAATGACAACATTAAATAAATAAATTGCATAGTAAATGTACTATGAAATTTATTTATTTGTGGTATCTGTCCGTGTATTGACCAAATGTAAGTGATGTTTTTACTTGCAAACTGATAAATAAAATAAAAACCAAAATGCCAAATAGAAATAAAAAAAATGTTTTTGTGCTAAACAGCCAATAATTATTTGGCCAAACTGTTGTGTTTAAAATAATTGTTTTTGACCTATGTTTTACCCTTCCACTATGGGAGCCATGTATGACTGAGTTCCATATATAGAAAGCCAGTGCTGAAGTGGTTTAATATCTGACTGACCACCCTCTGGGAGAGTAGCTTCAAAGAAATAGTTGAACTAACAGAAAGGAAAATCAGTTCAGGTAAATAAAAATCCTGTTTTTCTTTTCAGATTCATCCAGTATACCTTTATAGATTTAGAGTCGGATCAAGAAAACCCTATACATCCCTACTTGTGTGTTTAAGAACACCCCTGACATTCAGAGAAACATAGACATTGCTGGCAGATAAGGACCACTAAGCCCATCCAGTCTGCCCGTAAGTCCTACCACATTTTATAAATTAAATTTGCTTTGCTTTCCCCTTATCCTGCCACCTTCCAATTTCATATCATGCACCCTTGTTCTTGTACTCCTCCTCTATTGGAAGATGTTGCCCCCTTGCACCTTGTTTATGCCTTTAAGGTACTTGAAGGTTTCTATCATGTCTCCCCTTTCCCTCCTGTCCTCCAGCATGTACATATTGAGGTCCTTTAATCTCTCCTCATATATTTTCTACTGCAAGCCCTGTACTATCTTTTTAGCCCTTCTCTGGACTGCCTCGACCCTGTCAATGTCCTGACAAAGATGCATCCTCCAGAACTGTACACAGTACTCTACAGTAGGTGAGGCCTCACTAGTATTTTATACAATGAAATTACCACCTCCCTCCTTCTGCTAGTGATACCTCTGCCTATGCACCCCAGCCCTCTCTTCAGCCTTTGTACTCTGCTTAGACAAATTTAGATAATCTGAAATGATAACCCCCAGATCCCTTTCTTACCTGGTGACCATCAGAAACTCCCCCCCCCCCAGTCCTGTAGCTCTCTCCAGGAAGAACCTCTCAGTACATGTGAAAGCCTCTGCCCATCCTCTGGAGCAGAGTGTACCCCTAAAGAGGGTAGCCCTGATCCAATCCATGAATCTACAGTTTAGCTTTGAGAAAGAATAAGTGTATGTATATGCACACTGCATTTCTAGTAAATAAAATGCAATATACTGAGAAATGATGAGTGCCTTTTGGATCCCCAGGCTTCCAGTTGTTATGGTAAAACATGCAACAGAATGGTATTCTGAGTAGGCATGGGTTCAGATCCAAGCTAGGGCACTTACATTGTATTTCATTCTCACATCTAAATTGTATTGCAAATATTTGCACACCCCAGTCCTTAAGTAAAATGGAATTATAATTTAAGTGGTTCCAGAGTGAATTTGTGATCCCCAGGTTTCCAGTTGTCCTGACAGAATAGCTGGTAGTGCAGAAGAATGATACTCCAAGTAAGCCTGGGTTAAAATCCAGGCTAGGGAACGTATTTCACTTTTATCAGTAACATTTTATTGAAATTCAAAACAATAATACAGTATATTCATGTAAATTATCGTAGTATGAATATATTAATACCAACATCAACATAAAGCAGAGTTTCATTTGATAAAAACTATTCTATACTGGTCGATTTTAGTAACCTTGAACATGTATGACATTTTAGAATTGATTTATTTTATAATAAATGTCATTTTGTTATACTGTATATGTTGACTTAGATAATTAGACCTTATTTAGTAAACAAATAGTACAATAACCTACACTTATCTTTATAGAAACTTGTTTCCCCTGGGCATTGTCTTCAGGAAAACGTCACCCACTGGAAAGTTTTCAGTAAGAAGGAAAGTAATGGATATATCAGTTTGAAGAAACAAGGAAGAAGAAGATTACAAGACAGAGAAAGAGAAGAAACTAAGAATATTAACAGAAAGAAAGACAAGAAAAATAGATCTTTCTCTGAAACGTTATTTAAAATTTGTCTAGATAATGTTTTGTATTTTTATTGTATGTTAAAGAAACAGTGCCAATTTTTATCAAAGCTTTTGTTGTATTGCTTTAGTATTGTAGCTAGCTTTTCACTTCTGAGAGCTTCAGGTAATTCATTCTTCCACTCTGCTAGTGTGGGAGGTCCTTACTCTATACAGAGTTTTAAGATATGTTTTGCTACTATCGAAATTAAAGCTATGTTATATTTTTCTTCTCTTCTGATATTCTATATTTCAAAGAAATTCCTAAGATACATGTTTTTGTATTCATTAAGTTTGGCAATGAGGGCATCTTGTTTAGGTATTTTTTAATTTAGTCTCAGAATTCCTTTATCATTGGGCATTCCCAGAATATGTTTAACTCACTAGCATTAATTTCTCCACATTTTTGGCATTTATCATATTTTTTTTTATTTTCATCAGGGAACATGTGTCTAGGAGTGAAGTACAGACTGTGGGCCCAATTTTCAAAGGGTGCTTAGATCGATGCAATTTGTGTCAAAGTGGGAGAATGCATCAAAAGCAGTGTGCCATATTCCAGAATCTTCGCAAATTGCATTGATCTAAGAGGAATTGATGCAATTCACAAAATGCATCGTAAAAAGGGATGCAGTGAGTGGATTTGATGCAAGTTGCAATGCAGTGCAGTTTGCAGCAGATAATGGCATAGAGACCAGCAGAAATGTCTGGGCCAGGGGAAGTAAGCAAGCAAGGAAGAAAAACTTTGCACAAGAGGAGCACATGTGCTCACAGAGGAGGTTGGTGCACAGGTGGACCTCCTCCTCCTTAGAGGTTGTGACAAGGAGGTGAGAGACCATTGAAACAGGTCTGGGAAGAGGTGGCCATCTGTGTGAATGCCGTGGGCACTGTGGAAAGGTCTGTGTGTGAGCTCCAAAAATGGTATCATGAACTGAGGAGCCATTCCAAAGAAAGGATGGCAAGGAACAGGCAAAGTGCCATGGCCACTGGAGGAGGACCATGGGAGATGGTTCAACTGAGCAGCCAGGAGGAGCATGTGGCTACCCACCTCAGCACAAGGACCACTGAGGGTGACAGCAATCTAGACATCTTCAGACTGCAGAGCACAGCAGATAAGCAGGGCACTGCACAAGTACAGTTTGTGGTGTCAGTTCGAGATATATGGATGTGATATGTTGATGATCGTCGTGTGAAGTGGTGAGTGCAATGGTGCTGTTGTGTCTAAGGCATGTGGGGTAGAAGGCTGGTGATAGGCATGGGTGGAAGATATGTCAGGGTGATATGTAGATAGCACTCATGGGTGGCCTGCAGCAACTGCTGCCGTGTCGAGTGACAGTGGTGACACCTAGAAGGTGTTGCCCAGGTGGCAGGGACCCACTGCACGACATGTCATCAGCGTGCCAAGGAACTGTTGGGGGCCATTGCAGGAGGCCCCGGATGATGACACATATGCAATGCACAAAGGTGTGCAGGGCAGGGGGAGCACAGGGTAGATGGTGCAACATGCAGTGGAGTGCTGTGTTGCAGATGTGGGTGTAGTGTGTGAGTACCTGGCCATGTATCCATAGTGAAGAACATGTGTGCTGGGCCATGTAGCTGTGTGGCGGTGGTGGACTGGCACTGCTGATGCAGATGCACACATGAAGGGGTGAGGCAGAGGGTGCAGAGGTGTTAAGGCTGCCAGCAAGATTGGGAGATGTTATGCAGCAGCCAGTGATCTATGGTTGTGCATGTGGCTGCAGTGGTGTGTTGGAGATGATCTAGGATATGCCATCAGAGGCCCTAAGTGTAGTGACCTGCAAAGAGAGACAGTGATGGAATGTCGTAGGGTGAGAAAGAATGTTGATGGCATGTGGAGGTTGGGTGGGGCAGGTCTTGGGTCAGGGGTGGGCCAGTTGTGTTTGTGATGGTCAAGTACATGGGTATGAGCTGGTGCAGGAGGTCTGCTGGGGGGGTGCAAAGAATGACTTGCCTGTGGGTGGCCTTGTATAGCAGAAAGGCAGGTGTAGGTAACAGAAGTTACATCGGTGTCTGTGCAGCAAGAAGAGGTCACGTGCCTCCACAGGTCCCACCCAGGCCAGGTGTGACAGGCTGTACCTCAGGGCACCAGGGACAGTCCTATGATGAGTCACTTGAAAGCCTATGCACAGAAGGGGCATCAGGGAGTACAGTGCTACATAACACATGGTGTAAAGGGTCTCAGGAGTGGGATGGTGAGTGACTGCTGTGCCACATGGGAGGCCCGTAGCAATATGTGGGGTTGCAGTGTGCAGCTCTCATGTGACACGTTAGCTAGGCAAGTGGTTTGTAGCATGCAGCTTCACAGCCAGGGAAGAAAGACTGATGGATAAGGTACTGTGACATACCCCAAAAGGAGCCAGTGTGTGGTAACATGGAACAGGTGCTGTGTTCCGGGGTGGGGGAAGGGCCAGTACCACACTGTGTAGGTTGTAACATTGCTTGGTGTTCTACTTGGGGTATGGACTCAGTGATAGCCCATGTACGCTGCAAGGGGTATTGTGCACCATGTGCTGTTAGCCAGCTGGCATTGTTGGAGGATGATAAAGGTTCAACATGTATTGGCAATGGGGAAAGTGAGCAACACCTGTCTCTTACTCTGTGCCTGGACATTACAAAAGTAAACATTTGCCACTCCCTTTCTAGGTAGTGCCAGCATGTCAGACAGCCACAGCAAGGCCCAGAGGAAGCACAGCACAGGCACAGAGTGGTGTGGAAACAAAAGACAAGTGTGACAGCTCCTCAGGGTGTGGAGGTGAGACACCCTCAATTAGTGAGGAGACACAGCATGTAGAGAGCCCTGTAGACCAAGACCAACTGGAGCTGGCTGGAGACAGCAATGAAAGGGCTGAGCCATCAGTGGGGGAACAAATGGATCATGATAACAGGGTCATCAATGCAGCAGACACCATCCATGACAACGTGACACAGGACCTCTCACCAATAACATCCATCCAGGGGGAGGGGACTGTGGCAGTGGAAGCTCCTGGCTCCCCTATGAACATATGAAATTCCTAGCAGATAAAGGCCAAATGGTCTATTGAGTCTGCTTGATTGTGCAGCTAGCAGCCCTTATTCTGCAGATGCCCATCCCTCCCCTCTCATGACCCTCCCTCTTGCCCTGTTTCAGCCCCTTTTGAAGCAGCCCACTGTACTACAGCATACTACCCTTGCTGGTAATGCATTCCACCAGCCACCACCCTCTCCATAAAAAAGTGTCTTAACTCCCTTCTGAACCTTCCCCCCCCCAATCTCAGATCATGGCCTTAAGTGTCCCTCCCTTCCCTTAATTTTGAACAGCCTTTCCATGCCGGCCTTGTTTATATCTTTCATGTACTTGAAGGTTTCAATCATATCCCCCTGTCCCTCCTCTCTTCCAGTAAATACATGTTCAATTCCCTCAGCCTGCTCTCATAGGGTAAGTCCCCCAGTCCACGGATCATCTTTGTTGCCCTGTACTGCACCCCCTCCAGCAACCTAATGTCCCTCTTCAGCTACGGACACCAGAACTGCAAGCAGTACTCTAGATGTGGCCTAACCAGTGACCTAGACAATGGCAGAATCACTTCCCCTCTCCTTCAGGATATACCCCAGTGGCAATACAACCCAGAATTTTGTTGCCCTTTGCAGCTGCCTTTCTGCATTGTGCTGAGCTATTCATTGATCCTGTAATGAGCACCCCCCAGATCCTTCTCCTCCTCTATCTCGGCTAGCTACACCCCCAAGCTGGTAGCTCCTCCTTGTGTTTTTCACACCAAAATGTAGCACCTTGAACTTTTTGGCACTGAACACCAGCTGCCAGGTGTCTGACCAGGTCTTCAGCTTTGACCAGTCATCCTGCAACCCATGCCATACTCCTAGGTCATCCACCACTGCTCCCATCTTGGTGTCATCAGCAAACAGACTGATCTTGCTCTTGATGCCTACCAAGATTTCTGCAATGTACAGTATATCCCAAACAATACTTGTCCCAGTACCAAGCCCTGCAGTACTCTGCTCATCACTACCCTAGAGGATGAGAGCTCCCCACCTACCACCACCCTCTGCTGTCTTCCCTGCTGCCAGTTTACTACCCAAACTTCCATCTCCATCCCCACCCCTGTACCACCCAGCTTACTATCTAGTCTCCCATGTGGTACCGAGTCAAACGCATTGCTGAAGTCCAGGTATAGGGTGTCCACTGCATGTCCCCCATCCAACTGCCTAATTACCCAGTCACAGTAATCCACCAGGTTGGTCTGGCAGGATCTGCCACTGACAACCCATGCTGCCTATCATCCTGCAGCCCACTGGCCTCCAGAAAGGACACCAACCTCTCCTTCAGGATGGTCTCCATCAGTTTACCCATGATGAATGTGAGGCTCACTGGTCTGTAGTTTCCCGTTTCATCCTCGGGACCGCTCTTATGGAGGGGTAGCACGTGAGCCATCCTCCAATCCTGAGGTACACTCCCTGAGTCTAGGGAGGCATTGAACAGGTCTGCCAAGGGCCCCTCCAAGACATCTGCCAGCTCCTTCAGTACCCTTGGGTGGATGCCATCCAGCCCTGGCATCTTGTCCACTCTCAGTGCCCTCAAGCCCTCCAAAATCCTGCCTCTGTGATCTCCCTGTCTGTCATTTCCTCTCCTTCCATGCCTGCCTTCCCACCCCTCTTGAGTATCACCCCACCTTTCTCTTTAGTAAACACCGAACAGAAGTAGTCATTTAATGCTTACACCTGCTCCCTCCTTGTCTCCACCCCCCCCCACTGCAGACATGGACGTGGGTGAGGTGCACCACCTCTGCCAAAGTATGCTTGACACTGAGGTAGCGCAAGGCAGAGAACTAAGTGCCATCAGGGTGCCCATTAAGGGATACCACAGTGCTAAACGGCAGCATCATCAGTGTGTTGGGGGGTGAAATCAGTGGGGTGAAGGATGCCAATGCCCATGGCCTGCAGCATGTGGCTGCCCATGAGTCACAGCAGACAGCTGTCCTGCAGGGGATGCAAGCAGTTGTCGAATGCCAGACGGCCATATTTGACCATGTGCCGCTCACACTGGACAGTGTGGTAGCCCTGCAGGAGAACTTTGGCCAACACCTGTTGGCGGCACTTCCTGGCCTCATGTGGAGCACGAGGTGGTTGCATCAGGACACCATGGGGGATGACACCCACCACACTGCCAGCAACAATGACCCTATCCGCACTGCCATGCATGGGACACAGCAGGGCACCAGCCCCATAGCTGCCCAGCACAATAACAATGCACCATTGGGGGTGTACACCATGCCCCCAGTGCATATAGTGCACCACACACATGGGGAGAAGCCACCCAGAGTGGCAGAGGGACAGACACCCATGGCTATACTGACCAAAGCATGGGAGGTGGTACAACTTGTAGTGGCCAGGGCTATCACATGGAAATGACAGGGCATGCCTCTTCTTACCAACAGTCTGGCAGGACAGAGTGGAGCCTTCCTGCACCACATCCCCGCACCGTGATGATATGCCATGCAGCACTGTGGACTGGGGTGTAGTTTACATGGGGGAGCACTGGCACACTGCAGTCACCAGCATGCACTACCCTTGCACTCCTTGTAGGGACACAGCAGCAGTTGGCTTAGTGCCCTGCAGGGACTGGTGGGCATGATGCGCATGAGCCTTCCCCAACCACAGTGAGGGGCACCAATGGTGTGACCACTATTACAGCAGGTGTAAGCTTGATGGCAGTGGGCCATGTCTTGTCAACACAGGGGCCACCCTGATGGAGAGGATGGAAGCCAGGGTGCGCAGGGGTTAGAACAGGGTCTGGAGACACTACTATGCAGAGCAGTCTGCCGGTCCTGAGGAGGTTAGTAAGAAGAGCAGAAATGCAGTCTATCCTCGCTCACGGAGACTGTGTAACCCACGTGCCATGTGTTATACCAGGGATGTTGATGGCTGACACACAGGCAGAGGAGCGAGGCAGAGGCAGCTTGAAATTAGCAGAGCACGTGGCTGGGAGGGGTGACCTTGAGATCCTGGGGGAGTGGGCCTTTGGGGGTTAATAATGCCCACCACAATGCTCACAACTAGTGGATCACCATGGCGTTGTCACAGGAGCACATGTACACAATGGTACAGCAGGTGAATATGTGGCCCCCCGCATGTGGGTGCTGGCCAATACATCAGTCAGGCATATCTCAGCACCACATCAGGAAAGCCATAAGTGGGCCAGGATGGACTCAGCACAACACAGAAGCATTAGACACAGGGCATGTGGTATGGGTGACAGGGTAGGGGCACAGACAGATAACACAACTGTGGCACCCTGAGGGGTTGGGAAAGGTTGGGGGGGTTACAGGTGGTGAGGAAGGTTGGGAGGCTTGTGGGTTGTGGAGGAAGATTGATGGGCTGATGGGGTGGGGGAGTGGGGGCATGCTGGAGGGTGGGGGATAGTTGGGAGGGCCTGTTGGGTGGGGTCCTTCCAGTAAGTACCTATGAACTCTTACATGTGAGAGTGTTGACATCACCAGCTCTGTTGTGTCAATAAAGGGGTATTTGCCTAACACCTTGTGTGTCCTCCTTTTAAAGCATCACAGAAATATTACTAGCACATTGTAGGCAGAATACACAGCTTCACACATGTCATTCACTGTGGCTGCCTGTCCACATGGGTGGTTTCAATGTTGTTAGGCAAGGCACGGCACTTGCCCAGTCCCACTATATGTTGCCGGGATAAGGAGGCCCAGCAGTCAGGACAGGATGCAATGAACCTGACATAAGAAATGATGTGCAACACATTCACAAATGGACAGTCCTGTCAGAGAGTGGCTCTGAGCCATTGTCCTGCAGTGAGCAGGATAAACTTCTCTGATAAAGCCTTTTGTAAGATGAAATGTCAGAGCTCAACTTTGTCTTCTTCCTGACCCAGGAAGGTCAGTCATTTTTGTTAGCAAACATCCTAATAAACGAAGAATTGAAAGTCAAGTACTGTTTGGGACTCTCCATTTACGAATGTGCATAGGTGAGTGCCGTGACTTCTGTTTTTGACTGTATTACATTGTCACTGAACACCTCTTCTCACCTTAGTGGGGCTCTGTTTGTTCAGGCAGGATAAACCCTTACAGTATGCACACCAGCAGAAGTCCTTGCATGCCCACATTGTGTTACTTGGCCAGCATTTGCCACAGGAACTGCATGTGGGGGATCCCTTCATGGGACACTTTGTGGTGTACAGCATTGAGGTTTATTTATTTATCTAGCTTATGTTTACCAGGTAAGCACACTAGACAAAAATGTCCTATTTTCAGGTATGACACGGGAGGTTACAAAGGAAAACTATACTGAACAATATAACAAAGAAAGGATATACAGACAGTAACTTGAAGGCTTGATCACAGGGTTGAGGCTACAGTACAGTAAGAAAGCTTTTGACAATAAGTGAAATATACATAATCATTAGGGCACAACAAGGTACAGTGAGGTGCTGAGTTAAGGACTGGGCGGCACACAGGATGTGCCTTGACTGCAGTGTCGGGGACCGTGGTGGCAGATAAGGTGGGTGGAAACTGAGGGCCCAAGTTTCATCCCATGGAGCCATGAGTAGTACACTACAGAGGGTCACCTCACACAACTCCGGCCTAACACAGGGGCCGCATATCAGTGACCCATCTGGTATCGGGTCTACTGAGTGGGGGGGGGGGGATGAGCTAGTGTTATAGATGTACCAGAGGTGGCAAAACATACCTCCTTGAAGAGATAAGGGTTGTTGTGAGGTACTTTGCAGAATACAGACCATGCTGTGCCTGTGTCCACCTAATTTAACGGTTCACACGCACACCCTTTTTTTCTGGGACTGGTACCCAGTAAAATGAACCACACAGACCACAGATTAGTAAAGTTTTAACAGGGGTGTATTAGAAGGGGAAGGGGAAGTGCAACAGAAACAATGGCCAGAACAACAATAACAATATAAAGAATAGCGAGCAGAACAGCAGTAACAATACGAAACAACAAAAACTATGTACAAGGCGGGATAATAACATAGGAATTAAACAAGAAACACAGTTAAACAGCATGAACAATGTACAAGAAAATTATCATGGGTAATGTAAAAATATGTACACGTGCATCCTGCACTGCAGGGATTGTGTCTTGCAACGGGAGGAGTGGGGAGGGAGGGCAGGGACATTAGCTCAAGCTATGGACCCTGCAATATGAGCAGATTTGATAGACCAAATGGCCTTCTTCTGCTGGCTTCTTCGTATGTTCGTATGTATGCAGCTACCATAGTCCTCGCTTTTGAAAGTCCCTGATGGCCCTCAACATGTCAGCAATGATACCCTGCATCCTCTACAGGTCCGCTGACAAGGTCTGCAGTCCATCTGCAACAATGTCTGCAAAGTGGGACAATCTGTCCTGCAGAGGTTTGTCCACCTCTGCCACCATGTCCCCTTGTGGGGATTGCTCAACTTCACATGCGGCCCCTCCAGCTAATTCAGCACCCTCCACCTCCTTAATGTCCATTGTTGCTGGCTCATCTTCCTCTGCCTGGGTTGTTGCTGCTGATACCTCCTCTGCTACATCGCCTGCCCCCATCTGGTGGTCAGGCTCTGTGTGGACTGCTGTGGAAGGGCCTGGTCATCAGTGGCCTGGGGTTCCCTGGACTGCTCCTCCCCCTGCTCTTGTTGTGAGGAGCTGTTCTCCTCAGTCTCCTGAAGGCTTGAGGCCACGGTTGCTGCCTGCAGTCAGTGATGGGTCTGCTCCACATATGCCTGTGCTTCCTTTATCTTCAGGCATCTCATTGCCCACTTGAGTGCCCACTGGTGTGGCAATTAGTGGGCCAGTTTCCCTCCACCACTCTGGACATCACTGGTAAGGAAAAGAGATGCAGGCCATTAGTAAAGTGCAGGTGTGCATCTACAGGGACATTTCTTGTCAGTGGTGGGGTGGCAGGTGAACTCACATGCAGGTCATGGGAGTTATGGTGAGAGCTCCCACATCATACACCAATATTCAGCCATGTTGTGAGAGCCAGTGTGGCCATGGCCCACAATGCCAAGTCCCATGCTACAACATGTGGAGCACGTGTGACCTGTAGGTTAGAGTGCGAAGCACAGCCTGACCCTCTTGACATGTGTTGACCTGCGTGGAGATGAATGGCCTAACAGTGCGGTGCTAGTTGTCTGACTGCAGTGTCAGCAGGAGATGGGTGGGGGTGCCAATACACCATCCTGTGTTATGTGGGCTATGCATGGGTGCATGTGCTACTCCTAGCAGCAACATCTCACACCTGGGCAATGGCACAGGTACAGGAGCTGAGCCCGTGACATGCTCGTACTCCAGGGATGTGTTCTTGCCATCAACACAGATATCCTTTATCCGCCAGCTTGGGGAGGTATGTCAGGTATGGAACACATGCCGACAGGTTTGTAGTGCCGTCCACAGCTCAGGCATGTGTGCCTCACCCACATGCCTTGCTGGGAGGCAGCATGTGTCCTACACCTCTACATAGAAACATAAAAGTTGATGGCAGATAAGGACCGCAAGGCCCATCCAGTCTGCCCATTTCTTTTTATGCCTTATGAAAGTGCTATCGGCCTTTGCTCTGTCAATGGCCTATCCATTCATACTTATCTGTATTGCTCCCTTATGTCTATTCCATGCCTGTTTGAAGCCCTGCACTGTATTCATATTCACCACTTCCTGAGGTAGGCTGTTCCATGCATCCACCATCCTTTCTGTGAAAAAGAACTTCCTCATATTACCCCTGAATCGGCCTCCCTCTAATCTCATGCTGTGTCCTCTTGTCCTGCTATTTTTCTTCTATTGAAACATGTTAGACTCTTTCACCTTGTTAATGCCCTTAAGGTGTTTGAATGTTTCGATCATATCACCTCTCTCCCTCCTTTGCTCAAGGGTATACGTATTGAGCTCCATTAATCTGTCCTCATATGTTTTGATGCAGTCCCTGCACCATTTTGGTTGCCCTTCTCTGGACTGCCTCAGTCTAGTTAATGTCCTTGTGAAGGTGTGGCCTCCAGTACTGCATGCAGTACTCCAGATGGAGCCAAACCAGTGTCTTGTAAAGAAGGGTTATTACCTCCCTCTTCTGACTTGTGATACCCCTACTAATACACCCCAACATCCCTCAAGCCTTACCTACTGCTTTAGTGGTTTGCTTGGATGATTTCAGGTCATCGGTGATGATGACGCCCAAGTCTCTTTCTTCCCTTGTGACTGCCAGCAACTTCCCTCCCAGCCTATAGGTGGCTTCAGGGTTTCTCTTCCCTATGTGCATGATCTTGCTCTTCTTTGCGTTAATCTCTAGTTGCCACTTTTCCGACCACTTTGCTAGTTTATCCAGATCTCTTCTCATTCTGCCCACCCCATCTGGATCATCTACTCTGTTGCAGATCTTGGTGTCATCTGCAAACAGACAAACCTTACCCTCCAGTCCATCTGCAATGTCACTGATGAAGATATTGAAGAGGACTGGCCCCAGGACTGATCCCTGAGGTACCCCACTTGTGACTTGCATCTCTTCTGACTGTATACCGTTTACCACCACTCTCTGTTTTCTGCCCGTCAACCTGTTTGCCACCCAGTTGACGAACTTCTGACCCACCCCGAGCCAACCCAGCTTATTAATCAATCTTTTCTGTGGAATAGTATCGAAAGCTTTGCTGAAGTCAAGGTAGGCAACATCAACTGCTTCCCCCTTGGTCCAATACTCTGGTTACCCAGTCAAAGAAACCTATGAGATTAGTTTGACAGGACCTTCCTTTTGTAAACCCATGCTATCTTGGATCCTGTGCTCCTATGGATTCCAGGTGTTGCACTATTCTTTCCTTAAGGAGTGCCTCCATAATCTTGCCCACTACTGAGGTAAGACTGACTGGTCTGTAGTTCTCTGCCTCCTCCTGCTACCACTTTTGTGGAGCGGGGTCACATGAACTCTTCTCCAGTCTTCTGGGACCTCTCCTGTGCTCAGAGACTCACTAAACAGTTCTGATAATGGCTCTGCTAGTTCCACCTTAGCTCCTTTAGTACCCTGGGATGTATGCCATCAGGTCCTATTGCCTTGTCCACCCTGAGCTTATCGAGCTCTTGTAGGACCCTTTCTTTTGTGAAGGGACTAGTGCACACCTCCCCCCCCCCGTGTCCATGGTGCTGGGCTGTGGACCCTGCCCTACCTTCTCTTCAGTAAATACTGAGCAGAAGTATCTATTTAGGATAGATGCTTTTACATGGTCCTCCTCCTCACATGCCCCCTTATCCCCTTTGATCTTAGCAATACCCCTCTAGACTTTCTTCTTTCACTAATGTATCTATAGAAAGTCTTATCACCTTCTTTTACTATTTGTGCTAGTGTTTCCTCGGTTTGGGCCTTTGTCTGCCTTACTGCCTTCCCTGCTTCCCTTAGGGAAGTTTGGTATGCCTCCCTGTCTTCATCCTGCTGCGTTCCCTTATATTTCCTGAAGGCCAGCCTTTTGGCTCTGACCTTTTCTGCTACTGTTTTTGAGAACCAAAGTGGTTTCCTTCTTCTTTTCACTTCCTTTTCTCTCTAACACAATGGGATGTTGCTTCAAGTATTGCATCCTTAATGCTTTCCCACTTTGCCTGTACCCCCTCATCTGTATTTCTTTTTGTCAGGGCTAGCTTAACTCTGTTAGCCATCTTATCAAAGTCAGCTCCTCTGAAGTCCCATATTTTTGCCTTGGAATGGGATGATTTAGTTCTAGTGGCCAAATTGAACCATACCATGTGATGATCACTGGCCCCCAGGTGACCGTCTACCTGGACATCTGTGATTCTTTCCCTGTTAGTCAGTATTAGATCTAGGATAGCCCTGTCTCTTGTGGGTTGTTGTACCAGTTGTTTGAGTCCCTCCCCCTGCAGGGAATCCACCATGTGTCTTGTTCTGGCAGATGTTCCTGTTAATATTAACCAATCTGTATCTGGCATGTTGAAGTCTCCCATTATCAGAACCTCCCCTTTAGCTGTCATGTTTTGTATATCTTCTAACAGTAATGTGTCTATGTCCTCCCCCTGGTCTGGAGGCCTGTAGACAACCCCAGTTCTTATGGCTGTCCCATTTCCTGTTTCCAGAGTGACCCACAGTTCTTCTGGCTCCTTATGTGAATTCTGAATTTCTGTAGCTTTGATATTTTCATCGACATAAAGGCCCTCCACCCCCCCCTTTTGCACCTCGGTCTCTTCTGAAAGTACATAGCCAGGTACTGAAGTCTCCCAATGTGGTTACTGGTAAACCATGTCCCGCTAATGGCTACTATGTCCAGCCTCTGTCATTATTGTCTGCAGGTCTGGGATCTTATTTCCCAGACTGCGAGCATTTGCGTACATGATTTTCCATTGGCCAGATTTCGGTGCGTTAGTTGTTGGGCGAGGTCTGGCATTTCTCCTGTGTGTCGTATGGCGAGCCAGACCTTTTTCCTTACCTGGTGATGCAAATGAACTACAAAACATGCTGAACTCCTGTTTGACCACTAGCTGAGGGGGGAAAGGTGTTCTTCCCATTCGACGTATGGGATGCTGCACCCCTCTCCCCATTTGCTAGTTTAAATATTCTGCAAAGGCGTCAAACATCTGCCCCAATGCACTGACTCCCTCCTTAGTCAGATGCAGTCCATCAAATTTAAAGAACTTTCGCTCCCAAAACTGTTGCCAGTTCTCTACAAATTTGTGCCCTTTTTCCTGGCACCAGCCCTTGAGCCACATGTTTAGCTCCCCTGTCTCCCCTTCTCTGACCTTCTGTCCATCTGCCCCCCTCTTCCAGACTGGCAGGATCTCAGAGAAGGAGATTCCAGATGAAATGGATGATAGTTTGTCACCCAGCCTGGTCAGGTGTTCCTTGGTCTCCACAACTGACCAGCTGGCGAGATCGTTAGTCCTTACGTGAACCAGGACGCCAATGCTTTCTCCTGCTTCCTAAACAATTTTAGCAATGTGGTCAGTGTCTCTCCATGCTGATGTACCTGGGAGACATCTGACCATTACCCCTGGCTGGCGATGTGTATCAACTCCCCGAATCATGGAGTCTCCTATGATCAGAAGTTTTTTGGATTTCCTTTTTTGCTTTTTTTATTTTGGTTCCTGTTTTGAGTGAGTTTTGATGTGCTAGCTCCTGTTCTGCACTGTCTTGCTCTGCAGTGTCCTCTGCCCCTTTGTTTGATTTTGGAGATGAAGGCAGATACCTGTTTGTAGTTTTTATATGGTTTGTGGAGGTAATATGTTGGAGAGCACTGAGTGATGGGGCACCTGATTTGCCCTTCCTAACCACCTGACAACTTCCCAGACCAACTACCCTCTGTGGTCGAGGTGCTTCTGTTGGATTTTGGGGAAATGGCAGGCAGTTCTTATAATACATTTCCTTTTGAATATGCAATTTGAGGTGTGCAGTCTCTGCCCATGCTGTCTGGAGCTGAGCCCTTAGATCTCCAATGGCCCAGCATGGAGGACAGTGTCCTAAATCCTGTAAAACTGCCCTTCTGAAAAGTGTTCCACAGTACCTGCAATTACTGATATCCATTCCAGATAAGATACTGGATTTATAACCTGGTCAGAGTAATTAGAAGGAAGAAAATGAAAGCAAAAGTTTGATTTAGTGTTTTGTTTGTTTTTGTATAACTTGTTATAACAAGTTAAATTACTAGTGCCCCTGTAAATGAGGTCAGTGTCTGTATACCCCTCTGATCAACCCCTTCCTGCCTTGTTACAGGAAATGTCACGACTGTGCTACCCTATAAAAAGAGTGTAGTGTTAGGTGGTTGGGGATGGGGGTGGGTGGATGGGCCCTTCCCCTGCTGAAAAAGAAGAACCATGGATGAAAGAAACAAGGAGGTAAGAGCAGAAACAATCAACCAGGAACAAATGCAGTAGCCCTGAAAGCTTATCCTAATAATAGATAAAACTGTAAAACCTGTAAAGCACCACCTGTAATAATTTCACTGAAGATATACCCTGTAAGAAACACTTTGCTACAGAGAAAAATAAAGCAGTAACAGAAGATATACCTTGCAAAAGACAATTTGAATCAGAAGATTACAGCAGTAATCTGTAAGCACATACCTGTAGGCACACCCTGTAATAATGCAGCATAAGGTATACTCAGCAACAGCAATTTGAATCAGAGAAAAATAAAGCAATAAAATGTTAGCAACAAACAGCAATAATCCCTGTAAGTACAAAATAAAAATAACAACGCACAGTAAATCTGCCTAGCCAAAAGAAGCCTTAATCCTTTTCCTTGCTCTGGTAAGGTTATTTGCTCTGTCCTTTCAAGCAACCTAGAAGAAAAGGGCTCAGGTGAAGCTAGATGCCTTAGCCAGCAAACCTAGTATTCTATAATATCCATGTGATTGCCTGTCTACTGCTATTACATGTGCAGCATGGGACATGCAACCCCGGAGCAAGCCGCCACCATTGACATGGGCAGCACACACATGGTGGACCAGCCTGCGTGGAAACTGTTAGGTGAACACCAAAGGTGGAAGAGAGTTTGTGGATATGTCATGGTTGTGGGTTGTGGCCACATCACCAGTGCTGTCCTGCCTACCTGAGACCACTGCATGACAGGGTTTGAACGCTGTTAAGGGTGGCACTATTGTTAAGCATGTCCCAATGTTGCACCCCTTAGTTGCATGTGTCCACCACAGAGGAAGTCATACTGTTAGGGATGCCATGCTGAGAGGACAGAATGACTCGAACCTCAGGGGAGGCACACTATTGGAAGGGTTGGGGAAACATACACAGTGGAATGGCAGGTGTGTCTCGCATATGCATAGTACTACGGCATGCGATTCAAGTCTCCTTTGTCCCCCACACACATCCTCAACTACCCTCCAGCAGATGTGAGACCACTTGGACCTCTATTACTGCAAACCCCCCACATGGTGGTCTGTGTGCCTTGCCACAAATGAATATGTGGTGCTTGCCCCTGACTGCCAGAACCATGAGAGATAAGAGTCTGGGTACCAGGATTGGCACTATCATCCATGTGCCTCATCATCTATGACACAGTCCCCACAACATGATGGCCTGTAGCCGTGGCAATACCACCCACCCCAGGTCAACATTCCACATATGCTCACCATTCCTGGCCCCAACATGTTGAACATCAATGGCACTGCCACTGAGGGGTATCTGGTGTGCTCTGCAGGGCACAGCCATGGGTCTGCACTATAGTACTGTGGGGCTGCATACCCTAGCCATGCATCATGCCACATGGTCCTGTGTGTACTGTTACCTGGCATGAGTTGGCATCCCTTGGCCCCCCCAACATAATGGCAGACAGTAGCACACCCCACACAGACAATCCCTGCTGTGGTTGTCTCGATGAGCACCCCCCTAAACCCACCCCCTTGCGGGCATGCAAGTGAGGGGATGCACTGTACCATGGGCCCAGCATGTGTTGTGAGCACCTGTGCCTTCCTGGTCCCTCTCACGAGGTGCTATGGTGCTCAACTGTGTGTGGAAGTATGTCCCTACGTACCATTACCCAATGGCTATGAGGACACACAGAAATCTGCCACACACTACATACAGACATCACCATATCAGACCTGTCATTATCCCCAAGCAAGCTATTTTTACACTGGTGCAGATGCCACCTGTGGCTACCCAGCACATGATCAAGCCTGCTACCTGGGGGGTGGACTAGGCATCTAGCAAGTTACCTGGGATTTGGGCAACAGGCTAAAGGTGATGTACTGCAGTTGCCCCCCCCATGCTCCACTGTATCACCCTTATGACACCTCCCATTCATCTCAGTGATGGTCATGACTGCATTTCCGGTGGCCCCCATGTAGCTCCCCACCCCTTCTATTGTTCTCACACTGAGCCACGCCATTCTCTCTGTTGACTTCTGCACAATGGCCTCACCTTGTTGCTCCTGTGTTTTCAATGCACATGTGATGGCACACACAGGTCACCCCATTCCCTTCGCTGCAGAGCACTCCAGCGTATACCTCACTGGGTTTGCTATTGGTGGAGCATTTGTGACACCCAGGTTTCATGGCAAAGCACCAGCCACAACACCCACATCCGCAGTGATTTACATGCCAGAGCCATTTTCTTCTTGTCTGAGTCCTCCATGTGACATACAGGGTGCAGCGTGCTCAGCACTCTTCCACTCATGTGCCATGTGGCATTGTGCTTTGGCACCCACACTGGCCTTGTGTACCACCCACAGGACCATAGCCAATACTGTGTTCCATGGTTGGTCACTGCCCAATCACGTGCATACTGCCAACAGCCAAGGTATGCATGTTCCCTGGTGCTGCTGTGTAGAGGACCCTTACTATGTTTATGGGCTTGTAGGGAAGACTGCGTACAAAAGGGCAAACATGTATGCATATGCAATTGTCCTTCATGCACCCATCATGTGGGATGGCCTGTGTGCTGTGCCTGTCATCCCCCCTCCATCCTTTTATGGCCCCCCTTCACCTTGACAAGGCATGAAGGAGGTGCCATGTGCTCTCAACAACCATGTGAACATTCTCCCTTCCTCCTCTGACATGGCCAGGTGCAGGCACCACCCCACTATCCAATAGGGTCCCTATTATGGCACCCTACAGCACCTGGGAAGTGTTGTCTCTGCCCATGTGTTAATGACCTCTGACATATCCCTTAGATGCCCAGAGCAGTGCAAACAACACCCCAAGGATGCCAACATTATGCCATGGTGCTGCATACGTCATGGCATATGTTGTTCTGCTGCCATCCACTCTGCAGCATTGTTGGCCACAGTGGCACTCCCTCTACATACTGTCCCCTTGCCATTGCCCATACACACGATGGCCCAATGTTTATGGCTATGGCCCTCTGTTCCCACCTGCTCAGGTGCCTGGGGAAGGCAGTTCCCCTACCCATTGCCATGTTGGGGGGAACTTGGTGCTACACCACACTGCACAACAACTTTTTGTCCTTACAGTAGCCACAGTGCAGTGGTGCCCCTATCACAGTGGCTGCCATAAGAGTGTGCCAATATGCAAGCCCTGATGTGCAGTGACAACAGGCACATGATGCTGTGTCAGTGTCCATAGAGTGCATGAGTTAGTGCTGATCCAATGGAAATGTACCACACATGTGACTTACCTTGCCTGCCACCTTGTCCACTCTTCTCCTCTGGTGGAGTTGGTGCTAACCCAGAGGCCTCCTCCTCCCACACCTGGGTAGCAGCAATGTCTGTAATAGAGACACAAGCAGACACAGTACATCACAACAGATTCATATTTGAGGGGGGCTGTAGTACCCATGTGGCTAACACCATATCCACTTACGTCTTGCATGCCTTTGGCCTCCCCTCATGGCGATGTCTGCCTCCCAGGATATTTCCTGCAGCCTCCTCAGACAGGTGGGGTTCCTGAGGCACAGGTCATTCCACTGGTGTTTAATTTGTTTGATGGTCATCCTGACCACAAACAGGTGGTGCATTTTTCCAGCAAGATGCGCCACACCCGTTCCCTCTCAGTTGGGGTGTGGTGCTTGTTTCCAGGTGCCAGCAGCACTTGGGCCCATAGCCCAAATGAGCTCACTAGGCGGGCTGTCTCCTCTTCTGTAAAGTTAGGATCCCCCCCCCCATGCTGCAGCCATTTTACTAATCAAGAGTTTTCTAAGAATTGCTGGAATGGAATATGTGTTGTAGGTGCAGAGTGCACACCAAACAACCCTCTATGCCTTCTCCGCATTGTTACGCTGCATGCTGTGAGGTGCCACCTGGTGGGTATATGTACTTCCACATTCTACGGCCCACATACATGCATCCCACAGTCTACATCATTTTTTACTTTGATGCAAAATGCATCAGTATTCACTACAATAAACTCCGTAAATTGTGTCAAAATGTTGTGCATATGCTGCAATTGTTTCCTGTTCCTCTGAAGTTGCAGCTTGTGACATTGCTTCAGACTAGCCACCCCTGGGCCCTCCTCGGTCCCACACATCCCAGGGTCCACTGAGTATTCTTCCTGTGTACCCCTCATATGCATCACCCTTCTTTGCTCATCCAACTTCCCCCCTTGTCCCCAACCCCAGACATTTGCTGGCTTTGTGTCACAGGACCACTAGATGCCTTCGAGGGCCATGCTGTCCCACCTGACCTCTCACTTGCAAGCCCTGGCACAGGGTACCATCGGGTGACTTCACACACACACACACACACACACATATACTATTATGGTGCCTCTTTCCCAGTGTACTGCAAATTATACCTGAGTCTCAAACTGCGACTTATGGCAGGGCCCCTTTGAAACTCCCATGTACTGACCCAGTTCTGCTAAGACATTTCTCTGGCACCTGCCCATGCCTCCCACAGACGTAACATCCCTTCAGATGTTGTCCTCCCCATCCTGCCCAGTGTACAAGCTGTCTGCAGACCCAGGGCTTACCATCCACAGTAATCACTGGCAGTCTGCCCGCAGCAGTACAGGTCACCCACATCTGACCACCACATTATGTATAGTCAACACACATGCCAATGTTCCACAATCACCCTCCATGGTGGTTTGTGTGCACCCATCCTCTCCCAACCTAGGGTGCACACATGTTCCCCACGTACTATGGGCCTCAGCACTTGCTGCCATCGGATGGCAGACCACCAACCCATCTGTCCCTCCTTAGTCACTGCTTTCCCACAGGCATTGGGTACTTGAGACCATCACCATCTCTTGCCATGGCACTGTCCTACACTGCCCCAAGGCCACAACTGCCACCACTTTCAACCTGCAGTTCTCACCACCCTGCACAGTTACCTTCCCCCCTGTCTCCTCTGTCTGTGTGGCCACTCACACCTACTTACCCATGCCTCAACTGTTCAAAACACCACCAGCTACCAGTGTCTCCAGGTGGCCCACACTAGACCCCAATGATGACCCACCCCTCACCAGGGGCAACTACCAGGCAGTGGATACACTGACATGCAATGTGCCACTGCTCCCTGGTGCCTGCCCCAGGTGGCAGGATATGTCTCTGATACATCACCTGGGCAGACATCATGTACTTGATGTCAACCTAGTGCACACTCCGTGGACTGGCTATTGTCCTGTACTGTGTGTTTGTATTCAGGTGAAGTGGCTCCAAATAAGGTCCACTCTGGAACACTGACACACTGCTTCTGTGCTCCCTCTTCCCATGACGTGGCCAGATCTGGTGTCCCCAGGGCATTCCTCTTCATCTTCCTCCTCACGTTCAGGGTACTTTACCATATCTAGCCTGATGATATGGTGTGGCAGTGTGATGTTATGGAGGATGTAGCAGGCGACAAATATCTGGCACACCGTCTGGGATGCATACTGCTCCTCCTGACCAGTCTAGACAGTGGAATCTCATCTTCAGGAGACCAAAGGTACACTTAATGATGGACCTGGTGGCAATCTGAGCCTTGTTGTATCTGAGCTCTGCCTCTGTCTCTGAGTGCCTAACTGGGGTCATCAACCAAAGCTCCTGCAGGTAGCCACAATCGCCTGTGGAGATGGAATGGCACAGTTGGTCATATAGTCTACCACTGTTTGTCCTACTACCCCCCAGTCCACGTGCAGGTCCCCCATACCAATGGCAACTCCTCTGAGCCCATGGATCACATCACTCACACACATTGCCCATGTACAGCTCCATTGACCTTCCAGGCAGCAGGACTGCACGTGTCCTACATGCCAGGTCGGGCATCACTCCGTGTGGATCAGCTGTGCCATGTCCAACCGTGTCCCCTGCACTGGTGATCAAGTGGCACACAATGCAGTTGCACACATGCTATTTCACTGCTCATTGTGCCTTTCCTGCATCCCCCTTCATGCACTTTCCTAATAGTCAGCCTCCCTGGATGTCCCCACGTGTGAAGGCCTCAGACAACCCACTCAGTCTCAGGATATATATGTCGTGACAGGAGCCAGGGAACTGAGCAACCAGGTCGAGGATGCAGCACTGGCTATCACACGTGACCGGGACGTTCATCGAATGGAACCCCTTTCTGATGACATACATGTAACCCCCCTACAAATGGGGGTTCCAGAAAAGTCTTCTTTGAGCTTGCCTAAATGCTCACTGTCAGGTCGGTGTCCTGTGTTTTAGCAGTTTAAATGTGATTGCCAGAGAGTGCCTGTATAGCCTCTGTGCACTGTCTCTTTAAGAGCTGCTAGGATTGCAGTCATAAATAATCTGAGAGGGAGCTCTGTTGAAAGATGTAACTATTTGCTGAAAATCATTTAGAATGATAAAGATAAAGTAGTTTGTCTAACCTGCCATCTTTGCAGCAAGGTATGTTTTGTTTATCTCCACTATCTTGGTCCTGGACTGCCAAATTGGACCAATCAGTATTGGTGGGACCTAATATGGAGCCGGACTACAGGAGCTGTCTGGAGTCAAAATCTGTAGGAATTGTAGTTTTGGGCTTTTGGCACCTTTTTGCAGCTGAAGGGGGAGCTCTTGGTTTGACTGACAGCCAAATCAGCCAACCGAACCTTTTGGATCTTGGGGAAATCCCAGACTGCTTGCAATTTTCAGTTAGTTCTGAGCTGGGAAGTGAAATGAGTAAGAGCTCAAGTGTTTTTGAGCAGCAATCCTGAGTGGATTCGTATGGGAGAACTGTGAAAGGGCTACATTTTGGCCTGCATGTCTGTCTGCTGCTCCTGAAAGGGAGAAAAGAGAATTATATCGGACTAAATCCGAGTTTGTGAGAACAAAGTAAGCCCTGATTTTCTACCAGGCTCATACCTGAAGAAGACCTAAGATTTTGCTGAATGTGATCGGCCTGTCTGGATTTCCAGCTGTTTTTGAATCCCCGGTCTGTGCAGAGACTTTGCGATCATGACCGGAGAGTGGTTTGCCTGGAACAGTAGAATTTCCTTACATGTAAATGTGCTGTGTATTGAAAGTGGGTCATGATTTGGTTCCCCACTGTGTGAACTGTGTTCTGCTTGCTGGGAGCTATATCCAGCCCAAAATGGACTGTATCCAAATTTGTCTCCTTTTGGCCAGGGCCTTGCCACACTGGCCCAGCCAGACTACCCGCTGCACAGAGAAAGCCATCGATGAAAGACCTGCCTGGGGATCAGCCCCCTGCTCTACATCTGAACAGGAATGACGCCTCAGTGATTCGTATGAGCCCTGCTTCTCCTGGTACTCCAGAGTAACCACCTGCTGTCTCAATTTTCATCCAGCCTGTGTCCAGTCTTGGGCATCGTGAGTAATCATCAGGGTAGCTCCCTGCAACAGCAGCCTAATCTAAAAGTGTGTCATCTGATTGTCTTGTTGTTTCTTTCCACGAACTGAGCCCTCCGGCTCCAGATTACAAATAGTGTGTGTTGTGCATGTTGTTTTCTTCTATCACAGGGCCCCAACCAGCTGCAACGTTCCTGGCAAGCCCACCAATCTCCATCTGGATACCCAAAGTGTGTGACTGTTTATGGACCCTGAAGTGCATGCATAACTGTTTGAATGATAGAGTCTCTAAGCAAATTAACCTGATTACGCCCCTCTCTTGTTCAAGTACCTTAAATAAATTAGATCTAACTTTTTTTTGCAGTTACCCTGACTGTGGTTCCAGTTTGTGCAAGAGTACTGTACTGTTGTTATTTGCTGTGTATAACTTTGTTTTACAGGGGGTCCCCAGGGCCAAGCCAGAGGAAAGCCCTGGTGGTAAGTGCAAACAGTGTGGATACTTGTGTGGTGTATCAGGGGTATTGTGAAAGTGATTATTGTGTATTGTTCCAGCCACTAGTAAGGAAAAAGGGGGGTTACAGTGTCCCGGAGGGCTGTGCCCAGGTTAGCTTGACCACTATCAACCCTGACCTCCAGGTAGAGGCACCCGCTTCAGAACTCAGGCCCCTTAACCTGCTACTAGCCCAACAGGCAGGAGTAGTAGCCCTTGGGATAGCGCCACCTAGGGGTTACATTTTGGAGGCTCACCACTGGGATTTTGTGCCTTCTAGTGGCCAAAAATTATGAATTATAGTTAAAGATTAATGGCTACCACAGTAGAAATGGCTATACACCAGTTGGTGGAGTGGTGTACTGGGCAGGAGATCGACCCCCAAAATGCTCTACTTATACTGGATATTCCCCTGGGTACCAGTAAAGACACTGTAGAAGGAGCACTCTCCAAAGCTGAATGTTTAAAAAACCCTGTGGTGGTGGGTCGACAGGCTGATTTGATCGCCCAAACTTTCATAGCCTTGGTAGAGTGTAGTGACCTCGTGGACAGCTCTAAAGTGCCACAGACTGTTGCTACAGAAGGGGTTCCAGCTGCCTGGAGAGTGATACCAAAAGACAGTAAAGACCCCTGGGAGGATGAGCTCCCATCATTATCTGAGACTTTTGAGGATAAATTTGCTAAGTTGTTGCTGAAGGAAGGGAAAACAGTAGAGGACTTTAAGAAACTATTCCTGCCACCTGGGGGTGTTCCTTCCCCAACACCCCTTCCCACTCCAGCACCTGTTACTGCCCCACCTTCTGTGCCCATGCCAATGTTGGCCCCTATATCTGTACCTGCCATTAGTCATGACTCCTACAGAAGACTGATAATCTTCTCGGGCACTCTCCCCACCCCCAAGGGGGAGAATGACTGGGAGACCTGGATAGACTATGTTGCCCCTCTAGTACTTGAATGGCAATGCTCAGAAGCAGAGAAATGAAAGAGGTTGAGTGAGAGCCTCCGAGGTCCTTCCCTGGCTACCATCCATGCCAAGCGGACCAATAACCCCGAAGCAACTGCACAGGACTATCTCAGGAAACGCACTTGCTTCGCTCCACTGTGTAAAATGAACAATCGATGTGTGGTTTTTGGCGCCATTTTCAAGTTTAAAATAAAAGGGAATATCTGACCACTGCTGAAACTCGGGACTTTAACTAATGCTGCTTGAAGTTGCCTTTACAATCGATACTGCTTACTATTGCCTTTTATAGTCGCCACACAAGTGGAGATAGTTTTTCTTTTATTAAGTTTCTTGTGAATGCTGGCAATTTTCAGGAATTCCTAACGTTACCTTAACTAATTTAATAACTGAGTGATCGCTGGTATCTTGTGATTTCTGCAAGTCCTGGGCTCACTGTAATAACTGCATAGTTTCTTTTTATTAAGTTTCTTGTAAAGCCGGCAATTTTCAGGAATTCCTAAAGTTACCTTAACTAATTTTAATCAACTGAGCGATCGCTGGTAACTTGTGATTCCTGCAAGTCCTGGGCTCAATATCCTGCATCAAACCCTTAAGGTTGCATTAATTATTTATTGGGCTGTGTAACTGTGTGAAAACGGTGTCCATTACTGCAGCTGCTACGGTGAAGTCAGTTTCCCTGACAATAGCCCTCCCTATCGCGGTAATCTCCCGCCTATAAAGAAACTCACCCTCTCTTCTCTCTTCCACAGCAAACCTGAGGGAAAAAGTCACCGGAGGTCATGAGGGAACATAGGAGCTGCCCTCCCCCACCCCTGAAACCACATCTCAGGTAGACGCACTTGCTTCGCTCCACTGTGTAAAATGAACAATCGATGTGTGGTTTTTGGCGCCATTTTCAAGTTTAAAATAAAAGGGAATATCTGACCACTGCTGAAACTCGGGACTTTAACTAATGCCGCTTGAAGTTGCCTTTACAATCGATACTGCTTACTATTGCCTTTTATAGTCGCCACACAAGTGGAGATAGTTTTCCTTTTATTAAGTTTCTTGTGAATGCTGGCAATTTTCAGGAATTCCTAACGTTACCTTAACTAATTTAATAACTGAGTGATCGCTGGTATCTTGTGATTTCTGCAAGTCCTGGGCTCACTGTAATAACTGCATAGTTTCTTTTTATTAAGTTTCTTGTAAAGCCGGCAATTTTCAGGAATTCCTAAAGTTACCTTAACTAATTTTAATCAACTGAGCGATCGCTGGTAACTTGTGATTCCTGCAAGTCCTGGGCTCAATATCCTGCATCAAACCCTTAAGGTTGCATTAATTATTTATTGGGCTGTGTAACTGTGTGAAAACGGTGTCCATTACTGCAGCTGCTACGGTGAAGTCAGTTTCCCTGACAATAGCCCTCCCCTATCGCGGTAATCTCCCGCCTATAAAGAAACTCACCCTCTCTTCTCTATTCCACAGCAAACCTGAGGGAAAAAGTCACCGGAGGTCATGAGGGAACATAGGAGCTGCCCTCCCCCACCCCTGAAACCACATCTCAGGTAGACGCGCTTGCTTGGCTCCACTGTGTAAAATGAACGATTGCTATGTGGTTATCCCCACCGATGTAGAGCGTCGGCTCCCCACCGCCCCCACCACCACTTTTGGTGGGTTCCTAGCTATATAGCTGAGATAACTCCACCCACTTGCGGTCAAAACCAATCAGCCAACTTTCCCATCTGCTGGTTATACTCGGTCACCACCAGAGGTCTCACCATCTAATATTATCTCACTCATTCACAAACCATTACTTTACCTCTCTTGCTCCCTGCTTCTTATGCTATATTCTGCACCTCCCTAGTCCAAACATGCTACTACCCACTTCCATCCATTTCACTATGCTGCTCTCCTCTCACTCCTTGCTTCTCTCTACCATAACTTCACCTCCCCAATCCAGCATGCTACTGCCCACGTTCTTCTTTATCTCCATGCTGCTCTCCCCCCTACCCACACAAACTTGAATGATACGCGTGCGCTACTTCTACAAACAGACTGGCACTCTCCCTCCTGCTCTCACCTCTTCTGCTTACCCCCAAGTAGGGAGTTGCCACAATGATTGACGAGTACCCCTCGGACCGCATCCCTCACCCCCCCAACAACTGCAACCTTAAAACCCCCTACCATCCTACTCTCTATCAGCAGGTATCACCATGGGCACTGGACTCTATGTAGCCCTAGTCCCTCCTGCACACCCCCAATCACACTCCCACAACCGCATCTCTGCCCCCTGCCCCCCTCCGCCACTTCTGATACCTACCTTCCATCCAGCCAAAGGGTATATGCTCCGTAAATGCCACCAACTATATACCCAAACAACAAAAAACTGCCTCCGGTCTCTTGTCCTATTATTACTTCTAACAGGCAATGTCCACCCCAACCCTGGCCCAAAGACTCCCCCCCCCAGCACACACCCTCCCCTCCCAAGGGGTTATGCATCGCCTCCCTTAACATCTGCAGCTTGCAAAAAAAAATGGGACCCTTTTTAGGGGTGGGTACTCCAGCACCATCCTGATATAATCGGGCTGAGTGAAACCTGGCTCTCCCCCTCTGTACCAGACTCTGCTGTTAACCTCCCCGGCTACATCCTCTATCGCTCTGATAGAGTGGATAAATGAGGTGGTGGCTGTGCTGCCTACCTTAAAGCCTCGCTGTCAGGCTAACTACTCCCTACCCCACAGCTCACATCAAGGGCACAAGCTCTAACTCTAAAATTACCTCTTGGCAGATCTACTGCCCCCCTCCTACTCACCATTGTCTACATTCCACCCAACGAACACAAAATAGCCTTCCAGGCAGTTCTGAATGATATCGCGACTCTACTGCCTCAATATGAAAAAATAGTCATTGGTGACTTCAATATAAATTGGTTGGGCAGAAAACCAGCCTCATATACCGATGATGCTGCAGTGCTCAACCTCATCCAGATTGTCACCTCACCTACCAGGATAAATACCCATACAGAGACATCCTCCCTCCTGGATCTGGTTTTCACAAACCGCCCACACAGAATAACCAACACTCAAGTACTCCCCAGTGCCCTACGTGATCATTCTCCTGTGCTCTGCAAATGGTCCTGCAGGCGCCTAACCCCAAAATTACTTTACATAGCAAACTTGGCCCTGGCAAACTCTCCCAACTCAAAACATTCCTTCAAGACTGGGATTGGACACCCCTCGTAAACACCCTAGACTCCGATCATGCGCTTGACCTATTTATCTCCACATTCAATAGTATCTGTGATCATTTTGCCCCCCCTTACCAAGAAAATGTCCAAAGGAAACCAGGCCCCCTGGTTCTCTGAATACCTCCTGGGCCTAATGCAACAGCATGACTCCCTTTGGCATATTGCCAATGAAACCAAATGACCAGCTGACATGCAACGCTATAGGGAACGGCGAAACAAATGCATGTGGGCCCTCCGCACCGCCAAAGCGGAATATTACAAAGCGTCCTTGAAATCTACTTGGGGTAATGGACGTAAATTCTGGAGTAATATTAAGGAACTCTGTGGTAAAACCCCATACCAGCCCCCAGACCATTTAGAAATTGATGGTAACACCTCCACGGTTCCCCTCAGCATAGCCTCAGCCCAAAACTCTGCTTTCACCAATCTCAACCATAGTATCCCTCCCAACTTCTTCAACCCTCCACCAGCCCAGTTCCACCCACCCCCTTACTCCTCCATTTTGCCTTCGTGTTCTCTCCCCTGCAGATGCAAACCTTACCTAGCAAAGCCCTTAGCCACTCAACAAACTGCAGTGATTCCCTCGACCTGAAACTTCTCTGCCTTACTCTCCCAGAAGTCCTCTACCCTCTCACTCATATCCTAAATCATTCCCTTTGTCAAGGGAAATGTCCCACCCTTTGGAAGCTGACCAGCATCACCCCTATCTTCAAGAGTGGGGACCACTCCTCCACCAACAACTACCGCCCAATATCCATTCTCTACCCCAAAGCCTTAGAACGTATCGTCACTGACCAAATCACTGACCACCTCACAAAATACAACCTTCTCTGCAACCAACAACATGGCTTTCGTATGGGACATAGTACCACTACCGCCCTCCTTGCCTCCACCTCACATGCCCTCTCCACCTTGGATCGCGGCCACCCCACAGGTGCTATTTTCATGGACCTCTCTAAAGCCTTTGACACTGTCAACCATGCCCTACTACTTAACACTCTTTCCTCCTGTGGCTTCTCCAATGACTCCCTAAACTGGTTCACCAGCTACCTGTTGGATAGAACCCAACAGGTCAAGGTAGGCACCGCCCTGTCCCCTTGCCTCTCGGTCCACTCTGGTGTCCCACAGGGCTCGATTCTTGGCCCCCTACTTTTCAGCCTATACCTTAACTCACTTCCATCGGCTGTCTCAGGGAACCTGCTCCTGTACATGGATGATGCCGTACTGTTCGCCTCCGACTCCAACTCACTTAAACTCCACCAAACACTACAACATAACTTCCACGAAGCAGAACATTGGTTCTCCACCCAGTGTCTAATAATCAACTACAAGAAAACTAAAGTAATGATCTTCTCCCACCCGCAGAACCCCCACAAGAACCTCTGTCCCCCATTTCTCACTGTTGACCACACCCCCCTCGAGCAAGTTGGCAACGTTAAATACCTAGGGATCAGTCTAGACCTGGCTCTCAACTATAAACAACATATTCTCCTCCTAACTTTGCCCCTAAACTCAAGACTAGGAGTGCTTTATAGATACAAGCACTGCCTCACCCCGGAGTCTCTATGGATCACCGTCAATTCCTCCGTCCTCTCCCTCCTCGACTATGGCATTACCATATACTGTGCTGCCCCCAACTCCACGCTAAATGCACTCTGCCTAGTACGCAACAAAGTCTGCCATCTCATCCTACGCTGTGATCGCCTCACCCACACCTGTACACTCTACAATGCCTCTAAATGGCTAAAACCTAGATAGCAGAATCAGATATCATACCAGCCTCATGACAAAGAATATACTCCTAGGTCTCACCCCTCCCTCTCTCTCTCTTTCTCCCCCCCATTATTCAACCAGCATCCCCAGTCAGATCCACACGAAACTCTAACAAACCACTACTCTGGGTACCCCGCCCCATACCTCCCAACTGCAAAGGACTTTCAGCTACCAAGCCCCAACTTGGACTAACTCTCTCCCAATCCAAATAGCCAATAAAACAAGGCTAGGTCCTTTTAAAGGTAGACTAAGGGCTATGATTGCCCCTGACCGTTTTCTACAGCATTCTACTTTAAGTGTGCCCAAAACTATCTCTGTCTCTGGGTCAACATCTCTACTACCTCTCTATCAGACTATCAGCCAGTTACAGTCTTTTCTGCAACTATTTTGGCCATGCTAAAGTGAGACTCAACTGCTGTACAGATCAGGACCTCCTCCTGATTTACCTTGACTGACGTGTATTGTAATGTAATGTATTTTTTCATTATGTATTATGACTAACATGTACTGAAATGTAATGTAACTCTTCATTATGTATTATATTGTACTGTCTCATCTCTGTTAACTAATGTTGCGCTGTATTTTAATGTATGATGTGGAACCTTTGTAAATGAGTCTTTGACTCAAAGGTCTTTCTGATTATATCCAATAAGCAATAAACTATTTTGATGCTTTGGAAAATGAGTATGGGAGCCCAGATTCAGATGAGGATCTGTGGTGGAGAGTAAGAAACGCACAGCAGTACTCAGGGGAGCCATTGTCTGTGTATGTACCTTGGCAAGAAAAGCTGCTACAAGAGTGCCTCAGAAAGGGTAGTTTGCCATCAAATGAATTAGATCGAACTAGGCTGGACCAGATCCTTAAGTCTGCTCCATTTTCAGAATTGTTACTGCTTCAGTTGCGCCTTGCCACCCGACTGGAATCCCCCCCCCCATGACGAGCTAATGAAAGAAATTCAGGGGGTTGAGCAAAGGTGACCCCTTGGAGGAATTGCACCCATATCTGCTGCTGCTGCGCAAGTGACCAAGAGTGATCAGCCAAGTGAGGCTCAGGGCCAAAAGTCGGCACTTAACAAGCACTCTGAGAATGCAAAGGATTTCCCACCCTGGGCCCAGCATTGGAAAGATAAGCTGCTAAAGGAAGTCTGAGAGTTGAAGATGGGTGCCTCTGCAAGTGTTTCCCCCATGGAATAAGATTCTGGTCCCTTTCAGGACGTGACTGCCATGGGGGTGGGGGTGCACCCTCAGGCATCTACTACTGAGGGTGGCTCCAAGGCTGAGATCACCAGATTGACTGCCACTCTAAAGGAACTGTTAAGACACATGGCGCCACTCTCACTGCTGCAAGCAGATACTAGACCCCAATCTCTTACTACTGCTTCAGTTCCTCATATGATGTTCTCTCCCAGGATGACCCAGGAGTCTATCATTTGTCACAATTGTGGAAAGGTTGGCCACATGAAAAGAGAATGCCAGACTCGGAAGGACTTAGAAAGAGTAGTAAACAGACTCGAAGGGGAGCTCCAAAAAGCAAATCAGTGGCCAAGGGGTGCCCAAAATGACTGCAGTGAGGGTTTGAGAAACCCTAACTCATATTTCTTTGTGGCTAAATTGTCTGTCCAGGCCTCTGTTACTACCTCTCCAGACTGGTCCAAAATAGTGGGCCTTTCAATGGAGACTACGGTGACTGTGAATGGTATTCATACTTGGGCTGTGCTTGACAGTGGGTCACAAGAGATTCAGTACTGGTATGACAAACACTTATCTGATGTGCCCTTACAATCCCTGGAAGGTCTACATGTGTTGGGGCTAAGCGACAAGTCTTATCCATATCTAGGATATGCCCGCCTCTGGTTGTCTTTTCCTGTCACTGTCACTGGCATAGAGGAGCAAGTAGAGACACTGGCCCTAGTGTGTCCCCCCACCAGACTGCAGGGATTTATTTAACTCTAAAAATTGATTAGCGTTTTGCTCATAAAAGTGCTAAATCTTTGTGAAAATGCATAGCTCTTGCCTCACTGTGTTTGACAAACACAGCACTTCTAGAAAATCTATATGAATACTTTTTGTACAGTTAGTAGCATCCCAAGAAAAAAACTGCTAATCAATTATTTAAAACCCTGAGACTGTATGATGGGGTTCCCCTGTTAATTGGAACAAATGCCCACATGTTTGGGAGACTGGCACAACTCTGTCACGAGAAACAATGGCAATGGACTGGGAGGGCCCTGAGAATTCTGGCTCTGATCAAGAGGGCCTATGATTTGCAATAGAAACCAGAGGAAGTCAACCAGGATGAACCAGTGGGGATCGTGTGAAAGAAGGATCCCGATTCAATGGTACTGGCCCCTAACACCCAGTGTACCATTCAAGGGGGGGGTCCGCCTCCGGAAAAATGTCAAGAACAAAATACTGATGTTGGATGCACCAGGCAATGGAAATTACCAGAAGGATTATTGGTCAAGCCCAGCATCTTGCCTGCTCATGCCCATGCCTATGCACGATGAGTGATGGTCCAGATTCACAATGTGTCAGATTGGGAGATCCGGATGAACAGAGGGTGCATCCTAGCTATGGTACACTGTGCAGACACCACAGTATTACTCAGCAACAAGCAGCCTGGTTAGAAGGAGAGAGTGACCCCAGACTTGTTTGACTTTGGTGACTCCCTGTTGCCAGCTGAATGGAAGGCTAGAATTAGCAAGAGACTTGCCCAGAGAGACCAAGTGTTTTCGTTGAATGAATGGGATGTGGGATGTGTCCAGAGTGCGGAGCATCACATATGCCTGCACAATGAACGGCCAAGCCCCAGCAGACATAGATGATGCAAGAAGACACCTACAGGAAATGCTCGCTGTTGGTGTGATACAACAATCCAGAAGCCCATATGCCTCTCCCATTGTGGTTGTGGTTGTGCATAAGAAGAATGGGTCTGTGAGGATGTGCGTTAATTATCGAACCCTGAACCAGTGGACCATCCTAGCCCAATACACTATGCCTCATATACAAGATGCCCTGGACTGCACCAAATAGTTCTCCATGTTGGATCTTCACAGAGGATACGTCCAGATCCCGATGGCCCCGGAAGACTGTGAGAAAACAGCCTTCATCTGTCCACTGGGGTTCTATGAGTTTCTGAGGATGCCACAGGGATATCGGGTGCCCTGAACAACTTTCGGCAACTGATGGAACGTGCTGTAGGAGATATGAATTTGCTGGAATGCCTGGTGTACTTGGACGATGTCATTGTGTTTGGGAGCACCTTAGAGGAGCATGAGAACTGACTGTTTAAAGTCCTAGACCGACTGGAAGACTTCGGCCTCAAGCTGTCCATTGACAAGTACCAGTTTTTCCAAACCTCCATGAAGTATGTGGGAAACATAATATCTACAAAAGGGATAGAGACTGATCCCCGTAAGGTTGAAGCACTGACTACTTGGCCCCAGCCCCATAATCTGAAAGAACTATGTTTCCTGGGGTTCTGTGGCTACTACCGCAGGTTCATAAAAGGCTATTCCAAGGTGATTCACCCAGTCTTGAACCTTACCCAGGGTTACCCTCCTACCAATTGTAAATACAAAAAAGGGGCCACTAAAGAACCAGAAAAAGTATACTTCCACCCAGGTGAACTCTTCAGGCCCCGCTAGACTCCCAACTGTGAAGCAGCCTTCCATGAGATCATATACCAGCTCACCCATGCCCCCATCCTCACCTATGCTGACCCCACCAAACCCTATGTGCTGCATATGGATGCTAGTCTACAGGGTCTAGGAGCAGTGCTGTATCAAGACCATGAGGATGGCCTGAGACCAGTAGCTTTCACCAGTAGGAGCTTGACCCCATCCAAACAAAACTACCCTGTGCATAAGTTGGAGTTCTTTGCGCTAAAATGGGCCATTGTTGACCAGTTTCATGAATACCTCTATGGGGCAAAGATATTGGTGAAGACTGACAATAACCCATTGACCTATGTACAGACTTCAGCTAAGTTAGACACCACTGGGCACCGCTGGCTTTCTGCATTATCAACCTATGATTATGCTGTCGAATACAGATCAGGCCTAAACCATATTGATGTTGATGCCCTATCATGGAGGCCCACTTCCAAGAGTGATTGGGTCAGGCTGTCTGAACCCTGACATTTGAGCATTGTGCCAAAAGTTTGACAGAGATGAACAGATGTCTGTGGACACAGTGGACTTTTTAGTAGATTGCTTGGGCCCTTCTGACACCTGCATACCAGCTGCTTATTGCCACTTCTCTGCTCTAGATATTAGTGCACTACCCCAATTTGACAATGACAGCATTCCGTGGGCTCAATCCCAAGATCCTATGATTCAGCCAGCACCTGATGCCCAGCGTGCGGGGAAAGATGTGTCTAAGTCATGTTCCACTGACTTGCGAACTGCTTTATTGTTTAAAGAAGGCCCCAGATTGAAGTTGCTCAATCAGTTCTTGTATAGAGAGACAGTAGATCATAGTGGTGGCAAAGTAGACAAGCAACAATTGGTCCTGCCCACGGCCTTTAAAGATTTGGTACTGAGGTCCCTCCACAATCACATGAGGCACCTCAGTATTGACAGAACCCTTGACCTGGTACAATCTCACTTCTACTGGCCCAAAATGGGGGCCGATGTTGAGCACCATGTAAAGACTTGTAGTCACTGCCTGCAAAGAAAAGCCCTGCCTCAGAGGGCTGCCCCCCTTGTTAATATTACTACCAGCATCCCCATGGAACTAGTCTGCATAGACTTCTTGTGTTCAGAACCTGATCAGCGGAACACTGGCAAAGTGTTAGTGGTTACGGATCATTTCATATGGTATGCACAAGCTTTTCCCACCAAAGATCAAAAGGCATCTACTGTGGCCAAGGTGCTAGTGGAAAATTTCTTCGTCCACTATGGTGCCCCCCCAGCGGATCCACTCTGACCAAGGCAGAGACTTTGAGAGTCGAATAATCAAAGAAATGCTCTCTCTATGGGTGGTGCGAAAGTCAAGAACCACCCCCTATCACCCACAGGGAGACCCTCAACCAGAACGTTTTAACTGCACCCTTCTAGACATGCTGGCAACCCTCCACCCAAAAGACAAGCATAAATGGAGCCAGCAGATTAGCACCTTGGTACACGCATACAATTGCACCAAAAATTATGCTACCGGGTTCTCTCCCTACCACCTCATGTTCGGGAGAGAGGCCCGGCTGCTTGTTGATGTCTGTTTTGGGGTCTCTCCAGATGGGGTCTGAGCCGAAAGCTACTTGCAATATGTACAAAAACTGAAAGTTCAATTGAACCATGCCTATCAACTGGCCCAGACAATGGCCACCAAGAGAAATCTAGCCAACAAAGAGAGGCATGATAAAAAAGTAAAGGCTCAAGAGGTTCAACCTGGAGACCGTGTATTGTTAAGCAATTTGGGACTGCATGGTAAACAAAAAATTGCTGATCGATGGCACCATCTTCCCCATGTAGTAGTTGAAAAGTTGGATGATTTACCTGTGTACAAGGTGCACCCAGAGAACAACTCCAAAGCTGTCAAGACCATGCACCCTAACCACTTGCTACCTATCGGCCAAGTCATGATTGAGGCTGAACCCCCAGAAATTGAGCCCCCTGTGCTAGTGACACATGCTGCTGCAAGAAAGAGACAGAGCCAACCTACCCCAGTGGTCACAGATTTAAGGTTTCCTCCGCAGCAGGCCGAGAATGATAGTGACTGTCAATCCATTTCTGATGAAAGTGAGTGCGACTATGCCTGTTACCCCTCTTATGAACTGAGCCAGCTATTTTAGGGTAATCCCATGACTAATCATGGGGATGAAGTTGGGCCTTCTGGACTGCCTATCCCCCCAGCTTCGTCCTTGGAGCCAGTGATCCCTGAAAGTGAAGTGCAAAGTATCACGTCTGAGGATGCTGAGTCTCTGTGTATTGTGGAACTGTATGATTTGCCTGAGGAAGGGGCTGATGGAATGAGTCTTTCTGGTGACATGCCAGAACTTGAAGAACACTATGAGAGTGCTGATAACCCCCTTCAGTACCAGGGCCTCTTCAAAATGAGCAAAGTGTTGTAGAAACAGAGCCTACAGAGCAAGGAGCTGACAGTGTTCCAAGTTTGGACATTTCTACCCAGGCAGAGGCACCCCTCACAGGTGATGAAAGCCCCAAGGCTGTTGCTGAAAGTACAGAGACTGTGGTTGTTCCCCCAAGAAAGACTGGCCAAGCTGTCAAGCCAGTATTGCGTTTCAGCTATGATTCTCTGTGGAGGCCTGTGGACTTGCCTCTCCATGTGGTTCACAAAGGCATTTATGTTTCACCGAGCTCACTGCCCAAATTCAGCTTGACGGCCATTCCAGGTTACTTGTTCTGCCCTCTCACCATGGTGCCCCTGCCCCATCCAGCCCCAAGTTAGCCAATAGGAAAGGGCCCTCTCTCTTACTCTGTTTAATGTAGAAGAAGTTATTACCTGATTTAGTATAGTAATGTTCAACTGACTTGTCTGAAATATGCCTAATGTATTGTCAAAATGGATATAGTATTATAAAGTGTAGTAAAAATGTATAATAAAGTAGTAAGTTTATGTTAACTGATGGAAGATGGTACAGACTTGACGCAGGCACCAAGCTTTCTCCATGCAGGGAAGGGTGTAACCCCCCTACAAATGGGGGTTCCCGAAAAGTTTTCTTTGAGCTTGCCTAAATGCTTACTGCCAAGTTGGTGTCCTGTGTTTTAGCAGTTTAAATGTGATTGCCAGAGAGTGCCTGTATAGCCTCTGTGCACTGTCTCTTTAAGAGCTGCTTGGATTGCAGTCATAAGTAATCTGAGAGGGAGCTCTGTTGAAAGATGTAACTATTTGCTGAAAATCATTTAGGGTGATAATGATAATGTAGTCTGTCTAATCTGCCTTCTTTGCAGCAAAGAATGTTTTGTTTATCTCCATTATATTGGTCCTGGACTGCCAAATTGGACTAATCAGTATTGGTGGGACCTAATATGGAGCCGAACTACAGGAGCTGTCTAGAGTCAAAATCTGTAGGGAGCTCTTGCTTTGACTGACAGCCGAATCAGCCAACCGAACCTTTTGGATCTTGGGGAAATCCCAGACTGCTTGGAATTTTCCATTAGTTCTGGGCTGGGAAGTGAAATGAGTAAGAGCTCAAGTGTTTTTGAGCAGCAATCCTGAGTGGTTTCGCATGGGAGAACTGTGAAAGGGCTAAGTTGTGGCCTGCATTTCTGCCTGCTGCCCCTGAGAGAGAGAAAAGAGAATTATTTTGGACTAAATCCGAGTTTGTGAGAAGGAAGTAAGCCACTGATTTTCTACCAGGCTCATACCTGAAGTAGACTGAAGATTTTGCTGAATGCGATCGGCCTGTCAGGATTTCCAGCTGCTTTTGAATCCCCGGTTTGTGCAGAGACTTTGTGATCATGACCGGAAAGCAGTTTGCCTGGTACAGTAGAATTTCCTTACATGTAAATGTGCTGTGTATTGAAAGTGGGTCATGATTTGGTTCCACACAGTGTGAACTGTGTTCTGCTTGTTGGGAGCTGTATCCAGCCCAAAATGGACTGTATCCGAATTTGTCTCCATTTGGCCAGGGCCTTGCCACACTGGCCCAGCCAGACTACCCGCTGCACAGAGAAAGTCGCTGATGAGAGACCTGCTGGGGATCAGCCCCCTGCTCCATACTTTAACAGGAACGATGCCTCAGCAATTCATGTGGGCCCTGCTTCTCCTAGTACTCCAGAGTAACCACCTGCTGTCACAATTTTTGTCCAGCCTGTGTCCAGTCTTGGGTATCGTGAGTAATCATCAGGATAGCTCCCTGCAACAACAGCCTAATCTAAAAGTGTGTCATCTGATTGTCTTGTTGTTTTTTTTTCACAAACTGAGCCCTCCGGCTCCGGATTACAAATAGTGTGTGTTGTGCATGTTGTTTTCTTCTATCACAGGGCCCCAACCAGCTGCAACGTTCCTGGCTAGCCCACCGTTCTCCATCTGGGTACCCAAAGTGTGTGACTGTTTATGGGCCCTGAAGTGCATGCATAACTGTTTGAATGATAGCATCTCTAAGCAAATTAACCTGATTACGCCCCTCTCTTGATCAAGTCCCTTAAATAAATTGGATCTAACTCTTTTTTGCAGTTACCCTGACTGTGGTTCCAGTTTGTGCAAGAGTACTGTACTGTTGTTATTTGCTGTGTATAACCTTGTTTTAAAGGGGGTCCCCAGGGCTGAGCCAGAGGAAAGCCCTGGTGGTAAGTGCAAACAGTGTGGGTACTTGTGTGGTGTATCGGGGTATTGTGAAAATAATTATTGTGTATTGTTCCGGCCACTAGTAAGGAAAGAGGGGGGTTACAGTGTCCCGGAGGGCTGTGCCCAGGTTAGCTTGACCACTACCAACCCTGACCTCCGGGTGGAGGCACCCGCTTCAGAACTCAGGCCCCTTAACCTGCTACTAGCCCAGAAGGCAGGGGTAGTAGCCCTGGGGATAGCGCCACCTAGGGGTTACATACACATCTGCATCCACAGTCAGTGCACGTATTGACACATACGTGCAGTCTAAAGCACGCAGTACATGGGGGAACTGCACAATGCTATAAAATCCCTGCTTTACAGCAAGTTGTTGCTGTGTCTCCTGTGGGAAGGAGATGTATCTGTCAGCAGGGCCTCCAGGAACTGCTTCAAGCATTTAGACACTGCAGACTGTGAGATGCCTACAGTGTCACCTGTCGGGGTCTGGAATGTTCCCATTGCCAGGAAGCATAGTGCTGCAGACACCTTCACTTCAACTGCAATCAGATGCCCCTTCAGAGTTCAGCTCTGCAGATCCCCCATAGCTCCTCACATAGCTCCTGTATGGCATTACGAGGAAGACAGTATCATGCCAAGCACTGCTTCTCTGAGAACTCCCGGAATGATACCCACCTCCTGAATACCCTTACAGGGTACCTCCACTGCCCTCTACCCTCCCTCTCAGCAGGGACATCATGCTTCGCCCAGTGGAACTTCTATCAAGCATGCTAACACCATCTACCTATAGCCAGACTAATTGCTAGTAGGGTTGCTAGCCCAGGCATTCTCAGTTGTCACCCCTCTGATGTTTGCACTGCCTCAGTAGCTCCTCAGTTGAGACTCACATTCCAACTGTCTAGCATGGCCCTATTTATATGCTGTCTGACTTAGACCAACTTCACCCTGGTTTAACAGGTGCATCAAATCTCTGATGCAAGTGCGGGAGCAACCCATTCTAAAATTCTGAATAAGGGGATATGGCAGCTTTTTGAGGGGGCAATGTGCATTGGGATGTGGTGCACTGGATTTTTTGATGCAACCTTGATGCAAGGTACTTTGGCGCATCTGCATCAGGGTTTGATGCAGGCTGCATTAGAAAATTCCGATTGACACAATTTTTGCTGAAAGTCACCCCTTGCTTCAAAATCTTTTGACGCAAGTCCCTTGCATTGTTCTAAGCTATTTGAAAATTGGGCCCTATGAGTACATTTATGTTGCATTAATTTATAGTTGAATACTGTAAAGGTTTTCAGTGCAAACACCCATATGTTGTCATAGTACCAATTCGTCACCTCCTAGCCCAGCATTTGTGCCCACAAATTTATTGGTTCTTTAGCTAACCCCCTAACTGATTTGAACAGGTAACTATAAAACACAGAGGTATGGTGGTTTCAATTTTAATACTGCTATCAAGTTGGTGGTAATAACTTTTTTTTTTTTAGTAATTGTTTATGTGCCTTACCTTCTCGGCAGGGGTGGTCCCGATGGTTCTCCTTTCAGATCCACCGGCAGCTCCTGCACCAGGTGCTGTGCCCGAGTCTCAACCTCCTCCCATCTCCCTCTCTAAGGCCACATCGTGGACCCTTATCGTGGAAGGCCAAGGGGCATGCAGGGACACCAAGGATGCTGCGGCATGTGCTCCCATGCACCGCATGTCAGACATCCACCCATGCCATCCCCATCATTGCTTCCATGACCAGCACTACCCCAGCCACTGCCAGGAGCCAGCACCATCACAGAAATCCCTCCCGCCCTCCCTGGAGAAGGAGAGCAGTCCCAGGGATGCTCAATCCTTCTCCCCCGGCCGATCCCCAATGACCCAAATCTGCTCCCGAACCTGGGTCATCAGCGTGGCGTGATGTGTGGCATCCAGCGCCTCAACTCTCAGTGACACTAAGTTGGCAACTTGTGGTAATAGCTTTGGCTGTAAAATTATCAACACCATCTTCAAGCAGATTTCTGAAGCTTCTAATTTTATTTATTTATTGAATTTTGTTAACCCGTTAAGCCCACTGGGCCTAGAAGTCCCTTTTTCAGGAGCGACTGGGGGGAGGGGGGATACTGATGGTAAGCAACTGAAATTGAACCAGATTAAGCAGTTGGTGGTATTTATTTATTTTTTTTTTTTTTTGTGAATGGGAGAAATTTGGCCAGGACACTGAGGAAATTCCCCTACTCTGTCGGTAGGGGGCTTGGCTGTTCTCTGTAATGGCCACTCGGAGTTCAGCGTCGGATAGTGCAGACGTGTTGGAGGTGGGGGAGTCAGTCTCCTCCTCTACCTTCCTTCTACAAGGGTGCCAACATGGATGAAAGTGTTTTTGCAAGTGTTCAGTCTTCAGCCGGTCTTGCTTCAGGACATGGCGCAGCTCTGGAAATTTCTTCTGATATCGCTTTACAAATGAACCATACTGTGAACCTTTCAGTTCATTGTTCTACTGTTTTGTCTACACTGAATGATTCCCCAGCTCAGCCCAAGGTATGTTCTTCTGCAGCTTCAGCTTCTCCTGTCAGTGGAGAGCTGCTGACTTCTGACATGGAACAGCTGTGAGATGACGGAGCCTCATCAAAGGCCTTTGCTGAGTGTATGTCATCATCTGGTAGTCCACCTGCGGCGGTCTCTATGGAGACTGGCAGTTTTAGAGCACCAAGCGGCGCGTGCCTAGAGTCTCGAGACGGTGTTTATATTTTGAATGTCTGTTCTTCAGATATCCTACCTGTGCCTGTGGTCTGGCATCAGGGAGAAGAACCAGTTTCAGCTTTTCCTTTACAACCGCCGGAGGAGGTGGTTCACCTGACTCAGTCGCAAGACAGGGCATCTGCAGTTTTGTATCCCCTTCCAGCTGCTGGCTCTGTTTATTTATTTATTTATTGAATATAATTGGAATTACAATCCTTTGAGTCACAGACTCTTTTGCAAAGGCTCCACGTCGGTTACAAGGGGTGGAGGGTAAACAAATACAGAAGAAACATACATAAACAAGCAGTATTCACATAACAGTACTGGTAGTGCAGTCCAGGCATTAACTTAGATTAACCGGTGACAGTAGTAGGCAGCATTCTGGATATCACTTGACAGATAACGTGAAGGATGCTGATTCATGGGATCTAGAGAGACCCTGTGTCAGTAGCTGGAGGGTTTGGGAGCACAAGAGTTGGGCAGTGTTAGCCACAGTCACATAAAGCAGATTCAAGAAGTTGAGCTTTGAGGCCTGTTTTGAAAAGGGAGATGCTATGGGTCGGGGGGGTGGTGGTAACGTATTGAGCCAAAGCGGGGCACGGTAGTGGAAGGATCTTTGCCCAAGGGGTGTTCTACAATGGGGGACCAGAAATGAGGAGTTTGCTGTGAGCCTTGTATTGCGCCTGAAGGGGGCTGCGCTGATAATGGGGAGAAGGCCGACGGGGGCTTGCTGGAGATGTATTTTTTTTGCGAGGATGCAGGTGTGATACTTTAGTCTTTGTTGGAAGTTAAGCCAACCAGCCAAGGCATAGAGCTCACAGGTATGAGTTAGTGTGTCGCTGCTGGTGACTAGGCAGCAGGCTTTATTCATGGCAATGTTAATGTTACATAGTGTGGTGAGTTCTGCTGAGCCATAGATCACAATCCCGTAGTCAATTAGGGAGAGGATTGAGGAGGAGACTGCAAGATGCATGGCCTGTGTGGGTAAGCAGTGTTTAAGTCTGTAGAGGATACCCACTCTAGCGTTGACAGCGGAAGAGAGGAGTTGAATGTGACTATGGTAGGAGAGGGAGGTGTCTAATGTGATACCCAGGTATTTAAAATTTGTAACTTGTTCAAGTGGGGCGCCTTGTGTGTTTTTGATTAGGAGTGCTGACTGACTGTGTGGGCTTTGACGGTGCGCAAAGATCATGGACTTAGATTTTTTATAGTTGATGATTAGGCGGTGTTCAGTGAACCAGGTCTCAAGCTTCTGCAGGTACTGCTCTTATTTTGAATTCAGACTTGCCATGTTTGTTACAGTCTACTGTGTTTACTCCTCCTGTGGTCAATCCTACTACTTCCAAAGTTTCCCCTGTTTTTGCTACATCCGACTCGGCCCCATCACTGTCTGTTATTACAAACCCTGGGACTCCTATGGCCAGTTCGGCTTCTGGGTCACAACATGGCTACCAAGATTTCGATAACCATGTCTCGGCTACCGGTATTACCATTGCTGAAGCCCTAAAAGGGTCTGGATGGGAGAAATCTGCTGCTACTAACTCCTGGTCTTCCCCAACTCATACTGGTATTGGGTCTCGGGGTACCGTAACTGATATTTCAGATCCTCTTGAGATCCCTCCTGAACTTCACCTCACACAAAATCCTGTATGGCTTACTGTCAGCACTAAACCTACTGAACTTGGATTACACACTGGGGGGAACAACATACTTTCATCTACACAGACTGCTGTAACCATGAAGTCTATATCTTCTGCTATGCAGGGAAATGTGTCCCCTAATTCCCTTCCTATTATAAACTCTGTTCCCCTGATCCCTAGCTCTGAAAATATCTATCAAGATCGATTGCAGGATGCAACATGACTTCAAGATGGGGATTTTTTACATAAGGGGGTCCCAACTCCAAGTGGAGAACATGCACAGGAAGATACAACCCCTGGACAACAGAGTGGATGCCAGGGTGGACGGACTTATGCTGACCTATTCCATACCCCCCCGGAACAGGCCAAACGAAGGAATGCTGTACATTTAAGATACAGGGGTGGACTTGACATTTTTCCTGACCAGATTTATGTCGGAAAGACATTGATAAAATCCAGTTTACAGTTTTTGCCTTCTGAAATATATGCCCTAATTCATACTTCTGGGGATAATAATTTTTATTTAAGTTTCAAAACATCTGCAGGTTTAGAAACTTTCTGGCATAGGTATCACCAGGTTAAACATACCCCATTGTGGTCCCCCTTTCTTGCTATCCCCCTCACGAAACCTGCAATTAAAACTATTACTGTTTTGTTCAAAAATGAAGGGGTTGCAGTAACTGATATTACTAGATGGTTATCCTCTAAATGCACCGTTCTAGGTTTGCCTGAGCCTGTTATTGATTCTGAGCAGCTCTGGATGGGAGGCTGGAAAATGCAGGTGAAGCTCCCACTGATTAATGGGTCCATTCAGCATTTGCCTAGCTGCTTTTATCTGGGCAGGACTAGAGGTTTCATTTTTTATCCTGGCCAACCTAAGTCCCGTTTTCATTGTGGAGCACAGATGCATCTGAGTAATGTTTGTGATAGGCTGAAATGCTCACTGTGTATGGGTTCTGGGCATGTTAGTATTAATTGCCCTCGGGCTACTTATTGTAATTTATGTGAGGATGCATCCCATTCCTACCATGACTGCCCCTGTGCCTCTCATAATGCCCCTGGGACATCTCAGGAGGATCAGGATGACATGGTTTCCAAAGCACAACAGAATGCGCAGGCCAGGCCTCAGTTCAGACCTCGTTCTGAACAACAGCCTGTTCAATCTCCTGGTTTGCTTTCCTCTGAGTCCTCAATCCCTGCTCCTGATGTTTCCCATTTAGAACCCTTTGGGTCCCAGCCCACTGTGGATGCATCTCATAAGGAGGTGGCTTCATCTCCACATGTTGATTTGGTGACCCCATGGCGTCTGTAGCTCCAGATCCAGTATCTAGTACTTCTACCCTGACCGATGAGTTTGCCCAGAGGGATGTAATGCCCCCACCTGAAGACTCGGACTGGGTACAGATTGGTACTCAGAGGCAAACCCGAAGTAAGGCTACTAAAGGGGCTAAGACCACTCTAGTTCCAAGAGAATCTGATTTTTGCTCTAGGAATAAATTTACACCTTTGTATAAGGGAAAACAGGTCACCGAGATGGAGGAGGATTCTGATGCTTCCTCCGTGGCCTCCTCTCAGCTTGACCTGTTTACTGATACTGACCAATTGTCTAGTGATTCTACAACCTCTAGGAAAGAAAGGTGTAAAATGAAGTCTCCTGGAAAAGGAAAAAAAAAGTCTTGATTTTTTTAAATCTCTGCTTGATAAATGGTTGATGGGTTGTCTTTTGGCACTTTAAATATGAGTAGTTTGAAAAACCCCAAAAGACGACACACCATTTTATCTATGTTAGCTGCCTCTACTGTTCACATTATTTTTTTTTTACAGGATACTAGACTTCACTCTCTTAGAGAAACTGGTCAGGCTGTATCTGATTGGAGGGGTGGTTTATCCTATTGGTCTCTTTCTGAAGATGTATGTGCGGGGGTGGCTATTCTTTTCCATAACTTGGAGGTTCGGATTCTTAGGCTTGTGGATTTGGTTCAAGGCTGGGTTCACATCCTAGATGTTGTTATACAGGCTCAGGAATGGAGATTAATTAATGTTTATAATCCTCAAGTCAAAACCCAGTGGATAGCCACCCTGAAGGTTATTCAACCATTTCTGCATTCCTCCAAATCTATAGTTTTTGGGGGAGACTTTAATTGTATCCTTACACTCTCAGACAAAACTGGATCAACTCAAAAATTGTATAATGACTCCAATTTTCTAATTCCCTGTATACGACAGCTAATTTAATAGATGGGGCTACATTTAGGCCTCATCCTCCCAAGCACACATTTCACAGTGGAAGGTTTTCCACTAGAATTGATTATTTTTTTTATTTCCAAATGGTTACCGGGTCTACACTACACTATAATCCCTTGTGAAGCTTCAGATCATAGCTTGGTTGTTCTGTCTATAGGGCGCCTCCTTAACAAACCAGAATCTTATAATTCCTGGAAAATGAATATTACAGTTCTTGGTTATGATTCTGGTTGGCAGAAATTGTACATGGTTTTACTGGATATGGTGTCTGTGTTTGACTTATTTGACAACCCCACTTTTCCGTGGCAGGAGACAAAAGTAGAAATCCAATGCTTCTGTCAGAGAATGGCGAAATTCTACTCTAAAACACAATACTTGACTTATTTGGATAAAAGAAGATACATGCAAAGGTTACTTTCCTGGCAAACAGAATTTCATTTAGATTATTCCTCACAGATCCACCTGTTAAAATAAGAAATGTATGCTTGTCAGTACAACAGGTCCACTTCGTTATTTCTAGAACAAAAATACAGCCGCAAGGGGTCAGACAAGGTTATTAACCCTTATGATAGTTGTAACCAACAAGTACATACAAAATATATGCCTTCTCTGGTTACACATGATGGTATTAGAATTTCTGATAATCATGGTATTTTGCAATTAGTCTCCACTCACACTAAATGCCTATATGGTCAAGGATTTTCCACCATGTGACTGGGAGAAATTCTTTAAACTTATAGATTTCCTGCAGTTATCGGCTGATCACTTTCATGATTTGGTGCATCCTATTACAGTAGATGAAGTTAGTGCTGTTATTGGTTAATTACGAGGTAACGTTACTCTGGGACCAGACGGCATTCCTAATGAATTTTATAAAAAGGCTCAAATAGTGCTGTTGCTTTATTTAACTACAGTCTTTAATGTCATTGTTCAAGGTTTATTACCAGTACCTGTTGCTCTTGCTGATAGTAACCTCATTTATTTATATAAAGTGAATGATAAAGAAAATCTGGATAACTGGCGGCCTATCAGTCTCATGAACTCTGATTGGAAAATTTTATGTAAAGTTATAAATAATAGACTGTCTAAAGTAGCCCAATCTCTAATCTTCCATACTCAAACCTGTGCAATTCCACATAGATCTATGTTGAATAATCTCAAACTAATATGGGACGTCTTTGATGGACATAGTACAGGTGGCTATGTTATTACCCTGGATCAGTCTAAAGCCTTTGACCGGATCCCTCATGCTTACCTTTTTGCAGTCCTACAGCAGTATGGCATTCCACAGGAGTTTATTTCATGGATTAAAATCCTTTATAAGTATGCCTTGATGACCCCTCTTGTTAATGGAACTAAAGGTTCTCACATTCAAATCAAAAGGGGGGGGTATGACAGGGCTGTCTCCTGAGCCCTCTCTTATATGTTTTTTGTATTGATCCTCTTCTTAGAAGATTAAATTGTGATGTCACTATTAGACATATTAAAGATACTACGGCAAGGGAGTTCCCCAGTGCTATGGCATATGCGGATGTCTTTGTCTATTGGTTACGGATCACGAGTCTGGAGTACAAGCCCTTTCTATTGTTTAATCTTTTTCTTCAATTTCAGGGTCAGTTTTGAACACTCACAAAAGTGTAGGTACACATGTGCATGACTCTCTACAACTCGGACAGGAAGACATAGCTGGTATTTGTATTCAACCCCACAATTTTCAGGTTCTTGGCCTCTATTTTGGTGGTTTACAGGCAGCAGAAAAAATTGGTCAGAACGCCTTTCTATTGCTGAGGAAAAGGTGCAAAAATGGAAATCTTGTCCTATGTCACAGCAGAAGAGGGTTCATATGTTTAAAACCTTTATTGTCCCTATTTTTTTGCTGGTGTGTTACATCTTCCCTCTGCCCCTTAGATTTAAAGCACGTATGTATAATTTAGGTTTTCAGCTTTTGTGGGGCAGTCGCCTAAACCTAGTTAAAAGATGTGTTACCTACTGGCCACTTAAAAAAGGGGGATTAAATATGTTAAATCCTGTTTTATTTTTATTTTCCTAGTTTCTTCATGCTAACATTTACCCTAGTTTGGCTGATCATACAGATGCTTGGATTCAGAGTTTTTCCTCTAGGACCAAGTATTTTACGGATAAATGGAGGACGACAAATTGGAAACCCTTTTCTAACATCCCTCCAGGGACTCCTGGGTATATCATTGAGTGTTATAAAAAGATAAAACAATGGAATGTGTCTTCTCACTTATCCTTTTTACAAAATAAAAAACTTCTCTATTCTTTGGTATTAAATCAGAATTTTTTGACAGAACCCTGTTTTAAGTGTCCATCTGGTATTGAAGAACAGCATTTCACGAAACAATTGTTGGACAGTAGAATTCTGCAGAAAATGGAGGATACTTTATGGATGTGCTGTCATGATAGACTGAATGTCAGAGGGAATCATGCTCACAAAAAATTGGAAGACAGATTTTGCATTAGGGACTCCTGTATTTGTAAGGTAGAAACCATGCACCATTTATTTTTTGATTGTCCTTATATTACTCAATTATGGACTCAGTTAGCTCGTGGTCCTTACCTGTGCTAGCTAACATGTCTTACACTGAATTGGTTTATGGGAAATATGGTGCTGAATGGGAGATGTTTTATCCTGGCACTCTTAGGGTTCTTTGTGCCATTTTCAAAGTGATACATCTGGCAAAACAGATGTCTGTTTGTTCTCCAACAAAAATAAACATTGTTGGTTGGTTTAATGGAACAAATTACTAAAGAAATATCTACGTTGTACGTTTCTGAAAAATGAACACTGCCTCCATCCTTAATTGCATTTTGGTGGAGAGCCCTCCCCTTGATTCTTTTTGAGGGAGTTACTTGAGAGACGTCACAGAGTATGTTATGTATACAGCCTAGTGTATCTTTTCTGAATTGACATGTTTTCTTTTTTCCTTTTTCTGATTGCTTTTTCACCCTTTAGGTATTTTGTACAGACTTTATTACAATTTTTTTTTTGCTTTGTTGTTCATTTAAGGAAGTTTACCTGTTATTTTTTCCAAAGTGTCCCTGCTCTTTTACTGGGTGGGAGAGGGGTTATTTTCTTTTCAACAAGATTGTTCGTTGTAATATTTGTTTCATTTTGTTTCTTATCAGTTGTATGATGTAATACTGTTTTTTTTCTTATTATTTGTTTCAATAAAAAATTCCCTACTCTTTTTCGATAAGTGCCATGGGATCTTTTGCATCCACCTGAACAACCACCAATCCAGGCAGATGGGACCTCGGTTAAATGTCTCAACCAAAAGACGGCACCTCAGAAGTGAAGCACCCCCCCTCATGCTGCACTACAGTGTCAGTACTGGGATATTAGCCCAAGTGCCAGATGTGGGAACTGAACCCACAGCCCTCTGATCTCCCAGCCTCAGAGGCGAGTGTGCTACCTACTAAGCCACTGACACTGACAATTAGCATGTCATAATTTAGCTCTTCATCCTGATGACCACTGAATTCATTTGCTTTTTCTTCAAATGATTTTACCTTTCCTTCAGTGTATAATTCTTTGAGAGTCGGGATACCTTTTAAGCATGAGGAGCCAGATATTCAAAACTTGGTCCGGTGGGCAAAGTGATAGCACTCCAAGGCCCTGATATGGAAAACTGTACCCAACAATGGCTCAAATGGTTGCTCCGTGCAACTGAGTTGTGCCGGAGCAACAAAGGGATATGTTCAGAAGAGATGTGCAATGGCGCATCTCCTCTGAATATATCAAAGTATGCAGGTGGCACAAATACAATGCCCTGGCACATCCCCAAGACAGGTCTGAATACCTGGAATGGGAATGGACCAGCACATCTGCAGATGCGCCAAGCGCTTTTTCCAGATATTCAGACCTGAACATACAAATGGGGTCATTATGCATGTAAGGTGCAAATAGGGCCATTTGCATGTCCATATGGCCCCATTTGCATGAGTTGTTCTGGGCTGGCCTGCAGAATGTGCCGGGCACCCTGCACAGCATGTCTGATGTCCCTGGTAGTCTAGCAGTAACCCCTTCCCCGCACAAACTCCCAATCCTTGTAAAATAAATATTTCATAGTCCAGTGGTTTCCCTTCCCCGTTCCAAACCCTGATCCCCATAAAATTAATATTTCATCATTCCTGGTAGTCCAGTGATTCCCCCCTCCCCGCTCCATACCCCGATCGTGTGGTAATCAGTAAAATATATGCCCTGATAGTCTAGTGGTACCCCCAACCCACACAGGACCCCATCCAACCCCACTTCCCCCCAGGTCTACAGCGGGCAGCAAAACCCACCTGCACACCTCTGCGGCTGCTTGCCAAATGACTGTAACAGTAACAGCTGCAACCCCATTGGCTGACAGTGTCAACCAATGGGCCAGCAGTGTGTACTGTAACAGTCATTCATAACTTTGTAAGCCTCCTTTAGATATCCTGGTGCTCAATTTTCAAAGGGCCAAGAATGATGCAAGGTACATGCACCAGAAAAGAATGACGCAAGAATCAGGTTGTGTAAAACCGTGCGTCAATTCTGATTTTCTAACCCTACATGCATCAAAAACAAAACTTCCTGAGCCAAGGTGGCTTGTATCAGGCTTGCTCCAAAAAAATGCATGTGCCATGTTGCAACCCAGCTAGTGTCAAAAAAATGATGCACCGTCCCCTTTTGGGGGAATATTCTAAGGTGTAAGCTGTTGACAGTGCGCCAAAGATGCACGCCACTGTTAGGCCAGCCAGAGCTAGTCTGACACTGGAGCATATAAAGGTGAGAGTAGATTATGTAGGAAGTTGGTTATAGAGCCAATACTCCCTTGCGTGACTAGTTGATAGTGTTTTTGGGGTATAACATGCCATTGTCTTGGCCATTTTGCCCACGGTAATTTTTGACTCAGCTTGTGTCATTTTTGCTCCATGCATCATTTTTTGACTCAGTTTGCTTTATTTTTTTGACTCAACTTGCTTCATTTTTTGTGACTCAACTTGCGTCACATGCAGTTTTTGACTCAATTGGCTTCATTTTTTTGACTCAACCCGCTTCATGTTTTTGGCTCAACTTGTATCATTTTCACTCTGCATCATATTTGTAACTCTACCTGTGGTCATTTTCATTTCCTCTCACTCTGTGCATCATGTTTTTGCCTCAGCTTTGCTTCATTCTCAGCTTGTGTCATTCTCACCCCATGCATCACATATTTGACGCAGCAGACCACTTTCATCATTTTGGAGGACTTTGCCACAGAGAGCTAGTTTCTTGCAAAATAGGGTGCACAGTCTTTGGTGCACCTGGATCAGGTACAAGGTGGATGTTTGATGCACCTTGCATCAGTCTAAGGGCCCTTTGAAAATCCAGCCCCCTGAGTGTATTTAAATCTTTTTGAAAGTCTCATTTCCATTTAAGAGGAGCTGTTAACCTGTTTACTGTAGAGCTGTTTATAGAAATAAACACAACAGTTTTGCTAATTGTGCAAATTTCCATGATAAACTCAATATTTGCATCTTCTTTTAAGGCTGTCAGTCCTGAATTTTTTTAACCTTAATGTTAGTAACATATGTGCTTTGTGACCACTTACTACGTAGTTTAATTGTGATTTCTGAATATTAAAATCTGCCTTGCATCTTAGGATTTCATTATATTCTAGATTGGCTTTAGACCACTTAGTTCAGATTTCATCTATGTTTTGAGTTTCCAATTGTATTTCTATTTCTTTATGTTCCTGTAATTATTTACTTTAACATTCTTTCTGTTTTAATTGTTGAAATTAGGCATATGATACAACCCCTAGCAAAAAAAAATTAAAACTTCCGAAACAGACCATTTTGTTTCAGTGGATTTATTGTTATAAAATAATTCTTCAAACTCCTGCCACAGCAGTTCTATAAATTTGAGGATTTTCAGGGAGGAAATTATATATTTGCCATCTTGAGGATTTGGATTTTTTCCAGTTTATATTTGTGATCACTGGGACATGATCAGACACCACTATCATGTTATTATTCAGTTTAATATCTGGAATGTTATTTCTCAGAATGTAAATTTAATCCAGTATGAAACCAGGGGCCTGATTGCAAGTCGGCATATGCCGGCACAAGCTGAGATACACCAAACCCCTTGTCGTACCCTGCGACTTGTGCCATGCATTACGCCAGCCCCAATTCCAAGAGGCACCTTGTGCCATGTCAGCTGTGGGCTATGCCAACCATGGGTTACACCACCCATTATGCCGCAGCCCGCAATGACATGGTGCAAGGGTGGGTTACGGCAGTAACTGTGCCCTATTCCAAGAGAGCAGCTTCCGTAACCCACTGCCACAAATCCAGGTGCCGCACTGGCAGAGTGAACTTAGTGCACTTGTAGCTGCTCTAAGGGGCATCTGACGGTGCCATCCTTCGGATGCCCACTCCGCAGCGCCACCACAATGGTACCGATGTGCTCCCCGTGCCCTCACAATCACAACCATGCCCCCACCCCCCTGAATTTTGGGGACTCCCAGGGGGTCCATTCTCCATTGCACCCCCAGACTCCTGTGCCATCTGTACTCCCCCTATGCCCCCTGGTGCATGCAGTGGTGTTCCAGGGTCAGGGGGCTCCAGGGGGGGCTGTCCGCAACGGGCTGTTGTGACATGTAGGGCTATTATGCCATGGCCATGGTGTTAGCCTCCACATGGTGCAACCCACATGTCATAAGTGGTGAAATGCTGCCACTCCTGTAATGTGGGCACAGGGTCCGCGTGAGCGTGCTGAATGTCACAATCCCCGACACGTTGCCGCAGTTGCACATTCGTCTGGAATCAGGCCCCAGATGTCTGCAACTGTGACCAAAATGAGTATTCTTTTGCATTTGGATTTAAGCTTCTACATGAATCAATATGATTTAAATTGTTAGTGAAGTTAGCTAAATCTTTACCCAATTTAAAGAGATAATGTCTGGCATTTGATTTGTCCATCACAGAATTTAATACAAGTTGAAGTCTCCTGCTATAATTAGTGCATCATTTACAAACAGGATAACTTTATTATGAATTTCTGAGAACATTTCATGACTTCCATTATTATAGCAGGATTATATATACAAACTAGAGTTTCCTTATGCTATTAAGGATCCCATATAGAATCAAGATAGTATCCTTTTTTATCCTCTATTGCGTCTAACAACTGGAAATGAATTCTTTTAGAAAACAGTATAAGAACAAAGCCCTTTTATTAGTATCCCCGGCCCCATAAATTTATCTCACCCATTCCCTTTTCATTAGTTGGACATCTCTGCAATTAAGGTGTGATTCCTACAAGAATACTACCTCATCTTCTTACTTTAAAAATGTCTTAAGACTTGCCACCTTTTCATTTTTTTTCTCAAATCCACAACATTACAGGTTATAAACTTTATTGTGTTAGCCATTTTATTCAGTAAAACTGCTGCGTGCGCTGATATGATCCAGAGACAGTAAGCAAAAGTAGAAATCATATAGAGAAGTGTAAGAACTAAAAAAAATCAGCCAAAATGTAATACCCTAAAAAAGATTAAAGAAGTAGAAATCCCACCCATCCCCTAACCTATTTACAGAACCACCCATTGTCATTGCTTCAGTGGTAGAGGAGGTTAATCTCAAAACCCCCCTCCACCCCATCCATCACACATTTGTCTAAGGAAAAAGTAGAGTGCCTGGAGAAACTCTCAATCATAGTAAGACACCACTAGAATTATCTGCATGTCAAGAACACTTTAGTCTGTTAACTTTATGTTCTAATCAAATAATAGTAAAACTAAAAGTAATTTAAACCTCCATAACCATTTGTTAAAAAAAAAACTGTATATAATGCTGAAAGCGTTTGATAATTACATTTAACAAGGAGAATTTAAAAGATGTATTTATTTTTATTTATTTATTTAAATTTTTGGTAACTGGGTAGGCCCACTGAGACCAATAATAGTCCCTTTTTCAGGGGCAACCCGGGGTTAATTACAACAATGGTACAACAGGATATAACTTTTACATTAAATTCAACAACATGCAGTTAAATTATACTACATAAAAGGAGACAGTCATTTAGGCATACAGAGTAATACGGGGACTATTATCAGTTCTTTGTCATACACATTAGGTGAGATCAGCAATCATAATCAAACATCAGGCAAGCAACAGGAATCTAGTGTGAAGTTCAGCGATTACAAGTGCATTGGTTTAATTCCTGCAAGTGCGTTTGAAGTCCCTTTTTACCCCCGAGAGATTCACATTCCTGGAGTTTGGGTGGAAATGTGTTCCATATGGGAGGAATGAGGGATGAGAAGGCCCTGGACCCTTAGGAGGACTGTGTCCGGGGAACCTTGAGAAGCTGTCTGTTTGATGACCTTAGAGTCCTGTTATTAATTTTAGGTTGAAGTAGCTCAGCCAGGCTAGGTGGAGCAGAGGTCAATCTAAGTTTATAGGCTAGGCATAGAGAGGAGTAGCGTAGTCTACCTACTAGGGTGGGCCATTTTAGGGCTTGCAGGATCTGACAATGGTGTTCTCTTTGGGGTGCCCCTACAGCAAATTTCCCGATCCGGTGGTACAGTGTCTTAAGTTTATTCATCTCAGTACTTTTAACAGAGAGAAGCACAGGGGAGCCGTACAGTAGTTTGGGTAGCAAGGTACCCATGGGCAATCTTAGCTCGTGACCCCAGGGTAAGGTAGGGACTGAGTCGGTACAGGAGACCTATCCTTTGGTTCAGTGTTTTGGATAGGTGATCTATGTGGGCCTTGAAGTTGAGTTCCCGGTCAATGGTGAGACCTAGGTATGTTAGCGAATCCACTACCACCACCTTTTCCCCAGACGAGAGGAAGAGGTTGAGTGTGTCTGATCTGTTGGGTGCAATATTTTTGGGCCCAAACAGCATCCCTTTGGTTTTTTTGCACTTCAATAAAAGTTGATTTGTGGACAACCAAACTTCCAGGGATTTTAGGTCTTTGGATAGCATTCTGCTGAGTTCATCCGGATCCTCCACTGATCTATAGATAACGATGTCATCTGTATAGAGGATGATTTCAGAGCCTTTGCAGAAAGTAGGCAGATTATTAATAAATAGAGAGAATAGCAGTGGTCCTAGGATAGATCCCTGAGGGACTCCATCTCTTATATCAATCTTGTCAGATATGGCACCCTGCCATTTAACTAATTGGGACCTGTCCAGGAGATGATCCCTAAACCATTGTACAACTAGAGAGTCTAGACCAATTTGTGTCAGTTTTGCCAGGAGTAATTGGTGATTTACCAGATTGAATGCTTTGGTGAGATCAATAAAGATTGCACCGGTGAGCAGTCCTTTATCAAGGGCAGAGAATATATCAGTGGTAAGGTTAAGCAGGGCAGTGTTAGTACCATGGTTCTTTCTGAAGCCGTGTTGGGCCTCGGAGAAAATATTATGTCTCTCCACGTAATCCATGACCTGGGAATACATCACTCTCTCCAGCACTTTGCTTAGTGTCGAGAGTAGGGATATTGGAAAATTAGTGTTAATTCTTTTATCCTGCCTCTTACACACTCTATTTAAATACTTTTTTGCAGTTAAACTATTTATTGTAGCTTTCAAAATATAATCAAAGCATAAAAATAACAAAACAGCAAAATGAAACCTATTCTATTTAAATTCCGAGGGCAAGATATTCAAATAAACACGTAAGTGCTGTGCAAATGTTTGTGCTGTGCATGCGCCCAACCCGGCTGCTGCTATATTCAGTCAGATAATGATAGGCGCTATACAACAATATCAGGCCATATTGATATAGCACAAACTGCAACTGCACTGTCCCGACACAGACCTGGGCTGAATATAGCCCACAGGAAATAGCGCTGCCTGAAACTGAATAATGCCAAGACCCCTATGGGCTATATTCAGCTACAACATGCAAATGAACAAAATTAGGCATACAAGACACTAAGGGACAATTTGCATGCCCATTATTGGCTTATTTGCATGGGGTGCAGCAACCTCTTAGTACCATTAACACAGGAAAGTAAGCCCTGCTGTCCAGGGGTTCCCCCCTTGATCACCTGTTTCAAAATAGTAAATAAGCCCTGATGTCCAGTGGTACCTCCCAATCGCTCATTTACAGAATTACAGCAAGCAGTTGTGGTCCAGTGTCCCACCACACGACTCACTCACAACCCACTTCCCCGCATCCCCTTACCTGGGTGGCCATTGCTCCTCCAAGCTCAATACAGCGACTGGCACAGCTCTCCTCTTGGCTCTGTGGCCAGCAACTGTATGAGCTGTCAGCGAGTGTGAATATAGTATAAGGCCCCTCATTTGCACAGGCACAGTAGTATATTAGCGCTTTGGCACTTCCAGGTTTGCAGGGTGCTCCCAGGGCTTCTAAATATGGGCCAGCTGGGAGCACCTTCTCAAACCGGGGTCAGTGCATCCCCTAAACCTGTTAGCGGGTGTGCTGCCCCTTGAATATTGGGCCCATAATATTTTGTATCTGTCTGTGTCTTAAATTATTATCCTTGCTGGATGAGTGAGGATCAGTAATATTTTAAATGTTGCAAATGCGGAATATTATGCCTCACGCTTATTGAGCTGTACACTGCTTAAACTACTGCAATGACCATCGCTAAGAGAGAGTGAGATTTACACTTTATAGGTGCCTTTATAGTGTTTCCTGAGTCTGAATTAAGCAGATTGACAATCTGTGTCTTCTTCACCAGCAGCTACTAACTTGCCATTTTTGTTTACAGTTTAACTTGTCCAACCATTAGTTAGACACTGGACATGCACTGTGCTGGGTAAATTGAGATACCACAAAGCTCACACTAAGCACACTCGACTCAAATATTCAAATAACTGTTTGAAATCCTTTAAATACAAATGGCTTAAATTGAAATTATGTTCAGGTCCGCCTTGTGAATCCAATCAATGTAATAAGATACCCCCTTTGACACCACATGATTGTGCAGTGAACAGTTCTAAATCCTATTTCCTAGTCAAACTATGCTATTGTTTCTTTGTTAAAAAAAAATGTGAATAAAACAGAGACACTGTTGGCAGACAAGGGCCTATGGCCCACCTAGTCTGCCCATTTAAGCTTGTAAGTTCCCTTTACATTTTTCTAGAAATCTGTTGCCCCTTACCCCGACCTCCAGAATTCCCTTATGTCTATCCCATGTATTCTTAAATCCAGTGATTGTTTCAGCTCCCATCACTTCCTCTGGCAGGGTGTTCCACTTGTTCACCACTCGTTCTGTGAAGAAATTCTTCCTCACGTTTCCTCTGAATCGCCCTCCCTCGAACTTCATGCCATGCCCCCAGTCCTGAAACATAATTTTCACTGGAAAATAGTGTATTCCTGCACATTGTTCCTCCCTGTAAGGTACTTGTTTGTCTCTGTCATATCCCCTCTCTCCCTCATCTCCTCCAGGGAGTACATATTCAAGTCCTTCAGCCTGTCCTCATAGGACTTGTGATGCAATCCCTGTACCGCCTTTTATTGTCCTCCTCTGAATCTTCTCTACCCTGTTTATGTCCTTCCGTATGTAAGGTCTCCAGAACTGTACACTGTACTTCAGGTGAGACCTCGCTAGTGTCTTGTATAGTGGAATTATGACCTCCCTTTTCCTGACGGTGGTGCCCCTGCCTATGCATCCCAGCATCATATTTGCTTTACCTGCTGCCTTGTTGCACTGTTTCCCTACCTTAAGGTCATCAGAGATGATAACCCCAAGGTCCCTGGTTTAGGGTAAAATTACTGATCCTTTCTCTCTATTTAAATGTCTGTATTTAAATTATATCCCATCTACCAGTCAAAACAGATTCAGATTTTACCAGTTTAATAGTGGATACCTATCAAATGATGCTAGTATCATGAGTCAGGTTTTGGTTTGCTCTGCTATAGCAACATTTGCAGCTTTAAGGTACTTACAGTATATTAAGCAGAGTAAGTATTGAGATCAAAAAAACATTTCCATGGAAGAGGTATATAACATAAAAAAATGGCAACTGAAAAAAAAAGTAAAAAGGAAGAATAAAATCTCATTCCATCCATGTGGAGAAGTATCTACATAAACAATAGCGTCTCTTTTAAAATAGTTGTATCATACTGACTTTAGCAAGATAAAATAAGCATGAGAACTTGTTTCACTTCTGCATTAGAATAAAACATAACCAATTTTAGCAATCCTTTTTGAGATAGCCTTTGGATTATGTCAAGTTAGGCTTTATACATGCAGGAAATAATTTGTAAAATTGTTACTCACCATCTGAGTGCATCAGAGGACCAGGCTTTGAACTGCAAATCTTGACTTATCCTCATGCCGAGTGGGCATCCCCTCCTTTATGAGGGTGGGCCAACAACCCAGACGAGGCACTCCCCTCCTGACACTCAAGGTCAATGAGCAAAAACTTCCATTACTTGGCAATTGACTTGGGTTGCACCTGGAAACGAGGTTCGGCTCAGTGTGCCTTTCCCGGTTATCAATTTTTAATAAATAAAAAATAAATAATAATTGACATCATTCTCTTTCATTAAAGCACAACCACTGGACCATTCTCAAAGTCAGCTTGTGGGCAGTGCATCAGTAACTTTTGTATGAAAAGTCAAGGGCACCAAAATATTTAGGTACATAGATACATAGACAGAGTCAGCAGATAAGGGCCTATGGCCCACCCAGTCTGCCCATTTGAGCTTGTAAGTTCAGTTCATGTTTTCCTAGAAGTCTGTTGCCCCTTACTGCTGACCTCCAGAATTCCTTTATGTCTATCACATGCATTCTTAAATCCTGTGATTGTTTCAGTCCCCACCACTTCCTCTGGCAGGGTGTTCCACTTTTCCACCACCCGTTCTGTGAAGAAATTCTTCCTCACGTTTCCTCTGAATCGTCCTCCTTCCAACTTCATCCCATGACCTCTAGTCCTGGAACATCTTTTTCACTTAAAAATAGTGTATTCCTGCACCCCGTTCCTCCCTGTAAGATACTTGTATGTCTATATCATATCCCCTCTCTCCCTTCTCTCCTCCAGGGAGTACATGTTCAGTTCCTTCAACTTGTCCTCATAGGACTTGTGATGCAATCCATGCACCGCCTTTGTTGCCCTCCACTGAACCTTTCTCAACCTGTCTCATGCTCTCTACTGTAGGTAAGGTCTCCAGAATTGTACACTGTACTCCAGGTGGGGCCTCACTAGTGTCTTGTATAGTGGAATTATAACCTCCTTTTCCTGCTGGTGATGCCCCTGCCTATGCATCCCAGCATCCTATTTGCTTTACCTGCCTTGTCACACATGTTTCACTACCTTGAGGTCATCAGGAGATGATAACCCAAGATCCCTTTTCTGCTTGGTGCATGCTATATCCTCACCCCCCAACTGATATATTGTGCCAGGGTTTTTGTGCCCCATATGCATTATCTTGCACTTCTTTGCATTGAATTTCAACTGCCAAATCCCTGACCATTCTTCAAGTTTCTGTAGGTCCCTTCTCATTCTGTCTACACCCCCTGGTGCGTCTACTCTGTTAGGTGCTTTGTAAGTGCTTTCTTAGTACAGTCTTTGCCACTTCAAAGCTCTGGTAACTTTTAACTCCATCAGGCAACCAAATGTTTAAAAGTGTGGGGTATAGCAGACTATACTTAAGTTTGGCATCTCTCAGTGCTTTTTCGATAGGCATAGAGGCTTCACATTTTTTGAGCCGGTCCATCGGTAAATCGTACAATTTTATGTTGCGTTCTTCAAAAAAGATCCCTGCCTTGTCTCCTAGACTCCATTGCACAAAAAGATTTTGTTAAAAGTTCAAGCAGTTGAATATTTATGGCTCTGGGTTTCTCTGCACTGTTAGGGTTTGGATGAAGTGATCAGTGAGCTCTCTCAGTCCAGTAGAAAGGGCTAATGGAGTGAGAAATGGCAATCTTTAGCAACAATTTATTGACAAAGGACACTGTGTCAGTACCTTCAATGTCCTCTGGTAGTCTGTTGTTCTGAAATTATTTCTCCTGCTATGAGCTTCTTGATCTTCTACTTTTGCCATTAGGTTAACCACAGTTTGTGTATTTGAGAGACTTTCTTTGTATTCCCATGAAGTGCTATCCTCCAAATTATTTATTTTGGCCTCTGAATCTCCAATCCTTTGTTTAAGTTGCTAAAGCTCTGACAACATATCCTTGAAACCACAGGTTGGGTCTGTTATAGCGATCATTAAGGCAGACAATTCTAGCATGATGCACTTCAGGTGTTTAGAGGTGAGAAGCTGATGAATTTCACTATTGTCAGTGTCATTAGGAATTGTCTCCATCAACGGGTGCTTCAGTGGTTTCTTTTCTCCTACTGACGTATTTTGCTGAAAGAGATTCGTGTTTATTTGAGCAAGTACTGAAATGTCCACCACATTGTCCCTAATATTGCGTCCATTATCCATTTTGAGATTAGTCCATTTGTAATAGTAAGAAAGTTAGCCATTTCTGCCGAAAACAGTTTGACCGGTTGACAGATTAACAGTTCATTCAGGAACAGCTTAAATATGCTGCTGTTTCTTTTCTGTTGTTGCTATTGAAAAAAAACATCTACCAGTCACCAAACCTTTTTCTTTTCTTTATTTGTTTTACTTCTAGTAGTCTTATTAATTTTTAATGTTTTTTAATTCCCCATATTTTGCAGTTAGCTTCTGGGGGAGGGGAGTGCAGAGCTCCACTGTAAGTGTCTGCTCTCCTCAGTGCCATCAAATAATATCTAAGGCACTTGTTTGTTTCTTAATCTAAACTACATTTTTAAATATATGCACACTGCAGTCCCTGTAAATAAAATGCAATCCATTAATCTACACAGTTGTTCAGGTTGGGGCTGGTAAGGGGGTACAGACAGCCTACAGAGCCTTCTACAGTGCTAGTTAACCATCATCAAGATCTTCAAGAGAGGGCATTGATCATGCAAGGGTGGCACTTTAATAAGGGCTTCATGCCATCCACTGTAACTGCCACAAGCACTTCTGGTCCCATGGGTCTCCACTACACTCAGTGCTGGCACTCCAGCAAAGGCATGGGAGAAAAAATGAACACTGTCTCTTTTTTTCTTGTTGTTGTTACTTTAAAGAAAATACTTGGCCCTAAGGGGATACAACATTCCATGAAGGGCTGCAGTATCCCACAATCCCTGGCTCCACACAGAGAAGAGGATCCAATATATGGCTGAGTTGAGCATCTGATTGAATGTCTAGTGTATAAACAGTATGAAGAGGCAGCTCTGTAAGCAGCAATTCTCTGTATAATCAATTGATTTTGGCCAAGAAAACACAGCACTTAAATTATTGTGCAAGATATTGTTTATTTTGTGTAAAAAAGTGCATATGACACAGAAAGTGTCAGAGGAGCCGACTCACAGGGGCAAGTCAACCACATGGCAAAAAAGTTCCTCAAGTCTTCTTGCTCAGAATGGAACTTTCTCAAGGGGTCAATGAAAAAGCTCAATTCTGAGGAAAAACCTTGGGGAATCTTGTGGGTAGATGGGTGACTCATCACTGTGAGTATGCTACTCTAGCACTTTTTTGTTTTACATGCATTTTAGTGTAATATGCAGTTTTTAAACAAAATAATATAAAGCTTTGCACAGTAACCTAACATTGACTGAGTGGGTGCCATTTTTTCTTGACCAAAATACCCAGCTGATCTAGTATGGTCTAGCTCCACCCACTGGAACACCCTCTGCCCTGTACTAAGATCCATTCTTGTGGAGGGGTAGCCAGGGGCTTTGGATGCCATCTGGTGTAGACTGGCATCAGAAAATGGTATCCGCAAGCCTGATAAGCACACATCACACCTATCCCTACTTTGTTGTTGATTGGGACCATAGTGATTACTAAATGGACCTTCTCTTCCACCTAAAAATCAGCACAGAACATCCAGGCCCCTCAACTTGCACAACACATTTCAGAGCTGACCTGTTTCAATCCCTCATCAAACCACTCCACTATTAACTGTGTTCTCGTCACACATTCTCCCCACATTCTGGAAGCTGGTGTTCTCCTGTTACACTCGATGACCACTGCATAGTCTACTGCATACACAGGTTTGCCTGTCTCAACACCTCTCCCCCTCCAGATAAATATTTACTGGTCTCCTGTCACTACACTGGCAATGTTGATGTTGCCTCAGAGTATTCCCAGGACAAAATTACTGTGGTCAGAAATGCAGATGACCCCCTTTGGAGTAATGTTATGAAAACTGCCCACCTCTCTTGGGTCTCCACAAAACATATTGCCTGTTACAAATCTCAGGATGCTGCTTGGCTTGTCCATGAATTCACTGGCCCTCTGGAGGATTTACTGAGGTGCGAGCAGTTTCACAGTGCCTGCATTAAAACTACCAGACTAGCCAAATCTGAATATTTTGCTTCCAACATCCAGAATGACATAAATACACACTCAAATTCTAAAAGATCATGTACTAGACTTCCAGTGACGTCACCAACCAGTACTGCCACCTATGCTGCAACTAGATCAACCAAGATAAGTCCCAAGGGACCGACAATATACACCCCAGGATCACAGTGTAGCCAAGGGAACAACTGGCATGTCTACTTCCAGTAGTCTTTTATGAGTCTGCCCAGACTAGTGTGGTGCCCGAGGACTGGAAAGTGGCCAAAGTGGACCTGATCTTCAAGAATGTGGCATGGTCAGACCTGAGCAACTACAGGTCAGCAAGCCTGACAGCAGTGCTGGGCAAGAATCCGGAACCTATTTTCAAGGACAGAATAATGGAGCATTGGGTTGCAGTATGATTTTTTGTGGAGCGGAACATGCCAAACCAACCTAATCAACTTTTTTGAGGTAGTGACCAGGGAGATGAACAGGTAGAGGCAGGATCATAGACACAGTCTATCTGGACTTCAGCAAGACCTTTGACACTGTGGCATGACAAGCATCTTGGCAAACTATACCAGTGTAGTGTGCACTAGCATACACATGGTGATACAAAATTACACTACCTCCAATGCAAAGCATCATGGGAGCATATGAAGAAAGTATCCATGAAGAAAGGATTTTAATCAATGATGTCGAAGCTGGGGTCTCCATTAGGCTGTTTAAGTTTGTTAAGGTAAACAAGATCACCAAAAGCATATGCACTCATACCCCAATGGTGCCACCAAATTATCAACTAAAGTGGAGGTCCACAGGCACAGTTCAAGAAGAACTTGACACACCCAGATAAGAATTCCAAGAAAAGTAGAAATGCATTTCAAATAAACACTCATTCACAAAACAATGGAAGAAAACAACCTACTGTGTCCCTTTCAACAAGACTTCTACAGCACTGGTGTCTGCATGGTGGCATGCCATTAAATAAGGTACTCTGTAAGTCACTCTGCATCTTTGTACATCTAAGGTAGAGTGCTCATAATCATACATGCAGCAGCATCTACCAACTGGGTGCTCACAACACTATATAAACTTGTCTAAGGACCCCACATTGAAAACATATAGGAATAACAATAATTAATCGCACACACCCAGTTGAAAAGAATAAATAAAAAGGAATGCCATAAAATAGTGACCCAAAAGAAGTGACAATAGGAAATTACCTCAGCTGCTGTCCCAAACAGAAAACCACTGTAACAGAGAACTCCTAAATGAGTTAAATACTTATACTGTAGCTACAGTCAAGGCAGTACCTTTAAATACCAAATATATATGAAAGAACTAAACAAAAATAAGTATTTACAGAAGAGAGATGATGTTTGAAGAAATTCTTTCACTTGGGTGTGTGTGATTAATTTTTATCCTTATTTTTTGATTTGGGATCATTTTATATATTTATATATTATTATTATCAGATAAGTGGTAGATAGCATGTATGATTTATGAGTAATCTCCCTTAACTGTGTAAAGATGCATTGTCCTAAGTAAGAGTGCCCTATTTTTTTTTTACTATCTGTTTATTGCTTTAAATAAAACAATACAATAGTAATACTCATGTAAGAGGTACACAGAATTAAACAGTCAAATAAGACCATTGCCATATAATATTGGGGTTACACATATTCCCTCATACAGTCTGGTACAGTAGGATGTAGGGGTTATAAAAAACTCAGAAAGGCACACAAAGTCTTTAAAAGTCCCAAAGTTAATGTCCCAAGTTGCCAGCCACTTCAGAGACATAGGTAGAGATTCATAGGGATATATCAAACTTAGACATATGCACTAAACCAGTAGTGCTAACAAACCTATTTTAGAAACATAGAAACATAGAAACATAGAAGTTGTCGGCAGATAAGGACCTCAAGGCCCATCCAGTCTGCCCATTTCTTTTTCTACCTTATAAATGTGCCATCGGCCTTTGCTCTGTCAGTGACCTATCTATTCATAGTCATTTGTATTGCTCCCTTATGCCTATCCCATGCCTGTTTGAAGCCCTGCACTGTATTCATAGCCACCACTTCTTGTGGTAAGCCATTCCATGCATCTACCACCCTTTCTGTGAAAAGAATTTCTCACATTCCCCTTAATCGGCCTCCCTCTAATCTCATGCTGTGTCCTCTTGTCCTGCTATTTTCTTATATTTAAACATGTTAGACTCTTTCACCTTGTTTATGCCCTTAAGGTGTTTAAATGTCTCGATCATATCACCTCTCTCCCTCCTTTGCTCAAGGGTATACATATTGAGCTCGTTAATCTGTCCTCATATGTCTTCTGATGCAGTCCCTGCACCATTTTGGTTGCCCTTCTCTGACTGCCTCAATTTGGTTAATGTCCGTGGAAGGTGTGGCCTCAATACTGCACACCAGTACTCCAGATGGGGCCTAACCAATGTCTTGTACAGCGGATTATTACCTCCCTCTTACGACTTGTGATACCCCTACTAATACACCCTAACACCCCCTAGCCTTACCTACTGCTTTAGAGGTCTGCTTGGATGATTTTAGGTCATCAGTGATGATGATGCCCAAGTCTCTTTCTTCCTTTGTGACTGCTAGCAACTCCCCTCCCAGCCTATAAGTGGCTTCAGGGTTTCTCTTCCCTATGTGCATGATTTTGCACTTCTTTGCATTAAATCCCAGTTGCCACTCTTCTGACCATTCTGCTAGTTTATCCAGATCTCTTCTCATTCTGCCCACCCCATCTGGATCATCTACTCTGTTGCAGATCTTGGTGTCATCTGCAAACAGACAAGCCTTACCCTCTAGTCCATCTGCGAGGTCACTAATGAAGATGTTGAATAGGACTGGCCCCAGGACTGATCCCTGAGGTACCCCACTTGTGACTTGCATCTCTTCTGACTGTATACCATTTACCACCACTCTCTGTTTTCTGCCAGTCAACCAGTTTGCCACCCAGTTGACCAACTTCTGACCCACCCCGAGCCTACCTAGCTTATTTATCAATCTTCTATGTGGAACAGTGTCAAAAGCTTTGCTGAAGTCAAGGTAGGCGACATCAACTGCTCCCCCTTGGTCCACCACTCTGGTTACCCAGTCAAAGAAATCTATGAGATTAGTTTGACAGGACCTTCCTTTTGTAAACCCATGCTGTCTTGGATCCTGTGCCCCTATGGATTCCAGGTGTTGCACTATCCTTTCCTTAAGGAGTGCCTCCATAATCTTGCCCACTACTGAGGTAAGACTGACCGGTCTGTAGTTCCCGCTCCTCCCTGCTACCACTCTTGTGGAGTGGGATCACATGAGCCCTTCTCCAGTCTTCTGGGACCTCTCCTGTGCTCAGAGACTCACTAAACAATTCTGCTAACGGCTCTGCTAGTTCCTCCTTTAGCTCCTTAAGTACCCTGGGATGTATGCCATCAGGTCCCATTGCCTTATCCACCCTGAGCTTAGCAAGCTCTTGTAGGACCCTTTCTTTTGTGAAGGAGTAGTGCTCACCTCCCTCCCCCTGTGTCCATGATGTTGAGCTGTGGGCCCTGCCCTACCTTCTCTTCAGTAAATACTGAGCAAAAGTATCTATTTAGGATAGATGCCTTTGCAGGTCCTCCTCCTCACATGCTCCCTTTCTCCATTAAGCTTAGCAATACCCCTCTGGACTTTCTCCTTTCACTAATGTATCTATAGAAAGTCTTGTCACCTCTTTTACTGTTCGGTGCTAGTGTTTCCTCAGTTTGGGACTTTGCCTGCCTTACTGCCTTACCTGCTTCCCTTAGGGCAGTTTGGTATGCCTCCCTATCTTCATCCCACTGTGTTCCTTATATTTTCTGAAGCCAGCCTTTTGGCTCTGACCTTTTCTGCTACTGTATTTGAGAACCAAAGTGGTTTCCTTCTTCTTTTGCACTTCCTTTTCTGTCTAACACAATGGGATGTTGCTTCAAGTATTGTATCCTTAATGCTTGCCCACTTTGCCTGTACCTCCTCACCTGTGTTTCTTTTTGCCAGGGCTAGCTTAACTCTGTTGGCCATCTTATCAAAGTCAGCTCCTCTGAAGTCCCATATTTTGCTTTGGAATGGGATGATTTAGATGTAGTAGCCAAATTGAACCATACCATGTGATGGTCACTGGCCCCAGGTGACCTTCTACCTGGAGATCTGTGATCCCTTCTTTGTTAGTCAGTACTAGATCTAGGATAGCCCTGTCTCTGTGGGTTGCTGTACCAGTTGTTTGAGGCCCTCCCCCTGCAGGGAATCCACTATGAGTCTAGTTCTGGCAGATGTTCCTGCTGGTATTGACCAATCTGTATCTGGCATGTTGAAGTCTCCCATTATCAGAACCTCCCCTTTAGCTGTCATGTTTTGTATATCTTCTAACAGTAATGTGTCTATGTCCTCCCTCTGGTCTGGGGGCCTGTAGACAACCCCAGTTCTTATGGCTGTCCCATTTCCTGTTTCCAGGGTGACCCACAGTTCTTCTGGCTCCTTATGTGTATTCTGAATTTCTGTAGCTTTGATATTTTCATTAACATACAGGCCACCCTCCTCTTGGCACCTCGGGTCTCTTCTGAACAATACATAGCCAGGTACTGAAGTCTCCCAAGTGTGGTTACTGGTAAACCACGTCTCACTAATTGCTACTATGTCCAGTTTAGCCTCTGACATTATTGCCTGCAGGTCTGGGATCTTATTTCCCAGGCTGTGAGCATTGTGTACATGATTTTCCATTGGCCAGATTTTGGTGTGTTAGTTGTTGGGTGAAGTTTGGCATTACCACTGTGCATCGTGTGGGGAGACAAACCTTTTTCTTACCTGGTGATGCAAATGAACCGCAAACACACTGAATTCCTGTTTGACCACTAGCTGAGGGGAGGGGTGTTCTTCCCATTCGACGATGGGGTGCTGCACCCTCTCCCCATTTGCTAGTTTAAATATTCTGCAAAGACGCCAAACTTTGCCCCAATGCACTGACTCCTCTTTAGTCAGATGCAGTCCATCAAATTTAAAGAACTTTGCTCCCAGAACTGTTGCCAGTTCCCTACAAATCTGTGTCCTTTTTCCTGGCACCAGTCCTTGAGCCACGTGTTTAGCTCCCCTATCTCCCCTTCTCTGACCTTCCGTCCATCTGCTCCCTTCTCCCAGACTGGCAGGATCTCAGAGAAGGAGATGCCGGACCCTTTTTTTCTCTAAAAATCTCCTCCCCATCTCCACAGAACATTATGATTACTATTTAAGGGCTTGTCAACATATTGACACCCCCCCCTGTAAACGCCTTGTTAAAGGTGAAACAGTGAGGTGTTTGCCTCCAATGCTTTGTGAATGGGTGCATATTTGAAATAAATCATACACATTGTTTAAATTCTTATCTGAGTGTGCAAAATTCTTATTGAACAATGCTTACGTTTAATAGTGACACTGAGCTGGTTGGAGTAGTAGACTTCCTTGAGGATGGGTGACAACTTCAGGAGGACCAGGACAAAATAAGTAACTGGTCGCATTCTTGGAGTCTCAGATTCAATGCAACCAAATACAGGGTGCTTCGCTTCTGGAGGAAAAACTGAGGTAGGACCTATACACTGTGTGGGGATCCTCTTGCTGCAGTGAAGAAGGAAAGGGACCTGGGGGTCAAACTAGACAAGGAGCTGAAGCATGAGAAACAGTGAGCAGCCACAGTTAAGGGGGCTAGCAGAATGTTGGGGGAGGTAGTATAGCCTAGAGGGTTAAAGCACCTAGTTGTGAACTTAAAGACACAGCAGACTTGAGTCTGAAACCCGCAACTGCCACTGCATACTGTGTGACTCTGAGCAAGTCACTTAACCTCCCTGGGTTCCTGGGATGCACCTGGAAATGACCTTTGGTTCAGTGTGCCTTCCCTGGCCAAACATTATAAAAAAAATCAAAAGGGAGTGACCATCAGAGAAAGTAATCCTAACATTTTACAAGGCCTCAGTAAGGCCCCACCTGGAGTGCTGCTTACACTTCTGGGATTTTTCATAGGCCTGTAACATGCTCACCCTTGAGAAAAGGAGACTGAGAAGAAAATGATCCCAATCTTCCACCTAGCCAAGGGTATGGACAAGATCAAACAGAGGGAGATGTTTGATCTGGTTTGCACCAGCAGGATGCTGGGACACGCTCTGGAGCTCAGAGGTGGTAAATACAGGGGTAATGATAGCTTGCAATTATTTTCCTAGAAGATGGTGAACCCATGGAATGGTCTACATGTGGATATAGTTAATATAAAGAAAGTACAGGCATGCATGGTATGCCTGGACAAGTTTCTGCTTACCAAGGGAATTACAGTGTACCCCGGGTAATAGAGTGGGTGAGATATCCTTATAGATTAGTGCTTGTTTGCACAGCATACTTTTTAATACCAGAGGAGAGTAGACCTCCTGGTCCCATAGGCCATTCTGACTTTAAATTATTATGTTATTATTATTCCAGAATCTAAAAGCACAGGGTTCCCTTTGAGGAGCACAGTAACTGAAGGGAATGGACAGTAGTCTGGGTCCAGAAAAACTGCTGCAAAAGCAGTTATTTAGTGACCAGAGAGATGAAACATTTTTGGCTGGCAATAGCTCATGTGTGTTATTCTACAGACTACTACATGACATGATGCACAATAATTTTTATCTCGAACAATGGCATGATGTAATGTGGTGGGGGTATCCTTTCCAGTCCCTCCAATCCCAGAGTGGATGGTGATTCATGTGCTGCTTCCAAGTGATGTGTGACCATAGTGCATTCCACAGTACCAGTGTGGATGGCAGTTACAACTATCCAACCTCTGGTAAGAAAATCAAAGTCCATGTGTGTATCAACCTTTGTGGTTTATATGCCTTGATGCCCACATGGCACATCTTATGCTGACTGCACCAAAACAGCTCTAAAAGGGCACAGGAAGGACTAGCAATACAGCCTACAAGATAGAGTAACAACCTGTGAAAGAGCTTGGAACATCCAACAGACCTGGGTCTGAGTCCCACAACCTCCACTTGCATACTGTGTAACCCAGAGCAAGTTACTTAACCTCTCCAGTGCTTCCGCATCGCCCCTGAAGACAGGCATTGTGCCTAGTTGTCCTTACCCAGTTGCCAAAGAATAATTAATATTTCAGGACTTCAGATTGCCCTCCAGACCTTTACTGTGCAATACTATATGGACAGACATTAGATGGAAGTGGGACATGGATCACCATCCACTCTATGTTTTATGGAGTGTTAGAGGGTGGCCTCATACAATTATGACTAAGAATGATTACAGAGGGAGATATTTTGGGATCTATACCCTAGGAACATTTAGTCCCTGAAGTTTAAATGAAGACATTTACTATAGACCTTTCATTTAAGGAGGGACTCCAGACACCTGCAAATCAGAGTTGGAATCAGGAGAACACTGTTCCACAACAGTCTCCAAAATTTTTATTTCATCCCATTCTAGCTGACTCCATAGTGTTGAGCAGTGGGGGTATGCAGTGGCATGCTGGCAACCTGGGTTTACCCTCAAGCTGCGGCATCTGGACTGAAGACTGGCAGGGGGGTGCTAAAAGCATTCTAGAAGAGGGTGGATTGCAGTGCAGTGCACTTGGTGATCCCTTAAGGGTGGCTCAGTAGAGGTGTCATTGGTGGTATGAGTGACTAGGGCAGTCACAAGCATGCATGCTAAGGGTGTGTATCAAATGTGAATCAACCATCGAATACCAGCCATATTTGATGAATACCCGAATATCCAAATACTGTGGTGTATTCAAGGTACTGGACATAAAGTGTATTTGAGGCTCCTCAGAGACCTTTACAGAGCTCTGTAACTCAATTTATTTTAGTTCTAACCCCTCTCCCACCACAAATCTCATCTCCAGCGCTGGTTGGCTAAACTTGAACAACAGATCCAGTATCAGGTTTGTTTGCTAGCTAAAAAAACACTCTTGGCCTTACACCCCCAGGAGTGCAGAAAGTCCTCAGCTATTCCATTAACTCCAGACTAACCAGAGGATCCAGCAAAGTTATCTTCCATATTCCATTTTGCCATACTTCGCAAGGGCAGTGATCCTTCGAATATACGGCCCCCCTCTGGCTAAATTTTCTCAGCACTGCACTGATCATGGAACCAAAACTAGGCCCCTTTGAATCTAAACTGTGAATGCATCTGGCAGCTCTCAGTATGTGTGACTGTGATGCAAATACCTAATGCCACTTTGTATACACCCCATGGAGCACTTTCCTCCTCTGCTTTCCCCTCCTTCAACTTATACTAGACCCTTTACATAATATACCTCCTTTCATACTTGGATCATCTCCACCTCCTATACCATATCCTCAAACCTGCTAGTGCTCCCCCTCTTGTCCAACCCTCACAACCCCTCTACCAAAATCCCATCTTCACTTCACTTCAATCCTAACGAAACCCTATGGGTGGATCCCCTCCTATCCCACCCCCCTATCCCTGCAACCTCCTGTTTGTTCTTCTATGCCCTCTTGCTCACTTAATCCCATTCTCCCCTTCTCCAAGGTCCCTCCTCTCCCTGACCCATTCAATCCTGCATGGGTAGCTTTTAAGCATAGCACCTATGCTACACCCAGTTATTTTGCTCTTTAGTTTTAGAAGCATCTTGTGGACACTTATCATACTTTTATTACTTGTCTCTAGAACTTTATATATCTGTATTTGGTTTGTTAAATTTGTTCTTGCTTGAATATTATGTACTCGACTGTATTGTTAATTGTCCCTGCATAATGTCTGTATCATTTCAACATGGAATCTTCATAAATGAGCTCCCTAGCTCAAAGGTATTAATCCAAGAATTCAATAAACAATGAATAAATAACCATTTCCCACAGGCCATGTCATGCAGCAGTAGCATCTCTCTTATCTTGCGCACACAGCAGCCTACCATCCCACACTGGACAGCAACAAAGAACTGTTGGTGCACTTTTTGGGGCTTTGTTTCCCTCCCTTGTTCTGAATCTTTGCCCTCACCTGGTGGGACACTTTTCTCCACTACCCCTGGAGGTAACAAATTTTGAAGCTGTTTTGTATAGTTTTTCAGAACTCAAGCTTTGCACTCACTGGTGACACAACTGCATACATGAACGCTTGCTTAGTATGCTAATGCTTCTCCGGTGGCACATTTTTAGCCTAACTTTAAGATACAAAAATTTTAATGTAATTTGTACTTTATGTGTAAAAACTGTAACATGAAAGAACAATTCTGGAGATTTATCAGGAGCCCGAATAACAGTTTTTACAACATATAGTCGGACTTTCAGTTGTACAGTCTTTATTTTCGTTAGTGGGGCCCCATCTCTGGTGTTGGGTGAGTGAGGAGCATGCCACATGGCAATCGGAGAGAGTTTGAGTTTGGGACCATTTTTGCAGAGTGAGCACTTTATGCACAGGAGCACCTCCCTCCCTCATACAAGTCCCATCCTCTGCTGAGCACTCTTCCTATTTCAACAGAACCTTAGGGGTGGCAAGGCTTCCCATTTTACTTACTTTTTTTTTTCATGTTTACAGCATTTTTAAACTGTTTTTAATTATGGTCACATTCCTGAATACTCAAATGCCTTGGCTGTTTTTGTTGAATTTAGTTAGTTAGCTAGTTTTTGTTGACCGGGAAAGGAGGACTAGACAATTCTGCCTAGTTTCAGCCACGTCCTGTGGGAAGGGGATACAGATGGATCCCAACTGACACTGAATTAGATTAAGCTGTTGGTGGTATTTTTAATGAATGGGGGAAATTTGGCCAGGACACCAGGTAAATACCCCTATTCGACCAGCAGGGGGCTTTACTTCCTGTCCCAATGATGGAGGAGCCCAGTGTGAATGTGGAGAAGGAGAGAGCAGGAGGCTGTCAAGCTGGAGCAGAGGTGGCTGCAATGGAGATAGCTGCATTGCACCCTTCAGGTGGCCAGCATAGTGCCTCACAGTCTGCAGAAAATGCAAAGCAAGAAGCTGCCAAACTGGCAGCATTTTCTACAAAAAATACAAGAAGATAGGCCTTTGCCAGATTCTCCAGAGGTAATTGTTGTGAAGTGCCGGAGATGGCAAGCCAAGATGGAAGCTCTGGATCGACAATGTTATGGTACACAGAACGTCAGCGAGGAGAAGAAAAAAAAAAACGAGAGGTGAGCAATTCCCCCGAAGTTAGTAACGCTACGCCAGCAAAAGTTTTTGTTTCCCCTGGGTCAGGCAGTTCCCTGGATGTAACATTCAGAATCCCACAGCAACAGAACCAGAGGTGAATATAGATATTGAACAGCCCTGGTCACCAGAAAAGGCGATGCAAAATGCCAGGTGGATACAAACAGAAACAGGAGGTTGAGTCCCTGACCCTGACATACTGCTTCCTTTATTGGAAATTGAAGTGGAAATGGTTGAGAATGAGGCTACTGGGCCTAACAACTCAGGAGCTATAAACCAACACGGAGAGTACCCAGAGCATACTACAGATGTACAAACAGGTACTATTAATTATTCCCCTCTAGATTCCATGCATGATTACTTGGTATTACTTGGTAGAGTGGGACACAAGAAGGCAATGTGCCCATCGAGAGTACCCCCCACAATTTTGTGGATCATTATTTGTTAGTGGTTTCTAACCATAGGTCTAGTTTGGTTTTAAATGTTTCGAAATTGGGGCTGGTAACAAGGTCGTTGGGTAACTTGATGAATTCTTTGATGCACAGAGTGGGTTGCAAGTTAGCTTTAATGCAGACAGGAATGAGAATCCTGGGGCAGAGGATACTAGAGCATCTACCTCTCCACTCCCAGAACAAAATACTGCTCCTTCATATACTAGTTTATTTAACAAACCCATTGAACTAGCGAAATGCAGAAATGCAGTAAGACTAAGATATCTGGGTAGGTCTGAAGAAGTCCCAGATAGATTCTATGTGGGCAAGATATTATTAAAGCAGTCCTTAGGTTTCTTCCCTGCAGAAGAGTATGCACTGATCCATACACCAGGGGAGAACACATATATTAGTTTCCATATACAAGCTATCTTGGAAAGATTCTGGGTTAAATATGCCCAATTAAAAACCAACTCGATATGGCAACATTTCCAGGCTATTCTCCTCACGAAACAGACATTTAAAGTCATCACTGTTCTCTTTCGGAATGAGGGTGTAAATGTGACTAACATCATTTACTAGTTAAAAAAAGATGTAAAATCCAAGGCAACTCTGAACCTATCCTGGAAGATGAAGGGTTTTCAAATGGAGGGTGGAGGTTCAAAATAAATCTACAACAAACAGAAAATTATATTCAACACCTGCCAAACTGTTTTTATCTAGGAAGAGACAAAGGCTTTATTTTATATCCGGGCCAGTCTAGACATTGCTACAAATATGGCTGTCCCAGACATTTGAGCCGTACCTGCGAGGTGATAAAGTGTGCTCAGTGTGGAGAAACTGGGCATTCAGCCCTACATTGTTACAGTCCCCAAAAATGTTCATTATGTGAAGAGGGCCACTCCTTTACTAATTGCCCATGGGCAGCCCACAATACCTCAGGTGCGGATTATGGTATACAAGACTTTTATATGAACACAGCTGGGAAAGCAACAAGATCTACTACCCCACTTAGACCACCAACACAAGGTACTGCCACTGGTTTGGCTCCAACAGTTGTGGCTGATCCACCTCCAGACACCCCACCCACCAACCACCTTCTGCAGTACCCGTATCAAGACCAGAAGGTACAGTTTCAGTACCTCAAGATCGAAGGCAGGAGGACTCAGCACCAGGAACTTCCTCTATGCCCCCCGCCTCCAGAATAACCCTTTCAGCTCCCTAAGAAAAGGACAGGCCTGAGGAAAAGAGATCAGGGCAAAACTGCTATTCCAAGTTCTGCGATCCCAGTCCAGAACAAATACAATGTCTTGCAAGAGGAGGAAATGGAAATTGAGTCAGAATCTGATTCCGTGTCTATCCATTCCTCTCAGCCTGGGGGGGGGAGGTCATATGGAGAACCATTGCAGAAAGATCTAGAAAGCAAAGTAAAGAAAAAAACAGATGGGGACCAGAGCCTGGTTAAAAAAGAAAACAGGGCAACCCCCAACGGACTGAGTAATATATGAAACAAGCCTTATATGACTTCTCCCTGGAATCACTTAATGTCAACAGTATAAAGTCAGAATGGAAAAGAATGTTGACTTATTTTCATTTTACTGATAATATGTATGATTATATCTTTTTACAGGATACACGGGTACATACAGTTAGGGAGATGCAGGAAGCTAGTGCAGCATGGCTTTGGGAGGGCAGACTTATTGGTCCTTGGGGGAAGAAAGTTGCTTGGGGGTGGGTATATGTGTTTCTAACCCTGCTACTAAATTAATCCATATGGTAGACGTTGTACCTAGTAGAGTGTTATTACTGGTTATGTCTATGGCTGGGATAGATCTTAGACTTATTGATGTATACATTCCCCAAACAAAGCTTCTAGAATAGAGCTATTTAATCAGATCCATTTTTATTTTCATCCAGGAAAATCTTGTTAGCAGGAGATTTTAATTGCAGCAGGTTCTGTTCTGATAGGGGTTTAAAAACAAACCAACTTTTCTGTGACACCTCCTGCTTAAACAAACTGATAGAACAAGCATCCTTAATTGATGCATTTGCTATAGGAGGAAGACCACCCCAAAAAACTTATTTTAGAGGTAATATTGCCACGAGAATAGATTATAGCCCCAATTCTCAAAGGATGGTGCAAGCCGCCACCAAAGGCAACTTGTGCCAAATGCAGTTGTGCCAGGGACCCTGCGCCCAATTCTGTATTGGGCAGGGTCCCCGTGGCTAAGTCCCACGACTTGTGCCAAATGTACAGGTATGTAAAACAGAAGGCATATCTGGACAGTTTGCTGCAAGTCTGTGCCATGCCACAGTAAGGGTGCAAGTGCCCCCCCATCCCAGTCACTAAGTTGGACAAGTCCCACAGGGCTCACCATGACCCCCAAAGCCCTGATCTCCATATTACAGGCTGCAAAGCCCCTCAGGGCTACACATGCCCTCCCAAGACCCAATCCCCAAAATAAGCCATGCTGGGCAAATCATGTCCCCCTAGCCCCAATCCAGATTGCCAGCCCACCCCCAAGACGCAAGCTACACCCCATTAGGAAGGGTTTGAGGCTACTCAGGGACAAACTGGGGAAATACATAACCACTACACTTAATTTAAATTACTGAGGGGGAGCAGCGGGCTTGCAGGCCCACAGACTCCGAGAGGAGGAGGTCAATGAACCTCCCCCACAGTGATGGAAGAGATCTGGAAGGAGGAGGTGGAAGGGGCAAGATCACAGTTAACAAATGGCAGAGGGGTGAGGAACATATAACAAGGGTACACGGAGGGGTGCACACATAGGGGATAAATGTGAATGGAACAATAAAGGGAAGAGAAGGAAGGTCAGATTCTAGGTGGAGGGTGGTGCCTCTGAATGCGCAGAGTCTTGGAAACAAGATGGATGACCTGCAGGCACTATTAGCAGACAGGAGGGTGGACATAGCTGCAGTAACCGAGACCAGGGCAATATCACACAATGACTGGGACCTTCCGATCCCTGGATATAAACTGTACAGTAGGGACAGGATAGTCAGGAAGAGGGGAGGGATGGCAGTTTATATCAGGGCGGGAATAACTTACATGAGGGAGGAGTCAGAGGAAGGGGAGGTGGAGGCATTATGGGTTCAGTTAAGGTCCAATAGAGGGAGAAAGGTGAGGTTGGGGGTGGTTTACAGACCACCGAGTCAGGATGAGAAAAGGAACAGGGAAGTGAACTCACAAATATTGGAAGCTGTGGGTAAAGGTGAGGTGGTAATTGTGGGGGACTTCAATCTGCCCAAAGTGGACTGGAGCATACCATCCACAACATGTGCTAGGAGTCAGGTGATCCTAGAAGAACTGCAGAGTGGGTTCCTGACTCAGGACGTCACTGAACCAACAACAGCTGAGGCAATTCTTGATCTGGTGCTCACAAATGAGGAGCATGTACAGGAAATAATGGTCAGGGAGCCACTGGGTGGAAGTGACCATTGCACAGTGTGGTTCCAGTTGGATATGGGCAGGAAAAGCATTCCAACTAAGACCAAAATTTTGGATTTCAGGAGGGTGGACTTCAGGAAATTGGGTAAAGTACTAAAGAGTCATCTGGTGGGCATCAGAGCAGATATGGGGGTGGACCAAAGGTGGTCCATCATTAACGAAGGAATATTGGTTGTCAAAGATGAGTGTGTTAGGATAAGGGGGAAGAACACAAGGGACAAAGCACCCAGCTGGTTCAGTTCTGGGGTTGCCCAAGCAGTGAGGGAAAAGAGGTTGGTCTATAGAAAATTCAGGAAGCCCAAGAGAGTGGTGGATAGGGAAAATTACCTAAGGTTGGCTAGTGAAGCAAGTAAGAAAGTTCGGCAAGCAAAGGCACAGAAGGAGCTGCAGATAGCTGAAGGAATTAAGAAGGGAGAGAAGGCTTTCTTTCACTATATAAGTGAGAAAAGGGACAAGAAGGAAGGGATTGTTAGGCTTAAGAAAGGGGTGGAGTGGGTGGAGGACAATGGAGGAAAAGTAGAGATACTAATTGAATACTTCTGTTCTGTCTTCACCAGGGAGAAGGACAGACCGTTGCCTTCAGGAGGGAAAAGAGGAGCAGGGGAAGGGGAACACAGATGTAGTGACAGAGGAGGATAGAGAGAGGGAGGAGCTGCTGGCATTGAAGGTGGACAAATCACCAGGCCCGGACAGAGTACATCCAAGGGTGCTAAAGGAACTGGCGAGGAGCTGGCAGGGCCACTGGCAGAACTATTTAATAGTTCACTAGAGTCAGGCGTGGTACTGCAGGACTGGAGAACAGCACATGTAGTGCCCTTCCACAAAAGCGGTCCCAAGGATGACCAAGGGAATTACAGACCAGTCATAGAAACATAGAATTTGACAGCAGATAAGGACCGCTTGGCCCACCTAGTCTGCCCATTTCCCTACCTAATGGATAAGCTGCAGATCCTAATTAACCAACAGCCAACTTCCTCCTACCCCCCATTAGAATTGCCTTATGTCTGTCCCATGCATTCTTGAATTCTCCCACTGTTTTGACCCCACTACCTCCTCAGGAAGGCTGTTCCATGTATCCGCAACCCTCTCCATGAAAAAATACTTCCTCACATTACCTCTGAGCCGGCCCCTTTATCTTCAAATTGTGCTCCCTTGTTCTTGTACATCTCTTTTTCTGAAAGATGCTACCCTCTTGACTTTGTTGATTCCCTTGAGGTACTTGAAAGTTTCTATCATGTTCCCCCTCTCCCTCCTTTCCTCGAGGTTATACATATTAAGCTCCTTTAATCGCTCTTCGTATGTCTTCTGGTGCAGACCCTGCACCATTTTAGTTGCCCTCCCCTGGACAGCCTCCATTCTGTCTATGTCCTTGCGGTGATGGGATCTCCAGAACTGTACACAGTATTCCAGATGGGGTCTCACCAACTGTCTGTACAGAGGGATAACAACTTTCTGTTTTCTACTGGTAATGCCTCTTTCTATGTATCCCAGTATCCCGCCAGCCCTCCTTACTGCCTTCTCATATTACTTGCCCACCTTAAGGTCATCTGATAGGACTACCCCCAGGTCCCTTTCCATTTTTGTTGTTGTTAATATCTCACCCCCATTGTGTACTCTTCCCCTGGGTTTTTGTTTCCCAGGTGCATTACTTTGCACTTCTTTGCTTTGAATCTAAGCTGCAGTATATTTGACCATTCCTCCAGCCTTGCCAACTCCCCTTTGCATCTTTTCCACCCCACCTTCTGTATTAATCCTGTTGCAGACCTTTGTGTTATCTGCAAAGAGACATACTTTTCTTTCCAGTCCCTCTGCAATGTCACTTATAAAGACATTAAAGAGGATCGGTCCCAGTACTGAATCCTGCGGTACTCCACTAGTAACCCCGCTTTCTTCAGCGTGAACTCCGTTTGCTATTACCCTCTGCGTCCTGTTGTCCAGCCAATTTTTTACCCAGGCTACCACTTTGGGACCCACTCCAAGGCTGGCTAACTTGTATATTACTTTTTTTTGTGTGGGACTGTGTCAAATGCCTTGCTAAAGTCTAGGTAGGCCATGTCCACAGCCCCTCCCTGGTCTACTACTTTGGTCACCCAGTCAAAGAAATCTATTAGCTTCGTCTGACACAACCTTCCTGCTGTGAATCCATGTTGCCTAGGGTCCTGTGCCCCACTGGCCTCTAGAAACTCAACAATTCTTTCTTTCAGAAGTGATGCAATAATTTTCCTTACCACTGAGGTCAAACTAACAGGTCTGTAGTTTCCTGCCTCTGTCTTGCTCCCACTTTTGTGAAGGGGAATCACATCCTCCCTCCTCCAGTCCTCAGGTACCACACCATCCTCCCATGATTTGTTAAAAAGGGTAGTCAGTGGTGTCACTAATTCTACCCTTAGTTCTTTTAGAATTCTTGGGTGAATCCCATCAGGCCCCATTGCTTTGTCCACCTTCAGTTTTAAGAGTTCTCTCTGAACCCTTTCCTCTGTGAATGGACTAATATTGACCTCCCTATCCACAGTGCTTCTATTCTTTGATTCAGGTACCTCTCCCTCCTCTTCTTTTGTGAATACTGAGCAGAAGTATTCGTTCAGTATCCCTGCTTTTTCACTGCCCCCCTCTGCCCACCGTCTCTTCCCTTTATTAAGCCTAACTATCCCTCCCTTGGTCTTTCTTTGCTCCCTAATGTACCTACAAAAGGTTTTATCCCCCTTCTTAACTGAATTGGCTGTCTTTTCCTCAGTTTGGGCCTTTGATTTCTGACTGCCTTCCCCGCTTCCTTCTGCTTTAACTGGTACTGTTCTCTGTCCTGCTCCTTCTGTGTTTCCTTATACTTCCTGAATGCTACCTTTTTCTCCTTAACCTTCTCCACCATCTCTTTTGAGAACCATAGTGTTTTTTTTTCCTTCATTTTGCTTTGTTGATTTGCTTCACACAAAGGCTTTTGCCTCTGTGATGGCTGTTTTGATTTTTCCCCATTGTTCCTCCACCCCTCCTTCTTGCCCATTTGCTAGTGCATTTCTGAGACACTCTCCCATTTTCCAAAGTCAGCCCTCCTAAAGTCCAATATTCTTGCTTTTGTATGGCTGTGTTTATCGTGAACCACACTGTTTGGTGGTCACTCATTCCCAGATGGCTACCCACTTCTAAATCCGAGATCCTTTCTCCATCCCCATTTGACAGTACCAGGTCTAAGACTGCTCCCTCCCGAGTGGGTTCCACCACTAACTGTCTGAGGCATGCCCCCTGTAGGGGCATTGAGAATAACCCTGCTCTTGGATGTGGCTGCAGCAAAGGTGCTCCAGTTAACATCTGGCATATTCAGGTCCCCCATTAACAATATCTCCCCTTTTTCTGCCATTGGGGTCTGTATACAACCCCCGTGCAGATTGTGGTGCCATATCCTGTCTCCAGAGTGACTCACAGTGCCTCCTCTACTCCCTGTTTATCCTTTAGTTCCATTGCTTTGATCCCTTCCCTTACGTAGAGAGCTACTACTCCTCCTCCTCTTTTACCCTCCCTGTCCCTCCTGTAGCTTGTGTACCCTGGTATGTCTGACATCCCAGTCATGGTTCTCAGTGTACCATGTTTCTGTGACTGCCACGATATCCAGATGTTCCTCTTCCATCAAGGCCACTAGTTCAGGGAACTTGTTACACAGACTACGGGCATTGGCACTCATCACCCTCCATTTTTTGATGGCCTTACCCCTTTTAGCCCCATGCCTCTCCTTACTGCCTTTTTCTGCATTTACCCCTGTCCTGCTCCCTATTGACTTGTTTACCTTGGTGTTTACCTCTCTAACTACTGTGTTTTGTGGGGGGGAGTCTGGGTTTTCCCTGCTCCTTTGCAGTTTCTCCCCCCCTTGGCTAGTTTAAATGCTTGCCAATGAAGCATTTAAACCTATCACCTAGGCTTCTGGTTCCGCTCCCAGACAGATGCAGACCATCATGCCAGTATAGGCCTGTATCCCTCCAGGTGGACCCCAAGGCCCCAATGAAGCCAAAACCCTGAGCTCTACACCAGTTTTTCAACCATTTATTGAATCCCATGGTGTGGAGTACCCTAGCATCACACTTGCCATAGACAGGCAGCAGCTCCGAGAAGGTTACCAAATGTGCTACTTGTCTAAGGCCCCTCCCCAACTCTTCAAACTCCTCTTGCACTGCTCTGATCAAATTCCCAGCCAGGTCATTTGTCTCTAGGTGGACAATGACATCCAGCTCCCTCCCTTCATGCAGCTGCTCCCACGATCCTGAGTATTCGCTCCCTGTTCCTCCAAGCCGTGGTGCCAGGCAGGCACCTTACCTCCCTCTCCCCTTCCTCCCCCAGTTCTACCCCCCTAATTATTGAGTCCCCCACCAGGAATTGTTTCCTCCCCCTGTGGGGTCCCATACCACCCTCTTGTGGGTCTCCTTTGTGGAGGTTCCCAGCATCCTCCTTGGTCTCCACTGCAGGTGCCTCCATAGAAGAACCACTCTCCGCCAGAAAAACGTATGAATTGTGGCAAGGTACTACTGGAGGAGTGTGCCTCTGTTCCACCACCCTCTCCCTCCCTGAGCCTACCTTGGTCCAACCGCTCCTCTTTCTTGGCAACCTCTGAGGTAGCAGCAGTAGTCCTGGTGTTCCCTGGATGGGGGGAGGAGGTTTCACAAATCCTAGCCAAGTCAGCCTGGAGACGAGCAACCTCCTCCCTCAGACCAGAGAGGTATCTACAAATAGGGCAGCATCGCAGCCTCCAGAATGTCTCCTGGAAGACTGCCACCCCACAGCCATTGCACTACACCACTCCCATCATGTCTTATTTTGTGGCCCCTCTCCTGTTGCTTTGTATGCTTACTCTCTCCTCTCTGTTTTTTTTTTTCCTCCTACTGCCTATGTGCCCTTACAGCTCTCACCCTTCCTGTTCTGGGACAGGAACTTCCTGTATTCTTCTGTAGTCTCCTTCTTCCTTGCTCAGAATCAGACCTCCAGCAGCTAGGGGGAGAGGGAGTCAGCCTGACTTCCATTGTGGGTAAGCTCATGGAGACCATAATAAAGGAACAGTTGGTGGAATATCTAGAGGAGCATGTTCTCCAGGATGATAGTCAGCATTGGTTCATGGGGGGAAGATTGTGTCAGACAAATTTGATTGACTTCTTTGACTGTGTCACTAAGACAGTAGACAGGGGCCAAGTGGTAGACATCCTCTATCTTGATTTCAGCAAGGCCTTTGACTCTGTGGCCCACAAAAGATTGATCAGGAAGTTGGTGGATCTTGGGGCTGGGGAAAAGATGGCCCGATAGGTGGAAAATGAGCTGAGGGACAGAACCCAGAGGGTGGTTGTGGGGGGAAGAGTTATCTGGCACCAGAGAGGTAACTAGCGGGGTCCCGCAGGGCTCGGTGTTGGGGCTGGTGTTGTTCAATGTCTTCATCAATGACATTGGAGATGGCATTAAGGGCAAAATGTGCCTATTCACAGATGACACCAAGCTCTGTGGGAGAGTGGACACATCTGAAGGGATACAGGACCTACAGGAAGATCTGGAAAAGCTAGGGAGGTGATCCAGGATCTGGCAGCTTGGCTTCAATGCCAAGAATTGCAAAATTATGCATATTGGAGCCAAGAATCCCAGGACAGAGTACTACCTGGGTGGAGTCTGAGTAGCTGCATCAGAGGAGGAGAAGGACCTGGGGATGATAATCACTAGTGACCTGAAGCACTCCACACAGTGCAAGAAAGCATCAGCAAAGGCAAACAAGATGTTGGGATGCATATATAGGAGGATCAGTAGTAGGACAGAGGAGGATATACTGCCTTTGTACAGGTCACTGTTAAGGCCGCATCTAGAGTATGGAGTTCAGTACTGGTGCCCACACCTCAAAAAATATATTAACCTTCTGGAGAAGGTCCAGAGAGGGGCTACAAAGATGATAGCTGGTCAGCAGAGTAAGGCATATGAGGAGAGGTTGAGGGCACTGAACATGTACTCCCTGGAAGACAGGAGAGAGAGAGAGGGGGGACATAATTGGGCCGTTCAAGTACTTGAAAGGGATAAATAAGGTTGATAAGGAGAGTCTCTTTAAGCTGAGAGGCAACCATAACACGAGGGGGCACAGTCTTAAGCTGGAGGGTGGGAGGTTTAGCAGGGAGGTCAGGAAGCACTACTTCACAGAGAGGGTGGTGGAAACTTGGAGTGCACTGCTGGAAGAGGTCATCTCGTTGAAGAGAGTGGGAAGCTTTAAGAGAGGATGGGATAGGCACAGGGGAAGGTAAGGATCAGGGGTAAGGAGGATGGGACGAGTGGGGAGGGAGGGCAGGGACATTAGCTCAAGCTGTGGACTCTGCAATACGAGCAGACTTAATAGACCAAATGGCCTTCTTCTGCTGGCTTCTTCGTATGTTCATATGTATGCAGCTACCATAGTCCTCACTTTTGAAAGTCCCTGATGGCCCTCAACAAGTGTAATGGCAATAGCCATACATAAATCAGTACCCCTTATACCTGGTAGTCTAGTGGTCCCCCACCTGACAGTGCCAGTCCACCCTACACCCCCCAACCCATACTCAGTCGGTGACTGGCACAGCCCACCTCTCACCACCACGGTCAGCTGCTGACTGAGCCCCATCTCTGCACATACTACTATAAATAGTACACGCTCAATGAACGAATGACAGTAGTACGAGCTCAGATGGAGCTCAGTCAGCGGCTGGCCATGGTTGTGAGAGGTGGGTTGTGCCAGTCACCGACTGACTATGGGACAGGGGTTGGGGGGCCACTAGACTACCAAGGAGATCGGGGGATCTTTTTATATTATGGTGCATAACGCAGTTCTGGGGATCGGGGAGTGAGGGCACTAGTCCTGCAGGGCTTTTATATTTCATGTGAGGAATCTGGCATGGAGGGGGAGCTATCCCTGCGGGGTTGTTTGTTTGGGAATTCAGGGCATTGATGGGGGGGTTGGGGTCCACTGGCCTGCAGGGCTTTTATAGTTAATGCGGGGGTGACTGAGCATTGAGAGGGGTGTGCTAGCCCTGCAGGGGCAATATGTATTTGGGGGATTGGGCATGGGGGGGGTCTGCTTGCCCTGCTTGGCATTTATATGTCAGTGGGAGATGGGGCATTGGGGGGCATGATTAGCCCTGCGGAGCTTTCCCGCTAACAATTTGTGGATCGGTGCACGGGAAGGCACATATCTTGGGAGCTGGCCCAGTGGCAGATCTGCACAACCCCCAGAGGGCGTAAGTACACTTACACCAGCTAAAAGCTGGTGTAACTGTACTTTAGCGGATGTCCTTCGGGGGGGGTTGTTTGAGATTATACAATGGCAAGAAAGAATCTTGGTTTCCAATTGGTCAGTTGGCTGTCACAGCAGGGATGTTATCCAGGCATAACATCCCTGCTGATTGTTTGTTGGATTTGGATGAGGAGCTCTTTCTCTTAAGAAACAAAAATATTTTTATACACTAACAAAACATTCTTTAAAATTATTTTTTTATTATAAAAAAACACGCCATTGTGTAAAGGAATAATGCCCTCCAGGGTGGGTGTTATGCTGGGATAACATCGCTTCTTGGGTGTTGGACGCCCTTGGCCGGTGGCCTCGGGCCCAACCACCTGAGGTGGGATGTTATCCCAGCATAACTCCCACCCTGTCAGGCATTATTCCTTTAATAGCAACCTTGGGGACTTTGTTGCTGCCCTTCCAGAACAGGGCACAACTGCTGCCGTAAACCCCCTAGTGCCATGTCACAGGAGGGTTAGAGCATAACTAGTGGCATTTGTCCACTTTGGCGCAAGCAGCCTGCGTCATGTCGCAGAATACTATATGTCGCAACTGATGTCGTAACTTACTACTTGCACCATTTACTTTGGCACAAGTCAAGTTATGCCAGGTGTAAGCTTTTGAGAACCAGGCCGTATGTCTTTATGTCAGCAAACTTAGGTGTGCAACAAGCTCTGGTGACACCAGTTATATCTTCAGACCATGCTCAACTAAGCTTATTCATTTCGAACTATGCCAGGATGAGTAGAGGGCCAGGGTACTGGAGAATGGACTTTAGTTTGCTGAATAATAACTTAATCCAGCAAGGGTTTCAACATGTTCAGGACGCCTGGAAATCTGTGTATTTTTTATATGATTCCCCACAGGAATGGTGGGTGGATACAAAAAAGATATCCGGGATTGTTTTAAAAGGATAGGATGCCTTAATGGAAAATTTTAAACTGACCAGTATAAGTTTTATAGAAACCAATTACAAGATTTATGACCTCGCCAAACAGAAAACTTAGGAAATTACACCACAGAAATAAATTTCTTAAAAATAAAACTGGCTCAGATACAGTACAATAGATTAAAAACCTTAGAAACAGAACAGCATTTTGGCACACAGGGAAGACAGGCCTTTGTGAACCCTTTCAAATTTAAGACATTTCTTTTATTACTTTACCAGATGGCTCCACTATAACAAATAAAACAGTCACCCTGACTGAAATTGATAAATATGTGGGAGGAATGCTTCAGCCCCCCTCCCCACTCCGGAGGAAGAGATTCAGGGTTGGTTAAATCAGAGTAATCTGCCACAACTTTCAGCTGTGATCCAACATTCTCTAATCCAACCCATTACAAAACTAGAATTAGTAGCAGTACTGTCCCAACTGAAATCTGGGTCTGCCCCAGGGATAGATGGGCTTCCATGTGAAATGTAAAACAGATAGCAAATACACTATTAGATGAATTGTTAGAGGTTTACAATAATATTTTGGTCACTCAACACATACCAATAAATATGGCCAAGGGCCTGTTAGTTCTAATGTACAAGACAGGGGATAAGGGGCTTCTAACAAATTTGTGGCCTATAACTCTTTTAAATTCCGACTTCAAAATATTCACCAAAATGTTAAGCAACAGGCTAACATTAGCTGCTTTAGATATAATGCATCCATCACAGACTTGTGCAATATCTGGAAGATCAATATTAGATAACCTAATTTTAATAAGGGAAATCCTGGAAAGAGGACAAGATGGGGAGCTAGCAGGATTTCTTTTAACTACAGATCAGGCCAAAGCATTTGACAGAGTGCCACATGAATATTTATGGTTATGCTTAAGGGACTATGGATTTCCAGTAAGTTTTATTAGGGCAATTCTAGCTTGTTATGCTGAAGTTTCAACTACCTCATTTAGTAGTGAATGGTTAGGCAAAAATATACAGGTGTGCAGAGGGGTAAGACAGAGGTGCCCTCTAAGCCCAGTGCTTTACGCCATATCTATAGATCCATTATTGCAGAGATTAAATACTTCCAGTTATTAATGCGTAAGCTTGTCCAGAAGATGATTCTCCCCATCTCTAACTACTGTGACGTAGTCTATGGTGCTGCTCCCAAATCTTCCCTGACCAAATTGAACACTCGGTTTAACTCCTTCTGCCACTTTGCCCTTGACTCTCCCTCCCACTCCCATCACTGTGAACTCTATCACTCCCTAGCATTCCCTCTACTATCTCACAGGCACATCTCTCACTGCACCAAACTTACCTCCAAATTCTGGTTTGGCAAATTCCCTTCCTACCTCTCTCCACTCCCTCTCCCCCCATTCATTCTTTCAGATCTACCAATACACGCTCCCTAGTGGTCCCTCGCTGCTCCACCCTTATCGGCCAGACTGGGTTCGCCCATCACTTCCCTAAAATCTGGAACTCCCTCCCCCCCAAAATACGGCACTCCTCTTCCACCTATTCCCTAACCACTGCCCTCCACAATTACCTCTCCCCAGGTGATCCTGCTTTGACCCTCCATAACCACCTTATTCCTAACGCCAGTCTATCCAGCCTCTTCCCCCCTGGCAGGGTTCTCAACATCCTGAAGGGGATATCAGGGCTTGGCTATCCCCCTCTTCCTCCTATTCCTTCTTGCCTCCCCTCTTGCCCACTCCTTCACCTATTACAGCACTTATGTACAACCTCGAGCCTGCTCTTGGTACATTATCGCACTGTAACTTGTTCTGTCACATTATTGTTTTATGTTATAATGTACTATATTCTGTGTTCCCCTATTGTTGTATAATCTCACAGGTTGTAACTGTCTGCACTGCCCTTACATAATTTGTAACTGTGCACCCATCCAATAATTGTATAATCTCTGTTTTCCTAACCCAATGTAACCCCCACCCCAGGTCACACCATGAGATGAGCAACTTGTTGTTCAGTGTACCCTCCTGGTGAAACATTTCAATAAATAAATATTATAGGTCTCTCTTTTTCCAGTACAGCTCCTGAAATCAGAACGCTAGCATATGCTGATGATTTATGTCTTATGATGGCTGGTTTGGAATCATGTACACAAGCCAATCTAGAGTTACAGACCTATTCAAAAGTGGCATGAGTGCAAATATAAATGACAGCAAAAGTAAATGCCTATACATTGGCGACACATCACCAGCCGAGGCAGATATTATTGATATCCCTGTCACAAAGGAACCATGCATAATACTTGGCCTATTATTTGGTCCAGGGGATTTGGCCATGTTAAATTGGCAAAATATTCTAAAAAATGCTCAGATGAAAGTTGGTTCTTGGAATAAATGGCAAAAAGGAAAAGGATCTTTATGATCAAAACCTTTTTACTTTCTTTATTCTCTCACTTAAGTGCTGTTTTTATATTACCGCAACAGTTAGAAGTAAGCATGTATAGTTGCGCTTTCTCTTGTGTCTGGGGGAGCAGGCTTAACCCCATAAAGAGAGGGATTTTATATAGACTGGTATCACAAGGAGGCCTCAACATGGTCAGTCCGATGCCTTTTTTATTCTCCATGTTTGTAGCCCATACTTTATGCACTCTCTTACAACAGGGGGGAAAAGTATGGTGCTCTTGGGCTTTGGATAGGCTGGATAATTTTTTTATCAGAATGACACATAGATGGCACTATAGCCAAACAAAGACCTTTGTCAGGACTACTCCTTTCTTATAAATCATGGTTTAGCAAAATTAAGTTATGGTTGCTGACTAAGCATCAGGTGGTTACTTTTTCTAGGAAAAACTTGTACTCCATATTATGGAAAAAACGTTTGTGGAAAATACACATGAATTGACACATATTGCTAAAATGATTACTTCCCCCTGTACCTCAACTTATATGTTGGATGTGAATTGACTATCTCTGTACCATAAACTTAACATAAAGGGGAACCTAAAACACAAAGCCTTGGAAGACAGATACTGTCCAAGACCACTCTGCATTATGCAGATAGAAACAGTAACCCACTTGTTTTTGAATGCCCATTTATTCAGACATTTTGGAGCATTTTAAGGCAAAAATAGCCTATGTCTCCATTTTCTACTCTTACACCTGACATACTTCTATTAGGTATATTACCCTTCCAATGGACAAAACTTGACAGAACCACATTGTGGTTATTTCTGGTATGCTTTAAATACTATATCTGGAATGTTAGATGTGGGATGTCCTTACAGCAACAATATATATCAGAAGAATAATTGTTTATTATAATAGAGAACAATATTCATAAACTGAAAGTCAAGAACAATGTATTATTCCCCCACATGTTTTTCATACACGGTGGGACTCCATTTCCTGGATATAGTGGAACCTCCAGTTGCCTTGCTGGAACCACTGGTAATACCCTTGTTTTGCCATGACAGTAAGGGTACTTTAAGAGAGGGCATTGCCCGCTCTACAAGTCCTTCTTGTAAAGCATATGATGAATTATGATAGAAGATATGTGGCAAAAAATCTTTAGTAAGGATCTCAGAAGCACAGATTTTTTTTCCTTTGGAATAATGTTGGTTATAAGGAGATCTTGTATGAGGTTAATACATGTTTTCTAGTATTTATATATATTAATATCTTTATATACTGGCTCATGACTTATAATAGACAATAGTTTGTTTTCCATGAGCTCTTGTCACATACGGTAGCCTAGTCTGTAGCCAAAAAAACAGCGTTTGAGTAATTCTTGATTTTTGTTTTCAGGACTTGATTTTCTATACAGTAAAATAAGGGGGATCTCAGTTGTTGATAGACTAGTATAAAAATATGGCGTGCTTTAGGACTGTTATTTGAAGCATGACCTCAATACACTGTCTTTTATTAGTTATGTTTGATTATGGTTTTTCTCTTTTTCTTATGAATGTATTATATACTTACTTATGGTTTAAATAAAAACAAAAGTCCCCTACTCATTTAAAGATGGGGAGGGGAAGGAGAGGGAGTGTACAGATTGTATGATTTAAATACATACATTTAGGTTTTATTTTTCAAAATTATTTTCTTCAGTTTTAAGGGGCAGGCTATAAAGAAATTATGAAGGGGACAAGTATGAATTAATACATTATTTTGCACTTAGTTCCTTTTCTTTTCCTTTTTCAATCATTTTGTGTATTTTGTTTGTGTTTGAACAGTATGACTGAAATACTTTTTTGGTTTTTCTTCCATTTATGTATTATTTGATGTGAATCAACATTACTTGTAATCTTTTGTTTTGAAGTTGTAATAAAAAATTCCCCTGCTCTTTTTGAGACGTGCCATGGGATCTTTAACATCCACCTGAACTACCACCAGAACAGGCAGATGGAACCTTAGTTTAACGTCTCTTCCAAAAGATGGCACCTCAGGAATGCAGCACCCCAATCATGCTGCACCACAGTGTCAGCATTGGGATTTAACCCACGTGCCTGGTGTGGGGATAGAACCCACAGCCTTCTGATCTTCTGGCCTGGTTGTGCAACCTGTTGAGCCACTGACACTGCTTTGATGTTTGACAAATACATAATTTATGTATTTGCACACCCCAAATGCATGCAGAGATATCTGGTGGTGGGGACAGCTATGAAAAAACCCACTCCGGATTGCGACAGCTTGAAGGGCCGATCAATTGCTGCCCACATTCACAGGCACCTTGAATGCCTGCCACCTCAGCTGATGCTGGAACACTGGAGCAGCTATCCTCCTTTTTGGTTTTTACATTTTATTTACCAGTTTGCAAGCAAGATTTACAAGCATTATCCACAGAAGGACACCAAGAAAATCTTACATTTCATTCTCTTACCAAGGAGTAGAGACACCTTCCCAGCAGTTACATCACAGAGGGAATTAGAGAAATATTATATCCAAAAAAATGTACCCTTTGTGTATGCAACTTAGAGATTTACAGGAAATTAAATAAATCACAAATTTGTCAAGAATTCTCTTTTACTAAAGGGGTCCAAAAGGCCAAAAAATACCCCTCATAGGCAAATGTTGTATTTTTTTATTATTTATTTACTTATGACTTTGATAACCGGGTAAGTGCACTGATCCGAGGGACTGTTTTCAGGCACAACCTGGGCCATAAGGCACAAACGAAACTACAGCGAACATCATAAGATTACAACAGAAATGGCACAATGCAAATAAGTACAAATAGGTACAAACAAGAAGGAAATAAACCATTTGTAGCAATAGCAATATACATATGTTATACAGCTGGACAAGCAAGCAAACAGGGGTACAAAAATACAGAAGACACATCAGCTAACCCCCCCAATCACATGATATTGTTCCCAACAAGACTAGGAGCCACCAAGAATGGGGGGGACAAGGTAAGGTGAGTTAGCATTAGGAGCAGATAGTCTAGCTTGGGGGGGGGATGCTACCGAGATGGGCAGCTGCAGCTGTCTTTAGCTAGAAGCCAAGATTTGAGATTGTGTTTGAAGATAAGATGAGTGTTGGAAGATCGAAGAGGTGCCAGTAACCCATTCCACAGAGAGGGGGCCAGAACTGATAAGGCTTTCCCACACATTTTAGTAGAACTTCTAGGAACCTCAAGAGGGGGAACAACTGAGGAGCGTAGATTCCTTGGTGAGGTTCAGAAAATGAAGAGGGTAGAGAAAGAGGAAGCATTCCCACATCTAATGGTAGCATCCACAAAGCAGCCAAGAGTAAATTCAAAATGACCATTTAAGGAAAGCCAACTGAGAGAGTGGTAGAGGTCGCAGTGGTGAGTGGAGTAAAGGGCCAATAGGGCAAAGCGGCAAGCGCTGTTGTAAACAGATGAGAGTCTAGACCGAAGGGTAATTGAGACTCTCGAGTAAATGGGAAATAGTCTAAGATAGGGAGAAGACTGCCCATACTAATAGCCAAGCAGGCCTCATTAGACAGGTAGGTTTTAATATGATATATGTCCTAGTAGTACCCTTGATAATCACCCAAGGTTCATACTTCCTCACCCTGTCCCCCTAAACCTCTCTTGTCCCCTCCTGCACCCCCTATGTCCTCTCTGGTCTTACCCCCCCTCCACTGCATCTACTCCCATCTCCTACCCCCCTCATTACTGCCTATAATATATCCTTCTTTTGCTTTTTTTGTCTCCTGCTTCTCAGTAAACTCCTTCCCCTTCTACTCTGTATACTACCCTCAATTTCCTCTCATCACCTCTGCACCTTTGTTTGTGGATTCTAAGACTTAGTACCTCTCCAGTACAATGCCTATCTTGGGTTGTTCAAATTTTCTTCACCCTCCGTCTGATCTCCACATACTCCTCTACTCCCCTACTCTTGTCTTTCAACTTACAGGTCCTTGACAAGGTCATACCTCTGGCTGCTCCTTCACGGTATGCAAAAGTTGGTATCCATGTAACTCTTGAATCCTATGCAACTTGTGGAATGTAATCTGAAGTCATGTAATTTACAGTAACCTTGTAGCAATTACTTTGTATTTTATTTTTGTTTTCATTATTGGACTCTGTACCTATTCATGCTGTCTACTGTACCATGTATATTATCTTTGTTCTCTCAATCTATGACATGGAGCCTTTGTAATCAAGCCCCTGGCTCAAAGGTTGTAATTCTGAGATTTCAATAAATAAATAAAAATAAAATAAATAAATAGTATGAGAACTTATTTCCAAGAGAGTAAAATTATGTAAATAAAACCTACACCACAATGAATATTTTCAGTAATTAATAACAGTATTCTTGAGCAATTCCTAGCCTGAAATGTCCCTAGTGATATTTGGCCATAAATGTAGATTGTATGACTATAGGAAAAAACATATTAAAAAGGTAATATGTGTTAATAATACGTACACAAAACTGAGCACCATATGTAAATACCACACATCCACTAATGCAAAATATCTATCAGAAGGACAGAAAAGGAGGGTCCAATGTCTGAAAAAGTCCCAGCTCTTTGTCATCAGCAAATCTCTTTCCACAGAGTTCAGCCTTCAGTTTTGGGAATAGGTAGAAGTCTGAAGGAGCAAGATCTGGTGAGTAGGGTGGGTGAGGAAGCAGTTGATACCCACATTCTGTTGTAGCAGCCACTGCAACCTGTGCTGTGTGGGGCGAAGCACTGTCTTGCAGGAGCAAAACACCTCGCCTCAATTTTCCAATGCATTTGGCTTTGATGGCTTCTCTCAACTTGCATAGTTGTTCAGCATAGTATTCACCAGTTAATGTCTTTTCTTTTACAAGATAATCAATCATAGTCACACCTTCAGAGTCCCAGAAAACTGAGGCTATGATGTTGTCACTTGAGGCGGCCTGCTTGAACGTCTTTGGCATTGGAGACACAAGATGCTTCCATTGTGTGCTTCGCTGTATACACTCAGGATCAAAATACTGAACACAGGTTTCATCTATTGTTACAATACAACTGATAACATTTGCTGAATCCCTCTTGTATTGTGCAAGAAGTTGGCTTGAAATGCTCCTTACGGCTCGTTTATGATTGAGTGTCAACATTCTTGGCACCCAATTTTCTGACACTTTGCTCATGCCCAGGTTTTCAGTCAAATTGTTTGCACTGCCCCAGAACTGATGCCCAAGGTTCTGGCTACATGCTGTATAGTTAATTGTCTGTCTTTCGTCACCATTTAATGGACTGCATCAATGTGCTCCTCAGTGGTCACCTCCCTTGGGTGACCTGACCTGGGATCATCTTCAGCATTTCTTTTGCCACACTTAAATTCAGCAGCCCACTTCTAGAGAGTTGAACATGAATGGGCTTCTGTCCCAAGTGTGTTGACCATATCCTCATGGATTTGCATCGGAGTCATTCCTTTGATATGAAGGTACTTGATTGCTCTGATCTCAGTTTTCTCCATTCTCAAATGATCATCACCTATCAAACTTTGTCTGGTATGTTCCTACAAGAGAAAATATTTGATCATTATACCAGTAGGCCATATTCTATTCATATTAGTGTAACTATACACTGAAAACAATACTAGGGTCATAGTGCATTTCTTTTTGTGTCAAGCTGAGCACTTTTAGTTTAACCCTCATACCATGTCCCCCAGTACTTACTGATAATAGAAGTATTGTATCTCTGGGTCCCAAAATAAAAGCTACTTGCTTTTGCCAAAAGAAATTTAAAGTAAAATGACCCACTACAAAAACAGGTACAATACTGCTAACAGTTACTCACAACCAGTCCCATGTGCAATAAAACCACACACTGTATTTGGTCTTCCCCTGATGCCTCAGAGTTCGCTCCCTTGGTAGCAGCAATCTCTTTTTTCAATCATCTACACAAGTCTGGTGGCAGACATTGGATTGTTGTAGCAATATATGTGCCCATTCTAGGTAACCTTCACCTTCAACTTAGCCAGCACTAGAAAGTAGTGTTACATGTTTCAGTTTCATAGGGACCCCAGATTTGATCAAAGGCCTTATGGTAGAGCATGTTGTAGGATAAGTCCAGAAAGAAACATTTGCTTTCCCATATTTCAGCTGCCATAAGCATCTTACCATACCCAGCTTTCTATCGTGATCACCAGTCAAGTGCAGACAATTAAGATTGTTACAAGTAAATATTTGTATTGTCATTGGGTTGTGCATTTGAGAAAGAGTAATGTGCTCTGGGACAGCCCAGCTTCCAGTTGTCTCAGTGGTGCAGCTGGTTAGCACAATCAGAACAGTATTCCAGGTGGCCTGGGTTCAAGTCCCAGCTGAAGCATTTACTTATTTCTTACCTCTGTTTGTATGTGTTCCATAAATATGTACACCACACTCCTGTGTGATTGTTACAAGTAAATATTTGTGTTGCCATTGGGTTGTGCATTTAAGAAAGAGTAATGTGCTTGGGGACAGCCCAGGTTCCTGTTGTCTCAGTGGTGCAGCTGGTTAGCTCAATCAGAACGGTATTCTGGGCAGCCTGGGGTCATGTTCCAGCTGAGGCACTTACTTCTTTCTCACCTCTGTTTGTATGCTGTATAGTCATGTGTCTGTCTTTCATCACAATTTAATGGATTGTGTCAATGTGCTCCTCAGTGGTCACTTCTCTTGGGTGCCCTGACCTGGGATCATCTTCAATGCTTCTTCTGCCTTGCTTAAATTCAGAAGCCCATTTCTAGACAGTTGAATATGAATGGGCTTCTGTCCAAAATGCGTTGACCATATCCTCATGGATTTGCATTGGAGACATTCCTTTGATATGGAGGTACCTGATGATTGCTCTGATCTCAGTTTTCTCCAGTCTCAAATGGTCATCACCTATCAAACTTTGTTTGCCATTTATTTATTTATTTAGTAATCAGAATTGAAACCTTTGAGCTAAAAGCTCATTTACCATGGATCATCGTCACAAGGGTAGAGGAGGGTACATAAGTTTGGAGTCAGTAGCAGCTTAATAGGCATTGTCAAGAACATCTAATAGTAAGAAAAATGTGACCAGGAGAAATCAGTAAACATTGGCAATAGCATAACATTGTAGGATAACAGAGGCAAATAACAACACATAACCAAAACAAGGGTACATAGTCAGTGGGGTGGGGTTCACACGTCATGCATACAATTAAGTGTTTAAGTCAGAGTTAGGTGCTAGTTTGAGAAAAAATCAGAGGTGGAAGCTAGGCAGTATCTTATATTGGGAGGAAACAGGAGATGGAGTTGTTCATCAGAACTGATACCTAAAGGTTACTAAGCTATAGCCAGATGAGTCAGCCTAGGCATAGTAGTAAAAAAGAGTAGAGGGAACCAATCAGGATTAGGTAGGAGAAGATGAATCAGAGGAGGGGGATGATGGTAGGCTCAAAGGTGGGTGGTGTAAAGCAGGTCAGCGGGTGAAGGTTTGTCGGGGAGAGTGTGAGAGGAGAAAGGTGAACAGGTAGATGGGCAGGTGGTGAGCAGGGAGTTTTGCATCAAATTGCAGAGTGAAAGAAGAACCTTGGCAAGCCTAGGATTCTGGTACCTGCTAGGCTAATAGTGGCTGTGGCAGCATATAGGAGGGGAGATAGTCTTTAGGAGCATGGCTTTGGGGAACAGAGGCATGCTGGCTTGTGGGTTAAGAGTGGCAATAGCAACATACAGGAGGGTGGATAAACTTCCTTAGCTTGGACTTGAAAGGCTCAAGTTAGGTAGGGCTTGTGATGGCGGTTGGTAGCGCATTTATCCAAGCAGGGGCCCTGATGACAAAGGCTCATCTCCCCAAGGCAGTCCTTCTGAATGAAACAGCCAATGCATGTTTGGTAACACTTCTTGTGGCATGTTCAGCTGGAGCAGGATGGAGTGAGGCTTGTATAGAGGGAGGTGCAAGTCCAAGTAGGGCCTTCTGTCCCAAGATGCAGGTATGGAGCTTAATGCGGTCCATAAGTGAGAGCTGTTCAGTCCGTATGTACAGTTCACATGTATACAATAGGCAGTCTGCCCCTAATGCAAACCTACAGGCTTTATTTAAGGAGACATGCACTTTGAGCAGGCTAGTTTCAGTGGTGGCCCCATAGACTACATTCCCATAGTCCAGGATTGGAAGGATTGTACCTCTGACTGTCTGTGTCCTGGCCTTGGGAGTAAGACAGAACTGGTGCCTGTACAGAGCCCCTAGTTTCCTATTGACCACCATAGTAATATTGTGTTTATGTTCATCGAATGATAGGGACTCATCTATGGTGAGACCAAGATACCGGAAGGAAGTTAAGTGCTCCAGGGTGGTGTGAGAGCTGCAGGTAATTGAAAGAGGTGTAGTGGGCCTCTTCTTTTGTCATCTGGCAAACAGTAGTGCCTTGGGGTTTTTTTTCACTATTGAGCACCAGCATGCTGTCCTTGAACCATTCCTGTAATAGGTTGAAGCTGTTCTGCAACTCCTTAGTCAGTGCTTCCTGGCAGGAGTTTCATAAGAATAGCACTGTGTCGTCTGCATATACAGTAGCAGGACATCAGACATGGGGCAGGCATCAAGGAGGTGGTTCACAAAGATGCTGAAGAGGAAAGGGTCCAGTACAGACCCCTGGGGTACACCTACTGACACCTCACAGGTGTTGGAGGTAGCACCACTAATTCAGACCTTTTTGAGATTGCCCAGATAAATAGCTGGAGAACCATTGGAATGAGCCAGGGGACAGCTCTTGGCCTCTTAAACTGTGAAGCAGCAGCTGGTGGTCCACAAGATCAAAGGCTTTGGTTAGGTCTATAAAGATTGCCCCAACCGGCTGACCCTGGTCAAGTGTCTCATGTACGTATCCAGTGAAATTAATAAGGACGGTGTTAGTACTGTGCAGTCTGCGACAGCAGTGCTATTGGTGGGAGAGGCATGTACCTACAAAAGAAAACATTTGCTCATTATACCAGTAGGTCATATTATATTCATATTAGTGTAACAATACACTGAAAATAATACTATGTTCATAGTGCATTTCTTTCTGTGTCAGGTAGAGCACTTTTTGATTGACCCTCATACCATGTCCCCCCAGTACTTATTGATTACAGAAGCATTGTATCTATGGGTCCCAAAATAAATGCTACTTGCTTTTGCCAAAATAAATTTAAAGTAGAATGACAAACTGTAAAAATAGGCACAATAATGCTAACAGTTACTCACTACCAGTCCCATGTGCAATAAAACCACACACTGTATTCAGTCTTCCCCTGATGCCTCAGAGTTTGCTCCCTCGGTAGCAGCAACCTCTTTTTCAATCATCTATACAAGTCTGGTGGCAGACACTGCATTGTTGTAGTAATATGCATGCCCATTCTAGGTAACCTTCACCTTCAGCTTAGCCAGCACTAGAAAGTGGTGTTGCATGTTTCAGTTTCATAGGGACCTCAGATTTGATCAAAGGCCTTATGGTAGAGCATGTTGTAGGATAAGTCCAGAAAGAAACATCTGCTTTCCCATTTCAGCTGCCATAAACATCTTACCATATCTAGCATTCTGTCATGATCACTAGTCAAGTGCAGAAAATTAAGAAGGTATGGGGAGCTGTTACTTCAGCAGCAGCCCTTTGTGGGGCGATCTGATATCCTTTTTCCAATGAAAAGGCAGGATCCAACTTAGTCAGGCCCAGCAAGTGTGGCAGCAGCATTTGGGTGAATTCCAGCAATTCCTCCCCTTCAGTAGTGTCAGGGAGTCCAAGAACCCTTAGGTTATGCTCTCTGGCTTGATTCTCAAGGGTTTTCATCCTGAGTCACAACAGCATATTCTCCTTAATCAGTTTATTAGTTATTTCTATGGCTTTTAGTGATAAGCCCTTCACCTACGCATACTGTACTTTGCTTGACCCCATCCATCTGCATTTCTAGTGTGGAGACCAAAGGAGTCCAATAGTATATCTAGCTTTTTGTCCATGTCTTGGACGATATGAGCAACCTGATTCATGGTGGTGTTAGTAGTGAGTACAGTCACCTCCATGTTTCACTTGAGCCAGAGGCTGCATCCTGCTGTTGTGGCCTAGAGCTTTCTACTGAGAGGTATTTGCATGAAAAATGTCAGTGGATGCAACTGCATCTTTTAGTTTACTCATTTTTGTAGCTGGATGGTCTTATTGACAACATTCTGTTTAATCCATTTGAAACTGTAAGGTAAAAATATTTTTTTTATAAGATATGAGCACTCTATTTGGAGCTTGAGAAATGAACACCTGCTCTAGTCAGCTGCTCAACCATACCCTTCTATCTTCCCTTTTTAACTAGGCAACAGCTAAGCTGAAAGAAAGGTAGAAACCTGGCCACAGAGGATGAATCAGGGTCATCCAAGGCTCCAGATCAGTCAAGGATGGAGGTGGTCCACAGCAGTCAGGGGGAAACTGGAGAGATCCAAGTTCCATGTACTGTACATGCCTTAGCTTTGTTTGATGTCTAGAGCAGGATGACAGCAGGAGGTAAGGACTAAAGGACAAGCATGACCAGAGGTAAAAATTAAAAACAATTCATCCCATTCTATTCTTTATTATTTAAGAGATATACATGAAAACTGCATGTCTGTATCTTATAGTAGACTTGCAGTTTAGGTTTATTCAAGAGCTCAAGTCAAACCCCCCATTTATGATATCACTGTCTATTACCATGCAAATACTATAGCCTGAAATTCAAATTTTGGGGAATTTAGTGCAGCTGAGTTTTGTTCATGTCACCACTCTGATCTTTTATTTGTGACTGCAGCCCCTATTTATAGTGATACAATGCATATATTTTCATTTTAGGTTTTTACAGATATATTTGACTTTCTTGTAAGGTAGCTTGCTCAGTGACTTTTCGATGAGGTGCTGCCTGTCTATGACAGGAGACAAGAGAGGGATCTCCACACCAGGAGCTTCAATTCATGGCTGAAGAAATGGTGCAGAGAGGAAGGGTTCAGCTACACTGGGGACTAGGGACACCCTGTGAGGATAGGGGCCCATACATAGGGGTGATGGCCTGCAGGAGGGGAACCGCAGTCCTCTGTGGATGGTTTAAATGTTACTTTAAAAAACATTAAAACTAGCCAAGGGGAGTGGCAGAAGGAATCAGGGAGTTAGAAACTGCTCCCCCCCCCACACACACACAGCTTGAAGTAGAGAGTAAGGAGAACTCGAGGAGAGAGAAATCCCCCAGGGTGCAAATTAATAAAGGAAGCAGGGGGGTAACATAGAAACATAGAAATTGTTGGCAGATAAGGACTGCCTGACCCATCTATTCTGCCCATAAGCCCTTGTACTGGATTACTACTGCTGGGTAGAGATAAAGGGGAAAGCAATGGGAGCATTAAAAAGGGGGGGGAGGGCAAAAAGTAAAAAGGGGCAACAAGCAGAATGGAAACAAATCTGGAAGGTCATGTGTGTAAATGCTAGACGTTTAGGAAATAAGATTCCGGACCTAAAGGCCATCATGGCAGAAGCTGACCTGGATACTGTGGCTATTACTGAGTCATGGTGCACTGAAAACCATGACTGGGACATGGTCATACCCAGTTATACTCTGTTAAAGAAGGACCGGGAAGGAAGGAAGGAAGGAAGGAAGGAAGGAAGGAAGGAAGGCAGGCAGGCAGGCAGGCAGGCAGGCAGGCAGGCAGAAGGGGGTGTGGTGCTTTTTGTGAGAGAAAGCATAAACATGACAGAGATACAGGGAATACAGAAGGAGTAGAGGTACTGTGGGTCATCCTGGAGATGGGGAATGGAGCCACTATTCACACTGGAGCGATCTACAGACCTCCAGTACAGCGGAGGAATTAGATATAGTACTGGTGAAAGCCACTGTCAAGATGGCAGAAAAGGGGGAGGTGCTACTGGTTGGGGATTTCAACCTATCAGATGTAGACTGGAGCCTCCCAGCAGTGGCTCCAGCTAGAAGCAGAGGCAAACTGGACTCTGTGCAGTTCCTCAAGCAACTAGTTAGTGAACCCACTCATGATGGGTCAATACTGGACCTGGTATTCACTAATAGAGATAGTGTTTGCAACACATAGAAACATATGTTTCTATGTGTTGCAGATGTCAGGTGGGAGGCCACTTGGGAACCAATGATCACCGTATGGTGTGGTTCAATATAAGGACAGCTGCGAAATCAAGCCACACAAGGGTGAGGGTCCTGGACTTCAGGAGGGCAGATTTTATAAAGATGGGTGAATGCCTCAGGGATGACCTGGGGGGGGGGGGCTGGATGGGGTGGAAAAACAGTGGGTGAAGATAAAAGAGAACATAATAAAGGCAACAAACCTCTGTGTCAAACAAGGGAGCAAAAGCAAGAGGAAAAAGAGACCACTGTCATTCTCGAAAGAGGTGGCTGAAAAGGTAAAGGTAAAAATAGTAGCATTCAGAAAGTACTGTATAAGGAGATGCAGAAGGAGGAGGATAGGAAGGTGTATCGGGGAAACAAAGGGAAGCAAGGAAAGCAGTAAGGAGTGCAAAGGTACAAATTGAAGAGAGACTAGCCCAGAAGGTAATGAAAGAGGACAAGACATTTTTTAGATATGTAAGAGAAAAGAGGAAGACATGGGGTGGGACTGTAAGCAGTGCTTAATTTGTGCCGGTGCTAGCCGGGGCTCAGCCCCGCTACCTATTTTCATTCTGGGGCTGAGCCCCGGCACCTCTCACACAGTCATACTGCACTAATATTTAATGACTGTTTGTTATTAGCACGGCCAGCCAGCTGCTTTGTTTGTGCTGCTGCTGCTGTCACATCACATCACTCACTCCGAGTCCTGTCCCGTCCTGTTCTGTCGCACTGCAGCAGATGGTACGGTGTAGGAGTAGGACCGGACTGGTCTGGAACAGAAACAGAAGGAACTTAAGCTCAGCTAGTCAGCTCACCCCCAATGCAGTGCTTCGTTCTCAGAAAGCCTTTACTTTTAAACTGACATTTTTTTTAAAAGGACAGTCACTCAGTCAGTCACAGATGAATCTCCCCAGATTACTCATCAAGGTCGTAGTCGGTCCACCGTGGAGACACGCACACGCACACACACACACGCTCTAATGATTTAGATGTGCCAGCCCATTGCCCATTTAACCACTGTTTTACATCTAGCACATGATGCACATCATATATTTAAATGAGCCATGCAGTGACTGTGAACCTACTGAAGTTCAACCACAGAGAATGTGAACAAAATGAAATTATGTACCAGTGGCATCCTCGCTTAGTTTGTTCAGGCTGCAGCAGCGAGGATGCCACTGGTACATAATTTCATTTTGTTCACATTCTCTAAGTAACGGCAGTGCCAGTCCCCAAATATTCACCCTCACACCCTCACCCTCTCAGGTCTCACTCTCACCCTTTGCAGCCCACTGTGAGCTTGCTTGCAGTTGCAGTATAGACAGTATTTATTCTCTAGCCTTCAAGTCAGTGAGTCAAGTCACCTGATAATCTGTCAGTGTCACAGGCTGTAAAACACCTGATCAATTGTTCTGTTGTCAGGTGGTGCTGGTGCATCATGTCTCTGTGTTGCTGCTGCCAAGCCTCGCCCTGCCTCAGCCTGCCAATCATAGCGTCAGGAATGATTAACGTCGTTAATCACGTACACGGGGGAGTGACTGAATCAGTCAGTGCAGTCTTTGCGCTCAGTCAAGTCACGTCACTGTTTCTGGCTCAGACTGTAGCAGCAGTACAAACAATTTGTGGCAAATTGGCAATATAAAACATTTGAAATGTGAAATGTCGTCATCATGTCTGTGAAAATCACTGAAATCTGTCTCTTGTTGTGAGATCGGAGATCGATCATCAGGGGGGTTTAAAATAAACCGTTTCATTTCGTGAATCATGGTACTAGTAGAGGGAGGAGGTGGGGACTCGGGGGGAGCATGTGACCGACCGTGGGTTGGTTTCGCCTTCGGGAGAGAGACTGTGCAGCGAGCCACGGCGGGAAAGGAAAAGGCCAGGGCCGGGGAAAGTTGGCAGTGTCTAAAGAGCCTGAGTGAGGAAGAGATTCAAGCAAGCCAGAGGCTAGAGGCAGAGCAAAATTTAAGGCAGGGAGAGCGCGAGTGACCGACCGTTTCAGGAGTACTTTCTGGCAGGCTAGCGAGAGTCTGTGGGAACGATTCTGATTCGGAAATCAAGCCAGAGGCAGCAAAATTTGGGCTGAAGGCAAGCAAGCTCAGCCTAGACAATTTACTTTGGCAGTAGTAGTTACTAGTTAGTAAATAGGGCCCCTGGACTTCTGGTCAGAACAGACTGGGAAGCAAGCAGCCTGTGCTTCAGGCAAAGGACTTTTTTTTCCAATAGTTAAGTAGTTGAGACTAGTGAGACTTAGTAAGGCAAATAAATTTGAAATCTTGGCTCAGTCAGCTGGCTCTTCAAAAATAAGAAAAATAACGAAGCAGACAGTTGAGACAGATTGCATTTAGGTCTTGTTTTTGCAGCCTGAGAGCCTGAGTTCCAGTCCAGACAGTCTGAGAGCTATGTGTATTTGGAGTTGGTAAATTCAACCATCAGTCTAGTGTCAGGGTTTGGGTTTGACTGATTATTTACTTAAAATTTTTCCTGCTAGTTCTAATTTCCTATCTCCACAATCTAAAAAAAAAAAAACCCTCTAACCCTACCTTCCAGCCAGGAGAGTGGTCCGGACCGACTGGGTTTGAATCCTGCAATCTTAAAACTGTCCTGAGTACTGTACTGGGTTCTTCTCAATCTTCTGCAGCTACTGGTTCCACCAAAAAAAATAAAATAACAGTAAAACCAGGAAAGCAGAGAAGAGGAGCTATGCAACTAAATTAGCAGAAGCTTCACTTATGCAGCACATATGACATACATAACTGTGTGTGACAGACAGACAGTGTCTTTGAAGGGACTTTTATAAAAAAGGCTAATACAGGCAGAGGAGCACGTGTGCGGACTGCGAGCTTGGTTTAATTCTCACATGTTCCACTTACATATAGCACATTACTGTGCGTGACAGTAACTGTCTTTGTCTCTTTCAAGGGCTGGGGCTTGAATAAAAAGGCTAATACAGGCAGAGGAGCACATGTGCGGACTGCGAGCTTGGTTTGATTCTCACAAGTTCCACTTACATATAGCACATTACTGTGCATGACAGTAACTGTCTTTGTCTCTTTCAAGGGGTTGGGGCTTGAATAAAAAAAAGGCTAATACAGGCAGAGGAGCACGTGTATGGATCATGAGCTTGGTTTGATTCTCACAAGTTCCACTTACATATAGCACATTACTGTGCATGACAGTAACTGTCTTTGTCTCTTTCAAGGGCTGGGGCTTGAATAAAAAGGGCTAATACAGGCAGAGGAGCACGAAGGATCAAGTAGCTTGGTTTGATTCTCACAAGTTCCACTTACATATAGCACATTACTGTGCATGACAGTAACTGTCTTTGTCTCTTTCAAGGGGCTGGGGCTTGAATAAAAAAAAGGCTAATACAGGCAGAGGAGCACGTGTGTGGACTGCAAGCTTGGTTTGATTCTCACAAGTTCCACTTACATATAGCACATTACTGTGCGTGACAGTAACTGTCTTTGTCTCTTTCAAGGGGCTGGGGCTTGAATAAAAAAAGGCTAATACAGGCAGAGGAGCACGTGTGTGGACTGCAAGCTTGGTTTGATTCTCACAAGTTCCACTTACAAATAGCACATTACTGTGTGTGACAGTAACTGTCTTTGTCTCTTTCAAGGGGCTGGGGCTTTAATAAAAAAAGTTAACTGAGATAGGCAGAGGAGCAGGTTAGATCTCTATTCATTTTGGAGACAGGCAGACAGCTGACACATAAATCCAAAAAAATGTCTCATGGTCAAAAGAAAATATGGTCATATTTTTTTAAGCCAGGAGGTAGTATGAATGAGGGTGAGCCAGTGACTAAGAGGAAGAAAAGGAGAGTGATAAAACTACAGAAAAGAATCTGAAGATGTATCAGGTGCCACTGTTACATGTGTCAGCAGTGCTACAAAAGAAAAGCAAGTTCATGATTATGAAGGGAATAGTGTTGTCGAAAACAGTTGTGCCAATAGTGACTCTGAATCACAGAGCTCTGGTAGTGAAGATGAATTACCTGAACAAGTTGTGGCTCACAGCAAACATTTACTTCCTGCAGGATGGACGTGTGAACAAAAACATTTTTTTCAGAGCAAATACCGGTGGTTAGTCATCAACGGATCAAATCTCGTTGCAGTGTGTGTCAGCAAGTCAGTAACTTGGGTCCTGAAAAATCTGCTGAAATGAAGCTGGCTAAAGAATGGATCAAAACCTGTGTTACTTCATATGGTACCAAAAGCAAAGCAACAGAAATCACTACGGAAAAGATAGAGAACATGCACAAACTAAGTCACATGTTGCGGCTTCGCATTCTTGAGCAGTCAAAAAGACACATTGCTGCAATTAGCTGCAAATGCACAGTCTGCCCAAATTGCAACTACGGCCAGAATCTTCAGAACTGTTTATAAAGAAGCAAGCGAATCACATCATATGGTTTTGAAGTAGAAATAGACTGTCAGCAGTTGAATGGACTGGACATGGGGAGGATTTTGATTCCAATGTGGCATGTTCTAACATTCAACATCACATTTCGTCTGAGATGAAGAAAAAGTTGTTTGCCCAAATCACAGCGTATTGCTCCTTAATGAGTCTTTACTTGATGAAGCTACTGCTTTAAACAAGAAGAGCGCTTTAATTGTGTACATCGACTGATGTTACCTGGCATTGAGTCTCCTGCTAATTTATTTGTGGACCTTGTGGAGCTGCAGGATCTGACTGCCAAGGGACTAGTGAACAGTTTATTGTCTGGCGCTTGAAAAAATTAACATAAATGAAAACTTTCTTGCCAAGTGCCTGGTAGCGGTTGCTTGCGGATGGAGCTTCAGTGATGTTTGGATGCAATACAGGTGTCGAAGCGGTTGCAAGAACATGTTTCCAAATATCATAGCATGGCACTGCTCTGCTCATCGCCTAGAGCTTGCAGTCAATGATGTCATGAAAGATGTTGGAGCTACTAATCACTTTAAAAGTTTGTTAGACACGCTATATTCTCTTTATAGCACATTTGGGAAAAATAGGTTAGAGCTGAAGGAATGCGCTGAAGCACTTGACATTCAGCTTTGCAAGATAGGTAGAGTGTTAGACACCCGGTGGGTTGCATCGAGCTTTAGAACAATAGAGGCTGTTAGGAATGCTTACCCTGCTCTCTATAAGCACTTCACATCTGCGGCTATTGACATTTCTCGTGACAGCACAACACGCAAAACCTACTCTGGTCTAAGCAAACGGTTGTCGTCTATACAGTTTGTCAGCAACCTTGGAATTATGTATGATGCCCTACAGGAGTTGTCAGAGTTATCTCTTGAATTGCAACATCGCGATTGTACAATTGTTGATGCACACCGAGCTATCTGCCACCAAATAGCAGTATTCGATGCAATGGTAGAAAAACAAGGCAAATTTTTGTCATAGTTTGAGAAAGCCATAGAAGAGAGGATGTTTCAGGGTGTCCTATTGCATGAAGGAAATGTTTGTGACAAGAAGATTCACCCAGGACAATTTTTCCACAGCTTAGCAGACAATTTATGAAAACGTATGCTGTCTACAGGAGGCACCACTGGTGACAAGACTGGATATGAGAATCTGATCACCGAAATGAAAGTGCTATATAAGCAGTACTGGCCCGATGAGCTACCTACACTGTATGGTGAAAGTGAGATTGAATCTCTTTGCAGAAGATTTCCTATTGGTACTACTCGTGAAACCATTCAGGCATACAGGGTGTACAAGGAGTCAGGTGGTAAAGAAATTCAAGAGCAGTATAAGTACCTCTTGACAGCCATGAGCACTATTGCTATCTCCAGTGCCGAGTGTGAGCGAGGCTTTTCCCAAATGAACCTCATATGCACATCAACACGAGCATCAATGCTTATTGAAACTATTTCATCATTACTATTCCTCAGTCTAGTCGGCCCACCATTGAAGAAATTCAATCCCATCCCTTATGTTCGCTCATGGCTTGCCAAAGGGCACAGCTCAGCCAGTGACACACAAAGTAAGGAAAGAAAACACGAGGATAGCCAGAGAAATATGGAAATTCTATGGTCTTTTCTCGATATGTAGAGAACAAACCAAACCAAACTCAGAATTTCTTTCTGCAACCTACAAAACTGGTGTAGCAACATGGATGCTTACTTAATGGTATTTGTAGCTAATACAGAAACTGTATTTTGTTAGCAGCAGCTGAAACAGTGCATTATATACTCTTTTCTTTGTGCTATACTTCCACCATGCATTACCACACACACGTCAAATTACTGTAGTATTTTATGCAAGCATCCATCATAAAGTAATGGTGGCCTAGCTACCACCACCATCCATTACATCATGATGGATACTTGCACAAAATATTATAGTAACTTTTGTTAAGGAACATTGTTACATTAGTGTCTCTTACCTGGTCAATCCAAGCTGGGGATTAGCTGTTCATCAAAACTGAGTCTGTTCCTGAGGAATGCCTGCAAAGGAAAACAAGAAATTTAAACAGGACACAAAGAAACAAGGGTTGGATTTAAACCACATGTAAATCATCAGATTAAAAACGTTTTTATACTTATCTGATAAGGCTATTAAGACATGTCAAGACCTGTAAAATAAAAGAGAGGTAACTAAATAAAATCTTCTAGAAAAATATTTTTTTTTAAAAAAGGCAGATGGTGCAATGCTAGACATTTTAATATCCTATTCTGATGAGGGCCCCCAGAAACTCCTGGGTTTTAGATGGTCTGTTTTGAGTATTGTGGCTTTTATTGAAGATAGAACACACTTCTGTTACAGGTTCCCTAGGTACTCCATGTTGTTGCTTAATAGAGGAGTGTCTCAATATCCTGACTCCATCCAGATGATAAAAAATGTTCCCTAGGAGTCAAGGAGAGCATCCCCTTGACTTATGGGGGAACATTTTTTTTTTCATCTGGACAGAGTCAGGATATTGGAGACTCGCTTACTCACCTTATTAAGCAACAACATATACCACATGGCATCTAGCAGGGTACAACTTTGCCCAGTGCCTGGTATTGTATGGTGTGCACGGTGGCCTGGGGTTCGATAAGTATTAGACCATGTCAATGTCATATTATAAAATGTTCTTACTTCAGCAGCTAACCTCCCATTCTAACAAATTAATTGCAGGAGCATAGTTAATGTCATAGGTAGGCCAGAAGCTCTTGGGTTTTGGATGCTCTGTGGTGAGTTTGGGGGCTTTTATTGACGATAAAGCACACTTCTGTTACAGGTTCCCTAATACGGAACCTGTAACAGAAATGTGCTTTATCTTCAATAAGGGAACATGTAACAGAAGTGTGTTTTATCTTCAATTAAAGCCCCAAAGCTCACCACAGTGCTTCTAAAACCCAAGAGCTTCTGGGGCCTTCCGTACCCCACACCCCTAGCCTTTGGATCACAGTATCTTGCCATAGCTTCTACATGCCCATGATCCTTTAGCTATAAAAACCTTTTCATGCTTCAGTTTTAATTGGTTCTTCTATTACTTGTACCATGCTAGATGTTATGTGGTACATTTTGTTGCTTAGTAAGGTCAGCCACAGTCTCAATACCATAACTCTGAGTATAAAGGGCAAGATGCTGTGAATTGACCCAAAGCCAAAGGCCAGGGGTCTGGGGACTAGTAGGCACCCAGAAGCTCTTGGGTTTCAGATGATCTGTGGTGAGTGTTGGCCAGGGTTATATATTGCAGATAAAACACATTTCTATTCTTTGTCCCCCACAAAAAAATTCTTCCCTTGGATTCAGGGGTAGGGAACCTGGCACAGAATAGAAATGTGTTTTATCTGCAATATAACCCATCCAAAACTCACCACAGAGCATCTAAAACCAAAGAGCTTCTGGGGGCCTACCGGCCCCCAGATTCCCTGCCTTTGGTTCAATTCACAGCATCTTGCCCTTTATACAAGCCCACAGGCCTTTAACAGTGGTCAGCCAGAATCTACAATAATTGACTCTACCCCCCAAAACAATTCTTACCCAGATTCAGGGGTAGGGACCAGACACAGAAACGTGTTTTATCTGGAATATAAATATAACCCCCAAATTCATTACAGAGCATCTAAAACAAAAAGGCTTCTGGGGCCTACCGACTGAAGACCCCTAGCGTTAGAGCCAATTCACAGCATCTTGCCATTGCATTATACTTATACATGCCCAGCCATGATCCTTTATCAGTGCCCGGTCAGCCAGGCTCTCCAACCTGACTCCACCCCAAAAAAGAAAATTTCTTCCCATGGATTCAGGGGCAGGGAGCCTGATATAGAAATGTGTTTTATCTGCAATATAACCCCCAAAACTCACCACAGAGCATCTAAAAACCCATAGCTTCTGGGGGCCTGGCGGCTCCCAGACCCCAGGCTTTTGGTGTTTGGACTCAGAGCCCTGCCAACTCTTTCTTTACAAATTAAGCACAACTGTAAGGTTAAAAAGGGAAGGGGGGACTGTGTAGAATAGAACCAGGAAAAGGCAGACATCCTGAACAAATACTTTTGTTCAGTGTACACAGAGGAAGGAGAAGGGGAGGGGAGGGGCCACAAAGTAACAGAAGCTTTGGAGGGAGGGAAGTGGACACTAGTCCTTTTTTGGTGGTGAAGGTCCAGAAGGGACTTGCTAATCTGCAGGTGGACAAAGCCGTGGGCCCAGATGGGGTACATCCAAGAGTATTGAGGGAGCTCAGGGAAATACTGGCTACACCTCTGATAGTTCTAGTTAACAGGTCAGTGGAAACAGGAGTGGTTCTGGAGGACTGGAGGAAGCAGATGTAGTTCTACTATACAAAAGTGGTAGCAGGGAAGAGGCTGGCAATTACAGGCCAGTCAGCCCGACATTGGTGGTGGGAAAGCCAATGGAATCACTACTGGAGGAAAGGATTGTGGAATCTCTTGAACCCAGTGGGTTACAAGATCCAAGGCAGCATGGGTTTACAAGGGGAGGTCATATCAAATTAATCTGATAGATTTCTTTGATTGGGTGACCAAGGAACTAGATCAGGGTAGAGCAGTGGATGTGGCCTACCTAGATTTTAGTAAGATGTTTGACAACATTCCACATAGGAGACTAGTAAACAAGCTGGGTAGCTTATGAATGGGTACAAAGGTGGTAAACTGGATAAGAAATGGGTTGGGGTAGGCGACACAAGGTGGCAGTAAACAGCATTATAACATGGGTTCCTAAAATATTGTCTTCTGATTGGTCCAAACATGTCACCTGACCGTGGATTAATGTCTAATATACCCACAGTTTCATGGTCACATGGCTTTATTTCACTATTTTTTTTAGGTAAAATGCAAATAAAATATTGCCCATGTTATAAGAGGATTAACCCACTCCAGGGTATGGGTTTACTGAGCATTAATTCATGCCTGGGTGGCCGAAATCACTCGGCTTCACCTCGTGATTCCAGCCCCCCCAGGCATATATTAATGCTCAGTAAACCCATATCCCATCGTGGGTTAATCCTTCCTTCACTCCGAGATAGGGAGGGTGACCAGCGGGGTGCCTCAGTGATCAGTGCTGGGACCGGTCCTCTTTACTGTCTTTATAAGTGACATTGCAGAGGAACTGGAAGGGAAGGTCTGTCTCTTTGCAGATGACACTAAAATCTGCAATAGGGTGGACACTCGGGTGGGGGGGGCATGGAAAGGATGAGCAGAGACCTGAAAAAAACTAGAGGAGTGGCCAAGGGTATGGCAGCTGGGTTTCAATGTAAAAAAATATAACATAATGCACTTTGGGCACAGAAACCCAGTGGCAGAGTACAAAATGGGCGGAGTTGTATTGGTGACCACCAAACAGGAAAAAGACCTAAGGGTAATCATATCGGATGACCAAAAGGTGGTCAGGCATTGTGATAATGCAGTAGGGAGGGCTAGTGGGATGATAGGGTGCATAACGAGGGGTATAACCAGCAGAAAGAGGGAGGTAGTGTTGCCTCTGTATAGATCATGGTAAGACCCCACCTAGAGTACTTTGTCCAGTTCTGGAGACCACATCTCTGGAAGGACATAGTGTGGAGGCAGTCCAGAGGAGGGTAGCTAAAATGGTGCAGGGTCTGCATCAGAAGTCCAATGAGGAGAGACTAAAGGACCTCAGTATGTACACCCCGGAAGAGAGGAGGGAGAGGGGGATATGACTGAGACCTGTAAATACCTCACAGGAGTAAATAAGGTACAGGAAGGAAGTATTTTCAGAAGAAAAGGTGCCCAAGAATAAGGGGACATGCTATGAAGCTGGAGGGGGGTGCATTCAGGAGAGATGTGAGGAAGTACTTCTTCACAAAAAGAGTGGTAGTTTCCTGGAACAGCCTTTCAGCAGAGGTGGCGGGGGTGAAAACAGTGATGGAGTTCAAGAATGCATGGGATAAGCACAAGGGAATCATAGTGAAAAGGAAGGGAGGAAGGAAGGGAGAAAGAGCTGTATATCAAGCACGGTCTGCAGTAATAGTAGAGGTAGGAAGAAATGGGTAGACTGGATGGGCCAAGGAGTCCTTCTCTGCTGTCAAATGCTATGTTTCTATGTTAAAAAATGATTTTGAGCTCTTATGTAAGAAATGTACTGTGGTATTATATCAGTTTATTGGTGGATTATATTAACATAACATTGTTGTGTAAATTTAATGACTATGAATGAAGGATGTATCAAGGCTCTCTTTGTTAAGGATTGCATCTTATTGTAATTGATGTCTAGATAATTGGCACTGTCACTTTAAGTATCTGTTTACTACTGAATTATTCACTATATAATTACTGAGTAGCGCTTTTTCCCATAGAGAAACCTGGTTATAATTTGCCGTTATAACTGGTTATAATGGCAAATTATAACCGGGTTTCCTTTGGATAGTGCATGTCCCAGTCATGCGCTCTACCTTCAACTGCAAGGGTTAGAACATTACCCCACCGCAGTTGCTCGCAGTCATTGATGAATATTTTTTTAATAAAAAAACAAAATCTCCTCTTTTCCTGTACTCACTGGCAGGGAAAACCAAACTGAAAATACTGAAGCACACCGTCTGGTTTCGGTTTCCCTGCCAGCACGCAAGAGCCAGCGGATCTGCCCACCTCTTCCTACTGGAAACTCTTCAAAGCTCAACTACCATTCCTGGTAAGTTAGAAAAAAACATAGAACACAACTTGCTCCATGACTTGCCAAAAAAGAGAATTACTGTAAGTTGACAGACCAGGGACCAGGACAGCACAAAATCCTCATTAGTGCCCTCTGCCTAAAAGCCAATCTGTTTCATGATTTTTTTTACAATTGCTGAGGCGAAAGAGCGCATGCCAGAAATTATAAAAAATAAAATTGGGGTGGTGTGTGTAAAACTCGATTTTGCACACACCCTCATTGTGGGATGCATTTCATAAACCCCTCGGGCTTTGCCCTCAGGGTTTATGTAGCATCCCACAACTCAGGTGTGTGTAAAATCTTGTTACACACACCACCCCATATATTATTCTCTATATAATGCACTTTGCACTGTTCTGCACCTCTGAAGAAGGTATACAGTACATGCATAGAAACATGCAGGGTGATGTCAGCAACAACTGCAGTCTGCTGATGCTGCTGTGACCCAGACCTCTGTAGGCTGTTCCAGGAATTGGCAGAAGTACTATGCCCCATAATTTTGGAGATCAAAAACAGTTCATTCAGAGAAAGGCTGGTATCTAATCTGCCCTCCATGGGACGCTGTTAGAGAATATGGTGGGGACTCAACTTTGGAGCATGGAATAGTTTAACATTCTAGATGCCATCCTAGTCTGGAAATTGGAAGATATGCAATATGGAGGTGACCCTGTTAAGGATTATAAATAGCCTTATACAATAGATGGGTAATGGCAAACTATCTGAGCTTATTTGATAAGACTTAGCAGCATTCAATACAGTGGACCATGGTGTGCAACAGAATGGCCCGTACAATTTTGCAGGGGTTTGGAGAGTAGTTCTTACCTGGTTCTGTCCTGTCTTGCAGTGGTGAGAACACACAATATAAATGGGCATATGCTAATTTTCTTTGGCTTCTGTTCCCTTTGGAGAGTTATGGTGTTCGTGTTGGTTGCCATGCTTTTTAATGTATATCTTGCTCCCCTTCAGGAGATTACATATGAACCTACAAAACTGCCAGCAGATAAAGGCCTTATGGTCTATCAAGTCTGCTTGATGGTGCAGCTAGCAGCCCTTATACTGCAGCTGCCCCTCTCTTCCTCCCTCTTTCCAATGACCATCCCCCTTAACCTGTCCTATCCCCTTTTGAAGCAGCCCACTGTTCCACAGGGTACCACTCCCTCTGGCAATGCATTCCACCCAGGCACCACTCTCTCTGTAAAAAAGTGTCTCCTCATTTCCCTACTGAACCTTCCCCCTTCCAATCTCAGATTGTGCCATGTCCCTCCCCTTCCTTAATTTGAAAAGCCCTCCATGCCCTTCTTATTTATTCCCTTCATGTACCTGAAGGTTTCAATCATGTCCCCCCAATCTCTCCTCTCTTCCAGGGAATACATGTTCAACTCCTTCAGCCTGCTGTCATAGGGTATGTCCCCTAGACCCTGGATCATTTTTGTTGCCCTGTGCTGCACCTCCTCCAGTAACCTAATGTTCTTCTTCTTCAGGTATGGTTGCCAGAAGTGCATGCAGTACTCCAGATGTGGTTTAACCAGTGACCTGTATAGCGGCAGGATCACCTACCCCCTCCTGGAGGATATGCTTCTGGCAATACAACCCATTAATTGCTCCCATTATGATCACCCCAGATCCTTATCCTCGTCCATATTGGCTAGTTGAATCCTCCCTGGCTGATAGCTTCTCCTTGGGTTTTTGTGCCGAAATGTAGCACCTTGCATTTCTCGGATTTCTTGCATTACTATGAGATATGGCTTGGGTGTACAGATGAATGTGGATGACAACCAGCTGTATTTCTAGTTTTTGAATAGATACCCAAGACTCGCTGTCTAGTATTAACAGCTCTGTATCTGAGATCGCATGCTGGCTGAGAGTGAGCTGGTTCAGAACAAACCCACGTGCTTGAGAGGGAAAAGAAGTTGGAGAGTCTGAAAAGGCATGTGCCTGCTCCAGCAATCAATGGCAAGGATGTTTACTTGCTTAAGATGGCACTTAATCTTGGCATTGTTCTTAACAAGTCACTGATGACTGACCAGCAGGTTTCCTCAGTAGTCCAATTGCCTCTAGACATCTGTAAAGTTAGAAAATTGATCCCAGCATCTGATGTAGCTGCAATAATCCACATGTTAATTATGTCTAGACTCGATAATGGTGATGCCCTATATACAGGGTTTCCATTGAAATATTTGAACTGTCTGCACATGGTGCAAAATGCTGCTGCAATACCAGTGCGGTATATTCCCCAGTTTTGAGAGACTTTCGCTAACTGCCCGTTGTGAGGCGTGCCAGCTTTTACAGTACTGTTGCTTACTTTTAGAGCCCTACAGGGCTTGAACTCCATGTATTGTCAAACTACTCATGTCTGACTGTATGTCCCAGAGTGCCAATTAAGCTCTGCCTCTGAAAATGTGTTAGATGTTCCCATGGCCATGTTTAAGTCAGCAAATGAAAGGGCAATTCTAGCTGCAGTGTTTTACTTGTGGAGTTCCCTGCCCCAGAGGGTAAACGAGCAAAGTGAATTGTAGAATTCAAGAGGCTGTTAAAACACACACTTGTTCCAGGTGGCTTCTGGGGCTATTAGTGACACTGATAACCAATGACTGTTATCTTGGTGAAGATGTATTGAATGATGTATGTTATCGCTGATGAAGCGCTCTCTAGGTGCAAAATATTAAGCTGTCATCATGGCAGATTGTAATGGATCTCACTGTGTGTGTCCAGTGTGAATTTTTTGTACAAATGTTTGTTGTTGAAATTATGTATTAAAATATTTTATGTATTGTATTTGGGTTGAGTTTGGTAAGTACTGTACATCTAAACGTGGGTATATCCCCACTGTGATTGGTTGAGGGCCTTACACTTCTCATTTGAATGTATTGAATGATGTATCTTCTGCATTTAAAGAGCTAGTGGAACCAAAAATAGCAGACAGGAACATCTTACAAATTTTAAGAAGTGGTTAATTGTGACTTTTTATTTCTGAATTATTGTTCTTTTTCCTTTTGCTCTTTGGAAAGGTTTCTATGTAATAGTATTATGCCAGATGTTTCAAACTGCACTCTGCCTGGCAACTGACATATTTAGTTCTATTCCTCCCACTACATCATCGGCACTGTGACCTCGGTGACAGTGGCATCACAGGTGACTGACCTACCAGCTGCTAAGTGGCTCTTTCTAAGCAGGTATGATGTCAGAGTCAGTGAGGTCACAATCCTGCTGATATAATAGGAGGAACAGAGCTAGACATGCCAGCTGTCAGGCAGAGTGCTGTTCCACACATCACTTCTGCTAACATTAGGTAAAAAAAAATGTCCATATTAGCCAAAAGGGAAAAATGCCATCTGATATAAAAAGTAACAGCTGACTGCTTTTAAAAACTAACATTAGTTCTCAGGGAGAGAGTTGTGGAGCCCCTGTCTAACAGATTATCCAATACTTCATTACAATCACCTCCCAGTATCAGACCTTGGGAATTGCTGGTATTCAGCCTTAGATTAAGGTAATTCCAAACAGAGGTTTGGTCTGTATTAATTGCATAAACATTACAGATAGTATGTCTCTACCATCGATTGAACCCTTTAGTATCTGAAACCTATCCTCTGGGTCTGCATAGTTGGATCCCTTAATAAAAATAATCCATTTTTGAATGAGTGTTGCTGTACTTCTTTTCTTCATGTTGAAAGCATTAAATTCTACTTGGGCAACACAGGATCTGGCCAGCTTTTTCGCCTCATTTTCTACTAAGCAAGTTTCTTGTAACAGAGCAATGTCTAGCTTATTTCTGCGCAGATAAGCCAGGATTTTTTTTCCACTTAACTGGTGAACCTACCCCATTAGCATTCCATTAACCATTAGTGAGACTAGACATTCTGAATGCTTAACTACAATATATGATTAGCAAGATAATTAAATAATTACCTAACAAAGTATATACAAATATCTAACTAAAGTGAACAATCAGGGACTTGTGTCACAAAAAGAACCGGAATTCACATTTGCTAAAATTAACGATGAGGGCCTGGTGGTGCTGAGGGTTGAGGTGCCGGACACCACACCTCATGCCACGCCGGTCACCCTGGTTGCTGGGAGTTGGCAGGGAAGGGAGAGGATCAAGCGGCTGGAGGACAGCTCTCCTCTCCCGGGGAGGGACAGGGTTCCCTGCCCGGTGCTCTGCTGATCTCTGGTGGAGGCTGGAGATACAGCAGGTACTGAGGAGTAGAGAGGAGTGGGGGAGTGGCAGATGCCAGATACACCTTGACATCAGGGCACCAGCCACTCCCCAGAGAAAACAGAGAAAATGCCTCTCGGCTCCGGCGGAGATGGAGCACCAGAGCTTGCCCCTGATTTGCGGTCGCCCACCTGGCATCCTCCCGACCGACGTTACTGCTGTGTCGGGGAGTTGGGGCCCACCCTGTCCCCACCCAGGGGGTACAACCGAGGCTTCATGGGTGATGGAGGATGGCCAGGTAGGGTGTGTGCCATAGGGGGATGACTCCATGTGCTCCCAAGGAAGTCCAGAGCCAAGGGGGGTGAGAAGGAGGCATAACTAGTAAAATAAAAAATAATTAAAAAATTAACGATGAACACAGAGGAAATAACAACTCAAAAGCTCTAAGTAATAGCTTTTAACCTATGTAATGAAGTAAAACAGAAAGCAAAACAGCCTCATAGGCTCAGTATACATTATACAAACTCATTAAAGATCTTAAGCTGGTGGATGTTTGGCACCTCCTACACACCACGGATAGGGACTATAAATTTTATTCTGCAAGACACTCTTCCTTCAGTCAAATTGACATGATCTTTATGTCAAAACAACTGACTACAAATCTTACCTCAGCAAACTTCAAAGAAATTAAATTATCAGACCATGCCCTTTTGCAGGTATTGACACTCCTCGAGGGTTTTAAAAGTAACTGTTTCCGATGGAAAACTAATGTTTCACTGTTACATGACCCTAAATTCATAACTTGGATTAATCAAGAAACTGATGAATTCTTCACACTAAATGATAATGAGGAAGTGTCATCTAACTGTCTATGGAATGCCTTTAAAGTGTGTACGGACATTTAGTCTCCGGACATAAAATCACAGTTTATTAGTCATGGACATTACATCACAGGGACAGAAGATAACTACATTATTAGGCACAAGTACATTATGGAGCCAGACAAAATGTTGCAAAGGCGAGAACAGAACGGTCAAATAGTCGCTGTTCTAACTATGTACCTCATCCTATTAGGAGTATCGATTAAAAAAATCATAGCATGATAACTAGAACAAGCACGTGGAAAGCTAAGTTAAGCAAACATGCAATTACGCAAATGTGTAGTTGCCCCACCTGTAACAAACTGTTACTGGTTCCTCCAGTTTACAGTGGTGCCCCTTTAAGACTGTTATCTATCAGGTTTTAGTGAGTGGTTCAACGAAAGGAATAAAGGAGCTTGTCAGAACAGGGTAACTGCAGCACATTGCAGCAAATCCCATACCTCGTCTTGTTCTGAGTGGTCCACCGGCTGCATCCCATTGCTTTGTTGCATTACTTGTCGGAGGGGGAGAGGAGTCGGGGGTGTGAACAGTGGAGGGTGAATGAGCGGAGCCACCGCATTGGGGTTATGAGATCCAGGAGACACCCTGGGGCGAAATGGAATTTATTTATTTATTTATTTTATTTATGACTTTGATAACCGGGTAAGTGTGCTGATCCCAGGGACCATTTTCAAGCATGACCCAGGCCATGTGACATTGCATAGGATGTCATAGAATACAAGGTGAGCAACTAATTACACACATGTAGTAGATCAGATTCAGATACAGCAATTGAAGCACAATACATTGGTATGGTACAAGTCCAGTAAGTGACAGCGAAATGCTGTTTACAGTATGATGCTAGGTACACTAACAGCAGTTGTAAACAAAGGTACATGCATAAGTCAGGTGGGCATGACTGTGACATAGCATATACAGTGGGAACAACTATACAGTGCGTCATACATAGAATTAGATATACGTTATGTACAAGGTTGACAGCTGACACATCAGTAACCTATAGAGTAAGAAAACAGGCAGGAGGTAAATTGTAGTAGGAGGCAGGTGAGTCTAGGTGGGAATCCTGATCATGGTCCTCCATGTCTGGTTTCCATACCCAAGGGCACCATCAATTTTGGTGGGCAGGTGGCCCAGACGGCCCCTGGAAGCTCATCCAACTTGTGCGGTGTTATGTAATGCCAGGTCCATTAAAAACAAGACTGCAATTATAGCAGATCTTGTTGGTACAGTGGACCTGGCTTGCATCACCGAGACCTGGCTGGACAAGAAATTCGGCCCCACATTGGAGGCTGCAACCCTGGCCTGGTACTCGGTGATCCATCGCCCGAGACTGGATCACAGGGGGGAGGGGGGTTGAGGTTTGTTTTAAGTCTGAACCGGGCCTCACAAGTGTACCAGTTGAGGAGACCCAGTCATTTGAATGTACCACGGTAGCAGGTGTAGGTTGTAGGATCACCCTCATCTACCGTCCACCCGGAGATGAGAAGCGGTTCCTTCAGGAAATGGCAAACTTCATGATCGACATGGCATTTGAGTCACCCAAGCTGGTGGTCCTGGGTGACTTTAACGCCTGGGTCAATGATGAACTCTCACAATTTGGTCAGCATTTCTTCCAGGTAATGTCATCTCTGGGCCTTACACAGATTGTTTCCACTGCTGCCCATAAATGCAGTCATTCTCTTGACTTAGTTTTCCTCCTGGGGGTTGAAACCTCAGATCTGGGAGTGGAACCAGTCAGATGGTCCTACCACTACACCGTGCATTTCAGTTTTTGCACCCCCCCTTCATAGGCCTGCCCCTGTGGAGATGATCAAATGCTGCCCTTTATGAGATGTAAGCTCTGAAGGCCGGGCGGCGGTGCTTGACCTATCGATCCTTCCATCGGCAAACAATGACCCAGAAGCCCTAGTTGTGGCTTATAATAAGGCCATATATATGGCCCTGGATGTCATTGCTCCTGTCCAAGTTCATCCTCTCTCCCTTCGCCCTCGGCGCCCTTGGTTTGATGAGTCCTTGAGGGAGATGCGGCAACTAGGATGAAGTTTGGAGCATTGCTGGTGGAGATCCGCCCTTGATGTCGATCACCTTAGATTGATGGACCATTATCAAGCCTATCAATCCGCAATCACCCGAAAGAAGGCAGAGTTCCTGTCCAGGGAGATTGCCGCTACTCAGAACCGACCAGGTCAGATTTTTCAAACCATAGACAGACTGTGCAACCCAGCCTGTCTACAGGTCTGAAGAACATTTTCACAAGTTGAGTGCTAGGAGCATGCTCGATTCTTTGTGGCTAAGGTGGCTGACATTAGGGCAGAACTCCAACCAGCACACTCTATGAGCACTGCTCTAAACCGGCATTTGGTCACTGTCCCTCTGTCTTCCTGGAGTACCTTCAACTGTTTAGAACTTGCGGACATCATGTGGATTGTCCAGTGTATGTGCTCTATGTGCTGTAGTCTGGATCCGGGACAAACTACCCTGATTTTGGGTTGTAGTGACATTCTTGGCCCAGTTCTTGCATGGATAGTCTGGTGCTTCTTGGAAACAGGTGAGTTTCCTAGCTTCCTGAAGGAGGCGGTGGTGACTACCCTCCTGAAGAAAGTTTCTTTGGACCCAGACTGCTATGTGAGCTACAGACTGATCTTGAACCTCCCTTTTATGGGGAAGGTGATCAAGAAAGTAGTTGCTGTACAACTGGAGAACCATTTGACCATCCATGATGTCTACGAGCCTCTCCAGTCCGGTTTTCAAAAGAGGCATAGTACTGAGACGGCACTGGGTCGGGTGCTCAATGCTCTCCTGATGGCTAGAGATTAGAGGAACTGCTCCATCTTGGTCCTTCTTGATCTCTCCTCAGCATTTGACACTGTGGACCATGGGACTATGCTCGACCGCTTGAGGTTCATCTGTGGCCTGTCAGGTACGGTCCTCAGGTGGTTTTCATCTTTCCTCACCAGAAAAACTCAGAGGATGGTGTCGGGAATTCATTCCTCTGACCCAGTTTCGTTATCATGTGGGGTTCCTCAAGGATCGGTGCTGTCCCCCATGTTGTTCGCAGTGTACATGCTGCCCCTCGGAGACATTGTAAGAAGGTATGGGCTGAGGTTTCACTGCTATGCTGATGATACCCAGCTCTACCTTTCTTTCGCACCCAACCAGGATAGAGCTCTCTCAGTATTTAGCAACTGCCTCACTGAAATCCAGGCATGGATGAATTCAAGCTGGTTGAGTTTGAACTCGGTTAAGACTGAGGTGTTGGTGGTGGACCCAGGTCGCCGGATAGAGGGGTCGGGGGTGAGGTTACCCTTGGGACTTTTTCTTGGGGTCTCCCTCTCCTCACCTCTGAATGGGTGTGAAACCAGGGGGTGATTTTCGACAATGGGCTGACACTGCGATCGCAGGTGTCGGCAGTCATCAAATCTTCCTTTTATCATCTGAGGAACATTTCCAGGGTTAAGCACCTTGTTCCGTCCAGTGACCTTCCTACATTGGTCCATGCCTTTGTGTCCTCTCATCTGGACTACTGCAATGCCCTTTACCTAGGGCTTCCAGGGGTGGATATTCGCCACTTGCAACTGATGCAGAACACAGCAGCCCAGTTACTGACAGGAACCCCTCAGTCCTGTCATATTTCTCCGGTGCTGCACGAACTGCACTGGCTGCCAGTAGTGGTGAATCACCTTCAAAATCAGGCTTCTGACTTACAAAGCCCTTCACGGACAGGGTCTGGACTACTTGAAAGAGCTTCTGGTCTCTTATTGTCCTGGGCAATCACTCCACTTGACTGACAAGGGGTTGCTAGAGATTCCAAGGGTTTGTTTACAATCTTCTGGGGCCTGGGCATTTATGCATACAGCCCCCACCCTTGGAACTCTCTACCCCATCAGTTACGTGAGTGCCCGACCGTGGAGGGATTTAAACAGGCACTTAAGACTGTTCTATGGGTCCAAGCTTTCGGGGATTAATTAATACTGTTAATTGTCTACTGCTATGCTATATTAGTTATTACATATGCATTTTATCTTGTTGTTATTTCAATGTTTGTGAGGTGCCTTGGCATTTGAAAGGTGCCCTATAAATAAAACTGAATCGTGTTTGTTAAGTAAATCCAGTGTATGCTACTGCTTGAGAGATAGCACAGCTGGGATGCAGCACCACGAATCCTAAAGCACAGGGACTTAGAACTGCCCTACTATGATCTCCTGGGCCAGCCTAAAAACTTGCATTTTCACATGTGACTGTACAGTATATACTCATTTCATAGCAGCAGCAAATATTTTAGCAGAGTTTAAAAGCTGCCACTTTTAAACAATGCTAAAATATCTGCTGCTGCTATGAACTGTTCTCCATGCCAATAGGTCACTGGTATTAGGTTGCTGGTTTTAGGTCACGACGGCAACATTTGAACCGCTACCACTTTTACCAGTGACCGCATTTGTTTTCTCCGAAGTGTCTGTAACCATTTGACTGCAGCAACAAGTACCACAATTAAATGTCTGTATGCCCTTTAAAGTATTCATAAGAGGAAGAATCATCAGCTTCTCATCAAACAAAAAGAAGAAAGCAAATAAGGACCTGGCACAAAGAGAGGAAGAACTTCTTAATTTAGAAAATGACTTTAAAAAAAAAGACGACATTAAGGGGAGCTTGCTAAACAACATCAACAAACTTAAATATAAAATAAATAGAATTTATTCTGATAAGGCAGAATACTCACTTTATAGGACTAAACAGACCTCCTGGGAAGCTGGGGAGAAAGCCAGGAAATGTTTGTCACACAGGCTCAAAAAAAAGAAGCAGACCAGAACTTAATACCTGCTATTACCAACAAGGTTGGTGCAATTGAAGTCTCTAACAAAAATATTAGCCTAGAATTTGAGTATTTCTTTAAAACACTTCATTCAAGTTTGGTCACTCAGGATCCAATTTTAAACTCAAAAAAGAAACAGATGACAGAGATAGAAGTATATTAAACTCTCCTATCTCATTTGAAGAGTTGAATGGGATCATTAAGAGTCTTCGTCCCAATAAAACACTAGGTTCAGATGAACTTCTGAGATAATTCTATAAGGCAATGAGCCCCAAGGTTAAACGTTACTTATTTAATATCCTCTCTCACTCATTCATATCTGGATCATTACCTGATACTTTGTATGAGGCATATGTAACTCTGATCTTAAAAGATGGTAAAGATACCTTACCATGTGATATTTATAGACCCATCTCACTATTTAATGTGGACTATAACATTTTGACCCAGATTCTAGCCTTTAGGCTTAAACCTCTAATTACCAAATTTATAGGAGATGAACAGGTTGGATCTGTTCCAGGCAGAAGTGGTTCTGATAATGTTCATAGGCTGCTAAATATTTTATGGATAGTAAACAAACTGTCCAATCCAGCAATAATTTTAGCTTCTGACTTCAGCAAAGCCTTTGGCTCCTTAAACTGGGATTATCTGTTTCAGGCCTTGTCTAAATTCCAGCTGAGAGAATCCTTTATCTCTTGGATTAAAATGCTTTATAAAAAAAACTACTGCAAGGGTCATTACAAATGGATCTCTCTCAAATAATTTTTCTTTATGTAAAGGGTCAAAGCAGGGGTGCCCTCTCTCCCCCTATCTTTTTATTTTGGCAATTGAACCCCTTATTAGAAAAATTACGGAGTGCTCAGAAGTGAAAGGAACTAGAACTGGTAATATTATAAGTAAAGTTTTTGCCTACACTGATGATTTGCTTGTCACACTTTCAAAACCTATGACATTGATAACGCAGCTGGGCAAAATCTTCTATAATTTTGCCTCCTTCTCTGGCCTTACACTTAATTGGGGCAAGACACAAATTATGTCCATGAACTCCTATCTTAAACCAGAAGACAGTATGGAGATATTTCAGATGGAACTTAGACGCACTGAGTGTTTAACATACCTTGGCATTAAACTTCATAGAGTTCTCAAGGCTAGAGACTCTTAATTTGATGCCTCTGGTGAACGGGGTTGAAGCTGACCTTTGAAAGTGGTAGAGTCTCAGTTTATCTTTGTGGGGCAGAATTAACTCATTAAAAATGATAGTAGCACCTAAACTATTCTGTCTTTACCAGAACTTACCAATCAAGATAAAGCAATTCACTTTTGATAGGCTTAACAAAATAACTAGAACTTTCCTTTGGGGCACCTCTCCACCCAGATTATCTTTAGGGAAATTAAGAGCACATAGGTAAATAGGAGGCTTTGAACTACCACACTGGGAGAAATAGTATCTGGCCTTTAGACTGGAACAAAGTATCTATTACTTCGATTCGGAAGTAAGAGAAAAATACCCCCTGTGGTTTAAGGTTGAAAAACAGCTAATGTTTCCCTTTAAACCTTCAGATTGTCTATTTGTTCCTTTACCCACTACTCTCTCTAGTAACCAATATATTTCCACATCCATCTGGATAATCAAAAGAGTACAGCACTTAATGCAGTTTGAGAATCTTCCTACTCAAATCTCCTTATGGTGATTTGAGGTCATGTTAAATTTCTCTATAAGAATCACTTCACTGACTTTGGCTGGATTAGGTTGGGCATAACAAAACCTGCAGGATTTGTTAGGAACACATGGAGAGTTACTTTCATTTGCACTTCTAAGATCCAAATTTATAATACCCAAATTTTAGTTTGTAAACTACTTACAGTTAAGGAAAACTCTACAAGACTCTGTACTAGGCCCACATTTACATTGGAATGGGGAAAATGAATGGGATTCAGTGGTTAAAGTAGCAAATCTTAAAAAAGGAATAAGTCTAACCTATAAGCTCCTAATGAATATGCAAGACCATTCCCTCCTGGCTGCCCCAGGCAAATTAAAATGGGAAAAGGAAATTAAGGAAGAAATAATGGACTCAGAGTGGGACTCAGCATGGAATAATGCCTATAACAGTTGTACAGAAGTACAGGGAAGGACAATTCAATACAAAATCTTACATTGTTATTACTGTTCTCTGAAAAGATCAGCATTAATGGGTTTCCAAACTGATGGCAGGTGCTGGAGGAGTCAACATGATAACACAGACCTATTGCATATGCTTTGGTCCTGTCCCTGTGTTACAGAAGTATGGGCTAATGTACACAGTATCTGTGAAGCTGCACTTAAAGTAAGAGTTCCCTTCTCCCCAAAATTTCTTATTTTGGGGATAGAGGAAGAGCCAGTACAGCCGAACAAACTCCAAACTTCTGGTGTGTGGTCTTCGGCTCTGATGCTCAATAAGCTATTTCTTTCTCATTGGAAATCCTCATAATCTCCTGAACTTAAGGAATGGAGCAGTGAATTAGCAAAATGATTAATAAAGAGAGAATAGCCCTACAAACCATTGGGAAAAGAGAATTATTTGAAAAAATATGGGCCCCATTTCTAACTTCTTTAGGCAAGATATAGGTTATGCCTCTACTCTTTCAGTTCAATCATTACGTGTATCCTTATTTAAAATGTGAAAGACAGTCTGATTGCTTTTATTTCTATTTGTAAACTGTTTGATCCTCACCTCGCAATTGCTGTTGTAACTTATGCATCTTATTAGAGTAATCTGTGACCATTTCAATGCAAATTCCTTAAACTATTTAGATGTAACACCTATGTTGAAACTTAATGTATAAAGCTACTATCACCTGTATATAGCTGCTTTATTTTCCAATGTTAATTTAATTAATTGTATTATATTGTTACCTTTAATAATGCAATAAAATCTTTAAAGCAAAAAAAATAATATTAGTTTTAGTAAGTACAGTAGCTTTTAGTGTGATTATTCCTGTTTTGTACTTAAAACATTAGAATACAGATGTATCCTGTAATGGGTGAGTTAAGCCACTAATGCCGACCGCTCTCAAAATGGCCTGGTCAGGTTGGGGCACAGGTTCACCCAGCTACAACTTGGAGGGATGCCATGAAGTTCCAACTATGCCAACCATTCAGATGTGGATTTTTGTGTGGTGCCTGGCCAGTGGGTGTCAGGCAAATTTTGGGGAAGGGGCCCCAAGTCCAATTCCTACTACCTGGGAACACAAGGAGAGGTGTAAAGCTGACTTGAATGCAAAAACAAGGTCAAAGTTTATTAAACGTACTAAAATATTATTACAAGAAATGTCTAAACTCTAAAACTGCAAACTCTAAGTGGTAAAAATATCTACACATTACTAAATACATGTACTGTTCTCTGCAATCTGAGCTAACAATACTCTACACATTGCTGTACGGTAATTTTAACCGGTCACTCATGCATGTCTAAAGGGGAAAGGAGAACAGGATGAGGAGCCAGCTGTCAAGGGCAGGGGAAACATAGAACAGGACAGAGGCCAAGACTATTCTGAGGCTGGTGAATCTTTGGCTGAGGTCACCCTGGACCACTGGAAATGATAACCCCTCCAGGAACTAGTCTGCCACCATTACCCAGCCACAGCCCCTCCGTAGGCTTCCAGGACCTCAGGACAAACAGGCAGACAGGACTGCTGGTCTGGGGAAAACAGGGTTGGGGCACCTGGGACCACACTCAGGCAGAAGGGTGGTGGCACAAATAAAACATTTAATTTTTTCAAGCTTGTGTTTGTGTCTTTATTTCTAGCAAAAACATTACTCAGTTGGCATGTTACAACAATCAAACAGTTTAAGTCATTCGAGTAAATGAAAATCACAGTGGCACCATCTCTTGGTGACCATCATTGGCTGGCAGGCATTAATCCACATTCATTTATGCAAGCAGTTATTTATTTACAGATCCATGGCTCAGTGGAACCTTCCATTTATTCTGCCCCTTTAAACCTGAGGGGCCTGTCATTGCCCTTTTAACTCATGGGCTTGGAGCTACCCCTTTAAGTCCCTATCATACCTTTGTTTACTTAAAGTTCCTGCCCCTGCTCACTGTCCATGGGGCTCTTGCTTTTTACTCCTCCCCGTGGGTGGTCCATAGGTGGGGCTTTGCCCACCTCCACAGTCATTTGGCACAATGGAGCCCTTCCATGTCTCCACACTATGGGCAGTCTGTTGATAGGGCACTGCCCACCCCCACAGTTCCCTGGCTCTATGGAGCCTCTTCATACTCCACCCCAAGAGTGATCCTTTCACAGGGGCCTTGTTCAACCCACAGTCACTGCCAGTGCTTGGAGTGCTCAAAGTTTTTCTTTAATTAAAAAAAAAAAAGTCCTCCTTTAATGTAAGGTGGCCAGCACCCTGACCTGGTCCTGCACCACTCATCCTGCTGCCCATTTCCTTGCCTGGGCCTGGATTGTTGCTGAAGCCTCCATGGGGAGGTCTGGACCCACCTCCTCCCACAGGCCTCCACTATCTACTGGGCTGCTGGCTGGTGGAGGGGACGGCCTGGACCTACCTCCCCTCCTGATGGGACCACTGCTGATGCTACTGGATGGAGGGGTCAGCCATTTATTGTTACTGCTGCCTGTCCCAATGGAACCACTCTGCTGCTGCTGAGAACTGGAGGGGAGGGTCTGTACCTGCTGCCCCTCCCAAAGGACACCCGCTGGGCTGTTGGCAGAGGGGATGGACTTTGCTACTGCCACCCTTCTCAATGGAACTCTGCTACTGCCATGGCACTGGACTGATGCTGCCACCACCAGAGAGGGAGTAATCACTTTTGGACTGGCCAGGACATCAGGAGGGACCCCAGGACATGAGGTAAGTCCCTCCCCTTTGGCCAAGCCCCGGCCAGCCTAGCACTCCCTCTCCAAACTGCTGCTCCTGTTTTCACTCCTCCAGCTGGAAAAACAGTGAACAGCTGTTACCATTCAAAACTAGGGCTGAGGATTCCATCTCAGAATCTTCACAAGCCCATCCCTGTCTGCTTGCTCTCGCAACTTGGCCTATGAGAGCAGGTGCCCAGCTCAAGGAAACTGTGGTGGGGGGGTTCTGAGAAGCAGGCAGGGAAAAACACACAGAGCAGCAAAATAAATGTTTTAAATGGAGTCCAGCTGGGGCTCCACATTTGGAGGACTACCTAAGTCTCTGGGGTACCTAACTAGACAGCCCCCAGAGCACCTGGATGCCCATTTCTGGAGGGCACCAGGACTCTGAGCCACTACAATCAGCAGAAAAAGACCCAGAGGTCCATCAAATCTTCCTATTTCCTTTCCTGACTCAATGCTTGGCCTAATGCTGGACAGAAAGGAAGACAAACAAAAACATAGATAAAAATTCTACTCCACAGCACAGCAAGCTGAGGACTTGGGGTCCATGATTCTGGAAAAGATAGAGATTTAGGGAGAGGTATGTCCAGTAGAATGAGGGGGATGGTGTTGCCACTATATCACTCACTGGTGAGACCCCACCTGGAACCTTCTGTCCAGTTCTGGAGGCCGCACCCCAGGAAGGACATAGACAGGATGGAGGCAGTCCAGAGGAGGGCAACTCAAATTATGCAGGGGAGTGCATCAAAAGTCCTACAAGAAAAGACTGAGGGATCTCAACATGTGCACCTTAGGAAAGAGGAGAGTGAGAGGGAATATGATAGGGACCTACAAGTACCTCACTGGGGTGAACAGGGTGCAGGAGGGGAGTCTCTTTCAAATCGGAAAAAGCACCAGGACCAGAGGGCATGCGATGAAGCTGAAAGGGGGGCGTTTCAGAGAGATGAGAGGAAGTACAACTTCATTGAGTGGTGGACGCCTGGAACAGATTGCCAGCAGAAGTAGTGGAGGCAAAATCAGTAGGGGGCTTCAAGCATGTGTGGAAAATACATTCAGGAATATTAGTAAATAGACAGGAAGGAGGTAGAGGAGGGTCACAGGAAACCAATAAGAGTATGCAAACACATACTAGGCAGGTAAAATCTGGGCAGACTGGGTGGGCAAAGTGATTCTTTTCTGCCAACAAATTTTATGTTTCTATGAATGACCACTGCAGATCTTAGATCACAGAAATTCTCAGTCTAATAAATTCTCCTTCCTGGAAATTTTCATTTGAGGAAACAAAATGAGATTGTTTCCCTTAATTAATATGCTGCTTCTGCACTGTATAAGTCTCCCACCACAGCACTTGTCCTGATGAACTGTAGTGACCAGACATTCTGGATGTCATCTCTTGAAATGATAATGCCTGTTTGGGTGCAGATCTGAATGATGATCTTTGAATATCGCGTTGTCCTATGTAAGTATATTTATTTTTTTTATTTTTCACTTTTTGACTGTGGGTGGGGGAGTGGTAACTATTTCTAGCCATCTTTTGTTCCTGTATCTTTTTTTTTGGGTAGTTATCACTAGGGTGATGATATCCTGTTACTGCATGGCTCCAGTCCATATCTGGTTATTTAATTAGTAGTGTTTCCTACCAGGGAAGGTAAGTATTCTTTTTCTCCCATTTTTGTTTTTAAATTATTAGAAGTTATTCATATGTCACTTTTTTTGTTTTGCTACTGTTTCTCTCATTTCAGGTATTATTCAGCTGTGTGACAATGCAGAATCAGGTTGATGACAGATATTTATGTTGGATTCAGAGGATGGAATGACTTTAATAAGATCACACACAGTGGTATAGGAGGAGGAGGCAGTCCAAGCATCGGTCTGCAACACTGTCCACATCAGTGAGCTCATGGAGAAGATGGCAGTGACTTGCTTGCTAGAGGAATAGGAAGCATTCATAATAGAATGGAAAGATAGCTGTGAATACAAACTAGAAATTATTCAGAGTTTAGTACACTCCCTATTGTGTTGCACCTGTGAAAGTAAACAAACCATTAAAGAAAAAATAACTTTTGGAAAGGATATCTACTGTTGCATTGGTGATGACCTTGCCTTGAAATGGCACAAAGGTGCCCCAAACAGAGGAGGTGCAGGAGGAGAAATCTTGCTTGCCAGATGAGAAGGTAGTTGGACAGAAGACCTGTGAAGACAAAATTATTTAAACTGTACTGAATTAGCCACTGTGGGTGACTGCACGGGCAGTATATCCATTGTCCATTCCTAGTCTTACTATGCCTGTCACTTGTGAAGACAAAAAGATAAATTATTTAGCCTAACTTGGCCACCTTGGTGGTTCCACAGTATCAATAGTCTACTCATGGCCTTACTATACCTGCAACTTGTGCAGGTAAAAGATAAATTATTTAGCCTCACTTGGGCACCATGTCACTGTGTACCCGTAAAAGGAAAACATAAAATATAAAATTCAAAACAGGCAAAATTCATGTAATGATGCTTATCATCAAATTAGTGAGGTCCATTCAGTGTGCTGGCATGATGGTGCCACAGAGAGGGGTGGTGGAGAAAGAGGCAACTGAAGTCTGTGCCATGCAAGCTGTCTGGCTTTGTGACTGGCTTGCCAGTCATTCCTATAAATGGTCAAACCTCCAGTAGTAGGGGAACAAAAGGAAAGACAGAAACATATTTTAATGTCTGGCAAGCAAGGTGAAAACCCTTCTTGTGCGAAGGCAGAGTCACCACCAACACTGAAGATAAGTAGTGTGAACAACAGTAAAAGTAACATACCCACACAGCAGACAAAGCTGGGCCTTAATGAATTTCAAGTCTTGGTGCCTTGATGGGCTGACTGGCTGGCTGGAGGCTCAGCTTGAAGACTGACTTACTGGCTGGCTAGAGGTCTGCCTGGTAATGGCATTTGTGCTGCCTTAGGAGTCCAGGTTTTTCAATCTGGATTCATGCAGTGGAAATAGTGGTGGCCCGTTCTTGTTGGCAGATGTGGAGGTCAGAAGAGGAAGTGGGGCAATTTCTTGATTGCTGGAGGGTCCATGGTCTGCTTGTCTGGCAATGGCATTTATGCTGGCTTAAGAGTCAGGGTGTTTCAGTCTAGATGGATGCGGTGGATGTGGCAGTAGCCAGTGTAGTTGTTGATTAACTTAGCATTAATTAGCATTTGAGCTGCAGTGTTCACTGATTTTCTAGTCTGTCTGTAGGCATCACATAGGAGAGGGTAGAGGCAGGTAATCAGATGTATGGAACAGTAGCTTAACTTGGAAAAATATAATTATAGGAAAACAAAACTGAATCATAAAGAAAAGGATTCAACTCATAAGAAGGAAAGGATAGACAGAACACATTTCTTTTTATACTTCAATCATCCTCATCAAGGAAGCAGCCATCACAGTCTTCCAGCCTGGAGTTACCCCACATGGGAGTTCTTTCTCCATCGGTGCTTCATCTACCTCAGTAGAAGGTAATTTGCCAATGTCAACAATCCCGTGCTCTTTAGGTTCATCTTCACCACCACTGCCACTTTGATGTGGTAGGAATGCTAACATAACCATGTTGCATGGAATGTGCCCTGCATTCATTTTAAAAATTGTCAGAATGCCAACATTTCTAGGGGACAGACTGTTATGCTTGGCCTGCATAATAGCCCCTGCTGAACTGAATATTTATCTATTTATTTGAATTTTGGTAACTGGGTGAGCCCACTGAGACAATACAGTCACTGTTTCAGGGGCAACCCGGGATCAAACAGTTACAAGGTTTGTATATCCAATAATAGATATATATGCAAGTACAGGGGATAGAGTGCAGTGCTTTTCAAGTTGGAGAAAGCGGGATTTACAAGGAGAGCAATATTTGCAATGAACACTAATCCAACAAACAGTGCAACAGTAATTCAAAATATTATATTACAGTTAGACAAAGTGTCAAGCACATAGTCCAAATGACAGAGTTAGGTACAGCAAAGCAGCAACATGTGAGGCTGGCCACACTCAGAGAGGTATGTCACAAGTGGGAAGGATGCTGTCGTCTGAAGCAAGTACAGTGAAAGGGGGTCGAGAGGTGGAGCAAGAGGAAGTGTTAAAATAGGGAGAGGGAGATGCTGGATAAAATCACATGCAGTAAGAAGTTCCATAAAGACTAAAGATCTGCCCACAGACAACTGTGGTGACAGAGTTACTAGAAGGGTGAGGGAGGAAGACCTAAGCATGCAAAAGGATTGTTTGAGCTGGACGATGTCTCTAAGACAGGTGTGTGTGTGGAAGTGAACCAACTTATGTACAAAGCAGAGGGTTATTAGTTGGCATTTGGACTCATAAAAAGGACAGCCCAGGGATGAAAGGACATCACAGTGGTGGTGGTGATGTACATTAACCCCGAATGCAAATTGTCCAGCACAGTGATAGAGTAGTTTAAGGCATGTGAGGATGGTTGCATTGGTTGAAAGAAGTAGCGGGGCATTACAGAAGAGCAGAGGGAGAAGGGTGTAGGTTGCAATTTTGTTGCAGGAGGCTGAGGAGAGAAATGGACGAAGGCAGTAAAGCAGTCCAAGTTTGTGATTAAATGTCTTCATAAGAAGAGCTATATGAGTATCAAATGAGAGGGATGTATCAAGCATGACACCTAGGTATTTAAAGGATTGTACAGATTTGAGGGTATCACCAATGCAGGAGGAGATATTGAGAGTTGGGTGAGGTTGAGGAGTGGAAGCAGGGTTGAAAAATACCATACATTTTGGATTTTTTTGGTATTGAGAACTATTTGGTTGTCCAAAAAACAACACTCAAGAGTTTGGAAATCAGAAACTAGCATTCTATTGAGCCAGAAGATGTCAGGAGAGGAGCAGTAGATGATGGCATCATCTGTGTAAAGTTGGACAGAGGCCCCACCACAGTTGTTTTGTAAATCATTAATAAAAGAGAAAATAGCAATGGTCCCAGGATGAACCACTGGGGAACTCCGTGGGTAATGGATCTGAAGTCCTAAAGTGTACCAGACCACTAGATCCCTTGTGAGCGGCCAGTTAGATAACTGCAAAACCAGTTCAGAATGATCCAGTCAAAGCCCGGGTGTGCAGCTTCCAGAATAAGAGGTTGTGGTTAACCAGGTCAACCGCCTTCATTAAGTCCACAAAGACCACTCCCGCAACATGTCCCAGGTCCATCGCACCAAACAGGTCAAAAGACACTTTTACAAGGGCAATGAGGGTGCTGTGACTCTTTTGGAACCCATGTAGGAAGACAGAGAGGAGAAGGTGGTGTGAATCAAGGTATTCCTGAGATGGTAGAGCAGAATACCTTCTTCACATTGACACTTGAGAGGGGGCAGCTCAGGTATTTGATTGCTACAGAGGTTAGTGCTGGCAAATCACTGACCTTACCACTGCAATACAGCAAGGGCTCTTCCATGATGGTAAGATTCCTGGTGTCTGCCAAATATGTATTCATCATGCGTTGCACTGCTGGCAATTCTGCTGCCTCATCCTCCTCCTCCTCCACATTTTCCTCCATTTCTTCAATTCCCACCTGTACAAAACAAAGTGGATTTATGGTTATTTTTTCAGTTACCTTGGATGTTTTATCAGCCTGTTTACCACGCAATATGGTGGCAATACCCTGTCTTTGTTCAGTTTCTTGTTGTGTTTTACATAACTGTGACTTTTAACATCTGTGCCTCATGTACCCATCTTCTTATGTCCATCCCCTTAAGTTAGCAGTATGTTCCTGTGTCTAGCTTACGTATTTGATTTGGTTGTGTGTTATCTCAGGTATTACTGTAAGTTCCTAAAGTGTGTTTGGTCACTTTGCTACTTTTAGTTGTCATGTAGTATCTTGATAGTTAAGCCTTTTATGTCAAGTATACTGCTCATATGTTTGCCAGCATCTCCAGTGTCATGTATTCTCTATATATAGTCTGATTACTCTACCTTTTTATTTGCCTTTTGTTTAGTATGTGTCTGTTGTTGTTGACTCTGACTCTTTGTAACCTCCCAGATCATGCCTAAAAATAGGCATTTATCTGTCTAGTGCACCTACTTGGTTAACAAAAACTAAATAAATAAAATAAATACTATTGGGTTTCAGTTTTGAACCTGATCACGGCAACCTTCATGTATTGATGACAGGCCATGTTTATATCATTGGTCCTGCATGGTGGAAATCCCAAAATCTGCAGACTGCAGAATGCTAGAAATGTGAGTATTGCAGTCCAAGACATAGGGCACATGTTCCAATTAAGGCACAGCTTCTTGTTTCGCTACCTGCCTCCAGCAACTGTTGTACATTTAACAGCCTCTGCCTCAGCACCTGTAGAAGTGGAAAGGCCTGATTGATACAGGCTATGTCCCCACTCACTGCCTGTGTTGCACATTTGAGTGGCTTTAGATTAATGATCAGGCCATCCATTAGTCACCACTGGTCTGTTGTCAGAGATATGGCTACTCCAGTGCTGTCACGGCTTGTATGCAGCAGCACATTATCAGAGATGGCTTTGTACTGCTTGTACAAGTGATCGATCATGTACAGTGTTGAGTCCCATCTGATGATGACTCCTAGCTTTACACGGTGCTGAGGCAGTTTGTTTTGGACCTGCAGGTGCCTGACATGGTCGCGGCCTTTCTAAAACAGGCACAGTGAGCACAGATGCAATGCAGCACAGTCAACATGGACTTGTTATCCGAATATGCTAGAAACTCCTGCACAACAAGATTAAGACAGTGTCCCAGGCATGGCACACTGAGAAACCCCCCCATCGCTGATGTATTTCACTACATTTAAGTCATACCCCTTTCAGTGAATGGGGGTGCAGTCACTCATCAATCTCTGTCAGATGCAGTTCTAGCATTTTTTGACCCATGTGGTGATCCAATTTCCCTCTTTGTTGCCAGCATGGCATACTGGTGGATACCCAAACTGTTGCTACCCGCAATTGATCTTAGTACAATTTTTACCCTGACCAGTCAAATACTACCCTAGGTATCAGTGTCCAGTGTGCTATAATGCACAGATAGGAGCTACCAGTTGTATGGTTATTGGTCCCAATATCCATACTGAGATGTATGTACTGTATGTATGTATTCATAGTGATGCTGAGTGTAGCTAGGTATGGATTGCTGTGTATGACACCATCACATAAAGTTCAGGAATGGCATGTGAAGAGAATTAAGTTCTTGGGTGAATCTGCCATTTGAGACAGGCATGTACCATCAACCTTCTAAATCCAATGTTCTCCACAAAAGAGAATGCCATGTTCTCCACAGAAGAGAATGGCAATAGATCAAGTGCCAGAATTTCAGCAATTGCTGCATTCAGTTCATGTGCAATACCATGACTGAGTGGATATTTAGCATGACATTCAAACATGCTATGCAGTGTAGACAAGACCTGTCTGGGTGTTGGCCTAGCAAACAGCTGGAATTGACCTGGCGGTATGACTGGTTGGATAGTATTTGACTTCTGGAGATTCACAGGTGCCGCTTGAATGAAAGCAGTGATTTTGGGTGTTTTCTGCACTAGGGACACCATATTTTGATGCCTCTGGGTGCTAGTACTCAGCCTACCCCTGCTGCTACAACCACTACTAGGCAGTCCCACAGACTCCTCCTCATTTTTGTAGTAGTTCTCCTCAGTCAACCCTCTCTCCACCAGGACCTTTTCCTTGTCCCTTCTGGATGCCTTGGCAAATGCTGAAGATAAGGGAGAGGTACCCCTGCACCAGTTTTCTTTTGGTGCAGAGTCCAGCATAACAGGTGCCTGGACTGTAGCTGTGTACTATACATTGGCCACCAGTGCCTAGGTGGCTGCTCTTTTTCCCCCAGCTATGGTAACTTGCACGTCACACAATTAACAGATAGCAACTATTTTGTCAGCTGGGTCCAGTACATAAAAGTCCCAAGCTAGGGATTTTGTACAGTTTGATTTTACGTGGTGTGGAAGTGGGAAAGGGAAGGGGTGGAAATGTTTTTTTTTTGGGATAATTTATATACTCTGACACTGGGTGACTCACGTGGTGTAATGGGCTCAACACTAGTGACAGATACAACTGTTGTAGTATGGGGGGGCACTGGCAGTTCTTGGACATACTGGTGTGCAAAGCCCCACATGCTCAACAGCATCACCCTCTCTGTTTTTCTTTTCCAGTTACATTAGATTATCCAAATCATCATCCCCACCACTGCTGATATCATCTTACTCTGGAGCTCCGTCCTTCTCATCTTCACTTTCTCCAGGTTCTCTCTCCCTCTCATTATGTTTAGTCAGAGACACATTTTTCAATGTAATATTTTCTGACTGTGCAATGGTCAGTTTTCTCTCCTCAGGCTCTGACTCATATTCAAGCTCCACACTCTCATTTGGGAATGGAAGACTATCATCAACAGGATCAGCACCACCACCACCACCACCAGGAGTCAGGGGGACACAAACAACCCCCTCTTTAACCACTGTGCCTCAGCCTGACATTTTTCTATGTCTTGGACTGCTCCTCTTGTTGCCATCTCTCATTCCCCATGCCAGCATGGATACCACATATGTGGCCGAGAAAAAATTGGCCACACTAATGCCACCACCACTACCACCAACTATTCCTTTACTACTACTAGTCCTAGATCTGGAACACATAGATGACACTGCTACAGACATAGTTTTTTAAGTTACAACATACTTTTGCCCCACAGAACTTATGCACTCCTTTGCTGCTTCCCCATCAACTCTCCCTTTAGTCAAATTGTCTCTTCCCAGTCATTTTAAATATTTAGATTTATAATATTGTGAAGAAAACATTTAAAGAAAGACTGCAGTAAAACTAAAGAGAGCAGCAGACAACACCTCCCCCATGGGATTAGCAATGTGATCTGATTCTTTTTTACTTTTTTTAATATGGCAGAGATTAACAAGACACACACAACAGGGGTAATTAACAAGTTAACTGTAAGTAACACTGTCTCTTTAAGAACAAAACAAGAAAATTACAACTAATGTAGAAAGAGACTGCCACAACATTTTACTTAACCACAGCAAACTGTATTACATAAATAAAATGAGAAATCAAAGACCACAGACAAAAAAAAAAATATCAAGAAAGACTGAGGGAAACAAATATGAAATATCTGCTGCACACAGACTAGTGCTCACAGTAAAAACAAACTCTAATCAGAGCCAATACAGCTGCAAAATTATTTTAGTGAAGGTTTATGATATCGGGAATTAGTACAGTGTTTTATTCTTAAATGTTCTATTTAAAATGTTTCATATTACATGTAATATGGCATGTAGTGTCATATATGAAAGATAAATTAGTCTGTTACTAATGTTAAACATCCTCAGGATATGAGGAGGCTCATAATGTTAAAACTGGCAATAAAGGTAATGAAAAGTATAACATCAAACCTGGTATGAACTACCCACAAGGCATATTTTGAGCAGTTGGTTAGAAGATGTACTTGTAAAAAAAGCTTTACATATAAACCACTATATCAGTAAATATAAACTTATATAGAAGTCAATTTTGCACATGTTGGGGTGAAGCACTGAGGATATAAAATGGTCAGTGTTCATCCATTATACATTCCTACTCCTGAGTGGCATTTTCTGTAGCACTGTGGCTCCAATGAACTCTGTGATTCCAGTTACACATGTCAGACATGTATTCTAAAAAACAATAAAAAGCAGGATATTATTACATCAGATGCTCATTTTGTCATAATACTATAAAAAAACACTTCTACTGCAAAGTATGCCATCTTTATATACTGGAAATAAAGATCATTTATAGATGTCTTACAGAAAGTGCACAAGTTCAAAGCAATCATTCACACTTGCACTATAGCGACCCCTCCCCAAGGTATAGATTCATTATGGCTGAGCATCTGATATAATAATGCCCTGCTTTTAATCTGGTTTTTTTTTAGAATAGATTCCTGACATTTGGAATTATTGTACTGCAGAGTTTATTGGTTCCACAGTCCTAAAGAAAATGTCTCTCAAGAGAAGGGGAGTATCAATGAATACCTGTACTTTTTATATCCTCAGTGCTTCACTCCAACATCCACAAAATGGATTTCTGTATACATTTATATTTCCTGATATTGAAGTCTAGTTGTAAAAGCTTTTTTCTAATTACATGCACTAATCAATTGTGAAAATATGCCTTGTGGGTAGTTTACACCAGGTTTGATATTTTACTCTTCATTATCTTAATTGCTGGTTGTAATTTTATAAGTGCCTCTAAGTATGCTGAGGATGTGTCATATTTGTTGTTTTAGATTTTTAATTTGCACATATCACTGGCGGTGAATAACATAAGGGCATTTCTGCATTAAGTTACTAACTCTGATGAAGCTTTGCTTCTGGAGTGAAATGTTAGTGTTTTTTACCCCCAATCTGGTACAGCATTGCTCCCTGCTATTCATTGCACTACTGCACTTTTGTAATTTTTAGTATTCATCCTATGCATTCACATAGGCTTTTTTTATGAAGCTGGTTAAAGTTTTACTGCTGACTAGGGAATAAAGCTGCTTTTTATTTGATGTACGAGTGGCAAGTACACAAAAGTGCAATAGTACAATGAATAACAGGGAGCACTGCTATAATAGATTAGTGCAAAAAAAAATGTTTCTTTCTAAAACGTCACTTGAGTTGGCTCCCATTGCCTGCTTACTTTTTTCATTGACTCTTGGACCTGGGACTGGGCACCTAGTGTCATCATGGAGGGTTGGCAGCACCGGAGTTTAACTGTCATTGTCCACTTACTTTTTTTCATTTACTGTCTGACTCCTGGTTTGGGCACTTGGTGTAAGAATGGGGGGAGTTTGGTGGCACAGGGGTTGAGCTGCAAGTGGCTACTTACATTTCATTTTAGTTTACCATCCAGCCCCATAATTGGGCACCCAGTGTTGGGGGGAGCTGCACTGGGGTGTGGTGCCAGGTGACTGCCTAACTATATTGATAGTGTCAGCTTTAGGTTTTCAAACACAAGCAAGATACATATGCCTCTGATTACTCTGTGTTTGTGTCACAGATACCTCACCTGTGCCTTAACCAGCATGCTTCTTGCACCTGGCTGCCACAGACCCTAATCTGTGTTTGCCCCTCACCATTTCCTGTGCCCACACCCAGCCATCTCAGTGAAAGTAGCACGCCCTGGACTGCTGGATAGTTTAAGCCCAGTCATCAGTCCCCTGCAACAAGCTGAGGCTGACTGCTCAGATCCCAGGTGAAATGTGGGTCTGGTTTTATAAAATTTTAATCCACTCACCTCCCTGTATCAAGAGGGATTAACTTTTCTTCAGTTAATTAAAATAAAGTAACAAGTCTCTTTTGGAATACAAATACCTCCTGAGACTTACAATACCTCTTGTTAAACAGTGAGAGATTGGACATGATGGACCTAGAGTCTGTTACAACATTAAATTTATACGATACAGTGAGGGGTTGGACATGAAGGACATAGAGTCCATTACAACATTAAATTACTATGATACAGTGAGGGGTTGGACATGATGGACCTCTTGTCCCTTACAACATAAATTACTATGTTACAGTGAGGGGTTAGACATGATAGACCCAGAGTCCCTTGCAACATTAAATTACTATGTTACAGTGATGGGTTGGAGATGTTGCACCTAGTGTCCCTTAAAACATTTAATTACCACGTTACAGTGAGGGGTTGAACATGATGGACCTAGAGTCCCTGACAACCTTAAACTACTATGTTACAGTGAAGGGGTGGACATGATGGACCCAGAGGCCCTTACAACATTAAATTACTATGTCACAGTGAGTGGTTGGGCATGATGGACCTAGCTTCCCTGACAACCTTAAATTACTATGTTACAGTGAGGGTTTGGGTATGATGGACCCAGAGTTCCTTACAACATTAAATTACTATGTTACAGTGAGGAGCTGGACATGATGGACCCAGAGTCCCTTAAAAGATTTTCCAGGGTCTCTGCATGCACCGAGAGGCAGTGAACTGTTTGAGGATTGTTGGGCCTAGGGTTGCCACCTTTGGAAGATGCAAAAACCGGACACTAAACCACACCCTAAACTCCACCCCAGCCCCACCCTTTTTATGACTGATCATGTATTGCTCCCCCTCAAAAGCCATTTGTTAGATCAGTGAAGACTTTAAAGGATACTTAAACAAGATTTTGACAACAAACTATTCAAAAATCTGACTCTGTAGGTGACTAAAGGAAAGGCTGCTGTATTCATTAATGTTAAAATTACATTTACATAATTTACCTAAATGTAGTTCCAGAGCATTTGAAAATTGTAAAATCAGCCTTTCAATTTCAAAAAAAATATCTTACCTGCTTCCTAAAATGGCCGCCAAATGTGTTATGTGATGACATCATTGGAGCCAAAGTGAGAGAGATATATGGCTCTCTATAGTGCTAACTAGTTATTTTTTCCCTTTGTATAGAATTGTTTCACCCAAATGGTCAAACCTATGTGCATTATTTTGTATAATGTACATGTTAGGCTATGGCTCTGTTCATTTTGTTTACTTTAACATGCTGAAAATGTGTTTTAATCCAACCGACTTTCTCTGTGGCAAACCACAGTGCAGTACAAATCTTGAATAACCTGGTGGTCTAGTGATTATGGTGGATCCAGGATGCTACAATGGGGGTGCTGAGGTGGTGTGCATGCTTAATATGCACTTTTTACATTTTTATTAAACCTTTATATTTTCTGCTATTATTCTTTTCTAGTACATTTTTGACAGACCATACAAATGTAATCCATAGTTTGAATGTAAATATTTGTGTAATCAATAAATCAGACTTATTCAACAAACTGAAATGCAGCAGCAGTAAGCAAGTATGTTACATATGTGGGGGGCAGCCACACCTTCACTACTCCCTAGAGTACCTACTTTGTAACAAAGTTCTTGTGCAGTCCAGTGTTACAGTTCATACTTTCTCGAAACTCAAATACATGCTTGTCTTGTTTTCTTTTTCCATGGGAAATAATAATATTAAGAAGAAAAATCTGCATTTATATAGTAGTTTTCATACACATTGTATCCCAAATTGCTTTACAAGCAATACTAAACTGGTAGGAAGGTGACTGAATGTGTAGTGGCAGCCATTTCATACATTAATATCCACACACAACCTTGGACAATTGAATGAACTGGTTTTATGGGAAGGGGAATGTTGGCCAGGACAATGGGGTCAGGTAGTGATCAATGTGCTGGCAGCCCCCATATCTTATTTCTCACAGTAATCTGCTCGTATTTCTCCCCTTCTGTCTTCCCCCTTCCCTGAATATAGCAGTACCTTGCAAGAGTGGCCTTCTCAGTCCCCCTCTGGTATTCATTTTTCACTATTCCTCCTGACATCGAAAACTGGTGAGTTCATCACCCTTCTGCATCATGAATGCAAGTAGTACAGTCCCTGTTTTATTTTTGACATATCAAATATAAACATGTCTTTCCAGTAAGTCAGGCTCATAGCAGCAAGGAACAAGGAGAATGACAGGCTTTCCTATCCTTAAAAGATCTAGGCTATCTTTGATTAGGCACTATTAAATGATGGGTGTGCACATCATTATGCACGTCATATACAGTAATAGTGCCTAATCATAGATGGCTTAGATCTTATATGGGTAGGAAAGCCTATTTTTCCACTTGTGCCATGCTGCTACCTGTATCAGAGTGGCTTACCAGAAGATCATGTTTATTATTAATATGTAAATATAACATGGGAGACTGTACTAAACACATTCATGATGTGGAAGGGTAGTGAACTCACCAGTTTTTGGTGTGGGAAGCAGGTGAGAAGAATGAATGCCAGAGAGGTACTGAAGAGGCCATTCCAGTAGGGTACAGCTATATTCAGGTTAGCTGAAGACATGAAGGAGGACGCTGAGCAGATCACTGTGAGATCTGAAATGTGGGTCTGCCAGCATCATGATCACTACCTGACTGTGGATGAGAGTAGCCAGCAATGACAAATACTCAAAGTGGCAGGACTGCACCTAAACTGTTACTTGAATCAGTGTAGGGAGATTATCCTTATGTGGGGGGGGGGGATGTTGACGTTTGTTAGGACAGTATTGAGGGAGTTATGTATAGCTCATTCAAGATTTGGAAGGGTGGTAGCCAGCCAACTCACATTGTGGAGTAGAGTACAGAAAAGTTCTGGAGAAGAATTGCTGGGAACTATCCTCCGAGGTTCTGCAGATCGCAGGTAAAGGAGTAGACTGATACTGGCAGTCAAGTGGATTCACTCAAGGTATGAATATGCCTCTCCTGCTAATAATATTGCTATCCATTTTAAGTGCAGCCCTTATGAGGGCATGAACAGCAGTTATTTTCTGGTGAGTCATGATGCTTTTTGCTTGGCCCTCCAGGAAGACCTAGTTGTTGGTTAATGAGGTGGGAAAAAAACCCAACAGGGAACTGTACATACTACCTTCACTGTGCAGAAGGGTGGTGATCCACTCAATGTTTACTGTGGGAGCAGAAGTCAAACACTGAGAATGTGGACTGGAGAGTCATTTGGGAGGCATTTTTAACAGTGCCAGCTGATGATGTGTATCAGTATAGGTGTGCACAACTCTCAGAGGTACAAGATTACAATCTGAGATGTGATAATTCTCTTCATGAGACCGCAAGCTCATATGCATCCCCAGGCATTACTAAGGACAGAGTATGGATGGTGGTGTGTTCAACAGAAGGCAGGCTAGGTGCAGGGGGTTCACATGGAAAAAAGAAAGCCTTATTTGTGGATAAACAAGAAAGCATGAGCTTTGGAACTGAACAAGACTGGTACTTTGCTGTGTGACCCTGAGCAAGTCATTAAACTTCCTAGTGCTCCCAGGCCACACATGTAAAGAAGCTTTCAGATTAGTGTATCTCTCCTGGTTAACAAAAACAAAATTCAGTGCATTATATAACCACTAGATCATCAGGTATTTGAAGTGCTGTAGTGTAATGCAGTTTGCCAAAGAAAAAGTCAACTGGATTGCAAAACATTTTCTGCAATTAGAGTAAACAAAATGAAGAAAATCATAGCCTAACATATGTAATGATCAAAATAATCCACGAGTTAATACATGGTGTTGATCATTCTGGTACAACAATTCAAAATAAAGAGGGAAAGAAGGACTAGTTAGCACTATAGAAATACCTGTATATGTGGATCTCTGTTTCTGGCTCCTATGATGTCATCATGACTCATCACTTAACACACTTGACAGACAGCTTGGGGGAAATCAAGGCTGTTTTTTTTGAAAGTGAAAGGCTGACGTTTGCATTTTTCAAAAGCTATGAAATTGCATTTATGTTATTTACAAAAATGCAGTTTTAGCATAAATGTAAACAGCAGCCTTTGCTTTACCTTGCTATGAAGACAGATTTTGGAGTTTGCAGTTTTAAAAAACTGCTTGTTTAGGTACCCTTTAATAGAACAGTAAAAGACAACACTTAAAGCAGCAGTTCAACAGAAATGTTAACATGATGTACCTGTTAAATTTGTTTTTCTGGGTTCTTCCTAATCATTTATTTAATTATTTACTGAAATAATTTTACCAAGTAAACATGCAGGGATAAAGGAACTCTCATACTGTATACAGATATCATCATGGGGGGACAGGGAATACTGTAAATAGTATACAATTATACATTATAAACAAATTGCTTGTTTCCTATAGTGGGAGGGGAGGATCTGAGGAAGTAGGCTTTTGGTTAACTAGGATCTGCAGCTTATCCATTAGGTAGGGAAAAGGGCAGACTAGGTGGGCCAAGCGGTCCTTATCTGTCATCAAATTTTATGTTTCTATGTGTACTTTATATTTTTCCTGGATTCAGTTCCTTTTCATGTCCACAATACTATTTTGAAGCCAAAAGAAGTGAACATACTTTCTACTGGAGGAAACAACTATTGTATAAAAAATAATTTAAAACATTTCAAAATACTTACATTCTTTTAGAGATAAAAAAGTGTACCAACAAATAAAAGTGGATGACGATTGAATCTTTTACTGTTACAAAAAGTAGAGTCAGACTTTTTGCCCAGCTTTGCTGCTGTTCTGCTTTTGAGATGCAGAGTGGAAAATATTAGATTAAAGAACTGGTGACACATTCAGGAGAACATTAGCAAAACCTAATATGTACACATAGTTCAGCTTGTATTTCCCATTAGTGCAGTATTCCTCCTCCTCATCATTTATTACTGAGGTAATTTGTATGAAAACAGGACCTTTGCTCCTGAAGAGTGTGTCTATTACTGCTACTTTCTCCCTACCCGAAGTCACAGAGCACTGCTTGTGATATCACAGTTACTCCCATGGCAACATAGTGTGATTTCACAACAAAGGATTATGACTTGAGGTAGGGAGTAAGCTATGAGGCAGATGGACTCTAAAAGAACTCTAAGGGATAAAGATCACATATTCATGCAAATCTCCATAGTAATAAACTATGGGGAGGAGATATATATAAAATATAAATGGAATACAGGCAGAATTGTACCTAATTATTAAGTTTTTAAAGTTTTCTTAGAGGTGTCAGTAGCTCTTTATATATCTGATAATGGTCTTAATTGCTATACTTTACACCTCCCAGGTTGACTGCTTTTTTTTTTTAATAAAGAAAAGGCTATAGTGACAAAACTTGTCAATAACCTGAAAATGCAGCTGAAACCATGAATGATATGACAAATCTGTTTCTAAGGTATATGAGCACTCAAAAGGCTCAAAAACCTGACTGTCACTGAGCAAAACTGGAATATCTACTAGGAACCCAGAAAACCTGATCCCCAGGTAAAAATCCCTGACAGGTGACAACCCTAGTTGGGCCCTCAGTATATAGACTGCTACAGCTATAGCTGTGAACCTTCCTCCTAACTAAACTCACATGATGTGAAGCTTGTTAAAATATAAATTTTATAGGGGACAGGAACTGATTACTTATGTGCAGCTGTTTGAAATGTCTCTATTTTCATAAAATGTATTCATACCTCTAAAGGATCCCTATTTAACTGTGCCTGAATAAAAGCTGAAGCTGTCAGTTGTGTTTGTATTGTTTTCTTTGTATTTTTATTTATTTTATTTTATTTCCAACAATCGGAATTACAAACATTTGATTCAAAGATTCCTTTGCAAAGGCTCCATGTCAGGATACAAAAGTAAACATTACAATACACTAGTAAACATTACACTGCACAAAATAAGGTGAGTCCAGATAACCTATCTCCCTACTCTCTATTCTGGCCAAACTACAGGAGCAACTTGTCTTGTCCCAACTGACTCAGTACTTGGAAGCCTCCTCCTTTTTCACGCCTTTCCAATCTGGCTTCCGCAAATCCCATTCTACCATCACCTCCCTGCTACGTGTCACCGGGGACATTCTCACTGGCATCGACAAAGGACACATCACCACGGCCATTTTTATAGATCTAGCAAAGGCTTTCAATGCCGTCTCTCACTCCTTACTTATCTCTAAACTTACTGATGCAGGGCTAGCACACCCAGCTATAGATTGGTTCCAAGACTATCTAGTGGGTAGGATGCAAGTGGCCAGACTTGCCTCTCGCACATCAAAACCTCTTCCAGTCACATCTGGAGTCCCCCAAGGATCTGTCCTAGGACCAATGCTTTTCTCCATTTTCTAAATGGCCTCCCCTCTGCATGCTCCCATTCTTACATCCAAATGTATGCAGACGATACAGTCCTGTACGCATCCGGCCCCTCAACAAGCAGTGTTGCATCTCTCCTTCAGGAGGACTTCTCAGCAATCCAGCATTGGTTCTTGACAAACCAGTTATTTCTAAACCCTAAAAAAACTGTGTCACTCACGTTTGGCTCCCAACAAAGACTCTCCTGCCAAAGCCCCTGCCCCCCATTCAAAACCCTGGAAGGGACACCCCTTGAGCAATGCACTAGCTATAGATATCTAGGCATCTGGCTCGACCAGCACTTAGATTTCGTCTCTCACACAGACTCCCTGCATAAGAGGCTACTCCCAAAACTGGGGGCACTTTAACGCAACAAATCCAGTCTCTCCATACAAACAAGGCACACCACAGTCCAAAAAATGATACTCCCTGTACTTGACTATGGAGACATAGTATACACTATCGCACCTGCGTCCACCTTGGCAAGCCTGGACACCCTATTCCACTCCTTCTGTCATTTCATCCTTAATTGCCCACAATCCACTCACCACTGTACTTTATACAGTTCCCTAACCTTCCATCTCTCCATAATCGCAGACTCATAAACTGCTCTAGGTTCGCTGCAAAATTCTGGTCCATCTCCCTCCCTCCCTACCTTGAATCTACTTTATCCCAACAGCCTCCCTCCGTGTACTCCTTAAGAGACGCAGACCACAGACTACTTCAAGTCCCACGTATGCGCACTACCAAAGGCCAGGCAGCTTTTAAATATAAATCCCACAGATCTGGAATGCCCTACCCACCCCCATCCGACACGCTCAAAATACCTGTCACCGTACCCAACTACTGCAGGCACATTTCTCCTCCAGCTGCTCCTGCTAAGTCATAGCTCTCTAAAAAAAAAAATTTTATACTGTACTGTAGTACTTCTGTTATGGGTATATCTGTCTGTAAACTCCTGAATTATGGAATTATGGTTGTCAGGCGTATAAGTTATACCTTATACTCTACTGTATCTTCGTATGTAAAATCAGTATTATAATGTACAAATTTTATGTTATGTTCTATATTCCAATTACTGTACTGTAATTGTTCTGCTATATGCTGTGTACTGGGCCCAGGCCCCCAGGTCGCATCTGGAATCGAGCATGTTGCTCAGTATGCCTTCCTGGTAAATCTCGTAAATAAATAAATAACAAATAAACAATCTAGGGTTGAAGTTGACCCAGCATTTACAAATTAACCTAAGAAAGTAACACAAGGAGAAGCCCATCTGAGAGGGGTGAAATAGGGGTTGGAAGTGAAGAGCAGGTATAGGGCTAGGTGCAGTCATAGGCTGAGGACTCGAGAAGTAGATTCTTAAGGTTGGACTTAAAGGGGCTGAGCTTGGGTTCTAGTGAGATTGTAGCAGGAAGGCCATTTAGCTAGAGGGGGGCTCTATGGAAGAAGGCCCTTTGGCCCAGGGATGTCCTGCAGCGGGGAACTAGGAGGGAGGCCCTGGCGGTGCTTTGGAGGCCCTGTGCTGAGGGGCAGGTAGGATAAGATTGTGTAGTCCAGGTGGGGTTAGCCTGTGATAGATTTTCTTAGTGAGCAAGCAGGTGAGGTACTTAAGTCTCCCCTCATAGGTTAACCAGTTTTATGAGCCTGTATAGCTCACAAGTATGGGACCATCTTACAAGTAACAAGTCAACAGGCTTTATTCAGGGCAGTTCTGATACAACGTAGGACAGTGGGGACAACACAGCCATATATTACTATACTGAAATCTACCAGGGAGAGTACTGATGATGATACGGCTAGGTGGATTGCCTCCGTGGGGAGGCAGTGTTTGTGACAGTATAGGAGCCCAAGTCTGGAGTTGATGGCAGTGGATAGGAGGTGGCTGTGAGTGTGGTAAGTGAGGGATGTGTCCAAAGTTATATCCAAATATCTGAAGGTGGTTACTTGCTCCAGTGGTGAATCTTGGGAGTTAAAGATGCTCAACGGGAAATCACTGTGTGGGCTCTGGTGATGAGCAAAGACCATGGTCTTAGTTTTTTTGTAGTTTAGGATTAGTCGACGGGCCAAAAGCCAAGTTTTGGCTTCAGTGAAGAAACCCTGGAGGGCATGTTGGAGGAAGTCAGAGTGCAGGAGGCTCCAAAAGATCACCACATCATCTGCATAGAACAGGAGTTTACTGGAGCAGGAGCTGGGAAGGGAGTTAAGAAAAAGGCTAAAGATGAGGGATCCCAGTATGGAGCCTTGGGGTACCCCAGAGAGGACCGGGAGGCTGAAGATAAGGTGGAGTTGATCTTGACCTGCTGGGTTCTGCCAGTGAGCTAGTCCTTAAACCAGGATGTGGCTTCATGGGAGAGTCCCAGGGAAGGCAGGGAGTTGAGGAGCAAGGCATGATTGATGGTGTTGAACGCCTTAGTTAGGTCGATGTAGACTGACCCAACTACGTGTCCACTTTTGAGGGAATTGTGGGTATAGGAGGTGTATTCAAGGAGCGCTGTGGTGGTGCTGTAGTCCTTCTGGAAGCCATGCTGTTCAGGACACAGCACGTTGTGTTTTGACAGATGGTCTGTAAGCTTGTCCACTACTATTTTTTCGAGAGCCTTGGAAATGGGGGAAGAATTGAGATGGGGTGATAGTTATTGGGGGAGGAGCAGTCACCACTTTTTAGGATGGGGGTAATTATAGAGCATTTCCAGAGTAAGGGGAATTGGCCAAGGCAAAGGGATAGGTTCAGAATTTTGATGAGAGGGGAGAGTACCTCATCAAGGGCAAGGTGGAGGAGTTTCAGATCCAGAGAGTTGCCGCTGTAGTGAGTCTTGCCCAGGGCTTTGGAGAGGTAGCTCTTGGCCTCATAGGTGAAGATAATCTGGAGAAGAAAAAGGGGGTGTTAGCAGGGGGGCAGTGAGCAGGTATGTTTATTTTATTTATTTATTTATTTATTCCAATCTAGGATTACAATACCTTTGAGCCGTGGCTCTTTTACAAAGGATCCACGTCAGCATGTGCAACAGTTATCATTTTTAGTTACAAACATATAATCATTGACTTACAGACATGTAATAACCAGGACAAAGACTTGAGCTATGAGCAAGACAAGGAAGGGGGTGGGTGGGGGGAGTGAGGGTAGGAGATTGAGGGGCGAAGGAGGTACAGGGGTAAGGGCGAGTATGAGAGGTGATCGGGGTGGGGCAGGAGTGGAGATACAAGGGGGAGGTGGGCAAGGGTGGGAGACAGTGCAGCCAGGGGGCCTTGTCGAGGAAATATGACAGGTAAGGTGCTAGGGGGTGCAAAGACTGATTGTAAGTGCTAACTGCTGGGGCATGTGCAGCTGGAATGGTGGAAATGTTAAGATAGGCAAATGCAGGATACAAGCAGTGAGTGGCGCAGCTTGGACTTGAAGAGGCCGAGTGTTGGAGCGGTCGCTATGTCACTGCCAAGAGAGTTGAGCCAGTTGGATGCCTGATAGGCGATTGATCTTTGTCCTTGGGTTGTGCAACATCATGGGATACGTAGTAGATGGGAATTGGATCTCCTTGTAGTGTCATTCCTATGTCTAGGCTTAAGAGCACAGACACCAGGTGGGGCAAGTCCCATTATAATTTTCTTGGCCATGATGCAGGTTTGGTATTTTATGCGTTTGTCCAGTTGAAGCCATCCGGATTGGGAATAAAGGTCACATGTATGGGTATGGCGATGTGAGACAGTAATGAGATGACAGGCCTTATTCATGGAGGTCATGATACATTTGAGAGCAGTGGTAGTTGCAGACCCATATATGATAAGGCCATCGTCTATGATGCTGACGATGGAGCATTGGACGGCCACTGATAGTGCTTCTGGGGTTAGGTGTTTCCTGTGCCAGAATAATATGCCTAACCTCACATTGGCAGACTTTGCAACATTGCTGATATGGACAGTGTATGAGAGGTGGGGATCAAGGGTGATGCTGAGGTGCTTGAACGATTGTGTTTGCTCTAGGATGGCTCCTTGTTCGGTTGCAATGGAGAGGTGGAGTTGTTTGTTTTTGTTGTGGGGGCTGCAGAAGACCATAGACTTGTTTTTTTTTCTGATTGAGGAGCAGTTTATGATATAGGAACCAAGATTTGATGGAGGAGAAGGCCCGCTGAAGTTTATTTTGTAATTGGATTGGATCAGGGTCCGAGGTGAGGATCACAGCATTGTCAGCATAGAAAATTATTTGTTCTGGGCAGCTGTACGGTAGTGAGTTTAAGAATAGGCTGAAGAGGAGGGGTCCCAAAATGGAGCCCTGGGAGACTCTCGAGCAGACTGATCTAGGGTCCAAGAGTGTATCAGCAATTCTTACTGTTTGGGACCATTCTTCAAGGTAGCTCTTAAACCAGCCAATGGAGCTGGTTGATAGCCCAGTGTTCTGAAGCTGGACAAGCAGGAGGCGGTGATTGATGGTGTCGAAGGCTTTAGTTAAGTCAATGTGGATTGAGCCTAGTAGTTCGCCGGAGTCAAGTGTGTTGTGGATTGCGCCGGTGAATTCAAGTAGGGCTGTGGAGGTGCTGTGACCTTTGCGGAACCTGTATTGTTGCTTGCACAGGATGTTGTATGTATCAAGGTATTCTGTGAGCTGGTCCGAGATGATGCGTTCTAGTGCCTTGCAGAGTGGAGGTAGTAGAGAGATAGGTCTGTAGTTATGGTGGGCAGTTTTGTCACCAGTTTTATGGATTGGGGTGACAGAGGCAGATTTCTATCTGTCCAGGAACTGGCTAAGGCTGAGGGAGAGGTTGAAAATTCTGGTCAGAGGACTAAGCACTTCATCAAGTGTGAGAATCAGGATTTTGAGATCGAGGGAGTCATTACTAAATCTTGATTTACCAAGGGCTTTGGTAACATATTTGTGTACTTGGTGAGCCTTGACTGCTTTGAAGTAGAAGTGGGGGGAGCTGGTGGGGGTAGTGTTCACTGCGGACAGAGGGGCTTCACCATCTTTGAAGCAGTCCTGGGGTAAGACAATGCTGAGGTCGGAAAAGGCTTTGTTACAGGTATCCGCAATGGTTTTTGGGTTGAGGGTTGTGGTTCCATTGATGTTGAGTATTGATGGCGGTTTGGGTGTATTTCTGATGAGTTCCTTTATGTCCTTCCAGAATTCCCGACCATTGCCCCAGGAGTTTGTGAGGGCATGCTTATAGTAGGCGGACTTCGTTTGCCGGATGGTTTTGGTACAGTCATTGCTGGCACGTTTGTAGTTTTGGATGTCGTTTTGCCTTCCAGAGTTTCTGGCCAGCTTCCATAGGTGGTCTGTTGTTTTTAGCATCCTGAGGAGGCACCTGTGAGACAAGGGTTACTGAGTGATTTGACTTTGCGTTTCTTAATAGGAGCATACATGTCACAGGCTACAGTGAAGATGTTTATGAAGTGGTCAAGGACAGTATTTACGTTGGTTGCATTGAAGATAGGGGACCAGTCCTGATAGAGGAGGTGGGATTTGAGTCAAGGAAGGTGACCACGGGGTAGAACCCTGCGGTGATAGTTTTTAGAGGTGGTTTGATGAATTTATTTGACCAGGTGCAGCTAACAGGGGAATGGTCGCTGACAGAGTCAGGGAGGACATTAATGTTAGATATCCGTGAAGGGTGACTGGTAAGGTATGTGATCTGGGGAGGTGAAGAAATTGGGGGGAAGGATGCTGCTGAGGTCAGAGAAGGTGGCATTCAGGATGTTAGATATAGCCAGGGGGTCCTGGGTAAAGGAGCCATCAACTGAGAGTTGAGCAGAAGGGAGGATACGTCTTTCCCACTGAGCTCTTTAACATTAGCCCAAAATTTTCTGGACAACATTCTGTGCAGTTCCTTTCACAGAACCAAGAATTTGGAGTTCTGACTATGTCATGTCATGGTTTTAGAACCGTGGCACTGTACTGATAATGCTCACATTTCTGAAACCATGAAGTGACACAGTCAAAACTCCAAATTCTTGGTTCCATGAAAGAAACTGCACAGAATGTTGTCCATACAAAGAAAACAATACAAAATACAACTGACAGCTTCAGCTTTTATTCAAAGTTAAATAGGGATCCTTTAGAGGTATGAATATAATTTATGAAAATAGAGATATTACAAGCAGCTGCACATAAATAATCAGTTTCTGTCACCTTTAAAAGCACACAAGAAGGCTGAAGATTAATGACCAGGATAATCAAAGGTCAAGACTCAAATGTGTTTCAAGGTAATCTGAGAGCAGGGTAGACAAAAGCAATATAAAAACAAAGCCAATGAGAAAAGGCACAAGCTTCATTAACTATGTAAGTATTATAAATATCTGTTTTAAAGACACATTTTGCAGGAAATCAACACATATACCACAGAATCAGGTAAATATGTAGCAATAAAAAAATTATAAGCATGTAATAGGAGAATGCACTTGTTGAATCAAGCTGAAACAGAGACTGGAATATTACACAGCGGAATGCAGTGGAAGTTAACTGTTTCAAAGCTATTTATCTTATGTGCCCTTAAAATGATGAATGTGTTTCAATAGGAATTACAGCAATTACTGCCTTAAGCTCTTTTAAAAGGCACACTTATTAAAGGGGCTCTAGAAATTGTGATATTTACTGCAGGCAAGGTTGCAGACACACACACCACTGTAGTAAATGAAGAGAACAGTGGAGTAGTATGAGTGATGCAACCTAACAAAACTATTAAGTGGAAGACCACACTCTCACAATCTTGTCAGTCCTTTCCCCCTACTCACAGCAATACGTCAGCACGGTGACATCACCATGCAGCCGTAAAAATGCTCAAAGTCACTGATCTATATGGGCTGCCTTTCTGGCTGAAACATCTCCCCTCCCCCACACAGCAGTGCTGTACTGGACAAAACAAAACCACTACAGTAAACTAAATCAATCAGCAAAACCAGAAATAAATGACACTAATCTAGATGCACAACGCCCTCTACAGCTTTTTGCAAGCAATTTTGTTTCAAAAGACTCCGTTTTTGGATTGATTTAAAAGATTTATTTGCTCACTCACAAACAGACTTCTTTCCAACTCTTTTCAGAAGACTGCACTCAACGCAGCCTCCATATGGCATACAGCTCATTTCAGTATCATGTGACCTCCAATCCCATAGTACATAGAAAGCTTCACCTGTCGGCACCCCATTTCACTAGCAAAATTATCAAATTTGTAATTCACAAAGTGAACGAATACTTCTGCTCAGTATTCGCAATGGAAAAGCAGGAGGAAATACCTAATCCAGTCAATAGAAGCACTCTGGATAGGGGGGTTGATATTAGTCCTTTCACAGAATAAAGGGTTCTGAAAAAACTCTTAAAACTGAAGGTGGATAAAGCAATGGGGCTTGATGTGATTCACCCCCGAATTCTAAAAAAACTAAGGGAAGAACTAGTAACACCACTGACTACCCTTTTTAATAAATCATGGGAGGATGGTGTGGTACGTGAGGACTGGAGGAGGGCGGATGTAATTTCACCTTCACAAAAGTGGGAGCAAGACAGAGGCAGGAAACTACAGAACTGTCAGTTTGACCTCAGTGGTAGGGAAAATGATGGAATCACTTCTGAAGGAAAGAATTGTTGAGTACCTAGAGGTCAGTGGGGCACAGGACCCAAGGCAGCATGGATTTGCAACGGGAAGGTCATGTCAGACAAATCTAATTAATTTCTTTGACTGGGTCACCAAAGCAGTAGACCAGGGAGGGGCTGTGGACATGGCCTACCTAGACTTTAACAAGGCATTTGACACAGTCCCACACAAAATTAATAAACAAATTAGCCAGCCTGAGAGTGGGTCCCAGGGTGGTAGCCTGGGTAAAACACTGGTTGGACAACAGGACACAGCGGGTAATAGTAAATGGAGTCCACAGTGAAGAAAGGAGGGTTACTTGTGGGGTACTGCAGGGTTCAGTACTGGGGCCGGTCCTTTTTATGTCTTTATAAGTGACATTGCAGAGGGACTGGAAGGGAAAGTATGTCTCTTTGCAGATGACACAAAGATCTGTAACAGGGTTGATACACAAGGTGGGGTGGAAAGGATGAAAAGGGGCTTGGCAAGGTTGGAGGAATGGTCACATCTATGGCAGCTTAGATTCAATGCAAAGAAGTGCAAAATAATGCACCTGGGAAACAAAAACCCATGGGAAGAGTGCACAATGGGGGGTGCGATACTGACAACAACAAAAATGGAAAGGGACCTGGGGGTAGTCATATCAGATGACCTAAAGGTGGGCCAGCAATGTGAGAAGGTAGTATGGAGGCCTGGGGGGATACTGGGATGCATAGGGAGAGGCATCACCAGTAGAAAACAGGAAGTTGTTGGCCCTCTGTACAGACAGTTGGTAAGACCACATCTGGAGTACTGTGTACAATTCTGGAGACCCCATCTCAGCAAAGACATAGACAGAGTGGAGGCTGTCCAGAGGAGGCCTCCAAAATGATGCAGGGTCTGCATCAGAAGACATATGAAGAAAGACTAAAGGACCTAAAGATGCGTAGCCTCGAGGAAAGGAAGGAGAGGATGGACATAATGGAAACTTTCAAATACCTCAAGGGAATCAACAAAGTACAAGAGGGTAGCATCTTTCAAAAAATTCTTTATTTTACCAGGTGAACATCATTGAGCAATGCTAATTTTCAAGATGGACCTGGACAGAACATATAGTCACACTTACATTGAACAAAAGGCAAGGGGTAAAATAGCATAGAATTACAGAGACTAAATGATCCCCTCAGCAGGACTAGACACATTATTTACAGTGTAAACACATTTCATTGGTCAACAGCAGATTAAATGGTACAATCAGCAGGACTAGACATAGTATTTACAGTATATATAGACATTTCATTGGTCAATACTAGGTGAAATGATGCAATCAGGAGGACTAGCCATAATATTACATTATATAGATTTCCTGAGGTCTATGAGCTGGCTAAGATAACTGTACTCAAGTAAAGGTATACAAGCCCAAAGCTACCAGAGGAGGGAGGATGGTGGATAGTACAACACCGGATGTTGTGATGATGAGTGGTGGAAGAAGATAGGGCAGTAAAGGGGTATGGAGAGGCAGTGCCAGTAATTGAGGTGATATAGAAGTGAGCATGAGCTAGGGGAGGTACTGTAGGGAGAAGATATTGAGGACCTAGAGTGCTGGTTCAGTGAAGCTTATTTTCAGAGCATATACCTGTTAGGTAACCGGGGTGGGGGAGAGATAGTACCATAGTTATGGAATAAGCTCTGGTTCTAAGCCCATACTGTAAGCTACGTTGAATGAAGATCAAAGCTGCAGAGATAGGGAATACTGGTAAGTGTTAGAGGTGTTTACGTGGGGAAAAAAGAGTGGTGAATAACCAACATTTTGATCCCAGTTCTCCAAATTGGGAACAAGACTGGTTTAATCATAACAATTACAGGATTTCTTGAAGAAGAAGGCATTATTTGTTTTGAAAGCAGCTACTGACAAAAGGTGGACCAGCGTCAGGATTTCAGAAAAAGAGATGCGCAAAAACAAGGGGGCACAATCTGAAGATAGAGGAGGGATGGCTCAGAGGTAATGTGAGGAAGTATTTCTTCACAGAGAGGGTTGTGCATACATGGAACAGCCTTCCTGAGGAGGTCATAGAGGCAAAAACAGTGGGGAATTCCAAGAATGCATGGGACAGACATAAGGCAATTCTAGTGGGGGGTAGGAGGAAGTAGGCTGTTGGTTAACTAGGATCTGCAGCTTATCCGTTAGGTAGGGAAATGGGCAGACTAGGTGAGCCAAGAAAATGAGACCACAGCTTCCAGTGCATACCACGTTCTGTTGTCTTCAATGTCCTGGTGCAGTACATTGTGTTTTATAATGGACATCCTCTCATAAACAGTGTTCAAGAGGGACCTGGCATGCATCCAGGCCTCCAGGAGATGTCAAAGTGCACTGTCCTTCCCCAGTCCATGCTTTGAGTGGATTTTGTGTAAAGCTGCCTTATACACCAATTCCTCCTGGTTCTGTTCAGTCTAATCCCAGAGCACCTCTAGGAAATAGGGATAGGTGTGTGTGGCGGTTACTTATGCTTGATCCAATGGCGCATCATCCTCTCTGCCTAGGACCACTTGAGTATCAGTCATACATGCCCCCCCAATGGGTCCTATCCTGGCTGTAGCCATTGTTCCTTGTGATACTCAAGGAGGTGGGATGTGTCCTTTTCTGTAGCCCCCATGTGGCAGTCTGTTCTTTTGCCGTACTTACAGTTCCATGTTTCCCTGCCAGGCAGTCTGTTCTCTTGCTGTACTTGCGGTTCCATGTTTCCCTGCCTTTGATGCAGCCTGTTTCCTGGCCTGTGGTCACCCAGATGGCCACACAGGAGGTGGTACCACTGCAACAATCCCAGCAACCACAGGGCAAGACATCTTGGCAGGGGCTTGCGGGGTCACAGGGGTGTCCAGGTGGGCTTCCCGAAGTTGTGGTTCCTGGGAGGATGATTCTGTCAATGCCCCACTCTGTGGTATGAGCCACCCCTCTAGATCTGTTCTGCAGACCCTAGGTGTATTGTCCCTGATGACCACTGTCCCTCCATCTGTACTCAGTGGTTTGTTTGTCCCAGGTGAGGGAAGTGATAATGGCACAGGCTCCTGCCTCGCAAGGAGCCACTTGCTCCAGCCTTCCACATCTGATACCTCATACTTCCCAATGAGAGCAGCCTTGAACACTACTGTTTTCAGTACTATAGTCCCAGCAGGTAATCTGTACCCCTTGCATAGCCATAGTGTTTCGACACTGGGGCCCCTGTTACTGCACACTTTGCAGTGGTCATACACCTGTGGGAAAGGGGCTGTGCTGGTCTCTTTCTTCAGCAGCCATTCCACTGTACATACAGGTAACATCACCTCTGATTGGTCTTCACTCCCAGCCATTCTGATGCCCTAAGAACAAGACACATAGCTTAGTGTCCAGCTCCTTGTTTACTTTACAAAAAGTATAAACCTGGGCACATACCACTCCCGCCACTGACAAAATGGACTATAGAAGCTTGTAGCCATGTAAAAAACTTTGCTTTATTTAAGAAAATACAAGAGCTGTATAGAAGAATTTACAATATAGCAGTCACATTTTCAAGCACAAACTGGTGATAATTCACAGCTCCTGGTTTATGCCTTTTGTAACTTGTCAGTCTGTGAGCACCCACATATCTTTGAGAGACCACCTCTGTGCTTTTTGTCTTCATTTACACTACCCTGCCTTTACACACCTACACAACATTGCTTTTCCAGTCAGGACTGCTGTTGCTGTTCATCAAATTGCATATTTCTAGTGTTGTACATGCAACCTTTCTGTTGTTCAGTATACTTCAGATTTGACATATGATCACTTAACAGATGGACTTAACTGCATAACCAAACTGTAATTCATCTCTGTGGTGTGCCGGTGTGGTACACACAACAGTTTCTTGCTCTCCCTTGCTGCGTCTTTACCGGCCACATTACCACCAGCCCTATCCCTTACAGTCCTGACAATTCAAGGATATTCACCAACAGTCCTCCACTGCAGGCACATCTTGGTCTCACACACCCCTCACACTCATGGTGTTGGACTCACCCAGAGAGTTTTGTTATACCGACCAAAGGAGCTGTTTGAGTGGTGAGTGCCGTAATGTGCAGGTAATGACCCTCTAGCCCTGGGACCTGGGTTCCTCTTGGCTCCTTGCTCACACCCAAGATGTCTGCCCAATCACAGGGGCCAGTTGAGTCTCCATGCACACCACAACTCCCCTCCATTTGGTCAGTGGTCCTATCACAGAAAGCGAGCAAAGGTGCGTGGTGACAGTTTCTGCATACTACCGGGGTAGGGCAGTCTCTTGGGCATGTTTCCTGCTTACACCCAATCACAGCCTTCCCCTTTTTGGGTACTTCATGTGGCAGTGTCCCTTCCACTCATGTGAGGGGGGGTGGCCTCATTCCGTGGTGCAGACCAGACATCTTACCCTGGGCTGGAGTGCCATCACTGGGCTGGCACCCATGGCTGCAGCCCTGTGTGGCCCACATCATTGTTTCCACATCTGTACCTCAGCATCAGATAGCTACGTGTCTGTGGTAGCACAGATCACCTTATATGGTGGGGTCATGAGGCATGTCCACCTTTGGTGAACACCCTCATATCCTGCTCTGCAACCCCAGCTCACCACTGTGCAACTCTCCATCCACATGTGGGCCTGTTTCTGAATGCCATGTGTTTTGCATGCCTCCACGGGTGCGAAATATTGCACCTGCCATTATGCTCCATTCCAGCATACTGTATGTGTCTGTGTCCATGAATAGAGACCACTAAAAGTACCTTGGTAAAAACAAGGGATTGATGACAACCCAAACAGAGAACCCTTGAACTGAAAGTGTAGATTCACAGTCAAGAACCTGATAAGTATATGGTGATTCTGCCTCATCAGTTGAAGGTTAGCATCTTTTACATCAATCCCTGTCAGCTAATCCCCTGGAGAAATTGCTTTGATAAGAGATTTTTAGAATCTCCACTATGAAATTAGACACACTGAGGAACTGACAAACATTCTTGAGATTGATGAGTGATGAGCAGGTTAACTGGCTCCAGCTATCCGGCAGGCTAAAGTACCAGACCTGCATCCTAGCTAAGAAGACATCACTGGGCCTTATGCCCCCTGGAGTGCAATCAATATTGACCCCACAGCATGTCCGCCGCCTAATTAGAAGATTGGACAGTCTAACCTTTACAATACCTCGCTGTCGGACCTCTCAAGCTCAGCATTCTTACCTTGTCAGAGCCTCCACCTGGTTCAACTTGCTACCTACAGAAATCTCCAACATTGCCACGATTGGTGCTTTTAAGTGTAAACTGTGCCAACACCTCGTGGCTAGTGCCTTCTGTGATTGCTTCTTATAATCCCCTCCAGGCATACTACCCTCAAACATCCCTCCTCACTGCCCAGGTCCTCCTCCTCTCCTACCCCCCATTGCTGGGTATAGGATGAATCTGTCTCCTTTTCTTTTTCATCCCCCCTTTCCTCCTCCCTTGCTGTTTCCCATCTACCACATACCCAACGCAATGCCCTCCCATTTCTCCCCTCCTCCCTCTCTCTCTCTCTCTCCCATACCACCCCCTCACCACCACTCTTCTTTGTCTTTTCCCACTAACCCATTCCTAACAAAGCATCACTGAGCCGACTATGACTTGTACTGTATAATTAACTCGCAACACAATTCCTTGACAATGCCTTTGGCTGCTATTATTGTAACCTTACTTGTCTTTTTTTTTTGTAAGTTCCATTGTAATGATCATGTTATGTTTTGTACCTTATTGTCCTTATTGCCTTGACATGGAACCTTTGTAAAAGAGCCCTCGGCTCAAAGGTGTCATCCGAAATACAAATAAATAAATAAAAAATAAAATAAAATGAGTCATCTCTTTCTCCCTACCCTATGTTTATAGGGACTATGAAGAACAGTGAGTTGTGTTCCATCTTTTCTTGCTCTGGAGGAACACGGTTTGCAGCTTTAATGTCCAGAAGAAGTTTAATTGTTTGAAATGTGGCCTAACATTTTTATGGGTGCTTTGAAAAGCTCGTAAAGTATCTCAATATGGGAGGGAATGAGAATGTTATTGCATAGCTTTCAGATAATAATCTCCAGAATCCATTTGTCAAATAGGTCAACCTGTTCAGAAAAAAGGCAACCTGCCTCCTAGTTGATGTGCCAAGTGAACCAGACACCCCATGTAGAGGTGGAGTTTGAGGACTGACCCAGAGAAACCCTAGTAAATCTTCAGTAACACTATTTTAAGTGTCATTAAAAAAAAAACTACACTGTAGCTACTGTATAACTACACTATAACTGCACTAACTACACTATAACTGCACTGTAATTACTGTGTAGTTACATGTAACTACTAAGTAGTTGTGAACTAGTTTCACAATTGCATGTTGTGTAGTTACACACAATTTGCATGAAGTAATAGTTACACATGCAGCTATTACTGTCTCCCTTTTGGCACAAATCAATTAATTCTGACAAGTGTAACTACCCATATAACAGCTGTTGCAAGACAGAAAATCTGTTGTGCAGCTACCACAGTATCTTTTCTGGCGTTATGTAATTTTTTCTTACAAGGGCAACTACACATGTAATAGCTATTGCAAATTGTAGCAAATCTATTGTGTAACTACTATGTTACAAATTTTTACATTATTAAATTTGTTCTTACAAGTGTAACTACACATGAATGTAGGTCACTGAACATAAGAAAAGCGTCAGCAGATGGGGACCGTGCGATCCATCTAGTCTGCCCTAGAGACTACCCCCTCCCTATGCAGCCTTTGACCTAACTTGTCCTTTATGTTTGTCCCATGCGAGTTTGAACTCCCTGATTGTCTTTGATGGTACCACCTCCTGGGGTAGGCGTTCCACAGGTCTATCACTCTCTGTGTGAAGAAGTACTTTCTGAGGTTGCTTTTGTACCTTCCTCCTACCGGTCTCATATCATGCCCTCTCGTGCATGCTGCTGTGTTCTGTTAAAACAGGTTGCCTGTCTAAGCTGCATTAAATCCCCTCATGTACTTAAATGTTTCAATCATGTCCCCTCTGTTTCTTCTCTGCTCCAGGGAGTATAGGTTCAGTTCCCTGAGTCTTGCTTCATATGACCTGTGATGAAGTCCATGCACCATCTTAGTAGCCATTCTCTGCACTATTTCCAAACGGTCAATGTCCTTCTTGAGGTGAGATCTCCAGAACTGAACACAGTACTCCAAGTGTGGCCTCACGAAAGACCTGTAGAGGGGCATGATAACCTCCCTCTTTCTATTAGAAATACCTCTACTTATACATCCGAGGATGTCCCCTGCTTTCTGTACTACTTTCTTACATTGTTTTCCTACTTTTAATTCAGCAGTGATAATTATGCTGAGATCTCGCTCTGTTTGTGTCTCCTCAAGTTGACGTCCTCCCAGTGTGTACTTTTTTCCAGGGTTCCTCTTTCCCAAGTGCATTGCCTTACACTTTTGGGCATTAAATTGTAACTGTTAGTCTCTAGCCTTCAAAGGTCAGCATCCATGTTCTCTGCTCCTTCCCTTGTGTCCACTCTATTGCAGAGTTTTGTATCATCTGCGAATCGGCAGACCTTCCCTTTTAGTCCATTTGCTATGTCTGCTATAAATGTGTTAAATAGGATCGGTCCCAGTACCAATCCCTGTGGGACACCACTGGTCACCCTACCCTTCCTTGACAATGATCCACTGACTAGCACTCTCTGGGTCATATCATTCATCCAGTTACTGATCCAGCTGACCATCTTCTGCTCTACTCCTGTATGTTCCAGCTTGTTGGTTTGCCTTCTGTGAGGGACGGTGTCAAAGGCCTTGCTGAAATCTAGGTATACAACATCCACCGCCCCTCCCTGATCCAATGTTCTGGTGACCCAGTCGAAGAAGTCGATCAAGTTGGTTTGACAAGAGCATCCTGCTGTGACGTCATGTTGCTTTTGGTCCATTTTTCCAGTATCTATTAGGTACGCCACTATCCTCTCTTTTAGTAGTGACTCCATCATTTTCCCCACAATTGAAGTCAGACTGACAGGGAGGTAATTTCCTGCCTCTTCCTTGTTTCCATTCTTATGTAAGGGGACAATGGTTGTCTGTTTCCAGTCCTGAGATATTTTCCCACTGTCTAGTGACTTGTTGAAGAGCTCAGCCAGCGGTGCGACAGGTTCCTCTTGGAGCTCCTTCAATATCTTAGGGTGTACCATCTGGTCCCATGGCTTTTTCCACTTTCAGTTTATTAAGCTCTTTTAGGACCCTCTCCCTTGTGAATGGGCTAGTGTCTGCTCCCTGAGTATCTTCCTTTGTCCTGCTCAGTGTGGGACATTTGCCTCTGTCTTCTATGGTGAAAACAGAGCAAAAGAACTTGTTTAGCACTTCTGCCTTGTCCTTGTCACTCTCTGCCATATTACCTTCCTTCGTTGCTAGTCAAACTATTCCTATCCTAGTTTTTTTTCTCTCTCATGTATCTATAGAAGGTTTTGTCTCCCTCCTTAACACCCTGTGCTATTGTCTCTTTTGTCTGTGCTTTTGCCCGTCTAACAGCTTTCCCTGCCTCCTTCAATTTGTTCTTGTATTCTTCCATGTCTGCTTCATGTTTTGTTTGCTTGAATTGTGTAAAATACTTTTTTTTTCTCTTTCACTTTGGATGCTACTTCGTGAGAGACTTGGAGAGGTCTTTTCCTTCTTTTGGACTTGCTGAGCTGCTTAGTACATACAGTTGTTACTGTATGCAGGGCAGGCTTCAGAGTATTCCAGCAGTCCTCTACATCTCCTGTGATTCCTCCTTCTAGCATGGATGTGATCATAGTTCTCATTTTGGGGAAGCTGGCTTTTCTCAAATCTAGTACCTTGATTTTGGTGTGACTATTTTCCTCCATATTGTTCACAGTAAACCAGATTGAACTGTGATCACTGGCCCCTAGATTGGCTCCCACCTTTGCTTCTGGGATATTTGTGCTGTTTGTCAGCACTAGATCCAATATTGCTTTGTCTGTGGTGGGTGAGTTCACCAGCTGATGCAAACCTGCTCCCCTTAGTGCGAAAAGGAACTCTTTGCTCTGTTCTGAGGATGCTGTGTATGAGGACCAATCCACATCCAGTAGATTGAAGTCTCCCACCAGTAACAACTGGCCCCATCCACCATCATCGAGATGGTTTCCAAGAGCTCCTTGTCTATGTTGGCCTCCTGGGATGGGTGTTTGTATAGGACTCCTACCCGGATAGGAGCTTTCTCCCCGATTCCTAATGTAACCCAAAGGGCCTCTGCTTTACTGTGTTTTCCCTGGATTTCTGTTGCACATATGTCGTGTCTGGCACAGTGCCACCCCCTCCTGTCTTTCCCTCACAATCTTTCCAGAATAATGCATACCCTGGGATGGTGACATCCCAGGAGTGGTTCCCAGTGAACCATATTTCCGAAACAGCGACCCAATCTAATTGTGCACCTGCCATTACAGCTGTGAGATCAGGGATTTTGTTTGGCAGACTATGAGCATTGATGCACATTGCCTTCCATCCCCTTCTGTTTTGGTCATTTGCAATTTTAATATGTTTTGGTTGTGTAATTTTGTTGAAATGCTTGATCTGAGTAAGTTTGGTGTGATGTTTGGTCTGAGCATGATTGGCGCATCCTTGTGCTGAACTAGTTGGTGATGGGAGAGGGGCATTTCGCAACCCTTTTTGTGCTAGGGGTGCCTGCGCCACCTCCCCCCCATCCACTAGTTTAACTGACTGATGTGAAAGTTGAATGTCTGTCCTAGCCCTTAGATACATAGATACTGTCAGCAGATAAGGTCTATGGCCCACCCAGTCTGCCTATTTGAGCTTGTAAGATCACTTTAAGTTTTTCTAGATGTCTGTTGCCCCTTACCCCTGATCTCCAGGATTCCTGTATACCTATCCCATGCATTCTTAAATCTAGTGATTGTTTCAGCCCCCACCACTTCCTCAGGCAGAGTGTTCCACTTGTCCACCACCCTTTCTGTGAAGAAATTCTTCCTCATGTTTCCTCTGAATCACCCTCCCTCCAACTTCATCCCATGCCCTCTAGTCCTGGAATATCTGTTTTGCTGAAAAATAGTGTTTTCCTGCACCCTGTTCCTCCCCGTAAGGTACTTGTATGTCTCTGTCATATCCCCCCTCTTCCTTCTCTCCTCCAGTGAGTACATATTCAAGTTCTTGTGCCTGCCCTCATAGGACTTCTGATGCAATTCCTGTACCATCTTTGTTGCCCTCCTCAGAACCTTCTCCACCCTGTCTATGTCCTTATGTAGATAAGGTCTCCAGAACTGGACACTGTACTCCAGGTGGGGCCTCACTAGTGTCTTGTATAGTGGAATTGTAGCCTCCCTTTTCCTGCTGGTGATGCCCCGCCTATGCATCCCAGCATCATATTTGCTTTACTTGTCATCTTGTCGCACTGTTTCCCTACCTTGAGGTCATCAGAGATAATAACATCAAGGTCCCTTTCCTGCTTGGTGCATGTTATATCTTCACCCCCCAACTGTTATGTTGTTCCAGGGTTTTTGTGCCCCATATGCATTATTTAGCACTTTTTTGTGTTAAATTTCAACTGCCAAACCTTTGACCATTCTCAAGCTTCTGCAGGTGCCTCCTCATTCTGTCTACACCCTCTGCATGTCAACTCTGTTACAGAGTTGTGTGTCATCAACGAACAGGGAAATTCTGCCTTCTAGGTCCTGCGCAATGTCACTGATGAAGATGTTGAATAGGACCTGTCCCAGTACTGATCCCTGCGGCACCCCACTGGTTACTCTTTTCTATGTGGCGTGACAGCCATTTACCACCACCCTCTGTGTCCTGCCACCCAGCCAATTACCCACCCACTGCACTACCGTCCTACCCACTTCCATATTCCCCAGTTTGTTTAACAGCCTTCTATGAAACACAGTGTCAAAGGCCTTGCTGAAATCCAGATAGGCCATGTCCACTGCCCTCCCCTGATCCACCTCCCTTGTCACCCAGTCAAAAAATTCAGTGAAGTTGGTCTGGCATGACCTCCCCCCAGTGAAACCATGCTGCCTTGGGTCCTGTAGTCTGTTGGATACCAGCTGTTCCACCAATCCCTCCTTCAGTAGTGCATCCATGATCTTCACCACTATCGAGGTCAGGCTGACTGGTCTATAGTTCCCTGCTTCCTCTTTGTTTCCATTTTTCTATAAGGGGATTACATCTGCTGTCCTCCAGTCTTTGGGTAACTCCCCTGTTTCCAGTGATTGGCTAAACAGGATTGCCAGAGGTTCAGCCACCACCTCTCTTAGTTCATTTAGGACCCTGGGGTGCAGCCCCATTGCTTTATCAACTCTTATTCCTTCCAGTTCCTTTAGGACCCTTTATCATGTAAAGGGATTTATGTCCATTTCTGTGCCCTTCCCACCCCTTGTACTCCCTTCAAGCCCATTACCCTCCCTTTCCTCAGTAAAGACTGAGCAGAAATATCTTCAACATGTCAGCTTTACTGTTGTCATCCTCTGCACTGCTCCCGTCCTTCCCCCTTCAGTCTCACTATCCTTCCCTTCGCCCTTCTTTTTTCACTTATGTACCTGTAAAAGGTTTTGTCCCCTCTAACCACTGATTTCATGATGCACTCTTCTATCTGAACTTTGTCTTTCCTTACTGATCTCCCTGCCTTCCTTTACTTCTGCTGGTACTTCTCCCTATCCCCTTCTGCCTGTATCTTTTTGTACTGCCTGAATGCGATCTTTTTGGCTTGGCTACCTCCTTGGAAAACCATAATGGCCACCTCTTCCTTTTCCCCCGTGCTTACCTGCTTAACACATAATTGTGTTACTCTTGTAATCCCTGTTTTTTAAATATTGTCCATTGTTCCTCCACCACCGATTCTCTCCCCATTCCTATTAGTGCCTCTTTCAAGCATGTCCCCATTTTCTCAAAATCTGCCCTCCTAAAATCCAGGATACGTCTTGTGCACTGTTTCAACAATCTATGTCTATCTGACATTAGTTAAAAGGTAATCACACAGAAAAACTTAAAAGTGTAATCAGAATGGTAACTACAGCATGATTACAATGTAACTTAAGTCTGCTACACCTAAATGCACTGACTGGCAACTCTTTAAATGATGTTCCATGTCTGTATTCCAGTTTTCATGAATTTACAGATTAGTAATTGGGCATGGCCCAATTGTTATAAAAAGACAGCAAACGGATATACAAACTTAAGAGCGTCAAACCTATAGGCATAAACAACCAGTGGGATCTCAAACCTTTCTTGAAAAACTAAATGTAATGTGATAAACCTATGCTCGCTATGACCTTTATTTTTTCCTCTGTCTTGAAGTGTTTAGTTCTCATATTTTACCACTTTTTGTTGTTTCAAGATTTAATATTTCTGATTACCAATATATCTATCCTCTTTTCTCTCCATCAGGACAGTCCTTTAACCTAGGAGAATTTGCCCATCCTGGACACCAGTTGCCTTGCTTTAACTCCTTTCAGATTATCCAGTGTCTTAATTTCTAAGGGGTCATTAATTAAATGTAAGGATGTCTGGGAGTAAGGTTCTTCTCTCCTGCTTTGCTCTTTTTAAATTTCTTTTCACTGTCAAGATACATGTATTCATTTAATTAACGTTTAATTCATTATTTTAGAAACATACAAAAAATTTATTGAAATAGAACAGCACAGGATGTTGCAGCTTTTCTGTTAAAAATTGGCAGTGTTTAGCATTACTTTAAATGTCACTTCTGAATATTAGCACTGTGGTTGTTTGGGAAGTCACCTCCCAATAATGAATATTCATGTTTTTGATATGTATAAAAATGTTGTTGTTCTCCTACCAGCCCCATTCCCTGAGGAAGACTCACAAGAAAGTCGAAGTGCTGGGGACTACTGATGAAGCATCAGGACTGCTGTTAGACTTGGATGTTTATGTTTTTTTTGTAAGCATCTGGCAATTAAAACAACTTATTTTCACAACACCCTCAGTCTCATGTGCCACTGATCCTCTTCTTTGTCTGATTATTGTTAGGGGCTGGCCACCCCATTTTTACTGCATTGTTTGATCATGGGCACCACTTGTGGACTTGGAGAAGCAAGAGACACACTGAACCAACACCAACAATGGGAGTCAGTGGGGGGGGCAGACAGTGAGACAGAAACACAGTGCTACAGACAACACAGAAAACAGCACCATGTGATACAGAAGCAGAAAGAGAAATTACTTTTTCTTAAAGTAGACTTCCACACTAATAAACTGCTAAAAAAATAAAAAGTCAATTTATTGTATTTTGTTATTCTAAATATAATGAGCCATTGTGTAATAGCAATAAGGCACTCCAGGGTGTGTGCTACTTAAGCAATAAGCCATGAGGGGGTGTGGGTTATTGGGGGATTTACCACGGCTGGAGTGGTTTGCCCATGAGGTGCAACCGAGTGGGTAAATCTGCACCAGCTGTGGTAAATCCCCCGATAAGAGATTTTCTCTTGAATTGTGCCCGATTTAAGGGTTGTATTGATGTATTGTTAGATAGTGATTACAGCCTTTTTGAAATTCTGTGTGGGCTAGACGCTTAGGCGCCTAACCCCCCCCCCACACCCTCCCAGTCTTTTGTTGTGTAGATCCTGATTTTTAGCACCTTGTTGCAGATTGCTGCAATAAAGTACCTTACTTACTGCCTTCTCCTCTCTCCCTACCTTGTAGCGGCACAGCCCTCGAGATTCAGTGACCGGAGGGCCTCAGCCAGGCGGGCGGTGGCGACCGCCTAGCCGACCGAGGGATCCAGGAGGCCGGAGAAGCAGGCAGAAAGGTATGGGCAAAGCCGCAAACCAATCAGAAAGTGACCGCTGACTCTGCCTTGCTTCCGATTGGTGCGCCTTTCCCATAGACTTTAGCTGGACTTTGCAACACTATTCTGGCCCGGATTTCTGTTATTTTTATTCTATTCTTAATTCCACCTAAAAAGAGCTGTTTTTCTCTTGAATTGTGCCCGATTTAAGGGTTGTATTGTTGTATTGTTAGATAGTGATTACAGCCTTTTTGAAATTCTGTGTGGGCTAGACGCTTAGGCGCCTAACCCCCCACACCCTCCCAGTCTTTTGTTGTGTAGATCCTGATTTTTAGCACCTTGTTGCAGATTGCTGCAATAAAGTACCTTACTTACTGCCTTCTCCTCTGTCCCCTACCTTGTAGCCGGCACAGCCCTCGAGATTCAGTGACCGGAGGGGCTCCGGAGCTGCCAGCGGGCAGTGGCAACCGCCTAGCCAACCGAGGGATCCAGGAGGCCGGGAGAAGCAGGCATAAAGGTACGGGCAAAGCCGCAAAATTTTTGCCCGCTCCCCCTGCCCCCTCTCGGTTGATTCTTATTATACACTTTCTCCCGCCACTTCTCTAATCCACGCCCACAGCTATTTTCCTTCCTCTATTAGCCCCTTCCTAACCTTCACAATGCTACTTTGCTTCCTTTTGCTCCTGAGCCTCTCATCTTCCCCAATCCCATATGATAATCATGAAATACCCCTTGCCATGGTGAATAAGGTAGTGAATATGGTCTGCCCACCCCTGCCATCCCCAGTGGACACCCATTTATTCCTTATTTATATCCAGCCATTTTTGCACTGCAACCCCTGGGGTATCCCACATAAAGTCTCTCTAACCCTACAACATTCCTCAAGTATCTTACATTTATCCTGGCTTTATATTAACCCACTATGCCTGTCCATCAGATTATTATTTTGTGATAAACTTCATACCTATATAACAGGACCATCACCCATTATACAGTGGTTACCCAAGAAGAGGAGAAATGCTCTTACCACTCACTATCCCTTTCACTTGGTGCCCTCCTCAAACTAATCTTCTTCCTTCTGATCTGTATTGGTACTATTGAAATAAATCCTGGCCCCATTGAAAGTTTCTTATCCCTGCTGATCTAACCTCCATAAATGGCCTAAGTTTCCTTCACTTCAATGCTTGCAGCCTTCTAAAAAGTTCTCCTTAATACAGGCCTGGGTTGCACATACTCTACCTGACTTCTGGTTATCTCTGAAACTTGGCTCAGACCTACAACAAAAGACAGTGATATAAACCTTCCCAATTATCAGCTCTTCAGATCAGATCGCCCTTCCAGGGGTGGTGGGGTGGCCATCTACATCAAGGACACCATCTCTGCATCCTGCCTCATCAATACATCGAACCAAAGGAATTTGAATGTTTGTCAATTAAAATATCCTTCCAAACTTGTCTTCATTTAAATTGATTGGCTGCTATAGGCCCCCCTCTGCAGGCCTCAAACTCCTATCCCACCTAGGATCAATACTCAATCAAGGCCCTGAAGATACCATCATCCTTGGTGACTTGAATTTAAACTGGCTATCTAATGCATCTGCACCACTAGTAACCTTCTGTGATACCTATGGATTCACACAATTAATCAAAGATCCAACCAGGACTAACCTAAAAAATTCTATCAACAGCTCGCTCCTGGATATTATGTTGGTAAACAAGCCTCATTTATATTCACATGCAGGACTACCCAGTGATGTAAGTGATCATTGTCCTATAGCTGGCATAAGATCTACATTCAAACCATCCAATCATGCAAAATTTGTACTCAAAGGTCAAAAAAGAATTTCAACATCTCAGGATATCTCCATGATTTGTGCAATACAATATATTGGCAAGACTTTTACCTTACAACCTCAGTTGAAACAGCTCTCCAGATCTTAAAGGACATCATCACTAATGCTCTCAATACTCATGCACCAATCACCAGTATCAGAACTAAAGTAAGATCTTGTCCTTGGTTCACTGCTGACCTTAAATCAGCTTTGTTAGCCAGAGACAAACTCTGGAAAAAGGCAAGAAAAACAAAGGATACCAAAGACTGACTCAATTCAGAAAGGCAAGAAATTCATGTACAAAACAAATAAGAATTTCCAAAGCTGCCTATTATAGAGCTGAATTAGATGCTTCCTACAATAACCCATCCAGACTTTGGGGTACTATAAAGGAATTCTGGCCAAAACTCTACCCCTGTCTTACCCTCCAAACTGCTATTAAATGACACAGAAATCACAGGCAAGCAAGAAATCTTAAATACCTTCAATGACCACTTCACCACAGCTGGCCTAGCATTCGACTCCTCACCTGCAAGTCTCTTGAGATCATCTTTAAACCTTCAATCCACTGTGGGACAAAAGGCTACTTCAACGTTCTCCTTCAATCCAATATCCTTGAAAGAAGTAGAAGACCTCCTATCTAATTTAGATACTTCTAAGAGTGCAGGTACAGACTCCCTGGATCCCTACTTTCTTAAAAATAGCATCACACACCTTATCTGCCACCCCTCACTCATCTCTTCAATCTTTCCCTAGCTACTGGATCCATTCCCTCCACTTGGAAAACAGCTCAAGTAGTTCCACTACTTAAATCAGGTGATCCCATGGACCTTAACAATTATAGGCCCATTTCCATCCTACCGGTACTATCCAAGATGCTTGAAAAATTAGTAAATTCACAGTTAAGGGCCTATCTGGATAAAAAACAACCTCCTAAATCCAGCACAATCGGGATTTAGATCAAGGCATAGCACTATTTCCGCCCTAGCCAAAGTAACTAACTATTGGCAGATTGCCTTGGATAAGAGGAATAGTACCTGTGCTGTGTTCCTGGATTTGAGTAAAGCATTTGATACAGTGGATCATGAATCATTAATCACCTCCCTTAGCTCTCTAGGCCTGGATTCTCTCTCACTCAATTGGTTTAAGTGCTATCTATCTGATAGGTCACAATTGGTAAAAAATGAAAAGTACCTATCCACCTCTAAACCACTGCTAAGAGGTGTACCGCAAGGCTCTATTCTTGGCCCCATCCTCTTTGCCATTTATATTAATAATATCGATGCCAACCTCTCTCAATCTAACATTCATCTGTTTGCTGATGATACTGTATTATATGTCAGCAATCCCTCATTATCAAAAGCCTGTGAACTGTTACAGTCAGAATTCTCCATCCTACAACACAATCTATTGGAAAAAAAATTACTTCTAAATGCCAAAAAAACAAAAGCTATGTTCTTTGCCACAAAGAGTTGCTCTGCCATTACCCCATCACCCATCATCCCACAATTATCCACCTTACTTGGAGAGAAGCTGGAATTTGTGGACAAATTCAAATATCTTGGAGTCTGGATTGATAATAAGCTTGACTACTCTGTCCATATTGAAGAGCTACTAAAAAGTTGAGACAAAGGCTTGGCCTATTTTTCAGAATAAAACACTACCTTACCAGAGACTCCAAACAAAGATTAATCCAGGCATCATTCCTATCCCTCATTGATTATGCTGACTTTCTCTATGGCCATTGCTCACTTTCCTCTTAAATAAGCTGGACACCCTGTATCATAGATCCATCAGATTTATTACTGACCTTCCCTCCAGCACCATCATTGCTCTCTTTACATGGCAGTTAATTGGACATCCCTACAACACAGAAGAAATAGGAATGCTGCAGTCTGGATCTTCAAAGCTTTATCAGGCAGACTCCCCTCCTATATCACAGACTGTTTTACCCGAATTACTTCTAGGCCATACACCTTAAGGATCAGTAAACTCATCATGTTAAAGGTTCCCAATGCCTGCACCCAGTTTGGGAGGGCTGCTATCAGCTACTCCCTAGCAGTTACTTGGAACTCACTCCAAAAATCTATGAATCTAAATATCCTCTTACCCTTATCATCCTTCAAAAGATTATTCTCCACCCTATTTCCAGAGTCCTGCAATTGCTTCCATAAGGCCTAGTCTCCCATCCAACCTACATTCCCCCCTTCCGTATTCCATTCTGTTTAGTTCTCCTTCTATTATCCAGTCAGTTGCTATATTCTTATACAAGCCATAAAGACCCTATTATTTGTACACTATCCCTGCTATATCTATTATTATCTCCATTTTTTTTTACAGGTTAAGTGATTTTTATTGTTCCTTGTATATATGTAAATTTTTGTATATTCTCAATTTATGTCATTGTACTATTGTTTATGTTATTATCTTGTCCATGTAAAAATACTTGTACTCTTATTTGTATGACCACTCAGGTCCATCTTGCAAATGAGCTACGCTCAATGATGTTCGCCTGACTAAATAAAGATTTTGATTGATTGATTGATTGATTGAACCCAGTTCCCCCAAGTGGCTTATTGCGATTATACCAAGAACTGTTTTTTTTATTATTTTAAAACAAGCAGTACTTGGTATAATGTTTAAATAAGCCACTCAGTAGTACAGCAGTGTTTTTGTTTTCTTTTGTTTTCCTGATGTACGGAGCTGCTGTTTTACAGTCTCCTCTTAGCGGGGAAACAAGATGGTGGTCGCAGTACCGTGATTTCACTGTCGGATTGCTTTTTTTCTAAGATGCAGCTGGCAGGCACCTTTGCAGTGATTATCAGAGGATTTACAATGGAGGTAAGGTGCCAGCCTGCTGTTCTCATTGGTCAGTGTCCGAGGTCCATGGCATAATGTGCAATAAGTTCACTTCTCAGGTATTGAATGCACTCAGCCTGCAGCCTTATGCTTCAACCACCTGAGGCATGATGCTATTGCACATTATAAAATGGGTAAAGGAAATCCTGTGTCCTGATTCATCAGGACCTGTGTCCTTATAGGACAACAACCCTATGGCTGGCACTTTTTTGTGGCACCAGGACACAGTGCACCCATAATTTCAGGCCTTCCAAACTGCCAAAACAGAATGCCATAAGGCAAGTGCCCTGAAATGCCAAAAAGAAAAAAGAAACAGACAAATAAAAACCATGGAATGACTTTCAACCCTACACACCTTTTAGTGACACTTTCCCATGCACTCTGCCGGCTTGTCCCTGAAACCAGTAGTATTACAAAGCAGCACGAAGCTCTTAATTTAATGAGAAAAGTAAAGTAGAAGCTGTTCTCTTTAACTGGTAATGTCTGTGGCAGCACCTTTCTCTCACATGGTGCCCCTCACATACCAGAGCCATCTGCTAAAATGCAATCTGCCAGTAAATATAATAAAACCTAAGGCAGATATGGCAGATTTGTACTACGTCAAGCTTTATTAAACAGTGTCTTACATGAAATGATACAATGGCATGAAAGAATCCTGGACACTGATTGGTCAGCGTTGGACTGGACCCGTGATGTTATCTCAGTACAACATCACAGATCTAGTCCCAACACAGACATGACCGCATCAACTGTTTGCCAAATCACTCCATGCAGCCTGCCTCAGTGATCCCCATCCTGATCGGTAAAACTAGTTTAGTGATTCTCATTCACAAGCTTTGTCTGAGTGCTCCCTCCTTCTTTATAATTTAAAATAAAAACCTCCTTCACACCAAGTCAGATACTTTACTCCACCACAACATGAATTTTATGCCCGTTTACTTACTTCCCGAAACCAGCGGCTTCAGTGAACCGCGAAGACTGTAACTGCCGGTCACGCGGTTCACTGTCACTGCTCTGTCATGGTGCATACAAAGCCATCAGGGCGATTGCTTTCACAGCCACAAATGTAGACTCTTTCTCTTTTACTGTGGTTGTGAAGCTGATCACTCCTATTTTTCTCTGAATTTCTTAACCAGCAGCTTCAGTGAACCACGGAGACTGTAACTGCCGGTCACGCGGTTCACTGACACCACTCTGTCATGGTGCATATTATTCAGCAGAACTGAAGCAGCGCTTAAAAAAAATCTGACTATGCCGTCAGGGCGATTGCTTTCACAGCCACAAATGTAGACTCTTTCTCTTTTACTGTGGTTGTGAAGCTGATCACTCCAATTTTTCTCTGAATTTCTTCATGTTACACTCTTCCAGCTCACTCGCAGTAAACATAGCTTTACAACATACCTGCTTTGCTGAGCTCCGCAGTACCATGAATGCAGCTCCACCTGCTCTGTTCCCAAAAGCAACGGCAGCGCATCATAAGAACAAAAAGTGAAAGAAATCACATTCTCCAGAGTCCCAGCTTCCTGTAGTGTGTGTGTGTGTGTGTGTGTGTGTGTGTTTGGGAGGGGGTACACAAGAGTTCAGCACAATTCAGCAAACTCTTGCTATTCCTGCTTACAGGAACAGCGAAACAGAACTTTTTTTTTAATATGTATACCTCCCCCTCTAAAAATTAATTGAAAATGTCATTAAAAATATACATTTTAATGTTCTTTCTTTTTCTCTTTATACCCAAGCCATTGTATAATAGCAATAATGCACTCCAGGGTGTGTGTTGTGCTGGGATAACGTCACTTCTGGGGTGATTAGTCACACTCGGCCTGCGGCCTCGTGCCTAATCACCCCAGGCGTGATGTTATCCTAGCACAACACACACACCCTGTCATGAATTATTGCTTAATTATAAAATAGGCTTTTAAAATACAGAAATCTGATTGGATAATAGCCCTTCAGAGCCGTGTCCCTATCAGCATGTATCATGCACTACTGGCACTAATCTTCTCCTTGTGGCCCCATAACAGGAGCGTATCACTGACCTCTGGCCACTATAAACAAAAAAAGGTAATCGAGTAAAGTTTCCTGCTATTTTGCTATGGGCTTCCCCCTCCCCGCACTCCCGACAGCATTACCAGTAATACTTCTTCTATACCTTCACACTGAAAATTGCTACAATTCAAAATACTCACACAAAACTAAAACTGCAATCCATTTTTTTCTTTTGTCTTGGATTTGCCTCAGTGACACGCGACCACTGAAACAGGAAGAGCAAACCGCTGAAACAGGAAGCACCCATGCAGACAACTTTCAGTTCATGCTTCCAGTTTCACTTTCCCATGCCTTGAAGTCTAGCCTCCTTAAATATAAATAAATCAGTGCTTAAAATAAAGACATGTGATCTGCACTTACTGCACAAAGGTGAAAGATATCTCCATTTTCCACATTCAAATGCTTGTCTACCATGGTCACATACGGACACACTCGATGCTAGTGAACCGACACTTAAGCGAGCCTTGGACTAGGAGATAAATGTAAAAGAAAAAAATGGTTTTCTTCATATGTGTGGACCTGAAGTCACACAAAAACATAAAATTGTACCTGAAGTCAGAAACACTCACTACAACACTCGCTAATCCACACTGTAACTCAAATTAAATGGCCACTCACTGTCAGTCACTACTCCCATATAAAAAAACAATAAAATAAAAATGTCACATGTTTACAGCTTTTGCAGTGAAGGGGACCTTACATACACCATCTGTTGTTTTTCTACTTCCAATCTCAGACATAAAAAGCAAACGCTCTCTTGCCGATAAACACAACTTTTAATACTGGGACTATTTTTTCAATATTTAACCCACTGAAGCCCCATTTTTATATTTCTAACTTTTCATTTCTTTTTTCTTTTTTTCCTTTTTTAAATACTTTGATGTCCATTTTATAAGTGCAATAACATACTCTGAGGTGTGGGTTATCTCCTAATAAGAGCACGCCCAGGTGCATAAGGCACTTGGCGCAAGTGCCTCATGCCTAACAACGCACCTGGGCGTGCTTTTGTCAGGAGATAACTGACACCTCATCATGTGTTATTGCTTGCGTAAGATGATTGGTGGTATGTACATCAAAACAGTCATGCTCTGAATACCAGATGCACTACAGCTATGGCAGCTTTCAAGGGACATGCTTGCTCTTGAAACCTGCTCCATAGTGACACAGTGGGCTAGATTCTCAAAGCCTTGAGTTTGACTCAAGGTGCCTGCACCATACATAACTAGTGCAAGTGGCACCTTGCGTCAAACACTGCCCCCTGAGCTATTAACAAAGGCAGCCTGCATCAACCACAGGCTGCCTGCTCCAAAGGGGCTTGCGCTGCCAGTGCACCCAAAAAAGGGCTGCGACTTGGTGCTAGGGGGCATGTGGCAGACAAAAGCTGCCACATCCCTGTAAACAGGATTCTGTAAACTCACCAAGAGGACAAAATTATAGGTACCCTTAGACCAGCCAGGGATGGTCTAAGGGTACTTAGAATATTTTCCTCGGGGAGAGATGCCTGTTTGTGGCAATGTGCCATGGTCCCAGATGTTGCCACCATTAATAGTAAAATATTATTGCACATGCCTCCCTTCCCGACCCCCTGATGTTGCCACCGTTAATATTAAAATATTACTGTTCATGCCCCCTTTCCGATCCCCCAATGTTGCCACCATAAATATTATTGCACACCCCTTCCCAATCCCCGATGTTGCCACCGTGAATATTAAAATATTATTGCACATGTCCCTCTTCCCGATCCCCCGATGTAGCCACCATTTATATTAAAGACTTATTGCACATTGCCCCCCCTTCCAGATCACCTGATGTTGCAGATGGTAATAATACAAGCCCCTCTTCCTGAACCCCGATGTTGCCTGTGAAAAAAATAATGAGTACCCATGCCTCCCTCCCCAACTCCAAAGGTGCAAGCACTAATACCATTAAACAGGGCTAACAAATAGCACAGCCCACCTCACACCTCTGTGGCTGGCCACCAACTGAACTGTCAATGAGCATACTGTAATGTGTGCTACAGTAGGCTCACTGACAGTGCAGTCATCAGCCAGCCACAGAAGTGCAAGGTGGGCTGTGTTGTCCGTCAGCCCTGATTAATGGTATTAGTGCTGGCATCTTTGGGGTTGGGGAGGGAACATGGGTATTCATTATTTTTGTTACAGGCAGCATTGGGATTTAGGGAGGAGGGCTTGTATTATTACCATTGGTAACATCAGGGGATCTGGAAGGGGGAGGCATGTGAAATAAGTCTTTAATATTAATGGTGGCAACATCAGGGGATCGGGAAGAGGCATGTGCAATAATATTTTAATATTTATGGTGGCAACATTGGGTGATCTGGAAGGGGGGGCATGTGCAATAATATTTGAATATTTACAGTGGCAACATTGAAGGGATCGGGGTGGGGGGACGGCTAGACTACCAGGGTCTAGACCAGCACATGGCTGCCCCGTTACTTGCAGCAGACCCTCCCGGTGTGCCATCTGTTCAGCACTCTGCCATGTATGCCACACACCACGGGACTTAGCCACCGGGAACCTGCTCCTTAGAGGATCGGGCGCAGGGTTCCTGGTACACCGGGATTCAACACAAGTTGCTGTTTGCCGCAGATTGCACCAATCCAAGCCCAATTTGACAATCAAGCCCAGCATGTTTGGGAAGAAAATAATATGGTGAGTGTGGGGGTTGAGAATGGATGGTGAATGGAACAAAAAGCACCTGTAGTACTGTCAGAAAATGCAGCATGTTTTTTGGGTTGAGAGATGTGGCGTCATGCCAATAGGGCCCGAGGGGGCATGTGCGCCCCCAAAATGTTGTTGTGTAAATGCTAGTAAAGAACTGTATTTAGTATTAATTTTTTAACGTCCCATGGGCTGAAAAAAAATTGTGCTTTTTCAGTTACTTTTTGGTGGGGGTTGGGGGGTCCGATCTGAATCGATATGTGTGCGTGAAGTGAAGACCGACTGATTCAGAGCTGCCGGCAATTTAAAAAAAAAATTACTTGCTCCCGCTGGACTGGTGACTGGCTTCAGGGCTGAGCTGAGCCCCTGTAAAAACAGAGAGACTGTCACAAAAGACAGTTAATTGGTTGTAGCTGACAGCAGCCAGCAGCCAATCACAGTCAAGGCGCGAAAAAATTGCTTATGCAGTAAATTGATTGTCATCGTTGTTTGTCGTCGTCAGTCAGTTGAGTCAGTCAGTGCTATTCTCTGACCTGACACAGTTGTTTGAGGTCAAGAGGAAATGGGCGTGATGCCACTGAGATGAATCATCAGTCGGACTCGGTAGCACTAATAGAGCACGGTCGGTCGGTGACATCGGTATGTGTTCCTCCAGCTCAGAAAAGACTGAAGTTCCTGTTGAGTCCTGGCTGTTTCATAGCAGAAAAAAGGTCAGTACTGTTGTGTACCACAGGGGAAGGAACTTGGAAGCAAGGCAAGGAAGAAGTTTTTTAACTTTCACCCCTGAGCATTGCCAAATGGCAATGCCATGCCATGCCAACCCGTCCCCCACCTCCTTGTATCAGAGCAGTTTAAGCCTACTCCGGTCCGATTTATTATTTTTTTAACACTTTTTTTTTTTAATTTAGAGAGTTGGCACTGGCAATTATTTACTTTTTGTTCCCCTCTGAGCAGAGCTCTCCTCTGAGTCTGACCGTGACCTCAAGACATAACTAATTCCCCAGACCAGGCTGTATGGGCGACGTGCCCGGGTCATGGCTTTTGCTCTGTGTGAATGACACTGTGCTGATGCTGTGTGTGTGTGTGTGTATTGCTTGCTCACTGCCTTCTGTTCTGTTGCCTGATGACCCGCCCAATGGTCCTGGCTACCACAGTTAATCCATGACGATATCGGAATTATAACAAGTGAAGTTGAAGTAAGTCAGTCAGTGACAAGTCCTGGTGGTCCCTGACTCCCCTAAGTAACTTGTAACTACTTCAACTTTATTACTTTGTACTTATTAATCTTCTGTTGTCCTTCTCACTCAGGACTGAATTACATATTGTACCAAAGGGGTGTAGGTTGCTACTTTTTAGTAGTATAAGAAGTGTAGCAAATAAACTGACATCTTGCTGCTTTCCATTGAATGTTAATGTGTTTGTGAACTTGGGGGACAGGCATCAAATCAGTGCAAAGAGATATGTAGGCCCTACATGAAGCATCTTGTCATGGGCACAGGGCTAACCTCAGTTTCCTTATGCTGAATGCCTATGTGATTATGCATGTTTATGTTATACAGAGTGACATGGTATAACTGAAAAGCAGCAGTCATAGTGTGTGATCAAAGATTAAAAAATAGAGAATACTGGATGGGCAGCTATGCACAACCAGTGTGTTCTGCCACAGAGGGGTTCTGATTCGTTCTGACCGCGAGACCAAAGCTTGAGAGAGGAATCAGAATCCCAAGGTGTCAGAACACACTGGTTGTGCATAAAGTTGCTCATCCTGTATTTTTATAGTGTCTAGTATTATGCGAAATGTGTGCATTGTGTTTTTTCTCTTTCACAATGAAACTGACCTGTGCAGTATTTAGAGGTTCTAGAATGCTGTTCTACCACAGAAGGGTACAATAGCATTCCATGACCTTTGAACTGTGGTACAACAGCATTTTAAAAAGGATGGATTTCTATATAGAAAAGTGCTCTGTTATACACTATAAATAGAATAATAGAAAAGTATCTATTACAAGGCAGTAAGACCATCAAGAGGTTTTGGGGACTTGGAACCTCAAAAGCAAAGCTCGAGGGGTTCCCAAAGTCCCCAAAACCTTGAGATGGGCTTACTGCCATTAAATAGATACTTTCCTATTTGTTATTTTTTGTAATATATGGATGCACTTCGAAATCGTGTGACTTTTTTTTACATTCTGTGAGCACAGCAGCAAGTCGCCGCACTAAAGACACTCTTGTGCTCGGCTGACCGTAACACTGGAGACAGACTCACTTGCACACATCCCCGCTCCTCACCACTACGCTCTCATTGTCTGTTTCTATTTTGGCAAATCCTATCTTTTACCTTACAATCCTTCGGGTAATGCAGGATCAACCAGATAATGCAATGACAGAAAAAAAAAGCCAAAAAAAAGGAGCAGACACATTAGGCTCACTAAGCGAGAGTAATGAGCCACCATGTTTAGAAAATTAGTGTGTCCGCCCACAGAGGAACAGTGACCAATTAGAATGCACGCCGTGACTTTGAACTTGAAGGAAGGTGCTTGGGATCATGGCAACTGGGTTTATGTGTGAGGCTGACTTGTGCAGCCGCTGTGGCATTTCTGTGATAATACTATCGTTCTAATGTCAGAACAATAGTATTATTGGCACTGAAGTGTAGTATTATTATTGGGAGTGAAGTGTGCTATTATGGGGAAACTGGCTATCTATTACAAGAAATTTTTTGCACCATTTTTGATGGTATTATTTTGATGATCCATATATTACATAGAGAATAATGCATATGTAGGGAGTTGATATGCAGTTTTTTCACACACCCAAGTTGTGTGATAATATGTAAACCAGGTTTTAGTATTATCACACAAAGACGGTGTGTGGAAAAACTTCATTTCTACCCCCTACATATGTTTTATTTTTTATAATAACTGGCACCAAAACAAATTCAATATAAGTATTACCACTACGAGGAGACGCGAGATGAAAACTCTCATACGTCCTTACTAATAGGCATGCCCCCGCGCTATTCAAAGACTGACATCACATAACGTGGTAGCGTGGGGGCGTGCCTACTGGTAAGGAAGTAGGAGCGTTTTGGCAGTGGGTCTCCATGTTAGTTTTGCTGAGTTTGAAACTGTTTACTTTGGAATGCGAGTGCTGCAGGCTTCTTGGCGCGAGACTGTAAAAGTCTTATCAACCCGCGGGTTGATACGACTTTTTTCGTATCAACCTGCGGGTTGATACGACTTTTTACAGTTCTCGAAAATGGGTTGATAACAGGGATCACCAGTTATTATAAATAGATAAATGCATAAATGTGCCCTGTCCATCAGTTGTCATAACAATTAACAGTGTGGAAAGGAGGGAAGGAGTAAGATACATCAAGAAAGGTAAAAACAGGCTGAAGAAGAACTAGGGAAAAATAAACAAGTTAGTGTTCAAAGGAGACTAGAGACAATGAATGGTTTTTTAATTTATTCACTTATTTATTTATGAATTTTAACATGACATTCTCTTGAGCAACATCTCATTTTGGAGGTAGCCCTGACCAAAAGAGTCTGAAAGCTAAATGGTCTGAAAGCTTAGGGATCATTTTCTTTTTTGTAATGTCTGTGTTGGTTCAATAAAAGGTGGTATCAAACCATTTGCTTCTGGATGTATTTTATCTTGCAGTCAGCCACAGATGTGTAAAGAGTTCTTCCAATTAAACACATTAGATCCTTTATTGGTTACTGTCTGAGGTGCTTCATATGAAACAGCATGGATGACATTTGTATTCCTCTATACAAATATGAGGTGATACATTGTTCACTGCTGTGTCCTGACACACACACACACACACACACACACACACACACACACACAGAAACAGTGCAATATGCAATAAGCATTTCATATATTCTTAATTGTCCAGCAGTGTCATGTGACAGGACATGTTCTGTGGTTTCAGAGGGTGTAGCATTACCACAATAGAAAACAGAGTTGGCTTTGCTTTCTAGGTACACTAAGTTGCTTCTTTTCAACATAGATGGGGTCCTATTCCTATCAGCTAACTTGGGGCTAGATGGATTTTGATACCTCACAAACAAGGATTAGAAGTGAGTGGCAAACCAGGATTTAAAAATTATAAAACACTTGCAAAATACACAAGTTCTGACTAATTCTTAAAAAAAATTTTACAAAAGGTAACACTGTAAGTAGAATGAACAAAGGACAAAACAATTGATCATTTCTATAACCTGTATCAGCATTATGTCATTTAGCTTGTTGGGGAACAGCTTTCCGGACTGCTAAAAGTCACCAAAATGCACCATTTGACTTCATTTTTTCACAATTTTTCCGGGGGCATGCCCACAGACCCCCCTAGACAGGTTGAGATTTTGTGCCCTTCCAAAATTTCTGACTACATGACACCCCTGGTTGAGAGGGAAATATCAGAAAATTACTCTTTTAATCCCCCCACTGTAGTTTTGGGGACTATTTTTTCCATTTACCTTTTAAATGTTAAATAAGTTAATTCTGTTTTATTCAACCTTCAGTTTGACTCCTGTCTATTTTTTACTGTTAGAACCCATTTTATAAGAGCAGTAAGACACTCCGGGGCTGTGGGTTGTTGCCTGATAAGAGCACTTCCCAGGTGTTGAAGGCTCACTACGCACCTATGCTCTTATCAGGCAACAACTCACACCCTGTCATGTTTTACTTCTTTTTATGAACTTTCATAAAGCTTTTATTGACAGCTTAAAATACTCCACTTTACATATGGGTATACCAACCACTGAAGCAGATTAATACATTTATATCCAGAAAGAAAATAATTTTTCAACAATTGTCATATTCTCTTTCCTACTAATTTTAAACCCCATATTTATGATGGTGTAATAAAGAGTGAGTGATTACCATTAATTTTAATAGCACTAAAGTAATCCATTTCTCCGATCCCCTCCCCTCCCAAATAAATTAGAGGAGAAAGGAAAAGAGAAAGGTCTAATTGCACTCTACCCTTCATTTACATCCTTTGTTGCATGCCATCTATTCCAAACCGACAAAATGACATCCGATAATCTTTCAGGTCTCATTCATATTATTGATATAATTTATGCTATGTTGTCATTCTTGTTAAATAAACAAAGTTTAACATCTCAACCAAACCGGCGATGTGATTTCATTTATCCAGCCATTGTATTTTATTTTTCTTTTTTCCCCTTCCCCATTTTCAGCTCTCCACCCCTCCCTTTTAATTTCCCTTTTCTTTTTTCCCCCTTTTCCCCCCTTATAAACCAGTCAGGTTCTAGATATTTCAAGACCCCGCCTCCTTTTAACTTAGGCCCAAGCCTCCTTCAGGCTATTTCAGGACAGAAGGTATTGCTCCAACACCGGGGTGCCCTCCAGACTTTCAATATAATTGTAGTAAGGGAGCCATTTTGCATTATACTGTTCTGTGGCCAGTCTTAGATGGGCAGTTATAGCTTCCATGTCTTTGATTTTTATAATATTAGCTCTCCACATGGAGAGAGTTAAAGGTGGTGACTGCAACCAATGTTGCATAATGACTTTTAGAGCTGCAGCCGCTAATATGTAGTACAAATATTTTTGGCCATTGGATCCTAGTCCCTTTGGTACCAGACCTAGTACCAAATGAGCTCCATTAACTACAAAATCCCCTTGAAAAATAGTCCGCAGAGCCTGCACAATTGACCTTCAATAATTACTTATCTGTGGGCAGTCCCAAAACAAATGAGTATGTGTGCCCAAACCCCCACATGCCCTCCAACAATTCTTTGTTGTCAGTTGTGTATAATGGACCGAGATCACTGGAGTAATAAAATACCTTACCACTACCTTCCATCTAAATTCCTTCCAACTCAGAGAGTTGGTTGTTTTTGAAATTCCCAACCAGATCTCCAACCACTCTTCCTCTGATAGCTGCAGCTTTAATTCCTCCTCCCACCTCTGTTCAATCTGTTGGGTTAATAATTTACCTATATTTTCCTGTAGTGTTTTATATACATATGATATAAACCCTTTAGGGTCTGTCATACGACTCCTTTGAAAAACAGTTCGAATGGGGGCAGGTGGGTCTGAAAGAACCGCCTGTTGTCCTGTTCTCGTGTTGATGTAGTGACGGCACTGGAGGAACCTAAAAAGTCCTGTTTGGGAATGCCAAATTCTCTTTGCAGCTCTTGAAAAGATTTTAATTTATTTTGTTGAAAAAATTGGGTCAGAAAGCGTAATCCTTTGCTCTGCCATTATTTAAAGCAGCTATCTCCAAGCACGGCTGGAAACCCTGGGAGGAAGTTAAATGGAATATATCTCCAAACCGGAGTTAAAGACCCCCAATACTGTCGGATATTCAGCCACACTTTGAAAGTGTGCTTCATCCACTTATTTGTAATTTGTCTGATGTCTGAGGGCATTGCTACCCAGGGTAATATTTGCAGGGGAATAACTTGATGCGCCTTAAGTTCCATAGGACACCACCCTCCCATCTGTCTTGGATTTAACATATCAAGAATAGGCAATATCTGGGCCGCCTTATAATAATTGAAAAAATCTGGTACTCCTCTGCCCCCCTTTTCCCTGTCCTCAGTAAGGAGTTCCCAATGCTTCCTGGGTCATCTTCCCGCCCAAATGAATTGAGAGAGCTTCCATCTCAGTTCCTTCCAGTCTTTTTTTGGGAAGGGTAGTGGTAGACTGGTGAACAGGAACAAATACCGGGGGAGAATGTTCATTTTCACTGCCTCTATCCTGTTAGTAAAGGAGAAAGGCATCACTCACCCTCTATTTATATCAGCAAAGACTGCTTTCTGCAACAGGCCATAATTAACTTGGTATAGACGGGATAATTTAGTTGGAATTTGAATACCTAAGTATCTGACTCTGTCTTTGGTCCAATTAAATGGGATCAACCCTTGTAATTCCCCCGAGATTCTGCCACTTATTGGAAAGATCTCAGACTTGTTCATATTAATTTTAAATCCTGATATTTTGCCAAATTGATTTAATAAGTCCATCAACGGAGGGATCAAATTAGCTGGGTCCTGCAGGTATATTAAAGTGTCGTCCGCATACAATGAGACCTTGTTTGTCACCCACTCTACCAAAATCCCCTGAATCTTGTCCTCCGCTCTAATCGCCTGGGCCAAGGGCTCCATTGTCAGGGCAAAAAGTAAAGGGGACAGGGGGCACACTTGTCTGGTGCCTCTTTGTATAGTAAGAGTTGTGGAGATAGTGCCATTTACCTGCACTCTGGCAACTGGCTGTTGGTAGGCCATCATGATCCATTGCAGGAAGGGGCCCACAAATCCCATTTTACCAAGCACTAAATTGAGATAAGACCAATTCAGCCTATCAAAGGCCTTTTCTGCACCTAAAAAAATAGCTAGTTTGGGAACTCTGGAGTGCTCTTTATGACCTAGTATATTTAAGAGGCGTCTAATATTGTCTGACAAATGCCTATGGGGTATAAACCCCATTTGATCTGGATGCACTAATATCTCCACAAATCTTTGTAAACAGTTAGCCAAAATTTTTGTAAATATTTTTGAATCCTGATTTAGTAAGGATATAGGCCTATACGACTCACAGGATGCTGTTGGTTTACCTGGTTTTGGAATTACAGTTATTAATGCCTCCCTCCACGAATTCGGGGTTTTTCCCTCCTCAAGCATAGCGTTCATGACTATTGCTAATTTGGGTACCAACATTTTTTTTAACTTTTTATAAAACTCTGCCGGGAGTCTGTCCGGACCAGGTGACTTTCCCGAGGGAAGGTTATTTATCACCGTTAGAATTTCCTGGTCTCTTATGGGGGCTGACAACTCTTGTTGCATTGTGGTGGATAATTTGGAGAGTTTTAATGTTCTTAGAAAGCATTCCGTCTGAGTTGTCACAATCTGGGGGTCTCTCTTTTCTGCATATAGCATCTGGTAATACTTTTTAAAGGCCTTGACTATGTCTCCTGGCTTCTCTATCCGGTCGTTGTTATTGCCCCCTGTCTGGAGGAAAGGGATATGCCGACTTGTATGTTCTTTCCTCATTCTGAGAGCTAGTAATTAAAATGCTCTCCCCCCCGATAATATTTTTGGTTGGTAAACCGTAACAATCCCTCAGCCTTATCTGATTCCAAATCATTAAGTTCCTTCCTTTTTTTAACTAATTCTTTAAGAATGTTCTCCTTTCCCCTTGGTTCACTTTTATGTTCTCTTTCCAGAGCTTTTATTGTGGTTTGCAACTTCGATAGCTTATTATTTCTCAATTTCTTTTTGGCCGACGCCAAACTGATTATATGGCCCCTTAGCACTGCTTTCATAGTGTCCCACCACACCCCAGGGGAACAATCTGTCATAGGAGAATCTACTGTTAGGTGTTGAAAATTTTGGACAATTTGTTGTACCTGGTTCTTGCCATTAAGCAATGATAAATTTAACCTCCAGTTAGTGACTCTGGGCTTCCTACTCCAAGTATACTCTATGAATATTGGGGCATGATCCGATAAGGTTAACGAATGGATCTGGGATTTAGTGAAAAGGCGAAGATCTCTGGAGTAAGTCAAGAAAAAGTCTATTCGTGAATAAGAACTTCGAGAAGCCGAATAAAATGTATAATCTGTCTCAGTTTTGTGTCGCTCTCTCCAAATGTCTACCATCCTTCCCTCTTCTACCAAGGTCTTCAGTCTCTTGCTAGCTATCCTAGATGTGTCTGTGTTCCCCGAGGACCTATCCATTGCAGAACACAAAGTGGCATTAAAATCTCCCCCAGTATCAAAAGTCCCCTAGGAAGCCCCCCTATTCTCTGAAAAACTTCCAGGTGAAATCTTTCCGCACCTGTATTAGGGGCATATATATTTATTATATGTACTAATTTCTCCTGTATAAGACTGGATACCCTAATGCATCTCCCTGGGTGTATGATTTCTGTTTCTTGCACTATAAAAGGGGATTCCTTCTTTATTAAAATTGCTACACCAGCTTTTTTCCCCTCTTTACCTGAAGTGGCTTCAACTCTCCCTACCCATTGATGTCGTAGTTTCAGATGTTCTGCTTCTGAAAGGTGTGTCTCTTGTAAAAGAGCAATATCTCCCTCCATTCTTCTCAATTCAGTCAGAATCTTAGTTCTTTAATGGGTGAGTTAATGCCATTAATATTGTAGAAATTATTTTTAAGTGTGTCATTGGGTCCTGTTGTTTCTAAGCTTCTGTTGTTCTTGTGTAGCCTACATCCATCTACCCCCACTTAGTTGTGTAATGATCCATTCGGCTGGTTTACTTTGTATGAAATCACATCGCAATTTTGTAAAAAAACAATAATTTAAGAACATTGTTTTAACCCTATAACTGTTAACTTGTAAGGTGGAACCCTTTGGTTCCAACAATAAACAGCTGATTAATATAACCAAAATCCCCATATTTTTGACCTCCTAGGAGAATCCGATGGCGTGTACTGTCACCACCGGAAGTCACACGTGTGACTAGTTTCAGATCCCTGTGATGTATAGGGGAGTTGTGGCTATACCCAAATCCTTAGGCATTCGTCTGCAACCTGTAACTCCACCCGACACCTAAGGTGAGAGCTGAACCAGGTATCCAGTAATCCGCAGAACCCCCCCCCTTCTCATTATGTGCCATGATTTCCCCTTTTATAATTATAAGCAAAATATCCCCACTCTCATTTCCCCCTTCATGTCCCTCTCGTTATCTCCCCTTTTACCCAATACCTTTCCTCAGCCCCTCTTCTCCTCCCCCTATCTTCATAACCCTTTCAAATATCTTTTAACCTTCCCACCCCTTTTTCCTTGGTAGGTCCCCCACCTCTTCCCCTCTAGCAGATATTTATCTATTCTTGCATATTTACTACTAAGTTTCACATCACAGCACTTCAAACCCAATGAGTCCTCTTGTGAGTGGCCCCTGTAAAGATGAAAAGCGCTTATATAATTCTAAATGTCATAAAGCATAAGTTCCTCTCAAAGTCTCCTTTAACCCCTTCGGTCCCATTACATTAGTTCGCATCACTCCTTCCCCATGATGTTTCTTCAGAATCTCCCTCTCCCACACTTCTGCAGGAGCATTTACCAGTTCAAGGCAGTACCTTTAATTTTGGATTCAAAGTCAGTCCTCTTCAGACGTCTGTTTACTTTTACCTCCACCCTGCGCTTTCACTCTCTTTTCCGCCCGCTGCATGAGCTTCACAATGTCCCCTAGTGCAGCTGGTGAGATTGCGCCTGGAAAGCCACGTTTCCTGTTGTTAGTGCGATTTACCACATTCCAAGCCCCCATCCTGAGCTTTCGTTCCAACATATCAGTCTGTAGGTCAGGCATCGAAATCTGAAGCTCCTTCAGGGTAGGGGCAGCCTCCACCAACGCAGAAAAGATTTTTGCCCCCAATTCTGAATAAATCTTAATCCTTGCAGGAAAAAGCAGTTGAGCCTTTATATCTTTTTTTTTCCTTCAAGATGATCCCTCATACTCTCTGTCTCTCAGCTTGCAAAGCAGATGAAAAGTCCTGATCAAAGCCGGCCCGTTGGCGCAGCGGTGGGTTTTCCGCTAGACGCCGCACCCAGGTTCAGGAATGGACCTGGGTCATCGGAGGGCCGGCCGGGGGGAGAAGGATGAAGCGTCCTATGGACTGCTCTCCTTCTCCAGGGAAGGGCGAGGGAAGCACTCGGAGCACTGAGGACTCCTGGCAGAAGCTGGGAGATCTCATGCTGTCGACGCTCAATCTCTGGGAGGCAGGGCGGACGCTGGCGTCATTGCACATCCTCACCTCTGTGAGGAAAAGTAAAGAAAACATGGGCGGGCGAGGGCCACCATCTTAATGAAAGCCCTTCCGGAAGACCTCGAGCAGCCGCCATCGCTGCAGGTCCCCTGACTAGATACTGGTTCCGTGGCCATGAAAGAATGTGGCCACAGCCCCGCCCTCCTGGGGGCAAGCCGGGGTGACTGGGGGATCCGGGCAGCCATAGATGGTGGCTGAGGCTTCCAGGGGCCGTGACCAGGGCTGATACAGTGACAGGGGTACTGCAAAAAAAAAAAGAAAAGTCCTGATCAAAATAAATTCTCTTCTCCTGGTACATTATTTCCCGCAGCCTCCATGCTTCACGAAGGATCCATTCTTTGCTCTGATAGTGAAGCATACAAATTATTAGAGAGCAAGGTATTGCATTCTCCTCCGTTGGTTTTGGGCTCAGGGTCCTACGCGCTCTGTCTATCTCCAAATTTATATCAGGTGGAGGAGAGAGCATGGATCTAAGCACTTGCTGTACAAAATCAGCCGTTGTAACGAAAAGCCTCCTCCAGGTCTTGGGATTCCGTAAATCCTACAGTTATTCTGGGGAGGCGATTTTTCGAGATCTTCCAGCTAGCCTGCATCTCGATCCTCTGAAGTAAGTGTAAAGCAGACAATCTGTACAGTCCTGCGCTTCTGAAATCTCTGTTATTTTAATATCTGAAGCTGAAACCTTTTTGTCTAAGGTGTGGACGTCCTGCCTCAGGTCTGCAAGTGCAGTGTCTATTTTATTTACTGTAGCTAGTATTTGTTTAAGCGTCTGGTTAGTACTTTCAGGTAGATCGGCTTCCTCCTGTTCCCAGTCTGCTGGAGATTCTGATGGCTGCCATCGGCACGGGGGGAGAACAATTAGGCCTTCTTGAGGTCTGCTCAGGGTCGTTTGTTTCATCTTGCTTGGAGCGGAGGAGAATCTAGAACCTCTGACTTTCTGGGGTTTCCCCGCCATCTAAGGGACCTCGGGCTATATCTTTTTAGTAATTAGTAGCCACTCTCCAGAGGATTTAGCTCAGTAAAGGCGAGGGGGATCGTGGAGATTTCAGATTCAGCTACCCACCACTGCGGTGATGTCACCGGAAGTCCATGTTTTACTTCTTTCCATAACACACACCCTGGTGTGCCTTATTGCTTAACTGATATAGCATCCTATCCGGAATGCTCAAGGCACTTTAAAATCAAACAAACATGAAGGGACTGCAGTACAAAATAAATACAAAGAAAATACAAGAATCACATAATGAGTGCACATAATATACAAACAGCAGGACTGGTCTGCAAAAAACAACAACCCATAAATTGCTGGTACTGTATCTTTCAAAAAAAGCATTGGAAATGAAGTGATACGTATTTTTTTTAACTTCTGTTTATTGACATTTTAGCAAATTACACAATAGACATTACATTCTGTCATCTCATTTGATACATTCAATACATACATATCCAGCTTGTACTGTCAGATTATAATTGGAAGGCTATAGCCTGTAGTTCAAGGGGGTGGTGTAACTGGCCACACCCCTATTCAGCCCATTTAAGGGCTGCTCTCCTCACTCCACACACAAGCATTTTTTCTTGCAGCCAGAGGCTCTGTCTTCTCTTCTGGGGTCTACTAGGTCACCCCCCCCCCCCAAACACCTAGTGCATGCTTGGACTCTGCTTGGTTTGTACTGGACTTCTGCTTTTCTGCTCTCCTGCTTCTGGTTTGTATTATTGGCCTCCAGCTGCTCCTTGCTTCTGTGTGTGCCGGTTCCCTTCCTGCTCCTGTCCTTGTGTTTGCCTTGTTTGTCTCTTTTGGGTTTCCTAGTGCTCTGTCTATACATTGCTGCTTGTGCTTTAGGTTATGCTCTGTGTTTCCTTGCCTCAAGCTACCTTGTGCCTGTACCCCCAGGCTCCATTTCTCATCTACTATTGCAGCCTTCTGTTCACTGCATTGTTCTCTGTATACTTTAGCTCAATCTGCTTTCTGCTTAACAAGCCTCAGTCCCTGCTATTGTCATTGTCTGTTTCATCTCACTGCAATCTGCTCCCTTGCTCCCCTTAATTGATTACACCTGTTCATGCCTCTGCTGCCTAGCTAATAACTTCTCCCTGTTTTACTGCTTCACAATAACCTAAGCAACCTAGCCTATGGAACTCAGTCCTGCTTCCTGCACAAGCAAATATTGTTGCTGTTTTCAGTGCATTGCCACTCCCTACAGTTTCTATGTTCAATCAGATTGCTACCCCTACAAGCTACAGTTAATTGCTGCTGGATGCTGCTCAATTATTTTTGCAGCCATTCTGCATTACTCCTCACTTCTGTTTGTATTATTTAGGCTCATTATTTCTACTCCCACCTTTACCAAACCTTACTTATACCAAACCCTCAGCAGTTTCTTTCTGATGATAACCTAATCCTGCTTTCATGGCTGGCACATATTTAACTTATTTCATTAGCTGTTGGGTGTTTTGGTGTCATGTTTGTGGTTTCTTTGTTTTTCCTACAGCTGGGGACTGAGGAGTCACAGCGGGCATCTCAGCCCCAGGCGGTGGGAGCAGCTTCCTATTTGGCAGAGTATTGTATAAGCTCTGGCTCACCTGACCTCCTGTTGCTCCACATAGCCATCATGGCACTATTCAACTAGTGATTCTAGGAAACTCTCTGCCTAATGACATTTGGCTCTCACCCAGCATTCTAACATCCCCTCCCTAACACTATGCCCCTGGTTTACTCAGTTATCCTAGCCTTCTTGTCCCTTGCACTACCAGCAATGCTCATCCCCTTCCAAGCCTGGCAGCATAACATGTTTACTTGCTTTAAGCTGCATCGCCTACCATACTGGCTTTGCAGCCTCCTCATGCCTAACCAGCTTCACAGCCTCCTCCTCTTCAACCATTGGCCCTGGGCTTCGCCCAGCCTTGCAGTTCTCTTACTCACAATATACAATTCAATTCACTTCCATTCTGGCTTTCTAATGGACTTGGTCGGCATGCATTCCTGTGGTTGACAAATGCTATTTGCCTTACCTAGACCCACGAGAGGGTCCATATTGCTCAGTCTGACCTACGTACAGGTCTCTCCACAGTGGTTCTCATCCAGTCAAGACCCACGTGAGGGTCCACAGTACTCAGTCTGACCATGTCTGCTATCATCCATCATGACCCACGTGCAGGTCCCATGCTCATTACAACTCAGTCTTCCACATTCTAGAGAAGTGCCGACCATAACCATTACTTCCAGGACTCAGGGCTAGCCCTGTGGCTGATGGTCTCTCTCTGCACCCTGAAGTCTGCATTTTGAGTATGCAAAGCTTGGGATGGGGTCCTTCTCCACTTGGCCCATAGTTGGGAAGGTCTTCGCTCCAGGTGGACCTTCAGTCGTCAACCGCACCAATGGTACTTCTTGATGCAGCATTTAAGACTTCAGCAGTGAAGGGGTGGGGATCTCACGGGAAGGGCCCCTTTAGCTGCCCGAGTGGGTTTGGAGGCACCCTTTCATCCTATTCTTCTTACAACCACCTCTGGCTCACCTGGTTTGTTTATAGATCGGTAGGCTAGCTGAGCGCCTAAGCAGTCGTTACTCTCCTCCTCCCGCCTTGGTCGACTCTTGTTGCAGAGTGCACTCGCAACCCTCCATGGCATTCCCATTAGAGGGATAGAGTGAGAGTGTTCCCCAAAACTGCAGTTCCCTTGGACTGGTATACTAAATTGCAGTAGCAGAGCCATCACTAACCAAAACTGTCCCAAAGCCTGGAGGGAAGGTGACCTAGGCCTTGGATCCCCAGAGGTTTCCTCCTCAAAATGAGGTTTCCCTCTCCTCCATGCCAATGGTCATAATACTAGATAGGTGTCCTTGTAGTCCCTAGGTCACTTAGGTAGGTTTCTGCTGTTGGATGGAGTCAGGTGGATGTCCCCTAGTCATCCCATCTCCCCCTTTGGCTGTTCCCTCTCTCCTTAGGAAGTCAAGCCTCCATGCCTTACAATCAGACCTCTGAGTGGGTCACTATTCTCCTGTCATTTCCTGCCTACTTTACTCAAACAATACGACCAACTGACCTATGCTACCAGCTGAACCCCATTACCAACCATCCTATGTACAGGTCTTCATTGACCCATGCTACCAATTGAACCTATGCTACCACCTGATCTAGGTACAGGTCTTCATTGACCCATGCTACCAACTGAACCCATACTACCAACCAACCTACACAGGTCTTCGACTCCAATAAGTGTTCACCACCTTGTATGCTTTGTTCGACACTCTTTTTGGGCTTTTTCCTAAGGTACCTTTAGCCAAGAGAATCACTCCCATGGCATATCAAGGGGTGGGACTTTCCTCTAGTGTTCCTTGCCTTCGTACCCCTACAGGGTGGTACATCCCATGGATAGAGAGGAGAACAGCCAAAAAGTATCTATGTTACACAAGCACAAAACCAGTTGCACAGGCACATTGAATTGGAAGGCTATAGCCTGTAGTTCAACAGGGTGGTGCAACTGGCCACATCCCCCTTCAGCCCATTTAAGGGCTGCTCTCCTCACTCCACACACAAGCATTTTTCCTTGCCCCTCCATTCACCCCTCCTCCTCCTCCAGTGGGACACCTCTCTCTCCCATGGGCTTCTTCCTAAGGTACCTTTAGCCAAGGGTGTCACTCCCACAGCACCTCAAGGGGTGGAACCCTCCTCTAGGGTTCCTTGCCTTTGCATTCCTACAGGATGGTATATACCACAGATAGAGAGGTAAACAGCCAATGGGTATCTATGTTACACAAGCACAAAACCAGCTGCACAGGCACATTGAACATCTATGTACACCATAGAAATACATTACCAGTAGTGACAGCATTCTCATTAATTCATCCCACTACTAACAAAATTATAACCAAGGAACATATTAACAACGTTACACATAGAACATCAATTAACAAACAGACAAGACACACAGCAATCTCAGCTTCCCAAGTACAAGTTTATAGTCCTTGTTATCACCCACTGTCAGTCTATGAACAGCCCACCTATGGTGCTGGATACGTGCAGGGACAACACATCCCCTTCACCGCCCGCACCAATTCTGTTATTTCTAATGCTAAACATAACCAGTCCCACAACCTGTCAGGCAAATCACAGCCGCCTCCACCGGTGACAGTTAGAGATGGGTGAAGTTAGAAAACTCTGCTCTGTGGATTAATTCACAGATTTTCCTCTTTTCTCAAAGTTAATCTGAAGTGTGAAACCCAAATTCACTCCCCAAAACACTTGGCATAGTGCAGTTTGGCAGCTCCACCAGCAGAGTTCAAATTTTGCATTTTGAGGAGATTTTTTCTAGTGTTCAGTGCCCCCCCCGGGCCGATCATCAGCCCAACGTAAAATGCAATTTCCAGGTATCTAGTGCCCCCCACCACCACCAATCACCGTCCCAATGCAAAATTGAATTCCCTGGTGTCTAGCGGTCCCCCACCTCTGCTTGTTGGCCTGATGTAGCATAAAATTTCCTGGTGTCTAGTGCCCCCTACCCCGCTTCCTGGCCTGATGTGCAAGAAATTTATACTTCCCTGGTGTCTAGCAGATCTCTCTCCTCATCCATGACCCCTGTAATAAAAAAAAAAACTTAGTCCATTTTCCCTGGTGTCTGACGGACTCCCCCTCCCTATCCCCGATCCCCTGTAATAAAAAAAATGGTAGCCCCATTCCCTGGTGTCTAGCAGACCCCCTCCCTATCTCTGAACCCCTGTATGTAGTAAAGAGAAAAGGTAGTCCTTTTTCCTTGGTGTCACTGGGACCCCCATCCCTATCCCTGATCCCTGTAATAAAAAAATGGTAGCCCTATTCCCTGGTGTCTAGCGGATCCCCCATCCTGCCACCACATGTGTTTCGTCTCTGTTCCAGGCATTTAACAAGTGCTCCTCCAGGGGTGCACCCTTACTTGATGACACAAAGGCTCTCTCACCAGTCCTTTTCAAGTGTGTGATCATATGTGCCCTAACAGCTCTTCTTTCTATAGCCACCCAACTCACCCCTTTACAGCCCTTCACCCATTCCACTAGTAGCTGCATTTGGGCTGACAAGTGATAAAGCCCAAAATCTGGGAATTTTCAGCCTCCCTTAAAGGTAGTACCTCTCAGATGCCACAAACCCATACTGGGCCCCCCCCCCCCCATATGAAGTCCAAACACCAGCTGTCCAGATTTTTTATATCCTTCCAGGTAGGCCCCATAGGAAGCATTTGTAGGGGTATAAGTTCCTCGGCAGGATGTTCATCTTAATAAGATTAATATGACCTAGCAAGGAGATGGGCAATTCCTTCCAGTGCCTCAGGTCATTTTTACATTTGATGCACCTGTGCACCAAACATTTTGTTACAGTGAAAGGGGATTTGAGGGAGGGTGTCACTGCCGAGCCCACTGCAGTTCAAAATAGCAGGGCCTTGGCAGTCTACACCAGTGACTACACACTGTCATCATGATGTCATTCACTGCTTGCTGGGCAGAACCTTTGTGTACTTCAAAGGACTGAACTGCTCCAATCAGAGAGAGCTTTAGTCCTTTGATTTGCATTTTTATTTATTTATTTATTTAGTTTTTGTTGACCAGGTAAGTGCACTAGACAAATCCTGCCTATTTTCAGCACGAAGGGGGATACAGATGAATGCCAACTGACCTTGAATCAGATTAAGCTGTTAGTGGTATTTTAAGTGAATGAGGGAAATGTGGCCAGAACACCAGGAAAATTCCCCTACTCTTGCTTCCTGTGATCAGTGGGGACCCTTTTTCCTGCGGGACCAAAATGACTGCCATCCCAGACCCTGGAGGAGGTGGAGGTGATGCAGCTCTCAGTTTTGTGGTTTCTGCTCCGGATCTACAGCCTGCTATGCCTGTTGTTTTGTCTAGTGCCTGCAGTACTAGTCAACCTGACACTGCACCACAACTAGTGATTCGTACACCTCTTGAATCTCCTCTTGAGTTTGGAGCTACCACCCTGATTTTGGACCAGCATTCTTCTACAGTCCTTGGGACCAGTACTCATGCTATGTCTCCATCGTATTTGCGAGTGTTATATGAACAGCACCGCTCTCTCTTATGGCGCTTCATGCAGGAGGATGATGCCCTACACTCTGCCATGCCTACTGTCTCTGACCAGGCTGCTATACACTCTGGGCCATCACATGCTATGATGATGGACTTGCTTCCAGCTCCTCCTGTGCTGCTTCAGCTACTGCAGGCACGCTATCCTCTATGGACACCCACAGCGGTACTTCATTTCCAGACTCTGTGTGGTCCCCTGCTTCCACTCTATGTGCTGCAAGTCAGACTCAACTGCTTCCTGGAGCACCCTGGTCTTCTCCCCGAGCAGTAAGCGCACAGGACATTATACGGGGACACATAGTATAGAACTGCCCGTCGAATCCACTTCCTTCTTTCATTCATCCCCAGCGGCTTCGTTGCCACTACACTCTGCCACTTCAACATGACATTCTGTTGTTGGCCAACCAACTCCTGAGACTCCGGGCCCTTTGCATGCTCAAGATTATTCTTCGGTACCGCATCCTTCGTTGGCAGTGCACTCCTCTTCGACAGCTGATTCCATTCACCACTTAGATAACTCTTCTTTGCCTTCTCTACATACGGATAAGGCTTTGACTGACCGTCCCTTTCACCTCAGTGACCTGTTTCAGAACTTGGGTGAGCCAGCCCGACATAGAAATGCAGTTCGTCCAAATATTTTGGTGACCTATCTACTGCACCTGATAGGAAAACTGTATTGCATTCTCTGTTATGTGACTCTCTGGGTATTTCAGCAAGTGAATTGTTTGCTTTCATACATGTTAGAGGGAAATTAGTTTATGATTTAAGTTTTAAGAATGTTTCTACTCTAGAAAAACTTTGGATCAAATATGAAGTGGTAAAGTCACAGCCTTTATGGACCCCCTATATGCTCATTCCTCTTACTAAACCTATGGTGAAAATAATTACTCTTCTTTTTCGTAATGAAGGAGTAAGCACAGTGGACATCCAATACTGGCTTAAGCAGTGCTGCGATGTTCTTGAGGCTTTTCTTCCTATTTTGGACGAGGACCTTGTCTGGACAAGGGGTTGGAAGGTTAAGATGCAATTGAAGTAGAATGACAGGGGTACAGCTCATTTGCCAGGTAGTTTTTATACAGGTAGGGATAGAGGTCTGTGTTTTTATCCCGGTCAACCCCACACCTGTCATAAATGCGGTGGTCAAACGCATTTGAGCAATACCTGCAATGAGCCACGGTGCACTATATGCTTAGCCTATGGTCATGTGAGCCTCAGTTGCCCTGATCCACGGAGGTGTAATCTCTGTGATGAGACTGGCCATACTTACCATCAGTGTCCAGGGACAGATCATAATCGGTTGGACCATCCCCCTCAGGATCAAGTAGCCCTCATCACAGACTCTGAGACTCAGGTTCTTCGCCAGCACGATGAGGACGTCCAGGACGTAGTGCCTCCCCCTCCAGTGATGATCTTCCCTCTGTTCTTCCCGCTTTCCAAGTGGCAGATCCTGTGTTACAAGACCTGATCCCTCCCAGCATGGACCCGGCACCTGGGTTTGTTGCCCCCTCTGACCCCATGCCACCTCCTCCCCCTCCTGAATTGGACCCCTTCAAGGAGATTTCTCAGGGAAAAAAGGGTAAGTCCAAGGTTAAGTGTAAGGCTCCCAGCCTTTCCCCCAGACAGTCCATTCTGACCAGGAATTGCTACCAAGCCCTGACCAAACGGAATCAGTGGAGTGACATAATGGATGAGGAAAATGACTCTGACTCTTCACAGGCCTCTTCTCTCCATTTAGACTACACGTCGCCGATTGCCGCCTGGTGTCTGGATTAGTAACGGGATCCCTCCTTTACTAATCCAGACACCAGGTGGCAATCGCCGGTTACTTGATACCTCTTTGCCTAATTCATCTTTGTTTTTTTCTGCTGGCTTTCAGTCTTTTTCTTTCTTCTTATGCCTGTGGATTTGGGTCTTTGCTGCCTCACACTTCATATGTGCAGCATGAAAACCCATAGAAAACTTCTTACCTCTCTGCAGTTTCTATTGGATCTCCCACATGATCTCTACTTACTTCAGGATACTAGGCTGAAGACTCGATACGAGCTGACCCGGGCTTCCACTGGCTAGACTACAGGCCCTTCCTATTGGTCCTCAGGTGAGGATAAATGTGATGGGTTGGGTATTTTGTTTTCTGGTTTTGACTGTACTGTTACGAGACTGGTTGATATTGTCCCTGGCCGTGCCTTATTGCTTGATTGCACCTTCCGTTGCCTGCAGCTCAGGATTCTAAATGTTTATGCACCTCAGGGTATTGCTGCTCGTTCAGACTTGTTTTGGTTGTTGCAGCCTTATTTACACACCTCTAGACATCTCTATATGGGGGGAGACTTCAATTGTGGTCTCACCCTGGCTGACAGAGGAGGCTTCACACAGAAGCTTTTCAGGGACTCTACTGCATTACATACTATACCTAAGTTCACCTCTCTTAAGGACGGTTACTGTGAGGTGCATCCTAAGGGAACAATGACCTATCGTAGAGGCCTTCTGGCCACTCGTATTGATTTTAGCTTTCTCTCCCAGAACGTTATGGTATGACAGGCGAAGGTTATTCCTTGCGAGACGTCGGATCACATGGCCATCTCATTGCTTTGTTTTCCTTCTACAGCTTCCCATCCTCTTCTTGTTTCTTCGCACTGGAAGTTGAATAGCTCATTATTGTCTGATGGCTGCATTGTTCATGATTGTCAGGAATTTCTGTTGGCCCGCATTTCGGTTCTGGATGCTTATACTTCCCCTTTACATTGGTGTGACGATACCAAAATCAGATCTTAAATGCCTCTTTCTCAGGTATGCTAGGAGTAAATCTGTTTCCTCTTATCGTAAGTATTTGCTATTGCGGCAGCATTTACAGGATGTGATCTCTAGGGCTTCGGTGACAGCTCAAGATTGCTCCCTCCTTATTGCTTCCTTGAAGACTCAGATGGAAGAGTGTCAATATAACAGGGCTCGCTCGTTGCGTCTTGAGGCTACTTGTGGCACCCACTCTTCTAAGCCCTCTTTTGATATTTACAAGTGCTGTTCTAACAGGGTGGCTGCCATGCACATTGATCGTCTTATTGATGCAGACTCTTCTATGGTTTATGACACTATATCGTCTCTCCAGTTAAAGGTCTCTTCCCATCTAACCAGTGTTTTTGGGACTCCTTCATTGGCTACATCCACTGCCACTTCCTTTTTTGATTTCCAGATCCCTTCTACCTCTCTTGATCTTTGCACCGAGATGACAACCCCAATTTCTTTGTTAGAGGTGCAGGTGGCTATTAAGAAGCAAAAGCGATTTACTTCTCCGGGGCTGGACGGCCTTACGGCTGAACTTTATCAAGCTTTTTCTGACCTTTTTTCTCCTATTCTTACCTTGCTCTTTAATACTGTCATTGATTCTCATTCTGTACCTCGGAATTTTTCAGATGCTATTGTATTTCTATTGTTTAAGAAAGGAGATAGGTCAGACATAAGGAATTGGAGGCCTTAGAGTCTCTTGAACGTGGACTATAAGATTTTCACATCTGTCCTGCTTCACCATCTTCTTCCTGTTGCGTCCCAAGTCATTTCTGCACTATTCCTCATCGCACTATTGTTTCCAATCTTTCCTTACTTAGAGATGTCTCTGTCTTTAGCTCTTCTTCTTCTTCACTTCTTTTTTCACTCGATCAGGAAAAGGCATTTGATAGAGTAAATCATGACTATCTCTTTCATGTCCTGTCTCATTACAGTATTCCACAGCGATTTATTCAATGGATTAGATTGCTCTACTCCACTGCCTGGATCCATCCTTATGTGAATGGCGCCTCTTGCCCCCTCTTTTTGAGTCGTACCGGGGTTCGGCAGGGCTGCCCTCTCAGTCCTCTTCTTTATGTTTTTCATATTGATCCATTGCTTCGTAGACTTTTATACCGCCCATCGATCCCTCAATTGTCCTTTCCTTCTGGGTGCTCTATCCCTACGGTGTTAGCTTATATGGATGATCTCTGCATTCTCACCACCCCTCACCTATGAGAGGCGGACTTACTCCTCCTTCTAATGGATTTCAAACATGTGTCTGGTTCTAAGCTTAATTATAACAAGAGTTCAGCATTGTACCTCCCGATTCCACCACCCCACATTCTCTTTGCTACGTTGCAGGGGTGCCTTTTCAATTTTCCCTGATCAAAGTTTTAGGATTGACCTTTGGTGCCCCTGATGATGCCCTCTCAAATTGGACTGTTGTTTTGGACAAGGCTTTTCATTTGGTTGCGTCCTGGAAGGTCATACTATTGCAAAGAGGAAGTGGGTTTTGTTGCTGAAAACTTTTGTTCTTCCCTTATTTCTTCATGTGGTTTCGGTTTTTCCAGTCCCCTTTTCCTTGGAAGCTCACTTGTATAATGTATTCTTTCAGGAATTCTGGGGCAGCCGTTTGAATCTGGTGAAACGTTCTTACACATATCTTGATTACTGTCACGATGGGGTTCGGATGTTGAACTCCTTGGTGTTTTTTCACTGTTTGTGTTTTAAGATTGCTATTCCCTACCTGTTGCATGCCCCTCTGGTCTTTTGGATTTCGCGTCTTCATCATCATCTTGCTCCATTGTGCACCGCCTGGTGTCTCCCCCCTTTGGCAATTCCTCGTAACTTTTGTAAGTTTTAGCCCCCCCATTTTATTATCCCCACCTTTTTACAGATTCATCAGTGGTCTTTGACCCCTACGGTGATTATCTCTTCCTCAAGGAAACACTTATATCAGTCTGTTTTGGGAACATCCTTTTTGGACCTTCCTGTGCTACAGGATTCCTTTGGCATTCAGTTGGACTCCTCTGGAGTTTTTCACCAACTGACTGATCCACGAATCCCCCAATGGGTTTGGGATGTTACCTGGCTATCTTGTCATGGCAGGCTAGGTGTTCGTGGTAATATGAAGCATAAGGCACATTAGGAAAGGACTTGTCCCGGGATACGTGCCCTTTCATTCCTGAGACCATGATGCATTTCTTTATTGATTGCCCCTATTCACAACCAGTTTGGACCCTTTTCCTTCAAAGAGTGGAAGTAAAAGGCCCTTCTTTTCCTCATGTATGATATTTTGATTTATGGTATTTATCCCTCTAGTTTGGTTCATTATCATCCTAGTACTTCACGTTTAATTTTTGCATTTTGTCGCTTCTATTTGTGGCAGGCTAGATGTACATTTATATTACAACAGAAAGTGTGTAGTCCTCCTCAGATTGTCACTCAGATTTTATAGAGTTTACAGGCTGTTTATAGTTCCGAGAAAACCTCCATATCTCCTGGGGTTTTTCAGCGCTATTGGGACTTATGTTAATGGATTTTTTCCTAAAGTGAGGAGGGATGGGGGTTCTGCACATGTTAAGCTCATTTTGTTATGGACTTTATATCTATTGTTGTGTTTGCTGTTTTATGCTTTTTTGGCGTTATTCTTTGTCTGCTGTACCATGCATATGTATATTATGTTTTTGGTTTGTATACAGAATTTTCCTGTTCTTTTTGTAGGGTCAGGACTGGTTTTTTTCTACTTCTTTGGATTGCTTAGTTTGGGGTTTTATGTTGGATGTAATCCTTCATTATGGTTAGGATTTCTCTTCTTATGCTTTGCATGGCTTCCTACACTGTTTGAATGATTTGTTTTGCAGTTTTGCATACTAACATCTCCTATTTTTTTGGTGGGGGGATTGTTTTGATTTGGGGTTCCTGTATGATGCAATACTTCTTTATGTTCTTTTTGATTTTCATTATTATAATTTTGTATGCTGTAATATTGTTCTTTCATTATTTGTTTACAATAATACATTCCCCTACTCTTTTAGTGGGGGGGAGGTTCAGCGTTTCCGTTTTGGGACTCTAAAAATAAAATTTTGTATTGCATGTCTGATGAAATGCTTATTTCTGTTTACTTTTATTTTTGTCTTATGATTTTGTGCACAGTAACACTATTAAGTATGTATTTTACTTTCAAGTTTTGAATGAAAAATTTCCCTACTCTTTTTGATAAGTGCCATGGGATCTTTAACATCCACCTGAACTACCACCAATCCAGGCAGATGGGACCTCGGTTTAATGTCTCATCCAAAAGACGGCACCTCAGAAGTGCAGCACCCCTCTCATGTTGCACTACAGTGTCAGTACTGGGATATTAACGCAAGTGCCAGATGTGGGAACTGAACTCACAGCCCTCTGATCTCCTGGCCTCAGAGACAAGTGTGCTACCTACTGAGCCACTGCATGAAGCCAGTTAGAAAGCAGCTGACATGAGAAGATTGTCAGCCAAGAAAGAAATGCAAAAAACATTGGCAAACCTTGGAAAAAGGAAAAACCACCCATCAATGTCTATTGCAGTCACTGCTGTAACTGCCCCTCACCCCCCAAGCCCAACCCATGTTATTATTATGGCATGGGGGTGCCCAATCCCCCCTGCTGGCTGCTACCCGCCCCCCACAAAAGAGAAAATCTTCAATCAATGTCTGTTGGAGCTACTGAGCTGAACTCCACCAGTGATTAGTGTCCTTTTTTGTAATGAACCTCTATGAATGTGATCACTTTCTTATATGCAGAGTTAAACTGTCATTTTGGTTTTTTTCTCTACCCACTTTTAGCAGGTCAGAGCCCACTGAAAAACAGCTGCCTCACTGCGCGGTCCGGTCATCGACTTCTCACTTGAATCCTGAGCCGTGAGACCGTTAAAATGTTACAGTCTCCCAGTCAAGCTGATATGTCAGCAACACTCAGCTATCAGATGGGAGCACACTGTGGCATGAAACGTGGTCGCGTATTTCATAACACACCGGAAAAAAGTAAATGTAAATGTTGCAGGCATCCTTTGTCTAATGTACCCTTCTACCTGCAATAATTTGTTAAAAAACAAGGTAGTCATCATTTTCACCTAATGTACTCTGTCAGCTGTGTTGGGTCCTCGCACGGCTGTGCTCCCGCTAGCTGTCAGAGACTTCAGTCACTGTGAAAGTCAGTCTAATGGGAGCTGCTATTTCTAACAATGATACTGTATTGATTTACTATGACAACTGGTGGTTGTTTTTACCTTTCCAGTTGGCTCCTATTGCAATTGTATCCTTCTATGTGTCAGTGGTGTATCTCAGTTATTGGTAGTACTGCAAGTTGTTTTGTTTTTTTCCACTCCCGATGTAAATATCTGCGGTCTCACAGAGCGCTTTAGTCTTTGCGCAGGCTTACTATGTAGTGCTGTCTACAGTAGAATATCATGGTCACAGATATTTTATGCAGCCCCTCTGTTTTCATCACTAATACAGTGTCAGTGTGCCCCTGTTCAGGAGCCCTTGACTGAAATGTGACATTGTGGTTCTGTTACAAGGGGCTCCGGGACATGCTATGTCACAGAGTCAGGCATTTCAAATGTACAGGGCACTGCAGTCAGTGTTGAACAGCTGCTTTATGATTTATTAGTAATTGTATGGGGAAAATAGATCTTCTTTGCTTCCATTTTATTAGGCCTAGACTGCATAGATGCCTGATGGCATGTCCCCAACACCCTTGTGACAAAACCTCAATGTCACATTTCAATCAAGGGCTTCAGAGCAGGCTGTTTTCCAGTGGGCTCCAACCTGCTAAAAGTGGGTTGAGAAAAAAACAGCAGTTTAACTCTGCATGTAACAAAACAATCACATTTATAGAGGCACATTACAAAAAAGGCACTAATCACTTGCGGAGTTCAGCTCAAAAGGCATTACATTTCACCTTTAACTGCCACCCCGCCAAGCCCAACCCATGTTATTATTACAGCATGTGAGTGCACGATCCCCCAAGACAACTGCTATCCCCCACCCTACCCATTTTAGTTATGCAGCACGAGGGAGCCGGCCCCCATTGCTGCCAAATATAATACTAACACTGAGGGTGCCCAATCCCCCAGTGTTGCCACCTGTATTAAAGATAAAACATCCCTTATCAGTTTTTTAATTTTTTTTAAACCTGTAAAAATGAAAACTGTCCACTGATGTCTGTTGCGCTGTTATTTCCGTAATCCTCCCACTCAGCACCCCCCACCACCCCAAGCCCTTACTTGCCCACCGCAGGGCCAACGCCGTAATCCTCTCTGGACCGCAGACACATCTTCACAATTCAAAGCCGGACCACGCACAGAGGAAATCAGGTATGCGGATCAATGTATTTCAGTGGTGTTTTGAACTTAGTGGCATAACTTGGCCATTTTTTTATATTTTGGCCCCAAATTTTCAACATCCTTTTTTGGGACGCCACCTCAGGAACAATGGCGGTGAAATTACGCAAATCTGTCCAAAAAGGTGATTTCACATTCACTGCAGGAAGTCACCTTTTAGGCAGGAGTTAAAAGTTTTCTCTGCCCTTGTTCATGAGGTGGGGTCATAAGAAGGCTATGTTGAAAATTAGTTGTCAAAATATTAAAAAACAACAAAGTTATGAGTCTATGTTGAAATCTGCAAACGCAGGCACCTAATTTTCAATATTTTGACCCCAAATTTTCAACATAGCCATTTCTTCACAGCTCCTCATGAATGTGACAGCTGCTATTTTTTAAATCCTGACCAAAATGTGTTTTTGTACCTGTGGCACGGAATGACATTTTCGCGGGGATTTGAACATTTTCATCTGCTGGGTTCATTAGGTGGAGAACTCAGAAAGCTATCTTGAAAATGTGGCATACAAATATGGCAAAATTCCCAGGTTATGACTGAACATTACATTATTTCAGCATTCACTCATAACGTCACTAATTTTCAATATTTTGACTCCAAACTTTGAATATAGTCATTTTTCCACAGGACCTCATAAACATGATGTGTCATTTTTTTAAATCCTGGATGAGAAGTGTTTTTGTACTTCTGCTGCAAAATTACATTTCAGCCAATATACTATAAATGGTACATGTCATGTCTATAAGGCAAATCCTAAAACAAGTATCTCCAAAAGTTGGGGTCAAAATAAAAAAAAAAATTGTTTAACAATCATCAAACATTCTGCATTGACAAATACTTGAGCAATAAGCCACGAGGGGGTGACCTGCTTATATCCTTGCCCCTCCAGTGCACTATCTGTACTTCCACAATGGCCATCAGCTCGGATTTCCTGAAATTGATTTGTAGCCTAAGAAAGTGGCATATTTCTCAATTATCCCTCTGACAGCTGGAATCAAGATATCTGCCCTGATCAAGAAAAATATCACATCATCCGCATAGAGTGATAGTCTGTGATGTGTTCCCCAGGCTCCATCCACCCCCTGTTACCTCCAGAATGGTATGAATAGCCTCCACCAAGGATTCAATTGCTAAGACAAACAGGAGGGAAGACGGGGGCAACCCTGTCCTGTCCCTCTACTTAACTCAAACTCCCTCAACACCTCTCCATAAATTTGGATATTGGGTCTGGGAGCCTTGTACAGCAACCACACCATATTAACAACTGTTCCCTTAGGCCAAATGCTTCCATGGCCTTAAACATGGCCCCACTCCAGCCTGTCGAAGGCTTTCTCAGCATCCAGGGAGAGTACACATGCCCCACCCCCTCCCCAGGACACCCAGTTCCCCAATGAAGCACCCCAAAGTGATATTTCAAGTTATGTTTAAATGTCTCCACTTAGGGACAGCGACAGAGACAACTTGACAGGGACTTCCACAAGACAGGTGCCACAACTACAAATGCCCTGTCACCAGATGTTTTAGGTGAGATTGTGGAATTTTCAGCAAATTGTCCCCAGAAGAGTGGAAAGGGTGGTCAAGAACAAATGGACATAAGAGTTATTTTAAACAGTGAGTATTCATTCCATGCAGGGTCTTGTCAACCATCAAGCAAATCCTGAAGGTGGTATGCCATCGTACAGGCAGCCAATGCAGTTCATGCAGACAGGCATGATATTCTTCTGAATGCTTGTTCCAAAAAACAGTCCTTGCTGCTGCATTCTACATCAGCTGAAGACAGTGCACCAACCCCCAGACATCACTAGGTAAAGAGTGTTACAGTACTAAAAATGCAATGTTATTAAGGTGTGCATCAAAGTCACCAGGCCCCATAACCCAGATAGAGTTTGAGCCAGACAATGTTCCTCAAGTGGAAAAAGCCACAGCACACAACAGTGCCCACATAACGAATATGGAACTGTAACATGACCCCTTATCCTCACTGACATTGGAGCCTGGTTCTGTCGGTAGAAGTTCTGTTTTGCCCAGTTTAAGACTCAGTCAGCCATCTGTCAGACATCCAATCTTTGATCTCAGCTAAACATTAATCTATCACAGCTATGGAATCCACCTCATCTGTCACAAAACGCAGATTCAGCTGGGTATCATAGGTATAACATTGAAACTTTAAACTGTATCATTTAATGACCTCATCCAAGGGCAACATGTGCACTGCAAGCAACATCAGGGACAGTATCAAACTTTAGGGCAGTCCACAGAACACAGCATATAGCTTACAAAACAATTTTGCTATCACCACCCTTAACTCCCTGAGGCAGAAAGTAATCCAAACAGTCTCAGGCAATCTATCAATACCCCAAGATCCACCATGGCAAATGGGAAGGAGACAGCAAGCAGAATACCTAGAGTATTGCCCATCTATTGCTTGCCAATAGAGGTTTCAGCAAGAGCTATGTCAAGATCTGAAGCCAGACTAAAACAGCTCCTTGGTGTACTAGATATCTCAAAGCATGGTGGCAGCATGTGGGGGAGATACAGTGTGGTGCTGGACTCCATCATACCCATCCGTGTCCATCCACTGGCCTACTCCTGTAGCTCTCCATGGTATAATGAGCTGCAATGGATGAAAGCAACTGGGGGGTTAGGTTGGAGCATTCCCAGAAGCATTCAGGCTCTACAGATGACAGGATGGTCCGAGGGCAATAACTCTGAAAATGGCAGAATTCCTATCATGAGTTATTGCCTCAGGGATGAAAAGGCTAGCCCAGCTCTTCTGCAATGTGAACAGATGATAAATCTGGTCTGTCTGCGATCCAGGGGTGCTTGGTCTCAAGAAAAAGTGACAAGTTTAGCCAATTCTTCATGGACAGAGTGTCCTCCATTAGGACTGGTATTGCCCCAGGTGACCTTTTAAGGGTCAGCAATGGTCCAGAGGAAAGGCATGAGTGTACTTCATGAGCTTGAAATTAATTTTGGCCAGTTTCTGAGACTATTGTTCTTGAGGTGATCTTGAATCTGCATTCAATATGATATCAGTCAGACCTGATACCACATGGCAAGAACTGTTTTGTGGCCCTGGGTCCAGTGTTTCTAGGCATCAACTGGTATTCCTTGTCAGAGAGTTGTTTCCCCCAAGACTTTTAGTCAGACCCCTGCTGAAGAAACCATTGAAACATAGAAACATAGAATCTGATGGCAGATAAGAGTAGGGCAGTTAGATGGTGGAATGGGTTGCCACAGGAGGTGGTTGATGCTGAAAATATAAGTATTTTTAAAAAAAGGTTAGATGAATTTTCTTACAGAAGTTGGTGACATAGGTCATCACCACTGAATGGTGGGGGAGGTCCTTGTGGGCAAAATACCTTTGGCTTCCTTATATTCTCTACTATGAACTTTAGTATGAACCGCTTGGCCCACCTAGTCTGCCCATTTCCCTACTGGATGGATAAGCTGCAGATTCTAGTTAATCAACAGCTTACTTTCTCCTACCCCACACTAGAATTGCCTTATGTCTGTCCTATGCATTCTTGAATTCTCCCACTGTTCCTGACTCCACAATCTCCTCAGGAAGGCTGTTCCACGCATCCACCACCCTCTCTGTGAAAAAAATACTTTCTAACATTACCTCTGAGCCATCCCCCCTCTGTGTTCAAATTGTGCCCCCTTGTTCTTGCACATCTCTTTTTCTGAAAGATGCTACCCTCTTGTACTTTGTTCATTCCCTTGAGATACTTGAAAGTTTCTATCATGTCCTCCCTCTTCTTCCTTTCCTCAAAGGTATACATATTAAGCTGCTTTAGTCTCTCCTCGTATGTCTTCTGGTGCAGACCCTGCACCATTTTGGTTGCCCTCCTCTGAACAGCCTTCACTCTGCCTATGCCTTTGCGGAGATGGGGTCTCCAGAATTGCATGCAGTACTCCAGATGGGGTCTCACCAACTGTCTGTACAGAGGGATAACAACTTCCTGTGTTCTACTTTGTATGCCTCTCCCTATGCATCCTAGTATCCCCCAGCCCTCCTTACTGCCTTCTCACATTGCTTGCCCACCTTTAGGTCATCTGATATAATTACTCCTATGTCTTTTTTGATTTTTGTTGTTGTTATTATCTCACCCTCCATTGTGTACTCTTCCCCTGGGTTTTTGTTTCCCAGATGCATTACCTTGCACTTCTTTGCATTGAATCTTTTTTTTTTTTTAATTTTATTTTCTTTATTATTTTATAAGAAGATAAAGAAAATAAGTGAGTAGTACAGGGAACACAAACCATAATAAATGACAGTAATTACTTAATGGTAACAGTAAGAGACTACAGAATTATGCAGGAATCATTGAGTTTATTTGCATTGAATCTGAGCTGCCATATATTTGACCATTGCTCCAACCTTGCCAAGTCCCTTTTCATCCTTTCCACCCCACTTGTATATCAACCCTGTTGCAGATCTTTGTGTCGTCTGCAAAGAGACATACTTTTTCTTCCAGGTGCGCTTCAATGTCACTTATAAAGACATTAAAGAGAAACAGTCCCAGTACTGAACCCTGCAGTACCCCACTAGTTACTCTCCTTTCTTCTCTGTGGACTCCATTTACTATTACCCTTTGCGTCCTGTTGTCCAGCCAGTTTTTTATCCAGGCTACCACCTTGTGGCCTACTCCAAAGCTGGCTAACTTGTATATTAATCTTTTGTGTGAGACTGTGTCAAATGCCTTGCTAAAATCTAGGTAGACCTTATCCACAGCCCCTCCCTGGTCTACTACTTTGGTCACCCAGTCAAAAAAATCTATTAAGTTCATCTAACATGACCTTCCTGCTGTGAAACCATGCTGCCTTGGGTCCTGTGTCCCACTGGCCTCTAGGTACTCAACTTATTTCCTTCAGAAGTGATTCCTTCATTTTCCCTACCACTGAGGTCAAACTAACTGGTCTGTAGTTTCCTGCCTCTGCCCTGCTCCCACTTTTATGAAGTGGAATCACATCTGCCCTCCTCCAGTCCTCAAGTACCACCCCATCCTCCCATGATTTGTTAAAGAGAGTAGTCAGTGGCGTTACTAGTTTTACCCTTAGTTCTTTTGGAATTCTGGGGTGAAGCCCATCAGGCCCCATTGCTTTGTCCCCCCTCAGTTTCAAGAGTTCTTTCAAAACCCTTTCTTCTGTGAATAGACTGGTATCGACCCCCCTATTCAGAGTGTTTCTCTTGTTTGTGAATACTGAGCAGAAATATTCATTCAGTATCCCTGCTTTTTCACTGTCACCCTCTGCCAACATTCCTTCCCCTTTATTAAGTCTCTGTATCCCTCCCTTGGTCTTTCTTTACTCCAACAATACAAAAGTATACTGGAACTTCACCCCACTCACCCTGAAGTAAATCAACAAACTATGTAGTCTTAGACTTTTCAGTTAATTATTTAATAATGTTACATCCAAATCAGCTTTCTCAGCTTTCTATGTTTCGGGTAAAATGCCCTTCATCAGGAATTGGTTTCTAAAGTAAAAAATATATAAATACAATAATTTCCATATTTCACTCTACAAATGTTTTTTCATTAAATGTTTGTTAAATAACATTTATATTGCAAAACAGACATTATATTATTATTCCACATGTAAAATTGATTATCACCTTATTATAAGGATCATTCTTGTAATTTGAAATATGTTGTCAGATTCAACTCCCACCACTACTGAGCTGAAAATTAATCATAAAACCCAAAAAACATAATATAAGTATTACTTCATTTCTTGTGTGTTCCAAATATCAAGTTAACTCATGGAAATAATAATGCTGACCTTTTCCACACTACTTCTCAAATACTGTCTTAACTTACAATGTTCCACAGTGGTGCTTCACTCAACATGCTGCCTGTAGCAAATTCAGATACATACTAATTAGTATCCCAGTTATTTCCATATACATCTTAACCTAATCACCAAATGCAACTTCCACATTCTAACTTAAATTACCTAAATTTATCAACTTAGTTAACTCTTCAGTTGAATTTCAGTCTAACTTAAGTCATTATGCTTTTAAATTTATTATGCATAGTGCTGTCTCTCCAAATGTTCATACTATCCTCATTTAAACAAAACAAAATAGATTAGCTTCACTCCTTCTTCAGTGACATTCATTATTTAAATGAAAATCTAACCTGTAAATGCCATTTACTTTTTCTCCAAAGAAGCAGCACTTGTCGGTGCGGTCTTTTCTATCTTTATTTCTTTACCAATACAGACAGAGGACAAGCTCTAACTTTTATTTCACAATCTTTCTCTTACTCAAACAGATATGATTCAGTACTTACATATAAGTACCTCTTACAGCTCCTAGGCGGGAATACTTATCTTATGTTTTTTGGTTTTTATGATAATTTTCAGCTCAGTAGTAGTGGTGGGAGTCGAATCTGACAACATATTTAAAATTACAAGAACAATCCTTATAATAAGGTGATAATCTATTTTACATATGGAACAATAATATAATGTCCCTTCTGCAATATAAATGTTATTTAACAAACATTTAATGAAAAAAAAAATTGTAGAGTGAAATATGGAAATGATTGTATTTATATATTTTTTGCTTTAGAAACCAGTTCCTGATGAGGTGTATTTTACCCGAAACGTAGAAAGCTGAGAAAGCTGATTTGGATGTAACATTATTAAACAATTAACTGAAAACTCTAAGACTACATAGTTTGTTGATTTACTTCAGGGTGAGTGGGGTAAAGTTCCGGTATACTTTTGTATTGTTTGAGTGTAAGCCTATACTGGTTATCATCCTCTCCCCATTAAAGCTACTGATACATTTGTCTCTAAATTTCCCTTTTTTTGAGGTTTTGGCTGTACTGGAAAGTCTTCTTTCAAAACCTTTCTTCACTCCCTAATGTACCTATAAAAGGTTTTGTCCCCCTTCTTAACAGAGTTGGCTATCTTTTTCTCAGTTTGTGCCTTTGCTATTCTGACTGCCTTCCCTGCCTCCTTCTGCTTTAACTGATAAAGTTCCCTGTCCTGCTCCTTCTGTGTTTCCTTATCTTTCCTGAATGCATTCCTTTTCTCCTTAACATTCCCTGCCACCTCTTTTGAGAACCATAGTGTTTTTTTCCTTCGTTGTGTTTTGTTGATTTGCTTCACACAAAGGCTTGTTGCCTCTGTGATGGCTGTTTTGATTATTCCCCATTGTTCCTCCACCCTCCTTCTTGCCCATTTGCTAGTGCTTTTCTGAGGCACTCTTTCATTTTCCCAAATTCCGCCCTCCTAGTCTAATACTCTTGTTTTTGTATGGCTTGACTCCATGACTGTGTATATTGTGAACCACACTGTTTGGTGGTCACTTGTTCCCAGATGGCTACCCACTTCTAAATCTGAGATCCTTTCTCCTTCCCCATATGAGAGCACCAGGTCTAAGATTGCTCCCTCCCGAGTGGGTTCCAACACTAGCTGTCTGAGGCATGCCCCCTGCAGGGCATCAAGAATGACCCTGCTCTTGGATGTGCCTGCAGCAAAGGTACTCCAGCTAACATCTGGCCTGTTCAGGCCCCCATCAACAATATCTCCCATTTTTCTGCCATTTTAAGGATGCCGTCTATCATTTCCTTGTCCATTTCCTCCCCCTGAGATGGGGGCCTGTACACAACCCCCAATGCAGATTGTAGTGCCATTTCCTGTCTCCAGGGTGACCCATAGTGACTCATCAACTTCCTGTTTACTCTTTAGTTCTGTTGCTTTAATCCCTTCCCTTATATAGAGAGCTACTCCTCCTCCTCTTTTACCCACCCTGTCTCTCCTGTAGATCATTGCTGGTCCCTGAGCTATTAACAAACTACAGACTTGTCTCAAACCTGCCTTTTCTGAGGAAGGTGATCAAGAAAGTTGTGATGATCCAGCCCCAGAGAAGTTTAACAGCTGTACTGGCTTCCTGTGAGGTGATGCACCACCTTCAAGACTGGGTTGCTAACTTACTGAGCCTTGCACTGTTTGTGGTCTGATTAGCTGAAAGGCCTCTTAGCTTGGTATTTTCCCGATTGAACCCTCTGCTCTATCAAAGGCTTTTTTTTTCTTTTTTTTTTTATCTTAATGGCACATCTTAAACTTTCAGGAGAGTGAGTGTTAAAGATGGTGGCCTTGCTGATTTGGAAATTCTTGCCACTGTGCCTTCAGTAGAGACCTTTAAAAAGGGTCTGAAAAGCTATCTATTTTACATAGCCTTCAATTAGCTGTTTTGGGCAATGTTCTCGCTATATTTTTAGCTTACCATGTTTATCTATTTATTGTTATTTTGGTGTGATATTTATATGTCTTATGTTCTGTTGGGAACTCTGTAAAGCACTCTGAGCCTTTGTTGATGGGGTGCTATAATGCCTTGCCTTGCCCATGGCAGTCTTTTTGCCACCGTCTGGTAAGATTTGTATTCATATTGTGCTGTACTGTGGCTGATAATTTCTATGTCATGCATTTTTGCAGCACCTTAATAAAATAAGTCTGCACGTTCCCTTGACTTGGTGCTGGTCCTTTTTGCTTGCTAGTGTTCAGTTTTGACCTGGCACAAGTACTCTAATGGGAGCAGCCTTAGGTTTGCTTTATGCTTTGTAGTTGTCATAGCATTCCATGTGGGTGGGGTTGGTCTGCTGGCACAGTGCTGGTGCTACCACTCACGATGCTGGTGGCCCAGGTTCAGGGACAAACCTGGGTTGCTGGAGGGCAGGCGGGGGGAATGGCTGAGCATCCCACAAATGCTCCCCTCATTGGGGGCGGGATGGAGTGGGGCTCCATTGCAACACTGCAACCTGGGTGACCACAGGTGGTAGTGCAAGCTGGAGCCATGGATCGGGGGGGGTGATGCATTACATTGGCCAGAGTCTTCCTGATGTCTGCAGGGCATGAAAACTGGAAAACACCTCCCAACCATGAAGGATGACATTTGCCACAGGCCCTGAAATATTGACTGAGTACTCGACCCCATGACAACACTGCAACTCTGCTCTGGGAGTAAGGATCTGGCCCCTGGGCAGCCCTTCCCATGGACAAGCAACTGGGATCTCTGCTTATAAAACAAGAACATAATATTTTACTACTATATTGTCTCTACAAAGAGATTAGCATATTTGACCAAAGGTGTTGTTAACATGGGTGCCATTACACTTTATTTTAAACTTTAGAGGACACATTCCTAAAACATTGCTAGACTTTAGAGACAACCAGAGATCCTGAAACGCAACTTATACACTCCCAGACCCAAAGTGCAAACAGTGCAATTAGTGCAAATACTGCAAATATAATACAAACATAAGTATGCATGGATGTATACCAAAAAATTAGATAAATATAGAATAAAGGATGGAGAAGTGTGTGATATGGAGGGATTAACCCACAACAGAGCATGAGTTTACTGAGCATTAATCCACACCTGGGGGGAGGTTGTGAGTCATGAGGCCACAAGTAGAATAACATAAACCACCCAAGGAGTGGGTTAATCCCCTTATAAAATGGACAACTTTAGTTCAGAGGTTTACCTAAATAAATATAAAAAAAAAAAACAGTTTACATGCATCTTAATAAAACAGTTCTTACACCTAATGGATTTGTCTGAGGATGCTGTAGTTCTCCACTAGGTGGATTTGTCCTAATCAGGAGGCCGTAGTTGTAGTTTTTTACATGTTTCTGTGGTAGATTGATCTGAAAAGATCACTTAATATTGCTGTCGCTCAGGATTTTGTAGTGTGGCAAGGCAACTGTGGGTTTAGAGGGGATTAATCAATGGTCAGGTGACCTGTTTTGACAAATCAGAATACAGGATTTTCTGCACCCATTTTATAAGCGAATTTAATGCACATCCGAGGTAGGGGGTGCTACATAAACCCTGAAGTTGAAGCCTGAGAGGTTTATTAATGCATCCCACACCAAGAGTGTGCATTAAATTCACATATCACACACTTCCCCATCTTTTATTTTATATAATTGCAGGTGAGCAATTTTTTCTAGCCTGACTCCTGTGTCTCCGTTACACAACACACACACACACACACACACACACACACACACTTAACCTATCTCTCCCTCATTTTCGCTCAGTTGGAATTTTGTTCTCCAGGTTTTTTTTTTTTTTTTAAACTTAGAGTTTGGAATCGCAATTGGGCTTACTTTATAGTGTAGGCAGTCAGTCAAGGCTCCATTTCCACTCGGACTATCAGGTGAAAGTGATGAATAGCAGGATCAACCAAATATAGATTTTTTTTACAATTTAAAGGTAGGATCAACCAAATAAATTATAAAAAAATATATATATATGATTAGAAGGAGGCAACGAGGCAAGGAGTCTTGTTGTAGTGGTCTTCGCTAGTGGAGCTTCAGAGTCACACCCTTAGCAGAGATTTGGAGCCATCATGTTTTAGAAACTGTTCAGTCCACCCACAGACACAAGGACAGCCAATCAGGGAGTGCTCAATTTTGATGGACAGAGCATGTGTTCGCCATAATAACTGGCTGGTTATTACAGCGAATATCAACTGGCTGAGACCAAAAAAAAAAAATTGCTTGCCACTAATTATATAGAGAATAATGCTTGTGCAGGTGTGTTGTGAGGATTTTTCACACACCCAAAATGATAGATTATCCATAAATCCCAAGAGCGAAATTTGAGAGGTTTATGAGATGTTCACACATTGAGAGTATTTGAAAAATCTTCATAATACAAACGTTACACAGGCATTATTTTTCATAATAAGTGGTACAAGTTTTTGAGGCATTGGAAAAGTTAGTATTTGTGACAGAATTCCATTTATTTTCCTTCAACTGCAGAATGCAACTTAACTGCAGAATGAACAAATGAACACCACTGCAGCATCTAAATAAGAACAGCTACTAAATAAACAATTTGAAAACATTTACTGACATTTCATTAAATCTGTAAAACATTTTAAATGTTATTCTGTTACCAGATTCAGTAGCATTTTAGTCCAGGGATATCATTTACGATCAAATTTCAAAAAACCTCAGATGGTCGAACATTGAACATAACTGAAATAAATACCCCTTTTTATGAAATTATGCTTTTTTTCTGATGCGTACACTAATGGCAAAAAGGTAAGCATATGAGTAGCGCCCTTCTTGTGGGGAGGTTGAGTGGAAGGCCCATCTCAAGTCAATGTATTTTTCATGGTGGATAGCAGTGACAGTGGGAGGACAAAAATGCAGTAGTAATCAAGAATCCAGTTACTATGTGCCATTTACTGGGCTATTGCAGCATTTTAAAAGCAGTCTAAGGCAAGTTACTATACAGTCAACAGTTATTATATCCTATTGACAACACTATCATTCTATAGTCTTGAAGGGACACTGTCAGCTTTGAACTAAATCATTTTTCTTTCACTGTTAAAGTGTTGATTCTATATTTGTTTTAGTGAGTTTTGTACTTCCGAATTTAGTAGGTGACCCACTCTCATCTCTGACTGCCACAGTTCAAGCATGTTCACAATGGTAAACATATTGCTGCAGCACTAAGACAATGCCCTAGTATTGGTAAAGTAACTCACTTTGCAAAATGAGAGGTATAAGACAGCTTATGCTCAGAATCCCAGTTTTACTTTCTAAACTGTTTGTATTTTAAACTGTCTTATACCCTTCATTTTGCAAAGGGAGTTACTTTCCCAGTACAAGGGTACTGTCTTGTATAATATAGTGCCTTAATGTTATTGTCTTGTATCATTAAATGCCTTTAGATTGTACAGCATAAAATTTGATAAACCCATCTATGCACGAGTTTACCAGCGCTCCGGCACCATGTTTACCATCGTCAATGCATTTGAGCAGTGTCGGTCAGAGATGAGAGTGGATTGACTACTAAACTCAAAAGTACAAAAACTAATTAAAATGAATCTGGGATTATATGTGCCAAATAACAGACATATGGATATTATTGAGGGATGCAAACAACGTCTTAAAAGTGATAAAAAATTCAGCTCAGAAACTGACAGTATCCCTTTGAAGAAAGAAACATAACAGGGAGATGAAGATGTTCCTCCAGAGAGAAAAAAGGGGACTGATACATCCACAACCCCCCTCACTGAACAGCAGATGGTGTTTGTGCAAACAATAAAACCAGACCACATTTATCATGCTGTACAATGCTGCTGTATTTGCACCTGTAAAAATGTTTCTGTTGTGCTATGACTGCACTTTACCTATGCGCCAATGATTGTACCAATTTGTACCTGTGAGTTGCCATATGTACTGCACTTCAGTCTTCTCCCATTCCCTTTTGCCTGGGCCACACCTGGAAATGAGCCTCGGCTCAGAGTGCCCTTCCCAGTTACCAATTTTTAAATAACTAAATAAGACTATTTTAAGGCACAAAAACACCGACTGATGTCTAAAGTTGTTTTTTTTTTTTGTTTGTTTGTTTTGTTTTTTAAATTACACCTGAAGGATTTTCTTTCTTGCAAAAAAACCTGGCATCATAGGTAAATACTTATCAGGACATCTACAGTATATAGGTTTGAAGTTACCTTCTAACATTACTGTAGGAATTGAAAAATTGTACATAGCTCCCATGCAGACAGCCCCATGCACAGCAAATATTGGCTGGACTACACAAGATCAGGACAGGTATGAGGCCTTTAAGTGAATTGAATATCACTGTATGATTTAAGTGGTTCAAATGTTAATAAATTAAGGAAAATGCTGTTTAAACCAAGTCACTACTGTGTCCCCAGACTAACAATGTAGGGATGTCATGGTATCATGGTTTCAAGGTATACTGCAGTACTGGAAGTGATATTATACCGTGGACATAAGTGAACAGCCAATGAAATAGACTGGCAGTTTACCACCAGTGTAAATCCTCTGATAACCACTGGCTGATGAGCAGATACTAATGGAGATAATCTGCAGCACAGGAATAAATACAATAAAAATAAAAAAACAAAGCAACCTCTTTAAAAGTTGTATTTTATTATATTAAAAAATGCACCTTTGTATATTCGCAATAAGCCACTCGGAGGATGTGGGTTATCGGGGGATTTACCACAGCTGACAAGGATTTACCCACTCCAGCCATGGTAAATCCCCCAATAACCCACACCCCCTTGTGGCTTATTGCTTAATTATTGATGCTATGGATAAGTTCCAATACTGTGATAACCATGATTCATGATATACCGTGGTTTCCAAGCTTTTGAATTCATTTGTGGGTGTATTTCAGGACCAGCTGTCTTTTTTGCATCAACTCTCCCTGATACAAGAGTTCAAGAAGAATTGTTTTGTACAAAAATGACTACTTTCAGAATACCAGCATTCATGATAACCAAAGTATTATGTGTCATGGTTTACACACTGTTAAAATTTGATACACTGGCATCTCTATAACAACATTAGTATTTGAGCAGTTGAGAAAATTGTACAACAGGAGGTTAATGGATTGTTGTCAAATAACCAATCTGGCAGGGATAACAATTTTACCCACCCCGCCCTTCCCCCCTAGCAGCCACCACTCAGGGAAATTACCTGAAATAAAAAATCTTGTTTTGAAACCAGCTGAAAAGGGGATTCATATTGTAATCATGGAGAGAAAGATTACAGAAAAACAGTAATGTCCCTGTTGAAAAATGACTTGGATTGCCGGAGAATGTCTAGGGACCCTGCTGTTGTTTTTATACAAGTGCTGCATGAGCTATTAGTGGCAACTAAAAGTCAAGGAGATATAAAATGGATTTACATTCCTATGTACTGAATATCCAATTGTCTCTACCCTCTATGCACTGCCGAAGATACATATCAGCACTGAAAATCCTCCTGGCTGACCAGTTGTCTCTGGGGTGGCATTCTTGAATGACAGTTTTGCCAGTTTCATAGACTTTCTCTTGCAAGAACAAGTATGCGCACTGGGATCCCAGCTCAGAGAGTCTATGGCCATACTGAATAAGTGTAGCTACTTTGAATGGGCAAACTCTTTCTGGTTAAGCACTGACATCAAATCTTTAAAAATGTAAATTAGGCATGCTGATGGTATCGGTGCTTACAGATTCTTCCTGGAGGTCAAAAGCATTGCTGAGGGGATCCCAGCCTTATTTATTTTGCAAAGCCTGGCATTTATACTCAAACATAATTATTTTGAATTTGGGGGAATATAACATGCAATTATGTGGTACAGCTATGGGGGACTAATCTTTAGTCAGCTTGTTTCTTGGCATATAGGAGCTACAAACTGCCCTCAATAACGTGCTTTGCAAATACGCACACAATATTGGAAGGTGGCATTATTATATACTGATAATGTCATCAGTCTATAGAAAGGAAAACTTGAAGAAGCAGTGACTTTCGTGAAATGTCTCAATATAAATGACATTAATGTTAGCTTTACATAGAATATGGGCCAAAAAAATATTAACTTCATATATGTAACATTGTCTAGTGTAGCGTCAGGGAGAATGATACAAAAGGTACTGGAAAGAAACAGCCATAAATCTAATATTGCATGTACAAATTGCTCAACCTAGGTCACTGGTAAATTCTATACCACATATCTAGTTCCTAAATACTGTATTAGGAGAAATTGCTTGACCAAAACAGCCTTTAAGACTTAAGCTGCAGAACTGAAAACAAAGTTCCAAGAAAGAGAAAAAACAGCTCTCACCAGCCCAAGCACCTCTGGTTCCAGTGACAAGCCACACATTGGTTGTATAAATCAATTCAGCATGCTCTAATTGGTACATCCATCATTATTTAATCAATATGAACAAAGTGCATAGTGCTTAACTATGTGACAAAGACGCTGAGGCATTGAAATGTGATTGGAGCAGTATGAGAGTGGCGGCAGCCAGAGGCAACCATTTTAAAGAGCGTTCAACAATTATTTAGGCTGTCTTTCAAATGAGAAAGAGCAGCAGGACCAGATTACATGTGATGAAACTGGTGGGGATGTGAGGAAGTACTGCTTCACTGACAGAGTAGTGGATGCCTGGAACAGACTGCCGGCTGAAGTGCTGGAGGCGAAAACAGTAGAGGGTTTCAAGCATGCATGGGATAGACATGGGGGAATATTAGTAAATAGGCAGAGTGCAGGGAGGAAGGGTCACTGGAGACCATTTAGGGTCTGCAAAGACAGACTAGGAAGGGACAATCTGGGCAGACTGGGTGGGCAAAGCAGTCCTTTTCTGCCAACAAATGTTAAGTTTATATGAATGACCACTGTAGATCTCAGTCAGATCATTTCAAGAGATCCCAGTTTAAATGCAGGACATTCTGTCAAGGAATAATGACCCCAAACCATCAAATGTTTAGCTGAAACAGCTGCCCTGGACTGCAGACAGGCCAGACGTAATTGTTTGTCCACAGTACAGAATTGCTGAGGCAGCCTATTATACCCTGCTGCAGCCACCCATGACAGGAACTTTGCCTTTATCAGGTTGATTGCCCTCTGATACACTACATAATGAGTCCTCAGAGCCAGTCTGTCCTGCACTGACCATGATCTCAACCAGGTGTGCTCCAGACTCTGCCCTTATGACTTCAAGCATCTCAGTCCTCATTATACCACTGCAATCTTTGGCAGGAGGGCAAAGAAAGGACATTGCATGGCATGAGAGTAAACAGCAGTGGATGAGTTAAATTAGAACTTTCCACTGCTCTGTCAACACCCTTAGTGCAGTTGGCAATCACATCTGAGATGGCCAGTAGCCCTTTATGCTTCATGGTCTCAAGATTACGCTTAAATAAATACCAAACCATTTCCACCGGGGAGGATTTACTTGGGGGACCCAAACTGGAATTACACTATGAGATGATCCAACCAACCTATTTGGTCAAACCAAAGATCCAAGATATCAAGCCAAAGGGTAAAAATCAGATCAAAGGTATGGCCCTACTTGTGAGTGGCAGTGGAAACAACATGCCTAAGGCCCAGAGATTACATCGACTGAAGGAGTTGCTGGGCAAACTGTGAGAATTTATCATTGATCAGGCACTGAAGCCCCTCAACACTAACAGTTTAGAAGACTGTCATGTCCGGTCAGTGAAGAAGTTGGCAAACTCCTGCAGGAAATCAGCCTGACCCCTCAAAAGATGATAGACGAGGAGAATCCTCCCCATGCCTGCAACACCCAGAGTAGCCAGACATTCTAATAAAAAAATATAAAAAAAATTCTAACAATCCAGCTTCCACCACTGGAGAAGTGATGAACCCTGGAGCAGATTTAAATCAGATACCCTTTCATGCTACTGCCTTGAGCAGTGGTCCATGGACACCCAGTTCGGACTGCAGCCCTTAGGACATGGTAGTGGTGGTCCCCAAGTGAAGTCTGTAATACACACTAAGTCTACTGGGGAATTTATTTATTTGAAAATTGGTAACTGAGAGAGGCCTACTGAGCTAAGGCTCATTTCCAGGTGTGACCTAAGAGAAGTGGTGGTGGAACAAACAGTTGACAATACAAAGTATCACACATCTGAACAAACATATGGTAGAATACAATACAAAAGTTAGAATACTTATTGAACAACTGCATGTACAGATGAAAAAATGTAGAGAACACCTAGCAGTGCATAAACAATTTGCAACAAACCGTAGTGGGCAAGAACAGTAATGGCAGTAGGCAATTGACCAGAAGGTGAGTTGATTACCCAACCTCAAAGAGGAAGGAAAGCTGAAGAGGAGTGATCATCTGACCACAGCAGGAGTGGAGAACTGATAGCTGATTGCTACCTGGATGAATTAAAGTTCAGCCACAGAGGTATCAGGAGGAAGGGTTACAGAAACAGGTAGGGAGGGGTTCAAGTTTCAAACGGTGCCTGAAGGAGCCAGGGGATGAGGAGTTACAGAGGTTGGAGGTGAGTCTGCTCCAGAGTGAGGGAAGATGATAGGAGAAGGCAGATTGTCCAGCAGAGTAGTGGGAGTGAGGAGTAGCAAAAGTGCAATGGTCTCTGGAATGGTGGGAGCAGGAAGCAGGGGGAGGTGGGACAGGAGAGAGGGAAGGTAAGAGGAAAGGGAACCAAACCAGTATTTCGATATGAAAGTGGTGCAGTGAGCCTAGCGACGAGAGGGCAGGGTGAGGAAGAATAGGGATGAATACAGTAAACAATGGTGTTTGTGGGGGGGGGAGTTTGTTGCAAAATGGCAGAAGGAGTTGCAGAGGGTGTCCAGTCTGGTGGGGGAAGTGGAAGGGATAGGACTGTAGAACACATCCATGTAGTCGAAAACAAGGAGCACCATTTTGGTAACAAGCTCCCTTCAGACATGTGGAGACAAGTGTTTTTTTTTTTTTTTTACTGTACTGGACACCAAGCTTGGGGCAGAGCTTTGTATGTGGGTTGAGAAGTCAAGCTTACTGTCTAGCCACACTCCCAGCTACAGTGGAGGGTCCAGCGGTGAAGATAATTGTGTCATCTGCATAGATGTGGATATGCGAGTTGGCACAGACAGTGAGGAGGTCTTGAGGAAGATGGAAAAAAGGATGGCACCCAGGCTTGAACCCTGTGGGACCCCAGGATGGATAGAAAGGGGAGGTGATAGAGTGCCTCTGACTTATAACGATTGTTGTCGGCCTGTTAATAAAGAAAGTAGTTGCCAAGAAATGCAAAGTTATGCACATTGGAACCAAGAATCCTAGGACAGACTACTACCTGGATAGAGTACGAGTATTTGCATCACAGGAGGTGAAGGACCGGGGAGTGATGATCACTAGTGACCTGAAGCACTCCACGCAGTGCAAGAAAGCAGCAACAAAGGCAAACAAGATGCTGGGATTCATATCCAGGTTGATCAGTAGTAGGAGAGAGGAGGTTATACTGTCCTTGTACAGGTCACTGGTAAGGCCGCATCTAGAGTATGGAGTTCAGTACTGGTGCCCACACCTCAAAAAGGACATTAACCTGCTGGAGAAGGTCCAGAGGAGGACTACAAAGATGACAGCCGGTCAGCAGGGTAAGGCATATGAGGAGAGGTTGAGGTTACTGAACATGTACTCCATGGAAGACAGAAAAGAGAGAGAGGGGACATGATTGGGACCTTCAAGTACTTGAAAGGGATAAATAAGGTTGATAAGGAGAGTCTCTTTAAGATGAATGACAACCATAACATGAGGGGGCACAGTCTTAAGCTGAAGGTTGGAAGGTTTAGAAGGGAGGTCAAGAAGCACTTCTTCACAGAGAGGGTGGTGGACACTTGGAATGCACTGCCAAAAGAGGTAATCTCATTGAAGACAGTGGGCAGCTTTAAGAGAGGATAGGACAGGCATATGGGGAGGTAAGGGTCATGGGTAGGGAGGATGGGAGGAGTGGGGAGGGAGGGCAGAGACATTAGCTCAAGCTATGGACCCTGCAATACGAGCAGATTTGATAGACCAGATGGCCTTCTTCTGTTGGCTTCTTCATATGTTCATATGTTAGGTAGGAACAGAACAAAGCAGCCGTGGGGCTGAGAGGCAATAAGAACTCAGCTTATGCAGGAGGAGCAGATGGGACACAGAGTCGAAGGTTTGGTTAGATTGATGAATACAGCCACCATAATGAGTCCCTGATCCATCCTGGAGAAGATGGAATCAGTGATACACAACAGGGAGGAGATGGTGGAATGGTGCTTCCAGAAAATAGACTGTAAGGGTGACAGGAAGTTGGAAGTTGAGGAGTCTGGAGTGGACCAGTTTCTCTTGCAGCTTAGAGAGGGAGGGGAAAAGGGAGATGGGACCGAAGTTGGCAAGTGAGGAGGGGGTCACCCCCTTTGTGAAGTGGAACAAATCTGACTAACTTCCAGGACTGAGTAACGGCACATAGGGAAAAAGAAAGACTGAGTAGGCGAGTAAGGGGAGCTGCAATGGCAGGAGCTGAGAGGTGGAGGAGCTTGGGGTCTAGGGAGGAAAGGGCAAGAAGGGTTTATTGGATAAACATAGAATCTATCGTCAGATAAGGACCTCCTGACCCATCAAGTCTGCTCATTTTTCCTACTCATTTCCACTATCCTCACACTCTGTCTATGGCTATCCGTCACTCCTTAGTTGATATCACCCCTTTATGTCTGTCCTATGCTCTCTTGAATCTTCCCACCAACTTTGCCTCCACCACCCCTTCAGGAAGGCTGTTCCATTTGTCCACCACCCTTTCCGTGAAGAAGTACTTCCTCACATTACTCTTGAGCCTGCCTCCTTCCAACTTCATATCATGCCCTCTCGTTCTTGAACACTGCTTTGTTTTTAAAAGGTCCCCCTTTGTACATTGTTAATGCCTTTCAGATTTTTGCAAGTTTCTATCATCCCCCCGTCATTCCTCCAGTGAATACCCGTTGAGGTCCCTCAGCCTTTCCTTATATGATAACTGATGCAACCCCTGCACCATCTTTGTAGCCCTTCTTTGAACTGCTTCCAGTCTTTCTACATCCTTTCTAAGAAAAGATCCCCAGAATTGCACACAGTATTCCAGGTGTGGCTTTACTAGTTGTTTGTATAGCAGCATTACTACCTCTCTTTTCCTGCTAGTCATACCTCTCCTTATGCAACCAAGCATCCTGTTGGCTTACCCTACTGCCTTCTCACACTGCCTGGTCCTCTTCATACCATCTATTATGATTACCCCTAGGTCTGTTTCCTGCTTTGTGATTTCCAGGACTTGGACATCCGTTATGCAGTTCTCCTTTGGGTTTCTGTGACCCAGATGCATGATCTTGCATTTCTTAGTATTGAAACTTAGCTGCCACACCCTTGACCACTCCTCGAGCCTACTTAGGTCCCTTTTCATTTTTTTCCACCCCCTTGGGAGTGTCCACTCCATTGCAGATCTTAGTGTTATTCACGAAGAGCCACACTTTCCCCTCCACCTCCTCTGCAATGCCTCCTATGAAGGCATTAAACAGAACCTGGCCCTAAAACCGACCCTTGGGGAACCCCGCTGGTCACTTGACTCTCAGTAGACGACCTCATTTACTACTACTACCTGCTTTCTCCCACTCAACGAGTTTTAAATCCATTTTACTATCTTGGACCCTATTCCCAGACTATTAAGCCTGTTTAATAGCCTTCTGTGTGGGACAGTGTTGAATGCCTTAATAAAGTCAAGATATGATGCATTCACTGCCCTTCCTTGTTCCAGCTCCTTTGTCACCCAGTCAAAGAAATCAGTCAGATTTGTTTGACACGACCTGCCCACTGTGAAGCCATGCTGCTTTGGGTCCAGCATCCAAACTGCTCTAAATATTCCACAATTTGTTCTCTCAGTATTGCTCCAGATCCCCTCCCCCCCCAAAAAAAGAGACATCACACTCAATATTGTAGATCTGGCTGCTCAGTCAGCAAAACCTTTTATTTTCCACATACACATGAATATATACATTTTTACAATATTGAGTTCCTCTTATTTTCCTCTGTCACATTTTTATTCCACTCCTCTTTATTTTAATTTGTTTCCTTTTGTTTTTCTCCCCTAGGCATCGAAACTCGAGGGGGTCCAGTTCCACTCCTTACCCAGGTGTAAACCTGAGCTGGTCTTATACTTTCTTTTTTTTCTGGGCAGGTCCAATTCCTGATCCCCTTTTTCTTGTCCACTTATCAGGGTGTCTATACCCTTTACCTTCCTCCAGATTTTAATTCCTCCATTTTTTTTTCCCTAACCCCCCATACCCAATCCCTCCTTCTGCCTTATCAAATCTTTACTTTCTACCTTCCTTTTATTTCCTACCTTCCTCTCTGTTTCCCAGGGCGGCGGGTGGGTCTTGAAAATTACTTACCCAAGAACCTTAGCAGAAAGTGGCAGAGCCCCTCTGTGCTGCCCCTCTTAAACCCCCTATTGCTCCGCCCCTCACTATCCATTCTTTGTTTCTCATTGGTCCTTATCTCCCTCCCCCCGACGCTCTGGTGACGTCATGAGAGAACTCCCCCTTTATGACCTCACTCCCCCACTTTCTTTCTTTCCCTTTTGCCTTCCCTAGCTCCCCTCACCCTCTCTCTCCACCCTCCTCCCCCTCCTGTCCCATGCTGCTATTCCAGTCTCTTTCCAGGGTCAGGTGGCCAGGAACAATGGGGGCTGCCCTTATGGCAACCCATTTTGTTCCAGATCCCCTTCCCCCCAAAAAAGAGACATCACACTCAATATTGTAGATCTGGCTGCTCAGTCAGTAAAACCTTTTATTTTCCACATACACATGAATATATACATTTTTACAATATTGAGTTCCTCTTATTTTCCTCTGTCACATTTTTATTCCACTCCTCTTTATTTTAATTTGTTTGCTTTTGTTTTTCTTCCTCGGGCATCGAAATCCGAGGGGGTCCAGTTCCACTCCTTACCCAGGTGTAAACCCGAGCTGGTCTTATACTTTCTTTCTTTCTGGGCAGGTCCAATTCCTGCTCCCCTTTTTCTTGTCCACTTATCAGGGTGTCCATGTCCTTTACCTTCTTCCAGATCTTAATTCCTCTATTTTGTTTTTCCCTAACCCCCCCTTACCCGTTCCCTCGTTTTGCCTTATCAAATCTTTACTTCCTACTTTCCATTAGCTTGCCTCCAGCTTGCATTGGATGGTAAGCTTCCCCCTTTTTAGAAAACCCCTTCAACCACTGATCTATGCCTCTACCTAGTTCAGTGATGAATATGTGATTTCCCATCTGGGATAAGTGTACCCCATCCATCCTGTACAGCCCATGTATCCTCTCTTCTATCTCATCATTTCTAATGGCAGCTCCTCCATTTTCTATCATAAACTTCTCCACTCTACTATTCATCCTCCTCCTCACCTTTTCTATGGCCTTGTGCTGCTTGGCTTGTCTCCACACCCTACGTGGAATCATTTCAGACCACATAATTGTTATCCCTGGCCACCATTTCATCATGACCTTGACATCCCTTTGTATGCTGTAAAAGATTTTTAACCAGGGGCCATGTCCCAAGTCATTCCCACCCAGGTGTATTATCAGGAGGGCTGGGTCCTTGTTGTTCTTTCTCTGACTACTCTCTTTAACAAATCATGGGAGGATGGGGTGGTACCTGAGGACTGGAGGAGGGCAGATGTGATTCCTCTTCACAAAAGTGGGAGTAGGACAGTAGGACAGAGGCAGGAAACTACAGACCAGTTAGTTTGACCTCAGTGGTAGGTAAAATGATGGAATCACTTCTGAAGGAAAGAATTGTTGAGTACCTAGAGGCCAGTGGGGCACAAGACCCAAGGCAGCATGGATTCACAATGGGAAGGTCATGTCAGACGAATCTAATAGATTTCTTTGACTGGGTGACCAAAGTAGTAGACCAGGGAGGGGCTGTGGACATGGCTTACCTAGATTTTAGCAAGGCATTTGATACAGTCCCACACAAAAGATTAATACACAAGTTAGCCAGCCTTGGAGTGGGTCCCAAGGTGGTAGCCTGGATAAAAAATTGGCTAGACAACAGGACGCAAAGGGTAGTAGTAAATGGAGTCCACAGTGAAGAAAGGAGGGTTACTAGCAGGGTACCGTGAGGGTTCAGTACTGGGACCGGTCCTTTTAATGTCTTTATCAGTGACATTCAGAGGAACTGGAAGGAAAAGTATGTCTCTTTGCAGATGACACAAAGATCTGCAAACAGGTTGATACACCAGATGGAGTGGAAAGGATGAGAAGGATCTTGGCAAGGTTGGAGGAATGGTCAAATGTATGGCAGCTCAGATTCAATGCAAAGAAGTGCAAGGTAATGCACCTGGGAAACAAAAACCCAGGGCAAGAGTACACAATGCGGGTGAGATACTGACAACAGTAAAAATGGAAAGGGACCTGGGGGTAATTATATCAGATGACCTAAAGGTGGGCAAGCAATGTGAGAAGGCAGTAAAGAAGGCTGGGGGGATACTGGGATGCATAGGGAGAGGCATCAATAGTAGAAAACAGGAAGTTGTTATCCATCTGTACAGACAGTTGGTGAGACCCCATCTGGAGTACTGTGTGCAGTTCTGGAGACCCCATCTCCGCAAAGACATAGACAGAGTGGAGGCTGTCCAGAGGAGGGTAACAAATGGTGCAGGGTCTGCACCAGAAGACATACGAAGAAAGACTAAAGGAGCTTAATATGTATACCCTTGAGGAAAGGAGGGAGAAAGGGGATATGATAGAAACTTTCAAGTACCTCAAGGGAATGAACAAAGTCCAAGAGGGTGGCATCTTTCAGAAAAAGAAATGTGCAAGAACAAGGGGGCACAATTTGAAGATAGAGGGGGGTCGGCTCAGAGGTAATGCGAGGAAGTATTTTTTCACAGAGAGGGTTGTGGATGCACGGAACAGCCTCCCTGAGGAGGTTGTGGAGTCAAGAACAGTGGGGGAATTCAAGAATGCATGGGACAGACATAAGGCAGTCCTAGTGGGCGGTAGGAGGAAGTAAGCTGTTGGTTAATTAGGATCTGCAGCTTATCTGTAGGTAGGAAAATGGGCAGACTAGGTGGGCCAAGCGGTCCTTATCTGCCATCAAATTCTATGTTTCTATCTCTAACAGTAAGGAAAAGAGCTGCCCCCAGCGCATTCCCCGTATTCCTTTCCACAGGATCCTTATTCCTTTGTGGTCATAACCCAGTTGCTTTCCACCTTTCTTCTGTGCTGCCTCCCTTTCCGCCCAATAAATGTGTGTGTCCCACCATCCATATGTCCTTCCTTTTTCATTTATCTATAAACACACAATAAGAAACAGTGAGGCAGGAAAACATTCATTTGTAGTTTTTTTTCCTTTTTTTTTTCTCCCCCTTTTGCCCCCTTTCCCATACCTTATACCTTCCATTCTTTCCTGTAGGGAGACAAAATACGATAACGTTAGTGTATTGTAATTCTAATATATTTCTTGTTGCAGTCTGATGCCCATCGCCCTATGGCTTTTATGTCCTCCCCTTTTTCCCTGGGCAGCCACCTCTGAGGCTGCCCCAATCCGGAAGGAATGAGGTGAGAACCTGTCTGGGTTTTTCCCCAGTACTTTTACGCTCCGCTTCAACACTCCAGATACTTGACTCCCTTTTACCTCCTTCCTGTTTTCATGTACAAAGTATAAACCCCCTTGTTTAGGCCTAACTCTGTGGAAGTCAAGCATAAGCTGGCATGGGCACATATCCGGGTTCTCTTTGGGCTCAATATTTACCCTGTAGCCCTTGCCTGTCTGATCCATTTTTGACCTTGAAATTATAAGAGTGAGCCCTACCCTTCTCCATTGTATATCATCCCACTGCAGACCTTCTCCCGGGGCAGGTGTAGTGGGTCCCAGTATTTCAGACACTCTGAATGCTCCCTTGTATAACACCATAAACAGTGGTTTGAATAGTATTACTTTGTACGGGGTGTAGCAAACTTCCATCAATTTTCTTAGTATCTTTTCTAGTAAGTGTTCCGTGATTGGTTCTCCCTTATCCCTCTCTTTCCCTTTAATCCTTTACCACCCCATCATCATTCTTCTTACTAAAATACTATTGCACGGCTGTCCCCAACCTTTCATCCAGCAGACCCATCCTATGGCCGCTAGATGTACTCTCAGTGGCGCAGGCCATTCCTTCCTCCCAGTTTCCCACTACAAATTTCTCCACTTGTTCTTCTGTGACCGCCCTACTTACCTCCATGTTGTGGTGAGATCTGAAAACTTGGAAAACCCTCCATGAGCTTTTGTAAGCTTTTAGGGTGTTGTCTGCCCCTGTGCATCGAAAGAGATATGCTGCTCCTTTCAGCCAATCTCCCATAGCTCCTCTGGGATCTTCTGTCTCCCATTGAATCTGCGTTGGGAGCCAGTGCCCGAAATCTTCCCATCTGTAATCGGGAGAGGCTGTCAGCGATGGAGTTGTTTATTCCTATAATGTGCCTAGCCCTGAAACTCATGGTGAGCCTCAACCCTTGTAGTACTAATTGCCGCAGAGTACCAAAACAGACCTTGACCCTCTGTTATTTAGCACGTCAATGACTGCCATGTTGTCACATCAAAATGTGACCTGCTGGTTCTGTAGCCATGGTCCCCATATTTTTGTCACCACCCAGATTGGAAAAATCTCCAAGAAAGTGATGTCCTTTGTCAAACCCTCTTTGACCCACCTTTGTGGCCAGGGTTCAGCTATCCATTTTCCTTGGAAGTAGGCACCTACCCAATGTCTGCCTGAAGCATCCGTGTAAAGTTCCAGATCCGTGTTATATAGCCATTCCTCCTGCCAAATGGCTATCCCATTGTGATTTTCTATTAATCGCTCCCAAATTTTTAGGTCTTCCTTGGTCTCTCTCCTATACTGCCCAGTTATATGGCTTTGAATCCTCACCATGGCTTGCACAGGCGTCGTTAATGCGCATCCTGGCCCGATCGCCTACATACGCAAAATTCAAGTGACCCATTAATTGCTGGTTGTTGATTAGGGGCACCCTTTTTTTCTTTCCTATCTCTACCAACATTGTCCTTAGCTTATTTATCTTCTGGGTTGGCAAGCAGAATAGATCCCGTTCTGCATCCACCTCTATACCCAGGAATTCTAAGCACCTGCTGGGGCCTTCAGTTTTTTCCCCAGCTAATGGGACTCCGAGCTCCTTGCACAGCTCTTGAAAATCCTCCATAATCCTCCGCACCCCGTTTTGACCTTCCCCTATAAACAGAAAATCATCCAGGTAATGAACCACTGTGTCATGCCCGTACCTGGCTCTGAATACCCATTGCAGCCACGTGCTGAATTTTTCAGAGGTGCAGCATGCCACTGAACACCCCATCGGCATGGCCTTATCAAAATAATATTTCCCTTCAATCTGAAAACCCAACAATTCCCAATCTTCCTTGCGGACTGGCAGTAGCCGGAACGCGGACTTGATGTCCATCTTTGCCAACCATGGGGTGCGCCTTGTCCTGATGATCTCCACTGCATCCTCTAATGTCCCATAGGACACCCTACTATCCTCCTCCAAAATGTGATCATTGACTGATTCTTTCTCCGGATAGGATAGGTGGTGAATTACCCGATATTTCCCTGCTTGCTTTTTAGGGACTAAGTCCAGCGGTGATACTCGCAGGTGCTGGAAAGGTGGGTCTTTGAAGGGACCCTCTATTATACCTGCCTCCTATTCAATACCAATCTTCAACTTTAAAAGTGCCTCCTTGCCTTTAATTGAATTTAAATTTTTTGCCCACGTCCCAAACCTCCTGCCCTGATAATGTGAACTAAAACCTTTATGGAAACCCTCTATTAACTCCAGCCCCACCCTCTTATTCGGATACTCTTTCATCCATTGCTCCACTAATTTGGCTCTGATCGGGATTTCTGATAGCTGGAACTGACCTTTTTTATCTTCCCCCTTGGTGAAACCCTCTCTCTCCCGTATGTCCCCTCCCTCTCCCTGAATTATCTCTCTGCATCCCTCTGTAGCCTCCCCGAAAGGAACTGCTTCCTTGTCCTCCCCCGGGGTTGGCTTCACCATAAGATCTGCATCTTGAGGCTGGGTGGGTTCCCCCACATTTGGAACAAGTGTGCCTAAACCTGCAGCCTGGGAAGAAGCAGTGTGCTCTGTTGTTCCCCCAACAGCACTTCTGATATCGCGGCCCTCCTTTCTGCCAGTCGCCTTCAGCCCCCCGGCTACCGTCATGGTTTCCCACCATAGGTCATTATGCCTAGAATCCCATCTACAATCCTCTCCATAATTGTCCATTTGGGTCTTGAACTTTTCGTCATACTGTAGCCAATTAGTGCCTCCCATCATCTTATAGGCATTTGTTATGATCAAAGAGTAAGCTAATAAAGGAATGCCCAATTCCGGCTTTTTCTCTTGGGCTATTGCACTATAATATGTGAAACCCAAAGTCCAGGCCTCCCATGATTTTCCTTTATATGTGGGCCCTTTCTGCTCCTCCCCTTTTTTGACCAGAACTACTGCGGTCGCTAATTCTTTTTTGTTGAAACTCTCCTTTTACTCGTATAGCTCCGCTGTTTTCTTATCTACCAACACAAAGATATCAACAAATTCTCCCTTCCAGAGTTTTTCTTTTGTTGCTAACGGCACATGGTCCCCTATTCTTACCCCTCCACCACCTTTTTTCTGTTCTATTATTTCCTTTTCCCCTCCATCTCCTTGTTTTTCCTCCTCCTCCTTTTCTTCTAATTCGCCCAGTACCTTCTGTAACTTCTTAACACCATCTCCCCCCATACCTAACAATATTTGTTCCACATATTCCTTCATGGTACTCTCTAATGTCAACACTGTACCTGTTTCTCCATGGGATTCTTTTGATGGTTCAATCGTTGCCTTGAGTCCTGGTTCCACTCCCTCTCATGGTCCATTAGTTGGGGAATGCCAGTTACCGCCCATCTCCGGCCTGGAACCTTCAGTGCAGGAATGTTGGGTCCCAGTCCTGGGTGAGGCCTAACCACCTCCCTTGGGCTGGGTTCCAGATCAGGCATCGGCCCCTCCAGACTGCGTGCAGGTGTTGGGTCATTCATTGCATGGGTTGTTGGTTGCTGCCCAGGAAAACTTGCTCTAGGACGTTTTGGCACCGGTGCCCCAGCTCCCTTCCCTTTTCCTCCTGCCCCACTTTGCCCCTTCTTTCTGACCCTCTCCTTCTGCGCTGGTATTTCCCCACTCTCTGTGTCTTCCACTGTATCCAGGACCTTGTGGGCCCTGTCCATGATATCCATGATCATTTTCATAGCATCCGCTTTCATTGAACTGGATCCACAGGTGTTCATTCTGTCCCTTTTTCCTGCTCATGACAAAATTTAAATGTGTTAGTTAGCTCTCTGGGTTTATCCCTGTGCATTGCTTGACCTAACACATACTTCTGCACCCCCTTTTTTGTTTTTTGTGTCCTCACCCTTATCTAATATGGCTGCCCATATTTCCCGGTGGAGGGGACCCCAGTGGCCACCCTATCTTTTGGGGTCTAGTATTCAGCTTGATCCAACCTTCAAATTTCTCTTCTTTCCCCTTTTTTTTTTTTTAAAGGCCCTTTCTCGGCCTGTGTGTCCCCTGCATGACCTGTCCTGTTGGGTGGCCTACATGTAGACAAATTGCAACCTAGTCCGAGAGTGCTACAAAATGAATTCTATGCATACTTCTGTCTTACAGTTATCCTACTGTACCCTTGTCATGAAGCAGAATTGCAGCCTTTCAATCCACTCTAGTGCCTCTTGTTTCAAACCTTGCACTAGGAATCTCTCACCTATTCCTTTTTTCCCCATTGCATTCACCCGCTATTAGCTCCCTCCTCTATCATTGGAATCTCTGCCCAAAGACAGGAGTTGCCTCAGTTACAACATCCCCCTACCTGGGAAGCTGTTCTGTGGTTGCTTTCCCAGACACACTGGGTTGCCATGAGGGCACCCCCTTTTTTTTTTCAACCTTTTAAACTGCCCCAGACGTTGTCTGCTGCATCCTTATACCACTTGTCCTATCTCAGGTGTTCCGTTTTGTAATAGGACCTTTTTTTTTTTTTTTAATTTAGGCCAAAAGCCATATTTCCCACACCCCAATGATGCCCTTGTCCAGGGTCCCAGTCCCCTGGTGACTGTTTTGTGGTGCTTTTCCCTCCCGCCCTTTGTTCATTTCTTATCTGCCTCGTGTTCAAGTAATCCACAGGCCCCAACTCCTGGCCCTGCATACAATTTGGATTGCCTTTTCCCCTTCCATTCACCTCCTATTCTCCCCGTTACTGTCCCTTTTATCTTTACAAACCCTTAAGCTATAACACTGTGCATTGCTGGTGCTCCGCCACGTGGTCCTTTGTTCCGTCCTGCTACCACACTGCCTCGTCCCCTGTAATCGCATCGCTCGCCTCCTGGCTTGCCAGGCCTATGCCTGTTTGTTGGGGCCTCTGTTTTGCTCTCCATATCACCTCACTGCCCAAAACTCCATTTTTTTTTTTTGAAAACAAGGATCCTGCCTCCAGTGCAGCTGCCAAGCTCTGAAACGCTAGCCCTCGCCCTGTACTTGCATCGTTCGCCTCCTGGCTTGCTGGGCCCACGCCTGTTTTTTGGGCCCTGCAGGGCTCTCTGATCAACTCCACTGTCCAAAATCTCCTTTTGGAAAAAAAAAGCCCTGCTTCCTGTACGCCAAGCTCTCAAATGCTTAGCCCTTCCTCTGGGTGCTTCCTGGAGTCTCCTTACCCCTTTGCGGCTCCTTTTGCTGGACTGCACCCGATAGCCCACCACGTGGCTCTCAGTGCACGCCATGGTCCTTTCTCTCCCGTGTTGTCCTCTCTGCCCGACGCCTGTTCTGGCCACCCTTCTCCCACTCACCACCTGTCTTCGCTTTTGACCCTCCCAGTTAGACTTTTCAATACCTGAGCCATTCACACACTGGATAGCAGCTTCACCTCCGGTTGCCCTCGATTCCAAAAATTCTCCTTATCTCTACCTTTTCTCCCCACCAATTACTCTTCTTACCTACCGCGCTTTTTCCCCTTCTTGCCACAGCTACCCGTTTTTTGGTTCTCTGGCAGCTTGCTCTATTTCTCTACCTGAAAATACTACAATTTGCTACCACACTTGTTTTTGCATGAAACCAATGTTTTTTAACAACCTGGCTAAACTTTATCATTATTATTTATTTCTTTAAAAACAAGACCTCCTGATGCATCTCAATTTCAACGATCTCTACCTCAAACAGTCTTCTTAAGGACTAGTGTCCAAGATATCCCCTTTCTTACCTTTTTTCTGAGGAACTCGCCGACCGATGTGCTAGGTTCTTTCTCTTGAAAATTGCTTACCCAAGAACCTTAGCAGAAAGTGGCAGAGCCCCTCTTAAACCCCCTATTGCTCTGCCCCTCACTATCCATTCTTTGTTTCTCATTGGTCCTTATCTCTCGACCCCTCCGATGCTCTGGTGATGTCATGCGAGACCTCCCCTTTATGACCTCACTCCTCCCTTTCTTTTTTTTCCCTTTACCTTCCCTAGCCCCCTCACCCTCTCTCTCCCCCTCCCCTCCCTCCCCCCGTCCCTGCTGCTATTCCAGTCTCTTTCCAAGGTCAGGTGGTTTGAATAATGGGGGCTGCCCTTATGGCAACCCATTATGTCTCCATCAACTTTTGCACCACCGAGGTCAGACTAACCAGCCTATAGTTGCCCGCCTCTTCCTGGCTGCCCCATGTGTATTGGGACTACAATTGTTCTCCTTCAGTCTTCTGGTACCTCACCTATTTCCAATGACTTGCTGAAAAGTCCTGCAAGAAGTGATGCCAGTTCCCTACTGAGTTCCTTCAGAAATTCTGAGATGCATTCCATCCGGACCCATAGCCTTGTCCTCCTTTAACTTTGATACAGTAGTTCTTAGAGGATTCTCTCCTCCGTGAATTGATTACTGTCCACTCCTCTCCCAATGTCCCTCTTGCCATTTAACTGTGGGCCCTCCCTTCGTAAAAACAACAAAAATAGGCATTCAGGATTTCTGCCTGCTCTGTATTCTCTTATGTGCAGTCCCCTCCTACCTTCCTCAGCCTTATGATCTCCTTATAATGGTAACTGGGTAAAAGTGGAAACCTGGGGAGATATGGGGAAGGGAGAAGAAAAAACAGAGGAGCCAGGAGGGAGATAAAAGGGAAGGGTGCAAGTTGTGAAGAACTCATTGAAGAGAGCAGCAACAGAGGTAGGGCCAGACACAGGTGAACCATTTACCCTGAGAATTGAGGGGAGCAGACTAGGCAGGGGTTCAAAAAGGGAGTGAATAAGCTGCAGAATTAAGGTTTGTCTGGAGGTTGGCCTTGAAATAATGCAATTTTGCAGCCTGGACAGCCTTCGTACAGTTGTTCCTCAGTGTCCTGTAAGAGATGGGGTCAGATGTACAGTGGGATAATTTGTAACAGGCCCATGCGAGGTCTTGGGACTTGCACAGGTCAATGATTTTGGTGGTAATACAGGAGTGGTGGAAGGCTTTTAATCTGGATTTCCTGAGGAGGGGGGTGCTTGTCCCAGACAGAGAAGAATTTGTAGTAGAATAGTGTGAGAGCCACACCCACAATGAAATATGCAGTCACTCCAGTTTCATTTCTCAGAGACCTAGCATTCATAAGAGTTGCCCAAATGGATGTTTCCTAGAATAAGAACCAGACATGAATAGCCCATGTTTGGGTTTTACACCTTCTTTGGGCATCTCCTTGTCCTCACACAATCTATTTTTTTGTTATTTTGTATCAGTTTATTGTAAATGTTTTAGTGGTACATTGGTTTAACAATAACAGTGCATGTCACATATCTGGTTATTTATACAAGTAAATAAAACAGGAGCATATGTACAAGTGGATTCAGATTGTACGTTCCTAATGTGAGTAACTGGTTTTAGCCAACGTGCCTATAGTTCCTCATCGATGAGCAAAATTCATTGAGCATATTTCCAGAGAAAGGGGGTCTTACATTTAACAATGACCAAACCATTCAAATATGTCCCCCAACGATATCCGAACAGTAGTTCAGTGTTGCCAGCTCAGTAGTGTACAGGGCTGAGGCACTTAATGCCTTACCTCTCCCACACTGGCAGTCCAAGTTCAGGAACAAACTCAGACTACAAGGGGTTGGCCAAAGGGAGAGAAGGATCAAGCATCCCAATGGATGCCCTCCTTCTCCGGGGAGGGGGGCAGCGAGCTCCACTGCTCTACTGCAACCTGGGCAACCACAGGTGGCAGTGCAGCCAGAGTGGCTAGTGGAAGGGGGGGATGTCGGCAGGCACCACACCACACATACTTGTGTGGGGACGTGCTTGGTGTGCTCTTGATGCCTTCATCCCAGTGGGCTTAGGAATAAGGAAAATCACTCCCTGACAGCAGGAAGAAGCTGCCCGGTTTGCAGGCCTCGCACCTGGCTACTCAGGCACAGTCCCTCCCTAACCAGATCCAGTCCACAATGGAAGGTAAGAGGGTCTCTGCCCCCCCCGGGGGAAAGCTCTGGGGAAATAGGAAAAGACCCATGAAAGCCCTGAAGGATGCCAGGGTGATGGTGCTGGAACTGGGGATAGGCAGAAGGGGGCATCGGGGAGACAGCAGGAGGGGAAAAAATTATAAAATAACAGCAGTTTAGTGTTCCTGTGCAACATCTCTACAAATTATTTCCCTGTTCCCACAAGCATAATACTTATATAATATACTGTAGTTTGCCCTTATCAAAGATATGATATTAACAAAAATTGTATTATGCTAGCCTTCTATGCCTTCACATGGAATTTTATTCCTAGCTGAAAGATAAAACTATCACCAATGACATGCACAAGCGAGTGGGTGGGTAAAAGGGAGAATACGCCATGCAAGGCATACCCATTTCATCTTTCCTTCTCAACTTACAAAGATTGCACTCTCTGGGCCCCATATTCAGACAACAGTGCTAGCACTGAAATTGTGATGCACTTGCGCTAGCGCTTGCACAAGTCTCACCCCAATGTATATTCAAAGGCATTGCACTGTAGTTATATCCTTTGAATATAGGGCTGAATACATGCAGCGGAAATGCATTATGCTGTTGCAGTACAATCCATATGTGCAGCTCTGAATATAGCATGATAGCACTGAACACAAGAGGTGGCAGTGTATGGCAAGCCATTTGGGACATAATTCAGAATCTCGGGCTGTATAGTAAAACACATACACTATATGGTGAAATACATACATCATATAGTGAAATATATACATTATAAAGTGAAATGCATACACAATATAGTGAACCACATACACTATCCACTGAAATATATATATATCATACAGTGAAATACATATACTGTATACTGAAGTTTACGTGTCATATAGTGAAATTCATACATTATATAGTGAAATGCTTACATTATATTGTGAAATACATACACTATCTACAGAAATACATACTGAGTACTGAAAATCCACATACACTATATACTGAAACAAATTTGCATACAATATATACTGAAACAAACACACTACATATTGAAATACATACACTATCTATTGTAATAGTGGTCAGGCAGCTAGATCATAGAAACATAGAAACATAGACTTTGACAGCAGATAAGGACCGCTAGGCCCATCTAGTCTGCCCATTTCCCTACCTACAAGATAGGCCGCAGATCCTAGTTAACCAACAGCCTATTTCTTCCTACCCCCCACAAGAATTGCCTTATGTCTGTCCCATGCATTCTTGAATTCTCCCACAGTTTTAGACCACACAACTCCTCAGGAAGGCTGTTCCATGCATCCACTACCTCTCTGTGAAATAATACTTCCTTACATTGCCCTTGAACCGCCCTCCTTCTATCTTTAAATTGTGTCCCTTGTTCTTGCAAGTCTCTTTTCTGAAAAATGCTACCCTCTTGGACTTTGTTGATTCCACTGGGGTCTTAAAAGTTTCTATCATGTCCCCCCTCCCTTCTTTCCTCAAGGGTATACATATTAAGCTCCTTTAGTCTCTCCTCATACGGCTTCTCTTGCAGACCCTGCACCATTTTAGTTGCCCTCCTCTGGACTGCCTCTATCCTGTCTATGTCCTTGCGGAGATGGGGTCTCAGAACTGGACATAGTACTCAGATGGGGTCTCACCAACTGTCTGTACAGAGGATAACAACTTCCTGTTTTCTGCTGATGATGCCTCTCCCTATACATCCCAGTATACCCCAGCCCTCCCTACTGCCTTCTCACATTGCTTGCTAACCTTAAGGTCATCTGATATGATTACTCCCAGGTCCCTTCCTTTTTGTTGTTGTTACTACCTCCCACCCATTGTGTATTCTTCCCTGGGTTCTTGTTTCCCAGGTGCATTATTTTGCACTTCTTTGCATTGAATCCTAGCTGCCATAATTCTGACCATTCCTCCAACCTTGCCAAGCCCCTTTTCATCCTTTCCACGCCTTCTTGTGTATCAACCCTGTTGCAGATTTTTGTGTCATCTGCAAAAGGCATACTTTCCTTCCAGTCCCTCTGCAATGTCACTGATGAAGACATTAAAAGGACTGGACCAATACTGAACCTCACGGTACCCCACTAGTAACCCCCTTTCTTCAGAATGGACTCCATTTACAATTACCTTCTGTGTCCTGTTGTCCAGCCAATGTTTTACCAGGCTACCACCCTGGGTCCCACTCCCAGGCTGGTTAATTTGACTATTAATCTTTGTGTGGGACTGTGTCAAATGCCTTGCTAAAGTCTAGTAGGCCATGTCCACAGCCCCTCCCTGGTCTACTACTTTGGTCACCCAGTCAAAGAAATCTATTAGATTTGTCTGACATGACCTTCCCCTGTGAACCCATGCTGCCTTGGGTCCTGTGCTCCACTGGCCTCTAGGTACTCGACTATTCTTTCCTTCAGAAGTGACTCCATCACTTTCCCTACCACAGAGGTCAGAATGACAGGTCTGTAGTTTCCTGCCTCTGTCTTGGACCCACTTTTGTGAAAGGGAATCACATCCGCCTTCCTCCAGTCCTCAGGTACCACACCATCCTCCCATGATTTATTAAAAAGAGTAGCCAGTGGTTTCACTAGTTCCTCCCTTAATTCTTTTAGAATTCTGGGTGAATTCCATCAGGACCCATTGCTTTGTCCACCTTCAGTTTTAGGAGTTCTTGCAGAACCCTTTCTTCTGTGAAAGGACTGGGATCGACCCCCCTATCAAGAGTGCTTCTGTTAATTGGATTAGGCACTTCCCCCTCCTCTTTTGTGAATACTGAGCAGAAATATTCGTTCAGTATTCCTGCTTTTTCACTATCCCCCTCTGCCCACCCACTGTTCATTCTATTCAGCCTCACTATCCCTCTCTTTGTCTTTCTATGCTTGCTGATGTACCTATAAAAGGTTGTATCCCCCTACTTAACTGAGTTGGCTATCTTTTCCTCAGTTTGGGCCTTTGCTATTCTGACTTCCCTCCCTGCTTCCTTCTGCCTTAACTGGTACAGCTCTCTGTCCTGCTCCTTCTGTGTTTCTTTATACTTCCGGAATGCTATCTTTTTCTTCCTGACTTTCACACATACATCAGTCTTCATTGACCTCATGAAGACTTTTGACTCTGATAATCACAACCCCCTCCTAAGTTGCCTTCTGTCTACAGGTCTCAGTACCAGATAATGTATTATGGTTTGGCAGCTACCTCTCTAACAGATCACAATGAGTCAAAATTGGTGATACCCGGCCAGCCCACCAGCACAGCAGTTGGATTTCCACTTACAGCGCCGCGACCCGGGTTCAGGAACGGACCCAGGCCGCTGGAGGGCCGGCCGGGGGAGAAGGATGGAGCATCCCTGAGACTGCTCCCCTTCTCCGGGGGGGAGAGGGTGGGGACAGTGCCCGGAGCTCAATGGACCCCTGGTAGAAAGTGGGGCACCGCAGCCTACCGGGGCTTGAGGAATCTCAGGGGGCGGGGTGGATGCAGGACGTCATTGCACGTCCCCACCTCCTCCACACAAAGGGGGTAGAAAGCCCTGCTCCAGCTGCCTCAATGACACCCGCTCTGGCTGAAAAATTGGCTCTCAGGCCGACTCCCACCTTTCCCATGTTCACAGTGCCTTTGGCCCAGGGCGCCATGACCTTGCCGTAGGGGGCAAGCCAGGGAGTTCAGGGAGGACGGCTAATACGAGAAGCCACAGCCGGAGTCCATAACTGGGCAGATGGTCTGGTGGTAGGGAGCAGGACCAAAAATACAGAATTTAAAAAAATAAAAAATTGGTGATACCCTATCCTCTGCTAAGGAGGTGCAGCTCGGGGTTCCGCAGGGGTCAGTCCCCGGTCCTCTACTCTTTAGCATCTTCATCAACTCCACCCCAATGGCTTGCTCAGCAAGCACAGTTCTCTATGCTTATGATGCAGTGATCTTACTCGATGGCAAAGACCAACAATCCATCACAACTGAACTCCAAAGCAGCTTCCATAAACTTGAATCTTGGTTTACGGAAAACAAGCTACTATTAAATGTCAAAAAAACAAAGCATATGCTCTTCACCACCTCCCAAAGCAAAAAGAAATACCTGTTCCGGCATATTCATAACCAAAAGGGTGAAATCCTAGACCAAGTATCTAACTTCAAATATCTCGGCATTACCTTTGATGACATGCTCAACTTTTCAAACCACATTGACTCTGTTATTAAGACTGCAAAGATAAAACTTGGTGTACTTTATCGTCAGACATTCAATGACACCAGATGCACTCAAACTAGCCACCAGTAGTTCAATACTGTCTACCATTGACTATGGGTTGCCTATATATGGGGCGGGCACAAAAACTGCTCTTAGCAGGATCAACACACTCCTCAATAAGGCCTGTCATCTTACTTTGGGGGCTACTGTGAACAGCCATACCTGCTCGCTGTATAGTAAAACTGGGTGGCTCCCACTCCATCTTAGAGGGCAATACCAAACCTGCCTACTTCTAAAAAAAGTACTACTTGGACTGACATCCCCCACACTGGGTGGACACTTTAAGCTGGCCACCCCAATGAAAACTACCCATAGTGCGGTCGCTGACAAGATGGTGATTCCCTTCAAAAGGACAAAACTTGCCCAGAACTGTATCCTGTATCAAGGTCCGAAATGGTACAATGAACTACCTGCTGTCCTCACTGATACTACCAAGATTAGTACCTTCAAAGCTGGACTCAAATCTCTCCTTGGCTCTAAAATGAATTGTACCTGCCTGAGCTAATGTGATAGTACCTCGCCCCAAGTTTTCCATTTATCTACCCCACTCAACATCTTTCAGCTATATATCACTTTGTTTCTTAACCCACACCCCTACCACCAATTACCTGACGATGGCCTCACTTGGTTGAAAGCTCCACCTTTCTCTCACCTAGGATGATGCCACCTGCCTGCACTGTGATAGTACCTCGCCCCCAGTTTTCCATTTACCTACCCCCACTACATCTTTCTGCTATAAACCACTTTTTTCTTAACTCGCTCCCCTGCCCCCAATTACCCGACAATGGCCTCACTTGGTTGAAAGCTCAATCTCTCTCTCACCTCAGATGAGGCCACCTTCGGCTGACCCCCCAACCCTCTCTTATCTAATCAGTCTATCTGTTAATATTTACTAACTTGATGTGTATAAGTTCAAATTTTACTATAACCGCCTGTGTCTAAGCTTCAATGTTTTTCTTTTTTTTTCTTCTTCTTCTCTGTAAACCTTGTATTTTTGTAATGTTTGTTAAGCACTGACATGGAACCTTTGAAAATTAATCATTGACTCAAAGGTATTAATCCCAAACTGAAATAAATAAATAAATAAAAATACATACACTACACATTGAAAAATCCACATACACTGTCTACTGTAACAAATACACTATATATTGAAACATCTACACTTTATATTGAAATACATACACTATCTATTGAAATAAATACACTATGCACTGAAAAATCCGCATACAACTATATACTGAAACAAATACACTATATATTAAAACACCCTATCTATTGAAACATTTTGCATACTCTATTTACTGAAAGAAATATATTACATATTGAAATACATACACAGTATATTTAAAATTCCACATATACTATATACTGAAACAAATACACTACATGGTGAAACACATACAATATGTATTGAAACACATACACTGTAGACTGAAACATCCACATACACTATATACTGAAACAAATAAACTATATACTTGTAACCCCTAGGTGGCGCTATCCCAAGGGCTACTACCCCTGCCTGCTCAGCTAGTAGCAGGTTAAGGGGCTGGGTTCTGAAACGGGTGCCTCCACCCAAAGATCAGGGATGGTAGTGGTCAAACTAGCCTCGGCACAGCCCTCCGGGACACTGTAACCCCCCTCTCTCCCTGCTAGTGGCCAAAACAGTATACAATAATTACCTCCACAATACACCTAATATACCTTGCAATTACCTACACAGTTTGCACTTACCACTAGGACTGGTTTCTCTGGTTCGACCCTGGGAACCCCCTGTAAAACAAGGTTAGTCAGAGCAAATGGCAACACTACAATTCTTTGAGCACAAACTTGAACCATAATCTGGTTAAATGCAGGAAAAGGTAGCTTTGATTTATTCAGGGGGTGTGAACAAGGGAGGGGCGTAATCAGGTTAATTAGCTTAATTGCTCTATAAATTACACAGCTGTGTATGCAGTCAGAGTCCCTAACACAGTCACACTCTCTGGGTAACCAGGTGGAGGAAAGGTGGGCTAGCCAGGACCGTGGCCGGGTAGGCCAGCATTGCAGCTGGTCGGGGCCCTGTGATGGAAAAAACAACTTGCACAACACACTATTTGTAATCCGGAGCCAGATGGCTCAGTTTGTGAAACAACAAAGCAATCAGATGACACACTTAGAGTACATTGTAGTTGCAGGGAATTACCCTGATGGTTACTCACGATACCCAGGACTGGGCACAGGATGGACGAAAATCGAGACATCGAGTGACTTCTCTGGAGTGCCAGGAGAAGCAGGGTCCACACAATTCGCTGAGGCTTCGTTCCTGTTCAGGTGTGGAGCAGGGGGCTGATCCTGGGCAGGTCTCTTGTTGATGGCTCTTCTCTGTGCAGTAGGGTAATCTGGCAGGGCCCTCGTGGCAAGGCCCAGCCACATGGAGATAACCATGGATTCAGTCCGTTCAGGCTGGATATAGGTTCCAGCAATCAGCACACAGTTCAAACTACGGGGAACTAAATCGTGACCCCCATTCAGTACACAGCACATTTATATGTAGAGAGATCTTACTGTACCAGGCAAAACACTCCCCAGTCATGATCGCACAGTTTCTGATCAGACTGGGAGCTCAGAAGTAGCTGGAGTTCATAACAGGCCAATCGCATACAGCAAAATCTTCAGTCCTTTGCAGGTTGAACCTGAATGCACTTCAGTGGTTTAATTCTGTCTCACCACCTTGGATTTAGTCTGACTGTAATTCTCTCTCTCTCTCCTTTCAGAGTAACAGGCAGACTTGCAGGCCTCAACTCAGGCCTTCCCACAGTTCTCCCACTCAAAACTACGCAGACGCTTACTCGACTATCTTGAGCTGCTCCTCTCTCAGCTTCCAACTCAGAACTGTCTTAACAGCAGGCAGCTTGGAAATTTCCCTCAGATCCAAAAGGTTAGGTTGGCTCATTCAGTTGTCAGTCAAAGCAAGAGCTCCCCTTCAGTTACAAAAAGGCACCAACAGTCCAAAACTACAATTCTCAAGCCTGTACTCCACATAGTCCTTTATGACAGGCTCCATTTAAGAGTCCCCAGGTACTGATTGGTCCAATTCGGCAGTTCGGGACCAAAATGGTGGAGATAATCAGAACAGTCCTTGCTGCAAAGAAGGCAGGTTAGAACATTACATTATCATTATCTCACTGAATTACTTTCAGCAAATAGTTACATCCTTTAACAGGGCTCCCTCTATGCAAATAGCGATGGCAGAAATGGAGCGATTACCTGGCAGTCCGGATGGCATTCAAGCATGACAACACCCAGCTCCCCCCAGATAAATTTTTACTGCAAACTAGGCAGCTCTTAAAGCGACAGTACATAGAGGCTACACAGGCACTCTTTAGCATCACCATTTAACTGCTAAACGCAGAACACCAGCCTGGCAGTGAGCATTTAGGCAAGCTCATGGAAGACCTTTTGGGAACCCCCATTTGCAGGGGGGGTTACACCCTTCCCTGCCTGGAGAAAACTTGGCATCTGCATCAAGTTGGTACCACTCTGGCACTGAAGGGGGGTTGTCAGCACTCTCGAGGCAATCTTCAAGTTCTGGCATGTCACCAGAAAAACTCACACCTTCAGTCCCCTCCTCAGGCAAATCATACAGTTCTACCGTACACAGAGACTCAGCATCTTCAGACGTGATACTTTGCACTTCACTTGCAAGGAGGATTGGCCCCAAGAACAAAGCTGGGGGGTTAGGCAGTCCAGAAGGCCCAGCTTCATCCCCACAATTAATCATGGGGTTACCTTGAAACAACTGACTCAATTCATAAGAGGGGTAATAGGCAAAGTTGCACTCACTCTCATCAGAAGTGGACTGACAGTCACTATCATCCAGAGCCTGCTGCAGAGAAAACCTTAACTCTGTTACCACTGGGGTGGGTTGACTCTGTCATTTTCTGGCAGCAGCATGAGTCACCATTCAAGGGGAAGCAATCTCTGGGTGTTCAGTCTCAATCATGACTTGGCCAGTAGGTAGCAGGTGGTTACAGTGCATTTTCTTGATGGCTTTGGAGTTGTTCTCAGGGTGCACTTTGTACACTAGTAAATCATCCAACTTGCGTACTACTACATGGGTAAGATGGTGCCACCGGTCAGCAATTTTATGTTTACCATGCAGTCCCAAATTTCACAACAACACATGGTCCCCAGGTCGAAGCTCTTGAGCCTTCACTCTTTTATCATGCCTCTCTTTGTTGGCTAAATTTCTCTTGGCGGCCATTGTCTGGGCCAGTTGGTAGGCATGATTCAATTGAGCTTTTAGTTTTTGTACATATTGCAGATAACTCTCGGCTCGGACCCAATCTGGAGAAACCCCAAAACAGACATCCACAGGCAATCAAGCCTCCCTCCTGAACATGGGCAGTAGGGAGAGAACCCGGTAGCATCATTTTTTGTGCAATTGCAGGCGTGTACCAAGGTGCTAATCTGATGGTTCCATGTATGCTTGTCTTTTGGGTGAAGGGTGCCCAGCATGTCTATTAGGGTGCAGTTAAAGCGTTCTGGTTGTGGATCCCCGTGTGGGTGATAAGGGGTAGTTCTTGACTTTCACACCCCCATAGAGATAGAATTTCTTTGATTAATCGACTCTCAAAGTCTCTATCTTGATCAGAATGAATTCGCTGGGGGGCCCAGTAATGGATGAAGAAATTTTCCACTAGCACCTTGGCCACGGTGGATGCCTTTTGATTTTTGTTGGGAAAAGCTTGTGCATACCATGTGAAATGATCCATAACCACTAACACATTACCAATGTTTTGTGGTCAGGCTCCAAACTCAAAAAGTCTATGCAAACTAGTTCCATTGAGGCGCTAATGTTAATGTTGACAAGGGGGGCAGCCTTCTGAGGCAGGGCTTTTCTCTGCAGGCAACAACTACAAGTCCTTACATGATGTTCAACATCAGCCCCCATATTGGGCCAATAGAATCAAGATTGTACTAGGTCAAGGGTTCAGTCGATACCGAGGTGGCCCATATGATTGTGGAGGGACCTCAGCACCAAATCTCTGAAAGCTGTGGGCAAGACCAATTGTTGCTTGTCTTCTTGGCCACCCTGATCTACTGTCTCTCTATACAACAACTGATTAATGACCTTCAACGTGGGGCCTTCTTTAAACAATAAAGCAGTTCGCAAATCAGAGGAACGCAACTTGGACACATCTTTCCCTGCACGGAGGGCATCGAGGGCTGGCTGAATCATAGGATCTTGGGATTGAGCCCACTGAATGCTGTCATTGTCAAATTGAGGTAGTGCACTAATATCTAGAGCAGAGAAGTGACAGTACACAGCTGGTATGCAGGTATCAGGAGGGCCAAACAATCTACTAAACAGTCCACTGTATCCGCAAACATCTGTTTATCTCTTTCAAACTTCTGGCACAATGCTCGGATGTCAGGTTCAGACAGCCTGACCCAGTCACTTTTGGAGGAGGGCCTTCGGGATAGGGCGTCAGCATCGATGTGATTCAGGCCCAACCTAGTCTCAACAGCATAATCATAGGTAGACAACACTGAAAGCCACCGATGCCCCGTGGCGTCCAAGTTAGTGGAAGTCCGTACATAAGTCAATGGGTTGTTGTCAGTCTTCACCAGTATCTTTGCCCCATCACTTTAACGCCAGGAATTCCAACTTATGCACAGGGTAGTTTCGCTCTGACGGGGTCAGACTCCTACTAGTGAAGGCCATTGGTCTCAAACCATCCGCATGGTCTTGGTACAGCACAGCTCCCAATCCTTGTAGACTAACGTCAGTATGCAGCACATAGGGTTTGGTAGGATCAGCATAGGCGAGGATGGGGGCATGGGTGAGCTGGTATATGATTTTGTGGAAAGCTGCTTCACAGTCAGACATCCAGCAGGGCCCAAAAAGTTAATCTGGGTGGAAGTACACTCTTTCTGGTTCTGGGGTGGCCCCTTTCTTGTATTTACAATTCATGGGAGGGTAACCCTGGGTAAGATTCAAGAGTGGGCAAATCACCTTGGAATAGTCCTTTATGAACCTGCAGTAGTATCCGCAGAACCCTGGGAAGCATTGTAATTTTTTCAGATTGTGGGGCTGAGGCCATGTGGTCAGAGCCTCAACTTTACTGGGATCAGTCTCTATCCCTTCTGTAGATACTATGTGCCCCACATACTGTAAAACTGTTTAATTGCACATTTTGTTAATTTCTCGATGTCTCCCACCCGCACTGATAGGTGTTAAATTAAGATCGTGGTTTCCTTCCCCTCGGTCCACTCAGTAAGTAAAAGTTCATTTAAAAAACACTACTAGCCTGGTTCTCTAATCACTGGGAAATTATAAGGTTTGTTTTCTCATCTGTTTCTGATTTGGTAAAATAAGTCCATTAAGTAAGTAACAGTTCATTTAAAAAACACTAATAGCCAGGTTCTCTAATCACTGATTAGGTTTGTTTTCTCATCTGTTTCTCATTTGGTCAATTAAGGTGAACACTTAAGAACAGATTCACTGTGTTTGCCCTGTCTTTGAGCTGTGTAACAGTAGTTGCGTTCGGTTCTGTTTGTTGCAATAATGTCGCTTTATTCCTGGCTACAGCGTCCAAAAGCAGTTAAAAAGGGAATGGCTATACTAAATGAAGTGACACCAGATGATTTAAGTGATTGTGCCGGGGTGTCACTTCAGGTAGCGGAGAGTGTTGTACATGAACTTAAAATTGACACCCCACCTGCAAAACGTAGATGCACGGAATACAACACATACACAGCAGAAGTTCATTTTGAAGTTGGACGTTGTGCCGTTGTGCATGGTGTAATGAACGCTGTGCGATTTTATTCTGGCAAGTACAGCAAACCAATTAATGAGAGTACTGTTCGCAAATTTAAAAGGGATTACTATGATAAATTAAAGAATGAGCCTGATCCTTCAAGCATGTCACCCTCCCTTCCCACAAAACCGAGGGGACGACCTACTCTCCTTCTGGAGGAGGTAGAGAATGAACTTATGTCCATTATCAAAAGTTTACGCTGTGAGGGTGCAGTGATCAATGCGAGAGTAGTTGTGGCTGTGGCAGTTGGGGTAGTGAAAGCTACAAACCCTCATTTGCTGGTTGAGTGTGGGGGTCACTTGAGCTTCACCAGACAGTGGGCATGGCAGCTATTAAATTGACTTGGGTACTGTAAGAGGAAGGGGACCAAAGCGGGAAGGAAAGCCCCTACTGATTTCCCCGTATTAAAAAATGCCTTTTTAGAGAGGATTTCAAATGCCTCCATGCAGGAATTGATTCCAGCTGAACTAGTGATAAATATAGATGAAACAGGGGTTAATTTAATACCATGTGCCTTCTGGACAATGGAAGTGAGTGGATCGAGGCAGGTAGAGGTTACTGGCATAAACGATAAACGGCAAGTCACTATGACACTGGCAGTAACACTCGCAGGGCATTATCTGCCACTGCAAGTCATTTATGCAGGCAAGACAACTAACTGCCACCCAAATTTTTAGTTTCCGACTGATTGGCACATCACACATAGTGAAAACCATTGGGCCAATGAAGCCACTATGATTCAATTCATAAACTGCATCCTGATACCCTATATCGCCAAGGTTAAAGAGATCAATCAGCTTCCTGACGAACAGCGAGCCATGCTAATTTTAGACCTTTATAGAGCCCACTACAACTCGACCAGTGCTGGACAGGTTAGAGGAATGTAAAATTATTCCTATATTTGTCCCAGGCCCTGCACTGACCAACTACAACCCTCGATGTAAGCGTAAATAAACTGTACAAAGATGAGCTGAAATGTCTGTTCACCGAATGATATGCAGCGCTCATCACAGACCAGCTTAACCAAGGAACCCCGTCACCCAGCATCTCCATGGACTTTAGAATGACTACGCTGAAAGTAAAACACTCACAGTGGCTCGTGACTGCATTTCAGAAATTGAGAGGGAGAAAGGAAGATGCCGTCCGTGGATTCGACCAGGCTGGGATATCTCTAGTTCACGATGAATCCCTAAATATGGCAAGTAAACTACTGTACTTCACTGCTGGATATTGTTACTGTCAGGTAAAAAACAAATTCTGATTGTTTTTATTTATTTTACAGCCAATGCTTCTTCTGCCTGCAACAATGTGAACTGATCCAGATCCTGCCATGATGTTGAACTGTGTTGTGCGCATTGGGGGTGTCGGTTGTCGAAGCTGTGAAGATAAACTGCGTGTTTGGAGATTTTAACAGTGCTAAAAAAATAAAGCAGTAAATTAACTAAACGATAAATAATTTTTGTTGCCTTACTTTGTTCGAGGATTTGTTGATTCCGCGAATATAGCGAGACTTACTTGTTCGTATTAATTACCTGTTCTACAGTACTTCACAGAGGATTGGAAGAACTGGCACTTGTCAATGGACAGCTTGAGGCCAAAATCCTCTAGTCGATCTAGTACTTTGAACAGTCGACTCTCATGCTCCTCTAAGGAGCTCCCGAACACAATGACGTCATCCAAGTACACTAGGCATTCCGGCAAATCCATATCTCCCACCGCACATTCCATCAGTCAATGAAAGGTGGCCGGGGTGCCCGATATCCCCTGTGGCATCCTCAGAAAGTCACAGAACCCTAATGGACAGATGAAAGCTGTCTTCTCATGGTCCTCTGAGGCCATGGGAATCTGGTAGTATCCATTGCAAAGATCCAACACTGAGAACCATTTTTTTGCTTTTTGCTATCATTGCAAGGAAGATGGACACACCCATTTCTTTTGTTGCTCACCACAGAATTTGAGGAAGGTCACTGCTAGATTATTAGCCTTAATTCAACGAAATAATAACCAGCCATCAGGTGGAGCTGCTCGAAAAAGTTACTCTTCAAAGGCCACCACCAAATTGACACCTAAGTCTGTGCCACCTGAGTGGTCCAAGGTGGTAGGTCCTTCCATGGAGACAACAGTAAAGGTGAATAGAGTGTCCACCAGGGCTGTGCTTGACAGTGGTTCTCAAGTGACTATAATGTTTCAAGATTGGTATCAGAAGCACCTGCCTGATGTGCCCTTACAACTCTTGAAAGGTCTGCATGTCTGGGGGTTGAGTGAAACGTTGTATCCGTACTCTGGGTATATTCGGATCTGGCTGTCTTTTCCTATCTCGGTGGCTGGAGTGGCAGAGCAAGTCTAGACCTTGGCTTTAGTATGTCCTCCTACTGGACTGTATAATGGGGTATCCTCATGATGCTCTGTTTCACAAATCTCTTTCATAAGATGACAGTACTTGGGAGGATTAGCTTTCCTGTCTTGCAACTTAAATTTTAGCATCATCACACTGAAGTATCTGGCTGACTTTAGAATATGGTCTAATCTGACCCGGTTCAGTTCCTTAGCCAGCACCCCTCCTTTTCTGCGGCCTTCTGCAGAGCCCTCTCAATTCTGGTAACAAACACAGACAACTTCTCATTTTTCCATTGCTTGGCAGACTTGAATTTCCACAACAAATCATCCCCCGACTCAGTGCTTCCAAACACTCCTTCCAATGCAGAGAAGTACTCAGCCGCAGTAGCTTTTGGGCTAGTGGCTTGTAAGAAGCGGATGGCCTCCAGTGCAGGGCCCCTTAAGCCTCCATAAGTCTCTTTCTTTTTTTCCCCTCAGAGCACTGCCATTCATGTATCAAGGGGGTAGCATAATCCATCCAGGTTTCCAGGTCATCCTCCCCCGTGGGCACTGGGACGGTGCCTGAGAAAAGTCTGAGTTTACGGTACGAGTCCAAATGCACAGATGGAATTATTATGGGGGAGGGGACTACAGGGGAACTCTTAGGGGAAGCAGGAGATGTGCCCAGGGACTGCAATGGTGTGTGTTCCTCAGAAAGGTCTAAAGCCTTTACTAGCTCTTGAGCGGTTCATCCTTCAGATGCTAATAACTTGAGCAACTTGTCCTTAAACCCCTCTATACTGGGGGACCCACCCGGGGTAGCTGGATCACTATGCAGGTGAAAAACCCTCCATGCCTTCTGGGTCCCTTCTGGCAGAATAACAGGGGGTACTTTCTCTGGATCTATGGGGTACTGCAGGAGAGCAAAACTATCATAGTCTGTTCAAACAGGTCTGAATCCTTCCCCTTCACTTCAACTTTGCCCAAACCTTTAACATGTTCAACAGCTGCTATAATATCAGCATTAGTGGTTCCTAATGGGACATCCTGTAACAGGAGGGTCTGTTTGGGATCTAACCCCTCAGCCTCACTCCAACCCATCATTCAGTGCACTAACAGCTTATGGGGGCGATTTTGAGCTTGGGCATAGCAAGATCCTCCATTTTCTCACCAAAGCTGAACATAACAGGGTAATTCCCTCCCTTGGCTACTAGAGGACACTAATCCCAGTAGTGCCTCCAAGATGTAACCCCTAGGTGGTGCTATCCCAAGGGCTACTACCCCTGCCTGCTCGGCTAGTAGCAGGTTAAGGGGCCTGAGTTCTGAAACGGGTGCCTTCACCCAGAGGTCAGGGATGGTAGTGGTCAAACTAGCCTTGGCACAGCCCTCTGGGACACTGTAACTCCCCTCTCTCCCTGCTACTGGCCAAAACAGTATACAATAATTACCTCCACAATGCCCCTATATACCTTGCAGTTACCTACAAAGTTTGCACTTACCACCAGGGCTGGTTTCTCTGGTTTGACCCTGAGGATCCCCTGTAAAACAAGGTTAGTCAGAGCAAATGGTAACACTACAATTCTTCGAGCACAAACTTGAACCACAATCTGGTTAAATGCAGGAAAAAGTAGATCTGATTTATTCAGGGGGTTTGAACAAGGGAGGGGCGTAATCAGGTTAATTAGCTTAATTGCTCTATAAATTACACAGCTGTGCATGCAGTCAGAGTGCCTAACACAGTCACACTCTCTGGGTAACCAGGTGGAGGAAAGGTGGGCTAGCCAGGACTGTTGTCCGGGGTAGGCCAGCATTGCAACTGGTCGGGGCCCTGTGATGGAAAAAACAACTTGCACAGCACACTATTTGTAATCCGGAGCCAGATGGCTCAGTTCGTGAAACAACAAAGCAATCAGATGACACACTTAGATTAAATTGTAGTTGTGGGGAGCTACCCTGATGGTTACTCACGATACCCAGGACTGGACACAGGATGGACGAAAATCGAGACAGCGAGTGAATTCTCTGAAGTGCCAGGAGAAGCAGGGACCACACAATTCACCGAGGCATCATTCCTGTTCAGGCGTGGAGCAGGGGGCTGATCCCCGGGCAGGTCTCTCATCGATGGCTCTTCTGTGTGCAGTAGGGTAGTCAGGCAGGGCCCTCGTGGCAAGGCCCAGCCGCATGGAGGAAACCGCAGATTCAGTCCATTTGGGCTGGATACAGCTTCCAGCAATCAGCACACAGTTCACACTACAGGGAAATAAATTGTGATCCCCATTCAGTACACAGTACATTGATATGCAGAGAGATCTTACTGTACCAAGCAAAACACTCCCCAGTCATGATCACACAGTCTCTGATCAGACCGGGAGCTCAGAAGTAGCTGGAGTTTCTAACAGGCCAATCGCATACAGCAAAAACTTCGGTCCTTTGCAGGTTGAGCCTGGATGCACTTCAGTGGTTTAATTCTGTCTCACCACCTCGGATTTAGTCCGACTGTTATTCTCTCTCTCTCTCTCCTCTCAGAGTAACTGGCAGACTTGCAGGCCTCAACTCAGGCCTTCCCACAGTTCTCCCGCTCGAAACTACACAGACGCTTGCTCGACTATCTCGAGCTGCTCTTCTTTCAGCTTCCAACTCAGAACTGCCTTAACAGCAGGCAGCTTGGGAATTTCCCTCAGATCCAAAAGGTTAGGTTGGCTCATTCAGTTGTCAGTCAAAGCAAGGGCTCCCCCTTCAGTTACAATAAGGCACCAACAGTTCAAAACTACAATTCTCAAGCCTGTACTCCACACAGTCCTTTCCAACAGGCTCCATTTTAGAGTCCTCAGGTACTGATTGGTCCAATTCGGCAGTTCGGGACCAAAATGGTGGAGATAATCAGAACAGTCCTTGTGCAAAGAAGGCAGGTTAGAACACTACATTATCATTATCTCACTGAATTACTTTCAGCAAATAGTTACATCCTTTAATAGAGCTGCCTCTGTGCAAATAGCGATGGCAGAAACGGAGCGATTACATGGCAGTCTGGGTGGGACTTGAGCATGACAACACCCAGCCCCCACCTCCAGATTAATTATTACTGCAAACTAGGCATCTCTTAAAGCGACAGTACATAGAGGCTACACAGGCACTCTTTAGCATCACCAGTTAACTGCTAAACACAGCATACTCGCCTGGCAGTGAGCATTTAGGCAAGCTCATGGAAGACCTTTAGGGAACCCTCATTTGTATGGGGTTACATACTGAAACAGACTACGTTCTGAAATTACCCATCCCCTAGCCCATCCCCCTTGAATGGCCTACCCCTGCACTCATTTCCTGTTGCTTTCACTCAGCTGCTGGCCTGATGAGAGGATGTCTAAAGCTGCAGAGCAGAAGGTAAACAAAACAGGGCTATCTCTTATTCTAATTCTTTATGCGGTTTTCCATCTTGTTTTTCATACACACCTTTAATCAAATTTCAGAACATTGTGATGTGACAAGAAACTTTTTGAAATAATTTAAAATGCTGTAGTTTATTCTTTTAAATAAGTGCTGCCCTCATTTACTGTTAAAACACATTTGTATGGGAAGCTAATACTTAGGATATTCCTAACATTAACATGGGGGCTGCATGCATTTTTCCAAGTTAAATCTCAGAAGGTTCAGAAGGAGCCAGAAGCCAGAAGGGGAAGGAAACAGATTCACGTCAGTGCTTCACAGTAACTGTTCATTGCTATTTTTTTTTAAACTTAGATTGTGGGCTTTTATTGACACTGTAATTTCTTTGCTGTCTTTACTTAGAATTGTTTTTGGGCTGTTGAAAATTTAAAATCTAGTTTGGTGTGCTTGTAGTGGTGGCCTATTCCTTTGCTGTCTTTAATTGTTGCAAATTTTCGCCCCCGTCCCTCCCCTGCCCCCAACTCTTAATTATATGCTCTGTTAAATCTGATTGACAGGAGCTAAGCACAGGGGATAGTCGGGGTTGTGGAGTAGGAGGGGCATAAGAGTGAAGAAGCCCACCCTCAGCACGACAAGTGTTTTGACTCATTTTATTTTATTTCTTTTTTTTCATTTTTAAAGAAAAGTATCTAAGGATCAGTGGCAGGATTTTTAGGACAGTAATTTAATAAAAAGAGAACTAGGAGAGCTTCAGTAACAGACAAGTACTAGAATAACAGTATAAGAACAGTATAATGTGGGGAGTGGCGCAATGCAGTGGCTGTGGGCAGCCAAATTCAGGCAGACCTTCTGGATGCTGAGGTGCTGCCCTATCTACATGCATCTCTCTGGACTGCAGGATGAGGTAGCCATACTCAGAGTGGAAGTAAACTGGGTAAGGAGTACTATCACCCATATCCAGAGACCACCCAGTCTAACACCGCTGCCTCAAAGGATGTCGAGAACGAGGAGCACTTGGATGACAGTGGGCTCAGGGAGGGTTAAGGCAGTCAGGCAGAGGCACATCCCAGATCCTATTCCACTCAAGAACTCATATGCCACACTGGCACATGAGGCAACCAAATAGAGGTATCCAGAGAAGTGGAAGGAAAGGATGTGGAGGTTAGCCAAGGAGGTGACCTCAGTGGGAAGAGCAGTAGACCCCAGAGGAGGAGGAGGAAGCAAGTCCTGGTGGGGGACTCCATCATAAGATGGATCCAGCTAGGAACACAGGAGGGGGAGGACAGGGAGGTGAGGTGCCTACCAGGTGCCATGGCATGGAGGGATGGAAGGAAGATCCTGGGGATCACTGGGAATGCAAGATGGGAGGGTGAGCTGGATGTCATTATCCACCTAAGAACTAATGACCTGGCAAATGGGGAGCCAAAGGAAGTTCAGGAAGAGTTTAGGAAATTGGGAAGGGGTCTCAAGCAAGTAGCTACTTCTATCACCTTCTCGGAAGTACTACCTGCGAGAGGCATGGGAGAGCATAGGGGTGCATGCCCCAGGAACTTTAACTTATGGTTGAAGAACTGGTGCTGTGAGGAAGGGTTTTGGATTCATTGGTGACTGGGAACCCACCTGGAGGGATGGAGGCTTGTTCAAGCCTGATGGCCTGCATCCGTCCTGGAGGGGACTCCAAATACTCAATGATAAGTTTAAATGCTATACTGACACGCATTTAAACTAGCAAAGGGGGTGGCAGGCCAACAAGGAGGGTACCTAATTGCCCACCCCCCACAGATAGCAGTGGAATCAGTGAACTGGAGGAGTGGAGGAGTGGATATCTCTACAAAGCAGGGTGCAAAAGATGGAGATAAGCGCCCAAGAGGTGGATAGGCAGAAAAGGGGCAAAATTCAACAGAAAGGCAGACAGCAAGGAGAACCAGGGATAAATGACAATCAGGGAAGGGGCTGGATTAGAACAGCTAAACAGTCTAGGGAGGTCAAATCATGGAAAGCCATGTGTGCCAATTGCAGGAGCCTTAACAACAAGATGGAGGATCTGGAGGCTGTCATGGTGCAGTCAGACCTGGATATTGTGGCCATCACAGAAACCTGGTGTAACGATAACCATGACTGGGAGATGGACATACCTGGCTACAACATATTCAGAAGAGACAGGGCAGGTAGGAAGGGAGGAGGAGTGGCACTGTATGTGAAGAATGACATAAGGGCCACAGAGATCCAGGAGGAACAAAATGGGGGTGAGATACTGTGGGTTAAGCTGGAAAGGAAAATGGGGCCAGCCATCTGCACAGGAGAAAGAAACAGATAGGGAGCTGATGCTAGCCATCCAAAGGATGGCAGACAAGGGTGAGTAGTGCTAGTTGGAGACCTCAATATTCCAGATGTGCACTGGAGCATCCAAGAAGCAGCATCAACTAGGAGCAGATTTATCCTGGACTCCCTTCAGGGTGCCTTCCTCAAACAATTGGTCATGGAACCAACTTGGCAGAAGGCAACACTGGACCTAGTGCTCATAGACAGGGACAGTGTGATGGGGGTAACAATGACCACCAGTCAGTGGGGTTCGAAATCACAGAAGGAGCAGAACCAAACCACACAAAAACATGTATCCTGGATTTTAGGGGGGCAGACTTTGGGAAAATGGGGAGATGCTTGAAAGAGGCATTAAGGGGAATGGGGCAGGAATCAGGGGTTGAGGAATAGTGGGCAGTATTTAAAACAGGGATTACAAGAGTAACAGAATTATGCATTAAGCAGGTTAGCAAGGGGAAAAGGAAGAGGAGGACATTTTGGTTTTCCAAGGAGGTAGTGGAGAAAGTGAAAGCCAAAAAGATTGCATTCAAGCAATACAAAAAGACACAGGCAGAAGGGGATAGGGATAAGTACCAGGAGAAGCAAAGGGAGGCAGGGAGGTCAGTAAGGGAAGCCAAAGCTCAGACAGATGAGCACATTGCAAAATCAGTGGATAGAGGGGACAAAACATTTTGCAGGTACATAAGTGAAGAAAGAAAGGCAAAAGGAGGGATAGTGAGACTGAAGGGGGAGGATGGGGGCCACGTGGAGGATGACAACAGTAAAGCTGACATATTGAACAGGTATTTCTGCTCAGTCTTTACTGAGGAAGAGGAGGGTAATGGGTCTGAAGGGAGTACAAGGGGTGGGAACGGAGCAGAAATGGACACAAGTCCCTTTACACGAGAAAGGATCCTGAAGGAACTAGAAGTAATTAGAGTTGATAAAGCAATGAGGACAGATGAGGTGCACCCCAGGGTCCTTAAAGAACTAAGAGAGGTGGTGGCTGAACCTCTGGCAATCCTGTTTAGCCGATCACTGGAAACAGGAGAAGTACCCAAAGACTGGAGGACAGCAGATGTAGTCCCCTTATACAAAAGCGGGAACAAAGAGGAAGTGGCGAACTACAGACCAGTCAGCCTCACCTCGGTAGTGGGGAAGATCATGGAAGCACTACTGAAGGAGAGATTGGCAGAACATCTGGTTGTCAATGGACTACAGGATCCAAGGCAGCATGGTTTCACCAGGGGGAGGTCATGTCAGACCAACCTCATTTAATTTTTTCGACTGGGTGACTAGGGAGGTGGATCAGAGGAGGGCAGTAGACATGGCCTATCTGGACTTCAGCAAGGCCTTTGACACAGTGCCATATAGAAGACTATTACACAAACTGGGGAATATGAGTCTGGGCAGGACAGTAGTGTGGTGGGTAGGTAACTGGCTGGGTGGCAGGGCACAGAGGGTGGTGGTAAATGGCTGTCACTCCACAGAGGGAAGAGTGACCAGTGGGGTACCACAGGGATCAGTGCTGGGACAGGTCCTATTCAACATCTTCATCAGTGACATTGTGCAGGACCTAGAAGGCAGAATTTCCCTGTTAGCTGAAGACACAAAGCTCTGTAACAGAGTGGACACACCAGAGGGTGTAGACAGAATGAAAAGGGACCTGCAGAAACTTGAAGAATGGTCAGGGGTTTGGCAGTTGAAATTCAATGCAAAGAAGTGCAAGATAATGCATATGGGGCTCAAAATCCCTGGCACAATATATCAGTTGGGGGTGAGGATATGGCATGCACCAAGCAGGAAAGGGATCTTGGGGTTATCATCTCTGATGACCTCAAGGTAGGGAAACAGTGTGACAAGACAACAGGTAAAGCAAATAGGATGCTAAGACGCATAGGCAGGGGCATCACCAGCAGGAAAAGGGAGGTCATAATTCTACTATACAAGACACTAGTGAGGCCCCACCTGGAGTACAGTGTACAGTTCTGGAGACTTTACTTACGTAAGGACACAGACAGGGTAGAGAAGGTTCAGAGGAGGACAACAAAGATGGTACATGGATTGCATCACAAGTCCTATGAGGACAGGTTGAAGGAACTGAACATGTACTCCCTGGAGGAGAGGAGGGAGAGAGGGGATGTGATAGAGACATACAAGTATCTTACAGGGAGGAACAGGGTGCAGGAATACACTATTTTTAAGCAAAAAAAGATGTTCCAGAACTAGAGGGCATGGGATGAAGTTGGAGGGAGGACGATTCAGAGGAAACGTGAGGAAGAATTTCTTCACAGAATGGGTGGTGAACAAGTGGAGCACCCTGCCCAAGGAAGTGGTGGGGCTGAAACAATCACAGGATTTAAGAATGCATGGGATAGACATAAAGGAATTCTGTAGGTCAGGGTTAAGGGGCAACAGACTTCTAGGAAAACATAAAGTGAACTTACAAGCTCAAATGGGCAGATTGGGTGGGCTGTAGGCCCTTATCTGCCGACATCGTCTATGTATCTATGTAAATTTTTGATCAGATTTATGTGTAATTAATTACTGTGTTAGTCCAGCAACGTATCTGTGCTGAATGTTTGGAAAGCACTGCAGAAACTGTGATAGTGTAAGCCAAAAGGTTGCTAGTTTGTACTCTATGGACTATGTTTTGATTTAGTTTTTGTTTAATAAAAGTTTCTTGGTTAAGAAATAAAAATATATATTTTTGCTGCAATCCCTCAGTGCCCAATTCTCATCAGGAGCTTAGCTGGCATATGCATATAATTTGCATGTTTCTATGCTAAATAATTTTACTGTGATGCCTCACTGGAGGCATTCAGTCTGTTTTAGGGTTTGAGCTTCTCAAACTGTGTTTTATTTCTTTTTTTTTTTCATAGAGATTTTTATCTCCTTAGTCACCCTGCGACCCCCTTGCCCACTGACCCATCCAGCCCAATCACCCACCATCTCCAGGACTTACCTGCTCTGAGATCCCCCCTCCCCCCACAGACACACATCCCCCGTGTTGGGGCCTGGAGGGGAAGGGCCATTGACAAGAAGGTACATATTCAGAAAGGAGCAGAGCCTGGTTAGTAGTGCAGAATCTGCGGCAGGTTGTTGGATTATTCTGCCATTGAGGAGTTTCTATCTTTGGTTTCATCCCTTGGCAGCCAAGCATGAAATGATGCAATTGCATATAAAGGCACATGCATGCTTTGTGCCTGCCTGAGCCCTCCCCCTTATGCAACTCCACTGCCCTGCCAGCCCTCCTCAGCTAGGTGGATGTTGAAGAGCAGCGTGGTCAGACTCCCCTTCCCTGAGAGGAGAGCATTCCCCAAGATGCTTAATCATATCCCCACCCCAGCTAACCCCTGTGCAACCCAGTTCCACCCCTAAAACTGGGCCACTGGCATGGGAGGCAATAGTTACCACCAAGCTGCTAGGCCAGCCCACCAGACTGTGTTTTTATCAGTAAATAAAGACAGCATTCAGGTGAAAGAAAAAACAACAACTGTATTTTAACTAGTTTGTTATAAACGTTTTAAGTCACATCACAATGTTTTGAAATCTGATGAAGGTTTTGCAAGCAAAATAAGATAAAGCAATACCTAAAGAGTTAGATAAGATAACCCTTTTATGTTTACTTTCTGCATCTTAAGAGGCATCGACCAGGAATTTTAGTCAATTAGGGCCCCATTTTCAGAAGGTTAGCACAGTACTAAACATTACACTATTAACAACATGGTTGGATGGGTGTCATATTCAGCATCCCCTGATGCATACCTGAGCATGTGCATATGTACTACTACGGCCATGCAAATGAGTAGTCCTCTCCTGCATAACATAGAAATATAGACTTTGATGGCAGATAAGAACCACTTGGCCCACCTAGTCTGCCCATTTCCCTACCTGCAGGATAAGCTGCAGATCCTAGTTAACCAACAGCCTATTTCTTTCTAACCCCCACAAAAATTGCCTTATGTCTGTCCCATGCATTCTTGAATTCTCCCACAGTTTAAGACCCCACAACCTCCTCAGGAAGGCTATTCCATGCGTCCACCACCCTCTCTGTGAAAAAATACTTCCTCACATTGCCCCTGAGCCATCCCCCTCTATGTTCAAATTGTGTCCCCTTGTTCTTGCACATCTCTTTTTCTGAAAGATGCTACTCTCTTGGACTTTGTTTATTCCACTGAGGTACTTAAAAGTTTGTATCATGTCCCCCCTCTCCCTCCTTTCCTCAAGGGTATTCATATTAAGCTCCTTTAGTCTCTCCTTGTATGGCTTCTTTTGAAGACCCTGCACCATTTTAGTGGCCCTCCTCTGGACTGCCTCCATCCTGCCTATGTCCTTGTGGAGATGGGTTCTCCAGAACCAGATGCAGTACTCCAGATGGGGTCTCACTAACTGTCTGTACAGAGGGATAACAACTTCCTGTTTTCTGCTGATGATGCCTCTCCCGATACATCCCAGTATCCCCACCCCACCCCCGCCTCCCTACTGCCTTCTCACATTTGCTTGCTATCCTTAAGGTCATCTGATATGATTACCCACAGGTCCCTTTCCATTTCTGTTGTTACTACCCCACCCCATTGTGTAATCTTCCCTAGATTGTTGTTTCCCAGGTGCATTATTTTGCACTTCTTTGCATTGAATCCAAGCTGCCATACTTCTGACCATTCCTCCAACCTTGCCAAGTCCCTTCTTATCCTTTCCATGCCTCCTTGTGTATCAACTCTGTTACAGATCTTTGTATCGTCTGCAAAGAGGCATACTTTTCCTTCCAGTCCCTCTGCAATGTCACTTATAAAGAAATTAAAAAGGACTGGACCCAGTACTAATCCCTGCAATACCCCATTAGTAACCCCTCTTTCTTCAGAGTGGACTCCATTTACAATTACCTTCTGTGTCCTATTGTCCAGCCAATGTTTTAGCCAGGCTACCACTCTGGGACCCACTCCCAGGCTGGTTAATTTGATTATTAATCTTTTGTGTGGGACTGTGTCAAATGCCTTGCTAAAGTCTAGGTAGGCCATGTCCACAGCTCCTCCCTGATCTACTACTTTGGTCACCCATTCAAAGAAATGAATTAGATTCATCTGACATGACCTTCCTGCTGTGAACCCATGCTGCCTTGGGTCCTGTGCCACACTGGCCTCTAGGTACTCAACAATTCTTTCCTTCAGAAGTGATTCCATCACTTTTCCTACCTCAGAGGTCAAATTGACAATTCTGTAGTTTCCTGCCTCTGTCTTCCTCCCACTTTTGTGAAGGGGAATCAGATCCGCCTTCCTCCAGTCCTCAGGTACCACACCATCCTCCCATGATTTGTTAAAAAGGGTAGTCAGTGGTGTCACTAGTTCTCATCTTAATTCTTTTTGAATTCTGGGGTGAATTCCATCAGACCCCATTGCTTTGTCCACCTTCAGTTTTAGGAGTTCTTTCAGAACCCTTTCTTCTGTGAAAGAACTGGGATCGACCCCCCTATCCAGAGTGCTTCTGTTAATTGGATTAGGCACCTCCCCCTCCTCCTCTTTTGTGAATACTGAGCAGAAGTATTCATTCAGTATCCCTCCTTTTTCACTGTCCCTCTCTGCCCACCCACCCACCGTTCTTTCTGTTCAGCCTCACTATCCCTCCCTTTGTCTTTCTTCGCTCCCTGATGTAAGTATAAAAGGTTTTATCCCCTTCTTTACTGAGTTGGCTATCTTTTCCTCAGTTTGGACCTTTGCTATTCTGACTTCCCTCCCTGCTTCCATCTTCCTTAACTGGTACAGTTATCTATCCTGCTCCTTCTGTGTTTCCTTATACTTCCTAAATGCTATCTTTTTCTCCCTAACCTTCCCCGCCACCTCTTTTGAGAAGCATAGTGGCTTTTTCTTTTGTTTTGATTTGTTTATTTGCTTCACACAAAGGTTTGTTGCCTCTGTGATGGCAGTTCTGATGTTTCCCCATTGTTGCTCCACCCCTCCTTCTTGCCTGTTTGCTAGTGCTTTTCTAAAGCACTCTCCCATCTTGCCAAAGTCAGCCCTCCTGGAGTTCAGTACCTTCACTTTTGTATGGCTTGACTCTGAGCATAGTGCTATGTTAAAATGGTCATTCTTAGTGACCATCAGTACCTCCCCCACATTTTGTACTCTGCCTCTAGGTTTCTATGCCCTAGATGCTTGATTTTGCACTTTTTGGCTTTGAACCCGAGCTGCCATGTCCCGTACCACTCTTTGAGTTTTCTAAGGTCCCTATTCATTCTCTCCATCTGCACCTATCAATGATATTACAGATTGTGGTGTCATCTGCAAAAAGGCACATCTGCCCTTCCAGTTCTTCTGTACTGCCACTTATAAAGACATTGAAGAGGACTTGTCCCATTACTGAGCCCTCTGGCACCCTACTGGTCAGTCTTTCCTCACTGAAGTGAGTGCCATTTACCACCACCTTCTGTGGCTGTGCGCTATCTCAGGTGTAGCACTTAGGAGTGCACAACCCTAATGACTGGCTCTGAAAATGGGGGCCCAAGTACCACTGTAACAGGATTAGCACTGTGCTGTGATAAGCATGGCTGGTACTGTTTTAAAAAGCATTCTTCTGTGCAGTGCTAACCTGTTCACATGGCACTATTTTTTTTTTTTTTTTACAGGATTACTAACTGCATCCAGGTGCCCATACAACTGGGGGTTACTCTAATGCATATAAGGTGTACAGGTGCATTAAATGCTTTCTGGAATTGCTAACACACTGCCTGCTTAGTGCTAGTTAATGATTCTGGGAATCATGTTTTGACTGCACAAACGCAGCCTGCCAGCAACCTCCCCCACTTGCACACACACACACTGTCAGTCCTGGACACAATAAAAAAAAAGAATTCCTTGGTATTCTGGTGGTCCCCCACTCACCTAATCCAGATACAGCTAGAACATTTATCCCTCATTCCTGCTGCTGTTATACTACACACAGTTCTCAGCCTGTCTGGTGCTGGGGAAAACAAGTTTCAGCATTAGCGACTGGCTGGAAAATAACTAAAAATGCTAAAATTGTATTGGGCCATCAGAGGAAAGAGGCTACTAAAGAGTATAGCTTCAGTGAAGACTCTTGAGGAAAAGTACCGGGGACAAGCTGGGCATGTTTTTCAGCAATCAGTGAGCTGTCGAGGGAACCTCGTACATGTTAATTTTGGTTGTGGACAGCAGCTCCTGCCAACATGGAGCTGCCTGAAAGCTCCCAAGGGGAAAGAACTTTGGTTTCTGAGTTCAGTTCAGTGGGAGCCCCTCCACAGGGAGGGGGTCTCCAGCCCCAAGGGAGAAGGTGGGGCTATAGGGCTGTGAGGGGGGCTGCCTGAGGGCTGCTTACGGTCTGTCCCCCAGAGCTGGTTGTGCCTTTCCCCATCTAGAGAGAAAAGAGAGGATTTTGCAGGCAGCTCTGCAGAGAGGGAGAACTACAGTATTTTGTTGCTGCACAGAGAAACTGCACCACAGCAGTGAAAGAGTTCAGAGTAAAGGTTAAATGGATTGTGAAAAAGGATCAATGAAATGGTTGGATTTGTGTCAAGAGGATGAGGAGAAAGCCTCTTTTGGTTTCATCTGCACCACATCGGTGAGACATGAATGATCAAGGATTTTTGATGAGAGAAGTAAGAAAAAGTTTAAAAGGGTCTGTCCAACTCTGGTAACGACAAGGCATCTACAGGAAAAGGGAAAGGGAAAGAAAGGTTAAAGGACTGGTTTTTGGCAGAGAAAACTGGACTGTAGAAAACGGATATGAAAACTGGATTGGAACCTAGGTTTAAAAAAGCTGAAAAGAGAGCCTCTTCTGTCTGGAGTCAGCTAGCACCTGCATGGTGAGAAAAGGGACTTTCTTGATGTATTTCTGAAAAAGAGTTGCTGAACTTGCACGTGAGCCAGAGCATAAGAGTGGTCGCTGTGTTGGAGTTGAAAGTGTGTGGGGACAGGGGGATGAACGGGTGCTGTCTGGACGGGCGCCTGCTGTCTGTTCCTGAGATGCAGCAAGATGGGAGACTGCTGTGGCAAACCCTTGGATTTTCAGACTCTGCACAGTCCCCCAGAGCCTGATACTCGGGAATGTAGCCAAGACTGCTTAACTACACACCATAGCAGGTAATTAAGGAAAGAATGGAAATGATCTGAAGAATCCATCCTAAACCCAATGTCAGGTGTGGAGTTCTCTGACCCCCATAAAGTGGGGTCATTGGCAGCAAGAGGTTGTGGGTTTGTGCCTGGGTGCTGGGGTGCTCTGACCTGTGGGGGAGCCAGGCTGTGGGGCCGTGTCTGGGTCCCTTGTGGCTGGCGGTCCTTGTGTGATGCCCTGCAGTGTGCCTCTGTGGGACAGGGAAGTGAGGGTACAGGCTGCAAAACCTTTGGTCATGCTGAAGATCCAAGCTGCAGCTTCTACATCTTCAAGTGTCAAGCATCAGGCCCGGTTCTGTGTTTGCTGATCCATCTCCTCCAGAACTTCAATCATGTGTGCCATCCAAGGACTAACACAGCAGAGCCATGAGTGAGGGCAGGAATTGCCCTGCACCTGGAGAATATCTATTTATCTACCTACCTACCTACGTACCTATCTATCTATCTATCTATATCTCTATCTCTCTCTATCTATATCTATATCTACACAGTTATCTGTGTTCAAGTCCACTGGCACTGAAAGCCAATTCAAGGTTTAAAGCAATCAAGGGGAACATGTGGAGGGTTGCTTGGTTCAGGTGGGTGTGCCAGCACCAGCTGCACCTCAAGGCCTGCAGCTTGGCATTTAGGTACCCAGGGACACAATTCAGGGTGTCATTCAGAACTGGTACGAGTGGGTTTGGGTTTGCTAATACCTGCAGCAGTTAGATAGTCAGGTAGTTTGGTGGCTGCACTATAAAAAGTTGATTTGGGTGAAAATCAAAAGGGGGAATGCTGTTTGGGAAAATGTTAAATCTTTAAAATGCTGCTTAGCCTCTATTCCATTCTACCCCATCCTAACCCCCCTGTGTAAAAAAATTATGTTGCTACTGCTTTAAAAAGGTCTGACTCAAAAACTTGATTTTAGTAAGCATGTTATTATAAGAAATTAATGCTAAATGATGTGGAATGTGGGGATGTTCGATTCTGGTAAGTCCATGTATGGGGCAACTGTTGGGGAGGTGGGTTGGTACGACACTACGGGGGTTCTACTGGTAGAGATCAGATCCGCTTGAATGTACTCTGGGTGGCACCACAATTTGCTTTGTAATCTTGGGAAAGGACCCCCAGTAATATCAAGTATGAGAACCCAGACCCCTTAACCGTGGTCAGAGCTGCATGGCAGGGTAGGGCCCTCTAGAGATAGTGCCAGAGAGGCCATGTCAAAACAGATTTTGGTAGTTTTAGTTGTCTTAATCCACGCTTTCAACACAAAATCACTTCACACTGACGCTGTCAGCATGGGTTACATGCGCAACAGTGTTGGTTCAAACTGTGCTCCTGTCTACCTCTGAGAAGGGTTTAAGCATATATTCAGAACTTGGATTGCAGCATGGTTTTTACCATGCTACAATCTGGAAATGTATTCATTGAAATTTTTCACCAGGAAGGGCACACTGAACAACAAGTTGCTCATCTCACGGTGCATCCTGGGGGAAAGAGGAATGGGAGTGTACAGCGAAATTCATCAACATGAAGCAGTAGAAGGTACATTATTGTATTGCAGCATACAGCAACTAAACATCAACAATTACAGACATGAGGCACAGAGCATACTAGCATGACATCAAGCAAGACATCATAGATAATGAACATACCTAGAACTAAACATAGAAATAAACCTTTTAAACCATTTAACAGAGTTACAATGGTTTTAAAAAACCCTAAGGCAGAATATTCAGGCTTTTTGCGAGTGTTAGGTTATCAATTTACAAATCCCAATTTGAACCTCTAAAACACAATAGTACTGCAAAGCTCCATATGATTGCTTGGTTACCAAGTCACTAGCCCATTTGTAAGTGGCCCTAATCCATCCTTGTGCACCTATGTAAAGCAGCTGGCAGCATCTGCACATATATACATCGGCATGCTGGGAGGTTTGGTGTAGCTATCCATTAGTGCAACACTTTTATATTGGTTCCCCAACCCAGGTGTTATGCGGCTGTGTTCCACACTCCCCAACACTCTGTGCCATGTCATGCTACCACTAGCCCTGGTTTCCCCAATGGTATATGGCATAATTGTCCAGGTGGCCAGTGCCCCATCCCCTAAATTGCATGCCTGTGTAATAGGACATCTGTCCCATGTGTCCAGCAGAACCCCCACCCCTGATCAACTGGGCCCCAATCAGACATTTGATAAGATCAGTAATTCCTCTGTACCATTTGCCTGATATCCAGACCAGGGTTCCCCATGTGCCCCAATTAGTAGTCTGGCAAGAGCTGTAATTCTTCCATACCACATCCTTGGTGTTGAGTGGTTCCTCTGCCACATAAGTATGATATCTACCCCCCGACCAGCCCACCCAGTACCACTATAACTGCCCCCACTTGATCCCAATCTATGGTGTACGGTGACCAGCACAGACACTCCACTCACATCCATTGCAGTCACCAACTAAATGACAGTTCACAATCAGATGCCTACTGTAGCAAAAGCTGTTTCTATAGTAGGTGTGCGATCATGAACATAGAAGCAAAGAAACACTGAATTTATCATCAGAAAAGGACCGCATGGCCTTCCTAGCCTGCCTAGATGTTTCCTGCCTCATCTTCCTCCTCACATGCTGTCTGGTCTCCATCGACCCTCCCACCTCACAGCCTCTTCTCTAATATACCACTATGTCTATGCCACACATGCTTGAAGCTCCCTACTGTTTTAGCCTCCACCACTTCAGCTGGCAATCTGTTCCAGGCGTCTACCAATATTTTCTCACATATCTCTTGACCCCCCCCAGCTTCATTACATTCCCCCGGTCCTGGTGCTCTTTTCAATTTGAAAAAGACTCCCCTGGACCCTGTTCACTCCTGTGAAATACTTGTAGGTCTGTATCATGTCACTTTTCTCTTTCCTGTCTTCTAGGGTGCACATGCTGAGATCCCTCTGTCTCTCCTCTTAGGACTTCTCATGTAAACCCTGCACCATTTTAGTTGCCCTCCTGTGGGCTTCTTCCACCTTGTCTATGTTCTTTTTGAGGTTTGTTCTCCAGAACTACATTGTACTCCAGGTGGGGTCTGGCAACACCACCTCCATCCTCCTGATGGAGATACCCTCCCTACACACCCCAGCATCCCTCTAGCCCTGCCCACTGCTTTGTCAAAGTGCTACCTTGAGGTTCTCAGACATAATAACCCCAAGATCCCTTTCCGGTTTATTGACTGTCAATAACCCCCCACCATCCTATACTCAGCTCTTGGGTTCCCATGCCCTAGGTGCATGATGTTGTACTTTTTGGCATTGAACCCAACTGTCAAGCTTTTTACCACTCCTCAAAATTCACAAGATCCCTGATCATTCTCTCTCTCTCTCCCCCCCACCCCTGGGTGTCCACCCTATTGCAAATTTTGATACCATCTTCAAAATGGCATACCTTCCCTTCAGTTCTTCTGCAATGTCCCCTAAATTTAAAAGGACTGGTCCAGTACTGAGCCCTGTGATACCCCACTGGTTGCTCTCCAATCATTAGAATGAGTGCCGTTAACTACCACCCTTTGTCTCTTATCCATTATCTAGCTACTGTATTAACTGGAAGGCTAGAGCCTGTAGCTCAAGGTGGCAGTACACCAGGACACGCCCCATTCAGCCCATTGAAAGGCTGCTCTCCTCACTCCACACACGAGCATTTTTTTCTGGCCCCTCCATCCACCCCTCCTCCTCCAGCGGCACACCTCTCTTTCCTGGGGGCTTCTTCCTAAGGTACCTTTAGCCAAGGAATCACTCCCACGCACCTCAAGGTGAAACCTCCCAGAGTCTTCCTTGTACCGTACAGGGTGGTATCCCATGGGATGAGTAGAGAGCTAATTACAAAAGATTATCTATGTAACTCAAGTATGAAACCAGCTACACAGGCCCATTGAACCTAATTAACCATTTTGGTTCCACCCCTAGGTTGTTCAGTTTCTTTATCAGACTCCTGTGGCACAGTGTTGAAGGCCAGCTAAACTCCAGATCAGTCATGTCCACTGTTCTCCTTATCATTTCCCCAGGTCATCCAGTCAAAGTAGTTCACAGATCATTTGGCATGACCTTCTCCCCATAAATATGTGCCTGTGGTCTTGCAGTCCACTGGATTCAAAATACTCTTAACAGTCTCTGTTTTAGTATGGATTCCATTAATTTCCCCTGACTCAAGTAAAACAGACCAGACTACACTGTACTTGCTAACCTCCTCCCTGCTGATGCGCTTTACAAATGGGACTATGTCTGCTCTCCTCTAGTCCTCTGGAACTACCTGTTTCAGTGAGTTGTCTAGTATGTTACATGAGTAAAAGTAAGCACCTCTGCCTAGTTATTTTAATACTCCTTGGTGTATCCATCCTGTCCTATCTTCTTGGCCACCCTAAAATTTGAAGTCTCTTCAATAATACTCTTTCCTTTGAAAATGGACTTAGTCCGCTTCCCACCAGTGTTCATGCTGCTCCTTGGTGGTCTATCCTGTCTCTCTCCACTGTGAAAAAGGTAGAAGTACCTGTTCAGCATGTCTGCTTTTCTCTGATCGTCCTCTATGTAGTCTCCCTTTGTCATCCTCTTTACCCTCAGAATCCCCCCTTGCCTTCCTCTCCTTGCTTATGTACCTGAAGAAAGTCTGGTCTTTTGATACTCTTTGGCTATGCTTTCTTCTGTCTGAGCACTTGACCCCCTACATTACCTTACCTGCGTCCCCCTGTTTTACCTGGTACACCTCTCTCTCCTCATTCTTCTGCTTTTCTTTATACCTCCTGAATGCCACCCTTTTACAAGCTTCCAAACGAGGCTATTCTGATGTATCTTTCCATGTCAGTGAAGTCTGCCTTCTTGAAATCCAAAACATTTGACCTCGTGTGACTGGACTGGGTCCCTGTTCCATGCTAAACCACACTATATGGTGGTCACTGGATTCCAGTTGCCTCCACACAGACATCTGCATTTCTGTCCCTGTTAGTCAGTATCAGGTCAAGAATGGCCCTTTCTCTGGATCAAGCACAAGCTCCTGAGACCTGCCCCTGTAAGAGTCAGGAGGCTGCTGCTTCTGGCTGAAGCAGCTGCCTGGGTGGACCAGTGCACATCTAGCATACAGAAATATCCCAGCAGCAGGACTTCACCTTTTGTTTGCCATCTTGTGTATTCCATCACAAGCTCCCTGTCCACTTCTTCCCCTGTGCATATTGCTCAGCCTTTGCCATGCTCAGGGGTGACCCACAGTGCCTCAGCCTTCCCTATCTCACCCTGCACCTCTGTCACCTTTATACCCTCTCTGGCACAGGGCCACGCCCCTCATTTTTACCCCCATCCATCCTAACAGAACATAACCCAGTACATCAATGTACCATGATTAACAATGTACCATGTTTCAGTTATTGCTACATATGTCCAGGTCTGCCTCTACTATCAATGCCTCCAGGTCTGGGATTTTATTTTTCCAGGCTGCGGACATTTGTTACCTGCCTTCCATGTTTTGGTCTATCCCTCTCCTTCCTATGGTGCTGCTCCTGGCTTCTTTCCTTCCCTCCTCTGCTTCATCACCCCTCCCCAGTTGTCTTTCTTGTGTGGCCTAGAATTCACTGCCTCCCACTCTCCTTCTGCTCGCAATGTCCCAGACTTGAATTCACTTTCTTGCATGTGCCTGGGGTGATACTAAGTCACCTGACCTTCCTGGACCCTCCAGCCAGTTTAAATGCTTGTTACTGAAGCATTCAAACTTCTTACCGGTCCCCTTCCTGACAGATACAGGCCATTATCTTTATACAGGCTCGCATCCATCCAGGTGGGCCCAGTCCCCATGAAGCCAAAACACTCCTTCCACACCATTCCTTCAATCAAGTTGAATTCTGGATGTGGGTGTGCCCTAATCTCCCTGCCATGGACAGGTAGTACCTCCGAGAAGACAGGCAGTGTTCTACTTGCTTCAGGCTCCCTAGCTTCCTAAAAATCCTTTTGATTCTAGCTACTTCCACTTTGCTCCTTGCCAGGTCATTCATCCCTGGGGGACCTATACATCCAGTCTTCCTCCTTGCCATTACCCTTGCAATCCTATTGATCTGCTTCTCATCCTGCCATGCAGTGCTTTCTAATTGCACTTATCTCCCTGTCCATCCTGCTAGGTTCCCTAACTTCTCTCCTCAGACAACTGAGTCCCCACGAGGAGAAGCCCTCCTCCTCTGCTCTCTTCTTCCCCTCCCTAGTGCTGCATCTCTTTAGGATCCACCCATCCTCCTTGGTCTCCGGCTAGGTGTCATAGTAGGTGCTCTCATCCCCAACTAGCTAGCACTGGGGCAGAAATTATAGAGGTGCCACAAAGTTGAAAGAAATCTGCCTGCTGCAATCAAAGACAAGCTCGTCATGCAGTGGCAGATGACATGCCTCCAACGTGCTTCGTGGTGAAACTTCATTAAACATGGCGGCACCTGCTGTCTGCCACACACAATTCCCATACTAACATTGGGGTGGCCAATCCTCTGTATTGCTATGTTCCCCCACCCCACACACTTTCTTTGCTGACAGGGTCCAATCCCCATCGGCATCAGTCCACACACAAACACACACACACGCACACTTTCTTTGCTGAAGAGACCCAATCCTCATCGGCATCAGCCTCTCCAAACTCATGGGGCACACTGGGAGCCCACCCCAATGTGCCCAAAATTCCTCCCAAAACTCATGGGGCACACTGGGGCCCACCCCATTGTGCCCAATATTCCCCGAAACTCATGGGCGCACTGGGGCCCACCCCAGTGTGCCAACATTTCCCCCCAAAGAAAAACTCTGAAGGCACACTGGGAGCCCACCCCAGGGTGCCCAGCATTTTTTAGTTCACCTGTAAACAAAGTAAACTATCCTTTGATGTCCATTTTTGTTTTCTTTGTAAAAAGAAAATGGTCCTTCATAGTCCCAGCGCTCCTCCTCCCAACCCGGGCACCACCCTCTGCGCACCCCACCTCCTGCACCCTCACCTTATACTTACCTGAGGTCCAGCGCTGCGATCTCTGTGGGCCGGGCTGCGTCTGGGCTCATCAAACCGAACTGCAAAATGAAGAAATGCTGTAAGCTATATAATAACATCAATGTAGGGTTGCAACGTAGGTGGATATCGCAGCCATTGTTTTGAATTTTGGCTCCAAATGTTCAATATGGGTTCTTGAGACCCCACCTCATGATTACATGCTCTGTCATCTCAGATTATTCAGTCCCAAAAGGTGATTTCCTTAATCACTGAGTGGAATCACCTTTCAGGACAATTAACAAAATGACAGTGCCGTTACTGTTCATGAGGTGTGGGTCCAAAAGCCTATGTTGTAAAGTTGGTGAAAATTCCAAAAATTGACTGCATGTAGGAGATGTGTTACGCAGTTTCCACGGCACGTCAGAATTTCAACAATTTGTAATATTTTCACTCCAGATTTTCAACATTGCCATTTTTTACACCTCCTTATGAAGAGTACAGCTGTCATTTTTCACATCTTGCCCAAAATGTGTTTCTTGCATATCTGGCTTACATAATGGTGCAGTTACTGTGGAAATCAACTTTCTGGACAGATTAACAAAATCACAGTGCCACTGTTCATGAGCAGAGGTCCCAATAATGCCTATTGAAAATTTGGCTAAAACTCTAAAATAATTGTAATACAGGGTAGCTTGCTCAGTTTCTGTGCACCTTTGACTTCACCAGTTTTTTCATTTCACTCCATATTTTCAACAGTGCCATTTTTTACACTCCTCATGAACAGTACAGCTGTTATTTTTCACACGCTGTCTCAAATGTGTTTTCACACCTGTGGGCCCAATGGCGAGTCTGTATGCAAAATCATCTTCGGCTAACAAACTGATAGTGCCACTGTTCATGAGGTGGACTGAAAAAGCCCATGTTGAAAATTTGTAGTGAAAATACCAACAAACACCTGGGGCATTAGGATTTCCAACCATAACGCCTATCCTGTAGAGATTGACAGGCATGTGTGACTTGGGATCATCGGCTGTAATGCTCATGCCATTCCACCCCCACCCTCACCCTGCAGCCAGTGACAGGCATCAAGGTGTGTCTTTGACTTTTTGGTCCCAAAGTTCACCCCATTCTCCTGAACTGCACCCATCTCAGTGTATTTCCTTATAGAATGGGGTGAGCGTAAGGCCCAAAGACCCCAAGGCACACTGCAACACTTGTCGGCGTCTGCAGGGTAGGGTGAGGTGAAATGGCATGAGCGTTAACATATGACCCCAAAGGCACACCCCAATCCCTGTCATTCTCTGCAGGGTGGGGGTGGGGTTGGCATCAGTTCAATATTTCACTGCCATTTCTATTATGCATCTCTCTAACTCCTGCACTACCAATGCCAATGCCAGCAAGACAACATTCGGCATCGACAAATGCTAATTTCCTCCTGCTTTTGCTCACTTCCTTCCTTCATGCAGATGCTGGTTGCCCTCCCTATGCTTTTGCTTTATTTTCTCCACTGCTCCTCTACCCCTCTTTGACAATCCTCCCCTGCTGGGCTGCTTCTGAGGCTGTCTCCCATTTCTTTAAAATCCAACCTACCAAAGTCCAAGGCCCTCGTCTTTTTGTGGCTTGCCTCTGCACCCATCTTAATGTTGAACCACACTGTACAATGATCACTGGTTCCCACTGGATAGCCCACTGTGACATGACTAGGCACTATCACAGCCTCCAGTAGGACAGGGATTCAGAGGAGCAAAGGGAGACAGCATATCCCAAATAGGATAGCACCTTTACCCCATGAGTCATTTTCAACTCTCAGCCTGCTAAGTCCATAGGGCAGGAAAGGTGCTAATGGGACATTTGCCGGCCCATATGGGCTAACTAACATCTTCGCACAATGCCTCTGTGCATGACTGCATGGAGGGATTGTACAGAGCAATGCCAATCCCCACCGCCTGATCACCATTCAGATGCCCCTGAATTATAAAATGATCCCTGGCATCTAGTAGTTACCCCCAGTCACATTTAGATGACCCTAATTAGTAAAATGATCCCTGGCATGTAGTATTTCCCCACCCCCAATCACCATTCGGATGCTCCTGATTAGTATATTAAGAAGATCCCTGGCATCTAGTTCACCCTGATTGCAAGTCTGAGCCATCTCTCAATTCCACTCATTAAGGTCCTTCCACCCCTATCCCCATGGTGGCCCATAAATTACCTTTAGCTGCCAGTCCCTCCCACTGCAACAGTGACAGTTCCAGTCCCTCTGCTCGCCACCTCGGCTGGCCACTTTGAGTGACAGGGAGTGTGCACACACCTACTGTACTATAGAAACAGATGTTCTAAAGTTGGTGCGCACACACTCCCTTTCACTCAGACAGTGGCCTGCCAAGGTAATGAGCTGAGAGGCTGTACTGATCTCAGTCACAGGGAGGTGGCTGCAATCTTGGGTATATGGGAGGCCAATGGGGAGGTGGTGGAGGGACCTGGTTGGATGGCTTTGGGAGGGGGCTCAGATTTGCAGCTAGGGTGGGGCTACTAGATGTCAGGGATCATGGAAAAATAGAAACAGTCATAGGCAATGTTGGAAAAAAAACAATGGTACATCCAGCCTGCCCCTAGTTCCCAACTACACCTTGGGACTTACTGCATACAGGTACTAGTCACTATCCACTCCCTGTTCCCCACCCTACTACTATCAGCCTGAGTAACCATTATACCCTTCACTTTGTCACAGCCTTGCTTGAAACCATTTATAGTTTTGGTGCCTGCCATCTTGGTTGGCAGACCATTCCACATTTCCACCACCATTTCTGGAAAATAAAACTTTCTAATATCCCTCATGAACCTCCATCCCATCAGTTTGTACTTGTGCCCCCATGTCCTTGAACTGTTACTCATGCTAAGTAGTGCTTCTCCATGCACCTTGTTTATTCCTTACAGGAACTTAATGGTCTCTAGCATATCACTCCTCTCTTGTCTGGTCTCCGGTGAAGATATGTTCAGTGTCTTGAGCAGATCCTCATGAGATCTGTCCTGTCAGCTCTGAATCATCCTGATCACCCTTTGTTACACAGTCTTCAGCCTGTCCTAATCTTTCCTGAGGTGAGGTCTTCAGAACTGGGCACAGTACACCAGGTGCAACCTCACCAGTCATCTATAAAGAGGCAGTAAGCCTCTTTTCTTCTACGATCAGAACCCCTTCTGGTACATCCTATTTGCCTTATTAGAGGCCTCACTGTACTAGCTTAATTGTTTAAGGGAGTCACTAATGATGACTTCTAGGTTCCTTTCCTCAGCTGTAGTGCTCAGCTCTACCCCCCTATCTAGTACTCTGTCCTGGGGTTCTTGTTCCTGAAGTGAATCACCTTGCACTTTCTGGCATTGAATTTCAACTGCCAAACCTTAGGCTACCTCTCTAATCTTTGCATGTCACTCTGCAGTTTCCTACTTCCCCATCACTATTTACCCTCCCATGAGCTTGGTGTCATCTTCAAAGAGAGACAGCCCCAGATTAATTCTCAAATGTTGCTGATGAGCATGTTGAAGAGGACAAGACTCAGGATGGATCCCTGTGGCATTCCACTCATGACCTCCCTCTCTTCTGATTTGACACCATAATCATGACCCTCTGCTGCCTATCTTTCAACTAAAACCCACTCACCCCCACCAAAACACTGCTTATATTTTCCTTCAAGTCCCTGGACCTCACCCCCTTGTACTGTGACCTAAGCCACTCTGATTGGTTCCCTATCTCATTGGTTCCCTCCATTGACTCCATACTAATGTATTTTCAAAACAAAGTTCCTCAAAATATGGGACTGTCATGCCTTCCAGTGCAGAACATGAGAAAAACTTCCATCTGCCCTAGATCATGGCCTAACTCGTAGCATGCTTTGCAAATGCATGATTTGGCCTGACAGAAAATAAACATAACCTATCCCCCATGGCCTCCAGTGGTATCATCACCTCTGCAACACCTGGGTACCAGGGCACAAGGTTTGCCAAAGGCGAGTATTTTACATCCACCTTCAGTGTCAACATTGGTCACCTGTCTAAATTTTGGAAGGTTACCACAATCTCTTCTCCTCCCACTCAGTCCCCTTTGTCTGGCCTCAAAGTGGGTGACACCCCTATCTCTAGCCCCTCCTTCATCACCACAGAGGTTTAATTCCTTTTTTTAATCACCTGCACCTCCTCTCCTCCCTCTCCCCTTCCTCGCCTCCCTCTCACCCCTGCCAGCATGCATGACAGTCATCTCCTTCCTTCCTGCTATTTCTTTTCTCTCCAGTAACTCTATCCTCCATCACCGACACCCTTCCTGCCCCTAACCCTTCCAAGGGTAGGAGCCCAGATGGCCTGGATAGCAAGCCCCTCCATTTCTCTGCTTCTGCAATCTCCTCCCCATTGGCTGACCTCCCTAACCTCTCTTTCTGCTGTTCCTCCGTCCCTGCTGACTGGAAGACTGCCACTGTTACTCCTCTTCCAAAAGGTGGTGACCCATCTGCTACTAACAGCTACTGACCCATTTCTCTCCTCCCTCCAAAATACAGGAACAAATTGTCTTGTCACAACTCTCTCCCTATCTGGACTCCTCTTCCTTCTTCACCCACTACAAGTCTGGCTTCCCTTCCACAAGAACCACTGCACCACCATCTCCCTGCTCAGGTTCACCAAATCCATCTGCAATGGTATGGATCACAGCCTATTCACCTCTGCTATCTTCGTCGATCCAGCCAAAGTGTTCAACACTGTCTCCCACCCCAATTATTAGCCAAACTCCAGGCTGCAGTCCTCTCTGACTCAGCCACTGGCTATTCCTCTTCTACCGTATGGGTAGGTCCCAGGCAGTCAAAATTGCTGACCCCCTCTGTCCTCCCTAGCTGTATTCACTGGGGTCCCACAAGGATCTGTGTTAGGCCCACTACTTTTCTCCATTTTCCTTAATGATCTCCCCTCCATATGCTTGTCTGCATCCATTTACATGTACATGGATGACATGGTCCTCTTCACAGCAGGCCCACAGACTCCAGCTGGACTTCGACCAAGTTCAACCCTAGCTGCACACATATCAGCTTTTCCTCAGTGCCAAGAAGAATGTCTCCCTGTCCTTTGGCACAAGGCACAGATGCTCTAGGCTCTCTCCCCTTCCTACTTTCCACACCCTGGATGGCTCCCTTGTGGAGGATATTACCACCTTTAGGTATCTTGGTATCTGGCTAGACCAGCACCTATATGTTTCTGAACAAGTGGATGCTATAGTCAAAAATCTGCACCCCAATTTGTTGCACTTTACAGGAACTGTGACTGTATCCCACCTCCAGCATACTGTGTTATTATACAGAGAAGGATCCTCCCAATCTTTGATTATGGTGATATGGTCTACAGTGCAGCCCCAGTCACTACCCTTGCCAGACTGGACACACCCTTCAACTATTTCTGCCATTACACTCTCAATTGTCCTCCTAGGACTCATCACTGTTCTAAGTATAAATTTCTCTCCTTTTCTTCTCTTGTGGACAGACACCATGCCCACTGTGCCAGCTTTGTGGGAAAATTCTGGTTTGTTTCCCTACCCTCCTACCTCTCTGTCCCACCACCCCAAAGCCATATCCTCAGAAGCTCAAATGTTCAAACCCTAGCAGTCCCTTCAGTCTCCATGACCATCAGCAAAGCCACATTCAGCCACTGCTTCCCTAAAATCTGGAACTCCCTTACCTCAGCCATTCACCAATCTCTCTCCCCTGGATCCTTTCAAACAACTTCAGAGGTCTCACCTCTCCCTCCTGCACTTGCTAATAAATTTTACCTCCTGCTCTCATATGACTTGTTTCCAATTTAGGTACAGCTATAATTTAGCCACTTATGCTCACACTCTAAGCATTGTGCACAAATGTTTACAACTAGTGTTGATTTAAACTGCTCTGTATTTGATCACCAGCATATGCTTGTGGCTCCTGACTGCGCTGTATATGCATTGTCGATTGTTTCACTTGTCACTCAAGTTCTCACGTCTTGCATTTATTATTCCCAATGTAATTTGTGATTGTATGCCACTCTCCTCTACTCTGTCAATGATCTTCCAACATGTATGTTATGTAATTTGAACTCTTGTGCTACCTAAACCCCACTTGTACAAGTCCTCCTTCCTCCAGGATGCATCTGGAAATGAACTAACAGTTTAGTATGCCTTTACTGGTGAAACTTTTAAATATGTAAGTAAGTAATTAAATAAATTATACACCCATATTATTATATTAATCAGGTCATCTGAAGGGCAATTTTTTTGGGGGGGCACTAGACACCAAGGATCATTTTACTAGAATAACTGGAGCCATTTAAACTGCAATCAGGGGTATGGAACCTTTAGATGCCAAGGATCATTCTGGTATACTACTTGGGAGCATCAGAGTGGTGACCAGAGGTAGGGTGACAATATGCATCACTGTGTGCTCAAATGAGGGCAGGAATTGTGGAGGCAGTAAACAGTATTGCAATTTCAATTGTTAAGAACTTTCAAAACCTTTCATATAGCACTGTGTTCTGTATGCAGTAGGGGATCCCTCATTTGCATGGCCGCAGTAGTACATGCGCACATGCACATGATCAGGTTAGCATCGGGGGCTGCTAAATATATGGCATCTGTTCAACCATTCTGCTCCCACATGGCATGTTGCTTAGATGTTTAGCATTCCACTAACCTTCTGAAAATGCGGTCCTAATTGACTAAAGATTCCCTGCCGATGCCTCTTAAGATGCAGAAAGTAAACAAAAATATATTATCTTATTCTGTATCTTTACATATTTTTTATGTTATTTTCCTTGGAAAACTTTTATACAATTTCAAAACATTGTGATGTGTCTTAAAATATTTATAGCAACTGTAGCTAAAATACAATTTCTTCTTTCATCAAGGTGCTGTTTTTGTTACTTATAAAATGCCACAGTCTGGTGGTGACAACAGCAGTGGTAGCTGTACTGCCTCCATGTGAATGACCCAGTTTTGGGGTAGGACCTGGGTCAAACAGGGGTTAGCTGGTGGGAGAGATGACTGAGCATCTTGGGGACTGCTCTCCTCTCAGGAAGGGGGAGTCTGACCACCCTACTTTTTAACAGCCACCTAGGTGAGGAAGGCTGGCAGGGCATCAGAGTGGCATAAGGGTCGTGGCTCAGGCAGGCACAAAGCAGTACTTGCCTTTAATCAGATTGGCATCATTGCATGCTTGACTGCCCATGGGATAAACCAAAGGTAGAAAACTTCCAATGGAAGAAAAATCCAGCAACCTGCCACAGGCTTTGCACTACTAACCAGGCTCTGCTCCTGTCTGAATATGTGTCTCCTTGTGAATGGCTCTCTCCCTCCTGGCCCCAACATGGGGGTGGTGGGGAGGCCATGGGAGATCTCAGAGCAGGTAAGTCCTGGTGATTTTGGGTGCTGGGGATGGACAGGTCAGTGTGCAAGGGAGTCAGTGGGTGACCTAGAAGATAAACATCTCCATGGAAAAATAAATAAAACACAGTTTAGGAATCTCAAACTCAATAATACAGTCATACCATATAAACATGGTAACTATGCACTGTGTGGCTAGACCAGGGCAGGTTTATTAGTGGAGATCAAGTGCCTGGAAAAGCTCTGTCCAACTTGCAGTGCTCCACGGATACGTAATAGGGAGGTTAGGAGCTGTGAGTGCCACCAGTGAGGCATCACAGAGAAGTTATTCAGAACAGAAATGTGCAAATTATGCATAAGTCAGCTGAGCTCCTGACGAGAACTGAGCCCCGAGTGATTGCTGCAAAAAAAATATATATTTTTTCTTAACCAAGAATCTTTAATCTTTATTAAAAAAACATTCAAATAAAAACAAAAATTAAATGAAAACTAACTCGGTAGACTACAAACTAGGAAAGTGTTTGTCTTACACTTTTACAGTTCCTGTAATGCTTCCTAAGCATTCAGCTCAGATAAGTTGCTGGACTAACACAGCATTTAATTACACATAAATCTGATCAAAACGTTAATTTAGAAAAATGCATGCATTTCCCTATGTTGATATAAGAGTGTTATATGTTAGGAATATCCTAAGTACTAGCTTCCCATACAAATGTGTTTTAACAGTTAATGAGGGAAGCACTTCTTTAAAAAAATAAACTACAGCATTTTAAATTAGTTATTTCTAATAATTTCTTGTCACATCACTATGTTCTGAAATTTGATTAAAGGTGTATAAGCAAAACAAGATGAAAACCCCCATAAAGAATTGAAATAAGAGATAGCACTGTTTTGTTTACCTTCTGCTCTGCAGCTTTAGACATCCTCTCCTCAAGCCAGCAGCTAACTGAATGCAAAAGGAAATGAGTGCAGGGGCAAGCCATTCAAGGGGGAGGGGCTCGGTAGTTTCAGAATGTAGTCCATTTCAGTATATAGCTTATTTGTTTCAGTATACAGTGTATGTGGATTTTTTAAATATACTGTATGTATTTCAATATGTAATATATTTCTTTCAGTATACAGCGTCTGCAAAATTTTTCAGTAGATAGGGTAAATGTTTTAATATATAGTGTATGTGTTTCAGAATGTAGTGTATGCAGATTTTTCAATGCATAGTGTATTTATTTCAATAGATAGTGTATGTATTGCAATATAAAGTGTAGATGTTTCAATATATAGTGTATTTGTTTCAGTAGACAGTGTATGTGGATTTTTCAATGTGTAGTGTATGCATTTCAATAGACAGTGTATGTATTTCAATATGTAGTGTGTTTGTTTCAGTAGATAGTTTATGTGGATTTTTCAGTCTGTAGTGTATGTATCTCAATAGGTAGTGTATATGTTTCAGTACATAGTACATTTGTTTCAGTATATCGTGTATGTGGATTTTCAGTTCTGTATGCGTATTTCCGCAGATAGTATATATATTTCACTATATAATGTAAGCATTTCACTATATAATGTATGCGTTTCACTACGTGATATATGCATTTCAGTATACAGTATATGTATTTCACTATATGATGAATATATTTCAGTAGTGTATGTGGTTCACTATATTGTGTATGCATTTCACTATATAATGTATATATTTTACTATATGATGTATGTATTTCACCATATTGTCTATGTGTTTTACTATACAGCCAGAGATTCTGAATTATGTCCCTAATGGCTTGCCATAGCAGTGGGTGTGAGAGGAGACCACCAATGATAGACACACACACACAACACAGCAGCACAGACATCAAAATAAACTTTAATTTACAAACATGGTAACAGCCCACAATAAACAAAAACAGGAACAATAACAACAAGGGGTGAGAAAACACAACAAAAAGGGCAACTGCCCATAAAGGAAGTACAATAAACAAAACCTGAAGAGCAAACACCCATAAGGTAGGAAATAAATAAAACAACAAGGGCAGGGGGGCGCTGTTGAGCCCAAGCTGAGTGGCAGCTAGAGATTAAAGCTCTTCACAAATAGCCCAAAAACAGAGTTTTTTTGACCTACCAGATTTCTAATTAGGGAGAAATTTCAACGGATTCCAAAGGAGCACCCTAAGAAATATAAAATGGGTAACCCACATAGGGAAAAGGGAGGAGGATTGGGAGGCAAATTAACAAGTTCATCGCAGCCGGGGAAACCTGAATCCACTACACAGGCCACAGCTAGTGACTCAGAAGAGACTATGTCGTCTATTGGAATTAAAATACAGAGACTAATCACAGTGGTATCAGACATAAACAACAAAATAGACTATTTTGGTACTCGTCTAACAATGGTGGAATCTTCAGTCGACCAAATGAAAACAGAGGCAGAGGATGTAAAGCGCCAGGAAGAAACATCATTGGCTGCCACGGCAATGTTAATAAAAGAAAATGCACACTTTTGAGCCCGTCTGGAGACACTCGAGAACCAGGCTCACTCTTCCCACCTCCGAATAATAGGACTGCCCGAGGGTGCCGAAGGGGATCATCCCCTTATGTTTATTCAGGATTGGTTCCAGGAGAAGCTTGAGTCTGAGGAACATTTAATCCCTTTTGCCTTACAAAAAGCATACAGGATCATTCCACGTGGCTACAGAAAGGACCCGACTAACCCAAGAACCCTGCTGGTGGTGACCGATGGAGTGGGAACAAGGGATCAAATTCTGAGGTTGGCCGACTCCTTAAACAAGAGGATAGAAATGTTTTTATATTCCCAGATATTAGTTACGCCACACAGATGAGGAGAAAATGGTTTGATGGAGTACGCCGACAATTGCGGGAGATCTCTATACCATACGCCATGATCTACCCAGCGAGGCTTCGAATCATGCATGATGGAAAGGTCTGGTTGTTTGCAGACCCCAAGGAAGCCGGGAAGTGGGCCTCTCGTATGCTAGGAGAGGGAAAGTAACATGAGTGAGGACACTGCAGGTACCTGACTTAGTGAGCTATTTTATGATGTGCTCTTTATTATAAAAAAATAAAGCAGGATGTTCATCTTTAAAATTTTAAAGTAAAGGTTGGAAAGGGTTTCCTTTCCCATGGATAATAATTTGAAACTAAATTTGTTTGGATAGGAGCCTGTTCCTCCCCCTGTCCCTACGTTTTCTGGTTAAGAGTTATGGGGTCGGGTTCTCCTTTTGAGTCCACCGATTAATTATGCTAACGTAAATAGTTTAGCTCCCATTATTGTTGCATGGGCTAATTGTTATATGCTGCAGTATCCATATCTGTTTTTTCCCTTCAGGTATTAGTATGACACCAATAACCTAAACTAGGCAATGCAAATGCTGGATGTTGGAATTTTGGACTTTTGGATAAAGTTATCTAGACATACTGCTCATGGTCTTGTCAAACAGCAATTTAAGTTAAATATTTTAGAAATACCTTTTCCTTTTTTACCTCCAAATGTGGTATCAATGTATCCAAGATACATCTCTCACTATGATTAAGGGGGCTGTGTCCCCCATCTCTGTATATTGTACAATGGTCTGTCTTGGACAAGAAAAATGAATAACTATGTCAAATAGTAATGAAACAATACAAATAAAGTTAAAAAAAAAACAAGGGCAACCACCTGTAAATGGAGAAATAAACACAACAACAAGGGCAACCTCCTGTAAATGGAGAAATAAACACAACAACAAGGGCAACTGCCCGTAAGGGGAGGAATAAACAAAACATGAAGGGCAACTGATCCTAAGAGTAGGAATAAAAAAAAACACAAGTGCAACTGCCAGTAAGGGGAGAATAAACAAAACAACAATTGCAACTGCCCATATATGGGGAGGAATAAATGGAACAAAAATGGCAACTGCCAGTAAGGGGAGGAATAAACAGAACAAGGGCAACTGCCACTAAGGGGTGGTGGTGGGGGAATAAACAGAACAACAAGGGCAACTGCCATAAGGGGGGAATAAACAGAACAAGGCTAACTGCCAATAAGGGGGAAATAAACAGAAAAGTAAGGGCAACTGCCAGTAAGGGGGGTAAACAGAACAACAAGGGCAACTGCCAATAAGAGGGGGGATAAACAGAACAAGGGTAACGGCCTGTAAGGGAGGAAATAAACAAAAACAACAAGGCAACCACCCAAAAGGGGATGGGGGAATAAACAAAACCTGAAGGGGAACCACACATATGGGGTAGGAGAAAAACAAAGGAAAAAGGGCACCCATCCATGCCAAGCAAAAAACAGGGCACCTACCCATTAGAAACAACAAATGAAAGGGCACCCACCCACAACAAAACAAATAAACGGCATCCACCCTTTAAAAACAACAGAAGAAAGGGCACCCGCCCATATCAAAACAAAATAAATGCTACCCAGCCACTTCAAATCAAGATAAAGGGCACCCGTCCATTAAAAACATAAATTAGAGTTCATTACAAAAGTTTCATCAACTGGCAGCAGGAGTTGGCACTGGTGGGGGCTGCTGGTGCTGTAGAAGTTTTCTGACAATTGCTGCTGGTGACTCATGCAACTATTGGGCCAGCATATGTAGCAGGTAGACCTGTCTATGAAGAAGGTCATCTCCCCCCCCGAAGGTTGGCATCCTGCTGCCATCTTGTGGAAATACACTGAATTAAGCCAGCTATGCACACAGGTCAAAGGAAACGGAATAGCATATGGTACAAAACAGATGTACAATCAGCTGCCACATGGGCCACCATGCCACACATAGGTTGGGGGGGGGATCAAACAGCCACAAAGGAATGTGCATGGTATACCAGAGACAGCACTGTGGACCCAAACAGTAAAGGACTGCACATATGATGAGTGTGCCATGCTGCACTGGAATATGAATGAGCCATGCAAGGGACACACAACACCGGCAGGCATGCCAGACATGGAAATGCAGCACAAGCAGCAGCAGCAGCACCAAGCCAGACTGTCACAGGTCATGCAATGGTCTTAGATGTTTGGAGTCAGTCACACACACACACACACACACACACACACACACACACACACACACACAAAATGCCCTGCACACTAGCCATGTAGCACACAGGCCAACACAGACGTGCGTAACAACAGACATCCATGAATCACCCTTTGGCTGCAGGGACAGGCCCTGGCATACATGTTACCCACACAACAGCTGTATGTGGACGGCACTGTCATGCAGCACTGTGTGTAGCAGCCAGGGTAACACGCAACTGCAATGGTGTTGTACATGAGTGGGTGCCATATGTACTCAGCTTTGTCAGCACAACACCAGTGTGAGATGCAGAGCCACCAGGAGACCCTCCCACTAGCAGATGTCATCACCACCCTAGGTACAAGGTTGCCACTCATACAGAGCCAGTGCAGGACAGTGGCCCTGCAAAGACACAGTTATGTTTGAATGTATTCATGGCCCTGTCTGCGTACAGTGGATAAGAATAATACTCTTGCCAGCACTGTGTTGGTTAGACACTACCAACTATGCATCACAATCCTAATTACATATGGTAAGGTACATGGAATGCCCACCAATGTACCCCTCTGCCACTGACAACATGTCAAAAATAAGCCCAGCTCCGGCAAGATGCAATAGTGTGACACACAATACATATGGCACTGGAGATAGCACCAATACAGGCAGACTGCCTTGGGTGCTGTATGACACACATAACATAACACAGTGGTGTACTGGTACAACAGTGGCCTATACCTACCTCCACCAGATACGCACATGTAGTCTCGACCATGTGGCACAACAGACCTGAACAACAATTACGGGTGTTGGGTGTACAAACTGAGGCTGTGAGCATTACCACCAGCTCCCTGGTGTACCGGGCTGGTGGCACCAGTGACACGCACTGAATAGTGTAATGCATGACAAGGCACAGTACACACACACACACACACACACACACACACACACACACACACACACACACACGCTCAGCATCATGCCTGGCACAAGTTGGTGCACAACAGTAGACTGCACAGACCATGACATATCACAGTGTCATTGGTGGGACAATGTCTCAAGTGCAGGGTGAGTGTCCCCAACCACAACTGCATAAGTGATGCCCCCAGAGGCTTGCATGCAGCATTGTGAGTCACACATGCACACCGTTCTCCAACCACAGAAACATGCAGCATAGTGTAGCCATGCAACCCCGAGTGCAACACAATATGCAGGGTACTTATGTGGACACCTCTCTGCTGGGCCCCATCATAGCCTGGCAAGTCCTGTTGGTGTTCCTGTCTGTGCCCCTTCTATACGTGGGCCCTGGCCAGGTCTTACAGGCCACTGAGGTCGTGGAGGAGGACAAGGGAGTTGTGATCAATACCATGCAGTGGAACACAGTGCACAATACCACAGATCCTAAACAGTATTCAAGCCCATATGCTGTTAATGTGCACTAGTTGCCACATGGATGGACAGGACCATGCAGTGCTACATCTTACCATTGTGAACTGCTGTGGCACCACACACATACAGGTGTGCCATGGCCTGGTCAAACCAGGAATGTTAAATCTTACTGTTGCAGATATGGTCAAGCACAGTGTATTACAGACCATGTAGTGCCGCTATCCAGCCATCCTCCATACCCCTGCACAACAGACCCATGCATGCCAGCTGCAGGCCATGTACACCACATAGTATGCAGTATGATGCATGGTGCACCAGGTACCATACAACAGTGGCACAGGCAGAATATCCATGCAACAGTAGGGGGAAGACATGGCACCTATGTGTATGCCAACACAGTGGCTGGTACAAGAGTGGCACACCCTGTGCAATATAACAGTACACCATGCATTGCCTGGCATATGCCTACTGGTACACATGTTGAATAATATGGACAGCATTCATAGAGCAGACAGTGGCCACATCCAAGTGCTACATGTGGCGCATACCACCACAGCTACACATAGAACACGTTACGTACTCCCTGGCCATGAATAACAATGAGCATTCACTTGTCAAGTGTACAATTCCCAGTAGTGATACCGAACTAAACTACATACATACATTAAACAGTCATCCACCCTGACACTGCAGCCATGTCACTGTGGTAGCACACAACTGTGCTGCCATAGCAGCTGCGTACCTCAGGGATCCACCTCGGGTCCTGTATTGTACAGATTACCGGGGACAACAAATGGGACAGTGGGCCCATACACCTAAATCCATATGCTCAGGCCATACAGTACAGCAAGCCCCATAGGACAGAGGTGACACAATAGGGACACACAGGTACAAAGTACATACCCTCATGGACAGTGACCAAGAGGTATATCATCATGGAAACAGTACAGCACACAGGACACCCACCCAAACAATACATACAGTCATCATTACTCACCGGGCCTTGGCATGGTGCCACTCTCTACCAGTGCCGCAGCTGCTGCAGGTGGCGTGCCTCCCTCTGTTGTAGGTCAGAATATCTGTGGTGACATTGGTCATCTGTGCATGTGATCCTATAACCCACAGAAGTCCACATCTCACACAACAATATACGAAACTGCCAGCAGAAATAGGCCTCCTAGTCTATCGAGTCTGCTTGAGTGTTCAGCTAGCACCTCATCTCGCAGCTGCCCCTCCCACCCCCCTCTTCCCAGTATCCCTTACCCTGTCCCAACCCCTCTTAAAACTGTCCACTGTCTTACAGGACACTATGTTGTCTGGCAGGTGTTCCATTTGTCCACCACTCTTTCAGTGAAAAATGTCTCCTCATCTCCCTACTGAATCTTCCCTCCAATCTCAGTCCATGCCTCTCGCTCCCTCCCCTTCTCATCTGGAAACTCCTTCTGTGTTGGTCTTGTTTATCCTGCTCAGATACTTAAAGTCTCGATCATATCCCCCTCGCCCAGTGAATACATATTAAACTCTCCCAGCCTGTCCTCATAGGGCTTGCAGTCTAATCCCTGGAACATCTTTGTGGCTCTTCGCTGCACCCCCTCCAACAATCTGATGTCCTTCTTCAGGAACGGGTGCCAGTACTGCATGCAGTACACCAGGTGGGGCCTGATCAATGACCTATACAGGGGCAGGATAACCTCCTTCCTTCTGGAGAAGATCCCTCTTGCAGTACACCCCAGCATTTTGTTGACTTGCTGCCACCTTCCTGCACTGAGCAGAGTTGTTCATTCTCCCTGTAATGATCACTCCTAGATCTTTCTCTTCTGTGGAGCTCCCCAACTGTACCCCATTCAAGTGTTGATCCTTCCCTTGGTTTCTGGCTCCAAAGTACAGAACCTTGCACTACTTGGCATTGAAGCCCAACTGCCATGTTTCTGCCCACTCCTGCAGCTTAGTCAGATCCTCCTGCAACCCCTTCCACTCCTCCACATCATCAACCACAGCTCCCATCTTGGTATCATCTGCGAACAGACTGATCAAGCTCCGGATCCCGTGTGAGATATCTGCAATAAAAATCCCAAACAGCACCAGTCCCAGTATCGATCCCTGTGGTACCCCGCTCATCACTGCTCTTGGTGATAAGAAGTCCTCCCCACCACCACCCTTTGCTGCCTTCCCTGTAGCCAGTTTGTGATCCATTTCACCATTTTTGGTCACACCCCCACATATTCCAGTTTCCCCCTCAATCTCCCATGCGGCACCGAATCAAAGGCCTTGATGAAGTCTAAATACATGACAGCCACTGCATGGCCCTTGTCAAGTTCCTACGTCACCCAGTCATAGTACTCTACAAGGTTTGTGTGGCAGGATCTGCCCACTACAGACCCATGCTGTTGACCATCCTGGAGATTGTTTTCCTCCAAGAAGCTTACTAGCCTCTCTTTTAGGATGCTCTCCATGAGCTTTCACAAGATCGATGTGAGGCTCACTGGCTTATAGTTTTCTGGTCCATCCTTTGGGCCACTTTTGTGGATGGGCATCACATGGGCCATTCTCCAGTCCTGCGGTACACATCCCATGTCCACGCAGGTATTGAACAGGTTGGCCAGTGGCCCCGCCAGGACCTCTGCCAACTCCGTTAGTACCCTAGGGTGAATGCCATCAGGTTCAGGTGCTTTGTCCACTCTTAATGCCTTCAACCCATCTAGTACCCTGCTCCCTGTAATCCCTACATCTGTCGTCTCCTCCCCCACTCACCCTCACCTGGTGTATCTGCCCCTCTTCTCCTGTGTGAATACAGAGCAGAAGTATTTATTCAGTGCCTCTGCCTCCTCCACCCCTTTCTCCGCCCCACTCCCCGTCCTTCTTAATCCTCACTAGCCGATCCTTGTTCCTTCTTCTCTCTCTCTCTGATGTAGCAGAAAAGTCTTTTTCTTCACTTTTGATTCCCTGCACCAGTCTCAGCTCCCTGGATGCCTTGGCTGCCCTGACCAGTCTGGTAGCCTCCCTGAACTTCATCATGTATGTACCCTTATCTTCACCTCTCCCTGATTTTCTGTACTTTTGAAATGCTGCCCTCTTGGCTATCACCCCTTCCATAACCTCCTGTATCAGCCAACTGGGTTTCTTTGCCCTTCCCTTCTTGCTTTTCTTCCTAGTGCAAGACTCCATAATCTCTGCCAGCCCTTCCTTTATGGTGTCCCATTTCTGGTCCGCATCTACGTGTGGTTGCATATCTGCCAGGTGCCTGCTCCAAATTTCCCCCATCTTCTTAAAGTTTGCCCCCCTGAACTCAATCACCCTTGTACCCGTGCCTCCTGTTTCCCTCCCCATGTTGAGCATGAACCTCACCAAATAGTGGTCACTCCCAGATTCCTTACAGCTTCCCCATTATCCAGTACAAGGTCCAGAGTCCTTTCTAACTGAGTCGGCCCCTGGACCAGGTGTGTCAGGAAGCTGTCTTGAAGTGCTTCTAACAGGACCCACTCCCTTGCACTCATGGTGGATGGGGTGCCCCACTCCACCCCCGGTAGGTTGAAGTCCCCCACCACGACTGTGCTCCCCTTTCTGCAGACCTTCCTAATTTGTTCAGCTAATTCCCTATCCAGGTCACTCCCCTGAGCTGATGGCCTGTACACCACCCCCATCCTCAGAGTCCTATTCTTTGCATCATGGAACTGCACCCATAGTGCTTCTGTCCTGCCCTCTTCCCCTTCCTCCCTTTTCACACTTTATCCCCTCCCTTACATAGATCACCACTCCCCCCATTCCCCTTAGCCCTGTCCTTTCTGAATAACCCCAACCCTGGGATCATCATATCCCAGTCCTGGTACTGAGTGGCCCACATTTTGGTGATCACTGCAATGTCCACCCCCTCCATGGCCAAGACAGCCTGTAACTCTACTGTTTTATTCCTTAGGCTTCTTGCATTCAGTGAGACCACCATCCAGCCTGTCTCCTCCCTTTCCCTACCGCTATTCTCCCCTCCTTTATCCATCACTGTGCTGCTTCCCCACTGTCTTTACCCATAACTAGTGGGATGAGCTCACTAGGCTCTCCTTTCCGGACACTTTTCCCATCAGCAGTCCCCTCGCCACCCCACCTCCTAGTTTAAATCCACCTTTGTTGATATATGCCCCTCTATTCCCCATTTTAGTACTCCCTTCCCCTCCCTGCTCAAATGTAACCTGTCCTCTGCATATAGATCACTATTGCCCAGGTCCTGCCCCAGTCTGACACTAATCTGTACTTCCTGATATGGCACCAATCCCTCAGTCACTCACTTGAACTCCACTGTCCTTTTTTTTCCTCACTGTACTCGCACATGGTACCGGGAATACCTCAGATAATGTCACCAACCCCCCACCTCCTCACATTGCCTACCCAAATCCTCGAACCTCCCCTTTACCACCTCTACCATCTACCCTGACAAGTCATTTGTACCCACGTACATCACTATGTGAGGTTTCTTTATTTATGTATTTATTAATTTATTTATTTACGAGTTTAACCAGGAAGGCATACTGAGCAGTGCTGCTCGATTCCAGATGCGACCTGGGGATCAAGACCCAAGACAATAGTACAAAACACTAGTTACAGAGTTAATTCAAACAGTGAATGGCCATCCACCGTACAGACAATCGGCAGGTAGATACAGACAGTAGGAAGATTGAATACATGATACAATTTATATGGTTATGTCTGAGCTCAGAAACGCAATTTCAATACGTAAGTTGGCATTAGCTATAGCAAGAGCAGCTGGAGGAGAAGTGGGTACTGAGTAGGTGATTGCGATGGCTGGGGTTGGGTGAGTGTCTTATGTCAGCTGGCAGTGTGTTCCATAATTGTGGGATATGGTAATTGAAATCGGCCTGCCCTTCGGTTGTGCGCATAAAGGGGACATGGAGGAGCCTGGGGTCAGTGCGTCTGAGGGAGTAGGCGGGGGGGTTGTTGGGAGAGGGTAGAGGCCAGGTAGGGGGGTAGGGAATGGGACCAAAATTTGGCTGCCAACCTAGCGCTATGGGTTAATCTACGGTCTTGGAGGGACGGCAGGGCTAGGGAGCTATATAAGGTGCAGTGGTGGGTTGATTGTAGGGAGTCGAGGATAAATCGACAAAAAGAGTGGAAAAGGGTGTCAAGGCTGGCCAAGGTGGAGGAGGACAGGGGGTGATAGTATAGACTATATTGCCATAGTCGAGTACTGAGAGTATCATCTTTTGGACAATAGCGTTCCTAGCAGGAGAAGGGAGGTAGCTTTTGTTCCTGTATAGGGCGCCGAGTTTAGGAAGAAGTTTCTTGTGAATGGAGTCGATATGAGTGGCGAAATCAAGTTGAGGGTCGAGCCAGATGCCTAAGTATCTGAAACTGCTGCATTGTTCCAGTAGAGACCCATCCAGGGCTTTGAAAGGGCGGCAGGGGGCTGGGCGGGAGAGTCTTTGCTGTGAGCCGAAGGTTAGCAACGTAGTTTTTTTAGGGTTTAGGAATAGTTGGTTTGACCAGAACCTGTTCTGGATGGCGTTGAAATCCTCTTGTAGGAGATTTGCCACTATGCATGTGGAGGGGCCTGAGACATACAGGACTGTGTCATCCGCATACATTTGTATGGAAGAGTGGTAACAGGCTGATGGTAGGTCGTTTAAAAATATGGAGAAGAGCAGTGGGCCCAAGACTGATCCTTGGGGGACACCGGTGGTAACTGGCAGGGGGTTAGAGATGTGTGAGGTGACTTTTACAGCCTGGTGTCTGCCCACCAGGTAGTCATGGAACCATGTGGTGGCTGGTTTGGAGAGCCCAGCTTCAGTTAGTTTAGAGAGGAACAGAGTGTGGGAGACGGTGTCGAAAGCCTTGGCTAAGTCTATAAAGATGCCAGAGGTGATGTGGCCTTTGTCCATACTGGTGAGTATGTCGTCAGTGACTCATAGCAGGGAGGTGATGGTTGAGTGAGATTTGCGAAAGCCAGATTGGAAAGGATTGAAGAAGGAAGAGGAGGCATCCAGATGGGGAGAGAGTTGGGCGAGGACAAGTCGTTCCTGTATTTTTGCCAGAATCGGGAGTAGGGAGATGGGGTGATAGTTGCCTGAGGAGGAGGGGTCACCCCCTTTAGGTAGGGGTATGACGGTAGCCCGTTTCCATTCGGAGGGTAATTTGCCCATCGTGAAGGAGAGGTTGAATAGCACGGCTAGAGGGGCAGCTATGGCTGGAGCGGACAAGTATAGCATCTTGGCATCCAGGGACATAGGGCATTTGCCTTTGTTGGGGTTCAGGGAACGTAGGGATTTGAGGACTTCGGCTTGGGATACAGGAAGAAAGAGAACTGTAGGGCTGGAGGAGTGCACTAGGTTGGCGGGGGTCCGGTGGGTGGACGCTGGAGGGTCGAGAAGCAAGTCAGTGCAGCTGAAGAAGTAGGTATTGAAGGCCTCAGCTACCTCACAGGGATCGGAGATGTGGGTGCCCTGAACTGATAGTGTCGGGGGTGGAGATTGGGTGGGGGGGGAGAACAGGGATTTGAATGATTTCCAGAAGTTTGTTGGGTGGTTTATGTTTGCGCTAAAGGCCGATAGAAAACAGTTCTTTTTTGCCTGGCAAATGAGGTTTGTGCAGGAGTTGCAGAGGGCTCTGTAGGTTTGGAAGGATGCCTGGGTGCCCAGTTTCTTGTGGGCTTTCCATGCGTGGTCCCTGGAGTGGCATTTACTGATGATATCAGCTGTGATCCAGGGAAGGTGGGCGCCTCTGACTCTTTTTGTGCGAAGGGGGCTATGTTTGTCCCAGACTTTAAGAAATTTGGCCTTGAAAGTTTCGAGTGCGATGTCAACAGATGTGGCCACTGGGATGAAGGACCAGTCTACATGACCTAGGTTTAACAGGAGTGAGGCTAGGTCCTGGGAATTATATGACCTTGTGTGCAGAATCTTTGGGGGGGGAGCTGTGGGCCTGTGCACTTTCCTGATCAGAAAAATCATGTTTTGGTCACTTAGGGAATCAGGGAGCAGGCCCGCTCGTATGATCCTGTGTGGGTGGGAGGGGAGAGCCCAGTCCAGCAGTGAGTGGTTGTGCGTCTTGTGGTTGAGCCTGGTGGGATCTGCAATCAGTTGTGTAAGGTTCAGGGCCTTGATCTTGGTTTTAAGGTGGGCTTTATCTATGGCTAGTCAGTTGTGGTTATAGTCACTGATGGCATGAAGCTCGCCACCTGTGGCTAAGGACTGTAGGGTGTCCAGGTGAGTAATGATGTCCATTGGGGGTGTTCCAAGAGGGCAGTAGGTGCCTGCAACGTACACTGGGGTGGAGCATGGGAGCGAGAATTTGATTAGGAGGGAATCGATGTGGGCTGGAGGTGAGGGAATTTGTACTATTGTGAACTGCAGACTAGTGGAGATGTACATGACAGTTCCTCCGCCTCTCTTTTTCCCTAGTCTATCATGCCTGATGATTGTGTAGCCAAGTATGGATACTTCAGCATCGGTATGCTGGGGTTTTTAGCCAGGTTTCAGAGATGATCAGGATGTCAGGGCAATGGGTTATTTATTTATTTAGTTAAACATCAGTTTAGAAACCTTTGAGCCAGAGGCTCATTTACAAAGGTACCTCATCACAAAGAGGACATCAGAACAGTAGTACAAGGGACACAGTACTTACAAACAAAAAAGTTACAGTTCAATTACAATTTTGTTTCAATAGAATACAATTTCCAATGAAGCAAAAGATAACAAAAGGTGCAAACTTTTGGTCGGGGAGAGCTGGTAGTAGAAGGAGGAGATAGAGGAGGAATTAGTAGGGAAAGGAAGGGGGAGCTCAGTGAGCATTGTCAAACAGAGTATATATATATTTTTTTACACTAGGCTAGAGGCAGTTGCATTTGCAGAGCTAACAGGAAGTTTCTGAGCCTGGGCTTAAAGCAAGCTAAGGTTAGTGAGTTTGAGACACTGGCAGGAGGAGTTATACCAGTGGGGTGCATGGTAGAGGAATGCCTCTGACCTTGAGAGGTCCTGGCTCTCGAATAACTAGGGTAGTTTCGACAGCCAGCGTGATCAGGGTCAGTGCAGTACGGTGAATGGAGCTGGATAGGCCTATGGGGGATAGGCCATGCAGGGCTTTAAGGTGAGCTGCCATGTCTGATACATGAGTCGCTCTTCCAGGTTGAGTAGGGTAGCCAGGGTGTACAGCTCACATGTGTGAGTGAGTCTGGGAGCACCAGTGATAAGTCTGCAGGCTTTATTAACTGTGAGGCAAACCTTGTTGAGGGCAGTCTGATCTGCTGAGCCATAGACCGGAAGGCCATAGTCAATGAGAGACATGACAGAGGAGGTGACAGCCAGGCGGAGGGCATCAGGATGGAGGCATTTCTTGTGCGGTAAGAATGCCTAGCCGTGAGTTGGCTGAAACAGAATTTAGGTCAGATATATGTCCATGGAATGAAAGTGCAGGGTCAAAGGTTATACCAAGATATTTATAGGACTGCACCTGGTCAATGACGAGATTGGTGTGGAGTGGACAGCTAAGGGAAACTTGCTGTACTTATTTTGGTGGTGGGAGAAGAGCATCGTTTTTGTTTTCTTAAGGTTGATAACAAGTCGGTGCTCAGTGAACCAGGTAGCTGCAGAGTCAAAGACTAGTTGAGGGAGTCCGTAGCAGCATGGGGTCATTGTGGGAGGCAACGAGAACAGCATCATCAGCATAGAGAAGCATCTTACCCAGACAACTGCTGGGTAGGGAGTTAAGAAAGAGTGAGAATAGTAGGGTCCAAGAATCGAGCTCTGCGCACCCCAGAGTGAATGGGGGGTGTTTCAGAGAGAGTACCGCTGACTTTCACACATTGGGAGCGGGCGGAGAGATAGCTGGTACCAGGAACAGGGTCCTGAGGCAAAGCCTATTAGTCGAGGGTGGAGAGCAAAAGAGGATGCAACAGTATCGAATGCTTTAGACAGGTCAATGAATATAGCACCAGCCAGGGCACCAGAGTCCAAGGAGGCATGGAGGAAGTTGGAAATTCCAGGAGTGCTGTATTGGTACTATGACCTGCTCTGAACCCTGTTGTTCAGGGCAGAGAACATTGTACTTACAGAGGTAGTCAGAGACTTGGGACGCCACAATTTTCTAACGCCTTTGGGGGGAGAGGATTGAGATGGTCTGTAGTTACCCGGAAGAGTCCTGTCACCACCTTTTGGACAGGGGTAACTGTGGCAATCTTTCCAGGCAGAGGGGAATTGTCCGAGACAGAGGATTTGTTGAAAATGCACGTATAGGTAAGAGGACCTGATCCAGGACCTGACGTAAAGGCAGGGATCAATTGAGTCATTACCATGGTGTTACCTTTAGGGTTTTTAGCAAGTGAGGCCTAGTCTTGCATGGTGCACACAACGAGGTGAGAAGAGCGGGCAATGGGTGGTGGTACAGATGGAGGAGGTGGACTGAAAAGTTACCAGGAAGTACTGAGCTAAGGTCGGTAAAGGAGTTATTGAGGTGGGTGGCAAATGGAGGGCAGGGTCAGAGGAGACGGTTACCATTGGATGTTGAGAAGAGAAGGAGAGGGGGATTGGAGTGACCATTCAGTTGCTTGACGTTGTCCCAGAAGCACCTGGGGTTCCCCCAGGAGGAGGTAAGAGAGGTTAGGGCAATTGGTTGCAGCACAGAGATTTTATTTAGTAAACTGCAGGTGTTGAGGTGCAGGAGCCTGAGACCTTTGGGGAATGAAAATGGGGTGTGGGCGTTTGAGGTGGTGGGTGCAGGGTTTACCTCTATATCCCCAGCCAGAAGGAGTAGCAGTGTAATAAGCTGTTTGGTTTTATGCCAGAGGTTTTTTGGGCAGGCAGTAGGTGTATGATCTGGGGTTGTATGTGGTGGGCAGCGGAGGGCTGGGGTGTGGAGAACAGATAGACCCGTGAGAAAGGATGGGGGCAGAATGGTGGTGCTAATGGGCCAGTTGTGTGTGTGCCTGGGCATGGGCATGCAGGAGGTGAGGGGCAGCATAGTTAGGCTGAGGGGTGAGGCAGGGGGGGCATCTGCTGAGGGGGTTCTTTGATTGGGAGGATTGCTGGGGCAGGGATGCCAGAGAGGCCAGTGAGAGGAGTGGCAGGGGTAGAAAGGGCAGCATCTTGGTCAGAAAGATTGTGGAGAAAGGCTATGTCCTGGTGGTAGCGGCCTCTAGTGGTAGCAGCTGATAAGCTGCAAATGGGAGAGTGGGCTGATAGGTTTTTGAGATCACGTGGGTAAGCACTACAAAGCTAGGAGCTCACCAAGGGCAGTGGTGAGGGTGGCGGGGCCGAAAGCCCAGTAAAGCACAAGAGTCTCTGTGGAAGGCTGAAGCCATTGCAGATTCTATTGTTCAAGTTGTAAAGGTGCCAAAACTGCGCTCTGAGTTCACTGGCTGGTGTTCGTACCTGGGATGAGTTTCGGGGGGAGGGTCCACATTGTGGCTGCTGGCTTGGGGAGGGCTGAGCTTCTTCATGGAGCCCTCGCGACCTGAGTCCCGAACTGCGGAGAAAGGAAGGAGAATTTATAGCGAAGCAGTGAGGGAGGAGCAATCTCGAGCACCTAGCTAATGCTTAATCAACACTATTCTATGGGTAGAGCAACTGTTGTCTTGTGGGAAGTTAATTACTGCAAATGGAGTTCACAGCTTCGCATATTTTAAGGGTCCCTGGAGACTAGTAGTGAGACTGCTGGTAATGCTGGAGAGACAGTGTGTAATTCCTAACAGCGCTTTAAAATCTGTGCAGAGCAACTGATGTCTTAGGGGATTTAATTCAATAAAATGCAGTTTACAGCACAGAAACTTAAGGTACCCTGGGGAATACAGAGAAACTCTATGGCATGAAGGTAAACCAGCACTTTATAACACTGGGCAGAGCACACTGATGTCTTTGGGGAAATTAATTACTTTAAATGCAGTACGAGCTCGTAAACTCTTAAGGTACCCTGGAGAAACAGTAAAACTCTATGGCAAGTACATGAAATTAGCCTGCAAAAAACTATCAGTAGCCATGTTCTGACATTTAAGGCAGAAGTCCAAAAGCCCAGTAAAGCACAAGAGTCTCTGTGGAAGGCCGAAGCCCTTGCAGATACTATTGTTCAAGTTTCAAACTGTAAAGACACCAAAACCATGCTCCAAGTTCACCGTCTGGTGTTTGTACCTGGGATGAACTTTAGGGGGGTCCACATTGTGGCTGCTGGCTTGGGGAGGGCTGAGCTTCTTCAGGGAACCATCGCGACACTAGTCCCGAACTGGGATGAGCTTCGGGGGAGTCCACGTTGCAGCTGCTGGCTAGGGGAAGGCTGAGCTTCTTCAGGGAGCCCTCGCGACCCAAGTCCCGAACTGGGATGAGCTTCCGGGGGAGGCCATGTTACGGCTGCTGGCTTGGGGAGGGCTGAGCTTCTTCAGGGAGCCCTCATGACCCGAGTCCTGAACTGCGGAGAAAGGAAGGAGAATTTCTTCCTCCCTTTGCATGTGCACTTGAGAAGTGCCTGCCCCGCCCTGCCCGCGGTCAACCCCAGGAATAGTCTTGACCCAGATACAACTGTGCCTTTCTCCACTTCCGCCCATCTGACCCCTTTCGGTATAGAATCCCCCAGCACTAGTGCCTCCAGTGACACTTGGCCAGCTGGTTATGATTGCTCTATGATATTTGTATATAGAATGTGTTATTGAGTGTCTCTCATGAGACAGCCTGTGGGATGACCCTCCCCAGGTTTCAGTTAAAATGACAGGATATATGTTAAACAGCAGAGCTCTGTAATGTGATTAACTTCTAAGAAGTTGCATTTTATGGCCTTGTTGATGAGCTGTGCTTCTTTGAAGCTGGGAACTTAAAATATACATTTTATGACGTCTTAGAGCAAGAACAGTTAATATCAACTGGTGTTAAGAAGCTATATGACATCTAGGTGAGAAAACTGCAGAGTTGTAAAGTTCTTTGGATATGGGCTGGGAACAGGAACTGCTCAGAGATCAAAGAGGGAATGTAGCTCAAAGAGTCATATTGGGAAATTAGTTTTTGCTGATGTTACCTTATTTAATATACCTCCCAATAGGACATCCTGTGTGCATTATTTTTTTGTATTTAACAGGGAGGAGCTGAGTGACATCATGGAAGAGGTGTGTTTGAGAGTCAGTTTAAACTATTCTGTGTCTAATCATTTACACACTTTTCTTGGTGGGCTCTTAGAAACAACATCTACTATAAGCACTGTAAGAAGGATATAGATTAGATAGGAAAGTCTAATTGTATTGTGGTAGGAGTTTATGTTTGTACTTTTTCCTTGTTTTCTTTTAAGTGATTTTATGCTTTGTGATATATTGTTCTGTGTTTACATTTGACATATTTTGTATCCATTTTCTAAGTAAACCTCTTATTTTAAAGAGACTACCTGGTGTGCCTTCGAAATTCTTTCTTTTGCATGTGAAGTATAGATGGTTAAAGTTGACAACTGTTCATAACTTTAATGGTGTTACTGAACTGGAAAAAGGTAAGAATACCTAAAGTCTTTTATAGAGTTTTAAGGGTTTATTTTGGATACCTGGTTAGGCTCCTTTAGGCGAAAGATATCTGGCATTCCCCAAAGAGCAGAATTATCTAAGCTTGTACATTTGGGTACGCTAGCATAAGGTTCACAGTTTGAATCCCCCCCCAGAACTTAAGATCAAAGGTGATTCGGACCCACAAGCAGACAGGAGGGTTACCCTGTTCTGTTACCTGTTCACAATACTGTGCTTGGAGGTTGGCACTGTGGGAGCAGAGGGCCTGACCTGCTGAGTAGGTTTATGACTGATTGGTTGGCAGCAGTGCTGATATTTTCATAACACAAGCTTTATTCTGTTCAGTGTGTCAGCTTAATACTATACAGTTCACTTCCAAAACAAGGCAGTGATTTCTTTTTTAAAGAGGGAAACAGAACTATATAATTTGGCTTACAGCCAAGTTCCTACCCATTTTATTTTTTTTCTAAAGTGCAAGTTAGAGTAGCTGTAGTTAGGGAAGAAGATGGCTTCCAACTACAGTGGGCACACTATAGACTACTTGAGGAGTTGTGCAAGGACAGAGGAGTCCTGTACCAGGTGAGAGCCACCAAGCAGAACCTTGTGGATGCCCTGATGGTAGCAGATACCCAGAGCATCGAGTCACTGAATGTGACTGTAAAAGACCAAACCATGAGTGTGGAAGGGCCAGTACAGTGTCCAGATCCGGTGAGGATGACAGCAGGGCCAGTGCCAGCAAAGGGCCACAGCAGCAGGGGAAGGTCACCAGCATTCTGGAGGCAGAAGCAATTAGGCTGCAGATTGAGTTGTGCAGAATGGAGCTGGAGTTCCAGGAGAAGAGAGAGCGAGAACAGCGAGAGGCTGAACGAGAACAGTGGGAGGCTGACCGTGAAAAGCGTGAGCGCCAGCGAGCTGCAGAGGGGAAGAGGGAGTGAGAACAGCGAGCTGCAGAGGAGAAGAGAAAGCAAGAATGGCAAGAGGCGGACCATGAGGAGCGTGAGTGCCAGAGGTGACATGAACTGGAGAAGCTACAACTCCAACCACCAGCACCAGAGCAGGTAAGTGGCTTGGGTTTAACTGGAACTACAGGACTTGGTTACAAATTGAATTCCAAACTGACAGCTGAGTTTAAAGAAGGGGAGGATATGGATGCCTTTTTAAATTCCTTTGAAAAAGTTCGTATTCAGGCTAAAATTCCTAGAGACTCCTGGAGCTTCCAGCTATCCCCGCTATTTGCTGGGGTTACATTGGGTCAAATGGACAATGAGGGCAGTAATGATTACAGCAAACTTAAAGCTACACTTTTAAAAAAGTTTGATTTAACTGCTGAAACCTACAGAGCTAAACTCCATAAACTCAGGAGAAGCCCTGATATAAGCTACGAGGAGCTAGCCATGAAACAACATCAGTTTTTAAAATGTTGGTGGGAAGGGACTGAAGCAAACTCTGTAGATAAAATTGAAAATGCTATTTTATTTGAACAGTTTTTTCGGGCATGCCCAGAAGAGCTGAAAACCTGGCTGGAGGACTGATATCCCAAAACAGTGCAAGAGGCTGCTGAACTCTCAGAAAGCTATTCCAGGAGCAGACCCGCTCTGAGACTGTATGGGGCGGGCGTTGCTGTGCAGAAAGGGAAAAGTGCACCTTCAGGGCAGCTAAAACCCTCACTGCCTCCACCGAAACCAGTTAGCCCCAGGTTTCAGAGAAAAGATTTCTCTGAGAAAAGAAATGAATGTTGAGTCTGTAGAGAAACTGGGCATATTGCCAGACAGTGTCCCAAAAGAATGAGCAATATGCAGAATGGTGCTAGGAAAGAAGTGGGTTGTTTGTGTGTCCCTGGAAGCATGCTTGTGAACATGAGGGAACACATGCACCCAGTCATGGTGAATGGTGTACAGACACAAGGGTTAAGGGACATAGGGGTATCCCTGACATTGGTAAAAGGGGATCTGGTAGAGCCTGGTCGGCTTATACCTAATAAATATGTCACTGTACAAGATCACTGGTGAGGAGAAAACATTGCCCCTTGCTAGTGTTCTCCTAGACTGGGGTGAAACAGGGGGAACTGAGCAACAGGTGGCTGTAGCCAAAATGTTAGCAGTTGACATCATCCTTGGCAACAATCTCAAACAGGGGATGGTGTGTGCAGTTACCTGTATCCAAGTGGCAAGGGAACATTGTCATTCCCTAAACCCCACAGAAGCCATTATGGATAGCACTGGGAGGCTGATTCCCCAGCCTGTGTCTCCTGATATAGAGACTAATGAAAAGGGGGTAGAAATTTCCCCAGTAGCAGTTAATCACACCGCTACAGAGGGTTACTCCGAGGAGGGAGGGATGACCCATGGTCAAAGGGTTAGGGATGACAGTGATCCTGAGTGCCCTGATGCTAATGCTAGGGACCCTAGTTTAGAGACTGAAGAGGACCTGTTCCATGCCTTGGGAATGTGTGAGGAGTTTGCAGCTGCTCAGAGAAGTGACCCTAGTCTAGAGAAGCTGAGGGCTTGGGCAGACTCTGACGGTACACAGGGAGGTGACAGGAGACATAAGGTTTATTGGGAAAATGGACTGATGTATACTCAGGCTGTGCAGACAGAGGGAGGAGTGATAGGCAGGCAGCTTGTAATTCCCCAGGGGTATCGTGAGCAGTCGCTCAAGACTGCACATGATATTCCCTTGTCTGGTCATCTGGGAATCGCATGCACTATGCAGCAGTTGGCCCAGAATTTCTATTGGCCCAACTTCACCTGGCAGGTGACGGAGTATTGCAGATCTTGTCACCAGTGCCAAAAAATAGGGAAGGCGGGCAAGAAACCCCAAGCTGCCCTGATTCCATTACCCATAGTGGAGGAGCCATTCCAGAGGGTGGGAATGGATATTGTGGGGCCTTTAAATAACCCCAGCTCCTCAGGGAAGAGATTCATCCTGACTATTGTGGATTATGCCAACCGGTACCCAGAGGCAGTTGCCCTGTCCTCACTGAGGACAGACAAAGTGGCAGATGCTTTACTTGGGATTTTATCCCGTGTTGGGTTTCCGCAGGAGGTTATCACTGATCGAGGGGGTTCCTTCATGTCGGACCTGATGAAATGTTTGTGGGAGAAGTGTGGGGTGGGGTGGTGCAGAGATGCACGATACCGTATCGCCCACAAGCCAATGGGCTTGTGGAAAGATTTAATGGTGTCCTGAAGTCAATGCTCCAAGCGTTTGCTGAACAGCATGGGAGGGACTGGGAGAAATACCTTCCCCACCTGTTGTTTGCATACAGGGAGGTATCCCAAGAGTCGACAGGATTTTACCCCTTTGAACTCTTATATGGACACTGGGTATGTGGGCCCCTAGACTTGATACGGGAGGACTGGGAAGGCAAGCATGCCACCAAGGGAACTCCGATAGTGGATTATGTCCTTAGGTTTAGGGAATGGCTGAAGGAGCTTATGGGGACAGCCCAGAACAATCTGGCAGCTGCTCAACAGAAACAAAAAGTGTGGTACAACTGCAGAGCCAGAGCTCGCTCACACATGGTGAGTCAGGAAGTCATGGTCCTTATTCCGGTCCAGAAAGACAAGCTGCAGACTGAGTGGGCAGGACCATACAAAGTAGTTTGGAAGGTCAATGACGTGAACTATATTATAGAGTTACCTGACTGAAGACAGACAGAAAGGATGTATCATGTCAACATGATGAAGCCATATGCTAATAGGGCTGACATGGTGTTTGCAGTGTGTAGTCCTGGGGAGGGGACAGATGAAGGAGACCCCCTTCTGGACTTGCTAGAAGAAAGCAAGTGGGAGTCCTCTGTGGAGGCAGTAAAATTGTCTCCCCAGCTGGCCCTGGACAAGATCCAGGAAGTAAGGGAGGTTTTAGCAGACTTTGTCCCCTGATTAACACCAAGTCTGGACTAACCCCCTTAGCCCCTCAGCGATGCACGATGTGGAGACTAGGACACAGACACCCATATGGCGGACAGCATATCAGATGTCAGAGGCTGTCCAAAAGGACATTAGGAGGGAAGTGGAGGAGATGCTGGATTTAGGGGTAATCCAGAGATCCCACAGCCCCGGGCCTCATCCGTAGTCCTTGTGCCCAAGCCAGATGGCTCTACTCATTTCTGGGTGGACAATCATGGACCGAATGCAGTCACAAAGTCAGATGCCCACCAGATGCCCCAGACAGATGAACTCCTGGACAAGTTGGGAGGGGTGACCTACCTTACAACCATTGACCTGACCAAGGGGTATTGGCAGGTAGAGTTAACAGACAGAGCTAGGAAGAGGTTGGCCTTCATCACTCCGATAGGCTTATTTGAATTTAAAGTAATGCCTTTTGGAATGAAGAATGCCCCAGCCACTTTCCAAAGTTTGGTGAACCAGGTGTTAAATGGTGCTGAAGAGTATGCTGTGGTGTACCTGGATGACAGTGCCATCTTTAGTGCCAGCTGGGACGAACAACTGTCCCACCTTAGGGAAGTGCTGGGAAGGATACAGAGGGCTGGGCTCACTGTCAAAGCTGAGAAGTGCCAGGTGGCCATGGGAGAAGTCACATACCTCGGGCATGTGGTAGGCTGGGGACAGCTCTGTCCTAACTAAATAAAAATAGAGGTAATCCAGGCATGGCCCAGACCAGAAATGCAGAAGCAGGTCAGGAGTTTTCTAGGGACAGCAGGGTACTATAGGAAATTTGTACCCAATTACAGTGCCCTGGCTGCTCCCCTATCTGATATGGTAAAGAAAAGGATGCCTAAGAAAATTACCTGGGGATCAGCCTGTGAGAAAGCCTTTACCAGACTGAAGGAGAAACTGTGCAGTGCTCCTGTATTGAAAAGTCCTGACTATAGTAAACCCTTTATAGCTCAGATTGAGGCATCAGACGTGGGTATTGTGCAGTACTGAGTCAGACATCCAACCAAGGGAAAGATCACCCTGTAGTGTACCTGAGTAAAAAGTTACTTCCCAGGGAGTGGGCATACTGTACTGTGGAAAAGGAGTGTCTTGCCATGGTGTGGGCCCTAAAGAAATTAGAGACATACTTATACGGGCAGCACTTATTTGGTAAGCTCATCCCATGCAGGGGATAGAATCCCCAAATTCAGTCTAGATGGGGAGGATTGTGATGCTTGGCCAGCTTGTTATAACTGTTCTATGATATTTGTATACAGAATGTGGTATGTGAGTGTCTCTCATGAGACAGCCTGTGGGATGGGTGCCACACCCTCCCCAAGGTTTCAGCTACAGGATATATTAACCTGAAATCAGGAGGTAATAAAAGGACCAGAGAGACTTAATTAGAACTGACCCAGCTGCCAGGATATAGGAATCGTAACCTTTTATGATGTTTTCCAGGAAAAACATTTTTTATACCATGGTGTGAAAAGTCATAAAAATCCTTTGATCCTTTGGAAGAGGAACTGCTCAAAGATCAAAGAGGGGATGTTAATTAAGGAGTCATATTGGGAAATTCGTTTTTGCTGAAGTCACAGTATTTAAAATATCTCCTGACAGGAAGATCATTGTTTGTATAATTTTTATATTCTAAAAGGAGGAGCTAGTTGACCTCATGGAAGGCGTGGAGAGAGATACAGTTTAACTTAGGACTGTGTCTGATCTTTGTGACATTTTCTTTCTGGGCTCTTAATAAACAAGAACTAACTTAAGCACTGTAAGACGGTAATACATTAGATAGAAAAAGTCTAATTGTATTATGGTAGGAGTTTATGTTTTGTACTTTAATCTTGTTCTTTTAAGTGATTGTATGCTTTGTGATATAGTGTTCTGTGTTTACATTTTACCTATTTTCATTCATTTTTTTAAGTAAACCTCTTATTTTAAAGAGACTGCCTGGGTGTGCCTTCCAAGTTCTTTCTTTTTGCATGTGATGTATACGTGGTTAACTTGACAGCTGTTCATAAGCTTGATGGTGTTATCAGACTGGAAAAAAGTAAGAATATACCTAAGGTCTCTTACAGAGTTTTAAGGGTCCATTTTGGATACCTGGTTAGGTGCCCTTAGGCGAAAGATATCTGGCATCCCCCTGAAGAGCAGATTATCTGAGCCTGTACGTTTGGGTATGCTAGCATAAGGTTCACAATTTGAATCCCCCCCCCCAGAACCAGAGACTGAAGGTGATTTGTACCCACAAGCAGACAGGAGGGTTACCCTGTTCTGTTACCTGTTCATAGTATTGCGCTCGGAGGTTGGCACTATGGGAACAGAGGGCCTGACCTGCTGAGTGCATTTGTGACAATCATTGCAGTCTTTTTTTTTCCTGCATTTCTTTTTTAGTATTGCAGAGTTTTGCATTTTGAATATGTAACCCTGGCACCAGGTATCAAAGGGCTACTTACCCCTGCCTTGCTGGCCAGACCAAGGCTGAGGGGCCTGGGATCTTTCCCAAGATAACATGAATTTGTTCATTGCCTCCACCCAGAGTATACTTTACATGGGTCTAAAATAAAGCTGGCACAACCCCCTGGAATGCTGTACCCACCCACATTACCACCTTGTCACCCCACACGTGGATAAACAGTTAGCAAACCCCAACTACAACATTTCAGAATTGACTCACTCTAATAATATGCTCATGACACCAGATTTATAAAAAAAATGGTTAACCAACAATTTATTTACAATGGTGTGAGGGTTAGGAAACGGTGATTTCGTTGTAGAGGTTAAACAGCAATTGTATTGATTTAGCATGGAATCAAGATAATCATTTTGCATTTTAAATTCAAATCTCTGTCAAGTAAAGCCACTCACCAACCTCCTGATGTATTCAGGATATCTGTTCTAGCTATCTAGCTACATTAGATTTCAAACATCAAATACCCCGATTGGTACCAGTCCCCAGTCTATAATAGAACCCTGCAATTCTATACCTGGGTACCCAGTACTAAATATTTGTTGCAGGCCTGATATGTTGCAGCTGTTTGGCCGGTGTTGGGAACCTTGGAAGAAAATCAGATTAGCATTCTTTTATTACTGGGACACCTTTTAATCTGTAACTTTGCAGTTAGTCATGCAACTCCCACACTTATTTAGCTTAGACCTTGAATACTGAACTTTGCAAAACAGAACAAAAACTATTTACAGTCCCCTTCTGCTGTGGAGAACTGAGTCTGCGTACTCACAATTTTGTAGTTATCATCAGGTGCAATCTGTCTTTTCAGGTAGATATGTAGTAGACAAAATCAAGAAAAGAGCTTTGAGCAGAGGTGCAGGCAGAAGCCTGTGCTGACCCCTCTTGTAAATAGGCTCTTGCAGGTTGCATTTTTGGAACTCTCTCAGCTTCTTTGAAGGTGCCCCTCTTCTTGGGCTTGAAGTCACATTCCAGAATATTCTGGAAGCAGACCAGGCTGGGATCAGGGCCAGCACTCCCCAGAGCCCCACGTCTAGGCTATGCCCCTTGGGGGAAGCGCATATGGCAGTGCCTTGGCTGGCACACTACCAGGCTGACTCCCAAGCTGATCTCAAATACTGTCTCTCTCTCTCTTCCATTTCTGGCATTCAGTAGCTTTGCATTTTCACAATACTTTCAACCATTTAGCCAGCATGGCAGACATGGTCCTTTTTTCATTCAGGATACAGTCTCAAAATGTGAGTGTCGCCCCCTTGGCTTAGGGAGGACCCAAAGTCTGGCACAGTCCATTACAGTAGACACATTGTTTCTCTATTTAAAGCAATACAGGAGCTTAAGATAGGACTCCTCACCAAGTTAGATGACGGAGCTTAAGGCATGACTCCCAGACAAGTTAGGCATTTTACTTGTTAGCAAATTATGTTCACAATAGCTTCTCTCAAGTGCAAACACTGGCTTCTCACAAGCCAAATCATATAACACAGTTCCTTTTGCCCAGCTGGTGGCTGGCAGCCCCAATTAGAACAGTTACAGTCCTCACAGGCAATTTTAGACAAAGCTCCAACCTCAGGATACTTTCCTTCCATCCCTGTAAGCACACATAAACAGTCACATCAAGCATTTTTATCATAGGACCATCCACAGTCTTTCAGACAGGTGTCCACCCCATACTAGGCACTGATCAGATGCAGGGTGTAGACAGATGTTGAACACCTCTTGGCTTTCGTGGCTTCTCTGCCCCAAGCAGGTTCCCAAGTTACTTGTACTTTTAAGTAGAAGTTTACTCACTCAGGAACAGCATGCAGCTTTCTATTAACTGAAATCACAGGATTCATCAGCACTGTCACTGCTGAGGTAGAAGAATTCTTGCAACTCTCTCAAAATTGCATGCCAACTTCTTGCAGCTCTGTCACAGCTGAAGTTAAATTAGAATTTTTCCCATGCATTCTTCTAATGTGGGAAGGTGAATGCCAGCCCTGGGGGACATATATCTGGCAACCCCCAGGCCAGCCACTCCAAAGTCATTGCAGTCATATTTCTCTTGCAGAGGCCAGAGCCCTCTCCTTTGAGGGCTCCCTCTGAACCAAACTCAAAACCTTCTCTTTGGCAAGGGGCCAGAGCCCCCTCCCTGTGGAGGGGCTTGCGCTGAACTGATTCCAGACTGAAAAGTCTCTGCAGTTTTGGGAGTCTCAGCAGTTCCTGATTGGTTGATTCAATTGTCTCTCAAAAATTAATATTTGTCAGGCTCCCTCAGTGTCTGATAGGTTCCCTGTTTAGGCACCAACATTTGTCCCTGCTTTTCCCCCACAAGTCTTGGTATAGTCCCAAAAGTCTTTGCCCAAAATTATGGCTTTCCCATTGACTGCTGTTAGGTCAAAGGCTACAAACATGACTGCATTTTGATACAGTCACCAACCAGTCCAACAATGTTCCCATTTTAAAGTTTCAGTGCAGCCAGAAGAAATACTTTTTTATTTACAAATATCCCACTGTTTCAAAGCAGACACTGTGCCCTGACAAGCACTTCCATTATTTAACATGTTGCTGCCATCCTTAGTCTGTCGCTGCTGCTGAAATATGAAGTCCCTAGGCAGCAAACAGGTTCCCTCATGAATATTAATGTTGGCTCTCATTAATGTTATAAGAGGGAGCCAAACACACAGCGCAATTGGCACACATTAATTAAAATACACAGAGGCCTCTCAGTAGCCTTGTTCAGGTCACTGGCCCCTGACCTGCTTCAAACAGGGACCGGCACCACCAGATAGCCCCTCAGTTTGCCGCTATAGTGGTAAGAAAAAGAATTTGCACTTCTGTGCACGTGCATGTCACTAAATGCTCCAAAGAGCAGAAGGGAATATGGCGGCTCGTGATTTAGCTCCTCTGGCCCCCACCCAGACACTACCAGGAGAAGGAGGGACCGGACGGATGCTCCAGGCACACAGGACACATTTACAACTTGGGCTGTGGCAGTGCACCATGTATGGGAGAATGGGGGAACACACAGGAGGCAACAGATAACAAGTGGGAGATTGGAGCAAATAAGGTAAGTCCCACAGGGGTGTTACACTCAACATGGCTAATGTGAACTGTTTTAGTGGTTTTGGATTCCCACCTGACTATGTCTTCAGTCCCTTAACACTCTATAATCGATTCCTTAGGTCTATCCATTTTCCCACTTCTTATAATTGTAGGCATATTAAAAATTCCCCCTTTGCTGACTTGATAGTACAACTATAATGTGGCTATGTGTTATAACACTGCTATATTGTATAATACAACTGTAATTCAGTTATATAACTATGATACAGCAGACAACAGTAAGAGAGAAAGAAAAGATAATTTTTTGTTTTACAGTTCTGCAATTCAACAAGTTCTAAAAAGTCTTAAATATCCAGATGATCAGAATGCCAGGGTGTTCTGATAATTCAAAGCTACTCTGGCACTTTAATTGCTTCAAAAGCAGTTATAGATGTTCAGAAACATTCAAGCTGCTCAAACATTGAATTGTAATAGTAGAAGCGTGTTGCTTACTGTCCCTTATTCATCCTTTCCTTTTGGGGCTCCTGCATCTTCTGGGGTTCAAGTTGTTTTGTTTTTCCAAACTTGTCCTCGGCCTTATTGCTTCATCTGCCTTTTGATGCTCCTTATTCTTAAACCACAACTCAATCTCTGCAGCCTCCTTGTGTTTCTTAGTGCATGTCTCAGTTCATTCTGTTGTGGATCTCAGGGTCAGTTTGGCTCAACTGCACTCTGTGGTACTCCTCTCAAAACTGACTTTTTAAATCTTCCGGCCCACAACCGGTTCCTCAGAGCCACTGAGTTAAAGAAAAAAGAATGTAAGAAAAAAACATATAATAATAAAAAAAAGGGAGAAGTCTATTGGTCTTTCAATTATCTAAGCGGTTATATAATGCTCCGAGCAGTAATTCTGTCACAGCTAATGCCAATACTGATGTTGATGCTGACCAGTGTTAAACCTGAGTCAAACTAAATAAATGGTAGGTGATAAGGGATACTGCCAATATTACCATTTTACTACTACGTAGCAAACTCTATACCCTGTACTAGCTACTTAAAAAAGTAGTATTCAGACTCTATGTTTATAGTTTTTATATTTATCAGCTTCGTTACTTATTACTTTCTCCATCTGCAAATCATGCTGCTACTGCTGTTCAGGTTGCCATTCTGATTGTTGTTCTGGCTACTAAGCTGCCAAAATCTATGGCGCTTCTGCTGTTGAGGTTTGTTTTGCTTTCAGTCAATGCTCACACCTCAGCTGCTACTTTACCGGCATTTGCCCCAGCTAACTCCAAGCTGCTGTCTGATACTTTGCTGTCTGCTGCTTTGTTATCTGCGGTTTGCTGCGCTGGTTTCTACTGCTGCTACTTGTCAGGAGGTCTAAACCTCACTTTCAGGTTCTTGGCAATATTGGGAATGCAAGTAATCACAGACACATTGCATTAGAGTAATAAACTTGTTTATTACTACCAAAAAGGATAAAATCACAGTTGCCCTAAGCAGTTCTTACCAATACAAACTGGGAGCCAGTGCTAAGCGTTCCCTATACCTCGAGGTTTCTTTGTGTCTCTTGGGATCTCCGAGGTACAAGACTAGTGTATCACATTATATACCTATGATAATTACTATGGTTACTATAAGATAGAAACATTTCTAGTTACAGAGATGAGCCCTATTGGTTAAATTAGAGGAGGCTCCACAGTCCAAGATAACATTATACAATTGTGTAGTAGTCATCAGTTTGTGAAACAAAAGAGTTCTTATACAGAGTCTTACATAACTCAGTGTAGTAGTACAAATCACCAAAAGATGGCAATGCCGACTTACATGTCATTATTCCAAGGACAGAGGTGCCTTGGCATCTTACAAGTAAGAAATACACAGAAAATACATAGGAGAATATATGTATTAGCAAGCAAAGTGTATTACAACAATATGCGTACCTATCCTGACATCTACTCTTGTACGGTAGATGCCCTTAGCCCTATATGTTAGCATGACATATACTTAAGCACTAGCTGTCTATGGTGTACCTGTGAGGGTACCAATTAGGGTGCAGAGACCTCGTGTAACATTCCCCCCCCCCTTGTTGCCTCCAAGGGCAACACAGGCAAATCTAGGGAAAGGTCAGGGAGCAGTGGTCATTTACAAACCCGACGGCAAGCTTTGTAAAGGAACTCGAGCTGCTCACGGTGTTGGCGCAGCGTATGCCATAGGCAGCATATCATGATAATCAAAACAAATATCAAAAATGCTTGTATAATAAAACCTTTAAAAGTAATTTCCAACCAGGTGTTAGTCAATGCATCATTCATGTCACCATCATTAATCAATGAGAGGATAGCTTCATTGGCCTTGGTCATATTATTGCTCATGTGGATGTGATGTGTGTCTTTCCTGTCTAAAAGTGATTTTAATGTAAGTGTGAGTGGGTCTATGTGTACATTAAAATATGGTAAGTATTCAGACAGTGTGAGCAGATAATCGGGGTTACCATCAATAATGTCTGCATCAATGAGGGGGACAGGGGTTATGACGGTATGTCCAATGACAGTCTTTTGGTGGGGGACAAACAAAAATTGGGGTTATCAATAGCACATATCACAGATCCAGAAGTATAGCTTTTAAAGTTAGTTACCACACAGTACTCACCATCAGAATTATACTGAGAGTGAAAAGTAGGGAGTCTCCACTTTTGCAACTGGACAGGGCAGGTGTAGGCCGTCTTTGAAATCCGTGTTGACAGGCGATGAACCTCCTCATGATATGATTGGTAGATCTTATCCGGAGCCAAAGTCGAATCCAAGGAATCTGTGCCATTCTTGGTGATGTCATCATCCACGGTAAAAGTCCAGTCAATGCTATCTGGAGAATAACCACAAACAGGTTGAATAACATCAAATACATCAAATCAGCACAAGTAAATGTATTGCTTCTTCGCACAGCAGTCCATGTGCGGAGCCACCCAGGCATCCAGGAAAGGATGGAAAACCAGTAGAGGCGGTAGATCCAGATGTTCTCTGTAGATGTCTTCATCCAAATGCCCAATGGAGAGTACCAGTGCAAGCTTGAACAAGGCTGTAGTGGGATCAAAACGAGGTAAAGAAACAGTTAAAGAAACAAATATTGTATATCTTATGGAACATTTCTTAGTAGTGAAACAAGGACCAGTGTTAGGGTGTCTGGTCACAAACCCCAAGTTCCTAGCTGTGGAGAGAGGAATGGTTAAAGTTTGTTGCATACACATAGCAATAAAGCCAGGGGTTTCACATCGTGGACAATACCATTTGGAAATGCGTCTGTTATGTATGATATCAGGGATCCTTCCAGATTCTAGATCACGGAAGAGATTGTTCATGGTAGTGATGATATATGAGCCATAAGCAGAGCAAAGGATTTCTATAGCGATGTACTGTTTATCTGCTTCTTTGTTGTTTTGTGTATGAGTGTGTTAATCTTATCTTTCGAATCAGTGAATGCCTTAGCAATGTCGTGCATGTCGTATACAGTGTATCTTTCTTCCTGACTAAGGCCATCCACACCATGCAATAATGGGGGTAGTATATTGTTAACCAGGCCAGTGGAGAACTTGGCAGAATGAGATTTGATAGCAGCAATGTCTGCTTTATTCCAAATAGACATAGCCATACCAAAAAGGTCTGTGACAGTACCTGTTGCACCTGTGACATCAGAACTGTCAACTTCACGTGTCTTACGTTTATGAGTTTGATCATCAGGAGTGGGTTTTCTCCTGAAGTTGCCTCTATGTTCAGTAGAATGGACCCCGGCAATAGGGTCTTGAGTATGAATCTGAAATGCAGCTAAACTATCAAGCAATAATGAACTGCAAAATGCTGAAGTATTAGTATTGTGACACATACCAAATTCTTTCATATTCCAATAAGTAAGATTAAACAAAACAGGTATATGCATAAACAGTAAGTTATTAATCAATGAACCTGGGAGGGCAGTGGCTGTTAGACCCCTATGAGGACAAGGGGTGTGCTTTGGACATTCCAAAAGCTGTTTATCAGTGGGTGGTAACACAGAGAGATACATGGCTGCAGAAGCCATGTGGTGTATAGCACAGAATTTTCAAGCAGAATCCTTAGGCAAAGAATTATAGTACGAAGGATCAGTTAAGGCAGTGATGTTGTACAAACCAGAATGTCTTAATGCAGTTTGTAACAAGGACAGAGAACCATATGGGGATAATTTAGCATTGGGCCAACCCTGGAAAGTTCCTTTGGATAGTTTGGCCACAGGGAGAATTTGTCCTTGCGATGTGGTTTGTCACTCAATTTGTAGGGTAGATTTATCAGGAGCAACAACCGAGGCAGTGAGGTAAACATCGGAATCTTCCTGGACAGTAATCAGACTATCAGGTGTATTGATGGATACTCCCTCTGGAGGAGATGCTGGATGATCAAGGTGTGGTAGGAGGTTTGGTACTGTGCCTTGGATGCAGGGCATAACTCCTGAGATGAGGAGATAATGGAACAAGATAACCATCTTGTCAGTGCATCTGAAAAGCAAAATCAAACATTAGTAAGTTAATACTATTCCACCCAATGGGGTGAGGAAAAGTAATTAAGCTCCTTTATACAGTTTCAGCTGGCTTGCATGTAACCATTTGTCAGTCAACTTATTGTTATTTATTTATTATTTTATTTAGTTGTTTAACCAGGTATAGCACACTAAGCTGAAAGCTTTTTTACAGGAGCGACCTGGGAGCACAAGGAGGTTAAGTGACTTGCTCAGAGTCACACAGTATGCAAGTGGAAGCTGTGGGATTCAAACCCAGGTCTGGTCTGCTGGATGTCACCAGATTTGCAGCTCAAAGCCTTAGACCACTGCGCTATACTGCCTCCATGCCGGACTGAGTTTATTGGCAATAGGGTATGGGCCTTCCCACTTATTGGAGAAGGAATGGGTGGGATGTGCAAATCGGAGTACCATTACCTGATCTCCAACCTGCCAATCCACTTCTTGTGTGTGTTTGTCAAACTGTAGTTTGGATTGTTGCTGGGCCTTGCCCATGCAGTTGGCAGCATACAAGTGTGTGTGTATGAGGTCTTTTCTGAGTTTTTCTACATACTGGTCTACAGACACATGGTCTGCAGTGGAGGTGTGCAGGTCAAACAACAGGTGTTCAGGTAATCACATCTGTCTTCCGGTCATCACCTCAAAGGGTGTGAGCTGGGTAGTGGCTGAGGGTGCACTCCTAATTGCCATAAGGAGTAAGGGCAGTAGGGAATCCCAGGTTTTAGGATTGTCCTCAATGAATTTGGAAAGCATTTGCTTAATCCGTCTGTTGGCTCTTTCTACTTGACCCTGAGGATTGGGGGTGGTAAGGTATGTGGAACTTCTGTTGAACTCCAAGGAGTTTAAGGGATTCTTTCATCAACTCACCTGTAAAACTGGTCCCTTTGTCAGAGTCTACCTTGAGAGGTAGGCCCCACCTGGAGAAAATCTGTTCCAACAGGATTTTGGCAGTGGTCTTAGCAGTGCATGTCTTAGTGGGGGATGCTTCAACTCATTAAGAGAAGAGATCAGTTACAACAAGAGCATATTTGTTATTTCTGCTGATGTTGGTCAGGGGACCAATAAAATCAATCTGTATGGCATGCCAAGGGCCAGAGTGTCATTATAGTAAGAGTTTGGCATTTCGCTTGGTAGGGATGGGGTTGTTTTGCGCACAAACGAGACAATTGTCTATGTACTGTTTAACATCTTTGGTGACACCAGGCCACCAGGCGGTGGTCCTAAGCCTTTGGAGGGTGTTTTCCACTCCCAGGTGTCCACCAGTGGGCGTATCATGCACTTGGTGCAAAAATTCAGACCTGAGGTGTCTGGGAACCACCCACAACTTAGTGGTAGAATCATCTGGCTGACACCAGATGAGCTTGTTATCAGGTGACAAGTGTAACTTACCTTCATGCCTCTGGTAGGGGTTATGTGTGGGAAGTTTCTCTTTGGTACTCTTGTCAAGGAATCTGAACACTTCTTTGAGTTCAGTACCAACATGTTGGGCTGCTGAGAGGTCCAGGGAGGAAAAGGGTTCAGGTTTCTTCCTGAGTGCTGCAATTTGTACTGCTGCATTGGTCTCTGGATGGTCCATTATCCAGGTGTCCCCCACTTGGGCCCCTTCCTTGGCAAGGGTGTCTGCTGTGTCATTGAAGGCATGATAGGGGTCATGGAGAGAATGAGCTTTGACTTTATGCACACAGAGTTTGTGTGCAAATTTTTGTGCCAGTGAATGTATGTATATTACCAATTCCTTGTACTTCACTGGGCTGCCATCAGAGGAGAGGAAGGAGTTCTTCTGCCAGAAGGGAAGAAATTCTGTAAGAGAACAACAAACCCAGTTAGAGTCTGTAAAAATGATAGTATCCTCGGTCCCATGCTGGATGAACTTGAGGGCACAGGCCACCGCTGCCATCTCTGCATACTGTGATGATGCTACACTGCAGCTCTTAGATATTTTAACAGTGTTCCCGTAAGGGTAAATCACTAGAATGCCCATCCCTGCGATTTGTTCCCCCTGATAGTAAGATGCTGAACCATCTGTAAAGACGCAACAAAAAGAGGTGTTGTCAAGTATTTGTGGTGTGGCAGGGAGGAAAGGACCTGGATCTGGAAGATCAGGTGACTGCAGTGTACAGTCTTGGGGTTCTCCTTGGAAAAGGAGTCCATGAGCCAGCATAGATGGAATTTTTGTTGGGTGTGCCTGTATGTCTCTATCCTGGAGAAGAAGTGACCAGTGTGTCAGTCTGGTGTTGGAGATTGACCCATCCTTCAATCTGTCTGAGAGCAGAAAGGTAGTTGGGGTATGGTTGGTGTTGATGATCAGTAGAGAGTACCCAATGATATACAGGAAGTGCTTGACAGCCCAGTAGGTGGCCAGAAGTTTCCTTTCACAAAGGCTGTACTTCTGTTCCACTGGGGTCAAGAGCTGTAATGCATATGCAATGGGTCTCAGGGTGCCATGAACCTTCTGGGCCAACACTGCTGACATGGCAATGTCGGAGGTGGCACATTCCAGATAGAATGGTAGTGCTGGATTGGGGTTGACCAGAGCTGCGGCGGAGGCCAGGGCCTGCTTCAGTGACGTCACAGCCTGGGTGTGTATGGGGCCCCAAGTCCATGGGATGTCCTTCTTGAGTAACTCATACAGAGGAGCAGCTTTCTGAGCAAAATCACAAATAAAATCTCTCGAATAATTCACCATACCTAGAAACCTTCGAAGAGTTGCCATGCTGGTAGGCAATGGGAAGTCTTGCAATCCCTGTATCTTCTTCCAGGTAGGGTTTTGACCTTGGTCAGTTATTTTTAGACCCAGAAAGAGTACTTCTTTCTGACATAGTTGTGCTTTTGCTGGATTGCATTTCAGGCCTGCGCTCTGGATGAGAGTCAGTAGTGCGTCCAAGAGATCCAGATGTTGTTCCTGTGTGGCTGTTGCCAGCAACAGGTCATCCACATATTGCAAGAGACATTGGGGAGTAGAGAAACTCTCAAGGGCGTCCATCATGTGCAGATGGAACAGGGACGGGCTATTATGGAATCCTTACGGCAAGCAAGTCCACATGTACTGTCTTCCTTCAAAGGTGAAGGCAAATTTATATTGATTCTTAAGGGTCAGTGGTAATGACCAAAAACCACTGGAAATGTCCATGGCACTTAACCATTTCAGGTCAGGGGTCAAGAGTCACAGCACATCGGGTGCTGATGCCATAGTTGGGGAACAACTGGGGGTGACCTGATTTAGTTTCCTGTAGTCAATAGTAAGTCTCCAGGCACCTGTGGGTTTTTCATGGGCCACACTGGGAGTTAGCAGTGGAAATGCAAGTTCTGATTACTCCATGCTTGAGGAGTGACTTGATTGTTTCTCTAAGAAAAGGCAAGGCCTCAGTTGGAAAAGGATACTGTCTTTGCCTCTCGTGTGCTGGGCCTGGCACTTCGATGACAGTGTGCATTCTGCCACAGTCATGTTTGTTAATTGCAAACACCTCCAGGTGTCGTTGCAAAATGGGGAGAAGCTTTGGGAAAAGCTCATGATCTTTGAACAAATCTATGACATCATACTCCTTGTCATTGGCAGAGACTGTCGTCTCAACGTGTGAGTCAGGGATCAAAATGGTATGGTATTGACCCTGAATCTATTCAGTAGCATGTTAGCTAGATCCACCACACAGCTGTTTGGTGCAAGGAAATTGATTCCTATGATACTAGGATGATCATGCATTACCATCAGTTGGAAAGTGTGTGAGGCCTTTAGATGGCCTAGCTCTATTGGTAGGGGTAGAGAATGTTATGCAGGTAGCCTAGTACCATCAACTCCTGACATGTTGATCCTCCATCCGGTGGACCAAGGAGATGTGTCTGGATGTTCATCATGTAATACAGATATAACTGCTCCTGTATCTAATAAGACTACTAGTAGGTGGTCCCCGACCTCGGCCTCAGTGCAGGGCCTTCCGTTTGTATCCAAGACCAGCTTGTTTACAATCAGGACTGGGGCTTGTAATTGTCAATCTGTACTGCTGGGAGCATGGAGAGGTTGGGCCTGACTCCTGTGAATCACTTCACCATGCTGCACTGATGCTATATAGGGAGGAGCTTCTGGGTTTAGGCCTGTATGGGCCCGAAGACCTGCACTTCCAGTATCCCCATGACCTGTCGGGGTCTGGGTCACCAGTTGTACCGCCGCAAGGGCCTGTGAGGGAACAGAGTCTGCTACAGAGCGCACTTATCCCAGGAGCTGTCAGAATTTCCGATTCTCTTCAGCTATCTCCCTATATGAACAGCCTGTTCTTTGTTGTTGTGGTTTACCTTTACCCTTATGCTTTTTATTTTTATGCCAATTCCGGTTCCCACCCCATTGTTACTGTTGTTGGTGTTGGGTCTGTTGGTTATCAGCTGGAGGGGTCTGTTGATGTTGGGCCTGTTGGTGTTGGGCCTGCCCTTCCACAGTGTAGTGTGTCGTGGCCTCTGAAGAAGGCTCCACGGCAGCTACCTTCTTGGAACTGGAGCCAGGTGCTTTCCTGCTTGGTAGGCCATCCAAAGTCTCTGGTGGTAAGTTGCTGGACTTTCCTTTGCATTCTGTTTTACAGGGTATGCAAGCATCACTCCTACTACACCTGGGCTGTGAGCAGAAATGAGCTCAGCTGCAACCTCATCAAAGATGGCGTTCCCATCCTGGCAGATGGCATTGGGGAGTCTGGCCCACAAACTAGGATCGATGGTCTGGCGTAGTATCTGGACCTGGTATTCTGCAACAAGGCTAAGCATCTCGCATTTAGAACGCACCTTTTCTAAGTGACAGCTGAGGTTGTCAGACGGGTTCATCTGACCGATTCTGTCAGCCATTTGCTGAACAGAGTAGGCCATTTGTAGGGGATTACTGGATCGATCAGGCGGAGGCAGATTATCTCGAGCACCGTCTAGGGCGGCCCGAGCTGCAGCCTCAGCCGCAGTATGAACAATACCATCCTGAGTGCCAGCCTCCTGCAGAAGCTGCCTAATCTGGGTTTTAATGGCCCGTTTACTTCTTTCAGTAAGAGGTACATTGCCTATTGCAGTTTCAATCATCATTTCTATCTCTTGCCTGTCTTCCACATTAATAACGGCTATCAGTGGTGCCGTCGGGACCAGGCCTGGGCCTGCACCCCCCCATCATGGGGGCTGCCATGTTGGCGTCTCCCATGATGGGTCTCACGATGTCGATGACGTATGACACGGTGAGGGTGGAGTGGGGACCCGCCATGTTGTGGATGGCTGGGTGGGGTTTCTGGGCCATAGTAGGGGTGTGACTGGGTGTTGTACTGAGAGATGTCATCATCTGATACCTCCCCTTCAGATGACATGTGTAAGGCAGAGGCTACGCCTCCCATCGCCTTAACATGTCCAGCCAGAACCTCCCGCTGATGGTGCAGTTTCACCATCTTGGTTTTACATTCAGCATGACTCACAGTTACAACATCCATATCAACCTCATCTTGCATTTGCTTCTGCAACACTCTATACGTGGCGCTCAATTCGCGATTGTCCCTAGTAGCCACTTCTAAGTCAATATGTACCTGGTTCATCTCGTCCTGTAGCTCTCCCATCTCCTCACTCAACTGAGCATTTGCAGCACTTAGCAAATCATTCATATGCAATGCCTGCCCCTTATCCTGTCTCAAACGTTCACACTCCTGCTTCAATATACAAAGTTCCTGTTCTCCAGCTTGAGCCGGATGATGCAAAAGTGAATCCTTTTCATTCCGCAGAGTTTGAAGTTCAGACTCCAAGTTCTGCTGCAATCTAACACATTCTGTTTCTTGCAATCCCATCTGTTGCTTCAGAGATGAAATTTGCAGATCAAGGGTTCAAAACCTTGCTTCGGAGGCTTCCAGAGCAGCATAGAGAGCCACGACCATCAACTCTTTAGCCTGACACTTATTGGTTGATTGTCTCATCTCTGTGTACTGGGTTGAAATCCCCAGTATAGGGTTTTTGGATTGACATGCATCCCACGCGGTCAACCCATCCTCCATGGGAGGTAAGGAAGTTAGAGACATCGAGTCTCAGTTCTGTGCAGATATTTGATACGGTGGCCATTGTGTGGGAGGGAACAAAAAATCAAACTGTGAAAAAGGCGCCGTGTATGTATCGATTCACAGCAGGAGCACTTTATACACAGCTGGGCTACTGTAAAAGTTGTAGGCTTACAATTCAAAGCTGTAATGGAGTGAGTCGAGTCGGCATCGACCACACCCGAAAGGACGACAGCCAGACTTTGTAAGTGACTACAAACTGGTTTTAAAATGGGAGAGGTGATACGGGAATGTACACCTACTGTCCCCGTGGGAAAGGGAAAATTTATAGCGACAAGTGAAAACTTACAAACACCAAATATCGCCTGCACGCGGTCACCAATTGTCTGGAGATCTAAACCTCACTTTCAGGTTCTTGGCAATATTGGGAATGCAAGTAATCATAGACACGTTGCATGAGAGTAATAAACTTGTTTATTACTACCAAAAAGGATAAAAATCACAGTTACCCTAAGCAGTTCTTACCAATACGAACCGGGAGCCAGTGCTATGCGTTCCCTATACCTCGAGGTTTCTTTGTGTCTCTTGGGATCCCCGAGGTACAAGACTAGTGTATCACATTATATACCTGTAACCCCCCTGCAAATGGGGGTTCCCAAAAGACTTCCAGGAGCTTGCTTGAATGCTCCAAGCCTGAATGGTGTTTGGCGTTTAAGCCATTTATCAGTGAGTGTTTTTAGAGCCTCTGGTACTGTCTCTTTAAGAGCTGTCTGCTTGCAGACATAATTAGTTTGTATGGGGGAACTGTGTGCTTCTCTGCTTGAGTACCACTCGAGCTGCTGCCAATTCACTCCATTTTTGCAGTCACTAGGAGTGCAAAGGGAACCTATCTGAAAGATGTAACTGTTTGCCAGAAATCATTTAGAGTAATAATGAAATTACAATTTGTCTAACCTGCTTTCTTTGCAGTCAGAACTGTGTTTGCCTAGTTCCCCATTCTAGTTTTGAACTGCTGAACTGGACCAATCAGTGTGGGTTAAGGTAGCTCTAAAATGGTGCCTTGGATGAATCAGAACTTGACTCATAATCTGAGCCAGCCACAAGAGGATTGTATGGGCAGTGACTCTGGGAGATGTAGTTTAGACTTCGCGCCTTTTTGGACCAACAGGGCAGTCTATTGTGAGGACAGCCAATCCAGCCAAGAACTGGGAGGAACTCAAAGGAAGTGCCCGGTTTTGTCTGCTGGAGTTTCAGTTGAGCTCTGACAGTGAAGAGGGAAGGAGCCCTGTGCTTTTTCTGTGCAGTTTTAGTCGGAACGTGTGTAAGGCCCAGAGTTCGGTCTGCAGCTTGTAACTGCTTGTTAGGACTGAATCGTCCTGTGAAGAGAATCAAAGAATATCTGAAGAGTAGAAACCAGGCTCACCCTGTAGAAGACTGGAGAAATTGCTGAATTGCACTCGGTCTGTCAGGAACTGAATCTGCTGTGTGTTCTCCGGTATGTGTAGTAGTGCGATCGGGATAGAGAAGCAGCCTGCCTGGTATAGTGCTTTCTTTACCATATAAAATGTAAGGAGGCTTGTGTAGCTCAAGTGAATCCTGCTGCCATTAAAGGACTTTGCCTGTTACTGTTCACCATATAAATGTGTGAGGAGGCTTGTGTAGCTCAAGTGAATCCTGCTGCCATTAAAGGACTTTTGCCTGTTGCAGTTTGCCATATAAATGTGTGAGGAGTCTCGTGGAGCTCCAGAGGTGCCCTGCTGACATTGAAGGACCCTATCTTGTTTGGAGGTCGTGAGTACTAATTCAGGGTCGCTCCCTGTTGAATTGCCACATTGAATCCAAATGGAATTACTGTACTGCTGACTGTTTAACTAATTTTTCTTTTCTCTGTGTGAAAGGGCCCCTACCAGCCGCCATGGTTTGGACTAGCCACTAGGGCTTGGGTACCCAGGGACAGTAACTGGTAGGGATAGGCCTGTGCACAGAGCCATAGGTAGATGAGTAAAGTGATAAGCTAATTAACCTGATTCCCCCCTGTCCTTGTTATATCCCCCTAAATAAATCAGAGCTGCTTGTTTCAGCAAAGTTATACTGCCTGAGGTATTTGTCTATGTTAAAGTATTGTACTGTGATTGTTGCACTGTATCTTATTTTACAGGAGGTCCCAGTGCCTGAACCAGTCCTGGGGGTAAGTGTATACTGTGAAGGTAATTCTGATATATTTGTGTGGGCCACTAGTGGGAAGAAAGGGGGGTTGCAGTGTCCCAGAGGGCTGTGACCAAGTTAGTTTAACTATTGCAAACCCTGACCTCTGGGTGGAGGCACCCGCCATTGGATCCAGGCCCCTCAACCTGTTAGTGGCAAATCAGGCAGGGGTAGTAGCCACTGGGATAACGCCACCTAGGGGTTACATACCTATGATAATTACTATGGTTACTGTAAGATAGAAACATTTCTACTTACAGAGATGAGCCCTATTGGTTAAATTAGAGGAGGCTCCACAGTCCAAGATAACATTATACAATTTTGTAGTAGTCATCAGTTTGTGAAACAAAAGAGTTTTTATACAGAGTCATACATAACTCAGTGTAGTAGTACAAATCACCAAAAGGTGGCAATGCCGACTTACATATCATAATTATTCCTAGGACACAGGTGCCTTGGCATCTTACAAGTAAGAAATACACAGAAAATACATAGGAGAATACATGTATTAGCAAGCAAAGTGTATTACAACAATATGCGTACATATCCTGACATCTACTACTACTTAAAGTTATTTTATTTATTTTAGTTAGTGGATAGGTTAGGGACATTAGTGTTAGAGAGGGCAGTAAAGTGAAGAAGAGTTAAGATGTAGAATATATTATTTTTAGTGAGGTCCATTTTATGTGGAGCAGTCTCAACGTACCTGTGGTTCCAGAGTAATAATAATAATAATAATAATAATAATAACAACTTTATTTTTAAAGCGCCTTTCAAAATATCAAGGCGCTTTATATATCAAAAGCCACAATATACAGTGCTAATTAAGAACATATAAATAGGATAAATACATAACATCATATGTTAAAATAAACAGTAAAATCATCCATACAATCAAAACATAATGTTAGCACTCAGATTTCATTAATCTTCAGAATAGGCCATATTCCACAGGTAAGTCTTCAAGTTTTTCTTAAATACCTCCACGGAGGTGCACTCCCTTAACCAGCAAGGTAGAGAGTTCCAAAGAGTGGGTGCAGCATAAGAAAATGCTCTACTGCCAGAAGATTTTAAACTCACTCTTGGAATCTGTAACAACCCCTCGTCGGCCGAGCAGTGCAATCGGCCGGGGCAGTAAGGCACCAGAAGTTCTTTCAGATAGGTCGCACCCTGATCATGAAGGGCTTTAAAAGTCAATAAAATGACTTTAAAGGTGATCCGCCACCGTATAGGAAGCCAGTGCAGTTCGCGCAGTACCAGGGTAATATGACTGGATCTCCTTGTCCCAGTCAACACCCTGGCTGCAGCGTTCTGCACCAGCTGTAGGCGACAGATTTCAACCCCAGAAAGCCCAAAGTAAAGGGCATTGCAGTAGTCCAGGCCGAGGGACACAAAAGCATGGACCAACGTTGGCAAAGATTCAGGCAGACAAAGGTAGCGCACCCACAACGGCTTCTTCTAAGACGGTAAAAGGAAGTCCTGACAGCGGCCGACACCTGAGATTGAAGGGTCAGCCTGTCGTCAAGGACAATCCCAAGGTTGCGCACCCATTCAGAGGTCGGAAGTGACACGCCATCAAGGAAAATTCCAGAGGGCGTGTCATCATGCGACCTCACTATCTGACCACCAGGGTCCACCACTAACACCTCTGTCTTCTCGGAGTTCAACTTTAACCAACTAGATCCACCCTTGGATTTCTTCCAGACAGTTATTAAACACCGAGAGAGCTCCATCCTGGTCAGTCGCAAAAGACAGGTATAGCTGGGTATCATCTGCATAACAGTAAAACCTCAGCCCATGCCGTCTTATAATGTCTCCATGGGGCAGCATATACACTGCGAATAACATGGGTGACAGCACTGAACCCTGAGGCACCCTGCACAACAAAGAAGTTGGGCTGGAGGAATAAACCCCCGACACAACTCTGTGATCTCCCAGTAAGGAATGAAGTGAACCATTTTAAAACAGTTCCCGACATTCCACAGAGTAACCTCAGGCGTGCTAACAACACCAGGTGATCCACAATGTCAAAAGCTGATGAGAGATCAAGAAGAACTAGAATGGAACATCTCTTCTGATCCCTCGCCCTCAGAAGATCATTAAGCACCCGAACCAGCACGGTCTCGGTGCTGTGTCTTTTACGAAAACCAGATTGGAAGGATTTGTAGACATAATGGATGGTTAAATGGTGTTCCAATTGGGCTGCCACTACCTTCTCAATAACCTTCCCAATAAAGGGAACGTTAGACATACTGTAGGTCTGTAGTTTGAAAAACAGTCTGCGTCCAAAGTAGCTTTTTTCAGCAGGGGTGTAACCACTGCCTATTTCAGGGAGTTAGGAAACTCACCTGACTCTAAGGAGCACCAGACTATTTGCACCATAACTGGACCAATGATCTCAGAACAACCCAAAATTAGGGGAGTTGGTCCAGGGTCCAAACTACAGCTCGTGGGCCGCATACTATGGATGATCCTCCTCATAATATCACGACCTCCAGTCGGCAAAGAGTACTCAAGAGAATTGACATATTGTGAACTCACACTGTTCTACATCACCCTTAGAGATTGCGGATGCAAGCCGCCTGATGTCAGACACCTTAGTTGCAAAACGAGCAAGCTCCTCGCACTCCAATTGTGAAAAAGCTTTTCGGACTTGCAGACAGGCTGGGTTGCACAGTCTGTCTACAGTCCGAAGCAACTGAGCTGGTCGATTCTGTGCAACTGCAATCTCCCTGGACAGGAATTCTGCCTTCTTATGGGTGATTGCAGATTGATAGAATAATGTTCCATCAATCTAAGGTGGTCGGCATCAAGGGTGGACTTGCGCCAGCAATGCTCTAACCTTCGCCCCTCTCTCCGCAACTCCCTCAGTGTCCCATCAAACCAAGGGAACCTGGGGTGAAGGGATAGGAGGCGCTCACGAACAGGAGCAATAAGATCCAGGGCCACTGTAACGGCCGTATTATAAGCCGACACCAGTGCCCCTGGGTTACTGCTAGCCAACACTGGGGATGAGAGGTCAAGGCCCTGGGAAGTAATATTCCGTAATGGGCGGTACCTGACCATCTCCACAGGGGAAGGCCTTTTCAGGGGGGTGCAAAAATTGAACCTCATGGTGTGGTGGTCAGCCCAAGTGACTGGTTCCACCCCCACATCGGATGAATCAATCCCCAAGAGGAAGACTAAATCCAGAGAGTGCCTCGATTTATGTGTAGCAGTGGAAACTACCTGTGTGAGGCCCAAAGAAGACATAAGTTGGAGGAGGTGATTACCAAATTGTGAGAGTTCATCGTCGACCCAGGCATTAAAGTCACCCAGAACCATCAATCTGGGTGACTCAAATGACATATCGATGAGGAAGTCTGCTACTTCCTGTAAGAAATGTTTCCCAGCTCCGGGTGGACGGTAGAGGAGAGTGATTCGAACGCCTACACCAGCTACAACTGTACACTCAAAGGATTTAGTCTCACCTACTACCACATTCGTGAGGCCCAATTTAGTCTTAAAACAGACTGCAACCCCCCTTCCTCTGCGGTCCAATCTCGGGCGGTGTATCACCGAGTACCCAGCCGGAATCATGGCCTCCAATATGGTAGCAGCGTGAGCTGTGCCCAGGAGAGCAGTAGTAGCGGAGCCTTGTTGTATCCATGACAAGAGCAGTAGTAGAGCCCTGTGGTGTCCGAGAGAGCAGCAGTAGCAGAGCCCCGTGTGTGGTTGCTGTGTGGCCACTGAGCACCGGCAAGAGGAAACAAGGAGGAATTCAGAACACATCGGTGTGCTGTGTGCCTGTGGTCTTGGAGGACTGGATGCCTGAGTCATGAGGGATTGGCTGGTCCTATCAGCCATGGTAGACTGAATAGAAACATAGACTTTAACGGCAGATAAGGACCACTTGGCCCACCCAGTCTGCCCATTTCCCTACCTACTGGATAAGCTTCAGATTTTAGTTAACCAACAGCCTACTTCCTGCCACCCCCACTACAATTGCTTTATGTCTGTTCCATGCATGTTTGAATTCCCCCACTGTTTTAGACCCAACAACCTCCCCAGGAAGGCGGTTCCATGCATCCACCACTCTCTCCGTGAAAAAAAATTTCCTCACATTACCCCTGAGCCGTCCCCCCTCTATCTTTAAATTGTGCCCCCTTGTTCTTACACATCTCTTTTTCTGAAAGATGCTACCCTCCTGGACTTTGTTGATTCTCTTGAGGTACTTGAACATTTCTATCATGTCCCCCCTGTCCCTCCTTTCATCAAGGGTATACATATTAAGCTCTCTCAGCCTCTCTTCATATGGTTTCTGATGCAGACCCTGCACCATTTTAGTTGCTGTCCTCTGGACTGCTTCCATCCTATCTATGCCCTTGCATAGATGAGGTCTCCAAAACTGCACACAGTACTCCAGATGGGGTCTCACCAACTGTCTGTACAGAGGGATAACCACTTCCCTTTTTCTACTTGTGATGCCCCTTCCTATGCATCCCAGTATCCTCCTGGCTCTCCTTACTGACCTCTCACATTGCTTACCCACCTTTAGATCATCTCATATGACTACCCCCAGGTCCCTTTCCATTTTTCTTGTTATTAGTACCTCCCCTGCTATTGTGTACTCTTCTCCTGGGTTTTTGTTTCCCAGGTGCATTACTTTGCACGTCTTTGCATTGAATCTAAGTTGTCATACAGTATGTCTGACCATTCCTCCAACCTTGCCAAGTCCCTTCTCATCCTTTCTACCCCCCCTTGTGTATCAACTCTGTTACAGATCTTTGTGTCATCTGCAAAGAGGCATACCTTTCCCTCCTGACACTCTGCAATGTCACCTATAAAGATATTAAAGGGGACTGGACCTAGTACTGAGCCCTGAGGTACTCCACTAGTGACCCCTCTTTCTTTGGAATGTGTTCCATTCACTATTACCTTCTGTGTCCTGTTGTACAGCCAGTTTGCTACCCAGGCTACCACCCTGGGACCCACTCCCAGGCTGGCTAACTTGATTATCAATCTTTTGTGTGGGACTGTATCAAATGCCTTGCTAAAGTCTAGGTAGGCCATATCCACAGCCCCTCCCTGGTCTATTACTTTGGTCACCCAGTCAAAGAAATCTATTGGATTCGTATGACATGACCTTCCTGCTGTAAATCCATGCTCCTTTGGGTCGTGTGCCCCTCTGGCCTCTAGGTACTCAACAATTCTTTCTTTCAGAAGTGATTCCATCATTTTCCATGACAGCTCTAAGAAATTGAAGCATCTATGCGATGTTAATGGTCTGTTACAAATGGTGACTGCTATAACCAGACCTAACAGAAAAAACCCTGAGCGCAGCACCCTCCTGGATCTTATGCTAGTAAACAAACCTCACACTATCTCGCATACTGGAGTATTCTTCAATGATATAAGCGACCATTGCGCTACTGCCTGCATCAGACATCCTTCCCAAATAAAACGGCCTCCAAATTCAAACTGAAAAGATGCCTGAAAAAGTTCTGCCAGTACACTTTCCTGAAAGATCTAAGCAACATTAAGTTGGCAGGATTTCTACTAGCCCCCACCTTTAACGAGGCATTTAACATCTTTCACAGCATCTTACTGGGGCTAATGGACAAACAAGCCCACTAAGACTGATCAAATCAAAAATAAAACTCCTGGCTGGTTCTCTCCCATCCTGAAGAAAGCACTTAGGGATAGGGACTACTGGTACCAAAAGGAAATCCACCTGGAGGCTGATTGGTTGGCATTCCGTTGCCACATAGGAATGCTTATACCAAGCTAATTAGGTCAGAAAAAGCTAGGTACTTCAAAAACAACTAGAAGACAATAAAAACAACTCTGCCAAATTTTGGAACATCCTCAAAGAAGTCGAAGGTCAGTCCACTGCAACACCCCTTCCAAACAAAATTGTGTCTGATGGTACCACCTATACGAACAAAAGCTGATATACTAGAAAAGCTTAATGATCACTTTGCCATTGCAGGGCTTGCCTTTGACACCTCACCTATCAGCAAACTTAGCCCAGCAAGAGACTACACTGTTGGCTTCACTGATAATCACAACCATAACCAACCGCATCCCACCCCCTTCAGCTTCCTCACAATTACGTTCAAGCAAGTGGAGGACCTCCTCCTTTCTCTGGATGCAAAAAAGAATGCGGGTGCAGATAATATTGAACCTTACTTCCTAAAACTTGGCCATACCTATCTGACGCCCCATTACACACTTATTCAACACCTCTCTGATTCAAGGTGAGCAACCTGTCTTGTGGAAAACTGCCCACATCCTACCACTATTCAAGACTGGGATCCGAGTAATCTGAACAATTACCGGCCTATTTCTATACTATCCGTCCTCTCTAAATTACTTGAAAAAATTGTCAACATCCAACTTAGAGAACATTTGGATTCACAAAAGTTGCTAAACCCGGCTGAGTCCAGCTTTAGAACCAAACACAGTACAGTATCGGCTCTTGCCAAAGTAACTACAGACTGGCAAATGGCCTTGGACTCTAAGAAGCATGTATTTGCCCTCTTCCTTTATCTAAGTAAGGCCTTCGATACTGTGGATCATACCATCATGCTTACTGCACTGAGTAACATCGGACTTCATAGTTCTGCCATTAACCCTTAGGCTGCTGCCAAGATATCTTGTCCTAAAAACCTATGCGTTCTAAATCTTCCGGCAGCCTAAGGCTTAAATGGTTCACCAGCTACCTAACCAATAGGTTACAACAAGTCAAAGCCATGGGAGATCTATCCCCACAAAAATCCTTGTTACGAGGAGTCCCACAAGGCTCCATCCTGGGCCCTATCCTCTTTGCAATATACATCAATAATCTGGACTCGCAGCTGGCCACAGCAAATGTGCACTTATTCGCAGATGATACTGTACTTTATACCACAAATTCATCCTTGGATCTGGCCCATGAGTACTTACAGAAAGACTTTGTCACCCTCCAATACAACCTTCTCACTCATAGCTCCTCCTCAACGCCCAAAAGACTAAAGCAATGATTCTCTCACCAAAGTCTACTTCTGGATGTCCACATATCACACAGATCCGAACACTCTTAGATGAACCCTTGAAGTAGTTGATACCTTTAAATACCTAGGATTCTGGCTGGATAACAAGCTCAACTTTCTGTGCCACTTAAATGAAACCTCGAAAAACTAAGACAGCGATTAGGTTTATTCTATCGCATTAAACACCCTACTCGTTAGAAGCCAGAATGAGACTAGTGCAAACTACATTCCTACCTATACTGGACTACTGACTTCCTTTACAGTCATTGCCCATCAACGATGCTAAACAAACTGGACACCCTTTACCCCCGGGCTTTAAGATTTATCTTAAATCTCCCTAGTACACATCACTGTCATCTATACCAGGTTTTGGGATGGACCTCACTCTCAACTAGAAGAAAAAGGAATGCTCTCCTCTGGTTTTTTAGAGCATTATCTGATAACCTCCCTGTATACATCTCAAACATCTTCAAATGGGCTAAAGGTTCCTATGGCCTGAGACGCTTCTCCTTAATCTGCTTCCAGATTCCTAGAGTGAAAACTACCCTTGGCTCAGCAGCAATCAACTTCTCACTTCCATCACTCTGGAACACTATGCAAGTCTCATTAAAATTATCCTCACTTCCAAGCATTTTCACATTCAAAGCTCTATTAATGGATTATCTGAAGGAATCATGCAACTGTTTCAGATGCCGATGACCCCTAAGCCCCGGGTGCCACTCTCAAATCCTACGCCTAAGTATCTCATCCACTCCACATTCCTAACAACAGAAACCTAGGACTTACAAGTCTAGTTCCCTTAATCCAAGATGGCCCTGCCTATTCTCTACCTTTTACCTATTCTGGCCTCCCTTTTGGCTGCCTACTCTTTCACCCCAATTTCTACCCTATTCCTTAATACCTCCTTATTTTTCATCATTTAGGTCTGAGCTCTTACATAGCGGAGACTATATGGGATTGTTGTCTCTTCTCATTTCAGTAAAAGCTTATCATTATGTACCTTTGCATGTTAATTATGTTGACTGGTATGTATAGGCCCATATTGACCGGCACCTTCACAATGTTTTTTTTTTTTTTTGCAACGCTGTCCACCAATTGTAATCTTATGAAGTGTACTGTATTGTATTAATGCCCAGGACCACGCTGAAAATGAGCTTGCTCAATGGTATTTATGCCTGGTTAAATAAAGTGATTGATTGATTGATTGATTTTCCTACCACTGAGGTCAAACTTACAGGTCTGTAGTTTCCTGCTTCTGCCTTGTTCCCACTTTTGTGAAGGGAAATCACATCTGCCCTCCTCCAGTCCTCGGTACCACCCATCCTCCCATGATTTGTTAAAAAGTGTGGTCAGTAGTGTCACTAGGTCCTCCCTTAGTTCTTTTAGGATTCCGGGGTGAATCCCATCAGGCCCCATTGCTTTGTCCACCTTGAGTTTTAGGAGTTCTTTCAGGACTCTTTCTTCTGTAAATGGATTGGTGTCAACCCCCCCTACCCAGAAAGCTTCTATTGTCTGGTTTAGGTAACTCCTCCTCATCTTCTTTTGTGAATACTGAGCAAAAGTATTCATTCAGTAACTCTGCCTTTTTAGTGTCTCCCTCTGCCCACCTCCCCTCTCCCTTATTAATCTTCACTATTACTCCCTTAACCTTTCTATGCTCCCTAATGTACCTATAAAAGGTTTTATCCCCCTTCTTAACTGAATTGGCTATTTTTTCCTCGGTTTGGGCTTTTACTATTCTGACTGCCTTCCCCACTTCTTTCTGCTTTAATTGAAACAGTTCCCTGTCGTGCTCCTTCTGTGATTCCTTATACTTTTTGAATGCAGCCTTTTTCTCCTTAACCTTCCCTGCCACCTCTTTGGAGAATCATAGTGGTTTTCTACTCTGCTTTGTTTTCTTTATCTGTTTCACACAAAGGCTTGTTGCCTCTATGATGGCAGTTTTGATTTTTCTACATTGTTCTTCCACCTCTCCTTTTTGGCCATTTGCTAGTGTATTCCTCAGGTATTCACCCATTTTGCCAAAGTCTGCCCTTCTAAAGTCCAGTATGCTTGTTTTTGTATGGCTTGTCTCCATGGTTGTGCTTATTGTGAAGCACACTGTGCAGTGGTCACTTGTTCCCAGATGTCTACTGATTTCTAAATTTGTGATCCTCTCTCCATTTGAGAGTACCAGGTCTAGTATTGCTCCCTCCCGAGTGGGTTCCAACACTAGCTGTCTAAGGCCTACCCCCTACAGGGCATCGAGAATGACCCTGCTCTTGGATGTGGCTGCAGCACGTGTCATCCAGTTAACATCTGGCATATTCAGGTCCTCCATCAACAGTATCTCCCCTTTTTCAGCCATTTTGAGAATGTCCTCTATAATTTTCTTGTCCATTTCCTCCCCTTGAGATGGAGTCTGTATACAACCCCTGTGCGGATTGTGATGCCATTCCCTGTCTCCAAGGTGACCCAGAGTGCCTCTTGTCCTCCCCCTTTACTTTTTAGTTCTGTAGCATTGATCCCTTCCCTTATGTATGGAGATACTCAACCTCCTCTTTTCCCCTCCCTGTCCCTTCTGTAGACTGTGTACCCCAGTATGTTGACATCCCAGTCATGGTTCTCCATGTACCATGTTTCCGTGACTACCACAATATCCAGTTGTTCATCTTCCATCAAAGCTACTAGCTCAGGAAGCTTGTTTCCCAGACTACGGGCATTGGTACTCATTGCCCTCCATTCAATGTTGGCTTTATCCTTTTTTCTCCCCACATGCCTGCTCTTTTTGCCCTTGTCTATTTTTCCATTTACCCCTGTCCTGCCCTCTGTTGAGCACTGTACCTCAGTGTTTACCTTACTACCTGTCATGTTTTGTGGGAGGAGGTTTGAAATTTCTTGACTCTTATTATCAACTCCCCCCATGGCTAGTTTAAAAGCTTGCCAAGGAAGCATTTAAATCTGTCACTTAGAATTTTGGTTCCCCTTTGTGGACAGATGCAGACCATCATGCCAGTATAGACCTTCATCTCTCCAGGTGTACTCCCAGTCCCCAATGAAGCCAAAGCCCTGTGCTCTGCACCAGTTTTGAAACCATTCATTAAACTGCATGGTGTGTAGTACCCTAGCCTCACCCTTGCCATGGACTGGCAGCACCTCTGAGAAGGTAACCATGCTTGCTACCTGTCTGAGGCCCCTCTCCAACTCCACAATTTCATCCTGCACTGCACTGATCCCATGTCTAGCTAGGTCATTTGTCCCAAGGTGGACAATGATATCTAGTTCCCTCTCCTGTGATGCTGCTTCTGCAATCCTGAGGATTTGCTTCTTGTCCCTCCGAGCCATGGCACCAGGCAGGCACCATACTTCCCTCTCCTCTCCCTTCCCCAGGTCTACCCCTCTAACAATGGAGTCCCCTATCAGAAGCTGTTTCCTTCCCCAGTGGTGTCCCTTGCCACCCTTCTGTGGGTCTCCCTTGTGGATGTCCTCAGCATTCTTCCTGCCATCATAGGGAACCTTGTTCTGCCAGACTGGCATGTGGTTTGTGTAGAGGTACAACTAGGGGGCTTCGCTTCTGTTCCACCACCTGCACCCTCCCAGAACCCACTGTGGTCCAACGGCTCTTCATACTTGGAAGCCTCTGAGGCAGTAGTTGTGGCAGTGGTGCTCTTTGGATGGGGAAGGCCTTCTTAGTCCTTGCCAGTTCAGCCTGGAGGTGGGCAACCTCCTCCCTCAGAGCTGACAGTTGCCTGCAAATAGGACAGCAATGCAGTTTCCAGAATGTCTGCCAGAAAACTGCTCTCCCACAGCCAGTGCATTGCACCACTCCCCACATGACCCTCTCCCTTATAATATACAATATGCCATATATTATATAAATATTTATTGTTTTTTTTTTTTTTTTGTGGTGTGTACTTACCCTTTATGCACTGTTCTGGGTTATTAAGAATATGACAGTTCTGTCCCAAGACCTGTTGAGGAAGTGATGTCAGAACATTAGCTATAAAGGAAATGTCACGCCTGGGGGTGGGGTGTGGGGAAGGGTGGGTGGGTAGTCCACAACTGCTGGTGACTGTTAAAGACAATCAAATATACCACTGCTCCACCACCCTGGTGAGTAGTGCCCTTTATAGTAATTCAACTAACGTCCAGTAACTGATTTGTAAACTATTTAAAAGTAATTTGATGCAAACTGTCACAGAATACTAGTAGACAGTCCAGCTACCCACAAAGGAAAATCAGATATGCAGTTATTTCAACCCTTTTGAAGATGGTCACAAGATAAGCAGTTTTGAAAATTCCCTTCCTGAATTAAAAACTAAAATAATTAAACACAAAGCAATACCAATGTAAGACTGTAAAGTAAGGAAAACTTCCCTCAGATGTAAGCAAGGGAGAGATTTGTTGCAGATATCTAGTCCAATATAGTATATCCCATGCAGCTTCTCAGTTGTTTCAAAGCACATCCTGTTACACAACTTGGAAGAAGATGGTTTGGGGATGGTATGAAGCCTTCCTAAGTCTGTTGTGTAACTGTGTTTCTCCAAATTTCACAAGAGGAAAGACTCAGAACCACCGCACTCCTGGAGGTTTCTTTGGACTGTTGTACGGTGTTGTACCTTCCAAACTGCCATAGAGATGGGACAGTGTTATCTCCTCTGACCCAGACAGACTTTAATCTTGCTTTGTGCTGTATATTTGCTCCCTGGATACTGGAGGTAAGGGGAAGCCTTCTGCTAACACTGTGGCACTGACCTGCCCAGAAATTGGGTTTACTATTGGAAAGGGTTTCAGTTTGTTGGCAAAGAGACTCATGAACAGAAATGGGTAAGAGTAGGCTGTTAGGGGGCCTATACTAGTGCCTGGGATCAGAACTGGTCTGAACTCTTTCCATTTGGAACATCACTAAAAACTGAATCCAGGCAATCTGGGACTTGGAAGCAGGACCAGAGGGGAACCTCAATCGGTGAGAGGGTTTGAGGTTCCTTATATTTCTGGTTCGAACTGAAGAGTTTAGCCTTTGAGGTGAGAGACTTAAGGTGGTTGATGTTTGGATGGTGTGAGACTCTTCAGCCCACTCTTCCGTGACACTTTTCTGGAAACCAGCTTTTTCAGAAGAAACAGTTTACTGAGGTAGTCCTGTGAGAGAGAAGAGTGCCTCTTGATACTGAAGCTGTGTAGGATAAGAACTGAGACTAAGAGCTGCTCCACAGATATATGGACTCCCTATTAAATAATTTTATTAGCAATTAATTTTGGAAGGGTTGGGGAGGTTTTGGGGTGGGGGAGTGTGAGTGAGAGTGAGTGTGAGTGTTTTACGTGTGAGAGTGAATGGGAAATAAGTAGTTATTGTTTTAATGTTGGTTTAGTGGTTAAATATTGTTCTGATTTATAGCTGTTGAAGTACAGGCAGAAGGAGTTAAGATGTGTTGGTCAATAGTTCCCAAAGGAAGGTATTATTCCCCTTCCAGGCCCCGCAGTCTCTGACAGTTTGAGCATCCTCCATTGTCAGTGGAGGTGTATGGGCGTTGTATAGCACTGGGGATAGTGCACAGAGGAAGGAAACAGAGATTTCTAGAGTCTGGTAGGGGTAATATAGTAGGGGTGGATTGGAGTAGTGGGGACTAAGGTGCCCTGGGGCAAAATGTACCCAGGAAAGGGGTCCTTCCTGCCTGGTGCCCATACCCAGGGGCTCCACAATTAGTGGGCAGGTTACTGCACCAGCCTCATATACCTATCCTTCTCGGGCTGTGTTATGCAATGTCAGATCTATTAAGAGCAAGACGGCAATAATTGTTGATCAATTGGCTGTTCCAGCCGGGTACTCAGTGGTACACTGCCTGAGAAAGGATCGTAGAGGTGGGGGAGTGACAATTTGTTTTAAGTCAGACCTGAACCTCACAGCCTTTCCGGTGGTAACAATGAGATCCTTCGAATGTATGGCCATTCAAGGGTGTGCAGGTGTAGGCTGCAGGATCCTTCTTATCTACTGTCCTCCAGGGGATGTGAAGGAATTCCTGCAGGAAGTTGCAGACTTAGTCATTGAACTGGTGTTAGAGTTGCCCAAATGGATTATTCTGGGGGACTTCAATGCCTGGGTCAACGATGAACTCTTGCAGTTTGGTCAAGACTTCCTCCAACATACTTTTGGTGACTTCACTGCCTCATGTAGATGCTCCTAAAACAGGCTTCGCCGAACCCCCCAGCTATTTTCATTAAAAATGAATTTCCCCTGCTCACCTTTTGAGAACAGCACTCCAGCAATGAATGGTGACCAGAAACAGACCCCAAGTGGCCATAGGCAGTGGACTGAAGCAGCCAAAACTTCAGCTTCCCCCCAGAGCACCAGCCGCTAATGTGGAGGCTGCAAAGCCAGCCAAGGAAGCTGAGCCAGGATGGGAGTGTGAGTCAGAGGAGGAAGGGGAGGATTTCACCATCACCTCCCGGCAGCTCTGCCGTGAACTGAGGCACATGAGCAACACCCTGGATTCAATCAAGGATGACATAAAAGAGAATAGATCTAACATTGCCAGCAGAGTAAGAAACTTCAGGTGATGGAGGATCACTTTTCAAAATATGCTGAAACAACCGACCTACAAAATGGAGTCATTTTGCAGCTACCTGATCGCTCGCAGCTCCTGATGCAGAAAATAGAAGACCTTGAAAATCGCTCGTGCAGGGTTAATCTAAGAATTCATGGTCTCCCACAATGTTCAGAAACCAGTAATGTGCCAGAATATGTGGAGGGACTTATCAAAGAACTGTTGGATTTCAACAAAGAGGAGCCATTAAACATAATCAGAGTTCATAGAGCGCTTTCAGACACCCCCAATGACTGTAAGGCAAGACCTCACTTTCATTGTTGCCTTTTTGGATTTTAGGACCGAAGAAAAGGTTCTAAGAAAAGCATGGGCAAAGAGAGAGAGATCATTTTTGGTGACACTAGGCTGTTATTTGAACTGGACTATGCCCCGCCACGATGCAGCGTCGCAAAGCATGGTTCCCAGTCATTAAAACCTTACATGACGAGGGAGTGAGAGTGAGGATTGACTTCTCTGCATGCCTAAGAGTAACTTTGGATGCAGGTACCAAGATTTTTGATTCCCACCCAGAGGCAAAGAAATTTCTGATAACCCTGGATGTTGTACTCGACGAGCTGATTAAACCTGGTTACATGAAGGAGATAGAAAAACAGCAGTGGTCTACAATGGGGAGTGGCATGGGCAGAGCAGCAGGTACAACTGACAAGGCCAAGCAGGGCAGTTCCAGCACATGGAGCAAGTTACAGGAGCATGCGAAGCCCCAAGGGGAGCTGCGAGACGAGTTCAGTGGCCATAATTCTGCTACCTGAAGCAGGTTTGAGACTGTCAGGGGTAAATTGAGGAAGATGGGAAGCTATGTATGAGCGGTACCTCTGGGACTTACTGTGCTAACTGACTTAATGTGCTAATTAACCTTGCGGTATGGTTGACTTTGCTCTACAGCTGCTAAAGATAGCAGCTAAAAAGTAGTTATTGGGGGAGGGAGCTTCAAACTCTGTATACAAGTTGTATGCTGTTTAAATACTCCACACTGAGGGGGATAGAAACTAGATCCTGGGGGGGGCGAGTGTAGGGGTAGTTGGTATGCCCCTCAACCCCTTCCAAGAGATATCATTTATTTGACTGTGGGTTGGGGGGAGGACAGGGGATGGGCTGCCTGCATTGGGTCTGGAGACCCCACTGTGGTTGCACATGCCTCAAACCTGGGAGGCAAAGCAGCCAAGTGCTGGATTTTATCCAGCACCTCCCACCACCACCATGGGGACACTGGTATGTGGTGGGGTAACTGTGGCATCTTGGAAGCAAGTAATGAGCAGACTGGGTTACAGTTTGTTCTCCCTGGTTGGGAGCCCCTTATCTTTGCACTGTGTAACCCCTAGGTGGCACTATCCCAAGGGCTACTACCCCTGCTTGCTTGGCTAGTAGCAGGTTAGGGAGCCTGGGTAATGAAACAGGTACCTCCACTCGGAGGTCAGGGTTTTTAGTGGTCAAGCTAACCTGGGCACAGCCCTCCGGGACACTGTAACCCCCCTCTTTTCCCTTCTAGTGGCCTGAACAATATACAATAATTACTTTCACAATGACCCTTATTCACCAGGCAATTACCCACACTGTTTGCACTTACCACCAGGGCTGGTTCCTCTAGCTGGACCCTGGGAACCCCCTGTAAAACAAGGTTAAGCACAGCAAATGGCAACAGTACAATACTTTTGGCACAAACTGGAACTACAGTCAAGTTAAATGCAAATAAAGTTAAATCTCATTTATTCAGGGACTTGAACAAGGGAGGGGTGTAAACAGGTTGATTTGCTTAAAAGCTATATTAATCAGACAGTTATGCATGCAGTTCAGAGTCCTTACACAGTCACACACTCTGGGTACCCAGGTAGGAAAATGGTGGGCTAGCCAGGAACGTTGCAGCTGGTTGGGGCCCTGTGTTGGAAGAAAGCAACATGCACAACACACACTATTTGTAATCCGGAGCCAGAGGGCTCAGTTCGTGAAAGGAAAGGCAACAAGACAATCAGATGACAACACTTTTAGATTTAGCCGTTGTTGCAGGGAGCTACCCAGATGTTTACGCATGATACCCAATACTGGACACAGGCAGGACAAAACTGAGACTGCAGGCTGTTGAGCTGGAGTGCCCAGAGAAGCAGAGCCCACACGAATCACCGAGGCGTTGTTCCTGTTCAAGGCATTGAGCAGGGGGTGATCCCCAGGCCAGTCTCTCGTCGATGACTTTCTCTGCGTAGCAGGTATTCTGGCTGGACCAGTGTAGCAGGGCCCAGGCAAATGAAAATGAATACGGATTCAGTCCGTGGAGCTGGATACAGCCTCCAGTAAGCAAAACACAGTTCAGACACACAGTGGGGAATCAACTCCCGACACACTATAAGCACACAGCACATTCACATGGAAGGAAATTCCACTGTACCAGGCAAATGGCTCTCTGGGCACAATTACAGAGTCCCTGCACAATCCAGGAGTTCAGAGGTAGCTGGAGGTCCTGACAGGCTGATCACTTTCAGCAAATCTTCAGTCTTCTTCAGGTTAAAGCCTGGTCACAATTCAGTGGCTTAATTCGCTCTCCAAATTCGGATTCAGTCCGAAAAAAAAAACACAAGTTCCCTCTCAGGAACAGCAGGCAGGCATGCAGGCCAAATTCAGGCCTTTCCATAGTTCTTTTGCGCGAATCCACTATGGATTGCTGCTCAAACTATCTTGAGCTGTTACTTCTTCACTTCCCAACTCAGATCTAACTGAAACTGCAAGCAGTGTGGGACTTTCCCCAAGATCTAAAAGGTTCGGTTGGCTGATCTGTCTGTCAGTCACAACAAGGGCTCCCCCACCAGGTTATTTTAGGTGCCAAAGCCCAAAACTACAATTTCTGTAAGTTTTGGCCCCACCAAGCCCCTGTAGGCAGGCTCCATTTTAGAGTCCCAAATGTACTGATTGGCCCATTCTGCAGTCCAGGACCAAGATGATGGAAACAAACAGAACTGTCCATGCTGCAAAGAAGGCAGGTTAGAACAAACTGCAATATTATTACTACTCTAACAAATGATCAGCAAACAAGTACATCCTCTAACAGAACTCCCTCTCAGATTAATTATGACTGCAATCCAGGCAGCTCTTAAAGTGACAGTACACAGAGGCTATACAGGCACTCTCTGGCAATACATTTAAACTGCTAAAACAGAGAACACCAGCCTGGCAGTGAGCATTTAGGCAAGCTCGAGGAAGACTTTTCAGGAACCCCCATTTGTAGGGGGGGTTACACCTGCATTTCTTTTCAAGTTGATGTTAAAATACTTTCTCTAGATTTTTGGTTTTTATATTTAAACAGAGCTGTGTTTTTTCCTCTTAGGCTAACTGCTAACCGTGCCTGACCCTGTCTGGATCTCACCGACAGGGGGGAACTTAATATAGTGTCATATAATGTTCAGGATATTAATCACCCTGCTAAACAGACAAGCATCCTGCAAGAACTGGCAAGGTTGGATATGCAGATCGCATTCTTGCAGGAGACCCATCTCACTGAAATAGAGCCTAAAAAGCTGCTCAGATGATGGATGGGGACTGTGTATGCCTCCTCTTATTTGGAACACCCACATAGATGAGGGGTTGCTATTTTAATACATAGAAGTTACCCCTTGGAGGTGCAGGAGGTGCAGATGGACCCAGAGATATGATATATTAAGGTGTTGGCTATTTTAGGGGAAGTAGAATGTTGTCTTCTTAATATCTATGCACTGAACAAGGACCGGGAAGCTGCCTTCTTTTTAAAATCTACTCTATCAGATATGATGTGGGTGGAGGGCTGCCTTCTGGTACTCGGTGGGGATTTTAATACTGTAACCTCGCCTCACCTGGACAGATGGGGGGGTGCAGATGGGATGAAGCGAGGGGCGGCAGGTGGGACATTAAACAGGTTGATTCAGATCTGGGGACTAGTGGATGCTTGGTGCTGGGTCAATGGTCACAACAGAGACTATTTGTACTACTCAGACAGACACAACTGTTACTCATGAATCAACATGTTCTTTATTTCAGAAGAGTGGGTGTATACTACAGATAGATGCCAGATTTTCCCTCGAATTGTGTCAGATCATGCCCCAGTGAGGCCAATGCTGGACTTGGACCCTGCTTTGCATAATTCGCATTGGCCGTTCAACTCATGTCTGCACAATAACCCAGAATTCAATACTTACATTAGGGACTCAATTAAGGAATATCTGGAGCATAACCCAGCAGGGCAGCCTACCCACTCCATTCACTGGGACGCCTTCAAGGCTGTCTTGACGGGCAACATTATAAAGTTTGCCTCTTGGGAGAAGAAAAACATTTCCCAGGAAACAGAACAGTATCGGAGTGACATTGCAGAATTGGAATTTCAGCATAAAATTTCCTTTAATCCAGAAACCAAAAAGCAACTGGATATAAGCAAGCAGAAGTTAGACAGAATACTAATACAAAAGCTGGAGGAAGCTTATAGGAGAATAAGACAGCAATACTATGAGGGAGGTAAATGAGCTGGGAAGCTGCTGGTGGCCAGCCTGCGTGCCCAGCTGGCCAGTAGGCTTGTCCTCAGGATTGAAAACCCTGAGGATAATGATATTGTACAGAGCAGACCTGAGGAGAGCACATACATTTTTGCAAATTATTATAAGAAACTGTACACCCAGGAGTCCACCCCTGGAGTCGAGGGCCTCATGGAGGATTTCCTCCACCGAACCATCCTTCGGTTCCCTCTCAGCAACTTTGAGAGCAAACTTGGAGGCAGGCATTGCCCTCACAGAGCTCAAAGAACAGGTCAAGTCCTTGAAGAATTATTTTATTTATTTATTTATTGATTGATTGAATTTTGATGACCGGGTAGGTTCACTGGGCCCCGGAGGTCCCTTTTTCAGGGGCGACCCGGGTGTAACAATTACATGCAGGTAGCAGATCAGTACAGTCAGGTGATAGTAATGTTTTTACAATAGAAGACTTCATAGGATTACAGGCGGCAGGTAGTGGAAAACATACAGGCAAACAGGACATGGAAGTTGCACATGAAGAGAACATTTTATGTAACGGGAGCAAAATTAGTTAGAGAGTGCTTTGGTAATGGCAAGCAGAAGCTAAGGACCTAGGTTACCTTCTATGGACTTAGTGGAAGGGGGATATATTGGGACATAAGTGCACCCCATCCTTTGGAGGAGGTCTGTTGTACTACCTGGATAGCTATATGTGGTCCGGTCCATATGGCAAATCTCTCAGCCTGGATGGCTACTCCTCAAAATTCTATAAGGAATTCAGAGACCTTTTACTTCCCCTTCTTTTGGAGATTTATAGGGAGGTGGCAGAAGGGGGTATGCCCCCCAAGCTCTTGGGACACGGCCCTTATATCAGTGCTGTCTAAGGAAAGAAAGGATCCCCTAAAATGCGGGTCTTATAAGCCCATCTCTTTACTCAATGTTGATCTTAAGATATTCACAGGCCTTTTGGCCACACGTTTGCAGAGGGAAATTTCCTATATTATCCGCGAAGATCAGTCTGGGTTCATTTCCAAAGGATATTTGATGGTTAATATACGGAGACTCTTAAATATTATTTCATCTCAGATGAAGTGCCCAGAATTTCAATTGGTTATATCCATGGACACACAAGAAGCTTTTGATAGGATGAATTGGTACATTTCTAAAGATGACCATGGAGAAGTTGAATTTCGGTCCTAAATTCTTATGTAACTCCTAGGTGGCGCTATCCCACAGATTACTACCCCTGTCTGCCTGGCTATTAACTGGTTAAGGGGCCTAGGTTCAGTAACAGGTGCCTCCACCCAAAGGTCAGGGTTGGTATTAGTCAGACTAACCAGGCCACAGCCCTCTGGGACACTGTGACCCCCCTTATCTCCTACTAGTGGCCCACCCAATACATAATATTTACCTCCACAATACCTGATATACTCTGTACATACACATATATTTGGCACTTACCCCCAGGACTGGTTTCTCTCACTATCTCTATTTTCCATCTCAGAAATATTGCCAGGATTAAGCCCCTTGTTCCGCCTCTGGACCTCCCTACCTTGATACATGCCTTAGTCACATCTAGGCTTGACTACTGTAATGCGCTCTATCTCAGGGTCACAGGGGGATCTCTCCATAGACTGCAGCTGGTGCAAAATGCAGCTGCCCGGTTATTGACTGGGCAGCAAAAATTTTGCCATATTACACTGGTATTGTGCGAACTGCACTGGCTGCCAGTCAGGTGGAGAATCCTCTTTAAGGTGGGGTCTTCTCACCTATAAGGCCCTACATGGGCGGGGCCTGGTTATCTGTTGGACCTTCTGATTACCTGCCTCCTACCCACCCTCTTGATCTTCTAGTGGTGGCTTCCGACCATTCCCAGAACGAGGCTTAAATCAGCTGGCTATAGAGCCTTTAGTGTTGCGGCTCCCGTTCTGTGGAATTCTTTGCCAGCTCAGGTCAGGAAAGCCCCCACTGTGGATATCTTTAAGGCCCATTTGAAGACACTCCTTTTTTCCCAAGCCTTTGATGTTTAGATTAGTATTTATAGTAGAGTTTGAGATTTTATTGGAGTTATTTATTCTTATTTTTGTAAAAAATGTTGTGTTGTTTTGTGTTTTTGTTTTTAAATGCTTTCATAAAAATTTGTGCGGCGCCCAGAGCCTCCGGGATTGGGCATCTTTTAAATAAATTTTGCCTTGCCTTGCCCACTAGGCTCTGGGACCCCCTGTAAAATAAGATAAGGCAATACAACAAGCTATAGTACAATACCCTGCACATAAACCAACACCACAGTCAATGTAAATTGCAGAAAAAAGTAGATCTGATTTATTCAGGGGGCTATAACAAGGATCAGGGGTAATCAGGTTAATTGGCTTAATAACACTATATATACACCACAGCTGTGCATGCAATCAGAGTCCCTATCAGTCACAGTCTCTGGGTACCCAGGATGAAAAAGAGGCTAGCCAGGTCCGTTGCCCGGGGTAGGCCAGCGTTGCAGCTGGTTGGGGCCCTATGAAAGGAAGACACAACATACACCACCCCCAAATTGTAATCTGGAGCCGGAGGGCTCAGTTCATACAAAGGAAAAGAAATGGCAGACAATCAGGTGACACACTTTGATTTTAGCTATATGTTGCAGGGAGCTACCCTGTTGGTTGCTCATGATACCCAAAGCTGAACACAGGATGGACGATGGTCAAGAAGACAGTTGGATTTTCTGGATTGCCAGAAGAAGCAGGGTAGGGAAACAAGACCCTTGTGGCAGGGCCCAACTACGTTGAACAGCAACGGATTCAGTCCAATTCGAGCTGGGTTTAACTTCCCACCCTCAGTACACAACTCAGCTTGGGGGAAAACCAGATCGCGACCCCCTTCCAGTTCACAGCACATTTATATGTAAAGGAAATTACTGTACCAGGCAGACAGCTCTTCGATCCCGATCGCAAGGTCTCTGCTAAAACCCCGGGTGCGCAAAGGCAGCTAAAGTTCCTGACAGGCCAATCACTTTTAGCAAAATCTTCGATCTTCTACAGGTTAAGCCTGGTCCCAATTCAGTAGCTTGTTTCACAGCACACAGATCGGATTCAGTACAAACCAACTTTCTCTCTCTCTCTCTCTCTCTCTCTCTAGGCGGAAAATGGCAAACAGGCCGGGATTCGGGCCTTCCATGGTTCTCCCGCACGAACTACTGCGCAGCACGGCTACTCAAACTCTGCACGCTCTTTCTCCTCAGCTTCCCACATGAATCTGGCTTGCCACCGGACAGCCCGGGCGGGACTCGGGCAAAGAAACACACAGTCCCCCCTCTTGATTAATCGTGACTGCACAGGCAGTTCTTAAAGGGACAGCACACGAAGGCCACACAGGCACTCCGGGGCAATACTTTTAGCCACTAAACGCAGGACACCAGCCTGGCCACGAGCATTAGGGCAAGCTCACAGAAGCCTATTTAGGAACCCCCATTTGAAGGGGGGTTACACTTACATATTATTTCCCAGCTGTATTCCCACCCCCATGCACAGGTGAGAGTGAACGGCATCAGCTCTGTCCCCTTCGCTATTTCTAAGGGAATCAGACAGGGCTGCCCCCTCTCGCCGCTTCTGTTTGCGATTAGTTTGGAACCATTGGCAGCCAGGGTTAGGCAAACCCTGGAGATTAGGGGAATAATGGTGGGGGGACTCGAACAAAAGATCTCCCTGTATGCAGATGATTCCATCTTCTATTTATTCTCCCCCTCTAATGACCCTTCTGCAGGAATTTAGTGTGATTTCTGGTTACAAGATCAACCTCTCCAGATCAGAGGCTCTTAGAGTAAGTGGCACTCCCTCAGATTTCTTTAAATGCTCTTTTGCGTTTAAGTGGGCCCTTCAAAACCAAATCAGATACCTGGATATTCAAATACCAGTTGATCTTACAAGCCTCTTCCTGGCCAATTACGGGAGATTATGGAATCTGGTAGAGTGTGACCTGGCACGGTGGCATCTCCTGCCTTTGGTGCTGGTGGGCTGTACAGCAGTAATAAAGATAAATGTCTTGCCCCATATTCTATTCCTCTTCCAGAATCTCCCACTTCAACCCCCAAGATCATTCTGGGCTAGGATGGACAGAGATATTTCCCACTTTATCTGGAATCATAAAAATCCTAGGACTTCAAGGCAGATACTGCAACATCCCAGGGAGGTGGAAGGATTATCACTACCAAACTTGTATTTATACTATCTGGTGTCGCAGGGAGCCAGCTTAATGACCTGGGCAAAGCAGAGAGTCACCTTGCAGTGGTATCAATTAGAGAATGCAGCTATAGGGGATATGCCATTGTTTTCAGTGGTGCTGACAGACTATAAGCAGGGTCACAAATACCAAATACAAAATAGAAGGGTAAGACATGGTCTCACTGTTCTTAAAAAAATTCACAAGCTCTTGGGTACACCACCAGGTTTGGGACCCCTGTCCATTATAAGATTTGAACCCAAGTTTTTGCCAACCTTTTTGGATTCGAGTTATGCAGCATGGGCATCCAGGGGGGTCACTAGATTCACACAATTTTGGGAGAGGGGAAGCTGTATCTCCTCTCAGAGAGCTAAGGAAAGGTTCCAGTGGACAAATGCAGAATGTTTCCGCTTCTTACAGATAAGACATTTTATAAACTCTGAAGACCATCTCCTTCATTTACCACGTCCCTATTCCAGTTGGGAGGACTTTTTATATCGGATTGTAACCATTGCAGGATCAGATAGATGCATCTCCTTCCTCTTCAAACTCCTATCCCAACAGACCCTAGACCCTCTTGAGACATGCTGAAAAGCATGGGAAAAAGAGGCCAACATTCAGATCACAGAATCGAACTGGCACCACAGGCTAAAGTGGGGCTGGACGGTGGGCTCATCCCCAGATTGGCGTGAATTTTATTGGAAAATTATGGTCTGGTTTTTCCAGGTCCCTGTGGTTACAAAGCATTTCTTGGCTGGGGCTAGTGACTTATGCTGGAGGAAATGTGGACAGCAGGGAAGCCATTGGTACATCCTTTGGGAATGTCCAAATTTGCACCAGTTTTGGAGGAAGATCCACTGTGCAGTGACATCCATTATAGAGGTGGGCATTCCACTGCAAGGGGAAGAATGGATTTTGGGTATTCCCACAATAACACACGTTAGGAGAGACACAAGGAGAGTGGCCCTGATTCTGGTGTCGGTTGCCCTGAAGTGCATCACAAGTAACTGGTTTTCAGAGAAATCCCCAACCATTGCAGAGTGGGTTAGGAGAATGAGAGAGGTGGTTCTGATGGAATCTATCAATGCCAAGCTACGATTTAGCTTGGAAAAACACATTGAGAGATGGCAAGCATGGGAACTATGATCACAAAATTTTGGATAGCCTCTGTGGCATGACAAGAAGAGGGTGGAGGGTGTTCACTGAACTATGGAGTGGGGTCCCATTTATTGCTCTTTTTGATAGCAGAGACGACCAACAATAAGGGTGGGGAGACCAGATTTGGGTCCAAGCTTCCTTAGTCAGGTAACTTTCCCTTTTTTTTTTTTATTTTTTGTTAAGGAGAGGAAAGAAAAAGGAAAAAAAAGGATGGGGCGGGGTGCAGGGGCCAGGAGGAATGTGGGGTGCAGCTCAACCGGGGGCCAAGTTGGTAAGGCCCTTTATACAAGGGACACGACTTGTTATTAAGTCCCTTATGTTATCATTTGTTTAACTTTTAACCTGTGACTGTTCAGTTTAACTGTAGAGAACTCTCCACTATTTAAGAGCAAATTGGCTTGATTATTCCTTTACAGGTTCTTAAGGTACAGTCTATACAATCAGTGATAGCTTGCAAAGCAAGACCAGATGGACTATGACATGAAGATGAACAACAGGGGTAGGAAGAACACCCCCTAAACAGACTATGAATGCGCTTTGATCTTTTGATCATACGGATTATTTTTTTAGCCTTGTACTTTGCAGGTATAACACTGGATGAGGTGCTCATTGTTCTGTATAATATTGTCTGAATGCTTTAATAAAGCTGATTTTCAAAAAAAAAAAAAAAGACTTCCTCCAACTAATGTGTTTGTTGGTCCTGCCACAGATTGTTACCACTGCAATCAATATACACGGCCACTTGTTGGACCTCATCTTCCTGCTGGGAGTGGAGGTCTTTGACCTTATGGAGGAACCGGTCATTTGGTCGTACCACCATACTGTGAGGTTCTCATTCGAGGCCCCCCCAATAAACCTTCCCCTACGGAGATGATCCAGTATCATCTCTTAAGGGGTTTGACCCCACAGGGTCTGATAGCGATGCTGGATCTAGACAAAAGTCTCTACACAAAAGAGTAATTTGGGAGCGCAATAGAATAACGTCAGACAGCAGTGTAATTCTTCTCCAAAATAAACTTTATCCATATTTCTTTAAGGCCCATTACTCGACATTTCACCTACACCATGTAGGCTTCATCAGAAGGTGCCTCTTAATATCCTCTTAAATATACAAATATATAAATCAGCAGCACTGTCCATGATACATTTTATACAATCCATTATTTTCTAAAAAATGTTTTCTTTATGCTGTACCTCTCACTTCATAAATAGCTCCTCTAATACTTAATCTCATACAGTTTTTTCTTAATAGAATACCTAAAAAGTTATACACACTATCTGTAAGAAGAAAACATTCCTTAAAAAACTACTAAGAACACCTATTTTCCTTTTACTACTGACACTCACCAACTGTACTCACTACAATCTATCAAAAGATGCTATTATTTACACATTCATTACAGTCATAATGTGTTTTAAATAACTAAAAAGTGTGAGAAACAGTTTCTAAATGTATTAACATCAACATCTATCCATTCAAAAAATTTAGACTAACATCACATTTATAATGATCTCAGATAACCTAGAGACTTGTGTGAAGCACACATTAAGCATGGGGCTTAATGTTTAGCTGTCACCCCTTTAAGAGCACTTAGAACTTGCATGTATCTAATTGTTGCACTGCCTGGCAGTGCCATGTTGGTCTGTCAGTCAGAGTTTTAGTCAGTGTGGGGCTTGTCCTCATGAAGAGAACACCTACTGATCTGAATAAACCTGCCTTATTCTTTATTTTATGCGTCCGACTAGTTATTCGCACGGTCCAGATGGGGTCCTCATCGGCAGCACCAGCAGCAACCGAAGGGGCTGGCAGACCACAGAGAAGGTAAGCGGTCATTTAGTGGTGGACCATACAAAAAAACGCCACACATGGTGGAGAATGCGGCCCTTCTTTTGTCCAGACCCGAATCTCGCGTTGCCTGCATCGTTGTGTACCCCAAAGTCATCACCCCAGTATGCCTGAACTGTTTGAATGCTATTTTAAATGCAGCACAGAAGAGAAGAAAAAATGAACTGTCTCCTGCACTATGTACAGCAGCCTGCAGCCCTCCCCTACCATTGTGACTATGGGAGAATAAATGCAAATACAATTTTGTTCAACACTGCTAGCCAGCTAAACAAATGGACTTTGAGCCAGTTATTTTTTTATCCCCAAGCCTGAGCACCACGGAGCTCTGAACTGTACCCCAGCTCCCACCTCGTGGCAGGCCTGTCTATTTTGCCAAGCAAACTTCCCTTATAACAGGGAGTGCAGCTACAAAAGAAAATATAATATAATATAATTACAAAAAGCTCTCGTGCTGCCTCTGACTGTGGCTTCTGCAACGAGGGACGTCTGGGTGCTGTCGAACCCTCCTCCCACCCTCAAACCCACGGATTAGCACCACACCATAAACCTGCAGCTCCTCGAACCTCTGACTGCCCTGGCATCCAACGAGCTGCTCAAACGAGTCACTGAGCCTTCTACACCCTTCACTTATGCTCAGCACTGCCGCCTGATCGCACCCCTCAACTATGGCTCAGTGCCTCTGAAAACAAGCACAGCTCCACTCGGCTGCATCTGCAGCACACTGCTTGGCCCACCTCGCAACCACGACTCTCCGGCTGCCCTTCTTCCAGCCGCAGCTTCCCTCAGGCTCCTCCACTGTAAAACGGAACGATCTGCTCCACACTTGGCCCTCCAGCTTGCTCCACACAAACCGCGGCTTCACAGCAACAAACAGCTGCTCAAGTCCCTCCACTCCTTGGCTTAGCCAGCACTTCTCTTCCTCACCCTGCAGCCGCACAGAGTTCAACCAGGCCAGGAGCACCATTCCTCTCTGCCCAGCAGCCTTATGGAGTGCTCTGCTCCCCACTCACAACAGAAAGCAGCTACTTAGCCAGGCAACAAAAGGGAGTGCAGAAAACAAATTTTAGTAACAAAACAGAGCCTCTGCTCCTCGCTTTCCTTTCTCTCCACAGCAACCATGGCTTCCCTCTCGCTCCTGAATAAACAACTTGGGACTGCAAATGGAGCAATTCGCTCCCTGACTTACTAGGCTGCACACAAAGCTGCTGTTGGGCAATGCAACAGGGAGCCACCACATCGGAGCATATTTTAGAAAAATAAATCTGGAGCAGGGGAAACAAACAACAAAAATATATAGATATAAACATAGCGCTCCAGAACTTAAAGCAGGGCATAGCAATAAACAAATACTGGGGCACATCAAATACAGAGGACAGCTGGGAGACCAGTAAAACAGAAAATAAAACAGCAGCAAACAAATGAGCAGCCAAATACATCATTTCCCCCAGAAATTGTACACTTACCCAAAAGACACAAAAGTCCCGCCATTTCAGTGGGGAGGAAGGACAGCAGCACGGCAATCGCCATTGTTAGGCAGCCTCGTGGAAGAAATCCTCCATCTTGAGCACACCAAAAACAACAAGAAAAGAAGTGAACCTTGACCCCTTGCTGGCGGCCATCTTGCTACAGTCAGCCCAGTCAAATCACACAGGAACTGCATGTCACAGTTTGCCGGCCATCTTGGGAAGGGCACAAATTGACCTCACTCCATTGAAAACAATGGGAGTCCTATTGAAATGAATGGACACTACAACAAAAATTTATTTAAATAACAAACAACACAGAACTGCATGGGAAGTTCTTTATTAAGACACCAATTGATGAACTTTGCTGCAAAAAAAAAAAAAACTTGTACTTTTTCTACAAAAATAATTTTTGCTCAGCACTTCATCTATAACACTACGTCCTGTCTCCTGCATGACGGCAACTCCTTCTCACCCGTACGACCTTCGCTCAGTGAAACGAAGCTCATCTCCAACCACAATGTCTGACGACAACACAGATATGGGCGCCAGAGCGTCTGGAGTCCTACCTTCACCCACCTCTAGGCCGTGGGGCTACAAAATCAAAACAATCCTCCATGACATCCAGTCTTCTATTTCCACTCAAGGAGCACCAGCTATGCAAGCTATTCAAGATGACTTGGCCTACATTAAAGCCATTTCACCACAGTCCACGGTCCATACCAGCCTACAACCAGTACCCTTCTCAGCCTAGCCTCACGAAGATGCTGTCAACTGGCTGGAACACTTCCAGGCATGGATTTCTTTCAATGGTTGGACTGATCCCTTGCACATTTCCAATGCCTTGCACTTGCTTCTGAGAGGGACTGCCATTTCCTGGTTCAACGCACTTCCAGACCACGTCAAAGCAGATGCTGCCACACTGTACGCAACCTTCAAAGACCATTTTCTCCAAGCACATCCACCCTGGTTATTAGAGCAACAGCTGTTGGAGCGCACCATGCAACCCTCAGAATCTCTCGAAGCCTTCATTGTGGACATTGAGACTCGATGCAAACACCTACAGAAATCAGAGAAAGATCAAGTAACAGCCTTTGTCCAGGGACTGCCTCCTCAATTTCGTAGCTATGTCATACAGCAAAAGCCAATCACCTGGACAGACACTATGTAAGCTGCACGGCTAGCTCAAGAGTCCATTTCAATGTTCCAGTCTGCCGGCGCTCAGGCGCCCCAAACCTCACAACTAGCTGCACTTGCCACATGTGTCCAACAGCAACAAGCAATGATCAACAAGCTTATTTCTACTGTCAATACCTTACACATCAGCTCAACTGCCTCTGCAGTAAATCCTAATGCTATGCAACCACCTCAACAGTGACTGGATCCACCTCCACCTTCTAGAGAGCCAGTGACTTGCCAGCGGTGTGGATTCAGGGGTCACACCGCCGCTGTCTGTCGAAAGTTAAAATATTACCACAGGATGCAAGAGGACCATGGACGCCCACCACGGTGCCCTCAACATGATAACCGCAACTACTCCCAGGATCAGGGAAATGAGTGCCGCCCAACATACTAGGGGCTTTTGTTGGGCAGGGGAACACAGCAACTGACCGCCCCTCTGACTCTCGCAATTCAAACAAAACTCTTCCTCCAACTGCGAACTCTGGCACACTCTCACTTCTTGGAGCAAAGGTACCTGTCATCAGCTCACCTCTTCTAGCGAACTATGTACCTGTAACCATCAGAGATTGGTCTACTCACATCTTGGTCAACACTGGAGCAGAAATTTCAGTTATCAATAGCAGTCTTTTAAACAATCAAGCTATTCATCACATACCTAATGTCTCTCCAGCCGACATAAAGTACATTATCACAGCCAGTACAGATACAGTACCTATCACAGGCATGGTCCATCTCAAGCTCCACTTTGGCTCACAGCAAGCTACTGTCAAGTTTTATATCATGTCTGATCTTCAACCTGCAATAATTCTAGGCCTGGACTTTCTCAAAGCTCACAAAGCCATCCTAGACTTTGCCTCAAGCAAATTGTCACTAGATCCTCAGAGGCAACTCACAGCTATAGACTCAGTCACCATGCCTCCTCAGTCAGAAATGGTTTTGATTGCCAAGATTCGAGGTGACCCACTTCCAAAAGGTGTTGTTGGCATCGTCACAGGATCCCCTGCACTGCATTCGTCAGGTCTCCTTCCAGAAAATACCTTATCAGTGGTGCATGATGGTGCAGTCTTCCAAAAATGCTGCAACTTCACAGATGAGCCAGTGGTCATTTCAAAGGGTGCCAATGTCAGAAAATTTGTCTGCTTGTCTTCAGGGGACCAGCTTCATCTCATGAAAGAACCTCAGCCTGGTTCCACCAACTCTACTCCTGTCAATAATATCACGACCTCTTCAACTTCAACAGAGTTACCCCTCAGTCAGCGTCTCTCCTCTTCCAAACTTCCAGATCTCCAACAGAAAGGCAACAACTTTTGAAATTCCTGGAAAATTACCTGGATGTCTTTGTTGGTTCAGATAACAAGCTCGGATGTTGTGATATCCTGCAACACACCATCGACGTACTACCCAACCAGAAACCAACCCATCAACGAGCCTACATAGTGGGGCACAACCAGAAACAAGTCCTCGAGGACATAATCAAGGACATGCTTGACCAAGACATAGTCGAAGAATCTACAAGCCCCTGGGGTGCATCTTGCTTGCTGGTGGTAAAGAAGGACAAAGGGTATCATTTTGTGGTAGAGTACAGAAAACTCAATGCCTACACGGTGCAGGATGCTCATCCCTTTGCCTACAACCGAAGATGCGTTACAGTCTCTTGGCACGGCCAGTCCTGCTTACTTCACCACTCTAGACCTTCAGAGTGGGTTCTACCAAGTTTCAATTGATCCAGCTTCTCATCCATACACAGCATGGCGCTGCCACTTGGGACTTTTCCAGTTCAAACGTCTGCCTATGGGTCCTCGGAACAGTCCAGCCACATTTCAACATGTTATGGAAGTCGTACTGTGTGGGTTGTCCTGGAAATCTTGCCTAGTCTACCTAGATGACATGATAGTCTTCAGCAGAACTTTGCCAGAGCACCTCCAACATCTTCAAGAAGTGTTCGAACGTCTCAGACAAGCCAATCTCAAGCTTCGCTCAGAAAAGTGTTGTTTTGTGCAGCATCAAATTCATTACCTGGGACATGTGGTTAGTTCTCAAGGCATCTCTCCAGATCCAGACAAGCTCTCAGCAGTCAAGGACTATCCAGAACCTAATAATCTCAAAGACCTCTGAGCTTTCCTGGGCTTGTCTGGCTACTACCGAAAGTTCATTTGCAACTACACCAAGATTGCAGCTCCACTGTACACCCTCACAAAAAAGGGATGTGACTATAGTTGGACTTCTGAATGTAAAGAGGCCTTTGACACCTTAAAACAAAACCTAATCTCTTCTCCAGTATTGGCCTACCCAAGGTTCGACCAACCATTCAAGCTCTACTCAGATGCTAGTTCCTTTGCAGGGCGCTTGTGCTCTGTCAACCAAGATGGAACAGAACGAGTTGTCTCCTATGCCGGCGCTCTCTTTCCTCAGCTGAGCAGAACTATGGCATCACAGAGAAAGAATGTCTAGCCATGGTATTTGCCGTGAAGAAGTTTGACTGCTACCTTCGCTACTCCTCCTTTACAGCTATCGTCGATCACTCTGCCCTCAGGTGGTTATTTGAAATGAAGGAGCCAGTAGGCAAGTTCTCCCGATGGATCGCCATGCTGCAATCCTACACCTTCGAAATCCAATACAGACCAGGTCGAGTTCACTCAAATGCTGATGGTGTAAGCTGGAGACGATATCCCTCTGCATCCTCCTCAACAGATGAAGAATTCTGCTTACAAGCTCTTCTCTTCCATGCCACGGATGTGCTTCCTGTGGACACTCCTTCAACACCTCAAGTTGCTTTTCTGCTACCAACTGCCTGCACAGAGAGACACACAAATCCTCAGTTACTACAAGCAGCTGAGGAGCTTCTGATCTCCTCTGCCTCTGATCTGTCCCTGGCAACTGTTAAACTGCAACAAAGAACTGACACTCAATTTATGGACATCATCACCTACTTAGAGTCTGGAACATTACCGCAACAAAAGCAACTTCGCCAAGATGTACTTTTCCTTGCTTCGCAGTACTTCCTCGATGACGGTGTGCTCTTTCACATTTGGACCAAGGAAGGAAAGGGTCATCGCATGGATAGAACTCATGTACAGCTAGTTGTGCCAGCCTCTCTCATCCCTCAAGTTCTTCTCTCCACTCATGCCTCTCCACTCTCTGGAGGTCATATGGGAATTCACAGAACGCTGGAAAAGACAAAGCTTCACTTCTTCTGGCCACACATGAACAGAGACATTGTCCAGTTTGTAAAATCCTGCCAGCCCTGCTCCCAGAGAAAGCCTCCGGGCAAACCAACAAAGGCACACATCATCCCAATGCCTGTAGCCACTGAACCGTTCCAAAGAGTCAGCACTGACATTCTTGGGCCCTTGCCAACATGCTTTGACTCTGGTAACAAATACATCCTTGTCTTTATAGATTACTTGACAAAATATTTGGAACTCATCCCTCTGAGAGATATTAAAGCCACCACTGTGGCCAATGCATTTCTCAACACAGTCATTTGTCGTCACGGTACCCCATCGTACCTACATTCAGACAGAGGCACTAACTACCTGTCCACCATTGTCCAAGAAACTAGCAAACTTCTCGACATAAAAAAGACACACACCACAAGTTACCATCCACAATGCAACGGACAGAGTGAAAGAATGATGTCCACCATTCTCGGCACCCTCTCCAAGTATCTGGATGAGACTCACGACACCTGGGATCAGTTTGTTCCCTTTGTGCAGTTTGCATACAATACCAGCCCGTGTGTCGATAGCATAGAATACACCCCCTTCTTCTTAGTCCATGGACGTCACCCAAGAACTCCACTGGACAGGGATCTCTCACTGCTAGAGGTGCCTAAGTCAGCTTCTTCTTTTATTATCCCTTTTCTGGAACAGCTAGAACTTGCCCGATGAGTTGCAATCACCACGTTGGGCCAGAGAAAATCGGCAATGAAGAAAATGTCTGCAGCCAAGGTGCATGAGCCTTCATTCTCTGTTCGGGACATTGTCTATTTGTACCGTCCTGTTCTTGTTCCGGACGCCACCAAGAAACTGCTTCACCCCTGGACTGGCCCAGTCTACATTGTAGAAAAGCTCCCTCCGGTCCATGTTCGTCTGTGACACAAGTCAGATGGCAAGCTGGTACACAACAAAGTCCATATCAACTGACTAAAGCATGGGTACCTCAATAACAACCTTCCAGATGACCCCAGTCCTCCCACAAATGAAGCTGCCCTTGAGCCTGCCATCCTCTCTGAAGCTGAGATCCCTCCAGATAACTTGCAGCCAGTTCCTACAGATCTTCCCACTCCTGACACTCTCCAGCTGGATTCCAGTTTACCAGATGATTTGCCGGGGACTTCCTCATCTTCTTCTTCTTCTTCTTCTCAGAACTCTCTTCCACACACCCCAGTGTACCAGGTCGAGAAGATCCTAAGAAAGAAGTTTGTCAATGGATCCTGGACTTACAGAGTAAAGTGGTGTGGATTCGTTAGTGGGCAGAACTCCTGGGTCGCTTTTAACAACCTGACCCCCTCCTATCAGGAACTGGTGCAGTCCATGCATGCCTCCATTCCCACTGACCGGAAAAGTCGACGGAGGTCTTGAACTTTTGTTACCAGACTCAGTGTGTTTTGGGACTAATTCATTTACTGTGTTTAACTGTTTTGCAGGAAATATTTTCTTGTACATATCTTATGCAACTGTTCTATGGTACTATTTACCTGCACTAATGTTTTTTTCCCCTTAGGAATGTCTCTTTCAATGGACAGTCCACCTATTATTCTTGTTATGCAACTGTTATTAAGGTGTGAGCCTGCATTCTGGGTATCCTCCTGCTGCTACCCTTCCTTCTCTACCCTTTTCCCTTCCCCCACACTTTGGCGCTTGTGGCATGACCAAGTCTCAGGTACTATTGTGTTTCCCTCCTCTCTGGTGCTATTCTGACTGGTCCCCAGTGTAGTCCAGGTTCTTTCCTCCCTCCCTCCCTGCAGCGGAGTAATCTTCTGTTTTGTGAAATCTAATGCCTTGCAATGCATGACAATGTTTTTTGCCTTAAATTATTTACTAAAATATTTCTTAGAAACTGGTTATAGATTATTGCTTGTTCGAGTGGTGCTCACATTAACTGTTCTGTTGGTGATGTGAAGCACACATTAAGCACGGGGCTTAATGTTTAGCTGCTGCCCCTTTAAGAGCACTTAGAACTTACATGTATCTAATTGTTGCACTGCCTGGCAGTGCCATGTTGGTTTGTCAGTCAGAGTTTTAGTCAGTGTGGGGCTTGTCCTCATGAAGAGAACACCTACTGATCTGAATAAACCTGCCTTATTCTTTATTTTATGTGTCCAACTAGTTATTCGCATGGTCCAGATGGGGTCCTCTCCAGCAGCACTAGCAGCAACCGAAGGGGCTGACAGACCACAGAGAAAGTAAGGGGTCATTTAGTGGTGGACCATACAAAAAAATGCCACACTTGTGTGCAAAACTTAGCAAACATAATCTGAGAGACGCACTTCTGACTCTTATTCAAGGAAACATACCCCACTAACAAAAAAAAACAACTCATGATATCCTGACAGTATGGTTATTTAAATGTCTGATAAAACTACACACAACTTCCATTGAACAAAATACGGGACCTTAGAATACCTACTGTTTGAATAGCTTGGCTTCCCTTTGTATCATAGAAATGTCCTTCTGAATGGGGATAGAACAATCCTGGTTGTTATTTTAATAAAGACTTCCCTGTAAACACATATGATAGTTCTTTTATTTTAGCATTCATTTTCTAATTTTAGTATATAATTTACCTCTTCTTTTATATTTATACTATTCTATTCATACGCGACTTTACCAGCTCACATATTATAACAATCACACTCATGTTATGGCTTCCTTAGATTAACTTTATTCTTATATAAAGTGTGTTCAATTTGAACACTATTTTACTATCGTTAGCCTCATATACACTATTATATATACCAATGTTCTGGTACTAAATACTTTTGAAATATAGCCTGCCCACTAAATTCGAAGTAAGATCTTTAAAGTACCTTTATATTTGCTGTTTCATTTTCCTGATTTAGCCTTTTTTACCATTCAAGGGCTTCTTTCAAAACAAACCTGTATTAAAACAAGATTCTCAATAAATATCTGTGAGCTGATGATACTAGTCAACTCATAAGGGCTAAAGAAAAACCCAGCAACCATCCAAAAAGCAACAATTTTAAGGTGCTTACCCTGTTTGCTTCAGAACGCCACTCTAATTCTTTTAGATGTTCTATCAAAGCTTCACAGATCATACTATTTTGGCTGCCAGCATGAAATGAACTGCTTTTTATGTTTGCTTGCACGCATGTGCAAGAAACATAGTGACATAGTGCCACCATACGAATTTTCGTAGGTATGCCACCCCGCTTCCAATGCCCTGCTCCTTTTTGCAGGCGCGGCCTCACCACACCAATAAATGTCCGAGCTGTCTTTGACAGCAGTTCAGATGCAGTGATGTACAGTTCAAAGCAAAAGACTGCTACAATCAGTGGTGGTAACATGTAGGCAATTTGCATACTGCCGTCGGCAGGCAATTTATATACTGCCGACAGCAGTATGCAAAGTGCCTACACGTCAGCACTGCATCTGAACAGCTGTCATAGCTCCATTTTTTTCTTGGTCCCCCCCCCCAACAAACACCCAAGTAGCACGCTGGGAGCCCACCCTGCACACTGTATGGCCGACGGGGGTGCCCAATCCCCTGTCGGCTCCACTGCCCCCTCAAACAGACTTCCACGTGCCACTCTGGGAGCCCACCCCAGCATTGCAAAAGTCCATATGGCTGACGGGGGTGCCCAATCCCCCATCGGCTCCATTGTACCCTCCCCCAAAAAACAGACTTCCAGTTGACATGCTGGATGCCCACCCCAGTGTGGCAAAAGTCTGTATGGCCAACAAGGGTGTCCAATCCCCCATCAGCTCCACTGTCCCCCAAAATAACTTCCAGCTGCCACGCTGGGAGCCCACCCCAGCATGGCAAAAGTCCCATGTCATCTTCATATAAAAAAAAAAAAAAAACACCTGTAAGAAAAAAACGGTCCCTCGTTGACTGTCTTGCCCTCCCCCAACCCGTGCCCACCCTCTGCACACCCACCTCCCCACACCCCCGACCCCATACTTACCTTCAGAGCCCAGCGAATGATCTTCGTGGACCGAAACCCGCCTACACTCTTTTAAAGCTGACTGCGAACTGAAGAAATGCTGGTAAGCTGTATAATGGCATAAATGTTTTTTTTCATCTTTGTGCATATCTCAGCCATTTTGGGAATTTTTCACCAATTTTCAACATGGGTTCTTGAGACCCACCTCATGAACTCAGTCACTGTCATTTTGTTATTCAGTCCTGAAAGGTGATTTCGCGGTCACTGCAGGAACCACCTTTTGGGACTGATTAATGAAACAACAGTGTCACAGTTCATGAGGTAGGCCCCCCAAAACCCTATGTTGAAAATTTGGTGAAAAAATTACCAAAAAATAACTGTTTTACAAGCGTGCATTGTGCAGTTCCTATGCATGCTCGTAACTTTGAGAATTTTTAATACTTTCACTCCAGATTTTCAACATTGCCATTTTACCACACCTCCTTATGAACAGTACAGCTGTCATTTTTCATATGTCACCCAAAATGTGTTTTCGCACATGTAGCACACACTGGAGTGGTCAGTGTGCGAAATCAATGTTCGGAACACATTAAAAAAAATTACAGTGACACTGTTCATGAGCAGAGGTGTTAAAATGGCTATGTTGAAAATTTGGTGACAAAAGTCCATAAAATGACTCTGTTACGAGCGTGCATTGTGCAGTTTCCATGCACCCTCATAAGTTCACAAATTTGCAATATTTTCAGTACAGATTTTCAACACTGACATTTTTCCACACCTCCTTATGAACAGTACAGCTGTCATTCTTCACACCCTGGCTGAACAGTGTTGTCGCTGTGGGAAATCAGTGTTCGGGACAGACTAAGAAAAGTACAGTGACACTGTTCATGAGAGGAGGTTCCAAAATGCCTTTGTTGAAAATCTGCTGTAAAAAATCCCCAGACTAATTACATTACGGTTGTACATTGCACAGTTTCTATGCACACTCGTGACTTCACCAGTTTTTATATTTCCACTCCAGATTTTCAACAATGCCATTCTTTACACCTCCTCATGAACAGTACACCTGTCACTTTTCACATCCTGTTCGAAATGTGTTTTCGCACCTGTGGCGCCAAATGGCGCAGTCACTGTGCAAAATCACCTTTCGCCTAATGAACTGATAGTGTCACTGTTCATGCAGTAGGGTCACAAAAAGCCCATGTGGAAAACTTGGAGTAAAAATATTAAGAAACGCCAATGGTATTAGGGTTTTTGACCATAATACCCTACCCTGTAGGGACTGACAGGTATCAGGGTTGTGACTTGGGATTGTCGACAGTAATGCTCATGCCATTCCACCCCAACCCCCACCCTACAGCCAGTGAGAGGCATCGAAGTGCACCTTGGACCCTTTGCCCCCAGAGTTCACCCCATTTTCCTATACTGTGCCCATTTGAGCATGCTTTCTTATGGAATGAGGTGAATGTAAAGCCCAAACACCCCAAGGCACACCTTGACATTTGCCAGTGTCTGAAGGGTAGGGTGAGGTGAAATGTCGTGACCATCACGGGCAACGACCCAAAGGCATATCCCAATGCCTGTCCATCTCTTCAAGGTGAGGGTGGAGTTGGCGTCAGTTCAATACTTCAGTGCCATTCCTATACTGCATCTGTCTAACTCCTGCACTTCCACTGCTAATGCCAGCAAGCAAACATTCGGCATTGACAAATGCTTGTATACGGTAATCACTTATGCATGTTTTTCTTAACAGGATCCATGTGAAAATGTGCTCCTAATTTGTTAAATTAGCCAATAACATGATTTTTAACTAAACCCCTGACTCAAAACAATAAAATTTAATTGGGGGGGGTTACCTACTTAGGCTATTTAGGCATTTTTTAATACCTGTAATTGGGACTATACTTTCGGCTGATATTTTTATGGACTAAGTTAGTCTTTTACTTTATCCTCTGTTAACCAAACAAGCTCTAGTATAAATTCCTTCAAGGATCTCTAACCTAGACTAAACATTCTTGTCACTCATGCTTGGTCCAAGAAACCTAAGCCATTAAGATATATTAAATCTGTCCTTATTTGTTCTATTGTTGCTGATAAGCAACAGTTGATGGCCCCAGACCAGGAAATCCTCATGTTTTGTCAAAGAGAACCATAATATAAAACTTACGGTCCCAATATTTGCAATAGAATCGACGCAGTGACTCAGACATTGTTTTGTGTATTATTTATATCAATCTCCATAAATTAGACAGAATATGCTAACATGGATGCTGGATCTATCAGGTTTTTTTGGTTGTTTTTCTTTTACTCTTTTTCCTCCCTGCCTGAAGTCCCCCCCCCCATCCGAACCTTCCTCTCCTCCGCCCCACCTCGCAGCTGGCACACCCAGCTTAACCCCTCCGGGGTGGGGCCACCCCTCCTACCTTGGGCACTTTCAACGGCTAGACTTCAGCTGCAGACGTGGGCCCCGGGCGGAAGATCCGTGAAGGTCGGTGGAGTCGGACCCGGTCGTGGGCATGAGGATTGGTGCCGTCGCCTACCCCAGGACTGGGTTTTTCCATTTTTCTGTACCTCCCTCCCCATGTGTGTGCATGCCCCTGATGCTTCTGGTGCATGGCTACCCTGCCAGCATCGGCCACGCCATTACATGCCTGCCCAGCTCATGACAGTACCTCTTGGTCTCCACCAGAGGTCACTGGCTCACCGGATCATCCCATCCCCTTGGTCCGGGAAGGAGAGCACCACACAGGTGGCTCTGTCTTCAACCCTTCCCCTGTCGACCCCCGGCACCCGAGTCCCTTCCCAAACCCAGGTCACCGGCGTGGTGTGAGGTGTGGCATCCAGTGCCTCAACCCTCAGCGTCACTGGGCCCTTGGATCTATTAGGTTTGATGAGTGTGTGTATGGAGCCGGGGGAATTGGTTTGACCTATAATAGAGTTATTGCTGAGGCCCTCAACTCTATCACACCTGTCCGTGTTCAACTCCTTACTTCACACCAGAGGTCCCCTTGGTTTCATGGGACTCTCAGGGAGATATGGATGAAGGGTTGAAGGTTGGAGTGGCGCTGACGGAGGACTGGTTTGGAGGGGGACAAGCTTATACTGATGGTTCTTTATAGAGAGACTATCAATTGGCAATCTCCTGTAAGAAGGCAGAGTTCCTGTACAAGGAGATTGCTGCAGCAACTAACAGACTAGCTCAGCTCTTCCGCACTGTTGATAGGTTGCATAATCCAGCCTGTCTTCAGTCTGGGGGAACTTTTTCATAATAGAGGTGTGATGAGTTTGTTCTGTTCTTTGCCAATAAGATTACCTCCATCAGAGCGGAAATCCAGTCTGTGCTCTCTAATGGGCCTTGCAGTGACGGGCCTGAGAACGCAGGCATTCAGCCTGTCTGGCTCGACTTTGACCCATTGGCTGTCACAGAAGTGGTGAAGGTCATCTGGGAGCTACGGCCAACTTACTGTAGTCTGGATCTGGGACCAACTCGCCTCCCAATAGGGTGTGTTGATGTCATCGATCTGGACCTAGCCAGGATAGTCTAATGCTCTTTAGTAACAGGGGTCTTTCCTGGGCACTTGAAGGAGGCAGTTGTAAGGCCGCTTCTATAAAAACCTTCACTGGACTCGTACTGTCCAACTACAGAGCTGTCTCTAACCCTCCCTTTGTGCGTAAGCTTATTGAGAAGGTGGTGACCATTCAACTGGAGACCTACTTAACAGCTCACAACATCTATGATCCTCTCCAGTTGGGTTTCAGGAAAACGCATAGTACCGAGACTGTCCTGGTTCAGGTGCTGAATGATCTCCTAGCTGCGAGGGATTGGGGGAGACATTACATTCTTATTCTCCTTAATCTCTTGGCAGCATTCAACACCATGGACCATGGGGTGCTGATGGAAGTTTGTTGAGGACTGGCTGGTACAGTCCTTAACTGATTTAAATCTTTCCTCACTGGCAGATCGCAGCATGTGGTGTCTGGGATTTTTTCTTCGGCACCCATGCCTCTGCCATGTGGGGTCCTCCAGGGTTCCATTTTGTCCCCTATGTTGTTCACAATGTATATGCTACTGCTGGGGAACATTACAAGATGGTATGGTCTGAGTTTTCACTTCTGTGCAGATGATACTCAGCTATACATATTTATTGTGCCCGAGCAGCAGGAGACAGTCTCGGTATTTAAAATCTGCCTTGCTGAGATTCAAGACTGGATGATGGCTAACTGGTTGAAGTTGAATCCGGACAAAACTGAAGTACTGGTGCTGGAATCTGGTCACCAGGGGGTGAGGGTGCAGTCTGGTCGAGTCTTGGGGATGAGACTTGGGGACTCCCAGTTGCTCATCTCTGACTGGGTAAAGAATCTTGGTGTAGTTTTGGATTGCAGCTCAAATCACAGGTGTCAGCCATGGTCCAGATCTCGTTCTGCCATCTGAGGAACATCACCAGGATTAAACATCTGATACCCCTGGGTAATATGCAAGCACTGGTCCATGCCTTTGTGATCTCACACCTCGATTACTGGGGCTGTCGGGGGGGGTAGATCTTAATCCGCCTTCAGCTAGTGCAGAATACGGTAGCCAGGTTGTTGACAGGTCTATCGAGGTTGTGTCATATTACACCTGTGCTGCGTTATCTGCACTGGTTGCCAGGTAGGTGGATCTCCTTCAAGGTCGGTTTGCTGACCTATAAGGCCCTGTATGGTCAGAGGTCCGGCTACCTGCAAGACCTCCTGTGTCCCTATCACCCCTCCCGCACCCTTCACTCAACAGACGAGGGTTTGCTAGAGGTTTCCAGAGTTCTTTTGAAATCATCGGGTGCGCATGCTTTTTCTTTTGCAGCCCCAACTCTGTGGAACTCTCTTCCGCGTCACATCTGAGATAGTCCCACAGTGGACAAATTTAAATGGGAGCTAAAAACCTATTTATTTAGTCAGATTTTCCTCTGAAGTAGGTTAGTGTCTTAGACAAGTGTGATCTAGTTATGTGTTTGTGATATAGTAAGTACTCCATGCTTTAAAGTTTGACTCTGGCGTTCTGGTGTGATTTATTTTATGCATTTGTGCTCCTTCCTTTTGTGTTTTTTGCAGTTAGTAGTTTTTGGAAGTGAGTACCTGCGTATTTCGAGCGCTCCCGCCGTTATGTCTTTCATAGTAAGTAAGTAAGTAAAAGTAAATAAGTAAAAATTTATTTATTTGAAGCGCCCTTCCCAAGCTCAGGGCACTTTTACAATAATTCAAACATTTAAAAACAGGCTATATAAAAACAATAGATACAATAATCATAAATAGCCCTTAGTTATTAAGTCCCAGCAAATGCTTGGTTAAAGTGAAAAGTTTTTAACTGTTTTTTAAAACTTTCCGCAGTCAGGCAATCTCGTATCTGACGAGGTAGAGAATTTCACAGGGTAGGTGCCATATAGGCAAACGATCTTCCTCCAGATGTCTTTAAATATACCTTGGGTATCTCTAGCAATCCCTCATCAGATTATATTATATTGTATTTTAAATGTTTTTAAAAATTATATAAAGCACTTTGAGTCAAAATGAGAAATGCGCTATATTAAATAAAATTTGAATGAATGAATTTACCACCACCCTCTGTTGCCTAGCCCCTAACCAATTTCTTATCCAGTTTATCACCTTTGGACCCACTCCTAAGCTACCCAGCTTGCTTACTAGTCTCCTATGTGGAGTGCTGTTGTACACCTTACTGAAATCTAGGTAGGCCACATCCACCTCTCCACCCTGATCTAATTCCTTGGTCACCCAGTCAAAGAAATCTATTAGATTTGTGTGACATGACATCCCCACCCCACCCCGGGAAACCATGATGCCGTGGGTCTTGTAACCCACTAAATTCAAGATGTTCCACAATCCTTTCCTTCAGCAGTGATTCCATTAACTTTCCCACCACCAATGTCAAGCTGGTGGGCCTATAATTGCCAGGCTTCTCTCTGTTACCATTTTTGTGTACTGGGACTACATCTGCCCTCCTCCAGTTCTCTGGAACCACTCCTGTTTCCAGTGAGCTGTTAAACTGAACTGTCAGAGGTGCAGCCAGTATTTTCCTGAGCTCCTTCAATACCCTTGGATGCACTCCATCTGACCCTATTGATTTGTTCACCTTCAGCTTAGCAAGTCCCTTCAGGACCCTCACCTCCAAAAAAGAACTAGTATCCACCTACCTCCCTCCCTCCAAATCTTTTGTTACTTTTTTGTGGCCCTTCCCCTTCTCCTTCCTGTGATAGAAACATTCAAATACCTTAAAGGCAACAACAGAGTGCACGTGCAGAACCTCTTTCAGGTAAAGGACTATAGCAGGACTAGAAGGCACAACCTTCGACTTATGGGAGGAAAGTTCAGAAGCAATACGAAGAAATTCTTCTTCACTTCCGCTTGCGGCCTTGTAGGCGACCACGAGTTGAGAGCGGATCCAGTCGTCGTAAAGTCAACCGAGGAGTAAGATTGGCGTCCGATGGGCAGCTCTCCTACTCCGGGGAGAATGCGGGCAGCATCGGTGCATTAGGGACCCCTGGTGGAGACCGGGTCTCACGCAGCTGACGCTCGTCATGGGGGGGAGGAGGCGGGGCGGACGCTGGCGTCATTGCACGTCCCCGCCTCCTCGGGAAAAACCAGGAAAAAGGAGGAGCCGCCTGCTGCCATAGATGACGCTCGCCGCGGCTTCAATGTGCCCTCCAGGCCAGGCCCCCGACCCTAATCCCAGTGCCCGCGGCATGTGGCCGGATGCCGCGGGCCCCACCGTGGGGGGCAAGCCACGGGGTATCAGTGGGCTGTGGCCGATTTGGAGGGCAGAAGCCGGCGGCCCGTGACCGGGCTGAAGGACAAGGCGGCAGGCGGCTCAGGGCGTAAAAAGGAAAATTAAAAAAAAAAAAATTCTTCTTCACAGAGTGTGTTGTGGAACCATGGACTAGCCTGCTGGAGGGGGTGGTGGGAGCCAAGACAATGGGGGGGAATTCAAGCGGGCATGGGACAGACACTGTGGGATACACAAGCAGGCAGCTAAGTAGAGGGATTGGAAGCCAAGGGCAGACTTGATGGATCATATGGTCCCCATCTGCCGACAACTTCTATGTTTCTATGTTTATGTTTCCTCTGTAAACATTGAACAAAAGCATTTGTTCAGGATGTCTCCCTTTTCCTGGTCCTCCTCTGCACAATCCCCCACCCCACTTTTCCCTTTTTAACCTTTGAATCTCACCCCTGGTCTTCCTCTTTTCACTTGTATATCTAAAAAAATGTCTTGTCCTCTTTCATTACCTCCTGGGCTAGTCTCTCTTCAGTTTGTGCCTTTGCGCGCCTTACTGCTTTCCCTGTGTCCCTCTGTTTCCCCCAATACACCTCCCTCTTCTCCTCCCTTTGCATCTCCTTTAACCTCTGAATGCTACTCTTTTAGCTTTTACCTTTTCAGCCACCTCTTTCGAGAACCACAGCAGTCTCATTTTCTTCTTGCTTTTGCTCACTTGCTTGACTCAGAGGTTTGTTGCCTTTACTATGCTCCATTTTATCTTTGCCCACTCCTCCACCCCACCCAGGTCACCCATCCTTGCTAGGTCGTCCCTGAGGCATTCACCCATCTTTTTAAAATCTGCCCTCCTGAGGTCCAGGTCCCTTGCCCATGAGTGTTTTTTAGTTCACAGCCATCCTTATACTGCACCACACTGTACTGTGATAAATGGTCTCCAAGTGGCCTCCCACCTCGATGTATGCAACTCTGTCCCGATTAGTGAGTAGCAGGTCCAGTATTACCCCATCACAAGTGGGTTCACTGACTAGTTGCCTGAGGAATGCCCCTTGCACAAAGTCCAGAATGTCCCTGCTTCTAGCTGAAACCACTGCTGAGAGGCTCCAATCCACATCTGGCAGGTTGAAGTCCCCCACCAGCAGCACCTCCCCCTTTTCTACCATCTTGCCAATGGCTTTCAGCAGTACCTTATCCAATTCCTCCCTCTGTGCTGGAAGTCTGTAGATCCCTCCAGTGTGAACAGTAGCTCCATTTCCCATCATCCGGGGTGACCCACAGTACCTTTGCCTTCCCCTGTATTCCCTGCAACTCTGTAGCTTTCATGCTCTCCCTTCCATAAACCACCACACCTCCTCCTTTCCTTCCTACCCTGTCCTTCCTGAGCACAGTATAACCCGGTATGACCATGTCCCAGTTGTGGTGTTCAGTGCACCATGACTCAGTAATGGTCACAATATGCAGGTTGGCCTCTGCCATGATGACCACTAGGTCCGGAACCTTATTCACTAGATTCTAGCATTTGCACACATGGCCTTCCAGATATTGTTTCCACTCTGCTTGTTGCCCCCCCTTTTTTCCTTTTTGCCCTCCATTCTTCCCACCTCTCTTCTTAATGCTCCCATTCCTTCCCCCCTTTACCCCTACCACTCTGTTCCCTTTATTAATTTGCACCCTGGGGATTCCTCTCCCTTTGGTTTCTCCTTACTCCCTATGTTAGCCTGTGGTAGGAGGTAGTTTCTGACTTCCTGATTCCTTCTGCCACCCCCCCTTGACTAGTTTAAATGTTCATCAACGTAACATTTAAACCATCCACTGAGGACTGTGGTTCCCCTCCCAGATAGATGCAAGCCATCACCTCTGTATAGGTCCTTGTCCTCCGAGGTGTGTACACAGTCCCAAATGTGCCTGAACCCTTCCTCTCTGCACCATTCCTTCAGCCATGAGTTGAAGCTCCTGGTGTGGAGTTTCCTCTACTATCCCCTGTCGTAGACAGGCAGCACCTCTGCAAATGCCACTGAGTGAGTTACCTGTCTAAGACCCTTCCCCAGCTCCCCCTGCACTGTCCCAGCCCTGTCCCTATACAGGTCATTGGTCCCCAGGTGGACAATGACATTTAGCTTTCCCTCCCGTCCTGCTGCCCTGGCAATCCTCAGGATTCACTTGCCATCCCTCTGGGCCATGGCACCAGATACACACCTAACCTGCCTCATCCTCCCTTTCTTATTCCCAAATGTATTGCCCTCACAATTGAGTCCACCACCAGAAGTTGCTTCCTCCTCTGGGGTCCTCCACCACCCTCCTTAAGGTCTCCACTACGGAGGGCCCACACATTCCCCTTGGTCACTACTGTGGGTGCTTCCTCCTGGCAGTCCTACCCCACTAGAGAAGTGTAGGAATTCTGCAGTGGTACAAGTTGAGGAATGTGCCTCTGTCCTGCCAACCCCACCCTTCCAGAGCCCACCATAGTCCAGCCGTTCCTTCTCACTAGCATCCTCTGAGGTAACAGTGGCAGAGTTGGTGGCCTCTCGGTGGGGGTGAGGTCCCCTGAATCCTAACCAATTTGGCATGGAGTCTAGCGACTTCCTCCCTTAACTCAGAGAGGTGTGTGCAGATGGGGAAGCATTGCAGTTTCCAGAAGGTCTCTCGGAAAACTGTCATTCACAACCATTGCACTGCACCACTCCCAGCATTCTCAACCTATATTCTGCCTGCATTACCTGGAGATAGTTTTGTACCCTTACCCCGATAGAGTGTTCTAGTTTTCCCCTTTTTACGTTGGCTCACATGTGCGTGCCAGCCAACATGTTGTATTAGTAGCAGATTTGGAGGTACGGTCATTGTGGGCAAATGCAGGGCACGCATCAGTAGGTGCGTCCCTCGTTCCCCAGTAAGCCAGCATGCAGGCAGTGATACCAGCAATACATAAACTGGCTACCAGATCAAACAAAAGTGCCACTGCAATGAGAGCCAAGCTCGTCATGCAGCAGCACAATAACACACCTCCCAACGTCCCTTTCCTGGTGAAGCACTTTAGTAAACATGGCGGTACTGACTGCTGCAGCCACTTCATTTGCCAACGGGGGAGCCCACTCCCTATCGGCATGATGTCCCCCCTCCCATTCCAAGTGTGTGCAGAGGGGGTGCCCAATCCCCCTCGGCATCATGCACCTCCCAACAGTCTTTCCTTACCGACAGGGGAGCCTACTCCCTGTTTGCATAATGTCCCCAGCCCCAATGTGTGCTGTGTGCCAAGGGGGTGCCCAATCCTCCTCGGCATCATGCGTGCCCCCTCACCCATTCCTGTGCTGACAGGGGCCCAATCCCGTTGGCGTGGTCCCTCTTATGCAGGTGGTATACTGAGGCCCACCCAGTGTACCAAGCAAACACCTGCAAAAAAAAAAAAACCCCGACCCTCGTGGTCTCTCCTGCCCCTCCCCAACCCGCACCCACCCTCGCGCACTGCTTCCCCACACCCATACTTACCTCCAGAGTCTGGCACGATGATCTTCAGTGGACTGAGAACACGTCCTGCACCTTCAAAGCCGACCATGAACTGAAGAAATGCTGGTAAGCTGTATAATGGCATAAATAGGGTTTTTTCAACTTTGGTGCTTATCTCAGGCATTTTGGGAATTCTGGCACCAAATTTTCAACATGGGGTTATTGGGACCCTCCTCATGAATTCAGTCACTGTCATGGTGTTATTTGGTCCCAAAGGTGATTTAGCGGTCCTCTACAGAATCACCTTCGGGACCGTCACACTAACGTCAGTTCCACTGTTCAGAGGTGGACTCTCGAAGACCTATGTTGCAAATTTGGTGAGAAAATCAAAAATAACTGTTTTATTTAGCCGCGGCGCTAGCAGTTTCCATGCAATAATTGTAACTTTGTGAATTTCTAATATTTTCACTCCAGATTTTCAACAATGGCATTTTGCCACACCTCTTTATGAACAGTACAGCTGTCATTTTACATATCCTGGTTGAAATGTATTTTCGCACTTCCAGCACAGAATAGCACGGTCACTGTGTAAGATCACTTTTAGGGACAGATTAAGAAAATTACAGTGGCACTGTTCATGAGCAGAGGTCCTAAAATGCCTATGTTGAAAATTTGGTGATGGAAGTCAATAAAATGACTGTGTTACAAGCATGCGTTGCGCAGTTTCCACGCACCCTTGTAACTTCACAAATTTGCAATATTTTCATGCCAGACTTTCAATACTGGCATTTTTTCACACCTCCTTATGAACAGTACAGCTATCATTTTTCACATCTTGCCCAAAATGTGTTTTCTCACCTGTGGTGGGCAATGGCGTGGTTGCTGTGGGAAATCAACTTTTGGGACACATTAACAAAATCACAATGCCACTGTTCGTGACAGGAGGTCCCAAAATGCCTATGTTGAAAATGTGGTTAAAAATATCCCCAAAATAATTGGGTTACGGATGTGTGTTGCGCAGTTTCTATGCCTGCTCATGACTTCACCAGTTTTGCATATTTTCACTCCAGATTTTCAGCGTTGCCATTTTTTTATGCCTCCTCATAAACAAAACAGTTGTCCTTTTTCACACCCTGCCCAAAATGTGTTTTCATGCCTGTGTCGCCAAACGGCATAGTCACTGTGCAAAACCACCTTTCGACTAACGAACTGATAGAGGCACTCTTCATAAGGTGGGGTCACAAAAAGTCAATGTTGAAAATTTGGAGTGAAAATACCAACAAATGCCTACATCATTAGGGTTTCCAGCTGTAACACCCTACCCTGTAGAGACTGACAGGCGTCAGGGGTGTGACTTGGGATTATTGGCTGTAATGCTTATGCCATTCCACCCCCACTCCACCCTGCAGCTAGTCACAGGCATCGAGATGTGCCTTGGAGTCTTCAGCCCTAATGTACACCCCATTCTCCTATACTGCACCCATCTCAGCATATTTTCTTATGGAATGAGGTAAGTATAAGGCCCAAAGCACACCACAACATTTGTCAGTGTCTACAGGGTAGGGTGAGGTTAAATGGCATGAGCGTTATAGCTGATGACCCAAAGGCATACCCCAACACCTGTCAGTCTCTGCAGGGTGGGGGTGGGGTTGGCGTCAGTTCAATACTTCACTGCCATTCCTATTATGCATCTCTTAACTCCTGCGCTACCAATGCCAGCGAAACAACATTCGGCATTGACAAATGCTTGTTTTTTATTTCTATTTCTGCTCCCCCGCGTCTTGATTAAATCTTTATATACTCCACTCTAGGTGTTGCTCCTTTTCCCAGTTTTAGCTTACCTTTGACCTCCCACCCTTCCCAGCAGGGAAGCAGAGAGCCAGCTTGGACCATCACAGGCATGTGAGTAATTGTGTTACAACCATCACCTTGCACCTCTGTGAATACATGTAACAGTGGCATTGTGCCTTGCATACTGGGGGCTGGTGACATGGAGAATGGGTGGACCTGTGCATGCACAGGAGCACTCCACAGATCTCTGTTGGGCCTACACATCCTACCATAGCCCTATGCATGCATCCTGAATGGGCTGCGTTTCACCACGCACATGGGACATCACTGCTGCATACCTTGTCTGCAATGATGTACCCTGTGTGTAGTGTTTGTCAGGCACACTAGGATGCCCTGGGATTGCCCCCACCCCACTTCTGTAGGGTTCATGACTACCTTTTGCACACTACAGCTTCTTGCATACCCCATCATCTGTCTAGTGGAATCATGTATATGTGGCAATGCAGGTATATTTAGGAGGAACACACTGGGCTAATGTATCACATCTCCCTACCATATTCACATGCATGTGTCACTAGTTCCCATTACCTACTGATGTTCCCTGTTGGCAGCCTTATCAGTATGGTAGTTGTGCTGTCAGGGACACATCTAGACCCTGACTGTTAGATGTGTTGCACAATGGGTGTAGTCTTCATGGCACTATTCATTTGTCTGGGTGGTGTGGCAGTCTGTAGTGTACTCACCTACCATACCACATGTGTGTCACCACCTGTGTGATCACCAGTAACAGGGGTGGTGGTGTGTGTTCGGCACCAGTGGTGTATGGCCATTGCACAGCATGTGCAATATGGTTTTTATGACACAGTGCACTGGGCACGCATGCTGCCATATTTGGGATACAGGTATGTACTGTACATTAATATGCACTCTTGCTCTTTTCTCATCTCTCATTAGCACAGTCAATGGTGGAGGACCCAGTCCTGGAGGACCAATTCCCTCGTACCATCTCCCTGTGTCTCACCCTTGAGGACCACACATGACATGGCACATGGTGACAAGGACACTGAGGAAGAGGAGGGTGAAGAGGACAAGAGCATATTCATGGAGGCGTGGAGGATCAAAAAGTCTGGCTCAGATCAGAAGAGGTTGCCTATTCCTGCTGCCCCCCCAGCACAGTCATCACCATGCCACCCCAGCCCACTGCCCCTGGCACAGCAACAGTTGTGCCACCCCCAGACTCCACACATGGCATGGCCCATGCCCTGCCTCCTCGGGCCAGTCCCACTGGCTCAGCCTATGCTGTGCTACCCCAGGACCCTGCCACTGGCTGTGGTGTAGACCCAGGCAACACACTGACCATAGGTGCAGCATGACCCTGTCACAATGGACAGTCCATGATGACACCAGGAGATAGCAATCCACTGACAGTTGCTGCAGTCAGTCGTAGAGGCCCAGAAGACAGTGCTACAGGAACTGGTACACATGAACCGCATGTTAGACACAAACAAACAGTATGCTGAGGCATGCAATGAGGAACACATGGCTGCCATACGTGAACTGTGGCAGGACCTGTCTGCCAGCATGTCTGCTGGCATTGACTGACTTGTGCCTCTATGTGGGAGACTACAGCAACAGTGGCAGGCACTGGCCAGAGCCCAGGCCAGTCCAGTAGGGGTGATGTCACCCAATGGCAGACACACTGGCACACAGGTATACCACTCAGTGCTAGCAACTGGACCCTCAGCACACCCAGGACACTATGCACCCTTAGCCATGGCTTGCTCCTCAGCAGGGTCAGTATTCCACAAGACCATGGTTATGGGTGATCAACTCCATCCTCATGCTCATCCCCTGTTCCATGTATGGCAATCCCCCTACCCTCCCAGGTATAGCACACCATATGGTTCATACCCATGATGGTGGTAGGGGACGCACCTAGAGTGCATAATGACTCCCTTCCCCAATCACTCATGTGCAACCTTACACACACCCTCACATTACCCATATGTCATCATCCCCTCCCCACCTGAATGGCATGCTATATGTATTGGAACCCCCCCCACCCAGATGCCATGCTATTTGTTTTGACTCTTCCCCCCCCAGGGTGGCATGCTATTTGATTTAGACCCCTCACCTGGACTGCATATTTGTTTTGGAAACCCCTCATGTCTAGATGGCATCCTATTTGTTTTGGACCCCCTCCCAGATGGATGGCATGCTATTTGTTTTGACCCCCCTCCCCGACCATGATGGCATGCTATTTGTTTTGGACCCCACCCACCTGGATAGCATGCTGTTTGTTATGGAACTCCCTGCCTGAATGGCATGGCATTTGTTTTGAATCCCCACCCCCCTTGGTCTGGATGGCATGCTATTTATTTTGGACCACCCCTGCCTTAGTGGCATGCTATTTGTTTTGGACCCCCACATGAATGGCATGCTATTTGCTTTGGAATCCTGCCTGGATGGCATCCTATTTGTTTTGGAACCCTCCCCACCTGGATGGCATGTCACTTGTTTTGAACCCTTGCCAGGATGGCATGCTATTTGTTTTGGACCCCTACCTGATGGCATGCTATTTGCTTTGAAACCCCCACACCTGGATGGCATGATATTTGTTTCGGACCACCCCACCTGGATGACATGCTATTTGTTTTGGACCCCACCACCACCTGATGGCATGCTATTTGCATTGAACCCCCGCCTGGATGGCATGCTATTTGTTTTGGACCCTCCACCTGGATGACATGCTATTTATTTTGGACCCCTGCCTGGATGGCATGCTATCTGTTTTGAACCCCCACTAGGATGGCATGCTATTTGTTTTGCCCCCACCTGGATGGCATCTTATTTGTTTTCAATTCCATACCTGGATAGCATATTATTTGTTATAGAACCCCCCATCTGGATGACATGCTATTTGTTTTGGACCCACCACCACCACCTGGATGGCATGCTATTTGCTTTGGAACCCCCACCTGGATGGCATGCTGTTTGTTTTGGACCCCCACCTGGATGACATGCTATTTATTTTAGACCCCTTGCCTGGATGGTATGCTATCTGTTTTGGAACCCCCACTTGGATGGCATGCTATTTGTTTTGCCCCCACCGATGGCATCTTATTTGTTTTCAATTCCATAACTGGATAGCATATTATTTGTTATAGAACCCCCCATCTGGATGACCTGCTATTAGTTTTGGACTCCCCACCTGGATGGCATGCTATTTGATTTGGGCTCCCCCCGACTGGATGGCATCCTATTTGTTGTGGAACCCCCACACCAGCCGGATGTCATGCCATTTGTTTGGAAACCCCCTGCCTGGATGGCATGTTATTTGTTTTGTGCCCCCGGTCTGGATGGTATGCTATTTGTTTTGGCCTTCCCCGCCTGGATGGTATGCTATTTGTTTTGGAAACCCCCTTCTGACTGGATGGCATCCAATTTGTTTTGGAACCCCCACCTGGATGACATGCCATTTGTTTTAGAACCCCTCCTGGATGGCATGCTATTTGTTTTGTCCCCCACACCTGGATGGAATGCTACTTGCTTTGGAAACATCCTCCTGCCTGGATGGCATGCTATTTGCTTTGGAAACACCCTCTCCTGCATGGCATGCTATTTATTTTGGAATCCCCCCACCTGGATGGCATGCTATTTTCTTTCAACTCCCCACCCCACCCCAACACACACACACACATACCTGGTGGCATGTTATTGCTTCAGAGCATCCTCCCCAACCTGGATGGCATGCTGTTTGTTTTGGAACCCCCACCTGGATATCATGTTATTTGTTTTGACCCCCACACTTAGATGGCATATTTTCTCTGACCCCTGCCAACCCGGATGGCCTTCTAGTTTTGATTTCTGTATGTTATTTACATACTATAGTTTCAGAAGACATTACAGTCTCTTGTGTGTTTTGTACTCACCTTCAGGACCCACAGAGGTCTGTAATGAAGTGGGCTCTGTAATCCTGTGACCTCCTGGCCATCCTGGGTTTTGTTTGTCTAGCTTCTCCTGCATCCCCTAATCCTCCAGCTTGGCATCTGCTGCAGGGTGTTCCTCTGGGGCCAGCATGCCTATCCCACAGTTCAGTGACATGCTATGTATTCTAAAATGAGAAGAAAGGATCCTGTATTTTGATTAGTTATTACCTTTGCATCAAATCCATTCATTGCATAGGTAATAACAAGTGCTCAAATGCAGGACGCAGGACACAAATCATTGTGCCATTCCAACTTTTTAACTTTAAAAATGCCATAATTTTTTTTTATTCTCACTAATGCAGCTCATCCTGGAACTACTAGCTATTCACGGAGACTGTGGTGTCAGTCTACACTTTTTTCACTATCAGCCAAAAAACAGGAAAGTGTAAAAAAAAAACAACAAAAATGCAGGCACTGCGCCGTTTCCACCTGAAGTGCCTGCAAGTCCTCCTTCCTCGTCCCTAGGGTCAGAACCTCACTCGCACAGATATCCTTTTGCTACAGGGCCCCATCCTGGTTCAACTCCCTCTCTGCCACCATCATCAACCTCCCTAAAATTGGTCCTTTCTAAACTTCACTCAGGAACCACATATTTGCCACTGGTAGCTGTAGGTGTGCATAACCAGCTAGGTTCCCATGCCTGGCTGGCCCCACCAACCTGGCGGGGCCCAAAGTTAGCCTACCTCTGACTGTGACAATGTCTCCTTGGACAGCTAACTCCTCACCACACCAATCCACTGGTTATATTAACCCTCTAATTGCCTAGCTACCACCTTGTATAGGCCAATATATTACCGTGTGTTTAGTGCCACTGCCATTACAACGCTGTCTGTACCCTACTAGTGTTGCACCTAATTTACTACTGTGTATACTCAGTGAACAATGTAACGATGTAACCATGTGTTTGTCTCTGTATACTTGATGAGGAGCCTTTGGAAATGAGTCTATGATTCAAAGGATTGTAATTCCGATATGTATAAATAAATAAACCAGACCTGCTCCATCAGTTTACATTTGAATAACCGCCAGACCCATCTCCGCCCACATCTGTCGCCCCCTCACTCTGCCAGCCACTCTATTTCTCTTCCCGATATCATACCCTGCTTACAGAAAACCTGACTGTCTGATCTTCACAGTGTAAATGTGCTTTAAAAATACAGTAACTTGTCCCATGTTCTGAATTCACAATCCTACTGCCAGTCCCACGGCATGCCTGCATTCATTTTTTCTGGCAGGTCATGGCTGGGTAAGCACAGATATTTTCATAATCCTTACAGGCTGCACATTTAAACTTTGAAATGTCCCACTTAAGAAGACAAGGCAGGGGGACAAAAGGACTTCCACTCGCTCTGTCATGGAAAGGGAGGGGCTGCTAGGGTCAATACATCTCATAGCAGTGCAACAACATTGCTTACATGGAAAAAAAACAGCTTCACATTTTCATCACCCTACCATTTCAAATCTCAGGACCCTCAATAGCTGCTCAGTAACATGTAACATAAAATGCTGGTATCTCATCCAGCCTTGATTCAAACTGGGGGTGGGGTGGGGGGATTCCTGGCTGGCAACAATGTCTATGTACAATAAATGACAAAACTAGGATGACATCATTTTCTACTGGTGGAAGGACTATTTTATCAAAAATGCTGTCTAAAGTACCCTTTTTTATATGTAAAAACTTGTTTCTTTTTTTCAAGAATTAAACTCCCCCCCCAAAAAAAAGGAAGCCCATTTTATAAGTGCAATAAGACACTCCAGGGGTGTGCATAGAACAGATTTTACTGCACTTCCAGGGGCTGAAGGCACTTGGCCTGTAGCCTCGTGGGTGCCTCACTACACCTGTGGGCTTGCAGTAAAATCTGTTCCATGCACGCCCTGTCATGTCTTATTGCTTACGTATGCAACAGGCAAGGAATATACAACAGGCCTTATCAGGGGTACATTGTAGAGCACAACCAGAAAGATCAAGGCACCTAAACCACATTTTGAGCATTCCAAAGGCATGCTCAATGATGTTGCATATAGCAATGTGTGCCACATTGTAACAATTTTCTCCAATGGATGCAGGTTGTAGGACAGGTCTGAGGAGCCAGGGACACAGTGGATATGCACTGTCCCCTGTGCAGTTAAAGGGAATTGGTTGTTGATGTCACTGGCAACATTGGAAGGGGGAATGAGGCCTTTGGGGTATGCTCATTGATGAGACGCCCACTAGGGATGTTCCCCTTCAAACCTCTGGCACAGGGTGGAAATGTGCCAAAGGGAGGTGTTGTAGGTACTGCTAGGGAACCGTGCCAGAACACTGATGATGTGCCCTGTTGCACGGCATACCAACTGGCAGTTGATGAAATGGAAGACCTTTCTACTCATATAAGCCTTGGCTCCATCACCAGCAGATGCCTGAATGGCAACAAGGGTGCAATCAGTGGCACTGAGTAAAGATAGTAGGTGCAAAGCTTGATAACACTGCTGCATGGTTGTGTATGCTCTGCTGGTGTGGTGGGATATGCAATGAACTCCCCAGCATGGGCCAGCAGGGCATCTAGGAATTGACCCAACAGTCATGAGGTGGCAGACTGCAAGATACCAATGGTGTTTCCCACTGGTGTCTGGAATGTTCTGGTGGCAAGGAAGCACAAGGCAGCTATCACCTTGAGCTCTACAGAAATCACATGGCTGCGCTGGGTGTCTCTCCAGAGCTGGTCATGCAGCAGCTTACACAGCTGCCTGATCATGGGCCAGTTAAGCCTGTACCAGCCCACGATTTGTTCATCACTAAGGATTTTGAATGCGACTCATGGGCAGAAGTGCCTGTTTGCAGCATAGTGCCTCTGAGGCCTGCACCTAGGCCCAGGGGGGTATTAGCCCTATCTTCATCTTGTGTGACCAACTGCATCAGGTACAATGTGAGCCATTTCGTTTTCAGCTAGGTGTATGAGTGTTCTGCTATGCCTCTCCCTGCCATTGGGTTTGCCCTACATTAAGAGCTGGCCTTTTTTTTTTTTTGTAGAATCTATTTCTGCACTCTACCCTCGGGGCATCTCTCAGGGTCTCCGCTGACAGCCATCACACTCAACCGCCCACCTGAACTGGCCACTCTGGAAGCTACATCGGATATGCGGGGTCTGGGGCTCTCCCGGCCCCAAGGAGAGGCTCCTAGACCCCAAGGAGAACCGGAGAGTCAGCCGGTATTGGGTGTGTGTGGTGGGTCAGCTTGCCAGAGATCGCTGTCGCCTCACCCGAGGGTACAGGGATTTTCTTGTTGTGTTTCCTCCCCTGAGGCACAGATGTGCAATGACATCCCGCCCGGCGTGCGCATGCTCCCGTACGCTCCCAGAGGACATCTGTCACTGCCCCAAACCCCATGCTTCTTGCGCCATGCACTGCAGTGCCCCCAGCCTCCACCAGGGGATGCCAGCACCATGGGAGAACCCCGAACCCACCCCAGGACTAAGAGAGCTGTCTACGGATGCTCAATACTAGTCCTCCCCTGCCGACCCCCGACGACCCTCGCTGGCGTGGCGTGAGGTGTGGCATCCAGCACCTCAACCCTCAGTGCCACCAGGCCTAAGAGCTGCTTTTTATAGGTGGTATTTGTGCAGCACTATAACACTGCACTATTCTGTTAGTGCTGCACTATATCTCCGAATATCACACTGCGCACGATATGCATGCACCATCCCCCAGTTTTGGTGCTGCATACACTAACTCTGTACAACTGCGCTCACACTAATCATATGTGCAGTGCAATCCTTTGCATCTGAGAAACAGGCACAAGCACATGTGCAGCACAAGCCCAACTGATTTGCTCTTGGTGCAGTGCTTTGAATATCTGGACCTCTGTGTCCGTGCTGTTACCAAAAGGTAAACCAGGGAAGCTGGCTGTAGTGTCCTGGTGAAATGCTGGATCACATAAAGCTATATATCACAGGGGAATAGGTGGGAAGGACCTGCTGCCTCCCAAACCATGTTACCTTAGAAGATTCTACAAGGAACAGAACAAACGAAAGCAACCATTATGGATGATCCCCACCTTCCTTGACAAAGTGTTGCTACCACAAAACATCAGTTTGACGGTTTTGGGTGGTATTGCTCTGCATGTCCTGTGACAAATCAGTTCTAAACCATGCAAATCTCCTGACAGACACTGAATTTGCTAGACCTATAGAAGCATTGTCATTTACATCAACAGCTATTTGAAATTGCTATTTTGCACCTTCCAAACCACATTTCACAGTACATGCAAGGTGTATTTTCTCCTGGGGAGGTAAACGCATATAACGCAGGACTGTATTCCTCAAAAGCCTTCTGGTAATGTGCAGAATAGTTGAGGTAGGCTGCCTGCTTCAGTAATAGGGTAGCAGTAGTGTACATTTTTTTGTCATAAGGTCCAACTATCTGGAAGTCTTATTGGGGGGCTGCAGCTGCCAGTTTAACTTCTTTTTTGTAAGCAGCTGTTTGAACCACTTCCTCAGGATCAGAGTAGGTGTAGATACAGTCAAAACCTTCCCTAGTTACCATATACCTTTTTCCATCTTGTCTATGGCTGCAGAGGGTAAAGACATAGAAACTATTTTCTTTTATGGCATCATGAAGTGCTTTGTGAAAGGGGATAGGCATTCATTTTTTAAGGCCAATCCTGGCATGCTGAAAAATCCAGCTTCCTCTATATCTATGTTTATGTAAATCACAGATTCAGCATGCCTGCAATTTGGCCAAAATATGATGTGTAAGAGAAATATTCTTCATTTACTCTGGTTGGGGAAATGATGTCACCTTCAGCAGGAACATCTGATATACTGATTCCTCCTTCTCCTCCTCCCCAAAATCTTGTTCTGGGTACGGATGGGGGGATGGGGGAGGCAGGCATTCCAAAATGTTGCCTCATCTGAAAAAAATGCCACATTTTCTTAATGTCCTCCAAGGAGGGAAAATTCCTCTCTGTCACTGGTTCTTCTATTTTCTTCTCAGGTAGAGGAACCATAATGTGCTTTTGCTTTCTTTTGCCAGCAGTAGGTTTTGGCTGCTGATCTGAATGGTTTTTTTTTTTGTCTTTTTTTCCATCTGAAACATCAGGGTTTATCCTGCTGGAAGCCCCGTGATCTTTACTGGAGAATGGCTTGGCAGTCATCTGTCTCCTTGGTAGCAAAAGATGACTGCTCCTTTAAAGAAGAGTGCTTGCAATGTTTTTCAGCCTTTTTGGGTGCCAAAGACCACTGCGGAGAAGTAGTGCTGTCTAAAGCCTACATTCTACCTATACTGTAACTTTTCTCCATTAGTGTATTTTTTTATATACTGTAGCTGTTTCTACAGTCTCATACAGCCACCTCCTGCCATCCTGGTCACCCACCCCTGTCTCCCACCATCCCAGGGTCTTAGCTAGTGGAGAGATACCCCATAGATTTCTCCTGTGGTGGGGTCTGGGGGGGAGGTCTGTCCACCTGCCCTGAAGCACAATTCAGATAGCCCCCAAGATCCCTGTAGGTGTTGCAGGGGATGTAGTGACTGGGACAACATCCTGTGGCTGCATCGGCATTTTCTCTGTTCTCTATCTAACAATGCCCACCACCTCAACATTAGACAGTGTCCTGACAGACCCTGCATGCTCTAGCACGCTACTACAGAGGAGGCAAGCTCCATGGCCCACCACAGGAGTCACTAGAGCAGTGGAACCTGACACCCTCCCTTCCTAGCTGGGGCGCTGCTACTCGGCAGTGCCTCCGCAGCCCTAGGGCTCCCCCGACCGGCTCCTTGGCTTTCCTCCAAACCCGGCTCTCCAATGTAGGAGTACACAGACCTGCCACTGAGCCATTAGTCAGACCTTTATTTTTGTGTTTTTCACAGGAGAGCCCTCTTGTGAAACTGTTCTGCAAGCTGGTTCAGACGATGACTACAGATTTGCCACCCTCTTTTTCTTTATTTCAGGGCAGAAAATCTAGCAGAGTTCCCAGTTTTCAAAATCATGATCTGGGCCCCAAACAATCAAAGCAAAGGTAGTGGCCATCTGTTTTTGCCAACCAGTGCTGACAGGATTTGCAGTGTTTAAACCCTATGGGGCCTGTCTTCTTTTAAGGCTTCTGTCTCTCAAGGCACTTTGACCGGAAAAGGTGCATAATGGTTTCCGAAGGTTGTTCACTTAAAAAAGCATAACTGTTTTAAAAGTAAAGCCAATTTAGACCAGCTGGGAGCCCTTGTAAACCATGGTTTTCCAGGGACCAGAGCGTAACTAAGCTATAACAAAACTAAGTTAACTAATGCAAAATATCAAATCAGTTTTGCGTTGCTACAAAATAATAACTGTAGTCCAGATTAAGAAGACTTAACCACTAGGACTGGATAAGGACTCCAGCATGACTGACCTCTTCAGCCAAGAAATAAATCTGACAATAGAATGCTGGGGTGGGGGAGGGGACAACTCAGGGATGAGATGCTACATAATGGATGACATCACTAATACACTCTTGTTGCTAGAGTAAAGCAGTCAAACAAGCATGAATACAAGACTACAATAATACCATGCAAAAAAATAACACCACTTAAATCCTTTTCAAAAGCAGCAATTCTACAATGTTAGTACATTTTGAGAGGATTCCTATTCTTTACGTGACTAAAACATTTAGTTTGAGAACTTGCTGAATAATGTTCCAGTGCCATGGTATACTGGAACAAACAAACAAAAAAACAAGACTTCCTATAATTAGTCTGAATCCCAGGGAATGCAAATAAATCATTGAACATGACTTAAGACCAAAAGAGCAACACACTGGATACTAGGGCAAGAGAAGACACAGTTCAGCAGTAATTTCAAAAGGTCTGAGTGTATGAAAGCTGTGTGTTTGTTTTGTGATCTGAATATTTGGTGGAGTCCAAACTGGGATTTGTGGCCACACAGGGCTCAATTATTGTCCAGATAAACACCCTAGTGTGGTGTGTAGAATACATCTTGTTTTAGGGATTTAAAAGTTGTAGTCTGCTTAATACTGAGCTACTGTGCTGTAACCTAAATACATGTATATATTAGAAGGTATACCAAACTACAAAGCCTCAAAGGTCTTCCCCGCAGGACTTGACAAATTATGTAAATCTCTAGAAAAAAATCAAGGCTCAGTTACTTACTGCATGAACAATAACCTAATTACACAACTTTCCTAGGTTACCTGGTAAAGAACTGCAGTTTCCTTGAGAAAATTGTACTGCATTTTTCTTTGTTGTCTCAAATAAGAAGCAAACTCAGTCAAATAAATCAAGCAAAAAATGTCTTATGTGGTCCCATGTAGAATAAATTATTGATTTGGAACCAGTTACACTAACAAATCCAATGCAGTCCTCTTTATGTTGTCTTGCGTTCGCAGTGCAGACGACATATTGTGGTAGCTTGGAGTAAAGAAGCAGGTTTTGGAGGTGCAGTCCTGATGTGGCCAATGGCACCACTGCTTTTTCTGGCCGGGCTCTGTGGCATAGCACGCTGTCTATGACAGCAGCTGAGAAGCCTGCCACCAACTTGAAAGAAATTTGCCATTGCAATCAGGGAGTGCCCCTTAATTGGAGAATCAGCTGTTTTTACTGCTGGGCGGTTCCTGATTGCAGAAACGAATTACAGTTTGCCTTGTCTGGTGTCCCATTTCAATAAACATGGCAACAGCTTCCCCGTCTGCCTCTCACAGTCCCCAAAGCAGATGGGGGTGTCCAATCCCCCTGTCAGCATGCCCCCTCCCAAGTTCATTTGCCGACGGGGTAGCCCAATCTCCATTGGCATAATGTCCCGGCATTTGTTTCACACTAACATGGCAGCTATCGCTGTCTGCCTCTCACAGTCCCCATGAAAGTCGATGGGGGTGCCCAATCCCCCTGTCAGCATGCCCCTCCCAAGTTCATTTGCTGACGGGGTACCCAATCCCTGTCAGCATAACGTCCCCCCCATCTGTTGTGTGCTGAGGGGGTGCCCAATCCCTCTCAGCTCATGCACCCCCCAAAACACTCTGTATGTGCCAATGGGTGCCCAATCCTTATCGGTTACAGACCCTCCCCAACAAATACTCAGGTGGCACACTGGGAGCCCACCCTAGCGTGCAAAAGTACCTGTAAAAAAAGAAAAACTTCCTGCGTTGTTTTTGTTTTTTTTGTACCATGTAAAAGAAAACAAAAAGTCCCTTGTTGTATCTGGTGCCCCCTTCCCTAACCCACACCCACCCTCTGCGCACCCCACCACCCCACACCCCATACTTACCTCCATAGTCCAGTGCAACGATCTTCGGTGGACCAGGAACACGTCTGCGCTCTTCAAAGCCGACCTCAAACTGAAGAAATGCTAATAAACTGTATAATGGCATAAATGTTTTTTTTTAACTTATGTGGATACCTCGGCCATTTTTGTGAATTTTTGCACCAAATTTTTAACATGGTGTTCTTGGGACCCCATCTCATGAATTCAGTGACTGTCATCTGCTTATTTGGTCCCGAAAGATGATTTCAAAGTCACTTCGCGGAATCACCTTTCAGGACTGATTAACAAAATGATAGTGTCACTGTTCATGAGGTGGGCTCCCAAAAAGCCTATGTTGCACATTTGGTGAAGAAATTCCAAGAAATGACTGTGTTACAAGCGTGCATTGCACAGTTTCTATGTACACTCGTAACTTCAAGAATTTTTAATATTTTCACTCCAGATTTTCAGCATTGCCATTTTTTCACACCTCCTTATGAACAGTACAGCTGTTATTTTTCACAACCTGCCCAAAATGTGTTTTCACACATGTAGAGCACATTGGCACAGTCGCTGTGGGAAATCAAAGTTCGGTATAGACTGATAAAATCACTGTGACACTGTTCATGAGTGGAGGTCCCAAAATGCATATTTTAAAATTTGGTGAGAAAATTCCCCCAAATTACTGTGTTACGAGCGTGCATTGTGCAGTTTCCACAAAAGACTTGTAACTTCGAGAATTTTTAATATTTTCACTCCAGATTTTCAACATTGTCATTTCTTCACACCTCCTTATGAACAGTACAGCTGTCATTTTTCAAATCCTGCCCAAAAATGCGGTTTTGCACATCTGGCACAGAACGGCGCGGTCACTGTGGGACATCAATGTTCGGGACAGACTAACAAAATCACAGTGCCACTGTTCAATTCAGAGGTCCCAAATGCTTTCATGAGGTGGGGTCATGAAAAGCACATGTTGACAGTTTGCAGTACAAATACTAACAAACACCCAGGGCATTAGAGTTTCTAACTATAACATCCCACCCTGTAGAGACTGACTGGCATCAGGGGTGTGACTTTGGATTGTTGGCTGTAATGCTCATGCCATTCCACCTCCACCCCCAACCTGCAGCCACTGACAAGCATCAAAGTGTGCCTTGGACTCTTCGGCCCCAAAGTTCACCCCATTCTCCTATACTGCACCCATCTCAGCATATTTCCTTATGGAAAGGGGTGAGTGTAAGGCCCGAGGACCCCAAGGCACAAAGAGATACTTGTCAGAGTCTGCAGGGTAGGATGAGCTGAAATAGCATGAGCATTGTGGCTGACACCCAAAGGCACACCTCAGTGCCTGTCAGTCTCTGCAGGGTGGTGTAGGATCAGCGTCACTTCCATACTTCACTGCCATTCCTATTTTGCATCTCTCTAACTTCTGCACTACCAATGCCAATGTCAGCAAGACAACATTCAGCATTGACAAATGCTTCTTTTTATATAAGGACAGCAAAGAACAAGACAGAATACTTTGACCTATAGGTGACCTTGTCAAGCTGGTTGCAAAAACAAAGGACAGTCTGCACTTCAGGACTGACAGCTTGGGTCAATGCTACAGTGACTGCACAGTTTGCAAAGAAAATAGCCTGAGGTACAGGATCATGAATGCAGTCATCCTATCACACTTCAGACAGTCAATAAAAAACTAACTAGCATGGCTGGCTGGTTGGCAGCTATCTGGAAATTTCCAATATGCAAAGGGAGTACAGCCTTCCCACTGCATGCAGCCAATAGGGCCATTACAACTCATAACCCAGTCCAGGACCATCAGTGGTTGACTTACCAAACACTGCATAAATTCAGCATGCTGCACATGGTAACTCCTTTGTGTCAGTGTGCTTGTCTTCAGTCATACAACAAGCATTCACAAAAATACTGCCACTACCCACCACGCTGCTCACCAGCAAAGTGCAGCTACACTTTACATTCACAGCCCTCAAGCTCATTTGTTTTCTACAAATCAAATGAGGCACAGGCATGCTAAGGGACAGCAGACTGACACAAACTGGAAGGGAGGAATTGGATTTTGTTTTGTAAATTATCAGGTTTTATTTGGAAACGCTGGCCCCCATACACATGATACCTAAGACAATTCAATTCTTTATTATTGATGGACAAGTTCAAAATTTCCATTACAAATGTATCAAACAGCAATATAACAACAATAATCCATACATTACAAATACAAAAATTACATATAAAATTATTCAATACATTATTAAACTGGCACTTGGGTTAATATCACAATATTGACACTGTAGTGCAGCATGGGGGTGCTGCACTTCTGAGGTGCCATCTTTCAGATGAGACATTAAACCGAGGTCCCATCTGCCTGGATTGGCGGTAGTTCAGGTGGATGCTAAAGATCCCATGGCACTTATCGAAAAAGAGTAAGGGAATTTCCCCAGTGTCCTGGCCAAATTTCCCCATTCACTAAAAATACCACCAACAGCTTAATCTGGTTCAATTTCAGTTGCATACCATCTGTATCCCCCCTCCCCCTGGTCGCCCCTGAAAAAGGGACTTCTAGGCCCAGTGGGCTTACTGGACAACAAAATTCAATAAATAAATATAAACCGTTACTATTCCAAGCAGTATTTTAGTAGTCAATTGGTACAATTCAGTTGTTTATTACACGATTCTATTAGCTAAATCTATTTATATTGCACTTACTCCTACCATTCTTAATGGTCCTTGCTATTTAAGTCAAATGCAGCTTCTTCTGTTCTATTTTTTTTGCAGAACTGTATCACTTTTTCCATAATATCTAGATTATCTGAGCTTAAGAAGGTGCTTAGTTGATATTTAGGCTCCATACTTAGAGAACCCAGAATATTCCCCAGAGTTTTCTTTCTTCATCATATAACTGGCAAAATAACAACAGGTGTAATTGGTTGTCTTTCCCTTGTTTACAGCTACATTTCTGTGAGATATTTTTCTCATAAAATCCCTTGAGTCTTTGGCTATCATAATATCTGAATCTAAATCTTGTTTGTGTTCTCTTTTTGGATTTATTTGTTAATTTGACCAAATACAGAGCCACATCAAAATGCTGTTTATTATCTGCTACCCAAGACAAAGACCCACAGCCTGTATCACAAACAGTGTTTGCTTGGTTCTCCCCTACAGATGAAACAGGGTGATGAATTGATACTGGTATATTGAAGGGTTTGACCCCAGTTAGAGGAGACTTTTAGTAAAAATACGACCACCGATTAGTTAAGGTTGAGTTCCGGCAGCATATCAGAAAATAACTTTCAGATGGAACCCCTCCCTAAATAACAGTGTCAACCCTGAAAATTAGATGGACATCAAGCTAAGATTTTTTTTCCAAATTTAGATGCAAATTCTCATTTTCAGTGGGGTCCTACTTCCATCACTTTTTTCCTTCTTTTTTTGTAGTTGGGAGGACTGTTGCACAAGGAGGTCAACCAACTTGCCAAGGTCCACCAATGAGTCAGTGACTACAATATGGTGCTATTGAGACCTAATAATAATATCTTTATTTGTGTAGCACCTTTTGGATAGCAAGGCAATGAACATTCAAATAAATAATACAATAAAATCACAATTCAATACATAACTAAAAAACTTATAATCTCCTAGTTCATAGTGTTGTACTCTTAGTTACCAGATCACATAATTCTCCTTTATAGCATGGGCAGTGTAACAAACAGCAACAATCCCACATAGAGATGTTTACTTGAGAAAAGGCATGAAACAAAAAACAGGAAGTTTGCTTGTATGGCAAAGACAACACTATATAATTTTAACCAATGGGTGATGAATTGGTGCAGGAAAAAAAAATGCTTGAGGCCAACTGTCAGTGGAGTGGAAGGAAGAAGAACTGACAGCTCATGCAGATGAACGGACTTTTATAATCTCCACAAGTATACCAGCTGGTTTGCATACCAACCGTCACTTAAAATATGTCTTAAATCTTGGATGGTCTCGCTTTCTACGCTCACAATGTGCAGATCTGTGAAGGCGAACCAAGCAAGCAAACCCTTTTTTTTTTTTTTAACTATCTGAAGTTTTTTTTTTTCTTTTGCACTTTCTTGCTTTCTTCTCAAGTCCCTTATTTCAGCTTGTTAGTTTCAATAATGTAGTGGGGGATGTGGGAAGTACTGTGGAGTTTCAGCTTCCTCCTCGGAGATAGCTTGTCAATGTCTTCTTTAATGAGCCAGCCATGCATGTCTTTAGCGAGGGGAACAACTGCGCAGTATTCCATTTACAAGTGCTGAATAAAAAACAAACTTTATCAGTTTAAAATATTAAAGCTTCAAGGCAAATATTTAAGTTCATAAACAAAATAATATCCCAGTATTGTGCAGTAAAAGATGGAAGAAAAACACACTTGAGTCCTCTGTTGTACTTTAGCAAAAACAATGAGAAGGTATGGAAACCTATCGATGTCAGTGTTTACATTTGGTATGCTGTCGCTACGGAGACAATTTTATTGCAACTTACACTACAGCAACAACAACGCCAGGTCACTGTAGTGTCAGTGCGGGCCCCCGGCACTGCTTTCTGGGGGTCTTGCACCCCCTCCCTGAATCAACTCCGATTCAGAGTTAATTACTTTAGTTACGGGGGGTGCGGGGGGCAAAGCCCCCCAAAGAAAACAGTCCAAAGTAACCGCCTTTATGCCAACAGCATATGCAGTCGACATAAAGGTGTCACTGTAACATCGAACAACAATGAATTTGTCGACTGTCATAGATCCTTTACATTTTATATGTTTCCACATTACTGCATTCTACGAGAAAATATATTTCAGAAAATAAGTTACATCTCATATTACGGATGAAACATATTTATTTTAAAATAAAAAGAATGCCTTATATAACTTCAAATCGTAGTATTTCAGGAATAAATAATGTAGCCTTACAGTGTGCTACTGAACATTTTGAAGTTGGAATGCTTATCTTAAACAGCCAAATAAATTATGTTAATATACAGCATTTCAATAACTGAATAATTAATATATGTTTTCTAAGTACAACTTTATTATTAACTTTTATGTATTGTTAGGCTGTCAATTTTTAACCTTCAAAAAGGTAAGTACTGTATGTGCTTTTGTTACCTGACATGTGCCAGATAAAAAATCAATAAGCATTTTATTGCAATATATCCACAGAATCTGCATGTCCTTGGGCAGCAGGAACTATTACCAAGTCCACTAGCAATGTGAACCACTATGACCAGCACTGCAAGCAATCTTATGTGATAGATTTCCCACATCTTCTTGTGCCACAGCTCACTGTTACATTCTAAAGTGCTGCCTTGGTCTTTTAAGACTCGACCAAGGTCTTTTGTGCAAATGGTAACTTTTATTGTAAGACAAATTGTATGTGCTCTCTGTATTTAAAGGGCATTCTGTGTTGGGTTCACAAAGTAATTACTGTTTAAATGCACTCCTTTGAAAACCATATCCTTTATGGTGATCTTCCATTAATAAATGGAAAAACACTAAGTTACTGACTTGTAACTGTTGTTTTACTATTAGTACTCCAGTCATACTAGGAGATGTATAACTTCCTCAGAAAGTCCATTGGCCACAGCTTTGTTTTCTGCCTTCCTTTTGCATCTTACAAACATTGGCTGCTATGCATATAGTGGCAGGAAGTACGTACCTTAGGCAGTGTCAGTGTGGCTCACTTAGTAGCACATCCACCTCTAGACCAGAAGGTCACGGGTTCTCGTAACCACACCGGGATTGGACTTGCACCTAAAAATCACTGGCATCCGAGTGCAGTATTGGGGGGTGCTGTACTGCGCCGTCCTTCGGATGAGTTGTTAAACCGAGGTCCCTTCTGCTCATCCTGGTGTTGTCCTGGTGAGTGTTCAGGTGGAAGTAAAAGAACCCAGGGCACTCTTTGCAAACAGTAGGGATCATTCCTGGTATCCTGGCCAACATTCCCCTTCCCATAAACCAGTTCATGCAATTATCCAGGCTGTGTGTGGGTGATGATGTGCAATATGGCCACCACCACCACCACCACACATTCAGTCATTTCACTACCAGTCTAGCATTGCTTATAAAGTGCTTTGGGATACACTGTGTATGAAAAGCACTATATAAATGTGGATTCTTCTTCACATCCCATCCACAGAGCTCTGCACCTGCAGACAGGTGCGCACCAGTGGCACTGACCACCACCGGCCACCTGTCCATGGACCCACCCCCAGTGCACAGGTCCACGCAGGGTGGGCGTGGGCAGAGTCATGGACCCAGCCGGGCATCCAATCAGTTGCCCGGCATGGGTCCAACAGTGGATTCCTTATGCGGCGGGGTGCATGTTGGCAGCACACCCAGTGGACGTCCGAGGGCTGGCAGCTGTGATGGGTGGGAGGAGGGCAATGTCACCGGTCCTCCAATGGCACCAAAGAGGTGCAGAGGGACAGGGGGTATGTCAGTTGGCAGGGGGGTAGTACAGCCGGTAGCAGGGGGTGGACATGTGGTGCGGTGGGGGCAGCATCCATGTGCTGGTGCCCATGTGAGGGGTTTGGGTTTGTGGGGGGGGGACCACTGCACACACAGCTGTGTGCTGGGGTGGCTGGGTGGCACCGCACAGCCATTGCTGTGGCCCCAGAGGGATGGTGGGCTGTTTGCCCTGTCCAGCGGCATGTCCCAGGGTGTGCACGGGGTGCATAGGGGGTTTACGGAAGGGTTCTCCCTGGCATACCTTGCACCCACCTATGCACCCACACAGCCAGCACTATGTGCCTTAGTGCATGGCACGTAGTGCTGGCCCACCCCCAGCACATTGCTCTTTGCACAGCCAGGGGATTGGGCATGTATGTGCTGTGTACCCCACTTGGTGCATCCCACGCAGGAGACGCAATGGGTGTGGGGTGGCTATGTGCTGAGTTATGCTGCACATAGCCACTATGCCCATTAGTGCATAGCGGCCATAGAATTTTATGGCAGAAGGAGACTGAAGGTCCATCAAGTCTGCTCTTACTATATTAGCTCCTTCCCCCCGACCTGCTCTCCTGGTGGGCTGTATCCCTCTCTCCTGTTACCCCACCCCTCAAACCCTTGCTACCTCTAATGGGGGATTATAAGACCCCTTGCCCTATCTCAACTGTGTCTAAATCCATTTGGGAAAGCTACCCCCCACCACTTCTGCCAGCAGTCTGTTCTAACATTCCACCACTCTCTCAGTGAAGTAGAACTTCCTCAGGTTTCTTCTGAATTTGTCCTCCACCAACTTCCAGTCATGACCCCCTAGTGATTGCATCCTTATGTCTTGCAAATATATTCTCTCTGCTCACTGCATTTATACCTGAGGCCCCTGGAATTCTGTGGCCATGGAATTTTCCGCAGAATTTGCATCATGCCGCAGAATATATATACTGCCACAGAATTCATTGTTCTTGGTGAATTTTCATTCAGATATACATTTTTTCCATAGTGCTCAGCTCCATTCCCCATCTCATTTACTCTAAAGCCCCACTTTTGTGCTTGGCATGTGATGTCATTGATGATATCATATCATAGTTCAGCCAATGGCAGGACTGTATTCTGCCACAGAAATGAATAAAGTATGCCTCAGAAATCAGAAAGTGCTGCCACAGAAACCTAGGAGCCCTGCCACAGAAATTATGACAAAGTGCTGCAGAACACTAGGGGTCCTGTTTATACCCCTGAGAAACGTATATGTTTCAATCATGTCTCTTCTCCCCCCGACCTGTAGCACATACATGCTTAGGGCCTCCAGCTGTAATTCATAGGAATGTCCTGCTGGCTGTGTGTCATCTTTGTGATCCTTCACTGTATTGACTCTAGCCTGTTAATTTCCTTCCTCAGGTGAGGGCTCCAGAACTGGGCACAGTACAATCTTGATTATCCGAACTCACTGGGGGGACACAAGATCAGTTTGGATAATCAAGGGGTTTGTAAAATTGAGGATCCCTCACATCATGTTCCTATTAGGTCGGGGGACATGGTATGAGTTTGAATAATCCAGAGGTTCAAATAATGGGGGATCAGATAATCGAGGTTATACTACACTCCAGATGAGGTCTCACAAGGGATCAGTACCATGGCAGAATCATCTGGCTTCTTCTACTGTCAAAACCCCTCCCTATACAGCAGAGCATCCTCGATGCCTTGCTATATTTTTTGTTGCATTGATTTGTTTGAGGAAGTCACTGACTGTGACTCCCAGATCTCTCTCTCCTCTGTTGAAGTGGTCCATCTAACTCCCCCCATCCAATGCTGTGCATGGAGTCTGTCAGCCTAAGTGCATTATTTCGCACTTCTGGGTATTGAACCTTAACTGCCAGACCTTAGATAATTTCTTCAGTTTCTCTAGGTCCTTCTGCAGCACCCCTTCGTGATGATCCATCCTGCTGCATAGCATTGTGTCATCAGGAAAGAAATACCACTTTCCATGGATACCCTTTCCAATGTCACTTACGAACATATTAAATAGGACAATGCCTCAGGACCAATCACTGTTGTACTCCACTCATCGACTCCCTGTCCCCTAATGTTGCCTGCAACACACTACTCTCTGTTGCCTCCCCCTTAGTCAATTACCTACCCACCTAAAACACCCCACTCCACTCCCAAGTCCTCCAACTTCTTCAGCAGCCTCCTGTGGGGTACCAAATCAAAGGCCTTGCTGAAGTTGAAGTACAGCAGATCTGCTGCCTGTCCCATGTACTGTGGCGACCCAGTTCAGAAACAGCATCAGGTTGATTTAGCTATACCTGCCTGACACAAACCCACACTGTTTTTCATCATGTAATCTGTTATCCTCTAGGTAGATCAACAAACTATGGTTCTCAAAGGAGGTGGCAAAGGCACTGAAAGGGGAAGAAAATAAAATTTTGAAAATATAAAGAGACCCGGATGGAAGTAGACAGGGAGTTATATCTGGTAAAGCAAAGGGAAGCAGGAAGGACGGTGGGGCAGCTGAAGCACAGACAGAGGAGAGTATAGCTAAAGAAGTCAAAAAAGGGAACAAGACCTTCTTCAGTGAAAAGAGGAAGACAAGGGAAGGGATAGTGAGAATCCGGAGAATGGGGGGGGGGGGATTGTGCAGAGGAAGATCAACAGAAAGCTGAAATTTTAAATGATTACCTCTGCTCAGTCTTCACAATAGAGGGAGAGGGGATGGGCAAGAATGTAGCAGCAAGCACCAGGGGGAGAGAGGAGTGTGGACACAAGTCCATTCTTTATAGAGAGAGAGTCCATGAAGGGTTGGAAGCCCTAAAGGAGAAGAAAGCAATGGGGCTGGACAGGATTCAACCAAGGATCTTAAAAGAACTGAGTATGGTGCTAGTCGTCCCTCTGGCAATGTTATTTGGCTCCTCATTAGAGACAGAGGTAGTTCCAGAGGACTGGAGGAGCACCAGTGTGGTTCCTCTGCACAACAAGGAGGAGGCTAGCAACTACAGGCCAATCAGTCTCACATCAGAGGTGGGGAAATTAATGGAGACCCTACTGAAGGAGATACTCATGCAGTACCTAGAGGATAGCAGGCTGCAGGACTAGCAGCAGCATGGTTTCACAGACAGGAGGTCATGTCAAACAAATCTCATAGACTTCTTTGACTGGGTTACTAGGGAGGATCAAGGGAGAGCAATGGATGTGTCCTATCTTGACTTCAGGAAGGCTTTCGACACTGTACTGCAGAGGAGGCTAGTTAAGAAACTCAGCAGCCTGGGAATGGGGGAGAAAGTGGTAAGCTGGGTATCTAACTGGTGATAGGATGTAAGACAGAGGGGTGGTAAATGGCAGACACTCGGGGAGGGGGTGTGACTAGTGGGTGCCACAGGGAATGGTACTGGGATGTCCTCTTCAATGTCATTGCTGAGGAGCTGGAGGAAAAGGTGTCTCTTTGTGGATTATACAAAAATCTGAAACTCAGTGGACACTCAGGAAGGGATAGAGAGAATGCAAAGGAATCTGGGGAGACTAGAGGAATGGTCTAGGACGTGGCAGCTTGGTTTCAATGCCAAATCTTGCAAGGTTATGCACCTAGGGTGCGAAAACCCAGGAGCTGTGTATAAGACGGGAAGAGTGGTACTAACAGTCACAAGGTAGAGACATCGGGGTTATATCTGATGACCTCAAGGTAGCGGTCAGTCTGACAAGGCAGTGGGAAAGGCTACTAGGATGCTGGGGTGCATTGGAGGGGATTTCTAGCAGGAGAAGGGATACACAAAAAGACATACGAGAGAAGGGGAACTTAACATGTACTCCCTGGAGGACAGGAAAGTGAGAGGAGACATGACTGAGACCTAAAAGTACCTCACAGGGGTGAACAGCATGCAGGTGGGTGTCTCTTTCAGATAAAAGAAGACACAAGAACACAGGAGCATGCAATGAAGCCAAAGGGCAAGTTTAGGAGAGATGTGAGGAAGTATTTCTTCACGGAAAGGATGGTGGATGACAAGCAGCCTGCCAGAGCAGCTAGTGGGGGAAAAGACTGGGGGGAGCTTCAAGCATAAGTGGGATAGGTACAGGGGCAAACTGGGTAGAAGAAAGATAAGGGGGGTATGCTAGTGACCAAATAGGGTCAGAGGCATCATAATAGGCAAGGAAAGGGAGCAGACTGCATAGGCCTACTGGTTCTTTTGTGCTGCCAGAGTCTATGTTTCTATGTTAAACTCTCCTTCACCATGGTCTCCACCAGCTTACCTACAATGGAGGTAAGGCTGACTGACATGTAGCTTTCTGAATCCTTCCTGTCGCTCCTCCCCCCAACCCACCCCATTATGGAGTGGTACTACACCGGCCCTCCATGCTCTTTCAATCAAACTGTGGGAACAGTGAAGTGCTGCTTGAAAGGACAGAGCAAAGAACCTTCTGTTACTGCTTTATTTTTCTCTGTAGCAAAGTGTTTCTTACAGGGTGTATCTTCTGTGAAATTATTACAGGTGGTGCTTACATTTTTGTGACTTTTAATCATTAGGCTAAGCAAAATTACTGTTTGCCCCTATTTTATTTATTTTTTGTTGAGAAGTTTTTTTGTCTCAGAGGTGTTGCAGTCTCCTTCTCACATTGAAGGAGCTAATTGCTTTCCTCCCACAGCTCTTCCAGGGGATTAGGTGTGTATCTGGGGGGTGGAGCTGACAAACTGTCAGTAACTTCCAACAGAAAGAAGGGTTAAAAGGTCAGGTTAATTGATATCTTGGAGGTGGAAGACTAGGTTTGCTGGCCAAGGCACCTAGCTTCACCTGAGCTCTTTCCTCCTAGGTTGCTTGAAAGAACAGAGCAAAGAACCTTACCATAGCAAGGAAAATGAATAAGACTTCTTTTGGTTAGGTAGATTTACTGTGTGTTGTTATTTTTATTTTGTACTCACAGGGATTGTTACTGTTTGTTGCTAACATTTTATTGCTTTATTTTTCTCCGATTAAAATTGTTATTGCTGGGTATACCTTCTGCTGCATTATTACAAGGTGTGCCTACAGGTGTGTGCTAACAGATTACTGCTATAATCTTCTGATTATTACAGGTGGTGCTTTTACAGATTTTACAGTTGTGTCTATCATTATGATAAGCTTTCAAGGTTACTGCATTTGTTGCTGAGTGATTGTTTCTGCTCTTACTTCCTTGTTTCTTTCAACCATGGTTCTTCTTTTTTGGCAGGGGAAGGGCCCAACCACCCACCCCCATCCCCAACTACCCCACACTACACTCCTTGTATAGGGTAGCACAGTCGTGACATTTCCTGTTGCAAAGCAGGAAGGGGCAAATCAGTGGGGTATCCACACGGTGACCTCATTTACAGGGGCACTAGTAACTTAACTTGTTATAACAAGTTATACAAAAACAAACAAAACAAAAAATCAAACTTTTGCTTTCATTTTTCTTCCTTCTAATTATTCTGACCAGGTTATAAACCCAGCAACTTATCTGGAATGGACATCATTAACTGCAGGTACCACAGAACACTTTTCAGAGGGGCAGTTTTACAGGATTTAGGACACTGCCCTACAAGCTGGGCCACTGGAGATCTTAGGGCTCAGCTCCAGGCAGCATGGGCAGAGATTGCGCACCTCAAATTTCATATTCAAGAAGAAATATATTATAAGAACCACCCGCCATTTCCCCAACATCCAACAGAAGCACCTCAACCGCAGAGGGTATTTGGTCTGGGAGGTTGGCAGGTGGTTAGGAGGGGCAAATTGGGTGCCCCATCACTCAGTGCTCTCCAACATATTACCTCCACAAACCATATAAAAATTACAAACAGGTATCTGCCTCTATCTCCAAAATCAATCAAAGGGTCAGAGAACACTGCAGACTAGGACACTGCAGCACAGGAGCTAGCACAACAAAACTCACCCAAAATAGGAACCAAAACAAAAAAAGCAAAAAGGAAATCCCAAAAACTTCTGATCATAGGTGACTCCATGACTCGGGGAGTTGATACCTATCTCCAGCCAGGGGTAATGGTCAGATGTCTCCCAGGAACATCAACATGGAGAGACACTGACCACATTGCTAAAACTGTTTAGGAAGCAGGAGAAAACATTGACATCCTGGTACACATAGGGACTAATGATCTTGCCAGCCGGTCAGTTGTAGAGACCAAGGAATACATGACCAGGCTGGGTGACAAACTATCATCCACTTCGTCCGGCATCTCCTTCTCTGAGATCCTGCCAGTCTGGGAGAGGGGTCAGATGAACAGAATGTCAGAGAAGGAGAGATAGGGGAGCTAAACATGTGGCTCAAGGGCTGGTGCCAGGAAAAATGACACTCATTTGTAGGGAACTGGCAACAGTTTAGGGAGCGAAAGTTCTTTAAATTTGATGGACTGCATCTGACTAAGGAGGGAGTCAGTGCATTGGTGCAAAAGTTTGACGTCTTTGTAGAATATTTAAACTAGCAAATGGGGAGAGGGGTGCAGTACCTCATACGTCAAATGGGAAGAACACCCCTCCCCCTCAGCTAGTGGTCAAACAGGCGTTCAGCATGTTTGCAGTTCATCTGCATCACCAAGTAAGGAAAAGGTCCAACTCCCCATATGACGCACAGGGGAAACGCCAGCCCTCATCCAACAACTAACACACTGAAATCTGGCAAATGGAAAATATGTACACAAATGCTCGAAGTCTGGGAAACAAGATTCCAGACCTGCAGGCAATAATGACAGAGGCTAAACTGGACATAGTAGCAATTAGCGAGATGTGGTTTACCAGTAACCACACTTGGAAGACTTCAGTACCTGGCTATGTACTGTTCAGAAGAGAACGAGGTGCAAAAAGGGTGGGTGGAGTGGCCCTATATGTCAATGAAAATATCAAAGCTACAGAAATTCAGAATACACATAAGGAGCCAGAAGAACTGTGGGTCACCCTGGAAACAGGAAATGGACAGCATTAAGAACTGGAGTTGTCTACAGACTCCCAGACCAGGGGGAGGAGGACACAGACACATTACTGTTAGAAGATATACAAAACATGACAGCTAAAGGGGAGGTTCTGATAATGGGAGACTTCAACATGCTAGATACAGATTGGTCAATACCAGCAGGAACATCTGCCAGAACTAGACACATGGTGAATTCCCTACAGGGGGAAAGCCTCAAACAACTGGTACAACAACCCACAAGAGACAGGGCTATCCTAGATCTAGTACTGACTAAGAGGAAAAGGATCACAGATCTCCAGGTAGAAGGTCACCTGGGGGCCAGTGACCATCACATGGTATGGTTCAATTTGGCCACTACAACTAAATCATCCCATTCCAAGGCAAAAATATGGGACTTCAGAGGAGCTGACTTTGATAAGATGGCCAACAAAGTTAAGCTAGCCCTGGCAAAAAGAAATACAGGCGAGGGGGTACAGACAAAGTGGGCAAGCATTAAGGATGCAATACTTGAAGCAACATTCCATTGTGTTAGAGAGAAAAGGAAGTGCAAAAGAAGAAGGAAACCACTTTGGTTCTCAAAAACAGTAGCAGAAAAGGCCAGAGCCAAAAAACTGGCCTTCAGGAAATATAAGAGAACACAGCGGAATGAAGATAGGGAGGCATACCAAACTTCCCTAAGGGAAGCAGGGAAGGCAGTATGGCAGGCAAAGGCCCAAACCAAGGAAACACTAGCACAGATAGTAAAAGAAGGTGACAAGACTTTCTATAGATACATTAGTGAAAAGAGAAAGTCCAGAGGGTTTTTTGCTAAGATCAAAGGAGATAAGGGAGCATGTGAGGAGGAGGAGAATCATGTAAAAGCATCTATCCTAAATAAAAACTTCTGCTCAGTATTTACTGAGGAGAAGGTAGGGCAGGGACCAAAGCTCAGCACTATGGACACAGGGGGGAGGGAAGTGTGCACAAGTCCCTTAACAAAAGAAAGGGTCCTGCAGGACCTCAATAAGCTCAGGGTGAACAAGCCAATGGGACCTGATGGCATACATCCCAGGGTACTAAAGGAGCTAAGGGTGGAACTAGCAGAGCCATTATCAGAACTGTTTAGTGAGTCTCTGAGCAGAGTAGAGGTCCCAAAAGACTAGAGAAGGGCTCATGTGATACTGCTACACAAGAGTGGTAGCAGGGAGGAGGCAGGGAACTACAGACCAGTCAGTCTTACCTCAGTAGTTGGCAAGATCAGGAGACACTCCTTAAGGAAAGGACAGTGCAACACAGGACAGTAGTGTGGTGGGTAGGTAACTGGCTGGGCGGCAGGACACAGAGGGTGGTGGTAAATGGCTGTCACTCCATGGAGGGAAGAGTGACCAGTGGGGTATCACAGGGATCAGTGCTGGGACTGGTCCTATTCAACATCTTCATCAGTGACATTGCACAGGACCTAGAAGGCAGAATTACCCTGTTTGCTGATGACACAAAGCTCTGTAATAGAGTAGACACACCAGAGGGTGTAGACAGAATGAGAAGGGACCTGCAGAAACTTGAAGAATGGTCAGAGATTTGGCAGTTGAAATTCAATGTAAAGAAGTGCAAGATAATGCATATGGGGCACAAAAACCTTGGTACAATATATCAGTTGGGGTGTGAGGATATAGCACGCACCAAGCAGGAAAGGGATCTTGGGGTTATCATCTCTGATGACCTCAAGGTAGGGAAACAGTGTGACAAGGCAGCAGGTAAACAAATAGGATGCTGGGATGCATAGGCAGGGGCATCATCAGCAGAAAAAGGAGGTCATAATTCCTATACAAGACACTAGTGAAGCCCCTACCTGGAGTACAGTGTACAGTTCTGGAGACCTTACCTACTAAGGACATAGACAGGGTAGAGAAGGTTCAGAGGAGGCAACAAAGATGGTGCATGGATTGCATCACAAGTCCTATGAGGACAGGTTGAAAGGAACTGAACATGTACTCCCTGGAGGAGAGAAGGGAGAGAGGGATATGATAGAGACATACAAGTATCTTACAGGGAGGAACAGGGTGCAGGAATACACTATTTTAAGCAAATAAAATGTTCCAGGACTAAAGAGCATGGGATGAAGTTGGAGGAGGAGGCGATTCAGAGGCGTGAGGAAGAATTTCTTCACAGAGCGGGTGGTGGACAAGTGGAACACCCTGTCAGAGGAAGTGGTGGGGGCTGAAACAATCATGGGATTTAAGAATGCAAGGGATAGACATAAAGGAATTCTGGAGGTCAGGGGTAAGGGGCAACAGACTTCTAGGAAAACATAAAGTGAACTTACAAGCTCAAATGGGCAGACTGGGTGGGCCATAGACCCTTATCTGCCGACACTGTCTATGTATCTATGTAACACTTGAAATCCATAGGAGCACAGGATCCAAGACAGCATGGGTTTACAAAAGGAAGGTTCTGTTAAACTAATCTCATAGATTTCTTTGACTGGGTAACCAGAGTGCTGGACCAAGGGGGAGCAGTTGATGTCACCTACTTTGACTTCAGCTTTCCATACTGTTCCACATAAAAGATTGATTAATAAGCTGGTTATGCTTGGGATGGGTCAGAAGTTGGTCATCTGGGTGGTAAACTGGTTGACGGGAAGAAAACAGAGAGTGGTGGTAAACGGAATTAAGTCAGAAGAGATGCAAGTCACAAGTGGGGTACCTCAGGGATCAGTCCTGGGGCCAGTCCTCTTCAATATCTTCATCAGTGACATTGCAGATGGACTGGTGGGTAAGGTCTGTCTGTTTTCAAATGACACCAAGATCTGCAACAGAGTAGATGATCCAGATGGGGTGGGCAGAATGAGCAGAGATCTGGATAAACTAGCAAAATGGTCAGAAGAGTGGCAACTGGGGTTTAATGCAAAGAAGTGCAAGATCATGCATATAGGGAAGAGAACCCCCCTGAAGCCACCTATAGACTGGGAGGGGAGTTGCTGGCAGTCACAAAGGAAGCAAGAGACTTGGGCATCATCATCCCCGATGACCTGAAATTATCCAAGCAGACCAATAAAGCAGTAGATAAGGCTAGGGGGATGTTAGTAGGGGTATCACAAGTCAGAAGAGGGAGGTAATAATCCATCTTTACAAGACACTGGTTAGGCCCCATCTGGAAACTGTGTGCAGTACCGGAGGCCACACCTTCACAAGGACATTAACCAAACCAAAGGAGCTTTTCCTCCAGATTTAGAAGCAAACCTCGCTCAGGGGCTTACCTGATACAGTTAAAGCTGCCCCTTGCTGCCCGCAAGAAACGGGACCTCCTGGCAAACGGGACCTCCTGGCTGCTGCTGACTCTGTAAGGTGCCATTTTGTGTCGGCGCAGCTGTATAGACTGTTTTTTTGCCTTGTAGGATTGTGCTGCTATTGGGCATTTGCAGTTAAAACAACAGGGTGCTTTAAATGTTATAGACCGTTTTGCCTTGTGGGGTTGTGCTGCTATTGGCCACTCGCAGTTAAACCGACAGGGTGCTTTAAATGTCTGCCTTTACTGCTTCGCCCTTAATTTTTAAACCAGTACAAAACATTTCCTGGCCTAAATGTTAGATAAGTTATACTGTGTACTCTAACTGCTATACGTACTACCCTCGCATACAAAGTCATTCAAATCTTTTCTCTGCGCCTGCAAACGACTTGCTACAACAAGCTCCTTCACCCTCCCCCTCTTTCCTCACTATAAAACAAAAGCTCATGTAATTTTCTTACTCTTGCAGGAACCGGGGACTACAAGAGAGGTTGTGAGGTCTTTATGCTTGCCCTCCCAACAGCTCCATAGCTATCTTCTGCCCAGGTAAACAAACAAGGAAAAAAGGTTTTCCCTCCAGATTTAGAAGCAAACCTCGCACAGGGGCTTACCTGATACAGTTAAAGCTGCCCCTTGCTGCCCGCAAGAAATGGGACCTCCTAGCAAACGGGACCTCCTGGCTGCTGCTGACTCTGTAAGGCTCGGCCCCGCCACCCCCACCACCACCCTTGATCGGCATTCCACTTTATGCTTGCTAGATGGTCACGTGAGCAGCAAAATCCTATCAGCTCACTTTACCATCTGCAAGTTATACAGCCTCACCACTAGGGACTCATGGCTGGTTTCTGAGACAATTATCCTCTCTCACTGAAGCCTATTCTCACAGACTACTCAGACAAACTATTATGTCTCAGCTGAAACTTCCCCTATCTACCACTGGGATACTTTGCTGGCTCTAAAGAAGACTCTAATTACACTGAGCTATAGTCGCTGCCTAAATAGCTAGCGTCAGACTCTAGTTTAACCTAACATAGACAAACTCCTGTCCCAGCATTTCTTCCTGGGCATTGTCTATGAGTAAACCCCTATCACTCATTATAGTCAATATGTTTCTGCCATATGAGACCCATTTAAAACTAAACCTGCCCGGAACCCCACCAGAAGCTCGTGGCAGGACACTACCGTCTTACCCTAGGGGGAGGGATGGGGAGCTGACCGTTACCCCCCCTTACTTAACCCCTGATCAACTGGGCCGAACCCTCCTAGCCAGAGCGGGGGATACTGAATCCAATCCTGGCCCTTTTTTCCCAAACCTCTCCCTCAACTCCCCTTCTCACTCCTTATGGGCGGACACCAAAGGGCTCAAAATTGCACATATGAATATTGGCAGTCTAAGGAACAAATTCCCAGAACTTGAAGCCTGGGTTACTCTTTGTACTGTCATTAAGTCTCTTTCTTCCCCATGTGTGCCATATTTATCCGCTGGTAAGGTATAATTGATTTGTCATATTAACTGCTTTCCCTTCCCCTTCTATTCCTGGCTTTATCTATGCTTACGCTCCACTGCTACTCTATCAAATCACTCCTCCCCCCAATATCAGTTGTAGTCTGTTGTTTGTTCTAGCTGCCAAAATATATGTATTGCACACACCAGTCATCATGTTTCATTTATCAGTATGCAACCTGTAAGTCGCTTCCCTGTTTCATATCAATGTTTACCACTCACGGTCACCTATTGGTACCCTTGTATGTATATCCAGCCTGTATCATGTAACGTGCATTTCATGTATATACTGTTATTACCTTTCTGTGTTTGTACTTTAAGTGTTTATGTCACAGGACCTCCTTGTGAATGAGCTTGCTCAATGGAGTTTTCCTGCAATAAACTTGAACTTGAAACTTGAACTTGAACTCTCTATAAGCCCGACGTGTTAGCCTTGACAGAAACCTGGCTAAAGCCCCAGATCCTCCCCCACAAAGTTAACCTAGTGGACTACCTTACCTTCAGGAAAGATAGGGTAGGAGAAAAGGGAGAAGGGGTTATTATCTACGTCAGCACTGTCCTCCAAGCCACAGAGCTGGATGTCCCCTCCCTGAATGGCTCTTTGGCTGAAATGCTGTTTGTAAAAATACTCCTCGGCAATGCCAAACCACTCTCCATAGGGAGTGTATACCTCCCACCTCAAACTGTCGCCTCCTCCTTAGAATCCCTAACAATGCACCTGGAGGACCTCACCAGGGGGGAGGCCATACTCCTCGGGGACTTCAATCTCCACTGGCCATCAATTCTCTCCTCCCCTACCAAAAACCCACTACTTGGCTCCCCACTGACGCAGATTATCGACCTCTCCACAACACTAAACCCAAAGACTGGAAATCACTCTCTAATAGACTGGATCCTAGTCTCTTGCCCAGGATGGATATTGTTGGAAGGGATTATGTCTGACGCCTTGAGTGACCACTCGCCCACCTTTTGCATCTGGTCCAACAAGCCTCCAAAATTCCCCGCTAAGGTTATTGAAGCAAGAAATTATAGTAGGTTTTGTCCAGCAGTATTTTGCACTGACCTGAAAAATGCTGACTGGGTCCCTATCCTCTCCCTGCCCACACTTGATGAGGCGCTGGATTATTTCACACAGACCTTCTTATCTGCATCTAATATGCATGCTCCTGTAAAAAAGCTCAGGGTGCAAGGTAAATACCATAAATGTCTGAGCCCCAGCCTCAAACATAACATGCTCCTCTGGGACAATGCATAGGGTACCTACAAAGCTACTGGCAACTCTACAGACTGGGAGAAGTAGAGAGTTGAGAAATCAGTGCAAAAAATTCATGAAGCAGGCTAAATCACAATACCTAAACAACCTCCAAACTAGACATCTAGGTGACCCCCAAAAATTTTGAGGCCACATAAATCTACTCATAAAGGGCTCCACAAATAGTCAAATGGACTCCATCCTGATGGGGGACTCACTGACCAATTCCCCGACTGTCATTGCTGAAGCCTTTTGTACCTCTTTCTCTGCCCTGTGCGTGTCTCCCCACCCTGTCCTACCCAGGTCTACATTGCACTACAATGCTGCATGGGTAAACCCGTGACCTCAATTCCACTTAAAGATGGTCAAGCGATCAGAGGTACTGCCTCTCCTGTGCAAAATTAACCCTTCCTCCACACTGGGACATGACTAACTCGAACCACGCCTGCTGAAGGCTGCCGCTCCGGCAATTGCCCACCCTGTCACCCTACTAATAAACAGATCACTCAGGGAAGGTAAAGTCCCAAAAATGTGAAAAGTGGCGACCGTTGTCACTGTCCCCAAAAGTGATCCTCATGAAAATTTGGGAAAATACAGGCCAATCTCCCTTCTCAGTCCCATTGGGAAGATCCAGGAAAGACTTGTCTCCACTCAACTGCAGGTCTACCTTGAGCAACACTTACTCATGACTGATGTGCAACATGGCTTTAGAAAGGGACATGACACCAACACTGCTCTCATACAGCTAACGTCGGACATCCTTGCCTCCATGGACCAGGGCTCCCCAACGGGTGCCCTCTTCATTGACCTATCCAAGGCATTTGACTTGGTCAAGCATGATCTCCTACTCACCAAACTCCGGCTCCTAGGACTGGATCACCACTCGCTCTCCTGGTTCGTAAGCTAGCTGAGTGACCGTTCCCTAAAGGTCCGCTGGAAGGGCACACAATCGGGACTCAGACCTATCACTACTGGGGTGCCTCAGGGCTCAATCCTGGGCCCCCTGCTCTTCTCGCTCTTCCTCAATGATATTGCAGGAAACTGCTCCCTCAGTAAGATCATTCTGTATGCAGATGACACTGTGCTATATTGCAGTGACCCTCATCCTAGTGTCATCTCCACAAAACTGCAGGACAGTCTCTTAACGCTTGAGACCTGGTTCTCTGTGAATTCCCTTATGCTAAACGAAGATAAAACCAAAGCCGTACTGTTTGGATCTAGACACTTGGGCCTTGACAGAAGGCAGATGCTCCAGATCAGCACCAACCAAGGAAAAAGAGTTGAGACTTTGAGCAGCTTTAAATACCTTGGGATCCATCTTGACCAGGAGATGACCTACAGGTCCCACACTGACTCCGTAACCCGGGCCATCCACCAAAAACTTGGTCTCCTCTACAGGCTGGGGACTCCTTATCCCTGGCTGCATGACGGACAATTGCCAGCTGCAATCTTCTCCCCACCATTCTATACGGTGCTCCACTACTGCAATGCCTTCGAGAGTCGGAATACAACAAACTTTCCATACTCTATAATAAGAGTAGCACGGTTCGCACCAAGCTCCTCTCCTAGGAGGCATCACTATGCGAGCACTTAGGGAACTTAACTGGCCCACTTGCGACACAAACCGTGTACCCGTCGCTTGTCTTACCTTCAAGTTCTCTACACTAGGTCCCTCCCCATCTTAGAGGACTACTGGCCCCTAAGGAACAAACCAGAACACTGCGATCATCCGCGAAACACTTACTGGACATCCCTCAGATGTGCTCCAACCAAGGCATGTGCTCTTTCAAATTTGCTGCCTCCCACCTATGGAACTCCCTTCCAGCTAGTTTGACTAACTCTCCCACCCTCAACCGGTTCAAGGCTGGACTCAAACTTAATCTACTCAATCTTAGTCTTTGTGGCTGCAACCGTTAGCTCCCAAGCCTAGGTCTCATGCCTGCTGAACTGCTCTGAACCTCCCTCTATCCTGTCTCTTTTCAAATGAGCCTAAGACGCTAATCCACTGTACTGACTAACTACACTTCTAACTGGTGGATAACCAAGTATCTGAATGTGACCCTGATGTCTACTACTGGATGCTTTTTTACTGATGTTTTGTCCACGAAACTAATGTAATAGCTGTAAATCATGACTGAAGTCAAATAGTGAGCCTGATTGTCCTATCCCTGTATGCTGTCGCAATGTATATGTGTGTAATAGGTAATTACTGTAAATATTGCTTGATTGTCCTATCCCTGTATGCTATCACAATGTATATGTGTGTAATATGTAATTGCTGTAAATATTGCCTATAAATGTCTCTTTATGTAACTAATTCCGGGTCGCCCCTGAAAAAGGGACTTCTGGTCTCAGTGGGTTTACCTGGTTACCAAAATCCAAATAAATAAATAAATAAAATTGAGGCAGTCCAGAGAAGGGCAACCAAAATGGTGCAGGGACTGCATCAGAAAACATATGAGGACAGATTAATGGAGCTCAATATGTATACCCTAGAGCAAAGGAGGGAGAGAGGTGATATGAGCGAAACATTCAAACACCTTAAGGGCATTAACAAGGTGAAAGAGTCTAACATATTTCAATATAAGAAAGATAGCAGGACAAGAGGACACAGCATGAGATTAGAGGGAGGCTGATTAAGTGGTAATGTGAGGAAGTTCTTTTTCACAGAAAGGGTGGTGGATGCATGGAACGGCCTACCTCAGGAAGTGGTGGATATGAATACAGTGCAGGGCTTCAAACAGGCATGGGACAGGCATAAGGGAACAATACAGATAAGTATGAATAGATAGGCCATTGACAGAGCAAAGGCCGATGGCACATTTATAAGGTAGAAAAAGAAATTGGCAGACTGAAAGGGCCTTACTGTCCTTATCTGCCGTCGACTTCTATGTTTCTATGTCTGAGGGCTAGTAGCCTGGAGAGGTAAGGTGGGCCATAGAACTGTGAAAGAAATACTTACAGTAAACCTATAGTTATAACTGAATAACTTAGTCTTACGACAACATGGATTCTTCCATGTAATCACACTAGTGCAGGCTAATAGCAGTGCACAGGCTGAAGAAAGCTGAAGCTATTAGCTTAATTTAAGAGGGATTTTAGGATGGATGACCCAAAAGCAGCATTCCAAAAGCTTTGCCAGACTACATTGTAATGGGTCATGCAAATGCGTGCAGACAACCAGGTAGCAGCCCAGCATATTTCACCAATTTGGATGTGCCTGGCAGTGGCAGTGGCAACAGACATATGCTGGCTCAAATGGACTTTAATAGCCACAGGCTGCATACTGTACATGAGGCCTGAGTATAACAGTGCATAATGCAAGACAGACCATCGGCACAACAGCAGGGTTGCTGCTCATGACAAAAACAAATGACTCCAGGTCATAGAAAATCCACAGAGGTGAACTGCTGCACACAAAGTTACTTTATTATGTTATCAAGCACATATCAAAAGCAAGGAGGCCAATGTTATCCCAATGCTTCGGCCATAGAAACTGGCCTTCGTCAGGGTGCTGCTCATGATGCCAGTGACCCAAGTCTGGGGATGAGCCCAGGACATCAGGGGGCTGGTGGTGGAGGATGTTCTCCAGGAAGGAAGGGCAACATGCTCCTCTATAACACTGCCACCTGGGTGACTACAAGCAGCAGTGCAGCTGGTACAGCTTGGGACAGCTGGCTGGTGCAGTGTGGAGCCATACAATTATACGCCCATGCACACTTCACAGCCTTGCTACCAGCATCCTGAGGGTTGGGAGAAATAGACCAAAAAAACACACAGATGCGAGCAGGACGCCTGATGCTTTTGGGCCCTGCCCTCAGGGGCAGCAGCATCAGAACATCCTCCAGGAACCACTGCAAGGTAGAAACTGCACCTGTGGCACTGTTTAGATGAGGTAAGTACCAGAGATGGGATGGGATGGGATGGGACAGGATTGAAATCCAGGCCTGATAGGGTCAGCAGTGGTAACAAGGGGGCATAACATTTATTGTAAAAAAAATTGAATAATGCACAACATAATCCTTCAAGGGATGGTCTACTTCAAGACAGGCCTGCCATGGTACGACTTGCCTTGGGTCATGAGCAGCTGATTCATGGTCCTCATCTGTTCTCTAACTGCAGAAAAGAATAGCTAGTTTGACATGCAACCCATGCCAGGGTTGGAGTGTCAAAAGCAATAGTTCTTCCTTGACTGGGCCTACTCATTTTTGACAATAATGATGTAAGCTGAAGAAGAATCACTACAGACACAGCAACTGATGGATCAGATAGCTGAAGCTACATATGGTGTGTCATCCCCTCCCAACCCCAAGGTCCTTGGAGAAGAGGCAGTAGAAGTCAGATCAGCTTCCAGTTGAAGAATGAAATAGATGGCTTAGAGTGCCCATCCTCTGGACATTGAAGCTCTTGTGGATGGAAAAAGTTAGAGGGTCACCTTTTTTTTTTTCCAATTTAATACGCTTTATTAAGTTTTTTAACATACCATTAATACAGACCAAGGTATCATGACGGGAATTAAATTTTACAATACATACACACACCAAAAGACAAATAACAAGACAAACACTACCCCCCACGCCCCATCACTCCATTCCCCCAACCCACCCTCTAACTCCTATGCCAACACCTAATAAACGCCATTTGCGTAGGGGGAATACCAGACAATATTGAGGGAGGGTTAAGAATTTAAGGTTTCCACAAGGATAGGAGCATATCAAGAGGCTCCCATGTCTTCTTGCAAGCTTGAAGTCTGTTGTACATGCAGGCTATATGCTTCTCCAATTGAATAGCCAGTAGAGCTTCATAGTACCACTCCATTACAGAGGGGAGAGAAACTTATTTCCAATGTCTTGGCATAGTTAGTTTTGCTGTTGTCGCAATCAGGGCCAAATGGGCTTTTTGGATTCTAGGGTTGCCATGGGGGAATACATTTATGAGGCAACTCTCTGGAGTAAATAGAGGTTTCAAGGCCAAGCAATGGATTAAGCACTTGTTTAATAGAGGTCCAAAAATGTTGGATCCTTGGACAGCTCCATAAAGAGGGTCACCTTCTCAAAAGTCTGGAGCTGCTCTTTCTTAAGTTGTAACTTCTGGCGGCAAACACAACATTGTTCCAAATAACTAAAATGAAAGTTGGTCTTCCTATTTCGGCACTTTTTTCACTCTTGTTTGCACCAGCAATGTTGATAGTACTAACCTGAACTTGGCGGCTGAGCTCAATGAGGACTGATATGACAAATCAGTCTAGGAGGAAACGAATAAAGAAGAAAAGGGCTCTCTAAGAGACAGCATCTTCAGTTGTGTCTTTACAGGCCCGCTGTTCGCAGATGAAAAAGGATGAGGCCTGGTACCCCCATCAGCCCTGCTTAAAAACTGGAGGAACGCTTAGGTTACTGATAACCATGGTGCAAAATCTTGGCCTGAGTGCTAGGTGAGGCCAAAGAGCTGCCTATTTCAACCGATCCATGACCTGATGTATGCAGATGCATGGTTGAGAGATCACCCTGCCGACAAGGCAAGTTGTCCTGATCCTGCTAGCCACTCTGGGGAGAAGGCTGGATACATTAAAGACTAGCTACTATCTGAAGCCATATGCCACTGCTCACCTGGGTAATTTTCTGGGGCATCCCCTCTTTTTTGACACCCTTTCTGCCCTTATACCAGTACAGTTGTTCCTTTGCTGATGTTGCCCCCTCCTCTCCTGGCCCTGTCAGCCCCTCCGGAGCCGCTATTTTTGCCCCCCTACACATATTTCTCTGCACCCTAGTTTGGGGAAGTGTCACACCTGAATTTTTCTAGATCCCTTCTGATTTTGACATGTTCATTAATAGTGTACCTGAATGAACTTTGCACTTTATGTATCATAACAAATTTTGCCTGGTCTCTGGGATACTGTGACTAGTGTTTGGCCAGTACTCTGGCCTGTGACTATGTATTTTGACCTGTAAGCTGGTCATCTATGGCACCTTGTAATTTATGTCACTTTCCCTTTTGTACCCACCCCCACCCCCAGTACCGGTGATTACTGCACCTCATGTTGAGGCCTGTTTACTGTTGCATGCTACTTGTATCTGTATAGCTTATTTATGCCATGCTGTGGCTTTGGTTATGACTGAAAATGGTCCTTTGCATCAGTTCACCTACCCAGGTTCTAAAAACATAAATAAGATATAAAAATAAATAAGTACAGTTATCTAGAAGGAGATAATTTACACTCACCAAAAGTAAAATGGACAATGACAGGCGCTCCTTCTTGAGTGAGCAAACTGGTAGAGGACCAAGACTAATGATCTTGGCCAACTGAAGCAGCTGAGACATTGTTATCCTCAAGCTCACGATCTCAGCAGTCGAGTGAGTCTGACAGATACAGTATCACCAGAGGGTTCTACCATGACGTGGCATCACCAAAGTCGCTGACATCCCCATCATTGACAGACACAATGCCGAGTGTTGGCATTGTGCTGTCAGTTTTCCTGTGTGTTTTTGTCAGGGAGTGGACCCTCCAATATTTTAATAACCAACTCCAAGTCTGAGCTGTCTCGGGGAGGGGGTGAAACACTGGGAGATGCAGTGCCAGTGTCAGCGGGGACCATTACAGTGATCTGTTGATTTCTGCCACTGTAATGGTCTTCGCTGTAGGAGTTTTGTTGTCCAGCTGGTATACCTCACCGGAGACCGTGTCCATTATACCAGTCTGGGACCATCCATTGACCTCAGGGTGCTAAAAAGGAGACTGACAATCAATGTTAATCACAACCTCACTCCTGATATGCTGTTGAAGAGGGCAACTGATGCTTCAATGAGGCCAAAGGGAAGGAAGTTGAGGACTGCCCTCATTCCCCAGTTGAGTCACATTTGGTCAAGGATTTTGACTGAATGGATGTTTTGGAGCTTTCCAAAAGCCATTACTTTTGGTGGGTGACAGCATCAGAATGCATCAACTTACAGAGCTCAATGTTCTTAATGTCTTGATCTGGGCAAAGGCAATCCAGGCACAAGATGTTCAAGTCCATGGAAAACAGATTGCTATTGCACTGGAAACAGCAGCTGAAAATGGGTTTTGTCAACGCTGCCATCCGAGGCCAATATACAGTCCAAATGCGGGACACCATCAAATATTCCACAAAAGACCAAACATGATGAACACAAATGCTAGCTAAGATCAGTAGCAAATTGCTATAAAAAAACTGAGGCAAAACCATTGGTAAATGCAAGAAGAAATCCAAAGACTGGAGCTACCACAGGAGTGACCTCACAGTTCGGGTAGCATAATATCTGAGCATGGAGGTGTGAGGACAAGAAGAAAAGGAGACAAAACTCCAACCAATAGGCATTTTGAGGACTTTGTGGCATGTTCAGTGAAACTGTGCTAGTGTGGCTATGTGGAAGAAATCCAGGTTGTTATGTCTCCCATATAATGAAAAATAAGCTGAAGCTGATAAACTGCAGATGTATAGTATACCAGCACTACGGGACAATGCTAAATGAGTACCTCTGATATGACACAGATGATACATCAGATCCAAATTATGTGAAGGTTCATTAATGCTACCTTTGCAAAACAGAGCGATACAAGGCAGTTCTACTTTACTTTCACTGTTCTTACAAAGTACTTCTAGATAAGAATTAGAAAATACAGTTGCTTCTGCAAATAAAATATTGCGTCTAGATGCTTAAAGACTTTCTACTAAAATAAACAGGCTAAAACTAAGGCTGTGCAAATACTGATCCCAAATATGCACGCCAAATATTATATTCGAGTCCCTTAATATTCAAATATGTGTTTGGTGTTAATATTCGGCATTCAGTTGTGTAAACGGGGTTGGAAAAAGCCATAAAATGGCCCTATCTCTTCAGCTGGTAGCCAGGAATAATCTTCTAGCCACCCTCCTTGCCCATTTCAATAATTTTCCACACACTGCCTCCGTATGTTTTTGGTAGTCATATATATTTGTTGTGATTACGTTTATCCTGCAGATTGCATGTATGTACTTTATCAATTTATTAACATCTTGGCTGTTTGTAAACACGGCCCGGGGGCATTCATAAAAATGGGCCTTTGGCTCATTGTACTTATCTGGTGAACAAAAGTTAAATAAATAAATGTCCTTGTGCCCAAATGTAGGAGGAAGCTGGCAATTAAAGACCAGTCAGCCTCACATTGGTGGTGGGAAAGTTAATGAAATCACTGCTGAAGGAGAGGATAATGGAATATCTTGAATCTGATGGGTTACAAGATCTGAGACAGCATGAATTCACGGGTGGGAGGTCATGTCAAATGAATCTGATAATTTCTTTTTTTTTTATACCTGTATTTATGCTCCTTGCAGCCCAACCTATGATCATCCAGCCACCACCTTTGTCCCCCATTCAGCCGGCAGGCTCACTCACATACTGGATGGCACTATACCGTGCCCATGGAGGGGACACCCTATTCCCCTGTGCCAGGCTGGGAACCACTACAACAGGGCAATTCTATGAGGGGCCCCCTGGGTGGAGAAGTGCGGTCATCAAGCTGCTCAGTCATCTGCTCCTTTTTCCTCCAGTATTTCTCCTCTCTGAAGTACGGACGTGCAATGACATCTAAGGCACAATGTGCCGACGTCCGCTGCACTTCAGCCCCAAGTGCACTGCTCCTTGCAGTGCCCCTGATCTCCATCGGGGGCCACTGCAGTGCAATGGAAGCCCCAATTGCTCCCCAGGGGAAGGAGAGCAGTCCACTGGATGCTCAATCCTTTCCCTCCCCTGCTGACCCCCGATGGCCTGGGTGCATTCCCGAACCTGGGTCGCCATTGTGGCATGAGGTGTGGCATCCAGCACTTCAACCCTCAGTGCCACCGGGCCGGTCATGATAGATTTCTTTGATTGGATGAATAAGGAATTAGATCAGCGTGGAGAGGTGGGTGTTGCCCATCTAAATTTCAGTAAGGCATCCAACACCATTCCGCATAGAAGACTGTTATGCAAGCTGAGTAGCTTGGGGTGGGTCCAAAGGTGGCAAACTGGGTAAGAAATTGGTTAGGGGATAGCTCGCAGAGGGTGGTGGTAAATGGAGTTTATTCCAAGAAGGGGAGGGTGACCAGTAGGGTGCCTCAGGGATCAGTGCTGGGACCAGTCCTCTTTAATGCTTTTATAGGTGATACCGCAGAGGAGCTGGAGGGGAAGGTCTACCATTTTGCAGATGACACCAATATCTGCAATCAGGTGCATAGTCCAGGGGATGGAAAGGATGAGAAGAGACCTGAGGAAAAACATGAGGAATGGTCAAGAGTATGGCAGCTGGGTTTCAATGCGAAAAAGTGCAAAATAATGCACTTGGGGTACAGAAATCCAGGGGCAGAGTACAAAATGGGGGGAACGTTACTGATGACCAACAAGCAAGGAATGAGACCTGGGAGTAATAACCTTTGATGACCTAATGGTGGCCAGGCAGCGAGACAAAGCAGTTGGGAGGGCTAGTGGGATGCTGGGGTGCATAGGGAGAGGTATCACAGGTAGAAAGAGAGAGGTAGTGCTGCCCCTGTATAGATCGCAGGTAAGACCTCATTTAGAATACTGTGTACAGTTCGAGAGGCCACATCTCTGGAAGGACATAGGCAGAGTAGAGGCAGTCTAGAGGGAGGCAGTTAAAATGGTGTGGGGTCTGCATCAAAAGCCCTATGAAGAGAAACAAAAGGAACTCAATATGTACACCCTAGAAGAGGAGGTAGAGAGGGGATACGTTAGAGACAATTAAATACCCCAACGGGGGTGAATAAGGTACAGGAGGGAAGTGTTTTTCAGACAAAAAGATGTGCAAGAACTAGGGGACATGCCATGAAGGTGGGGGGGAGGTCAGGGGAGATCTGAGGAAATACTTCTTCAGAGAAAGGGTGATGGATTTGTGGAACAGCCTGTCAGCCATGGTGGTGGGGGCAAAAACAATGGTGGGGTTCAAGAATATATAGGATAGGCCTTAATAGAAAAGAACGGGGGAGGGGGAAAACAGCTGGAGATAAAGTAGGGCCTAAGATGATACTGTAGGTAGGGAAAATGGGCAGACTTGGTGGGTCAGGCAGTCCTTATCTTCTGAAAGATTCTGTTTCAAGAGGCAGCCAGTGTCAAAGACAGCAAATTGTGTCAGGGCCGACAGTGTCTTTCTCAGGCTCATCCCTACCCAAGCCTGACTCCCCCTTTCCTTTTAATATATATGTGTCAGATCAAACTTGAACGTTGAACTTGTTTGTGCATGAGAGAGGTGCGTGGTACGCACACAGGGACCACATATATCAGATCAAAGTGTTGTATTGTTCCCATGATCAAGTTGCTTTTTTGGTTTTCATCACTGAACACACCCTAACCCCTCACCCAAAAATGGGCGGAGAAACCCAAAAATATTAGTATGAGCAAATACATGCAATCCCTGTCACTTGCTATTTCTTCCGCATTATACCATCTAAATCCACTCTCTACCCTGGTGGCTCCCTCCTTCCCTAGCCCCAGTACCTCTACAGTAGGCTTTTAACCAAGGCTTTTCTCCCCTCAGTCCACCAATAAGCCCCATTGTGGAGCTCTACAGGTGGTGTGACTCCTGAGGAAGTAACATCCAGCTCCCGTAGTTAACGAGATATGAGTTAGATCTGCACCAGAGTTGGCTAATGCATCTGGACATTAACTGCCTATGCAGCATCTGTATCATTGCTCTGCATTAAAGGTGACTAGGGGCCTGGAAGGAAGGCTCTGCCACTTGTGACTCTCTTCCTCAGGCCACAAGGGCTCAGATAGACAGCAGCAGGCATATTTACGGAAGGCACTGAGCATCCCCTAGGTACTGCACTCAGAATTTGCAGTCTCTAACTGGCATACCAGAATCAATACAGGAACCCTTATACCAGGTCATCAGGCAGGTCAAAACTCTTGAAAAAACTGGAGCCAGATTTTCCAAGGGCCATGAACATTTTTTATTTTTATTTATTTAGTTTTTGTTGACCAGGTAAGTGCACTAGACAAATCCTGCCTATTTTCAGGCACGACCCAGGGGAAGGGGATACAGGATACAGATGAATGCCAACTGACCTTGAACCAGATTAAGCTGTTGGTGGTATTTTTAGTGAATGAGGGAAATTTGGCCAGGGCACTGGGGAAATTCCCCTACTCTTTTCGATAAGTGCCATTACATCTTTAACATCCACCTGAACTACCACCAATCCAGGCAGATGGGACCTCGGTTTAACGTCTCATCCAAAAGCGGCACCTGCACTACAGTGTCAGTACTGGGATATTAACCCAAGTGCCAGATGTGGGAATTGAACCCACAGCCCTCTGATCTACCGGCCTCAGAGGCGAGTGTGCTACCTACTGAGCCACTGACACTGCTTATGCACACGTGAAAATGCACACAAGTGGCAAAAATGTTGTGTAAAAGGAGGCTTCCCTTGCACAACTGCAAGTTTAACCAGATGTGTGCAATTTTTGTAGGTGAGCCACTGCTTCATTACCATTTCCATAATTTATGGCAGCTTGCACAGATTCCATGTGTAGCTGTGCCAAACAGCTATGCCTAGTATTACCTTTCCATGCACAGCTATGCCAAACAGTTATGCCTAGTGTTACCAGGCACTGCATTCCCCTGTAACTGTGCCAACCATGCAGTTGCTACCTGTGTGCACAAAAAAGTTATTTCTGCCGGAGTCTAGTTTTTATCATCATACCAGCAGGCTGTGTGCTGGGACTTGGTCTATCAGCCATGCCATGGCCCTTTGAAAATCAGCGCCCTGGTGACTGCTATTGTTTACACATTTAAAAAAGATTTTGAATATTAATTTCATGAAAATCGTTTCTTGATACATACCTGTGTTTCATCTAGCCTAGAGGCCCAAAACCCAATAACACAGATAAGTACCTTAAACAGATTGCACTGGATTTATACATCTATATAAAAATCAAACAAGAGGTGCACTTCTATTTATAATAATGAACAAAAGCAGAATATGTACTTCCTTGTTAAATGTGCTAACATTAGACTATAATATGGTTAGTGTCCTCTTACAGGAAAATAATATATACAACACCAGTGTTACAGTAGCTATCTTCTGATTGTTATTACTCAGAGTACAGTACTGCCCTCAAGAAATGCTGGAAACAAGAGCAAACCTGTCCACAAATTTGTGTGAAGAAGCAATTACCCTGAGTTCATTATCCAAATCCAGGAGGAAAAAAGTGCATTAAAACAGCATTGCATGTTACAGTGAACATTTTGATCTGTTTTTATTCCTTTTTGGATTACCCCTTATCTCCTGTCTTGTATAATATCGACCATTCTTCACTCTGAATCTCTTTTCTTTTTTTTTGGGGGGGGGGCATATAAATTGTATTACGGGTTTTTCAGCAGATACATTACATACTGGTTTCTCCACACATTTAGTGAACTATATATGGTATAAGAACAGACAACAGGGAATACATTGCTGCAACCTCTTTTCCTTTTTATTTTGTGTTCATGCCACCTTGCACGCCACTGCCCGGACTCTGTCTGTAATCCAAGGGTGCCAGGTTTTGCTGGACCCTGTCCCACAATCAGCTAACTTACCTCCATGCTGCCTCATCTGTGCCCCTGGGCAGGGTAGAGGGCATGTACCCCTCTGACTGCATCGTCCTCATCAGGTGGCTAGGCGTGGGGTCCAGAACCAGTCCTCTTTGGTCCACCAGGGTCCATTGTCTTTCAGGAGGTAAGGCAATTTTACTTTGTTTCTCTTATCCCTCTGAAGTAGGCGTGCTAGGGAGGTTCAAGGCACATGTGCACACCGAGTGTGCTGCGAACCCCTGGCCTGCATCCATTCTTCCCACAGCACTCTTCACTGTACTCCCATCTGTGGTCATCCAGGTGGCAGTATTACAGTGAGGATAGCAACTCACCCTCCCTAGAGGAGGAGAGCGCCATCCGGGATGCCCAGTCATCCTCCCCCCACCTGGCCACCAACAACCCAGACTCATTCCCAAAGCCAGGTCATTGGCATCCTGAGCAGCAGCACTAGCGCTACGCTGACAGACAGCACTGCGACCTGTCATGATAAAATTCTTATACCTGCTATACATTAATGGTAGCATGCATGACACTTTACATTCCTGCTTATCAGACATCTCATTCAGTGCTATGACAAATTGACCAGCCAGACAGCTGGCCTCCAGTTTATTAGAGCACATGGAGAGCATTCATTAAGTCACAAACTGATTTACTCTTTTTCTTTTCAGTTATTCAAGGAATGGAAGCCACTGTGCCTGTGTTTATCTTTTCTTAATTTCATTAAAAATGTGATGAACTTAATCGATCTGATACCTCTGCAGATAATTCTCCACTCCTCTTCTGTAGGAGGGGCCACTGACAGACACCTTGCTGTGATTGCCTTCACTGCAGCAACTGTGCTTTTGTTTTTTATCTATCTAGGGAGAATATCTAGGAAGGTGTTGGCCCCTTGTAATTGAGTGGGCACCTCCATTATGTCTACTGCACCTCCAATATGTCTACTGCATCTGATGCCTCCTTCCAATAGTGCTGCAACACTTTACAATACCAGAAAATATGAGTGTAGTCCCCCTTCTCCCTGCAGTTGCTTTATAATGATAGGTGAAGGAGGAAGTACTGCAGTAATTGCTAAGAATTTTTTAATGGAACTCACTCCAGTAGTTGGATACACTGGCTTGAAAAGCATTTTCCCAAATCTGCTTCCACTCTTCTGGAGAGATGTTTATGGCCTAGGCTTTCTCCCATGTCTGAGTCAGTCCCCCATCATGGTTCTTCTGTGCTGAGCCCGAAATATTGTACATTGCTGAGATACTGTATGCCCCATTCCCTAAGTGTGAGATCTTGCCCCCGCTAGAAAACTTGTGATGGGGTCCATCTTCCACACAATGTTTTCCTCTTTAATGGCCTGTAGTATAAATATTCATAATTGTAAGCATCTATAGAAGTCACTGTTGGGAAGACGATATTCATTTTTAACAAGTCAAATATTTTAAGTACTGTATTTGACCTTCAAATAGCTGCCCCAACTCTATGAGCTCCTGCCAGCCCCAACCCTTATATCAACTGTCTGTTCAGGATGAATCCCAAGCTAACACTATATAGTACCTGTGTAACTGCTATTACCTGCTGTATAACCCAATGCTGACATAGTAGAATGCCAGACTTCAAAGGCTAATTTCTGTCATCTGTTGGGTAGGGTTTTGATCAACCCTGGGTGGATGACCATGAAGGGTAAGGCTTTAAGATTAATGGCCTTGAAGCTTCTTAGCATAAATTCTAACCATCCTATAGACCAACTCGCCATAGCATAGACAGTTAGAACTTGTACTGTAGATGTGCTGTGGCATAATATCTTCTCAAGTTATGAACTCCCAATCCTCCCTGTTTCTTGCCCCTGCAGGCTGTAACCCAGATTACCCTAGCTTTTTGGTGTCCCTAGGGAAAATTTCTAAGCACTGCATTAGGTGAATGCCATACCTTCCCCTGTACTGCAAGAGGCAGGGTTTGGAAAAGTGGGGAAGAAAGTTCATCTGAATAATAACCACCTTCCTGAAGTGGGATTGCTGGAGAATACTCCATCTCCTCGTATCTGTTCTAAGTAATATTTTATTTTTTTGTGTATGTCATTTTTTTTTGCTCCTGCCCTGTCCCCTCGGTCGGCATCTCCTTTGGGCTGCCAAGCCCCCAACCTCTGCTTATTACTCATCGCCGTCTGCCCCACACAACCACTATGCCCGTGTAATCCGACATATCCCTGTGTTGGGAGGGTCCTCCTTTTCCAGGGAGGAAGTGCCAGCAAGGCACAACTTCGTATCCCAGGCATGGTGGGGAGGGCCAGAGAGGATGGTTCCTTGTTCTGCAGCGACAGTACTGGCAGCCGTCATCTAGTCGGCCAGGGGAAATTTTCCTATTTTCTCGCATCCCACCTCCCCTGTAGTCTATTGGTCAGTGGCAACCATGGGAAGTCTGATGTCGCATCGAGGCAGCATGACATCCAGAATTTCGCCCAATCTGCCTCAGGCACCTGTAGGCTCATCCCACCCCCCCAGGAAGGAAGCGTCCAATGGACACTCTGTATTCCCTCCCTGCTGGTCTCCGTTCCTGACACCCAGGCTCGGGGCATGAACCCGGGTCACCAGCGTGCCGATCGAACTCCTTCACTCGGTGCCATGGAGCAACCATCTGTTCGAACTACTCTCAATTTACCACAGTTTGAATGAAACAACCTGTGCAACTGCAGTGGTATCATGATTCCAAAGTATTTCATATTTTTCTGAGCACAATTATGAGCTATGAGCTCTCTCAGTTCTCTAGTCCGGCACCCTCCTAACCACAGTACTTCTGATTTTCTGCATTCATTTTAAATCCTGATATGTTACTGCATGTCAAAATCAGACCCATCGGTTGGTTGAATGATTGCTGGGGATTAATAATAATAATAATAAATTTATTTAGTATAGCGCCTTTCGGAACATCAAGGCACTTCACAGATATAAACATAGACAATCAAACAATAACTAAGAATAAAATCATAGAAAATAAGGAAACGCCTTAACCCAAAGGAAGGTTTTCAGTGCCTGCTTAAAGCTCCCCACAGTCCAGCACTCCCGTAACTGACGAGGTATCGAATTCCAGAGGGATGGGGCAGCGAACATAAAAGCCCGAGCCCCAGATGACTTCAATCTAACCCTCGGAATCTCTAGCAACCCCTCATCAGCTGAGCGGAGCTCTCGCACAGGGGTGTAAGGAATCAGGAGTTCTTTCAAGTAGTCAGGACCCAAACCATGTAGGGCTTTGTAGGTTAATAAACCTACTTTAAAGGTGATCCGCCACTGAACTAGCAGCCAGTGCAGATCATGCAGCACAGGGGTTAGGTGAGATCTTCTTGATGCCCCAGTCAATAGATGTGCAGCTGCATTCTGCACTAGCTGCAAGCGGTGGATATCAACCCCAGGAAGCACTAGATACAGGGAGTTACAGTAGTCAAGGCACTAGGTCACAAAGGTGTGGACCAAAACTGGCAGGTCGCTGGATGGAACAAGGTGCTTGATCCTGGCAATGTTCCTAAGATGGTAAAAAGGCTAACTTGATGACAGCAGACACCTGATTACGAAGGGTCAAACCATCGTCAAGTATCACTCCCAGGTCACACACCCATTCGGAGGTAGGGATCTGCTCACCCCCCAGGAATAAACCAGAGGGTGAATCCATCCCCAACCCCTCTATCCTGTGACCTGGGTTCACCACCAAAACCTCAGTCTTTCCCGCGTTCAACTTTAACTCACTGGAACTCATCCAGTCTTGGATTTCAGTGAGGCAGTTATTAAATACCGAGAGGGCATAGATCTGGTCGGGTGCAAAGAAAAAATTACTCACCTTAGTAATGTTGTTTCTTCTAATGGAGTCTTGCTGTATTCTGACATATGCAGTTAGGTCCTGCCTTTCAACTGCCCCGGAGAACAAAGAGTTAAACTTTCCATGGCCAGCATGGAATCTTCACCACGGGCTCGGTTGAAGCCCCTGTCTGCTGTTGTTTAAACTGCAACCGTCAGATCTTTACGAGCAATACTCACTAGAAGTTGTGTGTGGAAACTGTAAAACTCATACTAGCCAAATGGCAACTATATCTATATAAAAGGGTTTTTAGTTTCAAAAGGAAGACTCAAGTCAGGAAACCCAAAAACAAAACACATTCAAAACACACCCAGTCACCCAAACTAAAAGAGGGTGAAAAAAAGGACACCCTTAGGGTGCCAACACTGCTCCTGCCCACCCACATTCCAAAATCTAGGTTCTGAGAGGGGAGACGGGGGGAGGTCAGAATATAGCAAGACTCCATTAGAAGAAACAACATTACTAAGGTGAGTAATTTTTTCTTCAAACAACATGAAGTCTTGCTGCATTCTGACATATGCAGACTACTAAGCAGTACCTCCATGGAGGAGGGACAGAACCTACTTTGCAAACAAGCTCTGAAGTACTGCTGTGCCAAACTGAGCAACACTCCTAGCCTGGATATCCAGAGAGTAATGCTTGGTGAAAGTATGGACTGTTTTCCAGGTGGTTGCTTGACAAATTTCTAAGAGAGGAATATCCCTGGCAGCAGCCAGGGAAGCATCTGTACCTCTAGTGGAATGAACCCTCAGGCCTGAGGGTGGAGTTCTACCCAGTTTTTCATAGCAGAATTGTATACAAGAAACAATCCACCTGGCAATAGATCTCTTAGTGGCAGGTTTGCCCTTACCAACTTCTCCATACATAGGGAACAACTGGAGGGATTCAAACCTGTGACCCTTGGTACGCTCTATGTAGTAGCTAAGGGCTCTTTTAACATCCAAGCTGTGTAGCCTCCTCTCTCCAGAGGAGGAATGGTCAGTGAAGAAAACAGGAAGAGATACAGACTGGTTGAGGTGGAAATCTGAAACCAATTTAGGTAAGAACGTCCTGTTAGTTCTTAGGACCACTTTATCTCTATGGAAAGAGTTGAAATCAGATTCCACTGACAGGGCTTGCAATTCACTGATACGCCTGGCAGAAGTAATGGCTACCAAAAACACAGTTTTCTAAGTCAAGTACTTAAGCTCTGCTGAGGACAAAGGTTCAAAGGGGGGTTGCATAAGCTGAGCAATGCAAACATTAAGGTCCCAAGCAGGAGCAGGATCCCTAAAGGGGGGACTGGTGTGAAGCAATCCCTTGAAAAACTTACAAAACACAGTATGGGATGATAGAGAGGAAAGCTTGCGTACTGACAAGAAAGCAGAAACAGCTGCCAAGTGTACTTTAAAGGTAGCTGGTCTGAGGCCTAGGCCATTAAGATGGACCATATAGTCCAGAACCGTAGGCAACTCAGCAGAGTCTGGAGAAATATTCTTCTTAGAACACCAAATGCTGAATTTTTTCCATTTGGAGTTGTAAGTCTTTCTGGTGGAAGGCTTTTGAGAAGCCTTAAGGATATCCAGAACCCCTTGGGAAAGATGCAGATCTGCAAACTCTAACTCTTCAAGAGCCATGCCTTGAGATTGAGAGACTGAAGATTCGGGTACCAAATCCTCCCCTGAGAGGATGTCAACAGGTTGCAATTCCTGGGAAGAGACAGGGGAAGGTGGACTGCTAGGGACAGCAACAGGGGATACCAGGGCTGTCTGGCCCAATCTGCAGCAATCAGAATCACTTTGCATGGTTGTGACCTTAACTTGACTAACACTTTGAACAGGAGAGGGAAGGGGGGAAAAGCATACCGAAATTTCCCTTCCTAGTTCAGAATCAGAGCATCCAGGGGGACTGAACCCAAGACTGGGGGTCTGCAACAAAAGAGAGGAAGTTGGTGATTGTCTGGGGCTGCAAAAAGATCTATCTCTGGAGTGCCCCATCTCGAGAAAATCACTTTCAAAACTAGAGGATCTAGGGCCCATTCGTGATGGCCCTGGGATATTCTGCTCAGTGCATCTGCTAGGACATTGTCCTTCCCTGGGAGGTGAACTGCTATCAGAGAGGTTTGCAGGGAATAGGCCAGGGACCACAACTTCATTGCTTCTGTGCACAAGGCCGTAGACCGAATGCCTCCTTGCTTGTTGATGTACCACATGGTGGTGGTGTTTTCTGTTCTGACCTGTACCACCTTGTTCTGTACAGATTTGGAAAAAGCTTGCAGTGCCAGAAACACTGCTCTGAGTTCCAAGAGATTGATGTGAAGCAGAGATTCCTGAGGTGGCCACAGTCCTTGGGTGGTAAGATCCCCCAAATGGGCTCCCCAGCCCAGCAGGGAAGCATCTGTGGTGAGTATCACTGAATGAGACTGAGTGACAAAAGGAACCCCTTGTCTCAAATTGTCCTGATCCTGCCACCATTGCAAGGCTTGGATTAGGGTTTGAGTCACTGGGACTAGTCTGGTAAGAGAAATCATTTCTTTGGGACCAGAAGGCTCTTAAGTGGAACTGAATGTCCCTCATCTGGAATCTTGTCCCTTGGACCACTGCTGTGGAAGCTGCCATGTAGCCCAGAAGCTGAAGGAAATGCCTTGCTGGTCGAGACACCTGAAGGGTGAATGAAGAGGCCAGTTCCATGAGGGTCCTTGCCCTTTCCAGGGGAAGGAAGGCTCTTGTCTTTATTGTATCCAGCTCTGCACCTATGAAGGTGAGGAGCTGTACTGGTTTGAGAACTGACTTTGGAAGGTTGAGAAGGAATCCTACGGAAGTGAGCACTTGCTGAGTCACTTGCAAAAGTGACTTGACTTGGTCTGGAGACTGACCTACTATGAGCCAGTCGTCAAGTAAGGGAAGATGGAGATCTTTTTCTCCTTAGGAAAGCAACCACTACTGCCAGGCACTTTGTAAAACCCTTGGGGCTGATGTTAGGCCAAAGGCATTGCTCTGAATTGACAGTGGCCTGAGGCAACTCGAACCTGAGGTACTTTCTGTGGGAGCACCTGATGGGAATGTGAAAGTAGGCATGTTTGAGGTCCAGGGAGGCTAGCCAGTCCCCTGGCCTTAGAGAGGGAAGGATAATTCCCAGAGTCACCATTTTGAACTTTGGCTTTAAAAGATGTTTGTTCAGATATCTTAGGTCCAGGATGGGCCGCCATTCTCCTGTCTTTTTGGGGTTAGGAAGTACCTGGAGTACAATCCTTTGCCCCTGTGTAGGGTGGGAACCCTTTTCATAGCTCTGAGAGCTAGGAGAGAAGAAACCTCTGCCTCTAGGGCAAGGGTCTCTGAGAGATTCGCAGGTGGAAAGGATTTGGTTCTCATCTTGTGAAATTTTTTGAAGCTGAGAACCAGTCCCTGGCTTACTACTTCCAGGACCCACTTGTCTGATGTTAGAGACTTCCAGTCCTGGACAAAGTAAGCCAGCCTGCCCCCTACTGGTATGGGAGAATCGGCTCAGGCAGACCCATCAGGGTGTCTGCTTGGCAGGGGCTTTAGGCTGAGGGGTGGATGCAGGCCTGCTCATCCCCCATCTGCCTCTCCCTCTAAAGAACCCCCTCTGTGAAAAAGAAGAGGAGGCCTGAGCTTGGTAAAAAGGCCTTTGGAAAGGCCTGCCCCTGCACCTGGACTGCTGCCTTTGAGGAGTTGCTTGCTTTTCTTTGGCCTGAGCACTCCTGTAAGTGGTCCTGTACTCATCCATCTTTTTCCATGTAGTTCTCTGTCTGCTCCCCAAACAGAGAATTACCAATTACAGGAAAATCCATGGCTTTAGCCTGGGTATCCTGTGAGAGGCTAGTACATCTGAGCCAAGCCATCCTCCGAAGAGCCACAGATGTAGCCATGACTCTTGATGAAACATCACTGGAGTCCACAGCAGCATGAAACTGTACTTTAGATGCCTCAATCCCATCTGCTGCCACCTGCTCCAGCTACTTGGCAAGCTGGTCAGGGGCCTGTTTAGCCAGAGCCAGCACAGTCTCCCACCTGGACTTCTGGTATCTAGCTGTATAGGCCATATAGTTAGCCTGCCTGAGTCTCAAAGATGCTGCCATGTATTGTTTCTTTGCCATGGCATCAGTCTTCCTGGAGTCCTTGTCTGGGGGGTGTGATGCCAAGGGGATATTTGCTTTATCACAGGCAGCAGCCTGCACTACTCCAACATGGCTGCATTGCTGGATAAGGAACTCCATGTCTGAGCCTGAGAGAGTGTACCTCTTGTCCATTCGTCTGTCCACAGGAGGTATAGAATTAGAAGACTTAAGAATTTTATGTGTCTGTTTCCCAAAGGATTTGTGGAGGGGAATAGACAGTCTTCTGGACTCTGGGATGTCCATCATCTCAACAAAATCTGGCTCCTCCTGATCCTCTACTGCTTCCTCCACAGGAAGCTGGAGGGTCTCAGCCACTTTTTTGTAAAACATATAGTGAGAAGGGGACTCAGAAAGCCTAGGAGGAGAAACACCTGAAGGTCTGTCTGGGGAGATGTCTGGGTCAATAGGCACATCCAGACTTTCATAATCACCATAATTATCCTCATACTCTTCTTCCTCCTCCTCCGGTTCATAAAATTCTTCCAAAGTATAATCCGGAAACGGAGGAACCGACCGAACCAAACCCCTGCCAGATGGTGCCGGTTTGGTCGGAACTGAAGTAAGCAATTGCACTATCCTTATCGCCTTGGCTATCTCATCGGCGGTCGGAGGATGAATTTCTGGGTCTGAACCGGACAATTTATCTTTTCTCTTTCTTTTCACCAGAACCGACTCCTCAGAATCGGCTCTCCTTTTGCCCCAACTAAGTATCGCCCTGGTCAGAGGGCACTCCTTCTGGTTTGGTCGGAACCGAACCGGGCTGGCCATCTGGATCAGCGGACTTCTCGGCCTCCCTTTCCCTCAGTCTACCTAATCTCTTTTCCAGGGTAGATTTGGGAAAACTCTTGCAAATTTGGCAGTCTGAATTGAGGTGGTCAAACCCCAGACAATAAACACAGGTGGTGTGGGGATCAGCCTTGGCAAAGACTTCCCCACACGCACTGCAGTGTTGAAACCCAGTGGGCCCGTTTTTTTCTTCGGTTTCTCAGACATGGCCAATCCTATCCAAAACTTACCCTTTTTTCGGCAATCCGCCAGGCAAGACTCCCCTAACGGTTCCTGTACGTGTCATGGGTCTTGGAAAAAAACGTAATAAATCCATTTTTTTTTAGAACCGATATGGACTGGTTACCACACTCTAAATCAAGCACAAGCTTTTTTACCTCAAACTGATCGGTTCAGCCGAACCGATCTACAATTTACAAGTTTCACACAGAAACTAAACAAAAAACATATCACGGTACCACAGACAGAGACTTGAACCGACTAAGCGGTAACAGCAATTCGGTAGAAACCGACCGAAAAGACGACACTTCAACCAACTTTTTTGAACCGAGCAACAGGAGAAATCTCTGGAGTGACTGTTCAGTGAGGCAGAGTAAAGAATCTGACGGTTGCAGTTTAAACAACAGCAGACAGGGGCTTCAACCGAGCTTGTGGTGAACATTCCATGCTGGCCATGGAAAGTTTAACTCTTTGTTCTCCAGGGCAGTTGAAAGGCAGGACCTAACTGCATCTGTCAGAATACAGCAAGACTTCATGTTGTTTGAAAGACAGGTAGAGCTGGGTATCATCAGCACAGCAATGAAACCTCAGCCCATACCGTCTTACAATGTCTCCGACGGGCAGCACATAAAATGCGAACAACATGGGGGACAGCATCGAGCCCTGAGGTACCCCACAAGGCAGAGAGAAGGACTCGGAACTAAACATTCCCAAGACAACTCTCTGAGTTCGACTGGTGAGGAAAGATGAAAACCATCTGAGGGCTGTACCTGTCAGCCCACAGATGCACCTCAGGCGCTCGAGCAGAACCCCATGATCAACAGTGTCGAAAGCTGAAGAGAGAGATCAAGGAGTACCAAGATAGAATAGTTTCTCCAATCTCTTGCCATCAGGAGATCATTGAGCACCTGAACCAGAGCCGTCTCGGTACTGTGCCTCTTACAAAAACCCGACTGGAGAGGTTCGTATAAATTATGGATGGTTGGATGGTCCTCCAGTTGAATTGCCACCACTTTCTCGATAACCTTTCCCACAAAAGGAAGGTTTGAGATAGGTCTGTAGTTTGCCAGAGACTCCGGGTCCAAGGTAGCTTTCTTCAGGAGGGGTGTCACCACCGCCTCCTTCAGGGAGCACCGGACAATCTGAGCTAAGACCGGGCCAGTAATATCACTACAACCCAAAATTAGGGAAGTAGGGCCCAGGTCTAAACTACAGCATGCGGGGCGCATCTCCTGTACAATCCTCATAATGTCAACGAAATCTGGTAGGTCAAAGGTACTCCAGAAAACACTGGTCATAGTGACCGAACACCGACTAACCATATCTCCCATAGATCGAGAAAGATGGATCTGCTGCCTGATGTCGGCCACCTTATTCACAAAGAATCGAGCAATCTTATTACACTCAATTTGTGAAAAGGCTCGACGGAGCTGCAGACAGGTTGGGTTGCACAACCTGTCCACAGTTCGGAAGAGCTGAGCCGGTCGATTCCTGGCAACAGCGATTTTCCTGGACAGGAATTCTGCCTTCTTATAGGAAATCGCTGATTGATAGAGATGGTAATGCTCTAACAAAATAAGTTGGTCAGTATCCAAGGTGGATTTACGCCAACGACGTTCTAACCTGCGTCCCATCTTCCGTATCTCCCTCAGCGACCCATCAAACCATGGGGTCTGAGGGTGAAGCAGAAGGGGACGAACATGGATCAGAGCAATCCGATACAGAGCTAAAGTAATAGCCTTATTATAGGCCACCACTAAATGCTCTGGATTGGTGCTGGGCTCCCCGAGCATGGAGAGGTCAATCACTGCTGCCAGGTCTTCAGGGACCACATCCCACAAAGGATGGTAAGTGACCATCTGCACAGGGGAAGACCTACTCAGAGGGGCAGAAAAATTGAACCTCATGGTGTAATGATCAGACCAAACAACGGGTTCCACCCCCATGTCAGAGGCCTCGATCCCCAGGAGGAAGACCAAATCAAGAGAGTGCCCACAATTATGGGTAGCTGAGGAAACAACCTGTGTGAAGCGCAGTGATGTCATCAGCTGGAGGAAGTGTTGACCAAAAAGTGAGGATTCGTTGTCGATCCAGGCATTAAAGTCACCCAGAACCATCAATCTGGGTGACTCTAATGCCATGTCGGTGACGAAGTCGGCTACTTCCTGCAGGAACAGCTTTTCATCCCCTGGTGGACGGTAAATGAGAGCTATCCTGCACCCCACACCAGTTACCACAGTACAATCAAATGAGTCCGTCTCCTCAACTGGTACACCAGTGAGGCCCAGTTCGGTCTTAAAACAGAACACTCCCCCCGCCCGCCGCGATCCAACCTCGGGCGATGTATCACCGAGTACCCAGGAGGAATAGCTGCCTCCAAAATTGAGGCAGCATTACCATCCAACCAGGTCTCGGTGATGCAAGTCAGATCCGCTGTTCCCACAAAATCCGCAGTCAATGCAGTTGAGTTCTTAATGAATCTGGCATTGCATAACAATGCCCAGGTCGGACGATGCTCGTAGGCTGTCCCAGCTACTTGCCCACCTAAGAAGGAGGTGCCTTTGGGTATGGAGACTAGACATGGATTATCACATTCCAGGCTCCATTTCACCCCAGGGCGTCTTCTGGACTTAACCACCCCTATGGGAGAAACCCATTCATTCGATTACTCAAATACAGCATGGTATCACCTATATACAGGTAGATTGTTGGCCTCCTCCCCTATATACAGATTCCTGTGATCTCAGGTTGAACCGGACACTCTCCGCCCATTGCTCCATACTGAAGGCAAACAAGAGTGAAGAGAGTCGACAACCCTGTCTTGCTTCCAATGCAATAGTCACCCAATCTGACAGGACCCAACTGACCTTGACCTGAGATTTAGGTCCATGGTATAAATTAAAGTTATGTATTTACTGTAACTGTTGATCTTCCAGAATATCTTCACCATTGATTACCACTTATGGATCTAGGCCGGAGGCACTATGACCCCATGGGAGCAAAGATTTTGCCAGGGGACTGGCTATGACTACTGGGCACGGCACCTACGCACTTCCCATGTGGTGCCACACACCAACCAATAACAGATTCTGCCTCCCTCTTTAACTTCAGTTCTGTTTGCAAGGAGAAAACTGATGTGGGGGAAAAAACTAAGACAGGGCTAAGAATTTCCCTAACCCAAAGGCATAGAGAAAGGATACAGGAACATTAATAAACAACAAAATAAAACCCAAGCATCAACTGTTGGATAGAGAAAACAGGGCACACTAGGTGGCACAAAGGGGTTGTTGAGTATAGAACCAGAACATCGCACCACTAGCCAGACAGCTGATCAAGTGGTGAGACAAAAGGGTATGAGGGACTCCTGCTCTTGGGCAAAAGGAGCACTCCCCACCGTTCCAAACAGAACTAACAGCAACCCTTGGGGAGCAGAGCTGATAGGCTACACAGGGCTCCAAGCAGGAGCCAGTCACAGCAGTAGACGTACCCCCTGCTCTCCAAGATATCAATCATGGGCATTTTCCCAGAGGAACAATAGGAAGAAAGGGGATTTAAATCCCCGCAGCTGCTATGGTCCATGCCAGCGAGCCGAATGAGACATCAGGGTAGTAAGGGACTCCTGCTCTTAAGCAAAAGGAGCCCTTCCCCCTGTACCAAACAGAATTAACAGCAACCCTTGGAGAACAGAGCTCAGTGGCTACACAGGGCTCCAGGCAGGAGCCAGTCACAGTAACTGTGCCCCCCCACCTCTCCAAGGAGCAAATCGTGGGCATCTGCCCAGAGGAACAATAGCAAGAAAGGAGATTTAAATTCCCATGGCTGCTATCGATCCATGCCAGTGAACTGACTGAGCACAGAGACATCGGGGTAGTGAGAGATTACTGCTCTTAAACAAAAGGAGCCATCCCCACTGCACCAAACAGAACCAACAGCAACCCTTGGAGAGCAGAGCTCAGCAGCTACACGGGGCTCCAGATGGGAGCCAATTACAGCAGTAGCTTCACACCCTGCTCTCCAACAACCAACTGCAGGTATCTTCCAAGAGGAATAATAGGAAGGAAGGGGATTTAAATCCCCTCAGCTGCTATGATCCACTCCAGTGAGCCGATCGAGCAGAGACATCAGGTAGTGAGGGACTCCTGCTGTTAAGCAAAAGGAGCCCTCCCCCATGCACCAAACAGAACCAACAGCAACCCTTGGCGAAAAGAGCTTGGTGGTTACACAGGGCTCCAGGTGGGAGCCAATTACAACAGTACCTACACCCCTTGTTCTTCAAGGAGCCAATTGTGGATGCCTACTGGTCCACTGATCCACTTCCTACTGCGAAAAGAGGACTTGGCCATCCAGCAGCCATCCACACTGTGGCCTCCAAGTGAAGAACCAATGCACTAAGGACATTGGAGTCTGTCCACTGCAGTCAGCCAAATGAGACAACCAGTGGACAGTCACTCTGCACCATAGCAGGTGGGCAGGGGAGCAGTAAAGGGCAAATTAAGTGACAGGACTTGGTAGGAGGAAGCAGGGAGTGAAGAACTCTAGTCGTTGCTCACACACCTCAAGGAAGTGTAGAGTGAGGAGTGTTAGGGCCACACAAAAAGTCTTGTGAGTAGGTGTAACACCCTATCTAGGGTAAGGGTAAAATAAGGTTTTAGAGAAGGCAAAGAGGTGGTAATAAGTGAAACACCTCAACTGGGGTAGGGGGAATAAGAGATTAGAGTAAGCAAAACAAAAACAGGCAAGGTAAATAATAGACATGCTAACTGTGGTGTGGTGTGGTGCAGTGCAGTGACTGTGGGGCGGCAGTCTTCAGGGAGACTTTCTGGAGACTGTGGTGCTGCCCACTTTGCATGCACCTCTCTAGGCTGAGAGAGGTGGTTGCTGGTCTCCAAGCCGAGTTGGCTAGGATTTGGGAGGCCTCCTCCCCGACCCAGGGACCACCAAGTCTGTGACCGCTGCCTCAAAGGTTACCAGAGAGGAGAGGTAGCTGTACTACAGTGGACTCTGGATGGCCGAGAGTAGTAGGTCAGAGGCACATCCCTCAAATCAGCCTACTCATGACTCATATGCTCACTCGGCAGGTGGGACTGTCCATGGAGGCACCTGCAGTAGTGACCAGGAAGGCCATGGGGTCCTCCCTAGGGGAGGCCCAATGAGGGTGGCAGAGGACCCCAGAGGAGGAGGAAGCAACTCCTGGTGGGGGATTCCATTGTTAGGGGGATAGATTTGGGGACAGGGAGGGGGAGAGGAAGGTTAGGTGCTTACCTGATGCCACGGCTCAGACGTATAGGAAGGGGGATCCTGAGGGTTGCTGGGGAAGCAGGATGGGAGGTAGAGCTGGATGTCACTGTCCACCTAGGGACAAATGACCAGGCTAGAGACAAGGCTAGGAGGGTGCAGGAGTTGTTCAGGGAATTGGGGAGGAGTCTTAGGCAGCTAGCATGCTCAGTGGCCTTTTCTGAGGTGTTGCCTCTCTACAACAGGGAGGAGGATACTGTACTCCGTACCAGGAGCTTTAATCAATGGTTGAAAGATTGGTGCAGAGAGGAGGGTTTAGGTTACATTGAGGACTGGGATCCCACCTGGAGGGATAAACGCCTATACAGGGGAGATGGTCTGAGTCTGTCTGGGAGGGGAACCACAGTCCATGGTGAATGGTGTAAATGCTACATAGGAAAGCATTTGGCAGAAGGAAGCACGGTAACATAAATTGTACACCCCTACAGGCTGAAGTAGACAGTAGGGAAAATCCTAAGGGAGGGAGGGAGATTCCCAGGGGTTCCTAATAGCAGGAGAAGCAGAATGGTAACATGAAGAGGATAGGAATGAAGGCAGAGGGGATAAGAAGAGTAGGCAAAAGGGGGGCTCACAAGAAGAGCGGTAGAAGAATTTTGAAGGCCATTTGCACAAATACCCGGTGTTTGCAAAATAAAATCCTGGACCTTGTGGCCATTATGGCGGAGGTTGACCTGGACATTCCCACCATTACCCAGTCATGGAGCAATGAGAACCATGACTGGGATATAGACATACTAGGCTATACTCTGTTCAGGAAGGACAGGTAGGGTAAGAAAGGGGGAGGAGTGGCTCTTTACATAAGGGATAGCATAAAGGTGATAGAGACACAGGGAATACAGGGAGGGGTGGAGGCACTGTGGATCACCCTAGAAACAGGAAATGGAACTACTGTTTGCACTGGTGTAATCTACAGACCTCCAGCATGAGGGTGAGATGGATTGCCATCCAAAAGATGGCATCCTGGGGTGAAGTGCTGCTGGTGGGGGGACTTCAATCTACTGGATGTGGATTGGAGAGGAACAATACTGGACCTTGCACTCACCAACAGAGACAGAGATGCAGATGTCAAGGACGATGACCACTTAAGGTATAGTGCTCACCGTACGGTGTGGTTCAGTACAAATACTATGCCAGAATTGAACCACACCAAGGCAAGGGTCCTGGACTTCAGGAGGCCAACTTTACAAAGCTGGAGGAATGCCTCAGGGATGCCCATGGGGAGGACATGGGTGGTGTGGAGGAACAGTGGGCAAAACTAAAAGGTAACAAGCCTCTGTGTCAGACAAACAGGCAAAAGCAAGAGGAAAAAGATACGGCTGTGGTTCTCAAATGAGGAGGCTGGGAAAGTAAGGCCAAAAAAGTTAGCATTCTAGGAGGTATAAGGAGACACAGAGGGAGGTATATCAGGAGAAGCAGAGGAAGGCGGGAAAAGCAGTCAGAAGCTCAAAGGCACAAATGGAAGAGGAAACAGCCCAGGCAGTAAAGAAAGGAGAACATACATTTTTCAGGTATGTAAGAGAAAGGAGAAAAAAGAAGGAAGGGATTGCAAGGCTAAGGAGGAAAGGGGAGGAGTGTGTGCAGGGGGACCAGGAAAAAGCAGACATCCTTAACAAATATTTTTGCTCAGTGTTCATGGAGGAAGAGGAAGGTTAGGAACCACAGAAAAGTGACAGGAGCACAGAAGGAAGGGAGGTGGACATTAGTCCATTTACAGAGTGGAGTCCTGAAGTAACTCACAAATCTGAAAGTGGACAAGTCAATGGGGGCCAGACGGGTTACATCCAGGAATACTGAAGGAGCTCAAAGTGGTGTTGGCTGCACCCCTGACAGTCCTGTTCAATCGCTCACTGGAGACGGGAGTGGTACTACAGGACTGAAAGAGAGCAGACGTAGTCCCACTTCACAAAAGTGGTAGCAGGGAAGAAGTTGGCAATTACAGGTCACTCAGCTTTACTTCAGTGGTAGGAAAACTAATGGAATCACTGCTGAAGGAAAGAACTCTGGAGTATCTTGAAACCAGCTGCTTACAGGATCCAACGTATCATGGGTTCACTGGGGGATGGTGGTCATGTCAGACAAATCTGATAGAGTTCTTTGACTGGGTGACCAGGAAAGTAGATCAGGGTGAAGCGTTGGATGTGGCCTACCTAGATTTCAGTAAGGCCTTCGATACTGTTCCACATAGGAGACTCAAACAAGCTGGGCAGTCTGGTAGTGGCTCTAAAAGTGGTAAACTGGGTATGAATTTGGTTGGGGGACAGGTGACAGAGGATGGTGGTAAATGGAGTTTATTCTGAGGAAGGGAGAGTGACAAGCGGGGTGCCACAGGGATCAATACTGGAACCAGCCCTCTTTAATGTCTTTATTAGCGACATTGTAGAGGTGTTAGAATGGAAAGTGCTTTTTGCAGAGAATACTAAAATCTGCAATAGGGTAGACACTCCGGGGGTGTGTGTGGAAAAAATGAATAGGGATCTAGGAAAGCTTGAGGAGTGGTCAAGAGTGTGGCAACTAAGTTTCTATGGGAAGAAGTACAACACCATGCACTTAGGGCACAGAAACCCAGGGGCTGGCTACGAGATGGGGGAAGTGGTACTGATGACCACCAAACAGGAAAGAGACCTGGGGGTAATCATATCTGATGACCTAAAGGTGGTCAAAAAGTGTGACAAGGCTGTAGGGAAAGTCAGTGGGATGCTAGGGTGCATAGGGAGGTGTATCACCAGATGAAAGAGGGAGGTGTTGATACCACGGTATAAATCATTGGAGACCTCACGTAGAGTACTGTGTCCAGTTCTGGAGACCATATCTTTGGAAGGACATAGAGTAGAGGTGGTCCAGAGGAGGGCAACTAAAATGGTGCAGAGTCTATACCACAGACCCTATGAGGAGAGACTAAAGGACCTCAATATGTACACCCTGGAAGAAAAGACAGAAAGGGAGGATATGACAGAGAGGTTAAAATACCTCATGGGCATAAAAAAGGTACAAGAGGGAAACATTTCTCAGAAAAAAAGATGCTCAGGAATGGGGTACGTTATGAATCTGGAGGGGGGTAAACTCAGGGGAAATGTGTGGAAGTACTTCTTCACAGAAAGAGTGGTGGATGCCTGGAACAGCCTTACAGCAGAGGTGGTGGAGGCAAAAACTGTAAGCGGATTCAAGAATGCATGGGATAACCATAAGGGAACCTTAGTAGTTAGGGAAGGGAGGGCTAAGCCGGAGATCAAATAGGGTCTACGGTATTACAATAGTTAGGGAAAATGGGCAGACTAGGTAGGCCAAGCGGTCCTTATGTGCCATCAAATTCTATGTTTCTATGTAAAGGCAGCAGCACTGAAGCATGTGGCTCTGGCAGAAAAAGCAGGAGGGTGATGCCCAGAATAGAGACCCCCTTGTGGGGAGGGTTGCCACTGTATAGATCCCAGGCGAGAGCCCACCTGGAGTACTGTGTCCAGTTCTGGAGACATCTCAGGAAGGACCTAGACAGAATGGAGGCAGTCCAGAAGAGGGCAACTAATATGGTGCAGGATCTACATCACTCCTACAGTATGTGGGATGACTGAAAGACCTCAATATGTACACCCTGAAGAGAGAAGAGTGAGGGGGATATGACAGAGATCTATAGTTACCTCAGAGTGGTAAATAAGGTACAGGAGGTATTTTTAGAAGAAAAGATGCATGAGAACAAGGGGAAGAAAAGATGCATGAGACGAAGGGGATATGCAATGAAGCTGGAAAGAAGTAAATTCAAGAGAGATGTGAGGAAGTACTGCTTCACTGAATGAGTGGTAGATGCCTGAAACAGTCTGCCAGCAGAGGTGGGGGGTGGCTGAAAACAACTGTGGGTTTCAGGCATGCATGGAACAGGCACAAGGGAATCTTAGTGGGAGGCAAGGAGGGAGGGAGTTGGAGATCGAGTAGGTTCTGTGGAGACAGTATAGGCAGGGGGAAAAAATGGGCAGATGGTGTGAGCCAAGCAGTCCTTATCTGCTGTCAAATTCTATGTTTTTATGCAACTGAGATGGCATAATATGCCAAAAAAGGAATGAATCACACAGACTCCTAGAAAAAGCAAAACCCAGCTACCCGATAGTGTACTGACTGGATAGTCAGTTAAAATATGCCCCTTTCTCCCCATCAGGGAAAGAAAAGGGAATCTCAGGTGTATATGGAGTTGTAGGACTGAACAACCCAAAGAAGTCAAGATGTGTTTATCTCCCCAGGCACCCCTAAGGGTAGTGGGTAACAGCCAGCCTGATGCAAGGTAAGGGAAATGGGCATACCAACCAAAAGCCAATCTGCCATAGAAGAAAAACATCACAGAAAATTATCTTCTTCTGCAACCACAGGGATGTACTCTGTGTAAGAGTTAGTGCACGTGATCCAATCCATTGCACAGCACATTTCCACAGACAGTGCAACTGCTAACAAAAAGTTAGACTGGATAGTTCCCGAGGCACAGATTGCATTTACAAACTAATAGGAATATACCCCAAGAAGGGGTATACCCCAGGCAGTATGGGGCCATAATGTCTCAAGACATTATGCATGGTAAAATCAAGCTGCCAATACAAGCGCCAATTTTCTGCCACCGAGGCATGTCGTTTTGGGGGCCTCCACCACCCACACCTCCTCAGAGGGGCTGCACCCCCTGAGCCCTGCCCCATAAAGATTCTCAACTCCGGGGGGGGGGTTACCTCGGGAAGTGCACAAACTCCAAAATAAATAAAAGGTTCTGGGACTGGGAATCAAACCTGGTCCCAGATGCAGCGCCTGGGTTCCTGCTGCTGGGGCTCAGTCCAGTGAGCCACGGCAGCTGCTCAGTGGAAGCCACTCCCAGCAGAGGTGTCATCCCCTGCCTGGAAGAGTGAGAATGGTGCAATACTGCGTACAGCAGTATACATGGTAGTGCACCATTCGCTCACAGGTACAGCGCTGTACTGGTTTAGCCATAATGTCGTATGCTATTAAGTGTGCAACATTATATAGACAGGTCCGAATGGGCCATAATGCAACTAAACCAAAATATACAAACCTTGCAAGAGCAGGCCGAAGATGCAGAGAGTCGAAGCCGGCGCAATAATGTTCGGATCTCAGGGATCCCAGAAGGCGAGGAGGGCACCGATCCCCAGGAATTTGTTCGCAGTTTGCTACAACAAATACTAAGCATTCCTAAGGAGGCAACCTTGAGTTTGAGAGGGTACACTGCACACTTGGGCCCAGGCCCCCCGAGCTAGGGCCACGACTGGTTGGTGCTATCTCTGGTTCCAGGAAAAGAATTGATATTACAAACGGCTTGGAAACAGGGACAGGTTCACTACAAAGGGCAACGATTATATTTTGAGAATGATTTCGCTCCTGAGGTGATTGTCAGGTGCAAGGCATATACTCCGATCTTAAAAGCGCTGAAAAATGCTGGTTTGCGCTTCCGTACCCCATACCCAGCAAAACTAATTGTCTTTCATCAGGATGGGCAGCTCGTTTACAACTCGGCAGAGGAGGCGATGGAAGGACTTCTGAAAAAGGGGATCGAAATTCAGAAAACAGCCAGACGCTCCATGCGTGACACTTTGGCAGCAAAGCTATCGCAGCAAGCCTGGCAATCTGGTCAGCGAGAGGCCAGGAAGAGACAGGGCGCAGAGGCGATCCGGAAAATTGTTGACTCCCTACGAGAGCAGTCCCAATCGACCACTTGATCACCATACAACTCAAACTGAGTGGAACTTAAGACAAATGGCTACATTTGGAGGAGCGGAAAGAGAAGGGGCCACAGCTTAATTAACTAGATCTTAGCTGTCTGGAATATTGGGATATAACATTTAGCCACTTAAGACAGTCTGATTGCCACTGTTGAATTACTGAACCTACCTGTTTATGTCAACTAACCGCTACAGATAAGTTTCAGTTTTTGTTCACTAATTTTAAATTTATGTAATGTCTTTTAATATTAATTTCTTTTTCTACCACTTGTTTGTTTAGTGACACTAACACTCGGTCTTTCCTTCTATGCAGAACCTGGCTTAGACTTCAATAGAATGACATGCAGATCCAGTGAGGGTAAGAGTAAGACTTATTTGGTCTAGCCTTCCCTGTTTTCACACTGGCATGCATTAGATAACTTAATAAAAGTTTATTGATAATGCCCCTTGATATTCGAAAGAGCAATTACTCCTGCATATAAAATGATCTCAGGCACTAAGAAGGGCAGTGAGTGCTCGGCAAAGATGTTGGGGTCATGTGACAGGATAGGTTCCAGAGTTGGAATTAATTTAATGTTGTGTCGCTGGGCAGATACGAACAAGCGAACTCAAGAGTAAATGGGTCAGGCTGGAACTGAGGGCTATAAGTGATAGCTGGATCCTGAGGCCCTAATGGAGCAGAAACTGCCACGCTGAACTCATGCCTCAGGGGAAAAGATTAGTATTTAATAATACTAGCCCACCCTGATCACGCCCACCTCATTACCAGTTCCATCGGGACGTACTGGGATTCCCCTGTGCTCCGGACTACTCACATGCCCACTACCAGTATAGGATGCAGGAGTACACGCTAGACTGCTCTCATGAGTTATATATTATCCTCTAGGCAAGCAAATAGGAGCATCTGAGGGTGTCTAGGGGGCCTTTTTGGAACTACGGACTAAAAGTTATTGTGCACCTCCCCCCCCACGTACGTGCATGCATGTGTACGTGTGTATGTATGTGAGTAAGTATATGTATATACAAAGGAGGAAAGGAAAAGAAAGGAAACATCCCCCCTGCTTCCTTTTTTTTTTTCTTCCTATCTCTTCCCCTCAAGCTTCTCTCCCCGCAGCAACACACACCTTAGAAGATGGCTAATAGGCTAGAGTGTGACTAACCATACCCCTTCCCTCTTCCTACCTAGGCATTGGATGCGCCTTGGGGTATCCCTGTACTGAGGCATACCCTTCCCCGGTGAGGATACCTCACTGTAGAGAGCTAAGTGAGCTCTCAGACATTGGAAGTACTCGTTAACCTTTCTTGTTTCAGTTAGTTAAGTGTTAATGAAGTTAATTAATAACCTGTTGGGTTCACTTAACAACAGACACCGTTAGTTAATTGCTATTCAGAACAAATGGTGGTTGTCTTTAATTATTTCTTGTTTTATGTATGTTGTCAGTTTAAAGGCAACCAGTTACTAACAGCAAAAAGTAATGTTCAATTCTGGAAAATCGAATGCTACTGCTGTAATTTAATTGAATGTCAATTGTGTCTACTTTACTATGATACATGGGGTGTGGAGGGGTTGGTTTGGGGGGGCTTCCTGGGATCCATGTGGTACGCTAACTTAAACTCCCTTAACTTCCGAATATGGTCATGGAGGGAACCCTTTTGAAGCAGCTGTCTTGGAATGTAAATGGACTCACTTCCCCAATCAAGAGATCCAGGGTTCTTTCACAAATTAAAAAATGGAAAGCGGACCTTATCTATCTACAAGAAACCCACTTAAGTAAAGAGGAGCACCTGAGATTGGGGCAGCTCATGAGAGGTGAGGTATATAGCTCTACTTTTAAAAATGGCAGAAGGAGGGGGGGTATCAATAGTGATTCCGCAGCAGACGCCTTGGCAACTGCTAGCTAAGTGGATTGACCCTTTCGGACGCTTAGTATTACTCCGGGGTTTAATTGGAGAAACCAAGGTTACCCTGGCAAATATATATCTCCCCCCGGACTCTCCAGTGAACGAAGTTAAAGGCCTGCTAGACAGAATCACACAATTTTCCAAAGGCGTATTAATGCTTGCAGGAGACTTTAACATACTACCTAATCCTGAACGGGACTCATCCAGTTTTAGCACTCCCAGAAAAACTCCACAGCAGAGGTTCTTAGGTAGGTTTCTAGCTGAGGTGGGCTGGTCTGATACCTGGCGTCACTTACATCCCAACACCAGGAATTATACACATTACTCGGCAGTACACCACACATATTCAAGAACTGACCTCTGCTACACCCAAATAGAACATATGAGCTTAGTGGTAGACTCGCATATTGGGGATGTCTCCCTCTCAGATCACGCACAGATAACCACTACATGGAAACTTAAAATTCAGAGAAAATGTACACAGTGGCGACTAAACCCTTACCATTTAAAGTCAAATCAGTTTAAAGAATTTCTAATGGATAAATTGTCCGAGATACTTGTAGATGATTCTAGCTCAGAGACCTCGCCAAGTATGCTATGGGACACAATAAAAACAGTATTAAGAGGGCACCTCATTAAATACACCTCTATGCAGGTGAACTCCCACAAACAACGCAAAGCCAGACTGGAAGAAACCCTTCATTTTCTGCAAATGGCACATAAACAAGGTGATAGTTCAGTACTCCCACAACTTAAACAAGTCAAGCTAGACCTAGATAGGATGGGTTTGCAGCAAACAGAGATTGCCCTAACTTTCCTCCGATAGCGGTACTATGAAGTGGGACCCAAGGCTGCTAGACTATTGGCCTATCAACTCAGAAAGCAGAAGAAAGCTTCTACTATAAACACTATTCGCCACCCAGTTGATGGCAGACCTCTCCACAAACTCGATGACATAGTAGAGGCTTTCACTGAATACTATTCTACCCTCTATACCCCAGAGCAGCCTGTAACAACGGAATCGGTAAGGGATTTTCTACAATCTGTTAACCTCCTGAGCATCACTTCAGAACAGGGAAACCAACTGGTCAGCCCTATTACGATGCAGGAGCTGGTCAGTGCTCTGGCCCGGGCTAAGACCATGAAGGCCCCGGGACCTGACGGCTACGGAATTGAATTTTATAAAGTCACTAAAGAACAGCTTCTACCTACCCTCCTTCGTACCTTTAATTCGGTTCTGGAGGGAGACTCTTCCCCCACCCACCTGGTCTTTTGCTAATATTTCGGTCATCCCCAAACCAGGCAAAAATCCTCAGATATGTGAGTCATACCGCCCGATATCGGTCTTAAACTCAGATTATAAATTATTTATGGGAATAATTGCTCATAGACTAGAAACGGTACTACCGCAAATAATACACAAAGATCAAACGGGTTTTGTAAAGTGGATTTAACAACTACAGATAATATAAAGAGAACATACCACATAATACACAAGATGCACACTGGGGAATACTCGCAGCCCTAGTCAGCCTAGACGCGGAAAAGGCGTTCGACAGGGTGCTCTGGCCATTCCTATATACAGTCATGGAGAGAGTGGGGTTCCCCCTGTCATTAGTCCGTGTGATTGGAAACATTTACTCTGCCCCAAAGGCGTGGGTGAAGGTCTCAGGTCACCATTCAGGTTGTTTTCCACTTCATAGGGGCACTAGGCAGGGATGCCCTTTGTCTCCCCTCCTATTTGCCCTATTCATGGAACCTTTAGCACAGCTTATCAGGCAATCTCAGGATATCCAAGGGATTGAGATGGCTGGAGAGGAACACCGCATAGCTCTTTATGCGGATGATGTACTCCTATACCTCCAAAACCCAGCGATGACCCTCCCAAAGGTTAATGAGCTGTTAGTGGCTTTTGGACAGGTCTCAGGTTATAAGATTAACATCTCGAAAACCGAGATCTTGACATTTCAGTATTCCCCCGATCAGAACATTCGGAGGCAGTTTCCCTGCAAATGGGACTTAGGGAAAATAAAATACCTAGGGATAAACCTAACTAAGGATTTGCAAGATGCCTTCAAACAGAACTATATTCCTTTTACCAATCGCCTTAAGGAGGACCTAGCCAGCTGGAGTACGCTCCCTTTGAGTCTAACCAGAAAAATAGACGTACTTAGAATGGTGGTTTTGCCTAGGGCTTTGTACCTTTTTAATAACATCCCAATTAGTATCCCACGCTCAGTGTTTACAGACTGGGAAAAAGACATATCTCGGTTTATTTGGGCAGGCCGCAAGTCTAGAGTTAGACTGAAGATCCTTACTAAACCAAGAGGCTCAGAGGGGCTTGCCCTCCCAGATCTCCGACGGTACTACCAAGCTGCGTAGCTGACACAAGTTGTCGCTAGACAGCTGGCTGTAGGTGAGGCACACTGGGTTGATATTGAGCAGGAAATCGTTGATGACCTAGAATATTTTGCCATACTCTACCAAGACCATATAACCTCCGAAACAAATAATAAACTAACCCCAGAGCTGCAACATAGAATGACCGCTTGGAAACAGATTAAGAGGCAGTTTTCGATTTCCCCTTTTATATCACTAATATGTCCTGTTGCCGCCCTTCCAGATTTTCAACCAAGAAAGATGGACCAGGCATATGGACAGTGGAGCAGATATGGTTTGAAATATTTGTTCCAGATTGTTACAGGAGGGAAAATCTGGTCATTCCAAGAAGTACAGATAAAATTTCACCTGCCAAACACACACCATTATAGATACTTACAATTAAGACACTACTACGAATCATTACCATCTGAAGTGCGAAACTCAGAGCAATGGCCACCCCTGATCGCCAGGCTGCAATCTATGCTTGCTAACCCAATCCAAAATCATTTGATATCTACCTTCTATCAAGCTCTAAGTTTAAGCCCCTTGGCAGATTTGGTAGACTCCCTAGGAAGATGGCAGCAGGAACTGGGTGTGCGCATAGAAGACAAGCAATGGGACCAGGCAGGCCACCAGGCGGCCTACACCTCTAGTTCACACCAATGGAGGGAATACGCATGGAAATTCTTAGTCTGGTACTTCAAGACTCCGGAGATCACAAGTCATTACACCTCAGGACAGTCTGCCTCTTGCTGGCGTAATTGCGGAGAAAGAAAGGCACATCTCACACATGTAATGTTCACCTGCCCTAAGCTGGAGCCATTTATTCGTTCACTGGAGACTGACCTTCAAGAACTATTTGATAGACCCTTTAATTAACCCCACAAACATTTATTTTATTAATTCTTCCTGAAAACCTTAGGGATCGGGATACCCGCTACCTCCTAGCCATTCTGCTTACAGCTGGTAAGAAGGCCATTACTAAAAAGTGGTTATCTCCTAGTATCCCTACATTGCGAGATTGGTGGGCAATATCAAGGCAAACCTACCAACTGGAGAAGATAACACATAGTTTAAATGGAAGGGAGGAAAGATTTAAAGCTAGATGGAATAAATGGCTTTTATACTATATGTTGAAGGACACAACCTTTGTACCGTGAGGAAATAGAAATTCTCACCCCCTCATCCCCACTTGTTGTGTGGTGGGGCTGCGTGGGTCTCGGCCCCCCCCCCGCAGCCGCCCAGGATTAAGTACGTTAAATTCGTTAGGATACTGTACTATTTAAGCTGCTCATTGTGTGAATTGATATCTTAAACTTCTGTCTGGCATTCAGGACCCTAATGAGCGGCAGTCAATGAAGCAAAGGTATCCCGAGCCTGGGCCAAGCTGAAGCTCCCCGGTTCGATTTGGACTCTGAACTCTAACCTCCCTGGTATCTACTCTTTATAGTATTGTGAACAATCTGTGTACTGTGACTATATGGAACTATGTAAGTACCTCTACTTGATTTCTTTGCTCTTATTGCTGGACACAATTGACTGTAAGTGAAAATGAAATAAAGATGATATTAACAAAAAAAAAAAAAAAGTGTACAACATTATGACCCCAGGCAGGGAGAAGAAGGACCAGAAAAAAAAGGGAGGAAGGGAGCTGCCTTCCCTAATTTTTTTGGGTGGCTGTGGGGGGGGGGGTGTTATGGGGGCCTGAAAAAGAACCCTAACACCAGTTTCATATGAACACTGGACAGTATATGCACAAAGCAGACTACTAGAGCCTATTATACTGCTTGCCATTTCTCAATGGACATAACCTCTAATACCTTTTGTTTTCAAGTGGATAGCTAGTAGTGTTTTAAAGCTGTTCTCTGTCTTGCAAGATACTATCTCCTCTTGGAGTGAGTTCCACATAGTAACAACTCTTTGGATAAACCAGTTAGCCCTATTAGACGGTGCCAAACTACTTTCAGGCACCAAGCAGCAAGGTCAATGGCCTGAATAATTGTCTCGCTCTGTGGCACTGTAACTATCAGTGTGCTTAGCTGCAACCATAGGTGATGGTTATAGGTTGCCATGCATCTGGTGTGCAGAAATGCATATTAGGGAACAAGCTGAGGAAAAATCCTTCCTGCCAAGGGCATCCATCTGAACAGAATCTCCCTCTGGAGGTCAGTCATGCATGAGGTACCAAGGCCCCAAAAGGGTCTGCAGTGCTTCAAGTCCCGAAGAGGGATGACGTACCTTACCTGAGGACTCTGTGAGCACGCGATACTGCATGAGGAGGTATCTGGAGATGGCTGGACTGGAAAAGGGATGCCTCCACACTGCCCTGGATGCCTCCTCAAAGACTCTAGGCCATGGAAAATGATAACAGTATTGAGACAGAGAACTCCCAAGAAGTCCCAACAGCAGGGCTGCAGGATAGCAGCTTGTAAAAGCATTCAAGTTGTGAGCCTGGAGCATCTCCACCAAGGATCACTGCTACAAAGCATGCTCAGTAGCTGAAGGGAGGTGGATAGATGATTCATTTTCCTTGGAGGTGGATATCGACTAAAACAAGGCACCGACCCCAGAGACCATTGTTACTGGGTAAAAGGGCCTTAACTGGGCCCTATCAGACTCCCTGTGTCAACCCTCTAAGGCACCAATGAAATCTCTGTGTTGATCCTACATTATGGCCTCTCAGGGACAATGAACATGGGCAACTTCTTTAGAAAATGTCAATACCCTGCTAGACAGGGTCAAGACCCCTGGTCTCGAGGGTCTGGGCCTGGACTGCAGAACTGTGTAAGGGGCCTCGCCCGAGTGTAGGGCCTAGTAGAGTCACCAGAAGGGCATCCTCCTACATCTGAGGAGTAACCCGCCTGGTGCCTATTGGGGGGGGGGGACCGCCAGTTGAGAAGAGCAGAGCCATACAGATTCCACAGGGTGACTGCAGTCCTCACCAGTGGCAGTGACATCCAGCAGCTACGGGGAAAACTCCATCTCAGGGCCACCATACAACCACGAGTCAATGCTGCCTCTGGCATGGGACTTAAGATCGAAGACAGCCTCAGGGACAGGGTCATCCCTGTAACTGCTCTCAACATTGTCCTTGGTGCTGACTTCAATGTCACTCCCAGAGCCATCACTCTCCTTAATGTTGAGAACTACAGCAGAATCGGAGATGACATCATTAGCACCTCACCAAGAGCCAGGCCCATGACTGACACCATGGTCACTGCCACCTTCATCACCCTGTCTGGTGCATTCACCTTCCTTGGTGTCGCTAGTCGGAGCACCATGGATGATGTTAACCTCTGAAATAGCATCAGTGTGGACAACAGTCCCCATGTGCATCCCTCTGCTGATACTGTGAACGGTGTCAAAAGGGGGCTCGGCCTTGTCCCTGGTGCCACTCACTGTGTCATTACCGTGAACAGTGACAACAACATGGGCAATGAAAGAAGATGACATCAAGGTGTCCATCAGTGTAGGCCAAGCATATAGCTGCAGCCTCAGCACAGGGGACATCTGCTGCTCAGGGCAAGCAGACTGTGGAGGGTTTGCAGTTGACCACACAGAAGGAGTCAACTGTTACCAGTCCCAACCACCAGAGACTCCGATGCCTCAGCGTGATGAGACCAAGGAGAACTCCACACTTTCACGGAACCAGAGGTCCCAGGAAGAGGCCCAGGGGAAAGGCCTACCATCCTGATCTTGGGACGCACATGTCTGACACCTGCCTCTGAAGGTGGGGATTGGGCAACTCCCCTTCTATGCCTGGTCCATTCAGAAACAGGCACTGCAGGCACCCATGTTGTACTCTGGTCTAAGACAGGCCATAGAAACACAGAATTTGATGACAGATAAGGACCGCTTGGCCCACCTAGTCTGCCCATTTCCCTACCTAATGCATAGGCTGCAGATCCTAGTTAACCAACAGCCTACTTCCTCCTACCCCCCCAATAGAATTGCCTTACGTCTGTCCCATGCATTCTTGAATTCCCCCGCTGTTTTTGAGTCCACTACCTCCTCAGGAAGGCTGTTCCATGTATCCACAACTTTCTCCGTGAAAAAATACTTCCTAACATTACCTTTGAGCCATTCCCCCTCTATCTTAAAATTGTGCCCCCTTGTTCTTGCAGATCTCTTTTTCTGAAAGATGCTACCATCTTGGACTCTGTTGATTACCTTGATGTACTTGAAAGTTTCTATCATGTGCCCTCTCTCCTCGAGTGTATACATGTTAAGCTTCTTTAATCTCTCTTCGTATGTTTTCTGGTGCAGACCCTGCACCATTTTAGTTGCCCTCCTCTGGACAGCCTCCATCCTGTCTATGTCCTTGCGGAGATGGGGACTCCAGAACTGGATGCAGAACTCCAGATGGGGTCTCACCAACTGTCTGTACAGTGGGATAACAACTTTCCATTTTCTACTGTTGATGCCTCTCCCTATGCATCCCAGTATCCCACCAGCCCTTATTACTTCCTTCTCATATTGTTTGCCCACATTAAGGTCATCTGATATGACTACCCCAAGGTCCCTTTCCATTTCTGTCGTTATTATCTCACCCCTCCATTGTGTACTCTTCCCCTGGATTTTTGTTTCCCAGGTGCATTACTTTGCACTTCTTTGCATTGAATGTAAGCTGCCATATATTTGACCACTCCTCCAACCTTGCCAAGTCCCTTTGCATCCTCTCCACCCCACCTTCTGTATCAACCCTGTTGCAGATCTTTGTGTCTTCTGCAAAGAGACATACTTTTCCATCCAGTCCCTCTGCAATGTCACTTATAGAGACATTAAAGAGGACCGGTCCCAGTACTGAACCCTGCGGTACCCCACTAGTAACCCCCCTTTCTTCAGAGTAAACTCTGTTTACTATTACCCTCTGTATGCTGTTGTCCAGCCAATTTTTAACCCAGGCTACCACCTTGGGACTCACTCCAAGGATGGCTAACTTGAATATTAATCTTTTGTGTGGGACTGTGTCAAATGCCTTGCTAATGTCTAGGTAGGCCATGTCCACTGCCACTCCCTGGTCCACCACATTGGTCACCCAGTCAAAGAAATCTATTAGATTTGTCGGACATGACCTTCCTGCTGTGAATCCATGCTGCCTTGGGGTCCTGTGCCCCACTGGCCTCTAGAAACTCAACAATTCTTTCCTTTAGAAGTGATTCCATCATTGTCCCTACCACCGGGGTCAAACTAACAGGTCTGTAGTTTTCTGCCTCCGTCTTGCTCCCACTTTTGTGAAGGGGAATCACGTCTGCCCTCCTCCAGTCCTCCGGTACTACACCATCCTCCCATGACTTGTTAAAAAGGGTAGTCAGTGGTGTCACTAGTTCTACCTAATTCTACCCTTAGTTCTTTTAGAATTCTTGGGTGAATCCCGTCAGGCCCCATTGCTTTGTCCACCTTCAGTTTTAAGAGTTCTTTCAGGAAACTCCATTTACTACTACCCTTTGCATCCTGTTGTCTAGCCAATTTTTTATCCAGGCTACCACCTTGGGACCCACTCCAAGGCTGGCTAACTTGTGTATTAATCTTTTGTGTGGGGCTGTATCAAATGCCTTGCTAAAATCTAGGTAGGCCATGTCCACAGCCCCTCCCTGGTCTACTACTTTGGTCACCCAGTCAAAGAAATCTATTAGATTCGTCTGACACAACCTTCCCATCATGAATGCATGCTGCCTTGGGTCCTGTGCCCCACTGGCCTCTAGGTGCTCAACAATTCTTTCCTTCAGAAGTGATTCCATCATTTTCCCTACCACTCAGGTCAAACTAACTGGTCTGTACTTTCCTGCCTCTGTCCTGCTCCCACTTTTGTGAAGAGGAATCACATCTGCCCTACTCCAGTCCTCAGGTACCACCCCATCCTCCCATGATTTGTTAAAGAGAGTAGTCAGCGGTGTCACTAGTTCTACCCTTAGTTCTTTTAGAATTCTTGGGTGAATCCCATCAGGCCCCATTGCTTTGTCCACCTTCAATGTTATTAGTTCTTTCAGAACCCTTTCTTCTGTAAATGGACTGGTATTGACTCCCGTCTTCAGAGTGTTTCTCTTGTTTGGTTTAGATACCTCCCCCTCCTCTTCCTTTGTGAATACTGAGCAGAAATATTCATTCAGTATCCCTGCTTTTTCACTGTCACCCTCGGCCCACATTTCCTCCCCTTTATTAAGCCTCAGTATCCCTCCTTTGGTCTTTCTTCACTCCCTAATGTACCCATAAAAGGTCTTATCCCCCTTCTTAACAGAGTTGGCTATCCTTTCCTTGGTTTGGGCCTTTGCTATTTTGACTGCCTTCCCTGCCTCTTTCTGCTTTAACTGATAAAGTTCTCTGTCCTGCTCCTTCTGTGTTTCCTTATATTTCCTGAATACTATCCTTTTCTCCTTAATCTTCCCTGCCACCTCTTTTGAGAACCATAGCAGTTTTTTCCTTCGTTGTGTTTTGTTGATTTGCTTTACACAAAGGCTTGTTGCCTCTGTGATGGCTGTTTTGATCACTCCTCATTGTTCCTCCATCCCTCCTTCTTGCCTGTTTGCAGTGCTTTTCTGAGGCACTCTCTCATTTTCCCAAAGTCAGCCCTCCTAAGGTCCAATACTCTTGCTTTTGTATGGCTTGATTGTTGGCTGTGTTTATTGTGAACCACACTGTTTGGGGTCGCTTGTTCTCAGATGGCTACCCACTTCTAAATCTGAGATTCTTTCTCCATCCCCATTTGAGAGTACCAGGTCTAAGATTGCTCCTCCCGAGTGGGTTCCAATACTAGCTGTCTGAGGCATGCCCCTCAGAAGGCATCAAGAATGACCCTGCTCTTGGATGTGCCTGCAACAAAGGTGCTCCAGTTAACATTTGTATATTCAGGTCCCCATCAACAATATATCCCTTTTTCTGCCATTCTAAGGATGCCTTCTATTATTTCCTTGTCCATTCCCTCCCCTGAGATGGGGTCTGAATACAACCCCATGGATTGTGGTGCCATTTCCTGTCTCCAGGGTGACCCACAGTGCCTCATCTGCTCCCTGTTTACTCTAGTTCTGTTGCTTGATCTCTTCCTTACATAGAGAGCTACTCCTCCTCCTCCTTTTACCCTCCCTGTCCCCTGTAGATTGTGTGTCCCATGCTGATCCCAGTCATGGTTCTCTGTGTACCATGTTTCTGTGACTGCCACAATATCCAGGTAACCCTCTTCCATCAGGCCACTAGTTCAGGGAGCATGTTACACACACTTACGGGTATTGGTACTCATTGCCCTCCACTTTTTTGATGGCCTTACCCCTTTTAGCCCCATCCCTGTCCTTACTGCATTTGCCTTTTTTTACATTTACCTCTGTCCTGCTCCCTAGTGACTTCTCTACCTTGGTGTTTACCTCACTATTTACAGTGTTTTGTGGGGGGAGGCTGGGATTTCCCTGCTCCATTTCAGTGCCTCCCCCCCTTGGCTTGTTTAAATGCTTGCCAATGAAGCATTTAAACCTCTCACCTAGGATGCTGCCCCCCCCCGGACAGATGCAGACCATAGCGCCAGTATAGGTCTACATCCCTCCAGGTGGCTCCCCCAGTCCCCAGTGAAGCCAAAACCCTGAGCTCCACACCAGTTTTTCAACCATTCATTGAATTCCCTGGTGAGGAGTACCCTAGCATCACCCTTGCCATAGACAGGCAGCATCTCTGAGAAGGTTACCGTATGCACCACTTGTCTAAGGCCCCCTCTCCAACTCTACAAACTCCTCTTGCACTACTCTGATCCCATTAATAGCCAGGTCATTTGTCCTTAGGTGGACAATGACATCCAGCTCCCTCCCTCATGCAGCCGCTCCCATGATCCTGAAGATTCACTTCCTATCTCTCCAAGCTGTGGCACCAGACAGGCACCTTACCTCCCTCTCCCCTTCCTCCCCCACTTCTACCCCCAGTGATTGAGTCCCCCATCAGGAGTTGTTTCCTTCCCCTGTGGGGTCCAATGCCACCCTCCTGTGGGTCTCCTTTGTGAAGGTTCCCAGCATCTTCCTTGGTCTCCACTGCAGGTGCCTCCATAGAGGAACCACTATCCACCAGAAGAGCGCATGAATTGTGGAGAGGTACAGCTGGAGGGCTGCAACTCTGTTCCACCACCCTCTCCCTCTCTCCCTAAACCCACCCTGGTCCAGCCTCTCCTCTTTCATGGCAACCTCTGAGGTAGTGGCATTGGTCCTGGTGGTCCCTGGGTGTGGGAGGAGGTTTCATGAATCCTAGCCAGGTCAGCCTGGAGATGGGCAACCTCCTCCCTCAGACCAGAGAGGTGCCTGCAAATAGGGTAGCATTGCAGCCTCCAGAATGTCTTCCAGAACACTGCCGCCCCACAGCCATTGCACTGCACCACTCCTATCATGTCTTATTTTGTGTCCACTCTCCTGTTTCTCTGTCTGCTTACTCTCTCCTCACAACTCTCACCCTTCCTGTTCTGGGACAGCAACTTCCTATATTCTTCAGTAGCCTCCTTCTTCCTTGCTCAGTGACAGACCACCAGAAGCTGGGGGGGGGGGTGAACTACTGTTTTCCTTTAGGGTTAGCAAAACTAATGTTTCTTTATGATCCTTCCCTTCCTACTGCCAAACAGGAAGTTTCTGTTGTCAGTCAAATCCAGTGGCTATAAAAGTAGAACTGGCTTAGGGTGGGTGGGTGGAGGTTTGGGATGGGGGGCAATTAGTAAGAAAAAAGGCTAGCAACAGGAAGTTGTAATTGGAGTCACCTGCTTTTATATTGTGTAAGCCACACCCCCGATTAAGCTCTCTCTCCTCCTACTGATTTAGCAAAGTAAGTTGATACAGTACCCTTCCCAGCACAGAACACATACTGACTCATACCTCTCAACTGTACCACATTACGAGGAACGTTCCTCATTTTACTTCACAAAAGCTCCCTGTTCCACATTGTGAGGACTTGTTCCACATTCAAAGTCAACATTTTAAAACAAAAATCCATAGCAAATTATGCAAAAAATATATTATTCAATTAATAACAGACTTTATGAATATAAATGCAACATTTTAACAGTGTTTTGAGCTTCCTAGGTAAAGATTTGATTAAGTGTTCCATATTTTGCCCATTTTTTCCACATTATAACAGGCAGTGTTCCATATCCGGGGGACAAAAGGTTGAGAGGTATGCACTGACTTTCTTTCTTTTCTTTTTTAACCCTAAATAAGACCCCTTCTACTTCTCTAAGCAATCTCAACAGACACTGACTCCTGCTGAGATTGAAGTGTTAAATTAGTAAGAAAATGGTAGCTTCTTTTAGTTAGCTGCTTTCTGCTCTACAAGCAAAATTTCTGTCTTCCAAAGGCTAGTGATAGTCAGCTCCTGCTCCTTTTGTGTTTCCTTATGCTTCCTGAATGCCTTCTTTTTCTCCTTAATCTTCCCCACCACCTCTTTTGAGAACCACAGTGTTTTTTTCCTTCGTTTTGCTTTGTTGATTTGCTTCACACAAAGGCTTGTTGCCTCTGTGATGGCTGTTTTGATTTTTACCAATTGTTCCTCCACCCCTCCTTCTTGCCAGTTTGATACAGGCCTGATGGCAGTCCAGAACAGTCACTGGTTTCTCACAGGGGCAATGACATACAATGGATATCTGTTGGACTTTCTTTGACAATTTTGCCCCTTTTTATTGAAATTCAGCATGGTGAAAAAATAACACAGAAAAGTGACACTGTAACAAGTTTAAAACAGCAGTGATGCAGAAGAGTGGTGATGAGTCGAATTGAGGTGCTGCGCTCCCAAGGTGTGAACTTGACGGCAGGAAGAAAAGAACTAATGAGGGAGCTGGCAACTATTATTGGCTGGTGCATAGCACCACGTTGACGGTGCATAGGCACCATGCCCAGTAGCAGTGGCTGGCCCCCTGGCAAAAGCTATGCTCCTGTGAGGTATTAGTGCCTCCAGTCTAGACCCAGTGGGAATCAATGGTGAAGATTGAATTCTTAGAACATCATTCTAACCCTCTGTAGAAATACCTTACCCTAAACCCTATTTGGATGGCACAGCCAAAAGAAGGGCCAGCTTAGCCTATCAAATGCTTTCTCTGTGTCCACTGGTACCACTAGGTAATTCCCTGTGGACCCTCTTCTATGAGTGGCATAATATTTAGTAGTCATTTAATATTTCTTAACTGTTTGGTCTCAGTGCACCAAATCCCAAACTACTTCTTCAGGTCTCTCTGCCTGTATTCTGATGTATATTTTCAAATCCTGATTTAATAGGGAAATTGACCTATAACTGCTGCACTCTGTTTAGTCATTCTTGTTTGGAAAGCATTTTAATTGTAGAGTCCCATGGGGATGTGAGGTACCTGGGCCAGTACAGACATTAAAGGACCTTCCTTAACGATCTGAGAGGAGTACAATTGACGGATCTCAATAACCTCTCCAACATTGACGTGGCTCTTGATTTCTTTACCCATGATTTTTTAAGTGTCCTTAATAAGCATGCCCCACCAAAACAATGAAGAGTCTGAGGCAAATGAGCATACTGGTTGGATCTGGACAGAAGAAAACAAATGAAACTCAGAGACTTGGCATGGGGCCAACACAAACGCTCAGGCGAACACGTTGATTAGCTGATATACAGGACCCTGAAGAAGAGTTGTAAAAAAATAGCTAAAACATGCTAAAAGGCATTACATCATATCCCTCCAAACCTCTAACTTGAAGAACCCTAAGAAATTCTGGTCGCAAAGCAACTTCCTCCTTAAGGGTCGCTATGCTGATGCACCCCAGAGTACTCAGTCGATAGCAAACTAATGTCTGATCCGGATGAGCTAGCAAATGTATTTAACTTCTTCTTCACCAATCTGGACAAACACATAGACCCCTCACCTGGAACCAAGGGCTTCTCTCCCCCAGTGCTCACCCTGGTCCCAAATTCCATTTCCGCTTGATTTCTCAGAACAAAGTCTTCTCTCTGCTAAACACCATCAAACCGGATGGCTCTCCTGGGTTTGACAAGATGGAGCCCAAGTTTCTGAAAATGGCCACCCCAATCATTGCGACGCCACTCAGGAACCTATTTAACCAGTCCCTCATGCTTTAGCAATTCCCCTCAAAATGGAAAATGGCCAAGGTAGTCCCCATTCACAAAGGTGGTGTCAAAATGTGGTTGAAAATTACCAACTTATATCCGTACTTAGTGTGCTCCCTGAAACACTGGAGAAGCTTGTGTATAGACAGATCCTTGACTACATGGGAAACCTATCACCTACTTTCTGATGCACAGCATGGATTCAGGAAGAACCACAGGACCGACACAGCCCTTGTCAAGTTCTCATCAGAAGTACTTGGAGCCATGGATCAAGGTCTAGCCATGGAAGCTCTCTTCCCTGACCTAACAAAACCCTTTGACTTGCTGAACCATGATCTCCTCGTCACCAGCCTTGGGAACCTCAGACTGGACTCCCTTGCCTGTTCCTGGTTTTAACACCACCCCTGTGAGGGAAGACAACTGGTAAGATGGAAGGGTACAGCATCTGACGTTATGCCAGTGAACCAAGGAGTCCCCCAAGGGTCCATCCTCGGACCTCTACTATTCACTATCTTCATAAACAGCATGCCTAATCACTGCAGTGGAGCCAACATCCAATTCTACATGGATGATGCTATCATCTACAGAAGTTCTAAAGTTATACATCAAATTAATCAGAACCTCAACACAGACTTCAGAATACTGGAAAAATGGCTTGTGAATAGAAAAATGGTCCTCAATCTAAACAAATCCAAGGCCATGCTCTTTGGCCCTAAACGCCTGGGAGCCGACAGGTCTAACCTTCTTTAAATCTCCTCGTCCAATGGCACAAACTTGGAGGTATGTGAGTCCATAAAATATCTTGGCATACACCTGGACCAAGAATTAACCCTAAACTTGCACGCTGAGGCTACCACTAAGACCCTCTACCAAACAAACTGGCCTACTGTACAGACTAGGTGGATTCCTCTCCTGTGATGCTCGCTTGGCAATCACCACTGGAACTCTCCTTTCAGTTCTTCTTTATGGTGCCCCCTCATGCACCCTCTCTGGGGTACTGAACTTGCCAAACTCTAGAGTCCTCTATCATAAAATGTCCTGCTTTGCAGCTGCTGCTCATCCCCGTGGCCACCACTGCAATGTTCTCTCATCACTGAACTGGCCAACACTTGAGGCAAGACTCTCCTACCCTACTCTCTGCCTTGTTTTTAAAACTGCCAAATTATCAGCCTCCCCCAGTATCTATGGACTTTTCCAGTTCAAGTCAGCAAAGCATGAGCTAAGGCCTGCTATCCACCCCGCCCTAGAAGTTCCTAGATCCAGATCCCGTGCTGGTGACAGGTCTTTCCCAGTCTCTGCCCTGGTCCTCTGGAATAGCCTACCCTCAGTGGTGCTGAACTGCTCTACCCTGAATACATTCAAAGCCGTTCTAAAATCCCACATGCTTGTGGTAAATGAGTGCACCTGTATTTGTAGCAGGGGTTCTCTCTCCTGTGTATCTGCCTGACCACTCAGTCTAACCCTTAACTCTAGCCTCCTGCTGATTACCTCCTGAACTAAATATCCCTCCCGCTGAGTTGATGCCCAACTCTAAGCGGATAGAACTGCACCAATTCTTTCTTATTCTTTTCTTGTTACCTATTGTGAAATGTCCTGTCACTCAAATTGATTTGTGACATTTAGCCTTGTACTTATTGTGAAATGTCCTGTCGCTCAAATTGATTTGTGGTTTTTAGCCTTTCACACTTACCAATGTAGAACCATGTACCGGTATTGTTGTCTGTTCAGCTATTGACTATCATATGCTAATGATGCTTTCTTTCAATGTAATTAATCCCGGGTTGCCCCGAAAAAGGAACCCTGTTTGCCTCAGTGGGCTTACCCGGTTAACAAATTTCAATAAATAAATAAATAATCAGGGCAGCCTAGAGTTCTAAGGGGACCTTTTTGTAGAATTCATCTGTATACCCATCTGGGTCAGAAGCCTTCTCCGTCTTAAGAGATTTGACAGCTGTTTCTACCTCCTGGGCAGTTACCGTATTATGTAGTGTGTCTATTGCTTGATCAGATAATTTAGAAAGACTGATTTTTGATAGTAAGTTGGAAATATCTTTGGGGGTTTGTTTCTGGGTGCTGTCTATGTACATATTATGGTAAAACTGTCTGAACTAATCTGTTATTTCTCGGGCTTTGCCATCATACCGCTTTGTATGTCCATCCTTTTAAAGCAGCAGTGCAACATAAAAAAATCTGTGCTTTTGCAACAGTTTATTCCCTGTGCTCTGTTCAGCATTTACCTGGTAATCTTTCTCATCATCTTGTGCTATCATGCCGTAATTTGCTCCGTTTTCCTTTGTTTTTGTTTACATTTCTCCCACCCACCATGTTGAAAGCAGCAGTAAAAGATACGCAACTGAGGTAGCGGTCATATTTCCTGTGGCACTACCAACAACTGGAAACTGATCACTTCTTGATTAGGTAGTACTGCTGCTCTAACTGGTTGCAGTTACCTCCATCTTTTGCAGTCTGATGGCTCGAGGACAGACCACCCTGTTGCCTTATTCAAAGTACATTTGTTTAATAAACCTAATTTACGCTGCTTTGTGGATAAGAAGCTGCTGCAATTCCCTCTGTAGGTTGCACACAGTTTAAACAAAATCAAATACACCCCCCCCAATACTGCTGAAAGAGGTCTGCAGTAAGTTTCTTATTCCACTTTCTTACTCACTTTATTTCTTCATTCTATAATTTTAAAAGGGGGTTCTTGAACTCACCATTCAGCTGAATCATGATTATCTTGATTGCGGACAACAAGGTGACCCCCTCATAGGTCAGGTCCCCACTCTTTAAATTTAAACATGCCAATATGAGACGTGATACCACGGCTTTCTCTGTCTCTCTTGTGTGGAAACCACTCTCCAGCTTCATTTGTTAAAACAGAGTACTGCCCCACAAGGAGCTCACAGATGGCAAGTGTGGCACTTGCTAAACAGAAGGCCACACTTCTCCTTGTCATTTCAATAATTAAGGACCTAGCAATTTTATAGGAGTGCTGTTAGAGTGCAGCCAGGCTAATCATGGTTCAGTTCAGGTTTGAGTTTGCTATGTTGTTACTGATTCAAATGTGGCTAGCGTGCCAGCACAGGGGTAGCACTACAGCTTGCAGCACTGATGACCCAGTTTCAGGAGCAAAACCAAAGCACCGGAGGGTCAGCAAGGGGGAAGGGAGGATAAATTATCCAGCAGACAGTTCTCCTCCTCTGGGTGGGGTGGGACCAGACTCCCAGCAACATCCTGACTCCTGGTAGTAGTGGGTAGAGCTTCGTGCACCTGGGAGCCACAGCAGTACACGGTTGGTGGTGTGGCAGACACTGGCATGAAGCATGCTGGAGCGCACACTGCATATCATGGATGTAACTGCACATCCACATCAGCAGGGGTAACCAAGGCAAGAAAACACCCTCAGCCTAAGCAGCTTGAATCTCAGCTCTAGACCTCACTCTCCTACCTTCCTCACCCCAGATTAGCATATCCTACTTTCTCTCTTGACCCCTCAAGTGGATAGTGGGCCCAGCATGCAGTTTAAAGCAGTCAATAAGGGGGGGGGCAGGGGCAGGAGACCATTCATGGTAGATTTGGGGTATATCCCTGCCAGCTCAGGGATAAGAATAGAATAAAAAAAAAGATTGAAATGAATCCTCTCGAACTGACCCCACTGTTGCCATGCTGAACTAAATTTTTAAATAAGGGTGTGGGTATACAGCAGAGCCACTGTGCAGCTGAGAGCACATATGCTTCCTTAATCAATGTTAATAATTTTTGTCATTCATCTAATGCACTACCTTGCTTATAGAGTCACCACCAGCACCCACTGTGCTGTTCGAAGCCAGATGTGTTGAAAAGCAGGAAGAAAGCCCCCATCAGCAAAGCCTCAGATGGATCAACATCAAATTCTGCCCATCCAAATACCTCCCAATTCTCATCTAAACATGTTCTCAACCCTCCTTTCCCTAATAATCAAAGCCACCCTAAAACAGCCCCCCCTCCAGCTCAGTTATGTATCTCACTCAGTAGTAATAGCCAACATATTTTCACATAATATTTAGTATAGGTTTGATTACTGTATGTGTCTAAAGGTTTCCAGACCATATCTGAAATTGTGCTGGTCTAAGTCTCACAGCCTTGCATATTCCTGGTGTGCAGCTGACATGTGCACTTGGATGACCAAGGGCTCTCATTTGCAGCTGCTCTGTAGTTCTGGATCAGAACATTAACGACAGCTGAAATTCGTGGTTTTCCTGCATGTCTGGTGCCACTTGCCACTGACCATGTGGAAGCCTGCAGTTACTTTTCTAGCTACTCTTTATCCAGGGGTGGCAACAGAATGTCAAGCTTCTGCAAGGTGGGAGCCACGAAAAGCATGTATTCAAAGATCTAATTCCCTGTCACCAGCTTACGCCTGGCCAGGAATGCCAGCTGTGCTTTAATGTGCTTTTCTCATAGCTGCTTAATTATCTCCCACATTGCTTTCTGCTTTTCCTGTACAGCCTGTGTCTAATCTTAATTAATGTTAATTTTCTGAACAGCATACATCAAGACCTTGATTTCCCAGCCTTCCTTCAATATAATTTCCTTACTTCTGTAGGAGATGGGCGATTGACCTCGGCTGTGTCCTGGGTTCCGATGACTTCGGGTCCAGCAAACAGTGCACCCTATCCTTCGGCAGATCAAATCCTGACAGGAGAAAAAGGATGTCTGTCAAAAAGGATTAAAAAAAATTCAATCATAGAGCAGTTGCCCGACACCTTCAGGGATTTCAAACATTCTTAAAATGTGTCTGACTACTTACTCCATGGTATCAATTTTTTTTAGTGAGCTCCCACTCTCTGGCTAGGAGGCAGAAGATCAGCCAGGCATACTTTTCAACAGAGGCCACACATTTGGTGACCATGGATTCAAGTTCAGATGTCCATTTCTCAATCTTTCTAAGTCCTTTCTGAGTCCCTTCACTGATTTCTCTATATAAGCTACCCCAACCATCTGCTTGGTTGCTAGAGCTAAATCCTGGTGTGATTTTCCTTCATTCATGAGTTAATGAGCACAGACACTCAAGCAGCCCACCCACACAAGGTAAAGAAACCAGAACTGAGGTGCAGGAAAAGGAACTGATGACAGGGACAACTGAAGCGGGTGGAAAGTAAGAAGCAGAGAAATCAACGCCCCATAAGAAAGATAACTGGAGTGGGGAGAAGCAGCAGGAGACTAAAAATAGGTGCACCAGGTGCAGAGGGAGGATAGCCTGCAGAACATGGAAGGCCATGGTAACCAATGCCCGCAGTCTGGGAAATAAAATCCAAGACTTGGAAGCCTTGTTTGTAGAGGTGGACCCGGACAAAGCAGCAATAATAGAGACATGGTAAACTGCAAATCATGAGTGGGTCATAAATGTACCAGGTTATGCTCTGTTCTGGAAGGATGGAGGTAAAAATAGGGGGTGGGTGGCCCTGTACATCAGAGGGCATAAAGGTGACAGAGGTTCAGAGTAGGCAGGGGGGGAGGCTGAGGTACTTTGGGTCACCCTTGAAAAAGGCAATGGCACAACAGTACACACAGGGGTGATCTACAGGCCTCCAGCACAGGGAACGGAAGTGGACAGGGAGCTAGTGGATGAAATAGAGAAGATGGCGGCTAAAGGGGAAGTTCTACTGCTTGGTGATTTCAATATGCCAGATGTGGATTGGACCACCCAGGCAACTGCTTCAACCAGAAGCAGAGGAATCCTAGATTCCCTACAGAGGGTAGGTCTGAGACAGCTAGTGCTTGATCCCACCAGAGACAGTGTGATTCTGGACCTAGTACTGACCAATGTGGACAGAACTGCAGATGTCCGGGTAGAAGGACAACTGGGGTCCAACAACCATTACATAGTGTGGTTTAGCATAGGAACAGGGAGTCAGTCAAGTCTCAAAAAGGTGAAGGTTTTAAATTTCAGAAGGGCAGACTTCGATGAAATGGTGAGAAGTATCAAAGCAGCCCTGGAGAAGAGGGAGGTAAGGGTGGGGGTTGAAGAGCAGCGGGAGCACCTAAAAAGAGCCATCATGGAAGCGACAAACCAATACATCAGGTTGGTATCCAAAATAAAGAAAAGGAGGAAGCCACTATGGTTCTCAAAAGAGATGGCAGACAAAGTAAGGGCTAAAAGGATGGGGTTTGGGAAATGCAGTACAAGGAGACCTAGAGGGAGGAAAACAGGGAGGTGTACCTAGAGTGTCTAAGGGAAGCAGGGAAGGCTGAACATGAAGGTGCGGACTGAGGAAGGATTAGCGTAGATGGTGAGAAAGGGGACAAGACATTTTATAGGTACATCAGTGAAAGAAGAAAAGCTGGGGGAGGGGTGGGTGGTAAGGCTAAAAGGGGATGAAGGACAGTGTAAGGAGAGGGACCTAGAAATGGTGGAAATACTGAATAAATACTTCTGTTCAGTATTCACTGAAGAGGGGAAGGGTCAGGGAACACAGTTGGGCAAGAGATACAAGGGGGGGGTGGGGGAGAGGTGGACACCAGTCCTTTCACAATGGAGTGTGTCCTGGAGGAGCTCACAAAACTGAAGGTGAAAAAAGCAATGGGGCCAGATGGCATTCACCCAAGGATATTAAGGGAGCTGCGAAGAGAGCTAGCCGTGCCTCTGGCAGCCATGTTTACCAAGACACTCAAAACAGGAGTGATCCCAGAGGACTGGAAGAGGGCACATGTAGTCTCTCTACACAAAAGCTGTAGTAGGGAGGAGGCAGGGAACTACAGGCCAGTCAGCCTCACCTCAGTGGTAAGATCATGGAGGCACTACTTAAGGAAAGAACAGTGGCACACTTGGAATCCAATGGTGCCCAGGGTCCAAGTCAACATGGATTCACAGCTAGAAGGTCATGTCAGATGAATCTAATTGATTTTTTGACTGGGTAATGAAGAAAGTAAATTGGGGGGTGGATGGTGCCTACCTCATCTTCAGCAAGGCCTTCGACACCGTCCCACATAAAAGGCTGGTTAACAAGATGGGTAGTCTGGGCATGGGGCACAAGATGGTAAACCGGGTTAGGAACTGGCTAATGGAAAGAAGGCAGAAGGTGGTGGTAAATGGGTTCCAATCCAGGGAGAGAGGGTGACCAGCTGGGTACCACAGAGATCAGTCCTTGGGCTAGTCCTTTTGAATGTGTTCATTGGTGACATTGCAGAAGGGCTGGAAGGAAGGTTCTGCCTGTTCGCAGATGACAGCAAGATTTGCAACAGGGTGGATACTCCAGACAGGGTGGAGAGAATGAGAAGGGACATAGAGAAGCTTGAAAAATGGTCTGAGGTGTGACAACCGAGGTTTAATTCCCAAGGAAGAAAGGGACCTAGGGGTTATCATTTCTGATGACCTAAAGGTGTCTAAGCAGATTACAAAAGCTGCAGGGAGAGTCAGGAGGGCCTCTTCAAGGTGGGCTTGCTCACCTTCAAGGCCCTACATGGCCTGGGCCTTGGTTACCTGAAGGACCTTCTTACACCTGCTGTCTCGGTCCACTCCCTCCGCTCCTCCTCTAGGGGCCTCCCTGCGATTCCCAGGATGAGGCTAAAAACAGCAGGCAAGAGAGCATTTAGTGCTGCCACCACCGTCCTGCGGAATTCGCTTTCTCCAGCTGTTAGAGAGGCCCCTTCTGTTGAGGTATTAAAAGCCTGCCTCAAGGCCTTCTTGTATAATCAGGCCGTCCCGGACTTTGCTGTATAGCCTTATCTTGACTCCTGGCCTTTATGCCTTAACTGGTCCATGGCTATTTCTGAGTTAGTAGCTATCGTTGAGGATAGTAATTAAAATTTTTTATAATAATTGTTGTAGTATTGTATACTTATGTCTCACATTGTGTTATTTGTGTATATATAATTTATTGATTGAGTTTTGTATGAAATTTTAATATGTTCGGTGCCCAGAGCCTTCAAGATGGGCATCTTTTTAAATAACTTTTGCCTTCCCTTGCCAGTGGCATGCTGGGGTGCATAGGCAGAAGTAGCACTAGCAGAATGCGGGAGGTAGTGATGCCGTTGTATAAAACACTAGTGATGCCTCACCTTGAGTACTGTGTGCAGTTCTGGAGGCCGCACCTTCATAGGGACATTGACAGTGTGGAGGCAATCCAGAGAATGATGACTAAGATGGTACAGGGCTTGCACCAGAAGACATATGAGGAGAGATTAAAGGACCTCAATATGTACTCACTGGAGGAGAGGAGGGAGCAGGGGGACATGGTAGAAACATTTAAGTACCTTAAGGGCATAAATAAGGTGCAGGGGGTGACATCTTGCAATTTAGGGGGAGTACAAGAACAAGGTGGCATGATAAGAAATTGGTAGGTAGCAGGTTAAGGGGAAATGTGAGGAAGTTTTTCTTCACAGAGAGGGCGGTGGACACATGGAACAGTCTGCCACCGGAGGTGGTGGGAGCAAGCAGAGTGGAGGGATTTAAACATGCCTGGGACAGGCATCAGGGAACCATAGAGGTGGGAAGGAGTGCTGAAAAGCCACTGACCAGATAGGTTCAGAAACCACAAACAAGTGTAGGCCTTGTAGGCAGACTGGATGGGCCTAGCAGTCCTTATCTGCCGACAATTTCTATGTTTCTCCTCCCCAGTGGAGCATGGCACCAACAGGCTTCTTGGCTGTCCCAATCCCGATGGCCTCATATGTCCTTTTCTATTTGGGCTTTCAACTTCTGGCTTCACAGTAATGTTTGTCTGGCCTTTTCTGTGCCAGATTTAGTCTTTTTGATCAGTGAATTCATTCATTGTTGTTGGCTGGAAACTGATGATCTGGATCCTCTGGGCAGAGTTGCAATCTCAAGTTGCCATCAGACATCACCTGAATCCTTCAGCATTTTATTTACGTCTGAACTAAATAAGTTGTCTCATAAGGTCAAGGAAGCAGTGCCTGCTGCATGCTAGTTAATTTTAGTTACAAGAAAAGTGATGTAAAACAATCAGTGTTTAAAAACAACAAAGAACACTGATATAACCCTGGACTAAGCCATTTAAAAAAGAGCACTCCTTTTATTGTTTCAAATGTAGAAAAGTGCTAAAACAGATTCAAAATGAGAAAAAAAGTGTACTGTACAAGATATGAGACTGGGGCAAACTAAAACCAAATAAAAACGCAAACAACAAAATACAAAAATGCACTGCTTCTTTAAAAACCAAAAAAAGAACTACCATTCACAATTCTGGTGACTCAAGTTTAAGAATGAGCCTGGGTCAGTGGGGCTGTCAGGGAGAGGCTCAAATGTCCCAGAGTAAGCTCTCCTCCTTCTGGGAGGGAGGGAGGGTCACTGTCTCCGCTGCAGTGTTACCACCTGGGTAACCTCAGGTGGTGACACAAACAGCAGGCTGAGTGGATGAGGTGGACATCAATCCTACTTGTGGTCAGCACGCCTTCATGCACATCTCTGCTTGATGCACACTGATGTCCAGGAGCAAGGAAAATTGTGGAAAATGGGCCCTAGCCCAACTCACAGACCCTGGTATATCTGGGTCCCTTGCATAGCCATGGCCATCGCCTGATGACATTCAGGAATCCTGTGTAAATCCCCTGCTACTACTGTCCCTGCCTAGGGGGTAAGCAATAGCTCTGTGGAAGGCACTGGCAAGGAGCTAGCTGCCAAGTGTGTTGGAGCTCAGAATGGGCCCTGGGCATCCTGAAGCAAGGACTGGTCTGCAATAACTTTGGAAGCATAAAAAACCCTGCAAGTTAAAAAAAATATATATATATATATATATATATATAGTCCAGTCACTTTTAGAAAACCTGAGGACTAAACAGTATTTTTATAATTTCTTTTCCCAAAATAGCCCAGCAGAGCTGCAAAATCTTATTTCCAGTAAGGTCCTTCTTCTATTTCCACAGCAGTGGGAACAGGAACACAAGAGGGGGTTAAGTGACTTGTCCAAGATCACACAGTGAGTATATGATATGATTCTTTCCTCTAGAGAGAGGCTCCTAAATGTATTATAATCAATGTAATTAACTCAGCCAATACCTAGCAATTGTGATTACCTCTGCTACCTTGTACTCCTTTCTTCTGCAATCTGTTGTATGTATAATTTGAACTGTTGTATGTAATTAATTCCAGGTCGCCATTGAAAATGGGACAATTTGTTCCAGTGAACTTACTGGTAATCAAAATGAAATAAACAAATAAATAAATCTGGCAACAGTGAGATTTAAACCTTTGATCTTTAGTTTTCAAGCCAATGCTCCAACATCTAGACAGCTCAGCTCCAGACTATAAGAAATAAACACAGGTTACTCACCTGTAACAGTAGTTCTAGGAGTGGTATATGTTGTTCATCCACACTTGTTGGCATGTTCCTTTCCCTTTACATCTTGCCGGAAGGTCTAAAAGCTGGCTCCTGCCACCCACCCGGGTGGTATATGCCTCGGCTCCGCCCCATGACGCCAGATCTTGCCGACTGGAAACAAAGGTTGTGCCTTGAAGCTGGGGAGGTCGGGTGGGTCAATATGGATGAACAACATATACCACTCCTAGAAAGTACAGTTATGTAAGACCTTACCATAACAGTAGATCTTTGAGGAGTGTCTCTTGCAGCAGGTAATACACTTGGGTCATCACCACAGGTCGTTGTGGCACAAGGCAGCTCTTTTAGCAGTCTTTTCCAGGGGCTGCCCATATATGACATCAGCTTTCTGTTTTCCATATACGTTTGGGCGGTCCCTGGTATCCTCAGTTTCCCCTGCCAGATTCAGCTCGCTAAGCAAGGACCGAGGGTAAGCTGAGGTACCATAGGTATCCCAACCCATAAGTATTTGGACCAGAATTTGTTCTCCTAGAGAAGAAGGGGGATGGAGGGTGGGATCGTACCTGCTGCAAGAGTCACTCCTCAAAAATCTACTGTTATGGTAAGGTCTTACGTAACCGTAATATCTTCCATGGAGAGGTTTCTTGCAAACAGTAATACAATGGGGATGAATCCCAAGCAGTAAACCCAAGAAAAGGGTGGTCATTATGATAGGAGGCCACGAAGGACAGCTCAGCCAAAGGCCGTCCTACAGCGTGAAGCATTATTTAAGTTGTAATACTTCGTGAAAGTGTGAATTGTGGACCAGGTAGCTGTGTTGCAGACATCCGTGATAGAGGCCCCTTTAAAGCAGGCTGTAGTAGTGGCCACAGCTTTGGTAGAATGAGCTTGGACAGGTCCTGGTAATGGCTTGTTGTATTTTGAATAACAGAATGTTATACAGTGTGCTAGCTAATTGGAGAGGGTCTATTTAGTGACTGGGAGACCTTCCCTGCCTAAGGCAAAGGTGACAAAAAGTTGATAAGTCTTCCTAATCATTTTAGTTCAATTAGTGTAGTATCGTAATATATGATGGACAGCTAGAGTATGTAAGCGGTGTTCACCTCGATTGGAGTGTTCAGGATAATATACTGGTAACTCCAGGGAGTGGTTTAAGGTGTGTTCAGACACTACCTTAGGTAGGAAGGAAGGGCTGGTACGAAGTGCCAACCTATATTTGTGAAAAATCAAGTAAGGTTCTCTAGACATGAGGGCGTAGAGCTCAGAAATACACCAAGCTTAAGTGACAGCCACTGGGAATAGTGTTTTCCAGGAAAGAAAATGGAGGTCACAGGTGGCCGCCGGTTCAAATGGTTTAAGAATTAATTTATTAAAAAACTGAGATCCCACGGAGGACTGGGTCTTCTGATAGGTGGCTTAATATGTAACATTTCTCTTAGAAACATTCTGGCTAGATGATGTTGATACAATAATCTACCATCCAGAAGTTTATGGAAGGCTGAAATAGAGGCCAAATGGAATTTGATGGAGGAATAGCTTAATCCTGTCTCGGCAATTGAGGCCAGGTAATCTAATACTTTCGTCAGTACACAGGAAAAAGGATCAAATGATCGGGAAGCAGCGCAGATGGATAAGCGTGTCCATTTGGCATTGTATGTTTCCCGGGTTACTGGGTTACGTGAGGCCAATAATGTATTGGCAACAGGAGAGGACACTTCCAAACATGCTAAGAAAGCATCCTCAGGAGCCAAGCGTGAAGGTGTAGTGCCTTCAGGTTGGTATGTAGAAGGGTCCCTTGATTCTGAGTCAAGAGATCTGGTCTGATTGGCAATGGAATGGGTTCCTCTACTAAGAACTGCTGAAGCGGGGGAACCACACCTGCCGAGACCACAGAGGGGCTATGAGAATCATGGTGGCAAGTTTGAGTTGTAATTTCAGTAGAGTCTGCTGCAGGAGTGGGACAGGAGAGAAGGCTTATAAGAAGAGTCATGTCCACGCATGGGATAGGGCATCTATAGACCATTCCTTTTTGCTCAGGATAATGGAGTAGTAGCTGGGGAGATGGTGGAAGACTGCGGAGGCAAACAGATCCAGTTGCAGGGTCCCTCACAGATGAAAGATTTCCTGAAGCACTTCGTAATGAAGTGTCCATTCGTTTGCTGACTGGCAACTGAGAAAGTCAGCCAGGAGGTTGTAGCATCCTGGTAGATGGACGTCTGTTTGTACAAAGTGTTGCCAAATGGCTTCCTGCCAGACTGCAAGCGTCACTTTGCATAGAGTATAGGACTTTGTACTTCCCTGCTTGTTGAGGTAGAATACTACTGTGGTGTTGTCTGACTGACTCAGCAACGGTCTTGGAGACAGGTGAGGCTAAAAGCCTGGAGGGCTAAGCGAACCGCCCTCATTTCCAGGAGATTGATGTGGTGATGAGGGATAGAAATGGTCCACTTGCCTTGTGTCCTGTAAGGACCCATGTGTGCACCCCACCCTTCCAGGGATGCATCTGTGGTCAACATCTGCATGGGAGGAGGACTGGAAGGGCATGCCTTGACATAGGTTGGCTTGGAGCATCCACCATACTAGGGCAGACTGCAATGTGGGAGTGACTCTGATTTTTTCTTTGAAATTTCCTGTTCTTTGAGACCACTGCTTCTGGTGAACCCACTGGACTGGTGTCATATGAAGACGGCGAAAGCTACCTTAGGGATGGTAGCGGCCATGTGACCTAGGAGACAAAATGTGTGTCTGGCTGTGACAACTTTCTGGGCTTGTATCTGCAATGCCAGAGATTGAAGCTTGTCTTGCCAGTCAGCCGGAAGGTAGACCCTGGCAGAGACAGTGTCTAGGACCATTCCTATATATTGGAGTGACTAAGTAGGAGTCAGATTGGACTTTGGCCAATAGACCGTAATCCCTAGAGCTTCGAACAGAGTTAAGGTTGCTTCTAGGGAGGAAAGCAGAGCAGTTTTGGACTCTGCTTTGATGACTCAATCGTCCAGGTATGGGAAGACAAAGTGCCCTTTTCATCATAGGGCTGCTGCTACTACTACCGCTAGGCATTTGGTAAGCACTCTCGAGGCCGATGAGAGGCCAAACGGGAGTGCCTGAAACTGGTAGTGTTGACCCAACAGGTGAAAACGAAGGAACCTGTAACAGGCAGGATGGGTAGGGATATGTAGGTAGGCATCCTGCATATCTAGGGCACATAACCAATCCCCTTGTTTCAATATTGGCATGATGGAGTTTAGGGGGACCATGTGGAATCTTTTGCACTGGATGCACAGGTTCAATTGTCTGAGGTCCAGTATTGGTCCGAGATCTCCAGTTCATTTGGGTACCAGGAAGAAGTTGGAGTAAAACCCTTTTTGGTGTTCTGTAGGGGGTACTGGGTAAATAACCTTCTTGGTAAGAAGAGTCTGTAATTCCTCCTGGGAAATAGGAATATGGTCGTGTGAGTAATGGACAGCGAGCGAGGGGGGTGATGCGAGGTGGAGGTCTGGAAAGTAATTACAGAGTGTGACCTCTCTGAATGATCTGAAGTACCCATTCATCTGATGTGATCGTTGTCCAGGCCTCCAAATGGAGGGCAAAATGACTGCCCACAGCATCCGAGGCCTGGTCGAGGAAGCGTGAACAGAGCCCCAGTAGGTCACTGGGAAGCGGGCTGACCAGCCCCACTAGGAGGGCGAGAGGGGGAGCCCCTGGTGGCAGAGGTGCTGCTTCTGGTAGACTGGGAACAACCTTGGAATTCACCTCTATTTGAGCTTCTGTATTTTCCACCTCTTTTGGAATAAAAGGAGGATTGAGGACAGTGGGATTGCTGGGAAGTATGGTACATGCCATAAACCATAAGCAGGGTTCTTCCTGAAGCCTGGAAATCATCTATCAAAGTTTGAGTACCTGGCCTGAATAGCTTGGACCCATTAAAGGGGGCATTGACCACTCTATGCTGTACATCAGGTGTGAAACCTGAGACGTGAAGCCAAGCATGGTGACGCAGGGTAATGCCAGTTGCTGACATGCGGGCTGAAGTATCGACCGTATCATATCCCAAAGTAGGTGCTGGGAAATGGAGTTGCCAGTAGATACTGTACCCAATAATTGTTCCCTTTCTTGGGAGTTTATTGACTAATTCAATGGCAGAGGACCAGAGTGTACACTGATATTTGACCATATGTCCCATGTAATTTAGGATTCTGAGATTCTTGGTGCTTGCTTGGAAGACCTTTTTTCTCAGATAGTCTATTCTGTGGGAGTCTTTATCTGGAGGTAAGGAGCTCATGTGTTTCGGTCATTTAGTACGATCATGAGTGGCAGCAATTACCACTGAGTCCACTTCTGGAATGGCAGATAGGAAAGGGTGATCCAGAGGAGCCTGGTATAAGCAATCCACCTTGCAGGGGACAGCGGTATCAGAAGACTGATTCCAAACTGCAAACAAAATATTTTGGTATGTTTGGATTAGTGGGGGTACCACTAAGACTGGATCCTCTGGATCTTGGAATTCTTTGTTCTCCAGGTCTTCGGTAAAGTCTACCGAAAATTCAGGCTCATCTGATAGGTAGCCATCTACATACCAGGGAGGTAAAGGATTCCTGTCACCCTGAAATCTTTTTGGCGGAGGTGTAGTGGAACGGGATGGGTGGCTCAGCTCTCCTGGGTCGGAGGACTGAGCATGCCACATGGTGTGCTGTACTACTGAAGTAACGTTCAATTGAGTAGAAGGGGGAGGTTCTGGGAAACCAAGGGGATGGTGGAGGGGACAGGAAGCATAGCCTGAGCAGGTCGTGCCCCAGGGTGGTAAAGTCCAGGATCCCAATCCCTGTCCATCTGGCCCCTATGGGAACCCACATGTGAGGTTGGAGAAGCAGTAAGCATAGCAAATGCAGTAGGTTTCCCAAGTGGAATGCAGGTCCTCATTGACCGAACCACTGGGAAAACAGTAACATGCAATGTAGAGGTCAGCCCCGTTGATGGGAGAGGAGCCCCCATCGGCAGAGCATCGATGGAACTCATAAAGGGTTCATCATAGACTGCTGTCAATGCACTAGAAAGTGCCGTCGATGAGAGAGGGAATAACCCCCTGTTGACGAAGAGGCAGTCTGAGATTGCGCCATTGATGGTTGGGCAACTGTAATGGCGGCCGTCGATGAGCGCTTAGGCACAGAGTGTGAGGAGGGCTCCTCCTCCTTTTTGTGCCATCAATGAGAATCAGTGGAGGGGGAGCTCTTGGGTGAGCCCCCCCGATTCTCTATGAGAGACAGTTTCTGCTCCATTAAATGGTTTTTGATCCCCAGCAACAGTCGTCGATGGGTTGCTTGGCTGAAATCCTGATAATGTATGCAGGAACTGGTGTCATGTGTGGGTCCCAGACACCTTACACAAGTGGAATGGTTGTCGAAGTGGTAGAGTTCCCTACCGCAACGGCAGGAACGAAATAGCACAATCTTGCTTGAAGATTTTTTTTACATTCTTCGTTTGATCAAATTCTTGTCAATGACTGCTGTCTGAAGTTGCTCTAGCTGCTGAATGTGAGCTGAAGATAGCAGGAAAATGAACTGAGGATACCAGGGACGGCCTGCACTTATATAGGACACAGGAAGCTGATGTCATGTGTGGGTGGCCCCTAGAAAAGACTGCCAGAAGAGCTGCTATGCACCATAGTGACCGCTGGCAATGACCCAAGTGTATTATCTGCTGCAAGAGACCACTCTGTGGAAGATCTACTTTTACAGGTGGGTAACCTGTGTTTCTAGGGATGTGGATATGTTGTTCTTTTCCACACTTGTTGGCCGACTCCTAGCAGTTCTCTGGAAGGAGGGAGGCAAGGTGCACACCCCCTACTTAGGGAACAGAGATTGGAGAACTGAGGCCTCAAAACCAGCATCCCGGCATGACTCCTAGAAGAGCTGCCGTGCACCACAGTGATCTCTGGCAATGACCCAAGTGGATTACCTGCTGCAAGAGACCACTCCGTGGAATATCTACTGTTACAGGTGAGTAACCTATGTTTCTAGGGATGTGGCCAAGTTGTTCTTATCCACACTTTTTGGCAGATTCCTAGCAGTTCTCTGGGCACACCCCCCCACTTAAGGAACAGAGATTAGAGAACTGAGGCCCCAAAACCAGCATCCCGGCATGACTCTAGGTCAAGGTGGTAATGAGTAATGAAGGTGTTTGCTCACTTCTGGGTAGCAGCCCTGCAGATATCCTAGAGAGGGACATCCTTAGAAGCAGCCACTGATGCAGCAGTATGGCGGGTAGAATGAGCTCTTGTCCCTCTGGGAGGCTCCTTCGCCACCTACCGGTGGCAGAGATCAATGCAGGATGTTATCCATCTGTCAATCGTCCACTTTGCTGCAGGTCTGCCAGGTGCGGCTTTAGCGTAAGTGACAAACAGCTGGTGAACCTCTCCTTGAACTTCATCCATTCGCTCCTTATAATAAAAGAACACCTGTCTCAGGTTCCAAGTATGGAGCCTGTACTCGGCCTCCGAGGTGTAACTGGGGTAGTACACCGGCAGAGTCAACACCTGGTTAAGGTGAAACTCCGACACCACCTTCAGAAGGAATTTCGGGCGGGGGCACAGGACAACCTTGTCCCTGTGGAAGACCAAATAGGGAGACTCAACAGAGAGCGCCTGTAGTTCCCCAGTCCTTCTGGCTGACAGGATAGTTACCAAGAAGGTGGCCTGCCATGGCAAGTGTGACATGTCACATCTGTGCATCGATTTGAATGGCTTGCCCACAAGCTTTGCCAAACCAGCAGTAAATCCAACTGAGGTGGTAGTTCACGCACTGGAGGGTAAATGTGGTCGAGGCCTTTAAAGAAACACCAGACCACCTTTTTCTGTGCCACCGTCTGCTGACCGGCCCATGCCCGGTATGCAGAGATGGCTGCAAGGTGCACCTTAAGGGTTGTACACAGAAGACCTCCTTTGGACAGAGACCAAAGGTAGTTGAGGATGCTAGCCACTGGACAGGATGCAGGGTCCAGGCTCTTGCCCTGACACCAAATGGAGAATCTCTTCCATTTGAAGGCATAGCTCCTCCTGGTCGACTCCTTCCTAGATGCCTTAACTGCAGTGAGGATATCATTGGACAGACCCGAAGCCTGGCACTCTAACCACTCAGCAACCAGGCTGTCAGGTGCAGGGATTGAAGGTCCGGATGGAATACCTTTCCCTGATTGACAGAGAGCAGGTCCGGGCATGCTGGAAGATGCCTTGGGAGCCTGGTGCTGAGGCTGAGGAGATCTGGATACCAGAACTGGTGGGGCCAATCTGGGGCTATGAGGATCACCCTTGCCTTGTCCCTCCTGACCTTGAGGAGCACTTTATGGACCAAGAGAAGTGGAGGGAAGGCAAAGAAAAAGCCTTGGGTCCATGGCCTTGAGAAGGCATCCCCTGCAGCGAGCCCTGCTGGGGAGGGGCAGGCATGAAACAGCCTCAGCCTTGTGTTCTCTCTGGAGGTGAACAGGTCCACCTGAGGGTTGCCTCACTGGGAGAACAGGCTGTGAGCTACCTGTGGATGAAGAGACCACTTGTGGGATACCTCGGCCACATGGCTGAGGGTGCCCGCCAACTGATTTGAGGCTTCTGCCAAATGAATGGGCAGGAGATCTGCCTCCAGTCAGCTCACGAGGATCCAGATGCAGAGCATTTCCCTGCAGAGGGGCCGGGAGTGTATGCTGCCCTGTTTGTTGAGACAGTACATGGTCATGGTATTGTCCGTCTGGACTTGGACCACTTGACCCCGAAGGAACGGAGTGAATGCAGCCAGTGCCAGCTGGACTGCTTAGAGCTCCAACAGGTTGATGTGGCATCGGGATGCCTCGGGAGCCCAGAGCCCATGGACTCTGTGGTTGCCCATGAGAGAGGTGTCGGTCATGAGAATAACCGTCGGCTAGGGGTGGAGAAATGGGATCCCTCCCTGCAGATGTTCCAAGATGGTCCAACACTGGAGGACATCTGACATCTTCTGGGTCGCAGTGACCAGCTGGTCGAAATGACCATGTCACTGAGCTCACTGGCTGGCCAGCTCCCACTGAAGGGGGTGCATTTGCCACTGGGCCCATTGGAACACAGTGGTGCAGGCCACCATGTAACCCAGAAGTTGCAGGAAGTCCTGGACAGGGTGCAAGTGCCCAATCAGAAATGACTGTGCAAAAGAGGAGAGAACCTCCGCCCTGTCCGCTGGGATCAGGGCTCTGGCTCGGCAAGAGTCAAGTGCTGCCCCGATTAAGCAAATCACCTGCGAGGGCACGAGTTCCGACTTGGCCTTATTGATCAGGAGGTCAGTACACAAGAAGGGAACTTCCACCAGTTTATGCTGGGTGTCTGCCATAGAGGTCGAGACCCTCAGTCAGCCCCTGCAGTGCATGGCGACTGCAGCTGCCACTGAACGGGCACAAGAATCACAGATGTCCAGGGTTATCTGGAGTTGCTGCTTAGCAACGGCCCGGCCCTGATCATGGACCTGCTTGACCGTGATCTGAAGATCCATGGGGGAGATGAGGAAGCACCTCATCCAGAGAGCCCAAAAGAGCGTGGGAGAAGTGTACCATAATGGCAGCCAAGCTCGCCTGTTGGAGGCCAAGTGAGGAAGCAGCATAGACTTTTCTGGCTACATGGTCCAACTTTTTCAACTCTTTGTCCGGAGGTCTGTTTGTATCTCCTGAGTTGCCCAAGTGCTGGAACACAGACTCGGTCACCAGACCCTCAGCCGAGGGATGCTGCGTAAACCCCAAGGGGGAGCTGATGAGAATCGCATACTTGCAGGCCATATAGCGGAAGGCTCAGGGCAGGAGGCTGGATGCTGCCAAAGTTCCACGGCCAGAACAACGATGGCCTCGGCCACTGGGAAGACCTTAGATAGAGAATCCCCTTTTCTGAGGATATCAGTCAAGGGGTACTCTGCCCAGTTTTCGATGGGCTCCAAAGGCATCCCTGTTGATTTGGAGATGAGACGAAGGATGCCTATGAAGGACGTGGGACCTTTCTCCATTGTCAGACTCATGGAATCGTCATCACACGGATGTGAATGCAAGTCTGAATCCTCGGACCCTGAGTCCAGGTAAAGCGGCTGACCACCAGAGTCACTCTTGACCCACCCTAGATGGTCAGAAGTAAGGGTGACTGACAGCCTGCGCAGGAGAAACTGATCGGGTTCAGACTCCTTGGCAGGAGCCCCTGAGGGAGGCTGTTTAGCTGTTTAGGTGATGGCTCCACCAAAATAGTTGGAGAGGCCAGCTTCGGCCAAGCCAGGAAGGTATTCACTGGTTCTGCAGGTGGAGGGATGATGTCGACCAGCTCCAGGAGAGTCGGCGTCGGCCTGAAAGACGACAGCCAAGTGATGGCTGGAGTACAAGCTGGGGTTGACTTTGGGCCGGTCAGCATGAGCTGTTGCCACGAGGTCCTTGTAGTGACAACGCAACTTGCGTCAAAGCCTCTCCTCACTCGAGAAGGATGAATGGCGGCGTTGCCACTTCTTGGAGTGCCACTTGTGAGACTTCCTCAGCCTACCGGTCGAGGGGGTCCGAGGTCTAGAAGATGAGTGCTGGGGGACCGGCGGGGCTTCTCAGAAGGACCCAGGGAGAACTGCGGCTCCTCCAGATCGGGGACCGTAACCATGGGTGGTGCACCAGCAAGCTGGTTCCCTATGACTGGCTGGTCCAAATGACTTAGGTGCTGGACCACTGTTGGCTCAACTCCCACTGCAGGCGGTGCATCCACCAGCAAACCCAATGCATCATGCTGGTGGAGTATACCATGTATACCAGCAGCCACAAGATGTTACAGGTAGGGTGCGCAAGCCCATTATGAAATTATTGGTCAACAGAGGTAAGATATGAAGCCAGGTACACTGGGAAGCAGTCCTTGTCCCACGGGGAGTCTAATTCTGGCCTAATAAACTTGATCACCTGCGAGAGGACCAGCTTGGATTTGGCCTGGTTGACCAGAAGGCCCAAGTTCCAACAGATCTGGAAGGCTTGATCTCTGGACATCTCTGTGGCCTCTCTAGATTATCCATTTATCAGTCAGTCATCCAGGTAGGGATACACCCTTACACCCTTGTGCTGCAGGAAGGCCACCACCACTGAAGTTGGTGAAGAACCTGGACACAGACTAGTGGCTGAAGACCATGCCCTGAAACTGGTACGGGACCCCCTCTGCATGGAACTAATGGTACTGGCAACTGAACGGATGGACTAGGATGTAGAAGAACGTGTCCTGGAAGTACAAGGAGTAGAACCACATGCCCTTCTCCAGAGATAGAATGATTTAATTCAGATAGACTGCACGTTTGCAAGAAATGGTACAGATCATGCAGATCCAATATGAAGCACCAGTTCCCTGTCCATTTTGAAACTAAGAAATACCTGGACACATATCCTTGAGTGACCAGGGCATCTGCAACATGGGCTTTCATCCCACACTCTAGGAGCTAAGTGATGTCAGCTCTTAGTGTAGACATGTCCTTCAAAACCCTGGATCCCAAAGAGCTCAGATTCAGTACAGTAGGAGAGCCCTGCAATCCAGAGGCAACCCTCTGCTCACCAGAAAGGGACATTGGCCAACTTATTCTGTGTATCCACCATAAAGGTGGACAGCCTCAGACAGGCCCTACCAGCCATGGCGATGGCCATTGCCATGTCATGGGCACAGGAGTCGTCCATGTCCAAAACCATCTCTGGAGCTGGTGTTTGGCCAGCGATTGGCCCTGGTCTTTGACCAATTTCACTGGGAAATGCTTGTCGGCAGGAAGGTGGGAAGGAGGTCATCCAACATTACCAGCAGGGAGTGGTGAAAGTTGGCCATCATGACAGCATAACTGGCATGAAGGAGACCCAGCTATGCAGTCTTCTTGGACTCCTTGTCCAGAGACTTGTCCACATCCTGTTGGCCACCCGATTTGCAGATGGCTGAGTCCAAAACAAAGCCCTCAGTCAAGGGGCTGTCAAAAACTCAGGAAGGAAGTCCACTGGGACTGCGTACTTGAGGATTATATGAGTGGAGGGTGCAGGCAGGATGCTGGATGCTTCAAAAGCTCCAAGACCGGTCCCAAGATGGTCTAAGCCATGGGTAAGGCAACCCTCAGTTAATTGTCCTTGTCCAATTATGTTAGTAAATAGGTATTTGGCCCACTTCAGGACTGGCTCCAAGGGTACATTCAATGGACTCTGACATAAGTGTGTCTCTCCTGGTAAAATAACAAAAAAATTAAATAAGTGAGATCAACTCTCCAAAAAGACACCGGCTCATGGTCAGTGGTCAGCTCCTCATCCAATTCCCGGTTAAACATGTGAGTCCTTGTCAAGGTCATGGACAACTCAACTTTGGCATTGTTGGAGGATTCCTCAAAAATGGCCCTCCACTGTTTGCCATCATGGAGCACCCTAGAAACTTCTAACTGGGTGATGTCCACTGAAAGCCCGCTAAAGCATGAGATTCATTGGTTACAGCCCCAAACAATGGCTGCGGTAGAGGTGGTTCCATGTGAAAGGGAGAAAAAGCATACTTGGGGGACAGCTGAGAAGTGTGGTCCGGTGTGGGAACAACTGGTGTAGACCAAGAGAACAAAGGTCCAAGGGACAGAGCCCTACCCCTCCCAGGAATGGTCCACTGTTGCCAGAGGCAGTACTCATAGTGTCAATGGATTTTTTGTCAATGCCTTTCCTTGCCCGAGGATGAGACAGTTGAGCACAATGAAAACAATGCCTCCTGGTCAAGTGGGATTGAGAGCACGAGCAGCGATTCAACCTTGACCTCAACTGTTGACCCAAGGGTTGATGTCGACTAATGTCCTCTGAGAGGGTTGTGGTAAACCACCTGCATCAGCAAGTTAAGCACTAGAGACTTCAGAGGCATGACCACCTGTGGAGGTTGCTCCTGAGGCAACTCAGCCAAGAACATCGACCGGGCCATTTTCTCCACCTTGAGGACTGGGAGAACTGAGGTCTGGGACATCGGCTCCTCATCAATCTCCTCCAACAAATGGCCAACAGGCTTGAGAAAGATCTCAGACATCTGCTCCAACACAGCTGAGGCTGACAAGCCTAATGGGGTTACCATGGAACCCTCCAGCTTCCCTTCAACCATAGAGAGCTTGACCAGGTTTGAGTGGTTGGGTGAGTCAAAGAAGCAGGAAGAACATTATTGTTCCCAGTCCCACAAGCTACGATGTGGTTTTAATTTTTTTTACTTGTATTTTATGGCCCCCCCCCAATTCCTGGGACCCCAGCATATTGGCGTCATGTGTACATGGAGCTGCACGTATGCTGTGATGCTGGCTCAGCCCCTTCCACCCCACCCCGTGGCTAGTGCCAGAGCTCCCTCTGGTCGGCGCTGCCATCTGTCCTCCACTGGGTGGTGGCCAATGGCCAGTGAGCCCCAAGTCCCTCCCAGGAGGAGAGAGCTGCCTTGCTGCAGCTTGATCTTGCTCCTGGCCCCCCCAGCTGACCCCTGACAACCTAGGCTCATTCCCAAACCCAGGTCGCTGGCGCAGCGGAAGATGTGACGTTCAGTGCCTCAACCCTCAGCACCACTGGGCTGGCCTTGGCGATGTGGCTTTTTGTATTTCCTGCTGCTGTTGAAAAGGGCTCTCCCTGAAGGTCTAGAGGGCCTGACATATTTCTCTGAAGATATCAGACAATGACCCTCCAACACTGGCCCCAGCCAAGAACACTGCCGAGACTGGTGAGGAACTCACAGCAGCTGTTGCCGCCTCAGCTTCAATGACTGCTAGCTGTGCAGTCAACCCAGCTGCCCCCAGGACCTTTTTGTGGTTTTTTGGTTAACTTAGGACCAAATGAGCCTTCCGGTCTTTGATGGATGAGGGCAGCATAGCCTGGCACACACAGTGCATCTCTTGACACTGTGTTGATCACTCAGTGAGTACAAGCATGTGTCATGCGGGTCTAAGGCCAACATTTTCTGCCTGCACTGGGTGCAGAATTAAAGCCCAGTTTTTACTCTCCATCCTTGACTGTGCAGTGGAGTCAGAAGACTTGAGGAGCAACTTTAAGTTGAATATGGTCTTGAAAAGTCACAGATTTACCAAGAAAGTGATTGAACAACTGGAATTCCTTTTACACCACAGAGCTGTCAAGGAGAAGACCTGTCCCTTCCAGTGAAAAGAAAGATATGATGTCATCGTGCAAAGTCAGAGGATATATCACCCAAGTGGTGGGAGGAGCTTAGCTTGAAGACTTCCAGTGACTCATCTATCTTCTGCTTTGTGCTATACCATCTTCAGTTCAACACCTTTGAACCACGACATGCCAGTGGAACTTATTGTTCAATGGTTACAGACTGAAAATGGTATTAGGTGCAGAAAAAAAAAAACAAGCATTTGTTAATGCTGAATGTTCGTCACTGGTACTGCTGATGTACTGGGTCTTGCTTGCACACATTTTTACTATACACAGAGCAGATGAGATGCAATGTCTCATTTTCAGTGGTGTCCTGACTTAACACATTGTTAGACTGTCATTTCTTTTTTACAGGGTTATAAAAAAACAAACAAACTATGAGGGATGGTTCTCTTTATTTTAGGTGGAGACACTAGGGACTGGAAACTTTCCCAGTGTCAGTGTTATGTTTAGCAGCACTGGGTCAGCTCCCCAGTGTTGCAGAACCAAACTGGGCATGGTAGTGGTAGCTATTAAATGGGATTGATATCCCCTGCCAGAATATTAACATGGGTTGGGCTTTGGGGGGGCAGTTATTGTGGTGGCAGCAACAGACACTGATGGACAGTTTTATTTTTGCAAGGTGTATTTTTAAAAACAAAACTGCGAGGATGGTTTTATTTATTTCAGGTGGCAACACTGGGGGACTGGGCACTCCCAGTGTCAGTGTTATGTTTGGCAGCACTGAGGGGTGGGTTCCCCGATGTTGCAAGAAGTAAAATGGGCAGGGTGGGAGGGAGCAGCTGGCATGGGGGATTGGGCATTCCGTGCCTGAATATTAACATGGGTTAGGCTGGGGGGGGGGGCAGTTACAGCAGCTGCAGTAACAGACATCGTTGGACGGTTATCAGTTTTTAGCAGGCTGATCATGACAGACCAGCTGTGCTTGCTCGATAGTGTCTTGTAGATCAAAGCAAAGAGCTAACCTATGATTGGGTTGGCTCTTTCCTTTGAACTTCATGAAGTTTACGCACAGCAAGCCAGAACACTGTCATGACCAGCCAGGCTGATGACTGGTGTGAAACTGACTAGCCCCTTGCAGACCACTCTGCATTAGACTGAAAATGTCACACCCCTCAAAAGTAACTCTGGTGGTAACTGTTTGCTGCCCATGGTGAATGTAAAAAGTGAGATAAAGGGAGGTGGAGAACAAGAGTGTTAACATTTTTTTTCTTTTTAGGACTAAAAAGTAAACTTCCCTATGTTAGAAAAAATGCAAACCAACAGATACAAGGCTATAATTCCACTTTAGGATTCTAGTGACATCACTGGAAACACAAGAGTGACTGTCACCAGAATCCCTTGATGGAATTATAGCCCTGTATCTGACAGTTAGTATATCAAATCAAAATGTTCCTCAAGGCTGAGAATTATTAGCATAAACAGCTTTTCGTTCTTTTGTGGAAAAACTACTGCAATGTTTGCTAATAATCTACTTATGTTAGATAACATGGCGTATATTTTCAATATATATGTAAATTTTTTCCAGTTAATGCTAATAGAAATCAACCTAGGTCTGCAAGTAAAAGCAGCCAAGAAACCATATGATGTAATTTCCACATTGCAAACTGGTATTTTTAACTTCAGGATTTTATAACCATGGTAACAGAGTAGACCCTGATCCTCTTCATTAGCCAAGTTTCAGATAATATGCAATTCAAAGCAAAAAAAACAACATTTATCTTACATTTCTAATGGTAATATGATGTAGCTAAAACAATGACCATTAACATCAGAAGGTAAATTCAGAAACATTTTTCAGCACCAAGTTTTTGAGGAGCGATGGAAAGATCTTTATGAACTGTTTCTCTGCCGTCTGTAAAGAATATTTTAAAATAAGTTTTACTGAGATCTTTCTTTAAATAGAACTGAGAAATCTCAAACATTCCAACTGTGTGACAAAATGCTTTCTTGACATACATACACAGAGCTCCTTAATAACATTTTATTTGGCATCAGAATCTATATACAGAAAGTAACACATACAAGGAATGACATACACTGGCAAGATGGGTGTACATCTTATAAACATGATTGGTCCCTGTGTGAGTTATATAGATGCTGGCACATAAGCATAAAACTCTTATGAAAATCAGACAATATCGCAAACATGTATTGGTTCAAACCTTGTACCTATAGGTTATTAAGAGTCCAGACATACTAAAATGTAAGTGGAATGCCATAAACACAGAACCATCAATACACCCATGGTATAGCTCAATGTTAAAATACGTTTTGAGGCCATTTTGGTGCATGTGACTGATGTACTGGGTACATAGTGGGATGCACCAGTGATGATATTTAGCACACAAACCCAAATAAGTCCAGGACACCCAAAGAATAATTTGTGGTAACAGTGTGTGCTCAATCATGTTGTAGTTATTTCTGAGGCTTATTCTTTGGTTTTTAAGTTAATGTTTTCCAATAGAACATTAAAAATAATTGGGACTAACATCTAGTTCACAGGTGATGGAACCCTAAAACATTAGACATTGCTCTCTAGACCATTAAAAGTGTCTCTCTGTTTAGCTCAACTTATTTGGCCACAATAAAGTGGGCCAAAATGATGCTAACCTTACCCATACATAACATTTTAATAGTCAGTCAGAGAACCATCGCTAACATGATTTCATTATACATTAAACTGTAACTTTGTTAGAGTATGTGGGTGTACACAGTAATCAGTTTATTTCTTTTACTGAAACTTGCTGGTTCAAATGTTACAGAAAATCAGAAGTTTTGCTGTCTTCGTTTCTTGGCGTCCATTGCATCAAGAATGGGCTGTCGTTTAGCTGTGTAACGCTGACGAAGCTCTTCAATTTCTCGCTCCATCATAGGGTCCAGTGCACTTAGTCTCATCTGTAACTCTTCAAAACCTAGGTTTTTAAGCTGCAGAAATAAAACAATTTTTGAAAAAGGTTCACCAAAACAATTAATCCACAACATGTAGTTTAAGTAATACAATTGTTATTAAGGTTAAACAAATATTTGAACGTCTTTAATAAAACTGATTTGTGACAGAAACCACATGGGTTTTCTTCTCATTTGCAATGTCAGTGTTTTCATGCGTTCTTCTTTAATGAGGCAGATAAAACTACTACATGCTCTGATTAAGAACTTTACCACAAGATAGAATGAAATAATACAATTAACACAGGACACAGAGAAGTGATGACACAGGAAGATTCAATGTATATCCAGTCTGTCCTAAGTTGCTACCTGTTGCCCTATCAGCCAGATGACAGGATCTAACTATCACCCTCCCTGTTCAGAATCACCAATACTCTGAATCTGTCCCTCCTGACCTTAAAGGAGAACTAGAAAAAAAAAAAAGTGGAGCACAGCATTTTGATTTGTGTGGGTAGCCCTAGTGTGTTCTTTCCTGAGTTTCATATAAATGTGCAAACTTGTTTAAGACCCCTGGGGAATCACCACGTCTATGTTTTATTGCCTTTCTTTCTCCTACAATGTCTCCTGTCTTATGTTAAAGTAATGTATCGAAGACCATTAATTCTGCAAGGGTTGGTTACTGTTCAGTTTACAGCAGTAGAACTGTGATTTTAAGTGCCTCTACTTATCCAATGAGCAATAATAAAGGCTACATTCACAGTCTGGCAAACACCTGAGGGATAATTAAGTGTGCTTATTTAAGAAAAACACTAGAGTCTTCACCTGTTATAGCAGTGATCACCTGTATGCTTTTTTATGACTGTGTGTGGTTTGATAAAGAAAAAGTTTAAAGGACAACACATTCAGTCCTGTCGGCTAGACCTGGGCATACACCTTGAAAACAAAAAGACGGGATTAGAAAGAGTTATTTGAAGCCAGAGTAACAGACTCCTAACAGCACAGTGCCACTGCAGCACGAACAGTAAAGCAAGCACTCACTGAATCAATGGTCTTGGATGTTACACAGTCACACAGGACAGAAGGCACTGTTGGAAAAGGAAAGGCAATAAACTATGCAGACACAGAGATCCCAAGGGGCCATAAAACAAGTAGGCAAATTTAGAAAAAATCCTAGCAGCAGTAAATGAAAGAACATGCCAGGACTACACACACAAATCAAAGCACCTCTACAACATATTTTTTGTACATTTTGACTGAAGTCCTCCTCTAACTCCAACCACAGTCCGCACCTCCACTACCCCTTCAGCAGTCTACTCCACCACTCTCTCCATGAAAAGAATTTTACTAACTTCCTTCCTAGACCTCTCACCCACCTGCCTTCAATCACACCCCCTTGTTTCTGCATTTCTTTTCCTACAAAACATATCCTTATATCCATTTTGTTTGCACCCCTCAGCAACTTGTGCATTTCTATCATATCCCATCTCTCTCTCTCTCGTTCTTCTGGCCTCCAGCAATTACATGTTGAGGTCTCTCAGCTTTTCTTTGTATGCCTGACCCTGCTGATCATGCTGGTGGCCACCTGCTGCACCATATCCAGCCTGTCCCTGTCCATCATGTATGGGTTTCAGAACTGGGCACAGTATTCTTGATGAGAACTTATCAGGGTTCTGTACAGGGGCATCACCACCTCTCTCCTGCTTTTGAATCCTGTCTATACACCCCAAGATGCTAGTCAACTTTCTGTATGCCTTGCTGCACTGCCCTGAAATATTGAAACTCTCACTGAAAAGTAATCCAAAATCCCTCTCCTCATCCTCTGTCTCTGCTATCCTCACCCATCCAATGTGGGTTCCACTTGCCATTGTGTATTACCTTGCACGTCATGGTGCTGAATCACGACTGGCACAGTTTAGACCACTTTTCCAGGTCCTTCCTCAATTTTCTTGAAAGCAGCCTCGCTGTCTATCCTGCCCCATCACTTTGTGTTATTCATAAAAAGACACACCTTGCACTGTATACCTTCTCCTATTTCACTGACAAACATGGTAAAAAGTACAGGCCTGAGGACTGGCCCCTGCGGTACTCCACTAGTGACCCCATAGCATCTGATTCCATCCCATTTACCACTGCTACCTGTTGCTTCCCCTCAATCATCTTCCAATCCACCTAGTTTTTCCCTCAGTCCCAGATCCTTCAGTTTTTGTAAGAGCCTCCTGTGAGAAACAGAATCAAAGACCATGCTGAAGTCAAGACACAGCATATCGACAACCTGTCCCTTGTCCATAGTCCTGGTGACCCAGTCAAAGGAAACTATCTGGTTAGTCTGGCATGATGTTCCAGCAAATAAACTATACTGTTTACTGTCCTATAACCCATTCCCTTTCAGGTAGTTTCCTTTTTCCTCTTTGATTATGGCCTCCATGGGTTTATCAACAAATGAGGTAAGGCTAACTGGTCTGTAGTCTCTTGGGTCCTCCCTGTCGCCGCCCACGTGGAGTGGTACCACAGCTGCCAATTTCCAGTTTCCTGTGCTACCTGAGTCACTAAGGAGCATCTGAACAAACTGTAAAGCGGCATAGCCAATCCTGGTTTTAGCTCTTTCAGGTCCCTTGGGTATAATCCATAGGGACCCAGTGCCTTGTCGACCCTGAGTGCTGAAAGTATGAGCCCATTCATTACCCTGTCCTCTGTGATCTGAACAGGTTTAATTTCTCACATCTCCTTGTGCGTGCTTTTACACTACTATCAAGCAGCGGCCCCCCTCCTCTACTGTACATACTGAATAAAGACAGCTGTTCAGAAAATCTGTCTTCTGTATAACATCTTCCACCCACCCCTCTCCTTCTTCAGCCTGATAATACCCCCTTAACCTTTTGCCCCTTTTAACCCCCATTCGGCTATTCTTAATTCTGTATCCTAACCATACTATTCATTCATGCAGTGAAGAACAGTTACTCACTGTAACAGCAGATCTTTAAGAGAACCTCCTCCACTGGGCCACAACTTTGGAACTGTGAGCCATCGGCAACAGGACCACTCCGGAAATTTTTGCTAGCTGGTGGCTACCCACAATAACATGCAATGTTGGCATCAATATAATCATGGACAGCTCCACTGCTCCTCAGTTCCCTGACAGAGATAAGCTCAGAGGACCTCTTACTGTGAGGAACCAGGAGATCAAACCAGTACCAGTCACACGAGGAGAGACATGGGACTGGAAATATCATTTACATAAATCACTTACGGACACCTCCAAACAGGCAGTGGACAAGCTTGCAAGCTTATACCTCAGAAAAGGGGGAAGGAGAGGTTGTATGCTGTGCCCAATGGGGAAGATTTTCTCGAAGATCTACTGTTATAGCGAGTAACTGTTCTATCTTCATTGAGAATATCTCCTCCATTGGGCAACACCTTTGGAATAGCTCACAAGCAGTACAAAGTATGAAGGGTGTATGGCAAGTCTTACATGCAATCAGGACAGAAGGCAAGACCAAAGCCAACTTGTCTACAAGAAACAATGTCTAGACTAAAGTGCTTAGTGGAAGTATGCACAGTGCTCCATGTGGCAGCAGCACATATGCCAGCTCTAGAAACATTGTGAAAGCAAGCAATAAAAGTGGCCATACCACGTGTAGAATGGCCATGGACAGCACCAGGAAGTTTCTTACCAAGGTTCCTATAACAGAGCACAATACAGTTAGCCAGCCACATGGACAGCTACTGTTTAGACACAGGGGTGCCTTCTTTCCCAGGGGTGAAAAAAACAAAAAAGTTGAGAGGACTTTCTGCAGTCATTAAAGCGATTAAAATAGAAACAGTGTTCTGTGTACGTCAAGTGCATCACAATGTTTCACCCTTATTAGCCTGTAATACACAGGAAGGTACATGGTCTGATTTATTGTGAAATCATAGACTATCTTTCGTAGAAAATGAGGACTGGTCCACAAAGACACCCTGTGCTTGTAGGAAATCATATAAAGAGACTTATGCATCAGAGTCTGAAGCTCTGGAATCCTATTAGTCGAAGCCATGGTGACCAAAAACAGTACCTTCCATGAAAGAAAATGCATTTCACAGGAGGTAGCTAGCTCAAACAGAATCATAGTCAATTTTTCTAAAACAAAATTGAGGTCCAAGGTAGAACTGGTTTATGAATCAGGGGACACATGTTCAGAATACTCTTCAAAAACATACGGGACACCTCTAGTGATGCCACTGTGTGTCCATCAATAGGGGCATGGACAGCTGAAACAGCATTCAAGTGCACCTTAATGGACAAGTGCTGGAGACGAGACCCAGATAGAGACAGAAGGTATTCCAGTATAGTAGTCACAGGATATGTAAAAGGGTACACTGAATGGGAAGCACACCATATGGAGACGTGTTTCCATTTCAAAGAGCATGCCTGTCTCGTAGAAGGCTTTTTAGCTGCAAGCAAGACATCAGCTACCCGGGGTGAAACCCCAAAACAGGCAATGGCTACATCTTTAGAAGCCAGGAATGCAGATACAGAGATTGCAAGTCCAGATGGACCAAGGACCCCTGATTCTGCGATAGCAGGGCTTTGGCTTCACTGGGGACTGGGGGTACACCTGGAGAGATGAAGGTCTATACTGGCATGATGGTCTGCATCTGTCCACAAAGGGAACCAAGATTCTAAGTGACAGGTTTAAATGCTTCCTTGGAAAGCTTTTAAACTAGCCATGGGAGGAGGTGCTAATAAGAGGCAGGAAATTTCAAGCCTCCCCCCACAAAACATGACAGATAGTAAGGCAAACACTGAGGTACAGTGCTCAACAGAGGGCAGGACAGGGGTAAATGGAAAAATAGACAAGGGCAAAAAGAGCAGGGATGGGGGGATAAAAGGATAAAGCCAACATTAAATGGAGGGCAATGAGTACCGATGCCCGTAGTCTGGGAAACAAGCTTCCTGAGCTAGTAGCTTTGATGGAAGATGAACAATTGGATATTGGGGCAGTCACGGAAACATGGTACATGGAGAACCATGACTGGGATGTCAACAGACTGGGGTACACAGTCTACAGAAGGGACGGGGGGGGGAAGAGGAGGTGGAGTAGCTCTATACACAAGGGAAGAGATCAAAGCTACAGAACTAAAAAGTAAAGGGGGAGGACAAGAGGCACTCTGGGTCACCTTGGAGACAGAGAATGGCATCACAATCCGCACAGGGGTTGTATACAGACTCCATCTCAAGGGGAGGAAATGGACAAGAAAATTATAGAGGACATTCTCAAAATGGCTGAAAAATGGGAGATACTGTTGATGGGGACCTGAATATGCCAGATGTTAACTGGATGACATGTACTGCAGCCATATCCAAGAGCAGGGTCATTCTCGATACCCTGCAGGGGCAGGCTGTAGACAGCTAGTGTTGCTGAAACCCACTCGGGAGGGGAGCAATACTAGACCTGGTACTCTCAAATGCAGAGGGATCACAAATTTGAAGTCAGTAGACATCTGGGAACAAGCGACCACTACACAGTGTGCTTCACAATAAGCACAACCATGGAGACGAGCCATACAAAAACAAGCATATTGGACTTTAGAAGGGCTGACTTTGGCAAAATGGGTGAATACCTGAGGAATACACTAGCAAATGGCCAAAAAGGAGGGGTGGAAAAACAATGGAGAAAAATCAAAACTGCTATCATAGAGGCAACAGGCTTTGTGTGAAACAGATAAAGAAAACAAAGCGGAGTAAAAAACCACTATGGTTCTCAAAAGAGGTGGCAGGGAAGGTTAAAGAGAAAAAGGTTGCATTCAAAAAGTATAAGGAATCACAGAAGGAGCATGACAGAACTGTATCAATTAAAGCAGAAATAAGTGGGAAGGCAGTCAGAATAGCAAAAGCCCAAACCCGAGGAAAAAATAGCCAATTCAGTTAAGAGGATAAAATCTTTTATAGGTACATTAGGAGCATAGAAAGGTTAAGGAGGAATAGTTAAGATTAATAAGGAGAGAGAGGTGGGCAGAGGGAGACAGTGAAAGGCAGAGTTACTGAATGAATACTTTTTGCTCAGTATTCACAAAAGAAGAAGATGAGGAGGAGTTACTAAATCAGACAATAGAAGCACTCTGGGTGGGGGTTGACACCAGTCCATTTACAGAAGAAAGTGTCCTGAAAGAACTCCTAAAACTCAAGGTGGACAAAGCAATGGGGCCTGACAGGATTCACCCCAGAATCCTAAAAGAACTAAGGGAGGACCTAGTGACACCATTGACCACACTTTTTAACAAATCATGTTAGGATGGGGTGGTACCCGAGGACTGGAGGAGGGCAGATGTGATTCCCCTTCACAAAAGTGGCAGCAAGGCAGAAGCAGGAAATTACAGACCTGTAAGTTTGACCTCAGTGGTAGGGAAAATGATGGAATCACTTCTGAAAGAAAGAAAGAATTGTTGAGTACCTAGAGGCCAGCGGGGCACAGGATCAAAAGCAGCATGGATTTACAGCAGGAAGGTCATGTCAGACAAATCTAATAGATTTCTTTGACTGGGTGACCAAAGTAATAGACCAGGGAGGGGCTGTGGATTTCGCCTATCTAGACCTTAGCAAGGCATTTGACACAGTCCCGCACAAAAGATTGATAATCAAGTAAGCCAGCCTGGGAGTGGGTCCCAGGGTGGTAGCCTGGGTAGCAAACTGGCTGTACAACAGGACACAGAAGGTAATAGTGATTGGAACACATTCCGAAGAGGGGGTCACTAGTGGAGTACCTCAGGGCTCAGTACTAGGTCTAGTCCTCTTTAACATCTTTATATGTGACATTACAGAGGGTCTGGAGGGAAAGGTATGCCTCTTTGCAGATGACACAAAGATCTGTAACAGAGTTGATACACAAGGAAGGGGTAGAAAGGATGAGAAGGGACTTGGCAAGGTTGGTGGAATGGTCAGATATATGGCAACTTAGATTCAACGCAAAGAAGTGCAAAGTAATGCACCTGGGAAACAAAAACCCAGGAGAAGAGCACACATTAGCAGGGGAGGGACTAACAACAACAAAAATGGAAAGGGACCAGGGGGTAGTCATATCAGATGATCTAAAAGTGGGTAAGCATTGTGAGAAGTCAGTAAGGAGAGCCAGGGAGATACTGGGATGCATAGGAAGGGGCATCACAAGTAGAAAAAGGGAAGTGGTTATCCCTCTGTACAGACAGTTGGTGAGACCCCATCTGGAGTACTGTTGTATGGTTTGGAGACCTCATCTATGCAAGGACATAGACAGGATGGAAGCAGTCCAGAGGAAGGCAACTAAAATGGTGCAGGGTCTGCATCAGAAACCATATGAAGAGAGACTGAGAGAGCTTAATATGTATACCCTTGATGAAAGGAGGACGGGGACATGATAGAAATGTTGAAGTACCTCAAGGGAATCAACAAAGTCCAGGAGGGTAGCATCTTTCAGAAAAAGAGATGTGTAAGAACAAGGGGGCACAATTTAAAGATAGAGGGGGGACGGTTCAGGGGTAATGTGAGGACATTTTTTTTCACAGAGAGAGTGGTGGACGCATGGAACCACCTTCCTGGAGAGGCTGTGGGGTCTAAAACAGTGGAGGAAGTCAAACATGCATGGGACAGACATAAGGCAATTATAGTGGAGGGTGGCAAGAAGTAGGCTGTTGGTTAACTAAAATCTGCAGCTTATCCAGTAGGTAAGGAAATGGGCAGACTGGGTGGGCCAAGTGGTCCTTATCTGCCGTCAAAGTCTATGTTTCTTACAAAGGGGGAGCAGAACAGGCGGCTCTACTGCCATGTGCTGCAGAAGTAGAAAACAAATCTGTAGAAAGCAGAAGGGAGCCAATAGTATTAGGGTGGCATGTTCTGCTCACAGCTTCAGTACACTCTCTGAATGAGAGGGATCAGAGGAAAGGCATAAAGGAACCTCCCATTCCAGGAGAGGGACATGTTGCACCAAAAAAAGTTATGCCGTGGAGCGAGCGAGCAGAAATGTGACAGTTTTGCAATGTGTGGAGACACAAAAAGGTCCAACTCTAGATGACCCCATCTTTCGAAGAAGTCAGTAGTTTCCATTTCTGCACCAGGGACCGAGACATGCTTACCTTGTAAGCAAGTAAGAAAATGTTTATTTATATAGCACCCAATCCCAGCGGCTCTGGGCGCCTTACAAAAGGATATATCGAGCAAGCAGGGTTAAACAGACAGAACATACAGGGTATAAATTATACAATAAATTAATACCTAAAATAGTAATAAATAAGTCACAATTAAAATCGGCAATTTTCAAAATATGCTTTCTTAAAAAAGATGAGTCTTCAGACCCCTTTTAAATGTCGCCACTGGTGGGGCCTCCCTTGGAAATTTGGCGATCGAGTTCTAGAGGATCGGGCCGGCCACCTCGAATAAACAATCAACTGAGGTTTTTAGCCTGGCCCTCGGAACCACTAGGAGGCCCTCGGTGGAGAAACAGAGGGAGCCTACCAGGATGGAAGAAGTAAGGAGGTCAGACAGATAGCTAGGGCCTGAGCCATATAGGGCCTTATAGGTAAGCAAGCTCACCTTAAAGATGATCCTCCAACTGACAGGCAGCCAATGCAGATCTCGTAGGACAAAAGTCACATGACAAGACCTGGGCAGGACTGTCATCAACCTAGTTGCCATGCTCTGCACTAGCTGCAGTCAGCGCAGGTTTCCTCCACTGACCCCGAAGTACAGAGCATTACAGTAGGCTAGCCTGGATGTCACAAAGGCATGTACTAGTGAGAGCAGGTCCTTGGGTAGAATTAGGGGTTTAATCCGGGCGACATTCATTAAGTGGTAAAAAACACTTTGGACAACAGATGACACCACCTGAGCAGCCTGTTATCAAGGACGATGCCCAGATTTCTCACCCTAGAGGATGCCATTAACAGGATGGACCCCAGGACTAACCCTGTTACCGTCCCAGAGGTACCCCCATCACGCCCACGACGAGGCTCAGTCACCAGTACATCCATCTTGTCAGGGTTCAGCATCAGCTAGTTAGAGGACATCCAGTTCTGGATCTCGGCCAGGCACTTACTCAGCACTTCAACGGCGCTATTCATTCCAGGGGCAAATGATATGTATAGTTGGGCATCACCTGCACAACAGTGAAAACCCAGACTATAACATCTAATGAGCTCTCCCAGGGGCAGCATGTACACCACGAACAACATCGGCAATAGGATCGAACCCTGAGGAACACCACATGACAGGGGCTTCGGAGAGGAAGAGAAATTCCTCATCACCACCCGCTGCCTTCTGTCCAAGAGATATGACTCAAACCAGTGAATGACAGATCCAGTGAGTCCACAATACTCTCTAAAGTGATCCAGAGACATGGTGTGGTCCACAGCGTCAAATGCTGATGAGCAATTGAGGAGAACGAGAACTGACTGGTCTCCTCTATCCCTCACCCTAGAGAGGAAATTTAGCACCCAAATCAATGCTGCCTCAGTGCTATGCCTAGCCCTAAATCCAGACTGGAATGGCTCACAGATGTCAAAGGCCATGAGGTGTGCATCGAGCTGCAGTACAACCACTTTCTCAACAACTTTCCCTAGAAATGGGAGGTTGGAGATAGGTCTATAATTCGCCAGGATGTCAGGGTCGAGCAATGATTTCTTTAAGAGGGACTTCACCAATGCCTCCTTCAAGGCATCAGGGAAGAATCCCTCTGAGAGCACCAGACTATCCTGGTGAACACTGGACTGATAAGCCTTGACGCATTCCCACTAGGAGATGCATTGGACCAGGGTAAAGTTCACAAAAGGTGGGCCGCAGCTTCAAAATCACCTCAACCACCTCAGCCACATCTACTGGCTGAAACTCCTTCCAGACAATAGTAATGCTCTCATTCCTACCAGGCCCCCTACCACAGGGCTGATTTTGCATGTCTGGGGAGATTTCAGACAGAATAGAGGATACCGTGTCAGAGAAGAACAATTCGTACAATTCAGTTGAAAATTACCTTTTTGACTGTAGACAGACTGAATGAAGTAGTCTGTCCACAGTCTGAAAGAGCTGAGCTGATCTGTTTTGCTGATCTGTTTCTCCCTGCAACAATCTCCCTGGGCAGGAACCTCTGCCTTCTTATGATTGATTGCCATTTGGTAGTCCCTGTAGTGATGTCTCAAAGCCAATTTTTCCTCCATGGACCAGGTCCTCTGCCAGCAACACTGCAACTTCCAACCCATGGTCTTCATCTCCCTGAGAGTCCCGTCAAACCATGGAGGTCTCAAGCGAGAAGACCTGGCTTGTATATGGATCGATGCGATGGCATCAAGCACCCCGGAGACAACCTTGTTATAGGCCGTCACTGCCTTGCTCGTGCCACACACACATGCAGCACTCACACCAGGAAAGTTAACTACCACCAAAAGTCCCTCTGGGGACAATCTCCTTAAAGGGCAATAGCAGCCCATCTTGACAGGGGAGAGACTATTAGGGGGCGCGATCACAAATGAGAACTCTACTGTGCAATGATCAGACCATGCAACCTGATCAGTCTTGAGATCGGTGACTCATGCTCCAGCGAGAATACCAAGTCCAAGGTGTGGCTGACTGCTTGTGCTAGGTCCAGTGATGTAATCAACTGGGGAGGTCATGTCCAAAATTCGAGGATTCATTGTCGACCCAGGCACTGAAGCCCCTCCAGAATTCAACATCTAAGTGACTTCAACACCCTGTTGGTGACGAAGTTCGTGACCCCCTGCAGGAATTTTCCCATCCGTCCCAGAGGATGGTAAACAAGGAGAATCCCGCAACCTACACCTGGATGCCCACGCACCGCCACACAATCAAACGATGAGGCAGAACCCACTTGGTGCATGAAGAAGTTCAGGCTGGATCTAAAAGAGTTGGCCACACCCCCACCCCTGAGTTCCCTCCTCAGGCAATGCACTACCGAGTGCCTGGCAGGGACTGATGCCTCTAAAATCAGACCTGCATTGTCCCCCAGCTAAGTCTCAGTAATGCAAGCCAGACTGATCGAGGAAATCAAGTCTGCCATGACTGCACTCTTGTTCCTCATCGATTTGGCATTGCACAGCAGAGCCTGAAGGGGATCGGTGGAGACTGCAGGCCCTCCAACTATCTGCCCACTTGGTCTGTAAAGGCCCTCCAGCTACCTGCCCACTTGGTCTGGTGAGAACCCTGGGGATGGACACCAAACATGTTGGGCCTCTCTCATAGCTCCATTTAGCCCCAGGGCACCTCCTGATCATAACCACCTCAATACTGCTTATCGCCGCTGTACCCACAAAGCCCTGCTGCAAACCCACCTGCCCCCTACTAATACCCACCTCCCAACGGTGTCTCATCGCCGTAGCTGGGAGGGGGAGGTCAAAAAAGGGGCAGAGGTCATGCAGCAGGGATACTGTATAGATGATACAGAGGGGTGTGGAACTCAAACAAAACTTGCTAAACTACCTTGTACAACTCAGCTAATAAACTTAAAATCAAAATCAAATTTAAAACCTAACCATACATCCAGTATCCACACAATAAGTACAAAATAGCAGACCTAACCACATTCATATAACACACATACACTATCTAAGCCCACTCGCCACCCCAAAAAATAAGCCCCAACCAATTTAATATTTAAACACAGGAGAATCTAATTGTTTTTAAGTCCACAGGATGAACCAACAAAGTCTATTAAAAAATGTGATTTTGATCAAGACTAAGTCCAGAATGACAGAGGAACAACGGAATCAAGTTCACAGCAGTATTCTCACCACTGCCGACTGGGAAGTGCACGACCTGGTAAAGACAGCACTCACACCACTGTCTTCAATAGATGGTGTATAACCAGCCAAGTTCTTTAGCAGGAAAATCCTATGAAAGGTGCTCCCACCACCACTCACTGGAAGATAAAAAATGCACAGTACTTACAGAAATAAGGTCCACGGGGTGGGGTGGGTGGTGGTGGTGACCACAGATGTGCGGCTAAAACCGCCGGCTGCAATCCCTAGGAACTCTGCCTACCACAGCCAGTCCATTTCTGGAGTAGTCCACAGTCCAGATGGAACAATCCATGGATAGAAAGGCAAACACCTCGGGGACCAACACCTCTCAACTACTGTATACTGCTCACAGCCCGATACTATGATTTTATAGCCAAGCTAGGATCTTGTAAGGCTACCCAGCCCACGACAACACAGCATTCCCTCCGATCTTGCCAGCAATCACAGCTGCACACCAAGAGTTCCAAACTCCCACGTCACAGCATGATCTTTCAGTCAATTTTTCCTCCCCCTCACAACTGAGCCCCTCTGCCACAGGTTCCCAGTCAGTTTATTCAGTCACTCTGTAAAAATCCTTGTTCCTGGTTGGTCCCCTGAGCACAGATGCTGCTGAATCAGCGCTAAATTTGAGATATGAGTCCTCTGGAGTTAACTGAGTGGTTCTAAACAATGAAAAACAATAAAACAGTCTCCTGCACGTTCTCACTTACAAACTCCTGCCAACACCTATTTCTCCCTGAACCTCGACGCTAACACTACTTATTACCTAAAATGTTAAAACACTACAATGCTGCAGTCACCAGATGATAAGATGTCTGGAAAGAATCACAGTACTAACTAACTAAGTCAGGATTCTCCTCAATGAAAACTTAGTTAAATACAAGTATAGGAGGCCAATCTGAACTGTGCTAGCAAGAGCACACATGACGGACGTCCAGCCTGGTGGCCATCCTCTTCATCTGAGTGACTGGTTTCTGCTAAGACGTTATGGATATCTAAAAGAAAGACGGTCGATAGCTGAAAGCCATAAGGCATCACCCACTACCACATTCTCATCGCTTCTCTTCATTAGGGATAATAGTGAGTGCCCCCTTGCTTTTTTATATAGTACACAACACTAACATTGTCTGAATCAGCAAGGGACTGGGGCTGCTGTGCTCCTGGAAACAAAGGAGATCAAGCAGAACAGCCCGCATCTCCAGGACACTGATATGGAGATCTGACTATAGCTCGGTTCAGGATCTTTAGGTATGATAGGAGGCAAGATGGGCACTCTAGCCGGATCGTGAGGTGCTCATTCATTGTGAGGATTGGCATGGGAGTCGGGGAAAAGAATGGAACGCACTGTAACAGGTTCTGGCAGTCCATCCACCACATTAGCGCACAGCGAAGAGAGGACGTGACAAGGACCATTTGTTCCAGCTCATCTGTCAGTTGATTCCACTGTACCTGAAGAGTCCAAGGCCGTATACACACATGGAGATGTTTAAAGGGAACCGTAATGATGGCAGTAGCCATCAACCCCCAGGAAACGCAACATCGTCCAAGCTGACACAAAATGATTTCTGCATATCAGCTGGGCCTGGGTAACATGAACCTCCACCATGTCTGCAGGTAGAGCCCACCACCATGTCCAGCGCCACACCAATATACTGGAAGTGCTGGCAAGGAACTAGCACAGATTTCGGTATGTTCACAGGGACACTCAGTTCCTTGAACAAACTGCCTCATCCTGGATGATGTGTGCAGAACCGCTTCCCTCAATGGGGTCTTCAGGAACCAGCCGTCCACATACAAGAAGACATAAAGCCCTTCCCTCTGGAGGGCTGCTGCCACCACTACTAAGCATTTGGTAAATACCCACAGTGCCAAGGATAAGCCAAAGGGCAAGACCTGAAACTGATAACAGCTGCCTTTCAGCATGAAGTGGAGGTACCACCTGTGGCATTTGTGAATCTTGATAAAAAGGTATGCATCCTTCATGTCCAGGGCACAAAGCCAGTCTCCCTTTTGCAGCAGGGGGATAAGCGTCTGATGAGAAACCATTAGAAATGCGTTTAGGTTTCTCAAGTTCAGTATAGGACACATATCTACTGTTCACGTGGGAACCAGGAAGTATTTGGAACAGAACTCTTTGTTTCTTTCTTGAAGAGGAACGGGTTCTATAGCTCACTTGTTTGTAAGCGAGTGAACCTCCTCTAGAAGAAGGGACAAGTGACCCAGAGGAGAATGACAAGGCGACAGAGGATGAACTGGGGGTGCAGACAGCAACTCCACAGCATGTTCCTTTTCTGTGATTTCCAGGACCAACTTGTCTGTTGTAATCTCTCTCCACTTTGGCAGATGAAGGGAGATCCATCCCTCCACACTGCACCCCAGGAGGCAACAGCGCAGGGGGAGGAAGTGGGGAGTCAGAAAGTACCAGAAGCAGCAGGGGCACCACCTTAACCAATATACTTGGGTGCTGTTGCATGGGCACTGGGTGAGAGAGAACCTGGGAGGGGACCACCACCACCACAATTTTGCATACGGGGCTGCTGACATGAGGCACTGCCATCGCGGGCAGCAGGCTTTTAAATCAAACCCCTACCACAAACCCCTGGAGAGTTGCAGGGTCAGAGATCTGAGTGATCTGAAAGTCATCCTAAAGGACTGAAGCTCACTTAGAACATTTTCTTCATCACTCCCAAACAGCCTGGAGTCTCTAAATAGGTCATTCAGTACAAGCTGTTGTACATCAGTGGCAAATACAGTTATCCTAAGCCAGGAATATCTGCATAGGCAACAGCCCTGGCAGGGGCATCAGAAGCATCATATGTAGAGCGTAACAGTTGCCTTCCAGTATACGTACCAGCTGAGGTAGCTTCAAGCAAGTCAGCTTTGGCAGGACCATGAGGTAGAGAGTAAATACAGGTTACTCACCTGTAACAGGAGTTCTAGGAATGGTATATGTTGTTCATCCACGCTGTCTGGCAGGTATCCTTGCCGCTTTAAATCTTGCCGGAAGGTCTTCAAGCTGGCTCCTCCCACCCACCCGGGTGGTAAAACTCTCGGCTCCGCCCCATGACACCAGATCTGGCCTGCTGGAAGCTCAGGTTGTGCGTCGAAGCTGGGGAGGTCGGGTGGGTCGTGTGGATGAACAACATATACCATTCCTAGAACTCCTGTTACAGGTGAGTAACCTGTATTTCTAGGGACATAGATATGTTGTTCATCCACACTGTCTGGCAGACTCCTAGCAGTTCTCTGGCAGGAGGGAGGCAAGGCGCACACCCCCTACTTAGGGAATAGAGACTGGAGAACCGAGGCCCCAAAACCAGCATCCCAGCGTGACTCAAGGTCGATGTGATAATGGGTGATGAAGGTGTGTGCTGACTTCCAGGTAGCAGCCCTGCAGATTTCCTGGATAGGGACGTCCCTGGAAGCAGCCACCGATGCAGCAGTATGGTGGGTAGAACGAGCTCTTATCCCTCTGGGAGGCTCCATGCCCGCCAACTTATAGCAGAGATCTATGCAGGAGGTGACCACCTGCCTATCGTCTGCTTGGCTGCAGGTCTGCCAGGTGCGGCTTCAGCGTAGGTGACAAACAGCTGGAGAACCTCTCCCCGAATCTCAGCCGTGCGCTCCTTATAGTAAGCGAGCGCCCTTCTAGGGTCCAGAGTATGGAGCCTATATTCGGCCTCTGAGGTGTGATTGGAGTAGAACACCGGCAGAGTCAACACCTGGTTAAGGTGAAACTCCGACACCACCTTCGGAAGGAATTTCGGGTGGGGGCGCAGGACAACCTTGTCCCTGTGGAAGACCAGGTAAGGAGACTTGATGCAAAGCTCCTGGAGCTCTCCCATCCTTCTGGCTGACGTGATAGCCACCAAGAAGGTGGTCTTCACGACAAATGAGAGAGAGTTCACACCTGTGCATTGGTTCAATGGCTCGCCCATGAGCTTTGCCAGTACCAGCAGTAGATCCCAAGGAGGTGGAGGTTCTCGCACCGGAGGGGAAATGTGATCAAGGCCTTTGAAAAAGCGCCAGACCACCTTCTCCACACCGACTGCTCCTCGCCCGCGCCTAGGTAAGCAGAGATGGCTGCCAGGTGCACCTTAAGGGTCGTCGACCTAAGCCCGTGCTGAGAAAGGGACCAAAGGTAGTCCAATATGCTCACCAAGGGACAGGAGGAAGGGTCCAGGCCCTTGCCCTGGCACCAAATGGAAAATCTCTTCCATTTGAAGGCGTAGCATTTTCTGGTCGACTCCTTACGGGACGCCTCAACTACGTTGAGGACCTCATCGGAAAGACCCAAGGCCTGGAACTCTAGCCACTCAGGAACACAACTGAAATGTGTGTAAATAGTGTAATCATACCCAACTTGTTTTGTTTCAAATCCTTGATTTACTCCTATAGCATACTTCCTGAACATTAGGAACAACCCCAAAGAATGCAGCCATTCATAGTCTCCTCTCCTCCCACCACATCACGAGTGGCCAGACTGTGTTGGGGGTGTTCTCAAGCCAAGGAAAGATGCAGTGGGAGTTCATCAAGGACTGCAAACGAACACATTTTTGTGTGGTAAAACCAGTATGGTGAGTAGTCTATTTCATTTTTAAAAAGAAAAAGAAATTTGAATCAAACTCAACTGCTACATCAGTAAATGTTACAGTATGTGAGCAATCAGAAAATGTGTTTATGTTGTCTTGCGTACGCAAAAGCAACATCTTGTGGTGGTAGGAGAAATTCAGAGGTGTGTCAGTCTTGGTGAATGCAGGGCATGCTTTAGTAGGTGTGTCCCTCATTCCCCAATTAGCCAGCATGCTAGCGCTGACACAAGAATTATGTAAAGTGCCACCAACTTGAAAGAAATGTGCCGCTGCAATCGGAGACAAGCTTGTCATGCACAGATGACATGCCTCCCGTATGTGCCTTTCCTGGTGAAACATTTCAATAAACATGGCAGCGGCAACACAATCCCCAAAGAAAGCCGACATCAGGAGTGCAATCGCCCTGTCTGCATGTCCCCCCACCCACACCCACATTGTGTGGCACACTAGGAGCCCACCGCAGTGTGCCGCCACTCACAGGAAGCCGACCGTGTCAGCATGTTCCCACCCACACCCATTGTGTGGCACACTGGGAGCCCACCCCAGTGTGCCCAACATTTGTTTTATTTCACCTGTAAAGAAAGAAAACAGTCCCGCAATGTCTGTTTTTTTTCCTGTACCTGAAAAGAAAATGGTCCCTTGACTTGTCCACGGCCGCCCTCCCCAACTCGCTTCCCACCCTCTGTACCTCTACCTCCCGCATCCCTCTTGCCAATACTTACCTCCGAGGTCCGATGCTGTGATCTTGGGTGGAGCGGGACACGTCTGGACTCTTCAAAGCCGAACTGCAAAACGAAAAAATGGTGGTAAGCTGTATAATGGCATCAATGGGGGTTCAACTTAGTGAGATGTCTCAGCCATTATTTTGAATTTTGGCTCCAAATTTTCAACATGGGGTTCTTGGGACCCCATCTCATGAACACATGCACTGTCATCCTGTTATTCAGTCCTGAAAGGTCATTTTGCAGTCACTGCATGGAATCACCTTGCTGGACCGAGTAATGAAACGACAGTGCCACTGTTCATGAGGTGGGGTCCCAAAAATCCTAAATTGCAAATCTGGTGAAAAAAATTCCAAAAAATGACTGTGTTATGAACGTTCATTGCACAGTTTCTATGCACACTCGTAACTTTGACAATTTTTAATATTTTCACTCCAGATTTTCAACATTGCCATTTTTTTACACCTCCTTAGGAACAGTGCAGCTGTTCTTTTTAACATCCTGCCCGAAATGTGTTTTCGCACATCTGGTGTGCTCGCCGTGAGAAATCAACATTCAGGACAGATTAACAAAATCACAGTGCCACTGTTCATGAGCAGAGGTCCTAAAATGCCTATGTTGAAAATGCGGTTAACAAAATCCTCAAAATAATTGTGTTATGGGCATGCGTTGCGCAGTTTCTATGCACGCTCGTGACCTCACCAATTTTTCATATTTTCACTCCAGATTTTCAACATTGCCATTTTTTTACACTTCCTCGTGGACAGTAGAGCTGTCATTTTCCACATCCTGCCCAAAATGTATTTTCGCACCTGTGATGCCAAATGGCACTGTCACTATGCAAAATCACCTTTCGGCTAACAAACTGATAGTGGTACTGTTCATGAGGTGGGGTCACAAAAAGCCCATGTTGAAAATTTGGAGTGAAAATACCAACAAACACTCAGGGTGTTAGGGTTTCCAATCGTAATGCTGCACCTTGTAGAGACTGGCAGGCATTAGGGGTGTGACTTGGGATTGTCGGCTGTAATGCTCACACCATTCCACCCCCACCTCCATCCTGCAGCCAGTGGCAGGCATTGAGGTGTGCCTTGGACTCTTTGGCCCCAAAGTTCACCCCATTCTCCTACACTGAACCCATCTCAGTGTATCTCTTAATGGAATGGGGTGAGCATAAGGCCTGAAGACCCCAAGGCACACCACAGCACTTGTCGGTGTCTGCAGGGTAGGGTGAGGTGAAATGGTGTGACCATTATGGCCGATGACCCAAAGATACACCCCAATGCCCGTCAGTCTCTGCAGGGTGGGGGTGGAGTTGGTGTCAGTTCAATACTTCACTGCCATTCCTATTATACATCTCTCTAACTCCTGCACTACCAATGCCAATGCCAGCAAGACAACATTTGGCATTGAAAAATGCTTGCTAAACTAGTGGTGATTTGAGGCCTAAGTGGGGAGATTGCATCCCTTGATTTGTCAAGTTCTCTGTGGCCTTAATACCCTCCTGTACATGCAGAGCACCCCTCATTATCCTTCCCTGTGTCCCTCCTGAACAGGGAGTACCAAGGGACTCCCAAGTCCAGCTCTCTGTACTCTGCTGCCAGGGTCTCAGCACTGTTAGATCAAGGTTAATCTTGGCCACCACCGCTTAAAAAATGCTTTTTTTGTTGCCCAAGCTCCCAGCATTTAGGCTTATTACCCTCAGCCTGCATTTCTGACTTCCTCTTGTGCACTTCTTTATTATTGCTCTTGACTTCACCGGTGTTCTCAATCATGCCTGAATTCTTATCTCTCATTTCCACTCTGTTAAGTATTCTCTCTTCCCCTACCCTGATCTCATCTGCATTTCATTGTTCCTTATTGTCCTGTGGCACCCCATTCATGTGTCCTCTCTGACTCACTAACTTCCCCCTTTCCTGTTATAGTTATACTCGTCTAGCAGATCAATACATTTGGGGAGAATCAGTAATGTCACCCTTTTTGGGGTAAGTGCTGCATATTAGTTCAAAGCCTCCACCTGCTCTATTTTAAAACTCTGCCTATCTACAGATCCATTTTTTGTCCCAGCACTGATGTTCCTCTGAGGGTGGATGTTGGCCATCCCTCCTAACTAGCCTGTGATACCCTCAGTCCCAAATAAACTTGAACCCCTTAGTACTGCACCACTCCTTCAACCATCAGTTAAAGTTGAATATTTTTACCGTCCTGCTTTCCTCTCTTCCCAGAAGGCAACTATGGATGGAACCTGTTTCAGTGTTGTACCCAGTCTACAAAAGGCTCCTTTATCCTGCTCCATAGTTCAGTTTTCTGGGTCATTTGTCCCTAGCTGGATGATTAGATGTAGTCTGTCTCTTGCTTCCTGAATCAGTCTGCCCATTCCATGGTATTACCTCCTATGCTGTAGTTCCCAGCAGACAATTCTCTAACCTGTACTTCTGTCCCTTGGCAATTATCACCCCTCTATTCCTCTGATAATATAATCCCCACCACCAGGACTCTTCTGACTAACCCAGTCCCAGCTGACTCTCTTTTTCCCTGAGTTGGTATTCCTAGGGACTCCTTGCATATTCCTTCAGTTTTGTGTCTGTCTGTCCTGCCCATCTCAGCACTGCACATCCCACCCAATGGAGAGAACAATTTTGCAGTGCTAGCAGTGGTCTCTCCCCCCCTCCCCCTAAGACAGACTTTCTAGTCCCTTTCCCTTAGCTCACCACTTTCCATCCCCATGCCTTTGAAGGAGTGGAGCTGCCTGTGTGACTGTCATTTCCTACTGAGCTCTCCCCCCTCAAAGTCCTAATCTCTTCCCTTGTAGCAGCCAGCTCTGCTGTGAGAGATAACACAAAATTAACTACACAAAACTACTTTAAAATCCAGTATCAAAGCACACTTTGTACATTTCCTTCTTGATACAGTTAGGGACTTCTTTCTGGAGACTGGGGTTAACAAATGAATAAACATCTGAAAATCGCCAGGAGCTGCTCACTTCTTTTGGACCTCAAAGAGTGAACAAGTCCTATGGTACCAGGAGATTGGAAAGGTAGAGCAGTCGGTCTCAACCTTGTTAGGACTTCATAGTTCAATAGAAAAACTTTCACATACCTCATCCATTTCATAGGCAGCCAATGCAGGCCTTACAGAAACAAAAAAGCTTTTAAAGTACTGGGAAGTCAAAATTGATTGAAGAACACAGAGTTCAGAAATAAGGATTATGTATCATTAAATTACTGGCAGTACAGAAATGAGGCCAATTCTAGCTTTCTCACAGATGCTTAGCCAAAGCCAGGATGCAGTAATCTAATACTGAATCAGTCTCCAACTCTAAGTAGCTGGCTACCTTTTTCAGAGTCTGTCAGGTGCTTTCTGCAAATCAGTATAAGTTTTTTTATGCCCTTAACATTAAACTTAAGCAAAAGGAAAGCCAGTCCAACATGTTTGGTCCTCTCTTCTGAATCTGATTATGTAAGGATACCAGAGTCAAACAGAACTTGATTTTCAATGACTCAATCAGCTGAACTATATACCCTTCCCTCTAGAAAAATGAAATCTGGCAACAATAATATCTTTATAAATGCACTGAACTATGATCACATTGTAAATGTCATGCCTTTGCAGTTTTACTATTTATTGTTCAGGGCTTACATCAATACTGGGCAACAATAAGATCTGATTACACTTCACTTTTTTCAACACCACTCAGATGCCTCCTGACTGGGTCATGAAAAAAACATTACCTCCCAGGTTCCCAAAATTGCAATGCAAGAATACCATTACTGCCACGTGATTCGGTCACATATCACTTTTATATTTGAAATCACTGCAAAAATGTCATTTACTTCCTCACCATAATGTATTACAAAACCTGAAATTAGCCCAAGCACACATAATTGGGGAATGCAGCTGTCTTGAAGTTCTGGTGACAAATGTAACCTGTGTAAGCAATAAGACATGACAGCGTGTTGATTGTCTGGGGTTAATGCATGCCCAGGTGCATAATGAGGCACAAGTTGCTTGGGCTGAGTGCCTTTTGCACCTTGAAGTGCAGTAACCCCAGACAACCAACGACTTGAAGTGTCTTATTTTGTCTACAGAATGGATAAACTGAGAAACAATTCAAAAACACAAAATGTAACTTTTGAATAAAAAACATATATTTTGTTTTGTTAAAAGTAAGCAGTAACAAGTAGTTCTTCCCCAGCTGTCACTCATTTGCCTTTCCACACATTCAATAGATGGAGGTTTTATAGAACACATGAATTTAAACTGCTGTAGAATTCCTCTGGCAGAATGTTCACCCCTGCACATAAAAGAGAAGGCCTTATTTGGATCCAAGGTCTCAATTGTATCTGAAGCAGTGTAAGCAGCAGAGATTGCCCCGGCAAGCTGGTAAGACTAGAAGGGGGATTTGTCATAGTCACCAAGGAAACACCAGGGGCCAGATATTCAAAACTCAGCCCAGGCACAAAGGGGTGTTTGCCCACACTAACCGGATTTTGTATCCAGTTCATGGGTGGGGTCTATACTGAGACACCCCCACAGTGCAGGCAAAACCTGTTAGCACCCAAGCAATAATTCACTGCTGTGCCGCAGCAAATGAGGGGGTCCTCTCTTGCATACAGGTGCAGTGGCACATTCTGAGGTTTGCACAGGCAGTAAATGCTACCTGAATGGGTGTATGCTGATGTGTTTCATCAGCCCATTTTAGCTGTTTGCACATGATGGGTCTAGAGATTAACTAGTCCCCCACCTTTTAGTTTTATTATATAATTATTAATCATTTTATTTTTACATTTCTTTTTTATCATTTAGAAATATACAATATTATTTATTGAGTAAAAGTTGATTTATACCATTTGACTTTATAGGCTAATCATAGGTTTAGATTATTAAGTTCATGATTAGTGTGGTTTTGGGGTTTGTATTTGTACTGGGTTTATGGTGTGCACTTTGAACTGGCTTGATTTGCATAATTTTTGTTTCACTATTTGTTCTCTCTTGCTCTGCAAAATAATATTGGTAACTGTCTGTTCATTATAAGTTGCCAACTTATTACCAACAGTGACAGGCATATGACATTTTTCTTGTTGGCAATACTGAGCCATTTCCCTACCGGTATTCCTTGTTTTTTTGTTAAGAGTGTAACACAATCAATCCACAAATAGTGTATAGTGAAGTTCAACAGTGGATAAGATATGGTATAATTAGTCAAAGTGGTAGCATGGTTTCACCACTAAACACAACAATGGATGTTGGATAGTCAACTGATCAATTGGCTATTAGTCTAAAATAGTATAAAAAGGAACCATGGGACATGCTACAGCACCTCCCCCTGACAAAGAGACTGGTTGAGCCTCGAAAACTGGGATTTCTTGTTCATGGTTTTTAGTAGTTACACGGTGTATGCAAGACAAACCAGAACTTGGCAATGAGGGAAGTATGATGCTAATATGAAAAAATAATTGGATAACAGCATGACCTGGTCTGTGAGGGCAATTTTTTTCAAGCAACTTACTTTCAAACATTTTGAACCTCATTTGTGTAATTATATATCTTTAATTCCAGGTTTACTACTAGTATTGTCAAATAAGGCTCCAGAGTAAGACTTGTTTTTTTCACTAACCAGGGACTGCTGTCAATAATTTCTACTGTTTACAGCATTTCCTGCCTTTCAATACCCTGCAGTATTGTTGCTGTCTCCTGCTTCATTATTTCATATCTTTTAGAACTTGGTTCTAGCCAAAGCTAGCCCAGACCTAATTTATTAAAAACATTTGCTACATATGATAACCATGAGAAGCCATACTCATCAATAGTAAACTTCTTATCATTCAGTAGACATACAGTATGTTTGCATATTTCCATTCTGGGATTTCATGCTCTTATCCAATATGACACCAAATGTTTATTTATAGTCGTCATTAATAGGTTCCAATTTTAGTGTGTATCAGGCCTGCTTGCATTGATATCAGTACTTTCAGCACATCATTGAATATTACACGGATAACTACCTCTAACCCTGTGCAATTAGCACTCCCATACATAACTGAGGCACAGAAGGTACATGCCTTTAATTTGCTTTCTACTGCTTCCAGAGATTCCTCTATGCTATTTCCACCATAGATGCTGTTAAATCTTAGTGTAGCCTCCGTCGATTCACTCAGTTTCTTTTTTTTTTTTTATCTGTTGAAAAGAGTTTTACCAAGAAAGGCATGCTCAGCCAAAATATCTTGTTTCCAGAGGCGTCCTGGGAAGGGGGCATAAGGGGTACAAAAGAAACAGCACGGTAGGCACTTATACAATGAGAACTTTACTCCAGGTGATGGAAGTGGACGTGAACAAGGAGTGAAACAGCAAGAAATACACTCATGTCGGATTACAATTCATAGTACACATCAATTCACAGTATTCAGTGCAGATACAAATAAGGTGATTTTAGAGACTAGGGGCAGACGCAAACAAGGTATACAGAGCAGAGTAACAGTTTTAATATACATACATTTACAATATTCAGTGTACATCCAAAAGGCAAAATAGGAAATTAAGGGCAGGTGCAGGAGTGAGTGGGGTGTGTGTGTGTGTGTGTGTGTGTGTGTGTGTGTGTGTGTGAAGAAAAGCCTTCAGAGCAGCAGGAGTAGAGGCAGCACAGTTGGTGGATGGGAGGGAGGGAGGGCCAGAGTAGAGGGAATCTGTAAGAGAAAGCAGACTGCCCAGCAGAGATCTTGGCACAGTCAGTGGAGAAGGAGAGAGTGTCAGTGGAGCAGAGGTAGTAGGAGGTAAAGAGTGCATGAAAGGAGAGACAGAGGTAGCAGGACAGCAAGCCAAACCAGAACTTGCCAATGAGGAAAGTATGGTGAGAGAGGCAAGAGCTTTCATGGGTAGGTGGCTAAAAAATGTGCCAAGGCTGTGGGGAGAGCCAGTGGGATGCTGGGGTGCACAGGGAGAAGTATCAGCAGAAGAAAAGAGGCGGTGATGCCACTTTACGGATAATTGGTGAGGCCTCATTTGGAGTACTGTGACCAGTTCTGGAGGTGGCATCTCCATAAGGACACAGACAGGGTGGAGGCAGTTCAAAAAAGGGCAACAAAGATGCTGCAGGACCTACACCAAAAGTCATATAAAAGATTGGGAGACCTTGATATGTATATCCTGCAGGAGAAAAGAGACACGAGCGATATGACAGAAACCTACAAATATCTAAAGGACATAAACAGGGTAGCATCTTTCAGAAAAAGAGATGTGCAGGAACAAGGGGACATGACATGAGGCTGAAAGGGGGTAGACTAAGGGGTAAAGTGAGGAAGTATTTCTTCACAGAAAGGGTGGTGGATACATGGAATAGACTCCCAGCAGAGGTGGTGGGGGCCAACACAGTGGGGGAATTCAAAAATGCAAGGGACAGGCATAGGGCAATCCTAGCGACAGGAACAAGAAGGTAAAGCAGGAGATCAAGTAGGGTCTGTGGCTTCTGCAATAGGTAGGCAAAAAGGGGTAGACTGGATGAGCCTAGCATTCCTTATCTGCTGTCAATTTTTATGTTTCTAGGAAGGGAAGGGGGCAAATTCTATGTGTTTATTCCATTTATAGTACATATTTATTTTTATTCCCAAATATAGATATTTTTGCACTTGTTAAATTTTAACATTTTCCAATATTTCTCTTTCCTTGTCCCAACATCTAATTTTGTTTTATTAATTTGTAATCAAGATTTTTCACATAACTCTGCCCATTTATTCAACGCCTTCAGACACCTAATGGAGACAGTGAGTAACACCACCCAAATATCAGCATATGCCAACAAGCCCATCTCAACCCCAGCTACCATGGGGGATCAAAATCAGCCCCACTTACTATCTACAATATATCATTCAGATAAATGTTAAATAAAAAGGTGTCAAATACAACCCTGTCACACTTACTTTTATTGCTGAAAGTTTGGGAGATAATTCTCTTCCATACCGTAGAACAGCATTTCCCGTGTGATACTAATTATAATGCCATCACAATTATAATTTTCCTTTTCCCCCCCACAGAGAATACGTCTTGACAGTTGATCAAATGCAGCTTTTAAATCCACAGAGCATGCATATTATTTCCTGCTTGCATATTCTTTAACAGTTATGAAAAATACGTGCTATTGTAAAGCAATGATCTGTTGTTGAGTAGCCTACTTGAAAATCCTGGTCCATCTCTCCAAATTTTCAAATATGTTTAAAGTAGTCTTACAAAATAATCTTTGCAACATTGCCATTTAGGCTTACTGTCCTATATAAATAAGGATAATTCATTCTGCCTGTTTAGGCACCAGCTAGCTACATTGCTGCTGCCTATTCTCATCATGCGTGTTCTTATCTGTATTTGGTAATGTTCATTAGAAAATGGGCTTTTTATTTCCTGGGCTTTGATTGGCTGGTACCCCTGCCCAGGGGGTACATTAACTTTCAACAGATGCCCAGGAAATAAAAAGTACCAGCCCAAGTGACGACCCCTTACCCACTGAAGTATCCTTGTTCCCATCCTGCTTTTCTATTGGCTGAATTGTGCATTGAATTTGAAATCGCTGACAAGTTTTTTTTAGGTCAGTTAGTGAATCAGTAGCCCCCCCCCTCCCCAACCACCCTCAACGGCAGTCACGACAGTTGCCAAGTTCAACAAGTTAAACACACAAGTTTAACAAAAGGAAAAAGTCTGTAAAAATAAAAATCAGTTGTGGTGCAGTACCTTACACTGCACCACACTCATCACCGGCGCTAGCTGTAATGCACAGCTCCCACAGTCATCTAACAACTGAATCCCCAGTAAATGTAAAGGACTAGGTTTTAAAAAAAATAACCAGTAAGAAACAGTGTCTATTTTTATTCCGTAGTTGGGGTGAAAGAGAACTGAGCGTTTCTCCCAATTACACTCATCTCCAACGGCAGCGCTCTCCCTGCTCTTGCACCCCTTTCTCCACAGGGTGGGCCACTCTTCTGTTCATTAGTGAGCGGCCCCTGTACTGCCACCCACTTGCTTTCCTGAACTGAGCAGTTTTTTATAGTTCCACTAAAAAAATTTCAGCACTTGAAATACAGCTGCTTACCATAATCCATGGACTCTCAGTCCCACTCCAGTAGTAAATTCATTTTTTTTTTTTGCAAAATCAGTGAAGTGATGTTTGACATCGGCTTCACAGCAGTTCCGTGCTGCACAGTCCCCGCTCGCTGACCATCCCAAAACAGGGGCATTATACTGTTGTTTTAAAAAGATATTACTAACAGTTAAAGCCATCTGATCAGCTTTCCCTCCAGCTCTCCACAGACTTCTCATGGAAACCAATATGATCTGCTTCATGTTACTCTATCCCAGTCTACTCAAAATCCCAGCTGCACGCTTCATGTCAACCTGCCCATTTGCTATCCTCTGTCTTCAGTCCCTGGCTTCAATCCAGCAAAGCAACAAAACACAGTGTAGAAGGGTGCCTGGTATTTCTTCATATGTTTGCTTTCTTAGGTAACAAAGTCTACTGCAGTAGCAATTAGGGCAAATTTTTTCTATCTATTCCTTTATTTCTACCCCCATTCAGGTTGGCCACCTGAAACCTTACGGGAGGTTTTTATTTTTTTTTTGCTTCACTATTTTTCTTCTTCTTTTCTCTCTTGCATATGAAAATCCAGCCCTTCCCTATTTCTTCCACTGTGCAGCATTGGTTCTTGTACCTCCTGGTTTAGAATTGGGGTTACATGTACCTCCACTAAAATTAAAAGCCTCGGGTATTTCCCATCTGCGTCTGCAATCAGTCCAAACTCCTCTTAGAGAGTACAAGGAAACAATTGCAGTATTTAAGAATCGCTCCCCTAATAATGAAAGTTGCTCAGTGCTGTCTAAATTCAGTTATGGTGAAAATAAGAGGAAATGAAATGTGCACAAAACATGATAAGGAGTATTTCGGAACTGCAGTATACATCTAAACATCTCAGCCAATCCCTGAGTGTAATGCTTCAGTGTTCCGAAGGTCCATAGAAACACTGGGTAGGCAATATAAATAACAGTATTTTGTGTGTATGCCTCTTATGCCATAAATAGGAGAAATAGTAGGAAAAAAATATCCCCCCCCCCTTTTCTGCACAGAGGAAACCAGGTTTGGAGCATGGAGCCTTGTGTCACGGTCAGCATAGATACTTCACATTAGCTAGGAGCTCCGTGTTGTGCAGTGTTTGCAATTTACAAACTTCTGGACTGTGTGTACAGAATATTAAAATTCTGTTAAAATAATTTCAGACAGTTGTTTTTTCCTTTGCATAACTGGTATACCCCGCTTTATGGTTAGAAGCTCAGAAGGTAGCTTACCTGAAAGTCAGAGAGAAAACTACCTGGGGCTGCTGATGAGCTTTTTGCCGAAATAGTTGCAACTCCTACCTCCTTAGGAGTCAGCCGGCCCTTCCTTTCCATTTGTTATAGTGTATTGAAAGGGGTGGAGTTCCCTTGCACATTAGGTGGATTCTTTTTTCTTTCTGTATATACTGTTTCATGGAGCATGATGTATGTTGTCTTTATATTAATAATCTTGATAATATGTGCTAATGAAATAAGCCTAATAAAGAGATTTAAAGTGTTTTGTTACAATTGTTATGCATAGAGGTGGAGCCAGCAATGGTCACATGCTTTTGTCTGCTATAAATGAAGACACGCTCTTTGAAGTGATCAGATTCGTTTTGGGATCAGCAGGTTACTGATCCCTCTGTGCAGGTCTGTGACTTTACAGACCTTTGGCAAACTCTATTTGCTTGTGAGGTGACTATTGCTGACTGTACCTCTAGAACGCAGGAGTTTTATGCTGTTTTTTTTTTTTTTTGTTCATTTTTATTTCATTTGTCGAAATACAGTTATTTTGTCTTACCTTTTTGCCTGAAAGTCTTATATTTTGGTTCCTCTGAATAAATTTCTGGTCTGGTAATTGCCTTTCCACCAATCTACATCTGTGTCAGTGTTCATCCATACACCTACATACCATGACACTGGTGTAAGAAGTGGGATGTACTGGTGATACTGGTGCTTTCCAGAGGGTGGCTACTGGATGCAGAGTGCTGCGGATCTGAAGACGAGTAAGCCTGGTGGTGTCCTGACTCATAGGATGGTGGATGGCACACAGCCACAACAGAAAGGTATTAAATATCACCACGACACACAGCCACAACAGAAAAGTATTAAATATCTACCAGAATGAGCTGGCCCAGTGGCACTGAGGGCTGAGGCACTGGTCACCTTCCCTCAAGCTATGCTGGTGACCCATGTTCAGGAACGAGTACTGGCCGCTGGGGGTCGGCAGGAATGGAGAAGGATCGAGTATCCGACGGACTGCTCTCCTTCTCCGAGGAGGGGGGATCCTAGTGGTCGGTGCATGACTAGTCCCTAGTGGAGGCTGGGGGCTGGTGCACCAATGCTTCAGATGGGAAGAGATTAGGCAGGCGCTTGGGGTAGGGCGTACGGACGCGTGGGTACTGTCCCCTGAGGCGTCATTGCAAGCCTCGTCTCAGAGGAATCACCAGAAAAAGAGGAAAAAGGGTCTGGGCACAGCACAGTGAAGCCAGTCCCCGCAGGCACTGCCCCCATGAATGGCAGCCACCTCCAGCACTGGATCTGTACGTTCGTCGGGTCGAGGAGATCCCAGTCACCCTACCATGGGGGTATAGCCATGGGGCAGCTGGTAAGGTGAGTTGTGAGCAGGGGACAGGGCTGGGGGAACGGGCAAGATGTATAGCCGCCCAACCAGGAGGAGAATAAATAAATTAATTGCAAAAAAAAATATCTACCAGAACGGTCACTATTATTTAGGGAGGGTGGGGCATTGCACCACAGGCCACAGCATGAACAGCGATCGATGGAAAAAAGAAACAGAGAAACACTAAATTAAAACCTTTGCAGGGGGAAAACATAGCTTTAACAGTTAAGCCCTCTAAGTATATTTGGGGGCAAGTATTCATAACAACCAATTGAAAAACTTAAAACTATGGAGCCTCCAGTACAGCAAAAGTCTCTGGGTTAACAAAAAAAAAAGAACAACACAGCATTCAAATACAGGTGCAGGAACTATTTTATTACAAAAAAAATCAAACTACTAAGTGCTTTAACATTTAAACAAACATTTTTTAAAAATACATATAAAGCTGGCCCGGTGGCATAGAGGGTTGAGGCGCTGGACACCACACCTCGCGTTACGCTGGCGACCTGAGTTCGGGGAACGGACTCAGCTTGCTGTGGGCTGGCAGGGGAGGATGAGGACTGAGCGTCTGTCGGACTGCTTTCCTCTCCTAGGGTGGGTACCGGGCACGTGTCGCTCTGCAGCGGCCCCCGGTGGAGACTAGGAGCATTGCAAGAGGACGTCAATAGCTGTGGGACCAAGAAAACAAGAAAATTGCTCAGGGCTCAGCCGAATGACGGCGGCCGGACTGCCCACACCTCCTCCAGATCTCCTGCGAGCCATGTCGGCCGCAGCAGCACAGGGCCAATTGAGAGTGTGCCGGCTCCCTTCCCTGGTGCCTTCTCCCTCAGAAGAGAGGGGACCCGTCCAGCGAAGGGATATGCTGGGTTACCCTGATGGCTGCTATGTGAGGTAAGAAGGCTCGGGGTGGAATTGGAGGGGTGTGGGAGTCCTTGGCGGCCTGAAGGAGTGGTTGTGTCCTGAGCATGTACGGGAGATAAAAAGATAACACAAAAAAAAATATATAAAATACACTAGCCCATTTTCTAACCTCAATAATACCCTCCAGGGTTGGCGGTATTGGGCAAGGGCTATAAGGCCCTCCACCTGTGGCACTGGGCCTCATTACGCCCCTGGGTGGTCCGGTATTGCCCAATACCACCAACCCTGTTGGGTATTATTGCTTACAGGTTACATTCACTCTGAATGATCAAGCTGCATAATGTCACTGCTGATGTCAGTGACAGGGTTTTATGGTTTGGCATAGGGTTTCAGACCCATACAAGCCTAGGTTTGGTTCCCAGTACAGCACAGGTTTCTTTCTCACTACAATTTGTGTTGTATGTGAGACACTGTTAGATGTTACTGCTGATGTCTGTGGTAGGTTTCAGGGCTTACAGCAGGGTTTCAGGCCATGGAACTGTTAGTTCTATGTTGCATTCAACCTAATTAGTTCCGGCTGAGGTTTTGAGGTGTGTGTATTTTTTAATGCAACTTGGTGGGAAGCATTCCTTTCAACTGCAGCAGAGAGTTCATTACTAAATTCCACTGCAGCCATGTATGGTGTGGGGGAATCTGCACTCATAATTCATAAACAGACTGATGCACAAAGACAAGCATTGGTGAATTGCTTAATATTTGCTAACTGCAAGATATGAATTTCCATAGCTAGCATCTCTGTCTCAAAACCCTTTGTCCAACCATTTGACCAACAACACAGTGGCAGAGCACCATAACAGTATTTGGTGGGGGGGGGGGGGCCTAGTTACATAGTAGATATCAGCAAAAAAAGACCCCCTTAGTCCATCTAGTCTGTCCTAGTTACAAGTTTAATTCCTACTTTCATACTGCAGATCATATCAGACCTGCAACCTTTCTTCCCCCCATTCCTGACTCCAAGAGGCCCCTGTGCCTATCCCATGCATGCTTGAATTCCCCCACAGTGTTTGCACTTATCACTTCCACCAGTAGCTTGTTCCAGGCTTCTACCACCCCTTTCTGTGAAGAAGTACCTCCTCACATTTCCTCTAAGTCTCCCCCCTTCCAACCGCATATCGTGTCACCTTGTCCTGGCACATCTCCTTTTCTGTAGAATGCTGTCCTTCTGTACCTTCTTTATTCCTTTGAGGTATCTGCATTTCTCTATCATGTCTCTCCCTCTTCCTTTTAACCTCCAGTGGGTACATATTTAATTCCTTAAGTCTCTCATAGCTTTTCTGATGCATGCTCTGGATCATTTTGGTAACCCTTCTCTGCACCCCCCCTCCACCTGATCAATATTCTTCTTGAGATGGGGCCTCCAGAACTAGACAATATTACCGCTTTCTCGTTCTACTTGTTATACCCCTCCATATGCATCCCAGCATCCTATTCTCCTTTCCTACTGCCATTCCACACAGACTTGCCACTTTGAGTTAATTCGTTTTGATGACCCCCAGGTCCCTTTCCTGTTTAGTTGTTGCCACCTCCTCTCCCCCAAGTTGGTACACTGACCTTGGGTTCCTGTGTCCTATATGCATAATTTTAGACTTTTTAGCATTAAATCCTAGCTGCCATATCAACCATTCCTCTAGTCCTTTCAAGTCCTTCCTCATTCTATCTACCCCTTCTGGTGTGTCTGCCCTGTTACAGATTTTTGTGTTGTCTGCAAACAGGCATACTTTTCCTTCCAGTCCTTCTGCGATGTCACTAATGAAGACATTTAACAGTAATGACCCCAGAACTGACCCTTGTGGCACCCTGCTTGTCACGTCTCCCTCTTCTGAACGTATCCCCATTTACAACTACCCGCTGGCTCCTGTTGCTCAGCCAATTTTGTACCTATTTTACCACTTTTGACCCCCACCCAAGACAGCTCAGCTTATTTACTAATCTTCTGTGTGGGACAGTGTCGAAGGCCTTCCTGAAATCTAGGTAGGCAACATCCACCGCCCTTCCCCCCGATCCACTACTCTTGTCGCTCAGTCAAAGAACTCGACTAGGTTTGTTTGGCATGATCTCCCCCCTGTGAACCCATGCTGTCTTGGATTTTGCAACCCATTCACGGACAGGTACGCTACCATCCTTCTTTTATTGTTTCCATAATCTTCCCCAACACTGATATCAGGCTTACCGGTCTATAGTTCCCTGCCTCCTCCTTATTCCCACTTTTGTGAATTGGTACTACATCTAGGGTTAATTCCCAGTAGGGCATGTTTTTTCTTTCTCACTACAATTTATGTTCTATGAGAGAAATTGTTCCATGTCATTGCTGATGTCAGTAATAGGGGTTCAGACTGTAAAACTGTTAGCTGCATGTTGCAGTCAATGTAATTTGTCCCATTTGAGGCTTTGAGGCTTGTGAAGGTTTGAATGCAATATGGTGGTAAGTACTCTTTCCAGTTGCACCAGACAGTTCATTACTAAACTCCACTTCAACTGTGTATGTTCTTATCTTTGCTTTATCCTTTTGGTTTATTGGTCCTCCTTTTTTGCTTCCTGTTACCCCTTTGTACCCCCCTTTGTTGTGACTATTTCCCCCTCTTCCTTTTCTATTCTGAAATCTTGTGCTCTGTAGGAAGTGTCTTCATTGTTTAAATACATAAAAACTAAAGAAAATAAGAAATGCAGCCATGGATGAGGACAATGAAATTAAAGGGGGCATGAAAGAAAAATGGGATTAAGTGACGTAGTAGTACAGTATATGTCATCACCATAGCATTTCTGTTTGTCATGTATCAAATCATACAAATTGCAGTTTACATTGTAATTACAAACATGGCTGTCTATGTAGTCTTGTGAGCCAATTTCCTGTCTTTGACAGAAATGAAGTGCTATTTGACGCAGAGTGATGATGTTTCAGTATGCAAGTCTGCAGGTTGGTGCACTGCTGGTGGAGCCCCCACACACACACACACACAGACACATACACTAGTTAAATTAGAAATGCTTAGGTGGGGGAACTTTCACCTCTGTATTTGTAGGTGTGGAACTACTGTCATTCCTAGGTGGAAGTCACCTTTACCATTCAGTGAATAACGGTGACAGAGCTACAAGAACTGTCATGCAATGTTACAAGGGTGGGAACTGAATGTCTGGTCAACTTAACGTCAGCACACAGTATGCTATTCTGACATCTTCAACCATTAGGCGTTGCTGACAAGCTAATTATGGCCTGAACTTTAATAATCTCTCTCCCTGACCTCAACGAAGATAATCCGGTCAGTTTACCTTTTTAAAAAGTTTTAAAATCTGTTCTGTACTTCACTACAGGTATAATTTACTCTCACATGCTAGTTCAGTAATGAACTAATTTTGTGTTCAGATAACTGGATACGTGTTTCTAAGCTAAGATGTTTTTGGCATAGGACACATAAAAAAACAAAAAGGGTTGGGGTTGGAAGACGCGTCTTACCAGAGAAATTTACTAGATTCTAAGGTTCAAAGCCTTAGGGGAAAAAATGTGGCTTGAATGCAGAATTGGACTGGCAAGCAATTTTATCGATCCAATTAATTAGTTTTAAAAGAAACGCTGTATACATTTCTATTCTTTATCCCCTATCTACATTTTACAGAAAGAAAAGCTTTTTTTATATTAAGGCATTGGGACCTTCTCATCTTGGTCACTACGGAAAATCCTGTTTGGCTACAATATTTGTATAAAAAACATACTTTTAGTTTAATTTGATAGCTTTCTGTACATAGTACACAAGAACAACATTAGTTGGCATACAGTTCCTATTGACTGGTTTCAAGCTTCATTGTCTTGCAAGTTGGGACCACAGTGCATGACGTCATCACTGACGTCAGTGTCAGAAGGTTAGGATGTTTAGGTCACGTGCTGGTCCTACATCCAAAGGCATTCTCTGCTATTTAGTAAGAGGGGAACATCACGATCAGTCAGCTTGGAGTGGCAACACAGATGGCAGCGCTCCGTGAGTTCCTTAAACCTGGTAGGAATATTTATGTGCTTTGCTGGATAATACCCTTAATGTCTTCCTACACATACATGTTGGCTATAAGTGTGTAAACTCTAGGCTGGGCCTTGCATAGAGAGTGAAACAAAATATAATCCCTTAAACTCACATGGCAATAGTACAAGGTCTCATATTGCCTTAATTAAGCTATGGTGTATTATCTTATTTCAACACTTCCAAATACAATCTGAGAAGGTGGGCGGTAACCTATAACAATATGTCACTTTGCCTTGGTTATCTCCTGTCAAGCACATTATTGCTTACTTTATTCTGACCTAGGCTGGCTTTCCCCTGCTGCAACAGTATCATTAACCTTGGATATCTCACTGACAAAGTACTTTGATATCAAACCCTCTCCTCCTTAACCATACTTCTTGTGAAACAGGCCTTTGCCTATCCTCTGAGGTCTCTAGATCAAGAATTATTGTCAATCCCAAAATGCCACAGAAAACTGGGTGTGCTCACATTTTGCAATTTTGCCTCAAAATTCTAGAACTCAGTCCAAATCAGAATTTGTTGCACTCCTACTCAACAACTGTTTAAACCTGAGTTAAGGAAATATTTATTACTTGATAACTACTATCTATGTGACTATAGCTGCAGCCATCAAGTTGCCTGATATTTCACAATACTTTGCACTACTTCATAAACAATTCTCTCTGGTGGCCCTACAGTAGTAATGCTGGTATTAGGAAATTGCTCTAACAATATCACAGAAATTTAAGGGACTATATGGACATGTTATTGGCTGCAGTTCACATCCATGATTTGGCCTCTCTAACCAAGCCAATTTGTTCAATTATTTTCTAAACCCTGTGTATTTGGTGTAATTTATAATTGATATTGTTGTATAATTTGTGATTATATGTATATCAGTGTGGAATCATTATTCCTTTGCATTTAGTTTTTTTTTTTTTTTACTTGTAATGCTGCCTTGTATTTGTGCTTTCAACTAACGTGTACATATTGTTGCCAATTATCCATCTATTGTTTGTCAAACTGTAATCTCCTAAGTCATACCAGAAAATAGGCAATTCCTTGTCTAGGGTGCTTACCTGGTTAATACAAATTAAATAATACTGTGCCCAAAAAAACAGAAGAACAGTCCAAGGGTGTTCAGGGCAATCTGCGTCTGCCAAGCTGCAAGGCAGTCAGAGTGTATATGTGCTGCCCCCTACTAATGCAAGACATTTAGATGCTAGGAAGAAAACTATACGCAATCCAATTGGTACATGCCCCCATGGCAGAAAAATCCGAGGGGGACAAAGCACTGAGAGTCTCTAATAGAAAACTGAATGTCTTGGTGACAGGCAGAAATAAATTGGCATCTTGCTTCTACAACTGATGCCCTGGAGGGTATGAAGATATTTTTGAAGATCTGGAGTTACGGTAAGTAACACTTCTGCCTTCCAAGAATCAGTCTTCTCCACAGAGCCCCTCATTTTTATTTTGTTTTGTAATCACTATGTAAGATAAGACTAGGCATACAGATGCCTATTTCCAGGTATGAACTGGGATGCCTATTTCCAGGTACGAGCTGGGAGAGTTACAGAAGCAGTCAGAAACAATTACAGCATTATCAACATGTAAACAACATTTAGAAACAATAACAGTATCTGCAATATATAGAATAAAGGATTGAGAAGTGTGTGATATGAGAACTGAATACAGACCTGAGGTGTGGGATGCTACATAAAAGCATCCCACACCGAGAGTGTGCATTAAATTTGAGTTTCACACACTTCCCCATGTTTTATTTTATATAATTGCTGGTCAGCAATTTTTTCCAGTCTGACTCCTGTCTCACACACACACACAGTCTCCCAATGCTCCTTTGAAACATTCAGCGTTTTTTTTATTTAACTTTTTTCAAGGTTGCAGTTTGGATTTGTGATGATGATCGCGCTCACCTTGTTCTCTGTGCAGTCACCCATGGCTCCGTTCCCTTGAAGCTGGTGATCAGCAGGATCAACCAAATATAGCTTTTTTTTTAAACTGCAAAGTAGGATCGACAAGCTATTTTATTAAAAGAAAAAGAAAACAATAGGGAGAGGACTCTTGTTTATGGTGGCTCCTTGCTACCGGAGATAGGGAGCCGCCATGTTTGCGTAAACTGTTCAGCCAACCCACAAGCACGAGTGCCAATCAGGGAGTGTCTGATTTTGAGTGACAAAGTGCATGAATGCCATAATAACCTGTGGGTTATTATTGTGAATATCAACTGGTTGAGCTCATAGAAAAAATTGTTCACCAGTAATTATAAGTAAATACAGCAAATACATACAAAATTGCCACAAGAAACATTGTTGGAAATAAGATAAAACAATGGCATAAGTGACAAGCATAACATCAGTACATGAGATAAAAATGAATAAATTGAACATAGGCGATAGTAACTAAGGGTACAATATTATAATAAGTTAAACATTAATTAGCCTTGATTGAAGAGCAAGCTTACAATTAAAGACAGAGAAGCAGGCTCAGCCTGAGCGGCATGAAAGCCTTAGCCCTAAATGAGGGAAAACTGAGGTGGGGGCTGCCCAGGTCATCCTCATGTATAGGTAAGACATGAGAGTGCAGCTGATCCACAGGGCCTGGAGCGGTGACTGGCTCCAACAGCTGCCTCACCACCCACTGGGGAAACGAAATTCCCAGGAACAGGTCATTAAGGATCTGGCAGCATGTAACCAGACGTAGCTGGGACAGGCACAGTCATTAAATCTACCCGAGACAGACTAGATGCTGCCATGTGAGAAGCCACCTCCAATGCAAAGAGATACCCTTGTTCGGTGCAAAGCTGTCTTCATGCTATTCACAAATTATGTTGTGACCTACCTACACTTTGTAATTTACAGGCATTTCAGACAGAAAGGTGTGTATCTTAGAAAACAGGTGTAACTAACAAGCCACCATGAGGGCGTGGTGTGACAGTATGGTTATTGATGACTATGCTATAGAAAATGTCTTCCTTCCCAAAGCATCTATCTTTCTAAATTAATCCAATTGGGGGGGGGGTCTATGGTCTAGTCACAGAAACAAGTCTGCTCCCAACTGTCATTAGGAGGGATGTCAAACCCACAGTAGGGCGACTAACTAGGGGGTAAGCAGACAGATACATTTTTAGAAGTGTAGGGTCTGCAAGATAAATTAGGATCTTCAGTCAGGGTGAACAATAAAACACAGCAGTTAGTGTGCCAGTCTGAGTTGGAGGAAGGGAGCTGATAATCATTTTTCAATTAGCTGGGTCAGAAGGATAGCTGTGAACTGGGGAGTGTGGCTTAAGCATAAGGGAAGCAGTTGTCTGCAATTAGACTTCCCTAGCTTTCTTACAAGAGCACTGTGAAAGGCCTCCCTCCTAACAGGTCCAGCATGTTCATGTCCAGAATGTGAATGGAACAGCGAAGGAGAGGAACAGGTGTAAGACTGGCATCTTACGCACTGGCAGGTGTCAGCAGAAAGAAGCAGAGAAGTGGGGGACTCTGTCAGTTGACTAAGGTAAGACACCTGTTCACTCCTGTTGTTCCATTCACTTCTGAGAAGAGCGGAAGGTAAAAGGTAGGCTTAAACTGGGAATAGGGCCAACACCCTATCTAGATTAACAGTATAACAGGAGGTACACCACGTGCAGGGGAATATAAGCAACACGTACAATGAAGAGGAATCTAGGAACACTGTATCAGGGATGAGGGTAACATAGAAACATAGTCTTTGATGGCAGATAAGGACCGCTTGGCTCACCCAGTCTGCCCATTTCCCTACCTATTAGATAAGCTGCAGATCCTAGTTAACCAACAGCCTACTTCTTCCTACTCCTCACCAGAATGCCTTACATAAGTATTTCTGGGTAACACAGGGAGTAGAGAAGTTGGGAATGCTAGGTATGGTGCAGTGCCATGGCTGTGGGACAGCAGTTTTCAGAGAGTCCTTCTGGAGACTGCAGTACTACCCTACCTGCATGCACTTCTCTGGGTTGAAGGAGGAGGTTGCTAGACTTCCGGCTGAGTGGGCTAGGGCCACCAAGTCTAACACAGCTACCCCAGGGGAAGCCAGGAAGAAGGAATGGCTGGACTACAGTGGGCACTGGAAGGGTGATAGTGGGTCAGAGGCACATTCCTCAACCAGTACCACTACAAAATTCTTACGTTGCTCTGGTGAGGCGGGATTTCCAGGAGGAGGTTCCCATGGTAGTGGCTGGGGAGCACGTGGGGGTTCTCTGGAGTGAAGACCCCAAGGAGGGAGGAAGAGAACCCCAGAGGAAGAGGGAGAGATTTGGGAATAGGAAAGAGGAGGAGAGGGAGGTTGGGAGCCTACATGGCACCACAGTCCAGAGGGATGGGAAGCAGATTCAGAGGATTGCAAGGGCAGCAGGACAGCAGACTGAGCTAGATGTCACTGTCCAACTAGGGACTAATGACCTGACTTGGGATGGGGCTGGGGATAGTGCAGGGAGAGTTCAGGGAGCTATGGAGGGGTCTTAGACAGGCAGCATGCCTACTCGCTTTCACTGAGGTGCTGCCTGCCCACAACAGGGGGGAGGACAGGGATCTCCGCACCAAGACATTCAATTCAAGGCTGAAGGAATGGTGAAGAGAGGAAAGGTTTGGCTACACTGGGACTGGGGATCCACCTGGAGAGATAAGGGCCTTTACAGGGGTGATGGCCTACATCCATCCAGGACAGGAACCACAGTCCTTAGTATAAGGTTTAGATGTTATTTTGCTGAACAGTTTAAATTAGCCACAGGAAATGCAGAAGAAATTGGAGAGGCAGAAACTGCCCCCCCCCACACACACACACACAGGCTGAAACAGAAAGTAGGGGAGAACCTAAAAGGAATGGAATTCGCCACTGTGGAAATTGATAATGGAAGCAGGGCAGTAGAAATGAAGTGGGATGGGAACAGAAGCATTAAGAGGGTGGGGGGGAGAAGGCAAAAAGGAAAGAAAGGGAGTAACAAGCAGAGTGGTGGTAAAATCTGGAAGGCCATGTGTGCGAACACTAGAAGTCTAGGAAATAAGATTCTGAACCTAGAGGCCATAATGGCAGAGACTGACCTGGATATTGTGGCCATTACTGAGTCATGGTGCACTGAAAACCATGACTGGGACACATCCATACCTGATCTTACCCGGTTAACAAAAACTAAATAAATAAATAAATAAATAAATTATACACTATTCAGGAGGGACAGGACAGGAAGGAAAGGAGGGGGTGTGGTGCTTTATGTGAGGGAAGGCATGAAAGCAATGAAGATGCAGGGAATACAGGGGGCAGAGGTATTGTGGGTCACCCTAGAGATGGGGTATGGAACCTCTATTTGTACTGGTGTGCTCTACAGATCTCCAGCACAGGGGGAGGAGTTAGATAAAGCACTACTGGAAGCTATTGACAGATGGCAGAAAAGGGGGACGTGCTGCTGGTGAAGGACTTCAATCTGCTGGATGCAGATTGGAGCCTCTTAGCTGTGGCTTCAGCTAGAAGCAGGGACATCCTGGACTCTCTGCATGGGGTGTTCCTCAGGCAACTAATCAGTGAACCCACTTGTGATAAGGCAATACTGCACCTGATGCTCACTAACAAGGACAGTGTTACAGACATCAAGGTAGAAGGTTAGATCACCATACAGTGTGGTTCAGTATAAGGATAGCTGCAGAATTTAACCATATGAGGGTGAGTGTCCTGGACTTCAGGAGGGCAGATTTTAAAATGATGGGTGAATGCCTCAGGAATGGTCTGGTGGGGGGGGATGACCTGGGTGGGGGTGGAGGAACAGTGGACAAAACTAAAAAGAGAAGGCAACAAACCTCTGTGTCAAGCAAGTGAGCAAAAGAGGAAAGAGAGACCACAATGGTTCTCGAAAGAGGTGGCAGAAAAGTTAAAGGCTAAAAGGGTATAAGGAGACACAGAGGGAGGAGAATAGGAAGGTGTACCAAGGAAAACAGAGGGATGCAGGGGCAGCAGTAAGGATCACAAAGGTATGAACTGCATAGAGAATAGCTCAGGTGGTGACAAAGGGGGCAAGACATTTTTTAGGTAGATAAATGAAAGGAAAAAGACCAGGAGTGGGATCGTAAGATTAAAAAGGGAAGAGTAGGACTGTGCAGAGGGGGACCAGGAAAAGACAGACATCCTGAACAAACACTTTTGTTCAGTGTTCATAGAGGAAGAAGGAGAGGGCCACAAAAAAACCGGAGCATTGGAGGAAGGGAGCTGGACACTAGTCCATTCTTAAAGGAGAGTGTCCTGAAGGGACTCGCTAATCTGAAAGTGGATAAAGCAATGAGGCCAGATGGGGTGCTTCCAAGGATATGGATGGAACTCATGAAGGTACTGGCTGCACCTCTGACAGTCCTATTCAACAGCTCATTGGAAACAGGAGTGGTTCTGGAGAACTGGAGGAGGGCAGTGTGGTGGAGTTAGGCTACACCCTCAGCTGTGACTGATGGACCACTTTTCTATCTCCTTATTTCCTAACTACTAAATCTTCTGTTGCACAACAGTTATCGTTTTTCTCTTTGCTTTTCTCCTTTTCCACCCTACCCTAGGCTGGCCACCTAGCGTAGCTCTTTATTATCCCTACTAAACTTCATACTAGTTCTCTCTTTTCATTCTTTTTCCATTTCCATCTATTCAGTCCCTGGAAGGATACCAAACACCCAGAGAGGTGTTGTGTAAAGTGCATAAGTGCTTTTTGTGTACAAAAAACATGGTCTATTTTAAACAGGAATACATACAGTTAATAAAGCCTTTTAAATAACAAATGATTCAGAAGCCATATAAAACAATAATAATTTCATGATTAGTACAGTTATAAGAAATCCTGACGGTATTTTCATAAATTCACACTATAAACCTGTTACTGTATATAAAAGTGCTTAGTCACTGTGGATCAGAGATATAGAGAGTCAAGATCTATGGAGATAAACACTGTACCTTTAACTGAACCAGGAAGTCCCCTGAAACAAACCCCTCCTTGGTTTTGAAACAACATGTTCAGACATGAAACAGCATGTGCATACATGTAAATAGAAAGGGCTCAGTCAGGTGAGCCCACCAAAAGATAAAAAACCTCTTCACTGACAGCAGTTCAGTCAGTTTAGTGGGGCTCAGCCCTGAGAGATGAGGAGAGAAGTTCTATAGTTTGTGCAGACAAGCTGTTGAATGCAGATGAGAAGGGTCTTAGGAGCTCTAAGATCCAGGACTGTATTATATTAGAAACTACTGATATTAAGTAGTGATTTTAGTTGCAATTTCTTTTTTTTTTGTTTTCATTTATTATTTTTCTAATAACTATCACACCATGGTGTGTTTTAAACCTTTAAAATTGCCTTGTCTGAATTTTATTTCCACATGCTGCGACAAACTTGGTGTCAGTAATGGGATAGAACTGGTTGTCCAGAGAAACAAGGGGGAGAACAGCACCCAGATACCAGCCCTGGCATCCAGATATGGGTGGCAAAGAGCAGGATGGTGTACCTCCAGGATCTCGTGGATGCCAAGGATCTGTTGAAGGAGGAGGGGTGTACTGGTGTGCCTACCACAGCCCAGGTGAGAGAACTGGAGAGGAGCTATTGCCTGGATTGGAGTTTGATGGAACGTGGAGGCAGACCAGCGCCGGAGAGAGGCAGAGCACCCCTGCCAGGTGCTGATGGAGGGTTCCCAACTGGAGGATTTCATGGCAGAGACAGAGGACCATAGCTGGCCGGAAGGAGAGGTGGACCGAGAAGCCTAAGGAAGGAGCAAAAAAAAAAAACAAACAAACCAACCAGTGCAACAAGGCCTCTAGCAAGGCATCTAGGATGCTGGGGTGTAAAGGGAAGGGTTTTTACAGTAAGAAGGGGGAGGGGTGATACTGCCTCTATAAAGATCACTGGTGAGGCCTCACCTAGAGTACTTTGACCAGTTTTGGAGTCCTCACATGAGAAAGGACATCGATAGACTGAAGTCAGTGCAATGAAGGGTCACAAAAATGATTCAGAGCCAGCAGGGCAGATCTTATGAGTAACCTCTTAAGGCCCTCAGCATGTACTTGCTGGAAACCAGATGGAAGAGTGGGGCATGATAGAGATTTATAAGTTCCTATGGAGTAACAATTGGATAAATTGTGTGGATCTTTTGTTAGAAACAGAGATGCAGTCAAGAGGAGGCACAACTGGAGATTACTGTGAAGTACAATGAATTTGGGAAGGATGTGAGGAGGTTTTTTTCACAGAAAGGGTGGTGCAGCCTTATAACACATTACTGGGGTTGTAACAGATTATCAGGGGTTGTGGGAAAAGGACCATTAATGGGTGGGACAGAGCCTGGGGACTTGAACTCATATGGGGGAACCAGGAAGTGGGAGTAAGGGGGAAAAAAGAGAGAGAGAGAGAGAGAGAGGATGAATAACCCACCACAGTACTATGTTGGGGGATAAGGTAGAAATAACTATGGGCAGACTTAATGGGTCATTGGTCTCCTTCTGCCATCAGATTCAGTGTTTTCTAGGTTTCTCTACTACTTATTATCAGTAACAGTTTTAAAACCTCAAGTCAGTGCAACAAAGCATACAGTAAGGCAATGAAGTTGCTTGGGTGTAAATGGAAGAGGTTCAACTGCTAGAGGAGTGAGGTGATACTATCTCTGTAGGTTGTTGATTACACCCACCTGGAGTACTGTGTTCAGTTCTGGAGTCTGAATTTCAGGTAGGACAGGGACAGGCTTAAAGTGGTGCAATGCGAGGTCACCAAAATGATCTAGTGGCAGCTGGACCAATCCTACAAACAGAGGTAGCCAATCTGAACTTGTACACGCAGGAGGATGGGGGGTGAGTGTGAATGCGATCTACAAATTCCTGTGGGGATAAACAAGGAAGATAGTGTGGACCTACTGTATTTATCAGGAATGATACCACAAGCACAGTGAAGGGAGGTCATGGGTGGAGGCTGGTCGGCGGGGTTGAAATTTAGAAGAGAGGTCAAATTCTTCTTTACCAAAAGGGTGGTGGAACAATGGAATAGGCTGCTGAAAGAGGTGATGCAGGCAGGCTCTATAAAGGGTTTCAAGAAAGACTGGGAGAGATTCAAGGGTCTGGCAATGCCAAAACATAGGGCAAAAGACAGGGGAATGGGGAAGTAGCGGGGAGGTAGCAGGGGAAAGAGAGTATTGTTCCACAAGGTAACTTCCCTATCTGGCTATAGGCCAACAGATAATAGGTTAAATTTTGCTTGTGCGGACGCATGGTCCTTGGATCTTTTTCCTGCCATCATTTTTTCTTTGTGTAACCACCCAGTTCCCTGGTGTTACTAGAATCCTATCAGTATTATTGTTAGGAAGGTATCAGGCAGCTGGTAGGGAGCTCAATAGGGGCTCCTTACATAATGACATCATTGTTTACTCAGCTAGCCTGAGGAAAGAATGATTAGGTCATTCGGAACTCTCACAGCAGCATAAAACACACTGTGTGGACAGCTACTCTGGCGAGCTTAGAATGCTCAAGCTTCAGTCGGAGTTCTGTGTAGAGAGTTGTTTGGTGAGGAGGTCAGAGTGGCAGAAGAACTGCCAGTGGGCACAGAGGAGAGGGCCCAGAATTTCTCACCCTAGTGGAGCGACATTTCCAGCTTCCAGTGAAGTGGTGGAGACCAGTGCTACAGAAGGATTTCCTGATTTCTACTCCCAGTGAAGTGCATACCTCTCAGCTGTCCCTGGTTTTCAGGGATATCCCTGATTTTGCCTCAACATTTTACTCTGCCCCTCCTAAAAATTGTGTTTCCATGACCAACAGTGGGGGTTGTAAGTACAAAATAATGTCAAACATTAAAGTTACAGACTTGTTCTTTCCACTGACTGAGCCAGGTTTAGGAGCGTTTGGGAGCAAGGGGGGGCCATTCAGTCAATGACGGGCTCCACAATGGGCACTAAACAGTGAATAAAGTTGGTGGCAGGGCACCATTACTCACACTGGGGCAGCCAGGAGGGGTGACCGCCTCCCCCATACCCCCCCTCTAGCTCTGCCACTGGTTCTTTCTTAGAAAACACATTTTACACTAATCCCCTTATTCTACCAGCTTCTTGAGTGGATATCATCAATTTTGAAGATGTGTCCCCGATTTACATCCTTTGTCACAGATTTTTTTTTTTTAAGTCTTGTCCCTGATTTATGAGGCGGAAGGTTGAGAGGTATTGGTGAAGTGGAAGGAACTGCTTGTTCTCAGTGGACTCAAGGGGCAATCCCCTGAATGTTCTATGGTGTTTTCAGCTGCCTTGGATAGGACCTGAAAGAGACTGTTTGATCGGCTACCCAGGAGAGTGCCTTTCTTTTCTTTTTGTTGTTCCATGCCCTGTGGATGGGACGACCTCTGTGAGTACTGTTCGAGGAGACCAGATCTCCACATTTTAGGCGATTTGACAGTCTGGGGTATGTATGCCCATAGATAAGGCTGGATCGCACCTGTCAGTGTCCCTATTTTCACCCAAGTGAGTGAAGTACTGTTAAACTGTTCACCCAAGTGAGTGCAGTTTTGTCTTTTGGTCACCCCAGTGAGTGATGAAGTAAAGTGTGGGACCTCTAGCATTTCAGTGGGGAATAGGGGTTTCAATCGTGTAACCCTGAAGAATGGCAGAGACTGTCAGGTGGGGGCCAAGAGTGGGAGGAACGCCATCTAAGTGCTTACAAGGCATGGTTTCCTGGTTCGTAAAGGGTACCAGTTTTACCTGAGCAATGGCCAAGCTGCAGGTTAAGGTGTGTGACCGAGTTTCACTTATGTGCACCTATGTTTGAAGAAGAGTTCGGAGTATGTGACTTAGATTCACTAAATGACACTCATGGGAGGAAAATGTTCATGTGCATGGCCAGGTGTCCACTAATGCACCTTTTGGGAATTTGGGAAGAAGACTGTTCTGATGTGTACTGCATGCATGGAGAGTTCGTGAATTGTACCTGTCCAGCCTAGACCGATCCTTGGGGGTCCACTTCTGCTTTAATTTTCCATCTGCTGAATAAAGCCATACTGCACAATCCCAGTCACTGTTATGGACATTTTGATCATTGCTTCTGGTTGTGTGGATTTACTGGGGCTCCCTCAGCAGTTTAGATCTATCATATGCCTAGCTGCCTCCACCCAGGATCTGGGTTGTGTTATTTACACAAGGTTCATGTTGTTTTGTTTCTGTATCCCCATCCCTCTCTTCCACTAGAAAAATGAGCCAGGTATACATCCTAATGCCAAGGGTGGCAACTACCTTTTGTAAAGTAAAATGGTATGCCAGTATGTGGGTACCAGTGTTTCCAGATTTTAATGGGCGGAGTGCTACTAGTTAAAAAGTGTCCTGGGGGTTACATCTGTTACTAGGACTACCTGGCAAAAATTAAGCCAGGTAATTCTTTTGGGGGGGACTGGGTGGCTGGGCAGGATATATTCAGTATTAGGATCATAGTAGACCTAAAGGACAATTGGTGGTTCCACTTGCAATACTCTTTTCAGGACTTTGAACAGGTGTGGTGCCAGTGGACTGGAAAGTGGCCAGTGTGGGCTCCATCTTCAAGAAGGTGTCAAGGTCAGACCTGGGCAAATAACAGCCAGTCAGCCTGACATCTGTGATGGGCAAGGTCCTGGGAGCCATAATTAAGAACAGAGTAATGCGGCACATGGTTGAGGCTAAGGATCTTGCCCCTTGTCAATATGGCTTTATGAGGGGCAGATCATTGTTATTTATGTATTTTTATTTCTTTATTTTATTTATTTAGAATCTGCACACACCAGGATTGCCTCATGTAGGTGTAGCACTTATTTTACAAGAGGGTCCGAGGCACATTACACATTAGCAGACAGAGTTACATAGCTCATGTCAGATATTAAGAAATACAAATGTAAACATGCTATAATACATACTTACAAAATATGTTAATCAATGTGGTTAGAAATAAGGAACACTTAGAAGGGGTAAACAGTGGTAGTGCAAAAGGGATCAGAGCAGAGAAGTTTCAGGCATGAACCAGTTCAGCAGCTGCAGGGAGTGACAAGATAACTGCACAGCCTGCTTGAAGGTGTTGATAGTCCTAGAGTCTTTAGCTGTGTTCACAGAGCCACAGTGTTTTTCTTTCTTTGCTGCTCTTTTTCCACTGCACTGTGTGCTTCACTGACATTTTCGGTTAACACTTCTGGCTCTTGCAGAAATGCAGGTCACACTGCGGAGGGGGCTGGACATTCCGTGGGGTGGGTTTCAACGCTAGGAAATGGCTTTGTAGTGGATCGAGCGCAGAAGAGAGTTTACAGTGCAGCTTGATGAGCTCAATCCACTACATGTACCCACTCGAATTGAACAAAAAATGGACCGGAGAGCTCTTAACGTGCTCCAGTAAGTGTCCACACCATCGTGTTTGCAACGCATCAACCAGTCTGCATGGGTTGATGCACTGCAAACACGACGATATATATGAGGCTTTTAATTCTTGCTGGGACTGCAACTGCAAAAGCCTTATCTCTGAATGGAGCTATGTGACCTAGGGATAATGAGGTGGTGTTTGGACAGATCTAAACTGATAAGTAGGAGTTGCCTTCATTAGTGGATTGCTGAGCTTTACAGTCAGTTAATACACTTGTAGATTAGAGAGACATTTGAGTGTCCTTCTACAACCGGATGGTAGAATGTTTAATCTGTCATACAGCACACTTCAATGTGTTAGTCGGTCACAGGCTAGGGGGAATTTGCAGATGCAAATGAAGGCACTATCTTATGCAGTGCTGAGGAGCTAGACAACCTAAACACTTCACAGAATACAGAACAACACTCACCTTCCCACAGTGTAGCAAACTATGCATATTACTCCACTTGTCCTAATTCAGTGTTTTTTTTTATTTCAAAGTCTGGGCAAAACATAGTATAATAGGCTTTAAGGTGCAAAAGGTGTGGTAGCAGTGACAGACTGATGCTAAGGGTCAGCTGACATAACGTTTCGTGCATCAAGTTCAATTGCTTCATAAGAGGGTAGAGGAAACAGTATGAGTCATATGACCAATAACGTAACCATATTCCCTAAGTACAACCAAGAAACAAAGTGCCAGTGCAAAAAGTGCATCGAAAGTAAAAATTAAAACTTAAAACAAATTACATCATTATAGTCATACTAGCTGTGCATGGAAAGTGAAACTTAAAAACAAATTACATCATTTATTTATTGAATTTTGTTGACCGGGTAGGCCCACTGAAACTAGAAGTCCTTTTTTCAGGGGCAACCTGGGGGGAGGGATATAGATGGTAACCAACTGACATTGAAACAGATTAAGCTGTTGGTGGTATTTTTAGTATCACATAGATACGTAGACACTGTCGGCAGATAAGGGCTTATGGCCCACCCAGTCTGCCCATTTGAGCTTGTAAGTTCTCTTCATGTTTTTCTAGAAGTCTGTTGCCCCTTACCCCGACCTCCAAAATTCACTTGTGTCTATCCCATGCATTCTTAAATCCAGTGACTGTTTCAGCCCTCACCACTTCCTCTGACAGGGTGTTCCACTTGTCCACCACCCTTTCTGCTAAGAAATTCTTCCTTACGTTTCCTCTGAATCGCCTTCCCTCCAACTTCATCCCATGTCCACTAGTCCTGGAACATCTTTTTCACTGGAAAATAGTGTATTCCTGCACCCTGTTCCTCCCTGTAAGGTACTTGTATGTCTCTATTATATCCCCTCTCTCCCTCCTCTCCTCCAGAGTGTACATATTCAAGTCCTTCAGCCTGTCCTCATAGGATTTGTGATGCAATTCCTGTACCACCTTTGTTGCCCTCCTCTGAACCTTCTCTACGTTATGTCCTTACGTAGGTAAGGTCTCCAGAACTGTACACTATACTCCAGGTGGGGCCTCACTAGTGTCTTGTATAGTGGAATTATGACCTCCCTTTTCCTGCTGGTGATGCCCCTGTCTATGCATCCCAGTATCCTATTTGCTTTACCTGCTGCCTTGTCGCACTGTTTCCCTACCTTGAGGTCATCAAAGATGATAATCCCAAGGTCTCTTTCCTGCTTGGTGCATGCTATATCCTCACCTCCAACTGATATGTTGTTCCAGGGTTTTTGTGCCCCATATGCATTGTCTTGCACTTCTTTGCATTGAATTTCAACTGCTAATCCCTTGACCATTCTTCAAGCTTCTGCAGGTCCTTCCTCATTCTGTTTACACCCTCTGGCGTGTCCACTCTGTTACAGAGCTTTGTGTCGTCAGTGAACAGGGAAATTCTGCCTTCTAGGTCCTGTGGAATGTCACTAATGAAGATGCTGACTAGGACCGACCCAGCATGAATCCCTGTGGTATCCCACTGGTCACTCTTCTCTCTGTGGAGTGACAGCCATTTACCACCGCCCTCTGTGTCCTGCCACCCAGCCAATTACCCACCCACTGCACTACTATCCTGCCCACTTCCATATCCCCCAGTTTCTTTAATAGCCTTCTATGTGGCATAGTGTCAAAGGTCTTGCTGATGTCCAGATAGGCCATGTCGATGCCCTCCCCTTATCCTCCTCCCTTGCCACCCAGTCGAAAAATTCAATGAGGTTGATCTGGCATGACCTCCCCCTGGTGAAACCATGCTGCCTTGGGTTCTGTAGTCCATTGGCAACCAGATGTTCCACCAATCTCTCCTTCAGTAGTGCTTCCACGGTCTTCCTGTCAGAGGTTATTCTGGTGGATTCACAGATGGACACAGACACGTTAAGAAGGTTCTGCAGATTCTTCTGCCGTTACTTTATTCACAGCTTAACAATATTAAGCAGACTGGTACGAGAACAATAATAAAAAGAAAGAAAATCCAGAAATAAAACAGCAGGCTTAACTTCAGCATATAATAGAAAGGACAAAATAAATGAAAAAAGGATAGTGCTAGAATAAGCTAGACACTTAGGTGTTCTCTCTGTAACACCCTTTACCACACTGACTCAAGTGTTCTTATGCACTGACTTTTAAGGAGGTTGGGTCTAAGAGATTGGACCACCTCCTTGTCAATCACTACTTATTGGAAAACACAACTTTAATACCTTAAAATAAGGTTATATTTTCTTTTCCTTAACCCCACATTAATATTTCATAAAACACCTTTTCATACATGCATTGTAATTCCAAACCGTAACCTGGTTTATATATTTTGCAGTTAGAACCATCAGTAAGCACGGCCCCCAAGGAGTTCCTGCATAAAAATAAGGAAAAGAGGTTGTCCGGCTCTATAGAGCAGGACAAATGGGGACTGGCGCTGCTAAGCGTTTGTCTAAAAAAAAAAAAAACACTGACGTCCTGAAGTTGAACTCCCAAAGTCTTTATCCAAGAAAAGGACTGGTTAAACTGAAACGGGTAAACTAAAAACCCTTTTTCCACTTCACCTCACTTCGTTGTTTAGTTTAAGCAGTGCTTTATCATTTAAATTATACTATGCGATGATGTGCACCTACGAGAGGTAGAGGAGCTTTAAGGAAATGCCTAAAAATTACCCAGTCTCCACACTACTATGTATTTATAGCTTACGTTCTCCTTGTATGAGACAGTACCTTTTTACTTATTTGTTTATTTATTGAAGGAGGAAATTACTCAAAATAATCACAATAGGCAAATGTGGCTTTTCCTAAGCCGAATCTTGTGACCCAGAGAATTAGGAGACAAAAGCGAATTTGTGAACAGCCGAGAGGACGGAACGCAATGTTCTGTGGTGTTTGTGATTCTATTTTATCTTCTTCTGTATGTTTGCCATAGTCTAAATTACTCTTACTCCAACAATACAAAATAAAAAAAAAGGGGGGGGGATTACTCAACACAGAGGTTAAACACCAAAAAAGGACCATATTAAAAACGGAGATCCCTTAGCTCTATGTGAGAGCAAAACGAAGGATAAATGCTTTTTTTTTTTTTGCTGTGGTATTTCTCCTACTATGGCCACCCTGATGCATCCCCGTAGCCTCGGATCCTACCACTGGGGGATCCGGCCGCCATCCGTCTCGACCAGGACCGCTGGCACGCAGTAACCCCTGTGGCTTACCCCTGCAGCGGGGTGGCAGGGAGCCCCCTAACTCCCCACCACAACGGATCCAGTTTGGGTGCCAATGCCCAGCGAACACTCACAAGACTCATCCAAGAAGATCAAGAATTACGGTAGGTACATAATTTTCATATCTTCCTGGACATAAGTCTCCACCACTCATTCACACTATTGGGAGAGTACCGAGCTAATAATCCCCCGAGAGGGCGGCAGGAGAGACCAAGAGCTCACGTTTCTAGGACAGAAGTCCGTTAAGGATGGCTCTGCCAAAGGAAGAATGTCGTCTGGCATGGACATCCAGTGCATAATGTTTAACGAAAGTATGCACTGAGCTCCAGGTGTCCACGCTGCAAATATCTGCAATGGGCGTTGTGAATTTCCGCTAGGGATGCCGCGACTGCTCTAGTAGAGTGAGCGTAAACCCTACTCTCCAACTTAACCTGCGCCATGGAATAGCAGTGGTGAAGGCATGCCACTAACCATGCTGAGATACATCTGATAGCGACAGGTTGACCCAGCCGGGTCTCGCTGGGCTTTGCAAAAAGCCTTGGTTCTAGCTAGATAGAAATGCAAAACTCTCTTAACATCCAAAGAATGAAGAGATCGTTCTCCTTCATTTAGGAAGCCCGCAAAGTACGAGGGAAGGACCAAAGGTTGGTTTAGATGAAATTCTGACACAACCTTAGGAAGAAATTTAGGATGAGTCCGAAGGACTACTTTGTCCTTATGGAACACAGTATACGGAGGATCTGTGACCAGGGCATGTATCTCAGAGACCCTGTGAGCTGAGGTAATGGCCACTAGGAAGGCAGTCTTCCAGGGGAGAAATTTTAGCTCACAGGTAGCCAGAGGTTCGAAAGGTTTCCGAGTGAGCATGTCTAGCACAAGATTAATGTCCCAGGCTGCAACTGGATGTCTTGTAGGAGGTATGGTATGCAGAATTCCTTTAAGAAATCTCTTAACCACAGGTCACTGAGCCAATGTTAAGGAAAAAACCAGCTCATGATACGCTGAAATGGCACTAAGGTGAACTTTGACTGTAGAGTACTGCAGACCTGAATTTGAGAGGTCCAAGAGGTACTCCAGAACCTTATCTGGTGGGCAGGAAAAGGGATTCAAAGAGGACTTTGCACACCAGAGTGAAAAACGCTTCCACTTAGCTGTGTAAGTTTTCCTAGTGGCTGCCTTACGAGCAGCCAGAAGAATATCCGAAACCCTATGAGAGACATTGAGCGGTTTACTTCTACCTCTTCAGGAGCCAAGCGTGGTGAAGTGATCTCAGGTTGGGATGGACCACCGGTCACTGAGTCAAAAGGTTCATCTGTAGGGGAAGTGGTCTCGGAGGAACTGCAAACATATTGCTGAGTAGTGGAAACCACAGCTGCCGAGGCCAAAAGGGAGCAATGAGAATCATCTTGTCCCCCTGGGATTCGAACTTGAGGAGTACCCTCTGAATTAGAGGAAGAGGTGGAAAGGCGTAAAGAAAGCGTCTTGTCCACTGCAGCCTGAACGCATCCTGACAGAAAATGCCAGGCCCTGGATTTCTGGAGCAAAAGAGAGGCAGTTTTGCGTTGAGTGGGGATGCAAAAAGGTCCAGGTCTAGAGTTCCCCACTCTTTGAATAGTGACTGAACTATGGTTGAGTCGAGAGACCACTCGTGAGGATCTGTCTCTGTTCTGCTGAGATGGTCTGCCAGTTCGTTCTGTATTCCTGGTAGGTAGACCGCTTGAATTAGAGTCTTGTGCTCCAAGCACCATTCCCATACCCTCATCGCTTACCTGCATAAGGGGTAAGAATGAGCACCGCCCTGCTTGTTGATGTAATACATCACTGCTTTGTTGTCCGTTTGAAGGAGAATGCTCTTGTGACAGAGAATGTCCTTCAACGCTTGGACCCTTATAAGGACGGCTCTCATTTCTAGGATGTTTATGTGAAGCTGGGACTCGACCTGAGTCCACGCACCTTGAGTGTGGAGAGCCTGACAGTGAGCTCCCACCCCATTAGGGATGCGTCCGTGGTAATGGAGATTTGATGGTCCAGAGGAGCAAAGGGATATCCTTCCAGGAGATTGCTCTCTTGAGACCACCAGGTGAGTGACCTCTTTAAAGGTTCTGTCACCTTGATGAGATAGGACTGTGGGTGAGTGGCTGGGGACCACTGAGTGCTGAGCATCCACTGAGTGGTTCTCATGTGCAGATGTGCTAGGGGTACAGTGAACACTGAGGATGCCATGAGGCCTAGCATCCGTTGCATCGAGAGAGCTGTAACTGAGCTGTTTTCCCCGATGTGACGGGCCATTTGAAGGATATAGTTCCTTCTGTCTTCTGGAAGAAAAGCCTTCGCAAGGGAGGTGTCCAGAAGAGTCCCTATAAAAAGGAGCCTCTGGGAGGGCTGCAGTTGCAATTTCTTGAGGTTCAGCAGAACTCCCATGGACGTAAGGAAGCGAGAGGCCGTCTCTACGGCGTCCAGAGTCCCTTGCCTGGAAGGGCTTGCCAGAAGCCAATCGTCCAGATAAGGGAACACCTGCCTTTCTGAGGTGCGCTGCGAGAACTGCACAACACTTTGTAAAAACCCGCGGCGCCGAGGATAGCCCAAAGGGCAGGACTCTGAACTGATAATGTTGTCCCAGAGCCACAAACCTTAGGAATTTGTGATGCCTCGGGTGAATAGAAATGTGCTGGTAAGCATCCTGCATGTCTAGGAGGCTAGCCAGTTGTGTTGATGAAGCAAAGGTAACAGGGTTCCCAGAGAATAATTTGAATTTCTCCTTGGGGAGAAATTTGTTTAGCTTTCTGAGATCTAGAATGGGGCTTATGCCCGGACTTCTTTGGAACCAGAAAGTAATGGAGTAGACCCCGTGTTCCATTGATGCAGCGGCACTACTTCTACTGCCCTGTTGTTCAGAAGGCCCTGAATCTCCTGGTGAGAAGGTCTGACTGAAGGGTTGACAGCCTGGGCTGTCGTTTGGGAGGACGATCTGGAGGGGTCTCCACAAGATTGAGTGAATACCCCTCACGAATTATCCGAAGGACCCATTTGTCTGAGGTTATGGACTTCCATTGGTTGTAGAAGTGCATCAGACGACCTCCAACCGGAGAGGAAAAGTCCACCTCGGGTAGCTGAGATGGGACTGGGGCCAGCAACTCATAAGGTGGCGCTGGGCGCTTTGGGCCCTTGCGCCTTCTGTTGTGTCTTTGAGGTTGGGCAGGTTGGTTTTTATGGAAACCTCCTCTGCCTCTGCCTCGAAAGGACAGACGGTTATGAAACGGATGTTTATTGACACTCCCTTGAGAGGGGACAGGAGGGGGTCTAGCCAATTTAATGGCTGACCTAGTCTTTTGTGTAGCCTCTAGAGCTTGTTCTACCTGAGGACCGAAAAGATATGCAACATCGAAGGGTAACGCAATTACCTGCTGCTGCGCGTCATTCGTGAAGCCTGAAGTGCGCAGGCAGGAATGACAGCGGGTACAAATACCAGCAGTCGCCGAATGGGAAGCAGTGTCGAAAGCATCCATAGCTGCTTTAACCTGCTGGTTATTAGATTCGATACCTCTGGTAATGGTTTGAAGAAGCTCTGGCTTTGTATCCGATTCCGGTAGAGCTTCAACCATCTGCTAGATAGAGTGCCACAGGATATACTCATACTGGGAGAAATAGCCCTGGTAGCTGGCAATACGCATACTTAGGGTAGAAGCAGCAAAGTCTCTCTTACCTAAGGTGTCTATCTTACGAGATTCTTTGTTAGTAGGTCGAGCTGTAGTAGTTTGGGGAAGAACGACCTTATCATTCTCTGCCAGGACTACAATAGGATCCGCAAAGGCTTGAGATGCCAAAATGGGACGATCCTTGGGGGCTGAATATTTCCTATCTATGGATTTAGCCACTGAAGGGGTGAGAGCAGGATTATTCCATACCATTTGAGACAGTGTCTCGAAAGAAGGCTGAACCGGAGGAGTCAAATCCGTAGTGATCTCCGGGGCACGAAGGTATTGGAGTCTTAACAATTTCCCAGGATCGATGTCTGTAGTCTGGAGAGAAAGAGTGGAGATCAAATTTTTCAGCAGAAACTTAAAGGACAGGTCCTCAACCACAGGCTCTGTAGCAGTAATGATACTGCTTCCTCCACTTCATCACCCAGCCGAAGGTCTGGGTCAGGTTCAATGTCATCTCCTGACAGTCCAGGAGGGACTGTATGGACAGGAAAGGAATGAAAGTCAGAGGAAAGCGAAGAAGGAAAGGAGAAAGAGGTCCTGAAAAGTGGAGGGCCTGAGAGCCCCAGCGCCCGTGGAGGTGCAGCACCGAGAAAGACGCCGAGGACCCACGCGGGCACCAAAGTGCACCGAGGACCCACATGGCACCGAAAACGGCACCAAGGACGGCGCCAAGAAGCTGCACAGCGCCGAGGATGGTGCTAAGAGCGCACGTGCCGAACAGGGGTGCTGGAGGATCGGCGCAAGGACGGCGCCGGTGCATGCCATTGATGCCAAGGGCGCCGAAAACACTCCAAGACTCCGAAAAACAGGCTTTGAAGGAAGAAGAGCAGGAGATAAGGGCATCGGTGTGGCCCCCTGCGCCGTAGCCATGTGAGGGGGGAAACACCTAGGCGCAGAGTCGACAGCACCGAAGAAGGTGCCGCGTGACTAGGGAAGTCCAACCACCCTACCTGGTCTCCCAATAAGCCCGAAGGCCCACGAGTGACCGAGCCAGGTAGCTGAACCAACCTCTGAGCCCATTGCTCCATAAAAGCGCCCACTAATGAAACTGCTCATCTGAAGACCTACCTGCAGGCGGGTAGGGCTCCGATGTCCAAGCCGTTGGCTACCAGAAGCAGAGGTTGGCGACTCGAAGGAGGACCAGCAACTAGCCCCGATAACTGAGCGTCTACGCGCACATGTATCAGAGGGCGACCTCGAGTGATGCCTTCTCTTTTTTGACCTGTGGGCCGAAGAAGAGCTCGAGGCTGAATGGTGCTGAGAATGCGACCGTTTATTTTTATGCTTCCTCGGGTACCGCCCATCCCCCCGGGTACTGGACTGACCGTTGTCAGACCCCCCCTTCCGGAGAAGGCGGCGGACCGGACCCAGCCCGAGTGACTGAACAGCTTTCATACAAAGTCTCCTTACCGTCACCTGACCTGCTTATGGTCGACTCTGTCAAAGTAGGCTGAGACTTCTTTTATTTTTAAAATAAGAATAAACTTAAGCGATACTTATCGAGATATTACTACAAAATAACAAAACTGAAAACTATGCTGCTAGTTTGAAGTTTGGCTCCTAAGTAGGCGGCGTGCGTCACTGAAGCGCCTCGTGGCGAGGAAAAAAGGAACTGAGGCGGTTGGAGTGTCAGCCGAGATAGTCATTACCGCACGAGCTGAGGCTCACGGTGCCGTTCCTCGCGGCTCCATCTCTGGCGCCGACCCTCCAGCAAAAAAGTTTGCTCCCAATGGGTCCTAGTGCCTCCGGCGCAGATCCCAATAGTGTGAATGAGTGGTGGAGACTTATGTCCAGGAAGATTGGTAGTTACTGACGTCATAGAAAGTCTTAGAAATATGAAAAGAAAGCGCAGTAGCTGATGATGAGTGTGGAATTTTATGCAGATCTGAGGGCATCCCAAAACTAGATTATTTATTTATCAAAAAATCATTAAAGCGTATCAGAATACATAACTGGCATCGAAAAGAAGATGGAAGGGCAGTTAACTGTGTAAACATAATTTCCTATCTCCTTTAAGACGGCTGGAGCCAGAGAGACTCCTAGTGACACTGGATGTGTCCGGTTTGTTGGCAGCTTGTATGATGGCGAGGAGAAGAAGGTTGTGGAGGCCTATAATACAGACCTTGGTGCCTCCTATGACACCACAGTACCATACCATGTAAGCACCCTGATCTCCCATAGAGGCTGCTCATGGACTGAAGGGGAGCTGAGATGGTTAAAGGCTGGGGGCCAGAGGTTGGGGCATTACTGGAGGAAGTCCAAGACTCCTGATGCCAAACTGGCTTTGACTACTCATTCTCTCTTCACTGCAGGCAGCAATACATGTGGCGGCTGCTTTCTGCCGATCCTGTACATGTGCTGTGGGATTGATGATCGGTGACCATCAATGTCATCACGGTGAGTCAGAAGATTTTCTGCCCCTATCTACTGTAGTTCATACCTCAGCAGAGAGGATATTCTTCAGGGGTAGTTAAGGTGGAAGAAAATACGTGAATATGTATGTTGGGGGGCGCTTGTCCACAGTTCACCCCCCAGTGGTTGCCCTATTCTGTAAACTCATCTCACTTTATTATTTTGCTGAGTCTGCCAGTAACACCAGGTGTTGTCTTTCATGCTGCCTGTTTCTGTTCAGTCAAACAAACTTCCAACTCAACTGAACAAAAGCACCAGAAAAAGCTGCTCAAACATTTTTAAGTAAAACTATAAAATAATGTTGAGCCACTCTGTGTCGCATGACACAACTCCACAGACAGCACAGACAGACGCATAAGACATATGGAGAAAAGATATCTAATACTTAAAGGGTACTGTTTGCAGGTTGACGTTCATTTGAGTGTTGTTTGGGGCAGTTCTTTACATTTGAGTAGACAGTGCTGGGAACCTGCTGGTTACAATATTACAGCCTACTGTGGGCTGAGCAGTTAGTACCTGTGAGGCAGGTGGCCGACTGTGGAAGGAGGATAAAAAAAAAAAAAAGATGTTCAAGAACAAGGGGCCATGATATGAAAATAGAGGGGGGTAGACCTAGACGTGAGAAAGTATTTTTTTCACAGAAAGGGTGGTGGACCCATGGAACAGCCTCCCGGCCGAGGTAGTAGGGGGCAAAAACGCTAGGGGAATTCAAAAATGTATGGGACGGAAATAAAGGAACTCTAGCGATAGGAAAGAGAGGGTAAGCCACAGATCATTTATATGAAACAGGTAGGGAAAATGGGCAGACTAGGTGGGCCAAGCGGTCCTTATCTGCCGTCAAATTCTATGTTTCTATGTAGTGCATTCCACTGAAGGCCAGGATGTCAGTGTCTAGTCAGCTGAGACCATGTGCCGGGAGTCCTGACAGTGGACAGAAAAACCTACCTACAGACAAATGGTATCTGATGTTGAGTGCCAGTTGGCTAAGAGTGAATCCCCAAAAAAACAAGCTGTTTCTGGTGGGTACAGATCACCTGTTGCCTGCAGCCAGGAATCATCTGCAGCTTCCCATAGATGAAGCTTCAAATAAGGGAGCTGATGACATCACAGAGACCTCTCGAGCTTCACTCTTGAGGTCTCTATGACATCAACTCTCTTGATGGAAACACAGCCTTGTTGTGGATGGTCACCCATCCACTATTCTATATGTTGTTCTAATTTGTTTTGTTGTGGATATGTGTTGTTCTGCTGTTTTTATATTGTACTTGATATTGTAAAGTGCTCTACGTACTAGAAAGGCGATGTAAATAAAAATCACGGAGCCATATAAATAAAAATCAATCTATCTTAAAGGGCAGCGTGGGTAGGCTGAAGTTCTTTTGAGAGTTATGGGCAGCAGTTCTTTAAATTAAGCATACAGTGTGTGGAAACTAGCTGGTTAGACTATAACATCCTAAACTGAGCTTAGTGCTTACTACCTGTGAAGCAGGTGGCTGACTGGAGGAGGAGCTGAACAGGGATCAAACTGCGAGCTCCAAAGGATGATGTTTTTACAGGTGCAAGGTGAAAGGAAATGCAAAGGACCACTTTTGGGCCAGGCAGTAGAAAGCTAGTATATAAGTTTCAGTCTGCACAAGTGGAGGCAAATTATGCTGGGTGAGTCATACCACACATCTAAGTGCCACAAGTGTAAGTGCAATGTAGCTGGGACGTACGCATGAAGAAAGATACAAGATTTACACCTCACTTTCCACTCGCTTTTTCACGCAACATGTACAAACATGCATACACCATTCAAGGAGAGTATGGGAGTCAGTTTGTCAGCAGTAGGGGATGTAGATCTACCACCTTCAGGAAGGAGTTCTTGGACGCTAGTGGGTGTTCAGTATGTAGAAGGTTCGTGGCCCTCAGTGTGGAGCTGGCTGCCTTCAGAGTTGAAATACAGTACCTGAGGAGCAACACTGTATGAGATTCATGGAAACAAAGAAACTGTCAGCACAAAAGGACAGCTAGACCCCTCCAGTGTGTCCAGTAGGAACTACTGCATAGTCCCATCACTGCAGTGCACACCTGCAGATGGACTGCAGTGGGGGCACCATGATGGAGGAGGTCCCAGGGTTAGGCACTTAGAATATATCTGTGCCTCTGGCATAACCTGTTTAGCAGAAATGTACCAGAATGGATGCTGCTGTTGCAAACCCTAAAGGGGAGGCAGCATCTAATAAAGATGAGTAAGCGGGGAAGGAGTTAGGTAGCATAAGTAGGATCAAGAAGCATGTGTTAGATGAGTCCAGAGTTAGAAGGACAAGGAGGGTACTATGCCACTCAGGTTGGGTAGTAGGTCTGTTCTGTGCCTCTCAGAGGTGACTGCAAAAAAGTCACACTTCAGCTGGAAAGGCTACTGAGCAGGAAGGGGGAAACCAGGTGTTATGCTACATTTAGGTACCGGGGGGAGGGGGGGTACTGTTTAACCAGGAAAGGCACACTAAGCCACAGCTTGTTTCCAGGTGCAACCCAGGAGCACAAGGAAGTTAAGTGACTTGCTCAGGGTCACACAGTATGCAAGTTGAGGCTGATGGGATTCAAACCCAGGTCTCCAGATTTGCAGTTCAGTGCTCTTAACCACTACACTATACTCCCTCCAATGACCTGGCAAACTATACCATGGAGGGAGGTTTAAAGTAGGCTCTGGAAGTTAGACAGAAAGTTAAGGTCTAGGGCAGACATGCTTACCTTCTTGGAGGTGTTGCCAGTACCACATACAGGGCAAAGCAAACAGAAAAATCACTGTCTTTAACACATGGCTAAAGGGTTGGTGTAAGGAGGGGTGCACCACTTTTCAGGGGCCTGTGAAGTCTTCTGGTAAGACTGGCAACTGTCTGCAAAGGATGGTGTGTAACTACGCCACTGGGACACCAGAGGTTTGGGGCACAAGTTGGATATTATAGCAACTTAGATTTTAAACTAGATAAGGTGGAGGACAGTGTAACAGGCAGGTTACAGAATCATACAGAAACAATAAAAGATGCCATGCAGACTCTTTCCCATCATGTAAAGACCAAAGGACACAAAAACATGACAGGGTTGAAGTAGTAATAACATGAAGCCAGAAATCAATTTAGTAAATAATAAGAAAGGTTAAAATAAGAATGTTTAGGTACCCACACAATAAAGTGCAAAGCACAGGCACCAAACGATGGGGCCTTTTGCTTGGACGCACCCTCATACACACCTCTATTGTGATGCGGTTTGCTGTCTATTTTTATCTTTCACAGAGAGAAATCGTTAGTGCTACAGAGTCTTCCTGTGGACCATTCACCTTGCTGGGTCAGTGAGTGCTATGGTCTGTCTGTCTGCTGTTTAGCTAGACAAATGCAGAAGGCACAGGCAACAAAATGGATGAACTGCAAGCTGCAATGTTAGCACAAGATCTGGACATATTGCTCTTACAGAAAAGAATAGTTACCTACCATAACCATACATCTTCAAGAGAATCTCCTACAGTGAGTCACCTCATGGAATTGCAAGCCATCAGCATCAGGACTACCCAGAAATTTTTGCTGGCTGGGGCTTCCCACATCGCCGTACCTTGTCAGCCCCTATATAATGTAGGCATCCTCAGCATGCCTCAGTTGCATGCTGGAGACAAGCTCGGAGGATCATTAGACCGGCAGGGACTGAAGGGACCAGGACCAAACCAGGCACACAAGAGAGGATATGGAAACCTGAGTATAAGTGTTGTATTAGGCAGCACAGGAGAAGCAGGTTGTGAGCACAGGCAGTATTGTCACCTATCACCTGAATAAGGGGAGAAGGAGGGAGAAAGAGCTGTGGCTCAATGGAGAAGATTCTGTCGAAGATCTACTGTTATGGTAGGTAAATATTCTATTTCTTCGAGGAGACCTCCCTCCACTGAGCCACATCATGGAACAATTCCCAAACAGTACCAAGCACTGACAGAGAATGGCAGGACCTAATGACCCTGAGTAAGGCGACCTTGCACAACATTTAGGTAAATGAAGTCACGTCTAAGGGAGTTGATGCCCAGACTGTAGTGTTTAGTGAACGTTCGAACATTACTCCAAGTGGCAGCACTGAAAATGTCAGCAGTGGATACATTTTGAAAACAGGTCCTGAGGTAGATACCCCTAGGGTGAAATGATCACAGACTGGACCAGAAAGCTGCTTACTGCATTTCTGGTAGCAAAATGTAATACAACAGGCCAGCCATTTTGACAGGCCCTGTTCAGAAATTGGTGAGCCCAACATCCTGGGGGAAGAGAGCTATAAACAGCTGAGAGGTTTTTCTACAATTCTTTGTACAATTCAAGTATTAACACAGCATCCTACAGACATCCAGTATAAGTAAATGATGCTCCCACCGACTGTGGGAGTAGAAAACTAAAAAGGAAGGTCTATAGTCTGATTTAGTGTTTTTTCAGACACGGCCTTTGGAATTCTACAACCAGAGCCTGTAACTCAGAAATGCATCTAGCAGACGTCATCGCCACTAGGAACAGTATCTTCCAAGACAGGAAGCATAGCTCACACGTAGCAGCAGGCTCAAATGGAGGTGCAGTCGGGGTCTCTAGGACCAAATTAAAGTCCCACGCCAGAACCAGATTTTGGCCGGGGGGGGGGGGTTCAGTAGGAGAATATCTCTCATGAATCTTCGAGAAACTGCCATATGGGCCACTGTCTCACCCTCTGTGAGGGCCGAAACAGCAGCCATGTGGACCTTAATAGAGGAATATCCTAGTTCTGAGTCCTTAAGGGACAAGGGGTAGTCTAGCACTTTAGGATCTGGATACATAAAGGGATTAAAAACACGAATCCAAGCACACACCACCACAAAATAGCTGCCACACGAGAGGAAAACTTTAAAACATTTTATTTATTTAACGTGACACATTTCTGGTCCGCTGGACCCTTTATCAAAGGGATCCAGGGCATGCCGAGTACACCACACCATAAAATGTTTCCATTTCTGTGAATAGGTATACTGAGTAGATGGCTTTCTAACCACCAAGAGAACAAATGATATTGTCTGGGAAACTAGAAGGAGAGTTCTATGTCCACAGGAACCAGGTGTGGAAGTGCAGGGATCACAGATTCGGGTACACTACAGAACCCCTCTTTTGTGTCAGAAGTCCTGCTTGGGGGGGAACAGGACAGCAGGTTCCACAGCCAGATGTTGGAGTAGTGGAAACTAAATTTGTCTGGAGCACTGTAGAGTCACCAGAATCAAGGTGCCTAGATTGGCCCTAAGCTTGGCCAGAACCCTCTGCGTGAGAGGGGAATGAGAAAAAGCATACAGAAACCTCCTTTTCCAGGAGAGGGACAATGTGTCGCACCAGAAAATTGCAGGTCCTGGAGTGAGCGATCAGAAACACATCAGTTTTGCGTTGTATGTCCGGATAACCCCATTTTTCAAAGAGAAGTCTGAGAGTTCCCATTAATGGCAGAGCACACAGGACAGGTTGAGGCAATCCGCTAGCGTGTTCAGGATACCGCAGAGGAGTAATGCCAACAGGAATATGTTACATTCCACACTAAGTGCCAGACTCTCATTGTCTCTGCAGAGAATGAAGAAGGTACTTACTTTGTCAGCTGATGTAGTACATCACTGATATACTGTCTGTATGGATTAGCAGCTGATTCCTGAAAGGAGGGTGGCGAAGGCCTATAGGCGATACAGAACAGCCCTCATCTCCAGAGTGTTGCTGTGAAGAACCATATCCAGAGGGCCCCACTGCAGGGCTTGACAAATCCTATAGCCCGACGTCCCGGGCTATCGTTTTAAATTCTGGGACAAGCACTTTCATGAGAGTTACTGGTCCGCGGACAAGTATGGTTTTAAAACACACAAAAAAATATTTTTCCTTTTGCAGTTGCTTAAACTTTCCAGCAGGGTGCATGTGCTAGTGGGTTGTGAGGCCCGATCGGCCTGGTGGTCATGTTACACACAGATCGCCGGGTGCTGATCTGCATGATGAGACACCAGAAGAGCGCGCGGCCAAGACGAGGGAAAGCGCGAACAGGGAATATGGAGAATGAGTTGCTGGCAAAAAGTCATCGGACCAGCCAGCACTGAGCTGCAATCAGCCTGACCCTTGTTAGTCGAGCGGTGTCCTTTATTAATCTGTAAGTGGGCATTCTTGATCTTAAAAATCAAAGTGAAATCTAGCCCCACTCATTTCAATGGGGTACCCCACCCCCCCACGCTCTCCCTGGTCACACGTCATTATTCGTGAGCGCGGGGTCATGTCAGAAGCACTGGGGCACTCAGAATGGATCGGGCTGCATAACGATTTGGAAAATTACGAGTGAAAAAACTAAGGCATGAGGAAATATTTATTAGTTAAACCAGGTTTGAATAACTAACGCTGAGGACAGCTACCACAATATGAGAGTGGTAGCTGCTCTCAGCTAAGTTGGAAAATCACTTTAAGGAAATCTTGAAATGAGGCATCCTCAGGTGGAGACCTTGAGGTGTTTTTCACACTCTCTTCTGAGCACGAGGACAGACTGGTGCTCAGAGTTGGACTGGGGTACAGAGGGCCCAGCTGGAAAGAGGATACAAGGGCCCACCTGGAAAATCAATACAGGAGGGCCCAGGGTGACACACTCACATCAGTATTCCACTTCAATTTGATACATTAGCTCTGTGATTACATCTTACATTTATCTATAGTGTCCCAGATACCCCATTTAATTAGAAAAAAGATGATAAATACAAAAGTTTTCAAAGTTCAGAAAGTGACCAGGTACCCAGCTGAGGGGGCCCACCTGGAAATTTCCAGATAGCCAGGTGGGCCAGTCCAGTGGTGCTTGATCCTATTACATCTACTGCCTCTTCTTCTACATCCAAGGCCTCCTCCCTCCATATACTCTGAATTATACTCCAGTTCACTGTCAACGTTAACAGCCATTGACTGAAGGTCGACGGGATGAGGAGACAAATGAGAAGGAGCAATCTATGTGTATCTCATTGACAGAGGCCATTCAGGTCCTGGCACTGCAATAGGGACAGAGAACTGGAGCATTGATGGTAAGGTCAACAAAGGAGGAGCAAAGGGTGCTGAAGGAGCAGGTGAAGACAGCAGCAACAGTGGCAGCAGATGCTGGAACAGCTCAGATATTGTCTGATATAACAGCTGTGTATTGATGGGCCCCAAAGGGGTCAATAACGGCTGATCCGTCAACAAGACAGTGCCTTACAGCCAAAAAGGCTGCGAAGAAGGGGAGAAAAGCCAGTGTCAGATGCTGACCTTGGTATCTATGAGATGGTCAGGGGATGGCAGGACCTATGGCCGGAGATGGGGACCCATCTTTGCCAGCAAAATTGCACCATCAAATAGGTGAAAGTGAATGGTCTAGAGAAGTGGCCATGTCCTTTCCCTGCTTGTCATTCACAGAGTGGCAGTGGTTCTCTGATGAATTCGAGGACTTATCTTTTTTTTGACAAGTCAGCAAAGGCCACCATTGACCGTGGAGACTTGACAGGTTGCTTTAAACTGGGAACAGAAGCAGTTGATGACAGCAAAGCTGCCTTCATCACAACCTGTTTCTCCATTTCCTGAAGCTTCAGAATACTTACAAATCCTTTTTGTAATATCTCTTTCTTGCCTTTGGCAGACTGAGCAGTCACTAAAGCAATGGTTTGTACTGAGGCAACAGATCCAAATGGAGGTCATTGTCTTTATAAATCTTAACATCACTGCAGTGGCAATAAGGAAACAGTTGTTACTTTTCTTTCAGTGTCAGAATAAAAAAATGTTTTAAAAGAACAAACTTGTGAAAAGTAGCAGTGTTAGTGAATATCTTCAAGTTCAATGGTGTTCTTCAGCAGTGGTGGACCAACGAGTGATTGATGGAGGACGAAAGAACTGAGGCATGCTAGGAACACCCACGTTATACACACACCAATGAGGCACGCTGATGTGGCCAGCTCCAGCAGGCAAAAACTCCAGAATGGTCCTGATGGCAATGACTTACAGTTCCATGACATGGCTCAGTGGAGGAAGATAGCATTGAGGAAGATCACAGTAATTCAAAATAACAGCTGGGACCTACATGTTCCTGGCTACACTCTATTAAGGAGAGACAGGGAGGGTGCCAAGGAAGGAGGGGATGACAGTGTATATAAAAGAAGGAATAGGGGTCTCAGTGGATAAATCAGTCTTTGGGGATGAGGGAGTCATAGAAACAGACTCTGAAGTCAGAATAAGATTGACGGACCATCAAGTCTGCCAATGGTTATGACTACCTTACCCTTCCCCCCCCGCAACTTAAAGTCATGGTTGGCTATTCCTCCCCCACATTCTGTCCTTCCTTGCTTTCTTTGCAGGGCTGCAGTCCTTTGTTCCTGTACCAGCCAATGCTTTGAACTCATTCGGGGTCCTTGCCCTCACTACTTCGCCAGCAATCTGTTCTATGGCTCCACCAACTTCTCAGTGAAGAAGAACCTCCTCACATCTTTCTTGAATTTACTCCTCACCAATCATGCTCTCTCATGACTGCATCCTTGTTTCTAAAAAAAACAGGTCCCCACAGCTTACTCTATTTATAACCCTTAGGAACTTATAAGTCTCTATCATGTCCCCCCTTTCCCATCTGGCCTCCAGCAAGACCAAATCAGAGGACTGACAGACATGAGGCAATGGAAAGAGAATTTAAAATGGAAAGAGAATTTAGGACAGAAACAAGCTGCGCAAGGACACTACGCATGAGGGACTTCAGTCTCCCAGACATAGAATGGGACATTCTGACAGCGGTAAGCCAAAAATGTCAGCGGTTCCTAGCAATGGTGAAGAAAAACTTCCTCATATAATGGGTGTGTGAACCCCTTAGAGGGGAAGACATTTTTGACCTGGTAATGTCATATAGTACAATGATAGTACCAGGAATATTATTCATGAGGATCCAGTTGTCGGAGTGACCACAGCTCCATTATATTAAATATCCCTCCACTCTGGTTCCATTGTGAGAGGTCTCTGGTGTCCAGTAGTAACTACCTCCCTCCTTCTTCCCAACCTGTATTGAGCAGTCCCTGGTGTCCAGCTGTATTCCTTTCATCTCCAATACAAATGCAGCCATTTTCGGCTGTACTCAACTTGTTATAGTTGCAATAATAAACTCCACTGGTATCTACTGTTGAGGGATAATAGCTCTCAAGTTCCATTTTTAAAAGACGAAACAGAAATCTTCAACCTGATTTATAATGTTTACATGTACAGTTCCAGCTTTGCTTTACAGTTCTCTCTCCCAAAGAACTCGAGAAGGCACTCAAAACCGTATGAAATGTCAGAACTGAACATACTATATATAAACACAATTTCCCAGATGCTATCTGTACTGATTATAAGTTGCAGCTTAGATACCTTCTGACACATGCAACTTTAAAGAAACACTGTAAACTCTCTGCAGACATAAAAGCCCTTACTAATAAGACTGGACAGCTGAATATCAGTTAATACAAAATCTTGTGTGGTTTACTTCAGAATCATTTCAAATGAAACACATATGCTTGGGCACATGCACTCAGTCCTTCCATAGCAGTTTTTTTGGCTTCCAGATGTACAGAATAACTCTGTGCCTAGCAGAGAAATATTTTGGACTAACAGGCTAATCATTTTAAAGAACAGCACCCGATGGATCTTTGCTGCTTTTGTTAAGTATTAGCAAAAATAAGAAAGACAAGAAACTGCCTTATAATAGACATAACATTTCAATCTGCTAGTGTTTCCCTGATCTTTTCATTCCCCCAAGCCACCACTCCTCCATTCTCACTTCAGGTGCTTGTTGAGCACAGCTATCAGACTCCTGAGACACTATGCCAGATCCTGCAGAACCTTTGGCTGGTACCGTTTTGTGCAGTCACATTTACTGTAGCTGTAAGAGGGGGTGAAACTGCTACTTCCCACTGGGATCAGAGCACGCTGCATCTGGGTTGCACCCTGGATGCCATCAATCCGGAGTGGGGAAGTTTGCCATGAATAGATCTCAGATCTCCCACACTAGCAGTTGCCATGCCTGGGCTAGGCATTTTAGTTTTTATTTTACACACACACTAACTCCACATTGTGGTTCTGTTACATTCACATATATGAACTGGTCATTCCTACATGATTCACATGCCGTTACTAGGCACACTGAGCTTTTGCAGAAATGAATGGCAGGTGAGGAAAACTGAAATATAATCTTCAAACAAGGTTCAGCTTATATGTAAGTTTCTGCACTGATTTCCCCTCATTCTTTATCAATGAAGACATTTATATGAAAACAGGATCTTGTGTCTCAGACTTCATCATATGCTACAGTTTTTCCATGTTTTTAAGTTATAATTCTCCATTTGTGACATTATGATCTGTTATACTTGAAACAGTAGGTCTTAACATTAGCAAACAGAAAGTCAGATGAGCTTGCATCTCAAACAAATGATCCTGGTTTCATGTAAATATTCTCTATAATAAAGAATGAGGTGAGATACAATGATAAAATATTTTAAAAAAGCAGAATTGCATCAAAATCAGTGTATAGTACATGCATGATCCATGTTGTGTATCGATTTCCATGCTCAGCATTTTCTTGTTGCAGGACAGTTCGAAGATCATGAAAAGTTGTTGCAGTATCATTCTGACATCACAACGATGCTACAACAAGTTTCACCTTTGAAACTCATGTCCACTCTGCTCTCCTTGTGCTCTGCATTTAAAAATCCATTCCATCTACCACTGAGCAAAGCACTTTGTCGTGGGCTAAATTACTGATTTGTTGTTTGCTTCCTTGATGTTCATGGGTTGGTGGGGGGACTAGTGCCACAGTGCAGATCTAAAAAGGAACTGGTGATGCTGGTGTTCATAGGAGTGGGGGGCAAGGATATGTGCAGTGCAGTGGCTGTAAAAAGGAACTGGTGATGGAGGGAAGACAAAACAGAAAATGAGCTCTGCAGAGTGTCTCTAAAAATGAACCAGAAATGCCAGTCGAGGAAACCGATCCTGTAAACCTCATTTTTGATAGTCAGTAAGAAAAGCTATATGCTATAAAAATAGTGTATGGCAACCATATACATCTCAGCATGTGTTTCCATCTCGGGGTTTGAGATGACACCATGGGACCTCTCGAGCTTTGCTCTCATGGTCACCAAGATGTCATTTAAACCCTCCGATGGAAACAGCCTTGTCTTATTTAGTTGCCCATACACTATTCTATGTGTTTTAAAAAGTTTCCCCAGAGGCTGCAAAATTGTTTCAAATTATTTTTTTTAAGAAAGCATAAAAAACAAGAAGACATGTGCCTGTATGAGCTACCTTATTAATATGCAGGTTTTGAGACAGAGTCTGAAAAAGAGGCAGAATGGCCCTTATCAGAAACACGGTTGTGATAAAGGTTAGAAGAATGTCATACCTATTGTAGATACCTAACAAACTTAGAAAATAGCTCACATTCTCTCAACAGTGGCTACGTGTTACAAATCAGTCTCAAAGTCACTGTGCTAAAAGTACGGTAATGTAGCCTGTATTGGATAATACCTAAAATAAAATGCAGTTTTGCCAGCAATAAGTTAATGCAAAAAATATCAGTTATTCTGAATTCCAGAAGACTGAATCATTATTGCACAAGGCATTTACGAGGGGCTTGCTGCTGAACGTCCTTAAAAAAATGCTCTTGGGAGCAGAACCAAATAACTTCTTGTTATTTGAGGCATAATGCCAGCTGAAAGTCCACAAGATAATACTTTGACAAGAATCCACTTTCTGCAATCACGCTGATATCAATCTGCTTTTTAAACTTGCATTTGGAAATTAAATATTTGAAGTAAGATTTCCATCACAATTTAAAACTCCAGAAACACAACTTGGCAGCAATTAATAGACAATACTTTTGGCTACGTGCCTTTACTTAAACTAACTGAATCAGTTCAAATTTGCTTAGAAATGGAACAATTTGTGATCAAAAATAAATGCACATGTCTATCTTAATAAGCAGTTATCATCTTACATTTTATTTCAGACTTGAAACATCTTGAGGTGACCTCATGCCCACTCAAAAATGAATTTGATATTACTACGGAGTGTTGGGGAAATTATGTGTTATGTACCACCTTTGCAGTGTAGTGGTGAGTGGCTTGGGTAACCAGCGGGGTGCGAAGGTGAGAGCTCCGCTGTCCCCTGGGAAAACCCTGTTTACCCTACCGCTGCACTGACCCATATGGGAGTTGTTTTTTTGGATCGTAGCAGTGAGCTGGGTTGGAGAGAAGCTCCATCTGTGTGGAGAGGAGCAGCCCCCCTATTGACCTATCTCCACCTTGGACTGATGTGCACCATATTTTCTGCCCCTCTCCTCGGAGTTTGTTCTCATCTTTACTGGCTTGGGATTTGCATTGTTCTCACAAGGACTTATTTGGCTTTGTTAAGATCTGCCTAAAGTGTCCTCTGTAGCTCGACTGCCTTTTAGCCTGGCCCCAGGCTGCCTGTTCGTTTGTCCTCCCTTGACTCTGGATTTTCCATTCACTGAAATGCTCTGGTGAGAGCTGAGCCTTTCTGAGTGTAGATCTTTTGTGGTCCTGGTAAGAGCCCATACGGAAAGATCACTGTGAGCTGACACTCAGCACTTGTGAGAGAAGTGCTGGGTGACGCTTCCTCAAAAGTTTATCTTCTAACGCTGTGTGCTAGCAGTCTTCTTGCTACATCTGGGCTATGGTGGTGTCAGTGCCATTTCCGCCTTTTCCTTCTTTTTCTGAGACTCTGGAAGTGGTTTACTGGATCCTATTGCCAGGATTGGACTGACTGCTGGTGCCTGTTCTGGAAAGCATCTCTCTGCTCAAATTGAAATCTGACTTTAATCCATTGGTGGATTGGACTGCTTTTTCAATGCACTGTACTTTATTGATGCTCTCCCTTATTTATTGGTTTTAAATTGTGTTTAGGGTAGGGGTGACATAACTGATATTTTGGGTGGGGATTTAGTGGTTTTGAGAAGTGTTATGTGTCTGTGGGGTGTGACTGGTTGGTGTGTTTGCCAAGTGTGTGATTGTGTGTTGGTAATATTGTATTTGTGGTATTTTTAGGCTCTAACTTCCGGATGTGCTGGGGCCTGGGACCCCTATGCCTTGTTTATGACGTGTCCCAGCTGCTTGACATCTGGCCCTTTATTGACCTCCCAGTGTCAGCTATGGCAGCAAGGCACTGCCGTAAGGTTGGGATTGAAGGCGCCATGGGGTCGGCAGCAGAATGCTCGTGACACAGCGGAGGTGAGAGGTATTGGGGTGGTTAGGTGTAGAAGATGGAACTTAGAGAGAGACCAGGCATGTTTTGTTTCCATCCCCAGGGCTCCCACCAGACCAAGGGGGCAGGTAGCTAGTGGGGCTGCAGGGTCTCCTAGTCCCCTTGGGGCTGTGTTATGCAATACCAAATCAATGAGAAATAAGACCGTGATTATGGCGGTCTTGATTTCTTCTGTCGATCTGGCTTGCATCTTGGAGACCTGGTTGGGTGATGATGGTAGTCCAGGTATGGAGGCAGTAGTCCCCACTGGGTACTCCGTGGTTCACTGCCTGAGGAGGGAATGCAGGGGTGAGGGTGGGGGTTGGCCATCTGCTTTAGATCTAGCTTCGGCTTCACCATGCAGCTGGTGGGGGCAGCCAGGTCCTTAGAGTGTGTGGCTGTGCACGGGGGTCCAGGTGCAGGCTGCAGGATTCCCCTTATTTACTGCACTCTTGGGGTGAGAGGAGATTTCCTGCAGGAGGCTGCAGACTTCGTTGTCGATGAGGTGTTGGAGTTCCCCAGTTGTTTGCTTCTGAGGGACTTCAACGCTTAGGTCGATAACGAATCCTCACAATTTGGTTATGACCTCCTCCAGCTGATGTCATCGCTGGGCCTGTCACAAGTAGTTTCATCTGTGACCCATAGGCATGGCCACACGTTGGACCTAGTGTTCTCTTTGGGGCTTGAAGTTACCAACCTCAAGAATGATCAGGTCATATGGTCTGATTATTGCATAGTGGAGTTCTCATGTGTGGCACCCCCCCCGATAGGCTGTCCCCTGTGGAGATGGTTAGCTACCGCCCCTTAAGGGGTGTGTTCCCCGAGGGACTATTGGTGGTGGCAGACATATGTAGTGTACACGCTGCATGTGTGATTGGCACGAGTGAGGTAGTTAACAAATATAATAAGGCAGCGGCCATGGCATTTGATGCCATCGCACCGGTCCATGTACAACCCAGATCCTCTCACTTGAGATCCCCCTGGTTTGATGGGGATCTCAAGGTGAAGATGATCAAGGGTCGGAAGTTGGAGCTTTGCTGGTGGAAGACCCAGTTGGAGGAGGACAAACTGGCCTGCCGTGCTCATTATCATGAGTACCAAGGGGTGATCAACTGTAAGAAGGCAGAGTTCCTGTCCAGGGAGATTGCCGCAGGGAAGAACAGACCAGCTCAGCTGTTTCAAACTGTCAACAGACTATTACAATTGATCAGTCTACAGCTGAAAAAAGCATTTTCTTTTTTTTTTTCATGATTATTTTATCACCATCCAGCTGCCCCCTTCAGCCCGACCGGCCCTCCCAGCACTGACATCCCGGAATTACCGGGGTTCCCTTGTGCCTGGCCCAGGAGCAGAGTCTGCGGAGGGTCTGGTGTCATCCTGCAGCTGGATCCATTTTTTCCTTGTCCTCCCCAATTACCCCTGGGCCCCAGGAGTAGACATGCATGCGCGTGGAGGCACATATGCATACTATAGCCTGGTGATGGCCCCTTCCACCTACCCATCGGCTGGTGCTCCCTCTATCCTGCGCTGCCCCTGGCCTCCACCGCAAGGCAGTCAAGACCCAAGGGATACCACCATCCTGGAGAGGAGAGCTGCCTCTCGGCAGCTCCATCCAGCTCCGCACCTCCCCCCCCGACATCCGGTGGCCCGTGTTCATTTCCGAACACGGGTTGTCGGCGTTGCACGAGGTAAGGCATACAGCGCCTTAGCCCTTGGCGCTATTGGGCCATTATGAAAAAAGCACCGTCAATCGCTGTGTGCGATGAGTTGCCTCACTTCTTCTCTGACGGGGTGTCCTTCATCCATCTGGGGATTCCGTCAGCGAGGCGATCAATGCCCTGCAGAGACCAGCCTGGGAGGATCAGAAGCACTTCGCCTTTCTGGGAGGAGTTTAAACCAGTGGAGGTGGCTGAGGTCACTGAGGTCATCTCGCAGCTGAAGCACACCTACTGTGAACCAGACCGAGCTTAGACTCGTTTCTTGCTGAGATGTGTCGATGCTGTTGGCCAGGTGTTCACTAGAACTGTCCGGTGATTGTTATCAGAGGGCGTCCTCCCTGATGCCTTGAAAGAAGCTCTGGTTAGGCCCCTATTTGAAAAAAAAAACATCTATTGACCCCAACATCCTGGCGAATTACCATTCTATCTCTAACCTACCCATTTTAGGCAAGGTTGTTGAGAAGGTGGTGGCGCAGCAGCTTGAAGGGCATCTCATGTCCTTTGAAATCTATGAACCATTCCAGTCAGGTTTTAGAGTGAGGTACAGTACAGAAACTGCATTAGTTAGGGTGTAAAGTGACCTGATCAGGGCTAGAGATACAGAAGACAGATGAATTCTTGTGCTCCTTGATCTTTCTTCAGCATTTGAAACCATAGATCACTTAGTGCTTCTCAATCACCTTACACAGTATTGTGGACTCACCGGTATGGTCATTACATGGTTTGGAGTACTACATATCGGGCAGAAGGCGGCGGGTTGTGATGGGGAATTTCTCCTCCTCCCCAAGGCCTATGCCACGTGGGGTGCCTCAAGTTTCTATCTTGTTGCCAATGTTATTGTCAGTGTTATCTGTGGTATACATGCTGCCCCTGGGTGAGCTCATTAGGTGCTACAGTGTGGGTTTTCACTGCTTTACAGATGATACCCAACCGTATTTGTCTTTTGCTCTGGGAACACATGACAGTGTGGACATATTAAACAACTGCCTTGCCGAAATCAATGACTGGATGTCCTCCAGCTGGTTGCGACTGAACCCAGACAAGATGGAGGTTCTGGTGGTGGAACCGGGTCACAGGCGTGATAGGTGTGCTTCCAGTGCAGTCACTGGTCTTTTCCTGGGATCTGTGCCATTGACTGCCTCCCCTAGGGTGCGAGATCTTGGGAGTGATTCTGGTCAATGGTCTGACCTTTAAGTCCCAGGTGTCGGCCTTTTTTCTGAAGTGGTTTTATCGCCAGGATCAAACCCTTAGTTCCACCTGAAGATCTGCCAATACTGGTCCATGTTTTTGTGACATCCAGGCTAGATTATTGTAACGCTCTCTACTTCAGTGTCTCCGGAGGGACCCTCCTCCAGCTGGAGCTGGTGTAGACCACGGTGGCCAGGTTACTGACTGGCCTTTCTAGGTTCAGTCATGTGATCCCGGTCCTGCATGCCCTTCACTGGCTGCCGGTCAGGTGGAGGATCATCTTCAAAGTGGGTCTGTTCACTTATAAGGCCCTAGTTATCTGTTAGATCCTCCTAACACCTGCCTCCTCAGCCCACTCCCTCCCTCTCTCTTCAACCAGGGACCTCCTTTCGGTCCTGAAGACCAGACTGAAGACGTCTGGTGACTGTGCTATTAGCATCACCAGACTGAGTTGAAGAGTATGTAGGAAAGACATGCCTCGTCAACTCTGATTGTTTTCACACCTATTGTTTTTACTACTTCACACTCTGTTTTATCTGGGCCTTTGTTCTTTTGTTTCCTCTAATGTCTTGACGTCTATGCACTTCTTAGACATCTCCTGTCCATTCTACCCTTACAAGCCAACCACTGATCTCAGATGTTTTTTTATCTGTGTTCCTGTCTGGTCCTTTGTTTTCCCCTTCTAGCTTCCTTTCATCTCCTACTGACCAGTTCCCCCCCTCCCCATTTTCTCTCACCCATTTTTTTTACTTTGCATCTTATATAGACTTTTTATCTCGTATCTCCTTTTATCTCTTTCCTACTTTATTTTTCGCTATTTTTTAAATTGCTCCACAGTATATATATATATATATATATATATATATATACTGCTTATGTTGCTCAGTTGTGCTATTCACCTGAAGAAGGGACCTTTGAGGTCCCGAAAGCTTATGTACAATTCCATTTTTGTACAAGACACTTATTGGTCCAATAAGTAAGGACTAAGCCATGAGAAAGCATGGGTCTACTGTAGTATTAATCCATGGTTGGGGGTTGGACCCACGAGGGCAGAAGGCCAGTGGAGTCATCAATAACCAACCATGGATTAATTCACTGTAGACCCATCCTTTCGAGTGGCTTAATCCACTTGTAACATGGCAATGAGTGTATGACTAATAGTCTTTGAATAAATGAGTACAATCACACTGATTTACTTTCAGAATACTATAAATTGAGCTATTAAACGTGATGTACATATACTTGAAAACAACTGGAACACACCTATTGGAAATATCGTGGCTACTATTTCACTTTTGTTAAAATAACTTCCATTACAAGCTTTAAACTTTCTAACATCAAAACCTATTTTACAACTTTTCAAAAACTTGCAATTCACTTTCTATTCTAGGTGCTTTGATTTTTCTCTCTATGTTTTAGAAGATATGGGCTGCACTGCATGATGGGAGTGTGCTATGGTACATTTTAGTTTTCTTTCTCCAGTTCCTTTGCAGACCAATAGGTGGCTGTCACACAATCCTAGTAGCACAAGCACCTTTTCTCCAAATGTACTGAACTAAGTCAATCTGAAAAACACTTTATTGAACAACTACTATTTTGCAGAATATTATTTTCACTTTTTTTCCCTCTAAACTACCTAACTCAGCAAGACATAGAACAACATAACGTTTACTGCTTTCATCTTTCAAATACTTGTTTTGACTACTATTGTTAGTCCGTTTCTTTGATTTCTTTTTGTTTCTCTTTTCACTCACAGAAGTATCCTCTCTCTTTGATTTTGCTGTGTTTATCTCAGTGTCTGTTATTTTTGCTTTCGGTTATAGAAGCTGCATGCTCATCTTTACCACTGTGTATTCACCAAGACAAGGCTAGGCCAGATAATGTTATTCAGTCATCCACAATGCATTGCACCCACAGTTGCTTAGAAAACAGTAGATCAGAAGGGATGGTAACAGTATGTAACTGTTTACTTCTACAGAAATATTGCTGCAGCATAATTAACAGTATATGTGGAGTTTAAATGTACAATCTTTAGTAACTCATGAACTTCTGTTGTGGTTACAACATAGAACAATCTTGAAAAAGTCAAAAATCCTATGCCAGGAAAATTCTTAGTGAATACAACTTGGGACAACTACACACTGCAAGCTATTTGCATATTGCTTTCACTTGTATACTGCTTCTTACCTGCAGTGGATTGCCAAGGTATTACAATACAAACCATGATCTACTATGGTATTAGACCATGGTTTCTACTGTACCACATGGTGTGTTTGCACCTATCTGACTGCTTCATTTCATTTTTCTTTTTTATGCCATGTTACAAAATTAAAATACATACATAACTTTAGGAAAAAATTCTGGACTTTGATTAATCCAGAGCCAGTCACATGACATGCTCATGTTTTGAATGACTAACCAGTTTTAAGCCAAAACTGGTCAATAATTTCTTAGAACGGGTATTAGTTCTTTGAGCTATTGCTCACTGAGCTTGTCAGTCAAACCCATGCTCAGCCAAAATGGCACTCCTATTCTCCAGTGCCTGTGGGTAAATATTTAGCTTTTCCCCCTCGCTCTATTGGCCCCCACCCGCTTCTGATTCCTGCCTCGCCATTCCCCCACAACTGTCACCGTATCACTGAGACGGCAGCTGGAATGACCCTCTGTTCACCACCACTACTGGACACCGTCTCCAGCAAGTACTCTATGTTGCATGTTTTTCATTTTGTTTAAAATCTCTGGTAGTCTAGTGGCCTCCCCGTCTGTTCTGTTTTGAAATTCACCTCCCAGTACTACCCTCTGCTCACCTCCGTTGCTGGCTGCCATCTTGCGCAAATACAGTGACTTACATTATTCAGTGAACTATAATGCAAGTGACTACTTGTGCAAGACAGCAGCCAACAGTGGAGGTGAGCAGAGGATAATACCGGCTGCCCTCCGCATATCAACACATAGAGTCGGGGTTTGGGCAGATCGGGTAAGGTCAATTTTAAAACAGAATGGGGGGGCACTAGACTACCATGGATTTTAAACAAAATAAAATACAAACAAGTCAGAATACTTGCTTGAGACAGCAGACGGTCGTGGAAGTTAGCAGAAGATAACTGCTGTGATGTCCTCCCCAATGCCATAAGTGATTGCTCCCCCATTTATTGCGTCTGGAGGACAAAGGGCCCTAAAGACCCCTACTAGAATTATACACTTCTGAGACTTCACAAAGCTTGACCACTCTGAACTGAGACGGGACCTTGAAAATGCAGATTGCTCACAGCTGTGGGCCTCTACTGATGTAAACCATGCCCTTCCTGTCTTCAACAAGGTCCTAATACAAATCCCAAATAAATATGCTCCTTTGCCCTCCAGGTAAGTATGTGACCCCATCACTAAATGGCTGGATTGTCCCCTGCTGGCCCTAATTAAACAAAGAGATGCCAGCTCAAGCTGGCCTATATACAAAGCCACCAAGTCTGCTACAAATTGGGCTTGCTACAGAATGCTCAAAAATGAATGTAAGAGGGCCACCCGGCATACTAAGTCGTCATTTCAAATCCCTGTTTGATGCTTTGGCCGGTTACCTAAGGCAGTTCTGGAAAAATGTCAAGCAAGTCCTTGGCCAGTCTAGCAACTTTACGCCCAAGGATCTATATATTGATGGAGTTAACTGCAAAAATCCAGTCACCATAGCCAACGCCTTCAACCAAAGTTTCACTAACCTCTCTGCTTACACTGGTGCTTTCTTCTCCCCCCATCTCTCTGCCTGGCCCTTCCACCCCTGAGGCCTACCCCCGTCATTCCCTTTTTACCTCAAAGTGGTCACTTGTGGTGAGGTTCGCAGACTCCTCATGCAAATCCCTATATCACAATCTAACGGCTCTGATGAAATAGAGCCTATAATATTGAAGACTGCTGCCACAGAACTTGCCCTTCCTATCATGAGAATCTTTTTCCTGTTCTTTATAACACACACGGTCCCTGATATCTGGAAAATTTCACGTTGTTCCAGTTTACAAGAAAGGGTGACTGTAAAAACACTGGCAACCATAGGCCGATCACAATACTACTAGTACTCAACAAGTTGCTTGAAAAATTGGTTGCCTCCCAACTGAATACCACACCAATCATAACTTCCAGTCTTCTGCACAGCACTGATTTCGGAAAGACCACAGAACTACCACTGCCCTCCTATCACTAACCTCATCCATCTTCACCACAACCGACAGGAGCTTACCGGTGCGGTCTTCACTGATCTTACTAAGGCCTTTGATTTTGTTGATCACGCCCTACTCAGTGGGAAGAAAAAAATTACTCACCTTAGTAATCTTATTTCTTCCAAGGTATTCTTCAATATGATTATCTATAGCAGTCAGCCTCCAGCGTTGAACTGCCCCAGAAAAATTTGGAACAATATTTATTTTATTTATTTATTTAGTTTTTGTTGACTGGGAAAGTGCACTAGACAAATTCTGCCTATTTTCAGGCACAACCCAGGGAAGGGGGATATAGATGAATGCCAGCTGTCCTTGAACCAGATTTTTAGCTGTTGGTGGTATTTTTAGTGAATGAGGGAAATTTGGCCAGAACACCGGGGAAATTCCCCTACTCTTTTCGACAGAGGGTGCTGTGTCTTTGTGTTTTCTCCTCAGTGTGTGGGAGATTTTGGAAGAGCCAGACGTGTGGGAGGCTGAGGAGCCAATCACCTCCTCAGCCCCCGATGGACGCCGTGATCGGGACAGTTTTGGATGTGGATATGGACCAGGTTAATACTAAGGCTGATGTACAGTTACCTGCCGCAGAGGACTCCTGCAGGGTTCACTTGGAAGACGGAGCGTCCTTATTGGCTGTTCCTGTTGCTGACATTTGTTTAAGGCTCGCGGAGCTAGACCGTCAACAGAACTTCTTGCTTGCGGAATTGAAGCAGACTCGGACGGATGTTTCCAGCGTACCAGGACAGGAAGGGTCATGCTCCCCTGTTGCGCCAGCATCTTCTTCGGAGAATCCAGCCACGGTCTCCACGGGGCGGTTGCCTAACAATCCCTCGTGCACTACTATTACACTACGATCAGAACAGGGTGAGTCTGCGGTACCTTCTACTGCTGTTTCACAACCTCCTTTTACTGACATTGTGGGGACTGCTACTTCAAGTAGCTCGACTGCTGTTGCTGAAGGTTCCAATGTGGGGATTTTTTCAATGGGCCTCTCCCCGAAGACCAACCACTCCCGGGGGGGGGTCAGCAAAGCGGTATCTAATGGAGGTGTGTCCCCTTCCTTAACGGCGAATGTGCCTGCTTTTACGCCACCTAGGTCGTTACTGAATAAGGACTCGGAAGCCCCTGCTACGTGGGCAGCTGCAGCCTTAGAAGCTGCGGGGTGGGTAAAATCCCCTGATGGGAAGACATGGGATGCAAATATGGCAAATGGAGGGGGTATAGCGCTCTCATTCCCAGCTGCAGATTCAGGACTTCCTCCAGGTCAGTTGCCTAACGCCAAATCTGATCCTGTTTCTCTTGTTTCCAGTCAAGACCTAATGGAGAATATTAGGCAGTTGGAAGATGATGGCCTGCCACTTTCCTCTGACCCCCCCCCCAATTCTGAGGCCCTACCTGAAGGCCTAGCATCCCAACTATCTTCTCCTGCAACCCCTTTGTTGCCTGTACCTGAGAAGAACAACACCTCATCTTTGTGGCATGACAAGGTAAATGAGAAACTATTTCTTGCCACTTTTGGTTTATTGAATGAGCCTGCTGCCAGACGTAATGCAGTGCGATTGAAGTTTCGGGGATCGATGATGATATTCCTAATAGACATTTCATTGGACGGGAATTGTTGAAAACAAGTATGAGGTTTTAGGCATATGAAATTTATGCATTAATTCATATGCCTGGGGACACCATTTTTGACGTCAGTTTCAAGTATCCGGCAGGATTGGACAGGTTTTGGAAATAATATCAGGCTTTAAAAAGCACTCCTTTATGGAAACTTTATTTAGCTATTCCTTTAACTAAACGAGTTATTAAGAAAATTACGATTCTGTTTGGAAATGAAGGGGTTAAAGTTGCCGATATAACCTACTGGTTACAGCAGTAGTGTACTGTTAAAGGCCCCCCTGAAGCCGTTCTTGATGATGAACATCTTTGGACAGGGGTTGGCGTTATTTAATTGATCTGCATTTGGAGAATGGGTTAACTAAACACCTACCTGTTTTTTTTTTTAGGACGGGACAGGGGTGTTCTTTTTTATCCAGGACAACCAAGGGCCTGTTATAAGTGTGGGGCTTTGGGGCATTTAAGCAATGTGTGTGACCAACAAAAGTGTGGGCTTTGTGGGGATTTAGGTCACACAGGGGCTCACTGCAGGCGTCCAATGAGGTGTAACCTCTGTGATGAGCAGGGCCACACTTTCCGCTCTTGCTCTTGGGCTTCTCATAATCAGGCTGATCCTGCTCTTAGAGCTGAACAAGATGTCTAGGTTGTCAATGCTCAAAAGGAGCATCATTAGATGCAGGATTTACTTCTGCGCCCTGATTTACCTGCTCATGTTTCCCACCTGTCCTCTACCCCTTCTTCAGTTCCTGCTGAAGATGAGACGATTCAGGACCCAGTTTTAGAACACATGGATACTACTGCCCCGGTCCCACTTTCCCCTTCTAATACTGGTGTGAGTGCTGACCCTAATTTTGTTCCCCCTTCTTCTCCTATGAACACCGCACAAGGGGCTCTTCCCTTGGTTGATAGGAAAGTCTCTTCATCTGATATTCTCCGGGCTAGTGTGCCTATGGGAGAGCAGGAGACTCCTTGTATGTCCCCCCGGGAGTGCAGAATGACATCCCCTTTCAAAGGATTACTCGATCTAGGTCTGTCAAAACTGGTCCTGCAGCCCCTTCCTCTTGTCCAGAGACTAACCTAGTTATAGCTTCTAATCCTTTTGCCCCCTCCTTACTGGATCATGAGGGAGATGATGATGGGGTGGACTCTGATTTCTCCTCGGTTGCCTCCTCACTTCCGGACCCTACCCCTGATTCAGAGGTTAAGAAAAACCCAAACCAAAAAAGAGGAAAAAAAGGAAATGACTTGTTCTAGTCTTTGATTTTCTCCTTTTTTTCTCTGGCAAAGGTAATTTCCTTTATTACTGTTAATGTAAACAGTATTAAATCCCACTCAAGATGACGTCTTACTTTTGCCAGCCTAAGTGAGCATTCTGGTTCTATCATCCTCTTACAGGATACCAGATTGGGCTCTCTGAAAGGCATAAAGGAAGTGGAACAAGATTGGAGATGGGGTGCTTCCTTTGGGTCACTGGGAGAAGATGTGTGTGATGGTTTGGGTGTATTATTTTTTTCTAATATTGCAATACAAGTCTTACAAGTCTTAGACATTCTACCTGGTAGGGCTATGCTTATGGACATTATTGTTTATCATTGTGCATACCGCCTTATTAATGTCTATGCCCCTCAATCTAAGGCTGACAGGTCAGCTTTGTTTCATCGTATCTCTCCATATTTGCAGACTTCAAAGTTGGTCCTGTGGGGTGGTGATTTTAATTGTGGATTAGCTGCTCGAGATTGGGGCCATAAGACTCAAAAGATGTTTTATGATACTAATGCCTTATTGCAAGTCTTAAAAAGTAATACTCTAATGGATGCTTATGATTTATTGCAACAGATGCCAGAGCATACCTTATATAAAGGGACTCTTTCTTCACGGATAGATTTTTGGTTTTTGCCTGGGAGACTCACTTGTTTTACCATTACAACATTACCATTAGAGACTTCTGATCATTTAATTCTCAAATTGACCATTGGCTTATTTCAAGAACTTCTGATGGGTTGTGCTTATTGGAGACTGAATACATCCTTATTACAAGATGAGGATCTTTCCTCGCAGATACATTCTTTTTTTTCAATCAGGTCAGATATTGCCTTTTCGTATGATAGACCACTGGAATGGTGGGAAGACACAAAAAAATGATCTAAAGATACTTTTTCTTCAGGTCTCTCGGACTAAAGCCCAGAATTCCTATCTTACATATCTGGGTTATAGAGCACAGTATTTAAAGTTGTTGTCGCAGGCATGCTCCTCACCAGGTACTCAGCGCCAACAGTTTTTAGCTATTAAAGCAAAAATGCTTGACTTTCTTAAATCACGAGAATGCAGGTATAGAGATATCAACAAAAATACGTTGTTACTGGTACTCGTGAGCAAGTCAACCCATTTGATCTTTCTGACCAGGAATTGCGACACTTGTGTATGTCTGCTTTACAGACTCCGGAGGGGTCACTAGTCTACGATACCTGAGGTTTACGGACTATAGTTCAGTCCTATGTTACTCAAGACTTTTAAAAAGCCCAATTCTGATTTTCTCATCCTTTTTATCACCATCTTGAAATTCAGTCACTTTCAACTCTTGAAATTGAAGTACTTGAATCCCCTATTTCTTTAGATGAAATTAGCCAGGCCACAGGCCATTTGTCTACACGTACTAAATCAGGAATAGATGGCCTGCCGAATGAATTCTATAAAACATATGTAGATATTCTCACATCATGGTTGCTTGTTGTTTTTCAAGCTGTTTGGGCAGAAAAAAAGACTAACTTCTAGTATGACAAATGGTGTAATGATTTTTTTATATAAAAAAGGAAATCCTGCTCTCTTACAAAACTGGAGACCATTGAGTTTGTTAACCTCAGACTATAAAATTCTGGTTAATATTTTAAATCACTGTCTCTCTAAGATTGCCAACAAATTGTTAATTTCCACACAATCTTGTGCTGTTCCTGGCAGAAACATCTCAGCGAGGATTTAGTCTATGTTAGGGAATTGATAGATCAAGGTTTTCAAAATAGACAATCTGGCTATTTGTTAGCCCTAGATCAGGAGAAAGCCTTTGATGCCATATGCCATGATTATCTTTGGGCTGTTCTGGCATATTATGGTATCCCTAGTCATTTTTTAGATTTAATTCAAACCCTCTATAGCTCAGCAAGGGTAACGCCTTTGGTTAATGGACATTTGGGTGTCCCTGTTTCTTATCAGGTCGGAGTTCGCCAGGGCTGCCCTCTGAGCCTGTTTGTTTTTGGTTTAGATCCTTTGTTGAGTTCCACTGAAATGGATGATGATATTTTGGCTATTGTTTCTTCAGATGGCTATTCCTTTTCTAAAATTTTGGCTTATGTGGATGACTGTATTTGCTCTATTGCTGATACTGATTCTGGAAAAGCGAGTCCTTGTTTTTTTAAACTCTTTACAAACTAGCACTGGAATTAAAATTAATACTTCTAAGTGTTCATTACTGCCTTTAGGTATGGCCCCTAGTATCAGTATTTTTGATATTCCGGTTGTTGTCACTAAATTGAAACTTCTTGGTATATATTTTGGTTCTCCAGAGTCAGTACAGGGTAATTGGGACATGGTTTATGATAAAGCATTTCACAAGGTTAAAAAATGGCAATCTTGAAAAATGACACAGAAAAAACAAGTGTTTTTGTTAAAGTCCTATATTACTCCTCTTTTTCTGTTTATTTCTCGTATTTTTCCATTACCGTTTAGTATGCATTCTAAAATTTTGAGTCTTTTTTTTCAGCTGCTGTGGGGCAGTCGTTTGAACCCTGTGAAGAGGGCACACACCTACAGACCCTGGAGTGAAGGTGGACTGGGTATGATACATCCCATCGTTCAATTTTTTTTTACTTTTTTTAATAGTTCGATCAGGCCTATGTTGTTAGAGCAAGATGAAATGGGTCGCATGTGTATGTCCCTGTGGGGTCACCCTTTTTAATGGCCTGGAGACGGGGAAAGTGGCATCCTATGGATAAACAACTTCCCCTTATATGTTCAGCAAACTTTGAAATATATTAGACTGTGGAAAGTGGAGCTCAGCTGGTTTGTTTCTCATGAGCGGAAAGCCTTTTACACTTATGTTGTTTCTTCTTGTTATTTTGAGGATCCCCTTTTTTCTGTTCCCACTTGTATAAACACGGTTTCATTATTAGCAAGTGTAATAGAACCTAAAATTCCACAGAAAATGCAAGATGTAGTTTGGCTGTGTGCTCATCAAAAGCTTAACGTGAGGGCTAATCATAAGCACAAGCAGCTAAGTGATAGGGTTTGTCAGGAACACTCTTGCTAGGGGCAGCTTGAGACGATGCAGCATTTATTCTTTGAATGTTCCCTTACTCAAAATTTTTGGTATGCACTGGCACACTGGTGGGGAGAACCACTTTTTGGTTTAATTACCTATGATATTTTGGTGTTACGGCAGATTCCAGCAGAATGGCACAAGAGTACAGTAATTGTTTTGTTGGCCTGTCTTAAATTGCATATTTAGCAGGCTAGGTGCTTGAGAGTGCTTCAAAATAAAATGTTACAGTTGCAGAAGGTTTTTTTCATATACAGGAAGAATTGGACACTCTCTATGACTATGAATTCCGTACCTTGGGGGAAACCATAGGTACTTTTCTTTGGCGTAACGTTGACTGGGTAGGATGAATTTACCTTTTTTCCTTATTTACTGTTACATATAGTGTTTTGTATTTATTTTTGTTTTTCCTCCTGTATTATGTTCAGTCTGTTATTTACTCTTAATGTATTTGTTTTTGTTCTCCAATAAAAATTTCCCCTACTCTTTTCGATAAGTGCCATGGGATCTTTAACATCCACCTGAACTACCACCAATCCAGGCAGATGGGGCATCGGTTTAACGCCTCATCCGAAAGACGGCACCTCAGAAGTGCAGCACCCCTCTCATGCTGCACTACAGTGTCAGTACTGGGATATTAACCCAAGTGCCAGATGTGAGAATTGAACCCACAGCCCTCTGATCTCCTGGCCTCAGAGGCGAGTGTGCTACATACTGAGCCACTGACACTGCTAGTATGCTAAAGATGGAACATCTACTGGCTCGTGCCACCATTCAAATCTGCTGCCTCTACCAACTGCTGCATTCTATAATGCTCAGATTTACTTGGAGTCTGCTTGTAGAGACTCCTAACCTAAACTAGCCAAACTATGCTAAATAATTCAAAAATAATCCCCTTTTCCTGTCCCCTGGAAATGTCAGATAGGACTAACTAGAGGAAACAAAAGCCATCTGGTTTTCAAAGATTAGTGAAACCCAGGACGATCAAAGAAAATTAAACCAGCTGTGGTGTAGAGGGCAATTGGTTCTGGAAGGGGAAGCAGGGAGGGAGAGTTAGTCATATTGAAGAATACATTAGAAGAAACAAGATTACGAAAGTGAGTTGTTGTTTCTTCTTACCCCAGGAATTCTTTAATATGATTAACTATAGCAGACTACGAAGCAGTATCTTTGGAGGTTGGTACAGAAATTTACTTAGGAAACAGGTTCTGCAGCACTGCTGTGCCAAACCTAGCATCCCCCTTGGACTTGAATGTCCAGACTGTAATGCTTGGTAAAGGTGTGTACTGTTCTCCATTTAGCTGCTTTACAGATTGCCAGAAGGGGAATATCCCTGGCAGCAGCAATTGTGGCAGTTGTTCCCCTTGTGGAATGTGCCCTCAGAGCCTACTGGGGCGCCTTACCAGCTTCTGCATAAAACTGGATGTGCTACTATCCACCATTGAGATGGTTATTTCGGTAGTTGGCTTTCCTTTTCCACATCCCCATAAGTCAGGAACTGCTGCTGTCTGTCCTGCCTATGGTCCTTTGTGTGGTCAAAATAGTATCTGAGAACTTTATTAGCATCCAGGGTGCAGAGCCTCCGCTCCCCTAAACTGGACTGGTCAGTGACAAAGACTGGCAGAGTGATAGTCTGGTTCAAATGAAAATCTGAGACTACTTTAGGGAGGAACTTTCTGTTCGTCCTGAGAACCACCTTATCCCTGTGGAAGGATATGTAATCCTGTTCTATACATAGACCTTGTAGCTCACTTGTCCTTCTGGCTGAGGTAATGGCCACTAGGAATATAGTTTTCCGAGTGACAAACTTTAGGTGTGCTGTAGACATGGGCTCAAAGGGAGGTCCCATGAGTGTAGCAATGCAGACATTAAGGTCCCAGGTGGGCATTGGTTCCCTATGAGGGTGATGTAAGTGTGCCAACCCTTCGAAAAATTTCTTAAAGATAGGCTTGGCTGCCACCCTTTGCCAGCTGAAAAGATCAGCCTAAGGGTCGAGGGCTGTAGGCCCAAAGAGTGCAAATGGGTAAGATAGTCCGGAAGGACTGACAGGACTGACTGGCTGGGCACCAAGTCCTTGGTGCCACACCAGATAGAAACCTTTTCCATTTTGCAGCATAGGTTTTCTTTGTAGCATGCTTCCTGGAGCCCCTAAGTACCCTTTCAGAGAGTTTCAAGTTAGCATACTCTTAAGTCCTCAAGAGTCAGGCCTTGACCCTGAGAGACATGAGGTTTGGGTACAGAATCTTGCCCTGAGAGGAGGTCAGGAGGTTGTCTCTCTGAGGAAGGCTGACTGGTTGTGCTACTGACAGACAGAGGAGAAGAGAGTACCACAGTTGCCTGACCCAGTCTGGGACTGATCGAGACCGGAGTTTTATCAGCACTCTGAAAAGTAATGGGAATGGAGGGAACACATAAAGGTACATCCCTGTCCAATCCAATGCCAGAGCATCCAGGGCACTGTGCCCTTCACTGGAGGCCTGCAGCAGAACCTGGGTGCTGGTGGTTCTCTTCTGAGGTGAAGAGATCTATCTCTGGAGTTCCCCATCTCTGAAACACAACCTCTAGTACTTGCCTGTTGAGGGGCCACTCTGGTGGTTTTGGTTGATTCTGCTGAAGGCATCTGCCCGAGTACTGTCTTTCCCTGGCAGGTGAATAGCCACCAGGGACACCTACAAGGAGTAGGCCAGGCCCTATATCTTCATTGCTTCTGAGCACAAGAGGTCGGACCTTGTCCCTCCCTGTTTGTTGATGTAGTACATAGTAGTGGGTACATAGTGGTAGTATTGTCTGTTCTGATCTGTACTACTTTGCCCCTTATCAAACTGGTGAAGGACTGAAGTGCTATCAGCACTGCTCTGAGCTCCAACGGGTTTATGTGTAGCAGTGATTCTGTTGGGAACCCTGTACCACACACTGTATGCTGTTCCAAATGTGCCCCCAGCCTAGGAGGGAGGCATCTGTAGTAAGGACCAGTGAGGGGGACTCTGCCCTGAAGGGAACCCCCATCCTGAGACTGCTTCGTCTTTCCACCACTGCAGAGCCTGCAGAAGTGAGCTTGTTACTGGGACCAGCTTTGCCAAGGAGTCCCTTCTTTGGCACCAGTGTGCCCTTAGATGGAACTGGATGTTTCTCATCTGGAATCTGCAACTTTGGACTGTTTCTGTTGCAGCTGCCATATGTCCCAGAAACTTTAGGAAGGGCCTTGCTGGCTGAGGCCTGTTGAGTCTGAAGGAGCTTGCAATTTGAAGTATACTGTCCACTCTTTCCTGGGGAAGAAAAGCTCTTTCTTGCTGAGCGTCCATCTCCGCCCCTATGAAAGTCAGAACCTGAGTGGCCTGGAGAACAGATTTTTGGACACTGATGATGAACCTCAGTGACTCCAAGGTGTCCTGGGTGGACTGGAAGGCATCTCTTACCTGTTGTGGGGACTGACCCATGACCTCCTAGTCATTCAGGTAGGGGAACACTGTTATACCCTGCCTTCTCAGGTGTGCTACTACCACCGCCAGGCACTATGTGAAAACCCTAGGGGCAGAGGTTAGGCCAAAAGGCAGAGCTGCAAATTGATAATGCCTTGAGCAAAGCCTTAACCAGAGGTATTTTCTGTGAGATTCCCTAACTGGGATGTGGAAATAGGCATCCTTGAGATCCAGGGATACCAGCCAGTCTCCTTCTTGAAGAGTAGGGAGAATCATTGCCAGAGTTACCATCCGGAACTTTGGCTTTGTCAGCTGCTTGTTCCGAACTCTTAGATCAAAGATGGGTTACCACTCCCCATTCTTTTTTAGTATGAGGAAGTATCTTGAGTAGAATCCTTTTCTCTTCTGTGAGGCTGGGACAGGTTCCACTGCCCTTGCTGCCAGCAGGCCTGATACCTCTTTTTCTAAGTGTGCCCTTTCTGTGATAGATGCCGATCTAAAGGATCTTGACCTTAGCTTGGGGGAAGGATCTGAAGCTGAGGGCTAGTCCCCAGCTCACTACCTCCAAGACCCAATTGTCTGTGGTGATTGCTTTCCAAACTGGGAAGTAGTGAGCCAGTCTGCCCCTACTGGTGATTGGGAGGCGATAATGACCTGTGGATCAGGGAGTCTGCTCTGCCAGGGCTGCAGACTGGGTAGTCTGATCACCACGCTTGGAGCCCCTTCTGCCCCTGCCCTTGAAATACCCCTCTGCTGCTGGTATACAGGGGTGGCCTGGGAAAAAGGCCTGCCATAGCCTGACCTTCCTCTACCTCCCCTTCCCTGTGCCCTGTAGGAGGCAGAAGCTTTTTCTTTGGCAGCATTGCTCCTATAAATAGTTTTATATTCATCCATTTTTTTCATGTAGGCTTCAGTCTTGTTTCCAAACAGGGAATTGTTTTCACAAGGGAAGTCAATTGCCTTTTTCTGGGTATCCTGGGTGAGGTTTGTTGTCCTAAGCCAGGTAAACCTCCTTTGGGGCCACTGTTAAGGCCATCCACCTAGCTACAGTGTCATTAGAGTCCACTGTCATGTGGAATTGATACTTAGTGGCCTCTAATCCCAGCCTGGCTGTCTCAATCATCTCAGAAGCCAAAGCAGGTGGTGCTTTCTCAGCCAGGGCCATCATGAAGTTCCACAGAGACTTCTGATACCTGGCTGCATATGCCATATAACTGGCTTGTCTCATGGACAAGGAAGCAGTTAAATATCCTTCTTTGCCATACTGTCCAGCTTTCTCTAGTCCTTTTCTCGAGGATGGGAAGATAGTGGCACTTTTGCCCTATCACAGACAGCTGCCTGTACTATCCCCTTATGGTCAGGGTGCTGAAGAAAAAATTACTCACCTTAGTAATGTTGTTTCTTCTAATGGAGTCTTGCTATATTATGACATATGCAGTATAACCCCAGGTTAGAACTGCTCTGGAGGTGAAAGAGTTAACTTTCCATGCAGGGCATGGAACCTTGAGCGCGAGCTCGGTTGAGCACTCTGTCTGTTGTAGCTCAAACTTAAACTGTCAGATCTTTTCGAGCAAAACTCACTAAGGTTCTGTGTGGAAGCCGTAAACCTACACTAGCCCACTGGCTACTAACTACAAAAACACATTTTTTTGTTCTTGATCCCAAAATAAAGACTCAAGTCAGGGGATTCAAGAAAGAAAAATAAAACATGACACCTAAGCACCCTAAGAAGGGGTGAAAATAAAGTGGGCATCTAAGAAGTGCCAACATTGCACTGCCCACCCACATCCCAAAGGTAGAGGTTCTGAGAGGGGCAGGCTGGGGAGGTCATAATATGCAAGACTCCATTAGAAGAAACAACATTACTAAGGTGAGTAATTTTTCTTCAAACAACATGAATCTTGCTATATTATCAGATATATCTAGATTACACAGCAGTACCTCCATGGAGGAGGGACAGAACCTACTTAGGAAATAGGCTCTGAAGCACAGCTGTGCAAATCGAGCATCACTCCTGGCCTGGATATCCAGGGGTAATGCTTAGTAAAAGTGTGAACTGTTTTCCAGGTAGCTGCTTGACATATGTCTAGGATAGGGATGTCCCTGGCAGCAGCCAGGGATGCAGCTGTACCCTGGTAGAGTGAGCCCTCAGGCCTGGGGAGGAATCTTACCCAGTTTTCATAAAAATTGGATACAAGAGACAATCCACCTGGCAATGGATCTTTTAGTGGCAGGTTTGCCTTTACCAACCTCACCATAAGTGAGGAACAATTGGAGGGATTCAAACCTATGACCCTTGGTACGTTCTATAGAGTAACTAAGGGCTCTTTTGACATCTAAACTGTGTAATCTCCTCTCGCCAGAGGAGGAATGGTCAGTGAAGTACACAGGAAGAGACATGGGTTGATTAAGGTGGAAGTCTGAAACCACCTTAGGCAAAAACTTTCTGTTAGTCCTGACGACCACCTTATCTCTGAGAAAGGAGATAAAATCAGGCTCCACTGACAATGCTTGTAGCTCACTTATGCACCTGGCAGAGGTGATGGCTACCAGAAACACAGTTTTCCAAGTCAAGTACTTAAGCTCTGCTGAAGACAATGGCTCAAAAGGGGGTTGCATAAGCTGGGCAATGCAAATATTAAGATCCCAAGCAGGGGCAGGGTCCCTGAACGGAGGTTGGTGTGAAGCAACCCTTTAAAGAACAGAGAACACAGGGTGAGCTGAAAAGAAGAGGCTTACCTGCTGATAAAAGACAGACATAGCTGCCAAGTGCACCTTTAGGGTAGCTGGTCTTAGCCCCAAAGAATTCAAATGCACTAAATAATCCAGAATCGTGGGCATGTCAGCCGATTCTGGGAAATATCTTACCAGCACACCATATGGAAAATCTTTTCCATTTTGAATTATAAAGTAGCCCTGGTGGAAGGCTTCCTAGAGGCCTTCAAGATTTCCAATATGCCTTGGGAAAGGTGTAGGTCAGCAAACTCTAACTCTTCAAGAGCCATGCCTTGAGATTGAGAGATTTGAGGTTCGGATACCAAACTCTCCCCTGTGCACAGGTTAACAGGTTGTGATTCCTGGGAAGACACAGGGGAAGGTGGACTGCTAAGGACATGAGGAGTGGGTACCAGGGCTGCCTGGCCCAATCTGGAGCAAACAGGATCATCCTGCAGGGTTGAGACCTGATTTTTACTAGCACCTTGAAAAGAAGAGGAAAGGGGGGAAAAGCATAGAGAAACTTCCCTTCCCAACTGAGTAGGATGGCATCCAGAGGGACTGAGCCCAACACTTGGGGCCTGCAGCAAAAAAGGGGAAGTTGGTGACTGTCTGGGGCTGCAAAGAGATCTATCTGAGGGGTACCCCATCTGGCAAATACTACCTCCAGTACTAGGGGATCCAGTGCCCATTCGTGATGGCCCTGGGAAATCCTGCTGAGAGCATCTGCTAGGACATTGTCCTTGCCTGGGAGTGAACTGCCGTGAAGGCGTTCAGAGAATAAGCCAGAGACCACAACTTCATTGCTTCGGTGCACAAGGCCGTAGACCGAGTGCCCCCTTGCTTGTTGATGTACCACATTGTAGTGGTATTGTCTGTTCTGACCTGAACAACCTTGTTCTGAACAGATGTGGAAAAAACCTGGAGTGCTAGAAAAACTGCTCTGAGTTCCAACAAATTGATGTGGAGCAGAGATTCCTGAGGGGACCACAACCCCTGGGTAGTAAGGTCACCCATGAGCTCCCACCCCAAGAGGGATGCATCTGTAGTAAGGGTCAAGGAATGAGACTGGGGAATGAAGGACCCTTGTCTCAAATTGCTCTGGTCCTGCCACCACTGGAGGCCTGGATCAGGGTTCGAGTCACTGGGATCAATTTGGTTAGTGGATCTGTCCTTTGAGACCAAAAGGCTCTCAAATGGAACTGAATGTCCCTCATCTGAAACCTTGCTCCCTGCACTACTGCTGTAGAAGCAGCCATGTGCCCAGGAGCTGTAGAAAAGCGCTTGCTGGTCGAGAGACCTGCAGGGTGAAAGAAGAGGCCAGAGAGACCAAAGTCCTTGCTCTTTCCAGAGGAGGAAGGCTCTGGCTTCTTTTGTGTTCAGTTCTGTGCCTATGAAGGTAAGAAGCTGGACAGGCTCCAGAACTGACTTTGGAAGATTGAGAAGGAAACCTAAAGTAAAGAAGTTGCTGAGTTACTTGTAGGTGTAGTTTGACCTGGTCTGGAGACTGGCCTACAATGAGCCAGTCGTCCAGATAAGGAAAGATGGCAATCTTTTGCCTTCTTAAGTGAGCTACTACTGCCAGGCATTTTGTGAACACCCTCGGGGCCGAGGTGAGGCGAAGGGCATTGCTCTGAACTGGTAATGGCCCGAGGGCAGTTAGAATCTGAGGTACTTTCGATGGGAGCTTCTGATGAGAATATGGAAGTAGGCATCCTTGAGGTCCAGGGAGGCTAACCAGTCCCCTGGCCTTAGGGAGGGTAAAACAATTCCAGAGTCACCATTTTGAACTTTGGTTTTAAAAGGTGCTTGTTTAGATACCTGAGATCCAGGATGGGCCGCCATTCTCCTGTCTTTTTGGGGTAAGGAAGTACCTGGAGTACAACCCTTTGCCCTGGTGTGGGGTGGAACCCTTTCCACAGCTCTGAGAGCCAGGAGGAAGAAACTTCTGTTTCTAGGGCAAGTGCCTCTGATGGATTGCAGGTGGAAAGGATCTGGTTCTCATCTTTGGACATTTTTTGAAGCTGAGAACCAGTCCCTACTACTACTTCCAGGACCCACTTGTCTGATGTTACAGACTTCCAGTCCTGGACAAAATAAACCAGCCTGCCCCCTACCGGTAGTGGAGAATCGGCCCTGGCCACCCCATCAGGAGCCTGTTTTGCAGGGGCTTTGGGTTGAGGGTAGAAGCAGGCTTACTAGACCCCTTCTGCCTCTTCCTCTAAGAACCCCTCTGGGGATAAGCAGAAGAGAGGGCCTGGGCTTGGTAAAAGGCCTATGAAAGGCCTGCCCCTGCCCCTGACATGCTGCCTTTGAGGAGTGGCTTGCATTTCTTTGGCCTGTGCACTCCTATAGGTGGTCCTATACTCATCCATTTCTTCATATAATTCTCTGTCTGCTCCCCAAACAGAGAATTGCCCTAACAGGAAAATCCATAGCCTTAGACTGGGTATCCTGTGACAGGGCAGTACATCTGAGCCAGGCCATTCTGCGAAGAGACACAGATGTAGCCATGACTCTTGATGAACCATCATTAGAGTCTACTGCAGCATGAAATTGCACCTTGGATGCCTCAATACCATCCATGACCACCTGCTCCAGCTCCCTGGCAAGCTGGTCAGGGCCTGTTTTATTAGTGCCAGCACAGTATCCCATCTGGTTCTGGTACTTAGCTGCATAAACCATATAATTTGCCTGTCTGAGTCCTAAAGATGCTGCCACGTACTGTTTCTTTGCCATGGCATCCATCCTCCTGGAATCCTTTTCAGGAGGGTGAGAGGCTAGAGGAATATTAGCCTTGTCACAGGCTGCAGCCTGCACTAACCCCCCCCCATGGCTGCATTGCTGAGACAGAAACTCCGTATCAGAGCCTGATAATGTATACCTTTTGTCCATCCTTTTATCAACAGGAAGGAGAGAGTGAGGAGTTTTTAGAATTTTACTGTCTGTTTCCTAAAGTTTGTGCAAGGAATAGACAGTCTCTGAGACTCTGGAATATCCATCATTTCTACATAATCAGGCTCTTCTTGGTCATCAACAGCTTCCTCAACAGGAGTTGGAGAGTTTCAACAACTTTCTTATAGAACATAAAATGAGAAGGGACTCAGATAGCCTGGGGGACCCCTGAAGGTCTGTCTGGAGAGATCTCTGGTTCAATGGGCACATCCAGACTTTCAAAATCACATTCACTCTCCTCATACCCCTCTTCCCCTTCCGCTGGTTCATAAAAATCCTCAAAATCATAATCTTGAACCGGTGGAACCGTCCGAACCGAGCGATTCCCTGATGGTGTCGGTTCGGACGGAACCGGGGAAAGAGACTGGACAATTTGAATAGCTTTAGCTATTTCCTCAGCGGTTGGAGAAAAACTTTGGCTCCACACTAGCTGACTTTCTAACCCTTTAGTTGGAACCCGGCTCCTCAGAGCTGGCTCTTCGTTGCCGAGGAAGTATCGCCTGGTCAGGCACTCCCTCTCAGGTTCGGTTGGAACCCGAACCCGGGCTAGACCATCGGGTCAGCGGACTTTTGTAGCATCCTTTCCTGAGCCTACCAACTCTCTTTCCACGGTGGCAGCAGGAAAATTCTTACAAATCTGGCAGTCTGCATTGAGGTGGTCAAACCCAGACAATATACACAGGTGGTGTGTGGGTCAGCCTTAGCAAAGGCTTCCCACAGAGGCCACAGTGTTGAAACCAGTGGGTCCAGTTTTCCTTTTGGGTTTCTCAGACATAGTGCTAGCCTAACCAAAACTTGCCCGTTAGTGGCAATCCGCCAAGCAAGACTCTCTTATCGGTTCCCAACCGTGTCACGGGTCGTGGAAAAAACCGTAATAAAATCCGTTTTTTTTAGAACCGATAAGAACCGGGAACCGCACTCTAAAGGGCTAGAAAGTTAATTTAAAAACCCATCTGATCGGTTCAAACTGAACCGAAAAAGACGTTTACAAGTTCCACACAGAAGAAATAAAATAAGCCTACCTATTACTTACAATACCACAGACAGAGCTTGAACCGACTGATTGTGGTTAATTTCGGTAAAATAAACCGAGAATTACACTTTTAAACCGACAAACGAACCGAGCAGCAGAAGAAATCTCTGGAGCGACTGTTCAGTGAGGCGGAGTAAAGAATCTGACAGTTTAAGTTTGAGCTACAACAGACAGAGTGTTCAACCGAGCTCGCGCTCAAGGTTCCATGCCCTGCATGGAAAATTAACTCTTTCACCTCCGCAGCAGTTCTAACCTGGGGTTATACTGCATATGTCATAATATAGCAAGACTTCATGTTGTTTGAAACCGAAATTCTGCCTCTGACCTATCCAGTTGGTATTTCTTGTCAGCTTTTTTATCAACTGAGGGAATAGAACAGGGGGTCTGCAACACTTTTGGGACATATTTCTTTAGGGATTTCTGGATAGGAAAAAGAAGCCTTTTTGTTGGAGCCAACCCATCATATCCAGAAAATCTGCTTCTTCTTCTTCTTCCTCTTCTGTTTCATTAGCAGGGATGTCCAGAGTCTCCACCATTTGCTTTATGAAAGTAAAGTGAGAAGAGTACTCTTCTGGAAGCCTAAGAGGAGACTCGAACTCCTGGTCCAGAGAGACCTCTGGTTCGATGGGATCCTCCTCATGCTTCTTGTGTGAGGGGTCTTGGGACACCTGAGCCGGTCCCTGAACTTGTGTTCTAACTGGGGCCGGAACCGAATGCGGTTCCGATGGAACCAGGTTTACTGGTTGCAGAACCGGTACCAAGCCCTGTAATGCCTGCAATATTAGCAGGGCTTGAGCTATAGCTTCAGCTGAGGGCATGTTCGGTTTGTCTACTGAGAACTACTTTGACTTTCCACCTGGAGGCTCAGTATATTTGTATGAACTTTTTCTTAGCCAGAGACAGTTCCGGAACTTGGCCAGCGGTTCTTTTTGTTTTGGAGCTTTCGCCTTTGTCAGAGGCTTTAGTCTCTGCATTTTCCTTTTTAGGAAGAGAAGATGGCTGATCAGGAACCGACCTGCTCGGTTCCTCCATTCGCTTTTTAAAGCATTCCAAGTGCTTTTCCATGGTTTTAGCTGGGAAAGTTTTGCAGATATCACAGTTGACCTGGAAGTGTGAGGAACCTAGACAGAGCAAATGCAGGTTGTGTTTGTCTGTTTTTGCAAAGATGTCCCCACACCTAGTGCGATCATTAAAACCTGTGGGCCCTGTCTCCTTTTTAGGCTCATCAGACATAACCAAGGATAACCCTAAATACATCTCAATCAGACAGTTAAACCCTCTTTTTTTTTTTTAATAAGAGATGTTACCCCTCTAGCAATGCAGTTGGCTACTAAACTGCATAAACAGCAATACAAGTTTAAGAATTATCGGAAACTTACGCAAAAGACTCCAGTAATACAGAAATTAAGGAAACGTGTTTTCCCCACAGTTTACAAAACCACTGAGGAACTGAAAGTCTGAAGTAATATACTACTAAATACTAACTAAAATAGCATTAACATAAAGTAGAAAGTAAAGGCAGCAGATATAATGGTAAACTAAACTAGAATACTTAAGTTTCTGGGGAAATTAAGGAATTCTTCCACAACGATGAGAAGCAGTCTCCGAGGCGTCCTTACGGGCAAGCGGAGAAAGAAATCAGAGCATTGTAGAATGGAGCAGTTGGTAGAGGCAGCAGATTTGAATGGTGGCACGAGCCAATAGATGTTCCATCATTAGCATATCATTCATAATTTCTCTGGGTTAGTAGTTCAATGCTGGAGGCTGACTTCTATAGTTAATCATACTGAAGAATTCCTGGGGTTAGAAACTAAGTGTTTTGGGAATCTCCTCCACTGCCCTGTCATGGTTCAAAAACTACTTGGATAATAGGTGTCAGCAAGTTAAATTTGGTCACGGCTTGTCTGATCCAGCTGCTGCCACAATCGGGGTCCCTCAAGGCTCCATACTGGGGCTCCTCCTTTTCTCTTTGCACATAAACTCAATCCAGATTAGTCTTAGGCACTGCACTAAAATCCTATACACTGATGACCTTGTCCTTTTCACATGCTCTCACTGTATCCTGGAATTAAACTGTCAACTCTCTTCTGACCTTCAATTGGTATAAGCATGGCTCTACTAAAATAGGCTCCTTATGAACACTATTAAGACCCAAGCCATGCTTTTTGGCTCAGCCCCAAGGATAAAAATGTGCCATACACCCCTAGCAGTAGCATGTATTGATGGATCCTGTCTTTCCACAGTCTCCTCCTTTAACCACCTGGGAGTTGCACTGGACACCTCATTGGATTTCTCAGCTCATATCTCTGCTGCTTTTAAGGCTGAGAACACCCAACTAGGGATCTCATATAAGACTAGAGATAACCTTCCACCCAAAGCCCGTATTGCCATTGCCCGGGGCATCATGTTCCCCTAACTGACCTATGAGATGGCAGTCTACTATTCAGCCTCCAAAACTATTCTGCAAAAATGGGATGTGGCCTATAACAACATCTGCAGGTTTGCCTTAGCCATGAACAAATACACACACCACAGCGACCTTTACTCCAAATTAAGATGGCTTCCTCCACTAGCCTTTCGCAAATTTACCATGAGAGGTGTGATACATACTGTTGTGACTAAGTGATCCCCTATGTCCCTGTCAGTGCTACGCATGCCTGATGCCGATCCTATCCACTAAGGTCTAATATCACTGGTTCCTTAAACATACTCCAAACCAAAATGAAACTAGGAGAAATGTCATTCTCCTACTCTGCTCCCGCACTTTGGAACTCTATCCTGATCAAGGTCCATCAATGTCTCTCTAGTGAAGCCTTTAAAAGAGGGTACCACGTTCTTCTTAACCAGGCTTCTGTATGTACCTGTCCTTAGGCTGCTAGGAATTGTGTCACCTTGCCTATTTTGGCTGAATACCATACCAGTGAATGCACAATGCCCTTCATACACTGTATCTTGTGTACTATTTCCCTTGCTGTATTTATTTCTCTGTACTACAGCTTGGCTATATGTGCTTGGGTTTCTTGTTATTTATATACTGTTATGATGAACTCCTATGCTGTAATCTCTCAGGGTTATGGCTGAAAATAGGCAAATGCTTTGTCTAGAGCACCTACCTGGTAACTAACAATAAAATAAATACTGTCTGCCGTCTGCATGTTAACAGTTAGACCTAGAATTAGAGAGAGCAAGGGAAAGTCGGGCTCTTACAATAGAATGGGGCGCGGTAGACTACCAGGGATCAAAAGTAGGGAGGTTAGGATCAGAAGAGGGAGTGACCAACTCAAAAGGACTACTAGTAAGAAAAAGAAGAGCTTGAGAGTAGGGAGGTAGGGGGATTAGACTATCAGTAAATGTGAGGAAACATGGGGAGTGGGAAGGGGGTACAACCAGCGTCAAGGAGTGGAAATAATTTAGAATATATATATATATATTAGTGGGGGGGGCACTGCTTATGCTCCACCCAGAGTTTTTTATTACATAAAGTAACTAACTAAGCAGACACTGCACCAAGTAATTGGATCACTACTGGATCACCATAGCAATCACAGTAAACAAAGGTAAGTATTAATATACATTTATAGGAAGGGAGCACAACACAATTAATGCAAGGCTTTATAAAACAGATATCGACCAGATTTATTTTCGGATGTGGGAAACCCCTTCAGGATGAACTATTGCCTTCCAATACTCATAATGCCCTCAGCCTTCAGATTTGAGCAATTCAACAACTGTCAGGCAACAGTTCATCTCTTGGGGTCAACTGTTTCCCACTACAGCCCTCGACTCTGATCAGTATCTGTATAATATACTGTATATAAATACTGTACATGGTGTGTTTAACGAAGTTTAACACACACCGAGGTGTCAGATGCTATATAAAACCTAAGAGTCAAGCTCGAAGGGTTTATTTAAGCATCCAACACCAAGTGTGTGTGCTAAATTCGAGTTTTACATACCACCCTATCTTTTATTTTATATAATTACTGGGAAGCATTTTTTTTGGCCACAGCAATTATATAAAATAGAGATACATTGCTGTTCAGCCACAGTCCAGACAGGTTTAAGCGCGGTCCGTGGTCAGGTTGAAGGGGCTGCTGAAAATACAGGTTACTCACCTGTAACAGGAGTTCTAGGAATGGTATATGTTGTTCATCCACACTTATTGGCAGGTTCCTTGCCGCTTTAAATCTTGCCGGAAGGTCTTCAAGCTGGCTCCTCCCACCCACCCGGGTGGTAAAACACTTGGCCCCGCCCCATGGCCAGATCTAGCCGCTGGAAGCTCAGGTTGTGGCCGAAGCCGGGAGGTCGGGAGAGAGTGATGAAAACATATACCATTCCTAGAACTCCTGTTACAGGTGAGTAACCTGTATTTCTAGGGACATGGATATGTTGTTCATCCACACTTATTGGCAGACTCCCTAGCAATCTCCGGGAGGAGAGGGAGGCAGACACCCCCTACTTAGGGAATAAAGACTGAGAACCGAGGCCCCAAAACCAGCATCCCGGCGTGACTCAAGGTCGATGTGGTAATGGGTAATAAAGGTGAGTGCAGACTTCCAGGTAGCAGCCCTGCAGATTTCCTGGATAGGGACGTCCCTGGAAGCAGCCACCGATGCAGCAGTATGACGGGTAGAATGAGCTCTTATCCCTCTGGGAGGCTCCATGCCAGCCAACTTATAGCAGAGATCTATGCAGGAGGTGACCCACCTGCTTATCGTCCGCTTGGCTGCAGGTCTGCCAGGTGCGGCTTCAGCGTAGGTGACAAACAGCTGGCGAACCTCTTCCTGAATTTCAGCCGTGCGCTCCTTATAATAAGCGAGCACCCTTCTAGGGTCCAAAGAATGGAGCCTGTATTCGGCCTCCGAGGTGCGACTGGGGTAGAACACCGGCAGAGTCAACACCTGGTTAAGGTGAAACTCCGACACCACCTTCGGAAGGAATTTCGGGTGGGGGCGCAGGACAACCTTGTCCTGTGGAAGACCAGGTAAGGAGACTCAATGCAGGCGCCTGGAGTTCTCCCATCCTTCTGGCTGGCGTGATAGCCACCAAGAAGGCGGTCTTCCACGACAGGTGAGAGAGTTCACACCTGTGCAATGGTTCGAATAGCTTGCCCATGAGCTTTGCCAGTACCAGCAGTAATCCCACGGAGGTGGAGGTTCTCGTGACTGAGGAAATGTGATCAAGGCCTTTGAAAAGTGCCAGACCACCTTCCTCCTGCGCCTACCGACTGCCCCGCGCCCGCCTGAAGCAGAGATGGCTGCCAGGTGCACCCTAGGTCGCCGACCCAAGCCCTTGACTAGAAAGGACCATAAATAGTCCAAAATGCTTGCCAAGAACAGGAGGAAGGGTCCAAGCCCTTACCCTGACACCAAATGGAAAACCTCTTCCATTTGAAGGCATAGCATTTCCTGGTCGACTCCTTACGGGACGCCTCAACAACATTGAGGACCTCGTCGGAAAGACCCAAGGCGTGGAACTCTAACCGCTCAGGAACCAGGCCATCAGGTGCAGGGACTGAAGGTCCGGATGGAACACTTTCCCCTGATTGACTGAGAGCAGGTCCGGGCGAGCTGGAAGCTGCCTCGGGAGCCTGTAGCTGAGGTTGAGGAGATCTGGGTACCAGAACTGGCGGGGGTCAGTCTGGGGCTATCAGAATCACCTGCGCCTTGTCCCTCCTTGTCTTGAGAAGCACCTTGTGAATCAAGGGAAATGGGGAAAGGCGTAAAAAGGCCGGGGTCCACAACCGAGAGGCATCCCCCTGCAGCGAGCCCTGCTGAGGGGGGCGGGCATGAAACAGCCTCAGCTTCGCATTCTCCTTGGAGGCAAACAGGTCCACCTGAGGTGTGCCCCAGTGGGAGAACAGATCTTGTACTACCTCCAGCACGAGAGACCACTCGTGAGATGCAGCCCCTATCCGGCTCAGGGCATCGGCCAGGGTATTGGAGGCTCCTGCCACATGAATGACTAGGAGATCCGCCTCCAGGCTGCGCATGAGTGACCAAATGCGGAGAGCTTCCTTGCATAGAAGCATGGAGCGCGTCCTGCCCTGGCGGTTCAGGTAGTACATGGTCGTGGTATTGTCCGTCTGGACTCGGACCACTTGACCCCGGAGAAACGGAGCAAAGGCGGTGAGAGCTAGGTGGACCGCTCGGAGCTCCAGCAGGCTGATGTGGCATCGGGACTCCCGCGGGGACCAGAGGCCGTGCACTCGGTGTTCCCCCAGATGGGCACCCCAACCCATCAGAGAGACATCGGTCGATAGAGAGACCATCGGCTCGGGGCGGACAAACGGGATGCCCTCCTGCAGATGGGATGGAACGGTCCACCACTGGAGAGCGTTCCACATCTCCTGGGTCACTGTCACTAGTTGGTCCAATGGATCGCAGCGTTGTGACCACCGGCTGGCCAGTCCCACTGAAGGGGCGATGTGCCAGCGTGCCCAATGGACCACGCTGGTACAGGCCGCCATGAGACCCAGGAGGCGCAGGAAGTCCCGGGCAGGCGATTGCCCAACCAGAAATAATTGGGCAAAGGAGGTAAGAACTCGCCCCTAGTCATTGAGCCGTGCTCTGGCTGAAGAGAGTCGAACTCGCCCCGATGAACAGGATCACCTGCGCCCGCTCGAGTTCCGACTTGGCCTGCCGTTGATGAGAAGGCCGACTTGAGAGCAAACCTGGAGGGCCAGATCTCTGGACCGCTCCACCTCCCATCTGGAGGGGGCTGCTATCAGCCAATCGTCCAGGTAAGGGTACACCCGGACCCCTCGGCACCGCAGGAACGCTGTCACCACTGCCATGCATTTGGTGAAGACCCTGGGAGCTGGAGATAAGCCGAAGGGCATGGCTTGGAACTTGAAGAGGGATCCTTCCGCTCGAAAGCAGAGGAATCTCCGATGTGACGGACGGATAGGGACGTGAAAGAACGCGTCCTGTAGGTCCAGAGAGCAGAACCACACGCCGTGCTCCAGAGATGGTATTATCTGTGCCAGAGTGACCATTCTGAAGGTCCGAGACCGTAGGAACTTGTTCAGGTCATGTAGGTCGAGAATGGGGCGCCAGCCCCCCGTCCGTTTCGGAACCAGGAAATACCTGGACACGAACCCCGGGTCTAAAGGGGGGTCCTCTACCTCCGTGATCACCTCCTTTTGGAGGAGGAGAGCGATGTCGGCTCGACGAGCCGCCAGTGGGAGCTGCGGACCCGAGGTCCCCCAGTGCGGCGACTTCTGAAGGGCGGGCCTGCTCGAATTCTAGAGGTAGGCCTTTTCCCACCACCTCAGTACCCACCTGTCCGTGGTAACAGCGGACCAGGTGGAAGAATGTCTGAGCCGTCCCCCACAGGGAAACCAGGGTGAGGCGACAGGGATGGGGCGACACCCCTCAGCCCGTCACTGGGCAGGCTTGGAGGAGGGACCGCCGAGGGACCTCCTGGGCCTTACCTCCTCTGCTCCTGTTGGAGGAAGCCGGCGCTGGGTTTGGGATACAAGCTCGAGCCTGCTGGCCCCTAACGTTGCTGGACGGGCTGCTGCGGCTAGAAGGACGAAAGGGCTTAGGCTGTGGCTTGCGGCCTTTGTCCTTCTGAATGGAAGAGACCGAGTCCAAGGTAGCACTGGACTTCTCGATCCTCTGCAGGTGACCTTCCACCCCAGGGCCGAAGAGGTCAGTCCCCAAAAAGGGAACATCCGCCAACTTGTGCTGGGTATCCGAGGTAAAGGTGGATATCCTCAGCCAAGCCCGACGACGCATGGCCACTGCGGCCACCACAGACCTGGCACATGAGTCCCCGATGTCTAACGCAGTCTGGAGCTGCTGTTTGGCCACTGCCCTGGTCCCGCACCTGCCTGACCGTAGTCTGCAGATCTGCGGGAAGATGAGGGACAACCTCATCCAGGGAGCCCAACAGGGCGTGAGAAAAATGTGCCATGAGGACGGCCGAACTGGCCTGCCGAGAGCCGAGAGGACGCAGCATAGACTTTAGCCGGTATAATCCAATTTCTTGGATTCCTTTTCGAGGTTTGTCCACATCCTGCGTTCCCGGCTGCTGGAAAACGCTGTCGGTAACCAACCCCTCAGCTGAGGGGTGTAAAACCGGACAGGGAACTGGTAGGGACCATACTTCCTGGCCAACCTGGTCGAGCGCAGGGCAGGAAGCAGGGCGCTACCAAAGTTCAAGGCGGACCCACTATAGCCCGGCCACGGAAGGCCTCCGTGGGAGAATCCCTCAGTCCAGAATCTCCGTGAGGAATACCTGGCCCATTAAAGCAGGTTCGAGCTTCATCCCAGTGGACTCGAGATGAGTCGAAGCAACCCTAAGAAGGACGAAGGGCTATCGTCCACTGACTGCCCTCCCAAGGACTCCAAGTCCATGCGCTTGGAGAAGAGGGAAGAACGATCATCGGACTCAGAAGAGTCCTCAAAGAGCTGCCTCGGGCCTGAGCCACCCTCCACCTGCCGAGGTTTATCGGGAGTGAGGGTGACAGACAGCCTATGGGGCAGTCCCTGAGCCGACCGAGAATTTTTGGTCGGAGCCCTAAATAACGGCTGTGGAGGCGGAGGTTCCACCGGAATCGGTGGGGCAGCTGGAATTGGCCGAACAACCGGCCTGAGAACAGGCTCCTCGACTACAACGAGGGGTTGTTTCGGCTGCTCCGGTGACAGCCACTTAATGGCCGGGCAAGACGACTGGGTCGGCTTATTCCCGGTCAAAAGGAGCTGTTGCCACATGAGTTCCTCATACTTCCGACGCAACTTGCGCCGAAGCCTCCCCTCGTCCGAGGAAGAGGAACAGCGGTGGCGCCGCTTGCCGCGGTGCCGAGACCGCCTATGGCGGCGGGATCGGTTGGACCGCGAGGATGTCCGAGACCGAGACAGAGAGTCCTAATAGGCCGAGGAAGCGAGGAGACGGTCGGAATCGGCACTCCTCGCCGGACGCATCCCACCGAAGGCTCCGGAACTGGAGGCACAGACGAGCCGACGGATCCTCAGCTCCACCGGGGAACCGGGAGAGGGATTCTCAGCTTCCAGCCGACAACCCCGCCTAACGGGTCGAGAAAATGTCGACCAACGACGTCGGAGTCTCGTCAACTGGCCTGACGGGACACCGTGAAGCCAGTGGCTGAAGCTGAGGGGTTGACCAAGTCGACTGTCGACAAGAGGAGGGATCTTTCCGCTCCCAAGAGCGTCGACGGAGACTTATCTTATTTTTGGACCTGGAAAAAGGTCCGAAGAAGTTGGACCCTCACCTCTCGAGAGGGTCAGACAAAGCTCCTAAAAGAAGCCGAGTACGAGGCACCGAGAGAGAGCGGGACAAATGCCGCAGCCGAGGTAGAAGCGGCCCGCGCCGCCTCCTCTTCGAGGGCGATCATCTGCTCGAGCTGATCCGTCGAGCCCGCCGCCGCAGACACCGCCAATCGGCCTCTTTGATTTCACTGGTGGAATTCTTTTCTCGGCACCCCAGTTGTAATCGAGGCAGCATTAGTCTTCAAGGACGTGGGCGAAAAGGAAGAGCACAAGTCGCAGGCCTGCGGGTCGTGCTCAAGGCCCAGGCAGTAGGCATGTGGAGTGCGGATCCATTCTAGACATCTTCTGCCCGCAGAATTTCTCCAACGGGAGTCAATTTGTCCATATGGCCAGCGAGGGGAAGAAGACCGAAGTCTTTTTAGCAAAAAACTTTTGATTTCGAACTTTCGAAGAATTAGGAACCAGTCTTAAACGCAGCGCGTTAAGGAGGGAACCTGAGCTTCCAAGCGGTAAGGAAGATCTGGCATCATGGGGCGGAGCCGAGAGTTTTACCACCCGGGTGGGTGGGAGGAGCCAGCTTGAAGACCTTCTGGCAAGATTTAAAGCGGCAAGGAACCTGCCAATAAGTGTGGATGAACAACATATCCATGTCCCTAGAACCTTTTTTTTACAGCCTACCTCCCAGTTTTAAAATTGAGTAGTAGCATAACCCCAAATAGAAAGTGCAATCATAAAAGGAGAGTTTATTTTTTTTATTTACTTACTGCCGACTGCGAGTGGTGGTGAAGTGTCAGTGCGATGAAGGGAAGATGGCAGCTGGTATTTGCGTGGCGTGAAGGGAACCCGGTTCATGTTTGCTATTATAACCAGCTGGTTATAACGGCAAATTAGAACTGGGTTTCTCTATGGGAAGAATTGCACACCAGTTATTATATAAATATATAAAGTGGTTAGGGAAAATGCAGAGTCCTGGTTAGTCAGGTGCCACCCCTAGGTGTGTGTTTATAGAGCAACAACCCTACGGGTAACACTTGTCTGGCAACCAGAACGCAGCACATCACACATATATATGCCTGTTAGAATGCTTTGAAAAAAAAAAATCTGGCAGCCATGTTAGTACTGTAAACATGCACCACTGCCTTAAAATGTCAAAAAATACATTTTTATACCTTTACATCACACTCCACCTCCATTACTCTCCACCCCAACATTACAACTAACAAACTGTACACTGCAGTCATAAATATTAAAAATTATCATTTTGCCTTTTGTTTTGTTGCTTTTTGAATTGTTTCTAATCCACAGTTCACCACTAAATGATGTCCTCAATCCAGCTAGCCACCCACCAGTGTTAATCAATCCAACATCCCCCCCCTGCCCCGGCATGCCCACCCACTGGCTGTTATGTCTGCCCCCTTACTTGTTGTCACCAACATGAACAGCGGGAAGCACAAAACAAGGTTTTTTTTCGTGTATGTGTAAAAAAACTTGGTCGCACAATGAGTTCAGAGTCATGGCCACAACTGGAAGTCAGACGCTCACAGAACTGTCTCTCCAGCCACTAAGCCACCTGCTCAAACCCCTTACCTGGGCCCTCTGTTCATCACCCCCGCCCCCGTTTCCATCTTCAAAATATCGCCAGGATTAAACAGCATCTGGCTCCTGTTGATGATCGTTCATGCTTTTGTTACCTCGAGGTTGGACTACTGTCATGCTTTGTTCTTAGGGTTATCTGGAGGTGTAATGCGACGTCTGCAGCTAGTCCAGAATGTTGCAGGTTGGATGGTGGCAGGAACTGGGAACTTCTTGGAGGGAACGCATCACGCCGGTGCTGAGTGAGCTGCACTGGTTGCCTTTGCAGTGGCACATAATCTTTAAGATATGCTTGTTAACGTACAAGGCCCTACATGGTGTGGGACCCGACTACTTGAAAGATCTGTTGGTTCTTTACCTCCCAACCTGGCCCCTCCACTCCACTGATGCCAGTCTACTTGCTGTCCCCTCTTCCCGCTTGAGACAATCTGGAGACTGAGCATTTGGAGTGGCTGCTCCAATGTTGTGAAACTCTCTTCTGGGGAGTATTTGCTCTGCCAGCACGGTGGAGGCCTTTGAAAAAATCACTTAAAACATACTTATTTGAGCAGGGCTTTCCCAGCTAACCAGTATCAGATGAGCAGCAGATCGTGTTTTTTATTAGCTGCATGTATTTGTTCTTAAGATTAATTTTCTTATGTGTTGTTTCTGTTTGTAATTTGTTAAATTATGTACTGCACCTGAGCCTTCTAGAAAGGGCACTTTATAGATACGGTTGCCCTGCACTACCACCTCATAAGAGATGAACATTTAGAAAATGTATTAAAAAAAAAAACCCTGTCATGGAGCCGGCATTTTTTTTTTAACAATGCGTCTTATGTGCGTGTGCCTACACTAACAATACTGATGGCCTGGCTTTTGGCTTAATGTTAGCCTATACTTTCACTCTTCAAACTGGCCTTTGTGTTAAGGGGATATCTTACAGAGATCGGACCACTTCACTAAATACTGCTATTTTATAGACTGATGATGACATGATGAACTGTTGGAATGAGGAAATGTTAAAAATCTTTCAGCAAAAATACAATTGCAACAGAGTTAAGATTTCTCAGACCTTACATGTGTATGAAATCAATGGATATTCTCTGTTTTAATTTTATTGTACCCTTTCTTGTCAATAAAGGCGAATAAAAAAAAAAAACAAAACTAAAAAAATACTTTTTTGCCCTGCCGAACACAATGGTTGGGGGCGCGGATGTCCAGAAAGGACTGAAACAACTGTAGTGGAATATGTGCCACTGCAACTCAATAATCGGCAAAATATGGACTACTTTAGAAAAAATACAACAGTACTTTAAAAAAATCTTTTACTATTTTATTTTTTGAACTCCGTTAATTTTTTCAGACAATTTCTATTTCTGTTGAACCCATTTTATAAGTGCAAGAAGCCACTTTGGGGTGTGGGTTGTGTGTCCGATAAACTCCACAGGTGCTCACTACACACCATGGGTCATGTATTTATCAGACAGACAGACAGCCTGAGGTGGCATACCATATATATATATATATATATATATATATATATATATATGTATATATATATATATATATATATAAATATTACTATACCTATATCTACAGAATAAATGATTGGTATGTATGCTGTGTTAGGAAACATGCCCATCAACTGGGCTGAATGAAGCAGAGTAATAATGTCATAAGCTTGGAGGGCAAGTGGCATTATAACTTCATTAGGATCCCAAGATGGTAAATTTCCCCACAGAATACTTACCTATTTTCTAGCACATATAATAGAATAGGATTCTGTTTTTTCAGATTTAGAGCACATTTGCGATCATTTCCAAGTTTTGCTTTTTGTGTTGTTTTGCCCTGTCTCACCATAGCATAGTGGCATTTTTGCTGGTTTCAGTTTTTTGTACACTATGCGTTTCCATAATGAGGGTCCTCCTACAAAAGGAGGTGTAGGTGCAGTGGTCAGTTCTTTAGATTGGTGTGGTCAGTGCTGGGAAGAAGTGTGGTGTCTGCAGTCAAGAGCAGCATGGCATCTGGGGGTCAGGAAAGGCGTGTGAGCAGTGTCTTATGAGTGGTCAAGCTTAGCAGCAGTCTGCGGTTGGGATCAGATTGGGAGCTGCAGTCTACAGCATAAAGGCATCAGCAAGGCGTGCGTGGCATTTGAGCAAACAGCTTTAAGGGCATGGTGGCAATAGGGAGTAAGGACTAGTATCTGAGGAGAGTTGCTGCTTTGAAGTACATGGCTGTTTGGTAAAAGATGTGGGATGTTTTATGTTACTGTGAGGCTGTAGTGTATATTTATTTAGAAAACTGGTTGGAAATTTCCTGGTCTCTGATTGGCCAACCGGCTTGCCAAGGTAGGCATTTATGTGGCAACAGAGATCAAGAAATAACAAGCCCAGTACTATGTGCCTCATTACCAGCTGGTATCACTCTGCCAGCTTAGACTCCTCATCAAATTCAATTTGAATCTGCTGCCGTTTTGTTTTCTTGTTTAGTGCGAGCTGGGGCCCCAGTGCTGCTTAGTGATGTGCCCATCCACTGTAGCAGTTTATACATCTTCTACACTTTACATGCTTTTATATTTTTTGTTATTTATCCCCTATCCACCTAAATAGCAAAGACATGCACTTGGTTAAAACTGTCCCCCACTCTTTGGCTGCCCGCCTGCTTTTCCTACTACTGCAAGCCGGCAGCCTCTCCATCTGTGAGAGACTAATCTAAGAAAGTACCAATGGTCTCATTATTCAGCAGTAATCCAGGTGTTTTCTCCTCTTGTGCTACATTAGTGCTTCACTTACTGATTGCTTGCACAACATACCTGTCGACCGACAACGTCTCTTTGCAATAAAAACTTATGTATGCCAAAAGTGTCTGTTAATGCAGTGTTTTTTTTGTTTTGTTTTTTAAATTAGAAAGCGAGTGCTATGGCAGCATACACACAACAGTGCCATCACTCCCTAATCCTGACTCTAAAGTTGTGCCGTCCATGCTACCCCCTTCAGATGACCACATTATATTTCAGGACAATGGCTGTTACCGGAAACGAAAGCATACTCCTGCAGGAGGGACAGCTAGCAACTTACAAGAAAGGAATGGCAACTTGGGAATGGGGACCGTGCATCTTCTGACAGTCATGTTCGCTGCTCACTCTGCCATCACCTTGACCGGTGGAACAACAGACTGTCTGCCAACTTCTGCTCATGATGGATACAGCAACTGCTCAGATTAACAAAAATAAACAAAACAGTACTCTCTGTAAACCATCTAAGAGTCCAAATGAAAGCACACTTAAAGAGGACAGGAAATCATTTCTAAATTGCAGCTGTTTATTAAGTTCTTATTCTCAGAAATGATATGCATTCATCTTCATTATCCACATAAAACTGTACCTGAATAAAAAGTGATATGAAAAACTGTATTTTGCATTGTTTTATTTTCATGGGCAGCATTCAGACACTGTTCTCTTCATGGAACCAATAACTTGGAGTTTTAACTTTGTCATGGTTTGTGTATAGAACTCTAAGCATAGTACGGATAGGTCAACAGCTCATAATTAGCATTCTGTGCACAAACCGTGACATAGTAAAAACTCCAAGTTATTGGTTCCATGAAGAGAACTGTAACAGAATGCTGCCCATAAAAACAAAATAATGCAAAATACAGTTTTTCATATCACTTTTTATTTGGATACAATTAAATCTGGATAATTCAGGGGAATCCATATCGTTTCTAAGAATAAGGACTTAATAAACAGCTGCCAATTGGCACAAATTTCCTGTCCCCTTTAAGGAGAAGGGGGTGCTGATTAGAAGGGAAAAGTACAGATAACTTCAGTGCATTAAAAAGAGTAGCACCCTCCACTGGCAGCTGTATCAATAGAGGGACTACTCTGCAACAGAATGTATTTCTTTTCATTTGTACACATTTTTATAAAACTTTTTTTTTTTTTTTTTTACATTTTTTAAACATCTATACAAATGTCACAAATACCCCATTTTCTAAGTGCAATAATTCCCTCCAGGTTAGGTGGTATTGGGCTGTACCAGTCCTTTTGGGACTATAAGGCCTTCTGCCTGTGGTGTCAGGCCTTATTACACCCCTGGACAGTCCAGTATAGTTCAATACTGCTCACCCTGTTGGGTATTATTGCTTAATTTTGTTCTGGTCTGGATAGGGTTTTTGTAGGTCTGGGAGTCTTTTGAGTGTGTCCTGGGTAAGTGCCTTAATTAGTGTGGAAGCTAATGAAATTGGTTTAAGTTTTTTAACTAATGTGTTAACTGGCTTAACTGGTAATTAATTCTCATTTGGTCTTTGTAATGTTGTTCTATGGATTTTTATTTCCAGTGGTATACTGCATTGATTGCGGATATAAATCTGTTCAAAGAGCAGCTGATGGCTTTGGGAAAACTTTGAAAAACATAACATTTAGACACAATTCAGCTTGTATTTTATGTGTAATCTATAGATCTCTTCTCTCCATTATTTATTGCTGAAGAAATTCCTACAAATACAAGCTGTTTATCCCTTAGAACTCATCTGCCTCTCTAGTTTATTCCCTACTTGAAATTATAATGATCTGGTATGACATCACAATCTGTTGTCATGGGGGTAACTATGATGTCACAAGCAGAGTAGTATGACATCAGGTTGGCAAAAAGCAATAGGAGCTGATGAATACTTAAGGAACAACTATCCTGTTTTCATGCGTATGACCTCCACAACAAATAACTGGGATAAGAAATACTGAGTTAATTAGAAATATAAGCTGCTTTGTGTCTATATATTATGTTTTTCAAAGTTCTTCTCAAGGCATTGGTGGCTCTTTAATTGCCATGGTATACAACTAATTGCTGAAGTATACATTTTCAATTGCTGTATACAGAAAATAACAGCTAATGAATCCTACAGGGCAAAAATCCCATCCATGTGTTGTATATACTGTACAGACACATATATATTTATGGGGTACATGATGGGCAGGAGTGGGATATGGAAAATATTCTCACTAGTGCAGAGTGAGCTGTGTATTCTCACGAGTGCCAAAGGCATGAATGAAAATACACAGCTTACTCTATATCCCATGATCTGCCCATCATGCATGCAATTTATACCACAGGGGTAAGAGCTATAGAACATTTTTTCTGATTCTGTGCATTTCCTGCTCATTCTATGTGTGCTCTGAATGGACTGGGAGTGAAAAACACAGCTGACAGTGTTTTGCAAAGCTAATTGAGTGAGTCAGATACTCACTGAGAAAGACAAATTGCTGCAGGTAGCACTGAGAAACAGAAACTGCTTCGTAAAACAGTTTCATTTAGAATTCAGGTTATTTTGAAGCTGAGATCAGCACAGTAATGGGCTAGGAAAGTTAGAAACATAATGGGACACAGGTGAGAGTTATTTGCAAAGCTAGTTGGATAAGTTGCAACTTCAGTGGGAAAGAGATAAAAGAAAGATTAAGGAGGCAGTATAGTGCAGTGGTTTAAGGCTCTGAGTTACAAACCTGAAGACATGGGTTTGAATCCCACTTGCACACTTAACTTTCTTGTGCTCCCAGGTTGCACCAGTAAGCAAGCTTTCAGCTTAGTGTGTCTCTCTCCTGGTAAAAGATGAACTGTTTTCTGAAGCAGTTTCCTTTAGAGTGCAAGCTGCAGTGCAGTTATCCTCACCCTGGTGACATCAGCAGAGTATGGATAAATGTCGTCTTCAGGATTTATTCTCACTGCCGTGGAAATAACACAGGATATCCTACTGAGAAAGCTCTCACCCCCGTGGTATAAATATATACTGTATATTCATTGCAAAAAACTATGTTTATGCATCAGTTAGGGTTGATATTAAAGCATCAAAAGCTGGGAAATTGGATGTTAGGGTTTTAACCCTAACTCCCCACCCCTCAAGTAGCGAGAGGACAAGACCACACATGCAACCACAGACAGCCATCTTCAGGTAAGACAAAAAACATACAATGGTTATCACTGCAGATAGAAATCTATGAAAATGGTGGATGCCTGGAACATCCTCTCAGTGAAGGTGGTGGGGGCAAAAATTCAAGAATGCATGGGGTAGGCATAAGGGAACCTTAGTGGTAAGGAAAGGGGGGGCAGAGATCAAGTAGGGTCTGCGATGTTACAGTAGGCAGGAAAATGGCAGACTAGGTGGGCTAAGCGGTCCTTTCAGTCTTTCTGTAGTCTCATGTAGCAATGGACACTGTAAAACATACACACAATTGATGGGCCTGCACTTCTGCAGCTGTAAGATATACACACTGACCTCTGGCTGCAGATGCACAGATACCACAACATCCATGATACAAAAAGTGCAGCAGTACTTCTGTCTGCAGAAGCAAAGTCCCATGAGGGTCCTGTGTCTCTTCAGAGGTTTTCTATATGCAAGGGACCTGCTCTTCTGGAGCAAGAAGCTGGTGTACGTCTTACTCCTCGGGCTGTAGAGACACAGGACCTTCTTTGCTATAGAAATATGCCTGGTTAAATAAAGTGATTGATTGATTGATAGAAAGGCTGGCCCCATAGGGGTGAAGAGAAAAGAAGTATTGTTCTTTGGATATAATGGGTTTGTATCTGGCTGATGGGGCCTGTGCTTCTGTATACAGAAGCAGTGTAGTGATCTCAGTATAGAAACACAGAAACATGGAATTTGAAAGCAGATTAAGACCACTTTGTCCACATAGTCTGCCATTTTCCTACCTACTGTAACGCCGCAGACCCTACTTGATCTCCAGCTCCTTCCCCTTTCCTTACCAGTATGGTTCCCTTATGCCTACTGCATGCTTTCTTGAATCCCAGTACCATTTTTTGCCCCAACACCTATGCTGGGAGGATGTTCCAGGCATCCACCAGTATCGTGGATTCCTATCTGCAACAACAAGTGAGTGTGTATATTTTGCAGTTTGCATGCCACAGATGCAAATCCACGAAGGTAGCACATTAGTGCTACTGCATTTTCTGTCACCTAGAAACAACTGTATGTTGTTTGTCTTACCTGATGATGGCTGTCTGTGGTTGCTTGTGTGGTCTAACCTTTCTGCTGCCTGGGGTGGGGTTGGGGAGTTACTGTTGAAAATCTTAACTTCAAATTTCCCAGCTTTTGATGCTTTAATACCAATCTTAACTGATGCAGTAATGCAGTTTTTTGCAATGAATTTCCTTACTTTTTGAGATAGCGTAATCAGAACCTTATTTGCCTGTGGGAGCGCATGAATGCATATTATGTATGTAGCTGTGAAAGGGCCCTGCGCTTCCATTTATAGGACAACAATGACCAAATTGTCAGCATAGACATCTTCTTACCCAAACTCATGTACCCAGTACAGAACATTTTCAAATCCTCGCCAAAATGTAATTCCGCGTAACTACAACACCATTCCACGGAACAGGTGCAAAAAGACATTTTGACCAGGATTTGAAAAATGACAGCTGACATACATAAGGCGGGGTAATAAGAAGTCTATGTTGAAAATTTGGGATAAAAATGTTTAAAATTTCGGAAGTTACGAGCATGCATAGCAAAATTGCAACAAATGGTCATAACTCTACCACTTCTATATATTTTTACCCCACATTTTTAACATAGCCTTCTTATGACCCCACCTCATGAACAGAGACAGGACAAATTGTCAATTACCACCCAAAAGGCAATTTCGCCAACTGACTGCGAAATCACCTTGCGGATGGGAGTTGCATAATGACAGTTGCAATGTTCATAAGGTGGGCTCACCAAAAGTCTATGTTAAATATTTGGGGTCAAAATGTCTAAAAATGACTGAGTTATGCATGAAAGTTGAAATCCCCACGGGAATACACTGAACAGCATTTGCCTTAGTTTCTCATATTGCAGTCGCTGATTCCAGCAGCAAGATGTGTCTTCGATTGGGAGAATGGATCTTGAACCTGGTACCTGTTCAGGTAAGTGAGGGTGTGTGGGTGTGTACTGGGGGTGTGTGGGGTGGTGCATGCTGACTGGGAAGTAGGGTTAGGGGGGTTGATTGGCGCAGGACTCCTTTTTTTTGCAGGGAAAAAAAGCATCAAGGAATGGTTTTCTTTTTGCAGGAATGGATGGGGGGGTGCCTCTAAACACCAGGGACATAAAAAATAGCATGCAGATGGCAATTGGAGAACAGGGGAGGGATCACTGGACCACCAGGCACATTAAATACAGCATGGAGACAGCAATTGGAGAATGGAGGAGGAGGGAGGGACCACTAGACCACCAGGTAGATAATTTCAGTTGACTGTGTTGGGTCATGCGAGTTTCTCTTTTTTGTTGTTGTTGCGTGTTAGCTTCTGTCATTCTGTAATGGGAAACGAGGTAAAAACGGACCCACTAGTAATTATTAGCTTTAACAGGACAGAGTGCTGCCCAGCGGCTGGTCAATGGCTCAAAGTTTGGTATGCCACAATCTCTGATTCTTCCTGTATTTAAGCTGCTTATTATGGGGTGTGTTAGTGGATACAAAGGGTTTCTCCCCCCCCTCACATCCCTATTTTCCTTCTTTTGAGAATGTAGCCAAACTGCATTAAGAAGACAGCAGGAGTGAGGAAAATCAATGCTTAGTTGTGGGACTGACTCTGCTGCACTATTAAGTGAAGTGGGGTGGTGCTAGACATTTTATATATTTTTACCATGATCTTGATGGTTTTCATGGTTCTGTATGCTTTACAGAGCCATACTCACACTTGCAGTCTAGCACGTTGGTCATTTGCAGGGGAGGCTGGCTGGCTAGGAGATGCAGCACTATATAGTTGTTAGACACCATTATTTTATTGAATTGAAACCGCAGCTTTTAACAGCAACTTGATTTCAGCTGCAGCTTCAATTAGGGGATGGCTTCAAATTAATGGCAGCTTCTTTTAGGAAGCCTGGTGTTGCCTCTTTGACTATACCTGTAATTTGATCAGCAGTTCTCAGCTGATCACTTACTGGAACTTTGAATAAGCCTAAAAAGTATGAAGTGGCCCGAAACATGACCGCAAAATCAGTACAATGCACTGTACGTCTCTGACAGCCTGACTTCATACAGTACAGGACTGTAAGGTTAAAAATCTAGTTAAGTGGAACAGTGACAAAAAAAAAAAAAAGACTTTCACTGATAAGTTCATACAGACTGCATTCTCACCAAAGAAAACCCAGGACTGTAACACTGAGTAACAGAATCAAACTGCCTACACCGCGCCATTCACCTATGCCATCTAAGCAACGTGTCAATGTAAGTGCACAACGCTGACAGTTTACAGTGCGTGACAGAAGGCTCCACAGATGATATAATTATAAATAATTGACATGGTACCTTGCACCATGTCACTCCAGCAATGATGGAGTCTAAATGGCAACGGTCTGAGTGGCAAGGCAAGGGTCTGATCCCATGGACTGGGCAAGCTAGTGAGTGTGGCTGCTGACGTACAGCTACAGGGGTACCGCTGTGTACAACAGTCATCTGAGTGGAGTCAATGCAGCAACCACCCAAAGAAAGTCAGGTTGGATTAGCAAGGAAGGAGAAATGGGCTATATATTGTGACGTGGTTCTATATTTATACTACCTTGCTAGCCTGGCTTCTCGGGTTCAGTCCGAACATTCATTCTAATCCCCATTGCTGCAGTTGCAGCAGATGTGGAGGTGCCAGCACAGGACAGCACAAGTTCGAATAGTAAAGTTCAAACTATTAATAAGTGCAGATAGTTATTTACCGTTCAAACAGTAAAGTTCAAATGGTAAATAAACCGAACAGTAATTACTTAGCGAGTGACAGGGGACATCCTTTTCAGTGGGAAAAAACACATATTTGCCATGTATATATACTGATTCTAAGACAAACATCAAACTAAGCATATCAGTGAAATTTAAACATGTGTCGTGCTGTCCTAACCATGCAGCAGTTGTGTATAACACCATTTTGTAAATTGTTAGAAAAACAAGATGACTGACACACGAACAGCATTTTCTTTGAGCATAACCAGTAAATTTACAGTTCAAACTGTTTCATTTACCTGCCTGTCTTATGGGTATCAGAAAAATCGTTATCATTCAAAAACAGTAACATATTTTTTCAGCAAACCATCCAAAGGCACACCCTTGGCACACACCACATCATCTATAAAAAATACAGTGGAATTTTTCATTCCCTGTGGGCTGTAGATGATGGCCAAAAATCCCATGTTGACCTATGGGGAAAAAACATCATTTTTTTTCTGTTTTTCAGCACTTTATATTTAAAACACCATACAAGATGCCATCACAAAACTTTCCAAATCTTGCGACACTGGCAGAATGAAAGCGCATGCAAAATTTTGGGTTATTTCATCAAAAAAATGCCAAGGTTATTAAGGTGCAGAAAATTGAGATTTAACATTGAAGTGCTGTACCAACCCTAACCATAGGGACGCAACTGTGTCCCTATAATATGTATTACAGATATTCCAATTTGACATTTTGACAGTATGATTACTGCCACATGTAACACAGTTATAGTAATGCAGGCTTATTGTGGAAGTACAGTAGTCATTTTTGTACAACAAAAGAAGTCTCATTAGAGTCCTTTGTTTGGGAAAGTTAGTGCGGAAAGGACGATTGTTCAAGCACAAACTACAGTTGTTGAAAGGCCTGAATACTGTGACACACTGTAAACAACAATCACTGTGGCATCAGAAATTGCCCACAGTATCAATACAACGACTAACAATACCTTAGTACACCATGAAAAAGTAATATCCCAGCCGGCCTGGTGGCACTGAGGGCTGAGGCGCTGGATGCCTTATCTTGCGCTATGCCAGTGACCCGGGTTCGGGAGCAACCTTGGGTCGCTGGTGAGCCAGCATGGGGAGGAGAAGGTCGGGGCGGGACTGAGCTTCTGTAGGCAGCTCTCCCCTCCTGGGGGTGGTTGTCCGCTCACCCTGTAGTTCCGCTTCCACTGGGTGGAGGTCTGGAGGAAAGCATAGGCAAGGAGGGGCGGCGGTGAATGCTAGGGGTGGGGTGGAAGGGGCTGAGCTGGTACCCGGTGTGCACCTACACACACGCACATACGTATCTGCTGGGATCCTGTGTCTGGGGAGCACAAAAAGGAAAAAAACATCAATTAAATATGGAAAATAAAAATAAAAATTATACAATGGCATAAAAAAATGCTGACCTTTGATTGGTCAGTCTGAGACTGGACCCGTGATGTTATCCCAGCACAACATCACGGATCTAGTCCCAACACACAAAAAGACCGCATTAACTGTAAATCAGTACACGCAGCAAGTTTCAGTACTTCCCGCTCTGCAGCCAACGTCACTCACTGTGCAGCCGGCAGCCATCCTCAATGTCGAAACCCCCAGCACAAACAAAAGCAACAACCTTCCCTTATTGCAAAATGACATGCAGCTAAAACCGCGTGACCATCAGATTAAAGCGGGCGGGCGACAGGCGCGAAAGCGAGTCTTTACCTGAACCGTTGCTGTCAGCCTCACTGCTCAAGAGCAAAACAGCGGCGACAGCGAGTCTTCACAGAACCGCCTCGCTGTTACCCTCACTCATCTTTACTTTTCCTCTGTCTAAATTTTTTCAGATGGACAGTAAAGCTGTTTAAAATATTCTCCCTACCTCCTTTCTTACGGCTTGACACATCCACACAGCACTACGGGTGAGCGGGCAGTCCCCATAATACAGCACAAGAACTGTAATTTAAAACGGTCACTCATAAACAGACAAACGACGTAAAAACAAAGTCAACAAACAGTGAGGCCATAGGTCATACAAACAAAGAGTAGCACCACTGACAAAGGTTAAAACATTGCTATGGGGGACTGTACAGCTGCTGAAAAACACATTAGCTCCACCTGCTGGCTAAATTGGCACTACTTTTCCTTCAAGTAACCCTACCCATTCCAAAAATGACAGAAAATCTACTTTAAATGTAGTTTTCATCATTTTGTTTCTTTACAAACAAGCCATTGTATAATAGCAATAATGCACTCCAGGGTGTGTGTTGTGCTGGGATAACGTCACTTCTGGGATGATTAGTCGCACTCGGCCTGCGGTCTCGTGCCTAATCACCCCAGGCGTGATGTTATCCCAGCACAACACACACCCTGTCGTGCATTATTGCTTAAGTAATACCCCATGTAAATTATACTGGCACAGTAACACCAGTATAGCTAGGGTTGACCAAGTGTGTCTATGTTAAATCCCTGACATTGCACCTTAATAGCTTTGGTGGCATTCAATTAATGTACTATCTAGGAGGTAAGTTCTTAATATGTGGAAAGTTTTGTGATGGCAGCTTGTTTATTTTCTGAGAACCACATGTCATTTTTACATTAATGTCTACATTTTTTCTATACTTATTACATGCTTTTTTTGCTCTAACCTACAGCCAGGACAGAATAGAACTGTTTTCCAAACTTACAGGGCAGAAGTGACTTGTGCCAAGGTAGGGTCTTTCGAAGGTTTCATGAAAAAATTTTAAACGGTTCCAGCGTTTTAAGGATTTAAATGTATTTTTCTGAGCATGACCAGTAGGGTTTTTGGACAACCCTCTGCCACAACCCAAAAAATATGGAGTCACAAGAGCTTTCGGCTTTCTCACAACCCCTCAAATAATTTCCCCCGAACTAAAAAACTGAACAAAACAAAAAAAGAAAAAAGGGAAATACATAAAAATGATGTTTAAGAAACAAACACCTGAACATAGCTAAATGGTGTCAGTTTAGCTAGAGCCTGGTATTTGTTTAAAAAAAAAAAAAAAAACAACAAAAGACCAGAAATACCTTTTCTGGGTACTCCAAAATCCAGAGTGCCCATCTTAGGGAGAGGAGTCGCTCACCTGCATTCTCTGTATGAGAACACCAGGACTTTCTTGATTTGTGTAGCCACAGCTGGAGTGGTACTGCCAGCTTGAGTGGAAGCAGTAAGTCGGCAATCACCAGATTGATGTCTCTCCATCCTGTCTGTCTATCTATATATCTATATCTATCAATGCATCTCCATCTAGATAGCTAGCTAGCTATACTCTTTTTATTATTTCGTATTCCTTCCCCCTCCCTCCTAGCTCCTCTCTCATTCATCCCCAATATGCATTTATAACATAAGTGGATCATGCTTCCCACCCCCAGTACCGCTTTCCCACCTCTCCCCCCCAGGTCGCTTCCCCTCCTTTCCAACATTTTTCCTGTATTTAATATAAAATATGTGGACAGAGGTGCTCACCCCAGTACTGCTTCTGTTGACTCCCTTCCCCTCCAGGTCACCCACCTCCACTAATATATGGCGGCACTAGGGTGCCCCCCCCCAGTGCCACTGAACAGTATCCTGACATTAAGGTGTTCAGTCCCCAATGTCAGCCAGGGTTCTCCTGCACATAAAGAAGACTGTCCCTCATTGATCTTTTTTATACAAAAATCTGTAAAAAGGAAAATGATCCATTGGTGATCTGAACCCCCCAGACCCCCACCCATCCCAGCCTGACCCTCCCACTCAGCACCCACCCACCCACACACACCATTACTCATCTGAAGATGTCCACGATGTAGAGCCACTCTCCGATAGAAGACGCATCTTCCTGCTGGAACAGGCAACTGCAATATGTAAGTAATAATACCCGACAGGGTGGGCGTTATTAGGATATAAGGGACTGCCCAGGGGCGTAATGAGGCCTGATGCCACAGGCAATGGAAGGTCCAATATATCCCAATAATTTCCACCCTGGAGGCTATTATTGCGCTTAGAAAATGAGCTTACATTATATTTTTTTTAATAATGACTTCTCAAAAAAATAGAGTGTACAGTATTATTAAAAGTGAACAGACCTGTCAGGATCTGTAAAATAGTCCCTTTAGTGCCACTAGAGGGTGCAGCTGTTTGCGATATCCATTTGTTTGGAGTGTCACTTTTTCATTGCTGTACCAAGGGAATTGTTACATGTCATCCTCCCCCTTATAACTTAGCGCTATGTGGATAAATATGGTTTTGATAGTGAGAGCGAGAGGCTCAGCTGTAGGTTTTGGTAGTGAAAGCAGGGAGCAGGAGGCTCAACTATGGAGCGAGAATGGCGTGGTGTCCTGTGACACGCTATCCGGGGACATGGAAGCTGACCGATGACTTGTGGAGAAAAAACAAAGGAGGTATTTATTTTCTGTTTAAAGCTGTGAAGGTTGTTGCTGCGGGGCAGATTTGTGTGTATCTGGGTGGCAGGACTCTACAGAGCACAGTAGTAGGAGCGTTTCAGCGATATGGGTGGACAACTAGTCTGCACAAAATGGGTTAGTTGAATGGAGCAGCGCGACTTTCCTATGAATTCTTGGAAGATATGGAGTCATCCCGCTGCCAGGTAGCAGCAATTGCGAGAGTGAGCAGAGGGTCAGAGTGCTTTGAGTACTGCCTGGGAGGGGTGCTATAGCTCACTCTCTCGCTAAGCCTACAGTAAAAACAAAAGGCAGCTATCAGAGTGTCGACACAGGGATACCAGTGGGTGATGGGTACTGCCAGGGGGGGACTCATTATTCAGTGGGCATTTAAAAAAAAAACAACAACATAGGTGTCAGGCTGTTTCAGCCAATCAGATTTCAGCTTTTGTGGTGCCCATTTTCTAAGAGAAAATAAAATCAGTCTGGCTTAATGTATTCAAAGGAGTCTGAACTTTTACTCATAACTTTGTCACCAAATTTTCAAAATGTCATTTTTTGGGCCCCCACCTCATGAGCATGGCAGGTGAATTTTTCAAATCCATTCTGAAAGGTAATTTCACAGTCACTCTACTAAATCACATTCTGGGTGGGATTTGAACCACTTTCACCTACAGGGTTCATGAGGTGAGGGTCATAAGAAGATTATGTTGAAAATTTGGTGTACAAATACAGTGAAATGACCAAGTTATGAATGAATGCTGAAATATTTCAATGCTCACTCATAATTTTTCTAATTTTTGATATTTTGACTCCAAACTCTCAACATAGCCATTTTTCACACCACCTCATAAACATGAGAGGTGCCATTTTTCAAATCCTGGATGAGATATGTTTTCACACATGTGCTGCAAATTGATGTTTTGGCCAGAATTCTATAAATGACACAAGTCATGTTTATTATGTGGGAGTCATAAAACAACTATCTTGAAAATGTGAGGTCAAAATAAAAAAAATTAAAAAAAATAGTTAAACATTATGTGTAGCACCAGCCTTTACCCCAGTCGGTAGAGCTCTGTGAACCCATGCTAGTCAGCTGAGTTTGGGGGCGAGCTCTGTGACCCAGCTGGATGTACCAAGGTGGGAAGGAGGGACGACTCTGTCAGGAGACACCACCCTCCGGCCAGGGAAGTGTAGGTGCAAGTTTTTTTTTTATTTTAGTATGCTTTTATTGAGCTCTGTCTGACAGGCCATGCATGGGTCCTTTGCCCTGCATCCACCCCTTGTCAGCCCCAACCTACCTCAACTCCCGGGCACCCTGGCTTGTCCCCCAGGGCAGGGCCACTGGGGGGGGCCCCTACCCCACAGAGACTTGCTTGGTATGTAGGAACAAGGATTTACGGTCAGCAGTGCAGGACAGACATCCTCGTGCATGGTCAGATCTTTTTTTCCATCTTTAGCACCCTGGGGAGGTGTAGTATGCAATGACGTGGTGGTGCGTACCCTGCACATCTGACACGCCACCTAACATTGACTAGCTCTGACTGTCGGATCCCTGGCCGCCACCAGCGGTCAGCTGAACTCCAGCAGCTCCCCCCTCTCCCACACGAGGAGGAGACTAGTCCTTGGGATGCTCAATCCTCCTCCACCCTGCCGGCTGGCCCTCCAATTACCTGGGCTCATTCCTGAACTCGGGTCACTGGTGTCATGAGCGGAAGCCCTACCACTGTGTCGATGGGCTGGTTCAGGTAGGTGCAGGGTTACCCGCATGGGTCCAATTACCATACAGTGAAGAGAACTCTTCTCTTGGCATAGGGCCCTGCACCTCTACATCCCTGGGTGCTGGAGGACCCTGTGCCTCAGCTGAAAGATGGCTTCTTTACCCTGTGAGTCCGAGTCTGTGTCTATGACAAAATGGAAGAACAGGACCCTAAAGGCCCTGTGCTCCCACAGTTCCCCAGATAGCCCTATGAATTATTGACATCTATTGCTGCAGTGTGAGCCCTGCACTTCCATAGACGGATGGAGTCTTCCCTTAGTGCAGGGTCCAGGGACCTGCATGAATGAGGATATGATTCTATCATCTCAAAAATAAATGAAATTCTTGCCACAAAACTGTGTTAGTGCACCAGTTAGGGTCCAAGTTAACCTCACAAAAGTAGAGAAATGCAGCATTAGGGTTTCCAACTCAAACTCCACACCCCCACTCTCCAAGCAGCAGAAGGAAAAAGAAAAATAGGGTTTTGGGTCTCTGGAGTCTTGCTGAATCAATGATAGGGTCTCCCTTGGGGCTGTCAACCCTAATTCCCATCCCAACCCCTGAGCAAACAAGGTCAGATGTGAAGAAAGTTACACCAGATAATGCTGGCAACGTGGTGACACATACTTCTCTACCTTTGAAAAGTAGGTTGGGGGGGGGGAGGGTTGTTAGGGCTGGAAACTCTACCACCACAATTCCCTACTTTTGTGGCATTAACTTGAACCTTAATTGGTGCATTAATGCAGTATTAGTGCAACAAATATAAATATATATATATATATATATATATAGAGAGAGAGAGAGATACATTTATATTGCCATTATATTATGTATTATGGAATTATTCAACTTTCTTTTCAAAATACTTCTCACAAGAAAGGACAGTCGATCTTACACCTCTTATTTAAAGAACAGGAAGATAATTAATAATTTTTAGTTACATATTTTCTCATTCCTCTACGGTTGGGGAGGTGTTACCAATGGTTCCTCCCCAATCCAGTCCAGCCACACAGCCCCTTGCTCCACTCAAACCCCAAGCTCTACCCTTTTGGCACCTACACAGCGATCTTTACCACAGCGGGTACACACCAGATCCACCACCGCAGGATCCGGGGGGTCCCGATCCAAGGAGCATCCAGGGAAGGAGTCGAGTGGTACCACACAGCCGGGCATCATACAGCCCGTTGAGGTGTTTTTCTTTCTTCTACCCCTACACACGATCATGCAATGACATCACGCCGAACGCAGACGTCCATCGCGCGCATCCCCAACATGTTCCCTGTGTCGGTGGTACCTCTGGTCACCACCAGAGGCCACTACCGCACTGGGATGCCCCAGATCCCACCCCAGGGAGAGGACAGCTGTCCTCAGGATGCTCAATCCTACTCCCTCCCCGATGACCCCCAGCATCCGGGCTCATTCCCGAACCCAGGTTGTGGCGTCCACTGCCTTAACCCTCAGCGCCACCGGGTCAGCCAAGATAATTCATAATTGAACATTTTCTTCTTATCAACTCTTCTGCATGAAGTCTTAATAAAATTAATGAAGGCATATGCTGTTATATAGGACTCTGATGAGCAGCACTTGCATGATTAAAACTGTAGCCTGAATCATCTGTTTCACAATCTACTTCTAACTCTTGCATTATGACTTACTAACAGGATAGCTAATAATTAAGGAGTCTTTAGCACTCCCTTCCCAGTGCCCACTGCAGTCTAGTCTGGTCCTAGAGGGTTTGTAAAGAAAACACAGATGTCTAGGGCAGCAAAATGGAAACATTTGAGCAATGCAGACACTATCTGCATGGGTACAGTGAGGCTCTCTCAAGCGAGCATCAAATGGTCCATAATAGAAGCCTCACTGTGTGCCACTGCAAAGAGGTGTGCGATGCAGCACAGAGGCAGCCCAGGTGCATATGGTAATGAGATGGTATCTCATTATCATGTTCACTGGGAGAATAGAAGCCTTTTGCTTGCACTAATAGCCTGACAGAACAGCACTACTTAATGTGAGCAAAATGCACCTCCACCTCAGCTGGCCACTGTCTACTAAGAAAAACAACTGAAAAACATTAAGTCCACATGCATGCACAATACGTGCATTTCGGGACTGGTGCTTTTTCACATTTTTTTTTTCTTTTGTTAACAACTTGCCCATTTTGGGTTATTTGGGGCCCATATTTTCAATGTGTTCAAGTTATAACACCCCATTATAGCTATCTAAACAACACCTTTTAAATGTGACCCTAAATTTGTTTTTGTGTTCAACACCCAAAATACAATATCGGTCACATTTACATGGTGCAGCTTATCTGGTTATGAAACGGGAACTTGGCCACTCTGAAAATTTGGGCCCAAAACTGCCAAGTTATGAACAAAAGAAGAAAAAAAACACTAGGGAAAAACTAAGTCCCAAAATGGGCATATTGCGGATGTGTGTGGACTTAGTTTTTTTTCCATTTTTTTTTTTTGCTCATAACTTGGACATTTTTGGACATTTTGAGCACAAACGTTCAGGTGGCCAAGTTGCCACAACACCTCATGTCCACATAAGTGGCATTTTGTAAATCCAACCTAAAATGTATTTTTTTTTTCTAAATTGGACCTCAGCTACAAAACCGATGGATATCAGTTACACAGAAATTCAGTTGCAAATAGAATGTCTCAAGACATTCTGTGCATGTACCAAAATGGCACTTTAATTTAAAAACTACACATGTTTAAGTAAAATCACCTATCAGAGAAACTCTAAAGAATCTAAAAGTTTCAGGATTCATCTCCCAGTCTTTTTTGTGCCATCGGTGAGGAAAAAAAAAAAAAAAAAGAGTCTTAATGTCCACATTTTTGGGTTTCAACCTTCTGGAACTTTTAAACCACTAAATCCATGGTTACCAAATTTAAAGGAACGAGAGATCATGATATCACTTCTGCACATTTCAAATGGCAGGCTATTCAGGTCTTGGACGGCCTCATAAGATAGATGTAAAACTTGGGGTTTAACATTAAACTGCCTATTAATCCCTAATATAGGGGAACTATCGTGTCCCTGTAATGTATGGGATATGTTGTGCCCTAACTCAAAATATGAAATTTATCTTCAAGAGTGAATGGGACTATAACTCATGAGTGGCAGAGCACAAAGTGTCTTACGACAGTCCATGAGAAACCGAGCATTCTGAGTCAGAGCACTGCATATTACATTAGTGTGCTAGTTATAAATTTTACATACGTTGTTTGCCTGAAGATGTTACTGTTTTTCTTTAAACAACCGGCTTCAGTGCTTCACTAAGCAGTTGTGATATCCTCAGTCTTGTGAAAGATGCTCTCTAACTGGTTTAGTATTCCAATGTGATGATACTAAAATTCACAATATCAATTGTGGCAATCACAACTCATTTTTGATACATTTGTTGATAACAGCAACAGAAAGGTTATCACCTTTCTCTTGTTATCGTTAACCCCACTAATGTTGTATAAATATTTATACAACAGGAGTGGATGTAAGATTACAAGATAAAAGTGATATCTTAGCTGATTACAAAAGTACCAAATGTATCAAAATATGTTGCTGTTACTGTTGTCACAATAGATAACTTTAATGTTTGTTGCTGCTCTGCATACTAGAGGACTGGTAGGGGGGCAGTACGGTTACTACAGCAAAAGTTTTCTGATCTACAGTATAGGGGATATGACATAGCCTGGTGTAAGATATCCTTTTTATCTTCATGAGAGGGTGGTGGAGCTGCAAGTGAGATAGCAATGGTCCAATACCCTCAAGTGAAGCAAATAATTACATCTTAAATCAGGCCGAGTCATATTTGATTTATGTAACGTGTTTAGGTGGTTTTGTGATAGAAATGGTAAAAAGTTTCAAAAGAAAAAAGTACACAATGTAAACTGTACCACTATATTCAGTGGCTCAGCATTAGATAAATTAATGATCAGCAGTCATCAGATAATATATGGCATCTTACATGTGAGAATACATTTCTGAGCATGCATGTTTCCTGCAGGGGGTTCTGACTAATGCAGTATTTGAAGAGAGTTTGGGGCCTGCATCTTGCCGCTCAAAAGTATTTTTTCTTTGGTGTTATCAATGGACAGTTTGTTTCAATCTGTGTCGAGTCAAACACTGCTTGTACAGTATTGCTTTGTTAAGTTCAGTGAGTGAGAGATTTAGGTTTGGAAAAGACGAAAGCATCATCAGCATAAAAATGAATACTGTTGTTACACTTGCCAGAGAGTTGGTAGATCAGCGATGAGCAGGCTAAATGTGTGTGTGTGTGTGTGTGTGTGTGTGTGTGTGTGAGTGTGAGGAGGGCCTAAAACAGAACCTTGTAGCACTTCAAGTCTGAGTGAGTTTTTGGAGGTGATTTCACAAGGCAAATTTATTTATAAAGTGCTTTTCTTATATCCAAAGCACTGTACAATAAACATACAAAGCACACAGTAGTATGTAAATGTTCATTTTAAGCTAGGAACAGATGTCACAGTATTGTGAAAAATTTAGAAACTGAAGACTATTCCGAGAACGGTAACAGAAAGAGACAGTATGAACAACATGCTGTAAAAGTTTGTCCCTGTAACACATCAGTGCCAGTTTCCCCTACAATACCAGTCAATCCAAGACAATGCCGGTATAATAACTCAAGAGAAATTAAACAGCTAAATATAATCTTGAACTACAATTGAGCATTCGTTAGTTTGGGGCCATAATTCATTTGAAATGCAGTGTTGAAAATGGTAAGCAGTGCTATGCGTAGACCGATACACACCAACCACACAATATGTTGAATACTGGTTATACAGTGTAATAATCCCTGTTGTGACTGCAATTTGTCAGAAGTGTTTAGTGCTTGTATGTATACAGTAGAGAGATGCTTAGTGAATGACTGTGGTTAGAAGAAGTCTTTAATCGACTTCTGCTGTAGCTTTTCAGCTCTGTTCTTAGCAACCAGGCTTTGCAGATTTCTCAGCTGGAGGAGGTATAGTGGATTGGCTTCTGGCTGATTCTCTAACCAGGACAGGCACTTAGTGAAGTCTTTGATCGCCTCATTGTTTATAACAGACTTTGCTGCCTCCCCATATTCCTCCTCACTCAAAAGGTGCTTTTACACATGGGTTTTAAAAATGGAATGAGCGTTACCTGTGTGGTCCCACTGTACTCTGTTGCGTTCAAAGTTCCCTTTACACTCCGCAAGTATTCTGGCAACCCCTGCCTCCATTTGTTTTGGTTCCCCCACAGAGGTTGCTGCTCTATAGCTGTTTCTGTAGTGCTACCAGAATGGCTGTTTTACACAGCCAGACGAAACGGAACACATCGGTGCAAACCATGAAAAGCAGAGATTGCAGTCCAGATGAATGCTCACCAAGGGAATGGAATAGATGCACTTCACACACAAGGGATGTAACAGAATATTGTTTCTCTAACAGTCATTCTGTTACAGAAACCTGAGTGTAAAAGTGCCTATAGACTATTGTTCACCTCTCTCAGCAGTTCCAGTTACGGCCTGAACGATACAGTCATTGGACATGTGCTCATGATGATCCTCCTCCTCCTTATCGCTCTCAAGCCATTTGGCAAGTCTGACATCAGTAACATCGAGAATAAGCTTAGAAGCGAGCACAGAAAGTTGCTAGATGTCTGTTTCAGGATGTTCTTGTGCTGCCAGCGTGCCACCTATTGCTCCTGCACATCTGGCTGTGTCTGTGTCTAACTCACACTGTGTCAGGGTAGATTCCTCCTCAGGCATTACTTCATCAGGTTTCTTCTCGATGTCCAGTCTTGCCCATGCGTTCCCAACTGTTTCTGGGCTCACAAGCTTCCAAGCCTCCCCTGCCATGTAGATCACATCTCTTTAGGTTCAGTGCTTTTGTTACATCTTCCAGTGGCATGTCCTCATTTTTTTCATCCATGACAGTATGAAGGCACCCCTGGAATTTCTTTTGAAGATCTCCAGAATCTCCTGGTCACATGGCTGGATTTTAGAAGTGCTGCTAGGTGGGAGAAACACACATTTAATGCTCCCATCTGCCACTTTAATCACAGGCATTTCAGGGTGGCTGCGAGAATCGTCAAGGAAAAGGATTGTTTTTATAGGTCAACCTCTCTGTCTCAAGAACCTTTTGACACTTGGGGCAGACTGTTCCCTATACTAGTACAGTAAAATCACCCTGTCCATCCAGAGATCATGCTGGCTCTCATACTGTGTTGGTAGGTTTTTAACATTAACGTTCTTAAAACACTTCAGTTCCATCAGCTTCCCTATGAGCAGCAGCCATAACTTTTGTGTGCCAGATGCATTTACACACCCAAGATGGTATCCCGGTCCTTTTGATTTCTGAAACCAGGTGCTTCTTTCCCCAGACTGTGAGCCAAAATCTTCACTGAAGGACACTTCCAGCAATGCCCCGGTTTCATCAGCATTGTAAAGCTGATCATTCATGAACCCCTCCTTGATTAACATTTCATTTAGCTGCAGCATGAAGTACGATACACCCTCCTTTGCCACACTAAGCTTTTCCCCGCATCCTATTTCCACAAAATTGCAGCTGCCAGATTCTGTGGTATTTCTTAAATCAATGAAGCCATCCTTCACTTGCCACAAAAATCAAACTGACAGCCCAATGTCTGATTGAAAAGCAGTGCCTTTTCCTTAAGAACTGGTCCCGATATCGGTGTGCCCGGTTTACACTCATGGTGGAACCAGAGGTGGATGGCAGCATCACAGGCATTACCCTGGCACACCTTGTTTTTCTTTGCTCTGTGCCAGTTGTGCCTTCCAAAGTCATTGCAAATTCACAGAGGTGTTGGATGGCATGTGAAATGTCAGTTATTGTTGACCTGCCAACTCCATACTCAGCAGCCTGGCTCACTGCATGCTCGCTGTTTTTGAACCTCTCAAGAATATGGAGTTCAGTGGCAATTGTGAGGACATTTCTTTTCCTTTTTCCACCAGTCTCAGCCTCCTCAGCTATACTAACAGTGAGCACATTAGAAACAGCAGAAAACAGCACAAACTGAGCAGCCAGCAACTAGGTGAGCTTATGATGGCTAAACGTAACTTGTGATTGGCAGTGTCTGCTGATGAGATTGTGATAGCTCAAACAGCTGATCCACAGCCGACCAATCACTTTGCCTGTGCCTTAAAGTTAATTAGGTGAGCTCACTCATTCCCTCACTCACATAGCTGATCGTGCTAAAATGGATGGTCCCAAACCAAAGTTTGTTAGACAGGGTGGTTTGGATCAGCAGGGTTCATTAGACTGAGGTTCTTCTATACTTGGTATTTAGTCATCTGCAGGCACTATCTTGTACTAAACTTTGTTTTCCTGTTACATGCGTCCTCAACATCCTCAAAACAAGGCTTACAGAGTTATACTAACCCTTTTATGGCACTTGCAAAATTATTTTCTCGAACAAGAGGAACATCACTGCTCTACACTCACCACCAACTTATGTTTCATTGCAAAAGTCTAATGTTTACAATGTCACCAATTCAGACTCAAAGATGATGGCAATTTTATACTGCATATAACGCACAACTTTGTAGAAATATACAAAGCAGAAAACAAAACAAGATGACCAGAGCCGCCATAAAACACAGAAGGGAAACCAAGAGCCTTATATATTGTCTGGTATGATGCAAAGTAGCTCATAAGCAGAAACCATCATCTTGGAAACTAACCATGAAACACTCTTGAGCAGTGTTAGAGACACTGTCCTCAATTATGTGTTCAACAACAACTGACTTTACTGCAGTCCAAATTAAATGAGGTGCATGTGGCACCAAGCTCTGCTACAGGGAGATGTTGTTAAAATATAGTCAGTCACACTCACAATAGTCAAGAACATAATATAAAAAGGTTATTAATAATGTTATTTGAGAATTGACGACTGTATCTCTTGAACGTCTTGAATTATAATCAGTGCAGCAGTACCCAGGAGCCATACTGAGGTTGAGGGAGGGCTGTAAAACCTTGGTCTGCTCTCCCCCTGAACTGCACCATTGGATCTGCGTTTCAGGAATCCTTGGCAGCAGCTCCTCCTGGACTTGAAGGTGAAGCCTATCAGTGGGCTGTTTTCACCCTAGCCATGCCTCCTCCTTTGAGCCTCACCAATTTGGGAGCAGTTCACCTCCTCATAGAGCCAGACAAGGAAATCCAGGAGCTTTAAATACTGGCCCCTCAAGCTGTACTCACTTGAGCTGTAATCACTGCTGCAGCACCAAGGAACTATTTGAGAGGGGGCTGTGAAACCTTGGTCTGCACCTCCTCCTCCTGCACTGTGCCACCAGACCTACATCTTGGGACTCCTCGGCAGCAGCTCTTCCTGGACGTGAGGGTACAGCCTATCTGCAGGCTGTTTTGACCCTAGCCATGCCTTCTTCCTTAAGCCTCACAAATCAGGAAGCAGATCTCCTCCTCATAGAACCAGATAATCCTTCTTAACTGCAGCACCTTGAGTGGCCCTCCATGTTAAGGACTGTAACAAAATGTATATCAGGAGAGTCTGCTTGGGGGGGGTTAACCAGAGTAAGTAAGTAACATTTTATTTATCTAGCACCCCATTCCAGAGGCTCTGGGTCCTATACAGACAGGTAGGAGTTTGAAACAAAATACAATGAATAACAAAAACTAATATCAAAACACTGACAATGTACTAACAACGTTCAGAGGAGGCAGCCAGAAGCTGGAAATTGTACCCAATTAATCCAGGTAAAACTGTTTTTTAACAAGCTAACTGCATTGCTTATGTGAACATACTGCAACTAGGTCCTAGCTGCAAGCTATCTGGGTGTGCACTGCAGGTTAATGAAGTAATCTGCTTCTGCTACAGTTGTTACTCATTGCTTTTGTAGGTTTAATGTCATACCTGTTTGCTAGGTTATTTCTGTGCTATGGTTAAATGTTACAGCTACACCCTATTGGGGTGAGCACAATGAGGCAGATTTTACACATACTGTATAGCTAATGCAGGGGTAACTTTTTAGGCTACTTCAGTGATATGGTTAAACCTCACAGCTACACCTCTTCTGGGTGAGCACTATGAGCTAGTTCTTATTCCTGCTTCTGTGCTATAGCTGAGCCTTACAGCTACACCCTAAGGTGCACACTACATCTTAATATTGTCAGCTGTTTAGTACTTTACCTTATGAGCTTACCGACTTCTGTCATAGGCCAGGTGAATACCACAGGTTGTAAACTGTGAAATTGTGTTGGAAATCCACATCAGCTAGGTTTAGCTTCATTTCATAGTCCTGTATAGTAATGAGAGTTCAGTGGGGAGGCAGTCAGTTGTGGTGGCTATGGGGTGCTCTTCTCTAGGGATATGCTCTAGAGGAGGTGGCACTGCCCCATCTGCAGGACCATGGCCGATCTCCAGGCTCATCTGGTGGCAACAAAGGTAGAAATATGATAGCTGTATCACCAGCTCAACTGGAGCTCACCCCACCACATCCTCACTCCCCCCAGAGACCCACTGGTCCACAGGGATGGAGAGTGGTGGGAAGGTAGAGGGGGGGGAGGAGGGCAGGGGTAACCAGAAAGAGGTTGTCTAGCCCATCCCCATCTAGACAGCGAACCACTTCACACCCCTAGAGGAGGCTCAGGTACCTGACTCCACTTGGGAGGAATCAGTAGTTGATGGGAAAAGGCAGGACAACATTATGTTATCAAAGGGGAGCAAGTCTACCAGGTGTATCTTAGTGGTTGGGGACTCAATGATTAGGGGTAAAGAGGATTGTAGAGGGGGGTTTACATTGGAGGGGCAAGGTGGGTTGCCTTCCAGGTGTATCAGCCTTCTGGAATTTATCAGAGTAGGGTGGATGGTGGATAGGGAACGGGGGAGCTGGGGGTGCTGGTACACCTGGGTTCCAGTGATCTGGCAAACCGGGATGGTGAAGCAGAACTTCTACAGACTGCGGTACAGATTGGCAGCACATTCAGACTCCTGGCCATCTCCAAAGTCTTCCCTGTGTAGAGCAGGGAGGTGAAGTAGGACAGGATAAGGAGTGATGTAATAGAGGAATTTAATGGGTGGCTTAAGGAATGGTGTTGTCAAGAGAAGGGGTACCACTTTGTGGAGAAATGGAAGGATGTTTGAGACAGGAAACTCTTCTAGGATGGTGGACTTCACCTGACAAAAGACAGGGCCTGCGCACTGGGGTAGAAGTTTGATGTCTATATCCGGTATTAAAGCTGACTGTGGGGAAGACTGGGACTAGGAGAACCATGGTGGCAGGTGAGAGGAAGGGGATCTTAGCTAGTACTCCCCCCCCCACATCTGGAGGCTTGTAGCAGCAAAGCGGGCACAAAGAGAGCTGTGCCCCTAACTGGACTAGATGAGGAGACATCAGTGAGGGGAAACATAATAAACACCAAGAAAAACAAGACGATAAGAGGACAAGAAAAGCACAAGAGTAGTTGCAAAGTAGCATCAGTGGTCAGATAGAAGGGGGATGCCTTAACACTAGGAGCCTGGGTAACAAAACCAGTGAGCTTCAGGTGCTAATGGAGGACACTGAGGAGGACCTTGTGGCCATCACAGAAATGTGGGCTTCAGAAAACAATGACTGGGACCTGATAGTCCCTGGATACACATTGTTCAGGAGTGATACAGGAACAGGTATGGTCAGGGATGGCATCAAGGTGGCCAAAGATGTGTGTATCAGTGGTAGTAATGGGAGACACAGTCACTGTGGGTATAACTAACAGCAGCCTCAGGCAAGAAGCTGTTCTTGGGGATGACCTGTAGACCTCCGGGGCAAGAGAAAGACAGAGAGCTCTGTCAAGAACTTGAAAGAGAGTTGGCAAAGGGGAAGTATTAGTGGTGGGTGATCTGAACCTGCAAGACACAGACTGGGGTGTTCCAGTGGCCAGGAACACTGAAGGTCAGGCTTTCCTGAACCCCTTCCAGGACTGTCTGCTGGTACAGCTAGTTAAGGAACCCACCAGGCAGACTCCAATTCTTGATGTGGTGTTCACCAACTTGAAAGTGGTAGGAGCTGTGAGAATAGTGGAGCCACTGGGAAACAGTGACCATAACTGCATTTGGTTCACATAGGCACTTGGATCCGGAAAACCACACTCAAGAGCCAAAGTCCTCGATTTTAGAAGGGTGGACTTCAAGAGGCTGAGGGAGCTGATCAGGGAAAAGTTAGTCAGGGTGGACAACACAGGTGGGGTGGAAGAGAGACATGGCAATCAAGGGGGTCATTCTCAAAGCATCTGAGGTATGGATGAGAATGGTAACAAAAAAGAACAGCTTCAAGAGACCATTATGGTCCTCAGCAAAAGTTAAGGAAGCAATGAGGGTCAAGAAAAAGGCCTTCTACAAATATAAAGAAAAGCAGGGGGAGGAAGAATCGGGAGAATAGTTACTAAAAAATAGGGAGGCAAAGAGGGAGGTTATTAAGGCAAAAGCAGATACATAGCCATATATGGTGGAGGGAGGAGGTCAGGAGCAGAGAAAAACAGTTAATCCAATATATTGGGGGGAAAAAATGAAGGAGGGGGAATTTTAAGGCCAGTGGAGGAAGTAGGATTATAGAGGAGGACAGGCAAAAAGCAGCATCCTTAATTACTGTTGCTCAGTTTTTACTAGGGAGGACAGTGGGCCCCTGCCACAGAATGACATCAAAGCAGCCACTAAGGGGGTCCTGGAGATGAGGCAGGCAATATTTACAAGTAAAATGGTCCAGAAAGGGCTGGAAGCCCTACAGATAAATAAGGCCCCAGCACCAGATGGACTGCATCTGAGATTAGTAGAACAGAAAAATGACCAGCATTCAGGAACTGACATGAAAATTCTATTTAAACCATATACTAACATGCCTGCCCATTTGTATCTCACTGATCCTTCCTCAGGGGGAGGAGCTCCACTTAGGTACCAGCCACTAAACAGCAGCAGTAATTTGCATAAATTACATATATATTTTACTTTTCTGAAAGTTCTAGAAGAGAGGGACAAGGAGGGAAGGGAATATTCCCAACCTCACCACACTTCTCCCTTAAGGAAACAGTGCATATCATTCCCTTCCTTAAAAAGTTAGTGTACTGCCTGGAATTAATAGTAATTTTCAGATCCAGTCAGCTACTATGTCTTATATCTAAATTATTTTTTCCTTTTCTGTTTGTTAATTAGAAGATTTTCTGCCTGGCAATACTGGGCTGATGTGTGGAGCAGCACTCTGTTTGGAGGCTAAAAAAGGTCAGTTCTGTTCCTACCACTACATCATCAGAAATGTGACCAAACGCATCGAGGCACCACAACCCTTGTAACCTGGGCAGTGACTTTCACAAGTTACCTCTCAAATGCAGGAAATTGTGACATCACTAGTAACCAGGAAGAGTCAATCCCTGCTGCTTCACGTGAAAGAGAATAATTTGGCAGTGAGAAATTGTTCTCCTTGGTTACTAGGGATGTCACTGTCAGTGTGGTCTCAGTGTTCTCGATGCAGGGGGAGGACCAGACCTGGCTTTTTTTTAGCCTCCAGACAGAATGCTCCACAATTCACCCCAGTACTTCCAGGTGGAAAATCTTCTAATTAGCAAACAGAAAAGGAAAAAATACTTCAGATATAAGAAGTGATAGCTGGCTATTTCTTAAAGTTACTATTAATTCCAGGCAGTACACTAGCTCTTTAATTATTATAGCCAAAAAAGCTGCTTATTAAGTTTTAAAGACAGGAACCTCGATGGAGACAAGCATACAAAGTGCCCCATCATTATCTATTTAAAAAAAAACATGAAACAGTAGACTGTAAGACACAGCTGAAAATCTAACTATACACTTCATTCTTGAAACTATGTTCGATTCCAAAAGAGAAAAGAAGGGGTTTCAAATACATATTTCCCAGCACATAAGATGTTAATCATCATTCAAAGAAACAGAAACTGACGGCAGCAGATAAGGGCTGCATGGGCCATTCAGTCTGCCCTTTTTTGTTGCATTACTGACGCTGTAGACCCCTCCAGGTCTATGGCACTTTCTCTTCCACCCCTTATCTATTCCTTATGATTCCCTTATGCTTATCCCAGGCTTTTTTAATTCCATCACTGTTTAGCTCCCACTACCTCCACTGGAAGACTATTTCAGGCATCCACCACTCTTTCAGTGAAGAAGCATTTCCTCAAATCACTCGTAAACCTATTTCCCTCTAGCTTCATATCATGGCCCCTTGTTCTGGAGCACCCTTTTCTCTAAAAAAATACCTCCCACTTGTACTTTATTCACCCCGTGAGGTATTTAAAGGTCTTAATTATATTCCTCCTCTCATCCAGGGTGTACATGTTTAGTTCCTTTATCCACTCCCCATAGAACTTTTGATATAGACCCTGTACCATCTTGGTAGCCCTCCTTTGGATGGCCTCTACGCTGTCTATGTCTTTCCTGAGATGTGGCCTCCAAAGCTAGACACAGTACTCCAGGTGGGGTCTTACCAAGGACTTATATAATGGCAACACCACTTCCCGCTTCCTGCTGCTAATACCCCTAGCTATACATCCCATGTCCCACTAGCTCTCCCAATTGCTTTTTTTCTCACTGTCTGGCCACCTTCAGTACAACAAATATTATCACCCACAAGTCCCTCTCCTGTTTGGTTTTTGCTAGTAACCCTCCCCCAACCCATTTTGCATTGCACCGCTGGGTTTCTGTAACCCAAGTGCATTATTTTGCACCTTTTTTGCATTAAACCTTAGTTGCCAAACTTTTGACCACTCCTCCAGTAGTTTTAAATATCTTTTCATCCTTTGCACTCCCTCTGGAGTGTTCACTTTGTTATAGATCTTGGTGTCATCCGCAAAGAGGCAGACCTTCCCTTCCAGAAAGGACTGGCCGGCCTACAGATGTATAAATAAAACTGCCTGTTTTAAATGACATAATCCATGAAGCAGCTTGCAAACTGACAAATTTCCACAGGTTATTCAAAATTACCAACATTGATCTATTTGTGATACACTACATATCTACATGTAAAAGACAAAGACATGTAATGCACTTCTTAAATGGAAAAAAAACAGAGGGCCTGTTCTGAAACCAATGCTCAGTTCTTGGTTCAGTATTGCTGCTTTGTGTCAGAATGTCCCCCACATTAAGCCCCCTAGAGAAGATGACCTCACGACTGTGCCCCATAATCCTCTCTAAATAAGGATCTGCTAACAAAGTGGACCAGTGTTTCAGAAGATTTCTTTAATCTGTTTTGCTGAGTCACTACACTGAGTAACGAAAGTTACTGGCTCCTTGTTCCCAATGTCCTGTTTGCTTTCAATAATGCCTTCAGGAGTACTTTTTGCCCTCTTACAGGCTTGGTTTATCACCCTTTTGGAGTGGAGAATTTTATGGTATGGTTGCATGAAAATAGATTTAACCTACATTTTAGGCACACTGTGAGTCACAGCAAAATAGAGTTCTTGGACATACTATTCTACGATAATGAGTCTGATGTCATTCAAAGTGATACTTTTCAAAAGCGACTGCTAGAAATATGCTTTTCCATGCTGAGAGTGGACACCCCCCACCCCATTGTCATCAACAGTATCCCTGTGGGGCAGTTCAAGAGAATTAAAAGGAACTGCTACATAGAGGAACATCTGAAGTATAAGCAACGGATTTGAAAAAATGCCTCAGGAGTAGGGGGTACTCAAAAAGGATACTCAATCAAGCACATAAGAGGGCAAACAATACTCAGAGGGAATCCCTCCTCTTTCCTAAAAGCAAACAGGACATTAGAAACAAGCAGTAAGTAAAATACAGCGACGCAAGAACTTACCGTGACACTAGATCTTCCAGAGATGGCTCTTGCAGAAGGTAATAACATGTAGGACTGGTGCCCCCTGGCTTCAGGACTGCACAGAAACTTTTGCCAGCATAGTCTGATGGGGGACTGCCACCAGACATCACGTGACTGATGCCAGCGTGACCCTATATAGCGGGCAGTCCCCACATCCACCCTCCAGTTCTCCCATCGAAGACCAAAAAAGGTAAGTGACAGGAGAAGAAAAGAGGCTCCTGGATCCCCAGAAGAGATAATTTTGTAGAGAAAGGGCATAAAAATAAACCCCAGGTATAAAAAGTGGGAAGGTGGGTGGGAAAAGCATTACCTAATGCAAGAGCCTCTCTCAAAGATCTACTGTTATGATAACTTCTTACATAACTGTACTATTTTACTTCGAGAGGGCTCTTGCAGTAGATAATAACATGTAGGACTGAGTCCCAAGCACTGAACTGTCCAAGGAACAAGAGAAAAAACTAGGGAGACTGGAAACATAACCCAGTAACTCCAACTGAAGAGGTTAGGACAAGAGTCCTTGGAGGACTGCTAGCCCAAAGCCAGCCCTGCGCCTAGAGGCAATGACCAGACTGTAATGTTTCATGAAAGTGTGGACAGAACTCCACGTCGTTGTGCAAATATCTGCAGCAGATATGTTCCTGAAACAGGATGTGGAAGCAGCCATTCCTCTGGTAGAATGTCCTTTGACTTGACCCGGAAGGACCTTACCATACTTCTGGTAACAGAAAGTAATGCAGCTTGCCAGCCATTTGGAAAGACATTGTTTGGAAACTGCTGCACCCTCCCTCTTTGGTGTGAAAGAAACAAAAAGTTGATCCGTTTTGCGGACATCTTTTGTCTAATTCGTGTAGTAATGAAGGATTCTGTGCACATCCAATGTATGCAGGATGGTTTCACTCCAATTGGAATATTCGGGATAATATACCAGCAATTCTGAAGACTGATTAAGAGTCGTTTCCGAGATGACCTTAGGAAGAAACATAGGATTTGTATGCAGAGCCCCCCAGTCTCTGTGAAACATCAGATAGGGCGCCTTGCACATCAGGGCCTGAAGCTCACAGATTCTACGAGATGAAGTAACAGCAACCAAAAATAACACTTTCCAGAACAAAAAGCATGACTCACAAGAGCTTGTTGGCTTAAAGGGAGGTAAAGTACATTTTTCTACCAAAAAATTAAGGCCCCACGGTGGTGTAGGATTTCACACGGGGGGTTTCAGATGTAGAATACCTTTCAGAAGGGTTTTGAAGACCTCTAACAAAGCCATTGTCTTGCTTCCTACCAGATCATGGTAGGCCGAGACAGCTGCTAAATGCACCTTCAATGAGAAATAACTCAGGCCCAGGTTGGAAAGATGAAGCAAGTACTCCATGACCTGGGGAGCAGGACACGAAAAAGGGCCTAGATCTTTGGCAGTGGCCCGAATAGAGAACTGCTTCCACTTCATGCCATAGGTAGTTCTGGTGGATGGTTTTCTCTCTTCCACCAGAATTTGAGCTACCCTGGGAGAAACCCCAAACTCTGAAGCAGCTATGTCCCGAAGTGCTACGCATGAAGATGAAGGGACTTCGATCCCATATGAACCAGTGTGCCCTTTTCCTGAGTGAGAAGCTTGTAAGACAGAGGAAGAGGAATCGGAGGTTCCACCATTAGACAACAAAGCAGGGGGAACCAGACCTGTCAAGGTCATACCGGAGCTATCAAAATCATATGAGCCCCATCCAATTGAAGCTTGGTCAACACTCTCTGTAAAAGTGGAAAGGGAGGAAACACGTGCAGAAACCTCCCTGTCCAAGAGAGCAACAGCACATCTAGCCAGAAAACATCAGGCCCGGGAACAAGCAACCAAAACTTGAGAAGTTTTGCATTTGATGCTGCGAACAGATCCACCTCTGGATAACCCCACAGGTTGAATATGTGATCTAACACCTCTTGTTTCAACTCCCACTCGTGAGCCCTTACCCTGGTGTGGCTTAGACTGTCTGCAAGTACATTAGAAGAAACAAAATTACTAAGGTGAGTAATTTTTTCTCCAACCAACATGAAGTCTTGCTGTATTCTGACACTATGCAGACTACCAAGCAGTGCCCCCAGGGAGGAGGGGAGTCAAACCTATTTGGGGAATAGACTCTGCAGTACTGCTGTACCAAACCTAGCACTTCTCCTAGCTTGGATATCCAGAGAGTAATGCTTGGTGAATGTATGGACTGTTTTCCAGGTGGCTGCTTTGCATCTCTAATAAGGATATATCTCTGGCAGCAGCCAGACAAGCAGCTGTACCTTTAGTCGTATGAGCCCTCAGGCCTGAGGGGGGTACTTTGCCTAGCTTTTCATAGCAGAATTGTATACAAGAGACAACCCACCTGGCAATAGTCCAATTAGTAGCAGGTTTGCCCTTTCCCACTTCACGTAAGTGAGGAACAACTTTAGGGAGTCGAACCTAAGTGCCTTAGAACACTCAATGTAGTAGCTAAGAGCCCTTTTAACATCCAAACTTTGTAATCTTCTCTTTCCTGACGAAGAATGATCAGTGAAGAACACAGGAAGAGACCTGGATTGGTTCAGATGAAAATCTGAAACCATTTTGGGTTAGAACCTCCTGTTGGTTCTAAGGACCACCTTATCTCTGTGGAATGAGATAAAATCAGGCTCTACTGACAGAGCTTGCAATTCACTGATATGCCTGGCAGAGGTAACAGCTACCAGGAACTCAGTTTTCCAAGTCAAGTACTTATGTTATGCTGAGGACAAAGGCTCAAAAGGGGGTTGCATAAGCTGAGCAATGCAAACATTAAGACCCCAAGCAGGCGTAGGATCCCTAAAGGGGGGACTGGTATGAAGCAATCCTTTGAAGAATTTACAGAAACCAGGGTGAGATGCCAGTGAGGAGGTCTTTCCCACTGACAGAAATGTAGAAACAGCTGCAAGTGTACTTTGTGGGTAGCTGGTCTGAGGCCTAAGCCATTAAGATGAACCATGTAATCCAGAACTGTGGACAAATCAGCAGTATCTGGGAATATATGTATATTGGAACACCAAATGCAGAATCTTTTCCATTTGGAGCTATAAGTTTTTCTGGTGGCAGGTTTTCAAGAGGCTTTGAGAATGTCCAGAACCCCTTGAGACAGATGCAAATCTTCATATTCTAGCTCTTCAAAAGCCATGCCTTGAGATTGAGAGACCAAAAGTTGGGGTACCAAATCCTCCCCTGAGAAGAGGTTAACAGGTTGTGTGTGATTCCTGGGGAGAGCTAGGGGAAGATGGACTGCTAGGGACAGCAACAGGGGGTACCAAGGCTCTCTGGTCCAGTTTGGAGCAATCAGGATCACTTTGCAAGACTGTGATCTCATGTTGACCAGGACTTTGAACAACAGAGGAAAAGGAGGAAAGGCATACAGAAATGTTCCCTCCCAATCCAGAATTAGAGCATCCAGGAGGACTGAACCCAAGACTGGGGGTCAGCAACAAAAGAGGGGAAGTTGGTAATTGTCTGGGGCTGCAAAGAGATCTATCTCTGGAGTGCTCCACCTTGAAAAAATCACTTTTAAACACTGGGGGATCCAGGGACCATTCGTAATGGCCCTGGAAAATCCTGCTCAACACATCTACTAGCCCACTGTCCTTCCCAGGAAGGTGGACTGCTATCAGAGAGGTCTGCAGAGAATAAGCCAGGAACCATAATTTCATGGCTTCCGTGCACAAGGCCGTAGACTGAGTGCCTCTCTGCTTGCTGATGTACCACATGGTGGTGGTGTTGTCTGTCCTGACCTGAACCACCTTGTTCTGTACTGAGTCCAAAAAGGCATGTAGAGCCAGGTACACTGCCCTGAGATCCAGAAGACTGATGTGGAGAAGAGACTCCTGAGGGGAACACACTCATTGAGCTGTGAGGGCTCCCAGGTGAGCTCCCAACCCCAGAAGAGAAGCATCCATGGTTAGAACCACAGAATGAGACCGAGTGATGCATGGAACCCCTTGCCTGAGATTGTCTGATCCAACCACCATTGGAGAGCCTGGATCAGAATCTGAGTCACTGGAATAAATGGAGAAAATTGGTGTGTGCCATTATGAACAGAGAAGGACAAACAGGGTGGCCACATTCCACCATGGCAGGCATCTTCTGAAAGGTTGTAGGCTGCACAGGCTGTGGGATGGCAATAATTCTCAATTGGGCCTGGAGAGAGAGGGAGACTGTCCACTCTGCAGACAGCTATCTTGTATCAAGAGTGAAGTATATTGGTTAAGGAGTAAGCTGGGGGAGTTGGGGGGTGTCCAAGGATAAGGGGTGTGGATATGGGCAGCAGAAGGGTGGGACTGAGGGGAAGATGGAGCAATGCTTAGAAATTACAGGACATTATGTCACAGCAAGCAGGAGGGGGGATATTAGAAACAGAGGACCCTTAGATAGAGATGTTGACGCTAAGGGGAAAACATACGGGGTAAACATTCCGAATATAAAGAGAGTGGAGGGGGAAGAGTCAGGAAGGGCTGTTGTGAGGAAGCCTAGAAGAGCAGACAGTGAGAAGGGAGGGGCTTTTGTGGGGAAGCCTAAAACAGCAGACTGTGGGAAGGGAGCTCGTAAGGGGAACAGGGCAAGAGGGGAGGAAGAAGGGCAGTTTAGAGGTGCAGTCGGGGGAAACTCAGATTACTTGATGGAGGCTGGCATAGAGTGTTACAATAAATTTGAGCTACTAAGCAACCTAGAAGGGGAGGAAGGGGTTGGTGGAAATGAGGAAACTGATATAGAGGCCGGGGGGGAGGGAGTCGGATACCCATAGGGCATCACAGACTGGCAATGGAAAGGACAGAAATCGTCCCAGAGGGAGAAGGGGAAACATAAATGTTAAGCAGATGGGGGAAATGCAACATATTGCAGACATGATGTGGGACAGCATGACTGGAGAGAAACTGGGAGGCGGGGGAAGGGCCCCCATTTAGTAGGGAGGTCTGTACCAAGGATGGGGCCCTAGGTAAAGGGGACCTACAGAGGGCCTCTGGAGGTAGGGATATTATTACAAGGGGGAAGGATGGCGGTGTGGGGGAAAGGGAAACCATCAGGGCCAGGATAAATGGTTCAGATAAGAAAGGGTTAAAGGGGACATCTATTCAGGAGGGGTCTGAGTTAAGTGGGCAAAATAACAAGGGAGGAGAAGGGGGTGACAAGGGGGTCTCTAATAGGGCTGGAAGACTCCCATGGAATTGAGATCACGAATAGGGGGGGTTGAGAGCGCATAGTGGAGGTAACTGTAAGGATGATGGCTGTGTTAAGGTTCTGTTATTGGGAGACTTGATGATTAGGGGTATCCAGTGGGAGGGACGGGGGGTGGATACCATAGCCAGGTGAAGGTAGTGAGTATGTCTGGGCTGACAGTGCACAGAGCAAAGTTCATGGTGTATGAACTGGTTAGGGATTGTGAAGGGAAACTGGATTTTCTGGTGCATTTGGAAACTAACGATCTAGAAGGAAATAGCGTTTTGGAAATCCAAGCAAGGTTCCAAGAACTTGTCAGAGACTGTCGGGATAATGGATGCAACATTTCCTTTTTGGAGATATTGCCAGTACAAAAGGCCTCAGTGGAGACAAAAATGAAGATCACAGAGATTAATGACTGGCTCAGGAAGTAGGGTGAAGAGAGTGGGTTGGGGGTATGAGGGAACTGGAAAGGAGTTTGGGAGGATAAGGGACTGTGTGCCAAGGACAGGCTTCATCTTGCCCCGTTAGGGAAGGAAGTCTTTAAACAGGGGTGGCTGACTACATTCAAGAAAGGTGGGATTTAAACTTGTGGGGGAGGGAATAAGGAGGGTTAACTAGACCCCTCCTCCAGATGAGAGGAGTAGCCTTCAAAGCCAAGGGGAGGGAAACAGAATGGGAGGAGGTTTCAGGAGGAGCAGAGGAGGATGGAGTATAAGGAACCTGGGTGAGGTTAGAGCAAGGGATCAGGGATAAGGGTGGGGGTGGTGTTAGTAAATGCCAGGAGCTTGGGAAACAAGCTGCCAGAGTTCCAGGCCATGCTGTTCGGGAGGGGGGGGATGGATGGTCACAGAAATGGGCCAACAAAATCATGACTGGGACCTAAACGTGCAGGGGTGCACTATGCTTAGGAAGGATAGAAGGAGGGCAGAGGGGGCGGAGTGGCTATGTACATTAGAGATGACATAGAAATTGCTAGGGTAGACGAGGCAGAGGGAAATGTGGAGGTCTTATGGGTCACCCTACGAACCCCAGCAGGAGGTAAGGTCAAGCTCAGTGTAGTATATAGGCCCCCCGGGATGGGTGATGTTCTGGAAGATGGTTTGCTGGACAACATCATTGCCCAGTGTGAACCAAAGGGGGAAGGAGTGGTGTTGATGGGGGACCTTAATATGCCAGGTACAAACTGGGGAACCATGTCCTCTAAGGTGGCCAAGGAGCAGAGGCTGCTGGACGGCTTCCAGGATGTGTTCTTAACACAGCATGAGATGGAGCCCACAAGGGAGGGGCATGTCCTGGACATGGTTCTGGCAGATGGGGATCTGGTAAGAGATCTGGTTGTAGAAGATCCCCTGACTGGGAGCGACCACAATGCTGTCTGGTTTCAAATAAGCATGGGGGGGAGAGATCTAGGACACTGGCAGTGGACTTCAGGGGGGCAGACTTTGCAGGCATGGGAAATATTCTCAAGGATCACTTGAAGAGGACTACACCAATGACAAATGTGGAAAAGAGATGGGAGGTCACAAATTGGGAACTTCATAAGGCAGTCAGGACCTGCGCTAAGGTGAAACGTAAGGGAGCAAGGTCTCATAAACCATGCTGATGGTCCAGTGAGGTTCAGGTAGCGGTCAGAGAAAAGAAGGCAGCCTACAAAAAATATAAAACAACAAGAGGGGATAGGGTAAAGGAAATGTACCATCTTGCATCTAGAAAAGTCACCCGGATGGTGAGGGGGGCAAAGTCCAGTAAAGAGCAGCGGCTGGCACAGGGGATACATGGAGGGGAAAAGGGGTTCTTCTGGTACACTGGGGAGTGGAGAAAAACTAAGGGACATCTTGGCAGATTGAGATCAGAAGGAGGGTGGGTGGAAGAGGCGAGGGACCAGGCAATGGTATTAAATGAGTACTTCGCCTCTGTGTTCATTAGGAAGGGGGATGGAATATCTACAAAGCAAGGCATGTTGGGGATAGAAGCGGTAGTGAGTGGGATCAGGGGAGCAACAGAAATGGAGCAAGAGGGAGGGAGAGGTACCCCAGGGGTATCACATCAGGATAAGGATAAAAAGGCCAGTAAGGTGGAGGGGACGGATGAAACTAACTCCACTGAAAGGGTGTGGTTAGCCCTCAAGGCCCTAAAGAAAGATAAATCTCCTAGGCCGGATGGCATTCATCCAAGAGTACCATGGGAATTGGTGGACATATTGGCTGCACCCCGGCAGAGCTCAACAGGTCGCTTGAGACAGGGAGGGTACCTAGGGATTGGCGAGAGGCATATGTGATGCCAATCCATAAGGGGGGGGGGTCGAAGGAAGTACCAGATAACTACAGACCCATCAGTTTGACCTCAGTGGTGGAAAAATTAATGGAGAGTATACTAAAGGAACGATTGGGGGGTGTACTTGGAGGAGGTGGAGATCTGGATAGTGGCAACATGGGTTTGTGCCAGGTAGATCATGTCAAACCAATCTTGTGGAGTTCTACGAATGGGTAACATCAGAACTGGACAGGGGAAAGCCCGTGGATGTATTATTCTTGGACTTCAGCAAGGCATTTGACTCTGTCCCCCACAATGGTCTGGTGGAGAAACTGACGGGGTTGGGACTAGGCCCTTTGATGGTCAGATAGATCAAAAACTGGCTAGCTGGACGCACCCAGAGAGTAGTGGTTGGTGGGGAGCTCTCGAACCCTAGAGAGGTCGGTAGTGGGGTACCGCAGGGCTCGGTCCTGGGTCCAATCCTGTTTAATGCATACATATCGGACATCAGGGAGGGTACAGGGTGTGAAATGAGTCTCTTCGCTGATGACCCCAAGATTGGAGCAGTAGCCGAGGGGGAAGCGGGGAGGTTGGCCCTGCAAGGGGACCTGGACACCCTGGAAAGCTGGACTCACACATGGAAATTAAATTTCAATATCATCAAGTGCAAGGTGTTACATCTTGGGTGGAGAAACCCTAAACACAGGTACACCCTGGGAGGGAAGGCGCTGGAGGCCTCAACAGGGGAAAAAGACTTAGGGGTCATGGTGGATGCATGTATCAATAACTCTGAGCAGTGCAGAAGAGCAGCTAGCAAGGCAAACAGGATGTTGGGATGCATCGTAAGGGGGATCACCTCTAGGAGCAGGGAAGTGATTCTGCCGCTGTACAATGGGACTGGTTAGATCACACCTTGAGTACTGTGTACAGTACTGGAGACAACACTTGAAGAGGGACATACAGCTCCTGGAGAGGGTACAGAAGAGGGCAACTAAGATGATACGAGGACTAGGGGATTTGACATATGAGAACAGATTTGAGGAGCTCTGCCTGTTTTCATTGGAGGAGGGGAGAGACGGGGGGGACATGATTGAGGTCTTCAAGTACCTCAAGGGAATAAATAGGGTAAACATGGAGGGCATCTTTAGACTAAAGTAGGGAGGTATCACCAGAGGGCATGGTTTGAAGGTGGAAGGGTGGGAGGGGGAGGAGGAGGTTTTTCACTGAGAGGGTGGTGGACCCTTGGAATACGCTGCCTGGCGAGCTGGTTCAGAGATCCACAGTGGAAGGCTTCAAGAGAGGGTGGGACAGAAAGTGGATGTATCAGATGATGGCCTGCCGGGGGTGGATATTAGGGGTTTCTGGAACACAAGGGGGAGGCTCGGCACCCAACTAGGGATCTGAGGTTCGAGCAGACTCGATAGACCGTAAGACCTAATCTGCTGGCAATTAGTATGAATTAGTTTTGTTAGAGGATCATTTTTCTGAGATCAAAAAGCCCTCATATGGAACTGGATATCGCTCATCTAAAATCTGGCCCCTTGGACTACTGCAGTGGAAGCTGCCATGTGGCCTAAGAATTGAATTAAATGCCTCACTGGTCGAGACACCAGAAGGTGGAAAGGAGAAGCCAGCTCTATAATGGCCTTTACCCTTGCCAGAGGGAGAGAGGCTCTTGCTTTGACAGCATCCAACTCTACCCCTATGAAGGTCAAGAGTTGCACTGGCTTGAGAATTGATTTGGGAAGATTGAGGAGGAATTGTAAAGAAGTGAGCACTTGTTGGGTCACTTGCAAATTTGACTTGACTTGGTCTTTAGACTGACCCACAATAGCCAGTCATCCAGGTATGGGAATATGGAAGTGTTTTGTCTCCTCAGAAAGGCCACTACTACTGCTAGGCATTTTGTAAACACCCTTGGAGCTGATGTTAGGCAGAAGGGCATTGCTTTGAACTGATAATGGCCTGAAGGCAGTTCGAACCTGAGGTACTTTGTGTGGGAACACCTGATAGGAATGTGAAAATAGGCATCCTTTAGGTCCAGGGAGGCTAGCCAGTCCCCTGGCCTTAGAGTGGGAAGAATTATTCCCAGAGTCACAGTTTTGAATTTTAGCTTTACTAGGTGCTTGTTTAAGTATCTTAAATCTAGGATGGACTGCCACTCCCCTGTTTTTTGGGGGTAAGGAAGTATCTGGAGTACAGACCTTTGCCCTGTGAGGTGTAGGAACTTTCTCTATGACTCTGAGAGCCAGCAGAGATTAAACCTCTGCCTCTAGGGCAATGGTTTAGGAGATGTTTGCAGGTGGAAAAGACCTGACCCTCAGCTTTGGAAATTTTTTGAAGCTGAGGGTCAGTCCTCGGCTTACTACCTCCAGGACCCACTTGTCTGAGGTAACAGACTTTCAGTTCTGGAAATAGTAAGCCAGCTTGCCTCCTACAGGAATTGGGGAGTCGACCTGGGCTGACACATCAGGGTGTCTGCTTGGCAGGAGTCTTAGACTGAGAGGAGGATGCAGCCCTGCTCATCCCCCTTCTGCCTCTCCCTCTGAAGAACCCCCTCTGAGGAAAAGGAGAGGAGGCCTGTGCCTGGTAGAAAGGCCTGTGAAAGGGCCTGCCCCACCCCTAGATTGCTTGTTCTGAGGAGTTGCCTGCCTTTCCTTGGCCTGTGCACTCCTGTAGGTGGTCCTGTATTTGTCCATTTTCTTTATATAATTCTCTGTCTGCTCCCCAAACAGAGAATTCTCGATGACAGGGGAATCCATGGCCTTAGCTTGGGTGTCCTGTGATAGGCTAGTACACCTGAGCCAAGCCAGTCTCCGAAAAGCCACAGATGTAGTCATGACTCTTGATGACACATCACTGGAGTCCACAGCAGCATGAAACTGGATTTTAGATGCCTCAATCCCATCAGCAGCCACGTCCTCCAGCTCCTTGGCCAGCTGGGGGAGAGGCCTGTTTAGCCAGTTCCGGAACAGTATCCCATCTGGACTTCTGGTATCTGGCTGTGTAGGCCATGTAGTTAGCCTGCCCGAGTCCCAAGGAGGCTGTCATGTACTGTTTATTAGCCATGGTATCCAGCTTCCTGGAGTCTTTATTTGGGAGGTGTGAAGCCAAGGGTATGTTAGCCTTATCACAGGCTGCAGCCTGCACAACCCCAACATGGCTGCATTGCTGGTACAAGTACTCCGTACCTGGGCCTGACAACATATACCTCTTGTCCATTCACCTGTCCACAGGAGGTAAAGAATTTGGAGTTTTAAGTGACTTCTGTGTCTGTTTCCCAAAAGATTTGTGAAGGGGAATAGACAATCTCTTAAACATCCCAGAGTCCATCATCTCCACCTAGTCAGGCTCCTCTTGCTCCTCAACAGCTTCATTCAGAGGGAGCTGGAGGGTTTCTGCCACTTTTTTGTAGAACATGAAGTGGGAAGGGGACTCAGAAAGCCTAGGAGGGGAAACACCAGAAGGTCTGTCTGGGGAGATGTCCGGTTCTGTGGGCTCATTCAGACCTTCCACACCATCGTCATCATCATAATCTTCATCCCCCTTCAAATCCAGTTCATAAAAGTCTTCAGGGGAATAATCCTGAACCGGGGGAACCGACCGAACCGAATGCCTACCGAGAGGAGTTGGATCAGCCGGAACTGAACAGAGCGATTCAACTATACTAATCGCGCTGGCAATTTCCTCGGCAGTTGGACGATGAGGTTCTGGATCCGAACCGGCTGATTTCTTCTTTTTCTTTCTTTTTGCCAGAACCAACCCCTCAGGATCGGTTCTCCATTTAATCGAGGGAGTCTTGCCCAGGTCAGAGGGCACCCCCTCAGATTCAGTCGGAACTGAACTGGGCTGGCATCCAGGTCAGTAGACGTCTTGGTCTCCTTTACCCTAAGCCTGCCCAATCTTTTATCCAGGGTGGCCTTAGGAAAATTTTTACAGATTTGGTAGTCTGAATCCAAGTGGTCAAAACCCAGACAATAAACACAGGTGATGTGGGGATCAGACTTAGCAAAGGTCTCCCCACACTCACTGCAGTGCTGAAACCCAGTGGGTCCAGTTTTCCTTTTGGATTTCTCAGACAAAGCCATCCTACAACTTACCCTTTATTCAGCAACAGCCAGGCAAGACCCACTTATCGGTTCCTAACTGTGTCACAGGTGTTGGGGAAAAAAATGATAAAACACATTTTTTTTTTTTTTAGAACCAATAAGGACCAGTACCTCACACTAAATTCAAACTGAGAAAAATACAAGATAAAACAACAGACAACCGGTTCAGCTGAACTGACTGAAATATAACGTTTACAATTTCCACAAATTCAGCACTAGTCCACTACCTAAAGTATTTACTGTACCACAGACAGGGATCTGAAACGAAGAAATAAATGAAAAAACGGTCTAAAACCAACGTTTTCACTGGACCGAACTGATAGTGAAGTAGAGATCTCCGAAGCGACTGTTCAGCTAGACAGAGTAAAGAATTTGACGGTTACACTTCAAAGTGCAGCAGACAGAGATTTGAACCAAGCTTGAGCTCAACGTTCTATGCTTTGGCATAGAGTTAACTCTTTCCTCTCTGGAGCAGTTCAAGTGCAGGGGATAACTGCATATTGTCAGAATACACAAGACTTCATGTTGTTTGAACGCCCAATTCCAGACCTGCATCGCTTTCCTGCAAAGGGAATATGAGTGAGTGCCCCCATGTTTGTTTATGCACCACACTACACACATGTTGTCCATCTGAATCAAAAGGACGACTTGAAGAAGTACCTGCTGGAAAACTTGAAGAGCATACAGCACTGCCCTCATTTCCAGCACACTGATGTGCAAGTGCATTTCCAAAGGGGACCACAAACCATGAGTTCTGTGACTTCCCGGGTGGGCACCCCAACCCTGCTCCTACGCATCTTTGGTTAGAACTTGGGAGTGGGAAGGAGCCTGGAAGGGAGCTCCCCGCAACAGACTGCTGGGGTCCTGCCACCACAACAGGTCTTGTTGCATCAGTGTGGAGATTAGAATTGGGCACTCTAGATTATCTTCCTTCTGATCCCACTGAGAGCTCAGAGTTCACTGCGTAATCCGCATGTGGAGTCTGTGCCAAAAGGGACCATGGGAATAGCTGCTGCCTTGAGGCCAAGAAGATGGAGAACCGCTCTGGCTGAAATATAATGACTGGAAGAAACCATCTTGGCCTGACTCCATCAGGGTATCTGCCCTGTCCAGTGGGAAGAAGGCCATGCCTTGCACCATGTCCAAAACCGCCCCAATAAACTGAAGGCATTGGGATGGGACCAGTTGTGACTTGGCAAAGGTTCAGGGTAGCAGAAAGGGAAACTTCCAACTCCGCCCTCGATGGAGCTGCCAGGAGCCAATCGTTGAGATATGGAAAAACCGCGTGTCCCTGGCACCTCAAGGTTTCTGCCACAACCGCAAGGCATTTGGTAAAAACACACCAGGCAGATGACAGACCAAAAGGGAGTGCTTTGAACTGATAATGCTCCCCTTGGAAACAGAACCTGAGGAACTTCCTGTGAGGGTTGAAAATGGGGATGTGAAGCTACACATCCTTCATGACCAGAGTGCAGAGCAACTGGCCCTGGGACAGAAGAGACAACAGGCTTTGTAATGACAGCATCCTGAACCTCTTGTATTCTATGAAGAGGTTCAGAGCACTGAGATCCAGTATCGGGAAGAAATCCCCTGTCTTCTTGGGAACCAGAAAGAAGTGGGAATAGAATTCCTTCCCTATCTGGTTTACTGGCACGGGCTCTATTGCTTCTTTGAGAACAAGAGCCCTGATTTCCTCCTTTAAGGGTGGGATGTGCACCCATGGGTAACAAGAAAATCATGGCAGATTAACCGGAGGTTTTTCTTGAAATTCTAGAATGTGACCAAGTCTTATCAGTTGGAGCAACCAAACGTCTGACGTGATAGACTCCCAGCCTCCCGGGTACCTTGTGAATCTTCCACTCACCTGCTCATTTGAAGGAGGAGGAGTGGCAGTCACCGAGTCAGGACTGGGGGGGTGGGTTGTGGAGGGTCGTGCCCGCAGTTCTTTGGGACCTGGTTTGGGGGCCAGTGGTGGTAGCAGGAGCCCTACGCTTAAGCTGGCGTTTGGACACTTGCTGAGTTTTCGCTTGGTGTTTGTTTTGCTAATGAACAGGATGCTTTTGTTGTTGTGGTTTCAGATGGTACATACTGTGGACTGACCGAAGAGCTGTGCCTTTATCCTGCAGGCTAGTAATGATGTCCTGGGCATCCCCGCCAAACAGGAGAGAATCGCCAAAAGGGGCATCCTGGATAGCCAACTGAACATCAGGGGCTAAACCAGACGCTCTCAGCCAAGAGTGTTGTCTAAGGCTAACAGCTGTGGCTGCACCTCGAGTGGAGGAATCCACTGCATCATAGGTGGCCTGTAATGAATGGCATCCACCCACCTTGGCCATTTTTAAAGTAGTAGCCAAGGATGATCTGGAGTAAGAGTCCAGTAGGGCCTCGACAGCAGGTTCCAGCTGGTGGAACAATGTCTTCTGAAATTCCAGCATGTGCCAGACACAGTTCAAAGCATGTACTGCCAGAGTTGAAGATGAGTAAAATTTCCTTCTGAACTGGTCCATTTGTTTTGACTCCTTATCGGAAGGGGAGGTGCTAAGGTGTTGCGGCTTAGCGAATCTATCATAGGCCTGTGTAATGACCACTGAGTCTGCCTTAGGATGAGCGCTCAGATGGTCTTTTCCCTCGGGTGTCCTGTAGACCTGGTCAGCTTTTTTGGTCATCGCCGGGATACAGGAGGGTCTGTGGCATATGGCTGAGGCTAAATCCACATGGGGTTCCAGTCAGGGTGGGGGGTGAGTACAGGACTCGTGTCAGGGAAGTCAAGGTGCTCTGCTAACCTATGTCTTTTTGGGTCCAGAGCCTCTGACTTCCACCCTTGGGCCTCTTCCATCTGCTTGAGGAGGTCCACAAAGGAGGGGTCTTAGGTGGGGGCTTGGGGGATACCTGCGGGTCTGGATCCTCATGGGGAGGGGTTACTAATCCCGAGCTGTTGTCTGCTCAGACAAACGATCTGACATAGGAGGACGAGTGTACACCACCGAAGATGCCCTAGGCGGAGGAGCTGGGTGGCTAACAATCGGTGGTGCAGGATGCCTGCTGTCCATTTCAGAGACCAATTGATTCTTGGTCATCGACCACCATGAGTTAAGAATTTCCCAAAAGTCCACCTGCGGTTGCTGAGGAGGTGAAGTGGGAGGAGGTGGATAATGAGAAAAACCAGTACCCTGCCCTCCAAAATGGTGAGGGGAATAATAAGGGTAACCTGGTGAAGAAAAAGAACCAGGGTAGCCATAGTGAGAATAGTCCAGCATCGGGGCAGATGGAGGATACCTCGACAAATAATAGGTTGAAGATGGGAAACCCAACGTGAGGCCATATTGATGGAGGGATGCATGGCCTGACAATGGGTAACCTGACCGTGGACCCGACGGAGGAAAGGCTGAAATACCTGACGTGGGGTAGCCAGAATAATGTCTTGCTGGAGGATAGCCTGATGGCGGCCCCTGTGGAAGGAAGTCTGATGTCGGTCCTGATGGTGGAAGGGCCGACAATGGCCCCCGATGGGGGAAAACCAAATATCGGACCCGACGGAGGAAGACCCGATGGGTCTGCCATAATCTCCGAAGGGATGGAGATCCCTGATGAAGGGGCTCCCATGAGGTGGGGAGGAGCATCTGACAGTGGGAAACCAGACAGTGGATCGGAAGGAGGAAAGGGTACCAGCGGGCATGGAAGAGTTGGGTCGGGTGTTGCCAAAGGTGGCGTAGTAGCCACAATAAGGTCCAGTGGCCTACTACCGTCCGGAGCTCCTGGCAACGGGTGGACCTTTGTTGAAGCTTGTGGGTCTAGCGAAAGTGCTGGAAGCTCTAACAGGTCAGGCGACATGGATTCTGCACCCCTTAGAGAACCCAAATCTCCAGCCTGGACGGAACCATCGTCCAGCAGTGTCATGTCAGGACCTGATGGACGTGAAGCAGTTGGGCGATCATCGAGGGGGGGGGGCAGACGATCAGCTTATTGGCTTGGGCCTAGTGGGAGTCGGAGGAGCCGGCTCCCGATTTATCAACCGTGACTGGGCTCCGACAAGTGACTTACTGGTCATGCTGGCCATTTTAGAGCTTGAGGTGGTAATGGGCCTAAGAGTGGTGGTGACCTCGGAAGAATCCAAGAGGCCTGCTGTCACTGAGACCAGTGGCGGGGGGGGAACAAGGCCTGCTCAGGTAGCGGGAACGCAGGTATGGTCATGGCGCTTACCTTCTGGCCATTAGGAGGCCAGTCCTCTGACGAAGGGCACATGGGGGACTTCAATGGAGGGTGGGAATGCTCCTGTTCCCTGTGTTTCTCTTTGTCCCTCTTCCTCTTTTTATGAGGGTCTGCAGGTGAGGAAGACGTGCTCTTCAACGTCTTTAACTCCTGCTCCATGGAAGCCATCTTTTCTTTTAGGATGTGGGCCTTGCTGGCATTGCTTCCGCATGGCCCGATTAAAGTGAGTGAAGGCCTAACAATCCTTGACCTTGTGGCTAGACCCAAGACAGAAGAGACACAGAGAGTGTTGATCTTTGTGCGGCAGTTGAACCTTTCACGAATCACACTTGTTTTTAGGCGGATCTGGAGAGGATGACACACAAACTATTGATAATGATAATGATATACAAAATTAAGCAAATCCTCATCCAGAGTGGTGTTCTATACAGCAACGACAAGTTTCAGTCGGTCCGACGGTGCACAGGTCAATGGCAGGAAAGAACTGGAGGGCGGACATGGGGACGGCCCTCTATACATGGTCATGCTGACGTCAGTCATGTGACGTCTTGTGGGCAGCCCCCCATCAGACTATACTGGCAAAAGTTTCCGTGCGGTCCTGATGCCAGGGGACGCCAGTCCTACATGTTATTACCTACTGCAAGAGCCCTCTGGAAGTAAAATCTTTCATTACTCAATACAGTGGCTTTGCAAAAGAGATTAAAGGAATCTCCTGAAATACTGGTCCATTTTGTTAACAAATCCTAATTTGGCAAGGACTATGGGACAAGACCTAGGGTCACCTCCTCTAGGGAGCTAACCTGGGGGACAGTCTGACACAACGCTGCTACAGCAAATCAAGAATTGAGTGCTGGCTTCAGAACAGGCTCTAAGGCTTTTTTCTATGTAAGACGTGCACTGCACGTAGATATGCAGTGCAGGGTAAGTGGGTCAGTGCTGTTAATTTTGAATGCAGGGTTTTAAATAACTGATTAGCAGTTTTTTTCTTGGGACAATGCTAACTGTACAGAAAGTATTTATATAAGTTTTCTAGAAGTGTTAAGTTTGATAAGCACACTGAGGCAACTGCTATGCATTTTCACAATGTTTTTACACTTTTATGAGCAAAACGCTAATCAATTTTTAGAGTTAAATAAAACCCTGGAATGACCTGTGGAAATTCGTCAATTTGCAAGCTGCTTCATAAACTATGTAATTTATGCTACCGGGTGTTCCTGCAACAAGATATATGTTGGGAGGACCCCCAGGCAGCTTAAAGTCTGGACCTTGGAACATCTTGGGGCAATTAGAAATGACTCTGAGAAGAGTGTCTTAGAGGCACATTATCAATACACACATGACAGCAATACACACATGACCGCAGTCCTTCTTGTCTAAAGTTCTTGGCCTTGGAATATGTCCCCAGACTGATAAGAGCAGGAGACAGGTTACATAAATTTTGAAGGCATGAATCCTGGTGGGTTTTCCATCTTAGTAGTTAGGTCTCTTCTGGGATTAATGAAGTATTAGACCTGAAACGGTTTCTCTAATTTAATTATGTATTTCCATTTTTTTAGCTCAGATTTGGAATATGAACTTGGATTCTGCCAAAAATGCGATTTGACTTCAATGGCATTGGGGACTTGGTATTAGATGGCATAGCCCCATGGGTTCTGTTAACTGTCTGTTTTACCGTTAAGTCTTATTAAGCAGAAAAAATCAAGAAGATATTAGCCAATATTATTTATAAAAAACTTTCTTATCTGCTGTTTACCTTTTTTCCAATGAATTTTATGATAAACATAAGAAAATATTACTCACCTTAGTAATGTTGTTTCTTCTAATGGAGTCTTGCTATATTATGACATATGCAGTGAGTCCCAACCTTCGAACTGCTCCGGAGGTGAAAGAGTTAACTTTCCATGCCAGGCGTGGAACGCTGAGCTCGAGCTCGGTTGAAACTCTGTCTGTTGTTCTTCAAACTCAAACCGTCAGATCTTTACTGAGCTAAACTCACTGAGGTCCTGTGTGGAAGCTGTAAACCTACACTAGCCAACTGGCTACTAAACATAAGAACACATTTTTTGGTCCCAAAACAAAGACTCAAGTCAGGAGATCCAAAAAATGAAAAACACAACACCAAGTCACCCCAAAAAAGGAGGGGTGAAAACAACACTGTGGGCATCTACTAAGTGCCAACACTGCACTGCCCACCCACATCCCAAAAACAGAGGTTCTGAGAGGTGCAGGAAGGGGGGGAGGTCATAATATAGCAAGACTCCATTAGAAGAAACAACATTACTAAGGTGAGTCATTTTTCTTCAAACAACATGAAGTCTTGCTATTTATGACATATGCAGAACTACACAGCAGTACCTCCATGGAGGAGGACAGAACCTACTTAGAAATAGGCTCTGAAGCACAGCTGTGCCAGAACCGAGCATCACTCCTAGCCTGGATGTCCAGGGAGTAATGCTTGGTAAAAGTGTGAACTGTTTTCCAGGTAGCTGCTTGACATATCTCTAGAATAGAGATGTCCCTGGCAGCAGCCAGGAGCAGCTGTACCTCTGGTAGAGGAGCCCTCAGGCCTGAGGGAGGAACCTTACCCAGCTTTTCATAACAAAATTGGATACAAGAGACAATCCACCTGGCAATGGATCTTTTAGTGGCAGGTTTCCCTTTACCAACCTCACCATAAGTGAGGAACAGTTGGAGGGAGTCAAACCTGTGACCCTTGGTACGCTCTATGTAGTAACTAAGGGCTCTCTTCACATCTAAGCTGTGCAGCTTCCTCTCGCCAGAGGAGGAATGGTCAGTGAAGTACACTGGAAGAGGTATAGATTGATTAAGGTGGAAATCTGAAACCACCTTAGGCAAGAACTTCCTGTTAGTCCTGAGGACCACCTTATCTCTATGAAAGGAGATAAAATCAGGCTCCACTAATAAAGCTTGTAATTCACTTATGCGTCTGGCAGAAGTGATGGCTACCAGAAACACAGTCTTCCAAGTCAAGTACTTAAGCTCTGCTGAAGACAAGGGCTCAAAGGGAGGTTGCATAAGCTGAGAAATGCAAACATTAAGATCCCAGGCAGGGGCAGGGTCCCTGAATGGAGGGTTGATGTGAAGCAATCCCTTAAAAAACTTGGAGAATACAGGATGAGCTGAAAGAGAAGAGGGTTTACCTGCTGAAATAAAAGCAGACACAGCTGCCAAATGTACTTTTAGGGTAGCTGGTCTCAGCCCCAAGGTATTTGAATGGACCATATAATCCAGGACTGTGGGTAAATCAGCAGATTCTGGGGAAATATGCTTCCCAGAGCACCATATGGAAAACCTCTTCCATTTGGAACTGTAAGTAGCCCTGGTGGAAGGCTCCCTAGAAGCCTTCAATATATCCATTACACCTTGGGAGAGGTGTAGATCAGCAAACTCTAACTCTTCAAGAGCCAGGCCTTGAGATTGAGAGATTTGAGGTTCGGGTACCAAACCCTCCCCTGAGCACAGGTTAACAGGTTGTGATTCCTGGGAAGACACAGGGGAAGATGGACTGCTAAGGACAGTAGGAGTGGATACCAGGGTTGTCTGGCCCAATCTGGAGCAATCAGGATCATCTTGCAAGATTGAGATCTGATTTTGACTAACACTTTGAACAGGAGAGGAAGGGGGAAAGCATAGAGAAACTTCTCTTCCCAACTGAGAACTAAGGCATCCAGAGGGACTGAGCCCAACACTGGGGGCCTGCAGCAAAAAAGGGGAAGTTGGTGATTGTCTGGGGCTGCAAAAAGATCTATCTGCGGGGTGCCCCATCTGGCAAATATTACCTCCAGGACCAGGGGATCCAGTGACCATTCGTGATGGCCCTGGGAAATCCTGCTGAGAGCATCTGCCAGGACATTGTCCTTGCCTGGGAGGTGAACTGCCGTAAGGGAGGTGTTCAGGGAGTAAGCCAGAGACCACAACTTCATTGCTTCAGTGCACAAGGCCGTAGACCGAGTGCCTCCTTGCTTGTTGATGTACCACATTGTGGTGGTGTTGTCTGTTCTGACCTGTACAACTTTGTTCTGAACAGATTTGGAAAAAACTTGAAGTGCTAGAAAAACTGCTCTGAGTTCCAACAGATTGATGTGGAGCAGAGATTACCTGAGGGGACCATAACCTCTGGGAAGTGAGGTCGCCCATGTGAGCTCCCCACCCCAAGAGGGATGCATCTGTAGTAAGGATTAAGGAGTGAGACTGAGTGACAAAGGGAACCCCTTGTCTCAGATTGCTCTGATCCTGCCACCACTGTAGGGCTTGGATCAGGGTTCGAGTTACTGGGATCAATTTGGTTAGAGGATCTTTCCTTTGAGACCAAAAGGCTCTCAAATGGAACTGGATGTTCCTCATTTGAAATCTTGCTCCCTGCACTACTGCTGTAGAAGCAGCCATGTGCCCCAGGAGCTGTAGAAAATGCCTTGCTGGTCGAGACACCTGCAGGGTGAATGAGGAGGCCAGAGAGACCAGGGTCCTTGCCCTGTCCAAATGAAGGAAGGCTCTGGCTTTCTCTGTGTTCAGCTCTGCGCCTATGAAGGTGAGAAGCTGGACAGGCTCTAGAACTGACATGAAAGACTCAGAAGGAAACCTAGAGAGGTGAGCAGTTGCTGAGTTATCTGTAGATGTAACCTGACTTGGTCTGGAGACTGTCCTACTATGAGCCAGTCATCCAGATAAGGGAAGATGGCAATTTTTTGCCTTCTTAGGGAAGCAACTGCTACTGCCAGGCATTTTGTGAATACCCTTGGAGCAGAGGTGAGGCCAAAGGGCATTGCTCTGAACTGGTGGCCTGAGGGCAGCTCGAACCTGAGGTACTTTCGATGGGAGCTTGATGAGAATATGGAAGTAGAGTATCCTGAGGTCCAGGGACGCTAGGCCAGTCCCTGGCCTTAGAGAGGGTAGAATAATCTTAGAGAGGGTAGAATAATTCCCAGAGTCACCATTTTGAATTTTGGTTTTAAAAGGTGCTTGTTTAAATATCTGAGATCCAGGATGGGCCGCCATTCTCCTGACTTTTTTGGGGTAAGGAAGTACCTGGAGTACAATCCTTTGCCCTGGTGTAGGGTGGAACCCTTTTCACAGCTCTGAGAGCCAGGAGGAAGAGACCTCTGCCCTAGGGCAAGTGTCTCTGGTGGATTTGCAGGTGGAAAGGATCTGGTTCTCATCTTGGGAAATTTTTGAGCTGAGAACCAGTCCTGGCTTACTACTTACAGGACCCACTTGTCTGATGTCAGAGACTTCCAGTCCTGGACAAAGTAAGCCAGCCTGCCCCCTACAGGTAGCTGAGAATCGGCCCTGGCAACCCCATCAGGGTCCCTGCTTGGCAGGGGCTTTAGGCTGAGGGTGGAAGCAGGCCTGCTTGTACCCCGTCTGCCTCTCCCTCTAAAGAACCCCCTCTGGGCGTAAGCAGAAGAGGAGGCCTGGCTTACAGCGCCTATGAAAAGGCCTGCCCCTGCCCCTGAAAGCTGCCCTTTGAGGAGTGGCCTGCCTTTCCTTGGCCTGTGCACTTCATAGGTGGTCCTATACTCATCCATTTTCTTCATGTAATTCTCTATCTGCTCCCCAAACAGAGAATTAACCACAACAGGAAAATCCATGGCTTTAGTCTGGGTATCCCGTGACAGGCTAGTACATCTGAGCCAAGCCATTCTGCTGGCCTCGGATGTAGCCATGACTCTTGATGACATCATTAGAGTCCACTGCAGCATGGAATTGCACCTTGGATGCCTCAATACCATCAGCAGCCACCTGCTCCAGCTCCTGGCAAGCTGGCCAGGGACCTGTTTCGCTAGAGCCATAACAGTATCCCATCTGGATTTCTGATATCTAGCAACATAAGCCATATAATTTGCCTGTCTGAGTCCCAAGGATGCTGCCATGTACTGTTTCTTTGCCATGGCATCAATCCTCCTGGAGTCCTTGTCAGTGTGTGAAGCCAAGGAATATGCCTTGTCACAGGCTGCAGCCTGCACTACTCCAACATGGCTGCATTGTTGTGTAAGGAACTCCGTATCAGAGCCTGACAATGCATACCTCTTGTCCATGCTCTTATCCACAGGAGGTATAGTGTGAGGAGTTTTTAAAATTTTTACTGTCTGTTTCCCAAAAGAGTTATGCAAAGGAATAGACAGTCTCCTAGACTCTGGGATATCCATCATTTCCACATAGTCAGGCTCCTCTTGATCATCCACAGCTTCCTCCATAGGGAGCTGGAGGGTTTCAGCCACTTTTTTATAAAACATAAAATGAGAAGGGACTCGGGAAAGCCTAGGAGAAGACACTCCTGAAGTCTGTCTGGAGATGTCCGGGTCAATGGGCACATCCAGACTTTCAATCCATCATTCACTCTCCTCATACCCTCTTCCCTCCTCCGGTTCATAATATTCCTCTAAATCATACTCTTGAACCGGTGGAACTGTGAACCTGACGCTACTTGATGGTGCCGGTTCGGTCGGAACCGGGGAAAGCGACTGGACAATTTTAATCACTTTGGCTATTTCTTCAGTGGTTGGAGAGGAAAGTTTTGGCTCCACACCAACTGATTTCCTAGTCCTTTTTGCTGGAACAGACTCCTCAGAGTCGGATCTCCTTTGGCCCGAGAAGTCTCGCCCTGGTCAGAGGGCACTCCTCCGTTTGGTTGGAACCGAACCGGGCTGGCCATCCGGTTCAGCGGACTTTTTGGCCTCCCTTTCCCTGAGCCTACCAACTCTCTTTTCCAGGGTAGCTGCAGGAAAATTTTTACAAATCTGGCAGTCTGCATTAAGGTGGTCAAACCCCAGACAATAAACACAGGTGGTGTGGGGGTCAGCCTTGGCAAAGACTTCCCCACAGACACTGCAGTGTTGAAACCCAGTGGGCCCGGTTTTTCTTTTGGGTTTCTCAGACATAATGCCAGCCTAACCAAACTTACCCGTTTATGGCAATCCATGAGGAAGACACTCTTATCGGTTCCCAACCGTGTCACGGGTCGTGAAAAAAAACGTAATAAAATCCGTTTTTTTTAGAACCGATAAGAACCGGTAACCACACTCTAAATGACAGATTAATATATTTTAAACAACCTGATCGGTTCAAACCGAACCGATAAACCGTTTACAAGTTCCACACAGAATAGAAATTAATGTAAAACCTATCTAATACTCACAATACCACAGACAGAGTCTGAACCGAGTGGTTGCGGTTTAAATTCGGTCGAAAACCGAGAAAAACAATACTTTAACCGACAAAATGAACCAGCAGAAGGAGTAATCTCTGGAGCGACTGTTCAGTGAGGCGGAGTAAAGAATCTGACGGTTTGAGTTTGAAGAACAACAGACAGAGTTTCAACCGAGCTTGGGCTCAGTGTTCCATGCCTGGCATGGAAAGTTAACTTTTTCACCTCCGGAGCAGTTCGAAAGTTGGGACTCACTGCATATGTCATAATATAGCAAGACTTCATGTTGTTTGAATATATTTATTGTGAATGATGATTAACGTGCTTTTGAATCAGAATGTAATTTCAGGAATGAAATGTATAGTTAGATTTTCAGCTTTGTCTCACAATCTACTCTTTCATGTTTGTATACATTGATGTTTATACTAATGGTAGGGCACTCTATATTAATCTCCATTGAGGTTACTATTATTAATATTTAAAATAAGCAGCGTTTTGCTATAATAATTAAGGAGGGGTATGGTATGCACCGTTTCTGGAAGAAGTGTGGCAGGGTTGGGAATTTTCCCTTCAAATAACATGAAGACTCGCTGTATTCTGACTATTGCAGTGATATCCAACCTTTGAACTGCCCCGGAGAGGAAAGAGTTAACTTTCCATGCAAGGCATGGAACACTGAGCTCGAGCTTGGTTGAGACTCTTCTCTGTTGTTGTTTGAACCCAAACCGCCAGATTCTTTACTCCACCTCACTGAACAGTCGCTATGGAGAGTTCTCCTTTGCTCGGTTCAATTTAGTCGGTTAAAGTGTTGTTTTTTTACTCGGTTTCAACCGAATTTATTCCATCTAATCTATCAGTTCAGTCTCTGTCTGTGGTACCGTGAGTACTAGATAGGTTTATTATTGTTTGCTTCTGTGTGGAACTTGTAAACGTCGGATCGGTTCGGTTTGAACCGATCAGGTTTGTTAAAAACGTTTGTTCAGCTTTTCAGAGTGTGGTAACCGGTCCTTATCGGTTCTAAAAAAAACGGATTTCATTACGTTTTTTTCACGACCAGTAACACGGTCAGGAACCGACTAAGGGTGTCTTGCCCATGGATTGCCAAAAAAGGGTAAGTTTGGTTAGGACTGGCCATGTTCGAGAAACCCAAGAGAAAACCGCCCACTGGGTTTCAACATGTAGTGTGTGTGGGGAAGCCTTTGCTAAGGCTGACCTCACACCACCTGTGTTTATTGTCTGGGGTTTGACCACCTCAATCAGACTGCCAGATTTGGAGTTTTCCCACAGCTACCCTGGAAAAGAGAGTAGGTAGGCTGAGGAAAGGGAGGCCAAAAGTCCGCTGACCCGGATGGCCAGCCCGTTCAGGTTCCAACCGAACAGAAGGAGCCCTCTGACCAGGGCTAAACTTCTTCGGCAAAGGAGAACTGACTCTGAGGAGTCGGTTCAGTTAAAAGAAAAGATGGGTAAGTCAGCCGTTCGGATCCATAAGTTCTTTCTCCCGACCGCTGATGAAACAGCCAAAGCGATCAAGGATTGTTCAATCGCGAACTCTCGTTTTCCGACTCGAACCGGCACCATCGGTTAGGGGCTCGGTTCGTCTGTTCTCCCGTTCGGATTATAATTTAGAGGATTTTTATGAACCGGAGGAGGAGGAAGGAGAGTATGAGGATAGTGATGGTGATTATGAAAGTCTGGATGTGCCCATTGGACCCAGACATCTCCCCAGACAGACCTTCAGGAGTTTCTCCTCCTAGGCTTTCTGAGTCCCTTCCCACTTTATGTTTCACAAAAAAGTGGTTGAAACTCTTCAGCTTCCTATGGAGGAAGCAGTAGAGGATCAGGAGGAGCCTGATTATGTTGAGATGATGGACATCCCAGGGTCCAGGAGGCTGTCTATTCCCCTCCATAAGTCTTTTGGGAAACAGACATTTAAAATTTTAAAGACTCCTTATTCTATACCTCCTGTGGACAGAAGAATGGACAAGAGGTATACTCTTTCAGGCTCAGATATGGAGTTCCTTTCCCAGCAATGCAGCCATGTTGGGGCAGTGCAGACTGCTGCCTGTGATAAGGCAAATATACCCTTGGCTTCACACCTCCCAGATAAGGACTCCAGGAGGATTGATGCCATGGCAAAGAAACAGTACATGGCAGCATCTTTGTGACTCAGGCAGGCTAATTATATGGTCTGCACAGCTAGATACCAGAAGTCTAGATGGGACACTGTGATGGCTCTTGCTAAACAGGTCCCTGGCCAGCTTGCCAAGGAGCTGGAGCAGGTGGCTGCAGATGGTATTGAGGCATCCAAGGTGCAATTTCATGCTACAGTGGACTCCAATGATGTTTCATCTAGAGTCATGGCTACATCTGTGGCCCTTCGTAGGATGGCTTGGCTCAGATGTACTAGCCTGTCACAGGATACCCAGACTAAGGCCATGGATTTTCCTGTTGTTGGTAATTCTCTGTTTGGGGAGTAGACAGAGAACTACATGAAGAAAATGGATGAGTACAGGACCACCTATAGGAGTGCTCAGGCCAAGGAAAGGCAAGCCACTCCCCAGAGGCAGCATTCCAGGGTCAGTGGCAGGCCTTTTCATAGGCTTTTCTACCCAGCCCAGGCCTCCTCTTCCGCCTTTGCCCAGAGGGGGTTCTTCAGAGGGAGAGGCAGATGGGGTACAAGCAGGCCTGCTACCACCCCTCAGCCTAAAGCCCCTGCCAAACAGGAACCCTGATGGATTTGCCCGGGCCGATTCTCCACTACCCATAGGGGGGCAGGCTGGCTTACTTTGCCCAGGACTGGATGTCTTTAACATCAGACAAATGGGTCCTGGAAATAGTAAGCCAGGGACTGGTTCTCAGCTTCAAACAATTTCCCAAGATGAGAACCAGGTCTTTTCCACCTGCAAATCCTTCAGGCGCCCTTGCCCTAGAGGCAGAGGTCTCTTCCCTCTTGGCTCTGAGAGCCATAGGAAGGGTTCCACCCCCACACAGGGGAAAAGGATTGTACTCCAGGTACTTCTTAACCCCCAAAAAGAGAGGAGAATGGCGGCCCATCCTAGATCTCAGTTATTTAAACAAGCACCTTTTAAAGCCAAAGTTCAAAATGGTGACTCTGGGAATAATTCTACCTCTCTAAGGCCAGGGACTGGCTAGTTCCCTGGACCTCAAGGATGCCTATTTCCACATTCTCATCAGATGCTCCCACAGAAAGTACCTCAGGTTCGAGGTTCCTTCAGGCCACTATCAGGTCAGAGCAATGCCCTTTGGCCTAACATCAGCTCCAAGGTGTTCACAAAATGCCTGCAGTAGTGGTTGCTTTCCTAAGGAGAAAAAGATCTCCATTTTTCCATACCTGGATGACTGGCTCATAGTGGGTCAGTCTCCAGACCAAGTCAAGTCACACCTACAGATAACTCAGCAACTGCTCACTTCTCTAGGATTCCTTCTGAATCTTTCAAAGTCAGTTTTAGCGCCAGTGCAGCTCCTCACCTTCATAGGGGCAGAGCTGGATACAATAAGGGCAAGAGCCTTCCTTCCCCTGGACAGGGCAAGGACCCTTGTTACACTGGCCTCTTCATTCACCCTCCAGGTGTCTTGACCAGCAAGGCATTTTCTGCACCTCCTGGGCCACATGGCTGCCTCTACAGCAGTGGCGCAAGGAGCAAGATTTCAGATGAGGGACATTCAGTTCCACTTAAGAGCCTTCTGATCCCAGAGAAAGGATTCTCTGACTAAGCTAATCCCAGCGACTCGAACCCTGATCCAGGCTTTGCAATGGTGGCAGGATCAGGACAACCTAAGGCAAGGAGTTCCATTTGTCACTCAACCTCATATTCTAATCCTTACCACAGATGCCTCCCTCTTGGGCTGGGGAGCCCACTTGGGGAATCTGACCACCCAAGGGTTGTGGTCACCTCAAGAATCTCTGCTTCACATCAATTTTTTAGAACTCAGAGCAGTGTTTCTAGCACTTCAAGTTTTTTCCAAGTCTGTTCAGAACAAAGTAGTTCAGATCAGGACAGACAATACTACCACAATGTGGTACATCAACAAGCAAGGGGGCACTCGGTCTACGGGCTTGTGCATAGAGAACAATGAAGTTGTGGTCTTGGCCTATTCCCTGAATACCTCTCTGATAGCAGTGCACCTCCCAGGGAAGGACAATGTCCTGGCAGATGCTCTCAGCAGGATATCTCAGGGCCATCACGAATGGTCCCCAGATCCCCTGATTTTAAAGGTAATCTTCTCCAGGTGGGGCACCCCACAGATAGATCTTTTTGCAGCCCCAGACAATCACCAACTTCCTCTCTTTTGCTGCAGACCCCCAGTGTTTGGCTCAGTCCCCCTGGATGCCCTAGTTCTCAATTGGGAAGGGAAGTTCCTGTATGCTTTCCCCCTTCCCTCTCCTGTTCATGGTACTAGTCAAATCAGGTCTCAACCCTGCAAAGTGATTCTGATTGCTCAGACTGGGCCAGACAGCCCTGGTACCCTCTCTTGCTGTCCTTAGCAGTCCACCTTCCCCTGTCTCTTCCCAGGAATTACAACCTGTTAACATGTTCTCAGGGGACGGTTTGGTATCTGAATCTCAAATCTCTCAATCTCAAGGCCTGGCTCTTGAAGAGTTAGAGTTTGCTGATTTGCATCTCTCTCAAGGTATTCTGGATATTTTAAAGGCTTCTCGAAAGCCTTCCATCAGAAAGACTTACAACTCCAAATGGAAAAGGTTTACTATTTGGTGCTCTGGGAAGAATATTTCTCCAGAGTCTGCTGGGTTGCCTACAGTCCTTGCCTATATGGTTCATCTCAATAGCTTGAGACTCAGACCAGCTACACTTAGAGTGCATCTGGCAGCTGTCTCTGCTTTCTTGTCAGCAGGCAAGCACTCTTCCCTTTCAGCTCATCCTGTATTCTGTAAATTCTTCAAGGGATTGCTGCATACCAATCCTTCCTTCAGGGACCATGCCCCTGCCTTGGACCTTAATGTTTGCATTGCTCAGCTTATGCAACCCCCTTTGAGCCTTTGTCCTCAGCAAAGCTTAAGTACTTGACTTGGAAAACTGTGTTCTTGGTAGCCATTACTTCTGCCAGACGCATAAGTGAGTTACAGGCTCTGTCAGTGGAGCCTGATTTTATCTCTTTCCATAGAGATAAGGTGGTCCTCAGGACTAATCGGAAGTTTTTGCCTAAGGTGGTTTCAGATTTCCACCTTAACAGTCTATGTCTCGTCCTGTTTTCTTCACTGACCATTCCTCCTCTGGGAAGGGAGGCTGCACAACCTGGATGTGAAAAGGCCCATAGCTACTACATAGAGCGCACTAGGGTCACAGGTTTGACTCCTCCAACTGTTCCTCACTTATGGGGAGGTTGGTAAGGGAAAACCTGCCACTAAGAGATCTATTGCCAGGTGGATTGTCTCTTGTATACAATTTTGCTATGAAAAATTAAGTAGGATCCCACCCTCAGGCCTGAGGGCTCACTCTACCAGAGGTACAGCTGCTTCCCTGGCTGCTGCCAGGGATATTCCTATCTTAGAGATTTGTCAAGCAGCCACCTGTAAAACAGTACATACTTTCACCAAGCATTACTCTCTGGATATCCAGGCTAGGAGTGATGCTCGGTTTGGCACAGCAGTGCTTCACAGTCTGTTCCCGAAGTAGGTTCTGTCCCTTCTCCATGGAGGTACTGCTTGATAGTGTGCAATAGTCAGAATACAGCAAGACTTCATGTTGTCTGAAGAAAAAATTACTCCCCTGCTCCCCTCTCAGAACCTGGGTTTTGGGATGTGGGTGGGCAGGAACAGTGTTGGCACCCTAGAGGTGCCCCCCCTTTTCTCACCCTCTTATTTTTGGGTATGTGTTGTGTTTTGTTTTTTTGGGTTTCCTGACTTGCGTCTTTGCCTTGGAACCAAAAAACCTTTTTATTAGATTTAGTTGCCGGTTGGCTAGTGTAAGTTTACAGTTTCCACAAGGACACCCAGTGAGTTTAGCTCGTAAAGATCTGGCGGTTTGGGTTCAAACAACAACAGACAGAGTCTCAACTGAGCTCAAGCTCAGCGTTCCATGCCTTGCATGGAAAGTTAACTCTTTCCTCTCCGGGGCAGTTCAAAGGCTGGATATCACTGCAATAGTCAGAATACAGCAAGACTCCATTAGAAGAAACAACATTACTAAGGTGAGTAATTTTTTCTTCTTTCCCGTCTAGAACTTTCAGAGAGGTGAAATAAATATGCAATTTATGCAAATTACTACTGCTATTTAGTGGTTGGACCTAAATGGAGCTCCACCCTCCGAGGATGGATCAGTGAGATCCAAATGCACATGGGGAGTTTATACCTCGGTTTTTGGGTCCACACACAGTATGCACTTTATGGTTTAAATGAATAGAATTTTCATTGCAGTTCCTGGGTGCTGGTTGTTTTTCTGTTCTACTTGTTGTGCTTTGGAACCAAGCACCGTTGAGTATGCTGTTTAAGTTGTAACTTCTTATTTGTCCTTGCATGTGAAATTACCCAGGGCACTGGCAGTGGAACTAGCTCACCCCATGGTAGGTTTATTCAACAGCTCATTGTGGACAGGGGTAGTGCCAAAGAATTGGAGGATGGCAGAAGTAGTTCTGCTCCTTGGGGGTAGTGGTAAGGAACAAGCAGGAAACTACAGACCTGTCAGTCTTACCTCTATTGTAGGGAAGCTGATGAAGTCACTGGTCAAAGAGGATCTAGTGGACTACTTGGAGAGCAACAGTCTCCAGGACAGTAAACAGCACAGATTCATGGTGGGAGGTCTTGTCAGACTGACCTGATAGTTTTAATTGGGTGATGAGGGAACCGGATAGGGGCCATGCTGTGGATTTTTCTACTTTGATTTTAGCATGGCTTTTGACTTGGTACCTCACAGATGCCTGCTGAAGAAGATAAAGGATCTGGGTGAGGCTAAGGTCATAGGTAAATAACTGGCTACAGGGGAAGCAGCAGAGGGCTGTGGTCAACTGGGTCATATCAGACGAGAGGGACATCAAGAGTGGGGTGCCACCGAGATCTGCTCTGGGTCTGGTCCTCTTCAATATGTTTGTCAGTGGTATTGGTGAGGGAATCCAGGGCAAGTTGTGTCTCTTCACAGATGATACTAAGCTCTGTGGGAGGGTGGACTGCAGTGAGGAAATCAGAGAAATGCAGAGTGCCTTACAAAAGCTAGAAGAGTGGTGTAAGGTCTGACAGTTGAAATTCAGTGCCAAAAAGTGCAAGACCCCAGGGCAGAGTACTGGATAGGTGGGGCGAGACTTAGCACTACAGATAAGGAACGGGATCTTAGAGGTATCATCAGTGACTCCCTCAAACAATCAAGTCAGTGAAACAAGGCGTACAGCAAAGCGAGTACGATGCTGGGATGTAGCAGCAGAGGTACTGACATCAGAAGGGAAGAAGTAATACAGTACTTCCTCTTTATAGATCATTAGTGAAGCCACACATGGAGTAGTGCGCCCAGTTCTGGAGACTTCACCTTAGAAAAAAAAGACAGGCTGTAGATGCTACAGCACAGGGCAAGAAAAATAATTCAGGGCCAACAGGGCATGTCCTATGAGGAGTGCCTCAAGGCACTGAACATGTACTCGCTGGGGACCAGATGGGAGAGGGGAGATATGATGCAGACCTTCAAGTCTCTAAATGAAACTAACAAGGTGAACAATGGGGAACATTTTAGCTTGAATACTAGCTCGTGGTCACATGGACATGATTGGGAACTGATGGGGGTGTTCTGGAGGGACATGAGGATGCATTATTTTACAGAAAGGGTTGTGGAGACATGGAACAGTTGAAGTGGTAGGTGCTTAAACTGTTGGTGGTTTCAAGCATGGTTGGGACAGAATGATTGCTAGGGGCAGCAGAAACTGTGAGGTAAATTGGGGGGGATGAGGAGGGCCAGAACCCTGCAGGGACAGTAGGCCTATGGCTAAATAGGGAACTAGGGCAGCCTGGATGGATCATTGATCTTTTCTGAAGTCACTGTCTATGCTTCTATGTATAATACAGTGCACTTTGGTTAGAATAGACTAGTTTGTGCAATACGATAGAAACAGAAACATAGACTTTGATGGCAGATAAGGACTGTTTGGCCCACCTTAGTCTGCCCATTTCCTACCCAATGGATAAGCTGCAGATCCTAGTTATTCAACAGTTTACTTCCTCCTACCCCACACTAGAATTGCCTTATGTCTGCCCCATGCATTCTTGAATTCTACCACTGTTTTGACTCCACGACCTCCTCAGGAAGGCAGTTCCATGCATCCACCACTCTCTCAGTGAAAAATATTTCCTCACGTTGCTCCTGAGCCACCCCCATCTTCAAATTGTGCGCCTTGTTACTGCATATCTCTTTTCTGAAAGATGCTCCCTCTTGGACTTTTTGAGTCCCTTGAGGTACTGGAAAGTTTCTATTATGTCCCTCCTTTCCCCTTCTTTCCTCAAGGGTATATATATTAAGCCCCTTTAGTCTCTCTTCGTATGGCTTCTGTTGTAGGCCCTGCACCATTTTAGTTGCCCTCCTCTGGACCGCCTCCATCCTGTCTAAGTCCTTGCGGAGATGGGGTCTCCAGAACTGCATGCAGTACTCCAGATGGGTTCTCACCAACTGTCTGAACAGAGGGATAACAACTTCCTGTTTTCCTCTGGTGATGACTCTCCCTATGTATCCCAGTATCTCACCAGCCCTCCTTACTGTCTTCTCACATTGCTTGCCTACCTTAAGGTCGTCTGATATGTCTACCCCCAGGTCCCTTTCCATTTTTGTTGTTGTTAGTCCCTCCCCCCCCCACTGTGTACTCTTCCCGGTTTTTGTTTCCCAGGTGCATTACTTTGTGCTTCTTTGCATTGAGTCTTAGCTGCCATACTTTTGACCATTCCTCCAACCTTGCCAAGTCCCTTTGCATCATTTCCACCCCACCTTGTGTATCAACCCTGTTGCAGATCTTTGTGTTGCTTGCAAAGAGGCATAGTTTTCCTTCCAGACCCTCTACAATGTCTCCTATAAAACATTAAAGAGGACCGTCCCATTTCTGAACCTGCGGTACACCATAACCACCCTTTCTTCAGAGAATACCTATTTACTATTACCCTATGCGCCCTGTTGTCCAGACAATTTGTTACCCAGGCTATCACCCTGAGACCCACTCCCAGGCTGGCTAACTTATTAATCTTTGTGTGGGACTATGTCAAATGCCTTGCTAAAGTCTAGACAGGCCATATCCACAGCCCCTCCCTGGTCTACTACTTTGGTCACCCAGTCATAGAAATCTATTAGATTCATCTGACATGACCTTCCTCTGTGAATCCATGTCGCCTTGGTCCTGTGCCCTGTTGGCCTCTAGGTACTTATAATAATTATAAACATTCCAGTGGGAAGGAGGAGGAGGTGTGTGTGGGGGTAATGTTAACAGACTGTGTTATCCCAGTGGAGAAGGTACTGTCCATTCTTAATTCCTTATGGACAGATAAGGCATCTGGGCCAGATGAGATACACCCCACAAGTGCTAAAAGAGTTGGCAGAGGTGTTGGCGGCCCCTTGGTGGATGCTGCTAATACCTCCCTGCACAATGGTTGTATGCCACTGGACTGGAGGACAGCACATGTGGTGCCCATCCATAACAATGGCCCAAGGGATGACCCAGGGAACTAAAGGCCAGTCAGCCTCACATCCATAGTGTCTAAACTAGTGGAGTCCATCATGAAGGAGAGGCTGGTGGCATTCATGCAACAGAACGGTCTGCAAGATGAACATCAGCATTGGTTCATACAGGGGAGGTTATGCCAGACAAATCTGATGGACTTCTTTTATTGGTTCACTAGAGCATTGGATGGGGGGAAGACAGTTGATGTCCTATACTTGGACTTTAGCAAAGCTTTTCATTCGGTGTCACGTGGAAGGCTAAGGGGCAAACTGAGGACCCTGGGTGTAGGAGAAAAATTGGCTACATGGATAGAAAGCTGGCTGAGCAATAGACAGCAGAGGGCGGTGGGGGGGGGGCTTTTAAAGCCCCGAGCAATCAGCGGGGTCCCACGGGGATCTGTTCTAGGGTCTGTGCCCTTTAACATCTTCATTGCTGACATAACAAGGGGGGTTGAGAATAAAATGAGCCTATTCGCCGAGGACACCAAAATTGGTGCAACAGTGGATGAAGAGGTGGAAGGGAGGGTTCTGTAAAGGGATCTGGATACACTAGGGGAATGGTCAAAGACTTGGCAATTTGAGATTTAATGCCAAGAAGTGCAAGGTTATGCACTTCGGGTTCAGGAACCCTGGGTACAGCTACCATATTTCGGGGGGCAGGCTAAGGGTCTCAGAAAAGGAAAAGGATCTGGGTGTGATAGTAACAGGGAGGGTAAACCACTTAGAGCAGTGCAAAAGGGTGCTAGCCAAGGCCAACCAGATGTTGGGGTGTATAGCCAGACGGATCACCTCCAGATGTGCAGACGTTACAGTGCCACTGTATAGATTACTGGTAAGGCCGCACCTGGAGTACTGCGTTCAGTTCTGGCACCCCTACTTAAAGAAAGACATTAAGCTCTTGGAAAAGGTCTAGAGAAGGGCGACTAAAATGATAACTGGGATGGGAGGGAGATCCTTAGAGGATAGCTTGGGGGAGCTCAACATATACTCCCTGGAGGACAGAAGGGACAGAGGAGACATACCTGTAATAGAAACCTTTAAATATTTAAAAGGCATAATTAGGGAGGTACAGACCACATGTTCAGGCTAAAATGGGAGAGGTCACTAGGGGACACAGCATGTAAGCTGGAGGGGCAGAATCAGAGGAACTAAGAAAATATTTAATGGAGGGTGGTGGCAGAGTGGAATAGGCTACCGAAATGCTGATTTCACAAAAGACAGTGGACGCCTTCAAAAGAGGATGGGATAGATTTAGGGATAAAATAAGTATAAGATTAGACTAGTCTAATATACTACTCCAGCAGATTAGGCCTTAAGTCTATCGAGTCTGCTCGAACCTCAGATCCCTAGTTGGGTGCCGAGGCCCTCCCCTTGTGTTCCAGAACCCCTATCATCCATCCCCACTCCCTGGGCCAGGCCATCATCTGATACATCCACTTTCTGTGTCTGTCCCACCCTCTCTTGAAGCCCTCCACTGTGGATCTCTGAACCAGCTCACCAGGCAGTGCATTCCAAGGATCCACCACCCTCTCAGTGAAAAACCTCCTCCTCTTTTCCCCTCTCACCCTTCCACCTTCCAACTTCAAACCATGCCCTTTGGTGATACCTCCCTGCTTTAGTCTAAAGATCCCCTCCATGTTTACCCTATTTATTCCCTTGAGGTACTTGAAGACCTCAGTCATGTCCCCCAGTCTCTCCTCTCCTCCAATGAAAACAGGCTGAGCTCCTCATACGTCAAATACCCTAGTCTTCGTGTCATCTTAGTTGCCCTCCTCTGTACCCTCTCCAGGAGCTGTATGTCCCTCTTCAAGTGTGGTCTCCAGTACTGTACACAGTACTCAAGGTGTGGTCTAACCAGTCCATTGTACAGCGGCAGAATCACTTCCCTGCTCCTAGAGGTGATCCCCCTTACGATGCATCCCAACATCCTGTTTGCCTTGCTAGCTGCTCTCCTGCACTGCTCAGAGTTATTCATACATGCATCCACCATGACCCCTAAGTCTTTTCCCTGTTGAGGCCTCCAGCCTCCTCCCAGGGTGTGCTGCATGCTTAGGGTTTCCTGCCCAAGATGTAACACCTGCACTTGGCGATATTGAAATTTAATTTCCATGTGTGAGCCCAGCTTCCAGGATGTCCAGGTCCTTGCAGGGCCAACCTCCTCTTCTCCTCAACTACTGCTCCCATCTTGGAGTCATCAGCAAAGAGACTCATTTCACACCCTATACCCTCCTGATGTCCGATATGTATGCATTAAACAGGATTAGACCCAGGACCGAGCCCGCAGTACCCCACCAATAACCTCTCTAGGCTTCTCATCCAGTTCTGATGTTACCCATTAGTAGAACTCCACAAGATTGGTTTGACATGATCTACCTGGCACAAACCCATGTTGCCGACTATCCAGACCTCCCACCTCCAAGTACACCCCAATCGTTCCTTTAGTATACGCTCCATTAATTTTCCCACCACCGAGGTCAAACTGATGGGTCTATAGTTACCTGGTATTCTCGACCCCCTTTATGGATTGGTTCCACATGAGCCTCTCACAATCCCTAGGTACCCTCCCTGTCTCAAGCAACCTGTTGAAGAGCTCCACCAGGGTGCAGTCAGTATGTCCACCAATTCACAGTACTCGGATGAATGCCATCCGCCCAGGAGATTTATCTTCTTTTAGGGCCTTGAGGGCTAACCACACCCTTTCAGTGGCGATAGCTTCATCCGTCCCTCCACCTTACTAGCCTTTTATCCTTATCCTGATGAAACACCCTGGGGTACCTCTCCTCCTCTTGCTACATTTCTGTTGCTCTCCTGATCCTACTCACTATCACTTCTATCCCATTGTGCCTTGCTTTGTAAATATCCCATCCCCCTCCCTGGTGAACACAAAGGCGAAGTACTCATTTAATACCTCTGACTGGTCCCTCGCCTCTTCCACCCACCCTCCTTCTGATCTCAATCTGGCGAGATGTCCCTTAGTTTTTCTCCACTCCCCAATGTACTGGAAGAACCCCTTTTCCCCTCCATGTATCCCCTGTGCCAGACACTGCTCTTTACTGAACTTTGCCCCCTCACCATCCGGGTGACTTTTCTAGAGGCAAGATGGTACATTTCCTTTTCCCTATCCCCTCTTGTTGTTTTATATTTTTTGTAGGCCACCTTCTTTTCTCTGACCGCTACCTGAACCTCACTGGACCACCAGCACGGTTTATATGACCTTGCTCCTTACGCTTTCACCTTAGCGCAGGTCCTGACTGCCTCATGAAGTCCCCATTTTATGACCTCCCATCTCTTTTCCACATCTGTCATTGATGTAATCCCCTTCAAATGATCCTTGAGAATATTTCCCATGCCCACAAAGTCTGCCCTCCTGAAGTCCACTGCCAGTGTCCTAGATCTCCCCAATGCTTATTTGAAACCAGACAGTATTGTGGTCACCCCTGTCAGAGGATCCTCTACAACCAGGTCCCTTACCAGATCCCCATCTGCCAGAACCATGTCCAGGACATGCCCTCCTCTAGGCTCCATCACATGCTGTGTTAAGAACACATCCTGGAAGCCGCCCAGCAGCCTCTGCTCCTTGGCCACCTTAGAGACATGGTTTCAGTTTGTACCTGTGTATTATGTTCCCTATTAACACCACTCCTTCCCTTTTTGTCCACACTGGCAATGATGTCGTTTAGCAAACCATCCTCCAGAACATCACCATCCCGGGGCCTATATACTACACCCAGCTTGACCTTACCTCCTGTTGAGTTCGTAAGGTGACCCATAAGGTCTCCACATTTCCTCTGCCTCTTCTACCCTAGCAATTTCTATGTCATCTCTAATGAACATAGCCACTCCACCCCTCTGCCCTCCTTTCTATCCTTCCTAATCATAATGTACCTCTGCACGCTTAGGTCCCAGTCATGGTTTTGTTGGCCCATGTTTCTGTGACCGCCAAATCCCCTCCCCTCAACAGCATGGCCGGGAACTCTGGCAACTTGTTTCTCAAGCTCCTAGCATTTACTAACACCATCCCCACCCCTTATCCCTAATCCTCTGTCGAACCCTCACCCAGGTTCCTTATAATTCCATCCTCCCTCTGCTCCTTGAAACTTCCTAAGTATAAGAGCTCACTAGCAGAGTTCCTTGTGCACCAGTCACTTACTTTGTCTGCTTGCCTCCCACTACAGTATTACCCTGCACATTTGTGCTGTAAGACATTGGAGCGAAAACAGCTTGATTGCAACCTATGGAAGCAGGGTGAGTCTGCACTACAGTGTGTGCTGTGCTCCGAGACTGTTCAAAGCCATTTTTCCAGTGTGCAGGGGGATTGGGTGGTTAGACTGCTGACAATTCTGTTTGGGAGGGGTTTGCTGTTTAAAACTCTCGCCATTCACTAGTGCGGTGATGTGAGTGGCGCACCACCGAGAAAATCAATCCGGTGTTTGGCTTTCAGTCTCTACAAGATATCATTAGGTAATGTTCTTGGGTTAGTTACCAAAAAGAGTCTGTAGTTCTACTATTTCTTTTTTAATAGACTCATGTAATATAGTGCCTATCACAGTATTTGTCTGTATTATAGTTCTAGGGGAGAGTACTATGTTACTACTAGTCTGTATGATAATAATTGTGCCGGTTTACTTACATTAAATATTATAGTTTGTAGATATTTCGAAGTTTGTTTTTATTTTTTAATGTTTCATGAGGAGTTGTTTTATTAAGTTTAGTGACAATGTTTTGGTTATACATTCTGAGCTTCCTGGCTTTGCTGAATAATGATGGTGTTACTATCCCAGTAAAATTCATAGGGGGGGTAAAGCACTGAATTAGAGTTTTCTAATGTTAGTTGTTTCTCGTACCCCCTACCAAGAATGCTTTTGGAGGGTTTCTCCTCGGATAAACTAGAAGGTAGATTCTTTTTATCATGTTTACCCCTTACTGCTACTTGAATGTTTCTGTTTTTCGTGGTTACCCTAGGTCTGTTAGGCATTCATCTACAGAGGAGAGACATTTTGAGAATAAAATCAGGTTATGGAGGATGTTTGTTCTATTATTACTGATTTCTGGTTCTATGCATCCACACCCTGGTCCAGCTACCTTTGGTGCTATTGACACTGAAAAATCCATCACCTTCCTTTGATTCTCCATTAAAAATTGTACACCTTTATGTTCAGAGCTTACCAGCGAAATGGACCCTCTTTGTTGCCTAGATTGAGCAGCATGGTTTCGATACTATTACTTTTTAGAATATGGCTTAAAATAATGAAGCAATCCTATTGGTTAAAACACCACACAAGTGGGTCATTATTTCTCAACAGTGCCCGCTCAGACACACACTCTACCTAGTAACATAATCACCCACCTGTTGCCAGTATAGCCACGTTATGCCCACGTTTAGTCCAGCACGCATATTCCTACAATCCGCATATGAAGTAAATGCTGTACCACAGAACTTCAATGACCGCAACAACAGTCAATTATAATTTACTAAATAAGTGCGGTTTCCATAAAATGTTCGAAAAAAACAAATGAAATGCCAGATGAAACAGACACAGCTCCAGACAAGAAAAAACCTCACAAAGTAAGTCAGCGTTTCCTTTCGTTAACCGCGACTGACTTAAACAAGGTAGAAGACGAGCAGCAGGAACCTGCCACAAAACGGCAGACACAGTGGGCAATCCAAGTATTTCAGCAGTGGGCAGAAACGAAACAATATACCTATAATTTAAAAACTGACTCCACTACCACACTAAATAACCTATTCAGGCAATTTTATGCTGAAGCCTGAACAGAAACAGGGCAACAGTACTCTGTGAGCGGCTACTGCTCCCTCCGTGCTGGTCTAACAAGACACCTGAACTCTCCTGACATTGGCTGCAACATCTCCCTCATAAGAGACCCTGCATTCAAAATGTCAAACAACGTTTTTGCTGCAATACTAAAGCAACTTAGGAAAAATCAGCAAGATACAGCTACTCATCACTCAGCCATCACATTACAAGACCTGCAAAAACTCAAAGCTTCCTCAGTTCTATCACCTAACACTGCACCAGGATTAGTAAAGAAGGTCTGGCTTGATATTCAAATTCATATGGCTAGATGAGGACGAGAGGGCTTGAGGCAACTCACACCCCAGTCATTTCAAGTAAAAACCAGTGACAAGGGGCACAAATATATAACTTTAACTCACAATCCTGAAACAAAAAAGCATAAAAAAACCCTGGAACCCAACAAAGAATCACAAATGGGCTTTATTTTTGAGAGACCAGATGACCCACTGTGTCCTGTCAGGTCATTCCTCAAATATGTCAGCAAAATACCACAAGATGCACAATGTTTCTACCTTCACCCTAGAAGGCTGTCACAAGAATCTCTACAAAGTGAGAAAATATGGTATACCCATGAACCCATGGGAAAAAACTTTTCTAGGATCATTAATGGCAAAGTTAAGTACTGAAGCTCAGTTAAGCCAAAAGTATACTAACCACAGTATTCGAGCAACAGCAGTACAGCTATTATCCAATGCAGAACTAGCTCCATGAGAGATTGTCTCTGTCACAGGACATCATTCTGAAGCAAGGTTAACAGACTACTGGGCAGCTTCCTCAGAAGATAGAGAACACCGAAGCAGTATCTTGGGAGGACATCACACCACTATACCAAACGAAGGCAAACCACAGCAGCCTAGCACATCACTAGAAAGATCCACACTGTCACCTGCAGGAACCAGTGTAGAAACACCAGCTTCAGCAACGGCAACAAGTACAGTCACTAATAATTTGCAATACCTGCAGCAGTTAGATAGTCAGGTAGTTTGGTGGCTGCACATAAAAGTTGATTTAGGTGAAAATCAAAGGGAATGCTGTTTGGGAAAATGTTAAATCTTTAAAATGCTGCTTAGCCTCTATTCCATTCTACCCCATCCTAACCCCCTGTAAAAAATTATGTTTGCTACTGCTTTAAAAGGTCTGACTCAAAACCTTGAGTTTTAGTAAGCATGTTATTATAAAATTAATGCTAAATGATATGGAATGTGGGGATGTTCGATTCTGGTAAGAGTCCATGTATGGGGCAACTGTTAGGGAGAATGGGTTGAGTACGACGACAATCACAGGGGTTCTACTGGTAGAATCAGATCCACTGAAGATACTCTGGGTAGCACCACAATTTGCTTTGTAATCTTGGGAAAGGACCCCCAGTAATATCAAGTATGAGAACCCAGACCCCTTAACCGTGGTCAGAGCTGCATGGCAAGGGTAGTGGCCCTCTCTAGGACAGTGCCAGAGAGAAGCCACAAGCCAAAAACACAGATTTTGGTAGTTTTAGTTGTCTTAATCCACGTTTCAACACAAATCACTTCCACACTGATGTCAGCATGGGTTAAGGCAACAGTGTTGGTCTAAAACTGTGCTCCTGTCTACCTCTGAGAAGGGTTTAAGCATATATTCAGAACTTGGATTGCAGCATGGTTTTTACCATGCTACAATCTGGAAATGTATTCATTGAAATTTTTCACCAGGAAGGGCACACTGAACAACAAGTTGCTCATCTCACGGTGCATCCTGGGGGAAAGAGGAATGGGAGTGTACAGCGAAATTCATCAACATGAAGCAGTAGAAGGTACATTATTGTATTGCAGCATACAGCAACTAAACATCAACAATTACAGACATGAGGCACAGAGCATACTAGCATGACATCAAGCAAGACATCATAGATAATGAACATACCTAGAACTAAACATAGAAATAAACCTTTTAAACCATTTAACAGAGTTACAATGGTTTTAAAAAAACCTAAGGCAGAATATTCAGGCTTTGTTACGAGTGTTAGGTTATCAATTTACAAATCCAATTTGACCTCTAAAACACAATAGTACTGCAAAGCTCCATATAAGTTGCTTAGTTTACCAGATCATAGCCCATTTGTAAGTGGCCTAATCCATCCTTAGCACACCCTATATAGAAACCTTTGGCAGCACCTTGCACATAGGCACATAGGCATGCTAGGAGGTTTGGTGTAGCTATCCATTAGTGCAACACTAAGTTACTGGTTCCCCAACCCAGGTGTTATGGGCTATGCGTTCCTACACTCCCAACACCCAGCCATGTCATCTACCACTAGCCCTGGTTCCCCAATGGTATACAGCAATTGTCCAGGTGGCCAGTGCCCCATCCCTAAATTGCATGCCTGTGTAATAGGACATCTGTCCCATGTGTCCAATAGAATACCCCACCCTGATCAACTGGGCCCCAATCAGACATTTGATAAGATCAGTAATTCCTCTGTACCATTTGCCTGATATCAGACCAGGGTTCCCCATATGCCCAATTAGTAGTCTAGCAAGGCTGTAATTCTTCCATACCACATCCTTGGTGAGAGTAGTTCCTCTGCCACATAAAAGTATGATATCTACCCCCGACCAGCCCACCCCAGTACCACTATAACTGCCCCCACTTCAGTCCCAATCTATAGTGTCTGGTGACCAACACAGAACTCCACACACATCCATTGCAGTCACCAACTAAATGACAGTTCACAATCAGATGCCTACTGTAGCAAAGCTGTTTCTATAGTAGTGTGCGATCATGAACATAGAAGCAAAGAAACACTGAATTTATCATCAGAAAGGACCGCTTGGCCTTCCCAGCCTGCCTAGATGTTTCCTGCCATCTTCCTCCTCTCACATGCTGTCTGGTCTCCATCGCCCTCCCACCTCACAGCCTCTTCTCTAATATACCACTATGTCTATGCCACACATGCTTGAAGCTCCCTACTGTTTTAGCCTCCACCACTTCAGCTGGCAATCTGTTCCAGGCGTCTACCAATATTTTCTCACATATCTCTTGACCCCCCCAGCTTCATTGCATTCCCCCGGTCCTGGTGCTCTTTTCAATTTGAAAAAGACTCCCCTGGACCCTGTTCACTCCTGTGAAATACTTGTAGGTCTGTATCATGTCACTTTTCTCTTTCCTGTCTTCTAGGGTGCACATGCTGAGATCCCTCTGTCTCTCCTCTTGGGACTTCTCAATATAAACCCTACACCATTTAATTTGCCCTCCTGTGGGCTTCTCTCCACCTTGTCTATATTCTTCTTGAGGTTTTGTTCTCCAGATGTACATTGTACTCCAGGTGGGGTCTGCATTCCACCTCCATCCTCCTGGGATGGGAGATACCCTCCCTACACACCCAGCATCCCTCTAGCCCTGCCCACTGCTTTGTCAAAGTGCTACCTTGAGGTTCTCCAGACATAATAACCCTAAGATCCCTTTCAGTTTATTGACTGTCAATAACCCCCCCCCCACCATCCTATACTCAGCTCTTGGTTCCTATGCACTAGGTGCATGATGTTGTACTTTTTGGCATTGAACCCAACTGCCAAGCTTTTTACCACTCCTCAAAATTCACAAGATCCCTGATCATTCTCTCTCTCTCTCCCCCCCACCCCTGGGTGGCCACCCTATTGCAAATTTTGATACCATCTTCAAAATGGCATACCTTCCCTTCAGTTCTTCTGCAATGTCCCCTAAATTTAAAAGGACTGGTCCAGTACTGAGCCCTGTGATACCCCACTGGTTGCTCTCCAATCATTAGAATGAGTGCCGTTAACTACCACCCTTTTGCTCTTATCCATTAACTAGCTACTGTATTAGCACAGGAAGGCTCCAGTAAGCTCAAGGTGGCAGTACACACAGGACACGCTTCCATTCAGCCCATTGAAAGGCTGCTCTCCTCACTCCACACACGAGCATTTTTTTCTTGCCCCTCCATCCACCCCTCCTCCTCCAGCGGCACACCTCTCTTTCCTGGGGGCTTCTTCCTAAGGTACCTTTAGCCAAGGGAATCACTCCCACGGCACCTCAAGGGGTGAAACCCTCCTCTAGAGTTCCTTCCCTTTGTACCGGTACAGGGTGGTATATCCCATGGACAGAGAGAGAGGCGAACAGCAAAAGATTATCTATGTAACTCAAGTATGAAACCAGCTACACAGGCCCATTGAACCCAATTAACCATTTTGGATTCCACCCCTAGGCTGTTCAGTTTCTTTATCAGACTCCTGTGTGGCACAGTGTTGAAGGCCAAGCTAAACTCCAGATCAGTCATGTCCACTGCTCTCCCCTTATCTATTTCCCCAGGTCATCCAGTCAAAGAAGTCTACCAGATTCATTTGGCATGACCTTCTCCCCATAAATATGTGCTGCCTGTGGTCTTGCAGTCCACTGGATTCAAAATACTCTTAACAGTCTCTGTTTTAGTATGGATTCCATTAATTTCCCCCTGACTCAAGTAAAACAGACCAGACTACACTGTACTTGCTAACCTCCTCCCTGCTGATGCGCTTACAAAATGGGACTATGTCTGCTCTCCTCTAGTCCTCTGGAACCACTCCTGTTTCCAGTGAGTTGTTCAATAAGGCCATGAGTAGTGCAGCAAGCACCTCTCTGCCTAGTTATTTTAATACCCTTGGGTGTATCCATCCTGTCCTATCTTCTTGGCCACCCTAAAATTTGAAGTCTCTTCAATAATACTCTTTCCTTTGAAAATGGACTTGTGTCCACTTCCCCCACCAGTGTTCATGCTGCTCCTTGGTGGTCTATCCCTGTCTCTCTCCACTGTGAAAAAGGTAGAAGTACCTGTTCAGCATGTCTGCTTTTCTCTGATCGTCCTCTATGTAGTCTCCCTTTGTCCTCCTCTTTACCCTCAGAATCCCCCCTTGCCTTCCTCTCCTTGCTTATGTACCTGAAGAAAGTCTGGTCTTTTGATACTCTTTGGCTATGCTTTCTTCTGTCTGAGCACTTGACCCCCTACATTACCTTACCTGCGTCCCCCTGTTTTACCTGGTACACCTCTCTCTCCTCATTCTTCTGCGTTTCTTTATACCTCCTGAATGCCACCCTTTTACAAGCTTCCAAACGAGGCTATTCTGATGTATCTTTCCATGTCAGTGAAGTCTGCCTTCTTGAAATCCAAAACATTTGACCTCGTGTGACTGGACTGGGTCCCTGTTCCCATGCTAAACCACACTATATGTGGTGGTCACTGGATTCCAGTTGCCCCTCCACACAGACATCTGCATTCTGTCCCTGTTAGTCAGTATCAGGTCAAGAATGGCCTTTTCTCTGGATCAAGCACAAGCTTCCTGAGACCTGCCCCTGTAGAGAATCCAGGAGGCTGCTGCTTCTGGCTGAAGCAGCTGCCTGGGTGGACCAGTGCACATCTAGCATACAGAAATATCCCAGCAGCAGGACTTCACCTTTTGTTGCCATCTTGTGTATTCCATCCACAAGCTCCCTGTCCACTTCTTCCCCCTGTGCATATTGCTCAGCCTTTGCCATGCTCAAGGGTGACCCACAGTGCCTCAGCCTCTCCCTATCTACCCTGCACCTCTGTCACCTTTATACCCTCTCTGGCATACAGGGCCACGCTCCCTCATTTTTTACCCCCCATCCATCCTGAACAGAACATAACCCAGTACATCAATGTACCATGATTAACAATGTACCATGTTTCAGTTATTGCTACTATGTCCAGGTCTGCCTCTACTATCAATGCCTCCAGGTCTGGGATTTTATTTTCCAGGCTGCGGACATTTGTTACCTGCCTTCCATGTTTTGAGTCCTATCCCTCTCCTTCCTATGGTGCTGCTCCCTGGCTTCTTTCCCCTTCCCCTCCTCTGCTTCATCACCCCTCCCCAGTTGTCTTTCTTGTGTGGCCTAGAATTCACTGCCTCCCACTCTCCTTCTGCTCGCAATGTCCCAGACTTAAATTCACTTTCTTGCATGTGCCCCGGGGGGGTGATACTAAGTCACCTGACCTTCCTGACCCCTCCAGCCAGTTTAAATGCTTGTTACTGAAGCATTCAAACTTCTTACTCGGGTCCCCTTCCCTGACAGATACAGGCCATTATCTTTATACAGGCTCGCATCCATCCAGGTGGGGCTCCAGTCCCCCATGAAGCCAAAACACTCCCTTCCACACCATTCCTTCAATCACGAGTTGAAATTCTGGATGTGGTGTGCCCTAACCTCTCCCCTGCCATGGACAGGTAGTACCTCCGAGAAGAAGACGGAGTGTTCTACTTGCTTCAGGCTCCCCCAACTTCCTAAAATCCTTTTGGATTCTAGCTACTTCCACTTTGTCTCCTGCCAGGTCATTCATCCCCAGGGGGACGATAACATCCAGTTCCTCCCTCCTTGCCATTACCCTTGCAATCCTATTGATCTGCTTCTCATCCTGCCATGCAGTGCTTTCTAAATTGCACTTTATCTCCCTGTCCATCCTGCTAGGTTCCCCTAACTTCTCTCCTCAGACAACTGAGTCCCCCACGAGGAGAAGCTTCCTCCTCCTCTGGGTTCTCTTCCCCCTTCCCTAGTGCTGCATCCTTTAGGATCCACCCATCCTCCTTGGTCTCGGCTGTGGGTGTCATAGTAGGTGCGTTCCTCATCCCCCAATTAGCTAGCACTGGGGCAGAAATTATGGAAAGTGCCACAAAGTTGAAAGAAATCTGCCTGCTGCAATCAAAGACAAGCTCGTCATGCAGTGGCAGATGACATGCCTCCCCAACGTGCTTTCGTGGTGAAACTTCAATAAACATGGCGGCACCTGCTGTCTGCCACACACAATTCCCATACCAACATTGGGGGTGGCCAATCCTCTGTATTGCTATGTTCCCCCAACCCACACACTTTCTTTGCTGACAGGGTCCAATCCCCATCGGCATCAGTCCACACACAAACACACACACGCACTTTCTTTGCTGAAGAGACCCAATCCTCATCGGCATCAGCCTCTCCAAACTCATGGGGCACACTGGGAGCCCACCCCAATGTGCCCAAAATTCCTCCCAAAACTCATGGGGCACACTGGGAGCCCACCCCATTTGTGCCCAATATTCCCCGAAACTCATGGGCGCACTGGGAGCCCACCCCAGGTGCCCAACATTTCTCCCCCAAAAGAAACTCACAAGGCACACTGGGAGCCCACCCCAGGGTGCCCAGCATTTTTAGTTCACCTGTAAACAAAGTAAACTATCCTTTGATGTCCATTTTTGTTTTCTTTGTAAAAAGAAATGGTCCTTCATAGTCCCCAGCTCCCCTCCCCAACCCGCACCACCCTCTGCGCACCCCACCTCCTGCACCCCTCACCCATACTTACCTCCGGAGGTCCAGCGCTGCGATCCTCTGTGGAGCGGGCTGCGTCTGGGCTCATCAAAGCCGAACTGCAAAATGAAGAAATGCTGGTAAGCTATATAATAACATCAATGTGGGGTTGCAACGTAGGTGGATATCGCAGCCATTGTTTTGAATTTTGGCTCCAAATGTTCAATATGGGGTTCTTGGAACCCCACCTCATGAACACATGCTCTGTCATCTCGTTATTCAGTCCCAAAAGGTGATTTCGCAATCACTGAGTGGAATCACCTTTCAGGACCAATTAACAAAATGACAGTGCCACTTGTTCATGGTGGGGTCCTAAAAAGCCTATGTTGCAAGTTGGTGAAAAATTCAAAAATTGACTGCAGTAGGAAAGTGCGCAGTTTCCACGCGACGTCAGAATTTCAACAATTTCAAATATTTTCACTCCAGATTTTCAACATTGCTATTTTTTACACCTCCTTATGAAGAGTACAGCTGTCATTTTCACATCTTGCCCAAAATGTGTTTTCGCACATCTGGCGTACAATGGTGCAGTTACTGTGGGAAATCAACTTTCTGGACAGATTAACAAAATCACAGTGCCACTGTTCATGAGCAGAGGTCCCAAAATGCCTATTGAAAATTTGGCTAAAAAAATCCCCAAAATAATTGTGTTACGGGTGTGCGTTGCTCAGTTTCTGAGCACGCTCTTGACTTCACCAGTTTTTCATTTTTTCACTCCATATTTTCAACAGTGCCATTTTTTACACCTCCTCATGAACAGTACAGCTGTTATTTTTCACACGTTGCCCGAAATGTGTTTTCACACCTGTGGCGCCAAATGGCGCAGTCTGTATGCAAAATCACCTTCGGCTAACAAACTGATAGTGCCACTGTTCATGAGGTGGGATCGCAAAAGCCCATGTTGAAAATTTGTAGTGAAAATACAACAAACACCTGGGGCATTAGGATTTCCAACCATAACGCCCTATCCTGTAGAGATTGACAGGCGTCAGGGGTGTGACTTGGGATCATCGGCTGTAATGCTCATGCCATTCCACCCCCACCCTCACCCTGCAGCCAGTGACAGGCATCAAGGTGTGTCTTTGACTTTTTGGCCCCAAAGTTCACCCCATTCTCCTGAACTGCACCCATCTCAGTGTATTTCCTTATAGAATGGGGTGAGCGTAAGGCCCAAAGACCCCAAGGCACACTGCAACACTTGTCGGCGTCTGCAGGGTAGGGTGAGGTGAAATGGCATGAGCGTTAACATATGACCCAAAGGCACACCCCAATCCCTGTCATTCTCTGCAGGGTGGGGGTGGGGTTGGCATCAGTTCAATATTTCACTGCCATTTCTATTATGCATCTCTCTAACTCCTGCACTCATCAATGCCAATGCCAGCAAGACAACATTCGGCATCGACAAATGCTAATTTCCTCCTGCTTTTGCTCACTCTTCCTTCGTTCATGCTGATGCTGCGCTCCTATGCTTTTGCTTTATTTTCCACTGCCTTCTACCCCTCTTTGACAATCCTCCTGCTGGCTGCTTCTGAGGCTGTCTCCATTTCTTAAATCCAACCTACCAAAGTCCAAGGCCCTCGCCTTTTGTGGCTTGCCTCTGCACTTCCATCTTAATGTTGAACCACACTGTACAATGATCACTGGTTCCCACTGGATAGCCACTGTGACATGACTAGGGCCTATCACAGCCTCCAGTAGGACAGGGATTCAGAGGAGCAAAGGGAGACAGCATATCCTAACAGGATAGCACCTTTTCCCATCATTTTCAACTCTAGCTGCTAAGTCCATAGGGCAGGAAAGGTGCTAATGGGACATTTGCCGCCCATATGGGCTAACTAACATCTTGCACAATGCCTCTGTGCATGACTGCATGGAGGGATTGTACAGAGCAATGCCAATCCCCACCGCCTGATCACCATTCAGATGCCCTGAATTATAAAATGATCCCTGGCATCTAGTAGTTACCCCCAGTCACATTTAGATGACCCCATTAGTAAAATGATCCCTGGCATGTAGTATTTCCCACCCCAATCACCATTCGGATGTCCTGATTAGTATATTAAGAAGATCCCACAATCAGTTCACCCTGATTGCAAGTCTGAGCCATCTCTCAATTCCACTCTTAGGTCCTTCCACCCCTATCCCCATGGTGGCCCATAAATTACCTTTAGCTGTCAGTCCCTCCCACTGCAACAGTGACAGTTCCAGTCCCTCTGCAGACTGCTGGCCCACTTTGAGTGACAGGAGTGTACACCTACTGGTACTATAGAACAGATGTTTCAAGTTGCGCGACACACTCCCTTTCACTCAGACAGTGGCCTGCCAAGGTATGAGCTGAGAGGTTGTACTGATCTCAGTCACAGGGAGGTGGCTGCAATCTTGGGTATATGGGAGGCCAATGGGGAGGTGGTGGAGGGACCTGGTTGGATGGCTTTGGGAAGGGGCTCAGATTTGCAGCTAGGGTTGGGCTACTAGATGTCAGGGATCATGGAAAAATAGAAACAGTCATAGGCAATGTTGGCAGAAAAAAAAACAATGGTACATCCAGCCTGCCCCTAGTTCCCAATTACACCTTGGGACTTACTGTGCATACAGGGTACTAGCTTTCACTATCCACTCCCCTGTTCCCCACCCTACTACTATCAGCCTGAGTAACCATTATACCCTTCACTTTGTCACAGCCTTGCTTGAAACCATTTATAGTTTTGGTGCCTGCCATCTTGGTTGGCAGACCATTCCACATTTCCACCACCATTTCTGGAAAATAAAACTTTCTAATATCCCTCATGAACCTCCATCCCATCAGTTTGTACTTGTGCCCCCATGTCCTTGAACTGTTACTCATGCTAAGTAGTGCTTCTCCATGCACCTTGTTTATTCCTTACAGGAACTTAATGGTCTCTAGCATATCACTCCTCTCTTGTCTGGTCTCCGGTGAAGATATGTTCAGTGTCTTGAGCAGATCCTCATGAGATCTGTCCTGTCAGCTCTGAATCATCCTGATCACCCTTTGTTACACAGTCTTCAGCCTGTCCTAATCTTTCCTGAGGTGAGGTCTTCAGAACTGGGCACAGTACACCAGGTGCAACCTCACCAGTCATCTATAAAGAGGCAGTAAGCCTCTTTTCTTCTACGATCAGAACCCCTTCTGGTACATCCTATTTGCCTTATTAGAGGCCTCACTGTACCAGCTTAATTGTTTAAGGAGTCACCAATGATGACTTCTAGGTTCCTTTCCTCAGCTGTGGTGCTCAGCTCTACCCCCTATCTAGTACTCTGTCCTGGGGTTCTTGTTCCTGAAGTGAATCAATTTTGCATTCCTCTGGCATTGAATTTCAAATCGCCAAACCTTAGACTACCTCTAATCTTTGCATGTCACTCTGCAGTTTCCTACTTCCATCACTATTTACCTCCCATGAGCTTGGTGTCATCTTCAAAGAGAGACAGCCCCAGATTAATTCTCAAATGTTGCTGATGAGCATGTTGAAGAGGACAAGACTCAGGATGGATCCTGTGGCATTCCACTCATGACCTCCCTCTTCTGATTTGACACCATAATCATGACCCTCTGCTGCCTATCTTTCAACTAAAACCCACTCACCCCACCCAAACACTGCTTATATTTTCCTTCAAGTCCCTGGACCTCACCCCCTTTTACTGTGACCTAAGCCACTCTGATTGGTTCCCTATCTCATTGGTTCCCTCCATTGACTCCATACTAATGTATTTTCAAAACAAAGTTCCTCAAAATATGGGACTGTCATGCCCCCCCCAGTGCAGAACATGAGAAAAGGTACCCCATCTGCCCTAGATCATGGCCGAACTCGTAGCATGCTTGCAAATGCATGATTTGGCCTGGACAGAAAATAAACATAACCTATCCCCCATGGCCTCCAGTGGTATCATCACCTCTGCAACACCTGTACCAGGGCAATAAGGTTTGCCAAAGGCGAGTATTTTACATCCACCTTCAGTGTCAACATTGGTCACCTGTCTAAATTTTGGAAGGTTACCACAATCTCTTCTCCTCCCACTCAGTCCCCTTTGTCTGGCCTCAAAGTGGGTGACACCCCTATCTCTAGCCCCTCCTTCATCCACCACAGAGGGTTTAATTCCTTTTTTAATCACCTCCACCTCCTCCCTCTCCCTCTCGCCTCCCTCTCACCCTTGCCAGCATGCATGACAGTCATCTCCTTCCTTACTGCTATTTCTTTTCTCCAGTAACTCTATCCTCCATCACCAACACCCTTCCTGCCCCTAACCCTCCAAGGGTAGGGAGCCCAGATGGCCTGGATAGCAAGCCCTCCATTTCTCTGCTGAAATCTCTCCCCCATTGGCTGACCTCCCTAACCTCTCTTTCTGCTGTTCCTCCGTCCCTGCTGACTGGAAGACTGCCACTGTTACTCCTCTTCCAAAAGGTGGTGACCCATCTGCTACTAACAGCTACTGACCCATTTCTCTCCTCCCTCCAAAATACAGGAACAAATTGTCTTGTCACAACTCTCTCCCTATCTGGACTCCTCTTCCTTCTTCACCCACTACAAGTCTGGCTTCGCTTCCACAAGAACCACTGCACCACCATCTCCCTGCTCAGGTTCACCAAATCCATCTGCAATGGTATGGATCACAGCCTATTCACCTCTGCTATCAACACGTAGATCAGCCAAAGTGTTCCAACACTGTCTCCCACCCCAATTATGAGCCAAACTCCAGGCTGCAGTCCTCTGACTCAGCCACTGGCTATTCCTCTCTACACGATGGATAGGTCCCAGGCAGTCAAAATCCATGACCCCCTCTGTCCTCCCTAGCTCAGTATTCACTGGGGTCCCACAAGGATCTGTGTTAGGACCACTACTTTTCTCCATTTTCCTTAATGATCTCCTCCATGTTTGTCTGCATCCATTTACATGTACATGGATGACATGGTCCTCTTCACAGCAGCCCACAGACTCCAGCTGGACTTGACCAAGTTCAACCTAGCTGCACATATCAAGCTTTTCTCCTCAGTGCCAAGAAGAATGTCTCCCTGTCCTTTGGCACAAGGCACAGATGCTCTAGGCTCTCTCCCTTCCTACTTTCCACACCCTGGATGGCTCCTTTGTGGAGGATATTACCACCTTCGGTATCTTGGTATCTGGCTAGACCAGCACCTGTGTTTCTGAACAAAGTGGATGCTATAGTCAAAAATCTGCACCAATTTGTTTGCTTTACAGGAACTGTGACTGTATCCACCTCCAGCATACTGTGTTATTATGACAGAAAGGATCCTCCCAATCTTTGATTATGGTGATATGGTCTGACAGTGCAGCCCCAGTCACTACCCTTGCCACTGACACACCTTCAACTATTTCTGCCATTCACTCTCAATTGTCCTCCTAGGACTCATCACTGTTCTAAGTATAAATTTCTCTCCTTTTCTTCTCTTGTGGACAGACACCATGCCCACTGTGCCAGTTTGTGTGGGAAAATTCTAGTTTGTTTCCCTACCCTCCTACCTCTCTGTCCACCCAAAGCCATATCCTCAGAAGCTCAAATGTTCACAAACCCTAGCAGTCCCTTCAGTCTCCATGACCATCACAAAGCCACATATCAGCCACTGCTCCCTAAAATCTGGAACTCCCTTACCTCAGCCATTCACCAATCTCTCTCCCTGGATCCTTTCGGAAAACAACTTCAGGTCTCACCTCTCCCTCCTGCACTTGCTAATAAATTTTACCTCCTGCTCTCATATATGACTTGTTTCCAATTAGTACAGCTATAATTTAGCTACTTATGCTCACACCTAAGCATTGTGCACAAATGTTACAACTAGTGTTGATTTAAACTGCTCTGTATTTGATCACCAGCATATGCTTGTGGCTCCTGCTCCATGTATATACATTGTCAGTTGTTTCACTTATCACTCAAGTTCTCCGTCTTGCATTTATTACCAATGTAATTTGTGATTGTAGCCACTCTCCTCTACTCTGTCAATGATCTTCCAACATGTATGTTATGTAATTTGAACTCTTGTGCTACCTAAACCCCACTTGTTACAAGTCCTCCTTCCTCAGGATGCATCTGGAAATGAACTAACAGTTTAGTATGCCTTTACTGACAATGTAAGAGTCTGAACCGAGTGGTTATGGTTTAATTGTCGAAAACCGAGAAAACAATATTTTAACCGACAAATGAACCAGCAGAAGGAGTATCTGAGCTTATCAGTTAGTGAGTATGGAGTAAAGAATCCGACGGTTTGAGTTTGAAGAACAACAGACAGAGTTTCAACCGAGCTTGCTCAGTGTTCCATGCCTGGCATGGAAAGTTAACTTTTCACCTCCGAGCAGTTCGAAAGTTGGGACTCACTGCATATGTCATAATATAGCAAGACTTCATGTTGTTTGAATATATTTATTGTGAATGATGATTAACGTGTTTTGAATCAGAATGTAATTTCAGGAATGAAATGTATAGTTAGATTTTCAGCTTTGTCTCACAATCTACTCTTTCATGTTTGTATACATTGATGTTTATACTAATGGTAGGGCACTCTATATTAATTCCATTGAGGTTACTATTATTAATATTTAAAATAAGCAGCTTTGCTATAATAATTAAGGAGGGGTATGGTATGCACTGCTTTGGAAGAAGTGTGGCAGGGTTGGGAATTTTCCTTCAAATAACATGAAGACTCGCTGTATTCTGACTATTGCAGTGATATCCAACCTTTGAACTGCCCCGGAGAGGAAAGAGTTAACTTTCCATGCAAGGCATGGAACACTGAGCTCGAGCTTGGTTGAGACTCTTCTCTGTTGTTGTTTGAACCCAAACCGCCAGATTCTTTACTCCAACTCACTGAACAGTCGCTATGGAGAGTTCTCCTTGCTCGGTTCAATTTAGTCGGTTAAAGTGTTGTTTTTTACCGGTTTCAACCGAATTTATTCCATCTAATCTATCAGTTCAGTCTCTGTCTGTGGTACCGTGAGTACTAGATAGGTTTATTATTGTTTGCTTCTGTGTGGAACTTAGAACGCCGGATCGGTTCGGTTTGAACCGATCAGGTTTGTTAAAAACGCTTGTTCAGCTTTTCAGAGTGTAGGTCCGTCCTTATCGGTTCTAAAAACGGATTTCATTACGTTTTTTTCACGACCGTAACACCGGTCAGGAAACCGAGTTAAGGGTGTCTTGCCTGGGATTGCCAAAAGGGTAAGTTTGGTTAGACTGGCTATGTCGAGAAACCCAAGAGAAAACCGGCCCACTGGGTTTCAACACTGTAGTGTGTGTGTGGGGAAGCCTTTGCTAAGGCTGACCCTCACACCACCTGTGTTTATTGTCTGGGGTTTGACCACCTTAATCAGACTGCCAGATTTGCAAGATTTTCCACAGCTACCCTGGAAAGAGAGTAGGTAGGCTGAGGAAAGGGAGGCCAAAAGTCCGCTGACCGGATGGCCAGCCCGGTTCGGTTCCAACCGAACAGAAGGAGTGCCTCTGACCAGGGCTAAACTTCTTCGGCAAAGGAGAACTGACTCTGAGGAGTCGGTTCCAAGTTAAAAGAAAAAGATGGGTAAGTCAGCCGTTCGGATCCATAAGTTCTTTCTCCCGACCGCTGATGAAACAGCCAAAGCGAGCAAGGATTGTTCAATCAAGAACTCTCGTTTCCTAATCGAACCGGCACCATCGGTTAGGGGCCTGGTTCGGTCTGTTCTCCCGTTCGGATTATAATTTAGAGGATTTTTATGAACCGGAGGAGGAGGAAGGAGAGTATGAGGATAGTGATGGTGATTATGAAAGTCTGGATGTGCCCATTGACCCAGACATCTCCCCAGACAGACCTTCAGGAGTTTCTCCTCCTAGGCTTTCTGAGTCCCCTTCCCACTTTATGTTTCACAAAAAAGTGGTTGAACTCTTCAGCTTCCTATGGAGGAAGCAGTAGAGGATCAGGAGGAGCCTGATTATGTTGAGATGATGGACATCCCAGGGTCCAGGAGGCTGTCTATTCCCCTCCATAAGTCTTTTGGGAAACAGACATTTAAAATTTTAAAGACTCCTTATTCTATACCTCCTGTGGACAGAAGAATGGACAAGAGGTATACTCTTTCAGGCTCAGATATGGAGTTCCTTTCCCAGCAATGCAGCCATGTTGGGGCAGTGCAGACTGCTGCCTGTGATAAGGCAAATATACCCTTGGCTTCACACCTCCCAGATAAGGACTCCAGGAGGATTGATGCCATGGCAAAGAAACAGTACATGGCAGCATCTTTGTGACTCAGGCAGGCTAATTATATGGTCTGCACAGCTAGATACCAGAAGTCTAGATGGGACACTGTGATGGCTCTTGCTAAACAGGTCCCTGGCCAGCTTGCCAAGGAGCTGGAGCAGGTGGCTGCAGATGGTATTGAGGCATCCAAGGTGCAATTTCATGCTACAGTGGACTCCAATGATGTTTCATCTAGAGTCATGGCTACATCTGTGGCCCTTCATAGGATGGCTTGGCTCAGATGTACTAGCCTGTCACAGGATACCCAGACTAAGGCCATGGATTTTCCTGTTGTTGGTAATTCTCTGTTTGGGGAGTAGACAGAGAACTACATGAAGAAAATGGATGAGTACAGGACCACCTATAGGAGTGCTCAGGCCAAGGAAAGGCAAGCCACTCCCCAGAGGCAGCATTCCAGGGTCAGTGGCAGGCCTTTTCATAGGCTTTTCTACCCAGCCCAGGCCTCCTCTTCCGCCTTTGCCCAGAGGGGGTTCTTCAGAGGGAGAGGCAGATGGGGTACAAGCAGGCCTGCTACCACCCCTCAGCCTAAAGCCCCTGCCAAACAGGAACCCTGATGGATTTGCCCGGGCCGATTCTCCACTACCCATAGGGGGGCAGGCTGGCTTACTTTGCCCAGGACTGGATGTCTTTAACATCAGACAAATGGGTCCTGGAAATAGTAAGCCAGGGACTGGTTCTCAGCTTCAAACAATTTCCCAAGATGAGAACCAGGTCTTTTCCACCTGCAAATCCTTCAGACGCCCTTGCCCTAGAGGCAGAGGTCTCTTCCCTCTTGGCTCTGAGAGCCATAGGAAGGGTTCCACCCCTACACAAGGGAAAAGGATTGTACTCCAGGTACTTCCTAACTCCCAAAAGACAGGAGAATGGCGCCCATCCTGGATCTCAGATATTTAAACAAGCACCTTTAAAGCCAAAGTTCAAAATGGTGACTCTGGGAATAATTCTACCTCTCTAAGGCCAGGGGACTGGCTAGTTTCCCTGGACCTCAAGGATGCCTATTTCCACATTCTCATCAGATGCTCCCACAGAAAGTACCTCAGGTTCGAGTTGCCTTCAGGCCACTATCAGGTCAGAGCAATGCCCTTTGGCCTAACATCAGCTCCAAGGGTGTTCACAAAATGCCTGGCAGTAGTGGTTGCTTTCCTAAGGAGAAAAAAGATCTCCATTTTTCCATACCTGGATGACTGGCTCATAGTGGGTCAGTCTCCAGACCAAGTCAAGTCACACCTACAGATAACTCAGCAACTGCTCACTTCTCTAGGATTCCTTCTGAATCTTTCAAAGTCAGTTTAAGCGCCAGTGCAGCTCCTCACCTTCATAGGGGCAGAGCTGGATACAATAAGGACAGAGCCTTCCTTCCCTGGACAGGGCAAGGACCCTTGTTACACTGGCCTCTTCATTCACCCTCCAGGTGTCTTGACCAGCAAGGCATTTTCTGCACCTCCTGGGCCACATGGCTGCCTCTACAGCAGTGGCGCAAGGAGCAAGATTTCAGATGAGGGACATTCAGTTCCACTTAAGAGCCTTCTGATCCCAGAGAAAGGATTCTCTGACTAAGCTAATCCCAGCGACTAACCCTGATCCAGGCTTTTGCAATGGTGGCAGGATCAGGACAACTCAAGGCAAGGAGTTCCATTTGTCACTCAACCTCATATTCTAATCCTTACCACAGATGCTCCCTCTTGGGCTGGGGAGCCCACTTGGGAATCTGACCACCCAAGGGTTGTGGTCACCTCAAGAATCTCTGCTTCACATCAATTTTTAGAACTCAGAGCAGTGTTTCTAGCACTTCAAGTTTTTTCAAGTCTGTTCAGAACAAAGTAGTTCAGATCAGGACAGACAATACTACCACAATGTGGTACATCAACAAAGCAAGGGGCACTCGGTCACTGGCTTGTGCATAGAGACAATGAAGTTGTGGTCTCTGGCCTATTCCCTGAATACCTCTCTGATAGCAGTGCACCTCCCAGGGAAGGACAATGTCCTGGCAGATGCTCTCAGCAGGATATCTCAGGGCATCACGCTAATGGTCCCCAGATCCCTGATTTTAAGGTAATCTTCTCCAGGTGGGGCACCCCACAGATAGATCTTTTTGCAGCCCCAGACAATCACCAACTTCCTCTCTTTTGCTGCAGACCCCCAGTGTTTGGCTCAGTCCCCCTGGATGCCCTAGTTCTCAATTGGGAAGGGAAGTTCCTGTATGCTTTCCCCCCCTTCCCTCTCCTGTTCATGGTACTAGTCAAATCAGGTCTCAACCCTGCAAAGTGATTCTGATTGCTCCAGACTGGGCCAGACAGCCCTGGTACCCTCTCTTGCTGTCCTTAGCAGTCCACCTTCCCCTGTCTCTTCCCAGGAATTACAACCTGTTAACATGTTCTCAGGGGCGGTTTGGTATCTGAATCTCAAATCTCTCAATCTCAAGGCCTGGCTCTTGAAGAGTTAGAGTTGTTGATTTGCATCTCTCCAAGGTATTCTGGATATTTTAAAGGCTTCTAAAGCCTTCCATCAGAAAAGACTTACAACTCCAAATGGAAAAGGTTTACTATTTGGTGCTCTGGGAAGAATATTTCTCCAGAGTCTGCTGGGTTGCCTACAGTCCTTGCCTATATGGTTCATCTCAATAGCTTGAGACTCAGACCAGCTACACTTAGAGTGCATCTGGCAGCTGTCTCTGCTTTCTTGTCAGCAGGCAAGCACTCTTCCCTTTCAGCTCATCCTGTATTCTGTAAATTCTTCAAGGGATTGCTGCATACCAATCCTTCCTTCAGGGACCATGCCCCTGCCTTGGACCTTAATGTTTGCATTGCTCAGCTTATGCAACCCCCTTTGAGCCTTTGTCCTCAGCAAAGCTTAAGTACTTGACTTGGAAAACTGTGTTCTTGGTAGCCATTACTTCTGCCAGACGCATAAGTGAGTTACAGGCTCTGTCAGTGGAGCCTGATTTTATCTCTTTCCATAGAGATAAGGTGGTCCTCAGGACTAATCGGAAGTTTTTGCCTAAGGTGGTTTCAGATTTCCACCTTAACCAGTCTATGTCTCGTCCTGTTTTCTTCACTGACCATTCCTCCTCTGGGAAGAGGAGGCTGCACAGCCTGGATGTGAAAAGGCCCTTAGCTACTACATAGAAGCGCACTAAGGGTCACAGGTTTGACTCCTCCAACTGTTCCTCACTTATGGGAGGTTGGTAGGGAAAACCTGCCACTAAGAGATCTATTGCCAGGTGGATTGTCTCTTGTATACAATTTTGCTATGAAAATTAAGTAGGATCCCACCCTCAGGCCTGAGGGCTCACTCTACCAGAGGTCAGCTGCTTCCTGGCTGCTGCCAGGATATTCCTATCTTAGAGATTTGTCAAGCAGCCACCTGTAAAACAGTACATACTTTCACCAAGCATTACTCTCTGGATATCCAGGCTAGGAGTGATGCTCGGTTTCAACACAGCAGTGCTTCACAGTCTGTTCAAGTAGGTTCTGTCCTTCTCCATGGAGGTACTGCTTGATAGTGTGCAATAGTCAGAATACAGCAAGACTTCATGTTGTCTGAAGAAAAATTACTCCCTGCTCCCTCTCAGAACCTGGGTTTTGGGATGTGGGTGGGCAGGAACAGTGTTAGCACCCTAGAGGTGCCCCCCTTTCTCACCCTCTTATTTTGGGTATGTGTTGTGTTTTGTTTTTGGGTTTCTGACTTGCGTCTTTGCCTTGGAACCAAAAACCTTTTTTATTAGATTTAGATTGCCGGTTAGCTAGTTGTAAGTTTTACAGTTTCCACAAGGACACCCAGTGAGTTTAGCTCGTAAAGATCTGGCGGTTTGGGTTCAAACAACAACAGACAGAGTCTCAACTGAGCTCAAGCTCAGCGTTCCATGCCTTGCATGGAAAGTTAACTCTTTCCTCTCCGGGGCAGTTCAAAGGCTGGATATCACTGCAATAGTCAGAATACAGCAAGACTCCATTAGAAGAAACAACATTACTAAGGTGAGTAATTTTTTCTTCTTTCCCGTCTAGAACTTTCAGAGAGGTGAAATAAATATGCAATTTATGCAAATTACTACTGCTATTTAGTGGTTGGACCTAAATGGAGCTCCACCCCTCGAGGATGGATCAGTGAGATCCAAATGCACATGGGGAGTTTATACCTCGGTTTTTGGGTCCACACACAGTATGCACTTTATGGTTTAAATGAATAGAATTTTCATTGCAGTTCCTGGGTGCTGGTTGTTTTTCTGTTCTACTTGTTGTGCTTTGGAACCAAGCACCGTTGAGTGTCTGTTTAAGTTGTAACTTCTTATTTGTCCTTGCATGTGAAATTACCCAGGGCACTGGCAGTGGAACTAGCTCACCCATGGTAGGTTTATTCAACAGCTCATTGTGGACAGGGTAGTGCCAAAGAATTGGAGGATGGCAGAAGTAGTTCTGCTCCTTGGGGGTAGTGGTAAGGAACAAGCAGGAAACTACAGACCTGTCAGTCTTACCTCTATTGTAGGGAAGCTGATGAAGTCACTGGTCAAAGAGGATCTAGTGGACTACTTGGAGAGCAACAGTCTCCAGGACAGTAAACAGCACAGATTCATGGTGGGGAGGTCTTGTCAGACTGACCTGATAGTTTTAATTGGGTGATGAGGGAACCGGATAGGGGCCATGCTGTGGATTTTCTCTACTTTGATTTTAGCATGGCTTTTGACTTGGTACCTCACAGATGCCTGCTGAAGAAGATAAAGGATCTGGGTGAGGCTAAGGTCATAGGTAAATAACTGGCTACAGGGGAAGCAGCAGAGGGCTGTGGTCAACTGGGTCATATCAGACGAGAGGGACATCAAGAGTGGGGTGCCACCGAGATCTGCTCTGGGTCTGGTCCTCTTCAATATGTTTGTCAGTGGTATTGGTGAGGGAATCCAGGGCAAGTTGTTCTTCACAGATGATACTAAGCTCTGTGGAGGGTGGACTGCAGTGAGGAAATCAGAGAAATGCAGAGTGCCTTACAAAGCTAGAAGAGTGGTGTAAGGTCTGACAGTTGAAATTCAGTGCCAAAAGTGCAAGACCCCAGGGCAGAGTACTGGATAGGTGGGGCGAGACTTAGCACTACAGATAAGGAACGGGATCTTAGAGGTATCATCAGTGACTCCCTCAAACAATCAAGTCAGTGAAACAAGGCGTACAGCAAAGCGAGTACGATGCTGGGATGTAGCAGCAGAGGTACTGACATCAGAAGGGAAGAAGTAATACAGTACTTCCTCTTTATAGATCATTAGTGAAGCCACACATGGAGTAGTGCGCCCAGTTCTGGAGACTTCACCTTAGAAAAAAAAGACAGGCTGTAGATGCTACAGCACAGGGCAAGAAAAATAATTCAGGGCCAACAGGGCATGCTCCTATGAGTGCCTCAAGGCACTGAACATGTACTCGCTGGGGACCAGATGGAGAGGGAGATATGATGCAGACCTTCAAGTCTCTAAATGAAACTAACAAGGTGAACAATGGGGAACATTTTAGCTTGAATACTAGCTCGTGGTCACATGGACATGATTGGGAACTGATGGGGTGTTCTGGAGGGACATGAGGATGCATTATTTTACAGAAAGGGTTGTGGAGACATGGAACAGTTGAAGTGGTAGGTGCTTAAACTGTTGGTGGTTTCAAGCATGGTTGGGACAGAATGATTGCTAGGGGCAGCAGAAACTGTGAGGTAAATTGGGGGGGATGAGGAGGGCCAGAACCCTGCAGGGACAGTAGGCCTATGGCTAAATAGGGAACTAGGGCAGCCTGGATGGATCATTGATCTTTTTCTGAAGTCACTGTCTATGCTTCTATGTATAATACAGTGCACTTTGGTTAGAATAGACTAGTTTGTGCAATACGTATAGAAACAGAAACATAGACTTTGATGGCAGATAAGGACTGCTTGGCCCACCTAGTCTGCCCATTTCCCTACCTAATGGATAAGCTGCAGATCCTAGTTATTCAACAGTTTACTTCCTCCTACCCCCACACTAGAATTGCCTTATGTCTGCCCCATGCATTCTTGAATTCTACCACGGTTTTTGACTCCACGACCTCCTCAGGAAGGCAGTTCCATGCATCCACCACTCTCTCAGTGAAAAAATATTTCCTCACGTTGCTCCTGAGCCACCCCCCATCTTCAAATTGTGCGCCCTTGTTACTGCATATCTCTTTTTCTGAAAGATGCTCCCCTCTTGGACTTTTTTGAGTCCCTTGAGGTACTGGAAAGTTTCTATTATGTCCCTCCTTTCCCCTTCTTTCCTCAAGGGTATATATATTAAGCCCCTTTAGTCTCTCTTCGTATGGCTTCTGTTGTAGGCCCTGCACCATTTTAGTTGCCCTCCTCTGGACCGCCTCCATCCTGTCTAAGTCCTTGCGGAGATGGGGTCTCCAGAACTGCATGCAGTACTCCAGATGGGTTCTCACCAACTGTCTGAACAGAGGGATAACAACTTCCTGTTTTCCTCTGGTGATGACTCTCCCTATGTATCCCAGTATCTCACCAGCCCTCCTTACTGTCTTCTCACATTGCTTGCCTACCTTAAGGTCGTCTGATATGTCTACCCCCAGGTCCCTTTCCATTTTTGTTGTTGTTAGTCCCTCCCCCCCCCACTGTGTACTCTTCCCTTGGGTTTTTGTTTCCCAGGTGCATTACTTTGTGCTTCTTTGCATTGAGTCTTAGCTGCCATACTTTTGACCATTCCTCCAACCTTGCCAAGTCCCTTTGCATCATTTCCACCCCACCTTGTGTATCAACCCTGTTGCAGATCTTTGTGTTGCTTGCAAAGAGGCATAGTTTTCCTTCCAGACCCTCTACAATGTCTCCTATAAAAACATTAAAGAGGACCGGTCCCATTTCTGAACCCTGCGGTACACCACTAGTAACCACCCTTTCTTCAGAGAATACTCCATTTACTATTACCCTATGCGTCCTGTTGTCCAGACAATTTGTTACCCAGGCTATCACCCTGAGACCCACTCCCAGGCTGGCTAACTTATTAATCTTTTGTGTGGGACTATGTCAAATGCCTTGCTAAAGTCTAGACAGGCCATATCCACAGCCCCTCCCTGGTCTACTACTTTGGTCACCCAGTCATAGAAATCTATTAGATTCATCTGACATGACCTTCCCTCTGTGAATCCATGTCGCCTTTGGTCCTGTGCCCTGTTGGCCTCTAGGTACTTATAATAATTATAAACATTCCAGTGGGAAGGAGGAAGGGGAGGGTGTGTGTGGGGGGTAATGTTAACAGACTGTGTTATCCCAGTGGAGAAGGTACTGTCCATTCTTAATTCCTTATGGACAGATAAGGCATCTGGGCCAGATGAGATACACCCACAAGTGCTAAAAGAGTTGGCAGAGGTGTTGGCGGCCCCCTTGGTGGATGCGTTTAATACCTCCCTGCACAATGGTTGTATGCCACTGGACTGGAGGACAGCACATGTGGTGCCCATCCATAACAATGGCCCAAGGGATGACCCAGGGAACTAAAGGCCAGTCAGCCTCACATCCATAGTGTCTAAACTAGTGGAGTCCATCATGAAGGAGAGGCTGGTGGCATTCATGCAACAGAACGGTCTGCAAGATGAACATCAGCATTGGTTCATACAGGGAGGTTATGCCAGACAAATCTGATGGACTTCTTTTATTGGTTCACTAGAGCATTGGATGGGGGAAGACAGTTGATGTCCTATACTTGGACTTTAGCAAAGCTTTTCATTCTGTGTCACGGGAAGGCTAAGGGCAAACTGAGGACCCTGGGTGTAGGAGAAAAATTGGCTACATGGATAAAAGCTGGCTGAGCAATAGACAGCAGAGGGGCGGTGGGGGCTTTTGAGCCCGAGCAATCAGCGGGTCCCACGGGGATCTGTTCTAGGGTCTGTGCCCTTTAACATCTTCATTGCTGACATAACAAGGGGGTTGAGAATAAATGAGCCTATTCGCGAGGACACCAAATTGGTGCAACAGTGGATGAAGAGGTGGAAGGGAGGGTTCTGTAAAGGATCTGGATACACTAGGGGAATGGTCAAAGACTTGGCAATTTGAGATTTAATGCCAAGAAGTGCAAGGTTATGCACTTGGGTTCAGGAACCCTGGGTACAGCTACCATATTTCGGGGGGCAGGCTAAGGGTCTCAGAAAAGGAAAAGGATCTGGGTGTGATAGTAACAGGGAGGGTAAACCACTTAGAGCAGTGCAAAAGGGTGCTAGCCAAGGCCAACCAGATGTTGGGGTGTATAGCCAGACGGATCACCTCCAGATGTGCAGACGTTACAGTGCCACTGTATAGATTACTGGTAAGGCCGCACCTGGAGTACTGCGTTCAGTTCTGGCACCCCTACTTAAAGAAAGACATTAAGCTCTTGGAAAAGGTCTAGAGAAGGGCGACTAAAATGATAACTGGGATGGGAGGGAGATCCTTAGAGGATAGCTTGGGGGAGCTCAACATATACTCCCTGGAGGACAGAAGGGACAGAGGAGACATACCTGTAATAGAAACCTTTAAATATTTAAAAGGCATAATTAGGGGAGGTACAGACCACATGTTCAGGCTAAAATGGGAGAGGGTCACTAGGGGACACAGCATGAAGCTGGAGGGGGGCAGAATCAAGAGGGAACTAAGAAAATATTTAATGGAGAGGGTGGTGGCAGAGTGGAATAGGCTACCAGAAATGCTGATTTCACAAAAGACAGTGGACGCCTTCAAAAGAGGATGGGATAGATTTAGGGATAAAATAAGTATAAGATTAGACTAGTCTAATATACTAATTGCCAGCAGATTAGGCCTTACAGTCTATCGAGTCTGCTCGAACCTCAGATCCCTAGTTGGGTGCCGAGGCCCTCCCCCCCTTGTGTTCCAGAACCCCCTATCATCCATCCCCACTCCCTGGGCCAGGCTATCATCTGATACATCCACTTTCTGTGTCTGTCCCACCCTCTCTTGAAGCCCTCCACTGTGGATTCTGAACCAGCTCACCAGGCAGTGCATTCCAAGGATCCACCACCCTCTCAGTGAAAAACCTCTCCTCTTTTCCCTCTCACCCTTCCACCTTCCAACTTCAAACCATGCCCTTTGGTGATACCTCCCTGCTTTAGTCTAAAGATCCCTCCATGTTTACCCTATTTATTCCCTTGAGGTACTTGAAGACCTCAGTCATGTCCCCAGTCTCCTCTCCTCCAATGAAAACAGGCTGGGCTCTCATACGTCCAAATACCCTAGTCTTGTGTCATCTTGGTTGCCCTCCTCTGTACCCTCTCCAGGAGCTGTATGTCCCTCTTCAAGTGTGGTCTCCAGTACTGTACACAGTACTCAAGGTGTGGTCTAACCAGTCCATTGTACAGCGGCAGAATCACTTCCTGCTCCTAGAGGTGATCCTCTACGATGCATCCCAACATCCTGTTTGCCTTGCTAGCTGCTCTCCTGCACTGCTCAGAGTTATTCATACATGCATCCACCATGACCCCTAAGTCTTTTTCCCCTGTTGAGGCCTCCAGCGCCTCCCCTCCCAGGGTGTGCCTGCGTTTAGGGTTTCCCTGCCCAAGATGTAACACCTTGCACTTGGCGATATTGAAATTTAATTTCCATGTGTGAGCCCAGCTTTCCAGGATGTCCAGGTCCCCTTGCAGGGCCAACCTCCCCTCTTCCCCCTCAACTACTGCTCCCATCTTGGAGTCATCAGCAAAGAGACTCATTTCACACCCTATACCCTCCCTGATGTCCGATATGTATGCATTAAACAGGATTGAACCCAGGGCTGAGCCCTGCAGTACCCCACTACCGACCTCTCTAGGGTTCGAGAGCTCCCCACCGACCACTACTCTCTGGGTGCGTCCAGCTAGCCAGTTTTCAATCCATCTGACCATCAAAGGGCCTACTCCCAACCCCGTCAGTTTCTCCACCAGACCATTGTGGGGGACAGAGTGAAACGCCTTGCCGAAGTCCAAGAATAATACATCCACAGGCTTTCCCCTGTTCAGTTCTGATGTTATCCATTAGTAGAACTCCACAAGATTGGTCTGACATGATCTACCTGACAAAAACCCATGCTGCCGACTATCCAGACCTCCCACCTCCTCCAAGTACACCCCCAATCGTTCCTTTAGTATACGCTCCATTAATTTTCCCACCACCGAGGTCAAACTGATGGGTCTATAGTTACCTGGTACTTCCTCGACCCCCCTTTATGGATTGGTTCCACATGAGCCTCTCGTCAATCCCTAGGTACCCTCCCTGTCTCAAGCAACCTGTTGAAGAGCTCCGCCAGGGGTGCAGTCAGTATGTCCACCAATTCCCACAGTACTCTCGGATGAATGCCATCCGCCCAGGAGATTTATCTTTCTTTAGGGCCTTGAGGGCTAACCACACCCTTTCAGTGGCGATAGCTTCATCCGTCCCCTCCACCTTACTAGCCTTTTTATCCTTATCCTGATGAAACACCCCTGGGGTACCTCTCCCTCCCTCTTGCTACATTTCTGTTGCTCTCCTGATCCTACTCACTATCACTTCTATCCCCATTGTGCCTTGCTTTGTAAATATCCCATCCCCCTCCCTGGTGAACACAAAGGCGAAGTACTCATTTAATACCTCTGACTGGTCCCTCGCCTCTTCCACCCACCCTCCTTCTGATCTCAATCTGGCGAGATGTCCCTTAGTTTTTCTCCACTCCCCAATGTACTGGAAGAACCCCTTTTCCCCTCCATGTATCCCCTGTGCCAGACACTGCTCTTTACTGAACTTTGCCCCCTCACCATCCGGGTGACTTTTCTAGAGGCAAGATGGTACATTTCCTTTTCCCTATCCCCTCTTGTTGTTTTATATTTTTTGTAGGCCACCTTCTTTTCTCTGACCGCTACCTGAACCTCACTGGACCACCAGCACGGTTTATATGACCTTGCTCCCTTACGTTTCACCTTAGCGCAGGTCCTGACTGCCTCATGAAGTCCCCATTTTATGACCTCCCATCTCTTTTCCACATCTGTCATTGATGTAATCCCCTTCAAATGATCCTTGAGAATATTTCCCATGCCCACAAAGTCTGCCCTCCTGAAGTCCACTGCCAGTGTCCTAGATCTCCCCAATGCTTATTTGAAACCAGACAGTATTGTGGTCACCCCCTGTCAGAGGATCCTCTACAACCAGGTCCCTTACCAGATCCCCATCTGCCAGAACCATGTCCAGGACATGCCCTTCCCTTGTGGGCTCCATCACATGCTGTGTTAAGAACACATCCTGGAAGCCGTCCAGCAGCCTCTGCTCCTTGGCCACCTTAGAGGACATGGTTTCCCAGTTTGTACCTGGTGTATTAAGGTTCCCTATTAACACCACTCCTTCCCTTTTTGGTCCACACTGGGCAATGATGTCGTCTAGCAAACCATCCTCCAGAACATCACCCATCCCGGGGGGCCTATATACTACACCCAGCTTGACCTTACCTCCTGTTGGGGTTCGTAAGGTGACCCATAAGGTCTCCACATTTCCCTCTGCCTCTTCTACCCTAGCAATTTCTATGTCATCTCTAATGAACATAGCCACTCCACCCCCTCTGCCCTCCTTTCTATCCTTCCTAATCATAATGTACCTCTGCACGTTTAGGTCCCAGTCATGGTTTTTGTTGGCCCATGTTTCTGTGACCGCCAAATCCCCTCCCCCTCAACAGCATGGCCCGGAACTCTGGCAACTTGTTTCTGCTCCTAGCATTTACTAACACCATCCCCACCCCTTATCCTCTAATCCTCTGTCGAACCCCACCCAGGTTCCTTATAATTCCATCCTCCCTCTGCTCCTCTTGAAACTTCCTAAGTATAAGAGCTCACTAGCAGAGTTCCTTGTGCACCAGTCACTTTACTTTGTCTGCTTGCCTCCCACTACAGTATTACCCTGCACATTTGTGCTGTAAGACATTGGAGCGAAACAGCTTGATTGCAACCTATGGAAGCAGGGTGAGAGTCTGCACTACAGTGTGTGTTCTGTGCTCCGAGACTGTTCAAAGCCATTTTTCCAGTGTGCAGGGGGATTGGGTGGTTAGACTGCTGACAATTCTGTTTGGGGAGGGGCTTTGCTGTTTAAAACTCTGCGCCATTCACTAGTGCGAGTGATAGTGAGTGGCGCACCACCGAGAAAAATCAATCCGGTGTTTGGCTTTCAGTCTCTACAAGATATCATTAGGTAATGTTCTTGGGCTTAGTTACCAAAAAGAGTCTGTAGTTCTACTATTTCTTTTTTAATAGACTCATGTAATATAGTGCCTATCACAGTATTTGTCTGTATTATAGTTCTAGGGGAGAGTACTATGTTACTACTAGTCTGTATGATAATAATTGTGCCGGTTTACTTACATTAAATATTATAGTTTGTAGATATTTCGAAGTTTGTTTTTATTTTTTAATGTTTCATGAGGAGTTGTTTTATTAAGTTTAGTGACAATGTTTTGGTTATACATTCTGAGCTTCCTGGCTTTGCTGAATAATGATGGTGTTACTATCCCAGTAAAATTCATAGGGGGGGTAAAGCACTGAATTAGAGTTTTCTAATGTTAGTTGTTTCTCGTACCCCCTACCAAGAATGCTTTTGGAGGGTTTCTCCTCGGATAAACTAGAGTATGAAGTAGATTCTTTTATCATGTTTACCCCTTACTGCTACTTGAATGTTTCTGTTTTTCGTGGTTACCCTAGGTCTGTTAGGCATTCATCTACAGAGGAGAGACATTTTGAGAATAAAATCAGGTTATGGAGGATGTTTGTTCTATTATTACTGATTTCTGGTTCTATGCATCCACACCCTGGTCCAGCTACCTTTGGTGCTATTGACACTGAAAAAATCCATCACCTTCCTTTGATTCTCCATTAAAAATTGTACACCTTTATGTTCAGAGCTTACCAGCGAAATGGACCCTCTTTGTTGCCTAGATTGAGCAGCATGGTTTCGATACTATTACTTTTTAGAATATGGCTTAAAATAATGAAGCAATCCTATTGGTTAAAACACCACACAAGTGGGTCATTATTTCTCAACAGTGCCCGCTCAGACACACACTCTACCTAGTAACATAATCACCCACCTGTTGCCAGTATAGCCACGTTATGCCCACGTTTAGTCCAGCACGCATATTCCTACAATCCGCATATGAAGTAAATGCTGTACCACAGAACTTCAATGACCGCAACAACAGTCAATTATAATTTACTAAATAAGTGCGGTTTCCATAAAATGTTCGAAAAAAACAAATGAAATGCCAGATGAAACAGACACAGCTCCAGACAAGAAAAAACCTCACAAAGTAAGTCAGCGTTTCCTTCGTTAACCATGGACTGACTTAAACAAGGTAGAAGAGCAAGCAGCAGGAACCTGCCACAAAGCAGCAGACACAGTGGGCAATCCATATTTCAGCAGTGGGCAGAAACTAAAACAATATACCTATAATTTAAAACTGACTCCACTACACACTAAATAACCTATTCAGGCAATTTTATGCTGAAGCCTGAACAGAAACAGGGCAACAGTACTCTGTGACTGCACTGCTCCCTCCGTGCTGGTCTAACAAGACACCTGAACTCTCCTGACATTGGCTGCAACATCTCCCTCATAAGAGACCCTGCATTCAAAATGTCAAACAACGCTTTTGCTGCAATACTAAAGCAACTTAGGAAAAATCAGCAAGATACAGCTACTCATCACTCAGCCATCACATTACAAGACCTGCAAAACTCAAAGCTTCCTCAGTTCTATCACCTAACACTGCACCAGATTAGTAAAGAAGGTCTGGCTTGATATTCAAATTCATATGGCTAGATGAGGACGAGAGGGCTTGAGGCAACTCACACCCCAGTCATTTCAAGTAAAACCAGTGACAAGGGCACAAATATATAACTTTAACTCACAATCCTGAAACAAAAAGCATAAAAAAACCCTGGAACCCAACAAAGAATCACAAATGGGCTTTATTTTTGAGAGACCAGATGACCCACTGTGTCCTGTCAGGTCATTCCTCAAATATGTCAGCAAAATACCACAAGATGCACAATGTTTCTACCTTCACCCTAGAAGGCTGTCACAAGAATCTCTACAAAGTGAGAAAATATGGTATACCCATGAACCCATGGGAAAAAACTTTTCTAGGATCATTAATGGCAAAGTTAAGTACTGAAGCTCAGTTAAGCCAAAAGTATACTAACCACAGTATTCGAGCAACAGCAGTACAGCTATTATCCAATGCAGAACTAGCTCCATGAGAGATTGTCTCTGTCACAGGACATCATTCTGAAGCAAGGTTAACAGACTACTGGGCAGCTTCCTCAGAAGATAGAGAACACCGAAGCAGTATCTTGGGAGGACATCACACCACTATACCAAACGAAGGCAAACCACAGCAGCCTAGCACATCACTAGAAAGATCCACACTGTCACCTGCAGGAACCAGTGTAGAAACACCAGCTTCAGCAACGGCAACAAGTACAGTCACTAATAAACTTTTTTTTTTACCTTTTATACTTTAATTTAACCTGCAGTATTAACTATAATAACCCATATATTTTTTTTTCAGCACTACAACAAAATCCATTCAGCTTGATGCACTGCTGTTTCACAGGACCAGTCAACTTCATCAACTACCAGAAATAGAAGGCGATCTTTCTATCACGACTGATTAAACAAAAAGTGCAACCCGCGATTTAACTACGTTTCAGTTCATTTCTCCTTTCCATTCCCAAAACAACTTTTTTCCCTCCCCATTTAAACATATTGCAATTTAAATAAATTTACTGTTATTCTGCAAACTTCTTGTCCACTACTTTTTTTTGTTTCAAACTACAAACTCATATTGGAAGTGTAATAATACCCTCCAGGGTGGGCGTTATGGGATACAATGGACCTTCCAGGGGCTATAAGGCCCTCTGCCTGCAGTGTCGGGCCTCATTACGCCCCTGGGGGGGTCCGTTATATCCCAATAACACCCACCCTGTTGGGTATTATTACTTACATCTGAAACATGGCTTAATGAAAATGTTAAAGATGCAGCCATCTCCCTGGAGGGCTATGAACATTGTAGAAAAGATAGGGAAGGTAGACATGGGGGTGGAACTACGATTTATATTAAAAATAAATTCATGTTTACTATTGTTCCGCATTCTCCATGTAACTCTGGCTGTGATTTAATTACTATAGATTTGCTCTTGGTCACAACATACATCTTATTATTAGTTCTATCTATGTACCTCCTGGAAAGTTCGAGCTTGGATTGAACCTCATTTCAGAAGCTAAACATGCACTTCCTGCTCCTAAGGAAATGGATACTTCTTGGTGATTTAAATTGTAATTGGGCAGCTGAGCCTTGTGGTTCTGTTCAGGATTTTTTGATTGATTTGGGTTTATTTCAGTTGATAAACGAGGTTACCAGATTTAATCCAAAAACTGGCATGGGCACTCTCCTTGATTGGATTGTTGTTACCATTCCTGATCGGATCAATGCATCTGGTGTGTTGCCTGATGTATTGAGTGACCATTGTCCAGTCTTTTGTCATTTGTCAGTTAAGTTAGTTAATCAACCTCCTAAGTACATTGAATTTAGGAAAATTAAGTCCCTTACACCAGAGCTGGTAGATGCTGCCTGCTCTAATATTGATTGGACTGGGTTAGAGTCCATTAATGACCCTGATTTTATGTTGAATGTTTTTATTTCTCGATATCTTGGGGTGATTAATGGGCTTGCACCCCTAAAGAGAATGTGAATCAAGGGTACTAAACAAAAATGGATCACTTCTGACTTGCTACATTTTATGAGATCAAGTGATAAAAGCTGGAAATTGTATAAACAAAGTTTGGATCCTTCTCGTTTGTTGAAATATAAGTTTCTAAGGAATCAATGTAAGTCCGCTATTCATAAAGCTAAAACTGTTTTTTTTTTCTTTCTGAACAAAATAAATCTTTTGGCAACCCCAAGAAAACTTGGGAGATACTAAATAGCTCAATTGGGAGAGGTAAAAAAGCCTCTGAAATTTCCATTCAAACAGAGACTGGCTTAATTAGTAACCCCCTCTCAGTCTCTGAAGTCTTCAGTCATTTTTTTGGTAATATAGATAGTTATAGAATTTCATCCCAAGGAACTTCTTCCTGTGGTGACTTTTCTAGTGACCTCAAATCCGGTAAATGAACCGGTATCTTTTGAATTTTGTTTTAATCAGGTGATTCACCTGATTTAATTAAAGAATACGTCTTGAAAATGGATCCATGACCTTATATGTTTTGCGATGGACTGGATTTTTGTATTATTAAATTGAATAATAAACTCCTTTTCTTATCCACTCTCAGCTTTATTTAATTTTTCTATGTCTACCAGGGTTTTTCCCCAGATTCTGGAAGACGCCTATAGTCACTCCTATTTTGAAGTCTGGTGATTCTACCCTACTGTCCAACTACCATCCAATCTCTCTGTTATCTCCCTTATCTAAAATTTTGGAATGTGTTATCCTGGATCAAACATTTGATTACTTCCAAAAACATAACTTGCTTTCTGTTTACCAACATGGCTTCAAGCCGTACCATAATACTGAGGCAGCCTTGGTGAGGTTCACTGGTGCCATTCAGGGTGCTCTTGATAAAGGGCAGACTGTTGCAGCACTTTTTGTGGACCTCACCAAGGCCCTCGATTTGGTTGAACACGGTCTGTTAAATGGTATTCTTTCCAAATAACATTTTTCTGATAATGTTATTTCTTGGTATCAGGACTATCTTTCTAATAGATCTCATTGTACTTGTATAGGTGATAGTACTTCTCCTAGTTCTATTAAATGTGGGGTACCCCAAGGAGCAATCCTTGGTCCTTTAATTTTTTCACTTTATATGAATTCTGCCCAATTGGTCTGCTCTCATTCATCAATGATATTATGCTGACGATGCCGTAATTTATAGTATGGGTCCCACCCCTAAGGATGCTCTGGCTGAGGTTCAATCTGACTTTGATTCCTTTCAGAAATGGTTGCTTTAAAATTCTATGGTACTTAATTCAGGTAAAACTAAAGTCATGCTTTTTTCAAACAAGACTATTGAGCCTCAGGGCTTATGTTATATTGTTACACTGGATGGAAACGTGATTGAGTTGGTGGATAGCTTTAAATATTTTGGGATAATCCTTGATTCTAAATTACTTTGGAATCTCAATTAAATAATTTGAGGAAAATTCTTCATCATAGATTAGGCTCACTCTACAGGGTTAAACAGTTTCTAACCAGGGAATCGAGGTTTTTTACTTGCTCGTAGTTTTTTGATGAGTGTCCTGGATTATGGTATTGTCATCTATTCCTCCTTTTCTGGTCAATTGCTTAACAGACTTATGGTAACCTATAATTCCATTTTACGTTTCATGCTTGATGCCCCCTTTTGAACACATCATTGTCTTTTATTATAGCATATTTATACCTTATCCCTTAAAAATAGGATTTTGTATAAAATGGGTATGATGATGTTTAAGGTCAAAAATGGCCTTATATCTCCTTAGTTTCTACATTATTCCCTAGGTTTTTTAGTTCTAGTGGTACTAGATTCCAGACCAAATTTATTTATGAAATTCTGTTGTTTCATTCTGCTTTTGGTCAGAGATCTACTCTATACAGGGCTCCTCTGTTATTTAACTCATTACCTGTTGATATTGTAGAGAGTATGACAATTTGGTCTTTTAAAACCAGACTGATGGCAAATGATATTTGTTCATACTAAATAATTGTTTTGTTTTTTGTACTATGTTCATTATTGATTGTGTTTAAAATTGTGTATGTCTAAGTATGTTTTTTAACTTGTCGCTGGTGAAAACGGGCAGTTTTGCTCATCCTGCTTACAAGTATAAAAATTAAAAAATGAAAAAATGAAATGAATGGAGACCCATCTAGGAGAGGAAGTGGGGGGAGGGGGGGACGGAGGGGAGAGCAACCTGTGGTATAGACCACAAGCTGAACAATCGAGCAGACATGATAGACCGACAAGGCCTTTATCTGCTGGCTTCGTTCGTATTATTGGGGAGCATTTTTTCCCATTGACAATGCCAGTCACAATTCTCTGTTATAAACATGACAAACACGGGCAGCTTTGTCAAAGCAAAAGCCATGAGGCACTGTGCGACTCCTGCTGTACTGTTTACCTGTTCTAGTGATACTCGCTAAGGAACAAAAAATGCTCTCCAGCCATTATATAAAACAAGGCATGGGGTGGTGTGTAAAACTAAAATTTTACACACTCTTGGTGTGGCATGCTTAGATAAACCCCTCAAGCTTCACTCTCAAGGTTTATATAACATCTCACACCTTGGGTGTGTGCAAAATTCTAGTTATTATTCTATATGTACTTAATAGTTGCCTTCTCTCTTTCACACACATGCACTGTCAATGCAAGCACACAATCATGAAGTAGTTCCCCTCGCACTCAAACTTCTAATCACTACTGTTCATTAAGGTTCTTTATATAAAGTAACCTAACTCAGGTTAAGCCAGTTGGCAAAGAAGCCTTGTTTTCAAAACAAGGCTGATTTATAAACAAAAGTAACAAAGAGCCACCCTATAGTGAAATGCTTCAGGAGTGCAATTTCCTCAATGCAGGAATTCATTTGTTTTTATTAAACAGAGAGTTCTTGAAATCCCATTTTACAGCTAGGACTTCAGCACTTAGAGGAATGTGATATATGTGAGCAGGGCCTTGGAAAGAGGATTGGAGGTCGATGCGGTTTATCTTGACTTTGTCAAGGCCTTTGATTTAGTACCACCCGATGAATTACTCAATAGTCTTTCTGACTTAAGAATAGAGAAACCACTTATAAGATGGGTTGAATCTGGACGACAACAAGTAAACATCAGAGGTTTTGCATCTGATTGGAGGGAGGTGTCTTGTAGGGTTCCGTACTGGGACCAATATTACTCAACTTATAAGTCTCATCATTAACAACATCAGAAAATTAGTGAATTACTAAATTCATAGACAACACCAAGATTGGAGCTATAATACAAAATGATGATGATATTACAAGTTTTCAGAATGATATAAACCAGGTAGAGAAGTGGACATAACAACACAAAATGAGCTTTAACATAGGAAAATGTGCTGTTATGCACGTTGGTAGACATAGTAGGCATGCAAACTACAGCTTGAATGGAAAAACAATATCAACAGTAGAAAATGAGAGATTTGGGAGATTTAGTGACGAACGACTTGACATTTAGTTATCATACGAGGGAAGTGGTTAAAAAGGCAAACAGGCTGGCCAACTGTATAACATGGTACATCATAAGTAGGGAGAGCACAGTGATGCTGTAGCTGTACAGTGCATTGGTGAGGCCACATCTGGAGTATGGGCACCATGTCATAAGAGAGATGTGGATTTGATTGAGGGGGACAGAAGAAAGTAACCAAAAAAAAAAGTAACGGGGATTTAGCATAGGAGGAAAGGATCAGACATCTGCAGCTGTACACTCTGAAATATCGAAGACTAAGAGGGGATCTCTGTTTAGTATATGCTGCTTTCCATAACCAGGACCTATGGGAATGTGCGAGTTTGGAAAAAGAGACATATTAGTAAAAATACTAGAGCACATATTTATCAGTTAAAGTGAGAAAATCTAAAAACAAATAAAAGGATATCTTGGATTAATCAAAGGGTGATATCGGAATGGAACAGACTTCCTTTAGACATACTAAACAGTGATTCTATAGATATCTTCAAGCACAAAATTGACAAATATTATGAAACTGTTCGGTTCCAATTTGGGACGTAAGCAAGACTACATTGGTGCAAGCTATCGTTTTGAATAAATACTTATGATAGTCTACCAGTCTCAATACCTGGATCATGGAAACTGACTGTCTAGACAGGGCAAATCATCTTAAGTGGTAGGATATGTGCAGTCAGTCACCATGATTTATATAACCATAACAACACATAGCAGAAACTGCTTGCATCCTTTTGGACAGCAAGACTAACAACAACAACTCCAGACACTTAAGCATTAACCCATACGGGGAAAAGAATACAAGTTTATACAACATGTCTCAAAAAACTAAAAGATAACGTAGTGGTTTGTAACATGCAACACAGCTGACCTTTAGATAACATTTTATGTTATGTCCTGTCACTTCATGTTATGGTATGTTATGTCACCTCTGCTATGTTATTATGTGTGGAACTTTGCAAAATGGTCTTTCCCCTTTAAGGACTCTTTTCAAACAAGGCATTCAAAAATGTCACACAGATATCAAAGTTCTCAATATAAGATAAACTGTTTAACTTAAGGTTTCTAATTAGTTGCAGTAAGAAGCAAATGAAGACCTCCAACTGTAAAATACTTTTCAGCTTTCTGCACATCAGGTTTCCGCTTCCTTATTTAGACAGCAACACATTTCCTTATTTGAGTATATTTGATTAGTGTTTTATTTGATCAGTGGATCCACAATTCCCCCACAAAAGTAGGACAGAGATTATGTTCCACACACTGATGGCACACTGTCAGCTCCCTTCAGTTTATACAGTATTGTATGTTTACAGAAATAAAAGTATCAGAATTTTCATCCATAATTTAAACTGGTGACATACATTAATAATGCACCATTCTGCCAAGTCAGAATCCCCTGTTTTGCTACAAATTCTGTGGCATGTGTTCAAGCAACAACCTTAAAGGTCTGCAGTTTAATCCATCCATCCTCGGAGATTAGCATAGGATCAATTTACATGCTTTTCTAATCATAACAGAAGTATTTCAAAAAATAAAAGTTAATCCCTTACATACTTATCACTACCATCAATGTGTTCATGCTAATGGCAAAGGCATCTGTTATTTTACTGGTACGCTTGTGAAGATGAAAGCCATTTTCTTTTGGAGACATTTTATCAACAAAGCACTGTACTAGAATCAGTATTACCACATTCACAAAGCATCACCAGCACTGAAAGCCTAATGTTATCTCATCAGAGATTAAAGGGGGTGCAGGAGCTAAATATGGCTACCCAGACACAATGATTTTGTTTCAGGTTTCAGGGGATATACAGTTTGGTGAATCTGAACACATAAATATAATCTAATGGGAGTAAATCTGATGTTTGTCTTTAGGTTTCCTTTAGTGCACTTCCGATATAGGACACATTACTTGCTTATAGTGTATGATGGAACATTGTTAGCGATAGAAATCCATCACTTTCTAAATGTTGTTATGCTGTAGTAGCTACATCATCATAGCTGTTATGCTGCACTAGCTATGTAGCTACTACAGCATAACAACATCGAAAGCGCTAGCGCATGCATGTTATGTGACCAGGAAGTGGCTGCAGCGGTGAAAAAAAGAGTGAAGGAAAAAAACAAAGTAGGTCTCTCAAACAGTCATGTAAAGTATTCGTTTCAGTAGCAGTTGGCATCCTACAGTATAAAAAACAATGAATACCAAACTAATGGTAACAAGCTGGATTAGTTCACCTCGAGGTTGCCCAACATGACCAAACCTCTCAAGCTACACTCTTGAGGTTTAAACGGTCGCCATGACAACCTCTCAATGAACTAACAAACTTGTTACTGATAGTTAGGTATTCATTATTCTTGATAACTTGCATTTTAGTTCTGTAACCTATTGTTGTCACTTTGTTATTCCTGTTTCCTTCCCTGCTGTTTCCAGTTCCCTGGGTCACACCTGGAAACAAGCCCTGGCTCAGTGTCCCTATCTCGGTCAGCAAATTTTAAATAAATAAATAAACTTATTGCATACGAACATACGAAATTTGCCAGAAGATAAAGGCCTAGAGGTCTATCAAGTCTGCTCAAATGTGCAGCTAGTACCCTTTATTCTGCAGCTGCCCCTCACTTCCACCCTTCCCCTTCATTAACCCTCCCCCTTGTCCTGTCCCAGCCCCTTTTGAAGCAGTCCACTGTTCTACTGGATACCACTTCTGCAAGTAACGCATTCAACCCAGCCACCACCCTCTCTGTAAAAAAGTGTCTCCTCATCTCCCTCCTGAATCTTCCTCCCTCCAGTCTCATATCATGGCCCCTGGTGTCCCTCCTCTCCTCCAGTGAGTACATGTTCAACTCCCTCAGCCTCCTCTCGTATGATAAGTCCCCCTGCCCCTTGACCATCTTTGTTGCCCTGCACTGCACCCCTTCCAATAACTTACTGTCCCTCTTCAGATACGGGCACCAGTACTGCATACAGTACTCCAGGTGCGGTCTAACTAATGACCTATACAGTGGCAGAATCACCTCCTCCCTCCTCCAGGATATAGCCCTTGCAATACAACCCAGCATTTTGTTGGCCTTTGCAGCTGCCTTTCTACATTGTGCCGAGTTGTTCATTGAACCTGTAATGAGCACCCCCAGATCCTTCTCCTCCTCTGTCTGGGCTAGCTGCACTCCCCCCACCAGCTGGTAAATCCTCCTTGGGTTCTTCATCCCAAAATGCTGCACCCTGCACTTTTCAGCACTAAACCCCAGTTGCCAGGTGTCTGACCAGGTTTCAAGCTTTGCCAGATCATCCTGCAACCCCTGCCACCCCCCTAGGTCATCCACCACTGCTCCTACCTTGGTATCATCAGCAAACAGACTGATCTTGCTCTTGATGTCCCATATGTCTGCAATGAATATCCCAAACAACACTGGTCCCAACACCGAGCCCTGTGGAACACTGCTTGTCACTACCCTTGGGTGTGAGCTCCCCCCACCACCACCCTCTGTTGCCTTCCTGAAGCCAGTTTCCACCCATCTCACCAGCTTTGCACCCACCCCTGTGCCTACTAACTTACTCAGCCTTCCATGCGGCACGAGTTGAATGCCTTACTGAAGTCCAGATACAGGACATCCACTGCATGGCCCCTGTCCAGTTGCCTAGATACCCAGTCATAGAACTCCACCAGGTTGCTTTGGCAGGATCTGCCCCATATGAAGCCATGCTGTCTGCTGTTCTGTAGTCCTTTGGCCTCTAGGAGGGCCACCAGCCTCTCCTTCAGGATAGTCTCCATTAGCTACCCATGATGGATGCGAGGCCCACTGGTCTGTAGTTTCGGTTCATCCTTGGGACCCCGCTCTTGTGGAGGGGCACCACAAGAGCCATCCTCTCCAGTCACAGTACACCCGGAATGTAGTGAGGCATTAAATAGGTCTGCCAAAGGTCCTGCAAGGACCTCTGCCAGCTCCTTCAGTACCCTGGGGTGGATGCCATGTGGGCCTGGTGCCTTGTCCACCCTCAGTGCTTTCAAACCCTCCCAGACTCTGCCCTCCATGATTTCCCCATCTGTCACCCTTTCCCCCCCGTTTCTGCCATTTCTCCCTCCTTGGGTGTCACCCCCCTTCTCTTTAGTAAATACTGGGCAGAAGTACTGATTTAGTGCTTCCTATGCTCGTACCTGCTCCACCCAACCCCCCTCCTAATCCTTACTATGCGGTCCTTACTGCTCCTTTCTCCCTGATGTACCTAAAGAGTCCTTCTCCCTTCTTAATGCCTTGTGCCAGCCTAAGTTCCATAGATGCTTTGCTCCCCTTACTGCCCTTGTCACCTCCTTTGATTCTGTCAAGTACTCCTCCCTGTCCTTCCCCCTCCCTGTTCTCTTGTACTTCCTAAAGGCAGCTCTTTTCCTCCTTACCTTTTCCATGACCTCCTTGCTCAACCAGCTCAGTTTCTTAGCCCCAGCCTTCTTGCTCTGGGCCTTGCAGCAGGTCTTGGTTTTCTCCACTATCCCCAGCTTTATGAGCGCCCACCTTTGATTAGTGTCCATACTAGATTGAATTCTGGCCAGGTAACCTTTTACCACTTCACCCATCCTCCCAAAGTTGGCCCTCCTGAAGTCCAGCACTCTTGTGCCAGATTCCACTCCTTCCTTGCCCATATCCAATGTGAGCCATACTGAGTGGTGGCCACCCCCTGACAGCAGTTCCTCCACTGTAAGTTCTCTCACAAAGTCCCCATTTGCCAGCACAAGGTCAAGGGAATTCCCTAACCTGGTTGGTTCACTGACCATTTGCAGCAGGAAGCTGTCCTGGAAGGCATCCAGCAGTTCCTGCTCCTTCTATTCCTGGTTGCTGGGTACTCAGTCACTCCTGGCATGTTGAAGTCCCCACAATCACCACACTACCCTTCTCACAGGTCCTCCTGATCTGTCCCGCTAGTTCCCTGTCTAACTCCTCCGTCTGAGATGGTGGCCTGTATACCACTCCCATTCTAAGAATCCTATTCTTGAAATCCTGGATTTGCATCCAAAGCGACTCCGCACTACCCTCCTCCCTCACACACTTCAGTCCTTCCTTCACATATAGTGCCACACCCCCTCCTTTCCCAAGCACCCTGTCCCTACGAAATAACCTGTACCCTGGTACAAACAGGTCCCAGTCATTGTATTGGGTGGCCCATGTATCTGTGATGGCTGCAATGTCCACCTCTCCCTCTGCCATGAGCACCTGCAACCTTGCAGTTTTCCTCCCAAGGCTCCTAGCGTTAAGGGTAACCACCTTCCACCCTTCCCCCCCATCCTGCCATCCTTTACTAGCATCACCAGTCGTACTTGCCATTTGTCCTCTGTCACTGTTAAGGGGGGGTAAGCTCATATGGTTTCCCAGTCTGTGGTTTCTGCATATCTCTTGCCCAATTGCCACCCCCCACTCCTAGTTTAAATTCCCAACTTTCTCTATGTACTCCTCCATCCTCTGTTTCAACATTTTCTTTCCCTCCTCACTTAAGTGTAGTCTGTCCTTGGCATAGAGACTACAGTCCTCCCAGGTCCCTCCCCAACCCCCCCTCAATAGCCCATACCCTTTAGCACAACACCAGGTTCTTAGCCATCCGTTAAATTCCTCTATTCTCAGCTTTCTTGTTGTGCTTGCCTTGGGCACTGGAAGTACCTCTGAAAAAGTTACTGATCTTCCTGCCCCCTCACATAACTGTGCTAGCTCCTCAAACCTCCTCTGGAATATATCTACTGTCTTGTCAGCCAGGTCATTCGTCCCAAGATGTATAATTAAATGAGGTTTGTCGTTACCCCTTCTAGCATATTTCAGAACAGACTGTCCCACCCTTTCTGCTGTCATTCCTGGCATGGCCTCCACCCAAATGCGACTATGCCTCTCCCCCTTGCTACCCCACCTGACTCCTCTTAGTATTGAGTCCCCCAGCACTAAGATTCCACCACTCTTACTCCCTGTTTGCTTCCATTCATCTCCCTCTCTCATTTCCAGCTCTTCTTCCTAATGCACATTATTTCCCCTTTTGAACCTGTTGCAATTCTCCCAGCAAAACTTCCCCCCACTCCGGTTTGGTCCAGGCATTTATCAATTACTCCTCTAATTTCACCATTTCCCTCCTCCACCTTCTTCCTTTCTAGCAATGCAAAACTATTTTCTGAAGACCCTTCACAAATGCCCACTCCCTCTCTCTTCATAGTAACCTGTTCTCTCCTTTCCACTCCATGACGTTTGCCACATTGCCTCCCCTCACAAGTCCCTATCGCCTCCTTCCATTTGTCTTTTGTCTCCTGACCTGATTTCCCCAGCAATTGTTCTTCCTGGTCTGGGTCCCTTTGTCTCTGCTTCCCTTCTTCTGACCCTCTCCTCACCACTGTTGACTTAAATTGCCCTCCCTCATCTCCCCTTCTTCCTCCCTCCAGTATTGGGCTAACCCCTCCCCCCCAAATCTGCCTTGCCTGTCTTAGTTCCTCCTGCAGACCCTCAATCTCATTTCTAAGTTTCTCTATGTGGTTGCACACTAAACATCCTCCCACACTCCAGGCAATTTTTAGAAAGAGTGGTGCACCGCAGTTGTTGCAGCCTACCACCCTACCCATTGCTGTCGTTGCCCACCAGCGACCCCACCCTTCCAGATGCAGGATGCCAAACACTCCCCAAGTCTCCCTCTCCCCCCATCAGTGCAAAACATTTTTTTCTTAATTTTACTTACCCCCTTTGTTGTACATGTTTAGATAGATTGAGCAACTGCTTTTTATATTCCTATCCACACTCAAAAAGAGACTTTAAGTAGCTACTGCTCAACCTTTTTCAAACTCTTACTCCTTCTTTCCCCAATGCAATAGCAATGCAAAAAAGTAACAATGAAAGCTCCTAGATTTGCAGTTACAGTACTTCCATTCCACTGAGATAGCAGTTACCTCTTCACTTGCTGCTGTTCCTTTCCTGGACGTCTGCTTCTGCTATGACAGGTGCATATCCTTTGCCCATTTGAGGAAGTGATGTCAGAACTCCTGGCATAAAGGAAATAATGGACCAGGGGCGGGTGGGGTGAGGGGTTGGAGGATAGGACCAGCCCAAGTCTTCCAGAAACAATCAGGTATCTGAGGCCTCTGGTCAGACCATTAGCACCCTTCCCCCACTGTGCACTAAACTTTACAGCTAGTGAAGCCAGCAAAAATTAATCAAAATTCTACTCAAAGCCCCCAAAATAGGTTTGCTACCAAAAGAAACAGGACTCCAATTCAAACAGCTTCACCAACAACACATCAAAATAGGCTTGAAATTAGAAGATATAGGTCTCCAATTCAAAGTAACAGCCCCAGTTAAAGCACACCAAATAGGTTTTAAATCAGAAGAAATAGGCCTCTACAAATGCAGCCTGCTACACAGTGAAACATCAAGCAAATGAGCCCACTTATAGCCACCAAAACAGGTTTCAGAATTCCAGCAGCCCCAAAACAATACCCTGCAGTGCCTTAGAAGTAGTAAGAAAGAAAAGAAATAACCTTCTGCCAAGTAAAAATCCACAAGAAACAACATAAAAACAACAAGAAGCTACTGTACTGTAACAGATCTGATCCTTTCCCTTCTAGTTCCTTGCAGTACTCTTCCTATCCCCCCCCCCCAAAAAAAAGAACACGTGGAAATTAGCTATCTCAGCTAAGTAGGTCTTTCCTTGTAAATCTTTTGAAATAAATAAAAATACATACATACATAAATAAATAAATTATAATATACATGGGTGTGTACCCATTCCTGTTATGAAAGCAGACAAACACATGGAGGCAACTAGTATCTCTATCACTGAAACGAATGACCCAAGTACTATGAAACAGATTCACAAACTTCTGGCATCGCTCTCAATGTTAGATATAAACCTGAACTGCAGTGCTGGCATTCAAATTCCTGTACTGAGCTTCCTTGATTACCATACCACCTTTAAATTGACACCATCACATTGTGATCAAAAGAATCTGTTAGGTACAGAAGATACATTTACAGGGCAAACAGATACTGCTGAATACATATACAATAATTCAAGACCTCTTGTCAGCCCAATGAAGTTGTCATCTCTACTTAAAAAATAGGGGAATAAAATAGAGAGCTGACTGACCAAGATCCATCACATTACTGATGTGCAATGATACTGCTTAATGAAAAGTCTCATGTTTTGGTCTCTTTTTACATATTTTCTTTGTTAAAGACTCATTTTATGAGTGCAATAACACACTCCAGAGTTTACATTAAGCCATAACCAAAGCATACCATGGGTGGGTTAAGGCACTTGGCCTGCGGTCTTGTGCCTCACAATGCACCCAAGGAGTGCAGCAATCTACGTAACTAATAAACCATGACACAGTGTAAATCACACATAGAATAAATGATGTGTAAAAGTAGTATATGGAGGAATTAACCCATGACAGGGTATGGGTTTACTGAGCATTAATCCATGCCAGGGGGTCGGGGGGGTCATGAGGTGAAGCCGAGTGACTTCAACCACTCAGGTGTAGATTAATGCTCAGTAAACCCATAACCTAGAGTAGGTTAATCCTCTTATAACATAGGTAATGTTATGTTAGAGATTTACCTAAAGAAATAGTAAAATTAAGCCCTGTGAACATGCAACTGTGGGTATATCAGGGATTAATCAATGGTCAAGTGACCTGTTTGGATGAATCAGAAGACAGCATTTTCAGAACCCATGTTATAATAGGAAATAAACTCATTAGGGGGCTAACCAGATCATAAAAGCACAAGCCCAAAGGACAAGTGGTTTTATAATCTGGTTAATCCCCTCGATGGGTTTGTTTCTGAGTATAGTGAATTTACCCATCTTTTAATTTATATAATACATTTGGATGGTTACTGTTAGCTTTGATCACAATTGTGCATACAGGGAAAGGGTATACAAGGAAATAACTGTTTACCAAGTCTATGAGAAAAAGTCCTATCTGTGCATTATAGTAGGTTAATTCACACGATGTGCAAATGATTACCTAACAGATGCTTGTATTTTTACTGGGTAGAAAAGCAGTTTGTAAGCATTTTGCCAAAGTAAACAAAGAGAGTAACAGAGGTGTTGCCCACAGGAAGAAAGCAGTAATGCTAGAAAACACAGCACCAAGTGCAACAAAGGTGTTGCTTGGTAGAGTTCTAGACTATGAATCTTTACAAATATTCTGTGCACAGAAAACAGGATGCACTATATATAATCTAAGTCTGATTGCTGAACTGATGTTACAAAAAATGATGCACTAATGCATATCATATGCAAATGCACTTGGCTTAAAATGTCAGTAAAATCACAGCCTGGTGGTGCACTGGTACTTCATATGGTGGACCCACGACTTAGCACAAGTCTTGCCTCTTCAGCCCTGGACCAGTGATCATACAACTCACGTTTGCAACTGTTTTGCATAACTTATATTTCTGCACTCTCACCATAATCCTCTGTGGTCTACCCTGCACAGCACAATTCATATATATATATATATATATATATATATATATATATATTATATATGTATATACACACACACATATATTATGGTATGCGGTAGTGCTACCATAATTAAGGTGAGAGCCATTTCTATGTTAAACCCCAAAACTTTGCACCTTAATAACTTTGCAACCGTTTGATGGATTTGCCTGAAATGTGGAATTTATGATCAAGAACCATAGGCCTTGGGATCTGCCAAGTTTCGTACTGGTCGGATATACGGCTGCGGAGTTATTAAGTGTGATCTTGCAACGTTCACGCTTTTCTGGAATTCTGTGGTCGCACCTACAGGTCGTACGGTTTTGCGGACTCGCGAAATCTTCAGGGACGTGCAGCCGGGGTCCCTGATGTGCCTTTCGAAGATTTCGTGAAAAAATATTAAACGGTTCAAAAGTTATTCAAAAAACAGTTTCCCATTATAAGTCAATGGGAAAAGTTAACAAAAAGTTCAACACTTTCGCAAATGCATTTTTACTTTCGCAAATGGGCCTGTTACTTTCGTAAATCGGCCATTTTGTTTTCAGTTGGTGATCAGAAAAATGGTTGGCATTTAAATTTGGGAACCTCTAGCAACCTAATTTTTTGTATTCACCTAGTCGGGCCCTGAGGATGCTTGCCATGTCTTTATTTTGTGGTAAAACACCCCAGAAATATGTTTTTCAAATTTCTGGAAAAAGTACTTTCGCAAATTACTTTCGTGCTCACAAAAGTGTCGCAAATTTTTGTGAAAGCTTTTGCAAATTGCGACAGTAATTTTCTAGTCTGTGGGAAAATGACAGCAATTCTTTGGCACTGCACTGCAAAATAACCGTTGGGAGTTTTGGGCTGAAATTTGGAGAGAACGCAGCTGACATCTCACAGATGTGCCTTTCAGTGTTGTATTGAAAAAATATTACACGGCGGCAAAGTTATGGCACTCCAAAGTTGACAGTTTTCCCATAGGATAACATTACGGCCTCGAAGCATTACAGGAATCCTTTGGCACCTGCTGCAAAATAACGGTTTGGTCTTTTTCCTGAAATTCGAGGGAAGACAGCCAACAGTACACAGATGTGCCTTTCAGTAGTTTGGTGAAAAAATATCACATGGCGGCAAAGTAACGGCACTCCAAAATTGACGGTTTTTCCCATAGGATAACATTACTGCGCCCGACACTTAACAGAAATCATTTGGAGCCCTGCTGCAAAATAACGGTTTGGTCTTTTTTCCTGAAATTTGGAGGGAAGACAGCCAACAGCCCACAGATGTGCCTTTCAGTAGTTTGGTGAAAAAACATTACAGGGAGGCAAAGTTATGGCGCTCCGAACTTTTCTTTTTTTCCCATAGGATAACATTACGGCGTTCGCCGCGCCTTTCAGGGCCCGTATCTCGGAAACGTGCGAGATACGGACTTTTCGTCGGAAAATTTCTTAGCCTCTAACGGGCTAAGATTCAAATTAACCAGGACAGTTGTAAATAATATGACTTTTAAATTTTTTTTCTAAGTCATACAGGTTCCTGAGATATAATGTATTTAGTATTCCAAGATCTCATTTTCTCTCGATACTCATTATTTTGCATACATTATTTGTACTCACTGTCTTTCTCAATGCAGGTTTTGGGAAAACCAGCCGCATGTGTACATTACTGTTACTGTTTGCCCTTTCCTTTGGATCCGTTTCGTTCACTTACCATTGACGTCTGCGCCACCATGTGCGTTATCCTTTGCGTTTTCATTTGCGCTTGCGTTTCTGTTATTTTTTGCCATTTCTGTCTACAGTACTGTTTATCTTACTGTTTCACTTTACATCACCATGCCCATTGACATTTCTGTTTGCAGGCACCATGTTACTATGTGACAACACATCACGTGGCAGACCATTCCCGTCTACGCCACCATGTGCATTACCCTTTCTGTTCTCATTCGTGCTTGTGTTACCATGTGCGCCACTGTTAGCATTTCTGTTTGCGTTGCTGTCCCTGTTAGTATGCCACAACACATCATGTGGCGGAGCCGCAGGCTCACTATTTCTCGTTATCATTCTCAAAAGAAGGAATAGAGGCAAAAACTCCGTTTAATGCATTAGTTAGGGTTGTTCCACAGTGACAAAGTGAGGAAATTCGCTGTTAGGGTTGAAAACCCCTTGGACCCCCCCACCCCCAACCGGCATTGGGGTGAGCATTGGGATCGTGGGTCCTAACTCTCACCCATTCTCCTATACTTCTGCTGCTTTACACATGTCATGGGGTGAGAGTTAGGGCTGATTTGATACTAACGCAGCACCCCAATGCCGGTTGGGGGTGGGCGGGTCCAAGGGGGTTTTCAACCTAACAGCGAATTTCCTCACTTTGTCACTGTGGAACAACCCTAACTAATGCATTAAACAGAGTTTTTGCCTCTAATTATATATATATATATATATATATATATATATATATATATATAATAATATGGAATAGGTTGTGGCTGGTGGTGGAATACACTATTTATGTGAATGACTGGAAAGTGACCTCGGATATCCTCATGAGTGGTGGAGTGCAGTAGAGCCCCGAGTTATGGTAGCCCAGGTCACTCTCCACTCATTCACATGAATAGCGTATTCCAGCACCAGCCATAAGGTATCCAATTTATGCAATAGGACTGTGTTTTTTGCTGGTTTTTGTGGTTTGATAATTTGATGATTTTTTATTTCTTTATTTAAAATTTGGTAACCGGGAAAGGCACACTGAGCCGGGAATGGTTTCCAGGTGCAACCTGGGGGAAGGGAACATAAGAGAATAGAGCAAATATTATAGTAGAAATGGAAAAAATAAGCAGAGAAAAAAATCATTTACAGAGGCAATACAATCACAAAAACAGGAATAAAATAATTTGCAGTAGCAGTACAATCATAATTACAGGAAGACAGAAACACAACAATTGCAAAATCTCTATGAGAAAAACTTGCTTAAAATATTTTTGGGAAACAACTCTGCCCAATGACAAGGGTTGGGCAAGGACATCTAAAGCTCACCTAATTCCAGTACAAAATTAGGTGACATGGGTACAGCATAGCTGAATGGGATGAGCGTTAGGGTTCATGGCCCCCAAGACAGACCCTCCCCCCACCTGTGAGTCTGTGCAGGGTGGGAAATGGGGTGTTAGGGTTGGAAACCCTAACACTACATTTCCCTACTTTTGTCACTTTAACCGTAACTGATGCATTAACAAAGTTTTTTGCAATTTATTTTCTTACTTTTTGAGATAGTATAATAGTATCCTTATTTTATGCTGGGTCCCATGCCTCCATTGAGATAATATAACAGTATACTTATTTTATAGTGGGAGCACAGGATCCTGTGGACCCTGCACTCCCATCCCTCCACTGAGATAGCATAACAGTATCCTTATTTTAAGGTGGGAGCACAGGGTCCAGACCCTGCGTTCCCACCCCTCCACTGAGATAGTATAACAGTATCCTTATTTTACAGTGGAAGCATAGGGTCCCATGCCTCCATAGTTGCGTATATGTATGTAGCAGTGGAAGCACAGGGACTTCCAGCCCCTGTACTTCCAGTTAAGTAAAACAGTCACCAAATTGTCACCATACCCATGTTATTACCCCTACCTCATGTTCCCGGCGCAGAAACTTTTTCAATCTCTGCCAAAATGTAACTCTGTGCAAGAACAATGCTAATCCACAGCACAGGTGCAAAAACATATTTTGGACAGGACTTGAAAAATGACAGTAGTGATATACATGAGTGGTGTAATAACAAGCCTATGTTGAAAATTTTGGCTCAAAATATTTAAAATTTGCAAAGTTACAAACAGGCATAGCAAAACTGTGACAAATAGTCATAGTACTGCGATTTATAATCATTTTGACCCCAAATTTTCAATATAGCCTTCTTATGACCTCACTGCACGTACCCACTATTGCACTGATGATATAGCCTGACTTGTACTACTGCTCTATTGTTACCTTATTAGAAATTAGTTGTATTATTGTTTTGCACTGATCCCCACCCCCAGCATGCATCTGAAAAGGAGCTGTTCTCAGCTTAGTACTCCTTGCTTGGAAAACTTTTGAAAATACTTATATGGGAGCAGCACAAAACTAAGGAAAAAGTGTTCAAGCTAAAGAAACGGGAGGCATTAGTGGAGGATTTCAAGAATAAAGTGAATGTGCTGAGTGATTACTTTTAAACAGTGTTTATAGTAGAAGATGGGGGACCACTGCTGAACTGCAACAAGTGGGGATCACTGGTTCGTGCAAACATGGAGCCCATCACAGAAGAGAGGGTGCTGAGGGCCTACAGGCTCTGAAGATGAACAAATTGATAGACTCAGAAAGGATGCACACAAGAGTATTGAAGGAGATGTGTTAAGACCGGGCTGGGCTTCTCGTAAATCTTTTCAACTGCTCTCTGGAAACAGAGATAGTGCCTGAGGGCTGAAGGACAGCAAATCTGGTCCACCTACACAATACTGGGAGATAAGATGAACCAGGAATTCCACTGCCATTTCGTTTATTATAGATTCCAATAGTTCCCTACTATTGTTATTAGACTGAAAGGTCTATAGTTGCCTGGTTCACCTTAGCTCCCAGTATTGTGTAGAGGGACCAGGATTGCTGTCCTTCAGCCCTCCAGCACTATCACTGCTTCCAGAGAGCAGTTGAAGAGATTCAGCAGAAGCTCAGCCAATGGCCTGCAGGATTTCAGATAGTATGGCTTTAGCAGTGGGAGGTCATATCAACTGGATGACAAATGCCATGGGTAGGGGTCAGGCAGTTGTTGTCTTTGGTTTTTTAACTTTCTTTATTTATAATCAATTTTCAGTTCAATTGTTATCACATACACAGTTACACACGTAAAATTAATATAAAACAAATACAAATACAAGACAATATAAAAAAAAACCCAGACAGACAAATACGGGACAGTGAATTAATTGTCTCAGCAGAAACTAACCAGGTCAGAATCAAATTCCAGGTGTAATAATTTGGGGGGGGGGGGACGATGAGGGTAAAGGGAAAGGACATAGAGAAACAATCATAACAAATATCCCAATGAGTATTAATACATTATGTCTCAGAAATTAGGACCATACAGCTCTCAATGAACATCTAGGATAAACCCATGTTCTAAGGTACAAAGTCTGGCCTGACAGAGGCCATAAATAGCACCCATCCTATCCAGATTAACTCAAATTGAGTCTGTTTCTTACTAATACTTGCTGTAAGAGCTTCTGAGCTTCTGATCTGCATACCGAGATCATGGTCTCGTATCACTGGGAAAAATCTGGTGCCTGCCTGGACAGTCAACTCCTAACGATTACCTTTTGGGCTGCCAAAAGAGTAATCTTCAAAAGTTTCTCTGTGTGAGGGTCCCTGCATCCCTGAGGTACATCAAATAAAAAATATAGAAGAGGATTTAATGTCAAGTCAGGGCTAAAAATAGAATATAAGGCCTGTTGTAGATCACCACGAAATCCAGTCAAAGCTGGGCATTCCCACATTATGTGGTTTAAAGCTGCCGGTGAATGGCCACAGTGACTCCAGCAAGCTGGATCTTTACTTGTCTGAAATTTAACTTGTATCACCGGGGTCCTAAAAAATCAGATCAACATTTTCCAAGAGAATTCTCTCCACAGCCATGATGACAGACCCATATAAATCTTTAGCTGAGCTCTGGCCCAGGTCCCCTCCTCCACCAAAGTACCAAGGTCTCGGGACCAGGACCCTCTAACTGATTGGGTGGTATCCCCCTTCCATGTCAACAGAGCTTTGAATATATGTGATATAATGTGTGTAGTGGGGGCTCTACCTTCTACAATTGTCCTGCTTATAACCAGTATTTGAGGGGGGACATCCATCTCTGTCTTGGGTTGATGAATCTTAATGTAATCCCTGATTTGAAAATACCGAAATCTGTCCCTCCACGTAAGCCCATATGAGTTTACTAAGTCCGGAAAAGGCAATATCACCATCTCTGTTATAAACTGCCAGATCATATATAGACTTTTCCTTCTCCCAGACCTTAAAACCTGCATCCCAATGTGCTGTATGGAACCCCTCCAAATAAGGGACTAAGTACAGAAGGGGCCTCCATCTAACTCAGGCTCCTATCACCTAGGATTCCATACCAGGTATCTAAGGTAAGATTCACATATTGGTTGGATTCACCTAAGGGATCCATTCTCCTGTTTTCTGCCAGGAAAGCCCTATGTAGATTGGTAAGTTCTCCCTCCTCTAACTCCATGGACTTCCATTTAGCTATGTAACAGCTATTGGCCCAGAACAGAACCATCCTAAGTTGCGCAACCTGGTGATATAGTTCAAAATTTGGGAGGGACAGCCCTCCCTCTCCCCTAGGCAGTTGCTTTTCTTGAATCTAGATTTGGCAAAAACTTCAACTTCATATCACACAAAATATTGATAAAGAAGCTGGGCAACCTGGATGTGGGGGATAAGATTATGGTGTGGATGAAAAACTGGTTGAGGGTGATCCTAAGTGGAGAACCTTCTGGTGAGGGGAAGTGATGAGTGGGGTGCCCCAGGGATTGGTTTTAGGACTGGTTCTCTCTGACATATTAATCTGTAATACAGGAGAAAAGGTACATGAAAAAATATGCCTCTTTACAGATGACACTGAAATCTGTGGAACAGTAAACACTTAGGAGGGGATAAGGGCCATAAAGTATGATCTGGAAAACCTGCTGAGGTGGTCAAGAGCATGGCAGCCGAAATGTAGCGCAAACAAGTGAAGGTAATGCACACAGGGACCAAGTACCTGAGAACAGAGTATTGGGTGAATGAGATGGTAGTGGAGAGCACATCAGAGGAAAAGGACCTGAGGGTATTAATGATGGAGAACATGAAGGCATCAGCACAATGAAGAAGGGCTGTAGCTATGGCAAATCTGGCTGGGGTACACAGGGAGAAGAATCATTAGCAGAGGGAGGGGGTAATACAGCCCCTGTATACATCCCTGGTTTGCCCTTGCTTACGGTAGTGGGTACAATTTTGGAGCCCACACCTGAGTAAGGACAAGGACAGATTATAGGAGGTGCAGCGATAAATGACCAAAATAATCCAAGGGCAACAGTGTATGTTCTATAAGGAGTACTTGGAGGATCTTCACTTGTACACACTGGAGGACAGAAGGAGGAGGAGGGGGTGACATGATTGAGACATTTAAGTACCTCTGCAGCATTAATAAGGTGGACAGCATTAGGCAGGCCCGGTGGCGCTGAGGGTTGGCGCGCTGGATGCCACACCTCGCTTCATGGCGACCCGGGTTGATAGCAGGACTGGGGAGCCAGGGGCTGGCAGGGGAGGAGGATTGAGCGTCCCTACGGATGCTCTCCTCCCTCAGGGTGTGGGATACCGGGCGCCGCAAGGCGTCCGACATTCCCATAAAGGAATCGGGTGGAAGCACCAATTCCTGAAAAGGGACGGGCGACTCTTCGTAGGGGGTCGGGAGGGGGACGCACAGGCGATGAGAGGTCTGTGCGCCAGCACGCTACCTCTCAGGACGTAGTTCCAAGCACCGCGCCCCCAGGGATGAAGCAAAGGAAAATCACCCTCGTGGTCCTGGATGACGGCCCCTCCACTCAGACTGCCACACCAGACGAGACCCCACTGTGCAGGAGGAAGGAGAGGAGGCACTCTAGGGGCAGATCTAGGGGACGGCAAAAAGAGCATTGAGAGGCCTGAAGGAGTAGGACCAAGAGGGTAGGAAATACCAGCAGGGAGAAAAAAGAAAGTATTAAAAAAATAAATAAATAAGGTGGACAGCATCAGGCGGTTCACAGTGAGTGATAGCACGGGTACCAGAAGTAGCTCCCTGAAACTGGTGGTGGTGGGGGTCAAGAAATAGTAAAGTTATGTAAGGATTTATCAAAACAGTAAATCTTTAAGAGGAACTCTTGCAGCAGGACGACACTGGTAGGACTTACCAGGCACCAGGACTATAAAGAAACTTTCTAGCTAGCCATGTACTGTGGGGCGACCACCCACTGTCGATGTCACCTTTGATGTCGGCCTATCTTATAAAGGCAGGTGGGTCCCCCACATCCTCCTCAGTTCTCCCGCCGGAGACCCGAAGTGGGTAGCAGAAGAGGAGACCGAGGAGGTTCCTGAAAGCCAGGAGAGAAAATGGAAAAAGACAGAAGACTCGTACATATGGAAGAGGATGCAGTGAAGAGAAGGCAGACAGACAGAAGGGGGAAGGAGGGAGGGAAAATCATGGCCTGCTGCAATAACTCCTCTTGAAGATCTACTGTTACGGTAAGTTCTTACATAACTGTAGTATCGTACTTCAAGGAAACTCTTGCAGCAGGCCAACACCAGTAGGACAGAGTCCCAGGCAATTCCATCAGCTAAGAGGAAACAGCACCAGGAGGAAGACAGGCTGCAGCCTATGGCCTAAGAAAGAAGGCCCTGCAGGACAGCGAGGTTGAAGTTGGCCCTTCGCACAGAAGCAATGTCCAGACTATAATGCTTCGTAAAAGTGTAGACAGAACTCCATGTAGTGGCTGCACAAGTGTCCGCAGGGGACACACTGCAGGAACAAGCCATGGAGGTGGCTGTACCCTTGGTGGAATGGCCCCTAGCCACTCCTGGGAGGTCTTTGTTATACTTATGGTACCAATAAACAATACACTTTGCTACCCACTTAGATAAATACTCTTTGGACACCAAAGCACCCTCTCTTCTGGGGGCAAAGGAAACAAATAACTGATCAGACTTGCATAAAGTCTTGGTCTGGTGTGTATAGTATCGTAAGATTCTATGTACATCCAAAGTATGGAGCAAAGCCCCCGATTAGAATAGTCAGGAAAGTAAACAGGAAGGTGGATGGACTGATTCAAGGTAAATTCCGACACCACTTTGGGAAGAAATTTAGGATTAGTATGCAAAAATACCCTGTGTTTGTGAAAAACCAAATAAGGCTCTTTACACATGAGAGCCTGAAGCTCAGAAATCCATTAAGTAGAAGTAACAGCAACCAAAAAGAGCACTTTCCACGACACAAAGCATAGCTTACCACCCGAGGCTGGTTTGAAGGGTGGTAGCATTAGCTTCTCCAACATAAAATTAAGGTCAAACTGAGATACTGGGTCCTAAATGGTAAGTTTCAGATGCAAAATGCCCTGCAGAAAAGTGTGAGACACCTCTAACTGAGTCACGACTCTGCCCTTGATCAGTGCATGGTACGCAGAGATGGCAGAAAGATGCACCTTAAGGGAGGAGTATCTCAAGTCTGAGTCAGAGAGGAAGAGAAGATACTCCAACTCCTGATGCATTGGACAGGCGAAGGGGTCAAACTGGCGCAAAGCAGCCCAAGTGGTAAAGTGGCCCTGGTGGAGGGTTTTCTGGAGGCCACCAGGACATCTGAGACCCCAGAGTAAACTCGAAAGCAGGCGATGGCAAAGTCCACAGGAGTCAGGCATAGAGATGCAATGATTTTAGATCTGGATGGACCAGGGTGTCCCGATCCTGAGACAGCAAGCTGGTGCACAGGGGGAAGGGCACTGGAGGCTACACCGCTAGCTGCTGCAGTAAGGGAAACCACATCTGATGCAGCCAGAAGGGGGCCTATGAGGATCATCTCTGCCCCCTCCAACTTAAGTTTGAGCAGCACCCTCTGAAAAAGTGGGAAGGAAGGGAAGGCATACAGATACCTCCCCTTCCAGGAGATGGACAATGCGTCTCGCCAGAAAACACCAGGCCTGAGTCAAGCGAGCAAAAAAGCAGCAGTTTTGCATTGAGTGGAGATGCAAAAAGGTCCAACTCTGGCCGACCTCATTTGTCAAAGAGATCTTCAACCACCCGAGTCAGAAGTTCCCACTTGTGAGCCAGGGACCAGGAGCAGCTTAGGCCGTCTGCCAAGATGTTTTGGATACCTTGAACATGGATGGCTGAGTGCTCCAGACTGTGGTTGATGGCCCAATACCAGACCATCATCGCCTCCCTGCACAGAGGGTAAGAGTGAGGTGTCTCCCCTACTTACTGATGTACTACACCATGCACATGCTGTCCGTCTGTGCCAAGAGCAGATCACGAAGGAGATGAGTCTGGAAGGACTGCAGAGTGTACAGAACCACATGTATCTCCAGAACATTGATGTACAGACCTTGTTCCACATCTGCCCAGGAGCCTTGTCGGATGAGTGTCCAAGTGAGCTCCCCAGCTCAGACCTGAGGCATCCATCATGAGGATAATACGAGGGGCCAAGATTTGAAAGGGAGACCCCCGAAGCAGGTTGGCCAACTCTAGCCACCATAACAGGATTCTTTTGACCAAATCAGAAATCATGACCATCTGGTCCAGGTCATCCATGCATTGGTGCCACTGGACTCCCAGTGTCCACTGAGATACCTGTATGTGTAGGATGGGTGAAGGGACCTGTGACAATGGCTGCTGCCATGTGACCCAGGAGGTGCAGGAATACCATGGCAGGACCTGTGGACTGGAGGAAAGAGGCTTGCCTGGGCAATCAGGTGTTCCGCTCTGTCCATGGGCAAAAAGGCCATGACCTGGGAGGTATCCAGAACTGCCCCTATATACTGGAGGTGTTGGCAAGGAGACAGGCAGACAGGACTTTGGCCTGTTGATGGTGATCCCCAAGGCATGGAAAAAGCAGAAGGTATGCTCCAGAGTCTGGACAAGACGATCCTTGGATGGGGCCGCTAGGAGCCAATCATCCAGGTAGGGAAACATGTAGAAGCCCTGCCATCTCAAGGCAGCTGCTATCCCTGGCAGGCATTTGGTAAAGACCCTGGGGGCTGAGGATAGGCCAAACGATGGGGCCCGGGGACCCTGAATTGAAAGTGGGCTCCCTGGAAATAGAAAGGGAGGAACTGCTAATGGGAAGGAAAGATTTTTATATACATAGATATGCATCCTGCATGTCCAGAGAACACAGCCAGTCTCCCTGGTGCAGGGGGGGGCAACAATCCCTGCAGGGTGACCATCCTGAAGCATTTGTACTCTATGTACAAATTCAGAGGACTCAGATACAGGATGGGTCAGAGATCCCCCGTCTTCTTGGGGACCAGGAAGAAATGGGAGTAGAACCTCCTGCCCCACTGAACTGGAGGGACAGGCTCTATGGTCCTTTTCTGCAGAAGGGATTTTATTTTCTCACAGATGAGGGGTACACGAGCTGGGGGTAGGAGGAGTTGCCTCCAGAGTTTCTGGGGGGCCACTCGAGAAGTTCTGTAGTGTGGCCCTTTTCTAAGATCTGCAGGACCCAGATGTCCGAGATAACGCCTCGTCACCCATCAAGGTAAAGGGAGAACTGACCCCAACTGCATCCTCCAGAACCCCTTGGAGGGAGGGGGGGCCTGTCTGCAAAACGGTGGCTGCTAACCAGACTAAGGATGGGTATGGAACAGCGAGTGAATGGACAGGACGGCCCAGTCTGACTCCTGAAGGAAGGAAATTAAATACTGGACATCCCCTCCAAAAAAAACAGAACCCAGAAAGGGCGCATCCAAAATACTGGACTGCACATCAGAGGCAAATCTGGACACCCAGAGCCAACAGCTGCACAGGAGACAGATGCCGGCAGCCACACCTCTACCCCAAGCATCAAAAGCATAAAGCGGCCTGAAGGATGTGGCTTCCCATATCAGAGCCCACCCTTGATGAGCCATTTCTTGGATGGGTCATCAGCTAAAGCCTGAACCAGTTCCTTGGACTGGTCCCAAAGAACATTCTGGTATTGGACCATGTGGGCCAAATAGTTAATAGCCCGGATGGCCAAGGTGGAGAAAGCAAATATTCGCTTGCTCAGGTGGTCCAGCTGTCTCAACTCCCTATCAGGGTGAAGAGAGTTGAGGTGTCAGATTTAGGCTGTCCCCTTAAAAAGGGCATACCAGATGGGGCATGGTACAGCCTATCTGCTTCCTTAAGCACCACTGAGGTCGAAAAGGGGTGATTCCAAACCGCCCTGGTGACATCTTCATAATAATCAATAAAAGGAGGCACCACCAAAGTGAAGAAATCAGGCTGCTGCAAATAAATGGCTAACCGACACTGCTTCAGATCCTGCTCCCCAGTTTCCCAGCCCATGGTGGCTTAGATGTGCCTCATGATGTCCATAAATGGTGGATCATCAGGAGGGGACTTGGAGACCACCTTGGTGAGTTTTTTGCCCTCAGAAGAGTCCCCCTGAATGGAGGAAGTCTCAGAATAGTCTGAGCCATCATCATCCTCCTCATCTGATTCACTCTCACCTGGCAAACACCCGTCCTGGCGGCCACTGGAACCAGTATCTGGTCAGTTCCTCAGAGTGCACGGTGCACTGGGACCCAGGTGGACTCACTCCTCATGTGAAAGATCCCTGGTGAGTTGCTGAGGGGACGTCAGAGGTGGGCCTCAAGGGAAGGGGACCTGCTTCTGCATGAAAGACCACCATGCAGAAAAGAGAGCACTGTAATCCACTAGCGGAGGGTAGTTATGGAGCTGTGGATATGGATAGACCAGTGTTGGGTAAGAAAAGGGTGACGCCGGGCCAGGCGGAGGCCGGTGTAGGGTACCCCAGCAGAGGACCGGCAAGTGTAGGCTGCAGAGCTGGTACCAGACCCGTGGGCTGTGGCAAAGGCAATACTGGCACTGGTCCAGCAGGCGCTGGCTGAGGAAGCCTGGGAGGTGAATCCACCGATGCAAGGAGAGGAGAGACGGGTACCAGGGGAGGAAAACAGGTTACTCACCTTTAACAGTAGTTCTAGGAGTGGTATATGTTGTTCATCCACACTTGTTGGCAGGTACCTTGCCATGTTAAGATGTCCCAGAAGTCTTCAAGCTGGCTCCCACCCACCCAGATGGTATAACCCTCGGCTCTGCCCCATGATGCCATATCTTAGCCCACTGGAAGCCAGGTTTGTGCATCAAAGCCGGGGAGGTCGGGTGGGTCAGTGTGGATGAACAACATATACCACTCCTAGATCTACTGTTACAGGTGAGTAACCTGTTTTTCTAGGATCGTGGATATGTTGTTCTACCCACACTTGTTGGCAGACTCCTAGCAGTTCTCCGGGAGGAGGGAGGCAAGACACACACACCCTACTTAGGGAAGAGGGACTGGAGAACTTAGGTTCCAAAGTCAGCATCCTGGCGTGACTCAAGGTCGATGTGGTAATGGGAAATGAAGGTGTGTGCTGACTTCCAGGTAGCAGCCCTGCAGATTTTCTGGATAGGGACGTCCCTAGAAGCAGCCACCGACGCAGCAGTATGGCGGGTGGAATGAGCCCTTAGCCCCATGGGAGGCTCCCTACCCGCCAACCTACAGCAGAGGTCAATGCAAGACACAATCCATCTAGCTACTGTCTGTTTGGCTGCAGGTCAGCCAGGTGTGGCTTCAGTGTAGGTGACAAACAGCTGGCAAACCTCTCCCTGAACTTCCGCTGTTTGCTTTTTGTAATAGGCGAGCGTTCATCTCGGGTCCAAAGTATGAAGCCTGTACTCTGCCTCCGAGGTGTGATTGGGGTACAACACAAGCAGAGTAATCACCAGGTTAAGGTGAGACTCCAACACCACCTTCGGAAGGAATTTTGGGTGGGGACGCAAGACCACCTTGTCCCTTCAAACCATGCTGTAAACAGAGGTTGATTTTCTCAGAAGAAGCCAGAAGGAGAAGGAAGGAAACATATTCAATTCAGTGCTTTAGAGTAACTGGTAATTGGTATTTTTATTTTAAACTTAGATTGTGGGCTTGTAGTGACACTATACTTTCTTTCTTTGTTGTCTTTACTTGTAATTGTTTTTGGGCTGTTGAAAATTTAAAATATAGTGGTGGTGTAAAAGTCCCAAAGACTGGAGGACAGCAGATGTAGTCCCCTTATACAAAAGTGGGAACAAAGAGGAAGCAGGGAACTACAGACCAGTCAGCCTCATCTCGGTAGTGGGGAAGATCATGGAAGCACTACTGAAGGAGAGATTGGTGGAACATCTGGTTGTCAATGGACTACAGGACCCAAGGCAGCATGGTTTCACCAGGGGGAGGTCATGTCAGACCAACCTCATTGAATTTTTGACTGGGTGACTAGGAGGTGGATCAGGGAGGCAGTGGACATGGCCTATCTGGACTTCAGCAAGGCCTTTGACTCTGTGCCACATAGAAGACTATTACATAAACTGGGGAATATGGGTGTGGGCAGGACAGTAGTGTGGTGGGTGGGTAACTGGCTGGGTGGCAGGACACAGAGGGTGGTGGTAAATGGCCGTCACTCCACAGAGGGAAGAGTGACCAGTGGGGTACCACAGGGATCAGTGCTGGGACCGTCCTATTCAACATCTTCATCAGTGACATGGCGAGGACCTAGAAGGCAGAATTTCACTGTTCTGCTGATGACACAAAGCTCTATAATAGAGTAGACACACCAGAGGGTGTAGACAGAATGAGAAGGGACCTGCAGAAACTTGAAGAATGGTCAGGGTTTGGCAGTTGAAATTCAATGCAAAGAAGTGCAAGATAATGCATATGGGCACAAAAACCCTGGCACAATATATCAGTTGGGGGTGAGGATATAGCATGCACCAAGCAGGAAAGAGATCTTGGGGTTATCATCTCAGATGACCTCAAGGTAGGAAACAGTGTGACAAGGCAGCAGGTAAAGCAAATAGGATGCTGGGATGTATAGGCAGGGCATCACCAGCAGGAAAAGGAGGTCATAATTCCGCTATACAAGACACTAGTGAGGCTCCACCTGGAGTACAGTGTACGGTTCTGGAGACCATACCTACGTAAGGACATAGACAGGGTAGAGAAGGTTCAGAGGAGGGCAACAAAGATGGTGCATGGATTGCATCACAAGTCCTATGAAGACAGGTTGAAGGAACTGAACATGTACTCCCTGGAGGAGAGACGGGAGAGAGGGGATATGATAGAGACATACAAGTATCTTACAGGGAGGAACAGGGTGCAGGAAAACACTATTTTAAGTGAAAAATGTTCCAGGACTAGAGGGCATGGGATGAAGTTGGAGGGAGGACGATTCAGAGGAAACATAAGAAAGAATTTCTTCACAGAACGGGTGGTGGACAAGTGGAACACCCTGCCAGGGGAAGTGGTGGGGGCTGAAACAATCACTGGATTTAAGAATGCATGGGATAGACATAAAGGAATTCTGGAGGTCAGGGGTAAGGGGCAACAGACTTCTAGGAAAACAAACTGAACTTACAAGCTCAAATGGGCAGACTGGGTGGGCCATAGGCCCTTATCTGCCGACACTGTCTATGTATCTATATGTGTAATTCTGTGCTGTCTTTAATAGCTGCAAATTTAATAGCTGCAAAGCCCACCCTCCATTCCCTTCCCCCAACTCTTAATTATATGCCCTGATAAATCTGATTGACAGGAGCTAAACACAGGGTATAGTCAGAGGTGTGAAGTAGGAGGGGCATAAGGGGGAAGAAGCCCACCCTCAGCAAGACAAGTGTTTTGACTCATTTATTTATTTATTGGTTTCTTTTTCCTTAAAAAAAAATCGGAGGATCAGTTACAGGATTTTTAGTACTGTAAATTAATAAAAGAGAACCAAGAGAGTTTCAGTAGCAGACAAGTAGTGGAATTGCAGTATAATGTGGGAGGGTGCAATGCAGTGGCTGAGCGGCAGCCATATTCAGGCAGACCTTCTGGACACTGAGGTGCTGCCTATCTGCATGCATCTCTGGACTACAGGATGAGGTAACCAGACTCAGAGCGGAAGTAAACTGGGTCAGGGTACCATCACCCCTATCCAGGGACCACCCAGTCCAATGCAGCTGCCTCAAAGGATGCCGAGAACGAGGAGCACTTGGATGACAGTGGGCTCAGGGAGGGTTAGAGCAGTCAGGCAGAGGCACATCCCAGATCCTATTCCTCTCAAGAACTCATATGCCACACTGGCAAATGAGGACAACCAAATAGAGGTACCCAGAGAAGTGGAAGGAAAGGATGTGGAGGTTAGCCAAGGAGGTGACCTCAGTGGGGAAAGCAGTGGACCCCAGAGGAGAAGGAAGCGAATCCTGGTGGGGGACTCCATCATAAGAGGGATCCAGCTAGGAACACAGGAGGGGGAGGACAGGGAGGTGAGGTGCCTACCAGGTGCCACGGCATGGAGGGATGGAAGGAAGATACTGGGGATCACTGGGAAGGCAAGATGGGAGGGTGAGCTGGATGTCATTATCCACCTAGGTACTAATGACTTGGCAAATGGGGAGCCAAAGGAAGTTCAGGAAGAGTTTAGGAAACTGGGAGGGGTCTCAACAAGTAGCTACTTCTGTCACTTCTCAGAAGTACTACCTGTGAGAGGCAAGGAGAGCATAGAGTGCATGCACCAGGAACTTTAACTCATGGTTGAAGAACTGGTGCTGTGAGGAAGGGTTTGGATTCATTGGTGACTGGGGACCCACCTGGAGGGATGGAGGTTTGTTCAAACCTGACGCCTGCATCCATCCTGGAGGGGAATCCAAGCACTCAATGATAAGTTTAAATGCTACATTGACAAGCATTTAAACTAGCAAAGGGGGGTGGCAGGCCAGCAAGGAGGGTACCTACTTGCTCACCCCCCACAGCTAGCAGTGGAACCAGTGAACCAGAGGAGTGGCTATCTCTGCACAGCAGTGTGCAAAAGATGGAGATTAGTGTCCAAAAAGGTGGATAAGCAGAAAAGGGGCAAAATTCAGCAGAAGGGCAGACAGCAAGGAGAACCAGGGATAAATGACAACCAAGGAAGGGGCTGGAGTAGAACAGTGAAGCAGACTAGGAGGTCAAATCATGGAAAGCCATGTGTCAAATGCCAGAGCCTTAGCAACAAGATGGAAGATCTGGAGGCTGTCATGGTACAGTCAGACCTGGACATTGTGGCCATCACTGAAACCTGGTGTAATGATAACCATGACTGGGAGATGGCCATACCTGGCACAACATATTCAGAAGAGACAGAGGAGGCAGGAAGGAGGAGGAGTGGCACTGTATGTGAAAAATGACATAAGGGCCACAGAGATCCAGGAGGAACAAAATGGGGAGAGATACTGTGGGTTAGCTGGAAAGGAAAATGGGGCCAGCCATCCACACAGGTGTGGTCTATAGACCACCAGCCCAGGAGGAAGAAACAGATAGGGAGCTGATGCTAGCCATCCAAAGGATGCCAGACAAGGGTGAGGTAGTACTGGTTGGAGACTTCAATATTCCAGACGTGGACTGGAGCATCCCAGCAGCAGCATCAACTAGGAGCAGATTTATCCTAGACTCCCTTCAGGGTGCCTTCCTCAAGCAACTGGTCATGGAACCAACTCGGCAGAAGGCAATACTGGACCGTCTGCTCACAAACAGGGACAGTGTGATGGGGTAACAGTGGGGGAGCACCTGGGTAACAGTGACCACCAGTCATTGTGGTTTGAAATCACAGAAAGAGCAGAACCAAACCACACAAAAACACGTATCCTGGATTTTAGGGGCAGACTTTGGGAAAATGGGAGATACTTGAAAGAAGCATTAAGGGAATGGGACAGGAATCAGGGGTTGAGGAACAGTGGGCAGTATTTAAAATGGGGATTATAAGAACAACAGAATTATGCATTAAGCAGGTTAGCAAGAGGAAAGGAAAGGAGACCATTATGGTTTCCAAAGAGGTAGCAAAGAAAGTGAAAGCCAAAAGATTGCATTCAGGCAATACAAAAGACACAGGCATAAGGGGATAGGGAGAAGTACCAGGAGAAACAAAGGAGGCAGGAAGTCAGTAAGGGAAGCCAAAGCTCAGACAGAAGAACACATTGCAAAATCAGTGGTTAAAGGGGACAAAACCTTTACAGGTACATAAGTGAAAAAGAAAGACAAAGGGAGGGATAGTGAGACTGAAGGGGAGGATGGGAGTCGGATGGAGGATGACAACAGTAAAGCTGACATATTGAACAGGTATTTCTGCTCAGTCTTTACTGAGGAAGAGGAGGCAATGGGTCTGAAGGGACTACAGGGGTGAGAATGGTGCGAAATGGACACAAGTCCCTTTACAGAAAGGGTCCTGAAGGAACTGGAAGTAATAAGAGTTGACAAAGCAATGGGGCCAGATGGGTGCACCCAAGGTCCTTAAAGAACTAAGAGAGGTGGTGGCTGAACCTCTGGCTATCCTGTTTAGCCAATCACTGGAAATAGGAGGTACCCAAAGACTGGAGGACAGCAGATGTAGTCCCCTTATACAAAAGTGGGAACAAAGAGGAAGCAGGAACTACAGACCAGTCAGCCTCACCTCGGTAGTGGGAAAGATCATGGAAGCACTACTGAAGGAGAGATTGGTGGAACATCTGGTTGTCAATGGACCACAGGACCCAAGGCAGCATGGTTTCACCAGGGGAGGTCATGTCAGACCAACCTCATTGAATTTTTGACTGGGTGACTAGGAGGTGGATAAGGGAGGGCAGTGGACATGGCCTATCTGGACTTCAGCAAGGCCTTTGACACTGTGCCACATAGAAGACTATTACACAAACTGGGGAATATGGTGTGGGCAGGACAGTAGTGTGGTGGGTAGGTAACTGGCTGGGTGGCAGGACACAGAGGGTGGTGGTAAATGGCTGTCACTCCACAGAGGGAAGAGTGACCAGTGGGTACCACAGGATCAGTGCTGGGACCGGTCCTATTCAACATCTTCATCAGTGACATGGCGCAGGATCTAGAAGGCAGAATTTCACTGTTCGCTGATGACACAAAGCTCTGTAACAGAGTAGACACACAGAGGGTGTAGACAGAATGAGAAGGACCTGCAGAAACTTGAAGAATGGTCAAGGGTTTGGCAGTTGAAATTCAATGCAAAGAAGTGCAAGATAATGCATATGGGCACAAAACCCTGGCACAATATATCAGTTGGGGGTGAGGATATAGCATGCACCAAGCAGGAAAGGATCTTGGGATTGTCATCTCTGATGACCCTCAAAGTGAGAAACAGTGTGACAAGGCATCAGGTAAAGCAAATAGGATGCTGGGATGTATGGCAGGGGCATCACCAGCAGGAAAAGGAGGTCATAATTCGCTATACAAGACACTAGTGAGGCCCCACCTGGAGTACAGTGTACAGTTCTGGAGACCATACCACGTAAGGACATAGACAGGGTAGAGAAGGTTCAGAGGAGGGCAACAAAGATGGTGCATGGATTGCATCACAAGTCCTATGAAGACAGGTTGAAGGAACTGAACATGTACTCCCTGGAGGAGAGAGGAGGAGAGGGATATGATAGAGACATACAAGTATCTTACAGGGAGAAACAGGGTGCAGGAAAACACTATTTATAGCGAAAAAGATGTTCCAGGACTAGAGGGCATGGGATGAAGTTGGAGGGAGGACGATTCAGAGGAAACATGAGAAAGAATTTCTTCACAGAACGGGTGGTGGACAAGTGGAACACCCTGCCAGAGGAAGTGGTGGGGACTGAAACAATCACGGGATTTAAGAATGCATGGGATAGACATAAAGGAATTCTAGAGGTCAGGGGTAAGGGGAAACAGACTTCTAGGAAAGCAAACTGAACTTACAAGCTCAAATGGGCAGACTGGGTGGGCCATAGGCCCTTATCTGCCGACACTGTCTATGTATCTATGTATCCCTGTGGAAGACCAGGTAAGGAGACTCTATGGAGAGCACCTGTAAGTCCCCAGTTCTTCTGGCTGATGTGATAGCCACCAGGAAGGTGGTCTTCCACAACAAGTGTGACATCTCACACTTGTGCATAGGTTAGAATGGCTTGCCCATGAGCTTTGCCAAAACCAGCAGTAAATCCCATGGAGGTGGAGGTTCACGCACTGGAGGGGATATGTGATCTAGGCCTGAAAAAGCACCAGACCACCTTCTCCTGTGCCACTGACTGCTGACCGGCCCGCGCCTGCAAGGAGAGATACGCTAGGTGCACCTTTAGGGTCATCGGCCGCAGCCCCTGCTGGGAGAGGAACCAAAAGTAGTCAAAAATGCTAGCCACTGTGCAGGACAAGAAGTCCAATCCTTTGCCCCAACACCAGACAGAGAATCTCGTCCATTTAAAGACACTGCATTTTCTGGTCGATTCCTTATGGGACGCCTCAACAACGTTGAGGACCTCATCGGAGAGATGCAGGGCCTGGAACTCTAGCTGCTCAGGAACCAGGCTGTCAGGTGCAGAAATTGAAGGTCCGATTGGAATACCTTCCCGTGACTGACCGAGAGCAGGTCTGGGCGTGCTGGAAGTCGTCTCGGGAGCCTGGAGCTGAGGCTGAGGAGATCTGGATACCAGAACTGGTGTGGCCAGTCTGGGGCTACCAGGATGACATGCACCTTGTCCCTTCTAACCTTGATAAGCACTTTGTGAATCAACGGGAGTGGAGGGAAGGTGTAGAAGAGGCCTGGGGTCCAAGGCCTCGAGAAGGCATCCCCCTGCAGCAAACCCTGTTGAGGGGGGTGGGCATGGAACAGCCTCAGTTTCGCATTCTCCTTGCAGGCAAACAGGTCCACCTGGGAGGGTTCCCCAGAGGGAGAACAGATCATGTACTACCTCTTGGAGGAGAGACCACTTGTGAGATGCCCTGCCCATCTGGCTGAGGGCATCGGCCAGCCGATTTGAGGCTCCTGCCACATGAATAGCTAGGAGATCTGCCTCCAGGCTGAGCATGAGCGACCAAATGTGGAGAGCTTCCTTGCACAGAGGTGAGGAAGGCATCCTGCCCAGTCTGTTGAGATAGTACATGGTCGTGGTGTTGTCCGTCTGGATTTGGACCACTTGACCACAAACAAATGGAGCAAATGTGGTCAGAGCTAGGTGGACCACTTGAAGCTCCAGTAGGCTGATGTGACACTGAGACTACGGAGGGGACCAGAGCCTGTAAGCTCTGTGTTCCCCCAGATGGGCACCCCAACCCATCAGAGAGGCGTCGGTTGTCAGACCGCTGGCTCAGGATGGACAAACAGGATCCCTTCCTGCAGGTGGGATGGGACGAGCCACACCGGAGGCCATCCCGCATTTTCTGGGTCACAGAGACCAGCCGGTCCAGATGTCCTGAGCGCTGAGACCACTGGCTAGCCAGTTCCCACTGCAGGGAAAATATATGCCAGCGGGCCCATCAAACCACGCTGGTGCAGGCCGCCAAGTAGCCCAGAAGACACGGGAAGTCCTGGGCAGGGCGCAATTGCCCAACCAGATATGATCAGGCAAAGGAGGAGAAGTCGAGCTCTGCCCCAATGAACTGAATCACCTGCGCAGGTACAAGTTCTGACTTGGCCTCACTGATCAGGAGGCCAAGTTCTGCGCAAGTCTGGAGGCCCAAATCCCTGGACTGCTACACCTCCAACCTGGAGGAACCTGCTATCAGCCAGTCATCCAGGTAACGGTACACCCGGACTCCTTGGCACCCCAGGTAAGCTGCCACCACTGTCATGCATTTGCTGAAAACCCTGAGAAGATAGGCCGAAGGGCATGGCCTGGAACTCAAAGAAGATTCCTTCTGCTCTGAAGCGGAGCCCTTGTCTTTTTGGGTAGAAGTAGTAGAATGCAAGGTGGCACTGGACTTCTTTATGTGCTGGATGTGACCCTCCATGCCTGGCCCAAAAAGGTCAGTACCCAAAAAGGGGACATCTACCAACTTGTACTACATATCTGCCATGAAGGTTGAGATGCAGAGCCAAGCCCTGTGGCACATGGCCAGTGTGGCTGCTACTGAGCGGGCACAAGAATCACGAATATCCAGAGCCATCTGGAACTGCTGTTTGGCCAGCGCCTTCCCCTGATCCCAGACATGTCTGTCCGAGGTCTGGAGGTGAACCGGGAGATGAGAGATCACTTCATACAGGGAGCCCAAGAGGGCGTGCGAGAAATGTGCCATGATAACAGCCGAGCTGGCCTGCATAGACCTTCTTCCCAGAGTGGTCAAATTGCTTGGACTCCCTGTCCGGGGTCTATCTGTGTCTCCCTTGTTGCCTGAGCACTGAAAAATGGAGTCGGCCACCAACCTCACCGCAGAGGGGTGCTCCATAAAGCCTGACAGGGACCCCATGGGCATTGCATACTTGCGGGCCATACTGGCAGAATGTGCATGACAGGAAGCAGGACGCTGCCACAGCTCCAAGGCTGGGTCCACAATGGCCTCAGCCACTGGAAAGGCCTCCGCAGAAGAATCCCCCATATCCAGAATCTCTGTGAGGGTACTTAACTTGTTTCTGCACAGGCTCCGGCTCCATCCTCAAAGACTAGGAGATGAGCCAACAAATGCCCTATCAGCGAGGAAGGGCCTTCATCATCAGAAAAAAACCCAAGGATTCCGCATCCACTGAACGGGAGACCATGGAAGAATCCTCGGACTCCGAAGATTCCACATATAGTGGGCACCCCTCGAACGCTTCCACCTCCTTGGACGGTCAGGAGAGTGGCTGACAGCCTATGGGGCAAGCCTTGAGCTGACCAGGAATCCTTGGTCGGTGCTCCAGACCTGGGCTGATTGGGTGGCGGCTTCACCCAAATTGGTGGAGTGGCCGGCTTCTGCTGAGCCGGCAGGGCCGTAACAGGCACCTCAGTGATGGTGGCTGGGGCTGACGTCAGTCGCTCTGGCAAGAGCCATTTTTATGGCCGGAGAGTCGAAACGGGGTCAGTTTGGATCCAGACAGGAGCAACTGCTGCCGCATGAGATCTTCGTAGAATCGACACAACTTGTGCCGTAGCCTCTCCTCACTTGAGGAGGACAAAGATGATGATGAGCGGCGGCGCTGCTTGTCGTGACGCTGAGACCGAGACCGACGATGACGGGACTTTCCCAATGTAGAAGCCGAGAAGCAGGACCAATACCTCGACCGTCGGCGATGCCAGTGAGGAAGCTCAAATGGAGGCGGAGAAACCCTTGGCTACGGGTCTGACCCAACATTCTGGGCCGACCCTTCTGAAAACACCGGAAGCACCAGTGTTTGGAAAAGAGAGCTGTCGGCCAGATCGGGTGACAACCCGCCAATTGGCAAAAGAAAAATCTCGTCCGCATTGAAAGGCAGCTGGGATGAGTGATTCAACAGGGACACCGTGAAATCAGCGACCTTAGCCGCGACTTCGACTGAAGTCGAAACAGGGTTCTCCTGTGAGCAGGACTGCTCTCGTTCCCACAAATGTCGACGAATCGACTTGTCTTTCTTCGACTCCTTCTTCTTGAAGCGTGAAATATGGGACCCTGAAGAGCTCTCTCCCTTAGTCAAGAGAGACTGGCACAACTCCTTGAAGGAAGCTGAATAGCAGGATCCAAGGTGCAGTGGAATAAAGGCTGAAGCCGAAGAAGAACTCGCCGTGGCCTAAGCAGCCTCCTCCTCGAGGGCCTTGAGCTGCTCCAACTGCTTGGTGGATCCCGCATCCGCGAAGACCACCCAACGGGCCTCCTTCGATTTGACTGGTGGGAAACACTTCTCCAGTCACCCCAATCGAAGTCAGGCAGCGTGGTCTTCTAGCACGTTTGAGGTGAATGACCGACAAAATTTGCAAGCCTGATGATTGTGGTCTCACCCCAGGCAATAAACGCACGAGGTATGTGGATCTGTGCGAGACATATTCTGCCCACAGGGGCACCATCGAAAACCTGGGGGCCCATTTTTCCTCCATCATGCAAGCGATCGGGAAATGAGCAAATTTTACTCTATAGAGCTTGAGGATCAGTTTTGGAAGCGAATCCGAAGATTCTGAAGCCAGGGCCTACTACACGTGGGAGCGCTAAGGAGGGAACCTGAACCTTCCACCGGGTGGGTGTGAGGAGCCAGCTTGAAAACTTCCGGCACATCTTAAAGCGACAAGGTACCTGCCACCAAGTGTGGACAGAACATATCCATGATCCTAGAAAGAAACCTCTCTGGTGAAGGCAGAGGCGATATCAGACTGGCAGAGATGCTGGTAGCCTACTGTGGATGCTGCCAAGAGGGACTGGTGATGGACAAGGAGGCCGGAGGGGTGATGGCAGAGGAGCCAATACCAGTCGCACCCATGCCGGCCAAGTCTCCTGGCTGACAGCCCACGGAACTTAGGGGCCTGAATGTCAGGGGCTGGGGAACAGGAGACAAAAGTCCCCTGCCCTGAGGAGCCATCACCTGTAACTGAGATAAGGGCAGGTGGCGGAGCCACCGGTAGCCCTGCAGGAGTAAGGGCAGACAAGGCGGTAGGGGCCGACCCCCGGTAGGCAGAGGACCCAGACTCAGTCAAGGATTTATGAGGGGGCCGAGAGCGGGGAAGCAGACCGGGCCCAGTTCAGGTGTTTGTGCTTCCCACTTGATTTTTCCTGGGACTGAGAAGATGAAGAAGCTCCAGAGGACTGGGCTGGCGAAGCCGAAGAGCTGGCCTGCAGCTCATTTTCCAGTGTGATGAGCTTCTGCTTGATAAGATGGCTGTCCAGGATTTTTAGACAACGTCTCTGAGTGGCCTGGTTGAATTCCGGCCAGACTCAGCAGACTTTGGTGCCATGGCTGGGGACTAGGCAGAGGATGCAACCGGAGTGACTGTCTTTTTCAGGAATTTGTCTGGCACACTTTGTGGAGTGGTCAGAAGACAAGGCAGGTTGTGAAGACAAACCTAGTGACAGTAATACTGAAAACTCAATGTTAAACAAAACAAAACTACAAAAAAGTGCGGCAAGTGCGAGTAATGGCAGTTGACTGTAACAGCGGTGGCTTCAGTGGTCTGACGTGTGCGGATTGACGGCAGGAAAACTGAGAAGGGTGTGGGGAACTGTCCACCTTTATAGGATAGGCTGACATCACAGATGATGTCGATGGTGGGCAATCCCCCTGCAGTACACTGCTAGCTAGAAAGCTAAGTTTCTGTGTGGTCGTGGCACCTAAGTTCTACCGGTGTTGGCCTGCTGCAACAGCTTCCTTGAAATAAGATCTGGAAGTACTTAATCACATAAAGAGTGGTGACAGACAGGAACAAACTTATGGAGGAGGTCATCAGGGTTTAAACAGTGGGAGGGTTTAAAGGAGGACAGGAGAGACACATGGCAATACTACATAAAGGGACAAACGGGGGGAGAAGACTAGGGAATACGGGGGCACAATCCCAAAATAAGACAGATTTTGGCAGACTGGGTGGGCCGTTACATCTTTAGTTGCCATCATTTTATATGCCTCTATGTTTCTGTGACGTGCTTGTGGTTACCACCTTTGTATACAAGGATAACCCTAGCAGCTTTCCAAATTCATGGTAATGTCAGTGTGTACAGTGAAAGGTTGAAATGAAAACATTATTTACCATAGTAATCTTGTTTCTTCTAAGGGAATCTTACTGTATTCTGACAAATGCGGTATGATCTCACCATAGGACTGCCCCGGAGCTGAAATGGTTAATAGAACCTATGCTAACAGTGGAATGTTAGGCTTGAGCTCGATTTTCAAATCATTGTCCCTGGTTGCACTTCCTGCAACCATCAGATTCTTCCGAAGTATGCAGAAACTAAAAAGGCACTATCTAACAAAGCTAAACTAACAATTAGTAGAACCCCTGTTAGGGGAAAAAAAACATCCCTTAAATAACAGAGGACATCATTAAGACTCAAGTCACAGATGCCCAATAAACTACTAAGTACTCACAGGCTTCCAAATTTAGTTGTATAGACAGTATGCAGTGCCTCGTAGGACCTAGCAGGGGAGGAGGGTGGGAGCTCTGAATACAGTAAGATTCCCTCAGAAGAAACAAGATTACTATGGTAAGTAATGTTTTTTCAAACCCCAGGAAACCGTGCTGTGTTCTGACAAATGCAGACTACCCAAGCAGTGCATTTGGAGGCAGGCAGAGGACCTACTTGAGAAATAAGCTCTGCAGAACTGCTGTGCCAAACCTGGCATCACTTCTAGCCTGAGTATCGAGGCACTAATGCTTAGTGAATGTGTGAACTGACTTCCAGGTAGCTGCTTTACAAATTTCCAACAAAGGGATATCCCTAGAGGCTGTTATGGATGCAGCTGTTCCTCTCGTAGAGTGGGCCCTAAGACCCTGAGGTGGTTGTTTGCCCACCTTACTACAGCAAAACTGGACACATGCCACAATCCACCATGCTATGGACCTTTTTGTGGCAGGTTTACCTTTCCCCACTTCCCCATAAGTCAGAAAAAACTGGGCCCTGTCCCCTCTGTGGCCTTTTGTATGTTCCAAGTAATAACTGATAGCTCTTTTAACATCCAGGCTATGCAGCCTACGTTCACCTGAAGAAGAATGGTCAGTGAAAAAGACTGGTAGTGTAATGGACTGGTTGACATGAAAATCAGACACTACTTTAGGAAGGAAGTTGCTAGTGGTCCTAAGGACCAGCTTGTCCCTGTGAAATGCAATATAATCAGTCTCTATGGACAAAGCCTGAAGCTCACTCATCCTTCTGGCTGAGGTAATTGAAACTAGGAAGACAGACTTCCAGGTTACATATTTGAGGTCAGCTGATGACACAGGATCAAAAGGTGGCTCCATGAGCTGTGCAATACATATGCTGAGGACCCACACTGGGGTGGGAGCCCTATGTGGGGGGTGCAAATGGAGCAAACCCTTAAAGAATTTTCTAAATACTGAATTTAAAGCCAGTGATGATGCCTTACCTGCCGACAGATAGGCTGATACAGCAGCCAAATGCACCTTGAGTGTAGAGGGCCAAAGGCTGAGGGAATGGAGGGGTGCCAAGTAATCTAGGACTACTGACAAACCCACCTGAGTGTGATCCAGACCTCTCTTTTGACACCAAATGGAAAATCTTTTCCACTTGGACGTGTAAATCTTCCTGGTGGAGGGTTTTCTAGAAACCCTAGGGACCTCCATAACCCCTTCTGAAAGGTGCAGATCAGCAAATTCTAGGTCCTCAAGAACCACGCCTTGAGCCTGAGGGACTGAAGGATCCTGCCCTGGGAAGAAGTCAACAAGTTGTGCCTCCTGGGGAGGCTGATTGGTCTGGATATTGACAATGCCAGGACTAGGGGGTACCATAGCTGCCTGGCCCAATCTGGAGCAGTGTGGATCATTGTGGCAGGCTGGGATCTGAGCTTGTTCAGAACCCTCAGTAGCAAGGGAAATGGGGGGGGGGGGGCATATAGAAACTTCCCTGTCCAATCCAGAATGAGTGCATCCAGTGGGACAGAGCCGAAGATTAGAGGTCTGCAACAATCAATCAATCAATCACTTTATTTAACCAGGCATAAACACCATTGAGCAAGCTCATTTTCAAGGTGGTCCTGGGCATTAATACAATACAGTACACTTCATAAGATTACAATTACGGTGGACAATGGTGCAAAAACAAAAAAGAAAAAACATTGTGAAGGTGCTGGTCAATATGGGCCTATACATACGGTCAACATAATTAACATGCAAAGGTACATAATGATAAGCTTTACTGAAATGAGAAGAGACAACAATCCCATATAGTCTCCGCTATGTAAGAGCTCAGACCTAAATGATAAAAAAATAAGGAGGTATTAAGGAATAGGGTAGAAATTGGGGTGAAAGAGTAGGCAGCCAAAAGGGAGGCCAGAATCGGTAAAAGGTAGAGAATAGGAAGGGCCATCTTGGATTAAGGGAACTAGGCTTGTAAGTCCTAGATTTCTGTTGTTAGGAATGTGGGGTGGATGAGATACTTAGGTATAGGATTTGAGAGTGGCACCCGGGGCTTAGGGGGTCATTGGCATCTGAAACAGTTGAATGATTCCTTCAGATAATCCGTTAATAGATCTTTGAATGTGAAAATGCTTGGAAGTGAGGATAATTTTAATGAGTCTTGCATAGTGTTCCAGAGTGATGGAAGTGAGAATTTGATTGCTGCTGAGCCAAGGGTAGTTTTCACTCTAGGAATCTGGAAGCAGATTAAGGAGAAGCGTCTCAGGCCATAGGAACCTTTAGCCCATTTGAAGATGTTCGAGATGTATGTAGGGAGGTTATCAGATAATGCTCTAAAAAAACCAGAGGAGAGCATTCCCTTTTCTTCTAGTTGAGAGTGAGGTCCATCCCAAAACCTGGTATGGATGACAGTGATGTGTACTATGGGGTAGATTTAAGATAAATCTTAAAGCCCGGTGGTAAAGGGTGTCCAGTTTGTTTAGCATCGTTGATGGGCAATGACTGTAAAGGAAGTCACCGTAGTCCAGTAAAAGTAGAAATGTAGTTTGTACTAGTCTCATTCTGGCTTCTAACGAGAGAGTACGTGTTTAATGCGATAGAATAAACCTAATCGCTGTCTTAGTTTTTTCGAGGTTTAATTTAAGTGGCACAGAAAGTTGAGCTTGTTATCCAGCCAGAGCCCTAGGTGTTTAAAGGTATCAACTACTTCAAGGGGTTCATCTAAGAGTGTTCGGATCTGTGTGATATGTGGACATCCAGAAGCAGACTTTGGTGAGAGAATCATTGCTTTAGTCTTTTTGGCATTGAGGAGGTGCTTATGAGTGAGAAGGTTGTATTGGAGGGTGACAAGTCTTTCTGTAAGTACTCATGGGCCAGATCCAAGGATGAACTTGTGGTATAGAGTACAGTATTATCTGCGAATAAGTGCACATTTGCTGTGGCCAGCTGCAAGTCCAGATTATTGATGTATATTGCAAAGAGGATAGGGCCCAGGATGGAGCCTTGTGGGACTCCTCGTAACAAGGATTTTTGTGGGGATAGATCTCCCATGGCTTTGACTTGTTGTAACCTATTGGTTAGGTAGCTGGTGAACCATTTAATGGCAGAACAAGCAACAGAATCTGAGAAGCTGGTGATTGTCTGGGGCTACGAAGAGGTCTATCTCTGGAGTGCTCCACTGCTTGAATACCACTTGTAGCACCTGCCTGTTCAGGGCCCATTCGTGATGGTTCTAAATTTATCCGGCTTAGTGCATCTGCTAACACACTGTCTTTTCCTGGAAGGTGCACTGCTGACAAGACAACCCCTAGAGAATAGGTGAGACCCCATATTCTCATGGCTTCTGTGCACAGGGGTGTAGACCTTGTGCCCCCTTGTTTGTTTATGTAGTACACTGTGGTCATGTTGTCTGTCCTGACCTGCACTACCTGTCCCTCTAACAGATTGGCAAATACCTGAAGTGCAGGTTGATGTGAAGCAGTGATTCCTGTTTAAGCCATGTACCGTGAACTGTGTGCACCCCAAGTGTGCTTCCCACCCTAGTAGGGAAGCATCTGTGGTTAACACCAGGGAAGGAAGCTCCTGAATGAAAGGAATTCCCTGTTTGAGGTTGTTTGTGTCCAACCACCACTGCAGTGCTTGCAGGAGGGTTTGTGTGACTGGAACCAGTTTTGACAATGGATCTGATTTCTGATGACAGTACAATCTGAGGTGATACTGGACGTCCCTCACTTGAAATCTCACTCCTGACACTGTGGCTGTTGAAGCTGCCATATGGCCCAGCAGCTGTAGAAAGTGTCTGGCAGGCCTGAGGCTTTGGGCCTTGAAAGTGCCTGCCAGCTGAACCAGGGTATTTGCTGTTGACTGTGGGAGAAAAGCCTTTCCCTTAACTGAATCCATCTGAGCTCCTATGAATTCCAGGAGCTGCACTTTTTTTTTTTTAGATTGACTAGGAACCCCAAAGACTGAAGGAGCTCCTGTGTCAGTGCTAGAAACTGCTTCACCTGATGTGGAGACTGCCGTACGATTAGCCAGCCATTCAGGTAAGGAAATACTACTACATCTTGCCTTCTGAGGTGTGCCACAACCACAGCCAAACATTTTGTGAACACCCTTGGAGCAGAAGTAAGTCCGAAAGGCATTGCCTTGAACTGGTAGTGACTTGATGGCAGTTTGACTCTCAAGAATCTTCGGTGGGACTGTCATATGGGTATATGGAAGTAAGCATCCTTTAAATCCAATGATGCCAACCAATCCCCTGGTCTTAGGGTTGGGAGGACAGTACTCAGGGTTACCATTTTGAACTTTGGCTTCAGTAGATGCCTGTTTAAATGCCTAAGATCAAATATGGGTCACCACTCCCCTGTGTTTTTTCAGTGTGAGGAAGTACCTTGAATAGAGACCCTTTCCTCTCTATGCCATATGAACTGGTTCTATTGCTCCCAAGGATAGTAGATTCAGTACCTCCTCCTCCAACAACTTTGTTTCTGAGGGAGAAGATGGTCTGAAAACTCTTGCTCTCAGCCTTGGTTGTAGCTTGAAACTGAGAGTCAGTCCTTGGCCCACTACCTCAAGAACCCATTTGTCTGTAGTGATGGTTTGCCATTCCTGGAGGTAGTGGGCCAATCTGCCCCCTATCTGGACTGGGGAGGTGACCCGGGCTTAGGCTGGGATGCTGGTTGATGACTGGGGCTAGTTTGGGTTCCACCTCTTCTGCCCCTGCCTAAGAAATAGCCCCTCTGCTGTTGATACTGAGGGTAGGCCTGTGGCTGGAAATAAGGCCTATATTGACCCGTACCTCTAGCTCCCCTTGCTTGGTTTTTCTGAGGGGTGGAGGCCCTCCCCTTTGCTGCAGCACTTTTGTAGGCTGTTTTGTAATTATCCATTTTTTTTCATGTAAGCCTCCGTCTGCTGACCAAACAGACAGGAGGGCTCACAAGGGAAGTCCAAAGCCTTGGACTGTGCGTCTTGGGTCAGGCTGGTAGTCCTAAGTCAAGCAAATCTTCTGACAGAAATTGAGGAAGCCATCTGTCTAGCTGCAGTGTTATTATTATCTACAGCCAGTCTGAATTGTGCCTTAGAAGCCTCAATGCTCCTCTTTGCATCTTCATGTAAATCAGCTGCCATAGGGACTGGCACAGATTTAGTAATTTCCATAACCATGTCCCACAAGGTCCTCTGGTATCTGGCTATGTAAGCCACATAAGAGACCTGTCTGATAAGGAGAGAGAATCCCAAATATATGTCTTCTTTGCAATGGTGTCCATCATCCTTGAATCTTTATCAGGAGGGTGGAAAGCCAGCGGAATGTCAGCCTTCTCACAGTCAGCAGCCTGTACCACTCCCTCATGGCTAGAGTGTCCAAACAGGAAGTCTGCCCCAACCTTGGCAACCCAATAATTTGTGTCTACTTTTTTATCTATTGGTGGCACAGAGGTAGGAGTCTGTAGGATCTTATGAACTGGCCTCTTAAAAGATTTATGGAGAGGTGCCAGCTGTGATGTGGACAGCCAGTTCTGAGTGTTGTATGATCATTTTTTTGTAAATATAAAAATGTGTATGGACTGTCTCTCATGAGAGATGCTGAAAATTTGCTGTTCTGGGAATGACCTCACTCCTCCCCCCCAGGTTTCAGCGGAAAGATGAAAGCCATAAGAAAAGGCTGAAACAGCATGTGAGATCTCACACACACGCCGGTTTTAGATAACAGGTGTTACATGGCAGGCCAGAAGCTATTTACAGACTTTTCTAAGTTAATAATAGATGTTGTTGTTAAGAGGGAAATCATAAAAAAAAGTTTATGACATTAGAAGGGGAAACCAGGTTTAGCAAACAGGTGCGAAGTTATAAATGTTCCTCTGATGCCTATGTGAGAGAGGATACTGATTAAGATCAATGAGATGTAATTCAAAGGACATGAGTCATGCTGAAGATTGCAAAATGTAATACCTGAAAAAGACATCCTGTTTTGTATAAATATTTTTTATATATTCTGACAGGGAGGAGCTAGGTGACCTCATGCAAAGAGGTGGGGTAAAAGCCAGCTTTTAATTTATTCTGTTTTACTTCACAGACACTTTTATCTAGGCTCTGACCAAGACACATCCTTGAGCACTTGTAAACAGGTATTTAGAGAGAACAGACAAATCTAAGTACTGTAGGTAGGAACTGTACTGTTTAAACCGTGGTCTTTTAAAATATTTGTATGTCTTGTGATATAATAGTTCTGTATTTTATGTGTTATATATTTTTATCTATTTTAGTAAAACTCTTTTTAGAACTTATTTGGTCTGTCTTTGATTTTCTTTCATTTTGCAAGAAAAGTATATATGATTATAGCAGACACTAGACATAAGCTTGAATGGTGATACCAAACTGGAAAGAGAAGCATTTTAAATCTGAGGTCTTTATTACAGTTTTTAAGGGTTCATCTCTGCATACCTGGTTAGGTTCCTGTAGGCAAAGATATCTGGCCCCCCGAAGCGAAACAGATCTGAGCCTGTGCGTTGGGTACACTAGCAAGAGGTTCACCGTTTGAATCCCTCCAAGACTGGAGACCAAAGGTTGATCTGAATTCACAAAACAGACAAGATGGTTACCTTGTTCTGTTAAACTGTTCACAAGACGGCGCTCGGAGTTTGGCACTTTGGGAGTAGTGGGCCTGACCTGCCAAGTGGGTTTGTGACAGATTGGTTGGCAGTGGTGGCATAATTTTGGTATCACAAGCTTTTACTGTTTTGTGTCAGCTTGAGACCATAAGCCCACTTGCAAAGAAAGAAAAAGGCAGAGTTTTATTTTAAAAAGAAAACAGAACTATATCACTTGGCGTACAGTCCAGTTCCTACCTGTTTTATTTTTTTTCTAAAGTGCAAGTCAGAGTAGCCGTAGTGAGGGAAGATGGCTTCTGACTACAGCAAGCACACTGTAGATTACTTGAACCAGTTGTGCGGGGACAGAGGAGTCCGGTTCGAGGTGATAGCCAAAAAGCAGAACATCATAGATGCCCTGATGGTAGCAGATACCCAGAGCAGCGAGTCACGGACTGTGACTGGAAAGGACCAAACCTCGAGTGTGGCAGGGCTAGCTGCCAGTGTAGTGTCCAGATCTGGTGAGGATGACAGCAGGACCATTGTCTGTGAATGGCCACAGCAGCAGGGGAAGGTCACCAGTATCCTGAATCCAGAGGTGCTCAGGCTGCAAACTGAGTTGAGCAGGATGGAGCTGGAGTTCAGGAGAAGAGAGAGCAAGAGAAGCAAGAGGCGGACCGTGAGGCAGAGCAAGAGAAGCGAGAGGCGGACCGTGACGCAGAGCGAGAACAGAGAGAGGCAGAGTGAGAACAGAGAGGCGCTGACCGTGCAGAGCAGGAGCACCAGAAGCAACATGAACTGGAGAAGATACGACTCTGACCAGCAGCACCAGAGCAGGTAAGTTGCTTGGGTTTAACTGGGACTGCAGGACTGTGTTACAAATTGAACTCCAAATTAATAGCTGAATTTAAAGAGAAGGAGGATATGGATGCCTTTTTAAATTCTTTTGAAAAAGTTTGTATTCAGGCTAAAATTCCTAGAGAGTCCCGGAGCTTCCAGCTATCCCCGCTACTTGCTGGGATAGCTCGGGATGCACTGGGTCAATTTTACAATGAGGACAGTGATGATTACAGCAAACTAAAAGCTGCACTGTTAAAAAAGTTTGAATTAACTGCTGAGTCGTACAGAGCTAAATTCCATAAGCTCAGAAGAAGCCCTGATATGAGCTATGAGGAGCTAGCCACGAAACGACGTCAGTTTTTAAAATGCTGGTGGGAAGAAACTGAGGCAAACTCTGCTAATAAAATTGAAAATGTGAATTTATTAGAACAGTTTTATTGGGCATGCCCAGCAGAGCTAAAAACCTGGCTAGAAAACCGAGATCACAAAACAGTGCAAGAGGCTGCTGAACTCTCAGACCGCTATGCCAAGAGCAGACCTGCTCTGAGAGCAAATGGGGCAGGTGTGGCAGTGCAGAAAGGGAAAAGCGCACCTTCAGGGCAGCTAAAACCCTCACTGCCTCCACCGAAATCAGTTAGCCCCAGGTTTCAGAGAAAAGATTTCTCTGAGAGAAGAAATGAATGTTGGTTGTGTAAAGAAACTAGGCATATTGCCGGACAGTGCCCCAAAAAGGCGAGCATTACACAACAGGGTGCCAGAAAGGAAGTAGGTTGTTTGTGTGTCCCTAGAAGCATGCCAGTGAACATGAGGGAACATGTGCACCCAGTCATGGTGAATGGTGTACAGACACAAGGGTTAAGGACACAGGAGTATCCCTGACCTTGGTAAAGGGGGATCTAGTAGAGCCTGGTCATTTTATATCCAATAAATACGTCACTGTACAGGACTTCACTGGTGAGGCGAAAACATTGTCCCTCGCTAGCATTCTCCTAGACTGGGGTGAAACAGGGGGAACTGTGCAACAGGTGGCTGTAGCCAAAGTCTTAGCAGTGGATGTGATCCTGGGCAACAATCTAAAACAGGGGATGGTATGCGCAGTTACCCGTAGCCAAGCGGCAAGGGAAAACTGTAGTTCCCTGAACCCCACAGAAGCCATTGTGGAAACCACTGAGAGGCTGGTTCCCCAGCCTGTGTCTCCTGATATACAGATTAATGAAGAGGGGGTAGAAATTTCCCCAGTAGCAAGTAGCCACACAGCTACAGAGGGTTACTCCGAAGAGGGAGGGGTGACCCATTGTCAGAGGGTTGGGATTGACAGTGATCCTGAGGGCTGTGACGCTAGTGCTAGGGACCCTAGTTTAGCGACTGAAGGGGACCTGTCCCATGCCTTGGGAATGTGTGAGGGGTGTGCAGCTGCTCAGAGAATTGACCCTAGTTTAGAGAAGCTGAGGGCTTGGGCAGACTCGGATGGCACACAAGGAGGTGACAGCAGACATAAGGTTTATTGGGAAAATTGACTTATATATACTCAGGCCATACAGACAAAGGGAAGAAGGGAGGGATGCTAGGCAGGCAGCTTGTCATTCCCAAGGGGTATCGTGAGCAGTTGCTCAAAACTGCAGATGGTATTCCCTTGTCTGGTCATCTGGGAATTGCGCGCACAATGCAGCGGTTGGCCCAGAATTTCTATTGGCCTAACTTCACCCAGCAGGTGAAGGAGTATTGCAGGTCTTGTCACCAGTGCCAAGAAATAGGGAAGGCGGGCAAGAAAACCCAAGCCGCAGTGATTCCATTGCCCACAGTGGAGGAGCCATTCCAGAGGGTGGGAATGGATATTGTGCGGCCTTTAAATATCCCCAGCTCCTCAGGGAAGAGATTCATCCTGACTGTGGTGGATTATGCCACCCGGTACCCAGAGGCAGTCGCCCTATCCTCACTGAGAACAGACAAAGTGGCAGATGCCTACTTGGGATTTTCTCCCATGTTGGGTTTCCAGGAGGTAATCACCAATCAAGGGGGTTCTTTCATGTCGGACCTGATGAAATGTTTATGGGAGAAGTGTGGGGTGGTGCAGAGATGCACGACACTGTATCGCCCACAAGCCAATGGGCTTGTGGAAAGATTCAATGGTACCCTAAAGTCAATGCTCCAGGCGTTTGCTGAACAGCATGGGAGGTACTGGGTGAAATACTTTCCCCACCTGTTGTTTGCATACAGGAAGGTGCCCCAAGAGTAGACAGGATTTTCCCCCTTTGAACTCTTATATGGACGCCGGGTATGTGGGCTCCTAGACTTGATCCAGGAGGACTTGGAAGGCAAGCACACCACCCAGGGAACTCCCATTGTGGATTATGTCCTTAGGTTTAGGGAAAGGCTAAAGGAGCTTATGGGGACAGCCCAGAGCAACCTAGCAGCTGCCCAACAAAAACAAAAAGTGTGGTACGACCGCAGAGCCAGAGCTTGTTCATACATGGTGGGTCAGGAAGTCATGGTCCTTATTCCGCTACAGAAAGACAAGCTGCAGGCTGAGTGGGCAGGATCGTACAAAGTGGTTGGGAAGGTAAATGACCTGAACTACATTGTAGAGTTACCTGACCGAAGACAGACAGAAAGGATGTACCATGTCAACATGATGAAGCCATATGCAGTGTGTAGTCATGGGGAGGGGACGGACGAAGGAGACCCCCTTCTGGATTTGCTGGAAGAAAGTAAGCGGGAGGCCTCTGTGGAGGCAGTAAAATTGTCTCCCCTGCCGGCCCTGGATCAGATCCAGAAAGTAAGGGAGGTTTTAGCAGACTTTGCTCCCTTGTTTAGCGCCAAGCCTGAACTAACTCCCTTAATAACTCACAATGTGGAGACAGGGACACAGATGCCCATATGGTGGACAGCATATCAGGTGTCAGAGGCTGTCCAAAAGGACATTAGGAGGGAAGTGGAGGAGATGCTGGATTTAGGGGTAATCCAGAGATCCCACAGACCCTGTACCTCACCCGTAGTCCTTGTACTAAGCCAGATGGCTCTACTCATTTCTGTGTGGACTGAATGCAGTCACGAAGTCAGACGCCCACCCGATGCCCTGGACGGATGAACTTCTGGACAAGTTGGGAGGGGCGACCTACCTTATGACCAGTGACCTGACCAAGGGGTATTGACAGGTAGAGATGACAGAAAGAGCTAGGGAGAGGTCAGCCTTCATCACTCTGATAGGCTTATCTGAGTATAAAGTAATGCCTTTTGGAATGAAGAACACCCCAGCCACTTTCCAAAGGTTGGTGAACCAGGTGTTAAATGGTGCTGAGGATTACGCCGTGGCGTACCTGGATGACACTGCCATCTTTAGTACCAGCTGGGAGGAATACCTATCCCACCTTAGGGAAGTGCTGGGCAGGATACAGAGGGCCGGGCTCACTGTCAGAGCCGAGAAGTGTCAGGAGGCCATGGGAGAAGTGGCATACCTCAGGCATGTGGTGGGCCAGGGACAGCTCCGTCCTAACCAAATAAAGATAGAGGTGATCCAGGCGTGGCCCAGAACAGAAACCCACAAGCAGGTCAGGAGTTTTCTAGGGACAGCAGGGTACTACAGAAAATTTGTACCCAATTACAGTGCCCTGGCTGCTCCTCTATCTGACTTGACAAAGAAAAGGATGCCAAAGAAAATTACCTGGGGCCCAACCTGTGAGGAAGCCTTTTCCAAATTAAAGGTAATCTGTGCAGTGCTCCTGTTTTGACAAGTCCTGACTATAGCAAAACCTTCATAGTTCAGACTGATGCCTCAGACGTGGGTATTGGGGCAGTACTGAGTCAGACATCCAGCCAAGGGACCGATCACCCAGTAGTGTACCTGAGTAGGAAGTTACATCCCAGGGATCGGGCATACTCCACGGTGGAAAAAGAATGTCTTCCCATAGTGTGGGCCCTCAAGAAGTTAGAGCCATACTTGTATGGGCAGCATTTTGTGGTGCAGACTGACCACAACCCCCTGGTTTGGCTGAAGCAGATGGGAAAGAACAATGGCAGATTACTAAAATGGAGTCTTGCTTTGCAAGGGTATGATATGAAAATTGTACATAGGGCTGGAGTCAAAAATCAGACCTCAGACTGGCTGTCTAGGGTCTTTGAGGAGTGAACTGATTTGGGAAGCTCATAAAACGCAGGGGATAGAACCCCCAAATTCAGTCTAGGTGGGGAGGATTATGACGTGGACAGCCAGTTGTGAGTGCTGTATGATAATTTTTTGTAAATATAAAAATGTGTATGGACCGTCTCTCATGAGAGATGCTGAAAATCTGGTGCTATGGGAATTACCTCACTCGCCCCCCCCCCCCAAGGTATCAGCTGAAAGATGAAAGTCATGAGAAAAGGCTGAAACAGCATGTGAGATCACACACGCATACAGTAGATACCAGGAGTTACATGGCAGGCCAGAAGCTATTTACAGAATTTTCTAAGTTAATTATAGATTTTGTTGTTAAGAGGGAAATCATAAAAAAAAGTTTATGACGTTAGAAGGGGAAACCAGGTTTAGCAAACTGGTGTGAAGTTGTAAATGTTCCGCTAATGTCTGTGTGAGAGAGGATACTGATTAAGATCAACGAGATGTCATTTTAAGGACATGAGTCATGCTGAGGGTTGCAGAACTTAATACTTGAAAAAGACATCCTGTTTTGTATAAATATTTTTTTTTATATATTCTGACAGGGAGGAGCTAGGTGATCTCATGCAAAGAGGTGGGGTAAAAGCCAGCTTTTAATTTATTCTGTTTTACTTCACAGACACTTTTATCTAGACTCTGACCAAGACACATCCTTGAGCACTTGTAAGCAGGTATTTAGAGAGAAAAGACAAATCTAAGTACTGTAGGTAGGAATTGTACTGTTTAAACCATGTTCTTTTAAAAGATCTGTATGTCTTGTGATATAATAGTTCTGTATTTTATGTGTTATATATTTTTATCTATTTTGGTAAAACTCTTTTTAGAACTTACTTGGTCTGTCTTTGATTTTCATTCATTTTGCACTAGACAAAAGCTTGAATGATGATACCAAAGTGGAAAGAGAATAGTTTTAAATCTGAGGTCTTTATTACAGTTTTTAAGGGTTCATCTATGTATACCTGGTTAGATGCCCGTAGGCAAAGATATCTGGCCCCCCAAAGACAGATATATCTGAGCCTGTGCGTTAGGTACGCTAGCAAGAGGTTCACAGTTTGAATCCCTCCAAGACTTGAGACCAAAGGTTGATCCGAACTCACAAAACAGACAAGAGGGTTACCTTGTTCTGTTAAACTGTTCACAAGACTGCGCTTGGAGGTTGGCACTTTGGGAGTAGAGGGCCTGACCTGCTGAGTGGGTTTGTGACACCAGCAGCCTGTTCGAGACAGGTACATCCATCATCTCTCTATAGTCTTGTTCATCCTCCTCATCAGTAGACTCCTGTGTAGGAAGATCAAGCGACTGAACCACCTGCTTAATAAAGGCATAATGAGAGGTAAAATCCTCATGCACTTTATCAGGGGAGTCAGAATGGTGAGGATCCGGGGAAACCTCTGGTTCAATAACCTCCCCATAATTCTCATCCTCATCATATGGACCCTCCTCATCATTATCAGCTAACTGTTCCTGTTCAATTTCTAAGGAAACTGGAACCAGTGTAGGAGGAGCTGAAAGGGCCTTCCCAACCGGGACTGGAGTGCTCGGTTGCAAACCCTGAATTATCCGGATAGGGTCTGCTATCTCCTCAGCAGTTGGAACCGCTACCCCTTTCGGTTGCGCTTCGACCATTACATGCTTTCCCTTCTTTTTCCTTTTTCACTCGGTTGCTGGGTTAGTGGCAGGATCTGCGGGGCACTTTCTGGTAGAAGAACTGTCACCTGGTCAGAGGGCGGTTCATCTTGGCCCGTGGCCAGTTTGTCCTTAGTCGATTCAGCAGCCTTATTGGACATCTTCTCCTGCAGTGACTTAAGTTGCCTATCAATCATTGACTGAGAGAAGTTTTTGCAAATATCACAGTCCTCTTGGAGGTGGTCAAGCCCCAAACAAAAAACACAAATTAAATGAGGATTTGCCTTAGCGAATGGTTCCCCACACTCCGTACAATGTTAGAAACCTGTGCAGCCAGTTCATTTCTTGGTCTGTGACACTGAATAGAAGATATACCAAAAGACCAAGGGTTACTCCGGTAAAAACACTTTTTTTTTTTTAAACCACCTTATCGGACAGCAATAGAGTTAAATTAAACTGTAAAAATGAAGAAACAATATTGGTTCCTTCCTGATTGGAGAAACCGAGTATGAACTGAAGAAAATCACCAAATATTCACTAAATCTAGACTAATTCTACCTGTGAACCAAGAACAGTGCTTCAGAAACCGAAAACAAACAACGGACTTTAGAAAAAAAAAAGAGAAAATAAATTTCATCAGTGAAAGTGAAGGAGACTCTCCAGAGACATCTTACTGAGGCAAGTGGAGTAAAGAAGCTGACGGCTGCAGGAAGTGCAACCAGGGACAGTGATTTGAAAACCGAGCTTGAGCCTAACATTCCACTGCTAGCATAGGTTCTATTGACCATTTCGGCTCCAAGGCAGTCCTATGCTGAGACCATACTGCATTTGTCAGAATACAGTAAGAGTTCCTGGGGTTTGAATAGTTCATAGAGGGTAGGATATAGGACCTGCTGTTAACTTTAAGAATTTAGGTTCTAGACCCTCACATCCAGCTTCTTTGTGGCACCATGGAGCTTTGAGCAGTTTAAAGATTTTGCTGGTGGCAACTTTTTAAAAGTGAAATGGAGGTGGTTGGCTGATCTGCTCTCCTCCAGTATACTACTACTAGCTATTCAACAACTGAAGCCATTTCTAGTTCAGATTTAAGAAATGTCTTGCATAAAACATGGACAAATACATTTTAAGTAGTGATTTTGATGTATCCATTTCATGAAGAGGAAAGGGGTTGTAATGATGTAATAGTCTCACCAATACCAATGTGTTAGTGATGTAATTTTAGAGCTAAATGTAATTCTTTGAAAGGAAAAATAGGGAATGTCATACAGAAACACTGGCCAGTGCTGCTGTACGTTCAGATCAGAAGCTGGCTCCCTGTACTGGTAGTAGCACTAGAATTATATTCAGCAGGTGGGATAACCTTGCAGATCAACTTGTGCATAGTCATCTTTTCAATAAAGATGAGAAACCAACTAATCAGCTACCAACTCATCCTTGTGGTTTCTAGAAATATAGAATAGTGTATGAGAGCCCATACACAAGATTATTCTTCACCCAAGTGGTTACTGTGACGACAGAGGACTTCGAAAGTGAAGCAGTCATCACAGAACCACAAGGGTTGAAGAGGAGCCCTGTTGTGTATTTGGGCTCTCATACACTGTTCTATACAGTGTATATAGAGAATAATGCATATGTAGGTGCGTGACATGCAGTTATTTTCACACCCAAGGTGTGTGATAACATATAAACCTCTTGAGCTTTGCTCTTGAGGTTTATATACTGTCACACACCGAGGGTGTGTAAAAAACTGCAGATCACACACCTTCATATGTGTTATTTTTTATAATAACTGGTGCTAAGTAAACAAAGTCCTTCATGGGCTAGCGTGGTACACACAACCCAGCACGAAAGAGTAAAAGCTGTAACAACTCTTGAGTTGATACGATTTTGCAGTATCAGCTCGCAGGTAGATACGACTTTGCCATATCAACTTGCAGGTTGATACGACTTTTTACAGGTCTCAAAAATGGGTTTATATTGGGGGGTCACTAGTTATGTACAAATACACAACAAGGCTTCCTTTGTAGCATCAAAAATTACTTTACTACTAGACTGTGAACAAAATAACTCAAACATTAGTAAACTGTCTTATTTCAATCAACGTAAGTAGCGTTGATGTATTACTGTCTGCGGTGGCTTTCTCTCGGGGTCTGTAATCGGTCAGGCCATCACCTTGAAAAAGAGAAACACAAAATAAAATATTTAAGCACCTACTTTATGATCAGACTGTCTGACCTCTCCTATGAGCTTTTTGCTACCTCCTGGAAACGATGGCTTTGGACAGCACTATTTTTCTTTTGTTTAGCCCTCCCCGGCAGTGAAAGTTCCCTAGTTGCTGGCTGCCCTTCAACCTCTAACATGACACAAAGGCTGTCGTGAACCCTCCCCCACCAACTATCTCCTGGCCCGAGATAGTCATTGAATGATGATTTAAAAACAAAACAAAAAAGAGAGCTAGACCGTTGGCTCCTAATAAATAAAGTGCTTATGTTTTTGCATTATGGATGTTTGATGTCACGATTTTTTTCTTATAATGCTGGACATGAGTATACTGGCCAGTTTGATGTGCACTACAGATCTAGCCTGACTGTTGCATATTCAACTAGCAATCTGTGTTGTGTGATGTCCGTAGTGCAGCAGAACAACATTTTTAAGAAAACAGAATTCAGTGCAAAACTATGTTCTACCATACACTATAGTAGCTTTTGTAGAGTATGCGTAATTGCACAGCAAGCAAATCCTTTCTTTCACCCAATGATTTCTGACAAGAAAGTTGAGGTGATGGTATTCATCAGCTGCACCACTAACTGTGTGGTTCATACAATTATAGTAGGTGTCCTTGTTGGCTAGTTTATGCGACCAGGACCATCAAGCCTCTGATCAGGGCCGGCTCTAGGGTTTTGGGGGCCCCCAGCAGAATTAGTGAAGTCATGGGGCCTCTCTACTTGGCCCACCTTTAGCCCATATGTTTTACTGTAGCTCATAAGTGCGAGATTTTATCTGTGGTGATATTATAGGCAGGGAAAAATGGGCAGACTAGGTGGGTCAAGCAGTAGTTATCTGCCGGCAAATTCTATATTTCTTTGTTTCTATGTATAGCTTTAATATAACCTGTAGTATTTTAAAAAAATGTTAGGAGGACACAGCAGTGTCCGTTCTTGGGGCTGTTCTTCCCATCCCATCCATTGCTGCCTATCCACCTCATATTGACCGGATCATAGCTTGTTGAGGTATTTCATGACAGAACCAGAAGGATTGGCACAGTCCTTTACTGGTGTTTTAAAAATATATTAAGAAAAACATTTTTTAAAATGAATAAGGTAAACTTCTCTGGTTGGGGGCCCCCATGAACAGGGGCTCCCAGCAACCACAGAGTTCGCTGGTGCCTAAAACCGGCTATGCCTCTGATGCATATCCAATAACAAGTGAGGGCCATAATAAATGGCAGACTGGATACCCCTTTGTGTGCTCACTTTTAGGAGACCCATGGTTCTCACTTTAGCAAAAGGAAATTCGCAGGAATAGATTATGTTGCTCCTGCTGCAAAAGAGGTGATAGAACTTGACTTTTTCTCTAGCAGGAGAGCAGCTGGACCTTTAATTTGAATACAATAAAACCTTCTGGCCTTAATGATGAATGAGATTTGGTCCCATTTTAGTGAATGAAGCAAAATAAAGGACCATGTTTTGTAATTACTGAATGTTAATACTCTCATTTTTTTTTAACCAGATAGATTTTCTCTTTGGAAGACTATACATATTTGTCAAGTGTTCTTTCTGCTGCTTCCTGGTAATGAATTTGTTTCTCTCCCATACCAGTCCACATCTGAAAAGAGGCTTTGGATGAGTATGGACATCCCGTTTAAAAATATCATTTTATACTACTAAGTTTGCCCCCTTCTTCTCATTTATTTTTATTATCCCCCCGTCCTGTCCCATTGTTGTCTTCTTTGGAACAAGGAGACATATGCACTTCTGCTTAAAAAAATCTTTTAAAAAACATTATAAATTTAAATTTGCAAAGGAAGAAAATGTAAGGAAATATTTATTAGCTTATAGCCAGCATCTCCCTTCATTATTTTTTAAATCTTAAATAATTTAATTTTATTGGGTATGTAATTTAGGTGTTCAAGTGGTAGCCAGTGGCAAGATGCTTCCACATCATTATTTAAGAAGTATTTTCTATACAGTATTTAACTGAATATATTAATGGACATTTTAGATAATTTTAAATACATTTAAACATGTCCTTATATCTTCCATTCAATTGTACTACAATTCTGGTTTAGATTTTTTTTATTCAGAAAATAATTTTTATGACTTTTTAAATGTTGATAATCGAGCCTAATATTCACATCCTTCACTGGATACACCTTCTGTTCCACTGTTTTTTTGGATATTCTATGGTGTCAGTTCCATACTTCTCCCTGTTCTATACTGATCAGTTAGCACTGCATAATGTAACAATGTAAACTGATATCATAGAAGATCCTGGAAACCTAGAAATAGACAAAGAAAACCCTGGAGAGAGAAAATATTAAACATACCACAGTAGTCCATAAAGTAATAAAACTCCTTTTATGAGAGAAAAATATCTGAAGCATATAAGAAGATTGAATAGGACAGGAAGACATTATCAAGAAATCATTCGAGTATGACCTTCAAATCCCAGACAGCTACCAATTACTGTTTTTCTGTACATAACTTTTAGAATAATCATAAAGGGAGCACATTTAAATGAATTCATGTTACTGCATGTAATCTGGTAAACAGACCATGAGCATGCAATATGCCCATTTTTATTGAGGAATGTTCATAAAGTTGATGACAGCATAGTGCTTCTGTGCTTTGAATTTCAAGCACTAGCTCTGCTGCTGGAAAACTGACTGCAACAAATTTATATCTTCTCTTTCCTCATCAGAGATGACAGAGGCAAACCACTACACTGTTGCAGCCGTATATGGAGTCCTTGAAGAAAATTAAATGCATAAGCATTCCAACATTTTTTAAAGAATGATTAAATAATCCCATACAATCTGTCTAATTTACAGTACATGATTTTAACAGGCTGGATTTCAATTACAGTAAATCCTGTAAACTGATATTTTTAAACAGTCACAGGAGCTGCCAATATTGATGTACTACCATAAAAAAGTTACATTTTGAATAAATGTACAATTACTCACTAATTTCTTCCCTTAGTAACAGTCAAAGCATATGAATTATTTAGACTCCCGTCTAATCAATTAAAAACATTTGAGGCGATTCATTACAGGTTATTAATTATAAGCAGTCAGTAACTAGAATGCTATATAACACACACTAAAAAAAAAGATTGCTTTTGCAAGGAATGGTGGACTCATGGGATCAAGCTCACCTTTGCTTTGTTATCCAGCTTCTAACTTTTGTTAAATTCAGCCATGCAGTATACACCAGACTTAAAACAATTGTTTGGGTGGCTGGCCAGTGCCACTGCCACCTGTGAGACCTGTGTTTGGGAAAAAACTTCAGGTCTCTCAGTCATATCTATTGAATTTTGTTGACCTGGTAAACCCACTGGGCCTCAGTGAGTCCCTTTTTGAGGGGTGACCCAGCATTAATTACAGGAATTATAAAGACAGGGATATATTATAATGAAAGTACAAACAGTGAGAAGAGCAGTTCAGACATATGATTTGACCAGGATAATACAGTGGTTAGCAATAAACACACATTTAGATTACAACCTGGATTCACATCAATTTACACACTAAAATTACATACAGGTACAGTAAGTAAGGCAGTAAAGGACAGACTGCAGTGCAGTGCAGTCAATACAGACAGTCTCGTACTTGGGATACATATGAATCAGTGATAACAGTTGCACCGAATTATTTCTAAGTAGTGGGCATTTAGGCCCTTCTTAAACCCTCCCAGGGAAGACAGTTCCTGCAGTGTGTTAGGAAGGGAATTCCAGATAGTACGGACTGAGATAGCAGAAGATTTTCTACCAGCAGCAGTTTTAGATTTAGGAACCAGAAGAAGTGTCCTACTGGAGGATCTGGGGGTCGTCTATCAGGTTTATACTTTAGCAGACCATGCAGGTCAGGGGAGAGCATCCGAGGCTAATAACTTAAAGGCCAGGCACAGCACTGCATATTTGAGCCTACCAGGAAGTATTGGCTATTTGAGGGACTCAAGTGATGTTCCCTGACTGAGGCACCAGCAGCAAAGTGAGCTATTGTGTGATATAGCAATTTTAGTTTTTTTTTATTTCAGAGCATCTGACCAAGAGCAGAACAGGAGAGTCACAAAGGAGGACTGAAAGAAGAGATGAAGAGGCTACACATAAGCAGGAGTCTTTACAGAGGTATGGACTCAGATGGTATAGTAATCCAACTTTTTAGTGAAGTGTTTTTATGAGGTGTTCAACATAGGATTTAAAGGTGACATCCTGGTCAAGACGAATTCCCAAATAGTTGAGGGAGTCAACTGTCTCAACAATTGATCTATTTGAGAGGGAAAGGGTGAGCAGGTTACCCCTTTGGGGGCCTAGGCTTTTCTGTCCAAAGAGAATGATCTTGGTCTTATTACTATTTACCAACTTGTTTGCTAAGAGCCAGTTCTCTAGGTAGTGTAAATCAGAAGAAAGCAGGTTGGTAATTGTAGTGCTATTATTAGAGCTGCAGTATAGTATCGTGTCATCAGCATAAAGCAGAAGTTTTGCCCCACAACAGTTTGTTGACATTTCATTAATATAAAGTGAGAATAGTAGTGGTCCCAGTATTGACCCTTGGGGGACACCATCCCAGATCGGGCACCTATCACACAGGTCCCCCCCCCCTCCAATTAAGAAATTGAGACCTATCCGACAGGTAGTCAGTGAACCACCTTAAAGACAGACTATCTAGGCCCAAGTAGTTAAGCTTGGTAAGAAGTATATGATAGTCCACAAGGTCAAAGGCCTTAGTTAAGTCAATAAACACTGCTCCTGTAATCATCCTATTGTCCATCCCATCCATGATATCTGTGATCAAACTGACAAGGGCAGTGTCTGTCCCATGGTTTTATGAAAGCCATGTTGGACAGGGGTAAGCAAGTTGTGCTGGTCTATGTAGTCTATGATTTGGTTATAGATTAACCCTCTGGGTGCAATGGATGGAGATTGGCTGGTAATTTGTTACTAGTGTTTTAGCACCTCTCTTGTGTACTGGGGTTACAAGAGCCACTTTCCACATGGAAGGAACTACCCCTTCTCAGATGGACATACTGAAGAGTAGCATGATGGGATAAGCAATTACTGGGACTCCCAGACTGAGGAGCTTGGGGTCAAGCTTGTCATAGCCAGCAGAGCCCACTGTTTTTTTATTGCCCAGTGTTTGTCGCTGGACCATTGAGGCAGTAACAAACAATGGGTTAAGGCTCCAAGCTGCAGATCTAGAGACCTGGGTTTGAATCCCACAGCCACCTAGGTGCATACTGTGTGATCCTGAGCGAGTCACTTAACTTCCTTGTGCTTCCAGGTCACATCTGGAAACAAGCTTCAGCTTAGTGTGCTACTCCTGGTTAAGCAATGTTCCCTTCCCTTGTTTTTAACTTGGATAGGTGTGTCAATACTTCTTTCTTTGTTACAAGCTTACAGGGAAAAGTGGGGAATGAGAGGTTGCATGCAGTGAGGTCAGGAGGTGTAGGAATTGTTGTGAAGGATTCTTGTAGCTATCAAGGTTGGAGAAGAAGGTGTTAAACGCAACTGCCCCATCTCTTGGTCTTTCACAAGTTCTACCTTCAACTTCAATGTTGCAGTTACTATCTGTTGCCCATCCCTTTAAGATGGTGTTAATTTGTGACCAGATTTTTTTAGGGTTTTGAAGGTTACGCTCCTGCAGATTACAAAGGTAGTTCTACTTGGCATTTTTAATTTCAAGTTTACATGAATTGCATAACTCCTTGTATTTAAGCCAGTCGTGAGAGATTTGAAGATGTGTAGGATTTCCAAGCCCTGTCCCTGGCTTTCATGAGCTTTGTGAGTTCTCTTGATATCCATTTAGACTGTTGCCCTCTGACACGCATTTGTTTGAGAGGGGGTGTGTTTATTCGCCACAGAGAGGAAGTTGTAAGTAAAGAAGTCAAGTGCATCATCAACAGTCAGGAGCAATTTCATTTGGTTCCAGTCTACTTAAGGATGACAGATTAAAGTTGGAGAAGTCCTTGGCTCAGAAGGATCTTTTGGGGGGGGGGTGTTCAGGAATTTGTTCTTCTAGATGCCAAAGATAGGGGCATGATCGCTTATGGAGTTGGCAGACATGCCCACAGCTATGAAGTTCAAGGGCTTAGAGGCAAGGAGCCGCTCTAGGGTGGAGTGGTTGCCTGTTTTTCAAGTTCTGCCTGGTAGGGGTGCTAATGAGTTGAGTGAGTTGTGCTCCTTGTAAGGCACTCTCAACTCCTCTTCTAACATCTTGAGACCGATTTATGTTAAAGCCCCCTATTAGAAGCTTTCCCCGCTTGGGATGTCAACTAGGGCTTCTGTCAGTAGTTTGAGGGCCTTCGATGCTACTTTAGGAGGATTGTGTATGCAGCCTATGTGTAGAAACTTTGCCTCTCCTAGAGTAAGCTGGATAAAGATGGCTTCACAGTCCTCTTTTGATAGCACAGGAGTGGGAACTAAGGATGCCATCAGGGAGGATTTTAGATAGATAAGGACACTTCCACCTTTCTTGGAAACTCCGTCTTACCTGAAGGTAGCGGGAGTTCAAATTCACGAGGTAGGCTGCTCGGTTTGAGCCAAGTTTCAGTGACTGCTACCATATCAGGAAAGTATAACTGAACCCAAGTTTCCAGTTCATGTAGCTTGGTTCTAAGACTATTTATATTGAGGTGGATCATTTTTAGCCCCCGTGAATTATGCCAGATGGTGTCAGAAGGGGCCCAAACTTTATGTTTCCTGCGTGTGGTCCAGGATTAAGCTCAATATCCCCAGCCAATAGCTTGAGTAGTGACTTAAGTTTGTTCAGAAGTGACTCAGTGATGGGAGGTAATTCTAGTGTCACATTCTTTTATGAAGAGGCATATTTTGTAGCAACTCCCTATATAAAGTGATATGCTTGCTCTTCAGCACCCCCATAAGCCTAGCTAGAATTGGGGCTTGTACACTTCAAAGCGGAGGTGAGGTAATGCAATGTGGCTACAAGTTATCAAGGTGGGGTACACAGAACCCACCAATCATTCAGGTGTGTTCAGCCAACAGGACAGCCCTCTGAGATGCAAAGGTTATGCACCACTGGAGCTGCAGAAGAGGCACTTAATCATAAGAATGAAACCCCCATAGTACAGAGCTGTGCTACTCTCCCCATCCCTCCCACTTGGGCCAGAGTGCAACTTAATATGTCAACAAAGGATTGGGCGGGGGAGGGCACAAATATGAAAATTACGTACCTACCGTAATTATGATCTTTCTGTGTATCTTCACCATTCATCACAATTGGGTACATGGCCAGAGGTCATGACCTCACGGGAGCTCTTTTTTTTTTTTTTGGTAGGTGGAGCCGACGCACCATTGGCGCCGCCCTCGAGGCCAATGTATTGCGTGGCACTCGCGGGTTGGCCATTAGGTGCTGTCGACTCCGCCTGCCTGCCAGTTTCAGTCACCAGACAGGTAAGAGGAAGAGAGTGGAGGGTGGGACAAGGAAGTCCAAGGGACAGGAAAAAGGAAAAGATATAAAACTAAAAGGAGAAATAACGACTGAGAGGACAGAAAGAGAGAAGTTGGAAACTAAAAGGATTGGGAGAGGCCCCAATCTCTAGAAATAGAGGAGGGAAGTAGGGTGGGGTAAAGCATTCAGAAGGTAGGAAGAGTGGGGGAAAAGTTAAACACATCCCAGATCCTGGTCCGTCTCCAGATTGTATAGGAACTGCAAGTAGTAGCCAAAGGCTTCTTGCCAGAATTCAAGGCACAGAATAGCTGGCAAAAACTCCATCTGAGCAGAATTGGCTATTCTGGAAGAAGGACAGGGCACAGAGAATTAACACTCACTCAAGGAAAGATTTTTGGTGAAAAAGGGAAAAAAGAGTTTTGTTTTTTTTTGTAATAAAGGATAGTCCAAAGGACAAGGAAAAATAAGATGGACGGGAAGAAGGAGGAGGAGAGAATGGAGGGCAACTGCTAACTCCCACCCCACAGGGGTGGAGCTAACGCACTGGAGAAGGAGTGCCCCCCATGCTGACCACTCTCCCCAGAACCTTATCCCCCCCACGTGCCCCTGTTCACCCCACTCCTGAGATTGTGAGGGTGAAGTTGGACACAGAGAGGGAGGTGGACCCAGAGACTGAGGCCCCATGAGGATGGAGGGCGGGATTGTGATGAATGCTGACAATACACAGAAAGATCATAATTACAGTAGGTATGTAATTTTCATATCTTATCTGTGTCAGTCTTCACCATTCATCACATTTGGGTGAGTGCCGAGCCCCCCCCCCCCGAAGGGGGTTTTCTTTTACACCCTAAAGGACAAAGTCCCTTAACTCTCAGTGGGTGATACATTAAGAGGGAGAACCTTCAGGGCTTGGAGAGGCCTGAGAGTGGGGAGAGTGAGATGGGGACCCTCCAGAGGGGGAAGGAAGTTGCCCCGACCAACGCCGTCTCGCTCTACAGGAGAAGAGACAGGTTCTCTGGTGAGAGGAGTTAATCACCATACACCGGGCCAAGGGTGACAGCCGAGAAAGACGGAGCTATGCCATTCACCTAATGCAGATCGCTGTCCCTACAACCCTGGTAGCTACCTCTTTGGCATCATAGGATGCCCTCGCTAGGTGCCTTGCTAGCTCCAGACCACATGCAGAAAGTGCAATGGCTTGTCTGGTTTGCTCCATGTCAGGCAACGAGGCTAGGAGTTGACCTAGCCTGGACCACAAGAACCTGTCATAGGCTGCAGAGTGGGCCTGATGTGCAGAAATAGAAAGCATCAACCGTGCCGAGCAGAAAGCCCTCCTACCCCAGATGTCAAAATCTGAGGAATCTTGATCAGGGGGCCGGTCATGATGAAGGTTGCGCAGCCCATCGGGAGTGTCCAACTGTGTCAATCTGGACTGCGGATGAGGCATGGAACCTGGAGACTCTGGGGGGACGCAATACCGCTGGCAGAGATCCCTAGGGGCAGGAACTCCGGTGAAGGGCCTCTGCCAGGAGCACAACGATGCCTCCTGAAAGGGAGCAGGCCAGGAGGGCACGACAAGGGTGGCCTCGCTGAAATTGCCTAGAAAGGCGTAAGCCAAGTGCTCTCGATTGCTTACAGTGGAAGGGGTGAGGTGCAAGTCCTCCAACATCCTCACGAGGAAATGCTGATACTCAGTGAGATCAGCAACTGGAGAGATGTGGACAGAAGGCTCCTCTCCCCCAGAAGAGGGGGATGAAGAGTTGGAGGGCACCGACTGCTCAGGGGGTGGCTGCTCGGGGGGAAGTTGAAAAACATGTCTGTCCATTGCCCTAACGTAAGCTGGGAACTGAGCAACCACAGCCCTGAACTGCTCCCAAGAGAGAGGCCCACTAAGACCAAGGATGCCTGGGAGCGCAGGAGAATGTGGCAGATGGATGGGGACAGAGCCGAGAAGAGATGTCGGCAGACCTACGCCTGGGCTAAGGAACGGACCAAGAGCACCCAAAGAAGAAAGTGCTCCGGAAGACTCCACAGCCAACAGCTGAACAACCATTTCGGTACTGCCTTGGCTGCGCCCGGAAGAATCCCCCTTGTGAGGCGACCGAGGCCGTATAGGTCCAGAAGGACGATTCTACCTCAAAAGAATGGGTCTCTCTCAAAGAGACCGAGGAGGAAGAGTGGAGATACGCACTACGGCTTCTTCCAGAGCCCGGGTGGGCCCCAGAAAAAGGTCACCATGCAGACCCCATGCCCCTCAACCCCTTGAAGTCCAAAAGAACCCTCCTCCTTGAGAGGGCCAGCCTAGGTAGCTGACAGCCCTGGCCAGCACCCGAGGGAGCTATCCAGGGCACAGTACCCTCCCCTCCAGTAGAAGCCCTGACCGGCCCCAATGTTGGGCAATCCAGGCACACCACAGGAGGGGGAACCACTGCTGAGGGGTCAGTGAACCCACCAAAACTGGGCTGCACAGGAATGGTGCCTGCACCACTGCCCGCTGGTCAGCACCCCTGACCCCAGACTCGGCAGCCACTGACCCCACCTCAGATGGGGGGCTGACTCCAGCTTGTCGAGGACACTGCAGGGCTGCCCACACCAACAGTCAACCCCAAGGAGTCAGACTGCTCATCTGACTCAGAGCCCGACTCCGCCTCTGAAGAGGTAGAGGCCGAGGCCTTGTGCCAGACCGTAGGAGGTCACCCGGTGCCATCCTTGCCAAATGGGGTACCAGAAACCAAGACCACGCCTGAGCCACTGCCAGTGCCCCCCATAGCACCACGAGCGGTATCTGCAGAGGACACGGCCCTGGCCCGAACAGCAGCCCCAGAGTCCGAACCAGTCATGGCGCATGACCCCAACAGCGGCTCAGAAGGTGCCATCAGTCCATAGATGGTGCACGCCTCCCAGCACCACGAGCGGTGCCGGGGGTAGGGGCGCGGACGACGGCAATCGACAGCGGAATCAGAAGCCCCCATGGCGCAGAGTCCTGAGGCGGACACGGCGCCATGCTCAACCTCGGCACTGCAAATTGCGCCGAGGCAAGAAGAGGACAAAGACGGAGCCATAGAGACTCCCACGGTGCCACTAGCAGTATTGGCGCCACGAACGGTGCTGACAGCAGCCACGGCACCGAGTGACAAACCAGCACTGACAACGGCTCCGTCAGAGCCCCAGAACCGTGATCGGCGCCGAGGTCCACAACGGCATCGAGGACAGCACCGACCCAAGCCTTGTGAACTGCAGGTCTGACACTGGGGGAGCCTTCACCCCCAAAGTGGTGATTGCCTTGGCGGTGCCTCCTGCCCGCCCCCCTGAAAGGAGCAGAACGGGCCTCCTGCACTGTAGAAGGAGCCTCGGCAACAACCAGACTACTAGAAGCCAAGGCTCCCTCCTCCTCAGTCCGTGTAGAACTGGGAGAGGACCCAGAGGAAAGGTTGACAGTACGTGGCTTGGCCCGACGAGTGCGCACCCGACCCCTGAAAGTTGGCGGAGCTTGCCCCACTTTCCACGCACGTTGTTCGTTGACCTGGCGGTCCATGGAGAAACAGGCATCGCATGAATCCATGTCGTGAAGCGGGCCAAGACATGTAAGGCAACGGTCATGCTGGTTGGTGATGGAAAATTTACGGCCGTAAGGGCACCATCTTTCCCTCCGACCCAGACATGACCTACGAGGAAAAAACACCAAAAACAGACTCGACGTCACCAAGAATAAAAATAAATGGAAAGATCTTACCAAGCGACGTCAAGTAAGGCAACTAGAACTGGCAGGAAAGGAGCCAACGGACTGCGGCACGGAGGAATAATAAGGCTGAAAGACAAAACTGCATAAGCAGTAGGCCTCAAGTTCTGCAGAGCTTCCACACAAGGTGACCTCGACGGTGAGAGATGAAGAACTGGCAGGCAGACGGAGTCGACAACGCCTAATGGCCAACCCGTGAGCGCCACGCAATATGTCGGCCTCAAGGGCGGTGCCGATGATGCATCGGCTCCACCTACCAAAAAAAAACAAAGAGCTCCCGTGGGGTCATGACCTCCAGCCATGTACCCAATTGTGATGAATGGTGAAGATTGACACAGATAAGATCACCCTTTTGTGAATAATGCAGAGGTCCCTGCATGTGTGCAAGGGGTTCTCCACGGCACATGAGAGCCCTAAGCATCACATAGGGATGCATAGGCCTTCATAAATTGGGCCTCTAAACCTTAACAATGCATGCCTTATAATTTTCTGTTTTAGACTAAGGGCCCTGTATACACTAGAAATGGCTAGGTATAGACTTGCACTAGACCAAATGATTCGGTGTGCTCAGGAAGCATGACTATAGTCATGAACACTTTTGTACTAGTATAGGCTGCCACACTGGGTTTTACTGCCAAAGAAAATGGCAATTAAAACAGAAATTAACACAAAAACTGAATTTAAAGACCAAAATGTTAGGACATTAATGCATTCAGAGTGTAGAACGGGATTTTCAAAAGCACTTACACTTTTTGCATGCAGTTTCCGAAGACTGCAACTAAATACTTCCTTGGAAAGAGAAATGCCCTCTAACAGTTTACAAGGACTCAATCAACATTTTATAACATTCTTTTCATTGCAGTTTAATATCAGTTTAGTCTTTATAAGTACTTTTAGTCTGGAGAAATAATGCTTTTACACAATAATTTGCAATGTGGCACTTTATGATAGTTATGCATCACAAGCCAAAGGGAAGCGTGCTTAATGGACATTGGGGGCAATTATGTAGTGACATAGACCATCACAGTGGGGATTACTGCTATTATAAAATGTTTTTCATATTTAATTTCTATTTGAATGTTGTTTTTCCCCTTTATTTATAAAGAAGATTTGTATATAATTAGGCCAAGGGTATTATAAGAAATGAAAGCAGTGAAAAAGTATTTTAAACAGTCTGAATTCCATTTTGGAAACAGTGAATTAGTTATTAACAATTCTGATTGGCTGAGGAATACAAACCATTGTGTAATAAAGATAAGGTGGAATCTTTGATAACAGCATACAAGTGTACACCTTTTTAAAACAGTCTCCATCATGCTACACAAACTTCAGTTTTGTCCATTGCTTGAGTTTAGATAGTTAATGGCATCTAATTAGCTACAGATGTATTAGATGCATTCCTTGGCCTTGATCTTATATGTATTGCTGCTGTACTGTAATTATTCTCTTTGCTACCATGTATTTTGTTGCCTTGTCTTGTATGTTGTATAAGGGACATCCTTGCAAATGAGTCTGCTCAATGGGTATTCATCCCATCACAATAAACTGAACAGAACTACAGTAGCCCAGCGGTTTGGTGGCAGCTCACTGCTCTGTCAACTGATACCCTGGCTTGTTCCAGATCTCTGGACTTGCAGCTTCAGCTGTTGGGAATTGAGCTATATCACAAAAGTGATGTTTCTTATCTCCTGGAAAGGTATATAAAACCTCCTGTTGCAACAGCACTCCCTCTAGAAACCTCTGAAGCACTGACATGCAGTGTGAAGATACATAAATGTCCCCCACAGCAATTTGGCTGACCAGAAAGTGAAACCAGCACAACATGGAGTTCACAGTAGTTTCAAAGCTTGCCTTACTTCTTTTTCTCACTATTCACATAAACAGCAACCACTGACGGATAGTTAAACTGCACACAACATTATTTAAAACAACTTCACTGAGTTTGTAGATGAGCTACCCACTAGAGCACATCAAAAGTTATAGATGCTTCATGCTGACATTTTGGCTATGTGACCTTCAGTGCAACAAGACAGGTAACAGAGCTGCTCTTAAACAGCATAATGTAGGAAATGCATGCCAGAATTTTTTAGGGGATAGCATTGAGGTGAACCGCTCCGTCCTGAATAGAGGACAAGGATTGAGATGGGGGGACAAGCAAAGAATCAAAAAGAAACAAGAGGAAATGGTGGGAGAGGCAACTGTAACTCACAAGGGGCAAGGTGGTCATTCAGGTTCCAGAACAGGAAATAATGAATCTAACAAATGTGGAATTGACAGCCACTCAGACAAATTTGTTGAGCAAGGGGTTATCTTTTGTTCCCACCACACGTGAATGCTTTCAACTTGAGAATTTATCTATAGAAATTCTTTTGCCAACTCCACTTTTAAAGGCCTATTTATGGCTGTGCGACCCCCTAAAGTCCAAGTGATGGATAGGCAGCTGTTCCAGAGAAGAAGCCTCTGGACTAGGACAGTCAAAGATTCTGAGGTAACAATCTACAGTACTCTGGTTGAGTGGAAGTTGCGAGACACCAATGAACTAGAACAACTAGACGGAGACTCAGAAGGTAAACGATAATTGGGGCTTATACATTTTTATTCTTGCTTAAAGAGATGGGGCTTTAGGCCTAAGTACCTTTTTAGTGGCCTGTGGGTCCAGGGCAGTGAGGTTTGAGAACCTAAAGTGATTACAGAGATGTATGTGTATGCTTGCCTTTATGGTGGGGAAATAGAACTGTATGCTGTTCGGGCTTAGGGGACATAGGCATGAGATGCTGAAGTATGTTTAACAATTTGCTGGAGACAGTGAAGGACCAATGCAGGGGTCACTATCTGTCTCCTGATGCTTAATTGGAGTGAATGACTGGAGTGCGTACGTGCTTAGAATGGTCCCTGGATGCCTCAACCACACAAAATATTAACCCTGCAGGGGCTTGTCCAGGATCTGTGGGATGCCAAGACTGTCTTTGCCCAGCACTCAGTTATAGACATGAGGCCACTGTTCCCTCAAGAAAAAAGGTGCAGTTTTAGCATTATATTCTGGGTTGTAGCCTCCTGTTTTCAGGCTGCATGAGCACCAGGGAAAAGCCTGCAAAGTTTCCAGGCTCTCTCCTCTTGTGTAGAGGTGGAGACAAAGATCTGCATGGTCCATCCCCGCCAGTGCTGTTTGTTTAGGTGTGGGAGAAACAAAGATCTGCATGGTCCATCCCTGCCAGTACTGTTTGTTTAGGTGTGGGAGAAACAAAGATCTGCATGGTCCATCCCTGCCAGTACTGTTTGTTTAGGTGTGGGAGAAACAAAGATCTGCATGGTCCATCCCCGCCAGTACTGTTTGTTTAGGTGTGGGAGAAACAAAGATCTGCATGGTCCATCCCTGCCAGTACTGTTTGTTTAGGTGTGGGAGAAACAAAGATCTGCATGGTCCATCCCCGCCAGTACTGTTTGTTTAGGTGTGGGAGAAACAAAGATCTGCATGGTGCATCCCTGCCAGTACTGCTTGTTTAGGTGTGGGAGAAACAAAGATCTGCATGGTCCATCCCTGCCAGTACTGTTTGTTTAGGTGTGGGAGAAACAAAGATCTGCATGGTCCATCCCTGCCAGTGCTGTTTGTTTAGGTGTGGGAGAAAGGTCCTTTAGAAGGTAGTTTACTGATGCTTGACTCATGGATCAGTGGACAGCAGGGCAAGGAGTCAGCACATGTTGAGCATTTGGGAGCAGCATTCACATAACAGTCCAGCATTTAGGTGCGACAAAAGACCAGCAAATCTGGCAACTCCAGCCTCAAGACATAGCATCCAAGAACTGGAGGGTCTGAGAACAGTGCAGAGACCAAAGATAACAAAGGATGGAGATCCAATGCATGGTAAATATATGCTGGTCAACATGTTTCTGTGATGGAGGGAAACTGCACACGATCTGAGTGGATGAGAGAGAGCAAGAGTGGCACCAGAGGGTGTGATGCCAATCAATCACAGAGGGCAGTGAACCTTTGTGCAGCATCTGGACATGGAGGCTAACTCAGCAGTGAGTAAAGAGAGTAAAATTAAAACAAAAAAGCAAAGTAACTTCAAACCACCAGGGACTGGAGGTTGCTCTAATTCAATCTGATACAGCTCTGGTCTGCGAGACAAAAAACAAAACAAAACAAAAACAACCCTCCCAAAAAAAAAACATAACAGTAAACTGAAGGCAACCCAGTTTAAAGGAAAGGAAAACAGTGATAAAACAAATGATGCAGAGATCCAGCAAGGGCCTAGGCAACGCTGTGTTTGCAATCACTCTGAAGTGTGAATCCTGTGGACATTATGGGCCTGCAATCAGAGAGTTCTTACTTATGTGAACCCTGCAGGGGGAGGATGAGTAACTGCCACAGGACAGTGCACCTACTGCTGAGAAAAGCAACATGGCTCTGGCAGCAGCTGCTCAGAATGCCCTCTGAGATCATACAGGCTGCTAAGTACACCCAAGGGTGGGGCAGAGACTAGCATAGCTGCACTGGTCAGCTCAGGGGAGCTGCAGACACCTGAAGTCACTGAGGCCTTGCCCAGCCCAAGACAGGGATGTGATAGTGGAGGAAGTCCTTGAAGAGGAAGAGGAGGAGTACCTGACCACCTGGGGCTTCAGATCCCTGAACTGCTGGGGACCCAACCCAGAAGATGAGAACCTGGAGAACTTGGGTGCTATACAGAGCCAACCCTTAGCCACCTCCACCAAGATAACAGCAGAAACCGTTGCAGAAAATGAGGGAGCAGTGGATGAAGATATTTTTGTGGAGACCAATCCTCAGGGAGACTGGCCAGTTGGTGAGTCAGAGATCCATTATAGTCATTGCAAATGCAGGTATCCTTTAGGACAGTCTTGACAGCAATGGAGATGAAACCACAGGGCTTGCAAAGAAAGGCCCAGATCCCTCCAGGGATCTCAAGATGCTGGATGATGAGGCAACGTGGCTGTTATCAGCAGAAGCAAATGGATCCCTCTCTAAGTTGTGCCAAGCTGATTGGAGACTTTTAAAGACAAATGGAGACTACTTCTTGTTCCTACCCACATAGGCCTGGGACTTAGTTGAGTCTTGTGGGGAAGAGTGGCTGTTGGAAGAAACCATGGCCAAGTTCAGGAGATAAGACCTGGGTGCCAGACTGAAGAGACCATTCAAAACTCTGCAAAAAGTGTGGTGAGGGGCTGGCAAGTGGTCTGGAGCATACATATGGAGTCAGTGGTTAGCAGATATATGAATGGAAAGAGGCACACATATTCTGTTTTCCTTTACACCGTGGAATAGCAGGAAAGAAGGTGGCCAAAACTCATCCAGATTTATAGATGTGATGCTGCTGACTTGGCAGACTGAATAGTTGCACTCACTGGGGCCCATGTTGTTTTTGTGTTTTTTCTGTTCTTATGTCTTGAACATTCCACAAGAAAAAGATGGCCCGGGAGGATAGTAGATAAGGCAAAAGGCCCAAACTGAAAGAAGAAGCCTAGCTAGTCAGGCAGGATGTAGATAGTGTTTAAGGATCATGGATGATCAATCACAGACTTGAGTTTGTGTGACTCATTATCAAATTTCCTGTTCATGTTTTGCATCCTTTGAATGTTTACATAAAAAAACTTACTGAACAAAAACATGTATAGGCATCAGTGAGGGTGAAGCACAAAACTTCCAAAGTAGGAAAATGCAATGTTAGAGTAATAAAAAGTTCCCTGTGCCTTGGTGAATTTGTGGCATTGTACATCTCAGGGTTTGAATGATCAGTGTTAAGTATTACCCTAATCAGGGCACAGTCTTTTCAGGAACAGAAAAATGCTAACATACCAATGCTTGGGTGCCAAAGTTGTAATAATACCAACAATGAGTCTCATGATTGTTCAAACCCTGAGAAACACCATCCCACAGATTCAGCAAGCCTAACAGACTTCTTTTTTACCCTAATATCGCATTTCCTGTTAGCTACAACTTCTATCTTGGAAATTTCTGACTTTACTTGTCCATTTCCCAAAATATAACCCAAACATCTGGTTTCCTGCACACCCAACGTGCGTTTGGTAGGATTAATGGTCAGACCTGCATTTTTGGTAGATTGGATAACTGCTCATAGATGTTCCAGGTAACTCTTCTAGTCTGGACTGTACACCACCACATTATCCAGGTAAGCAGCACAATAACCAGTGTGAGGGCTAGAATACATCCATGTACCACTGGAATGTAGTGGGTGGGCTGGATATTCAAACTGCGCCATTCTGTGGCGCAAGCCCTTGCGCTGCTCAAAAAAGTTGCGCTGGAGTGTGGCCGGGGTGATATTCAGCAGAGTTGCGCTACTGAGCAACTCCTTTGAATATCACCCGACCACAACCACTAATGCATGGGCAGTGGGACTTACGTCACCGAAAGTGGTCAGAGTGGAGCATTCAAGATGCGGTGGTGCAAGTTCCATTGCGCCATGCGCAAATTTCCGATATTCAAAAGGTGACATGCAAATGGGGCCATAATTCATGCAAGGCGCACGGGGGGCCATTTGCATCTACTTACGGACACATTTGTATGCCATTAGCATGCAGGTGCGCTGATCCCTGACGACTTGCGCCTGGCGCCCTGCCAGGCAGCAGCCATCGGGGACCGACACCCCCTGCAGCCCGATCATGGGCATGGAGTAAATCCCCCCCCACTGGCCCAATCACGGGCATAACATAAATGACCCCCTCGACTGGCTTGATCGCGGGCATAACATAAATGAACCCCCGACTGGCTCGTAACAAGGGCATAATATAAATGACAACCCCTCCGACTGGCCCGATATCGGCATAATATAAATGACAACCCCCAACTGGGCCGATTGCGGGCATAATGTGAAACCTCCCCTCCCCACTGGCCCGATCGCGGCCAGAATGGAGTTCATCCCCAAAGAGCAATATCCTGGTGGTCCAGTGGACCCGCGAAACCCGATCGCGGGCATAAGATCAACCCCCAAGTCCAATTTTCCTGGTGGTCCAGTGCCCCCACCCACCACCCACGGACCCTCCACCACTCCCCCATCAGCGGTGGGTGGCAGCACCCCACCTGCCTGCCCGCCGCCCGCCGACTGACTGCTCAGTAGGGCTGCCGCCCATTGGTTCAAACAGAGCCAATGGGCGTGCAGCTCCCCATCTAGACAATCCAGATATGTGAATGAATTCAATTAATTCATTACATATCTAGACTGCTCGATGAATGGCTGCAACATTACTCTTGCTCTGAACCAATGGTGTAGCCCTCACCGAGCAGTCAGTCGGTGGCAGGCGGGTGGGGTGCCTGCCCGCCCGACGGAGAGGGGGAGCAGGGTGGTGGGCTCCGGGCTGGGGTGGGCTGAGGAACGAGGGGTGCTGCGATCGGCCGCAAATGGACGGCGAGGTAGCTCGTTCTGTGATCCCGGACGAGAGACCTCACGTATGCCAGCGACCCCAGGCGAGAGTCGTATGTTATGCCAGCGATCAGGCCAGTGGGCGAGGTTGTCATTATGCTATATGCCCGCGGTCGAGCCAGTGGGGAGAGTCATTATGTTATGCCCGCGATCGATCATTGAGGGATTTCACAATATGCCCATGATCCGCTGCAGGGAGGCGGGGAACAAGTGGAGGCCATCCACAGGTGGCAGCTGCTGTGTGCGCCCTGCAATGTGGCAGCTCACCTGTGGGTGGCCCTCGACTTAATCCTTTTTTGGGGCTCAAGGTTGTGCAGGCGCGAAGTGAGGGGTTGTGCCTGCAACTCTCCCTAACTCGGCTGAATGCTCGGGCTGTGCAGTTTATGCATGGTTCCTCCCCTTCCGGTTGAGCATGCCTTTATTAGCATTGCGCTGTTGCTCAGCATGACTTGGGGGGGCGCAACTGCCTCCTGCTGAATATCGCAGAATGGCGCAATTTCGGACTTGCGCAGGTGCAACCCTATTGCGCATGGTGCAACCCTTTTGAATATCCAGCCCGGTGTGTCATGTAAACCAAACGGCATGGTGGTGAACTGACAGAATCCAACTGGAGTAGAAAATACAATTTTGTCTCTGGAGTCTGTAGCTAGAGGAATTTGTCAGTAACCCTTCGTGAGACTGAGGGTACTGATGTAGTTGGCACTTCCAAATCTGTCCACCAAATCATCTATCCTGGACATATGATGACTGTTGAATATGGACACTTGATTGTTTCCTTAAATCAAAGCAGATTCTTACACCCCTTTCTTTTTTATTTACAGTCACCAATGGTGATGACCAAGCACTTCTTGATTCTTCAATGATACCCAGCTCCTTCATTTTTGTGTAGTTCCTTAACTACGTCTGCTCTTAAACACTCTGGTAATCTATACAGTATGTCTTCTGACTGATAAGGCAAGCATTCTCTGTCAGTACTATGTGCTCGACCCCTTTTGCTTGGCCTAGCACTGTGGTGAAAGTACTTTTAAACGTCTTTACCAAATTACAAATTTCTGCGGTTTGTTCTGTGGATATGGAAACATTCACTTTTACAGCATCAGAAGTTACAGACTGTTGCAGTCTGTCAAAAGCTATATCGATAACTTTCTGTTAATACTAACAAAGCAACCTCTGGTGTTTTTTCAACCCATTTCTTCAGAAGGTTAGCATGGTATATCTTGGTAGGATGTTTCCTATCAGGGGGTCTCAGTCTTATAGTTCACTGTACCAGTATGTCTAATGACCTTATAAGGACATTGCCACTTCATTAACAGGTTGTTTTCTGTACTGGGTAAAAACAACAAGACCTTTTTACCTGGCTCAAGAATTGTTTCTTTTATCTCAAGGTCATAATATACCTTCTGCTTTCTAGGGCTTCTTCCAGATTACAGTATGCAATTTCAACATATTTTGCCAGTCTCTTCTCAGTGCACACATGTAAGATGTCACACATTCTTTCTGAGCAGGGTTATCTGCCCATGTTTCTTTTATTACATTTAGTAACAGTCTAAGTTGTCTACCATACAACAGTTCAAAGGATGAAAAACCTGTTGACGCTTGTGGCACTTCTCTGTAAGCAAAAAGCAGGTGAGGTAAGTACTGGCCCCAGTCTTTCCCTTCACCTTTCACAAACCTTTTAACATGTGTTTTAGGGTTTGATTAAAATGCTCAACAGGACTGTCTGAGGGTGATATGGGGAGGTTCTTAAGGCAGTGATACCTAGTAGTTGGCAAAGCTCCTTCAGCAATGCAGCAGAAAAATTGCTGTCTTGATCAGTAATAATCTCTTTAGGTATGCCTGTCCCACTGAAAAAATTGGCAAACTCTGCTGCCACTTTAGGGGCTGTGACAATATGCATTGGAACTGCCTCTGGGAATCAAGTAGCATAGTCACAGACTACAAAATGAATTGACTACTCTCCTTACTTTTGTCTAAGGGGCCAACCACATCCATCACAATTCTCTCAAAAGGCACATCTATAAAGGGTAGGGGCACCAGGATAATCTTGTCTTTTCATCACTGGGGCTATTTTCTGACATTAAGCACAAGAACTACAATACACAGCAACATCCTCATGAATCACAGGCCAGTTAAAATTGTACAACAGTCTGGCAAGGGTGTGGGCCCTCCCAAGTGACCTGCCACAGGACTATCATGTGCCATCTGTCACAACTTAGTTCTGTACTTCTTTAACATGACCAATTCTTCTGTCTGTTCCTGCACCTGAGGATTAACCCAAATTCTGTACAGTAGCCCATTACATGTTTAAAACATGTTTTAAGGAGGCAGTATAGTGCAGTAGTTTAAGGCTCTGAGCTGCAAACCTGGAGACCTGGGTTTGAATCCCACAGCCCCCACTTGCATACTGTGTGACCCTGAGCAAGTCATTTAACCTCCTTGTGCTCTCAGGTCACACCTGTAAACAAGCTTTCAGCTTAGTGTCTCTCTCCTGGTAAAAAAAAAAAAACATTGGTTCACCCTGTTTCTGTTTCATCCCCAGCTACTTAAAATAACCTTGGAGAGAAACATCATTAGTTTACTCAGAAACAAAAGCACAATTGTTTATCAGTTTAGTTTCAGCATTTTCATATAACAGCACTTTATGTCCATCAGTCTTTTATTGACACATTTTTTTCAAGCATCTTCTTTCTTTCTTGGACTTTTGGATCTTGGAACTGGGCTCAAACAAGTCTGAATCCAAGTCACCAAAAAGAAAAGAGTCCCCAACACCTGAGATTTTCTTTGCTTGTGCTCCTATCACAGCAATTGAAACAGCAGGGTTTACTCCCTCTGTGATTAACTTGGCAAACCCTGGAAAGCCATTTCCAACAATCACAGGTACAGGTAACTTTGGTATTACCACCACTTTCATTTGGTGTGACACCTGCTTAATGTTCAGAGTCACGTGGGTAGTGGGATAGTATTGAGTGTCCCTGTGAATGCAGATGACCCCAGTACTTGGTACTTTTGTACAGTCTTTTCCCAGAACTTCAACGTGCACCAGGGTCTGTCTGCTTCCTGAATCTATTAGTCCCATCAAAGCCTTACCTTCCACCTTGACATCTGTTAAATACCTGCCCAAATCTGCTAAGGCCAAATTTGCTCCAGTGTTACCCTTCTTATTTTTATGACAGTTTCTTGCAATATGGCCTGGCTTATTACAGTTATAGTGAATAAAGTCTTTGTGTGGAGATTTGTTACCCCCCATCTGAGTTCTCATCTGATCTGGAGTTAAATAGAGAATAAGAGGATCCTACTCATACTTGGGTGTTACTTCGCTGCTGCAGTGTCTGTCTGGCCACCTGACAGTCCTCAGCCAAAGAAATGGCCTTTCCCCCACTTTCTAGTCAGTGTTCTTTTACACAAAGTTGCATGTCTGTAGGAAGGATGTTGATGAATTGCTCCACTGCAAATATGTCAATGATCTGTGGGAATGTTTTGCCCTCTGGTTGGAGCCATTTAATGAGGAGTTCTCTGAATTGGGGAAGGCGTCTCAAGGATTGTTGACTAAGTGGTACTCCGGGGACCGGAATCTCTTCAAGTTGTGCTTTACCTGTCAGATAAGGTACCAGCCTGATTGCCCATTGCTGTTTTGACCACTGGCAGGTGCTGGCAACCCTTTCAAAAGTTGTCAGGTATGCTTTGATATCATCCAAGAGACACAGCTTTGTAAGTTTAATGTCTTTTAAGTTGTTTGCGTTCGGTGGATCTGTATTAGAGCCTCCAGCTTTGATAGCTTGCAAGGCATCCAGCCATCACTTTTCAGTCTCTTTTTGTTGTACAGCCCACCATTTGAAGAAGGTAGACACACTTTCCAGTTCTGTCCCCACCTGTTCTTCTTTCATAACTGGCATGGGCTGTACAGTCTCAGTTTGGACTTCTGTTTCTACTTCTACTTTGGCTGCCATCCTTTTGGTAATCACTCCTGGGCTTGCTGCTACAGGATCCATACCTTTCTTCTGTGCTTCCCAGGTCTACTACCCATGCACAAAACCCCTGGCCTAGAGTATGCACGACATAAATCCCACTTTGTCTGACACCAGCTTTCATAGAGGCATAGGTCAGAAAACATTGGCAGACCAGGAGAAGTTATAAAATACTCAAGTAGCATTTATTATTATCATTAACAATAAAATATAAAAATAAAATTGTACAGTATATCTCTTACTAAAGGCAACACAAACCAACAAAAGTTCTTCATCTTATAGTCTCCTTAAAATCTCCAGCTCTCTCTATATCTAAACAAAACACTATTCTCTTTCTCTTTTTTATAAGATGTTTTCCATTGCAGTTTAAATGCTGTATCCTGTTCTTGTAAATTAATCTCCTGTTTCTCACAAAATGCCTCATAATGTTGTCAATTTCTTTCCTAAGGCCAGCCTGCAGGTGCAACAAAACAGAACATTCTGTCCCAGGGCTGGTCTCCTGTTGACAATTTTGTCAACAAGCATGTGGAGGTCAAAATACATCTCAAGATTAACCCCATGTGCTACAGATTGATATCTTTTCTAAGAAATCCAAATAGCTTGCTGCAGTCATTTCACAATGTAATTATATACATTTGCAAATCAAGGGATCCCAGTTTCACATAAAGATTCACATTTTAATTAAGCAAACTTTATTGACAAAAAAACATGAAGTATGCAAAATACAACAATAATGAAAGAAAATGAACAAAAATATCCCAACCCCACAACCCAGTCTGGTGAACAATATAAATAAAGTGAATAAAAGAAGATCCAGTAAAAGAGAGAAATATTATACATACAAACTGAATATAGAGTAACTGATAAGACAGGTTTGCCCATATAAAACTGATAGCAGTGTCAAGAAAAATATATAAACTATAAACTAATGGGAAGCCCGAGAAATAAAACTATAGAGAATGTAATAAAGCAAACAGTCGCTCCCATCTGGAACCGAAAAATTGGAGATGGCGACGGAGGGATGCAATATGTTTTTCAATTGTTAATGCCTGTAATATTTCAAAGGGCCATTCCCTCCAAATCAGAATGTCTGAATCCATCAGGTGTCTAAGAACGACAGCTTTAGCTGTACAAGAAATTAAAGTCATATAAACTCTCCTATGTCCAACCACATCTAATGCAAAAAGCTCCAAAAGACAGATTTCTGCAGTAGACACGTCTGTAATATTCAAGAATGGGCCCAGATGGATCTATATTTGATTCCAAAAGGGAGCCGCTCTGTGGCACTCCCACAAAATATGTTTTAAAGTACCACCTTGCAATTTACATCTAGTACATATAGGAGATGACATTTTTCCCATCTGTTTCAGTTTAAAAGGGGTAAAAAATAGATTATGTAAAATTTTAAATTGCTTCAATCAATCAAAATCTTTATTTATACAGTCGAACAGACAATATCTGTCTTGTTTTACAATATGATATAAATGAAGCCACATTTGCCACCAGGTTAATTCATCCTCATGTAGTGATAGGTTCATAGGTTGTTTACGAGTTCAGTGAGCAAAACTGCCCTTTATGAATTCACCACCAACGCTATTGGTGGAAATTGAATTTTGCATCTCCCATGTATAAGTCCAGATTTGTCTTAAATACAGTCAAGGAAGTGCTTGTTATTATAGTGTTTAGTAAAGCATTCCACAAATTAATTATTCTCTGTGAATACCATTCTGCCAATAACAGCAGATCCCAGAAGGGATACAGTATGTGGGTCAATTTCCTGAAGCAATTTATAAAGACCTGTTATAGAGTGGGGTTTAAAAGCAATAGAAAACATTGTAAATAGAACGTCTCCACTTAACCTGTTCCAGGGAGCAGTCCCTAAATGAGCTGTTAACGTGTGACAATTGAAAATAATGCAAAATATCAGGCTTAGGTAAAGAGAAGGTTTGCCTTAATGCATTAAATGATACAAACCTGCCACCATCTAACAAAGCTGCTACCGAGGAAACTACAAGTTTAGGCCAATAAGCTGATGAGAGAGGGTGTTTATTTATTTGAAAATTAATAGTACCAAATACAGGTTGTGTTATATCTTTATACCAGCTGAATTTTAAATAGATTCCTAACTACGAATGTGCCCTGGATGATCAAGATATAGGTGTATATTTAAGAAGAGAGCGTAGTTTTGAGGGTTTAGTATACAATAGACTAGGAAGCTGTAAGCCATAATGATAACGTATCTCTTGCTAAATTTTTAACCATAATTGAGTATATCCTGAACTAGAAGAAACATCAGATTTCTGACTTCATAAACAATATTTGCTGCAGTGTAATGCAATGTAGTATAGGTATAGGTTAGGAAGGCAAAGTCCACCATTAACTAGAGAGGCAGTCAGCTTAAAATATGCTCGGCGAACTTATTGGGCCTGCCACAGATATTCAGTCAAAAGGGATTGTAATCCTGTAAACCATTTTTTGAGTAAATAAATATTAAGCATTCCCATTGGATGTAAAATTTGAGGTAAAGTATTCATTTTAATAACTTGTACCCATCCCAAAAGTGATAAAGGAAGGCCCATCCAACGTCACACACTGTACTTAATAGAGTTAAGTAGAGGGTCCAAATTAAATTTAGCCAAGGAATTTAAAGACCTAGCTAAAATATACCTAAGTATTTCAATGATTTAGTTTTCCATACCAAGCCATACTGATTATGTCTTGTTTGTAGACAAATTAATGAAGGGCTAACACTTTAAGACAGAAAAACTCTGAATTTCTTTTAAGAGCATCTGGAATGGAGACACTAGGATGTTCTATATGTAATAAAAGATCATCAGCATATGCTGACATTTATACCTGCAGTAGTTTTCCCCACTGAGATGCCTTTAATGGATACATTAGAAATTAATCTATAAATTAACAGTTCCAAATATAAATTGAATAATATAGGAGAAAAGGGGCATTCCTGCCTGGTTGCTCTTTGTAATATGATGTTATCATATAAGATGTCATTACACCAAATTTTTGCTGAGGGACATTGATAAAACACTTTTTTTTTTTTACTTGCCGGCTCCCACAGCTTTCAGAGGAAGGGGAGGAGGGTAGTACAGAGTCAATTTGGATGCAAATCCAGGATTCCAAGAATAGGATTCTTAGAATGGGAGTGGTGTACAGGCCGCCATCTCAGACGGAGGAGTTAGACAGGGAACTAGTGGGACAGATCAGGAGGACCTGCGAGAAGGGTAGTGTGGTGAGTGTGGGGGACTTCAACATGCCAGGAGTGGACTGGAGTACCCCAACAACCAGGAACAGAAGGGAGCAGGTACTGCTGGATGCCTTCCAGGACAGCTTCCTGCTGCAAATGGTCAGTGAACCAACCAGGTTAGGGAATACCTTTAACCTAGTGCTGGCAAATGGGGACTTTGTGAGAGAACTTACAGTGGAGGAACCGCTGTCAGGGAGTGACCACCACTCAGTATGGCTCACACTGGATATGGGCAAGGAAGGAGTGGAATCTGGCACAAGAGTGCTGGACTTCAGGAGGGCCGACTTTGTGAGGATGGGGGAAGTGGTAAAAGGGTACCTGGCCAGAATTCAATCTAGTATGGACACTAACCAGAGGTGGGAGCTCATAAAGCTGAGGACAGTGGAGGCAACCAAAACCTGCTGCAAGGCCCAGAGCAAGAAGGCTAGGGCTAAGAAACCGAGCTGGTTGAGCAAGAAGGTCATGGAAAAGGTAAGGAGGAAAAGAGCTGCCTTTAGGAAGTACAAGAAAACAGGGAGAGGGGAGGACAGGGAGGAGTACTTGATGGAATTGAAGGAGGTGACAAGGGCAGTAAGGGGAGCCAAGGCATCTACGGAACTCAGGCTGGCACAAGGCATTAAGAAGGGGGAGAAGGACTTCTTTAGGTACATCTGGGAGAAAAGGAGCTGTAAGGACCACATAGTAAGTATTAGGAAGGAGGGGGTTTGGGTGGAGGCAGGGTGCGATAAGGCAGAAGCACTAAATGAGTACTTCTGCTCAGTATTTACTAAAAGAAGAGGGTGACATCCAAGGGGAGAAATGGCAGAAAGCAGGGGAGGGTGACAGATGGGAAATCATGGAGGGCAGAGTTCGGGAGGGTTTGAAGGCACTGAAGGTGGATAGGCGCCAGGCCCAGATGGCAGCCACCCCAGGGTACTGAAGGAGCTGGCAGAGGTCCTTGCAGGACCTTTGGCAGACCTATTTAATGCCTCACTACATTTGGGGTGTGTACTTCAGGACTGGAGGATGGCTCATGTGGTGCCCCTCCACAAGAGTGGCCCCAAGGATGAACCGGGAAACTACAGACCAGTGAGCCTCACATCCATCGTGGGTAAGCTAATGGAGACTATCCTGAAGGAAAGGCTGGTGGCCTCCTAGAGGCCAAAGGACTACAGGACAGCAGACAGCATGGCTTCATATGGGGCAGATCCTGCCAAACCAACCTGGTCGAGTTCTATGACTGGGTAACTAGGCAACTGGACAGGGGCCATGCAGTGGATGTCCTGTATCTGGACTTCAGTAAGGCATTCGACTCAGTGCCGCATGGAAGGCTGGGAAGTAAGTTAGTAGGCACAGGGGCAGGTGCAAAGCTGGTGAGATGGGTAGGGAACTGGCTTCAGGGAAGGCAACAGAGGGAGGTGGTGGGTGGGGAGCTCTCACACCCAAGGGTAGTGACGAGCGGTGTTCCACAGGGCTCGGTGTTGGGACCAGTGTTGTTTGGGATATTCATTGCAGACATATCATTGGACATCAAGAGCAAGATCAGTCTGTTTGCTGATGATACCAAGGTAGGAGCAATGGTGGATGACCTAGGGGTGGCAGGGGTTGCAGGATGATCTGGCGAAGCTTGAAACCTGGTCAGACACCTGGCAACTGGGGTTTAATGCCAAAAAGTGCAAGGTGCTGCATTTTGGGATGAAGAACCCAAGGAAGAATTACCAGCTGGGGGAAGTGCAGCTAGCCCAGACAGAGGAGGAGAAGGATCTGGGGGTGCTCATTACAGGGTCAGTGAACAACTCGGCACAATGTAGGAAGGCAGCTGCAAAGGCCAACAAAATGCTGGGTTGTATTGCAAGGGGTATATCTTCGAGGAGGGAGGAGGTGATTCTGCCACTGCATAGGTCATTAGTTAGACCGCACCTGGAGTACTGCGTGCAGTACTGGCGCCCGTATCTGTAGAGGGACATTAAGTTACTGGAAGGGGTGCAGCGCAGGGCGACAAAGATGATCAAGGGTCTGGGGGACTTATCATACGAGAGGAGGCTGAGGGAGTTGAACATGTACTCATTGGAGGAGAGGAGGAGGAACGGGGGGACATGATTGAAACCTTTAAGTACATGAAAGGAATAAACAAGGCAGGTACAGAGGGGCTGTTCAAAGTAAAGTAGGGGAGGGACACCAGGGGCCATGATATGAAACTGGAGGGAGGAAGGTTCAGGAGGGAGATGGGGAGACACTTTTTTACAGAGAGGGTGGTGGCTGGGTGGAATGCGTTACCTGCAGAAGTGGTATCCAGTAGAACAGTGGACTGCTTTAAAAAGGGATGGGACAGGACAAGAGGGAGGGTCAATGAAGGGGAAGGGTGGAAGGGACGGGCAGCTGAAGAATAAGGGGTGCTAGCTGCACAACTGAGCAGACTTGATAGACCTCTAGGCCTTTATCTGCTGGCAAATTTCGTATGTTAGTATGTACTCCATCAGCCAGGCAACCCAATATTCCTTCCCCTAGTTTCATCTTGCTCGTAGGGCCGGGGTGTTTGTATTTTCCCGATTTTTTGTTCTCCCATTCCTAGCCCCCTTAGGATGCCCGCGCTTAGGACATATGTCCAGAGAGGTGACATGTGGATGCATGTCTTCCTCTCATGCACCGTACGACACCCCCTTCCCTGACTCCGGTATATCAGAGCCACCAATCCCCTTCAAGGGCCGGTACTTCCACCGTCACTCTCTATAGGGGTGTTGGATGCTGCTGCGTCCCTGGTATCCCACCCCTGAGGGAGGAGAGCATCCATTGGGACGCTTGATTCCCCCCCCACCCCCTCCCGGGTCATCGGTGTATCGTGAGGTGTGGTGCCCAGCGCCTCAATCCCCAGCGCCATTGGGCCAGCGATAAAGCACTAGTACTCATCGAATAAATTCTGAAGGGATTCCACATTTCACTAACACTGAAAAAAATATAATGCCAAGATACTCTATCAAATGCTTTTTCCACATCAAGGGAAACTAGAGCGACGGAGGTCTTGCTTTTCTCCGATGCAGAAATTAAATGATATAATTTAAGGAGTTGATCACTAGATACTCTTCCTTTAATGAAACCTACTTGTTTTCCCCCACTTAAATTATCCCAAACTTGTGTCCCTCTATTGGCCAATACTTTAGCATACAATTTAAGATCGGTATTAATTAAAGACATTGGTCTATAATCAGGGTCTAAATAAGGATTTTCCCCCCCTGCTTTGAGAGTAAAGTAATCCAAGCCTCAGCTAGTGAGTGATCATGCAAACCCTCTTCAGAAAGATAGTTAAATAATTCAACCAAAAAAGGGGCTTCCTCGGCTGAGAAAACCTTCTAGCAATTTGAGGTGAACATATCAGGACTAGGGGCCATACTGAAAGGAAGTTGTTGAATTCCTTTTAAAACTTTTGCATGGGTGATCGGACCTTTCAAGACTTCATGTTGTAAATTAAGAAATGGGAGACTAATATTTCCTAGATACTCAAGAATGGTATCTGACACAGCTGAGTTTCCCTGTTCCTCTGCATACAAAATACTATAACAATCTTGAAAAATGTTAATTATTTCTTGGGGTTAGTTACTCTACGTGTATCTGCCTGAGGCCGGAGACCAACCACTACCCAACATGTGTTCTGTTGATGAAGTCTAAGAGCTAGTAATTTTCCTGATTTCTCTCCAGAATCTAAATATCTGACTTTGGTACAGATTCACATTTTTTCTTAACCACAGGGAAGCAAGGGGAGAAAGAATGAATAGAAACAGCAACTAAAGAAAGGGAGCTAATAGGTTGTGGGACCATCGGAGTGGCCAATTCCTAGGTGCCACAAGAACACTTGATTGCGCACTGAGACAAACAAGTTGCAGAATAAGACCGGACAAAATAGAGCCTTGCTTTTAACACTCTCTCTCTCTCCATAACAAATGGGACAGGGTCTTACCCAACCCCGTCACATACCATCCTAGTCCCCTGCTTCCTTCTGCTGAAGCTTGCCTATGTCTACGATGCCAGTTACCTGTTCCACTCCTTCAATGTTCCACTCATACGCTGGGACACGAACATGGAAATCCTAAGAGGCCCTTGGTCTAGGACAACTAGATAGAGGCTCATAAGGTAAACTATAATTCAGGCTCAAATATGTTTCTTGTTTAAACAGATGGTGTGTCAGGCTCAGGTGTCCATTGGGTTGCCTCCAGGTATTGAAAAGTTAGATACGAGTGCCCAGTTGGTGCTATAGTTATGTACAGATATGCTTGCCTCTACGATGGGGAAACAGTATTGCATGCCCTTTTGGTTTAGAGGATATGGGCACGAGATGCTGCTAAATGTTTATCAATTTTCCCGAGTCAGTAAAAGATCTATTTGTTACATACTATCTGTTGCCTCGTGCTTCATTGGAGTGAATGGCCTGGGTTTGTGTGTGTGCTTACAGTGGTCCCTGTCTGCCACAACCCATAAAATTCTAACCCTGCTAGTCCATATCAGAGAGGGGTTTCACTTCCATGAGGAACTCTGTTAGTAACTATAAAAGATAAACTGCACAGAAAAATGCAGCAGAAACACCTGATAAATACAGTGGAACTATACAAGTTAAATGCATGACTGAAATGATAAATATAAGTAACAAAAACTAGGCATGTTGAAATGCTTTCTTTAGATCTGCAACGAATCACTGGCAAGGTTACTTCTTGAAACACAGGCTTTCCATACAAGTGAAGGCAGCCGTCTCTGCAGCCTGTTGAGCACTCTCTGCTTAGTCAACCGTGAAATGCATTTTGCACCACAATCAATCAATCAATCAATCAATCAATCAAAATCTTTATTTATTCAGGCGAACATCATTGAGCAAAGCTCATTTACAAGATGGACCTGAGTGGTCATACAAATGAGGATACAAGTATTATTACATAGACAAGAATAGAATAAATAGCAATACAATGGCATGAAATGATTATATACAACAATTTACATATATACAAGTAACAATAGAACCATTTAGCCTGTAGGAAAAAAGAGGACAAAGGGTATAGCAGTCCTAAAATATAAGTTATATGGTCTAAACTAGTTTTAAGTGAATATAATAGGTGATTCGGAAGAAAGAAATTGAGTTAATATAATGGATAGAAAAGGGAGGTTTAGTTGGGTCAGATAAGTGGGGGATTATGCTTTATAAAAGCAATTGCAGAGCTCTGGAAAAAGGGCGGAGAACAATCTTTTGAAAGATGCCAGAGGTAGTAGGCTATCTAGCTTCATGGATTTTTGGAGAGAGTTCCATGCAGCTGCTAAGGAATAGCTGAAAGCAGCCCTCCCATACCGGGTGCAGGCATTGGGGACCTTTAATGTGATGAGTTTACTGATCCTTAAGGTGTATGGCCTGGTTGTAATTTGGGTAAAGCAATCAGTGATATAGGTCGGTAGTTTGCCTGTTAACGCTTTGAGTATCCAGATAACAGCATTCCTATTTCTTCTGTGTTGCAATGATGTCCAGTTGACTGCCATATAAAGGAGCAATGATGGGTGTTGGAGGGAAGGTCAGTAATAAATCTTATGGACCTGTGATACAGGGTGTCCAGCTTATGTAAGAGATGACTTGAACAATGGCAGTAGAGAAAATCAGCATAATCAATGAGGGATAGGAATGAGGCCTGAATTAACCTTTTTTTGGAATCACTGTTTAGGTAATGTTTTATTCTAAAAAATAGTCCGAGCCTCTGTCTTAGCTTTTTAAGTAACTCTTCAATATGGACAGAATAGTCAAGCCTGTTATCTACCCAGACTCCAAGGTATTTGAAGTTATCAACAAATTCAAGTTTCTCTCCAAGTAAGGTGGATATATGTAGGGTGTTGGATGCTGGGGTAGTGGTAGTACAACTCTTTGTGGTAAAGAACATAGCTTTTGTTTTTTTTGCATTTAGAAGTAGTCAAATAAAGTCAAATAAAGAACAGGCCTGAGTTGTTGAGATAAGCTGGAGATTAATTCATCTAAATTTAAGAAACTAGAGGTTACTGCTGCCTCCTGCTACTACTGCAGTTGCTGACAGAAATAAAGCAACAGAAATGGGATGGAACAGATGCTGCATTGCAAGCTACACACAGATACAATAACAGATGAGCAAATGCAAAAATGAGTCAAAAGAGCAAGAAAGAAGACACAAATCCAAGGACTTTGTTAATTAGGCGTACCAATTGTTAAACATATAGGAAGCGTTATAAAACAACTGCTTGCTCTTTTTTTTTACCTAATAACATGGAACAAATGAAATTATCAAGCACAGCTAAATGCAAATATCTACTATTATTAATGTTTAAAGTCTACAGTAATTTATTTATTGTCATGTGCCACACTGTTGTGTATTTGCTTTACTGTGTGTATTATTCTTTTGATCTCAGGCTGAAAATAGACCTTTATTGTAGCCCAATCACTTGACAAAGTAAAACTGAACTGAATTTAAAAGAGAACAGCACTGCACATTAAACTAACATGGAGAAGAACTACATGGTGTAGATTATAAGCTGTGCCCTAGTTCTACTCTGACTTGCCTTGCACTTTGTACTAAAACCTAAAACAGAGAACAGGAACACTAACTTTCCCCCTGAAACATTTATGCATGGGAGTGCGCCAGTACATTTCTTTTGTGCCCTCTATGTTTCTGCAACATTTCCACAGACTTTGACTTTGATGGCAGATAAGGACCGCTTGGCCCACCCAGTCTGCCCATTTCCCTATCGGATAAGCTGCAGATCCTAGTTTTACCAACAGCCTACTTCCTCCTACCTCCCACTAGAATTGTCTTATGTCTGTCCCATGCATTCTTAAATCCCCCACTGTTTTTGACCCCTTGACCTCCTCAGGAAGGCCATTTCATGCATCCACCATTCTCTCAATAAAAATTAAAAAAAAACTTCCTCATGTTCCCTGAGTCAGCCCCCCTATCTTCAAATTGTGTCCCCTTGTTCTTGCACATCACTTTTTCTGAAAGATGCTATCCTCTTGGACTTTGCTGATTCCCTTGAGGTACTTGAAAGTTTCTATCGTGTCCCCCATCTTCCTCCTTTCCTCGAGGGTATACATATTAAGCTCTTTTAGTCTCTCTCTTCGTATGGCTTCTGGTGCAGACCCTGTACCATATTAGTTGCCATCCTCTGGACTGCCTCCATCCTGTCTATGTCCTTGCAGAAATGGGGTCTCAAGAAACTGCACGCAGTACTCCAGATGGGGTCTCACCAACTGTCTATACAGAGGGATAACAACTTCCCATTTTCTACTGGTGATGCCTTTCCCTATGCTTCCCAGTATCCCACCAGCCTTCCTTACTGCCTTCTCACATTGCTTGCCTACCATTGGGTCATCTGATATGACTACCCCCAGGTCCCTTTCCATTTTTGTTGTTGTTAATACCTCCCTCCCTCCCCCTCATTGTGTACTCTACCCTTGGGTATTTGTTTTCCAGGTGCTATGCTCCCAGCAGAGCCAAGGCCCTCAATAGTGTTACTTTTACAGGACCACAGAAACTGTGTTGGATCCAGGATTTTAAAAAGGGTCCTGCAGCAATAATGAAAGGGGACAGAGTTAAAGGTCTGGCTGCCAGCAAGTAGGAAAAATACTTCTTTGTGTGTTATATTATACTGAACATTACAGATGTGGGTAGTAGGCTATAATGAAGCAAATTTTTGTTGTGTTAGAAATACTATAAATTACTGTCAGTATGCTGGTCTGCTTAAATGGTATGTCATTTAAATTTTCAAGAAGGGTTCTGCTGCCACAGGATCTTTAGTAATGCCGGATCTGCCACTGCAGAAATGAAAAACAATAAAGAAACGTGACAGAGAGAAAATGAAAGTTGCAGAGGGGAAAGGAAATGTATTGTACAAGGACTAAAAAAGAAACAAATAAGGAGAAAAATCAAACAGAGAAGGGAGGAGTATGTACACAAAACAGAAAAAGCTGCCACACAGACAAGATTCCAGGGTGACTAATTTATGAGGTTCAAGAACTGATGAACAGTCAGTGACTGACACCATTGTGGTAGTGATTTTTGAAACACAGGCCACAGTAAACAAACTACTCACTTGCAGATGCTTTCCTCTGGACTTTGAGCTTCCTCATTCTGAGGAAAAACTGCAGTTGAAACGTCAGCAGAAGCATGCACATCAGTGTGAGCAGTTCAGGTTGCCACCTAAACACTGGGGCTCCTTTTATTAGAATTCAGTACCTGGGAACAGCCAATCGGATGGGAATAGCCCTGTACATTTAAGACCACTTAGTTGCATGCCTCTTGAAGACAGAGTTAGGTCAACAGTACTACTTTGCAGAATTAGAATCCGCCTACCTCCAATAAATCTCATACCAAAAATGAGGTTTCCACATTACTTCATTTTAAAGTTATTACTATTCTGTAACCCTGATTTCACTCCCTGTTCAAAAAAGCCAGTTTCGGTGAAGAGCCACTGATGATGTCACAACTAGAACTCACAGACCAGTCTTCCCTGTCAGCAACCTTATAAGACCTATTTCTCTGAAGTTTAAGAAACTGTAGCAGTAGTAATCATTTAAAAAAACTGACACATAGTTGGCTGCAGTGTTTGCACTTCCAGAATATTCAGATGCATGGTACTGTACTTTAGAACAAATCAGGAGGAGGTTTTGGAATGCAGTGCTGAAAGGAAAGCGTCCAGCTGTAATCGGGATATGCCTCGGTGTAAGGCATGGCCCAATTAGCCTTTTCGCAAAGTAAATGATTTTGTTTTTAACTTACTGCTGCTGAAATATTTCGTTCTGGGAAGAACTAGTAACACCACTGACTACCCTTTTTAATAAACCATGGGAGGATGGTGTGGTACCTGAGGACTGGAGGAGGGCAGATGTGATTTCCCCCTTTACAAAAGTGGAAGCAAGACAGAGGCAGAAAACTACAGACCTGTCAGTTTGACCTCAGTAGTATGGAAAATGATGGAATCACTTCTGAAGGAAAGAACTGTTGAGTACCTAGAGGCCAGTGGGGCACAGGACCCAAGGCAGCATGGATTCACAGCAGGAAGGTCATGTTAGACAAATCTAATTGATTTCTTTGACTGGGTGACCAAAGTAGTAGACCAGGCAGGGGCTGTGGACATGGCCTACCTAGACTTTAGCAAGGCATTTGACACAGTCCCGCACAAAAGATTAATAAACAAATTAGCCAGCCTGGGAGTGGGTCCCAGGGTGGTAGCCTGGGTAAAACACTGGTTGGACAACAGGACACAGCAGGTAATGGTAAATGGAGTCCACAGTGAAGAAAGGAGGATTACTAGTGGGGTACCGCAGGGTTCAGTACTGGGGCTGGTCCTTTTTAATGTCTTTATAAGTGATATTGCAGAGGGGCTGGAAGGGAAAGTAGGTCTCTTTGCAGATGACACAAAGATCTGCAACAGGGTTGATACACAAGGTTGGGTGGAAAGGATGAAAAGGGACTTGCCAAGGTTGGAGGAATGGTCAAATGTATGGCAGCTTAGATTCAATGCAAAGAAGTGCAAAGTAATGCACCTGGGAAACAAAAACCCAGGGGAAGAGTACACAATGGGGGGGTGAGATACTGACAACAACAAAAATGGAAAGGGACCTGGCGGTAGTTATATCAAACGACCTAAAGGTGTGCCAGCAATGTGAGAAGGCAGTAAGGAGGGCTGGGGGGATACTGGGATGCACAGGGAGAGGCATCACCAGTAGGAAACAGGAAGTTGTTGGCCCTCTGTATTGACAGTTGGTAAGTCCACATCTGGAGTACTGTGTACAATTCTGGAGCCCCCATCTCCGCAAGGACATAGACAGGGTGGAGGCTGTCCAGAGGAGGGCAACCAAAATGATGCAGGGTCTGCATCAGAAGACATATGAAGAAAGACTAAAGGAACTAAATATGTATAGCCTCGAGGAAAGGACGGAGAGGGGGGACATAATATAAACTTTCAAATACCTCAAAGGAATCAACAAAGTCCAAGAGGGTAGCATCTTTCAGAAAGAGAGATGTGCAAAAACAAGGGGGCACAATTTAAAGACAGAGGGGGGGATGGCTCAGAGGTAATGTGAGGAAGTATTTCTTCACAGAGAGGGTTGTGGATACATGGAACAGCCTTCCTGAGGAGGTCGTAGAGTCAAAAACAGTGGGAGAATTCAAGAATGCATGGGACAGACATAAGGCAATTCTAGTGGGGGATAGGAGGAAGTAGGCTGTTGGTTACCTAGGATCTGCAGCTTGTCCGTTAGGTAGGGAAATGTGCATTCTAGGTGGGCCAAGTGGTCCTCATCTGCCGTCAAATTCTATGTTTCTATCCTGCCAGAACATACCTTGTTTTGGTACAGCACTGGGGCATGTATTTTGGAAATCAGAGCTGTTAATAGCTCTATTTAGACAGGCTGTCTATGGGCATGCCCCCGGCTGCCGCCCGTGTCAGATGTCATACTGGGAAAGCCTTGGGTGGTTGTGGGCGTGCCCGTCAGTTCACAATGCTGATGGCAGGAGGCAGGATCAACCAGATACGAACAAAATATTTCAGCTGCTTAAGTTAAAAAAAATGATTTACTTTGTGAAAAGACTAATCGGGCCATGCCTTACCCCGAAGCATGTCTCGATTACACCTGGACATTTCCCATGAACCAAGGTATAGAATGTCAAAGTGATGCACAATTTTAGAATGCTTGGGGGGACATGCGATCTTGACATGTGGCAGGGATGTGTCATCTCGCAGTGAGGTGGAACACTCAATCTCAGAATGTGACAGGGACACACGTCGAGGAATTTAGTGGGGACTAGTAATTCTGGAATACAGTAAAGATGTACACTGTCAGAAAGTGACAGGACACACCATTTTATTTTGAAACTGATTGCCCCACCCACATTCCAGAATTCTATGCACCCACCACATTTCAAAATTGTGCATCACATCTCCACCACTATCAGACATTGTATGTCCCAGTCGTATTTCAAAACTGCACATCCACATCACATTCTAAAGTTGTGTTTCAATGCCACATTCTGAAACTGTCACCATCATATTTTGAAAATGGTGTCGTTGCAACATTCCAAAATTGTCTGTCACCGCGACATTCTGAAATTGTGCGTCACCGCCACATTCCAAAACTGTATGTCACGGCCACATTCTGAGATTCTGTGTAGATGCCGCATTTTGAAACTGAATATTGCCACCACAGTCTGAAATTAAGCATACTAACCACGTTTTGAAATTGTGCATCACCACCATATGCCAAATTAATGTACTCAAGACATATTATGAAATTACATATCCCTGCCACCTTCCACAACTATGTGTCTCCCACATTTCAAAATTATGTATCACTGCCACATTCTAAAACTATAGGACACCACCACATTATGAATTTTAGCATTTCTGCCACTTTCCCAAATTGTGTCCCACAGCTGCTTTCTGACATTGTGTCACTGCTGCATTCCACAGTTGCAGTCTGGTGGCATTTCAAAATCTCATCACTGCAGTATTCTAAACATTGCACACATCTTTGTCATACTGAAGCCATGTTTGCTGTTGTATTTCAACCCTCCCATCACATTCTTAAGTACTGTACCTTGCATCTGCACAGTATGGAAAGCATGACCTGACCCACTCAGTGTTAGCTTTCCTTTTTCCGATGTTTACTACAACTGCAGTTTTGTATATCATGGGAGAAATAAGTCGTTTAAGGTAGTTTGCAATAAGGACTAGGCTGTGAGTTCTGGCTGTGACATCATCAGCGGCTCTTAACTAAAACTGGCTATTTTGAACAGGCAGTGAAAATGACTTGTAACATTTAAACAAAGTAACTTAGCTCATTTTTGGCATGAGGCTGATTGGGGACATGCTGATCGAAATTCTAAATTTACTGATGCTAGAAATTGTGGCTGCACTCCCTCTTTAACATTCAGTTTGTGGTGGTCCTTTTGAATCAAGTGCAGTATAAAACATTTTGACTGGTTATTTACCCTCCTGGAGGGAATGTGTTTTTTAATGCATAGATCAATTAAAAACATAGCATTATAGTTCTAATTCCTTTTCTGTCTAACCACTGTCAATCAGCCCGTTTAGTAGCATTTATATGGCCTGTGTGAACACATGGTTAAAACGCCTGGCAAGGCCCTAATCTAGCAATATTCATCTCTTGTAGGGTATTTAAATACTTGCATACTCACTGCCTCCTGCTTGCTGCTGATAATGAAGACACTGTCACACAAGAAGTGAGAAGTATCGCTCTCTGAAAAAGTTCAGGCTCTCGACTTACTGATAAGCTTGTGTGTATAAAACTGAAGTAGTAAGGTCACCCTTATGGCCCAATGGCAGCATTGCACTGCCATCCAGGCAACCTGGGTTCAGGAGCAAACTCATGTCATCACACTGGGATGCAGACTAGGCTGTGGTAGTTGCTGTGCAGCCACATGCTTCAGCAGGGGAGGGTCTACAGAAAGCCCGGTGCTGCAGCAACCCCTGGGGCTGGCCCAGGGAGTGCACAGCTTCAGTGTGAAGTCTGCATAGGCTATGTTCACATTAGGGAGGAGGTAGGGACCAGAAAAAGGGCAAACACCATAGCCATCTAAATGATAGTCTGGGCCACTGGTTCCCCCTGGGTCATATTTCCTCCCTTTACCGGATCCTAGTCCATGTGGTGGACTGCCTCAGTGGGGGATGATGTATAATGTTGAAACCCTCTGGTTCCACCAGACTTTTGGAAGGGGCCAGAGGTCAGTTCCTTTGCCTGGGAACATGCAGGCCAACCAGAGACTCCAAAACCTCACATGACCAGACCAACCAGTCAGTGAGCACTATGGACACTAAACCCACTAGGGAAGACGTCTGGGTAATGTATTCCTTACAGCAAACTGTGTTAACTGATGGCCAGTGAGAGTGTCCCTCCATCTGCGAACCTCCCCTTTGATTTAGCCAATAAACACTGGAGCTGGTGAGTGCGACTCCTGCAGAGTGTCAACACTAGATCAGCTCAGCCAGACTGACTGATACCGCCAGATCTGTTTTCTTCAGCTTAGCACTATGGGTGAGCACCATCCCATCAGAGTTCCTTATCTGGGACTCTGCAACCTGTTTCAGAGTCTGAAGACTGCGTGACTGCCTGGGACATCAGCCCTCTGAGCACTGGTTGCCTTGCATAAGTTAATATTCTGTGGGAGAAGACAGACTGCTTTACTTTGATGCTGCTGCAGCAGGAATCTGTCCCTACAGATGCCCAGCACACCAACAGCAGGCCCACAGTGACTGCCTGCCTTCAGGAGAGGGAAGAGCAATCCATTCATGGGGTAAAGAGGACCAGTTAGGGAATTTCAATGGATTTATTCATTACCTGGAAGTGTGCTAGGTCCACCACACCTTAACCCAGGCCTGCCTACAGAATAAACATGGAGGGTGCTCGCAGAGAGTCCATGCTGCTGCATCCTTGGTGTTGTGAGTACGGCACTAGTGACGTCCCAACCTTGCAATTCCTTTATTTAGCTAGGGTTAGTTACATAGCAATGGGCAAGGACTGTGCAACTACAGAATACCGAGAAGAATTTCATCTCCCCCAAGAGACTATTTGCTTAAATACACGATTGCCTGAGTCTGGGTCTATTATTTGGAATCTACATTCCGCAGTAGTTTTCTCCTTCAGTACCACACTGTCTGCCACAACAGACCTACAATTCTACTACTGCTCAGTGTGCACACATAGACTGAGAGAGCTAGAAAAGGGACTTTGTGTATCTGATGCATCATAGTTAAGGATAGTGTTGGGGATTACTGCATTAAGAGGGTGGTGTGTTTCAAATCTGTGATTTGTGGATTAATAATTGCCTCTCTTACCTTAATCTTTTTTCCTTCCTGATCCCTGTTCCTTTGTCCCCGTTCCCCACCAATAACCAGTTTTCTTTTTTGTCCTGTTTGTGTCGTATACTATCGTTGTCTTTAAAGTGTATACTGTTTGGGGGTTACTGCCTGCTGTATAGCTGTCTGCCAAAAGTGGGGGTGGGTTGTTGTATTGTTAGTTTCCTGGTTGGCAGCACCCCAGCACCTGGCATGTTGAAAGGCTCCCAATGGGTGGAGACACTTCACTGCTGGATTTACCATTTCAAGACTCCAGAGGCCAAGCATGACTCCATGGGCATCTGCCATGTGGCTCAAAGTTACCAGTTATTCTTTAACATCTATCAGGTTGTTTCAGCCAGTCCTAGAGGTGAGGCGAAATGTTTAACTTTTGGAGAGAAACACTAAGGTACTGAATACTAGTGGTAATGCAGTAATAGAAAAATCCATTTTTCCAATGTGCAGCTTTATGTGCTGTATCAAATAAAATTGGTGTTGTACATACCCTGCATCCACTGTCAAAACAACCTCAAGTGACTGCAAACACTACAGGCGGGAAGCCTCACAAAATGCAAAAAAGCAATGAAGCATACTCCCTTCATAGAAAAGGGAATTTATATTCCACTGTGTGCTGCATTGGCTCACATTTTGCAAAGCAATGACAGTTATTTCCATCTCCATAATGTAATTCTGTTCATCCAGTAAAGTACATTAGCTGGAAAACTTTCTGAACCATTATCATTTTATTCTTTTATGTTGTTCAAAATACCACTGGGGGAGAGGGATACTGTCTTCAACGAACTGCATCAAATACTTACACTTCTACAAAAAGTTGAAATTCCACCCTTGAATAACCTTGTTACTGTACCCAATATGTTACTAAATTACCTTCCTAGCTATATTTCTTCATTTTTGCTTTGCATTACTCTTTGTAACATATGTAGCCCAGTGGCAGGGCTCCCGCTCATGTTGACGCCATGGGTTTGGGAACGAGCCTGGATCATCAGGGTCCAGCCAGAATGAGGAGGATCAAACATTCCAGAGGATGCTCTCCTCCTCTGGGGTGGGTGGGTTGTACCTCCTACTGCAATACCATTATCTGGGTAACCACATGTTGTGGTGCAGTTAGGACACCTGGCACATTTGGGCTTGGAAGCGGGTGAGGACATTGGTGCATTATGTATGATGCGCCAGATGGCATCATGAGTGCACTTGCTGGGGAGGAGTAAAAGTGGAAACTGGCAGCTACAACGCAGAGGAAGCCACATCAGCCTCCAACAACCACCGCAGGTCCTTGTTCTACCCCTGTTCTGAGCTGGCTCCATGGACTCCACAAAGCTGACTAGGTAAGAAGGAACAGAGCCTGCTAGGGTCCTGGTAGATGGGACATCATCCCAGGAGAAAATCTGGTGGGGTATCAGGGCTTGTGGTCAAGGGAGTCCAGAGGGTAAAGGTGGTTGGGTAGATGGCCAGTGATGTAGATGGAAAGAGGTCTTACAGGTTGGGCAAACAGGGAGGGAAACATAATGTTAAACAAACAAACACGGCTGACTCCTTGGCAGTTAGATACTACATGGCCCTCCACCACAGGAGGGTGCTGACCAGGGTTCTTATCCATTTGGGGAGACTACTAGACAATTAATATGCAACAGGCATATGTAAAAGAGTTCTGTTAAAGAAAATTCGCTGTCCATAAAAAGGTCTCCAGTCAAGCGGTAGGGGATTATTTGATCTTCGTACACAATCTTCTTTTTCTTTTCTATTCCAGTGTCATACTACTGCCCCTCAGAGAGGGTAGCAACACTTTTCAGGGGATCTGATCACACTTCTCATTGTACTATTCAGAGAGTCTGATGACACTGACTTTCTTATTCTTGGCGTTATCCTTTTCCCTGTGCTGTACCCTCAGTCACCAACTCCCCAGGCATACAATCTTAACCCTTAGGCTGCCAGAAGATTTAGTACGTATAGGTTTTTAGGATGTGTATACATGCCGGCGGCACAGTAAGGATTAAGAGGACTTCCCTGGGCAACAAGAACAGTCGCACTGTATGGAGCCTAGCACAGATGTATTGCCATGACTGGTGCAAAGGCATCAACAGCATAATGAAGGATTTCTCCATGACACCCTCAGAAGGTCGAAGTGCTTGCATACAACACTACCTTCTTTCAGCTTCAATCAAATCTGACTTTTATCCTCTGGGCATACTGTACTTCTTAACCCCAGTTAAGGTGAATCCCTAAGAGAGGACCTCAAAGCAAATGATGTTTTCCTTCATTTTAACTCATTTCATCTTCCCTTCCCTCTTTCTCTAGTACCACCTAGGGAGCCCTAGGAAGGGCTCCCACATCCAGTGACTTGTTCACTTGGGAGTCTCACTGCTGTTCCTTCCATAGTCTTTCTGGATGCTGGTGACCATTTATAGTTCTTTCATTCTTCAGCAGTTGCTGGGCTCTATAACCCAGGTGACCTGCCCTCTTCATTCCCATAGGGGCTTCTGGTCATGGTCACCACCATTTCAGCACTCCTGTTCTGTGGTCAGACATGCAATTAGAAACCAAGGCTCTGATCTTCACAGTAGACTCTAGGCAACCTCTCCAAGAACCATCTGGCTCCCTCTCAGTCTGCTTATTTAACTTCACCCACTTTCTCTAGCTGGAGCACTGTGGATTTGCACTATTAAAGAGGCACCTCTGATAACCAAGATCTTAATCCTTCATGTCTAGGAACATTTTTATAACTCCCACATTGATATAGTGGTTTCACAAACAACGTTCATATACAAATTCTACTCCACTAGCACTAACAAAACACAAATGACCAAGAAAAAAGTGACTTTGCTCCACAAAAGCAATTCTGAAAGCCTGTAATAAGAGTGTGAAGCTGCCTTTCCTCCTCTGTAATGGATGCTAAAAGATCTGAGATAGAGACATGAAAGCAATGAATTGTGAAAGAGTCAAACAGGGCTGATTAGATCTGAAAGTTCTCAACAGCAGTCTATCACTGTCTTCTAGTAGACAGAGCCTGACCTTTCATAGGTTAAGCTAGCATTTGACTTGTCAATTAGCTCTGTGGCTGTGTTATCATGCAGTGTTTAGTTTCTCAGCTGTAGGTTCCTAAGTCGCACTTTTCCAAAAAGGATGCCAGCAAACAAAAAAAAGGCTAACAGAACATCAATGAGCAGAGCAGAGCAATGTCTGGTTTATTCTTTATTAAGTATAAAAAAATATTTTAAAGCAGCAGTACATGCCATGGTGAAATTTTGACATAGAGTACATATTTATTGTATTTCAGATTACATTTTTTCTTCTTCTTATAAAATTTCCCCCTTTTTTCCCTATTTTATATCTGCTTTAGCATTTTTTTACATTCAAAATAATTGAAAGGAGCTCTCCTTTTAATATGTATGTCTCCAGGTTTTCACATTTAATTTTCACCTGTTTCTTTTTTGTAGTAATTTCTATTTTATGCCCTCTCATCTCTGGCACTGTACCCGACTCCCCTTCGGCTGCCGCTTCCCCAGAGGCCCCCCACGGAGCCTTGGTTTACTCCACAGACAGAGATGAATTGGAGGACCCCCTTACCCCTCGTACCTTCTTGTCTCGTCGAGGTCCTCCTCACAGATCACAGCACCAATGGGTGAGGGCTTATCTTGGACCTCTTGTCCATGCTGTGTCTTGGCTGAGCATTTTTCTGGTACTCCCCCCCCCCCGGAGGCGTGACAGCACTAGGATTCCAAGGCACATGCTGACATTGGTCAAGCCTCCCACCTTGATTCTGACTTGGGCTTGCTGGACCTCCGGCCACCACCAGAGGCCAGGCATGCACCAAATCAGTGCCCTCCACCCCACTGGATGAGATGAGCAGTTCTCAGGAAGCTCAAGCCCCCTCTGCCCAGCCAGCCCTCCGGCAACCCAGGCTCAATCCCCAACCTGGGTCACCAGCATCACGAGCGGTAGTGCTACCGCTGCGCGGGCCCCATTTTCAGCTGTTTTTGAGACCCACTGTCCCACGCAATCTGAGCTCATTGTCTGCTGCATGCTAGTTAACCACAGTCACAAGAAAAATGATGTTCAAAAACAGCAGAGAATAAAGCTGAAACCCACCTCTGGATTGACATATTGAAAGGAGTGCTCCTTTATATTAAAGTATTTCAAATGTAAAAAAGTCCTAAGGTATGCTCAAAATCAGGGAAAAAGGGGGCATCTCACAAAACAGGAGAAAAAGGACAATCTGACATAGAATAAAAACTGTTGGCACAAAACAGTAAAATGCACTTGTGCTTTAATGTGTGTTAAAAAAGAGTTTTTTGTGCTTGAAGCTCAAATGGAAGGGCTTTTTACAACCAGAAGTACCCGCAGCAATGCCCTGGAGTTTGGATGCAAATCCTATGGTTTATTAAACCTTAAAGCAATTTTTAGTATTAAGAAAACTTCATGTAATATTTAAACACAATTCATCTTAATTTCATTCATTCCTGGTACTGCATTTATCTCCACTTTTCCTTTCATATTTCCTCCCTGGTATTTATCCCAATTCTTTATTACTGAGGACATCTGGATGAAAGCAGGATCGCTGTATCTCTGATTTTGTTTTATCCTCCTGCGTAGCCCTCCACTAACGTCATAATTCACCATTTATGAAATTACAATATGTTGCTATAGATTGGTATGATCTAACAAACAAATGATTAGGAGTTCAGCAGGTCACAAATTAGGATGATGAGGTGACTGAGGGCTGCAGGGTCACGGAACCATTATGTGGTAGTGATCATAATATGGTCACCTTCTGGATTAAAAAATGTAAAATTAAAGAAAATGGTTTAACTAAAATCAAATGCTTACACAAGGTGAATTTACAGAGCATGAAGGAAAATCTAAGAGAATGGAACTGGAGGGCACTAATTAGTGGAAAAAATCTGGAAGATAGATGGGCAGTTTTGAAAGTAAAAATAATGGCGGTAGTAGAAAGTTTGTGCCTGAGAAACACAAGTATAATAATGGCAGAACACCAAAGTGGATGAGCTGGGCTATAAAAAAATGGTAAAGAAGAGACAAGCATTCAAGAAGTACAAGAGCTCTAACAGTGACAAGGATAGGGAGGCTTACAGGAGTAGCTTGAGGGAGGCAAATAGGGTGATCAAAGCAGCAAAGGCACAAAGGAAGACATGGCACAGGGGGTAAAAGAAGGCAAAAAGACCTTCTTGAGGTACATAAGTGACAAAAAGAAAAACAAAGGAGGTATTCTCAGGCTCTTAAACAGGGATGGGAAAAGGGTGGAAGAAGACACAGAAAAGGCAAGGTCTTGAATGAGTACTTCTGCTGTCTTTACAAAGGAAGAGCCTGGCAATGGACCTACCCTGAAGGGGGACAAAATAACAGAAAGAGGGTTGGACACAAGCCCGTTCACAGCAGAAAAAGTAAAGACAGAATAAAAAAAAAAACTGAACTTGGATAAAGCCATGGGTCCGGAAGGAATCCATCCACACATACTGCAGGAACTGAGTGATTAACTGGCTGAACCCACAGCAGACCTATTTAGTAGATCCATGAGGGAAAGTACGGTCCCACAGGATTGGAAAAAGGCAATAGTGATCCCCATCTACAAGAGTGGTAGCAAAGAGGAAGCAGGGAACTACCGCCCAGTTAGTCTCACCTCAGTGGTGGTAAAGTTGGTGGAATCACTGCTCAGGGAAATAATAATAGCATTTCTGGAGGAAACTGAACAGCAGGATGCCAAGCAGCACAAGTTCACAGTGGGAAGGTCTTGCCAGACAAACCTGATTGAGTTCTTTGACTTGGTTACTAGGGTGGTGGACCAGGGAGGTGCTGTGGATGTCATCTATCTAGACTTTCGTAAAGCCTTCGATTCTGACCCACATAGAGGGCTGCTAAATAAACTCGAGAATACAGGAGTAGGGAAGGAAGTGGTACTGTGGATAGGAAGCTGGCTTCAACAGCATACCCAAACAGTGATGGTAAATGGGGCAGCATCAGAAGCCAGGGAAGTGACCAGCGGTGTGCCACAAGGGTCCGTCTTGGGACCTTTGCTGTTCAATGTGTTCATCAGTGACATCACAGATGAGTTGGGTGGGAAGCTATGTCTGTTTTCAGATGACATGAAGCTCTGCAACAAAGTGGATACAGCACAGGGGGTGGAGCAAATGAGAAGTGACCTTCTCAGACTTGAACAAGCATTTGTCAATGTAAAATGTTCGCTTCCAGGTATTTGCAGTGACGTATGGCACTTATGGTACTTTATGGTCAGCATTTTTCATTGCAGTACTAAGTATTACCAGAAAAGGGCTCATGTGAAACTCATTTAAAATCTGTATTATACAATGGCAAGGAAAGAATCTTGAACTACGATTGGCCAATGGTGTTATCCCAGTATAACATCGCAGGTCTAGTCTCAACACTGTGACCCTCTTGACTGATCATTTGCATTACCATTGTTTGCATCTTCTCTTAAGAAACAAAAATATTTTCCACACTAACAAAAACATTCCTGTGTATAACAAGCCACTGTATAATAGCAATAATGCCCTCCAGGGCATGTGTCGTGCAGGGATAACGTCACTTCTCAGGTGTTGGACACACGAGGCCTGCGTGCTCAACCACCTGAGACAAGACGCATTCAACACGACACACACTGCTAATAGATGCATTATTGCTAATTAGAAAACTTGCAACACCTTTTTTTTCACCCAATGCTGCAAAAAGCTACCATTTGTCAATCGTCACAATGATCTACTTTTTGTACTGAGCATAAAAGTGCCTCCCATGAACTGGTAGCTGCCAGTCACACCCCGGAATAATAACGCTTCAACCTTCATTTTAACAGGTATTTCAGTTTGGTTGGGTCTCTAGTTGTCAAATGTAAAAAAAAAAAAAAAAAAACCTGAGTCAATCTATATGATTATGTATATCCAGGAAAGCAGCACCAAACTATCCTTACTGTCCTATGAGGGAACGGTCTCGAGAGCTACATGCTATCCGTTACCAATTACCCGAGTCAACTACTGTATCTGAACTGTCATGTTATCTTAACTGTGCTGTGTTCTTCTGGTGTTAATACACACGGTATGATTTTATACAGTGCTCCAGAGACAATGAGTGACAGTTTTTACTCATCATTTTTAAAGAAATATGCTTTAAAAAAAAAAGATTATTCATCACCAGTACATATACTCCATCATATGGGAATGCTACAAATCAAGAACAAACAAGCTTTGGAAATACAGTTTGTGCATTATTAAATATGGGTAGTGTTAGTATTGTGGATTTGCTACACTTTGAGCTCTCCAAAATATATTCTTTGTGTAATTTATTGGTTTGGGGCACGTCATGCCTATAAGAACACTATCAAATACTGTACATTACTTTTAAATTACATAGAGAATAATACATGGGGTAGTGTGCATTACGAGAATTTAATGCACACCAGAGGTGTGGGATGCTACATAAACCCCAAGAGCGAAGCTCCAGGGGTTTATAAAAGCATTCCACACTGAGGGTGGGCATTAAATTCAAGTTTGTACACTACTGCATGCTTTATTTTTTTATAATTGCTGGTCAGCAATTTTTTCCAGCCTGACTGCTGTGAACGACACACAGACACACCTTAACAAAATGGGACAAGGTTAGTTAAAAAAAAAAAAAATTCTTGCAGTGTTATGCCTTTGCATGCCCAGTGTGCTCTCCAACATCACCCATCCCATGCAAAGAATAACACCACATTTCTTACCCTGCAACATCCACACAACATCTTGATGCAACTGTGGTTGTCCTTTTCTGTCTGCAGCCCAACACACACACACAGTCTCTCTCTCTCTACAGAATGAGCATATAGTTCTGTTTTTTTTTTTTTTTTTTTTAACTTACTGTTTAGGATTGTGATCGCGCTTCAGCAGCGGTGTAAGCTGTCAGTGAAAGTCCATTTTTTGCTTGCACTGTTATCTGAAGCCGACAAAACTGGAGGAATAACCCGATAAAGCTTTTATTTTTGTAGTTTAGAGGTAGGATCAACCACATACATAGTAAAAAAAAAAAACATAAGTTAAACAACAGGCCACTCTACTGTGGCGGCTCCCAGCTAAAGGACAGATTGAGCCGCCATGTCCGTGGAACTGTACAGCCCGCCCACACACAGCATGGGAGCCAATGAAGTGGCACTCTTGGATTTTAATAGCAGAGCGCATGAATGCCGTAATAGCAAATATCAACTCGATCAGCCTACTGAAAAAATTGCTGACCAGTAATTATATTTGCATTTATTAGGCTGCAGTCTATAATTATTTATACTAGCAACATGTTTGCAACTAAAATGTGTATTTTATTGTTTTACACTAGTGTATATTTCTCATATAATTTATTGATTTGAATTTAATGAATTGTAGAAAAGGCATGCTAACTGAGGATCCAGGCAGTATAGTCACATTAATCTAGAGGGAAAGCAAATAAACCACTGCCCCCCCCCAAAAAAAAGTGCAAACAAATTTGCAATTAACCAGAGAATAACAGTAACTAGTAGCAAAGTCGCGTTACCAGAGTATAGCTTGGTAGCGTGAGCCTTGATGTCTCTCACTCTCTCTCAGATGCAACCACTCCAGCAGGACCACCACACCACTCCATCTACTCCCCAGACAGACAGACTGGGCAGGCAGCAGGATGAGATGAGGATGGATCAGGATTCAGGATGGACTACACACAGAGGAGAAGTACTGTAGTGAAGTCCACTGCCCAGACAGAGAAGAGGCTCTCCAATTCGACATGACAGCCCAGTGCCACCAACACAGCTAAAGTTGCCAATTCCAAACAGTCAGTGTAAAAAAAAAAAAAAAAATTCAAACACCACGCCACCACTGCAGGATCCACAGTCCGACTTTCCCAGGCTCGACAAAAGGTCTTGTCCTCCACAGCGGCAGACAGGCTTAGTCAGAGACTCTCGGAGTAGCGTCTCACAGCTCAGTCAAGGCACAGCCAGTTCAGTCACAATATCAGGCAACTTGCTAGCTCTGGTGTCTAGCGACCGGCAGCTCCGTAGGTGTAGGCAGTGGCAGATGATGCTACAACTCGGAGTCATCAGTCGGGCTCTTCTAGTAGGAAAGTTCTTCAGCACCAGTCCCAGACAGCAGAAACCACCAGCAGGCAGCGGAGTGGTGTGTGAAGGGAAGTGGATGGCGTGTTGGTCTCCAGAAGTCCTGAATTATTCTTCCTACAGATTTTAGGTTCAATTTTTCACTCCGTTCTGTTGTCTTCCAGCTTCTGCTAGTGCTCTGCTCTCAAAAGTTCGATTCCACTACACTCTTCTTCCGCAGCACAGCTAACTGCCTCAACTTCTCAAGATGACTGAAGACCTCCTACTCTGAACAAGTGAAGAAAGTGCAGTGCAGTACCAGGGCATTTAAACATGATGCCTCATTGCAGCCATGCCTCCTACCTGCCGAAGTAGCCAGTCACCGAAGTGCAACACTGTGTGGTTCTGATTGAGAAATTCAGGTGCAACTTGTACCTGAATTTTTCAATCAGGTCTGTGCCACTGCCCCCCCAACCCCGCTGAAAGGGATTAAGTCATGGTCGTAAAGCCCGCGGAAAAAAAAAAGTCAAACAAAGGAGGACTCTGAGTACACACTGGTCAGCTGTTTGCTACCCCTGCTATTTTTGGTGTATCGGTGCCTATGCCCTTGCTCCGATGCGTTGCATGGCCTTCCCCACTGCCTCTCACCATTGAAATTGCCCGTGGCGGCTACCACCATGGTGTGCTGCTTCAGCTGTTCCAGTACATAATCCATCTTCACTCGCTTCGCTAAAGGGCCGGATATGCTGAGACGGCTTGCACGAGGGGTTTAAATAACTGGGGTCGAACTGCATGAGCAAGGCAGAATAGTACAAGCGGGCTGCCGGAGTGAGAAGAGCAATTTGCAGGCAGCTAATGCAAGCATTTTACTGGGTTTTGCTTTTACACAATATTTTGGTGCAGCAAACTGTAGAGACAGAGTGACAAGAACCAAAACTCCAGCCATGTGCATTAGTGTCAACTGTAATGTGCCTGGCCAGAGTTACGGCTACAGAAAGAAATGAAACACTCCCATTGGAGCGGTTCATTTCTTTCAAGCCAAGGACACGCCATGTCAGCAGAGCTGAAAATGAGTCATGACCAGAGAGGCTGGTCATTGGTGTGCACTGCCAAAACCATTGCAGTTTCAGCTGTAATTGGCTTGGCAGTGACACACCTCTCATTTCCCCTACTGTTCCAAGACATACCTTGAACAAGCGAACACAAAAATGGTCAAATACGTGGCAGCTAAAATTCAACACAAGAAAATGCAAGATCATGCATCTGGGTAAAATCATCCCGGGTACTGACTACCATTGGGGGGGGGGGGGCGGACTAGCAATCACCCGGCAGGAGCGAGATCTGGGAGTTATTATTTCAGATGATTTAAAAGTGGGTAACCAATGCAAAACAGCAGCAATAAGGGCTAGCAAAATGACAGGATGCATAGGTAGGGGCATCTCAAGCAGATGAAGGAAAGTGATCCTGCCACTGTACAGGTCCCTGGTGAGGCCCCATCTTGAGTACTGTGTCCAGTTCTGGAGGCTTTACCTCAGGAAGGACATAGACAGACTGGAGACAGTGCAGAGGAGGGCAACTAAAATGATTTACAGGTCTCCATGAATTGTCTTACGAAAGCAGATTAAGGGAGCTCAACATGTACTCCCTGGAGCAGTGCAGATATAGGGGGGACATGATTGAGATATTCAAGTATCTAAAGGGTATAAACAGAGTCCTCACCTAGGAGCTCTTTCTCATTAACAGCTCCATATGAACAAGAGGCCACGACATGAAACTGGGAGGGGGGGGTAGATTCAGAGGCAACATGCGCAAGTTTTTCTTCACAGAAAGGGTGGTTGATCCGTGGAATGTCCTACCTGCCGAAGTCATTGAATCCAAAAAGTATGGGGATTTATATCAGCTTAGAATAGGCACAAGAGGATAGTGACAAAAAGTATCTGAGTAGGTGGGTAGAATCTGAGCAGACAAGATGGACCTTTGGTCCCCATCTGCCGTCACTGTCAATGTTTCTAAGTAAAAATGAAATTATAAAGCAGCAGAGAAAGGTAATACACAAACCTCATGGGAAGCATATGTGAAAACAGTTAAAGAATGCAAGAGACATAAGAAAATCAAAGTGCTTACATGAGATTAACTTAGCGAGTAACATTAAGGATAACTGTGAAGCATTTTATAATAATGTAAACAGAAAAAGAAAGGTAAATAGGCAAGTGGGTCCACTGGAACATAATGGTAAAATTATACATACTGAACAAGATATGGCAGCCTTCTTTAATGACTATTTTTGCAGTGTCTACAGACAAAATGGACAATAACTGGGTTATAATTTCAATACAGGAGTCCTGGCCAAAAATATAAATTCAAGTTGAGGAAGTTAAATCAAGGTTACATGGAGTCAATCCTATGAAATCACTGGGGCCTGACTGGACACAGCCAGGAGTGCTTAGAAAGTTGGAAGAGAAACTGTCAGAACCAAGAACAAACATTTTTCAAACACCGGTGGATGAGGGTCAGGCTGTAAAGAGGCAGAAGGAGGCTACAGTTATACCATTGTTCAAAAATGGAACAAAATCAGATTGTATGAACTACAGACCTGTGAGTCTGACTTCTGCAGTGGCAAAGTTTCAGAAGGCACCATTAAAGAAGAAGTAGAAAACTCTATACTTAAAGATCTGGGGAATAAGACTCAACATGGTTTCACAAAGGGTAAATCATATCAAACAAATCAAATTAACTTCTTTGAAAAAGCTTTTAAGGGTCTTGATAACAATCAACCTGTGCATGTAATATTTTTGGACTTTAGCAAGGCCTTTGATTGCATTTCACATAAAGAGTGACTGACTGATTTAAAATTTGGTAACTGAGAAGGGCACAGACAGCCAAGGCTCATTTCCTGGTGCAACCCGGGGGAGGGGAGTACAGCTATGTAATGCAATTACAGGACATCCAAAGTGCATGTAGAAAATACAGTGGAAGTAGAGGCAATGTGAAAATAAAATAATGAATAGGCAAACTACTTGAAATGGGAATCAATATCAGATTAGTGAGGTGGGTGGAGTCCTGGCTGATGGAAAGAAAACAATGAGAACCATTACAGGGTCAACTATCTGTGTGGGGAGAGGTTACGAGCGGAGTGCCACAGGGGTTAGTGCTTGGGTTCACTGTCTTTCATCTATATGTATCATCCATGAGAACATCAGGGAATATCTGGATGAAAAAAATTTGCTGATGATACTAAAGTTAGGGGGCTGTGGTAAGCACAGATGCAGATACAGAGCAGCTAAGGAGAAAACTGACTGACCTGGAAAACTGGGCAAAGATACGTCAGCTGGACTTCAATGTGGATACATGTGCTGTGATGCACATGGGACAGAGAAGCAAAAAAGCTCAGTATACACTCTTGGGCAAAGAAATAAAGGGAACAGAAACAGAAAAGGATCTGGGTGTTCTAGTCACAAAGGATTTAACTTATGGAAAGCAGTGCAATGAAGTGACAAAAAATGTAATAAAATCTTAGGCTCCATTAAAAGACACATAGCAAGCAAGGATAAGGAGGTGCTGACGCCACTGTATGGAGCTACTGCAAGGCCACATATGGAGTACAGCAGTCAGGTCTGGTCACCACAGAATAAGGGTTGCATGAAAAAGTTGGAGGGAGTTTGTTTATTTTTTTACCAGGAGGGAGACACTAAGCTGAAAACTTGTTTACAGGTGCGACCTGGGAGCACAAGGAAGTTAAGTGACTTGCTCAGGGTCACACAGTATGCAAGTGGGGGCTGTGGGATTCAAACCCAGGTTTCCAGGTTTACAGCTCAGAGCCTTAAACCACTGCACTATACTGCCTCTTGACTTCAGAGAACGGCAACCAGATTGGTCAAGGGAATGGAGGGAGTACCATATGCACAAAGAATAGAGACCGAATTTATACTTCTTAGAACTTCGCAGACTAATGGAAGACCTGTGTTTAACCTTTAAGGCTTTTAAAGCAACAGCCTATGGGACAGCCTTGGCCTACACTTCAAAGATTCACCACATGTTATCAGACGGCATAACTTGCAGTTGAAAGGGGATATTTATAGGACAACACAGAGAGGTCTGTGGTGCACACAAAGAATAGTGGAGGTCAGGAATGAACTACCAAAGAATGTAGTAAATTGTAATAGTATGGATGCCTTTAAATGGCATCTGGACAAATATCTCAGTAACTGCAGTAGAGTGGGGTACAACCGTTGAGAAATGGCTAACCTGTAGGGGCATTTTGTCTTCTGGCTAGTAACTTCCTATGAACTCTACTGAATGGAGGAAGGGAGGGGGTCAAGTTAAACCAGATCTCAGAGGAAAGGGACCTGGGGTTATCATAAGTGACAACCCTGAGGATAGGGACCTGGGGTTATCATAAGTGACAACCCTGAGGAAAGGGACCTGGGGTTACCATAAGTGACAACCCTGAGGAAAGGGACCTGGGGTTACCATAAGTGACAACCTTGAGGAAAGGGACCTGGGGTTACCATAAGTGACAACCTTGAGGAAAGGGACCTGGGGTTACCATAAGTGACAACCCTGAGGAAAGGGACCTGGGGTTACCATAAGTGACAACCTTGAGGAAAGGGACCTGGGGTTACCATAAGTGACAACCTTGAGGAAAGGGACCTGGGGTTACCATAAGTGACAACCCTGAGGAAAGGGACCTGGGGTTACCATAAGTGACAACCTTGAGGAAAGGGACCTGGGGTTACCATAAGTGACAACCCTGAGGAAAGGGACCTGGGGTTACCATAAGTGACAACCTTGAGGAAAGGGACCTGGGGTTATCACAAGTCACAACCATAAGACCACTGTCTCGTGCAAAGTCAGCAGGATGCTGGGGTGCAAAGGAAGGGCTTTCTCTAGCAGAAGGAAGGACATGATCCTGTCCCTTTACAGGTCAGTGGTAGGGCCATAGCTTGAGTACTGTGCACAGTTCTGGAACTCACACTTTAAGAAGGAAAAGGATTACCTGGAATCGGTCTAAAAAAAGAGCAAACAAAATGATACATGGACAACAGGGGAGGACCTATGAGGAAAGACCTAGTGACCTGAACATGTACTCACTACAGGGTAAAAGGAAAAGGGGAGACATGTTTGAAACATTCAAATACCTGAGGGGGATAAACAGGGTGGTCTGTCAGCAACTGCTCAGGCAATGCAGAGGTGTCGGTGACAAGAGAATACAACATTTAGATGGTGGTGGTGGGGGATTTAAGAGTGATGTGAGGAAACATAGAAACTGTTCTCAGTAGAAGGCCATGCTGCCCATCCACTCTGCCATGCCCTTCCTTTTGCTGTTTGTGAGGGCCCTATTAGCTCATCACGCCTCTCTTTCCCCTCCCCTTTGGCTGATGCCCCTACCAGTCCCATGTGTCTGTCCCATTCATGTTTGAATCCCTCCACTGATTCTGCACAGGTGACATACCTTGGTAGTCTGTTCCACACAGCCACCACCATTTCCATGAAAAAATACTTCCCGACATTCCTCCGAAATCTCGCTGCCCCCCCAACCAGCTTTACTGAGATTTCCCTGGTGTTTGCATTCCCACTTGGAGTGAACCACTCTACCACTGACTATTTGACTTGCGGAGGTATATTTATGTCTCTGTTATGCCCTCTCCTTTCTTGCCTCCAGTGTGTACACGTTGAGGTCCTCCATCCTCTCCACGGAAACCCTTCCTTGCTATCCCTGAATCATTTTGGTTACTCTTATCTGCATCCCTGAATTATTTTGGTTACCCTTATTTGCACTGCCTATACCCTGAGGAAACACCTCTTCAAGAAGACGGTGGTGGACAAATAGAACTGTCTACTCAGGGAGGTGGTTAACGTTGAAATTATTTATTTATTTAACTCTTCAGAAATACCCTTGAGCTTGGAGCTCATTTACAAAGGTTCCATGTCAAGAGACAAAAAAATAGTTACATTATCGCAGGATACAGAAACATGGATACAGTTATCCAACATAGGGATACTATCATGGACATTACAGTTTACAAGGAATATGGTTAACAATTAGTTGCTGAATTATATGTCTAGAGGTATCAATCAGTTTAGTAATTATCTGTCTAAAAGGACCCAGTAGCTGCCTCGTTCCCTGGCATTGTCTCTTGAGTTAGTTTCAGTTGCTAAGTTGGGGTAGCCATTGGAGGAATGGAAGATGGCGGAGAGGGAGAGGGTGAGCGGAGAGACTGATTGTGAGAGGTATGGGCAGGTAAGGGTGGTGGGACAGAAGAGAGGAGGAGGGAGGAGAGATATCAGGGATGGACAGTGTGAGGCTTGAGCAGGCATGAGGTGTGAGGGCAGCAGGTATGGGGTAGGAGGAGTAATTTAGGGGTGGGTCTACTGGAGTTAGGGCAGGTTAGCGTGGTGAGAGGGGAGGACTGGGTTATCGCAGGGTGGTAACTGCAGGTTTCAAGAGAGGGTAGGACAAACACATGGGTCTGTTACAGCTTACTGAGAGGGGTGGGGGGGTCCACTCAATGAACAAAGTGGACCTTCTAGCAGGGAGCATTTTCTAGGCCCTACCAGTGCCAGATAGGTGGGACTAAGATTCTGGGCCTACTCGATGGACCACAGGTCTTTTTCTGCCTTTTAAATTCTGTCTCTAGAGTCGCTGGATAGTTTGATACCTTTTGAAAGGGATAAAACACATTGAGGCGCAGTTTATGGTCTAATAGTAGCATGCCCCAGATGCATGAGGTGCTTGCGCCAAGTGCCATTAGCACCTGGGAAGTGTTCTAATCAGTCCATAAACCACACATCTGAGTGTCTTACAGGCCTCCTAAGTAAATATCTGAAGAAAAAAAAAAGATATAAAAGATGTCAAAAATGGGAAAAAATAGATTTTTATAACTAAAGTACTAAAAATAGTTCCCCTATTACTGTAGCGTGCTGTATTTGACATGGGCTTTGTGGCCAGTAGAGGGCTCCCCCACCCCAAGATGCACAGTCCTCAGGTTATTCCCCCCCCCCACACACACACACATTCATTGTGTTTTATTTTTACTAGTAATGTTTTTTCATTTTCCTATGCCTGCCTTGGTTTTACAGGGAGCAAGTGTCCCCCTTTGCAGCCGCCGCAGCTCAGAGCAGCTTTCTCTCTCAGCACGTCTCTCGGAGTGAGGGCATCTTTCTAAGGGAAACCAGCAGTGAAAGGTGCAGTGCATCTAATGGGAAGCTGCTAGTGGGGAGAGCATTTCTGGTTCTACCCACTGGTTTTACAGTATGGGGCGGTGCGGCGGGACATGAGAAACTCGGTGAGGAGCATGTCCATGTAACAGGCAGCACTGCAGTGGGGAGCGGGCATGGTGTAGGGCTGCAGCAATGAGAATCAGTGGGAGAACTCTGGATCAGCAACCCCACAATGAACTTCTGTCAACAGAAAAGCAAATAAAGGTCAGATTTAAATGTCACATCTCTGCAACATGAAACTGGGGTTGTGTTCCTTTACTGCCATGCTTGGGAGTGTATTTTAAGTTGCAAAATGCCATTTTTTATTGTTACAGCAAGTACTTTATTTACACTACCAACAGGGCTGCCAGAAAATTTCAAAACTTTCTGGCAGGCATGGATCTCTGGCTGGAAGAACTGCACCCTGGTTGGCATAAGAAGCACCAGCTGGCACAATATGTGTTGATAAGGACATGGCAAATGGCACTTCTTAGCCAATAAGGACACAGACAATTCCAGACCCATTTTATAAATTGGACTAATATATGTCTTGTACTGTACAAAGGTAGTATAGTACACAAGCTTTTGGGGCCACAAAGGTCTCTTCATCAGGACCGTTTTGTATTCTGAATGTGTGAAACATTTATCAGAATATCATGCACAGTGAGGTGAAAACTAGAGATTTTAAACCCAGATTTCTCCCTTGAGAAAAGTTATATTTCTTATAACTAACATATTTAAGCCCAAGGTGAGAAACAAAATATATATATGCAAAACAACATATTTACAGTTCGAAGAAAATGCCCAGTAATATCTAAGTACAACTTCAAAATGAATTAAAGCGACACAGCTCAAATGGGTCTGGTGCTAGCTACAAAAGACAACTAGCCAAACACATACCGTAGCAAAAAAACAAAGCAGTACCAAGTGTGTTTCTGCAAAATCTCTTTTTAGTGGCAAAAAATGAAGAATACAAGCAGAAATGAACACACAGCAGTAATACAAACAGCAGAATAGACACTCAGCGCTTCGACTCTTAACGAGTCTTCATCACGAAGATGAAGACTCATTAAGAGTTGAAGCACTGGGCATCTATTCTGTTGTTTGTATTGCTGGTGTGTGTTCATTTCTGCTTGTATTCTTCATTTTTGCCAGTAAAAAGAGATTTTGCAGAAACACACTTGGTGCTGCTTCGTTTTTTTTGCTACAGTAATATCTAAGGACTGATGTATTTTTTGGCTTAACTACTAATTATTCCTGACCACACAGGAATAATTGCATCTGTCTTGCATGGTCCACAGCTGCCCAACAGGGACCCCAAGCAACAGACCAAGAGGAAGGACTGGCAGCTGTTCAGTGGCATGACACTGCTGCGACAGGTCCAAAAGCAAGTCATAGCAAAGGCTCCCTCAGCAAGGACCGTATCATGGTGTGGAGGGCCTCAGCACTGGCAATGACAGGATTCGGAAGAAGAAGGTAGGCAGCGAAGGTGTGGGATGTTATATAGGGAAGAAACAGTAAAATTGAAAGAAACAAAAGGTAAAAAAAAGTAATCTCCCAATCTTTAAACCTCAGGAACCTCACACTCACCAGTCTATACTGGCTGCCCAATGGAGTACCTTCCTCAGCTCCCTGTATCCCCTATTTCAAGGGGACTAGCCCAGAAAAAGCTGGCAGTACAGTCTAGAGGTTAGAGCAATGAGCTATGCATAGGCTTGGTATATCCAGCAGATCTGGGTTTGATTCCTGCAACCTCCACTTGAGATACTGTGCGACCCTGAGCAAGACACTTAACCTCCCTAATACTCCTGGGTCTCCTCTGAAAACAGGTACTTGTGTCTAGTGGGACTTACCCAGTTAGCAAAGAATAAAAACAAACAAAAGAAAAAGCTTAAGAATGGTGGGGACCCTATGATATAGGAAGTCAAGTATATTTTGCTCATCCACCCGCTCTGGAATGCCAAGGGTCCTGGCCTTGTTGCAGTGGCTGCAGTTCTCTTGCTCAGACAGCTTGTCTTTTAGCCTTTGAACTCAATTTCCATGGCTGCTAGTTACTCCTCTGTAGCCTCCATCTTTTCAGCCATGCTACTCTCAACTCCATTTCTGTTACTCTCCCAGCCAGGCCAGTCACGAAGGACTGGACTTTGGCTGGATAGCTCAATATGATGGCTAATTTGCCTTTAATCACCCCCATTAATTTCCTGTCCTTCTGTTGTCTATGAATATGACCTGTAGGAGCCGTTGATGGTGGCGGCACATGACTCTTTTTTCCAGGTAGGCCCTCCAAAGTTTTTTTAGTCTTTAAACTTTTCTGTGGTGTTCTTCGGCTCTGGTGAACCTTCCTGCTCTCTATGCTCAGCTGTGTTCAGTGGTGTAGGTTATCAAAGTTGTGGTGGGTAGGCTGGTGATAGATGGTAACTGATTCAGTTCATTCCTATTGGAGTAACTCAGTTAGGCTGCTTTTAGCTCAGTAAAATTACCCCCCCCCCAAAAAAAAAAAATCCTTGTTAAAACTTTTAGTACTGATAATGTGGATAGTTCATAAAAAAGTATAGGACAGATTGATAAAAATTTTAAAATGTATTCTGTAGTGAAGTGTTACAGCTGAATAGACTAGAAAATATATACACTGAAGCTGAAACCTGCTTTTTAAACCTGTACTAGCAACTGGCCCACGTCCAGTATATCCACTTGCATTTACAAAATGGGTAGATAAAATAAAGAGCTATGACTGGTCAGGACCCATCACATGGCCATACAGCTAAACTGTGTGATGCATGTTCACAGGTTTTGGTTTCTTTTGAAATATTTTCTTTGTTAAAGATTCATTTTAAAAGTGCAATAACAAAATCTAGGTTGGTGTGCATTAAGTTATAATTATTATACTTCCTAGGTAGTTAAAAGTAGTTGGCCTGCAGACTCATGTCTCACAATGTACCTGGGTGTGAGGCAATACAGCATAATGCAAACCCTGTTATGTGTTATTTCTTACTTAAGCAGTGCAACAGTAAACCAATGAAAATGAGATCTGCCGAAAATCCAATTAAACAGTATAAAGTATGATCATTTTCTGAAAAAAGCCGCTTACGTCTACCATTCTGTTAAAAAAAAACAAAAGCAAACCTTTTTAGGCAGAATGTCTTGAAAGAATAAATTCAAGGTCACCTTTTATATAATAGCATTTGGGTTCTTATTATTAGACCTACGAGGTGAGCCGAGTGTGTAATTGAAAGTAGAAGGCCTTGGTAATTTATGACACATTATTGAGATAATGAGAGCAATAACAACAGCAACTAACGGGACTGCAGATGAGCATGGCATAAGAAATGATATACCACACAAGAACTATTTCACTGTTTGAAAACATTAAGACATTTCAGAGTTCCGAATATATTTTTTCTTGGGCTTGTCCTTCTTAAACAATTCTTTTAGTACAAAGTTATTAATCATAACAACAATCAACTTCAGCTAAAGTTACATTTCTTGTTCAGGATTCATTGAAGTTTGGGATCCATTTTCAGTGACTCCCTTTTTATGTTTGCTTGCACGCATGTGCAAGAAACATAGTGCCATCATCCGAGATTTCGGAGGTGTGTCACCCCCTCTTCCAATTCAGTCAGTGTGTTGGCAGGCGCGGCCCCAGTCCGCCAATGCATGCTGGAGCAGTCTATGACAAGCTCCAAAATGCAGTGGCATACAGTTGAAAAGGGGAGCTACGCTTCAGTGAGCAGCGATAAGATATCGCCTGCTCATGCGCAGCTCTCCCTACACATTCACATGCACACATACTGCGTGCTGCCCCCATGCACACACTCTATAGCGGCGGGGTGCCCAATCCCCGTCGGCTGTGCTCTTCCCCAAAGCCTTCCAAATGCCACATGGGTGCCTACCCCAGTGTGCAGGATATCGATATAGCCGGAGGGTTTCCAATCCCCGTCGGCTCACTGTCCTCCCCCACGAAAGTACGGTGCCACGCTGGGGCCACCCCGGCGTGGCAACAAACTCACCATGACCGATAAGTGCCCAATCCCCGTCGGCTTCCGCCCCAAGTCCTTGTGCCACGCTGGGGCCCACCCAAGCGTGGCAAGCGTCCAGCGTTGTCTTTTAAAAAACAAAAACCCTGAAAAGCAAAAGCGGTCCCACACAGTCTCCCAGCCCCCTCCACAACCCGCATCCACCGACTCGCACCCTGCCTCCCACCCTCCCTCACCCCATGCCTCCAGCGGGCACAGGGCGGCAGTCTTGATGGACCGGGAACACGTCTGCACTCTTCAAAGCCGACCACGAACTGAGGAAATGCCGTGAGCTGTATAATGGGCTAGATAGGGTTTTCAACTTTATTGCATATCTCAGGCATTTTTTGGAATTTTTGCACCAAATTTTCAACATGGGGTTTTTGGGACCCCTCCTCATGAATTCTTGCACTGTCATGGCGTTACTCGGGCCCGAAGGGTGATTTCGCAGCCACTGCCGAAATCATCTTTCCGGAATGATTAACGAAATGACACTGCCAGTGTTCATAAGGTGGGCTCTCAAAAAGACTATCTTGAAAATTTGGTGGAAAAATTCCTAAAAATGACTGTTTTACAAGCGTGCGTTGCGCAGTTCCTACACATGCTCATAAGTTCGTGAATTTTCAATATTTTCACTCCAGATTTTCAACATTGTCATTTTACCACACCTTCTTATGAACAGTACAGCTGTCATTTTTCACATCTCACCCAAAATGTGTTTCCGGCCATGTAGTGCACAATGGCGCAGTCAGTGTGCGGAATCAATGTATGGGACACATTAAGAAAATCACAGTGACACTGTTCATGAGCAGAGTCTTAAAATGGCTATGTTGAAAATTTGGTAAAAATTCCTAAAAATGACTGTTCACCAGGCGTGCGTTGCGCAGTTCCTACGCACACTCGTAAATTTGCGAAATCTCAATATTTTCACTCCAGATTTTCAGCATTGCCATTTTACCACACCTTCTTATGAGCAGTACAGCTGTCATTTTTTCACATCTTGGCCAAAATGTGTTTCCGCCCATGTAGCGCACAATGGCGCAGTCGATGTGCGAAATCAATGTATGGGATACATTAAGAAAATCTCAGAGACACTGTTCATGAGCAGAGTTCTTAAAATGGCTGTGTTGAAAATGTGGTGAAAAAATTCCTAAAAATGACTGTTTTACGAGCGTGCGTTGTGCAGTTCCTATGCATGCTCGTAAGTTTGCAAATTTAATATTTACACTCCAGATTTTCAACACTGCCATTTTATTACACTTCCTTATGAACAGTACAGCTGCCATTTTTCATATGTCACCCAAAATGTGTTTTCGCACATGTAGCGCACAATGGTGCTGTTGGTGTGCGAAAGCAATGTTTGGGACAGATTAAGACAATCACAGTTACACTGTTCATGAGCAGAGGTCTTAAAATGGCTATGTTGAAAATTTGGTGACAAAAGTCCATAAAATGGCTGTGTTACGAGTGAGCATTGCGCAGTTTCCACGCACCCTCGTAAGTTCATGACTTTGTAATATTTTCAGTCCAGATTTTCACCAGTGGCATTTTTTAAACACTTCCTTATGAACAGTACAGCTGTCATTTTTCACAACATGGCTGAAGTGTGTTTTCACACTTTCAGTGCAGAGATGCGTGGTCGCTGTGGGAAATCATTGTTCGGGACACAGAAAGAAAATCACAGTGACACTGTTCATGATCGGGCACCAAAATGCCTGAGTTGACAATCTGCTGTAAAAATCCCCAACCTAATTATATTACGGGTGTCGTTGCACAGTTTCTATGTCTTCATTGACTTCACCATTTTTTTAATATTTTACTGCAGATTTGCAACATTGCCATTTTTACACCTCCCCATGAACAAGTACAGCTATCATTTTACATCCTGTTCAGAATGTTTTTGCACCTGTGGTGCTAAATGGCGTAGTCGCTGTGCATAAGCAGCTTCGGCTAACAAACTGATATTCCCCTGTTCATGAGGTGGGGTCACAAAAACATGTTGAAATTTTGGAGTGAAATACCAACGAATGCCTGAGGTATTAGGATTTCCAACCATAACGCCCAACCCTGTAGAGAATGACAGGCATCAGGGTGTGACTTGGGATTCTTGCCTGTAATGCTCATACCATTTCACACCCTGCAGCCAGTGAGAGGCACTGAGGTATCGTTGGACTCTTGACTCAAAGTTCACCCCATTCTCATATATTACACCCATCTCACGTATTTCCTAATGGAATGGGAATGCGCGCAAGGCCAAAGACCCCAAAGAACACCGTGACACTTGTCAGTGTCTGCAGGGTGGGGTGTGGTGAAATGACGTGGCCGTTATGCCTGACGACCCAAAGGCACACCCCAATGCCTGTCACTCTCTGCAGGGTGGTGGTGGGGTTGGCTTCAGTTCAATACTTCACTGCCATTCCTATTACGCAGCTCTGTAACTTCTACACTACCACTGCCAATGCCAGAAAGCAAACATTCGGCATTGACAAATGCTTGTTTTTCTTATGAGTCTGGATTTTTTTTTTCTCCTGTTTCTTTCAGAGCCCAATGTTTCTCTGGTGGTTGCACAAAGCAACAGTGGTACTCTGAGTGAGGATATCTGGAAGAGGGTCCAGACCACAAAATGTCAGAGAAGAGTTCAGTAACACATGCCAGTAGCTCAATGCTCATGTGCTATGGGGAACCATAGAGAGTGTGAGTGTGAGTGCATTAAGCTTGTTGGAGAAAGATGCAATGATACCCTCCCCCCAAAAAATAAAAAAAAATACAACATAGCATTAAAAGAAACCATAGCCATACAGTAACATGGTCATTTAGTATGTTTCACTTCAAAATTTAAAAACAATAAAAAGAACCCAGTAACAATTAGTGGGAGCACATCTGCCCTCCTCCAGTCCCCCATATCTGCTGATAAGCTGAACAGGGCAGTCAGAGGTGCAGTCAGCACCTACTTGAGCTCCCTCAGTATCCTAGGGTGCACCCCGTTTGGCCCCACTGCCTTCTCCACTTTTAGTTGTGCTACTTCCTTGAGGACTCTCTCCTCTGTAAAAGGACTTGTATCCACCTCCCTTGCCTTAATGCCTTTTTCCCTTATATGTGGCCCATCATCTACCCCTCCTCTGTAAACACTAAACAAAAGTATTTGCTCAATATGTCTGCTTTTTTTTTGGTCCTCTTCCACACAAACCCCTCCTTCCCCTTTTACATAGATACTGTCGGCAGATAAGGGCATCTAGTCTGCTCATTTATCCTACCTGACGAAGCAGCCAGTGACCCTCTCTGGTCACTGGCTTTAGCTTTTTCATCCCATTTCCATATATTCCTTTATTCCTGTCCCATGCATGTTTGAAGCCTGCCACCGTATGAGGGCCACCACTTCCTGGGGCAGGCCCCTTTCTGTACAAAAGAACTTCCTGGCATTACCCCTTATGTGTTCACCCATCAGTCTCATATCATACCCTCTTGTTCTGGCACTACTTTTAAACTGGAATATGTTGTCCCCTTCCACCTTTTTCATACCTTTGAGGTATTTGAATGTTTCTATTATGTCACCTCTCTCCCTCCTTTGCCCCAGTGTATACAAATTGAGGTCTTTCTTTATAAGACTAGTGATGTAGACTCTTCACCATTTTGGTCGCCCTCTGCACTGTCTCTATTTTATTAATGTCCTTACAAAGGTGTGGCCTCCAGAACTGGACACAGTACTCAAGGTGAGGCCTCACCAGGTTCCTGTACAGTCGAACTATCACCTCCCTCCTTCGGCTTTTGATTCCCCTTCCAATGCACCCCAACATCCCAGTGGCCTTCCTAACTGCCTTGTGGCCTTCAGGTCATCTGTGATTATGACCCCAAGTCTTTCTCTTCCTTAGTAACTGCCAACAGCTCTCCCCCAACCTGTAGCTTGCACCAGGGTTCCTGCTCCCCAGGTGCATGATTTTGCATTTCTTTGTGTTAAATCTTAGTTGCCATGCATCTGACAGTCTCTCCAACCATTCCAGGTCCTTTCTCATCCTTTCCACCCCCTCCAGTGTATGTACCTTGTTGCAAATCTTGGTGTATTCTGCAAAGAGGCAAACCTTTCCTCCTGCCCATCTGCAATGTCACTGATGAAAACACTGAAGCGGACTGGCCCCAGAACTGACCCTTGAGGTACCCCCACTGGTCACCTTCCTTTCCTCTGATTGGGTTCTGCCCTCTGTTTTCGGTCCTTTAACCAATTTTCAATCCAGTTTACCACCTTGTGTCCCATCCCCAGGTTTCCTAGCTTGTTGACCAGTCTCCTATGTGGGATGGGATCAAAGGCTTTGCTGAAATCTAGGTAGGTAATGTCTACAGCCCCCCCCCGGTCTACTGTCTGTCACCCAGTCAAAGAAATCTATTAGATTAGTCTGACAGGACCGTCCTGCAGTGAACCATGTTGCCTGGGATCCAACATCCCCAAGACTTCTAGGTAGTCCACTATTCTTTCCTTGATGAGTGTCTCCATTATCTTTCCTACTACAAAGGTTAGACTAACTGGACTGTAGTTCCCTGCATCTTCTTTACTCCCGCTCTTGTGAAGAGGGACAACATTTGCCCTTCTCCAGTCCTCTGGGATGGCTCCAGTGTCTAGGGACTCACAGAACAGGGCTGCCAGAGGGGCTGCCAGTTCAATTCTCAGTTCCCTTAAGACCCTGGGATATATGCCATTTGGACCAATGGCTTTGTCAACCTTGAGCTTTGCAAGCTCTTCTAGGACCCTCTCTTCTGTGAACAGACTGAGGTTTACCTCCTTTTCCTTCGTTTTTTCAAATTCTAGCTGTGGGCCCTACCCATGCGCTTCCATAGTGAAGACTGAACAGAAATATTTGTTCAGGATCGCTTTTTTCTCCTCGTCTCCCTCCGCTATCTGTCCCTTGGCTCCTCAAAGCTTAGCTACTCCCCCTTTTGCCTTCCTTCTGTTGCTGATGTACCTGAAGAATGTCTTGTCTCCCTTAGTAACCGACTGAGCTATTCGCTCCTTGGTTAGCGCTTTAGTGGTTCTCACTGCTTTTCCAGCCTCTCTCAGACTTGTCTGGTACATTTCCCTGTCCTCGTCTCTTTGTGTCTCCTTAGACTTCCTGAAGGATAGCTTCTTGGCCCTTACCTTTTCAGCCACCCCCCTTGAGAACCAAAGTGGTTTTCTTCTCCTTTTCTCCTTGTCTATTGACCTAACATATTGTTTTGTGACCTCCACTATGGCCTCCTTGATGTGTGCCTATTTCTCCTCAACGTACCCCATCTCTCTTTTTTCCACGGTTTCGCTAAGCTAAAGTCTCATCCTGGTAAAGTTGGCCCTTCTGAAGTCTAAGACTCTTGTCTTCGTATGGGTTGACTGAATCACTGTGTCCACCTTGAACCACACCATATGGTGGTCACTGGACCCTAGCTGACCTTCCACCTCAAGCCCTGTTATCCTGTCCCTATTGTTCAGTACCAGATCCAGGATTGCCTGGTCTCTGGTAGGTTCCTGCACCAGTTGCCTAAGGGCAGCCCCCTCAAGGGAGTCAATGAAGTCCCGTGCCCTGGCTGAGGCCCCTGCTGGGATGGACCAGTCTATTTCCGGCATGTTAAAGTCTCCCATCAGCAGTACCTCCCCTTTGCTGTCATGCCATGCATGTCTTCCAGCAGCAGCTTGTCAGTGTCTTCTGCCTGAGCTGGGGGTCTGTAAATGACTCCTGTGCGAATGGCTGTTCCATTGCCTGGCTCAAGGGTTACCCAAACTTCCTCTGCTTCCTCATGCCTGTTCTAAATTTCAGTTGCCTTGATGCTTTCTTTGACATAGAGGCCCCCCCTTTTTTTTTTACCTTCCCTGTATTTTCTGAACAGGACATAACCAGGTAAACGTATGTCCCAGCTGTGGTTCCTGGTGTACCATGTTTTGGTTATGGCCACTATGTCCAGATCAGCCTCCGTCATTACAGCCATCAGGTCTGAGACCGTGTTCCCCAGATTGCGGACATTCGTCTGCATGACTTTCCATGAAAAGTGTCATCCTGTCGGACCATCCTTGTGTTTAGCCCCTTGTTTCATCCTACTATTCCTGGCATATTCTATGTGGTGTTTCCCTTTTACTACCTTTGTTAATGATGATATGATCTGGCCCTATGTGCAGCCTTTTCTGTCCTGTGGTACTGATAAATCTGCCCCTGGAATAACATCCTGATTCTGCTCATCATGTGCCCTAACCTGTGGGGGACACGTCTATCTATATCTCCCCGATAATCACAGCCCCAATCTTGCTATCCCTCCTTTGGTCTTCCTGTTTTTGCTTATATACCTAAAGAATGTTTTAGCTCCCTTTTAGCTGACTTGGCAATATTCTCCTCTGTTTGCACCTTTGCACTCCTAACTGCTTTTCCTGCCTCACTTTGTTACTCCTGATATCTCTCCCTATCCTCCTCCTTCTGTGTCATCTTGCACCTTCTAAATGTTACCTTTTCTGCCCTTACTTTCTCCACTACATCTTTAGAGAACCATAGTGGCCTCTTTTTTTTCTTGCCCTTGTTAACTGTTAACCTGCCTAACATATAGCTTTGTTTCCTTCTCAATGCCCTCCTTTATTCTTGCCCACTGTTCCTGGACTCCACCCACCTTCCCTATCCCTGCTAGAGCATCCTTAAGGCATTCTCTCATTTTCTTAAAATTAGCCCTCTTGAAGTCTATTACCCTCCTTTTAATGTGGTTTGATTCTAGCCCAGTTCTTATACTGAACCGCACTGTACGATAATGACTGGTCCCCATGTGACCACTCATCGTGATGTCAGCAACACTGTCCCTTTTTGTCAAGTACCAGGTCCAGTATTGCCTCCCCAAGAGTGGGTTCCTTAACTAGTTGCCTGAGGAACACTCCTTGCAGGGAGTCTAGGATGTCCCTGTTTCTAACTGTTGCCGCAGCTGGGAAGTTCCAATCCATGTCTGGTAGATTGAAGTCCCCCACCAGCAATACCTTCCACTTGCTTGCCATCCTATGGATTGTTTCCCACATATCCTTATCCACCTCTCCACCCTGTGCTGCAAGTCTGTAGATCACTCCTGTGCAATTAGTGGCACCCTTCCATGTCTCTAAGGTGACCCACAATACCTCTGCTCCCCCTGTATTTCCATAGCTTTTATGTTTCCCCCTCACATAAAGAGCCACTCCTCCTCCCTTTTTACCTACCCTGTCCCTTTTGAATAGAGCATAACCTGGCATGGCTACATCCCAGTCCTGGTTTTTACTGCACCAGGACTCAGTAATTGCGAGTACGTCCAGGTCAGCTTCTGCCATGGTGGCCTCTAGGTCTGTAATCTTATTGCCCAGACTTTGAGCATTTGCACACATGGCTCTCCAGACTGTACTGCCACCCCCTCTCATTTTACCCATTTGCCCTCCCTTATTTCCTTCCTTATTCTTCTTCTTATCTCCTTTTCCTTCTACTCCCTGGAATTTTATGTTAATTGGTTCCTTTTGGGATTTATCTCCCTCCAGATTCCCACTACTGACCCTGCAAGCCTGTTTGGGGGGGCAGTTTATGTCTCCCTGCCTCATTCCGCCACCCCCTTGGCTAGTTTAAATGCTCACCAATGTAGCATTTAAACCATTCACTGAGGATCACAGTTCCCCTCTGGGATGGATGCAGACCGCCTCCCCTGGACAAGCCTTTATCCCTCCAGGTGGGGCCCCAGTCCCTAATGAATCTGAATCCCATCTCTCTGCACCATTCCTTCAACCATGCATTGAAGTTCTTTGAATGTCCTCCCCTCTGTCATAGATGTATTAAAAGCCGTCCAAGGTTTAGATAAAAGAGTGCCTACACCAGACACTACAGTTGCTGATTTTAATGCCTGACTCCTTGTGTGCGAGACTCAAGTCTCAACAGCAATAGAAAAAGCACAGGACGCAGCAACATCAGCTTTGAAAGTGGAGACTTCCACTACAGGGCTAATTAAAGAAAATAAAGCAATGGGTTACTGCATGGAGGCCAAGAAGAACATGGCACAAGCAGCTAACCTCTTCATCCTGGGTCTGTAAGAGACAGTAGAGGAGGACGATCCGGTGGCATTCACCGAGCCTTGGCTGGGTAAGCTGCTGCACCTGAAGCCAGCCCCTGTAGTCTTTCATGCTTTCCACAGCACTCCTGGGCAGAAAGGACTGATGACTCCCCTCCATGGACCCTCCTTATCACCCTACAGAGACCACATGAAAGAGATCGAGTTTTGGATGCAGCATGTCACAAGGGGCCTTTATCCACAGATTATAGGGAAACGCAGTCTCTGTTGACACCAGGAAAGAGCGCAAGGCTTTTAATAGCATCAGATCCTCACTCTATTCCTATGGGGTCTAAAAGTACCTGTTCAGTGACCCAAGGATGCAGAAGCATTGGTCAATAATATCAAGGCCGACTTCAGAACACAGAACCAGGCAGAAGGAGGAAAAGCATTGGAGTAAAGCATACTACTTAGTGATTCTGTAACTATGACACTGGGATCTGGGACCGAAGGGCAAAAATGAGGTGTGTCAGGTGTTTTCTTTAAATCTCTTGTTATTTGGCTTAAAAGACTTTTACAACTATTTGTAGAAATGCTTAAGATGTTTGTTTGGACCTGTTTAACATGACATATGCCACACTGAGGTTCTTTTCTGTGAGCCAAATTTGCTGTGCACTGAACTCAAAATGGTACCTGCCTCGTGGCTGCCATTCGTGAAGCCCTCTCAGACCAGCTCTGTGATCACGGAAGCTGTTCTTCACCATTTCAGTTCACAAGACTGTGAGTGACTTTCTAAAAGTTAACTAAACTATCAATGCTCAGTAGGACATTTGCATGTTCGTTAATTAGTGTTGTTCATTCCCTTGTTCATTATCTTTCTTTTATTAAACTGCATTAGACTGCTATCATAGGTAGTGTTAAACTGTTACTTTAAAGTTCATAATGTAGAGCTTGGAGGATCTGGACAAGATGGCGGCCACGCTGGGCTAGCCACTTTGAACTGCTCTGCTCTGCTTCGTTTCGTTTATTTTGCCTTGCCCACTTTATTCTATTTGTTGTAATTTTTGCTGCTCTTTTAATCCTGCTGCAGCATTATTTGATTGTTGTTACTACTCATTTTGCTTGCCCGCCTTGCTTTTCGTTAACAGACTTGGTCCGCTTACGTGTTTTCCTCCGTTTTGGTTTGGCCGGTTTTTTGTCCTGCTTTACGGGCTGGGATCTTGTCCGGGGTTGGATCGTGGAAATCGGGGACGAGCCGTGGTGTTTCAGCGCTGAGGACTCAGAGAGACCTGGTGTGTTCAGTATTTTAATGCTGAACAACATGAGTTGGGTCTTAATTTAGTGAGATGGACTTTTGGCGTCTGGGAAGAAGCTTGATGCTCCGAGGGTGAAGATCTGGAGAGTCTAGTGTTGTGTTTCGGGAAGTTCTGCAGAGTCCTGGTATTTTTTCGTGAAGTGTCCCGGAGACGCCACTTATTTTCTTTAAAGGGCTCAGATCGTGTCCTCCTATGTGGTTTGAATTATTCATTCGTCCTATGAGAAGGCCGACTGATTTGTGGCTATTTGGCTGATCTTAAGCTCTGCTCCGAATCAACACCCTGGATATATGGATTTTATCTATGTGGCTGTGTTCCTTGATTATTTTTGGATCTATTCTCGGTCAGTTGGATCGTGGGGATTAGTGATTTGACAGATCTGTCCTGAAGAGCCTGCAAGATAAGTGACTCTGAAACTTTTAATGACATTTCTGACTGTTTAAATGCTATTTTGAGAAACTGACTTTTCTCGGCCTATTAGTTGGGCTTGCAGTGTTCTGGGGGGCCCTGGGTCAATGTCACACACAGAGGTGGGGAGTGGGGTAGGCTGGAGGGCCTGTCCTTAATCTCCCCTTCCTCTACACTCCTGGGACGGCTGGCCGGGGGGCTGGCCTCTCTTGGAGTGGAAGTAGTGGGCCACTGATCTTTTGGGCTGGCTGGATCCTGCGGCCTGCTGGTGGCCTTTTATCGAGCCAAACTGATGTGGATTTTGAAACCCTGGATTTTCGGAAAGTGAACTATATTGTTGACGTTGGACGGGTTACATTATATTTATATCTTGTTGCATATAGATAGGACATTCATTGTTTGTAATTATATTTTGTTTAGTAATTATATTTTATTTGAGGGAACAATTTGAGCAGTGAGAGTGCTATATAACATCTTTTATTCCACCTGTATCCGGTTCGGTGAGAGAGTCCCGGAGGGTGGTTTTTAAATGATTCCCTCTGTTTACTATTTTATCATTATTATTATGATTTAATTATTATTAATTTTGTTTAATTTTGTGAGAGTGTTTAATTGTTTTAGTACCAGGTAGTGAGAGGTCCTGGGAATAATTTAAATTGTGTTGGTTAAGTTTTGGTTGACCCCCAGGCTGTGAGAGGGCTTGTGGGATAAAACAATTAATTAGGTCTTGGGTTAGAGTGTCGGTTAAGTTTAATTTTTATTTTAGTTAGTTTTTTCTAGTTGTAGGAAGATTGTGGTTAGTTTTATTATATTTATTGTTTTAATTTTGAGCAGTTCGATGTGCCTGCCTGTCTTGTGCTATTTGGCCTCCGCTCTCCATGCCCTCCACCCCTTCTCTTTGCCCCCCCCTGCCCATTCATATCTATCATCGGTGTCGGGCGCTAGGGATTGCTCGAAGGGGGGGGGACTGGGGGCAGGGGTTGTGGACAGCGGAGTGGTGGTGCTTTCCCATAGGGTGGTTGGGCCTAGAAGGCGCCCTGGGCGAAATGGCTTCTTGAGCAGTGTAATCCGTTCGTTCCCATGCCCAGGAGCACCTCCAGTTTTGGAGGGCAAGTGGTTGGGACAACTCGCCAACCTCGTCCAACTCGGGCGTTGTTGTGCAATGCCAGATCTGTCTGCAACAAGACTGGTCTTATTGCAGATTCTGTTGCAAGGGCAGATCTGGCTTGCATTACCAAGACCTGGTTGGATGGAATACGACCCCTTTTATAGGCAGCTATTACCACCATGCACTTTCGGTTATACACGCCCGAGATTGGATCGTGGGGGAAGTCTGTTTCAAGACCGAATTGGGCTCAACTGGTGTACCAGTTGAGGAGGCCAGGTCATTCGAGTGTACTGTGGTAGCTGGTGTAGGGTGCAGGATTGCTCTCATTTATCGTCCACCAGGTGATGAGAAGTTTTTTCTGCAGGAAATAGCAGATTTTGCCACCGACATGGCTTTGGAGTCACCCAGATTGATGGTTCTGGGCGACTTCAATGCTTGGGTTGACGACGAATCTTCGCTTTTTGGTCAACATTTCCTCCAGGAAATGACATCTCTGGGCTTTACACAGGTTGTTTCCACAGCTACACACAAGGGAGGTCACTCTCTTGACCTGGTCTTTCTCCTGGGGATCAAGGCTTCCGATTTGGTGATGGAACCAGTCGGTTGGTCCGATCACTACTCAGTTGGGTTCAATTCTGAGGCCCCCCTGGGTAGGTCGGCCCCTGTGGAGTTGGTCAGGTACCGCCCATTGCGGGACATTGTCCCTGAAGACCTGATGGCGGTTATTGACCTCTCATTGTTTGACAAGTCTTGCACTGATCCTGAGCAGCTGGTAGTGGCCTATAATAGGGCCATATCAGTGGCACTCAATCAGATTGCACCAGTCCGTGTTCACCCCCTTCTGCGTTGTCCCATTGCCCCATGGTTTGATGGGGCTTTGAGAGGGCTGCGGAGGTTGGGGTGTAGGTTGGAGCGTTGTTGGAGGAAGACTACCTCTGATGCCAACCATCTTATTTTGCTAGAGCATTATAAACTCTACCAAACAGCAATTTCCCATAAGAAGGCAGAATTCCTGTCCAGGGAAATTTCTGTCACACGGAATCGACCGGCTCAGCTCTTCAGAACTGTTGACAGACTGTGCAACCCAGCCTGTCAACAGATCCGTCGAGCCTTTACGCAAACTGATTGTGAGGAGATCGCTTGATTCTTTGTGAATAAGGTTGAAGACATCAGGAGAGAGTGCCTCCAACCTCATTCCAAGGTTGTTGCAGTTGATCGGTGTCCTGTCGCAGAGCCCGGAATTTCCTGGAGTACCTTTGACCTGCCGGATTTCGTAGACACTATGAGGATTGTCAATGAGATGCGTCCAACATGCTGTAGTTTGGACCCTGGCCCTACTTCCCTGATTATGGGTTGTAGTGAGATCATCGGCCCGGCCTTAGCTCGGATTATCCGGTGTTCTTTAGATATGGGAGTTTTTCCTAGCTTTCTGAAAGAAGGGGTGGTGATCTCCCCCTTCTGAAGAAAGCTTCTTTAGACCCACATGACCTAGCAAACTACAGGCCAATCTCTAACCTCCCTTTTGTGGGGAAGGTTATTGAGAAAGTTGTGGGGGCCCAACTGGATAACTATTTGACCATCCATAGTTTATACGAACCTCTCCAGTCTGGTTTTTATAAGAGGCATAGTACTGAGACTGCTCTGGTTCGGATGCTCAATGATCTCCTGATGGCGAGAGATCAGAGACACCGCTCTATTTTGGTTCTCCTTGATCTATCATCAGCTTTTGATACTGTGGATCATGGGTTTTGCTCGAACCCTGAGGTCCATTTGTGGACTATCAGCACGGTCCTCAGATGGTTTTCATCTTTCTTGAAGGGAGAACGAGAGAGCGTCTCGGTTTGTACCACCCGGGGCCTTCTCGCCTTGTGGGGTACCTCAGGGCTCGGTGCTTTCCATGTTATTCGTAGTATATATGCTACTCGGAGATATTGTAAGACGGGATGAGCTGAGGTTTCACTGCTATGCTGATGATACCCAGCTCAACCTGTCTTTGCACCCAACCAGGTTAGTGCTATCTCGGTACTGAACAACTGCCTCGCTGATATCCAAGACTGGATGAACACCAGCGGTCTAAAGTTGAACACGGGAAAGACTGAGGTTATGGTGGTGGACCCAGGTCACAGGGTAGAGGGTTTGAGGACTGGGCTCCCCTCTGGATTAATCCTGGGGGTGGACCAGATCCTCACCTCTGAACGGGTGCGGAACCTGGGAGTGGAGCTTGACACTGGTCTGACCCTCCGTTATCAGGTATCTGCAGTTGTCAAGATTGCATTTTTTCACCTTAGGAACATTGCCAGGATTAGGCACCTTGTTCCACCTAGCGACCTGCCGGTTTTGGTCCATGCCTTTGTGGCATCTCGCCTTGATTACTGTAACTCCCTTTACCTAGGACTTCCTGGGGTTGATATCCGCCGCTTGCAGCTAGTGCAGAATGTGGCAGCACGTTTGTTGACTGGGGCATCCAGAAGTTCTCATATTACCCCTGTGCTGCGCACTCTGCACTGGCTGCCAATACAGTGGTGGATCACCTTTAAAGTGAGTCTTTTCACCTACAAAGCCCTACACGGTCTAGGTCCCGACTATTTGAAAGAGCTCCTGGTTCCCTACACCCCTTTGAGACAGCTCCGCTTGGCTGACGAGGGGTTGCTGGAGATTCCGAGGGTAAATCTGAAGTCTTCTGGAGCTCGTGCGTTTGGATTCACTGCACCTACCCTCTGGAATTCTCTGCCCCGTCAGCTCCGGGAGAGCAGGACGGTGGGGAGCTTCAAGCAGGCACTAAAGACTTTTCTATGGGAGAAGGCGTCTTCATCTTTGTTTTAACTTTATATTGTAGTACTGTAATATTCATTTAGAGCTGTTTTATTGTATGTATTGAATATGTTTGTGTTTCCCTTGATGTACAGCACTTTGAAAACTTTGAAAGGCGCTTAATCAGATAGATGTTATTATTATTATCTTCGATATGGTGTGCCAAATTTTTTAAACCATAGCTAATTCCTTATTGATGTTTCATCAATATGTGGATCTGTTTATATATACCGATTTGGGGGTGGGGTGGGGAGGCTTGATTCTGAGCACAATTACAACACATGTTTACAACCATCTAGCATACGTGACTGTACAGGTGTTAGAGTAGACCTCTGTATTATAGGTCCAACACTTTCATGACATAGTGCTGGTATATGCAGCACTAAGTAGTCCCTGCCTTCCTTCAAATATCACATAGTGTGGCTTGATAGCAAGCTGCCCACACTGATGCCATCTATGCCAAGCTCTGCTCCAAACTTGGTGCCTTATACTGCAACAAGGACTGCCTTACCCCCAGGTCCCCGGGAACTGGTCAACAAAATGGTTCTCCTGGTTTCCGACTGTGTGAATGTGGTCTATGGCACTTTCCCTACCTCTTTTCTTGCCAAACTAGATACCATCTGCAGTGCTTTTTGCTGCTTTGCTACCAACTCACCCCCTCATACTCACCACTCCTCCCTCTACTCCTCCCTTTCCAGCCTGCCTCTCCCCTCACATCGCCAGTCCCACTGGGCCACCTTCATATCTAAATACTGGTTTAGGTTCCTTCGCTCCTATCTCTCCTCATTCCCTTCCTTCTGGAACCTGCTCACCCCCTCCATCTGCATCTCCCCTTCACTCCCAGCCCTTAGATAACAGCTAGGGCACCTCCTTGATCTCACCTGTCCCTCTAAACCCCCCTCTTGACTCTTCCTCCTATCCTGCCCCTCCTGCAACTTCCCCCCATTCTTAGGCTATGCCAGTGACTGATTCTATACCTTAAAGCACTGTCATGTCTCCACAGGCACTGTACACTTTATTTTGTACCTGCAAACTTGTGCTACTAGTCTTTGCCAAGACCCATGGTGGTGTTTGTCTGTTCATCATTTTACTCTGGCACTTATAAGTTGTCACTGAAATCAATTGCTGATGTGGTATTGCAATCTTATTTTATCTGTACTCCCCCCCACCCCCGTCACACCTGGAAATGAGCCTCAGCTCAGTGTGCCTTTACCAGTTACCAATTTTCAACTAAATAAATAAAGAATGCTGTTTTCTTTCACCTAGGTTGGGGTAGTTCTATCCCTACATATAGATATACCCCCACTGAGGTACAAGACTTGGCCTAATAGCTACATATCATGTCGCAATTTTGAAGTAATAGTACTGCATTTGTGTATTGATTGAAACATAGAAAGACAGACAATGGCAAAAAAGACCAGTGGTGTATCCAGTCTGCCCAAGTTCCCTATTTAGCCCTGGCACTTACTGTCCCTCCAGGGTCTTAGTCCTCCACATCCATCCCCCCCATTCTCCTCCCATTGTCTGCCGCCCTGTGCCCCCAATATAGCTTTCATTCTGTCCCAACTGTGCTTGAAACCACCAATGGTTTTAACACCCACCACTGTAGCTGGAAGACTGTTCCACAGCTCCACTACCCTTTCTGTAAAATAGTGCTTTCTCATGTCCCCTCGAACCTCTCTCCTGTCAGTTTCCACTCATGTCCATGTCACCGCGAACTAGTATTCAAGCTAAATAGTTCCTCACAGTTCACCTTGTTAATTCCCTTCAGGACTTGATGGTCTCTATCATATCTCCCCTCTCCCTTCTGGTCTCTAGCAAGTAGATAATCAGTGCCTTGAGATGCTCCTCATAGCACCTGCCCTGTTGGCCCCAAATTATTTTTGTTACCCTGCGCTGCACTGCCTCCACCCTAACTGTATCCTTCCTGAGGTGAGGGCTCCAGAACAGGGCTTAGTACTCCAGGTGTGGACTCATGAAGGATCTATATAGGGGAAGTATTACCTCTTCCCTTCTGCTATCAATACCCCTCCCAATACATCCCAGCATCCTACTCGCTTTGCTGCACACTTTACTGTACTCACTCAATTGTTTGAGGGAGTCACTGATGAGAACTCCAAGGTCCCGTTCCTTAGTTGTAGTGTTAAGCCTCAACCAACCCATCCAGTACTCTGTCCTGGGGTTCTTATTCCCTAGGTGCATTACCTTTCAATTCTTTGGCACTGAATTTCAACTGCCAAATCTTAGACCACCCCTCTAGCATTTGTAAATCACTCTGCATTTCCTCGATTCCCTAGTTGCTTATCCATCCTCCCACAGAGCTTAGTGTCATCTGCGAAGAGACACAACCTGCCCCAGATTCCCTCACCAATGTTGCTCGTGAACATACTGAAGATGACCGGTCACAGGACAGATCCTTGTGATACCTCACTTGTGACCTCCCTCTCTTCTGATTTAGTTCACTGACCACATCCCCTCTGCTGCCTCCCCTTTAGCTAGTTACCTACCCAGTTTACTATAAGCTTAGCTGCACCCCGGTCCTCCATCTTCTTTAGCAAGCATCTGTGAGGTACTGAGTAGAAAGCTTTGCTGAAGCTGAAGTACAGCAAATCCAAAGCCTGCCCCTATCCAATTCCCTCATGACCCAGTCAAAGAAAACTATCAGGTTAGTCTGACTGGACCTCCCAGCCACACATCTGTTCTGATTGCTATCCCAGAGGCCGCTGCTCCCCAAGTAGTCCACAAGGTCCCCTTTGACCAGTGACTCCATCAGCTTCCCTACATTACAGGTAAGACTGACAGGCCTGTAGTTCCTGCTTGTTCCTTCTCCCCCATGGAGTGGAACTATTCTGCCACCCTCCAACCTTCAGAACTACCCCTGTCCTTAGTGAGCTGTTAAATAGACCCACCAGAGGTTCAGCCAGTACCACTGTTACCAGCTCCCTCAGTAACCTCGGATGCAACCCATCTGGTCCTGGGGCCTTATCTATCTATAGGGCTGCCAGTCCCCTCTGGACCCCTTTCACTTGTAAATATTGGCTGCCTCATCTCCTGGATCCCCTTAGTGGCCGCTTTGATGACACTCTCTGGCAAGGGCTCACCATCCTCCCTAGTGAAAACTGAGCAGAAGTAATCATTAAGGATGGTGGCCTTTTGCCCATCTTCCTCTATCACCTTGCTCCCCTCAGCTAGCCTTACCATTCCCCCTGCTGTCTTCTTTTAACTGTAATATACTGGAAGAATTGTTTTTCTCCATTCTTGACCTCCTCTACAGTACACAGCTCTATGTCTGTTTTTGTCTCCCTAACCACCTTCTTTCTCGCCCTGTTTTCAGTACGTATTCTTCCCATTCTTCCTCCCCCTGCCTTTCTCTATACTTGCAGAAAGCTTTCTTCTTTCCATTGCCGCTTCTCTGACTCTTGCCTAGAACCCCAACCCTCCTTACTGTCTTGTGAGAAGGCAGTAAGGAGGGCTGGGGGGATACTGGGATGTCTAGTGAGAGTCATCACCAGCAGAAAACAGGAAGCTGTCATCCCTCTGTACAGACAGTTGGTGAGACCCCATCTTTAGTACTGCGTGCAGTTCTGGAGACCCCATCTCCACAAGGACATAGACAGGCTGGAGGCAGTCCAGAGGAGGGCAACTAAAATGGTGCAGGGTCTGCACCAGAAGCCATATGAAGAGGGACTAAGGGAGCTTAATATGTATATCCTCGAGGAAAGGAAGGAGAAGGGAGACATGATAGAAACTTTCAAGTACCTCAAGGGAATCAACAAAGTCCAAGAGGGAGGCATCTTTAAGAAAAAGAGATGCACAAGAACAAGGGGACACAATTTGAAGATGGGGGGGATGGCTCAGGGCAACGTGGAGAAGTATTTTTTCACGGAGAGGGTGGTGGACGCATGGAAAGGACTTCGTTAGGAGGTTGTGATGTCAAAAACAGTGGGAGAATTCAAGAATACATGGGACAGACATAAGGCAATTCTGGTGGGGGTTAGGAAGAAGTAGGCTGTTGGTGAACTAGGATCTACAGTTTATCCAATACGCAGGGAAATGGGCAGACTGGGTGGGCCAAGCATTCCTTATCTGCTATCAAAGTCTAGATTTCAATGTTTCTAACCATAACAGTCTCTTAAACCTGTTCTTCTTGGTTGCTGTTTTTATGCACAACTGAGTTGCCCCAAGAATGGCTCCCTTAATTGCCCCCAATCTCTCTTCCGCCCCCCCATGTTGTCTATTCTGACTAACTTTTTCCTGACCAGCTCCCTCAGCCTTCTGAAGTCCATTCTTCTAAAATCAAGGACTTTAGCTCATGATTGGGGCTTTCTGGACCCAGGGGCCAGTTCAAACCAAATGGAATTATGGCTGTTGTTTTCCAGTGGTGCCCCTATTTTCACAGTTCCTACCATCTCTGAGTTGGTGAGCACCACATTGAGGATTGCAGTCTGCCTGGTGGGTTCCTTACTGGCTGTACCAGTAGACAGTCCTGGAAGGCATGTGGCAAGGTCACACTTGTGGTGCTCTTGGCTACTGGAATATCCCAATCAATGTCTGGCAGGTTCAGGTTACCCACTACCACTACTTCCCCCTTTGCTCCATCTTTTAAGTTCTTCCCTGAGCTCTCTATATATGTGTGTGTGTGTGTGTGTGTGTGTGTGTGTGTGTGTGTGTGTGTATATATTCTTTTTTCTTACGTATACCATGCATTAAGTGTATGAGAATTTCTTATAAGCTAATGAAACTAAAATTAAATATAAAAAATAAAGAATTGCTTGTATGTGGGTGTGCATGAAATTATGTGGGGCTAGCTACTTGTTGTACAGATGCTACTTAATTTATAAGACTGGAAGAGTATTCCATACTGTATATGGATTGCTTGGCAGAGGTGCACTTGGACTATCCTTTCTTCGATGGCATCCTGTCAATGACAGGGTTCCAAATTACAAGTTACCCGAAGCTGTCATTCTATTATGGCCAGTCAAGTTGCACAGCCACAGCACATTGGCTGCCACCAGGGAGACCACAGTTTACAAGCAGCCCCAGAATCCCAAGCTGGGACTGCCCGAGGGCCAAATGCAATGCAGAGTTGATGCGCTCAGCTTCTGGGAAGGTGGGAGGGTGCTGACAACCCAGCATTTGCTTTGACCCTGAACTATGCACATATACAGCATGCAAAGATAATGTGTATGATGATCTCTTTGAGTAGGTTATAAATACTGTTCTACGGAGTATTTCCAGACCCTTAGTTAGCAGCAGGTTAGTAAGAGCAGCTTGCCCTGATATGGTCCATGTAGATGAATGGCCATTAGGACTGAATTACTAATATGACCACTACTATTGTAAGACTGATCGTGTGGAAGTAGGCATTAGAAGAAAATAAAGAAAATTCATATTTAAATTATTCAGAATAAATAATTACAATCAAATCAACAAGACGATTTGCATTTTTGAAATATTCACCTTGGTTAATGTCACCAACAGATACAGTTGGAGAAAAAAGATGAGCTAATTAACTGTATTTAATTAGGTGGCTCATGAACCATGTTGATGATGTACAACATGACAATCATAGTAAAGAAGCAATTAAGTTAATTAAATCATGCACAGTACTCAACTTTGATTTCTGTATAATAAATGTAGTCCACCTACACATTAAGTTTGCGTTTTTGTGTGTAATCAGCATCAAAACATGTAAAAGGTTTTTTTTCAGATTTCATGAATTGTTTTGCACCTAACATCCTAGTGGATGAGAAACTACAGCTGTAAAATATCTAATAATTACCACTTTTACCACAAAGCATTACCAAGCATATCCACACTTAATTAGTCATTCTCTAAGAGGCTACTTTGAGAAAACCTTGCACAGTTCAGTGGTGGAAATGTCAAGTTTTATTTATTTATTTTGTTTTTGTTAACCGGGTAGGTGCACTAGCCATAAAATGACTACTTTCAGGCACGACCCGGGAGAGTGCAACAAAAAGAGAACAGTTGAACAACAGCAACATGGGTACAATAATACAAATAGAGGAACAGTACAGCAGTGCTACAAAAATACAATGGGTAGAAACAACAAAAAATAATGGCAAGCATTATTATTTTGATTACAGCTGTTATTTCCACTACAGCCCTATCACAACTGCTTTCCTCATCTAATCAGTACCGATAAAATACTAATTTCAATAACCTAGCTATGATAGGACAAATCATGCTGCATCCGCATCCCACCAATAAAGATACGGTTCCTGGCTGATTCTGGTTACTACGGTGACCATTCAGTGGCTTTGATGCTCGTGGGGTGCTCTGGTCTAAAAAGTAAAAATGGACTGCAGAGCGATTTAAAAGTGAACCCCCAAAATAATGACTTGCCTTTTTAACGTTCTGAACAGTGAAACGATTACCAACATAACTAGCTGCCCATGATAGGCATGGGTCATAATGTCATGAGACATTCTGCCGCAACAATAAACAATATAAATGTAGCCTTCCAGTGACTGTATCTGTGTTTTGGGCAGAAGCCATGCCCTCAAGGGGACCAGCTCGAACTCCCCCAACCAAAAAACAACTCAACTTTAAGGGGGCGGGGTTGACACTTAATTCACACAAAGTGTGAATAAAAGAAAAATTCCATGCGTCTGGGACCGAGATTCTATACCCAGTCAGCAGATGCACAGCCTCCATTGCTGCCCATGACTCATCCTGTCGAGCCATGGCAGCTGCTCAGTGGACCCTCCTCCAAGCAGAGAACTTATCCTCTGCTAGGAAACAGTGACAGGGTGCACAACTGTGCAAAGACCATTTAGCGGTTTTGCACCCTGTCGCTATTCCAAACTGTGCTGTCCGTGTTACGTGGTTTTAGCATACACCATCTTGCATATGGCAAACTGACCTGGTAGGCCCATAATATACATAGGACATTCCATAGACTGACCACAACCACAAATAATCTTTTTATTTACTTTCATGCTGTGACATTCTACAACACCTCCTTTTTTACTCCTTTCCAGTCTGGATTTAGGAAGTTTCATTCCACTACCACCTCTCTCCTCTGGCTCACTGATGCTGTTCTCTGTGGTATGGATCAGGGCCTTGTCACCACAGCTATTTCTGTCGATTTAACCAAAGCTTTCAACACTGTATCCCATCCTATTCTCCTGGACAAGCTTAAGGCAGCTGGAATCTCAGTTTCTTCAGTTGAGTGGTTCGGCTCCCATCCTGAGGGCAGGTCACAAGCTGTCCGTATTGAGACACCCTTTCCCCTCCATTTCCTATCAGCTCAAGCGTCCTCCCCAAGGGTCTGTCTTGGGCCCAGTTCTTTTCTATATTTTTCTAAATTACCTCCCCAAGGCCTACTCCTCTGTGTCAGCACATATATATGCAGTTGGTATGGCTCTTGTTTCATCTGGCTCCTCTATCCCTGATATTACAAACCAACTCCAACTGGACTTGAACAACATCTGACCTGCAGTGGTTCTAAATTAATCAGTTATCCCTCAATGCCAAGAAAGCAGCCTCCATGACTTTTGGTGCCAGGCAGAGGCTTGCCAGAGTCCTTCTGCTGCCTTCCGTTTGTACCTTTGATGGTGCAATTATTGAATATGTCTCCTCTTTCAAGTACCTCGGTGTACGGTTAGATCCTCCTCTAGATTTCTCTGTTCATCTTGATGCTATTTACAAGAAGCTTCACTCCGACCTTGGGGCACTTTACAGAAATAAGAGAAGCATTCTGCTTCCTGCTCACAGAGAAATACCCACTAAGATGATTTTGCCTATTTTTGACTATGAAGACGTTGTTTATAGTGCTGCTCCAAAGTCTACTTTAGCTAGACTGGATCCTCTCTTTCTCTCCTTTTGCCACTTTGCCCTTGATAAACCCTTGCGTACTTCATCACTGTACCTTGTATTCTTCCCTCTCCTTCCCCTCTCTTGATTCCAGGCGCTTCACCCACTGTGTATCCTTTATCTCCAAATTTTGGTTTGGCTTTCTCCCCTCATCTCTAACCTCTCTTCTCACCCTCTCACCCTTGTCTTCCTACTCTCTTCGTAATGCTTGCTCTCACTCTTTTGCTCTCCTCAAATGAAATCTGCTGATCAGGCTGCCTTCTCATTTTGTTTCCCTAAACTTTGGAGTTCCCTTCACCCTTCTGTTTACTCTACTCCATCCTTTCCTGCTGCTAAGCTCTCCTCTGTCAGTTCTCTACTCACTCCTGCAGTTGCTTGTTATACTGGGTTATTTGTTACCTGCAATTTGTCTAATTCTCTGTCCCCAGCACTTCCCTTATATCAGTCATTCCCCCAGTTTTTATTTTGTTAAACTGATAACCATTTAATTGTTGTTTCATGCAGTTCCACAATATATTACTTGGTAACTTTTTTGTCTATTTATTCTTAGGCAAAATTAATAATAACAACAACATTTATTTATAGGGTGCTTTATCTATAACCAAGGTGCCTCACAGTTTTGTCATATTTATTATTGTTATACTTATTCCATTCCATGTATTTTATATTTTATATTCTGTATTTTGTATCTGCTGTCTTTTCCCCTTTCCCCTTCCCACAAGACGAATCTGGAAATGAGCTGTTACCAGCTCAGCATGTCTTTCCTGGTTAAACCTTTGAAATAAACAAACAAGCAAGCTAACAAACAAACAATAATGAAGCCTGGTACTCGTGGCTTTGTGACTTGTTGCTACACCGCATTGTTGGCAACACCCATGGGTGAATGAAAAGCTTATTTCTGACCAACCCATGAGCCTAGCAAAAATATGCCTCATGGCCAGCCAGCTAGCGCAGCAGTAGAGTTACTGCTTGCCATCCAAATGACCTGGGTTCACGCCCCGAGTCCAGGATGTCTGGTGCCAAATGGCAAGGCAGGGTTGACTGTCCTTTGGATGCCTCCTGCCTTGGAGAGGAAGGGCACCTCCTTCCATTGCATGACCACTCCCTGATGATACGGGGGAGAGGGGTGTGTCATGCAGGAAGGAATAAGTGGTCCCTTTGGGGTGACCTCACATCGGCACACACCTACACGCCTGGCAAGTGACACGAAGGCATTATCTGCCTAGAGTAGGACTAGCTGGGGAGGGGCTTACCCATCTTTCCAGCAGCTCTAATAGGCAAATGCTGGCTCACCTCTCAGGACCACACACTGGGATGGGATAAGGGGAGGCATTAACAGGGAATAAAATACCCCCCACAGCACTGGGCAGATGAAGCCCCCCCCCATGCCACAGCAGGGTCACTTCGACTCCTTCCACACCTCATCGTCTCCTCCTCATAGGCCCATGCTGTCGAGTGAAGAATCTCTTCCTGGCTTGTGGGAACCAGGGGTCCCACCTGTGGGGGATAAGCTGTGGATTACGGTCAGGATATCTGGGGAAGGTTGTCGAGCAAAGGCTGCTGGCTATTAACTGAGTTGGATCCATTACAAGCTGGAGGTGATATAAAAATAAGTTTCAACAAACTAGAGAGAGCTAGTTATACAAAGATATGGACATTACGTATAATATCATAACTTTAGAAGAATATTTAAACAAACAACAAGCTCCAAGGGGACTCAGAGTCAACATAGTTCCACCTTCAGGTATCGAGGAATTTCCGTTCAAAGAAGAATGGATCCAAGCTGCACAGCTTTGCTCCAGAGCATTTACTGAATTGATCATTAAGGCTGAGAAATAAAAACTGGAAGAGCTAAATAATACTTAACAGACGACTCACTCCGAGCAATGCTGGAGGGTGAAACTGACTTTTCATCGTCTCAGGGAGCTATTCTCTTAAGTGACATCACAGGTATGTACTATAATATTAATCAAGAGGGAAAATGAAAGTTCAAAGAAAAATCTACATTTCACCCAGCGACAGCAAATGCAAATATTATTGCTTTGAAAAAACAGTGATGCAGCAGGCAGAAAACATAATCAACCAAACTGCTGCCCTCCAAAATCAGAATCTAACTAAGGCTAAAAAGGCATCACTGAACAAACTTATGAACAACAATGATCTTATTATCAAACCTGCAGACAAATGCAGGAACATAGTTGTTATGTCAAGGGACTATTATGTTTGAACAACATTAAAACTGCTAGAAAATGCTGAAAACTATGAAGCCTTATAGTCAAATCCTATGTTTAATTTTAACAAAGAATTGCACCAGCTTCTCACCAAAGCCATGTTAGAAGGGGCCATATCTGAAAACGAGTTAAAATTCATGTGTAATCCTAACCCCATGGTGCCAGGATTTTATACCCTACCATAAGTCCACAAAGATACTAAAAATCTGCCGGGTTGCCCTATAGTATCAGACAATGGCTCGGTGTGTGAGGAATATTTCTTACAGATCTGCGTTGTTAGATTACCAGGGTATCTAAAATATACCACTGATACATACAGAATAATGTATTCTTTGGGAAGAAAACATGTTGGTTGGGGACTGATGTGGAAGCACTGTATACCTCCATACCACATGACAAAGGTATCCAAACGTGCAGGTATTTCTTAGAAAATCTAGATAATAGTGAAGAAATACCAGTAGAGTTCATATTAGAGGCACTGGATTTTGTACTAAAGCACAATGCATCTGAGTTTTTGAATGAACATTATCTGCAACTTGTGGTACAGCTATGGGTGCCAGCATGGTCCCTAGCTATGCCAGTCTGTTTCTCGGATGATGGAAACTGATATTCATTAACAACTCAAACACTAACCCATTTTTTCATCACATAAAAAAATGGCATAGGTACATAGACAATTGCCTACGCATTTGGCAAGGAGATGAAGTAATGTACCTGGGAAGCAAAAACCCAGAGGAAGAGTACACTATGGGGATGAGATACTAACAACAACAAAAATGGAAAGGGATCTGGGGGTAGTCATATAAGATGACCTCAAGGTGGGCAAGCAATATAAGAAGGCAGTAAGGAGGGCTGGCAGGATACTGGGATACATAGGAAGAAGCATCACCAGTAGAAAACAGGAAGTTGTTATCCCTCTGTACAGACAGCTGGTGAGACCCCATCTGGAGTACTGCCTGCAGTTCTGGATACCCAATCTCCACAAAGACATAAACAGGATGGAGGCAGTCCAGAGGAGGGCAACTAAAATGGTGCAGGGTCTGCACCAGAAGACATATGAAGAGAAACTTAAGGAGCTTAATATGTATAGCCTTGAGGAAAGGAGAGAGAGGGTGGACATGATAGAAACGTTCAAGTACCTCAAGGGAATCAACAAAGTCCAAGAGGGTAGCATCTTTCAGAAAAAGAGATGTGCAAGAACAAGGGGGCACAATCTGAAGATAGAGGGAGGACAGCTCAGAAGTAATGTGAGGAAGAATTTTTTCACAGAGAGGGTTGTGGATGCATGGAACGGCCTTCCTGAGGAGTCTGTGGAGTCAAAAACAGTGGTGGAATTCAAGAATGCATGGGACAGTCAAAAGAGCCCATGGAGAACAAGAGCTAGAAAAGCAGGGGCTGGGGGGTAGGGTACAGAGTACCTTGTCCCAAACAGCTGCCACCCGAGAGGGAGAGTCGGGCGGGTGGCAGGGCCACTGGCAGCCCTGTGGAAGTTAGGACATGTGGGACCGTGGAGGTTGAGCCCCCGAGAGAGGAGGACTGCCTCGCAGCTGAAAACTCCTTATGTGGGGACCGTGAGCGGGAGACAGACGGGGGTCGGTCCTGGTCCTTGTCCCAGTATTTATGTTTCCTATAAGACTTGTTCTGGGACTTTGATGAAGAAGAGTCTGAGGACTGGGTAGGGGAAGCAGAGGAGCTCCTGGCCTGTCGGTCCCGTTCCACTGAGGCAACCTTCTGCTTGAGAAGGTGATTCTTTAGGATCTTCTGGCGATGTCTGTGGGTGGCCAGGTTGAACTTTTGGCAGGCCTTGCAGGACTGGACTTCATGGTCTGGGCCTAGGTACAAGATGCAGGTAGAATGGCTATCCTTGTCAGGGATCTGTTTGCCGCAGGCACACTTCATGGAGTAGTTGGAAAAAGAGGAAGATTATGAAGACATAAACTGCCCGGTAAGAATCCAAACAAAATTTGATGTTAAACTGAGAAAAAAGTAAAAATAATAAAGCACACGAAAATGGCGGTCGACTGTAGCTGCGGCGGTAGCAGAGATCTGATGTGTGCTGTTCGACAGTGGGAAAGAACTAAGGAGGGTGTGGAGGCCCCCACCTTTTACAGGACTGGCCCACATCAGACATTTACGTTAGAGGTGGGCAGCCCCCTCTGGTAGACTGCTAGTTAGAAAGGTTTCCGTATGATCCTGGCACCTGATGGCTTAGTCCTACCAGTGATGGCCTGCTGCAAGAGATACCCCCGAAGTAAAATCATCATAATACGCTAGTATATTGTTATATTCAGCCTGACAGTTACTGTGTGATAGATAATGTGAAGTTTCTTTTTTTATTTATACAAAGGATCAGTGCAGTATAAGAGAAAGAACTGACTTCTGTTGAATATAACACCAGGTGCTTGAATGTACATGTTTGATGCATAAGGTTGTCAGCCTTGCATACCATGATTGTACATAATGTGATGCAACTGTGAAGTTAGCAGATGATCTCCTGTTTTTGAAGCTGAAAATATATAAAATACCACTATCACAGCAAGGCTCAAAAACCTCAAAATTAATTGTGTTAAATACAATTGCTGTAAGTATTGAGTATTTAATTTATGTTGTCATTTTGTAGAAAGACTGCCACATAAAATTATCTATATCTATATAAATTGAAAAAAAAACATTGTTAATGCTCCAGTTAGGGTCAAAGTGACAAAAGCAGGGAAATGTGGTGTCAGGGTTTCCAAACTTAATGCCCTCCCAAAGCAGGCAGGAGAGCAGGGTTGGGGTGTGCCTTGGGATTCTCAAGCCTAACACTCACCACATTCCATCTGTAAATAAGGTCACATGTGTAGACTATGATAATGGGTTGAGCATTAAACATGAGAAGCCCAAGGCACACCCCACACCTGCTCTCTTGCTTGCTTGGGGGGCGGTTAGGATTGGAAACCCTAATGCCACATTTCCCAACTTTTATCACTTTGACCCTAACTGGAGCATTAATGAAGTTTTTTGCAATTTATTTCCTTACTTTTTGAGACAGTATAATAGTATCCATATTTGGCTGTGGGAGCGCAGGGCCCTTTGGACCCTGCACTCTCATGCACTTTTGTCCTGCACTCTTGTACCCTACGCCATCTCATTATACTACATGAGTACTTGAAATTATATCCCCCAATGGTGGCCAGTGGTACCACCTCACCCTCCCATGTAGCTATTGTATATCTCTGGTGTGTAGTGGCAGCCCCCACCCTCTGATTCCCATATTTATCATACTGTAAATCCCCATTGGTGTTCAGTGGCACCCCCCACTGTCCCATGTCTATAGTGTATATTCCTGGTGTCTAGCGGTACCCCTCCCACCGTCCAATCCCCATATTTATTATAATTTTTTACCTCACTGGTGGTTAGTGGCACCCACACCCTCCCGATTTCCCTGGTGTCTAGTGGCACCCCCCACCCTCTGATCACCATATTTATAATTATTTACCCCGTTGGTGGTTAGTGGCACCCCCACCCTCCCATGTCCCCGGCACCTGCAAATAAGAAAACCGTCCCTCGATGTCGTGTTTTATTTATTTATACTGTATATATTGTTTTATAACCTGTAAAAAAAAGTTCACTGCCGATCACACCTGCACCACCCACCCGATCTCCCACTGTGCACCCACCTCCTCGCACTCCCTTGACCCCCCCACATGCTCCCACTCACCTGAACTGCCAACAGACTAAACATTCACTGTCTGATTTCAATATATATGTCTCTGCTCTTACCATTGATAACCCCAGCATATTAGTGTGAAAATTTGCAGACAACTGTCGCATAGGTACCGTGGTGAACAACGCTATTGCCAGCTCTGCCTTTCAGCATGTTTTAGATAAAATACTAAATTGGTCCTGTAACAACAAGCTTGTCCTAAACATTTCTAAATGCAAAATTATGCATTTGGGTACTCACAATCACCACTATAAATATAATTTAGGAAACAACACTTTAATTGAAACTGTTCAAGAAAAAGAGCTAGGGATACTTATCACCCTGGACCTAAAATTTAGAACTCACTGCAGAATCCAAATCAACAAGGCAAACCAAAACCAAAACTGTAACTTTAGACAGGTAGCCAGTCATAAGAGCGAGGTATTGCTCCCTCTGTATATTGCTTTGGTTAGGCCGCACCTCTAATATTGTGTGCAGGTGTGGTCCCCATACTGCAAAGAGGATATTGTAAGAGTTGAGAGGGTTCAGCATAGATTCACCACGGCAATCTCTGGGATCAGAGATAGGCCATACGAGGAAAGGCTGAGACTCTTAAACATGTACACACTCCAGTATGGCTGAGAGGTGATATGTGTCTAATTTATAGTGCATTAAGGGACACCCCCCCCCAAGTAATGGACTAGGAATTGCTATTTCCAACAACAGAATTAGCAATAGAAGACACTCCAAGCAGTTACATTTGGGCAAATGGAACACCCTGGGAAGAAAGAAATAGTTCAGCTCCAGGGCTGTCCCAACTTAGAATTCCCTCCCAGCTGAAGTTGTGGATGGCACAAATATAGACTATTTCAAAACAAATCTGGACTTAGCAACTGAGGACAAAGTAAAATTCTGTCTAAATTAAGTTTAGTCTTGGCAAGCATTACGGACTTTTGTCCACTTTAGCTTGTTATCACCTATGATACCCATGGCTGAAGACGCATCTTTCTGCTGAAAATGGTGACTGCTGTCTGACAAGCTAGGAAACTGTGGTCAGAAAACACAATGAACTGCAATTACCTGACTTGTTAGACAGCAGTCACCACTGCAGCAGCAAGATGTGTCTTTATCGGAGAGTGGATCCTCAGTGTGTTGCCAGTTCAGGCGAATGAAGGTGTATGGGGGGGTCAAGGAGGGTGCGGGGAGGTGGGTGCATAGCGGGAGGTCAGGTGGGTGGTGTGGGTGTGATCGGCAGTGGACTTTTTTTTATTTTTTTACAGGTTGTTAAAAAAAGAAAAACATGACATTGAGAGACAGTTTTCTTATTTGCAAGTTGACAGGGACATGGGAGGGTGGGGGTGTCACTAACCACGAATGGGGTAACAATTATAATAAATATGGCAACTGGAGCTTGGGGGGTGCCACTAGACACTAGGGAAACTGGGAACGGCGATCAGAGGGTGGGGGTACCACTAGACATCAGGGAATGTATTTCTTTACGGGGATAATCGGCAGGTAGGGGGATGCCACTAAACACCAGGGAAATATATTAATGGGGGGGACAGCGATCGGAGGAAGGGTGCCAGTAAACACCAGGGCAACAAGACACATTGCCAGGGATGGCAATGGAGAGTGTGTGTGTGGGGGGGGGGGGCACAACCAAACACCAGCGAAACGACAGCTCACACTACAGCTGGCAGCACAAGTTCAGCTGCAGCTACAGAAGTCAAATTCCCTCTGTTCTCATACAGAGAATGTGGGGGAACAGCTCCTCTTGCTAACCTGGCTAGGAAGGTATTTGTTGGTCCTATTTTAAAAAACAAAAAACAGATTCTCGCTAAACAGGGCCCGTTTAGCTAGGTTCTGGTGTTTGTTTTTTTAAATAACATATTTATGTATTTCCATGCTTGCTGGTTCGTGGAAAAAAAAATTAACAAGATGGTGGTTGGCACGGCACAAAAAAAAGTTTGATCCATAAAATGTTTCATTTCACACCAGAACGTTATCTCAAAAACCCTACTGCACATGCTCAGAAGGCAAAACACAAAACTTTGATGTCTTGTAACTCTGGAACCATTTCAGATTTTTTTGTCACCAGACCTCTCAAGGCCACTACTTTAAGTCATGACACATGTCCCCTGCAAGTTTGGGAAAAAAATTGCCTTCCATGTAGGCAAGAGTAAAAAAAACATCATGTTAAGTACAGACTATTACAAAAATGACATCTGCAGATCTCAGGAACCACACAAGCTGCCATCACATAATTTCCACACATCAAGACCTTGCCTCTTAGACAACGCATATAAAATGTCATCTCATTTCGTTAAACGGAGCCAAAGATATTAATGTTAGGGGAATAACACTGAACAAGCTACTCAACCCTAACTACCACGTCCCTATAATATACCGCATAACCAATATAGAACCTGTACCCGACTCAAAAACTACTACTGTATGGGTTGAGGTACTAGTTGTGACCAACACAACAAACTGTCCATACAGAATAGCACATACTATTAAAGCACAATGACTAAAATTAATAGTAATCTAACTTTATGACAGTATTCTGTGGCCAAGTAAAAAACCTTTTATCTTCTGAACACTTTAGGGTGTACACTGGTACAATATCCTAGAAACAGCGAGGAAGCTCAGTGATTATAAAAAATGGATAATTTGTAATGCCACTTGATTGCTATTGGCATGCTTCTGTATCAAGACTGCTGATGATCACACTTTCTCAATGCTAGACAAACAAAAAGTAAAGTAAAGCAACTTCCATCAAACAACTGCTATGCAAAAACAATTCTTATGTCCATTTCGTGAGAACTGGAGAGTACTATATATACTTGCTTAAAAATATGAACACATTTCAGTTATAACTAGTGAGATAAGATCAGCGGGTATTTCTTCACTGGTTAGATTTGTTTAAGTTCCTTACAAAAATGAAGACTGGTTTGAGCTGCCTTTCTGAAACCATGAGCACGCTGTACCAAGTAACTGACACCATTCTCAAGAACTGGAGCCCCAAATGACCAACTATCTCTTGTTCTGTACCAATTATCCCTCATTCTACATTGAAAAGATCGGTACCTTTCAATCATTCAGTTTAATTTACTGAGCATGACAACTCTTACTCACCTACTGCTACAGTCAGACTATATGGTGATGCATACAATACCCCCATATTGCAATGCTGTTACTGCTTAAATCAGCAGAACTAGGTAATACAAATGCTCCTTTATCAATTGCTGTGTTAGACAAGCCACAAAACTAACAAATCCATAACACATTCTGGAATACCTATGAAATCTAGAAACTCAGTATACCGAACCTTACATGACCGAGTTCAGGATATTGAGTTTCAAAATCCCGAAAGGTACTTAGATGTAATGCGAGGGGCTGACCCCCGCACCTCCTGTAACTCAAATAACCAACTTCTAGGAAAAAAAATGTTACGGGGTGGGTGAAACAGTGAGGCGGCAAAATTCTCGGTGACCAGAACAGAACCCGGTCTATCAGATCATGCCGGCCGAGCTGCTAATGGCTTAGACATCCACACCACGCGAGCAGCTCAGCCAGATTCCGGATTTTTTTCTCCCTTGTGGTGCCTGGCTAGGGGGAGGGTAGTGGTTCATCACATCCGCTACTGTACCCCGTCGGCATCGGCTTCCTTTTTGTTGGGCTTGTCAGTGTCAGGAGACTGAACTTGGTCCCATGAGTTTCAGGATTCCGAGTTTCAGTCTCTTAAATGTATGCCTACATTCTTTGTCTCTCAGTTTACCACAGACCCTTGCCAGGAGTGCTGTATTGGATTTTAAAGGGAAAAGGGGTAAAGCAATTCTCTCATTAGTTTTATTTTTCAGATGTAACTGACATTCACCACCCCATACTTTACTTACTGAGTGTTCATTAGAGCAAGCAACGTAAACAAAGGGAAAAGAAACAGAAAAATGTCACTGGGTTACCATATTTCCAGTGAAGCCACATAACATTATAAATACAGTAGAGGCCATTTCATTACATACAAAGATACCAACATACAAATTAGTCTGCAGAAGAATGCTTTACTGTCTATTGAGTCTGCCCGATACAGAGTCCATGTATTATTCCTTACATGTCGCTCTGCCCTTCCCCCATCACCAGACATTCTTACCTTCCCCTCTTAAAATCACCAACGGTTTTCTTGTTCACTACCTACTCTGGTAGCCCATTCTACCCGCACTACCACCCTCCCTCCAGCCAGTCTGTAACTGTGCGTCTCATGTTCTTGTTATCGCTGGTCTTGAAAAGTTCACAGGGGTCAATCCTGTTAATGCCACTGAGGTACTTAAAGGTCTCAGTCATGTCTCTTCCAGGGCTCTCTGTAGGATTTTTTGTTTGGGGGTCTGGAACTTTCTTTAAAAAGAAGGGGGGGTCTATAGCTCTAAGTCCCTGGTAAAGTTTGGGGGGTCCGTATTGAAATGAATGTGAGCCATGCTCCTGTGCTTGCACATCTCATAATGTAAGAATCTGTAGAAGATGGGGGCACGCTCCAGTGGTTTCAATGGGGCCGTGTTTTTACCTAGAATTTTTAATGTTTTAGAGGGCGAATTCACACAAATTACAGCCACCGCTCATTTAACAAGGTTGTAGTTTGCTTGAACTCGGTCTCTAAAACATTACAAATTCTAATTAAAAACACAGCCCCATAGAAATCAATGGAGCACACCCCATGCTCTACAGATTCTTACATTACGTGACATGCCAGCGTGGGGGCATGGCTCAGTGTATAGACTCCCAGGGCCTCATAAATGAGCATCTCGGGGACTTTCAGAAAAAAAAATCAAAGCGTCCTGACGCATAAAATGTGCTTATATGACCCACGCTCGAGAGCCCTGTCCTCGTTCTCTTCTGTCCTCGAGAGAGTACATATTCAGGTTCTCCAGCCTCTGCTTATATGAGAGTCCCGATGACCCTGAATAATTTTTGTGGCCCTTCTCTGCACCACCTCCAGCTTGTTAATTGGCCCTTCTCTGCACCACCTCCAGCTCGTTAATTTGTGACAGGGGTTCCAGTACTGCATGCAATACTCCAGGTGCAGCTACACCATGAATCTGTACAATGGTAGTATGCTCTCTTTCCTTCTGCTGGTGAAACCCCTGCTTATGCAGCCCACCATCCTATTAACCCTCACCACTGCCTTGCTGCATTGCACAGTGGGTTTCAGGCTCTTTGTTATTACAATCTCCATGTCTTTCTCCTCTTCGAACACCATGGAGGTCACTCCCCCCAGTTTTCACTCAACCGTAAGACTGTTACTTCCTATAGATATATGTATATATAGAATAGGATAGAGGCAGTCCAAAGGAGGGCAACTAAAATGGTGCAGGGTCTGTACCACAAGCCATATGAAGAGAAGGCACAAGGGAAGTCACAGAGTTTGGAACTGTCTGATTCTGAAAGCAGCACAAGCGAAGTCACAGAGTTTGGAACTGTCTGTTTTTGAAAGCAGCACATGGGAAGTCACAGAGTTTGGAACTGTCTGATTTTGAAAGCAGCACAAGGGAAGTCACAGAGTTTGGAACTGTCTGATTTTGAAAGCAGCACATGGGAAGTCAAAGAGTTTGGAACTCTGATTTTGAAAGCAGCACAAGGGAAATCACAGAGTTTGGAACTGTCTGATTTTGAAAGCAGCACAAGGGAAATCAGAGTTTGGGAACTCAGTGCTTTGGCTTCTCAGAAGGAACTAGAAGAGGGACAAGATCAGATCTACAGTACAGTAGCTTCTTGTTGTTTTACATTGTTTCTTGTGGATTCTACTTGGTAGAAGGTTATTTCTTTTCTTTTCATACTACTAAGGGGCTAGCAGGGTATTGTTTGGGGTTGTTGGAATTTTGAAACCGGTTTTGGTAGCTATAAGTGGGCTCATTTGTTTGATTCACTGTGTGGCAGGCTGCATTTGTAGAGACCTATTTCTTCTGTTTTAAAACATAATTGGTGTGATTTAACTGGGTCTGTTTCTTTGAATTGGAGACATATATCTTCTAATTCCAAGCCTATTTTGATGTGTTCTTGGTGAAGCTGTTTGAATTGGAGTCCTGTTTCTTTGGGTAGCAAACTTATTTTGGGGGCTTTGAGTAGAATTGTGATTCATTGTTGCTGGCTTCACTAGCTGCAAAATTTGAGTGCAGAGTCGGGGAAGGGTGCTAATGGTCTGACCAGAGGCCTCAGCTACCTGATTGTTTCTGGAAGACTTGGGCTGGTCCCACCCTTGGTCCATTATTTCCTTTATACCAGGGGTTCTGACATCACTTCCTCAAATAGGCAAAGGATATGCACCTGTCATAGCAAAAGCAGACATCCAGGAAAGGAACAGCAGCAAGTGAAGAGGTGACTGCTCTCTCAGTGGAAGGGAAGTAAATGCAAATCTAGGAGCTTTCATTATTACTTCTTCGCATTGATATTGCATTGGGGAAAGAAGGAATAGGAGTTTGAAGAAGGTTGTGCAATGGCTACTTAAAGTCTGTTTTTGAGTGTGGATAGGAAGGATAGGAACATAAAAAGCAGTTGCTTAATATATCTAAACGTGTGCAACAAAGGAGGTAAGGGAAATAATGTTTTGCACTGATAGAGGAGGGAGAGGGGAGACTTGGGGGAGTGTTTGGTATCCTGCATCTGGAAGGGTGGGTGGTCGCTGATGGGCAACGACAGCAATGGGTAGGGTGGTCGGCTGCAACAACTGCGGTGCACCAATCTTTCTAAAAATTGCCTGGAGTGTGGGAGGATGTTTAGTGTGCAACCACATAGAAAAACTTAGAAAGGAGATTGAGGGTCTGCAGGAGGAACTAAGACAGGCAAGGCAGATTGGGGTGGTTTAGCCCAATACTGGAGGGAGGAAGAAGGGAGATGAGGGAGGCGATTAAGCCAACAGTGGTGAGGAGAGGGTCAGAAGAAGGAAGCAGAGACAAAGGCTCAGGCCAGGAAGAACAATTGCCGGGAAACCAGGTCAGGAGACAAAAGACAAATGGAAGGAGAAGATAGGGACTTGTGAGGGGAGGCAAAGAAGTAGCAAAAGTCATAGAGTGGAAAGGACAGAACAGGTTACTATGAAGACAGAGGGAGCGGGCATTTGTGAAGGGCATTCAGAAAATAGTTGTGCACTGCTAGAGAGGAAGAAGGTGGAGGAGGGAAATTATGAAATTAGAGGAGTAACTGATAAATGCCTGGACCAAACTGGAGCAGGGGGAAGTTCTGCTGGGAGAATTGCAACGGGGTAAAAAGGGGCAATAATGTGCAGGAGGAAGAAAAGAAGCTGGAAATGAGAGAGGGAGATGAATGGAAGCAAGCAGGGAGTAAGAGGGGTGGAATCTTAGTGCTGGGGGACTCAATACTAAGAGGAGTTAGGCGGGGTAGCAAGGGGAGAGGCATAGTCATTTGGGTGGGAGGCCATGCCAGGAATGACAGCGAAACGGTGGGACAGTCTGTTCTGAAATATGCTAGAAGGGTAGGACAAGCCTCATTTAATTATACATCTTGGGACAAACGACCTGGCTGACAAGACAGTAGATACAGTCCAGAGGAGGTTTGAGGAATTAGCACAATTATGTGAGGGGCTGGAAGATCAGTAACTTTTCAGAGATACTTCCTGTACCAAAGGCAAGCACAACAAGAAAGTTGAGAATAGAGGAATTTAACGAGGCTAAGAACCTGGTGTTGTGCTAAAGGATATGGGCTGTTGGGGGGTGAGGGACCTGGGAGGACAATAGTCTCTATGCCAAGGACAGACTACACTTGAGTGAGGAGGGAAAGAAAGTGTTGAAACAGAGGATGGAGGAGTACATAGAGGAAGTTGGGAATTTAAACTAGGAGTGGAGGGTGGCAGTTGGGGAAGAGATATGCAGAGACCACAGGCTGGGAAACCATATGAGCTTACCCACCATAACAGTGACAAAGGACAAATGGCAAGTACTGTTGGTGATGCTAGGAAAGGAGTGCAGGATGGGAGGGGGGAAAGGGTGGAAGGTGGTTACCCATAATGCTAGGAGCCTTGGGAGGAAAACTGCAGAGTTACAGGTTCTCATGGCAGAGGAGAGGTGGACATTGCAGTCATCACGGAAACATGGGCCACCCAATACAATGACTGGGACCTGTCTGTACCAAGGTACAGATTATTTCATGACGACAGAGTGATTGGGAAAGGAGGGGTGGCACTATATGTGAAGGAAGGACTGAAGTGTGTAGGGAGGAAGGGAGGAGGGTAGTACGAGTCACTTTGGATGCAAATCCAGGATTGCAAGAATAGGATTCTTAGAATGGGAGGTGTACAGGCCACCATCTCAGACGGAGGAGTTAGACAGGAACTAGCGGGACAGATCAGGAGGACCTGCGAAAAGGGTAGTGTGGTGATTGTGGGGACTTCAACATGCCAGGAGTGGACTGAGCACCCCAACAACCAGGAACAGAAGGAGCAGGTACTGCTGGATGCCTTCAGGACCAGCTTCCTGCTGCAAATGGTCAGTGAACCAACCAGGTTAGAAATACCCTTGACCTTGTGCTGGCAAATGGGGACTTTGTGAGAGAACTTACAGTGGAGGAACCACTGTCAGGGAGTGACCACCGCTCAGTATGGCTCACATTGGATATGGGCAAGGAAGGAGTGGAATCTGGCACAATAGTGCTGGACTCAGGAGGGCCGACTTTGGGAGGATGGGGAGGTGGTAAAGGGTACCACTGCAGAATTCAATCTAGTATGGACACTAACCAGAGGTGGGAGCTCATAAAGCTGGGGATAGTGGAAGCAGCAAAACTGCTGCAAAGCCCACAGCAAGAAGGCTAGGGCTAAGAAACCGATCTGGTTGAGCAAGGAGATCATGGAAAAGGTAAGGAGGAAAACAGCTGCCTTTGGAAGTACAAGAAAACAGGAGGGGAGGACGGGAGGTACTTTACAGAATCGAAGGAGGTGACAAGGGCAGTAAGGGGAGCCAAAGCATCTATGGAACTCAGGCTGGCACAAGGCATTAAGAAGGGGGAGAAGGACTTCTTTAAGTACATCAGGGAGAAAAGGAGCTGTAAGGACCACATAGTAAGGATTAGGAAGGAGTGGGGTTGGGTGGAAGCAGGGTGCGATAAGGCGGAAGCACTTTGCGTTGGCACTTCGCTACATGGAGTGCCCCATAGGAAAGGCTCACTTCAGCTTGTTATTATTACTTTGCGTTGTCATTCTGCTTTAAATGCGAAGTAAGGAGGAGTGACAACAATATTGTCAGCACCCCACCCACACAGTCACCACAACTAATATGCATCCCCAAAGTGCTACTGTCTTGTGTCCAGAAAGCTCCCCAGTGCTGATGAAGTGAAATGAGAGCATAACAAGAAATGCAAAGTCTCCCAGAGTTAATGGTGCACTCAGTCATGCATGCAGTGATCACACAAAGTCACCAGAATTAATGTGCATCCCCAAAATGCTACTGTCTTGTGTCCAGAAAATTCCCCTGTGCTGATGAAGAGAAATGAGAGTGTAACAAGAAATCCAGTCTCCCAGAATTAATGGTGCACTGCAAATGCACAGACAGATTAGATTGTGCTGCACACTCAAGGGATGCATACAAAAAGATACAACAACACCTAACTAGTGCACACAAGTCACAAATCCGAATCTGGAAAGGAATACATTTGCCAGTTGGGGGATTAATGCACGGCAGTAGCAATCCACTACCAGTAAAGATACCACAAAGCAGTATAAAAAATGCATGCATGTGCGGTGGATAGCAGGTTCACACTGCTGCAATTACTCTATGGCACAATAAAAGGTGTCTGAGTTAATGGCACGCATAGCACACATAGTCACACACACTACAAATAATGCGCAGCAAATTGAAAACCTTTAGTAATATAACCAAATGTTTTAAACAGACAAATTATACACTGCTGCACCACAACAATCAGCTAAAAAATGTCAAGAATTACTGAAAATAGTACTGTGTGTACTGTGTGTACATTAACTCAGTTATACAAGAAAAATAAAACCAAAACAGAAAGATTGACTTTTCTCAATGTACCTTAATGTACCTACACCACAAATACACCCTCCCAAAAGCACACTTCACAGTACACAGACTGACTGTTCTAAATTAACATTCAAAATCCACACACAACAATAATCACTCAATGATATGAGCACAGAAGGGTTTCTTATGATCCAATGTAGTAAATTTTGAGCAACAAAAATGACTTAAAAAAGACATTTTAAACAGCTTTAGAGGTTTTAATTGCAGAGCTGTGAGAGCACACTGTCTCCAGCTACAGTACCTCTACACACACACACTAGCCAGGCCAGAACTGAGGCTGTGCAGAACAATCTAGAGCCCATGTGACCTGCAATCCCATGTATCACTGCAGAATTTCATTTGGAGCTCAATTACAAGGTGAAGTGAGGCGAATTATATTGATTTCAATGTACTTTGAATTAAAATTGGTGCAAAGTCATAGGTTACAATGGACTTCATTCCTCATTATGAAGTGAAGTAATTTACTACATTGTGGAGTACTGTAAGTTCCACATTACTCCGTGAATCACTGCGGAGCGAATTGGAGCCACCTTGCCCACCACTACTTATAGTACTGTAACTCACATGCTGTGCAGGAAGGATGCGAATGCCATGGCTGTACTTCCCTGATAAGCTGCAGCACAAACTCTCCAACTTAAAACCACGTGTCAATGAGTACAATGGTGGTGTGGTGAATCCTGGAGATACTACAAAACAGGCTTACAATACATCCAAGTAACTATAAAAAATTAATGTCATTCGTACTGATCGTGAATCATGATTTGTGACTGCATTTGTGACCGTGATAATGAAGAGCGTGATTGGGTGTCAATGGTGTGGAATAATCATGAAACTGTATTGGGAACGTGAATGCCTGGCTATACTTCCCTGATGAGCTGTAGCTAAAACTCCCAGACTTAAAAACATGTATCAATGAGTACCAAGGATTCAATCAGTGGTTGAAAAACTGGTGTAGAGCTCGGGATTTGGCTTCATTGAGGACTGGGGTCCACCTGAGTGATGCAAGCCTATACTGGCATGATGGGCTGCATCTGTCCGGGAGGAACCAGGATCTAGGTGAATAGGTTTAAATGCTTCATTGGCAAGCTTTAAACTAGCCAAGGGAGGCACTGGAAAGGAGCAGGAAAATCCTAGCCCCACCCCAAACAATCACTGTAGTAAGTGTGGCAAACACCAACGTGGAGGTGTCATGGGGAGAAGGGCAGGGTAAATGGAGAAAGTGAGAAAGGCAAGAAGGACAGGGATGGGGCAAAGGGGTAAGGGCCATCAGGAAATGGAGGGTAATGAGTACCAATGCCCGTGAGTCTGGGCAACAAGCTCCTGAGCTGGTGGCCTAATGGAAGAGGGATGCCTTGATATCGTACGATCACAGAAACTTGGTACACAGAGAACCATGACTGGGATGTTAACATACCAGAGTACATAACTTACAGGAGAGACAGGCAGGGAGAAGAAGGAGGAGTGAGCTCTCTAGTAAGGAAGGGATAAAGCAACTGAACAAAAGAGTAAACAGGGAGAGAGGGCACTGTGGGTCACCTTGGAGACTGGAAGGGCACCACAATCTGCACAGGGTTGTGTACAGACCCCATGTCAGGGGAAGGAATGGACAAGGATATGATGAAGGCATTCTTAGAATGGCAGAGAGGAGGAGATACTGTTGATGGGAGACCTGCATATGCCAGATGTTAACTGGAGCACATTTGCTGCAGCCACATCCAAGAGCAGGGCCATTCTTGATGCCCTACAGGTGGCAGGCATTAAACAGCTAGTTTCAGAACCCACTCGTGAGGGAGCAATCTTAGACCTCGTACTCTCAAACGGGGGCAGTGAGAGGATCTCAGATCTAGAAGTGGGTTGCCATCTGGGGACAAGTGACCATCAAACAGTGTGGTTCACGCTAAACTCAGCTACAGATTCAAGCCATACAAAAGTGAGGGTACTGGACTTTGGGAGGGCTGACTTTGGCAAGATGGGAGGTGCCTCAGAAAGTACTAGCAAACAGGCTAGAAGGGTGTGGAGCAACAATGGGGAATTATCAAAACTGCCATCACAGAGGCAACAAGCCTTTGTGTGAAGCAAATAAATAAATCAAAACGAAAAAAGCCACTATGGTTCTCAAGAGGTGGCTGTGAAAGTCAGGAAGAAAAGATAGCATTCCGGAAGTAGTAAGAAAACACAGAAGGAGCAGGACAGAGAGCTGTACCAGTTAAGGCAGAAAAGAAGCAGGAGGGAAGTCAGAATAGCAAGGCCCAAACTGAGGAAAGATAGCCAACTCAGTTAAGAAGGGGATAAAACCTTTTATAGAGTACATCAATAGCGTAGAAAGACAAAGGAGGATAGTGAGGCTGAATAGAATGAGCGGTGGGTGGGCAGAGGGGACAGTGAAAAGCAGGAATACTGAACAAATATTTCTGCTCAGTATTCACAAAGAGGGTGGAGAGTGCCTAATCCAATTAAAGAAGCACTCTTGATAGGGGTCGATCCCAGTCCTTTCACAGAAGAAAGGTTCTGCAAGAACTCCTAAAACTGAAGGTGGACAAAGTAATGGGTCCTGATGGAATTCACCCAAGAATTCTAAAAGAATTAAGGAAGGAACTAGTGAAACCACTGGCTACTCTTTTAATAAATCATGGGAGGATGGTGTGGTACCCGAGGACTGGAGGAAGGCGGATGTGATTCCCTTCACAAAAGTGGGACCAAGACAGAGGCAGGAAACTACAGACCTGTCAGTCTGACCTCTGTGGTAGGGAAAGTGATGGAGTCACTTCTGAAGGAAAGAATAGTTGAGTACCTAGAGGTCAGTGGGCACAGGATCCAAGGCAGCATGGGTTCTGCGGGAAGGTCATGTCAGACAAATCTAATAGATTTCTTGGACTGGGTGACCAAAGTAGTAGAGCTGGGAGGGCTGTGGACATGGCCTACCTAGACTTTAGCAAGGCATTTGACACAGTCCCACACAAAAGATTATTAGTCAAATTAACCAGCCTGGGAGTGGGTCCCAGGGTGGTAGCCTGTAAAACATTGGCTGGACAACAGGACACAGAAGGTAATTATGAATGGAGTCCACTCTGAAGAAAGGCGGTTACCAGTGGGTACCACGGTGCAGTTCAGGTCCAGTCCCTTTTAATGTCTTCATCAGTGACATTGCAGAGGGACTGAAGGAAAAGTATGCCTTTTGCAGATGACACAAAAGATCTGCAACAGGGTAGATACACAAGGAGGCGTGGAAAGGATGAAAAAGGACTTGGCAAGGTTGGAGGAATGGTCAGACGATGGCAGCTAGGCTTCAATGCAAAAAGTGCAAAATAATGCACCTGGGAAACAAGAACCCAGGAAGAATACACAATGGGTGGGGAGGTAGTAACAACAACAAAACAGGAAAGGGACCTGGGGTAATCATATCAGATGACCTTAAGGTTAGCAAACAATGTGAGAAGGCAGTAGGGAGGGCTGAGGGGTATACTGGGATGTATAAGGAGAGGCATCAGCAGCAGAAAACAGGAAGTTGTTATCCCTCTGTACAGACAGTTGGTGAGACCCCATCTGGAATACTGTGTCCAGTTCTGGAGACCCCATCTCCGCAAGGACATAGACAGGATAGGGTAGTCAGAGGAGGGCAACTAAAATGGTGCAGGGTCTGCAAAGAAGCCGTATGAGGGGAGACTAAAGGAGCTTAATATGTATACCCTTGAGGAAAGAAGGGAGAGGGGGGACATGATAGAAACTTTCAAGTACCTCAAGGGAATCAACAAAGTCCAGGAGGGTAGCATCTTTCAGAAAAAGAGACTTGCAAGAACAAGGGGACACAATTTAAAGACAGAAGGAGGGCGGTTCAGGGGCAATGTGAGGAAGTATTATTTCACAGAGAGGGTAGCAGATGCATGGAACAGCCTTCCTGAGGAAGTTGTGGGGTCTAAAACTGTGGGAGAATTCAAGAATGCATGGGACAGACATAAGGCAATTCTTGTGGGGGGCAGGAAGATATTGGCTGTTGGTTAACTAGGATCTGCGGCCTATCCTGTAGGTAGGGAAATGGGCAGACTAGATGGGCCTAGCGGTCCTTATCTGCCGTCAAAGTCTATGTTTCTATGTTTCTATGTTACTTCTGCTCAGTATTTACTAAAGAGAAGAGGGGGTGACACCCAAGGTGGGAGAAATGGCAGAAGCAGGTGGGGAAGTGGTGACAGATGGGGAAATCATGGAGAGCAGAGATCGAGAGGCTTTGAAGGCACTGAGGGTGGACAAGGCGCCAGGCCCAGATGGCATCCACCCCAGGGTACTGAAGAAGCTGGCAGAGGTCCTTGCAGGACCTTTGGCAGGCCTATTTAATGCCTCACTACATTCGGGGTGTGTACCTCAGGACTGGAGGATGGCTCATGTGGTGCTCCTCCACAAGAGTGGCCCCAAGGATGAACCGGGAAACAACAGACCAGTGAGCCTCACATCCATCGTGGGTAAGCTAATGGAGACTATCCTGAAGGAGAGACTGGTGGCCCTCCTAGAGGCCAAAGGACTACAGAACAGCAGACAGCATGGCTTCATATGGGGCAGATCCTGCCAAACCAACCTGGTCGAGTTCTATGACTGGGTAACTAGGCAACTGGACAGGGGCCATGCAGTGGATGTCCTGTATCTGGACTTCAGTAAGGCATTCGACTCAGTGCCACATGGAAGCCTAGGAAGGAAGTTAGTAGGCACAGGGCGGGTGCAAAGCTGGTGAGATGGGTAGGAAACTGGCTGCAGGGAAGGCAACAGAGGGTGGTGGTGGGTGGGAAGCTCTCACACCCAAGGGCAGTGACAAGCGGTGTTCCACAGGGCTCAGTGTTGGGACCAGTGTTGTTTGGGATATTCATTGCAGACATATCATGGGACATCAAGAGCAAGATCAGTCTGTTTGCTGATGATACCAAGGTAGGCGCGTGGTGGATGACCTGGGGGATGGCAGGGGTTGCAGGATGATCTGGCAAAGCTTGAAACCTGGTCAGACACCTGGCAACTGAGCTTTAATGCCAAAAGTGCAAGGTGCTGCATTTTGGGATGAAGAACCCAAGGAGGAGTTACCAGCTAGGGGGTGCAGCTAGCCCAGACAGAAGAAGAGAAGGATCTGGGTGTGCTCATTACAGGGTCAATGAACAACTCGGCACAATGTAGGAAGGCAGCTGCAAAGGCCAACAAAATGCTGGGTTGTATTGCAAGGGGTATATCCTCGAGGAGGGAGGAGGTGATTCTGCCACTGTATAGGTCATTAGTTAGACCACACCTGGAGTACTGCGTGCAGTACTGGCATCCGTATCTGAAGAGGGAAATTAAGTTACTGGAGGGGGTGCAGCACAGAGCGACAAAGATGATCAAGGGGCTGGGGGACTTATCATACGAGAGGAGGTTGAAGGAGTTGAACATGTACTCACTGGAGGAGAGGAGAGACAGGGGTGACATGATTGAAACCTTTAAATACATGAAAGGAATAAACAGGATGGGTACAGAGGAGCTGTTCAAAGTAAGGGAGGGGAGGGCCACCAGGGGCCATGATATGAGACTGGAGCGAGGAAGGTTCAGGAGGGAGATGAGGAGACACTTTTTTACAGAAGGGTGGTGGCTGGGTGGAATGCGTTACCTGCTGAAGTGGTATGCAGTAGAACAGTGGACTGCTTCAAACGAGGATGGGGCAGGACAAGGGGGAGGGTTAATGAAGGGGAAGGGTGAAAGGGAGCGGCAGCTGCAGAATAAGGGGTGCTAGCTGCACATTCGAGCAGACTTGATAGACCTCTAGGCCTTTATCTGCTGGCAAATTTCGTATGTTCGCATGTTCCTGCTTGCAGGACTTTGCAGTTCTTTGCAGTGGACACTAGCTGTCTTGTTCTGGACCAGCTTTCCAGCTTTGTGACCTCCTCCCTCAAGTCTCTGACCCCCTCCTCCATGTCCACCCTCCCACAGACCTTGGTGTCATCTGTGAAGAGGAATGTTTTGTCTTTAATGCAGTCTCCAATATCATTTATGAACATGTTGAACAGCACTGGTCTGAGCTCTGACCCCCCCCCCCCCAAGTACGCTCCCCCAACCACTGCTCTTTGAGTTCGCCTCCCTAACCAGTTTGCCACTCATCTAGTCATTTTGACCCCTGTCCTAGCTCTTCCAACTTCTTGATTAATCTCTTATGGGGGGCAGAGACAAAAGCTTGCTGAAATCCAGGTAAAATATGACCACTGTCTGGCCTCTATCCACCACCATTGTTGCCAGTCAAAGAAACTGATCAGGTTCATTCAGCATGACATCTCTGCCATAAATCTGTGCTGCCTGTCATCTTGGAGCCTGTTTGCCTCAAGGAACATGCCTAACATTTCTTTAAGAACATCTTCCATCAGCTTGCCAACTATCAATGTCAATCTGACTGGTCTGTAGTTCCCTGGATCATCAATTGCCCCGCTCTTATGTGAGGGCACCACCATCCACAGTTCTCCACTCACTTGGCACCATGCCTGTATCTAAGGAGCTATTGAACAGGTCAGCCAGAGGGGCTGCCAGTTCTCTCAGCACTCATGAGTGCATATGTGTGGCTGGTGAGATTTAACCACTTCAAGGGCAGTAAGTCCCATAAGGACCCTGTCCACTATCATCACCTCCTCTCACATCTGCACTCCTCCCTCTCGATCCCTATCCCGATCCTATCCACTGGTACTGTTCCATTCTTTTCTTTAGTGAATACTGAGCAAAATCATTTTGTTCCCTGCTTCTGCCTTTCCTCTACTATCCTCCACCCACTGTACACTGTGCCCCCTGTCTTGGTTTCACAACTCCTTCATAGTCCTTCTTTCTCGGATGTACTAAAAAATGTTGTCACCGTCCATGACTTCCTCCGTTGTTCTCACCTCTGCCCCTGCCTTTCTTACCTCATTTCTAACTGTTTTTACTTCATCCAGGTAGTCCACTCTGTCCTCCCCAGATGGGTCTTCCTGTATTTTTTAATGTTAGCCCTTTCCTCCCTCCCATGTGATCACTGAGGCAAGATAAGATAGCACCACCCCATTTTAAGTCAAGTAATTACCAAATGGAAAAAAAGACACAGTAGCATCAAGAATTAAGGATCTGCAAATTAGTTTAATGCAAAAATCACCTGGTATACAGTGGTCACTCCCTTCATGGGATGCCAGACTGGACAAACAAAGAAACTGACTGGTTTTGCTAAGGCATCATCAGAGAGTGGTCAGTCCTTAGCTGTTTCTGTCTTCCCCTGGATTAAGAAGCCGTCTTAGACTGCGTCCAGGTGCAACTGGTTTCTGCTGCTGTTGGTCTGAAGGATGCTCCAATCTACATCTGGTAGGTTACAGTCACTCAATATTACACCGCCCCCCCCAACACAGAAGCCATCTTTATCTCTCTTCTCAACTCCTTATCTAAAATTTCATTTAGATTTGGATGCCTTTATTCCACCCCTGCCCTTCTCCTTCTTCTAGGTGTTGTCTGAACCTGTGCCCAAATTGACTCTGTGCCCATCCACCTCCATATCCGCTCTGGTGGCTGTAATCTTTCCCCTGATAGAAAATGTCATCCTAGCCCCTTTCCTCTACCCTGTCCTTTCTATTTAAACCCAATAACTGAAAATTCCCAGTCTTTGTTCATGGATACCAGGTTTTGGTCACTGCCACAAAATCCACATGACCCTCCGTCACTAAGGCCTGGAGGTCATCCATCTTGTTTCTTAGGCTCTTGGCATTGACAAACATCACACTCCATGATGCTTCTTTCCCCTTCTCCCCATCTTTTCCTTCCTGCTATTTCCCTGCATCCTCAGCTGCTGTATGGAATTTCCCCTTGCCTGTTCTTCTAGATCATCTCTTTGTTGTCTTCCACTTACCGCTGTTCCCCTCAACTTGTTTGCAAGATGGCGGCCATGCTGGGATGCTGCTTGTAGAGGCTCTAATTGAGCCTAGCATTTTTTTCTCCTAGAGCTGCTTTTTTACTATAATTTTTAAAGGAGTAAGAACTAGACTGAATTGTAATATGGCTAGGCATTAGGTGTAGGGGGTATTAGTTTTAGAAAGGGACTTTTAGTGAGTTAGAGTGAAGAGGCAGCTTTCTTATTTTGTAGATCAGGAGCTGGAGAGTTGTATTCCCTGCCCCCGTCGAAACCCAGGTTGTTGTGGGGCGTTAGGGGAATCCTCTTGTGAAAGCCCTGTAAATACAATAAAAGTGATGAAAGCGGCAAATTAGGCCGTTGGGATAGTGGCCCGAGGAGATCCAGGGTAACAGTGTTGTGATCTAGGAGTTCCGAGAAGACGTGGAGAATAGCGGGGAGGAACGACAGATGGAGTGGCGGGTTCCGGCTGGGGTGAGAACCTAGTCGGACCGGTCTGTAGGAAACTGTTGGTCACTGTTTGGGAAGGGACCAGCTGGAAGGAGGCCCTGAGAAGAGAGTGTGCGTGAGGCGAGCAGGAAGAAACCTTGACTAATTGTTATGGAGGCCGCCGTGTGGGCTTAGGGGATCTGCAGTGCTGGGGCAGTGGTTGAGCGGTGGGGGTAACCGGTGTGGCAGGAGGTGGGAGCTCCGCTGCCTGTCGGGAGAACCTTGCCAGTCTCCCGCTGCCAAAAGCATAAGAAATCTTGGTGCAGATCCTGGGCTGCAGAAGGTGGTCCTCTATGCCGCTGGGCTGAGTTCTTTTGTTAAATTGGCATTATGGAATAAACTGTATGGAGGCGCCAAGTCAGGAATGTGAGGACTTGAAATCATTATCGTGATTTTCCTGTTTTTGTAGTGAAAACCTGCTCCCTGAAAGAACTGGTGAGAGTGGAACTTTCTTATTAGAGTGGTGGATAATAGCTGGAAATAGCTGGTATGAATAGACTATCACCAGTTTTCTGCTAGGACTGGATTGACTGGTTGCTACAGAACGATACGATTGCTCTTTAGGCTAAAATCCTTGGTGGATTGGACTGATTTAAATAGTTTTTTATATTCTATAAAGTTTTCCTTTACTAGTTGTTTATGTGTTATGTACTGGATAGTTTTCTTTTCTATTTGTGTTTAATTGGGTTGTAGAGGCAGGGGGTTGGATGTTAGTGGAAGGTATATGCTTAAGGGAAGAATTAGTGTATGAGTGACTGAGTAAGGGGGGAATATTTTTGTGTTTGAGACTGAGAAATATGTGTCGGGGGTGTCTGGCAAATTGGGTGGGCTAGAATCATGCACGGGTGTTCCAGCTTCATTACCTGTGGCCCTTTACCACCCTCCTGGTATTGGGAACTACAGCTCATCATTGCCGGGAGGTAGGAATTGGAAGACGACATGTGGGCAGAAGCTGGCAGGGCACCCCGTGCACGGTCGAGGGGAACAGAATAGAGGTGGTTGGGTGCAGAAGGCGCCCTGGGATGCGATGGGGCTTGGAGAGATGCCAGACGTGTTTAGCACCTGTCCCCAGGATTCCCATGAGACCAAGTGGGCAGGTAGAAAAAAGGGCTGCACTGTCCACCAATCCCCTGAGGGTGGTGCTATGTAATGCCAGGTCGATCAATAATAAGATTGCAATTATTGTGGTTCTGATTTCATCGGTCGACCTGGCTTGCATTATGGAAACCTGGTTGAGGGATGGTGCTGGGCCAGTGTTAGAGACCACTGTCCCCCTGGGTTATTTCGTTGTGCACTGCCCCAGAGAGTAACGAAGGGGCGGAGGAGTAGCTATCTGTCTTAGAGCTGAGCTGAGCTTCACTGTGCATTCAGTGAGAATACTGGGTTCATTTGAATTTGTGGCCATTCATGGGGTTCCGGGCACAGGCTGCAGGATTCTCCTGATGTACCACCCTCCTGGGATGGCTGGAGAGTTCCTGTAGGAAGTGGGTGACTTTGTGGCCAGTAAAACATTGGAGTCTTCCAGATGTTTGGTTCTGGGGGACTGCAATGTATGGGCAGATGATGAGTCATCTAGGTTGGGTCATCACTTCCTCCAGTTGATGACATCTCTGGGCCTGTCGCAAGCAGTTACTACCATGACCCACCAGGGTGGCCACATGTTGGACCTGGTCTTCTCACTGGGGTTTGAGATTGAGAATCTCAGGACTGATCGGGTCATTTGGTCTGATCATTTCACGGTGGAGTTCTTGCTCAGGGCCCCCTCTGAGACCCCTCCCTCTGCAGAGATGGTGAGCTACCGCCCATTGAGGGGTTTGACCCCGGAGGGTATTTTGGTGATGGTAAATCTATCTAGTGTGGCCAGTGCATGCAGGGTAGGTGTGGGTGAGGCAGTTGCTTCCTATAACAGGGCAATGACTGAGGCACTCGACTCCCTTGCACCGGTCCATGTACGACCCAGGTCTTCTCACTTGAGGTCCCCATGGTTTGATGGGGAGCTCAAGGCATTGAAGATCAAGGGTCGGAGGTTTGAGCGCTGCTGGCAGAGGTCCAGGTTGGAGGCGGCCAAACTGGCCCTGTGTACACACTATAGTGTGTTCCGGGGGGCAATCAACCGTAAGAAGGCAGTGTTCCTGTCCAGGGAGGCTGCTGCTGGGAGAAACTGACCAGCTATGCTTTTTCGGACTGTAACAGGCTATTACATTCAGTCTGTCTACAGCTGAAAACAGCAGTTTCTGAAGCCTTGTGCAATGAGTTTGCTCGGTTTTTCTCAGACAGGGTGTCTGCCATCAGGCAGGCGTTCTGCCAGCGAGCCGTGTTATGGCCAACAGTGGTCGCCTGGATTGTCAACAAAGCACTCCGCCCAGTTGGGGGGAGTTTAAACCAGTGGAGGTGGCTGATGTCATTGAGGTGATCTCAAAACTGAAGCACACATACTGTGAGCTAGACCAGTGCCGATGTGTTTCTTAATGGGATGTGTCGACGCTGTTGGCCCGGTGTTCGCCTTGATTGTCCGGTGTTCCTTGTTGAAGGGGGTCTTCCCAGATGCCTTGAAGGAGGTGCTGGTGAGACCCCTTCTTAAGAAGTCATCATTAGACCCCCTGACATCAAGGTGAATTATCGACCGGTCTCCAACCTTCCATTTTTAGGAAAGGTTGTGGAGCAGATTGTGGCGCGATAGTTGGGAGATCACCTTGTGGCATTTGATATCTTTGACCCACTCCTGTCGGGTTTTGTGCAAGGCATTCAACAGAAACCACATTAGTTCGGGTGCATAATGATCTCCTCAGGGCGAGGGATCGAGGTGAGGGCTAATTCTCATTCTACTCGATCTTTCCTCAGCTTTTGATATGGTGGACCATCGCGTGTTACTCGACCGCCCATAAGGGACTCCTGTGGACTCACCGGCCCTGTCATCTGCGGGTTTGAGTCCTTTTTGACAAACAGAAGACAGAGGGTGGTAATGGGGAATTTTTCCTCAGCCTTCTGTCTTGTGGGGTACCTCAGGGTTCGGTGTTATCACTGATGTTATTCGCCGTGTATATGCTGCCCCTGGGAGAGATCATTAGGAAGTACAGCTTGGGGTTTCATTGTTACGCTGATGATACCCAGCTGTACTTATCCTTTGCCCCTGGGACATCCAAAGCGATGGAAGTATTAAACAACTGTCTGGCAGAGATCAATGTCTGGATGGCCTCTAGCTGGTTGTGACTTGAACCCCGATAAGACGGAGGTACTGGTGGTGGAGTCGAACAGGAAGCTTGAGAGGTTGGCCTCTGGGGCAGATACTGGACTAGTTCTAGGGTCTGTCCCATTGATGGCCTCCTCTAAGATGCGCAATCTTGGCATGGTGTTTGACAACGGTTTGACAATGGAATATCAGGTGTCATCCGTTGTCAAGGTTAGTTTTTTTCATCTGAGAAACATTGCTAGGAATAAGCACCTGATTCCACCCCTGGACCTCCCCACCTTGGTACATGCATTTGCAACATCTAGGCTTGACTACTATAATGCGCTCTACCTCGGGCTCTCTAGAGGCACCCTCCATTGACTGCAGCTGGTGCAGAATGCAGCTGACAGGCTGTAGACTTGACAGTCTAAATACTGTCACGTCACCCCGGTGCTGTGGGAATTGCACTGGCTGCCAGTTTGATGAAGGGTGCTTTTTAAGGTGGGCTTTCTCACCTATAAGACCCTACATGGACTGGGCCTTTCTACCTGGCGGACCTTCTTACACCAGCTGCCTCAGTTCGCCCCCTGTGATCTTCCTCGAGGGGCCTCCTGACGATTCCCAAAACAAGACTGAGAACGGCTGGTGATAGAGCTTTTAGTATCACTGGCCCTACCCTGTGGAATTCGCTTCCGCCATTGGTGAGGGAGGCCCCATTGGTGGAGGTATTTAAAGCCCGCCTTAAGTATTATTTTGTTTAGACAGGCCTTCTCAGATACTTTATGATAATACAGGTTATCAGTCCTTTTTAAACTAAAGAGGAGATTATTTATATATAGTGATTTTTTTTTCTGTATGGTGGGTTATCTTTATATATGTATTTTTAAATTAAAATTCTGTGTTTTTGTACGGCGCCCAGAGCCTCCAGGATTGGGCACCAGAAAAATAAAATTTGCCTTGCCTCATGATCCACCCTTATGCCTATCCTACTGCCATCACATCCCTCTGCACCCTCCTCCCCCCCTTACATTCGGAGTCACTCCTACCCAATTTGCCCATATCCTGGAAGGGTCTGCCAGCCTTCTCCTCGGGAAAACTTAAGGTTACTTGCCCCACAGTAGTTCCCCAACTGAGTTTAAATTAAAATTTTGCATAATATACTCTCCTAGGTTGTCCCTAAGCATCCTAGTTACCCCTGCTTAGGCGTAGCCTGTTCAGCAAATACAGAGTTTTCGCATCTTGTACTTGTCCCCAGTCCCCTACCTGTCTGAAGCCCCCTTCCTTGAACCATTCTTTGCGCTAGTTGTTAAAGTCACATATCCACAGATTCTAATGGAACTGGCTCTGGGGACTGGTGGCACTTTGGAAAATACCACCGATTTTGTCCTCCCCCTCAGTTTTTTCCCTAGCAACCTGAACGTGCCCTGAACTACCTTGAGCCTGCATCCTACTAGGCCATTTGTACCCAGGTCATCATCTACATGAGTTTTACCTCCCACCTCTGAGTGAGTGAATGTATCATTGGCACAATTTGTTTCAGCCATCATACCTGGAAGGCATATTACCCTTGTTTTGTTCGGGTCTAGTCTGCAGGCACTCTGCTCCTCTTACTATGGGATCTGTTATTCATGAGGGAGGCTAGCACTGGTACTTTTTTCAGGGGGATCTGTGCTGAGATTATGTCATGGATGACAGCAAGCCTCAGCCAATCAACATCCACGATTTAGTCTACCCATTTATAATATAATTTAATTGGGATGCGGATAATAGGGATATCCACTTTACTAGGATGTCCACAGGGAACTAAATACATGGCACTGCATTCCAATGGAAGCACTGTCTATTTAAAAGTGATGGGTCAGTTACCCTTAGTTGGACAATTTGACCCATTCACATACCCACCCATCGACTTAGTACTTCAGCTTACAAAAATTTAAAATATATTTAAAAGCAAAAACAGACAATATTCTTGTGTATATAGAGTATGTACAACAACACAAAAGGGTGTCTACCAAGGTGCCCTAATTAGAGGAATTTGGGGGGGGTGTAGAACAGGACAGGAGTAGGGGAAGAGGAGCAGAGAAGGGAATGCAGGACAGGCAAATAGAGAGCCCTGGGGGTAGTAAAGGAACGAAGGGACAGCTCAACCATACAGAGATGGTGGTGGAGGGGGAAGGATACTCGGGAGAAAAACATACCTCACTGGCACATGAGGTGAAGAGTAAGAAGAGGGCACAAAGCTGGGGGGAGGGAGTTGGGGGAAGTTGGAAGTTTACAAATCATGTGATGGGGACTGGGAATCAAACATGAAGGAAGGTGAAGTCCTTGTAACAAACAGGTCCTTGTGCCTTCAGAAGGTCCACCGCAGTTCCCTCACCCGCAGAGCACAGTTGAAAAAACAATAATGCAGTGTTATGTTTTGTACTGCTGCTTAGCTTCTTGTGTCCTACACTCCATCTCTTTAATTTTTATGTAAAGAACAGTAAAAGAAACACAAATTAAACACAACAATGCCACACTAAAGAAGGCACACAACAACAGGAAAAAAACAGAAAATGTTTCTACAGTGCCCATCAGCGACAATCTTCAAGTGGAACTATTTAGCTAAAAAAAATTGTAAGCATTTTTAAAAATGTTTTTATTAATTTCTTAAAATTATTAGATAACCCCATTTTATAAGCAGAATAAGACACTCCAGGGTTAGATTTATGCTAACACTCCCAGGGACCGTAAGGCCCTCTGCTTGCGGCATTGGGCCTCAGCATGCCTTTAGGCATGCGGTAATCTCAGCATAAATCCCACCCTGTTGTGTCTTACTGCTTATGCAAAAATCAAGGAAAACAATAGTCAGAGAACAGTTAATAGCCTCAAAATTCAAACCAGAATTATCAACCTAACATGCAATACAAAAACACAGGAAGTGATGAAAACCTCCTGGATAACCACAGTAGTACTGTTGCTTTAAAACCGGATCACGTTGTCTTTCTTTAATGATCTAAAAATTCATGTAATGAAATGTTTCACTGAATGTACAGAATTAACTTTTAGTGCAAATGATGTTAAGGTCAAAACTAAATAGGCATCTCAGATATTAGGTTTATAACCATGGCAGCAGGAGTAATTATTTTTTCATAACTGTTCTAATGACTCCCTTTTTTTTTTAAACAAGTAATGGTTCTGACACTGTATACTTCTGCAATGTTATTATCAAACACAAAATGCTAAGTGATGACTGATGGACTGCAATCATTTCCAAACCTTTAAACCCTAATGCAAAACGTAAATGGTGCAACATGCTCTTCCCCTGTCTGACTGCTGTCCACTTGTATAATTAATCCTAACTATATACTTTTTATGTTTCGAGGATGGTTCATAGGGCACTTTTAAATGACTGAATTATTTTCATTGCAAGTTTCAATACTGTGTAAAAACACCTGTCACAAAACAGACATGCTTGCATTGTCTGTCTGCGTCCAGATTTGAAACATGTTTAAAAATCCTCATTTAGCACATCCTGTAAACGTATCAGAAACAAGATGCCCATCCAGTATCTACCCCCTATCTGAAGCAATAACCGCTGTACACTTTCAAAGATAAAATATATTAATGACAAGCATCCCACTGTCATCTCTAGACTGACAGACTGTCAGAACCAGACTCTCTGCCATTTTATTTATAACGACTTTTCCCTGTTGCCCTTTGGTAGGACAGTTAATGACTTTCAGTCTTGAAAGCAAACTGTGTCAGAATTCATTAGATTCAGGTTACAGACAGCTGCAATATTAAACATTTGGGGCGAGCACTTAAAAAAATGAAAAAAAAACCTAAGCAATAAGGAAAAGGTCAAGTGAAAAAGCATTCAATAAAACTGTGTCCTGACTAGACTACTGAGCCTTCATTTTTTTACTCATCTTGATAACAGCATTCATTTTCAGTACTTAACTTTAAGCCACTTTAACAGCCTGTCCTTGTTCAATGTGAAGCAAATCCGCAGTAAAACAGGTTGAATGTGTGACACGTCCTTGCTATTCCACAAGGAAGCAATAAGACAACACATGAGTATTGGTTGCCTGGAGTAAATGTACGCCCAGGTGTATAGTAAAGCACAAGGCACTTGCACAAAGTGCCTTAAGAATCTAGAAGTGCCTTTACCCCAGATCACAAATGATCTGGAGTGTATTATTGCATATATAAAATGGGTATATTGAGAATAATTTTAAAAACAAACAAAAATGCAATTTTTTTTTAAATTAAAAACAGGCATTTCCTTTAGTTAAACGCAGTAAAAAGCAGTCCCTCCACACCTGTCAGTCATCTGTCTTTCCACACATTCAATAGACGGAACATTTGTTTACCATGGAATATGGGAATTCAAACTTCCGGAGAATTTCTCTGGCAGAATGTTCACCCTTTCGGGCATAGAAACCTTTAAAGATAGCCAAGGGTCCATCCAGTCTATCCAGAAAAAAAAATCCTACCTCTCCCCTTCACATACCATCTCAAAGGGATACTTAGCTCTCATGCCTACCGCAAAACACCTCCTCTCCACCAATCCCCTCCACCTGAGTAACTCCTCCAGTTGGTATTGCCAGCCCTCTATAACTGGCCCACTTGATTTAGAACCTATTTTATTTTTATTCTTTGGCAACCAGATAAATGCCTATTTTCAGGGGTGACCCAGGAGCACGAGGTTAAGTGAGTTACACAATATGCAGGTGGAGGTTGTGGGACTCAAACCCAGGTCTGCTGGACTTGGTTTTCAGGGGTGATCCGGGAGCACTGGGGAGGTTTAATGACTTGCTCAGAGCCACACAGTATGCAGGTGGAGGTTGTGGGATCAAACCCAAGTCTGCCAGACGTACCAAGCTCATTCACAGCTCATCACTCATCACTCTAACCTCTAAGCTATACTGCCAGTGCCTATCTTCACTACCTCCACAGGTAATATGTTACATGGTTCCACCATTGCCTCGGTGAATTAGAATTTCATTACATTTCTCCTGAATATCCCACCGACAAGCCTCCAATTGTGCCCTCTCACTAATGCACTACTGTTCCTGGTAAACAGGTCCTGCTGTTCACTTTGTTAATTCCCCTCAGAAACGTGTACATCTCTGTCATGTCACCCCTTTCCCTACTGGCCTCCAGCCATTCCTTATAGGATCTGCCCTGATGGCCTTGAATCAACTTGATGACTTTATGCTGTGCAGTCACCAGCCTATCCCCATCCTTTTTCTGGTGTAGACTCCAGAACTGAGCGCAGTACCCCATATGGGGCCTCACCAGGGACGTGTACAGCAGTAACATCAACTCACTCCTTCCTCCAACTATCAAACCCTCTCCTCATGCATCCTAGCATACTTGCTGCTTTGCTGTATGCTTTGTTGCATTAAGTCGTTTGTTCCAGGGTGTCACTGATGATGGCCCACAAGTCCCTTTCCTCAGTCGTTATGGGCAAACTAACTCCCCTCCCCCTCATTCTGTACTCTGTACATGAGTTCTTTTTCCCAATGTGCATGACTTTGCACTTTTTGGCACTGAATCTTAAGAGTGCCCTTCTTTTCCTGCCTCATCCTGTCCCTGTCCACTCACAGCAGAAGACCTTAAATGGGGCCATGGTCTCAATTTTACCTGTGGCTGGGAAAGCTGCAGAAATTGCCCTGGTAAGGATACATTTTTCTTGGTCATCAAAGAAAGATCAGGAATTAAAACTATGAATAGTAATCATTTTTTTTACTTCTTTATATGTATAAAGAGGGCTCATGAGAGGAAAGAACATTTAATTATTTCATTCCATTTTTTTTAATTTACGGAATTTTACTTTTTAAGGCCTTGTTGAAGGTTTTAAATGAGTAAAGGTGGCAGCCATGTTTTGCAACCAGGGATGGGTTAAGTGGCTCATGAATGCTGCACGTGATTTGCCTAAACGTCAAATCCCACTTTTTGAACTTATTCCAACTTGTGCATTTCTGGGGAATTAACATATGGATAGTAGAGTTCCAACCCGTTTTATAAATTAAAATAAATTACTTTTCTCCACATGGTTTTGTGCCACTGGCGTGCACAGTCCCACTGAGTTCCTCCTATCACAGTACATTGTGGATCTTTTTGTAATTTGGATGTTTCCTTCACTATAGAATTTCACCAGTGGAGATGCAAATGTTGTCTGGCAGCGCTGACCCCTCTCTCCAATATTTTGTTTACAATTTCTCTAGAAGTTATGCCTCATCGTATAAGACATAATCCAAACAAACTATGTTTACAGTCACAAGAGACAAAGGTAAAGATAAATGCTTATGCTGACGGTCTCTTACGTTTTCTTAATAACCCAAATACATCCCACCCTGCACTCAAAAATGAAAAGTTTTTCTAGACTCTGTGGTTGTAGTCTTAACAAAAAGTTTATCAAGAGAATACAGTATTAACAAAAAAACTAAAACAATTTCTCAGAGAAAGAAAGTAATGATAAAATGGAATTAAAGAAATAAATACTTATAAATCATACCCCAAAACATATGTTTAGCAGCTAAGAATCTGCACCATAACACCAAAACTAAAACCATGCAACACAAAATACTAACACCACAAAATACTAGCTACAGCATATATAACTCCGATAAAGCTTTTCAGAATGGGATACAAGACAGATATAAATGTTGGCATAATTGTCGAGTGGAAAATCTGGCACTTCTTCTGTGGAACTGCCCGTACATGTATAGATGGTGGGCTATAACAGGACTGGAGCTTCAAAAAAATGTAAACATTATAATTTTAATGGAATTCCAAGTCTTTATTTTTTAATGACTTTTTCATACTAGGAATCATACTTGAAGTTAAAGATAGTAGAAGGTCTGCATGTCTATAATATCACTATCTTAGATTTATGAATCATAGTCTTTTAAATTTCCCCCATTCCATGAAGATGTCCAATTTATTTCTGAAGTACGTTAAAGTATTGCTGGCCACTATATCAGCCGCTAAGGAGTTTCATAAACTAGTTATTCTTTGTGTGTAATACATTTTCCTTTTGTCCATTTTAAAACAACTGCATTTCATTTGCCGGCCGTGACTTCTTGTAATGTTGTTTTCTTTGTGAAAAGTAATTCCCAGCCCCTCAATTATCTCGGAATCAGTGTGAAGGTTATACAGTAATAGGAGGTCTCTCCTTATTCTTCTTCTATGAAGACTATGTAAGGATAGTGTTTTTTAATCTGTTCTTTACATTCCTTGTCTTCCCATCCCCCATCATCCTTGTTGCCTTTCTTTGTATACATTTTAATCTGTTCTTGTTGCTCTGACTTGATCCTTCCCAGAATTGTGAACGATAGTCAGTCAATGGTCTGACGTAAGATTTACATATTGGAAGTAGAAAGTACAGTTACATAAGAACTTACCGTAACAGTAGATCTTACTTCGAGAGAGGCTCTTGCAGTAGGTAATTACATATAGGATTGACGCCAGCAGGACCCCACGGAAAAATTTCTAGCTAGCAGTCCCTGGCGAGGGACCGCCCCCACATCAGGTGACCGGTGTCAGGAGACGTCGATATAAAGGGGCGGTCCCTGACGCCCGCCTTCCAGTTATTTCCTGCTACGGGCCAGAAAGGCTGGACGAGAGAGGAGCAGATATTTCCCTCACTGGAAAAGAAGCTGAAAAAGCCTAGGGGGATGGAGGGCGGGGAAGGTATTCCCTACTTAAAGAGCCTCTCTTAAAGATCTACTGTTATGGTAAGTTCTTACGTAACTGTACTATCTTACTTCGAGAGGGCTCTTGCAGTAGGCAATTACATATAGGACTGAGTCCCAAGCAGTCTGGAATAAAGAGAGGCACCGAGAGGAGGAAAAACTACTCCAAAAAGCAGTTCTAGCTGTGCAAGCCTCAAGACAAGAGGCCTTGCACAACAGCTAGCCCGAAGCCTGCTCTACGGCGAGAGGCAACATCCAAACTGTAGTGTTTAGTAAAAGGTATGGACGGAAGTCCAGGTGGCGGCAGCACAAATGTCTGCCGCAGACACATTTTTGAAACAAGCCGCTGAGGCAGCTACTCCTCTTGTGGAGTGGCCTCTTACTTGACCCGAGGGTCTTGTTGTATTTGTCATAACAGAAAGTGATGCAATGAGCCAACCACTTAGACAGGCATTGCTTGGAAACAGCATTGCCTTCCCTTTTATGAGCAAAAGAGACGAACAATTGATCGGTCTTTCTGAGATCCTTTGTCCTGTTGGTGTAGTATCTCAGAATCCGGTGAACATCCATTGTATGGAGTAAATGCTCCCCTTGATTAGAGTACTGCGTAAAAAAGGCAGGTAACTCTATGGACTGATTCAGAGTAGACTCAGCTACTACTTTAGGGAGAAACTTAGGATTCGTGTGAGGAGCAACCTGTTCCTTGTGAAAAATCAAGTATGGGATTTTACACATCAGGGCCTGGAGCTTGGAAATTCTCAGAGCAGAAGTGATGGCCACCAGGAAGAGAGTCTTCCATGAAAGGAACTTCAAATCCGCAGAAGCTGCAGGTTCAAAGTGAGGGAGAGTAAGTTTCTCGAGAACGAAGTTCAAGTCCCAAGGGGGAGCAGGAGTATGGATAGGGGGTCTCAGATGGAGGACCCCTCTGAGAAAGGTCTTAGAGACCTCCAGTTGAGCGAAAGCTTTGTCTATGAAGGGAACATGATAGGCCGAGATGGCCGCCATGTGTACCTTCAGAGAAGAATGACTGAGACCCAGGTCAAACAGAAAACGATACTCCAGCAGAAGCCCCGCTGAACAGAAGAAGGGTTCCACGTTCTTGGAAGCAGCCCAGATAGTGAATCTTTTCCACTTCATGGCATAAGTGGATCTCGTGGAGGGTTTTCTGGCCTCCACCAAAATCTCCGCCACTTTGGGAGACACTCCAAAACTGGATTGGGCTAAGTCTGCAGGAGCCATGCATGCATGCATGCAGTTGAAGGGATTTGAGGCCTGGATGGACCAGGGTCCCCTGATCCTGGGTCAGTAAACCTCGAGATAGAGGAAGAGGAAGAGGAGGATCCTCTGAGTATTGTTGTAGAAGAGAGAACCAAACTTGCCTGGGCCAGAAAGGAGTGATCACAATCATCCGCGCTCCTTCTGAAGCTGGTTTCTGCAAGACTCGTGGGATAAGTGGAATTGGGGGAAAGGCATAGACAAATCTGTCCTTCCAGTCTAGAGATAAAGCGTCGCTCCAAAAAGCGCCTTGCTCTGGAACGAGCGAGCAGAAGACGGGAAGTTTTGCGTTTAGAGGGGATGCGAACAGGTCGACCTGTGGTGCTCCCCAAAGTCGGAAGATATTGTCTAGGACCCCTTGGTCCAGTTCCCACTCGTGAGTCAGAGCAGAAGAGTGACTTAGCTTGTCTGCCAGGGTGTTGTCCACTCCCGGAATGTGAATTGCCGTGAGGTGAAGGTCGTGTTGTGTTGCCCAATCCCAAATCCTCATTGCCTCCCTGCAAAGAGGGTAGGACCGAGTCCCTTCCTGTTTGCTGATGTACCACACCACGCACATGTTGTCCGTCTGGACGGCTAGGTGACCGGGAAGGATGTATTGGTGAAGGGCTTGGAGAGCATACAACACTGCCCGAAGCTTGAGCACATTTATGTGGACAGCTTGTTCTAGCTTGGACCAGGAGCTCTGGGTCCGATGAGGGCCTAGATGGGCTCCCCAACCTTCGCCCGAGGCGTCTGTGGTTAGAGTCTGGGAGGGGGGAGGATGAAGGAAAGGAACTCCCCGAAACAGGTTCTCTTGAACCATCCACCACTGCAAGTCTCGAAGCATTGGCGAGGAGACCAGAACTGGGTGATCTAGGTCATCCACTAGTTGATCCCATTGGGAGCATAGAGTCCACTGAGAAATTCTCATGTGGAGTCGAGCACGAGGAACCGTCGGGATAGCAGCCGCCATGAGCCCAAGAAGGCGAAGGACCGACCTCGCAGAGACCATCCTGCGGTCGGACAGCAGACTTATTTGGGTCTGGAGGGTGGACGCCATGTCCGGAGGCAGGAAGGCCTTGCCTGTGGTCGTATCGAGAATCACCCCAATAAATTGTAGTTTCTGGGATGGGACCAGATGAGACTTGGAATGGTTGATGGTAATACCCAGGCAGGCAAAACCTACTGGGTAAGCGTAGAAGCAACGAGGAGGTTCCCTCCCTGGACGAGGCCGCCAGGAGCCAATCGATCAAGAATGCGAGAAAAACCTGCACTCCTGGTGCACCCAGGTGGGCTGCCACCACTGCCAGGCATTTGGTAACACTCAGGGCCAAGGATAGACCAAACAGGAGTGCCTTGAACTGGTTGTGGTCCCCCTGGAATGCAAAACGAAGGTATTTGCGATGAGATGGGTGAATGGGAATGTGCAGATAAGCATCCTGCATATCCAGAGCACAAAGCCATTGACCCGGCCGGAGGAGGGGCAGAAGGTTCTGCAGAGAGAGCATCCTGAACCTTTTGTATTCTAAGAAAAGATTCAGGAAACTGAGATCCAAAATTGGTCTGAGATCTCCAGTCATCTTTGGGACCAGGAAGAAATGGGAATAGCAACCCATCCCTCGCAGACGAAGGGGGATGGGCTCTATAGCTTGCTTCAGCAGGAGAGCCGAAATTTCCACCTGGACCAAAAGAAGATGTTCCCGTGAATACAATGACTTCAGAGGGGGGGTGGCAGGGTGGCTTCTGAAGAAACTCTTGTCGAGTGCCCCTCTGCTATGAGCTGGAGCACCCAAGAATCTGTGGTTATCCTCTCCCATCCCGGAAGATGGAGGGAAAACCTCCCTCCTACCAGTTCCTCCGGGGAGTCCGGAGGTAGTGGGAGAGGAAAGGAGTCAGGTGGTGTGGGGCAGTGCCGCAGCTGAAGCACCTGCTGCTTTTTTTGGCGGGGGGGGCTTAGCAGCTCTGGGGGCCCGGCGTTTTGTGGCCCGCCTTCCCTGTGGTTTCGCCTTTGGCCGATTCTGTCTGCGAAAGGGATGGCGCTGCTGCTGATGGGGACGGTACATGGAATCAACTAACTTCAGTGCCATCCCCTTCTCTTGCAAATCGGTGATGATGTCCTTGACATCACCCCCGAAAAGCACCAACCCACGGAAGGGTGCTTCCTGGATAGCAGATTGCACCTCCAGGACCAACCCTGACACGCGGAGCTAAGCATGATGCCGTAGGCCTATGACGAAAGCTGAGCTCCATCCAGCAGTGTCCACGGCATCGTATGTCGCACGAAGCATGTGGCAACTGGCTGAATGAGCAGAGCGGATAAGATCAGCCAACTCCTGCTTGACTTGGGAGTCAGGCAAGGAGTCCAGTTTGGCTTCTGCCTGAGTCAGAATGGCCTTGCGGTAGTCCCCCATATGGCCGACATAGTTCAGGGCCCTGATCCCCAGCAAGGAGGAAGCATAAATCTTTCTCCCATACTGGTCCAGAAGGCATGATTCCTTATCAGGTGATGACAAGCTAAGATGTTTGGGGTTTGCCGACCGGCCATGAGTGGTGCTAATCATGACCGAGTAGGCATGAGGGTGAGAATCCAGAAAATCAACACCCTCTGGAGCCTGATATAGCCTGTTCGACTTCCTAGGAAATGGGGCTAGAGCCAACGACTGTTTCTATATTGTGGTAATGAGGTCGGCGTGAGGCTCTATCCAGGGTGGCACCAAGGTAGGAGCTGTCACGGGCAGATCCAGATGTTCAGCGAGTTTCAGACACTGAGGATCTGGTTCCAGGGAGTGCCACTGATGAACCTCCTGGATTTTCCTAAGCAACTCCATAAAAGAAGGCTCCTCCGGAGGAGTCCTTGGCCTGGGCTTCAACGGAGAGCGTGGCTCGTCGTCTCTCTCGGAGCAACCGTCGGAAGAATCCGAGAAGTCCAAGGGTGAAGAGGAGGATGAAGAGAAAAAAGACTCCCTTTCCCGACTCGGGGGAGGAATGGACCCCTTGGGAAGTCTCTGGGGAAGCGTGTCCTGCCCTTCTCTGGATCCAGAGGGAAGAACCCTGGAATCCAGAGGTGGTGAGGGAGTGTGCCACCTCGGACGTGCGGGAACCTGGGATGGCACCGTCGCCAGAAGGCGGCTCTTGACCCTTTGGTGAGCTGAGCCTTGGCCTCAGCCCCAGGAGGCCAGTAGTGAGTTCTTGCAGGCCACCGCGGCGTCAGGGGATGGAGGAGGAGGAGGAGGCGGGGATAAGGATATGGGTTGTAAACTGTGATGGAGCATATCAAAACCCAGCTGCAGGTAGCCGGTCAAAAGCCGAGTATTGTGGCTCTGGTACTACGGCATCGGGGCTCCCGGTGCGGGTACTGTGGCACTGGATACTGCAGTCCCGGAGTACGCCCGGCGTCGGATAGGATGGAGGGTACCCGAGCTGGGGGCTGCCGAGCAGATGGCCGGCCGGTGCTCCTCACGGGCGTGGTCTGAGACAGTGGAGGGCCCAGAGGGGTCTGGCTGGGAGCGGGATGTCTCCAGAGTCAGTAAGGCGGTATCAGGGCTGATGTCGGAGGCCCTGGCGCAGAGGGGCTGGCATCCGGGGAGCCGACGCCAGGTCCGGGCGCATCAGGTGGTGGAAGGACCGATGGAGGAGGAAGATCCCCAGCCTCGTCCGGGGATGGAGGGGAAAAATCCCCGGGGTTGAGTTGGGGAGACTCTGGTTCCCCAGATGGCAGCGAAGGCTGTGGAGAACCGGGTACGACGGACATGGGAGGGTCCATCGTTGGTTCCTTCGCCAGCTGGACGTTGGACGAGCCGACGTGTGGCTTAAGGACGAGCTCCCGGCGGGCGTCGGAGGAGCCGGCATCCGACTTATGAGAGCCATCACCGGGGGCAGGTCGAGTAGAAGGATCAGCCTGGTCCGGTGGGGTGGAGGCCACACACCGCCCCGTAGGGTTGGACGTCTTACCGGCCCTCTCTGGGCGGACATCGGAGGAGCTGACGCCCGGCTTACCGGAGTCACCCACGGTGGTAGGCCACAAGCCTGCGGCCGAACCAGGGGCGGAGGCCTCCAACTGCCCGGAGGCGCCAGCAAGGCCCGAGCATGAGCCAGACGGGCGGGCCAAATCCCCCTCAGAAACCTCAGAGGCAGCCGTCGAGGAGCGGTCCCCCGGAAGGACGTTACCTGCGTCCCAGCGACTCCCAAGGGAGATGCAGTGGAGAAGTCCTTGTCCTGGTGCCTCTTTTTCTCCTTCTTCTTCCAATGGCCTTCGGGGGAAGTGGACGCCTGCCTCAGTTTTTTGAGCTCCTTCTCCATTGCACTCATTTTCTTCTTCAGAATATGGGCTTCCAGGGATTGCTGCCACCTTTTCCGGGTAGCCACGATGAAACTGAGGAAGTGCTGGCACTTCTCGACCGGGTGATCGGGGCCTAGGCAGAACAGACACAGGGAGTGGCCGTCCTTATGTGGTAATTGGGCGTCGCATGAATCGCACTTATTCTTGTGCTCGGAGGGTGTAGGGATGACATATACCACGATTGTACTGACATTAGTTGAAAAGCAATTATTTTGGTAAAACAACGTAAGATAGGGCTGACTTAAGCACAAACTTTTCCGCAGAGCTGCAACGAGCTAACGGCAGGAAAGAACTGAAGCCGGGTGTCAGGGACCGCCTTTATACCAACGCCTCCTGACGCCGTCACCTGATGGGGGCGGTCCTCGCCAGGACTGCTAGCTAGAAATTTTTCCGTGGGGTCCTGCCGCCTGCCGGCATCAGTCCTATATGTAATTACCTACTGCAAGAGCCCTCTCGAAGTAAGATCTTCCTTTCCTCTATGGCTGAAATGGCATTTAATGCTATTAAGGAGATGGTTTGCCTTAGTAAATACATTATTGATATGTTGAGTGGGCTTTAAGTCAGAGGAAATCTTAACTCCTAAATGCTTTTCTGTTTTTACTGCATTGAGAGGTACCCCTTTAGGAAGTTTCTGTAATGTTTTTTTTTTTCCTAAATGCATTACTGTACTTTTGTTTCCATTATACTTTATAATCCAAGAGTCTACCCATTTTGACACAGTGTCTAGGCCTTCCTATAGTTTTTGGTTGTCATAGTACTTATTTACCAGTCCCCCTAGTTTGGTTTTATCAGCAAGTTTGTTATACCAATTTTTAATACCTATACCAAGATCTGCAATGAATAGACCAAACAGTATTGGTCCCAAGACGGAACCCTGTGGGACCCCACCTTTGCCATTTTCTTCCACTGAAGAGAAACCATTTAATCTGATCCTTTGTGTTCTCTGATCCTTTGTGTTCTATCGGTCAACCAAATGTTGATCAAATTAGTTACAAGGGGATGGATGTTTGGGAATTTCTCCCTTATTTGTGTTATTAATTTATGGTGCGGCACAGCATCGAATGCTTTGCTTAGATCTAAATAGATTATACCCACTGAATTCCCCCACCCAATGCCTTGCTGATATTTTCAATATAAAATAAGTTAGTTGTGCATGAAGTGAATCCATGTTGTGTTTTATCTACACATTATGTCTAATCCATGTGTTATTTATAATTTTTATAATTATTGTTTTCATTAGTTTTCCAGCTACTGATGTGATACATATTGGTCTGTAGTTTGCAGAGTCATCCTTCTTGCCTTTCTTAAAAATAGGCATGACTTCTGCTTTTCTCCAGTGCTGGAGCACCTCTCCAGTTGTAAGTGATTTATTAAAAATGTGTGCTGTGGTTGGTTGATGTGTGTGGCTAGCTCCTCAATGTGTGAGGTGAAATACAATCTGGCCCAACTGATTTTGTTCTATTTCATGTAAAAACTCCTGCACCATTCAGTCACTTATAGATAAGATTTCTGTACTTGATGTATCTATGTGCTCAACCCTTGTTTTAGTTTGGTAAACTGAACAAAATTAATTGTTTAGGCAATCTGATATCTTCTCTTTCGTAATAATATTGTTGTTAATACACGGGGGCCTTCTTGTTGCTTAGTTTTCTCTTTGGAATTAAAATAACTATAAAATCCCTTTATGTTCCATTTATTTCTTGTCAATCTAATGTCATAATTCCTTTATTTTTTTCCTAAATTCTGTTTTAAGCAGTTTCACTACATTCCTGTTTACAAAGTATTGCCCTCACTAGGGTAACACACTATCATTTTGTATGCTTTTCAGCCAGGTTCTGAATAGGAGCCCCCAAAAAGTGGGATGGTGAGTGAGAATCGACCTGATGACTGAGAGCCCCTTTAAGATCTGTTACAGTAAGTTCTTACGGAACTGTTCTATCTTCTTCGGGGGTATCGCAGTCATCAGGTTACACCATAGGAATGAGTCCTAAGCAGTGACAAGAGTATATGGACAGTCTGGGAGGCTGGATTTCCATAAACTTATGACAGGAGAGGTGGAACAACCTACCCAGTCAAGGAGCTTCTTAAACTTAAGACAGAAGACCTTGAAAACTGAACTAATCAAGGAACTCCATAAACTTCAAACAGGAGTCCTTGCAGAACAGCCCTGCCAAATCCTGCACGGGTTCTAGAAGCAATGTCAAGACTGTAATGCTTGGTGAAGGTGAGGACTGTACACTAGGTGGCAGCAGTGCAAATGTCAGCGGCTGAGACCCCTTTGAAATAAGCCACAGAGGTCGCCATGCCTCTGGTGGAGTGAGCTTTGATAGCACCATGCAGTTATTTGCCATACTTATTGTAGCAGAACACAATGCAATTTGCCAACCATTTGGATAAACATTGCTTAGAAACTGAAACGACCTCTCTACCTGGGGTGAAAGAAACAAACAATTGCTTAGACTTTCTGGACTCCTTAGTCCTGAGCAGGTAATACTTCAAAGTTCTGTGCACATCTAAAGTATGGAGCAGTGCTTCCCCTGGACTGGCATGCTCTGGAAAATAAACAGGAAGGTAGACTGACTGACTGAGAGTAAACTCAGAAACCACCTTAGGAAGAAACTCTGGGCTTGTGCACAAAGACCCTATCTTTGTGAAAAATCAAATAAGGCTCCTTTTACCAGAGGGCCCAAAGCTCTGAAATTCTTTGGGCAGAAGTAATTGCAACTAAAAAGAGCTCTTTCCAAGAGAGAAAGTGCAAATTGCAAGTCACAATTGGCTCAAAAAGAGACAGGGTAAACTTTTCCAAAATAAAATTCAAGTCCCAAGCCGGGACAGGAGAATGGATTGGGGTTTTCAGATGTAGGATGCCCTGGAGGAAGGTATGGGAGACATCCAACTGAGTAATAGTGCAGTCACCCACGGACTCGTGGAAGGCAGAAATAGTCAAAAGGTGGACCTTGTGGGAGGAATACTGAAGGCCTGAGTCAGACAAAGAGATCAGGTAGTCCAGGACATGCTTCATTGAGCAAGTGAAGGGGTTCACGGAAGTCAAGTCAAGTCAAATGTTATTGTTCTTTCAAGACATAGAAGTTTTGGACTTTACAACAATATGTAAATATAAGACAAAATTACCGTTAAAAACTTAGTGCAAATTCATTGTGCAAACACTATGCTGCAATCCAAATCATTACACACGTTGCATCTCCTATTTATGGAAGATACACAGAAAACAGATACTCATTCATAGTACCGAGACAAGAATAGTGAACAGTACAGTACAGTAGGTTGCATCTCTCTATAACAGTAGTTAGTTTACAATGTCACCACTCTTGGATTTTAAAGCTAGGAAGCTTTTCCTTTCAGAGCTAATTACAGCAGTGCTAAAAAAAAAAAGAAAATTTTACGGCTTCCTCTTTTATTTTTTTTTTATTTTCCCTAGGGTGCATTAGTATGGATACTACATCATAGTTTATATTGACATACCTGGTCAGAATATCTTTTAAATTTTTGTCTCTGCGAGTATTATACAAAGGACACTGTATGACAATATGGAACAAAGTTTCCTGAAAGCCATTATGGTATGGACACATGAGAGTCGTAAGTGATACAGCAGGATCATATTAATTAAAATATGAATATTGTGAAGTTATTACACCCAGCCTTGCCCAGGTAATTGCCTTTTGCATATGTGGAAGAATAAGTAATGTAAGATAATCCATAATTAATGAATCAATTTTGTTATGACTAAACCAAGGAGCCCAGTTTTTGTTGCCTCACCCAAAGCATTTGTAATTCCTGGGCTAAAGAAAAGATTTTAGCTTTAAGCTTAGTTCTGTATGACATGGCAATTGAAATGCTGGTCAGATAATCCTTTCAAAGATGAGCAGAGTCAGTTTTTTTCTAAAATGTGAATCAATTCCTTTAGCCATAGAGAACAGAAACCATTTAAGTGCCACTGTCTTTTTTCATTTAAACACGCTAATGGAATACTATTGTGTGCACCATTTATTATTTTTATCGAATAGGAAACTATACGCAGATTTAATATATATGAAATTGGAATCCTGCCTAATTCTGATCTCACATTTGTGTTGGATGCAAAACCAGGTACCTGTAATATAGGTTTATAGTAGTATAATAAAGGTAGTTCTAAATTGGGGTAAGTTTTGGTTACCCATATCTCTGCGCCATATGCAAGAATGGGGTCGATTTTTGCCTCTCCTGTTGTACTAGCCGGAGTCACTGAAAGGCCACTGTACTTGAAATGAAAATGTTGTAGGGCTTTAGCCACATGCTTTGCCTTACTTACTTGCTCCTTAACATGAGAGGTCCAATAACCGTTAGAAGTAAGCTTAACTCCCAGGTAAACACAGGAAGATACCGTATCTATACGGCTAGTGCCTAGATAGAAATTAGGAGGATGTAAATAAGAGCCAAAAATCATTATTTTAGTTTTTTTAAGATTAATCTTTAAGCCTTTGACATTTAGCTTGAATCTGATTTATTTTCCGTTGAAGCCCCACTGTCGAGAGAGAGAGAAAAAAAAAATCAAATTGTTAGCATAGGCCAATATGTGTATGTGAGTATTATTAATTTTAGGGGAATCTAAAGGTAAAATGGTATCAAAACTTAATAATGACTCAATGTAAATGCTAAACAGAAGGGGGGGCCAAAAGACATCCTCGCTTAACTCCCTTGTTGGTCACAAAATATTTAGTCAGACTACCATTATCATATCTTACTGTAGTTTGGGTATTACAATGCAGTAAACAGATAGGAATTATTAGATTTAGAGGAACACCTCGAGCTAGTAGTATGTCCCAAAGGATCTCTCTAACTACTGAGTCAAATGCGGCTGTAAAGTCAATGAACAAAGCATTAAGTTTCATTTTTCTAAATAAACAATACTTTTCAAGCAGATGAGTTACAAAGAAAAAATGTTAGCAATGGTGGAAAAACCATGGCGGAATCCTGCTTGGAAGTTAGAGAGTGGACTAAATTTATCTATCCACCCTTGAACTTTGTTCAAAAGAATTCAAGAAAATTTTTTACAGCTGATATCAATTAAACTAATAGGGCAGTAATTTGATGGAATATATTATGATCCTTTTCTATAAAGCGGCATAATTATATGTTTAGTCCATGACTAAGGAATACATTTTTCTGCTAAACAGGCATTAAAAACATTGGTTAGGAAAGGCACCCAATAGTTCATATGATCTTTGTAAATTTCTTCGGGAATAATGTCCATATCCGGGGCTTTGCTGTTGGCCGGTAGTAATATTGCCTGTTCAATTTCACCAAATGTAAAAGTTAGAGGCTGATAAGTATTGGAAAGCATCCAACCTGGAGTACTACTAGTTGCTGAGGAGGTGTCAGAAGTGAACAATTTTTTAAAATACATTACCCATGTATCCTCCGAAATATAGACAGCAAGAGAAGGGGAATACATGTTGACCCCTATAGAGACCATAAGCCAAAATGACTTATAGTCTTTGGCTTTTATTATTTGGTACATATGCTGCCATTGTCTTTGTGTAAATTCCAATTTTTCTTGTGACAAAACCTTTTTATAAGGTTTTCTTGCTGCATTCAATAGTGTGAAATTAGCCTTAGTTGGGTTTTGTTTTTATAAACCTTACTAACCTTCCTAGATTGTGTTTTTCCATGTTACCTTGAATATCAAACCAAGTAAAGGGGTGGTTCTTTCCAACTGTGGAATAAATCTTTTTGCTGATACACTGTAAACAAGGTTCCAATTTTTCATTTAAATGCTGAGCCGAAATTTTGCCTTTAGCAATTGACAGTAAATGAGTCATAAGGGAAGAGTAGATAACATCATCAACTCTTTCTCTATTTTTTAGGGTAAGGGCTAATTTGGAGCACCCTAAAGAAACCAGGGGCTTCAAGTAATTGTTCTTTTCAACAGAGTGTTGCAGCCAGCCCGGAGACGCTGAGGGTTGAGGTGCTGGACGCCACACCTTGCTCCATGCTGGTGACCCATGTTTGGGAACTAGCATGGGCCACCAGGGGTTGGCCGAGGAGGAGAAGGCTCAAGCATTCACTGACAGCTCACCTTCTCCTGGGGAGGGAGGGTTGCAGGACTCGGCACTTGAATGCCTCCTGGTGGGAAGGCAACATGCCGCAGCCTGCATGTAAGAGGGAGGGTGGTGCATGGCAGACATCGGCAGGAGCAAGCTCAGGAGCAAGTGCATTCCCCCTCCCGGGCGTTCTGCACATTCGTGCACACCCAGGGGAGGGGGGGTGGAACCACCAGAACAAGGAAAATGCCCCAGTGGAGGGAATTTTTGTAGGTGGTAGGAAGAAATAGGATGTTAGTTAACTAGGATCTGCAGCTTATACTGTAGGTAGGGAAATGGGCAGACTAGGTGGGCCAAGCGGTCCTTATCTGCCATCAAAGTTTATGTTTCTATGTAGGCGATGGCATGCCCTGGCCCCACACCCACCGCCCGACCCCACCCACCTGGGTCCTGATCTGCCATGTGCCTCCGCTGCCTGGATGATATTGGATGTCTAGGGTGCCTGAAGGAGTGGTGGCCCCACCCTAGGGGGTATGCCAGGGAGGTCTCTTGTCAGGCAGGGGTAGGCATCTGCAGAGCTCCGGGAGGGGCCCCAGAGTGGGGGGGGGGTTCAGGTTGGGCGTGAGACACCGGGGCAATGCTTGAGAGAGGCCACCTCTCTGGTGACCAGAGGGCAAAAGAATGGGGGGGGAACAGGGTGTTGCTCCTTCCTTGGAATTTGCACTGTTAATAAGTGTGCTGCATAGTTACTTTCAGGATTCATATGTGTACAGACATTTTTAAAGAGGTCATGACTTTCAGAAAAGATTAATATGTACTCTATAATACTCTGACCAGAGGCAGAGAAGAAGGTACAAGGCTCCTCCCTGTCTCCTTCCACTCTGCCATTAAGAATTAGAAGATGATTATCAGTAATAAACTTGATAAATTGTTTTCCTGCTTCATTAACTACTTTATCTGAGGAATTTCTTGCTGAGAGATCCTCCCCATATTTATAAGATTGTAATATTGCTAAATTATCGAAATGTACTATGCAAGAGTTAAAGTCTCCTGCAATAGAAACAGTATCAACCTGGTGCTTCAAAAGCAAAGTGTCAACTTTATCAGGTAATTTAGTCCGAAAAATTAATATGACAATGTTGAATAATAATGTGGAAGAACGTAAACATTAGCAATGAGAAAAAGACTGGTATTCCACTGTATAATGCACAGTGCTCAGTGCAAATTCCTTAATAAAGGAGACAAAATCCAGCACCTGAATACCACTACCTATTCTCACAAGAAATACTAAACCACCTTTTAGTCTGCCACACTGATTATCCTTTGTAGCATCCAGGAAATGTTTGGCAGCCCAGATGGCAAACTGTTTCCACTTCATGGCACAAGTGGCACGAGTGGAGGTCTTGCGAGCAGCCACTAGGACATCTGCGGCCCTACTAAAGACACCAAATCTGGTGATGGCTATGTCCTCAGAAGCCATGCATGCAGACAGAGGGACCTCAGATTGGGATGGACCAGGGTCCCCCAATCCTAGGTCAGCAGATTCCTGCAAAGAGGCAGAGGGACCAGAGATTCCTCTGACAGCTGCTGGAGCAGACAGAACCATATCTGGCAAGGCCAGAATGGAGCCACCAGAATCACGATGGCCCCTTCCATCTGCAATTTGATCAGCACTCTCTGTATTAGTGGGAATGGAGGGAATGTGTACAGAAATCTCCCGATCCAAGAGAGGGACAATGCATCTCACCAGAAAACTCCAGGCCCTGGATCTAGTGAATAGAAATTGGGCAGTTTTGCATTGTGTAGGGATGCAAAAAGGTCCAACTCTGGACAACCCCATCTGTCGAACAGATCTTCTGTTACAGATGAGAGAAGCTCCCATTCGTGCATGCTGGATTAAGTCCTGCTGTGGCTTTCCGCCAGGGTGTTCAGAACACCTGGCACGCATACGACAGATAATGTCAAACTGTGGTTCAGTGCCCAATACCACACTCTCATGGCTGTTGATATAGTAGACAACACTCAGATTGTCTGACTGCACCAACAGCTGGCCTGGGGCCAGGTGGTCCTGGAAGGCCTGCATGGCACAGAGCACCGCTCCCATTTCCAGGACATTGATATGCAGGGCGGTTTCCCACTGGGACCAGGATCTTTGAGTTTGGAAGAGACCCAGGTGGGCTCCCAAGCCCAGACCCGAGGCATCTGTGGTTAGGATTTGACTCAGGAAGGAAATCTGGAAAGGGACCCCTTGAAGGAGGTTTGAGGGGACTATCCACTACTGAAGTACCTTGTGTACTGGGGAGGAGACAAGAACTAGTTGGTCCAACTCGTCTGTCCGCTAGTCCCACTGCACCCTGAGGGTCCACTACATGGTGCGCATGTGGAGTCTGGCTAGTGGAACTGCAGGAATGGCTGCAGCCATGAGTCCTAGATACAGCCTGGCAAGGATGTACTGACTCTGGGCGACCTCCTGTGCTTGCGATATGAGGCAGTCTGCCTTGCTCTGGGGTAAGAAGGCCTTCCCCTGCTCATAGTCCAGGTCCACCACAATGTACTGTAGTCTTTGGGACAGAACTAGCACAGAGACTGAAAAAGCTGAAGAGCACGCTCCAGAGAGGACAACAGCTGCTCCCTGGATGGGGCCTTGAGAAGCCAGTCATCCAGGTATGGAAAGACATATAGTCTCTCTCTTCTGAGGGCTGCTGCGACCGCTGCTAAGCACTTGGTAAAGACACGTGGTGCAGAAGATGAACCTACGGGCAATACCTTGAACTGGTAATGTTCTCCCTGAAAGGCGAAGTGAAGAAACCTCCTGTGAGGAGGGAAAACCGCGATGTGCAGGTAGGCGTCTTGCACGTCCAGTGAGCACAGCTAGTCCCCAGACTTAAGCTGGGGGGGGGAACATGCCTAGTAAGGTTATCATTCAGAACTTTTTGTACTGGACATAAAGATTTTGGTCTTTCAGATCCAAGACTGGGCTCAGATCACCAGTCTTTTTGGGAACCAGGAAGAATCTTGAATAGAACCCCTGGTTTCTCAGCCTCTTTGGCACCAGTTCAATCGCCTGCTTGTGCACGAGAGACTGTACTTCCTCCCGGAGAACAGACCACATGAGCTGGGGGGTATCTGGAGACTGCTGGATGAGCTCTAGCGTGAGACCGCACTCTATGATCTGCAGGATCCAGGTGTCTGATGTTACGGTTCTCCACTGATTCAAATGGAGGGAGAACCGATTTCGGGCCACCACCTCCTGAGCCTGGACTAGGGTCTGGCAAGGATTCAAGCTGAGGTGGGGCCAGCAGAGGAGGCTGGACCCTTAGTCCTGGGATGCTTGGCTGCCACTTCAGCATGGGAAGAGGCAGGCAAGGAGGGCTGGGCTCTGCATTTGCCCTGAGGGCAGGAGCCAGAGCCTTGTCTGTTAACTTGCTTACGAAAAGTAGGGTGCCCCACCATGCTGCTGGGTGTGGTAGAGGGAATGGATGGACCTAATGGCCATACCCGAGACCTGCAGATCATTAATGATGTCCTGGACATCTGGAGCAGAGTTTAGTGCCATTAAAAGCAGCGTTCAGCACCTTGTTTTGCACAACAGCAGCAAACCCAGAAACCCTGAGACATGAATGCCCAAGGAGGCAGATGCCAGTGGCTGCCACCCTGGCAACAGTATCAGATAAATCGTAGATGGCTTTTAGAAGATGCCTCCAAACATCCTCTGTGGTTTGGAAGCATTGGAGCAATTCCTGTTTCTGGGCACCATCAGGAAGGGCTTGGGCAGCAGCCTTGCCCTTTCTGGCATTAGTGTTCTGGAATTTCAACATGTGAGACAGGTAATTTGCTATCCTCAGGCCAAGGGTAGAGGAAGTATATGCCCTTTTGCCCCAAAGATCTATCCTGGGGGATTCTTTGTCTGGGGGCAAGGAACTAAGATACTTGGGCACCTTAGATCTGTCATGTGTTGCACTGATGACCAATGAGTCATGTTCAGCCTGTGCAGCTAAGTAAGGAATGTCCTGAGGGGCACTGTAGAGCTTATCAGCTCTGTGAGGCATAGCTGGCACCACATCTGGTCTGTGTCAGGCTGTTGTGGTACATTCCTGAGGGCTGGCAGCATGGGAGGAATAATCTTTGTGGGAGATTCAAGGATCTCCAGGTAATCTGCCAAGTCCTTCCTGGTGGCATCCTCCTCCTCCTCTGTCTGAAACCCCATTGCGGAAGACAGTTGCTTCATAATGTTGTAGAATGAAGCATCATCAGGTGGAGACCTGGGGGTATGCTGGACAGATTCTTCACTGACAGAGGAGGCAGTGGACTTATCTGAAATATAATACTGCTCTTCCTCACCTACCTCTTCTACCTCATCTGGAAGTATGAGCTCAGGGTGGTATTCCTCCTTGACGTCAATCTCTTCATTAGGGTCTGGCATCGGATATGCTGTTGACAGTCCTTGGGCTGGCAACTGGGGCTGACAAACAGGAGTCGATGACGAAGGCATCGGCAAAGGCACTGGTGACGAAGGCCTATTAAAGGCCCCAAACTGCTCGACAATCACATTAATGAAGCAGACTAGAACTTCGTTTAAGTCCATGGTCATCGGAGGAGGGGATGACGGCACTGAAGTCGTCAGACCCAACTGCACACCTGACAAGCCCATAGCCTTTGACTGGGAAGGGTCAGGTCTTGAGGAGGCTGCCGTTCACGGAGGAGGGGCCGACGACCCAGCGGTCGACGGCTGAGCACCCTGATAGTCAGGCAGCGAGGCTGTTGGTATGGGTCTGGAGTGAACCATGACCTGGACAGCAGGTTTCTTCATTGAGGCAGCTGCCGACAATGAAGAGTCCCCTGAAGGAGAGGCCGACAGGGAATGGAATGGCCGCAGGGGGCAGTGGTCATGATCCCTGTCTTTTTTATGACTCCCCGAGGACCTCTCTTTCACATGGTAGGCTTCGGAGCTCTTAGACTCGAAGGGTGACTTGCTGGCCAATGCCCGAGAGGATACCAGCTCACAGCAGGCTACCTGCTGTTCCAAGATAGTACAAACAGCCTTTTTGCATCACCTAAGGGTGGTTTGGTTAAACTATTGGAAGAACTCACAGTCCAAGGCGTCGTGCTCAGGCTCAAGACAGACAACACACACAGAGTGCTAGTTACTGGAGGCAATCTTCTTTCTGCAGCAGCAGCAGAGGAAGAGAGAAGCTGAAGGGTTAACTCTCGACATAAAAGAAAAAAACAAAATAAATCGCTGAAAAGAGATTTGTGAGGGTTGTGGAGAAAAAGGCCATAATCCGTGAAAAGGCGCGAACACTGCGATGGCTCTTCCGTGGAAACTGCACTTGCAAGTTGCCAACGGGAAAAAACTGAGGAAGGCGTGGGCCCGCCTGCACCTTTATAGGGTTGGTGACATCGACTGACATAGGCGGCATGGGTGGGCCCAGTTGTACTGCTGAAAATCTTCCATGGATTCCCCATTCACTGAGGGTGAAGTTCCTACAGTGTAACCTGATGACTGAGATACCCCCGAAGATCTTGGGTCATGGGGGGGTTTCTGCCTACCTGACTCACGTTGCTAGTTGGGCCTGGGGATTTCCTTTAGCTACAGGACCAGAGTTCTAAGCGGTGTCATTCACAATACTGTGCACTTGCATGCACGTTTATGGATACACCACAATGGCCACATGGAAAGCTGGGCAGCGACTTCAGCAACTCTAGGGGCAAATGAGTGGGCTGGAGAGAAGAGCTCTAAGTTTGAGAAGGGATTAGGTGAACTTGTATGATACTGTCGATCCATGGCAGAACAGGAGGGCAGTGCTTCCATGGATGGTGGTCACTGGACCTCACCAGACAGAGGTCAGATCCCTTCAGAATTTCCTTTCTATGTTACCCTGCAGCAGCCATCACACAAGGTAGGAGAGTTGGTACAGGAGAGACAATGGTGAGGGAAGGGGGAAGTCATAGGACAGTTGTTTTTGTTGTTGTTAGAGTCCCAATACAATTTTACATCAGTGCTGTGTGAACTCTACTAAGGGAATGTTAGAGCTGAGATTAGGATCTGGAATCAGAAATTGAGTTCCATCTCCAAATCTTACCTAATGACTTAACTGGAATGAAGCTGGACTTGGAAATGAAATTTCACATATTCTGAATTAAACAGCTAGTGTACTGCCTAAAACTAATACTGGATTTTAACAGCCAACCATTACCTGTTATATCTGAGGTACTTATTCTTTTCCCTTTGTTTAATTAGAAGATTGTTTACCTGATGTTAGTAGGTGTGATATGTGGCACAGCTCTTAGCCTGGCAGCTGACATATCTTGCTCTTCTGCCCCACGCTACATCATCAGCACTGTGACCTCACTGACTGTGACATCACTGCTACTTAGGAACAGCAAGTGAGTGACTGGCAGGTCATTCACCTGTGATGTCACTGTCAGTGAGATCATAATGCTGATGATGTAGTAGAGCTATAGTGAAGCCCACCAGGATGAAGCACAGTGTGATAGGTTTACTGCATGACAAAAGGGATTAACTCCCATTGAAATTGTACTGTTTGCTGCAGAAACTGTATTGCAGAATTCTGCAATGCTGCCCTTCATCCTGATGTGTTTCACTGTAGATATGTCAGCTGCCAGGCTAAGAGCTGTTCCACACATCCAGCACAATATTATCACATAGAAAACTTTCTGATGAGCAAAAGGAAAAAGAAAAATACTTCAGAAATAAAAAGTTACAACTGACTACTAGTTAAAATTTGTATTATTTTCCTGTCTGCCTGTTTCAGCTCCACTAGCTTTTTAAGCACACGGAACGGATTCCAGAGAATCTGTACAGGCACCTCTAGTTCGAAACAAATGAGAAACAAATGAAAGGCCTGGATACGTAAAACAAAAATTGTTTTTTATAAAGCAGCAACATGGTAATAATCATAATTCATCTAAAGCATGGATAGTCTTAATCTCTTAGGTAGGAATCACAAGCATGGCATTATTTCATTAACAACACAGCACAGTGTTATACATAATCCTCTAGAAATGGCCAACAGACTAACAGTAATACTTTTTTCACAAATTTCACTCTTAAAGTTGATGCTCATAAGCAACTCTGCCATCTTCTTGTGACAAATGACTTGAACAAACTTATTAAGCCAGATTTTTTTTTATATAACTACACCTGTTGATGTCTATAAATATTTGGTCAAAATGAACCATAAGCCAAATAGAGGGTCTGATGAAACTGATCGTAAGTTTGTAAACTTGTGACCCTTGAATTATCTGTGTCAAAATGGAAATTAGTTAAGCAAATAAGGCATGACAGGGCATGGGTTATTGTGGGATTTACCTGTGCCTCATGTGGTGTGTCACAAGGCCGCAGGCAGAGCGATTTTAACCACAAAAGTGAGTAAATCCCACAATAACCCATGCCCTAGAGTGCCTGATTGGGATTATACAACTGGTAATTAACTAAAATATCGATTTTTGAAAAAATATATTATATTTATATGTGATTTTTAGATTTTATGAAAATATGGTGACTTTCCTCTGTACATTAAATAGTGCCCTGCTGTAGTAGACAGAGTTGTTCAAACGCCGCCCCCCTTCCAATTTTTTGCTTTTCTTGTCCACCCCATACCTATGAGTTTCTGTTATTTATCTCTTCGTGTATTGAGGAGAGCAAGTGTGCAAGGTGGCTGTAGCAAGGATTGTGGAGGAAGTGGAGACAGAGCATTCTGAGTGGCTAGCGCAGGGAGAGGGAGACATGAAATACTGTAAATAGAGAGCATGGGAGACATTGCAGTATGAGTGCAGGTGAAAGGGTTAGGAGGTGATTTCTAGTGCACCATGATCAGATGCCAAAATAAAAGAAAAATCATGTGGTGAACGTTTTGAGAGGAGCTGTTTGAGCCAACTGTTTGTCTGAATCTGTGGCTTCTGCAATTGGGTGAAGGGCCATGTTCTCACTGGATTTTCATCCAACTTCCTGTTTTTTTGGATTGTGATTTAAATATTAGGTAATGTGTGTTTAGGTACATTTAGAATATTCTGATAGTTATGGTTTGGTACAGTTTTTTCAGATTAAAATCAATGATTATTTGCAAATTGAAAGGGTATGTGATAAAGCAAGATGGCAGTGTAAATGATTTTCAAAAAGTTTGAGGAGTGCAGTGATTTCCAACCTGCTTATGTAAGCAGGATGACTGGGACTTTATGCATCAGGGGTTATGGTGGGATCTACCCACAGATAATGACTCCAGCTTACCAATCAGGTTACAGGACATTATGTCCCCACTGAATAATTATTTGCTCACTCTGCTCAGGTATACTACCACAACTGTGGAAAAACACTACTGTGATTCCAGTCTTTGAGGAAGGGGAACCTTCACTGACCAATACAGTAATTACCATTCAATCTTTCTACTCCTCCCTTTAGCAAATGTCTTTGAAAGGATTTTTTTTTTTTACAGGTTACAATTACAATCTGTTAACACCTGATCAACATAGGTTAAAATCTGGACATAGCACTGACTGCCTCGGTGAGGTTCACAAACTTTTTACATTAGGCCTTAGATGTAGGAGAACTGGCTGCTACAGTTTTTATGGACCTCAGCAAGGCATTCAACCTTGTTAACCATGAATTGACCACAAACTGCTTGGTGCACAGTTGTGGTCACTTGGCCTCTCCCCCCATGCCATGAAATGGCTAATGGGTTATCTACATGGCAGAAAGCAGCGTACCTGCTTCAATAAAGTCCTCTCCGAGCCCCCTACCGGTGACCTCCGGAGTGCCTCAAGGCTTGGTACTGGGTCCCCTCCTCTTCTCCCTCTTCATCAATCAACTACCCATGGTTACTACCAGCTGTAGTGCCACCATGTATGCAGATGATCTGGTAATCCTGGCTCACTCCCAGAATGCCACTACCCTAAACCAGAACCTGACTGATGACTTTAACAGGGCATTGTCATGGGTTACTAGTCACGAGCTGGTCCTGAACCTGAAAAAGACACAGGCTATGCTCTTTGGCTCAATGGCTAAAATCAAAGCCTCATCGGCCTGCTTACACGTCACCAGCGCAGATGGATCCTCACTACCCATAGTGAGCTCCATCAAATATCTGGGGGTAACACTTGACCCCCAACTTGACATGGTAATCATATCCTTAACATCTGCAGGGCGGCAAACTGCAAACTGGGTCTGGCCTATAGGGCCAAGTATAACCTTACACTGGCAGCCAGGCTTGCCCTAGCGAAGGTGTGCTCCTTCCTTCCCTCAGCTATGGGCTGCACCTATTTGCTCGCCCTCCAAAGACACATCTCACCCGGTGGTACACTGCTTACAATAACATTTGTTGTTTTGCCTTGGCTGCCCCCCGACTCACCCACCGTTGTGAGCTATATGAGAAACTCTGCTGGCTCTCACCAGTTAGATACCTTGATTTTGGTTTGGGATGCCTCTCTGGGAAAGTGATCAGAACTAGCACCCCCAGGGCTGGCCCAGCATCTGCCTAAACTGAATCCCACCCCCTACCAACTTAGGTCTCTCACATCAGGGATGCTCAAAGTCCCTCCTACCCGGACCCTCATGGGGGATCGGAACTTTGCCATAAGTGCGCCCAGACTCTGGGATTCGATGCCTGTGGATATCCGAGCCGCCCCCTCCTATCTGAGTTTTCAAAATTCCCTGTGGGGTTTCCTAAAACTAGCATCAGAGTGTGACTGCCCCAAACCTCCCTAGAGTAAAGTGTCAAATTGTTTTGTCAGAACCTCCCCAGGGTGTCTCCATTGAATTCCTGGAGATATTTTCCCCACTGTGTCAATGACTTCTGACTACTCCTGCCTAAAAAAGCTTGGGCATTTCTACACCCATTATTGCTCCACGGTCATAGGCTAACCATGACATATTGCACCTTGGTCACTTGGTAGAAAACTGTACTACCAAGTGTTTCTGTTTCTGTCTAACATGTGCATATTTAGAAAAATGTAATGAGCTGTATATACCTGTCTGCAATCCAACTAGCCTAGGGGGTGTATACGACAATGTTATAAGTTATATTATGACCAATCCAGTCCTTGAGCCATGCTCCACCCCTATGTATGATGACCTGTATATATCTGTCAGTTGAACTAGCTAGTCTAGAATGTATAATCTGAAATGTGCTTACTACTATATGTTTCCCCAGCGTCAAATGATGTATTTCCCACATGTTTGTTTACTGTGACAAAAAACTACTCTCTTTGCCATGTCTCCTTGACTGTTGTTCCTCATGTTGTATTCTCCCGGGTCGTTCCTGAAAATAGGCATAATACTTGTCTAGTGTACTTACCCGGTAAACAAAAGCTAAATAAATAAATAGATAATTACTTTGTAACATACCCAGGGACCTTGGTTTGTCCTGTGATGTAGTCTCATTGTTTAGAGGTTATTTAACCAATCAAGTTCAATGTCCCAAAATTAATAACATCTCATCTGCTCTGGTGCCTATTTATTTATTTAGCCTTTTTAAAATTCATAACCCATAGTTTGTTCTAACACTCAGATTTTGTTGCAGGTGGACGACGTACTTTTTTTTTTTTTTTTTAACCAAGGATAGAAATGTGGATGTTTACTAGATATTTAATCCAAAAGAACTTTGGTAGCTTACAGCATTGGTTCCTACAGCATAGGCTTTGCCTGAATGAAAACAAAGTCTATCCTGTTTCAAAATGTGGAAGAAAAATGTGAGCTCCACTGTAAATTTGGACATCAAAACAATTGGTAGTGCTGCAATTGAAAAATTGTTCAATTTTAAATACCTGTATCTCCATCGTGATAGTACACTGTCCTCTAAACTAGATATTGATTGTACTTTATTGTTACAAATGTCCATCAGAGAATTGGCATGTTGTATAAGATCAATACATTTTTAATGTTGGCATTCAAGACAATGCTGGCAGTTATGTTTTGTTTGCCAGTCCTTGAATAAGGCCTTAAAACATACTCTACAGCCGCAAACAGTGTTTTATCAAGAATGAAAATCCTTCATAGTTGCTTAATGAGATTTACTCTTCAAGCACCACCCTGGACCCTCCACTGGGTGTTTTGGAAGGCCTTAAATGACTTTTGCTTGGAGATAAGTTTAAATTCCAGGCTGCACATTATTTGGAAAACGTCTTGTTAAATGTGGTTCCCCCAAATACTGTGGCATCCTTTCCTTCAACTATAATTCAAGATGACAACAGTTTGGGTATTTTATTATCCTCTTTCTGAGAACTTCACAAGGTCAGTGTTGAGCATTCTTTTACTTATAGGGACACTGGCTTTTTTAATACCTTACCACAAAATGTGTCAACATATTCAACTTTTCAACATTCAAAAGTTTGCAAAACATTTTATTATTTTAACTATAATTACAGGCTTCCCCTTTTTCCCATAGGGAAACCGTGGCATAATTTGCCATAATAAAGGAGTGTTTATTATGGCAAACATGCGCACAGTTTCTCTTGCTCTATGCTCCTGGCCGCTCACTGTTTGCCGCTTTCTCGTTCTCCCAGACAAACTGCCACTCAGAATCAGCGGTAAGTAATTTAAAACACACAGATGTCCTTATTAAAACAAAAACAATAACTGAGCTGCCAACTGTTTGGGGGCCAGACCCCATGCGAAATCTGACATGACTGGTGACTGCACCAGAACATTTTATTTTATATCATTATTGAGGCAAAAGGAAACCCATAAATTATATAAAATAAAATATGGAGTCGAGGTGTGTAAACTCAGAAGTTTACACACACCTCGAGAATTCTGATCTATGCATAAACCCCTCAAGCTTCGATCTCAGGGTTTATGGAGCTATCTAACCCCTCGGGTGTGTGTAAACTTCCCATTACACACCCCAACCCATACTTTATTCTCTATTTTATGCAACTGTTATAACTGATTATGTATTGTAATTTGTATTGTGTAATCTATTTGTTGTCTGTTGCCCTGGTCACCCATGAAAATGGGCAAATTGTTGCTCACTGGCCTATCAGGTCTTCAAGTAAAATGAAATGAAATAAAACATTTAACATATTCAGTATGAATATATTTGGGTCCTGAGCATGATATCACCAGCTGTATCAGCAGGAGCCTTAGTGCTGTCTGCTGGAGGGGCATACAAGCAATAATTCTCCATGTGTACCACCATCATGCAGTAGGGGCCCTCAGCATGTCTGCACCATGGCCCGCATGCCCGCATCCATGGCCCGCATGCCCCATTATGACATCATGCACAACTACTATACACCAGAAAGCCAACTCCTCTCATTAACCATGGCTGAAATTTCAGGACACATTTCCTTAAAGGGAGTCCACCTGCAGCTGGCTGGCCATAGGTTGATAAGTGGGTGAAGCAGGACAGTGGTGCTGGATGGAGGTAAGGAGGTGCTGATGGAAAAGGGTAGGGATTAAGGCTAAAAACTGAAAAAGTGAAGTATAAAAACGCAATTAAAATATATTTTAAGTGACAGAATAAAAAAAAGTTAAAACCCATGTCCTTTGGGACTCAAATCCTTTTTAAGAATTTGAGAATAGAATACATTTGCTATCTTCTATTGTATTTTGCCTCTTAGCAGTTCTTAGTTCCATAACTTTGAAAACATTAAAAGAGTTCATTGTCTTCCATCTTTTGTTTATCCTCCTGGTCAGGCACCCCCGGGCTCTACCAGTGACCTCCCAAACCCAACAATCCCCATTATCTTATTCCATGGTCCCCTATGGCTTAACCGCATGGTAGTGCCTTTGGGGGGGATGTTCTCTTCCCCTCAAAGGTACAATCTGGTGAGATTCAGGCAGTGGGCAGGAGGCATGAGCACAAGACCAGTCATTTTGGTGACCACCATTTTTCTGCCCTTCTATGCTGCACTCTCCTGTTCCTCAGTCCATCTTCCAGCACTGAGCACAGACATCTGGTGGTCTTTAGAATATGTAGCATGAGGAGGCCAAATCTAGATTATTGTTTGCACGGCAGAAAATATATGAATGGAGGAATAAATTGGACCCACTTCTGGTGTGCCTCATGAAGGGAGGCAGAACTACAAAAAAGACAGTAAATATTAAAAATCAGACTGGTACACAAGTTCAGGAGGACACTCAAATTAGAAAATGTTTTAAGTATTTTTATGAAAAGCTGCATCAAGTAGAATGTGGGGGACCAGATCACTTGATGGGGAAATTTTTTGAGGGTTTGAATGTTCCCACTCTGAACGAGGATCAGAGGGCAGCGTTGGGGGCTACAATCACTAAAGAAGAGGTGCTAATGGTGATCAGCACCTTGCACAGAGGGAAGTCGGTGGGTAGGGTACCGATGGTTTTGGGGCCAAACACTATAAAGAGCTATGGGAGAAACTTGCTAGGCCCTTACAGGATCTTATGGAGGAGGCCAGAGGGGAGAGGGGACTCTGTAAAATGTGCTGTGAGGCCAATATTTGCATACTTCCAAAGCCAGGTAAAGATCTGGCAGAATGTACCTCGTACAGACCCATCTCTCTTCTAAATTATGACTGTAAAATTATGGCTAAAGTTTTGGCTTTCAGGTTGGAGAAGGTACTTCCCTATATTGTCCACCCAGATCAGATAGGGTTTGTTCATGTCAGATTGTCCTACCACAGCATGAGAAGGCTATTTAAATGTGATTTGGTGGGGTTCTCAGCATTCTGGACGGAACTGTGTCCTGTCCATGGATGCCAAGAAAGCCTTTGTAAAGACAGAGTGGCCCTATATGATGAATGCCCTCCATACATTTGGCCTGGGAGATGGGTTTGTACAGTTAGTGGGTGCCTTCTATCGTACTCCATCCACATGGGTACTAGTTAATGACTCAGTTGGTGCGTGCCTTCTATCATACTCCATCAGCACAGGTACTAGTTAATGGCTCACCATCAGAGGAATTCAGGCTTGGGAGAGGTACAAGATAGGGCTGTCCCCCCTCCCCTCTGCTGTTTGCCATAGTGACTGAACTGCTGGCTATCAGGATGAAGAGTGATCCATCAATATCTGGCATGGGGGGGGGGCGCCAGCATGTCATCGCCTTGAACACGGATGGCATTTTGTTCTTTGTTACTCGGCCTCAGGAATCAATACCTGCTTTATTACAGATCATAGATCACTTTGCCTCATTTTTGGGATATAAACTTAATTTGCATAAATCAGAGATCATGTATCTGGGCAAAAAGGCAGGGAGAGCTGGGGGTGTACATGGGGCCTAAAGCTTGTCGATAAGTCCTTCACATATTTAGGTATTCGGGTTGGGCCTGATGCTGGTAGCTTGTATGCTTTGAATTTTTCACCATTGTTTGAGTCAATTTTAAAAGATTTGGCTGGAAGGTGTGCACTCCCAATATCATGGCTCGGTAGGATTAACCTACTTAAAATAAATGGCACAAAATGCTGGGTGCACACACCATCCAAACAATAAGCAATGTCCAAACTGTTCTTTCTTCAAATTTTAAACAGTTTATTCACCAGTACGTTGACAAAGGATAAGACAACAAAGTGCAGCAGTGTTTCTGCACTGCTGTGTGGGACTGCTTATGTTTCACCCTGCCTTCAGAGCTTCCTCAGAGCTAACTACACAACATAATAAGTGCTTATTTATACATAAATCATGTGTATTAATTAGTGTGATCCTATCCTTTGCCAATGTACTGGTGAATAAACTGTTTAAAATTTGAAGAAAGAACAGTTTGGACATTGCTTATTGTTTGGATGGTGAGTGCACCCAGCATTTTATACCAGATATCTTCTAATCTTTGAGGTGCACTTCCAGGCTTGTGCTTCACACCCCTCCTTCCAATTACTTAAAATGAATGTTTTGCCGAAGATCCTTTACACCATGCAAATGGTGCCATACTGACCCTCAAATGAGGATCTTAAAAGACTGGAGAAAGTTTTTTCTGACTTTATTTGGAAGGGCAAAAAGAAAAAATTACTCACCTTAGTAATGTTGTTTCTTCTAATGGAGTCTTGCTATATTATGACTATTGCAGTTTGTCCCACCATTAGAACTGCTCCGGAGGTGAAAGAGTTAACTTCCATGCAGGGCATGGAACTTAGAGCGCGTGCTCGGTTAGAAAAGCTGTCTGGGATATTTCAAACTGAAACTGTCAGATCTTTACGAGCAAAACTCACTAAGGTTCTGTGTGGAAGCTGTAACCTACACTAGCCAACTGGCTACTAAAATATTAACACATTTTCCTGGTCCCAACACCAAGACTCAAGTCAGGGGACCAGAAAAAGATAAGATAAAATAAAACACAACACCCAAACACCCCAAAAAGAAGGGGTGGAAAACATAAAAAGGGGCATCAATAAGTGCCAACAGTGGACTGCCCACCCCATACCCAAAGTAGAAGTTCTGAGAGGGGCAGGCTGGGGAGGAGGTCATAATATAGCAAGACTCCATTAGAAGAAACAACATTACTAAGGTGAGTAATTTTTTCTTCAAACAACATGAAGTCTTGCTATATTATGACTATTGCAGACTACACAGCAGTACCTCCATGGAGGAGGGACAGAACCTACTTAGGGAATAGGCTCTGAAGCACGGCTGTGCCAAACTGAGCATCCCTCCTGGCCTGGATATCCAGGGAGTAATGCTTGGTGAAAGTGTGTACTGTTTTCCAAGTAGCTGCTTGACATATCTCTAAGATAGGGATGTCTCTGGCAGCAGCTAGAGACGCAGCTGTACCTCTGGTCGAGTGAGCCCTCAGGCCTGAAGGGGGAACCTTACCCAGCTTTTGATAGCAAAATTGGATACAAGAGACAATCCACCTGGCAATGGATCTCTTAGTGGCAGGTTTCCCTTTCCCAACCTCACCATAAGTGAGAAATAGTTGGAGGGAGTCAAACCTGTGACCGTTGGTACGCTCTATGTAGTAACTTAGGGCCCTCTTAACATCTAAGCTGTGTAACCTCCTCTCACCAGAGGAGGAATGGTCAGTGAAGAACACTGGAAGTGAAATAGATTGATTAAGGTGGAAATCTGAAACCACCTTAGGCAAAAACTTCCTGTTAGTCCTGAGGACTACCTGATCCCTGTGAAAGGAAATAAAGTCAGTCTCCACTGACAAAGCTTGTAACTCACTTATGCGCCTAGCAGAAGTGATGGCTACTAGAAATACAGTTTTCCAAGTCAAGTACTTAAGCTCTGCCAAAGACAGAGGTTCAAAGGGGGGTTGCATCAGCTGAGCAATGCAAACATTAAGATCCCAGGCAGGGGCAGGGTCCCTGAATGGTGGATTGTATAAACAATCCCTAAAAACTTGGAAAATACAGGGTGAGCAGAAGAGAAGAGGGCTTCCTGCTGAAATAAAAAGCAGAGACAGCTGCCAAATGCACTTTCAGGGTAGCTGGTCTCAGTCCCAAAGAATTAAGATGGACCATACAGTCCAAAACAGTGGGCAAATCCAGCAGATTCGGGAAATATGCTTTCCCAGAACACCATATGGAAAACCTTTTCCACTTGGAGTTATAGGTAGCCTAGTGGAAGGCTTCCTAGAAGCTTTCAAGATTTAGAACACCTTGAGAAAGTTGTAGATCAGCAAACTCTAACTCCTCAAGAGCCAGGCCTTGAGGTTGAGGGATTTGAGATTCGGATAACAGACTCTCCTGGGCACAGGTTAACAGATTGTGGTTCCTGGGGAGACACAGGGAATATGGACTGCTAAGGACAGAAGGAGTGGGTACCAGGGCTGCCTGGCCCAGTCTGGAGCAATCAGGATCATCTTGCAGGGCTGAGATCTGATTTTGACTAGCACCTTGAACAGGAGAGGGAAGGGGGGAAAGGCATAGAGAAACTTCCCTTCCCAATCGAGGAGAAAGGCATCCAGGGGGACTGAGCCCAACACTGGGGGGCCTGCAACAAAACAGTGGGAAGTTGATGATTGTCTGGGGCTGCAAAAAGATCTATCTGAGGGGTGCTCCATCTGGCAAAAACTATCCCCAGTACTCGGGGATCCAGTGACCATTCGTGATGGCCCTGGGAAATCCTGCTGAGAGCATCTGCCAGGACATTGTCCTTGCCTGGAGGGTGAACTGCTATGAGGGAAGTGTTCAGGGAATAAGCCAGAGACCACAACTTCATCGCCTTTGGTACACAAGGCCGAAGACCGAAGTGCCCCTTGTTTGTTGATGTACCACATTGTAGTGGAGTTGTCTGTTCTGACCTGTACCACTTTGTTCTGAACAGATGCAGAAAAAACCTGAAGTGCTAGAAAAACAGCTCTGAGTTCCAACAGATTGATGTGGAGCAGAGATTCCTGAGGGGACCACAATCCCTGGGTGAGAGGTCGCCCATGTGAGCTCCCCATCCCAAGAGGGACGCATCTGTAGTAAGGGTCAAGGAGTGAGATAGAGGGATGAAGGGCACCCCTTGTCTCAGACTGCTCTGATCCTGCCACCACTGAAGGGCCTGGATCAGGGTTGGAGTCACTGGGATCAACTTGGATAGGGAATCTCTTCTTTGAGACCAAAAGGCTCTCAAATGGAACTGAATGTCCCTCATCTGAAAGCTTACTCCTTGCACTACAGCTGTGGAAGCAGCCATGTGTCCTAGGAGCTGTAGGAAATGCCTTGCTGGTCGAGACCTGCAGAGTGAAGAGCAGGCCAGGGCCACCAGGGTTCTTACCCTTTCTAGGGAAGGAAGGCTCTGGCCTGCTTTGTGTCCAGTTTTGCACCTATAAAGGTGAGTACCTGGACAGGTTCCAGAACTGACTTTGGAAGATTGAGAAAAGCCCAGAGAGGTAAGCAGCTGCTGGGTAACTTGCAGGTGTGATTTGACCTGGTCTGGAGACTGACCCACAATGAGCCAGTCGTCCAAGGTAGGGAAAGATGGCAATCTTTTGCCTTCTTAAATGAGCAACTGCTACTGCCAGACATTTTGTGAATACCCTTGGGGCAGAGGTAAGGCGAAGGCATTGCTCTGAACTGATAATGGCCTGAGGGCAGTTCAATCTGAGGTACTTTGGTGGGAGCTTCCGATAAGAACATGGAAGTAGGCATCCTTAGAGGTCCAGGGAAGCTAGCCAGTCCCTGGCCTTAGGGAGGTAAAATCATTCCCAGAGTCACCATTTTGAATTTTCGTTTTAAAGGTGCTTGTTCAGATATCTTAGGTCCAGGATGGGGCACGCTCTCCCTGTCTTTTTGGGGCAGGAAGTACCTGGAGCACAGACCCTTGCCCTGGTGTAGGGGAGAAACCCTTTCTACAGCTCTGAGAGCCAGAAGGGTTGAGACTTCTGTTTCCAAAGCAAGAGTCTCTAGAGGGTTTGCAGGTGGAAAAGATCTGATTCTCATCTTTGGAAATTTTTTGAAGCTGAGAACCAGACCCTGGCTTACTACTTCCAGGACCCACTTGTCTGATGTTAAAGACTCCCAGTCCTGGACGAAGTAAGCCAGCCTGCCCCCTACAGGTAATGGAGAACCGGCCCTGGGCATCCCATCAGGGTGCCTGTTTGGCAGGGGCTTTAGGCTGAGGGGTGGGAGCAGGCCTGCTTGAATCCTGTCTGCCTCTCCGTCTGAAGAACCCCCTCTGAACATAAGCTGAAGAGGAGGCCTGGGTTTGGTAAAAAGGCCTGTGAAAAGGCCTGCCTCTACCCTTGGGGGGCTGCCACTGAGGAGTGGCTTGCCGTTCCTTGGCTTGTGCACTCCTATAAGTGGTTCTATATTCATCCATTTTCTTCATATAATTCTCTGTCTGCTCCCCAAACAGAGAATTTCCCACCACAGGAAAATCCATAGCCTTAGCCTGGGTATCCTGTGACAAACTAGTACACCTGAGCCAAGCCAATCTACGAAAAGCCACAGATGTAGCCATGACTCTAGAGGATACATCATTAGAATCCACTGCAGCATGGAATTGCACCTTAGATGCCTCAATACCATCAGCAGCCACCTGCTCCAGCTCCTTGGCAAGCTGGCCAGGGGCCTGTTTGGCTAAAGCCATGACAGTATCCCATCTAGATTTTTGGTATCTTGCAACATAAGCCATATAATTTGCTTGTCTGAGTCCCAAGGATGCTGCCACGTATTGTTTTTTAGCCATGGCATCAATCTTCCTGGAGTCCTTGTCAGGAGGATGTGAAGCAAGGGGAATATTAGCCTTATCACAGGCTGCAGCCTGAACTACCCTAACATGGCTGCATTGCTGTGAAAGAAATTCTGTATCAGGACCTGACAAAGTATACCTCCTGTCCATCTTTTTATCTACAGGAGGCACAAAGAATTAGAGCTTTTAAAATTTTATTGTTTGTTTCCTAAAGGATTTATGTAAAGGAATAGACAATCTCCTGGACTCTGGGATATCCATCATCTCTACAAAGTCAGGCTCCTCTTGCTCATCCACAGCTTCCTCCAAAGGAAGCTGGAGGTTCAACAACTTTTTATAAAACAGAAAATGAAGGGGACTCAACAAGCCTAGGGGAGATTCTCCTAAAGGTCTGTCTGGGGAGATGTCGGTTCAATGGGCACATCAGACTTTCAAAGTCACATTCACACTGTTCATAATCATCCTCCCCTCCTCTGGTTCATAAAACTCCTCTATATCATATTCTTGAACCGGTGGAACCGGCCGAACCGACCTTTTGCCAGATAGTGGCGGTTTGGATGAACTGAGAAAGTGACTGGACAATTTGGATTGCCCTGGCTATCTCTGCAGCAGTTGGAGAAGGGATTTTGACTCCACACCTGCTGATTTTCTATTCTCTTTGCTGGAACTGGCTCCTCAGAGTCAGCTTTACGTTGCCGAGGAAGTCTGGCCCTGGTCAGAGGCACTCCCTCTGGTTCGGTTGGCACACGAACCAGGCTGGCCATCGGGTCAGTGGACTTTTTGGCCTCTCGTTCCCTGAGCCTACCAACTCTCTTATCTAGGGTAGCTGCAGGGAAATTCTTGCAAATCTGGCAGTCTGCATTGAGGTGGTCAAACCCCAGACAATAAACACATGTGGGGTGTGGGTCAGCCTTGGCAAAGGCTTCCCCACAGACACTACAGTGTTGAAACCCAGTGGGCACGGTTTTTCTTTTGGGTTTCTCAGACATAATGCCAGTCTAACCAAAAACTTGCCCTTTTTTTAGGCAGTGACAGGCAAGACACCCTTATCGGTTCTCAACCGTGTCATGGGTCGTGGAGAAAACCGTAATGAAATCCGTTTTTTTTAGAACCGATAAGAACCGGGAACCGCACTCTAAAAAGCCTTTAAATGCTTCAGAATAAAGTTTCAAACAACCTGATCGGTTCAAACCGAACGACAAACATTTACAAGTTCCACACAGAAATAAACCTATCTATGACTTACAATACCATAGACAGAGCTTGAACCGATCGGTTTGCGGTTAAAATAATGATAATTGCGGTTAAATTTAACCGAGAAAAAACTCTTTAAACCGAGAAAATGAACCGAGCAGTAGGAGGAATCTCCGGAGCGACTGTTCAGTGAGGCGGAGTAAAGAATCTGACAGTTTCAGTTAGAAATATCCCAGACAGAGCTTTTCTAACCGAGCTCGCGCTCTAAGTTCCATGCCCTGCATGGAAGTTAACTCTTTCACCTCCGGAGCAGTTCTAATGGTGGGACAAACTGCAATAGTCATAATATAGCAAGACTTCATGTTGTTTGAAGCTGAGGATTAGCTTAAAAAGCTTAAGGTGTCAAGGGAGAATGGGGGCTTGGACTTCCCGGACATCAAAGGATACCACTTAGCCATTCAGTACTGGTATCTACATAATTGGATAAATAGAGGCAGCACAGCCAGCTGGATTGAACTGGAAGAGGAGGGATGCCCAGGAAGGGTTTTGGCTTATCTGGCTGAGGGAGGAATTAAAGCCCATCACCAGCTGGGTAACCCAAATCTCTTGGTCAACTTGGTGCTGGAGGCATGGATGACCATCAAGAAAAGGAGGGGAGCTGATCAGTTAATACCCCCTTGATCCCTGTTTTAGCTAATCCTGGCTTTCTCCCCAGATGCCGGGTACTCATTATGACAAGACAAGGGGACTTGTTTACTAGTGCAGGAATAATAACCTTTGAGGAACTCCAGCTGAGATTGTGGATTCCCCGCTCTCATTTGTTCAGATTTTTTCAGCTCTGGAATTATAGCAGGGAGCTAGATAGAATGTCTTTCATGGATTCTCCTCTTACTAATTTTGCGTGAGAAATTCTCGGTGTTAGGAAAAATGAGAAGGTCCTAATTGGAAGAGCTGCTGAGCAAGACAGGACTTCCCGAATAATACTCTTAAGGCCAGACAATGGTGGGAAAAGGGCCTCGGTATCCAAATTTCTGACACCAATTGGGATATGTTGCTGGGATATCACATGGGACTTCTCCTCTGTAATAACTTTAAGGAAATGCAATATAAATTTATATACCAGTTATGTTATCCTCCGAGTGTCATACATCAGTTTTATCCGGGGGTACCTGTGAACTGTGGATGGTGTGTGTCGGCTAGAGGAACCTTTTCTCACTGTTTTTGAGATTGCCCCCATTTGGTCCCATTCTGGGGGGAATTGCCCATGAGCTGTCAGTGATTGGGGGGTGGTGACCTATAGAAATCTCCCCTCTGTCACTCCTATTTGGGGTGGAGGGACGGGGAGAATGAATGGAGCTTATATCCTAGATGAAAAAGGGTTTTATTGGCTGTAGCCCACCAAGGGATTCAGAATTTGTGGGTGGCTGGCACTGTCCCAACGACATATCGGTGGAAAAGGTTGGCAATCCAGGTGTTACCAGTGGATAGGCTCACTTATGTCCTAAGGGATAGAGAGGAAAGGTTCCTAAATGATTCGGGTAAATTTCTGGACACCCTTATGGCTGTAGAGGCAATGTTGTTGCGGGAAGGTGGGGGAGGGGTAAATATTGCCATCACTTATAAATATGGATAGGTCTTATTGTGGGGATGGACCCCCTACCTGATCTCCCTAGTTATATGGAGTGGACATTCTGAAAGTACTTACTGAGCCAGTACAGGAGCAATGAACAGGATTAAATTGGATTACAGTGACTTGACGAAATATGCATATCTTAACTTACATATGCAAAGTTACACAATGAGCGGAACAAACATATATATATATTTTTTTTACATTATTTCTTATATTAACCAATTGTTAACAGTCTTATGTTTCTCCTTTTTTACACAGGAGATGTTAACTTATTGTGTAGGCCTGATTTGAATTGGCATTAATTGGTTATTTATGAGAACTCAGGGTATAAATGGAACTACTCTATAAAATTGAGGCTAATGTACCTAATAGAATAGTTAGATCAACAGACTGACTGTTTTAAAGTTTCTCATACATTTACATGACCCACTATGGTATGGACTGCAATGTTATCTCTTTTCTTTCTACCTCATACTGTACATGATGCTTATTGTTCTTTGTCTGTATGTGTGTCATATACTCAAACATTTCAATAAACACATGATACAAAAAAAAAGAATATGCAGCATGACTCCTGTGAAGCAGCAAGCTCCTTGGTCCACCACAGGGGTCACTAGAACAACGGAGCACAACACCACTCTCCCCAGACTGCGGCATGCTACCACTGGCAGTGCTGTCTCAGCCCTGACCACCTAAGTACTCATGACCAAGACTCACTCCCAAACCCAGGTCCACAACTGGGCCATCAATGGGGCTCTCTTTTTTTTAATCAAGCTTTTTCTCCCTGACTTGGCTCTCATCATCCTCCTCCAGTCCCCTGGTGATCAAACAACTCTATCCACCACTAACCTCAACATTTCTGCCAGATCCCATAGTTCTTCTCTCAATGGTAGGGATCTTCGAGGGGAGGGGGCACTCGTCTGCTGGTGCATCAGATCAAGATTCATGGCAGGTGGTGCTGGACTTCACAACACTTGCTGAAGCTATTACTGCATACCCAAGCTGTTTTCTGCTCTGTAGTACAGACCTTTCACCACCCCGCAGCACACAATATAGCTGCTAAGGGCTTCGCCACCACACAACTTCCCTTGCAGCTGGAAAGTAAACCTCCAGGGCCCAACCTGCACCACACCACCCCACCCAATCAAAGTCAGCACCACTCCAACCGACTCAATTGAGAATGTGCTGCCACTGGCTGTACTCCTTGTTCACCAGCTGCCAAGTCACCAGTAACTTGGACCCATTCCTGAAACCAGTTTTCCGACATGGGAGCATGATGGGCTTGCTACCCAGTGGGCTCAATGTTAAGGTGAAATATGTACAGAAATACATATTTAAGGGGGAACAACATGAGCGATCCATAAAATGCCTCCTTCCCACCAGCTGGTTTGTATTAGTACAGTAGCAGTCTTGCATGAAACAGTCTATTAATCTGATCTTTTAAAAAATGCCTCAGCATCTTAAAAATTGTATTTTCCACAGTGCTTTAGTTTGACCCTAAGCATCTGAGTAAATTCTCTGGTTTCATCTCATCAAACTAAAGACTCGCTTGATGCTTTGGACTAAAATAGATCTAGTTCATGTGTATAAAGTATACTATACAAGCTTTTGGGTCACATGTCTCTTAACTGGGATGTTTAAACACCTAACGAAGGGACCTGTATAGCCAAGAAAGCTTGTATACTGTACCCATACAATCAAGTGTACAGGATCTATGTCGATCCAAATAAAAGGTATCACAATATAAAGTGAGTCTCTACTTTTCTTTTTCCCAGGGACCAGCAAAGTAGTCAACATTCTTATTGCAACGTGATACTTAAGCTGTTTAGTCCTGTTTCCTGTTTCAATTTTTCTTTTCTAAGTATCCCTTCTATCAGAATGAAAAACAAATCACAGGCATACTGTTCACGTGCACGTTGTTGACCCCAATATGAGTCACTTACTACTTTCTAAATTTTTTTTATGTTGTTCTGAAAGCATTTCATAAACATATTTGACATCATGTCAGTAGATTGTGCCCTAGTTTACTTCTTTGAAAATTAAAGTTTATTAGCATTTTCAAAATGTAAACCCCAAATACAGAGGAGTAAATGCTAAGTGTTTTTACAATGCATCAATAAGCGCACGTTCAGAAATATACTAGAACATTATAGTGTAGGTGGAATGTTCTTCAGCATGGAAATCCATGTCTAGAATAGGGCTGCTGTGCTGTAGTACTTAAATCAATATGTTGCTGTACCACAGCAGCGATGTCTCAATGCTGTTGTACCACAGTAGCTATGTCACTCCTGTGGTACCACAGCACATAATTCTGTATCTATATTTAGATACCTCATGCTTACCCACACAGCAGATTCTTCATAATGATTTAGGATGCTGTCCTACATGCTGGACCATATGAGATCTAAGGGCTCAGCTCCGGGCAGCATGGGCAGAGACTGTGTGCCTCAAATCACATATTCAGGAGGAAATATATTACAAGAACTGCCTGCTATTTCCCCAACATCCAACTGAAGCACCTCGACCGCAGAGGGTAGTTGGTCAGGGAGGTTGGCAGGTGGTTAGGAAGGGCAAATTGGGTGCCCCATCACTCAGTGGTCACCAATGTATCACCTCCACAAACCATATAAAAACTACAAATAGGTATCTGCCTATATCTCCAAAATCAAGCAAAGGGGCAGAGGACACTGCAGAGCAAGACACTGCAGCACAAGTGCTAGCGCTACAAAACTCACCCAAAACAGGGACCAAAACAAAAAAAGCAAAATGAAAATCCAAGACACTTCTAATCATAGGAGACTCCATGATTCAGGGAGTTGATACCTCCGGCCAGGGGTAATGATCAGATGTCTTCCAAGTACATCAGCACAGAGAGACACTGACAACACTGCTAAAATTGTGCAGGAAGGAGGAGGAGAAAAGATCTACATCCTGGTACACACAGGAACAAATGATCTCGCCAGCTGGTCAGTTGTGGAGACCAAGGAACACCTGACCAGGCTGGGAGACAAACCGTCATCCATTTCGTCCGGCATGTCCTTCTCTAACATCCTGTCAGTCTGGGAGAGGGGGGCAGATGAACAGAAGGTCTGAAAAGGGGAGATAGGGGAGCTAAACATATGGCTCAAGGGCTGGTGCCAGGAAAAATGACACAACATTTGTAGGTAACTGGCAACAATTTTGGGAGCGAAAGTTCTTTAAATTCAATGGACTGCATCTGACTAAGGAAGGAGTCAGATCATTGGGGCAGAAGTTTGATGTCTTTTGATCTTGATGCCCCCCACACTCACCATTGTGATCGCTACCATGCCCTATCCTTCCCTTTCCTGACAAACGGACGTCTCTCTCACTGCACAAAATTCACCTCCAAGCACTGGCTAGGTGAACTTCCCTCCTATCGATCCCCTGCCTTTACAACCGTCCCCCCCTTCCCACTTCCTAAGATCTACCGACTCACGAACCCTGGTGATCCCACGCTGCTCCATCCTTATTGGCCAATGGGGTTTTTCTTATCGCCTCCCAAAAACCTGGAATTCACTTCCCCCTCAAATTTGCCACTCATCCTCTTGCTACTCTATTAACTCTGCCCTCAAGCACTTCCTTGCCCCTTCCTGTGCCTGCCATGACCCTCCTTAATTCCCCCACCATCTCCCCAAAGCCCATATTACCATATGCCTACTCCTCACCACTCCTATCCTCCTAGTCCCCAGCTCTCCCTCCTCCTAAAGTGTTCCTCCCCCTTCTTTCTCTACCCTTACTCTATCTCCCTCCTGTGAGTTCGATCACTGCCTTGTGCAGGCAGGAGCCATAGCGCACGGTGGGCAACAACTTTACTCCCTTTCCCCTATTTCTCCTTTTACTGCACCCCCTCAGTCACTGCTCAATCACTGCCTTGTGCAGGCAGGGTCATCCAGCACACAGGTGGGGTACTACCCCCCCTTAGTACAGCTGACCTCTGCTACCCCCTCCCACAACATCCCTCCCCCATCACCCCCTCTCTTGTATCACTATATATAAAAAACTCTCATCACCTATAACCTGTGTTCTACCAGTAGGGCTGTCCACCACCCTGCCCATATAGGGATAAAAGGACACTGCTAAATTTCAACTCTCCCCTTCCCCCACCTTAGATACCCCCACCACAATACCTCTCTCTCTCTCATCACCTGCCACACTCTACCTCTCCTCTTCTCCTACCCCCCTTCTGGTTGACATAGCCTAATACTGGCCTACCCCTACACTCAATTAAGCACCTATAACCGACCCCTATACCCCTCTTATATGCACTTTAGTCCACCTTGTCATCTCTGTTTGCCTCAAAAATCGTGTTCTGCCTGCGTCTCTCCGTAAATTTCCTTTCCCTTCTTCCATTCTGCCCTCCACAATTTTTCACCCCCATTCCATTCTTTCTCTCTTTACTCCTATCACTGTAAATCTTGAATATCTATGTTACACTAATGGCTACCAATTACTATTGTGTCACCTTACAATCTAGTGCTACATTCTGCTGCCAAGATATTATATGTGTGTCAGTGTTACCAACTGTCACATAACTGCTATATGTGTCTTCATATCTGCTATAGCTGACTATTGCATTGTTAGCCAATGTGATCCACCTGTAATCTCTCCTGCTCTCATTGTATGTAAGTAAGCAAATTGTATTTCAGCACTGTAACATTTCTCTATATTCTATCCCATTGTTCCCTACCCTCCAGGTTGCACCAGGAGACGAGCAACTTGTTGCTCAGCATGCCTGCCTGGTGAAACATTTCAATAAATAAATAAATTTAAACTAGCAAATGGGGAGAGGGGTGCAGCACCCGATACATCAAATAAGAAGAACACCTGTCCCCCCCCCCCCCAGCTAGTGATCAGACAGGAGTTCAGTATGTTTATAGTTCATTTGCATCACCAGGGAAGGAAAAAGGTCCAGCTCCCCATATGACACGCAGTGGAAAAGCCGGACCTTGCCCCACAACTAACGCACCAAAAACTGGCCAATGGAAAATCATGTACACAAATGCCCACAGTCTGGGAAACAAGATCCCAGACCTGGAGGCAACAATGACAGAGCCTAAACTGGACATAGCATCCATTGGCAAGAAATGGTTCACCAGTAACCACACTCGGGAGACTTCAGTACCCGGCTATGTACTGTTCAGACAAGACCGATGTGCAAAAAGAGGGAGGGAGTAGCCCTTCATGTCAATGAAAATATCAAAGCTACAGACATTCAGAATACACATAAGGAGCCAGAAGAACTGTGGGTCACCCTGGAAACAGGAAATGGGACAGCCATATGAACTGGGGTTGTCTACAGGCCTCCAGACCAGGGGGAAGACATAGATACATTACTACTAGAAGATATACAAAACATGACAGCTAAAGGAAAGGTTCTGATAATGGGAGACTTCAACATGCCAGATACAGACTGGTCAATACCAGCAGGAACATCCTCCAGAACTAGACACATAGTGGATTCCTTGCATGGGGAGGGCCTCAGACAATTGGTACAACAACCCACAAGAGACAGGGCTATCCTGGATCTAGTACTAATGGGGAAAGAATCACAGATCTCCAGGAAGAAGGTCACCTGGGGGCCAGTGACCATCACATGGTATGGTTCAATTAGGCCACTAGAACTAAATCATCCCATTCCAAGGCAAAAATATGGGACTTCAAAGGAGCTGACTTTGATAAGATGGCCAACAGAGTTAAGTTAGCCGAGGCAAGAAGAAATACAGATGAAGGGGTACAGGCAAAGTGTGCAAGCATTAAGGGCGCAGTACTTGAAGCAAAATCCCATTGTGTTAGGGAGCAAAGCAAGAGCAAAAAGAAGGAGGAAACCACTTTGGTTCTCAAAAACAGTAGCAGAAAAGATCAGAGCCAAAAGGTTGGCCTTCAGGAAATATAAGGCAACGCAGCGGGACAAAGATAGGGAGGCATACCAAACTTCCCTAAGGGAAGCAGGGATGGCAGTAAGGCAGCCAAAGGCCCAAACTGAGGAAACGCTAGCACAAACAGTAAAAGAAGGGGACAAGACTTTCTATAGATACATCAGTGAAAGGAGAAAGTCCACAGGGGGTATTGTTAAGAACAAAGGGGATAAGGGGGAGTGTGTGGAGAAGGACCAAGGAAAAGCATCTGTCCTAAATAGATACTTCTGCTCAGTATTTACTGAGGAGAAGGTAGGGCAATGCCCACAGCTCAGCACCATGTACACAGGGGGAGGGAGGTGTGCACAAGTCCCTTCACAAAAGAAAGGGTCCTACAAGAGCTCACTAAGCTCAGGGTGGACAAGGCCATAGGACCTGATGGCATGCATCCCAGGGTACTAAAGAAGCTAAGGGTGGAACTAGCAGAGCCATTAGCAGAACTGTTTAGTGAGTCTCTGAGCACAGGAAAGGTCCCAGAAGACTGGAGAAGGGCTCATATGATCCCGCTCCACAAGAGTGGCAGCAAGGAGGAGGCAGGGAACTACAGACCAGTCAGTCTTACCTCAGTAGTGGGCAAGATTATGGAGACACTCCTTAAGGAAAGTATAGGGCAACACCTGGAATCCATAGGAGCACAGGATCCAGGACAGCATGAGTTTACAACAGGAAGGGTCCTGTCAAACTAATCTCATAGATTTCTTTGACTGGATAACCACAGTGGTGGATCAATGGGGTGCAGTTGATGTCACCTACCTTGACTTCAGCAAAACTTTGAATACCGTTCCACCTAGAAAATTGATTAATAAGTTGGGTAGGCTCAGGGTGGGTCAGAAGTTGGTCAACTGAGTGGTAAACTGGTTGGCGGGCAGAAAACAGAGAGTGGTGGTAAATGGTATACAGTCAGAAAAGATGCAAGTCACAAGTGGGGTACCTCAGGGATCAGTCCTGGCGCCGGTCCTCTTCAATATCTTCATCAGTGACATTGCAGATGGACTGGAGGGTAAGGTTTGCCTGTTTGCAGATGACACCAAGGTCTGCAACACAGTAGATGATCCAGGTGGGGTGGGCAGAATGAGAAGAGATCTGGAAAAACTGTCAAAATGGTCTGAAGAGTGGTAACTGGGGTTTAATGCAATGAAGTGCAAGATCATGCACATAGGGAAGAGAAACCCTGAAGCTACCTATAGGTTGGGAGGGGAGTTGCTGGCAATCACAAAGGAAGAAAGAGACTTGTGCATCATCATCACAGATGACCTGAAATCATCCAAGCAGACCACTAAAGCAGTAGGTAAGGCTAGAGGGATGTTGGGGTATATTAGTAGGGGTATCACAAGTCATAAGATGGAGGTAATAATCCCTCTTTACAAGACACTGGTTAGGCCCCATCTGGAGTACTGCGTGCAGTACTGGAGGCCACACCTGCACAAGGACATTAACAAAATGGAGGCAGTCCAGAGAAGGGCAAAAAAAATGGTGCAGGGACTGCATCAGAGAACATATGAGGACAGATTAATAGACCTCAATATGTATACCCTAGAGCAAAGGAGGGAGAGAAGTGATATGATCGAAACATTCAAACATCTTAAGGGCATTAACAAGGTGAAAGAGTCAAACATGTTTCAATATAAGAAAAACAGCAGGACAAGAGGACACAGCATGAGATTAGAGGGTGGCCGATTAAGGAGTAATGTGAGGAAGTTCTTTTTCACAGAAAGGGTGGTGGATGCATGGAACGGCCTACCTCAGGAAATGGTGGATATGAATACAGTGCAGGGCTTCAGACAGGCATGGGATAGGCATAAGGGAGCAATACAGATGAGTATGAATAAATAGGCCATTGACAGAACAAAGGCCTATAGTACATTCATAAGGTAGAAAAAATGGACAGACTGGATGGGCCTTGCGGTCCTTATCTGTCGTCAACTTCTATGTTTCTATATCAGCAATACTGAAAAGATGCCAAGTGTGCTGTTTATTAAAACATTAACTACTAGAAATGCCGCCAACTCATGTATCTATTACTGAAGTCACATTAAATGTTTTAATCTTATCCTGATGTTTATTTGCTGTTTTCTTTGCACTTGACCGCAGTTTGAGACAAGTTAGAAAGAACGTAAATGAATTTAAAAACAAACATATACTAACAAAATAACATATGGACAACCGTACACAACAAGGCTGATGCTTCCATCTCGGAGTGAGATGACATCATAAACATTGCTCAAGCTTTGCTCTCAAGGACTATGATGTTCATTCACACCTGAATAGAAACACAGCCTTGCTGTGTATAGTTGCCCTTACATTACTAAATAAATATATACACACATACATATATATATATATATATATATATTTATATATGAATGATGGGATATGTGCACACAGGGACATGACGTGAGTTTGAGGGAGATTATGAAAAGCACTGGGAGGCTGGAAACAGGGCATCACCGTTGTGGGTTTAGGATAAAACAATTTCAGGCAGATCACAAGTCAGGTGAATAAAAAAATGCAAGGTTGCATTTATCATTTTATTTTTATCAAATAATATATACAGAAAACAAAATGATAAGTCAGACAACTGCTTAGCTTCCACAGTGTCTAAGGCCTTTCTTCAGCCTAGCATGAATCAAACAGTGTGAAGGCACATACTACCAGGAGGTCTTCCACCTTCCTCAGTCAGTATCCAACTGACCTTTGTAACGTGGCAAAAATATGAAGTAGGCAAAGTAAAGAAATGATTGGAAGAAATGAGTCAGATGACCTGGTCTCAACATGGCATTAATGTACCAATAATGCCATGTTGAAACCGAAATTCCATTACAATCCACAGAAGACAAATAACAGTGTCCATCAAACGGGACGGTAGTCAGCAAGCAAGTCCCTGTCTTGCTTACGCAGCCAACCACAAGTAGCGTAACAGAGAGCAGGACTGCATACAGTGGAGCAATTCCACATCAGACCCAATGTGTAGAGGTGTCGCAGGTGGAAATGTCCAACCCGCTTCAGTTCCACAGTTTCATGGTGCACTGAAACGTTAACGTTAACTACTGCGGCAAGTAGCACAGCGCAGAGTCGAATAAGTAGCCACATCCACCCATAGAGAATAATAGTGCACAAGCAACATGTACACTAAAGAGAAGTGGAATAATTGCATGGCGTGACATTAGAGGGACGTGCAGCACCTGAACACAGGGACAGACAGTATGCTAATTACTGAGATACCTGAGTACCGAAACACAGACAGCAGCACATCGTAGACCTCCTAAGCAGGCTATGACAATAACAGCTGCACAGAATTGACAAATGTCATTAAAATAATGTTAAATAAGCTGTCATCTGTGAATATAGTTTTTTACTTATTTGCAACATCTGCATGTAAATAAACAGTTGTTCAAATTTCCAGAAGTGCAGTAAACAATTGCAAACAAACAAAACAATGTGTGCATAGTGTTCTTTACATTATATTATCTCCATTTCTAAGATAGTAAACTATTGCAAAACCATGTTACAAGTGCATTAAGGCACTCTGAAGGTGGCATCTAATGCGGCTCTCATCTCCAAAATGTTTATATGGAGAGACCGCTCTGTTGAATTCCAAGAAACCCTCGTCTGATGAGAAGCAAGATGTGCTCCACAACCCAGTGCCAAGGCATCCGTAGTTAGAATCTGCTGTGGGCTGGGTCGCTGGAAGGGAATGCTTTTTCCAAATGGACCGGGGTGACCCACCAAGTCAGGGACTGAAGGACTACACTCGTCCGTGCCTTGGTCCCACTGTACTCTGAGGTGCCACTGCAGGATCCTTATATTCAAATGTACGAGGGGAACTGTGGCTATGGCTGCAGCCATATGACCTAGAAGCTGCAGAATCACCCTCACTGGGACCAGGTCCAAGCCCATCACCCTGTGAGTGACCTCCCTTAGCCTGGTTGCCCAGTCTGTGGGAAGAAAGGCTTTCCCTTGGACGGTGTCCAGGACTGCTCCTATGTACTGTAGTCTTTGACCATGCCACGGGTGTGACTTGGGCAGATTTAAGGTAATGTCCAAAGTGCAGAATAGACTGAACATCTCCTCCATCATCCTGTTCAATTGGTTTTCTGACGAAGCTGTGAGAAGCCAATTGTCCAGGTAGGGGTAGACAAAGTGACCCCCCCCTCTCCTGAGGGCCGCCGCCACCACAGCCAGGCACTTGGTGAAAATCCTTGGTGCTGATGACAGACCGAATGGAAGCACCCTGAACTGGTATTGCCCTCCTTGGAAGGTGAAGAGAAGGTACTTCCTGTGGGATGGCAGAATTTTTATATGCATATAAGCATCCTGCATGTTCAGGGAGCAGAGCCAGTCTCCGTGATGGAGCATGGGTAACAGGCTCGCTAAGGTCACCATTCTGAACCTTTTGTATTCGATGAAGGTGTTCAGCTGACTCAGCTCCAGAATGGGATGGAGGTCTCATGTCTTCTTCAGGACTAGAAAGAAGTGGGAGTAAAATCCCTTGCCTCTTTGAGCATAGGGGATCTCCTGGATGGCTCTTGTGTAGCAAGGCCTGTATTTCTGCCCGCAGGAGAGCTGCATGGGTGGGTGAGTGAGTAGTGAGAGGGGACTGGTGGATTGTCCGGTGGAATCTGGGTAAATTCCAGGGAGTATCCTCTCTCTATTATCTGGAGGAGCCATTGATCTGACGTGACATTGGACCATCTGAATTGGTAAAGGGAGAATCTCCCTCCTACCGCCTCCTCCCTCTGCACTTCCTCCAGTGGAGGAGGGGGTTAGTAGGGAGTCATGCTGTTGTGGAAGGGGAGGTCTGAGCACCTTGGGATTTCTGGGGCCTTGGGCACCTGAAGGAACAGGGGGGCCTTTCCTATTAAAGCCTCTCTTGTGCTGTGGCTGGCGTCTTCCCTGCGGTCCCTGGTTCTTTCAAAAGGGATGGCACCAAGTGGTCTGTGGTTCTGTCCTGGTGGACCTCAGATACCGCCTTGCCAGTCTTGCAGTCCAGTTATAAGTTTCTCAGTCTCCTGGCCAAATAGGATGGGTCCCTGAAAGGGAGCATCCAAGATGGCATCTCATAAATCCTGGCGGAAACCAGAAACTCTCAGCCAGGCATGCCTCCTCATGCAGACACCTGTGGCTGCTGCCCCTGCTGCCGTGTCTGTGGAGCTGTAAGAGCTCCTTAGCATGTGCTTATCCACATCCATACCCAACTGATGACAGCGAGAAGCTCTGCTTTACCCTCAGAGTCTGGCTGGGCCTTAGCACTGGTCACATGCATGGGCTATTAGACCTCAGAGCAGAGGGCACTCTGGGAAGACTATCTGGGACAAGAAGCAATAAAAGAAAGGTAAATGGCAGCCCCCAAGGGCCATAAAATAGCAAGAGAAAGTTAGAAAAAACACCTCACACAGCCTGAGTTGAAAAATAACACTGGGATGAACTAAGAACACACAATGGATGGTAAAAAATATATTTTCCTGATTTTAACATGCAGTTTTCCTTTAAGAAGAGAAAATCTCAGGAAGACACATGACAAAGCATACATAAATACTAATGGAGTAGTAAATCTGTATTTTTGTTATTATCTGCATAACAGTGAACATAAATATGATAAACTTTAACAGCTAGTGTACTGCCTGGAATTAATAGTACTTTTCAGATGCAGTCAATGATCACTTCCTATATCTGAAGCATTTTTTATTTTCTGTTTACTAATTAGAAGATTTTCCACCTGGCAATACCGGGCTGATTTGTGGAGCAGCCCTCTGTTCGGAGGCTAAAAAAAGTCGTTTTGTTCCTCCCACTACATCGTCAGAAATGTGACCAAACACACTGAGGCGCCAAAATCCTTGCAGTCTGGGCAGTGATTTTTACAAGTTACCAATCAAAATCCAAGATATTGTGACATCACTAGTAACCAAGAAGAGCCAGTCCCTGCTGCCTCATGTGAAAGAGAATAATCTGACAATGAGAAATGGTTCTCCCTGGTTACTAGTGATATCATAGTCAATGTGGTCTTAGTGTTGATATAGTGGGAGGAACAGAACTGACTTTTTTTTAGCCTCCAGACAGTGCTGCTTCACACATCACCCCAGTACTACCAGGTGGAAAATCTAATTAACAAACAGAAAATAAATACTTTTGATATAAGAAGTGACAGCAGATTACATCTGAAAGTTACAATTAATTCCAGGCAGTACACTAGCCCTTGAAATAACAATAAGCAGGCTAAGTAACTGTACATCATGTTGTTACAAGATTTCTAAATTCTCTTTCGTTTTCCAAAAAGGCTGCTGAATATGATACAAGGTCACTTTACAATGATTCAGATGCTGGAATATCTAGTCTACATCACAATATATTTAAATAGTGATACATCTAAGAGAATGACAGTAAAATTATATACTTTTAAATACATAATACATTAAACTGAAAAGTAATCTGATATGGAAAATCATTACATTGAGTCACTGTACTTCACCGTAACTGAACATGTGATCTGTAGGCTACTCAGTGTACTATTTGCCTGACTTTTCCATAAAATGCAGACACAAATTAAGATTAATGAATAAAGTTGAAGAACTGCATGGATCTTAAGTTTTTTTGTTCTTACTGCTGGTGCCTCAAGGCTATGCACTACTTCTGTACTACTGTACATAACCTAAGTGAACCTCCCGTCTACCTAAAACAAAATCTCTTGCAGAAATTCTTGATTAAATCTGCTGACATGGTTGATGCAACATATGAAATGAAAACCCAGTCTACCAAAAATATTACCCACCATGACAGCATAAATATGTTTTAGATGAAACAGACAGCAGTGTGGCTCTTTTATTGAAGTATTTCACAGCATTTTATATCTTGCATTGTCTGAAAATGTATCAACAAATCTATACCTTTGGTTGAGACATTAAACTGAAATCCCTTCTGCTCCTCTCTAGTGGCTGTCCAGGTGGAAGATAAGGAGCCCCTGGCATTTATCAAATGAGTCATTTTTTTGTTTTATTTAAAATCAATAAAACACACAAACAAAAAGGCATTATTCGTCAGAAGAAGCCCAGCACCAACATTCATCAGAAACCCCTACTAATACTCATTATTTTCTCAACATACAAGATTCAGATTTAAAACCATCTCAGTAGAGAAGTGGTCCAACATTCTCTTAGTCTACTGGTATTTGCACATTCCTCCAAAATGTTCCAAAAACCTTTGGCTCCAAGTTTTCCTTTTCAGACAAAATAATGTTCATTGTTGCACTAATATCCACGGGGGTGTCTCCACTTGTTTTATTAACTACTGAAAACTCATATGTCACAAAAAGTATGTTAGCAGTACAAACGTACTGTAACTAATATAGTACCCTGTCATATTTCCCTAATGCCTGTGAAAACAGTCCATAGGCAATGACAAATCAAAAAAACCTTTATTCTTCGGTACCCTTTGAACCTGAAGCCAAAACTGATGAGTAAATGGGCTCTGCTTTTGAACATGCGGCTGAGTTTCACGCTGTTTGCCAAAGGATAGTCTGGCAGAAAAATCACTCCTCTATACTGTACTTTTGTGTTTACCTGCAGCCTCCAATGAAAACTCATTCACACAACATCCCTAGTTTTCAAGGAATCACCCTCCCTCCCCCCCAAAAAAAAGCACTGAGCAGTCTGAGTCAGGACAATCTTCCAGGATTCAGGAGGCCTGAAAAAATAAGTTACTCACCTGTAACTGCATTTCTAGGAGTGGTATGCGGTTCACATCCACATATTGGCAGTTCTTCCTTAAGAGCTGATTCACCAAAACATTGTTAAGAAAAGCTTCTCCCACCACTCGGGCGGTATATCCCTTGGCTCCACTCCATGGCATCAGACCTTGAATGCTGGAAGCAAGGAACCATGTGCCACTTGCCAGGGAGGGCAGGTTGGGTAGTGTGGATGTGAACCATATACCACTCCTAGAAAGTACAGTTATGTAAGAACTTACTGTAACAGTAGATCTTCCACGGACTGTCTCTTGCAGTTAGGGATGCCACAGTAACACATAATGATGATATATCACGATAACTACCACCGACGATAACTTGTCGTTGCAAAAAAACATTATCACGGTCATCGTGCAGCGCGATATACAATGGTAAAGCACCTCAGATTACTTTACCAGCAGCACATCCCTTTCCAGGTGCAACCATGATTACTGATTCCCCACCATCCTCCTATCAGATTTTTAGTATTTTTCCTTAAAATAAGAAATTAAGTGCTGGCCATATGGCGTGGAGTTTTGAGGGCCTGAGCACCTCACCTGTCGCCATGCTGGTAAATCAGGTACAGGAATAGACCTGGGTCGCACGAGAGCTAACTGTATGAAGGAGGATTAAGCATCCCTTGACGACGACTCCTTTTTCATTTGGAATTTTTTTATCCCTCTAAGGAGCCCCTGGCAGGAGCTGTGGTCTCCCCTCATGAGGAGATTAACCCTTCCGGCTCCTGACATCCCCATACTGCCAGCCCCGGCAAGTCCCCCGCAGACTGTCCCTTGCAGCAGGGCCAGGAGAGAGGGGACCGGCACTCTTCCCCCCCCCCCGAAGACCCACTACAGATCGCTGGGGCCAAACCCCGTGGATGCCGGGAGCCATCACTGAGCCTGCCAGGGCTCCATTTTTCCTGTTTTCTCCCGTCCCCCCTCCCTCCAACATCATGACATCGGCATGCGTCTCTCAACTAGTACTATCCTCCAGCCATTGCCAGAGGGCAGTCAATGAGCAGGATAACATGTTCTCTCTCCCCCGAGAGAGGGCAGCAGTCCTCTCTACGCTCAATCCTCTCTCGCCCTGCCGATCCAAGCTCATTCCCGAAGCCAGGTCACCGGTGTGGTGCAAGGTATGGCGTCCATCGTCTCAACCCTCCACACCACCGGGCTGGCAATGGCTCTCCTTGTTTGAGGAGAGGGGACAGAGCAATCCACTGCATAACTGCAATCTCGAGGAGGCTGGACAATGCAGCAATAACAGCCTTCTAACTGGGTTCAGGGGCCAAGTACGTACATCACATACTCGCACCATCGCATGGGTGCCAGCCCAAGGGATGGAAAAAAGAAATGGAGGGAAGGTATATGCACCAGTCAACTTACTTAGATAAAACTGGCAGATAAGGACTGCTTAGCCTATCTAATCTTCCCATTTTACCTACCTAATATGATATCGTAGACCCTACTTGATCTCCAGCTTTACCCTCACTTTCCTAATCAGTAAGGTTCTCTTATGCCTGTCCTATGTGTTCTTAAATCCAGTTACTGTTTTTGCCCCAACCACCTCCACCGGGAGGCTTCTCCAGGTATTCACCACTCTTTCTCTGAAGAAGTACTTCCTCACATTTCCCCTGAATCTACCCCCCCCCCCAACATCAGAGCATGACCCCTTTTTCTTGGGCACCTTTTTGTCTGAAAAATGCTTCCCTTGTGTACCCTATTTGTATCCATGAGGCATTTGAAAGTCTCTATCATATCCCCCCCCCTTTCTCCTGGGTGTACATATTGAGGTCCTTTAGCCTCCCCTCATAGGGCTTTTGATGCAGGCCCTGCATCATTTTAGTTGCCCTCCTCTTGACTGCCTCTACTCTACATACTTCTGGAGATGGGGTCTACAGAACTGGACACAGTACTCTAGGTGAGGTCTCACCAATGATTTATACTGCGGTATCACCACCTCCCTCTGTCTGCTGGTGATACCCCTCTCTATACACCCCAGCATCCCACTAGCTCTCCCCACTGCCTTGTCACACTGTTTGGCCACCTTTAGGTCATCATATAGGATTACCCAGGTCTCTTTCCTGCTTGGTGGTCATCTGTACCACTACCCCCCATCTTGTATTCCACCCTGGGTTTCTTTGCCCCAAGTGCATGATTTTGCCCTTCTCAGCATAGAATCTAGTTGCCACACTTTTGACCCCTCCTCAAGCTTTTTTGATCTCTGTTCATTTTTTTCCACACACACACACACACACACACACACCTGCCCCCGGAGTGTCTACCCTACTGCAGATCTTTGAGTCATCTTCAAAAAGGCATACCTTCCCTTCTAGCCCCTTTGCAATGTTGCTAATAAGACATTAAAAAGAGGACCAGTCCCAGTACTGATCCTTGTTGCACGCCACTGGTTACCCTCTCTTCCTCGGAGTGAGCTCTGTCTACCACCACTCTCTGTCGTCTATCCCCCAACCACTTTCTTATCCAGTTTACTACCTTTGGACCCACTCCCAGGCTGCCCAGCTTGTTTATGAATCTCCTATGTGGAACTGTGTTGGAGGCCTTACTGAATTCTAGACAGGCTATATCCAAGGCTCCACCCTGATCTAACAAAAGTAACAAGGCTTGTGTTACTTGAACACTGACTCCGATCTGTGCTACAAGTCGGGTTAAAAATCATAAAAGTAAGTTTTAAAATGCCACCCGGTAGACTTGCAAGGAGCATGCGCATACCCGCACTAGGCATATGATGGCCTCACAAAACAAGGAAGTGCGGGGATGGCACTGGTGATCAGGAAGTGGAAGGGATAGAGTGGTTAACCCCTATAGTGGGCAAATATGATCTCTTCTCTTCCTACGTTCCCACTAGGATTTCAAAATCATTAGCCACCGTGGCTAAAAAGACCCCCCAGATTTTAGCCACCATAGGAAATGCCAAGCCACACATCGAAGTATTCAAAAAATTGGTACAGGTTTTATTTCAGTGAAATTACATCTCCCCAAGGCAAACTGTATACATTTCTGTATGTATTTTTAATAAATGTATATGTGTACAGTATTAGCAGAGTAGTGCTAAAGATAAAAAACGAATAAAATATGTGACAGAAAATGAACCTGACTCTGAGTTTTATTTGTAACCAGCACTCTGCCTATTTTCTCCCACAACTACTCTCTCCTAAATACCTACCATGCACCTTCTGCTTGTTTTCACCTTGAGGTTTTGTTAGCGCTCAGAAAACAAACTGCTGTCTGTTTTTCCTTTTTTTAATCCTGCTGCCTCCAGATTTCATTCTGTCCCCTTTGGCTCCTCTTCACATGGGCTAATAACCCCACAAACTACCTCTGATTTCACTCTCTGTGGCTTTCCCGTTTTTAAGATAATTTTTTTACCAAATAACCCTCACAAACTGTCTCTGCCCATTTTCAAACAGATTAAACAACTTAGCTGTCATAGTAAAGACGACTGGTTCGCTGGAGGTCCCATTGCAAAAAAAAAAACGGGCTGAAACACAGCAAGCTATAAACACAGGGCATCATTTTTCTTGCTTTAAGGTTTTATCTTTAGGCTGTCTTCATTGTGGTTCAGAACTCCCTTCCCAGCATAGCACGGTATACATCAGTGTCAGATAGGGATGTGATTACATCCAAACTCTCTCTGACTCCAGTTTGCACTACCTCTAATGTTTTCAATCAAGCCCTAACAAACAAAAAAACGGCACCAGCCTTTTTAAAAACTGTTGCAGTTTGGTTCCTCAACTTCAGTCATCTTTGCTGACCCCATCCGTGAGTTAAGAATGTAAGAGCCATGCACTGTGTACTTGTCTCATCTCCCGCCTGTTCCAAACTTCTGACGCTGCCAACTGAAAGGCACTGATTGACGTCCACATTTGTGATTGGTTTTTGCCACGTTTTGCATGGAAGGAGGAGGGGGGTTAGCGATGGTTGCCTAACACAGCGCAGCTCATCAGTATTAGAAAAAAATATATAGAAAAAATAAAAATAAATCAGCTTGTCCCCCCGCCCTATATTTCCTGTGGCCTCTGTAGTCCGTCCCTGTATGGCAGAGAAAAATGTCTGAAGCAACTTTTTTTTCACCTCCATGGCGTCGGTAAGGAGCAAATCTTTAGCCACATAGGAAAACTTATTGCCAGTGGTGACGGGTCAAGCGACTAGTGGGAACACAGCCTTCCTTAGGAGGCTAAGGAGAAAAATGTTCAACTACTACAGAGGAACTCCCAGTCAGGTAAGGGAGTCTCCTAATGATTTTGCAGGCAAGGAGAAAAGTCCGGGATAGGCGCTCTTTAAACAAGCAAGTAAAAATATTTGCTCATTCACATTTTAAAATGTATTGTACTCTGTGGGGCAGATATTCAGACTGCGCCCGGCAGGGGCACAAGCCAGGGCGCAAGTGCAACTAGGCTGCGCCGGGGCCAGGAACAGGCGATATTTAATGGTGTGGCACCATGGCATAGTACCATTGATATGGCAGTGCAAGCCACAGAGCGAGAGAGAGAGAGCATGGGGATGCGCCAGTGCAAGTGCAGTTACGCTAAGCGCATCACCCGCGATATTCAATTGGGAGCATGTAAATGAGGTCATAAGCCATGCAAGGCGCAAATGGGGCTATTAGCATGTCATTATAGCCCTATTTGCATGCCTTGCACAGGGCTGCCCGGTGACTTGTGCCTGGCGCCCTGCTCAGTATGAGGAGTGTGGTGGGGAGCCCGGGCAACCCCCACCTGTAACTGCAAACGTGGAAATGTGTGAGGCACACTCCTGGTAGTCTAGTGACCCCTCTCCCTCATGAGTCCCAGTACCCGTAATGGTAGCCTTGCCCTGGTAGTCCTAATGGATCCCCCTCCCTCCCATGTCCCCGATGTCGGCGGAATACAGCCACCAAGTTATGTTCTGGTAGTCTAGTGGCCCCCACCGCTGTTGCCACAATCACAGCATGACACCAGAACACAATTCCTGGTGATCTAGTGGTGCTCCCTCCACCCAGCGCACCACACAGCACCCTTGCTACCCGCTACCCCCATCATTGGCGGTTGGCTGCAACCCACCCACATACCGCCCGGCGCAGCGAATGACAGGTTCAGTATGGGCTTGCAGGGCATATACTATACTAGACAGTCCCAAATATGTGAATGACTTCATTCACATACTTGGACTGTCTTGCCACAGTGTGCCCTGCAAGCCCATACTGTACCGTCATTCGGCAGACTGCCGGGCGGTATGCGGCCGATGATGGGGTAGCGGGGTGGGCAAGGGTGCTTGTTGGTGAGGAGCCACTAGATCACCAGGGAATTGTGTTCTGGCACCATGCTGCGATTGCGGCAACGGGCGGGTGGGGTCCAGTAGATTACCAGAGCATAACTTGGCGGCTGTATTCCGGTGACCGGGGACATGAGGGGGGACCACTAGATCACCAGGGATGTGTGTGTGCTTGTGGACGGTGTTCTGGGTGGGCGGGTGGCCACCCACGGCTGGTGGCTGCTGTGTTGCGCCCTGCAATATGGCAGCCCACCTGTGGGAGGCCAGGAGTTGCTCCATGTATACACGGGCTTAACTTTGAGCCCCCATGCGGTGCAATGCAGGGGAGCACTGGCATATGTGCTGCACATCCCAGGCTGAATATCAGGATGTGCTGCATATGCATGGGCATGCCCCCTGCATCTGCGCCGCATACACTTACAGTGCGCCTCGATGCATCGGGAGTTGTGCTGCGCCAGGCAGCTTCTCACTATCCCGCTGGGGCACACTGCGGGGTTGCGCCTTTGAATATCCCGGCCTGCGTGTATAACACATGTATTAATTGTGTATTTGAATTTTTATGTAAAAAATGCTAGCAATTTTATAGAAACATAGACTCTGACAGCAGATAAGGACATAAGGACCACTTGGCCCACCCAGTCTGCCCATTTCCCTGCCTACTGGATAAGCTGCAGATCCTAGTTAACCAACACCTTACTTCCTCCCACCCACCACCAGAATTGCCTGATGTCTGTCCCATGCATTCTTGAATTCCGCCACTGTTTTTGACCCCACAACCTCCTCAGGAAGGCCGTTCCATGCGTCCACCACCCACTCCGTATAAAGTTCAGAGATTTCACTGTGAAAAAATACAGATTACTCACCTGTAACAAGAGTTCCAGGAGTGGCATGTGTTGTTCATCCACACTTATTGGCAGGTTCCTTGCCGCTTTAAATCTTGCCGGAAGGTCTTCAAGCTGGCTCCTCCCACCCACCCGGGTGGTAAAACTCTCGACTCCGCCCCATGATGCCAGATCTAGCCTGCTGGAAGCCAGGTTGTGCGTCGAAGCCGGGGAGGTCGGGCGGGTTGTGTGGATGAACAACGCTATACCACTCTAGAACTCCTGTTACAGGTGAAGTAACCTGTATTTCTAGGGACATGGATATGTTGTTCAATCCACACTTCTATTGGCAGACCCTAGTAGTTCTCCCGAGGAGGGAGGCAAGCAGTGATCCCTACTTATGGAATAAGGACTGAGAACCAAGTCCCAAAATCAGCACCTCGGCGTGACTCTAGTCGATGTGGTAATGGGTAATGAAGGTGTGCTGACTTCCAGGTAGCAGCCCTGCAGATTTCTGGATAGGGACGTCCTTGAAGCAGCCACTGAAGCAGCGGTATGGTGGGTAGAATGAGCTCTTATCCCTTTGGGAGGCTCCATGCCCGCCAACCTACAGCAGAGATCTATGCAGGAGGTGACCCACCTGCCTATCGTCCGCTTGGCTGCAGGTCTGCCAGGTGTGGCTTCAGCGTAGGTGACAAACAGCTGATGAACCTCTCCCCGAACTTCAGCCGTCCACTCCTTATAACAAGAAAGCACTCTTCTAGGGTCCAGAGTATGGAGCCTATATTCGGCCTCCGAGGTGTGACTGGGGTAGAACACCGGAAGAGTCAACACCTGGTTAAGGTGAAACTCCGACACCACCTTGGAAGGAATTTCGGTTGGGGGCGCAGGACAACCTTGTCCCTATGGAAAACCAGATAAGAAGACTCGATGGAAGGTGCCTGGAGCTCTCCCATCCTTCTGGCTGATGTAATAGCCACCAAGAAGGCAGTCTTCCATGACAGGTGAGAGATGTCACACCTGTGCATCGGTTCAAATGGCTTGCCCATGAGCTTAGCCAATACTAGCAGTAGATCCCACGGAGGTGGAGGTTCTCACACTGGAGGGGATATGTGATCAATGCCTTTGAAAAAGCGTCCGATCACCTTCTCCTGCACCACCGACTGCTTGCCGGCCCGCGCCCGGTAAGCAGAGATGGCTGCCAGGTGCACCTTGAGGGTTGTCGATCGAAGCCCTAGCTGAGAAAGGGACCACAGGTAGTCCAGAATGCTGGCCAAGGAACAGGAGGAAGGGTCCAACCCCTTGCCCTGACACTAAATGGAGAATCTCTTCCATTTGAAGGCATAGCATTTTCTGGTCGACTCCTTACGGGATGCCTCAACCACGTTGAGGACCTTGTTGGAAAGACCCAAGGCCTGGAACTCTAGCCGCTCAGGAACCAGGTCGTCAAGTGCAAGGATTGAAGGTCCAGATGGAGTACCTTCCCCTTGTTGACTGAGATCAGGTCCGGGCGGGCTGGAAGCCGCCTCGGGAGCCTGGAGCTGAGGCTGAGGAGATCTGGATATCAGAACTGGCGGGGCCAGTGTGGGGCTACCAGAATCACCTGCGCCTGGTCCTTCTTCACCTTGAGAAGTACCTTGTGGATCAAGGGAAATGGATGGAAGGCGTAGAAGAGGCCCAGGGTCCACGGCCTCGAGAAGGCATCCCCCTACAGTAAGCCCTGTGGAGGGGGGGCGGGCGTGAAACAGCCTCAGCTTTGCATTCTCCCTGTAGGTGAACTGGTCCACCTGAGGGGTGCCCCAGTGGGAGGACAGATCTTGAACTACCTCCGGCAGGAGAGACCACTCGTGAGATGCAGCACCTATCCGGCTGAGGTCATCGGCCAGACTGTTGGAGGCTTCTGCCACATGGATGGCTAGGAGATCCACCTCCAGGCTGATCACGAGAGACCGAGTGCGGAAAGCCTCCTTGCAGAGGGGCAAGGAGCGCGTATCGCCCTGTCGGTTGAGGTAGTACATGGTCGTGGTGTTGTCCATCTGGGCCTGGGCCACTTGACCCCGTACAAACGGAGCGAAGGTGGTGAGGACTAGTTGGACTGCTCAAAGCTCCAGCAGGTTGATGTGGCATCGAGACTCCTGAGGTGACCAGAGGCTGTGGCCTCTGAGCTTCCCCAGGTGGGCACCCCAACCCATCAGAGAGGCGTCAGTCGTCAGAGTGACCATCGTCTCGGGGCGGACAAATGGGATACCCTCCTGCAGATGAGCTGGAACGAGCCACCACAGGAGAGCGTTCCACATCTCCTGGGTCACTGTCACTGGCTGGTCCAGAGGTACGGAGTGCTGTGACCATTGGCGGGCCAGCCCCCACTGCAGGGGACGCATATGCCAGTGGGCCCAACAGACCATGCTGGCACAGGCCGCCATGAGGCCCAGAAGGTACAGGAAGTCCCGGACAGGGCGCAATTGCCCAACCACAAATGATTGGACAAAAGAGGAAAGGACCTCGGCCCTGTCCGCCAGGAGCCATGCTCTGGCTCGAAGAGAGTCGAGCTCTGCCCCGATGAACTGAATCACCTGCAACAGCACGAGTTCCGACTTGGCCTCGTTGATGAGGAGGCCAATCTGAGAGCAGACATGGAGGGCCAGATCCCTGGACTGCTCCACTTCCAACCTGGAGGGGGCTGCAATCAGCCAGTCATCCAGGTAAGGGTACACCTGGACCCCTCGGCACCGCAGGAATGCTGTCACCACTGCCATGCATTTGGTGAAGACCCTGGGAGCTGGAAAGAGGCCGAAGAGCATGGCCCAGAACTCATAAAGGGATCCCTCTGCTCTGAAGTGGAGGAATCGCTGGTGAGACAGACAGATTGGGACGTGAAAGAACGCGTCCTGAAGGTCCAGAGAACAGAAACAGACGCCTCGTTCCAAGGATGGAATGATCTGAGCCAGAGTGACCATCCTGAAGGTGCGAGACCTTAGGAACTTGTTCAGGTCATGTAGGTCGAGAATGAGGCACCAGCCCCCCATCCGTTTTGGGACCAGGAAGTACCTGGACACAAACCCTGGGTCTGGAGGGGGGTCCGCCACCTCCCTGATCACCTCCTTCTGGAGGAGCAAGGCAATGTCAGCTCGACGAGCCGACAGAAAGGCTGTGGAACCCGTAGCCCCCCGTGGGGCGATGGCTTGATAGGAGGGGAACTGCTCAAATTCCAGAGGCAGACCCCTGCCTACCACTTCCAACACCCAGCGGTTCATGGTGATAGCGGACCAGGCAGAAAGGGATGGGCGGAGCTGTCCCCCCACAGGGGGGAACCCAGGGAGGAGTGATGAGGCTGGGGGCGACACCCCTCAACCCGTCACTGGGCAGGCTTGGAGGAAGGGCCAGCAGAGGAGCCATCTGGGCCTTTTCCTCCAGGCTTCCTGCTGGAGGAAGCAGCAGGCTTGGCTTTGGGGTGCCAGGCACAAGCCTGCTGGCCATGATGCTGGTGTTGCTGGGCCGGACATGCCGCAGGGGCTGAAGGACGAAAGGGCTTACGCTGCTGCTGGCAGCCTTTGTTCTTCTGGGCAGACGTGACCGAGTCTAAGGTGGCATTGGACTTCTCAATCCATTGGAGATGACCCTCCACCCTGGGCCCGAATAAGTCGGTACCCAGGAAGGGGATGTCTGCCAGCTTGTGCTGGGTATCAGCCGTAAATGTGGAGATCCACAGCCAAGCTCTGCGACGCATGGCCACTGCGGTCGCTACTGACTGGGCACATGAATCAGCAATGTCCAACGAAGTTTGGAGCTGCTGTTTAGCTATCACCCTTCCCTGATCCCGCACCTGCTTGACCATTGTCTGAAGGGCAGCTGGGAGATGAGGAATCACCTCATCCAGGGAGCCCAAAAGGGCATGTGAAAAGTGTGCCATCAGAATGGCCGAGCTAGCCTGATGAAGGCCTAGGGAGGAAGCAGCGTATACTTTCCGCCCTGAGTAGTCCAATTTCTTGGACTCCTTATCGGGTGGTTTGTCCACATCCTGAGCGTTTCTGGAACGCCAGAAAACGCTATCGGTCACTAACCCCTCCACAGATGGGTGATCCGAGAAACTGGAGAGTGAACCGGTAGGGACCGCATACTTTCGAGCCATCCTGGCCGAAGGTGTGGGACAAGATGCTGGCCGCTACCACAGCTCCAGGGCCAGGCCAACAATGGCTTCGGCCACTGGAAAGGCCTCCGTAGGGGAATCCCCTCGGTCTAGTATCTCCGTGAGGGGATACTTGGTCCATTTTGAAACGGGCTCGAGCCATCCCAGTGGACTCTGAGATGAGTCAAGCATTCCTAAAACGAGGATGGGCTCGCCCACCGACTGACCCCCTGCAGACTCCAGGTCAAGTGGCATGGAGAACAAGGAGGCGTCGTTGTCAGACTCTGAAGAGTCTGCGAAGAGCTGCCAAGCGCCTGGGCCACCCTCCACGTGCCGAGGTCGATCGGGAGTGAGGGTGACCGACAACCTAGGGAGCAAGCCCTAACCCGACCGAGAATCCTTGGTCTGGGCCCCAGTCATCGGTTGTGGAAGCAGAGGTTCCACCACAATGGGTGGAGCAGCCGGTTTTGGCCGAACAACTGGTGCCGGTTTCAGCTCCTTGACTACGAGGGGTTGTTTCGGCCGCTCAGGTGACAGCCACTTAATGGCCGGAGAAGGCGATGGAGTTGGCTTATTCCCAGACAATAAGAGTTGCTGCCACATTAAATCCTCGAAGGCTCGACAACTTGGCGCCTGAGCTTATCCTCCGAAGAGGACCACAAGGATGAGCAGCGACGCCGCTTTCCATGGTGCCAAGACTGAGATCGCCGACATCGGCGGGACCTGGAAGAGGTCCAAGACTGAGACCTTTGGGGATTCTGAGGGTGGGTCAGAGAGGGGACAGGGAAACCCACTCCTCCCTTGGTACAGGGACCTTAACCGGGAACTCCGGCACAGGAGAGTCATCGGTTTCCACCGGGGGAACCGGTGAAGTAGGGTTGTCAGTATCATCAGTCAACAAACCGTCCAATGGGTCGAGAAAAATCTCGACTGCGTCGATGGGTGTCTCAGCCGGTTTACCTGATGGGGACACCATGAAGCCAGTGGCCATAGCCGCAACCTCGACCAAAGTCGAAAGTCGACCATCCAGTGAAGGGGATCTCTCCCGCTCCCACGAACGTTGACGGTGGGACTTACCTTTTCAGTCCTTCTTCTTGGACCAACTGGAATGTCCCGATGGTCCTTCTCCCTTGATGGAGAGGGATTGGCAAAGCTCCTTAAAAGAAACTGTATATGAAGAGCCCAAGGATAGCGGGATAAAGGCTGCGACCGAAGAGGAAGAAGACGCGGCCTGAGCCGCCTCCTCCTCCTCGAGGGCGATCATCTGCTCCAACTGTTCTGCAGAGCTCACCACCGTGGACACCATCCAATGGGCCTCCTTCGACTTGACTGGCAGATACCGTTTTTCAGGGCGCCCCAGAAGAAGTCGAGCAGCGCGGTCCTCCAAGACCGAAGCCGAAAAGGATTTACACAAATCGCAAGCCTGCGAATCGTGGCCAAGCCTCTGGCAATAGACGCACATGGAGTGCGGGTCAGTCCAGGACATTTTCTGCCCACAGGGGCACCGACAAAAGCCGGGAGTCAATCTGTCCATCGCAGCCGGGAGGGAAAAAGACTGAAGTCTTGTAAATTTTAGAATTAGTTTTGGGTTAACTGAAGGGTGTGGATCCAGGCCTAAAACACAGAGCGCTAAGGAGGAAACCTGAGCTTCCAAGCAGTAAGGAAGATCTGGCATCATGGGGCGGAGCCGAGAGTTTTACCACCCATGTGGGTGGAAGGAGCTATCTTGAAGACCTTCCGGCAAGATTTAAAGCGGCAAGGAACCTGCCATTAAGTGTGGATGAACAACATATCCACGTCCCTAGAAATATATTTTACTCTTTGCATTATTTTACAATAAAGACTTCAAAATAATGTGCATAAATGCATAGCATTGCTGGAAAAAGAGTCAAATATGTAAATGATGTAAAAAAATAGAATTTAAATAGTTTTGCTAACATTGTTGCACAAGTGGCAAAATTATCACAATAACAAGGTTATCGCGATAATTTCATCACAGTTATCATATCGCCAAAATTTCATTATCGTGACACCCCTACTTGCAGTACGTCATTACATATAGGAGTATCCACCAGATGGCACTGTCACATGGCAGCTTCTTCCAGCAGTCTTCCGTGGGGGCTGCCCACATGACAACACTTCCTGTGGGTGTGTATAAGAGTGGGTGGGCGGCCCCCAGTACCCTCTGTTCACTGTCTGCTTTGGTGAGCATGGCCTGGACCGAGGTAAATGAGGGCCAGAAAAACAGAGAACAGCGACCCCACCAAACGTCCTGAGTTGCAGATTCGAAGCAACAAGGCAGGGGGATGGAAGGCAGGGGACTTACTGCAAGAGACAGTCCTCGGAAGATCTACTGTTACGGTAAGTTCTTACGTAACTGTACTATCTTCTACAGGCTGGTCTCCTGCGGTAAGTCATTACTTATGGGAGATTACCGAGCAGTAAAATCCAAATGGGTGGAAAGGCAAAGCCAAAGATGTAAAAGCACAATAAAATGTCAACTTCAACCGCACCCCCAGAGGCAGACAGGCTGGGGTGGGGTAAGGACTAAATGTTTGATAAGTAACAGAAATGTCCAACTCAAACCTCTTCCATGCAGGCAGACAGGCTAATGGTTAGTCGAAGACATTTGGCATGAAACCAGGAGAAATGTCCAACTCAAACCCTTTCCGTGCGGGCAGATAGGCCAACGGTTAGGTGAAGACATCTGGCAAGACATTAGGAGAAATGTCAACTCAAACCACACCCGCTCAGGCAGAAAGGCACAAAGGTGGGTGAGGACAGAATACAGGAAGCATGATGTACAAAGAACTAGGTGGCCAAGCACAGTGATTCATCCTGATGAGGCAGAGGTCGACAGGCCCTGGCATAAAGTCAAAGTCAGTAAATAGACAAGGAGAGCGGATCAGATAGTAGAAAAAGGAGCACTGGGGGAAAAAACATCCGGGATGGTCATAGGAAAGAACAACTGAAGGGCTCCAGCAGGGAGAGTGACAAGAGTTCCAATCAGATCCGCATGGAGGAGTGAAGCATCCAGTCCGCGAGCAAGCCTCCAAGAAAGGTAAAAAGGCCTGTAAGAGGAGGCAGGGGGATACCCAAAAAGCAGGTTGAGGCACAGAAGCTGGTCCCACCCCATATGAGGGATGGGGATGCTGTGGAGGGGCAGACTGAGCCACCCCCGGAGGCCCTACCATGATCCTGAGAGGCACCCTGGTAGGGGGGCTGGGCAGGAGGCGGCCCGCCCATGGGGGCACAGGGGTGGGACCTGGGGGTGGGACAGAGGTCCTGAACAGACCGGAGAGTATGCTCCAAAGCCTGAAGGGAATCCGAGATGGACTGAGCACCAGGTCCAAACAGCAGGTTTCCAGAAAAAGAGGGCATCAGTGACTGACAGCTGGACGCTGGGTGGCAAACCCGAAACCCGCAGCCAGGTGAAGCACTGAAGGGCGATGCTGGAGGCCGAGTGGTGGGCCGATGCATCAGCTGCATCGAAGCACGCATGGAGCAGGTGACGGGAAAGGGAGGGGCATGGCAGACAGAGGCTGAGCTAATCAGGGCCACGAGGCGCAGGCTGAGCGGAAGCAGGATGAAATCAAACATGAGTGAGTGTGTGAAAATACGCAGGAATCAAAGCAGGACAACCATGGCAGGCTCCTCGGGAATGTCGAGACAGGCAGCCATGTCCTGATGAAAGGAGTCCTGATCCGCAGCAGGGAAGCCAGAAGTGTGCCAGATCCGCAGCAGGAGCTCTGTGAAGGAGGGATCCAGGAGTGAGGAGGGAGCAGGGGGTTCAGGCGGGGCGGCCTCCAAAAAGGAGGATGCAGACGGGGGAGGAATCAAGGTCCCCACCAGGAACATCCCCTGCGAAAGGATCCCCCATCCCGGAATCTCCATAAAGGGCGTCCACATAAATGGGAGGTGAGGGGGCGGGAAGCACCAGATCCAGGCACAGGTGCCCAGGCAGAGTGGAGGGGGAACAGGATGAGGCCGGACACTGGCCCATGGACCGTAGGACCTCCAGCACAATGCTGGCGTTGCCCAGCACTTGTGATGGGGGGAGGTCCAGAAATGGAGGGTGTCCAAGGGCGGAGCTAGGAGGAGGAGGGTGAGCCAGCCCGGGAACCGCTGACCCCGAATACTGGGGAAGGCACTCCGACCCTGTGGTCCAGGACTGGCAAAGGGGTAAGGGACTAGGGTTGGTCTCTAGTGGGGCCAAGGCCCAGGAAAGTCGGATCCAAAGGGCACAAAACGGGCAACAGGGGAGACCCCTGAGGATGCCAAAACAAGATACCGGTGCCGAGACAAGTGGGGGGGGGGGCACAGGAGCAAAGCCCCAAGCAGGGGGTGTCCCGGGGTGGAAGGCCCTCATCGTCAAGGGATGCATCCCTGTCGAGGATGGAAGGAGGAGAGGCTACTCCATTGACGGTGGAATCAGCCCCGTCAACAAGAGACCAGAAACAAGCCTCTTCGTCGACAGTGGAAGACGTCCCGTTGACGAGGCATGCAAAACATGCCATTCCGTCAATGGGAGAGGCTTCCCCATCGATGAGGAGTGCCCCGTTGATGAAGAATAAGCCTCAGTCGATGAGAGAACAGCAGAATCAGGTCCCATCGATGGAAGAAGAACTCCCATCGATGAGGGAGAGCAAAGAACACGTGTCGTCGATGGGGGAAGCATCCCCGTCGATGAGGAACATGCCACTGACGGGGCAACACAGCCTGTTGATGGGAGACTTCAGAAACAAGCTCAGTCGATGGGGCGAGGCCCGTCGAAGATGAAACAAGCCCAGCAGGCTCAGGCAATGGGGGGAGCAACCCCAACAACGATGAACGCTCCGTCGATGATGCAGGAGCCACCGTCGATGGAGTAACGCGGAGGGAGTGTCAGGAGTGTGAATCCCACTCCCTCCTATGCCTGGAATGGGTACCTTGACCGGGAAGCATTTAAGGTGGCCCCTCGAGGTCTGTTCTGGCCTGGCTGGATGAGCAGCCATGAGCAAGACCCAAGGCCCAGCAAGAGAGATTGGGACAGGAAGCAGCAGGGGTGCTGTGAGCAAGGAGGGCCGGGGGCACTGTGAGGAGCACAAGCCCAGCCTAGTGGAAGTAGAAGAGCCAGGGCCTGGGAGTAGTACACATACCCAGGACCAGAGGCAGGAGACAGGGGTGCAGCGAGTGGTGCACAGGCCCGGGTCCTGGAAGTAGAATAGCCAGGGCTTGGGAGTGTTTCACAGGCCCAGCAGAGAGAAGCAAAATCGGGCTAGGCTGTTAATAGTAGTCCTAGTGAATCCCCATACCCAGCAAGAGTGCCAGGAAGCAGCAGGTGTACCGGGAGCTCTAATGGAACACCAGCATGCTGTAGAAGAAAAAATTGGGTTAGGCCCTAAAGAAGACCCAGACCCAGCAAGAGAGCCTGAGTCTGGGAGCAGCAGGAGTTCTGTGAGTGGGTCACAGGCCTGCTATGGAAGTCCGGGGGTGCTGAAAGCAAGTCGCAGGTCCCGGACCTAAAGCTAGAAAATCGGTTCAAGTTCGAGTCAAAGACCGCAACCCAGGAGAGCGGAGTGTGCAAGCTGAAGCCGGCAGAAAAATTAACAGAGGGTACTGGAGGCCTCCCATTCTTATACACATCCACAGGAAGTGATATTGTGTGGGCGGCCCCCACAGAAGACTGCTGGAAGAAGCTGCCATGTGACAGTGCCACCTGGTGGATACTCTCATAAGTAATGACTTACTGCAAGAGATCAGTCTGTAGAAGATCTATGGATACAGGTGAGTAACCTAGTTTTCTAGGTACGTGGATATGGTTCACATCCACACACTGGCAGACTTCCAGCAGTTCTCTGGGAGGAGGGTCAAGGCATGCACCCCTACTTGGCAAACAGAGATCGAAGAACTGAGGCCCCAAAAGCAGCATCTCGGCGAGATTCGAGGGCGATGCTGTAATGCAAGATTAAGGTGTGTGCTGACTTCCAGGAGGCAGCCCTGCAGATTTCCTGATAAGGGATGTCCCTAAAAGCAGCCACTGAGGTATGTCTGGTGGAATGAGCCCTGAGCCTTATGGTACTGTAGGCTCCCTGCCAGCCAACTTATAACAGAAATTGATGTAGGAAGTGATCCACCTATCAGTCATCTGCTTAGCTGCCAGTCTGCCAGGCGTGGCTTCAGCACAGGTAAAAAAGATCCGGCAAGCGAGCCTCACCCTGAACTTCAACCATGCAATCTGTATAGTAGGAGAGTGCTCGCCACAGGTCCAAAGAATGGAGTCTATGTAGTTAGTAAAGTAAACTGGAAAGTTCATCTCCTGTTTAAGATGGAACTCCGATACAACCTTCGGAAAGAACTTCAGGTGGGGGTGAAGGACTACCTTGTTCCTATGGAAGATCAGATAAGCAGGCTCCATTGAGAGCACCTGGAACTCACTAATCCTCTGACTGATGTGATGACCACCAAGAAGACTGTCTTCCATGACAAGTGTGACATCTAACATCTGTGCATAGGCTCAAAAGGCTTGCCCATGAGCATCGCCAGTACCAGCAATAAGTCCCAAGGTGGCGGCGGCTCATGTACCGATGAGGACAAGTGGTCAAGCCCCTTAAAGAAGTGGCCGACCACCTTCTCCTGCACCACCATTGGCATACCAGCCCGTGCCCAGTATGTAGAGATGGTTGCCAGGTGCACCTTAAGGGTTGTCTAACACAGTCCCATTTGGGACAAGTGCCAGAGGTATTCCAAGATGCTAGCCACAGGGCAGGCCAGGGAATCAAGCTCCTGGCCCTGACACCAAATGGAAAACCACTTCCATTTGAAGACATAACTCTGGTGAGCTGACTCTTTTCAAGAAGCCTCCACAATGTGGAGAACATTCTTTGAAAGACCCACAGCCTGGACCTCTAGCCACTCAGGAATCAGACTGTGAGGTGCAGAGATTGAAGGTCCAGGTGTAGGACTTTCCCCTGCTGTCTGGTGAGCAGAGCCAGGCAGAGAGGCAACTGCCACAGAGGCCTGCTGCTGAGACTGAGGAGATCGGGGTACCAGAACTGGAAAGGCTTGTCCGGAGTTATGAGGATCATCTGCGCTGTGTTCCTCTGCACCTTGACCACCACCTTGAGGAGAAGGGGAAAGGGAAGAAAGGTGTACAGGAGGCCTGGGATCCAGGGCCTTGCAAAATCATCCTCCACTAGTGTCCCAGAGTATGGGGGACAGACACAGAACAGCCTCAGTTTTGTGTTCTACCAGGAGGCAAACAGGTCCACCACAGGGTCCCCCACAGGGAGAACAGGTGTTCACCACCGCCTGATGCAGGGACCACTCATGCGATGTCTCGCCCACCCAGCAGACAGCGTCTGCCAGATAACTGTCTGCTCCTGCAACATAAACCACCAGGAGATTTGCATCCAGGCGGCACATAAGGGTCCATTTGTGGAGGGCCACCCAGCATAACAGAAGGGAGTGCGCTCTGCCCTGCCTGTTCAGGTAGAACATGGTCATGGTGTTGTCAGTTTGGACTTGCACAACCTGACCCCTGACTAGAGGAGTAAATTCTGTTAGAGCTAGCCACACTGCACAGAGCTTCAGCAGGCTGATGTGGTGACATGACTCCTGGGTGATCATAAACCGTGGGTCCTATGGTCTCCCAGCAGTGCTTCCTAGCACACCAGAGACGTGCCCATTGTGAGGGTGATGGTCGTTTTTGGGCAGACAAATGGGACTCCTTCCTCCAGATGTTCTGGGATCAGCCACCACTGGATGGCATCACACATCGGCTGGGTCACTGTGACCAGCTGGTCCAGGTGTCTTAGGCATTGGGACAACTGAAGGCCCACTTCCCAGTGCAGGTGCCGTATCTACTAGTGAGCCCACTGAACCATGCTGGTACAATTTGCCACATACCCCCACAGCCTCAGGATGTCCTGGAATGATTGGGCAAAGGGGGTAAGATCTGATGCCCAGCCCACTGGGAGGCAGGCCTTGGCCCTTAGGGAGCCTAGCTCTGCCCCAATGAAGTGAATCACTTACAGGGGGATCAGTTCAAATTTGGCTGGGTTGACCAAGAGGCCGAAGTCTCTGCAGGTCTGGAAGGCCAGGTCCCTGGACCACTCCACTGTCTGTATAGATGACCCAGCTATCAGCCAGTTATCCAGGTAGGGATAAACCCTGATGCCCTGGCACTGCAGGAAGGCTACCACTACAGCAATGCACGTGGAGAAGACCCTGGGAACCAAGGGGGGATCCCAAATGGCATGACCTGGAACTGATAGAGCACCCCTTCTGCGCAAACTGGAGGTACCATCACTGGGATGGAGGACTGGGGATGTGGAAGAGCACATCCTGGAGGTCCAGGGAGCAGAACCACATACTCTACTCCAGAGCTGGTATAATCTGGTTCAGCGTAACCACCCTGAACTTTTTCTGTCTTAGAGACTGGTTCAGATTGTGAAGACCCAATATGGGGCACCAGCCCCAATCCATTTTGGGACCAGGAAGTACCTGGTCACGTATCCCTGATCTGTCTGGGACATGGGCTATTGCTCCTTTTGTGGGGAGCTAGGCAACGTCCTTGCTGAGGGAAGACAGCATATTCTGTGACACTGAGGCCTCCCTTGTAGCTTGGGATCAACAGAGAGGAAGGGTCTCAAAATCAGGAGACAATCCTCTGCTGACCACCTTGAGAACCCACTTGTCTATAGTAATGAGGGACCAGTGAGGCCAGAAGTGGTAAAGCCGACCCCCACTGGGAGGTGAGTCAGGACTGGACAGGCAGTGGCGAACACCCAACAACACACCACTGGGCAGCTCTGGAAGGAGCACAGGTCACAGAGGCCAAAGGTACCACTTCCCCTATCCCCACCTTGTTGAGACCCTGGCCGGAGAAGTTGGCCTTAGGGTGCCAGGCTTGAATTGCCCATTGGTGCGTGTTGAGACTGCTGTGGCTGAAAGGGATGAAATTGAAAGCTTTTTAGTTTTGGTCTTTTTGATCCTTGTGGGATGAAGTCACAGAATTCAGTGTGGCATCAGACTTCTCGGTCCTTGTGAGATGCCCATCCACCTCTGGGCCAAAAAGTTTGGTACCCAAGAAGAGGACATCGGTCAGCGTGAGCTGAGTGTCCACCGTGAAAGTTGAGATCCTCGCCCAGGCCCTGTGATGCACTGCGATGGCTGCTGCCATTGCATTGGTGCAGGAGTCGCCAATCTGCAAGGCTGTCTTGAGCTAGTGTTCAGCCAGAGCTTGACCTTTGCCAGATGCTGCTTGGAGGCAGGCAGGTAAGGGAGGATTGTTATTGAGCTTTCTCAGCAGGGAGTGACCAAAGTGGGCCATCATCAAGACACAGCTCACCTGACAAAGACCAACAGAGGATGTGGTGTAGACTTTCTTAGCCACTTGGTCAAGCTTTTTTGACTCCTTGTCGGGGGTCTGTCCACGTCCCTAGTATTGCCAGATTTCCAGAAAACTGAATCAGAGACCACATCCTCAACCGAGGGGTGGCCAGAAAATCCAGGCAAGGTGCTGGTAGGTACTGCATACCTATGGACCATATGGGTTGAGGGTGCTGGGCAGGAGGCTGGATGCTGCCAAAACTCCACAGACAGTTTTAGAATGGTACTTGTCATGGGTAAGGCAACCACCAGGGTTTTGTCCTTATCCAGGATGTCAGTGAAAGGTTACTTAGCCCTCTTCTGAACTGTCTCCAAAGGAATGTTCATGGACTCCGACATAGTTGAAGAAGTGCCCCAAAAGATACTGGCCCCTGATCGGTGGTCAGTTCCTCGACCAATACCCAGTTGAATGTATGTGTCCTCGACAATTGCATGGAGGATGTATCAGAGTCACCTGAGGACTCTTCAAAGACAGCCCATGACCGCTTACTGCTATGGAACACCCTGGAATCATCAGAGTGGGTAATTTCCACTGACAACCGGCCTGGCAAGTCAGTGCCTGGACGGGAGTCCTTCGTATATGCCCCCCAACACAGGCTGCTGCGGAGGCATTTCCACGAACAATGGTGGAGAGATGCAAGTCAGGGACAACTGTCTTGGGTGGACAAGCATAGGCTTGACCCGCACTGGCCAGTCGACCACAGGGGTCTGGGGTAGAGACCTACCAAGCCCCGCTGCTGCCAGAGAAGCTCCTCACAATGCTGCCACATCCGTTGTCAGAGCCTCCCCACATCTGAAGATGAAGAGGACGAGGAGCACTGATGGTGACACCTTCCGATCAAGTGGGATCGAGGACTTGAGCAGCCTCTTGACCTTTACTTGTACCTTGACTGTCAACCCAGGAGCCAATGTCGAGGAGACCCAACCAGGAGTGTGGTGTACTACACTGACACCAGAGTTGGCTGCATGATCACCAGTGGATTCTGATCCCAAGTAGGGACAGCAGGGGACACCAACCCCTCCACGTCCTCCTGGGAAAGGACCGGTATGATCGGGGTTTGGAGACTGACTTTTCGTTGACCCCCTCTGACAATGGGTTGACAGGGTCAACGAAAATCTCAACTGCCTAATCGATCGGTGTTGAGGTCAGCAAGCCCAATGGGGGTACCGTGGAGCCAGCGATCCATTCCTGAGCCAAAAGGGACTCAACCGACAACTGTCGAGCAACCAGGGGAGTTGAAGGAGTGGGAGGAGTGTGCTCTCTCCTGTTCCCATGACCATATTTCTTACACTTGTACTTCTTACTGTGGTGAGCAGGGCTCTCCCTGAAGGTCTCGAGTGCCTGACACGTATCACGGAAATTACCTGTGAAGGATGCTCCAACACTGGTCCATCCGGGATTCGTGTGGAGGCCAACGAGGTGCCTGTCATGGCCTTAGCTGCTGTCTCTTCCATTGCTGCTAGCTGTGCCACAGACCCCTTCACAGCAGAGACTGCTTTGCAACCACCCATGGCCCACGATTTCGGGTCTCAATTGACCAGCCTTCCTGTCATTGAGTGAGAATGGGAACATTGTTTGGCAGAGGTCACAACCAGCAACATCATGTGTCGTTCCCAGGCAGTACAGGCATGACACGTGTGGCTCCATCTGTGACATCTTCTGCTGGTGCGTGATATCCTGTTTGAAGCCAAGCATAGGCTTTACTTTCTCATGTTCCACGTTGATTATCAGAGGTTGAGAGTGGGACTGAGGAATATACAAAATGGTCTAGAAAAGTTACTAAATGTGCCAATGGCACACTTACTAGGCCCTGCAATGTACAGTGCTGCGAAGCAGGAGACCAAATCCTTCCAGTGGAGAGGGCGTTCTGGTATCACAGGGCGGAGCTAAGGGATATACCACCTTGGCATTGGGAGGAGCTTTGCTTAAAGATGTTCCAGTGAATCAGCTCTTAAAGGGGTAGTACACCCTCATATCTTGTAAACGTTATTTGTTTCTTTGTCAACAGATAGTTCTTTCCACATAGCTGTTGGGGATATAAGTGTTTGCTTTACTTTATTTTCACTGTTCATAAAGGCCCCTGTAACTAGCCTGGGGGACTCCATTTTCTGGCTGCTGAAATCTCACTGTCCCTGAGAGCTGCCTTAGCATATGAGAACATTATGCGACAGCACCCATTTACACCATGTATCGCTATGCTGAAATTACACATAACCTGGAAAAAAATTCTCTAGAAACACACAGACTGAAGGCAATTTAAAGGGGAAAAAACTGCATTACATCCAAGACAGTTTGTAAAGCTAACTGAAGGTAAATGTGGTATTTCACACCTTGCTGCAACTTGCTTTGTTGAATTCTTAGTATGCAGCCGGGCATACTGTGGAGTCTAAAAGATGCAGGCACATCATGTTCTCATATGCTGATGCAGCTCTCAGGTCCAATGAAATTTCAACAACCATAAAATGGAGACCCTCAGGATAGCTACAAGGACTAGCATGAACAATGAAAATAAGCTAAGGTAAACATATATATCCCCAACAGCTACATGGAAAGAGTTGTCTGCTGACAAGGAAACAACATTTACAACATATAAGGGTGTACCACGCCTTTAAGGAAGAACTGCTAATATCCACACCCCATAGCACCTAGAAACAGAAGTTGTTGACAGGAAAAGGCTCTACAGCCTTTCCAGTCTGCTCAGCACTATTTAAGGTGATGGACCTAATGGCAGTTCATAGAAACATAGACTTTGACGGCAGATAAGGACCACTTGGCCAACCCAGTCTGCCCATTTCCCTACCTATTAGATAAGCTGCAGATCCTAGTTAACCAACAGCCTACTTCCTCCTACTCCTCACTTCCTTATCTCCTCCACTCCTCCTATGGCCTTTACCAGTCCCATATGTCTTTCTTTTCTGTACCTGAATCAGCAAAGACAGCTTGCCTTGGTAGTTTGTTCTATCTATCTACTACCCTTTCTGTGACAAAATATTTCCTTACGTCTTTCTTATGTCTCTCCACAGCCAGCTTCATTGAGTTCCCCATTGTCATGTGTTTCTACATAGTGTGAACAGCTCTCTGCTGTCAACCTTATTTATTCCACGAAGGTACTTCCACAACTCTATTATATCCCCCCTCTCTCTTCTTGCCTTTAGGCTGTATAATACATGTTGAGGTCTTCCAAGCTCTATAAGCAAAATTTCCAGTGTTGTCCCTGGATACTTTTGGTTACCCTCCTCTGCCCTGCCTCCACCCTGTCACTGTCTTTCCTTAAACAGCTAGTGCACTTCCTAAAAAGTACAGTTTAAGTAAGAGCTTACCATGACAGTAGATCTTTGAGAGTATATCTTTCATCAGGCCAAACATATGGAACTATAGCCATCAGGCACCAGGACCACATGGGAGCTTTTTTGCTAGCAGTCTACTAGGGGCCACCCATGACGACGTCAGAGGACATCCTCCTCTATATAAATGTGGGCAGCCCCATTCCCTCCTCAGTTCCCCGCTGCAGATTATGCTCAGAGGACCTTCTCCTCAAGAACCGAGACAGAGATGAAGGTTCCCGCTATCAGAAAGGATAGAAAAACAGCAGGTATACCATCCTGAAAAGAGAAACTGGAGCAAAGCAGCTCTGAGTCTGAGGGGGACAGAGGGTGGGAAGGCAAGCCCTGATGAAAGATTCTCTCGAAGATCAACTGTTACAGTAAGTTCTTACGTAACTGTACTATCTTCTTTAAGGATATCTCTTTCATGAGGCCACACCTATGGAATGAGTCCCAAGCAGTACTTATAAAGAGACAGTCTGGGTGCCTGTAGGCTATAGGCCTAAGAAAGGAGGCCTTGATGCACAGCCAGGCTGAAGTCTGCCCTTCTTCTATAGGCAATGTCCAGACTATAAATGTTTGGGGTCAGCACAGTATTTTTTAATAATGCATCGCAAAGAATAGAACACATAACATGTAAACAGGTTCGATCTCACCCAGTCTTCTATTTCACCATACAGGTACGCTCAAATCCATATGGAAAGTGGTCACAAAAAGAATGTAGCAAATATCCATGCAGCGTCAGCGACAATAACTGCAACGCCAGTGTGTGCTGAAACAAACTCAAATTCGACTGCTGCTGCTCTTAAGTCGAAAAAAGCATTTGTGAACACAAAAATGCATTAAAGCACAGTCAAAGGCATTCCAAACAATGCATGTCTTAGAATAGACACCAAACAAGCTCGCCATACACACCGCATGTACCGCCGAGTCTCCACATGGAAAGAAACGTCATGCTACGTCACGCACATATCGACCAATCAATGGTCTTCCTCAGAGCATGACGAATCTCTGGATCTCCTTCCTTAAATAAAGCAAAACTTAAAGGGACAAAACGTATTTTAATAGACAATTAACAAATCACCATGAACATCTAACAATTCTAATAGAAAAATACAAAAAACATAGAGACAATGAACAATCAACCAGATTAAAGATAAAAAAGAGAACAGAGCCGGGCAAGTCATGTCCTCTTATTTGTGGCCAGAGCACGCCAAGTCATAGTCACGAATATTAATTAATGTGCACCTTAAACCCATACAACAGGTGTATAAATATTACAATTACACTAATAAAGCAAATAAATATATTATAAGTGCACAAACCACCCAAAAAGGAAACAAAGCTGGAAAGTCTTATTTCGATATGTGAACAGAGCACGCAAAAAGTCATATTCACATATAAATTACCCTTATTTGTGCATAATAGCTAATGCTGCTTTTTTAAAGGTAACTGTGAATGGGAATGTCATCATTTAGACCAAAAGGTGTAATGGTGTTAAGTTCGAAGATCCAAAAAGCTTCTCTTTGTAGCAGCTTCACATTTAAATCTCCACAACAAAAACCAACACCCACTTTTTCCAAACCAACAAACTAAGAGTTGCAGGGGACCCATGTTGTACTTCCTGATAATGGCGGGCTACAGCATATTCCATATTTTTATTTCTAATAGCCCCGTTATGTTCCCCTATTCAGAGTTTTAAAGATCTTTTCGTCTGACCTACATAGGGCATGCCACACGGGCATACTAACATGTAGATTACACCTTGTGTGTTGCAATTAATGAAAGACTTGATATCATAACTTTTCCCAGATCTCAGATGATGGAAACATTTTACATCTGATGTATTAGAACAATGGACACAACGTCCACATCGAAAATTGCATTTAGGAAAAGAAGGCAACCAATTCTTGTGCATATCTATATTTCTGGGAAGAATATATGATCTGACCAACATGTCTTTCAGATTTTGTCTCATGGTATACGAATTCATGGGGCGATTCCGCCCTATTTCTTTGAACCGTAGGTCCGAATGGTCAGTGTCTGTGAATGATTTTACCAATTTTGGGTGCCAAAGAATTAACTCCAGTGACAAAAATCAACTTGTTTTTTTCATCTTTTCCATCCTTTCTCTGGCTTGATTCCAATAATGAATCCCTCTGCATATTTTCAACCATATGTAAACCATTCAGAAGTACTTCTGGTTCATAGCCTCTCACAATAAATCTGTCAGTTATTTCCTTTTTTTGCCTCTTCATAAGATTTTGTATCAGAGCAAATTTGTTTTGCTCTAATATATTGTCCTTTAGGAATGTTAGTAATGACAGATATTGGATGACAGCTATCATATTTCAACAAAGTATTCCTCGACAGAGGCTTTCTATACAGCTTTGTAGAAAGGCCATGTCCATTCTTTTCAACTAAAATATCTAAATATGGAATACTACCCATACTGCTTTCATACATAAATTTTAAATGACAGCTGGTGTGATTTAAGTACTCCATAAAGTGTTGTAGTTTACTCATAGTCCCAGTCCAGACCAAACAATCATCAATGTACTGTTTCCATAAATTGATGTGTTTCAAGAAAATGTTGTTGGCTTGGTTATAGATGTTAGTCTCCTCCCATTCACCCATATACAAACTGGCTAAACTGGGAGCAAAAGTAGTTCCCATCACAGTGCCCTTTATTTGAATATAGAAAGAGCCATCGTACCAAAAATAGTTCTGTTCCAGTGCAAATCATGCTAGCTCTAATATAAACTGGGTGCTTGGTTTTGTTCCTTTGATTTAAATTTCTTTGCAATGCACTTAGGCCACCCTCATGGGGAATGTTGGAATATAAACTTTCCACATCTATTGTAACCAATATATCATTCTCTGATATCACTACATCTCTCAACATTTTCAAAGCATCTTTTGTGTCTTTTACATAAGATTGAAAGTCTGGAACAAATTTCTGGGGAAAAAAAATCTACATACTTGGACATATTTTCAGTCACTGATTCATTAGCAGAAACAATTGGTCTTCCAACCACAGGGAAAGTGTTTTTGTGTATCTTAGGTAGGAGGTATAGAACCGGTCTTTTTGGGCTGGATACTTTAAGAAAATCAGCTTCTTTTGTGGTAATTTCTCCCATATTTAAACCACATTCAATCAAAAAATCTGCTTTAGATTTTATCAGTTCTATGGGATATTTGTTGATCTTCTGATAAAAATCTTGATTTTGTAGTTGGCGTTCTACTTCTTTGCTATAATCATCCAAGCCCCACACCACCATGGCACCTCCTTTATCAGCTTGTTTTATTACTACTGAATCCAGTTTCTTGAGTTCTTGTATGGCCTTCCTTTCTTTCGTTGTCATATTTTGCATATGATATTTATTTTATTGATTTTAATTAATTTATGCACATCGCCAGTTACCAAATTACAAAAGGTGTTAAGGGTATGGTTAGAGTGTGGGGGATTGTAGGAGGAAGATTTTTTAAAGGGAGTAGTCTCCCTGTTAGTACCACATATCACAGGGAGTGAATTTACCATGTTGAAATGGTCCTTCAAATAGATCTTTCTAAAAAATCTGAACAGATCTAATTCAACCTGAAAAGGGTTAACTTTAGTTGTAGGAACAAAGCTTAAGCCTTAGGACAGAACCTGGGTCTGAGTGGTAGTCAGCTGTATATTAGACAAGTTTATGACCTCCAATTCAGATTTCTTGGGCGTGGAGATCTCCTCATCCACCCCCCCCCCCAGTTCTGTCTCCCTCTGTAATTCTGCTTTCCTCTGTTGCCTCTCATACCTCGCCCTCTTCCTCCTCCCCTTCCCTCTTCGTGTTCTATATGATCTAGAATTTCCAAATCTTGATTGTTGCCTAAAAAAACGTCTATTTTCATTGGCCCTGTGATTATCTTCCAAGTCACTATAGACTAGACTGTAGTGTTTAGTGAAAGTGTGGACTGTATTCCAGGTGGTAGCTGTACAAATCTCTGCAGCTGATACTTTCCTGAAACAGGCAACAGAAGTGGTCATGCCGTGCCTCTTGCTGAATGGTCATGAACAGCTCCAGGAAGTTCCTTACAGTACTTCCTATAACAAAATGCAATACAGCTAGCCAACCATTTGGACAGGCACTGTTTAGAAACTGGTATGTCTTCTTTTCCAGGGGCGAAGGAAACAAAAAGCTGCAAGCGCTTCCTGCAGTCCTTCATGCGATGAGCATAGTATCTGAGTTTTTTATGTACAGCTAACGTATGGAGCAATGCTTCCCTTGGATTGGCATGCTCAGGAAAATAAACTGGTAGGTGGATGGTTTGATTTCAAGTAAACTTAGACACCAATTTAGGAAGAAACTTAGGGTTCATACGCAAAGACACCCTGTCTTTTTGGAAAATCAGATAAGGAGGCTCGCACATAAGAGCCTGAAGCTCGGAAATCCTTCAAGCAGAAGTAATGGCAACTAAAAATAACGCTTTTCAGGAAAGGAAGCATAGGAAACAGGTCATGGCTGGCTCAAAAAGAGCCAAAGAGAGTTTCTCTAGAACAAAATTCAGGTCCCAAGCTGGGACTGGATTGCAGATGGGAGGCTTCAAGTGCAGGATGCCTCTCAAGAATGTACAGGCCACCTCTAGCTGAGCCACCATATGGCCATTAATAGGCACATGGACAGCTAAAATAGCAGCAAAGTGCACTTTGACAAAGGAGTATTGCAGTCTTGCATTAGACAAGGACAATAAATACTCTAGAACCTGGTTCACTAGGCAAGTGAAGGGGTCCAGGTGATAAGAAGCAGCCTGCAAAGCAAACTGCTTCCACGTCATGGAATAAGCGGCTTTGGTGGAAAGTTGTTTGGCAGCCACCAGGACATCAGCCACCTTTGGGGACACTCCAAATCTTGCAATGGTTATGTCTTCAGGAACCAGGCATGGAGAGGGAGTGATCTGAGGTCTGGATGGACGAGGGTGTCCTGTTCTTGTGATAGCAAGCCCCTGCACAGGGGCAGGGTTACTGGGGGTTCCATTGCTAACAGTTGCAGCAATGGAAGCCATATTTGGTGAAGCCAGAAAGAACTCTACAGGATTAGGGTAGCTCCCTCCATTTGGAACTTGATTAGCACCCTCTGAATCAGAGGAAAGGAAGGGAATACATAAAGGTATCTCCCTTTCCAAGAGAGGGACAACGCATTTTACCAGAAAACTCCAGGCCCTGGAGCAAGCGAGCAGAAAAGCAGCAGTTTTGCATTGAGTAAGGATGCAAAAATGTCCAACTCTGGACAACCTCACCAGTCAAACAGGTCTTCTGCTACCGAGGTCAGCAGCTCCCACTCATGAACTTGAGACTGCACCTGGCTTAGCCAGTCTGCCAGGACGTTCCGTATGTCTGGAACATGGACAGGAGACAGTTCTTGACCATGTTCTAGAGCCCAGAACCAGACCTTCATCACTTCCCAAAACAGGGGGTACAAATGGGTCCCCCCTTGCTTATTTATGTAGTGCACTACACTGACATTGTCTGTCTGCACTAGCAGATGCTCCAGGGACAGATGGTTCTGGATGGCGTGTAAAGCATACAAAATGGCTCTCATCTCTAGAATGTTTATGTGCAGGGAAGTCGCCCCTCTGGTCTATGCTCCTTGTGTCTGAAGAGGTCCCAAGATGTGCCCCCCAGCCTATCCCAGAGGTGTCTGTGGTGAGAATCTGCTGAGGGGAAGGAATGAGGAAGGGAACCCCTTTCAACAAATTGCTGGATTCCATCCACCACTGGAGCACCTTTCGGACAGGAGAGGTTATTAGAACCTGCTGTTCCAGATCATCGGTGCACTGATCCCACTGGACTCCTAAAGTCCACTGAGGGATCCTCATGTGCGGCCTATCCAGGGGTACCATGATAATGGCCACGGCCATCAGTCCCAACAGTCTCAGGTATATTCTGGCTGTGACATACTTGCTGTTGCAAAGCAGCTGGGCCTGAGCCATCAGGTAATCCGCTCTGTCCTGGGGCAAGAAGGCTAAGCCCTAAGTAATGTCCAGTACTCACACTACGTACTGAAGCCGCTGGCAAGGGGGCAGACTGACCATGACTCCTAGGGCGCTGAACATCTGTCTGGTATGCGCTAGGGTGTGAGACAGTTGATCCTTGGACTGAGATTTGAGCAACCAGTCATCTAGAAAGGGGAAGACATACAGTCCCTCTCTCTCCTGAGAGCTACTACCACAACTGCCAAGCACTTGGTAAATACCCATGACGCAGATGACAAGTCAAAGGGCAATACCTTGAACTGGTAGTGTTCCCCCTGAAACAGGAACGTGAGGTTCTTCCTGTGGGGTGGACAAACCTTGATATACAGTCAAGCATCCTGCATGCCCAGGGAGCATATCTAGTCCCCGTTTTGCAGGAGGGGTAGCAGGCTTTGCACAGTGGCCATAATGAACTTCTTGTACTGAATATAGTAGTTCAGATCCCTCAGATCCAGAATGGGCCTTAAGTTCCCACTGGATTTGGGGACTAGGAAGAAATGAGAATAGGACCCCCTGTTCCTTTGTTCCCAGGGAACTGGTTCTATGGCCCTCTTGCGCATCAGAGTGCGTATTTCCTCTAGTAGCACTGGTATGTGATCTGGAGGATAAGTTGACAGAACTGGTGGCAGTTCTGGAGGCAACTACAGAAGTTCTAGAGTATGGCCCTGTTCTATTAGTGGCAGGACCCAAGCATCTGTTGTAACCTCTATACACTGGTCCAGGTGGAGAGAGAGGTGACCCCCTACGGCCTCTTCTGGACTGAAGTCTAGAGGATGGGGTCCATTAAGGAGTCATGCTGATGCAGGACCAGCAGCCACACTGCCTCCAGGGGCTTTAGAGGTGGCACCTGGGGAGGAGGGTGGGGCAGGCAGAGCGACTCTGCTTTTGCTCTGCTGTCTAGCCTCTAACCTAGGTCCATTGTTAGCCCTGCGAAAGGGCACCATCTGCCTACTTTTGGACTGGGTGTAGTAAAGGGAATGAACTGACCTTAGAGTCCTTCCGAGGCTTAGAGCTCAGAGAGGATGTCCATAATTATCACCCATATGTCCATTGCCTCCACTGTTCTTTCAACCTCTGGTACAGCTTTAAGACTGGATGTGATCTACAGACCCCCGACGCAGGGTGAGCAGGCAGACAGGCAGCCGGTGCGGGCGATAAAGAGGATGGCACTCAAAGGGGAACTTCTGCTGGTGGGGGACCTTAACCTCCCTGATGTTGACTGGGACATCCAGTCAGTGAAGTCAGCCAGAAGTAGAGAGATTTTGGAGTACCTCCAAGAAGCGTTCCTGCAACAGCTGGTAAGAGAACCATCAGGGGTGGCAACATATTGGACGTGGTTCTCAGTAATAGGGAAAGGGTGGAAAAGGTGATAGTGGGGGACAGACTAGGTGCAAGTGACCACAACACTGTGAGGTTCAGGGTAAGGACAGGGAAGGCAGTGAGCCGGTTGATCACTAAGGTTCTGGATTTCAGGTGGGCAGATTTTGTCAGAATGAGGGTGATTTTTGAGGAGGAAATGAAGGAGAAGGGGCAGATAGAGGACATGGAGAAAAAACATAGAACCATAGAAGCTGATGGCAGATGACGACTGCAAGGCCCATCCAGTCTGCCCATTTCTTTTTTCTACCTTATGAATGTGCCATCAGCCTTTGCTCTGTCAATGGCCTATCTTATTCACACTCATTTGTACTGCTCCCTTATGCCTATCCCATGCCTGTTTGAAGCCCTGCACTGTATTCATATCCACCACTTCCTGAGGTAGGCCGTTCCATGCATCCACTACCCTTCTGTGAAAAAGAACTTCCTCACATTACCCCTTAATCGGCCTCCCTCTAATCTCATGCTATGTCCTCTGGTCCTGCTATTTTTCTTATATTGAAACATGTTAGACTCTTTCACCTTGTTAATGCCCTTAAGGGGTTTGAATGTTTCGGTCATATCACCTCTCTCCCTCCTTTGCTCTAGGGTATACATATTGAGCTCCGTTAATCTGTCCTCATATGTCTTCTGATGCAATCCCTGCACCATTTTGGTTGCCCTTCTCTGGACTGCCTTAATTGGGTTAATGTCCTTGTGATGGTGTGGCCTCTAGTACTGCACGCAGTACTCCAGATGGGGCCTAACCAGTGTCTTGTAAAGAGGGATTGTTACCCCCCTCTTATGACTTGTGATACCCCTACTAATACAGCCCCCAACATCCCCCTCGCCTTACCTACTGCTTTAGTGGTCTGCTTGGATGATTTCAGGTCATCTATGATGATGATGCCCAAGTCTCTTCCTTCCCTTGTTACCGGCAGCAACTCCCCTCCCAGCCTATAGGTGGCTTCAGGGTTTCTCTTTCCTATGTGCATGATCTTGCACTTCTTTGTATTAAACCCCAGTTGCCCTCTTCCGACCATTTTGCCAGTTTATCAGATCTCTTCTCATTCTGCCCACCCCATCTGGATCATCTGCTTGTTGCAGATCTTGGTGTCATATGCAAACAAACAAACCCTTACCCTCAGTCCATCTGCAATGTCACTGATAGAGATATTGAAGGGGCCAGGCTGAGACCTTCAGTCCCAGGGGTGCCCACTTGTGACTTGCATCTCTTCTGACTGTATACCATTTACCACCATCTCTGTTTTCTGCCCGTCAACCAGTTTGCCACCCAGTTGACCAACTTCTGACCACCCGAGCTTACCCAGTTTATTAATCAATCTTCTATGTGGAACAGTACTGAAAGCTTTGCTGAAGTCATAGACAATATCAACTGCTCCCCCTTGGTCCACCACTCTGGTTAACCAGTCAAAGAAATCTATGAGATTAGTTTGACAGAACCTTCCCGTTGTACACCCATGCTGTCTTGGATCCTGTGCTCCTATGCAGGGTTTTATTTAACTCTAAAAATTGATTAGCGTTTTGCTCACAAAAGTGCTAAAACATTGTGAAAATGCATAGCACTTGCCTCACTATGTTTAACAAACAACACTTCTAGAAAACCTATATAAATACTTTCTGAACAGTTAGTATTGTCCCAAGAAAAAAACTGCTAATCAATTACTTAAAACCCTGCTATGGATTCCAGGTGTTGCACTATCCTTTCCTTAAGGACTGCCTCCATAATCTTGCCCACTACTGAGGTAAGACTGACTGGTCTGTAGTTCCCTGCCTCCTCCCTGCTACCACTCTTGTGGAGAGGATCACATGAACCCTTCTCCAGTCTTCTGGGACCTCTCCTGTGCTCAGAGACTCAATAAACAGTTCTGCTAATGGCTCTGCTAGTTCCACCCTTAGCTCCTTTAGTACCCTGGGATGTATGCCATCAGGTCCCATTGCCTTGTCCACCCTAAGCTTAGCAAGCTCATGTAGGACCCTTTCTTTTTGGAGGGGATTAGTGCACCTCCTTCTCCTCTGTGTCCATGGTGCTGAGCTGTGGGCCCTGCCCTACCTTTTCTTCAGTAAATACTGAGCAGAAGTATCTATTTAGGACAGATGTTTTTACAAGGTCCTCCTTATCACACGCCCCCTTATCCCCTCTGATCTTAGCAATACCCCCTCTGGACTTTCTCCTTTCACTAATGTATCTATAGAAAGTCTTGTCACCTTCTTTTACTGTCCATGCTAGTGTTTCCTCAGTTTGGGCCTCTGCCTGCCTTACTGCCTTCCCTGCTTCCCTTAGGGAAGTGTGGTATGCCTCCCTATCTTCATCCTGCTGTGTTCCCTTACATTTCCTGAAGGCCAGCCTTTTGGCTCTGAACTTTTCTGCTACTGTTTTTGAGAACCAAAGTGGTTTCCGTCTTCTTTTGCACTTCCTTTTCTCTCTAACACAATGGGATGTTGCTTCAAGTATTACATCCCTAATGCTTGCCCACTTTGCCTGTACCCCCTCACCTGTATTTCTTTTTGTCAGGGCTAGCTTAACTCTGTTGGCCATTTTATCAAGGTCAGCTCCTCTGAAGTCCCAGATTTTTGACTTGGAATGGGATGATTTAGTTCTAGTGGCCTAATTGAATCATACCATGTGATGGTCACTGGCTCCCAGGTGACCTTCTACCTGGAGAGCTGTGATCCTTTCCCTGTTAGTCAGTAGTAGATCTAGGATAGCCCTGTCTCTTGTGGGTTGTTGTACCAATTGTTTGAGGCCCTCTCCTGCAAGGAAGCCACTATGTGTCTAGTTCTGGCATATGTTCCTGCTGGTATTTACCAATCTGTAGCTGGCATGTTGAAGTCTCCCATTATCAGAACCTCCCCTTAGCTGTCATGTTTTGTATATCTTCTAACAGTAATGTGTCTATGTCCTCCCCCTGGTCTGGAGGCCTGTAGACAACCCCAGTTCATATAGCTGTCCCATTTCCTGTTTCCAGGGTGACCCACAGTTCTTCTGGCTCCTTATGTGTATTCTGAATTTCTGCAGATTTGATATTTTCATTGACATAAAGGGCCACTCCACCCCCTCCTTTTTGCACCTCTGTCTCTTCTGAACAGTACATAGCCAGGTACTGAAGTCTTCCAAGTGTGGTTACTAGTAAACCATGTCTCACCAATGGTTACTATGTCCAGTTTAGCCTCTGTCATTATTGCCTGCAGGTCTGGAATATTGTTTCCCAGACTGCGAGCATTTGTGTATATGATTTTCCATTGGCCAGATTTCAGTGTGTTAGTTGTTAGGCAAGGTCTGGCATTTCCCCTGTGCATTGTATGGGAAGCCGGACCATTTTCCTTACCTGGTGATGCAACTAAACTACAAACATGCTGAACTCTTGTTTGACCACTAGCTGAGGGGGGGAGGGGTGTTCTTCCCATTCGACGTATGGGGTGCTGCACCCCTCTCCCCATTTGCTAGTTTAAATATTCTGCAAAGACGTCAAACTTCTGTCCCAATGCACTGACTCCCTCCTTAGTCAGATGCAGTCCATCGAATTTAAAGAACTTTCACTCCCAAAACTGTTGCCAGTTCCCTACAAATGTGTGTCCTTTTTCATGTCACCAGCCCTTGAGCCACATGTTTAGCTCCCCATCTTCCCTTCTCTGACCTTCCGTCCATCTGCCCGCCTCTCCCAGACTGGCAGGATCTCAGGAAGGGAGATGCCAGGTGAAATGGATGACTGTCACCCAGCCTGGTCAGGTGTTCCTTGGTCTCCACAACTGACTGGCTGGCGAGATTGTTAGTCCCTATGTGTACCAGGATGTCAATGTTTTCTCCTGCTTCCTGTACAATTTTAGCAATGCGGTCAGTGTCTCTTCACGCTGATGTACCTGGGAGACATCTGACCATTACCCCTGGCTGGAGATGGGCATCAACTCCACGAATCATGGAGTCTCCTATGATCAGAAGTTTTTTGGATTCCCTTTTTTGCTTTTTTTGTTTTGGTTCCTATTTTGGGTGAGTTTTGTTGTGCTAGCTCCTGTGCTGCAGTGTCCTGCTTTGCAGTATCCACTGCCCCTTTGTTTGATTTCAAAGACAGAGGCAGATACCTGTTTGTAGTTTTTATATGGCTTGTGGCGGTGATATGTTGGAAAGCACCAAGTAATGGGGCACCCAATTTGCACCTCCTAACCACCTGCCAACCTCCTGGACCAACTACACTCTGCGGTCGAGGTGCTTCTGTTGGATGTTGGGGAAATGTCGGGCGGCTCTTATAATATATTTCCTCTTGAATATGCGATTTGAGGCACGCAATCTCTGTCCATGCTGCCTGGAGCTGAGCCCCTAGATCTCCAATGGCCCAGCATGTAGGACAGTGTCCTGAATACTGTAAAACTGCCCTTTTGAAAAGTGTCTCGCAGTACCTGCAGTTAATAATATCCATTCCAGACAAGTTGCTGGGTTTATAACCTGGTCAGAGTAATTAGAAAGAGGAAAATGAAAGCAAAAGTTTGATTTTGTGTTTTGTTTGTTTTTGTATAACAAGTTAAAATTACTTGTGCCCCTGTAAATGAGGTCACTGTGTGGATACCCCTCTGATCCACCCTTCCTGTTTTGCAACAGGAAATGTCACGACTGTGCTACCCTATAAAAGGAGTGTAGTGTGGGGTGGTTGGGGATGGGGGTGGGTGGCTGGGCTCTTCCCCTGCCGAAAAAGAAGAACCATGGATGAAAGAAACAAGCAGGTAAGCACAGAAACAATCAGCCAGCAACAAATGCAGTAGCCCTGAAAACTACTAAGAGAGAACTTCATAGTAAAGAGAGGTTATAAAAAAATATAATAAACAAGCTTTTCAAATCAAAATGTCACAACAAAAGTGGTATAGGATTTCCCTAATTCCGGATCTGGATTTGGCAGTAGAGGAATTTAGAAAAATGTTTTTAGAGGTATGTAAACAAGTGTGCCCCACATACAAAAAGAACAAAAAAAAACCAAAAACATTTACCATGGATAAATGATGTATTAAGAAAATTGATAATATTTAAAAAGCAATTATGGAAAAAAGCTAACAAAACTTTGGACAAGTTTGTCTGGGAGCATTTTAAAAAGATACATAATAAAGTCACTCAGGAGGTAAAGAAAACAAAAACACTTTATTATAGACATAAAATAAATGAAACTAATGACCCAAACAAATATTGGACTTGAATGAAATCACTTGTTAAATCACAAAATAATTTATGTGGCCCAAAAGTGATTGAAAATGGCATTCTTCTAAATCCAGATAACACTGCTAATACTCTAATTAAATATTTTATTAAACTTCCCGATATAATCATTCCAACTGGATTACAGGAAAAAGAGAATTGTGGGAACGAGGTAAGTGATGATCAAACAGATCAAAACTTAGTACCATTATTTAGGTTTAAACAAATAACAAGAAAAGAAGTAATAAAAGACATAAATAAATTGCAAAAACATAAAGCCAAAGGATTAGATGATGTAGAAATTAGGTTTTTGAAAGATTCTGCATATGAGGTGGCCCAACCCTTAACTGATCTCTTCAACAGGAGTTTGACTGAAGGGAACTTTCCTCAATTTTGGAAACAGGCTAAAAGAGTGCCAATAAGGGAGGCTTGGATTTTAGGCCTACAAACTATAGACCAATTGCCCTATTATCTGTCTTATCTAAGCTGTTGGAAAGGTTGATACATACAAAATTGATGGATCACCTGGAAAAATATAATAAGTTAAATAATTTCCAGTCTGGTTTTAGAAGGGGTAGGTCGATGACCACGGCACTCACGGATTTTATTGACTGAGTGGCGAACCCACTTGGGGAGTCAAAGTCCGTGGGTGCTGTGTCCGTCGACCTATCCAAGGCTTTTGATCTGGTCGATCATTCTCTGCTTGTACAAAGGCTGAAACATATAGGTATAGCAACTGAACCATTAAATTGGTTTTGATGTTACTTGGAAGGTCGATCTCAAACAGTAATGGTGGAGGAAATTGGTTCAAGATTTTTACCAGTGGCTCGTGGTGTTCCACAGCGGTCCATGCTTGGACCCCTGTTATTTATCTTTTATATAAATAGTCTTCCCTATCATATAAAGTCTACTCATATTAGGCTTTATGTCAGTGATACTGTCTTGGTTTGTGATGAAAAAGACCTGGTGGAGGTGGATGCCAACCTGCAGTCAGATTTTAATATACTGCAGGCCTGGTTTGCCTCCTCAGGTCTTGTCCTAAATGAAAATAAGACCCAAACTATGTTAAATGGCTCATATGCACTTAAGAATGGTTTACAAAATGACAAACTATGTATAAAAACTGTAAATGGTATCTGTTTGACACAGGTTCTGGCCTGCAAGTACCTAGGGGTGTTTGTAGACCACAAGCTATCTTTTCAACCACATTTAAATATGTTAATAAAAAAAGTCCATTCCAGGGTAGGTGCACTCAGAAGAATAATAAATTGCTCGGGTATTAAGGATAGACAGGTTATAGCAAATCAGTTAATAATTCTACTAATTGACTATGGAAGTCATGTTTATTCAAGTGCTAATAAAAGAATGCTTCATAAGCTTGATACATGTTATAATAGATTAGCAAGGTTTGTATTAAGATGTAAAATAGATATCCATCACTGTCATATGTATATTAAGCTAAATTGGGTCTCCCTAGAGATTAGGAGACAGCGAATCTGGTCAAATCTTGTTCACAAAATCTATAAGACCAGACATCCTATTGGTCTGGCAGAGAGATTAATCAGCCCCACCCATCAGTTTCATTTACAAAAGAGTGGTGCTAGAGACCTGATAGTCCCTAAATATAAAAAACAGATTTGTAACCCTGACTTTCTAGTATAGAGCTGCTACCGCCTGGAATGGCCTTTCATTGCCAGTGAAAATTCAGGATTTGACTATAGCTAAATTTATTCTTGCTATAAAGCAAGAAATATGTTTTCGCTGTTTATGTAATAGATGAATTGAATTACCCGTAGATTTAATGTGCCATGATATAAAATTGCTGTTTTGTATTTAAATAACTCATTTGTATTGTTAAACGTGTAGTTTCTTATTATTTGTTTTAATTGTAACTTGTATTCTGACACCTAAACAGGTGCACCTTGTAAAGAGGGTTATTTTAACCCTAATGGTGTTTGAAGTTGCTTTCATATCCTGTATAAATAAATTTTATTACTACTTTATTACTACTTATCCTAATGATAGATAAAACTGTAAAACCTGTAAAGCACCACCTGTAATAATTTCACAGAAGATATACCATGTAAGAAACACTTTGCTAGAGAGAAAAATAAAGCACTAACAGAAGATATATCTTGCAAAAGACAATTTGAATCAAAAGATTACAGCAGTAATCTGTAAGCACACACCTGTAGGCACACCCTGTAATAATGCAGCAGAAGGTATACCCAGCAATAACAATTTGAATTAGAGAAAAATAAAGCAATAAAATGTTAGCAACAAACAGTAACAATCCGTGAGTACAAAAGAAAATAATAACACACAGTAAATCTGCCTAGCCAAAAGAAGCCTTAATCCTTTTCCTTGCTGTGGTAAGGTTCTTTGCTCTGTCCTTTCAAGCAACCTAGAAGAAAAGAGCTCAGGTGAAACTAGGTGCCTTTGCCAGCAAACCTAGTCTTTGAGAAGCAATTAAGGGAGGGTTACTGAAGGCCACAGACATCTGCATCAGGAGGGTTAAGAAAGGCAAAAGACAGACGATGCCATTGTGATTCACCTGGGAGATGAGGGAAGCAATTGGGGAGAAAAGAAGGGCCTTCAAAACATATGAGAGGACCCAGAGAGATAAAGACAGGGAGATCCATGAGGAAAAACTGAGGATGGCAGGGAAGAAAATTAGGAGGGCTAAAGCGGACACAGAAGACAGAATCGCCAGACAGGCCGAAGGTGGGGACAAAACATTTTTCAGGTATCACAACTAAGGGTTTGCACTCGGATGGTGGTGCTAAAGCATGCACTAGGCTTATCAGAAAATTCTTCAGTGCTGCACTCACCCCAGCAAAAACGACAGAAATGAATATTTAGTCCATAAATGAGTTTTTATTCACCCGTCTTGTGCAAGCAACCAGCAGCCAGTATAGCTGGAAGATCTTATGTATTGCCCTAAGGCTTCATCAGAGAACAACAGTTCTCCAGGTTATTACCTGTTTTATATATACTCATTAAATTCATGCACCAATTATGTGTCTTAACATTTAATCATTAATTAGTATGTGCAAACAAGTATATATACCCCCTTAGCATCACAATGAAAAACAGTTCCACAAAGCACTAATCTTTACTTATAAGTTTTTTCAGTGAGTACACATTTTTAGGTATGTTATGGAGAGAAAGAAGGGAAAGTAGGGGATAGTTAGACTGAAGGGGGAGGGGGGAGTACAGGTGGAGGAGGACTTTGATAAGGCGGAAGTGCTAAATGGGTATTTCTGCTCGGTCTTCATGATAGAGGGGGAGGGGATGGGACCGAAGTTGAAGGGAAGGGAACGGAAGGTGCAGGGATAGAGCAAAGCCTGTTCACCAAAGGCAGGGTAAGAGAGGAGCTAGGTAGGTTGAGAGAGGATAAAGCTATGGGTCCGGATGCCCACATCCTTGGGTACTCCGAGAATTAAGGGAGGTGCTGGCAGCTCCCTTGGCGAGGCTGTTAACTTGTCTCTGAACATGGGATGGGTGCTGAGGGACTGGAGGAGGGCAGACATGGTACCACTGCACAAGAGTGGCAGCAGGGAGGAGGTGGAAAACTATCGTCCCACCAGCCTCACCTGGTGGTGGGTGAGGTAATGGAAGCACTCTTGAAGGAAAGGGTGGTCAGATACCTTGTTGATAATGGACTGCAGAACGACAAGCAACATGTCTTCACTGCAGGGAGGTCTTGCCAGACCAACCTCATCGAGTTTTTCGATTGGTTGACAAGGGTTGTGGATCGGGGGGAGCTGTGGACATAGCCTACCTGGACTTCAGAAAGGCCTTTGATCCAGTTCCTCACAGAAGGCTGGTTAATAAGCTCAAAAGCTTGGAAGTGGGACCAAAAATAATGAGGTGGGTCAAAAACTGGCTGAGGGACAGGAACCAGAGGGCAGTGGTGAATGGTGTGCATTCCAGGGAGGAAACGGTGATGAGTGGGGTGCCACAAGGGTCAGTGCTAGGGCCCATACTTTTTAAAATATATATCAATGATATAGGAGAGGGACTGGAAGGGAAGGTGTGCCTGTTTGCTAATGATACCAAGATCTGCTATAGGGTGGACACCAAGCCTGGGGGTGGAGGCAATGAGGAGGGACCTAAAGAGGCTGGAGGGGTGGTCAGAAGCATGGCAGCTGAAGTTTAACGTGATGAAATGCACTGTGATGCACATGGGACATAATAACCCGCAAGCCAGCTACATTCTGGGAGAGGAGGAAATAACGGCAACCAGCCAGGAGAGTGATCTGGGGGTTATAATTCTGGATAACCTCAAAGTAGGGAATCAATGCAGCAAAGCAGTGGGCAGGGCAAATGGAATGCTGGCATGCATTGGGAGGGGTATAACAAGTAGGAAGAAGGAGGTACTGATGCCCCTCTATAAGTCCATAGTGAGGCCTCACCTGGAGTATGGGGTACAGTTCTGGAGGCCCCACCTGAGGAAGGATATTGATGAGACAGAAAGGGTCCACAGAAGGGCAACAAAGATGGTGCCAGGCATGCATCGGATGCCCTATGAAGATTGGCTGAAAGAGCTGGATCTGTACTCGCTGGAGACTAGGAGAGAGAGAGGGGGGGAAATATGACAGAAATGTTCAAGTATGTGAAAGGGATAAATAAAGTGTGAGAAGGGAGCCTATTCACAATGAAAAGAAGTGACAGAACAAGAGGCCATAGTCTAAGGTTGGAGGGGGGAAGATTCAGGGGCAGTGCATGGGTGCATTATTTCACTGAAAGGGTGGTGGTGAAAGGTAGGCTACGTCCACCACCCCCTGGAACAGTCTGCTGAGGGGTGGTGGGAGCAGAAACCACAGCGGGATTCAAGAGGGCATGGGGCAGATATAAAGGATTGGCTGGAGGGCAGCGAGGGGTGTATCTGGATTGGGGGTAGGGTGGGGAGTATCAAGGCAGACTCGATGGGCAATGGTGTCCTTTTCTGCCAACACCTTCTATGAATCTATGAAACCTCTACTCCTTCCATTAAACATCCGGTTCATGGGTTCTTGTTGCCTCTGTGCATTACCTGCATCTGTTTATCAGATGCACACATAATTGTTTCCATGTTCCTATCTCAAAACAGAACATGTCCAAGTTCCCCTTTGGGAACCAGCTTAACAATCTGTTATGTATGCTGGAAATTATCCTGACCTTACCATGCTCCTTATCGGGTGCTCCCAATCCCCTAAAAGTGCTAAGAGGCCTAGCCAAGAGTAGGGTTTTTTTCCTGGTGTCCTCTCCAACATTCCCACAGTCAATAAAACAGCTGCCATAGCTCAGCGTGTCTTTACTGATCAACATTCCCTTCCCAATGCATCATTTTTTTGTTTTTTTAGCATGAAAGAAAATCTGATATGATGGTGACGTATTTTTGATCCAAAGAATTTACCCAATATAGTCCTCCTGAGGTACAACATCTTATTTTCAGTAGGGTACTCTTTCTACACATTTATATAGCACGGATATCAGCTCACTTGTTCAAGGTCATAAAGTAAGTGTGGTGATACAATCTGAACCAGAGACCTCCTGGTCCACAGTTCTTGGCTCTAACCACTGGGGTGGGCTTCCTCTTTATTTGTACAACCTTTTCATTATGCAGTACACAATCACATGAACTAGCATTTACCCCATCTTCTGCATCATAGTTTGAGTTTCAGCATTATTTTTTTTTCTTTCTGGAAACTAAGAAAAATCCTCTTTGAACAGTGCTGAATATTTTATGTCACACTTAAATAATTTACATGTTTTGGTATGTTCTGTCTACTCCCTTATGGCACTCAGCCATGCAGCAGAACTCAGATACATTAGCTTCATGACAGACAGAACTGGGAGGCGACCTGGCATTTCCCAAATCTTTTCACGGTAAGCAGCTAGCCCAGCAATGCCAATTCAATTCTCATAGGCAAGATTTCTCCTTGATATCTGGACAGATAGTTGCTGTTTAAAGGAAAACACTGCAAAAGAAACAGCTTTTCTCAGACACTACAGAAACTCTCAATTAGTGCTATCAGACAGTAACAACTTTTTTTAATGATTTAAAACAGCTACCCACAACTTCCACTTTCTGATGCTGGCAGCCACCATCTGATGAGCAGCAGTGAGATTCCTGAGCTCACTTTATGCTAATATACCTGTTTGACCTCTGCTATTGGTTGGCAGGACATATTAGCATAAAGTGAGCCCAGAAAGCTCACTGCTACTCATGAAATGGTGGTTGCCAGCAACAGAAAGTGAAAGTTGAAGGCCACTGTTTAAATCACTAAAAAAGCAATTAGAAGGAATTAAAAAAAAAAAAGTACTGTCTGAAAGCAATAACCAAGCATTTTTGTAGCGCCGTGGTAAAGCTGTGCTTTTTCCAGTGTTTCCCTTTAGCAAGTTGGCTATCGAATAAAAAGGTTAAACCACTAGATCTACATCAATTATGTTTTAACTTTATTGTTTTCTAGTTATTTTTTAATTTTTTTTTTTTTTTTACTTCCCCTGCTAATTGGTCTACTAAATACTGTAGATTACACAGCAATTATTCCACTGAGTCTTTCAAAATATATCTGAATCTCCCTGCTAACCAAACAATTTTCAGTTTGTGACATCACAGTCTGTTTTCATGGTGAGAACTATGATGTCATAAACAAATGCACTGTGAGGTTAACAGGAGAGGCAAATGTTTTCCAATGTTTTCTGTATAGAGGATAATGTATGGTCATCGATGGTTAACCGGTTTGTTAACCATCGAGAGGTTGCAGGGTGACCATGTAAACCTTGAGAGGTCACCATGGCAAGCTCAAGATTGGTTAACAAAACAGTTAATCATCGATGTACCATACATTATATTTTATAGTGTATGGTACCATTTAGGTTTTTAAGAAAAGAAAGCAGTTCCTTACTACAGTTTTTTTTCAGTCACCGCTGCTCTGCCCTCACCGCTGTGGCCGTTTCAAGCTGTCCGATCCAGTTGCGCGCATGCCCAGACTGTTCCCGGTTGTTAACCCATCAATACGTTAACAACATCATGATGTCACATCGATGGTAAAACGTTGTTATAAAAAGGTAGATTTCTACCTATAACAACGTTCTACCATACATTATACAGACTTTTTAGATGGACCACCACGATGTGCTATGAATCTCGGAAAGGAACATGAAGATGAAAACATGTATTCTCTAGTTAATTGTAACAGCTGAAACATTTATGATAGTGCATGTTGAAATACACAGTTGCTCTTTAAAGAAAGAGAAGTTACTTACTTGTACTGTAACTATTGATCTTTAAGAGTATCTTCTCCATAGAGACAGGCACTCAGTGGTCTTGGAATGTCAGACACTAGGACCCCTTGGATGTTTAGAACTTTTTTGATGTAGGTATCCAACGGCAGCCACACACAACACTGACACCTACTCTCCCCTGCTTATAGAGGCGTAATGCCCCTCGCTTTGGAGCTGATCTTAACATGTGCCCTGTCAGTATATGCCATCTTGTTTCTGCATTCGGACCCCATTCTGAGATTTGGACTGTGCAGGTCTGGCATGGGAGAGTATAGTATGGGAAAGGAAAAGCATGAACTTTCTTTCTTGCAGCTGCAGCATAAAGTATACTCAAGCTGTGGTTCCACATTACATATAGCCATGGCAAGCATATGAGGAATTGGGCTTGTGCACCTGTCATATTGGGGACTGCCGCCAACAAAACCAGTCACCTAACTCGGCTCATCTAAGGACTACAGAACTGTAAATGTAGACCTGGGAACTAAATAAATATCTCTAAACTGTAAGGAGTTTTCTGCTCCAAAGGAGGTTGCCACGTTTGTCACCTCTAATCCCTTTCATCCTGGTAGCAGGGTCAGGTGGTTGGAGAACCAGCAAATCAGGTTTCGAGGAGCCTGGAGCAGCTTGCACAGCATCTTGGGCTATGGGAGGACTGTGATTCATCTGAGCTTTTATGGAGCCACTCTGATGTTGAATATCAGTCAGACAACACTTTCCTGAGAGACTAACCAGTGGGAGCACTGGATTTTCAAGTGGGAAGAGATACAGAGAAAGAACAGGGCCGGCCTTAAGGATAGGCGAACTAGGTGGTCACCTATGGTGCTCAGCAATAGGGGTGCCAAAAATACACTGTAGTTAAAAAAAATTAAATAAAAATAAACACCTGAGGGATGATTTAAACTTTTTTTTCCCAGGTGGGTGACTGCCATTTCCAAGTTCACCTAGGGGCACCACATACCTTAAGGCCGGCCCTGAGAAAGAAAGAGAACTGGTAGAAGTCAGTCTGCATGTGACTAGAGTGAGTGTCTGTACCAGAGTTTTGAGTCAGCAGTGTGCTCAACAACACATAGGATGAGATTTTTAAATGCATAAAAGAAAGAAACTTGATTTGATATAAGAGGTGCAGTCAGTGAGGATAAGCTGCCCTCCAGTTGTGCTTGTCAGTCTTAAGCATACTTCTTAACTGGCCCGATTTTTTCAGGATTTCCCTAGTTTGCCCATGCTCTCACCGAAGTCCTGAGTAGCCTGTAGATGGTCCTGAATTCGCAGCATGGCGTTACAGCATGCCACTGTGCTCAATCAAAACTGGTAGCAGGGTCAGGTGGTTGGAGAACCAGCAAATCAGGTTTCAAGGAGCCCGGAGCAGCTTGCACAGCATCTTGGGCTATGGGAGGACTGTGATTCATCTGAGCTGATGCCTATTGGCATTTGACATAATGCACCCACTTCAACAGCCAATCAGGTGTGTGCATGGAAAGACTGTGGGGTCACACTGATGTGCTAAATTTAAAAAGCTTAAAACAAAAGTCCATCAGCTGCATTCAGTTGTTTCCCCATCCCCCACTCCCAAAGTTTAAACACAGCTTAAATTAATTGCTACTCCCCCATCAGCTCTGTCTCCACAATATAAAAGGAGATGACCTCAAGGGGCAAGTCTTATCTATCTCTGATCTCACCAAGCAACACTTCCACAGCACTGGTGAGATTTTGCAGCTGAGTCTGGGACCAAGATGCACCAAAGAAGATGGCTGACAGAGAGACTGCTCAACTCAACCCGACCTGAATGAACACCACAAGCGCAGCACAGCAGTAACCCTTCACTCCAGAGTTCTCTGCTTTGCTGACAGAGACATCTAGAGCCAGGACACCAGCTTTTAGTTAAACTAAACTAAAAGAGCTTTAATAAAATTCACTACTGCTGGAATCTGACCCTGGTGGATGCAAGCAAAGCAGCTTGAATTAAGCGAGCCTGAAGGACTGATCTCATCAGTGACCCACCTTTTACAGATCTGTGTGTGGCAACAACTTTACTGAGGTGAGTGATGTCAAGCTGGCTGACTGCCTGCATCTGATCTTTTTTTTTTCTGTTAAGTGTTTTAACCTGGCTGCTGCTACCTGTCCTGCTATGGCGTGCTCACGCTTTTTACTGTTGTGACAGTGTACTGTGTTCAAACCTCCCAGTTTCCCTTCTTATGGGACAAAATCCTTCAGATGTAACATAATGTAGATTACCCATCGTCTCCAAAGCAATTCAAACTTGTCTGATCGGTGGTTTAGCAGGGCTGTGAGTTTCTCCATTCTATATATACCCACCATGAGGTCCTGCCAAAGAGTAATGGTGGGAATAAGAGTCGAGAGCCACTGCTTAGTTATGGCCCTTTTTGCTATCAAGAGGCAGATATCCAATAGTTTCCTGTTGGAGGGTGTTCTTAGGGCAGGGTCATAGTTGGAGAACAGAAAGGAGTCCGCAGTCAGCTGAACTGGGGTAGCAAACAGTTCTCCCAGTTCACCATGTATAGCAATGAAGAAAGGCTGGAGGGTGGAGCAGCTCCAAAAAACATGCCCGTATGTTGCCGGAGAATGGCCACAGCCTCTCCAGCAGGTGGCCCCTCAACTCGGGAGGTATTTTACCTGAAACTGTTTGGTTTTAAAATATCTGAGAGTCACCTTCCAGGAGAACTCTTTCCATTTATATGAGGCAGTTGCAGAGTATAAAAACTTAAAATGTCTCTCCCAGACTGAATCTTTCAAGGGAAGATCCCTCTCCCACGTTTTCTTCAAAGAACCAAGAGAGTCCCTCCTTAATAACAGTAGTGCACCATAAATATAAGAGATCATATGAGATAATGGTGCCCAGCCCTCCAAAGTCATCCTTAGAATTCCAATTATCTGGAGAGTCATATGGTTGTCTGGGGTATGTGTTAATACAGTCTTTATGAAATCGGTTACCTGTAAGTATCTAAACCTATCTTGGGGCCGAACCCCATACTGCTGTCTTATTTTATCAAGGGATAATGGGCAACTGACTCTAAAGAAGTGCATAATTAAGTGAAGGCCCAGCCCTTCCCAGCGCTGGAATCCATGTTCCAGTCTTGCCGGGTTGGAAGTCATTTATGTATGGGACACAGTGTAGTCAATATCTCGATTTAGGTAAATGTTTAGAGGTCAAAAGCAACCTCCAGCATTTTAATGTGTTAATTGTGTATGGATTTAAAGTAATCTCTCCTATTGGGGGCTAGGGTGGGTTAACAAGATATGGGACAAATGATATAAGTCCTCCTTCCACATCGCCACTGTTTTCCAGTAAGCACTGTATTGAACTATGAAGCCACAAGACAACTATATGGAGCTGAGCTGCTTGGTAATAGTTATATAAATCTGGTGAGGCTAAGCCTCCTAGTTTCTTGAGAGGTGGAGGCGGGAAAATCGAATCCATGGATGTTGTGAGTCCCAAATGTAACGAGAATTTTTTTTTTGTTTAATTCCAAAAAAAATTTATCCGGAGAGGAAATCAGGAGAGTTTGTGTTAAATATAAGAACCTCAGTAGATGATTCATATAAATCGTATCAATTAATTGAATCAGAGGTAAGGGATGGCCCTCCATCTTTCCAAGTCTGCACTCATCTGCTGAAGAAGAGGTTCATAATTACATGAATACAGTTGGGAGGGATCTCCCACCCGATGTATCCTCAGGTATCTTCTAGGAAGATAGGCCCCAACAAAAAGGGTATAACCATTTAATCTCCGCTGAGGGAGAATAATGCAACTGGAGAACTTCAATTTTATCTGTATTAATTTTGTAACCAGCCAGGGTACTGAAATGGTCTAAGGTTTGCCATAAGTGAGGCAGGGACTGGTGTGGAGATGTAAAGTAGATCAACAGGTCATCAGAATATAGTGCTAGTTTTTGATGTTGACCCCCCCCACCTCAAGACCAGTAATGCCTCATTTTGGCGTACTGCTTGAGCAACAGGTTCCAAACAGATGACAAACAACAAGGGGGAGAGAAGGCATCCCTGTCGAGTGCCACAAAGGGGTGGTCCTATAGGCCCGTAATTAAGCACCCAAACTGTTCCGAAAAACCCATGACTGTCAGAGTGGTGGTCAGAAATGGCCATGCCACCCAGTCAAAGGCCTTCTCTGCATCTAAACTAAGCAGTAAAAAGAGGGTCTCTGACCGGGCAGCATGATGGAAGACGCGGAGAGTTCTTTTGATATTCTCCTGCATTTGTCTGACCAGGATAAAGCCACACTGGCCTTCATCTATGAGAAATGGCAAGAGCCCCTCTAGCCACTTAGCCATGAGAAAATGCAAATAATTAATAATCAATACTGAGTACTGAAATTGGGTGGTATGATGAACAAGACGTGTGGTCTTTTCCTGGTTTTGGTATACTGGAGATAGTGGCGTATCGCCAAGTAGGTGGAACAGAGTTTCCTTCCAACACCTGCTGGTCCACCTGGAGTAGTTGGGGAAGCAGTAAGTCCTTGAAGGATTTATAAAATTCCCCAGTATACCCATCTGGGCCAGGACTCTAGCCAGACTTCAGATCAGCCACAGCTTTCTCCATCTCCTGGAGGGTCACAGGGGCATCCAGAAAGGCTGTCTGGGCTGCAGTTAGTTCCGATAGCTGTAATTTCTCCAGAAAAGTAAAACCTTATTTTGTTTTGATTTATGCAGTGCAGTATACTACTGTGTTTGTACAGTTACCTTTAGCATAGGACAGGTTGTGGTGTTTAAAATACAAATAAGTTTGCTTTACTATGTAATAAAAATAGTAGACTGCAAACTCAAACTATTTGCTGTCTGAACTATTATGGTTAATTGGCTGTTACTTCAATAGGTATGAATTTAATCTGGTGTTGATGGTAGAGACTAGAGATCAGCATAGAGGTACCCTACACTAGTTATGTTACTTAACGAGCTGGTGACGCGTTCAAGACCACTTTAACAAAACCTAATATTTAGACACAGTCCAGCTTGTATTTCCCATTAGTGCAGTATTCTTCCTCCTCCCCATTATTTATTACTAAGATCATCTGTATGAGAACAGGATCTTTGCTCCTGAAGAGTCAGTCTATTCCTGCTGCTTTCTCCATACCTGAAGTCACAGAGCACTGCTTGTGATATCACAGTTACTCCCATGGCAACAGACTGTGATGTCACAACAGAGGATTATGACTTGAAATAGTGAGTAAGCTATAGAGGCCGATGGACTCTAAAGAAACTCTAAGGAACAAAGATCATATATTCATGCAAATTTCCTAAGTAATAAATAATGGGGAGGAGAAATATGTAAAATATAACTGAAATGCAGATAGAATTGTACCTAATTATTATGCTTTTTAAAATGTTCTTTGAGGTGTCAGTATCTCTTTAAGGATAATGAGTTTTATCAATTTGTTTTAGTTCAAGGACCCGTGTGTGTTTTTTGGATTTAACACTGGGGATGTGGGGGACAGGGAACTGAAGCTGCCCAACCCAAAATCAACCATCAATCAATAAACTGATAAACACATCACACCCATGCCAAGTAATCCTTAGTAGCAAAACTAACGTAGCATACTGGCTATGCTACTTATCCTGGTCTGTATTTGTAGTTATCTGCATTAAAGAGCAGCTGATGGTCATTCTTGGGGTGGCCAGTTGCTCCAGGTAGGAAGCTGCCTGTCCAAGGACAAGGAGGATCTAAATAGGGTACAAATATTGTATTTTTGTACTGGCAGTAGGTTGTTATATTGCATGGAGCACGATTGTGCATACCATTTCAGCTGCTGAGTGTACACTGCAGCCCCTGCCCCCCCCAAACCGCATAGTACCTTTTCAAAAAATGGCTTAATACTTCTGAGCAACACCTCAGATGCTAGTGTTAGGGATGGTGGAAGCAGGATCATGACAGCAGCTCTTTAAGAGATATATGCTCTAGGAGATTTAAGCTTTCTGGAACTGTTTTTACGTGAGACACTTAGTAAATACGGAGAGTATTAAGACATTTTAAAATTAAAACCAGTGTCAACAGAGTTTTTTCAGAGTGTTCTTTGCTGATCTGTTTCGGATGCTTAAAACATTTTTATAAAGCATTATTACATACAGTCTCAAGTGCTAGGCTCGCCCTTAGGAGTTGGAGGGTGAAGTCTCTTTTTGCCTGCTTTGCACTTTCCTGTTTGAGCCCTGTACACAGAGCTATGTATTTTCTGGGAGCTGGGGCTGTTTTCCTTTTTCTTGTTGTAGGCAGGTAGTTAAATAGATAGACAGACAGACAGACAGCTACATACATAGGTAGATAGATAAGCAGACACATATAAAGAGAGAGCGAGCAGGGGATCACCGGCTCACCGCTGTAACTGAAGCTGGCAGCACTACTTCAGCTGTGGCTTCATGTTTCAAGAAAGTCCTGCTGTTCTCATACTAAGAAAGTGGGTGAACACTGGCCCGGTGATGCTGAGGGTGCTGGACGCCACACCTCGCACTACGTCAACGACCCATGTTTGGGAGCGAGCGTGGGTCACCGGGGCTCGGCTGGGCTGGAGGAGGATGGAGCGTCCTCGGACAGCTCTCCTTCTCCAGGGTGGAGGGTTTTTCAGCAGTCGGTGCTTTTCTGACCCCTAGCAGCGGCTGGGGACTGGCACACCAACGCCGTGCCTACAAGGGGGGGGGGCCAGAGGAGCAGCCGTCGGATGTGCTGCAGGCAGACGTGTATGTAATGTGTCCCCAGATGGCATTGCATGCTCCACTGCCACGGAGTGAGAAAAAGTGAAAAAGAGGCAACCTGATCGAGCGGCTTGATGGCCGTCCAACAGAATCACTGGCTCTGGGGGCATCACCTGAACTGGATCCTGACATGGTGGGTGAGTTGGGGCTCTCTCCGCCTGAACTGGATCCTGACATGGTGGGTGAGTTGGGGGCTCCCCGCTGTGGGGAGTAAGCCACAGGGGAAGAAGATGAGGGCCCTAAGAGAGCGAGGTGCAGATGGACAGCGGCCAGAGTCCCAAGGGGATGCCAGATAATGGAAGCAGACCAGGGATGCCAGGATAAAACAGAAGAGAAAAAAAAGGAGGTGAATGACTCTCGCTAATCTGAGCACTGAGGATTTTCGGGTGTCAGAAATTTTATTTCCAGGACAATTTTCAAAAAACAAACACCAGAATCTAGCTAAAGGGTCCTGTTTATCTAGGTTCATGCATCTGTCTTAAGAAAATACATCATTTTTATGCATTTTCAGCTTTTCAATGTTTTTGAGTTAAAAAAGAACAAGATGGTGGCTGCCACAATTTTTTTTTCCCCTCTCCTCATGAGAAGCAGATCATGTCTCAAGACAAGTGAATCATGAAAATAAGCCCTCATGATCAGTGTTTGTTTACCAATCAAGCTTGACAGTGATTTTAAAAAATCCTAAACTCTGGAACCATACAATATTTTTTCACAAAATCTTCCAAATGCACTGCCTTGGTACAGGCCGCTTCTACCCTGAAAGTTTCATGAAAAAATTACGCACCATCTAGGCTGTGTGACAGAAAAGGAAAAAAATGTCAAGTATAGGAAAACCAAGCACCCTTTTTTCTAATTTGTGGTGTTCTATATCTCAAAAGCTGAACACAATGCCATCATGAAACATTTTACATCTTGAGACTCTGCCAGCCTGACTGAACATGCCAAATTTTGGACTATTTCTTTGAATGCTGCCTTAAGTTATGAAGATGCAAAAACTGGGGTTTAACATTAAATAACCTCCTCAATCCCAACAAAAGGGGTGCTACTTCACCCCTATTTTATATCTATATTATAGGGGTGCGGTAGTGCTCCTATATTTAGGGTTGAGCAGGGGGTTCTATGTTAAACTTCAAATTTTGCACTTTAATATCTTTGTAACCGTTTAACGACTTTGCACACATTTTTGCATGCACTGTCTCATGGAGTATATCGCTTGACCTGGCAAGTTGTATTCTGATCGGATGTGTGGATTCTGAGATCCAGACAGTGAAAAAACATTAAAAAAAAATCACAAGTTTGCTGTTTTGTTTTTCTTTGTCATCATCTTGCTCCGAGATGGTTTGGAATTTTGGTCTGCAATTTTTAGTGTAGCGTGTGCCTGGCCCACAATAATGCCTTTCAGTGATTTGATGAAAAAATATGAATCCATTCCAAATTTATTAAGTTTTTACAATTTTGGGTTCTGCGCATGCTCAGTACAATCTTTTGGATACAGGTCTAGAACAAAAAAAGAATTTGGTTCAAATGAAAAAGGGTCCTCAAAACTGCATCCTGCAGAGACCAAAACATGTATCTTGCTCTTTGGGACTTCATTACCTGGATTTTGCACTTTACTGTTGGACAAATGACCCCGAAATGCCTTTATTTTAACATGTTAAATCTTTTTTCGTCACTTGCTTCCGCTTTTTTCATTTGGGCTTTTTTCTTCAAATGAAAAAGGATCTTGTGATGAAAAAGGATTTCAGACTTAAAAGTGAAATGAATAAAATATGTAGTGTATGTGTCTTCTGCCTTATTCTGATGCTTGGTATACTAGTTTGAAAATAAGCTATCAAATACTTGCGTTTTAAACTTTTTTTCATTACTCTCTTGACATTTTAAACGAGGTCAGATTGAGATCTTTTCTATGCGCTGAGCTGTTTGCTGTTATATGCGTGTAGACATTGCAGTCACTCCCCCTGTGACAGTCTCGATCGAAAAGTGGTGTCATGTCAGATGAATCCTTACATCTCCCGTGGATTACACTGATCCACACAATACACTTTCACAATAAGTCAAGCAGGTCTGCACATGGATTATTTATACAAAGTGAATAAAGTTTTATTAGTTACTGTAATGGTGTTATATTTTGCTTCACATTTTCCCACCCGTCTCTGTCACTTTGTGTTAAAAAACAAAACTAAGCAACAAAGACACAAGCAGAGTTACACAAGAATGAATCAGTTTTGATAATAAATTCAACTTACAACGAAATCTGATCAGATTCTGTTTTTGAAACTGTACATCAAAAGTGTATGGGACAAAACTAATCCCCAATCTTAGTGGCACAGACTGCAGTTAAAAACTCAAACCACCTGCTGTCAGCTCCAGTAAAATTCTAGAGAGCTTGCCTTGTTATGGTGTGCAGTTAAAATAGTTTAAAAATACTTGAATTTTAGCAATAGTACTACAGTGGACAATAAATGAAAACAAATCCCTGTCGGCACTAAACTTGGTGCTCCCATAATGCAAAACACTCGACCAGGTAGCCAAAAGTGGGGCAAGCATACAAGGAAGTGTTTAAAGGGATACTGTCAGCTTTGCAACAGATATTCAGAGTCCCTCTAATAGTTGTGCCTGATTACAAAGCTGGAGTTACTAACTGCTGCTGGGCTATTGGCAAGGCACAACTAGTAAATTAAATTAATATTTTTGTAAATTAAAAAAAAAATGAATGACCCAACCTTACTGCCTCCATGCCCTATGCATCTATGAGACTGTCATGCCACTGACCCATGCAAAAACTTGTGCATGAAGGAAAAGGGTGATTTTTTTTGGGGGGGGGGGGGGTCAGTATAGCATATATTGCACTGAGCTTGGTAGTTCCAGTGGTTTCTCAAAACAAGTGTTATAGTCCATTAAAACTGTTGTTTAAAAGTAAAGCCGTGACTCTGGACCTGTGGGCCCTGCATGAAGAAAAGTACAACAAATTGTGTTGGAAACCTTTGGCGAGACATACTTCTCTACCTCTGAAGAGTGTATCATTGTGAGGCAGTGACTTTGAGCTGTACCTTGTGCTTTGGAGTGGAGACTAGGGGTTGGGGGGGTGAGTATAATGGTTGACAACCACAAGGAAGACCCCACCACTGATTCGTCAAGACTCTGGAGACCCAAAACCCTAATGTTTTTTTCCATTTGCTGCAAATTGCGCGTACTGCAGTTTGGTGCAATGACAGATGTGAAGAATTCATGGGACTGTCCAGTGGGTTGTGAAAGTGCAGGGCACTGTGGTCCCTGCACTTCTATAAGGTCACAGCCACAGATCTACAGGGCAAAGAATGCATCTGTCAGCCAATGCACAGGGCCCTCTGCTACCCAAGTGGGGAGAGGTGCAGGGCCTTATGCCAAGAGGACAGCTGTCTTTACTATATGGTACCCAGGCCTGTGCGGACAACCTTGCACCTTTCATCCCTGGCTGGGGGGGGGGGGGATTGCATAACAGCACCATTCTCCCACACTCACCCCATCCAGCTGGGTCACTGAGCTCACTCCCGAACTCAGCTCACCAGCACAGGATCTCAAAGCATACTCGCTGGGGTCAAGAGTGGCACCACATACAACATTTCTTAGTTATATTTTTTTTATTCTGACCCCAAATTTTCAAGATACTCGTTTTATGATTCACCTTATAAACACAACATGCACCTTTTATGGTATACTGGCCAAAATATAATTTCACACCAGAAGTGTGAAAATACATCTCATCCAGGATTTAAAAATGACACGTCACATTTATGAGGTGGTGTGGAAAAATGACTATGATAAAAGTTTGGAGTCAAAATAGTGAAAATTAGTGAAGTTATTAGTGAACGTTGCAGTACTGCAACATTCATTCATAACCCAAGCATTCCTTACTGCATTTGTACACCAAATTATCAGTATAGCCTTCTTATTACCCCACCTCATGAACCCGGCAGTGAAAATTTTCAAATCCCCACCAAAAATATTTAAAATTACAAGTTACGTACGGGCGTAGTAAAATTTTATATATATATATATATATATATATATATTAGAGGCAAAAAAACTCAGTTTAATGCATCAGTTAGGGTTGTTCCACGGTGACAAAAGTGAGGAAATTCGGTGTTAAGGTTGAAAACCCCCCTTGCACCCCCTCATCCCGCACCCCCAACTTGGCATCGGGGTGTGCATTGAGGTCATCGGCCTAACTCACCCCATCACATGCGTGAAGAAGCTGAGACATAGGAGAATGGGGTGAGAGTTAGGACCGATAACCCCAACGCACACCCTGATGCTGGTTGGGGGGGCGGTGGTTCTGGCAGCAAGACGTGTCTTCAATCGGAGAGTGGATCTTTGCCCTGTGACCTGTTCAGGTGACTGAGGGTGTGTGGTGGTGCACTGGGGGCATGTAGGGTGCTGAGTAGGAGGTGGAGGTGTCAGATTGGCGAGGGACCATTTTCTATTTGCAGGTTAAAAAAAAATACATCGAGGGACGGTTTTCTTTATCTGAGACAGGGACGACAATCGGAGAGTGGGGGTGCCACTAGACACCAGGGAAAGATAAAACCATCACATGGACAGTGACTGGAGGGTAGGTGTACCACTAAACACCAGGTAAAGATAAAATCATTAAGGGGACAGCGATCGGAGGGTGAGGATTCCACTAGACACCAGAGAAAAATAAAATCATTATGGCGACGGTGATCAGAGAGTGGAAGTGTGGCTAGACACCACGGAAATATTAAATTATTATGGGGATGGCGATCAGAGGGTGGGGGGTGCCACTAGACACCAGGGAAATATAAATTCATTACAGGGGTGGTGATCAGAGGGTTAGGGGTGCCACTAGACACCAGGAAAATATAAATTAATTACGGGAGTGATGATCGGAGGGTGGGAAGTGCCACAAGACACCAGGAAAAGATTATGGGGATGACGATCAGGGGTTGGGGGTGCCACTAGATACCAGGGAAATGGAGGCTCACTACTCTCACTGTAGCCTGAAGCATGAGTTCCAGCTGTGCTGCATACAAACATATGAAATTTGCCAGCAGATAAAGGCCTTAGTAGTCTATCAAGTCTGCTCGAATGTGCATCCAGCACCCCTTATCTGCAGCTGCCCTTCCCTCCCACCCTTCCCTCCCTTGACCCTCCCTCTTGCCCTGTCCCAGCCCCTTCTGAAGCAGTCCACTATTCTACTTGATACCACTTCTGCCAGTAACACATTCCACACAGCTACCACCCTCTCTGTAAAAAAGTGTCTCCTTAGCTCCATCCTGAACCTTCCTCCTTCCAGTCTCATATCATGGCCCTAGGTGTCCCTCCCCTCCCTTACTTTGAACAGCCCCTCCATACCGGTCTTATTTATTCCTTTCATATACTTGAAGGTTTCGATCATATCCCCCTGTACCTCCTCTCCTCCAGCAAGTACATGTTCAACTCCTTCAGCCTCCTTTCATATGGTAAGTCCCCCAGCCCCTTGATCTTTTTTGCCACCCTGCGTTGCACCCCCTCCAGTAACTTAATGTCCCTCTTCAGATACGGGCACCAGTACTGCATGCAGTATGATACTCCATGTGTGGTCTAACTAATGATCTATATAGTGGCAGAATAACTACCCCTTTCCTCGAGGATATACCCCTTTTCGGCTGCCTTCCTACACTGTGCCGAGTTGTTCATTGACCACGTAATGGGCACCCCCAGTTCCTTCTCCTCCTCTGTCTTGGCTAGCTGTACTTCCCCCTGCTGGTAACTCCTCCTTGGGTGTTTCGCCCCCAAATGCAGCACCTTGCACTTTCTGGTACTGAACCCCAGTTGCCAGGTGTCCGACTAGATTTCCAGCTTTGCCAGATCATCCTGCAACCCCTGCCATCCCTCTAGGTCGTCCACCACCACTCCCATCTTGGTGTCATCAGCAAACAGACTGATCCTGCTTTTTATGCCCAGTGATACGTCTGCAATGAATATCCCAGACAATACTAGTCCCAACACTGAGTCCTGTGGAACACTGCTCATCACTACCCTTGGGGATGCGAGCTCCCCACCCACCATCACCCTCTGTTGCCTTCCCTGAAGCCAGTTCCCTACCCATCTCACCAGTTTTGCACCCGCCCCGTGCCTTCTAACTTACTTCCCAGCCTCTCATGCGGCACTGAATCGAATGCATTACTGAAGTCCAGGTAAAAGACATGCACTGCATGGCCCCCATCCAACTGCCGAGTTACCCAGTCATAGAACTCCACCAGGATGGTTTGGCAGGATCTGCCACTTACGAAGCCATGCTGTCTGCTATCCTGTAGTCCTTTGGCCTCCAGGAGGGCCACCAGGCTGTCCTTCAGGATAGTCTCCATCAGCTTACTCATGATGGATGTGAGACTTACCAGTCTGTAGTTCCCTGGTTCACCTTTGGGACTGGCTCTTGTGGAGGGGCACCACGTGAGCCATCCTCCATCCTGAGGTACACACACCTTGAGTGTAGTGAGGCATTAAATATGTCTGCCATAGGTCCCGCCAGGATCTCTGCCAGCTCCTTCAGTACCCTGGGGTGGATGCCATCTGAGCCTGGCTCCTTGTCCACCCTCAGTGCCCTCAAACCCTCCAGAACCCTGCCCTCTGTGATTTCCCCATCAGTCACCCCCTTCCCCTTTTTGGTTTCTGACGTCTCTCCCCCCTTGGGTATCACCCTCCTCTTCTCCTTAGTAAATACCGAGCATAAGTAATCATTTAGTGCCTCTGCCTTATCACTCCCTGCTTCCACCCAACCCCCTCCTTCCTAAGCCTTACTATATAGTCCTTACAGTTCCTTTTCTCCCTGACGTACCTGAAGAAGTCTTTCTCCCCCTTCTTAATGCCCCACACCAGCATGAGCTCCGTAAACACATTGGCTGCCCTTACTGCCCTTGTCACCTTCAATTCCTTCAGGTACTCCTCCCTGTCTTCCCCCCTCTCTGTTTTTTTGTACCTCCTAAAAGCAGCTCTTTTCCTCCTTACCTTTTCCATTACCTCCTTGCTCACCCAGCTAGGTTTCTTTGCCCTAGCCTTCTTGCTCTGGGCCTTGCTGCAGGTTCTGGCTGCCTCTGCTATGCCCAGCTTTATAAGCTCCCACCTCCGGTTAGTGCCCATACTAGGTCGAATTCTGGTCAGGTACCCTTTTACCACTTCCCCCATCCTCCTGAAGCCCAGTCCTTGTGCTGGATGCCACTCCTTCCTTACCCATATCTAACGTGAACCATACTGAGTGGTGGTCACTCCCCGCCAGTGGTTCTTCCACCCCTAAGTTCCCTCACAAACTCTCCATTTGCCAGCACGAGATCAAGGGTATTCGCCAAACCTGGTTGGTTAACTGACAATTTGCATCAGGAAGTTGTCCTGGAAGGCATCCAGCAGTACCTGCTCCCTTCTATTCCTGGTTGTTGGGGTACTCCAGTCCACTCCTAGCATGCTGAAGTCCCCCACAATCACCACAGTACCCTTCTGATCTGTCCCCCTTGTTTCCTGTCTAACTCTTCTGTCTGAGAGGGTGGCCTGTACACCACTCCCATCCTGAGAGTCCTATTCTTGGAATCCTGGATCTGCATCCATTGTGACCCCGTACTACCTTCCTCCCATACACACTTCAGTCCTTCCCTCACATATAGTACTACCCCCCTCCTTTCCCAATCACTCTTTCCCTATGAAATATCCTGTACCCTGGTATCGACAGGTCCCAGTCATTGCATTGGGTGGCCCATGTTTTGGTGATGGCTGCAATGTCCACCTCCCCCTCTGCCATGAGAGTCTGTAGCTCTGCAGTTTTCTTCCCAAGGCTCCCAGCATTCAGGGTGACCACCTTCCACCCCTTCACCTTCTGCCCTCCTTTACTAGCATCGCCACTAGTACTTGCCCTTTGTCACTGTTATGGGGGGGTAAGCTCATATGGCTTCCTGACCTGTGGTCTCTGCATGTCCCTTGCCCACTTGCCAGCCCCCTGCAGAAGTCAAAAAAAGTCTTGCTGTTCTCATATAGAGAATGCAGGCGAGTGGCTCCTTTCATTAAGCTGAGCACCGGGATTTTGGGTGCCCAGAAAATGTATTTCTGGCTTATATTTTTAAAAACAAACATCAGAATCTAGCTAAACGGGGCCATTTCTCTCGGTTATGCTGTTTGTTTTTTAAAATGACAACATTTTTATGCTTTTCCCATGCTTGTTAGTTCAAGGAGCAAAGCAACAAGATGGTGGCTCTCACAGCACACAAAAATGTTTTGTGCTGTGCCAAGCAAGTGGCGAGAAACCAAAAAAGGGTCCTGCAACACAGAATCTTTGGTACTGTATCAGAACATTATCCACAAAACCCTACTGCATATACTCAGAACACAACAATACAAAACTTGAAAGCCTTATAACCCTGGAACCATTTAATATTTTTTCACCAAACCTTTCAAAGGCACTACCTTAGGACATCACATCTGTGCCCTGCAAGTTTGACAGTGCTCCCAGATCTACAGGGATTCCCATATTTTATGGGGTTTGGGAGTTCAAAACGGGGTACGGGAATGAATTCCTTAACTGTGTAAATATATGGGGTTTTCGACGCCATCACATTAAATATATTACCTGGATATTAGTTGCTTCCGACTCTCCTGGGGGTTCATTCAGGTTTCCAGATGAGATTTCAGCACAAGCCAGCTGCCCCAATTGGTTCAGAGACCCAGTTATGCTCTGATCATGCACCGACTGTGGTCTCCGATTGGCTATGCTTTATTTCTTTGATGCAGTGCAACCCCGGGAATATTTAAACTCTGCCTGTGGCCATGTTGTTCCTACTCGGTCTCTGCAATTGTTTTTGCTTCTGCCCGAGACAAGAGAGTGAAGTCTGTGATTGTCCACGGCCTGCCGCAATGTGTGTGTTTGGTTTTCTTTGCCCCCGGCACCTGCCACCGAGAGAAAACCAGAGCACCCCACCCACCTGTCCGTTCCAAGACTTCAGCTTATTTTACAGTAGCCAGTTGCCAGAAAATTTGGGAGACGAGAGCTCAGCTGAGAGCCCTTCTGAGCTGCCAGCTTCTTCTCACTGGGAGCCAGAAGAGATAAACAGTTGAATTCAGGTGAAACACTCATCACACTAACAACTGAACTCTCCATATCGGGGACCAGTGGCAATGAATATACTTTCATAATTAACAGGAGCCAACACACAAGTACTTGTCTTGCATTTTTTTTTCCCCAAAATCATTGATCATACATCAGATCACATATTCAGACAAATGGTGCTGCTTTTGGCTATGGGACTGTTGCGGGGTTGGGACAGAGTCACGTACTCGGGGGAACCAGGTAGAGAAGATCAGAGTTTTTTTAATAATAATATTTAATAAAAAAAAAAACTCCTTCAGTCACCAGAGGATCAGGTAAAACTATAACCACTATCTCTGGGTATATATGAAATCATTCATTATGTTGGAGCTGCTTTAAGTTTTGGCTATGACTGTGATGATGGGGCAGAGTGTACTGCTCAGGAGAGGTCGAGGACATGAGTTTTCTTAAATATAATTAATAATAATAAAAAGTAACTTCTGCTTCAGGACTGATTCATAAAAACAAACTACTGTTTCTGTTTCAGGACTATATCATGCATGATTGTTGTTGGCTGCTTTGGATATCTGTCCATTGGACAGAGTGATTACAAACTCGGGGGAGGTCAAGAGAGATGTGTTTTTTTTTTTTTATTTAATAATAAAAAAACTGTATCATGTATTGGCTGCTTTTGCTATGAGTATGTCGATCGGACAGAGGGGACGGTCTTTTGCACTGTGGACTACTAGAGTGTTTAAAACTTGTGGGAGGTCAAGGAGATTATTTTTTTAAAATATAATAATATTACTATTCTGGCAAAAATATTTATTATTATTTCCTATAATTGTGAATCACGCTTTAGCCCTGAGGAGTGGAGAGGGTCTGTTATGCTGCATGGTCAGGGAACCAGTATCAGTGTTTCCCTTCTACGTCAGTTCTTCCCCCACCATTGTCTTGGTGTTTGCAAAAATAAATTGGCTTGGGCATACAGGAAAATCTACAGGAATTTCACCCAAATTTTACAGGGAAAATACAGGAAAAATTAGGGTCTGCTACAGGGAAATGCTTTGGCCGATCTGGGAGCATTGGTTTGGGGAAAAAAATTCCATTTCATGTAGGCTGTAGGTGACAGCAAAAAAAAAAAACATGTGAAGTATAGGAAAAAAATTAGACTTCTACAGAAACATGACATACAGTCCCAGCCATGATATGGTTAGATATTTCCAGATGTTTTGCATTATATCTTAAGAGAGTCTCTCTGGTGGCCCACAGTGGTACTGCAGGCAGGCAGGAAATTTCTCCAGAGATATCACAGACATTTCAGGAAATATTTGACCATGTCTATGGCTGCCACTGCATGCGAATCTCAGAACCTGCGCAAGCTGCCATCACAAAACTTCCCACAGATTTAGATCTTGCCTCCTACACAACACATCCAAAATTTCAGCTATTTTGTCAAACAGTGCCACAGATACTAAGGTGCAAAGTTAGAGATTTAACAATGAACATCTTACCAAACCCGGACTATAGGGACGAAACTGTGCCCCTATAATATAATATATATGCAGTGAAGTCCAAGATGATGCAACACAGTATATCAGAGTCCTGCATGACAAAAGGGATTAAGTGTCACTCAAACTGCACTGTTCCCTGTAACAGCGTGCCAGGATTCTTCAGTATTCTGGTTTACATCATGGCAGGCTCCAATGTATTTAGTCAATCCCAAAAAAACATTGCTAATTATTGTTAGGTTCCAGTGCAACAAAAAGAGGGAAATTTAGCATTATGTAGCACAGGGTGAAGTGCTAGGCTGTTGTCTGTAAGCTGTTAGTCTTCCACTGTAGTGACCTGAAATCAATGCATTTTTTAAGCCTCTTATTTTTTTTAATATATTCCATTTAGTTCATCTCCAGTGAGTGCATGCTGATTTGTTCCTTTGATAATAGGGTTGCTAGCACTCATTTGTGCACTAGGCTGGTTTAGTGAGCGTATCCTTTCTCTACTACATGCATATAAAGTTATAACTAATGCTGTGGGCCCCAAGTGAATGAAGCATCAGACTTGTGGAGCAGGGCTCCAGACCTGTAATTGAAGCAGCAGAACTGTGTGGGGCACAGCCTCAGACCCGTAGCTTGGCCTTAAGTCACGAGGCTGAGGGACTCAGAAGGGGGGTGGGCATTAGGGTTTAAAAAACCTAATGCCGTATTTTCCTCCTTCTGTGGCATTGGAACCCAAATTATACAGTCACATACTGTAGTTTTTTTGTAATTAATTTCCCTACTTTTTTGAGAATGTACAGCAGTAACTTGCTTCTGTTAGAGTAGAGCCCGAAGGAGGCGAGTCCTAATTTGTTTGGCACAGGGCACTGTGCAAAACAGGAGGTGCACTCTGACTTGCTCCATGCAGGGCCTACTGGGTCCTGTGCAAAGCTGAATGTGAGTCCTAACTTGCTTCATGCAAGGTCCTGCACAGAGTGCAAGAGTCGCATCTTTCTTAGCCTCTTAGGGGGCAGTATAGCGTAGTGGTTAAGGGCACTGAGCTGCAAACCTGGAGACCTGGGTTTGTATCCCATCAGACCACACTTGTATGCTGTATGACCCTGAGCAAGTCACTTAACTTACTTGTGCTCCCAGGTCCGCACCTGGAAACAAGCTCCTGCTTAGTGTGCCTTTCCTGGTTAAACAATTTGCCCCTTCCCTTTCTTTGTACCAAGCAGAAGCTGAGACATATCTTTCTTACTAAAGAGTGGGTCCATCTTAAACACATACCCTGTGTGTTGGTTGTGAGTATACATTTAAGCAGACTAAGCATTTAAGATATCTTGTGTATTTTCTGTAAGAAAAACCAAACTGGCTGCCATTTACATTGTTAAATCATTAAGGTACTCACCGGGACTCCATTGTCTTGCTCAGGTCAGTGACTGTGTTTTAGAGTAACATTGCTTTCACTGATACTGTAGTAAATATTTACCAAAAGTGGTTAATGACTAAAATACTTAGGTCATGAAGTACCAGTTAGATCAATTTCCTATGGAGCCAGATCTAGGCATTTAAAGGGGCTCCTAAATGCAGTTAACAGGTCAAATTAACATTGAGGAGATGCAAATGGCACAAGAACTTTAGAAACGTGCACCAAAGTGGGCTATGTATTTAAAATGTATGCATTTAAGTGGGCTGTACTGTATTTTGTTTGTGCATGACTTTCATTGTAATACAAAATATAAGGCTTTTTTCCATCATGTAGGACAATTTTGCATAATGATTTCCATGCCTTAAACATTTTGTTTGTGCTGGACTAAGCAAAGGTTTTGCAATGATTTTTGTGATTTCTTTTGTTCATGATGGACTAGAAAAATGTTTGCAATGCGATTTTCCCATTTTGGTTGTGTGCTACCAAGCACACGCGCAAGCGTTATAAGCACACACTGAGTTCTGAAAAACACCTAACACCCTATTTCCCTCCTTTTATGGCACTGGAACCCTAATGATGCATTACTGTTAATTTCTGCAATGAATTTCCTTACTTTCTGAGGAGGCAGAGTCGTAACTTTACTTTTGCACAGGGCTATACAAAGCATGAGGTGAGTCCTAACTTGCTTGGCACGGGGCCCTTTGGCCCTAAGCAACCAAAGGGTGAGGTTTAACTTGTTTTCTGTAGGTTTATTATAATTCCTGTGCAAAGCATGAGAAGTAGTCTTAACTTGCTTTTACAGGGCTTTGCACAAAGTGCATATGTCCTAAATTTTGACTATGGCGAAATGTTTATTGTGCTGCTCCAAAGTCCACTTTAGCTAGACTGGATCCTCTCTTTCATTCCTTCTGTTGCTTTACCCTGAGAAACCTATGCACTCATCATTGTATGTTGTATTCTTCCTCTCCCTGCCCTCTTGTGATACCAGGCGCTTCACCCACCGTGTCCTCCTTTATTTCCAAATTTTGGTTTGGCTCTCTCCTCTTGTGTCTAACTCTCTTCTCTCCTCCCCCCTATACTCTTACTCTCTCCTAATGCCTGCTCTCACTCATTTTCTCTCCCTCAAATGAATTCTACTGCTGGCCAGGCTGCCTTCTCATTTCCCTTCCCTAAACTTTGGGGTTCCTTTCCACTTCTATTTGTAATGCTCCTTCCTCTCCTGCTCTTGAATCTTTCTTTCATAAGCTCTCTACTCACTCCTGCAGTTGCTTCTGATTTCAGGTATCACCGTCAGCTTACCTAATCCACTGACCTTTAGCACATCCCCACTTCCCCAGTATTAGTTATTCTCCATTTCTTATTTTGTGAAGTTGATAACTATTAAATTGTTCTTTTGTTCAATTCCATGATTTTATTGTATGGTAACTTGCTGACTGTCAGTTTTATTCTTTAAGCATTTTTGTCCCGTTTATTTTGACATATTTATTTCCACTCTATATATTTTATTTTCTGTATTTCATATCTGTTAACTTTTCCTCTCCTCTCTTCCCCTTCCCCAGCATGCATCTGGAAATGTGTTGTTACCAGTTTAGTATGTCTTTCCTGGTGAAACCTTTGAAATAAATAGATAATTTTCTTTGTGCAAAGCAGGAGATGAGGCATACTGTAACTTTCTTACTATTTTGTATGCGTATGACTTCAATCGTAGCACAAAATTCAGGCAATGTTTTTTTCTGTCCTATGGGACTTAGAAGAGTTTTTGCAATGATTTTCATGTTTTAAACATTTTGTTTGTATTAGACTTAGAAATGTTTTGCAATGACTTTTTGTTTGTGTTGAACTACAAAAACTGTTTTTCCCAGTTTGGTTGTGTGTTACCAAGTGCACACTCTAAATGATATGAGCACAAACTGAGTTTGTTAACTAATTTTCACCTGGGCAGCCATTCTGTATCAAGAATGATTCAGACTTCATGCAGAGTTACTGAAAGTAACAGGTTCAAGTCCTAATAAAATAAATACTTTTATTTTTTTTTTAAGTCTGCTCAGACATCTAATGGGACAGTCTTCTGATGAACCATACAACTGTCAATATTTAGAGTTCATAATTTGTTTTTAGTTTTTAAACTTTTTGTTTGTAATCAAGTTTAACTCAAACAAATGTTGATTTTTTTCAGCTATTTTGTTTTAGCTTTTTTTACCTGCACATGTGCAAATGTACATATGAAAATAACTTAAAAATTAAATGTTGTTTTAAAAACCCTTAAAGTCAGTCGCTTGGAATGAACTCTATTGAACCTGTAAGTTTCATTTAAACTGGTGTCATTTTTACAGCTGCTTAGCAATAGCTATATAACTATTGCTAACAAAAGGAGAGTGACAAGAACCAACGTATATTACCTTCTGCTTCCACAGTGAAGTTTCATGACCTCACTGGGATGCATGAGATCCCTGCTCTTCTTTGTCTGTCTGTGCCCCATCCCCCCCCTTCCTCCATTCAGATTTATTTTGTTCATGAATTTATGGTTGTGACACTTTCTTTTCTGTATTACCTCTGCAGCTGGAAGAATGCTGCTCAGTACACAATACTTAACATAGTAGCGGCAAGTATCAGTGACAGAAGAACAATTTTATTATGAACAAATGTAGATTTAACACACCAGAAACATTGTTTTACCTCCATAGTATTACTGTATCTACAGATAAGCCATAATGTGGAGAGACTCGAGAATAAGACAGACAGTCTGTCATTAAGCTGATAATGACTTCAGTTTACAGAGGTATGCAGACAGTGGCAATGTAACTGAAATCTGAGCTCCGGTTTGATTGTTGCTCTGCTACCAATCTAATCACCAAGTAACAGTAGTACTTCAAAAACCATAATACAAGTGATTACACCGCTTTGCATTAGAATACAGTAGATGGAAAAAAAACAACAAATAGTATGTTACAGGTTTGGACTTTTAACTCTTGAAAGCTTGTCTCAAAAACAATTTTGTTAGTCCAGTAAAGTATCAGCTGCGGCATTTGTTTTTCTTCTACATCATACAACTGCAGCCGATCTGATATTTCCAGACATTTTGCAATATACAGTAACTAAACATATTCTCTCTGGTGGCCCACAGGAGTACTGTAGGCAGGAAGGCAATTCTCCAGCGATATCACAGAAATTTCAGGAAATACATGGCCATGTCTCTGGCTGTAATTACAGACGACTAACACGGCAGCCACATTATTCCATCAGAATAGACCAATCTAGATCCACATTGTTATGCACAATGTGTTCAGCAGAAATTAGTGGCAGTGGGGGAGGGGCGAAGAAAGCATAAAAACGTGAGTGCAATAGTTTTCTTGGGAACGAGCATTGCGGCACCTGCTTCTTGACAGAAATCGAGCATACCCAGTTTAACCTGTTGCAAAACACACATTTTTTAAATATTCTCCGTTACTTATGACCGTAGTACTTTTCTTTTAAATGGTAAACTGTGGCTGTATGCATGACATGTTACCTTTTACATTGTTATTCTACTCCATGGCACTCTGCTCTCTTATGGTTTTGTACCTGCTCCCCTTCCCTTATGCCCCAGATATAACCAGAAGCAAGCTGCCTGCCGCTTGGTGCATCTTTCCTGGCCAAAAACTGAAAATAAATAAATGTCTGACAAAAACTGAATAAGCCTTTAAAGAAAAAAAAAAAAAAAGAAACCTTCATACCACAAAGCATTTCTCACATATTTATCAAAGCAGAATATATAAATTTCCTCACAAACCAATAGACTGCTAGCTTACTTGCCCAATTCTGCTTAATGTTATTAAACTGTCAAGAAAAACACATACTGTTGGGCTGATGCAAAAAAAATCAGTTATTTTGTTATAGAGCAGTCATGAGATTCCTATTTGTGGATTTTGTCTTCACTTAGATGAAAAACCTGGTATCAGAATCCACCACATAAGACATAATGTACACAGCAGCAGTAAACATCATTCTAAAATGCTGACAAAACAGTACGATTTAAGACTTTAAATAATAAATGATACTTACAAAATCATAATCCCCGTCCTGTGGAACCTTCCAGTTATCAGGAAAAACATTTTTGGCAATGTGAAGTGGTTCTTTTGAATTCTGGTTACAGTTTTCAAGGGGTTTAGTCTTTGGTTCCTGTTTGTCAAAATAGTCCATGAAGGCCGGCCTTTGTTGTTGCAGTGAACTGGCATTTCCTGGAAGAAATAGAGAAGACTCACTATCTGTACTGTAGTTCGGACTACTATAATGTGGAGGGCCTCAATAAAAATGACAGATGTTTCTGAGCTACAACAAGTCAGTTAGTATGGTATTAAGAAGACTGAATTCTGCTGCAGTGTACAGTAGGAGCCATCCCAAAGAACATGTATTATCCGGTGTTCTAAGGCAGATGTATATGGTTTTTGATAACTGAAACACAAATTTATAATAAGCAACACAGGGTTTGAGCAAATAAGTGTAATTAGACATATATACGGTAATACAGAAAGGTCCCTGGCCATATTGGTCCTTGTGCATATGGACAGAGGTGATGTACATAATAGTTACTGTACATACGTCATGAAACAGCAGATCTTCAAGAGAATCTCCTCTATTGGGCCACATCTTTGGAACTATAGTTGCCAGGCACTAGGATCACATGGAAACTTTTGCTAGCTGGGAGCTGCCCACAAAGACGTCCTACGTCACCATTTATATAAATGTGGGTGGCCCTATCACTCTTTAGTTCACTGCCGGAGATTAGACTCAGAGGACCTCCAACCAAGGAGAACTGGGAGATAATACCAGCACCAGGCATACAATGAGAGGCATGGAGTTGGATATATGTTGCATGGATAAATTTTTGGCACAGTATCTGATGCAACCCTCACTGAAGGGGAACGGTGAGAAGGATGGCATGGCCTAACGGAGGAGATTCTCTCAAAAGACCTATCGTTACGGTAAGTACATAACTGTTCTATCTTCTTTGAGGAGATATCCTCCATTAGGCCACACCTTTGGAAGTTGTAGTACAGCAAGCCTGAAAACAGCACGTCTATGACAGACTATGTACAGAATGTAATGTTTAGTAAAGGAGTGGACAGTGCTCCATGTGGCTGCAGTGTGAATGTGAGCAGCAGAAACTTTTCTGAAACAAGCAACAGACGTGTCCATTCCCCTGACGGCGTGACCACGAACCACAACAGGAAGTTCCTTATTGTTCTTCCTATAACATAAAGTAATACAATGTGCCAGCCATTTGGCCAGGCACTGTTTGGAAACAGCAACGCTCTCTTTCCTGAGATGAACAAAACAAAAAGCTGAGAGGACTTTCTAAAGTCCTTGGTGCAATTCACACAGTATCTGAGTATTCTATGTACATCTTATGTATCGAGCAGTACGCCTTACCCTGACTGGCATGCTCAAAGTAGTAAACAGGAAGGAGTATTTTTTGATTCAGTGTAAATTCAGATACCACCTTTGGCAGAAATTGAATCAATCAATCAAAATCTTTATTTAACCAGGCGATCACCGTTGAGCATAACTCATTTTCAAGGTGGACCCCAGTACAAGGTGAGACAGGTCAGAAAGATTCAATGAACAATATACAGGCAGGAATAAAATACAGTATTAATAAAAACATATATACAGGGATAACATCAAAGGCATATACAGTGATGAAGGACAGTTGGAATCTGGAATAGGGAACTAAACCGATACCACAGCATACAAGTATATATGAAATTATACATGAATAGATATTACAGTCGATGGGAACAGTAGATTTGGGTGCCCAGTATACACTGTAAATAAAGGTCCAGGGTAGGGGTAAGGGTTAGGAGGCTACTCTTGATGGTATTTGTGAGGAGATAACAACAGAGTAAGGGTACAATCCAGGACAGGGACATAGGGAGTTGAATGAAGAAAAGAGAAACACATATTGTTAATATTTGAACCACTGCAGTAGTGAGGGATCTAGGTTCAGCCAAGAAAGGATTCCGTGGGAGGAGGAGAGAGAGGGGAACGACAGGTAAATAGAGAGGTAAGAGCTGGGGAATTTAGGATTTGTACATAAAGAAACTGTGTCTGTGGAAAATCAAATATGGATATAAGCAGGCAAAAATGATTGGACATATGCTTTTGTGGCCACACCCCCACCGTGTCCCAGGTGGATTGACTTAGAGCTCTCGCAGTTACCAGACCTTCCCTTTAAAATTATCTTTGGGGGGGGTGGAGAATTAAAACTCACACCCATATTACTGCAGACCCAGTCAAGGCCTAGAGGATGGCAATGGCTCGACCCTTGAAGTGTTCGGAAGCCCACTGGCTAGGGACACCAGCTTTCAACCCGACCTTCATTCCAGCCCAAATGAACCTTATCTTTTGGATATGGTACAGAAAAAGGTTGGGGCACGTGTTCTCTTTCTTTGCCAATGGGGTATTTAAATCCTTCTTTCAACTCAGACTGGAATATCACCTGGCACTGACAGAATGATACAGGTACTTTCAAATATGCCACCATATACAGTCTCTGATGGGACTTATAGTGGATTACGCAGCCTTCCCCCCTATAATCCATTTTGTCAGAGAGATCCTGAGAGGCAGTGGCCCCCTCATTTCATTTCAGAAGGCTATAAAGAATTAATGGAAGACTCCACTGCCACGACTGAGAATACAAAACTTACATGGGAAGCAGAACTCTTGATCACGCTTACGGAGCAGGCTGGACATCTGTCTGGTATCACCAACACAAAATAAAGAGCTCTGAGCAATGGCAAGAGTTCAGTTGGAAAACTGCTGTACAATATTTCTGGATACCCCTTATCATGGTCAAATTTCAGAGTACCAGAACCTCATACTGCAATACAGAGATGGCCACAGATGCACATATTCTGCGTTTCCCAGTACTGCCCCATTCTTGCAGGCAGTTGAGGGGGAACTGAACGCCCTCTTTCCTAATTATGGTCAGCTTACACTAGTGAGAGTCATATTCTTACATCTACCCCCACGTTAAGGGCAAAATGCATATATACTTATTGAGCATCTTACCACGACTAAATAGTCTATGACACATAATTGGTTCAAGCCAGAACCCCCTACCAAGACCCAATGGGAGGACACAGTGTGGGAGGTATACATAATGAAGAAACTCACAGCTCAATTACAGAACGCCCTTCCGAAGCACCAGAATATATGGACCACATGGCTAATGCATATTATGGCCCACAGGCCAGTATTATTCCATGAACAACTCTCCATAGCTCTGACCTGCTCTCACCCATGGAGTGAGTGAGAATGACAGAGTCCTTAGGATACCTGTGACAGATGGGGCGGGACAGTCCACACAGCTCAGACAAATATGTAATGACCTAAGAGCCCCATAATGGGGCACCGGCACAACCTCCACCCCACTGCACCTTTCACCCACTGGTTTTTCACTTAATATAACATATAGACAAGCAGGCCTAGCAGCAACACAATGGAACCATAATGCCTTGATACCTATGCAAAAATATATATGTAGAAGATGAGCTACACTGCGCTCTGGTAAATACTGTTAATTGTTGTCACAGATGGATGGAAAAGTTTTTCAATAAACAAAAAGTTCAGAAAAGAAAATCAAATAATGGGTCTCACACAAAGCCTGAAGCTCTAAAATCTTTCAAGCAGACGTGATTGCAACTAAAAAGAACATTTTTCCATGATAGGAAATTTAAACCACAACTTGCAGCCGTCTCAAAAGTAGCCAACGTCAGTTTCTCAAGCACAAAATTCAAGTTACAAGGTGGGACTGCATTATGGACAGGACTTTCATACGCAGAACACTTCTCAGGAAAGCACGAAACAGCTCCACTTGGGCCACTATACGACCCTCAATGGGGGCATGGAAGGATGATATAGCAGCCTAATGTGCCTTAAGTGAAGAATACTGTAGATCAGAGTCTGACAGGGACAGCAAGTATTTCAACACATTTACAGGACATGTAAATGGGATTAGATTTCTGGAAGCTGCTCACAAAGTGAACTGCTTCCATCTCAAGGAATGTCTGGTAGGTTTTCTAGCCAGAGTCAGTATTGTACGTAAGCAACCTTAGGGATACCCCAAAACATGCAATGGCTGTGTCTTCAGGAGCCATGCGTGCAGATGTAGGGACTTCAGGTCTGGAAGGACCAGGGATCCCTTATTCTGTGACAACAGGCCCTGACACAGAGGTAGGGGGACAGGAGGCTCCACTGCGATCTGCGAAGTGGAAATCATATCTGGCGAGGCTACAATGGAGCAATGAGGATGAGAGTGGCCCCCTCCATCCATAGTTTGAGCAGCAACCTCTGTATTAGTGGAACTGGTGAAATGCATACAGGAATTTTCTTTCTCATGAGCGGGACAACTCGTCTCACTAGAAACTGCAAGCCCTGGAGCGAGTGAGCAGAAAGACAGTAGTATTGTGTTGTGAGGAAATGCAAAATGGTCCAACTCTGGAGGTCACCATCTTGCGAAGAGGCTGTCTACCATGGAGGTCAGCAGCTCCCATTCATGAAGCTTGGACACTGACCTGCTTAGCCAGTCTGCGAAGATGTTTTGCAAACCTGGAAGATGCATGGCTGAGAACTGTGGGCCATGGAACAGAGCCCAGTACCATACTCTCATTGCTTCCCTGTACAGCGGATAGGAATGAGTACCCCCTTATTTGCTGATGTAATGCATCACACTGGCATAGTCCATTCGTATCAACAGTGGACTGGGGCACAGATGCTTCTGAAATGTCTGGAGGCTGTACAGGGCAGCTGTCATCTCCAGGACATCTCCTGGCTTCCACCTAGGTTCCAAGATCCCTGCATTTGATACAGGCCAAGGTGAGCATCCCAGCTGGAGCCAGAGGCAACTGTGGTGAGGATCTGTACAGGAGCTGGAACACCCTTTAACAGGTTTTCGTGATAAATCCATCGTATCAATTCTCTGCAAAGTGGGGATGTGACAAGAACCATTTGGTCCATCTTATCCCGCAGCTGATCCTACTGGACTCTGAAAGTTCACTGAGGGATTCTCACATGTAGATATGCCACTGTTACCAACACAATGGCTAGAGCCATGAGACCTAGAAGATGCAATATTATTCTCACACAGACATAGTGACACTTATATAGCACCTGTTTGAACAATCAGGTTTTTTGCTCTGTGCTGTGGCAGGAAAGCACAAAACTTCTTTGCGTCTCTGTGCCCAAGACCGCCCCTATGTACTGCAGTCTTTGTCAGGAAATCAGTACATATTTTGTTACATTTACTGTGATCCCCAATTCCTCAAACAACTGCCTTTTTTTCATAATTCATATTTTATTGAAAATAAAAAGATTTTTCTGGAGCCATGCACTTATTGATGTTTTACAACAGATATCATTACAGACAGTGTATAACAATCATTTGACATTAATAACTGTACCTTCCCCTTCTGTAATATTTCTTTGGGTGGTTTATCTCCTTTAGTCCTCATTCATTTATATAGGTGCTTTCATCAGCTTATTCTATGGTATAATATCCAACCTATGATTCATTACCCAGATCAACCATTTATTCCAGAATCCCTGCATCGTTTCAGCTTAAGATTTAGTCCAGCTGTTAACTTTTCCATTAGGTATATATGCTGGATCACATTCTTCCCATTCCCTCTGTGTTGGCGGACTGGGTTGAAGCCACCTGTGGGATACTACTTTTTTGGCTGCCAATAGCAAAATGGTCATCATTTTCTTAGTGTGTGCCTCCTGAATGCAGTGTTGGGTAAGTTACTTTTTCTATTACTTTTGGAAACTTGTTCCAGAAAGCTCTATGCAGTCACTAGCAAGGATGGAGAAGTACTGGAAAAAGTAATACACCTTACAGTTACAATTACTTGTGCTTTTTTATACAAAAGAAATATGTAACTATAACTGATTACATTTATTTGAAAGTAACTAGTAACTAACCTATTACTTTCAAAACACGTAATCTGTTATAGTTATTTACTATTTTTGTATTGTTTTTGTTTAAGAAGAAATAAATAACTATAATTGCAAGGTGTATTACTTTTTCTAGTACTTCTCCATCCTTGCTAGTGACTGCACAGAGCTTCCCAGAACAAGTTTCCAAACAGAACAGAAAGTAATAGAAAAAGTAACTTACTCAACACTGTCCGACTGTGATTAGGGAGAAGATGTAACAGACTCATCTGTGGAGTCAAATCTCCCATCTCAGGGAAAAGCTCGTCCATGGCCTTTTCTATTGTCTGCCAAAATGGTTTCAGCAAAGAACACTCCTAGAATACATGTATGTGTCCTGCCTTCTGTTCTCCACAATTTCGCCAACTCTTCGTGCCATGCACTAAGTCATACTTTCCTGTGATCTGTGGGGTCCAAAAGTACCTAACTATACATTTCTACTTATATTCCCTCCATGTATATGAAGATGTTACTTTATGGTGTGTTAGGTAAATCTTTTTCCATTCAGTGCCTGATATATCCAGTGCCAGGTCCTCCCTCCATCTCTGCTGCATTCTCTCTCTATGGCTGGGTCTGATCTTGTTCTAATGGCTTTATAAATTAAAGAGATGATATGTTCTAGTGCCTTATTCTCTACAGTGACTATAACTAATTGAACCAATTGATGTGCTTCTGCAGGAGATCATTACAGCCCTAGTCACTGATCTAAGTAGTGTCTAATTTAGAGGTATCTGTAGTAATATAGTTATCTTAATTGGTATTCCTGTTGTAGCATTTGAAATGACTGAAAGACCCCCTCCATCAAAAAACTGAAAGTCATGCCTCAGTCCCTTCCCTCTGCCGTTTCCTAAACGTGCAGCCCAGTCTAGCAGGCATAAAATGTGAGTCTGTTGCTAACATTTTTAAATACCTTGCCGTTATTTTTACTGCTGGGAAGGTTAATCGCCTCCTCCAGACTTTAATAATCTGTTTGGTATATATTGAGGGAATGACCCTTACGTTTTCTGTTTTCCTAATTAAGTTTCTAAACACTGACGCACATAGATTTGTTCTCGAGTCTCCTGTAGCTCCAAGTCTCTCCATTGTTGTTCAAAGTCCTTATCTGGCCATTGGAGTGCGTCCGAAATGTGGGCAGCATGACACTATCTTTCTAAGTTGGGTTGAGACCAGGCCCCCCTCTGCTTTGGTCATTTGCAACACTAAGTATGCCTTTTGGGGTCTTCCTCCTGCCCATATGAAGTTAGAGATTAGTTTATCCCATTTTCTTAAATTCCACTCGGTGGGGAAGTATTGGTAAGTTTTGAAATAGGAACAAGAATCTCGGGAGAATATTCATCCAAACGGATTCTATTCTATGGTTTAGAGAGAGGGGAAGATGGAACAATTTCTCCAGGTCTTCATGAACTGCTGCTGTTAAGGGGTCATAGTTTGCACATGGTATTATAATCCTGAGGTATCTGAGCTTCTTATATTGTCATCTAAATGGGAATGTAAGCGGGGTAGTTGATCTTGGCTCGTAGCCATAACAAAGTACCTCCGTCTTTGTAGTGTTCAGTTTATATCTGGCTAGTTCTTCTATTGTGTCTAGTTATGTGAATAGTTTGGGCAGGGATGAGTCCGGGGTCATCATGTAATTAATAGATCATCTGCGTAGAATGCTACTTTATGTTCTATGTGATGATACGTCACTCCTTTAATAGTTTGGTCTTCTCTTATGGCCTGTGCTAATGGTTCGGCATAGAGGGCAAATAACGGGGGAAAGGGGCATCCCTGTCTTGTTCCTCTGGTTAAAGGAAAGCGCTCTGAAAAAGTGCCATTCACCTTCACTACTGCCTGAGGGGAAGTATATAATGCTTTTATAAGTTGTCTGAACTCTATGGTGAAATCAAACTTCTCCAGTGCAAACTAGAGGAAAGTCCATGCATGATACCAGCCCAGCCTCCTCTGCTGCTGCTCGAACCCACCAGCCCGGACAGTTGCCGCTGGAAGGTATGGCAAAGCCGCAACCAATCAGAACGCGAGCGCCTTCTACGGCTTTGCTTCCGAGTGGTCCCCGCTTCAATAGCTACTGTTAAACCGCTAATTCTTGTTTTTTACTAGGAAATTGAATGTGTAAAATGTCCTAAAAAGCTGTTTTCACTGAAATTGTGGGGTTGGGGATACTGATTGTTGGATAAGTGCTAAAATCTTTGTGATCACAGCCCCTCCTGTGCTTTGTAATTTGGTCTAGACGCTCAGGTGCCAAAACCCACTTTACAAGCCTTTCCTTGTGAAATTCGACCCCTATATGCCAGATGCTTTGTGTCTGTGCAGCATTTAACTTGAAGTGCCTCTCCTTTTTCCCCAGTCGAGGACCGCTCCAAGAAGGGCCCCCCAGCTGAGCGCCGGGGCAAGACTCAGCCAGCGGGTGGACAGCCTCCTCTGCTGCTGCTCGAACCCACCAGCCCGGACAGTTGTCGCTGGAAGGTACGGCAAAGCCGCAACCAATCAGAACGCGAGCGCCTTCTACGGCTTTGCTTTCAATTGGTCCCCGCTTCAATAGCTATTTTTAAACCACTAATTCTTGTTTTTTACTAGGAAATTGAATATGTAAAATGTCCTAAAAAGCTGTTTTCACTGAAATTGTGGGGTAGGGGATACTGATTGTTGGATAAGTGCTAAAATCTTTGTGATCACAGCCTGGACAGTTGCCACTGGAAGGTATGGCAAAGCCGCAACTTTTATGCCCACCTGCCCTTCCCCGTTCCCTGCACTTATTATATAGACCCTCTCCCCACCTCCTTCTAAAGTCACACCCCATAGTAACTTACTGCCCTATGGTATTAACTCCAAGTCAATAACATCAACCTATAACCCTTTCTCAAGTAGTATTTAACATACTGTCAGTTAGTACCTATTTGCATGAACTCCCTTGCTCTGCAATGCATTCTGGCATATGCTTGTTATATAGACCATCCATTTTTTTCCCTTAAACGTATCTCCACTCTTTTACTCACATCAGAATTAGCCCACACTCTGCCAAAAGAACTATTCTCCTTGCTGATACCTAGATAGTATACTCACTGTGGCTATTCTAAACATATACTAATAAACATTTTACTGTGGACCTGTCAGTACAGGCTAAACCCCATACAATGAACATTACCCTCCCCACAATGCCTATAATGGGGAGAACCTGTGTGTTCTCCTTGTACTTCTTCTGTATCCACATCCTTGCGGACAATGTCACCAATCGCAGGATGCCCCACAGGGGGACTGGAGGCTGACTTTGCTCTACCACAACACTGTAACAGCAGCGAGAGATTGGGTATGTGCCTGTAAGTTCCCCCAGCTACAGCTACACCCTTGGCTAACCTACTACGGAGGGACGCAGTCGGTCTCATTATTATCAGAAGCACTGCACTCGCTCCCTACAGTAAAACATTCACTGCTCCTTTCAGTCAGAGTTTTAGTCTCTGCTCTCTTAGGAGGACAAAGCATTTCACCTGGGATTCATAGAACACCGACTCAGAGCACAGAGAAGCGGGCAAAATCAAGAATCTACAAACTATCCCTTGCTGCAATCATGAAACTTCTGCTCTTACTACTGCTATGCTCAGGAAATGTAGAACTTAATCCAGGGCCTCCAGAGGCTATTGCTGCATCATCTGACCTAACCAGAATTAAAGGATTAAGCTTCCTCCATGTTAATGTGTGCAGCCTACTTAAAAAGATCACTATGATCCAAGCGTGGGTTAACCATACTGTACCAGATATTTTAGTGGTTTCTGAGACCTGGCTTAGGCCTACCACAGCCGACAAGGATATAAACTTATCCAACTACAAACTATTCAGAGCTGATCGTCAATATAGGGGGTAGCTATATAAGTGAAGGACAACCTGACTGCAACCTGCCTCACCTCATCTTCCATGGTGCACGAATTTGAATGCCTATCCCTTAAAGGGGCAATCTCACATACCACATCTTTGCAGGTAATAGGCTGCTATAGACCTACTACTTCTGGTCTCCAACGTTTATCATATCTAGGTGAACTAATCGAAAAAGGGTCCCTAGAAACTATTATTATTGGGGACATTAATCTAAATTGGCTTTCCAAGGCAGCTACCCCTTTATTGTCATTCTGTGACACACATGGCTTTACACAGCTCATCAGTGAGCCTACCAGAATTAATAACAAGACCCCAAGTAATAGCACACTTCTGGATGTTATTCTGGTGAGCAAGCCTCATCTGTTCTCCCACGCTGGAATCTTTTTCAATGATATCAGCGACCACTGTTTCATTGCTAGCATAAGAACAACCCATAAACCTGCATCCCCCACAAAATTCTCAGTGAGAAGATCAAAGCAGAATTTTGACATCCATGCATATCTGGAAGATATGAAGTACTCCTCACGTTGGCAAGAATTTTACTTAGCAAATACGGTGGATACAGCCTATGATGTCCTTAATGACATAATCATAGGAGCTCTTAACAAATATGCACCATTATCTGAAGTGCGTATAAGAAACAAAACTTGTCGTTGGTTTACACCAGACCTTAAATCCACTCTCCCAGAGAGAGACAAACTATGGAAAAAGGCACGTAAAACAAAGAAACTGTCAGACTGGGGACAGTTCAAAAAGGCCAGGAACATATGTACCAGTAAGGTCAGAGATGCAAAGGCTGCTTACTATCGTGCTGAACTGGACTCCTCTTTCCATAACCCCGCTAAATTCTGGAACACCATAAATGACATATCTGGACATGCTCCAAGTAACTCGCTCCCAGCCAAGATAATCTCCGGGATGACCATCATCTATGACAGGCTGGACGTCCTTGAGTCCTTTAACAATCACTTCACGACTGCAGGATTAGCATTTGATAACTCTCCTTGAAACTTAACGCGATACCAGTTAGGCATACAACTTACTGAAGCTCAGGTAACCAACGCTACCTTCTCCTTAAAGCCAGCCACTTTGAAGCAAGTGGAAGATTTACTACGCCAACTGGACATAAGGAAAAGTGCAGGTGTGGACTCCTTCGACCCCTACTTCCTAAAGATTGTCGTGCATGTACTAGCAGTACCAATAACACATTTATTTAACCTTTCATTACTACTAGGGACTATCCCTTCGATTTGGAAAACTGCACAGGTCATTCCACTATTTAAATCAGGGGACCCTTCTGACCTCAACAACTACAGACCAATCTCCATCCTCCCTGTACTATCCAAACTACTGGAAAAGATTGTAAGCACATAGCTGAGAGCCTACCTTGAATCAGCTAACCTCCTAAACCCAGCACAATCTGGATTCAGAGCCAAACATAGCACCATTACAGCCCTAGCAAAAGTAACCAACGACTGGCAATTAGAATTGGATAAAAAAAAATTGTATCTGTGCTGTGCTTTTAGATCTGAGTAAGGCATTCGACACAGTTGGCCATGAACTGCTCCTTTCATCCCTGAAATCCATAGGGCTGGATTCACTCTCCTTACGATGGTTCAACAACTATCTTACTGGACGGTTCCAGCAGGTCAAGACTGAAGGGGAGTTATCCCCACTTAAACCACTGCAAAGTGGAGTACCCCAAGGATCTATCCTCTGTCCTATTCTATTCACAATCTACATCAACAGTATTGATAGTAACATCACCAAGGCCACTGTACATCTATTTGCCGATGATATGGTGCTCTACGTCAGCCGCTCTTCTCCAGAGGCAGCATGCAAAGAATTACAAGCAGAGTTCAATTTACTCCAACATCAACTCCTAAGCAAAAAAATTCTGTTCCCATCCAGACCTGGGGCCTTGTCTCTCTTGAGGGCTACTAGCCCTTTCTGGACCCTGTCACTAATGAATACTGGTGTTTCCATCTCCAGAATACCTCTAGTGGCCGCTTGAATGCCACTTTCAGATAGGGAACCAGTATCTTTCCTGGTGAAAATACAGCATAAGTAGTAATTTAGGGGGGCAGCCTTTTGCTCATTTTCCTCAGTTATCCTACCCCCATCTGACAACCTAACAATTCCCCATCCGTTTTTCCTTTTCTCCCTGATATAGCAGAAAAATGTTTTTTTCTGGATTTGATCCCCCTGGCAATTCACAGCTCCTTGTCTGCTTTTGTCTTCCCTCTGTCTATTTTTCTAAATGTATTCTTCCTCCCCCACTTCTCCTTAAACCCAGCTATCTGTCAGAGCTCCTGACACCGGTGACCTCTGCTCGCTCCCTCCCCTCCTCCTCGAGGGGCCTCCTGGACGTTCCCAGGGTTCAGCTCAGGACCTCGGGAGATCGTGCTTTCAGCATTTCTGTGCTGACCCTGTGGAACTCGCTCCAATCTGCAGTCTGGGAGGCCCCCTCACTAGAGGTATTTAAGTGGAGGCTGAAGGCCCACCTCTTTAGCCTGGCATTTAAAGATAACTGAATTATATCTTGTTTTTGTTCAGCCCAATTATGGCATCCTGAAAGCTTTAATCTGGTTTATGTTTTATTTATAATCATATTAATTCAGGAGTTCTCACACTTTGTCATAGTGAGCCTCCCCCAAGCCTTGGAAAAGATCGTGAGCCTCCCCCAATATAGAAATAATTTTGGGCCTCCCCATAGTCAGAACAACTATCATACTTTGCACATTACAGGAAGAATACAATGAAGTGCATGTGAGTAGTTGAGTTTATTCTCATTTTATTGAACTTATTATTCTCCCTCTCTACAACCCCCCTCCCCGGGTCAGCCTACTCGCTCTACACTTCTGACTTTTGGACTTTATTTACCCCTCATTGCAATACCTCCATGAGTCAGATTGCTTTCTTTGTCAGTTTTACTCTGCTCTTAAACACCTTCTCAGGGACCATTTTGCTCCCTCCTGCTCTTGCTCCTAGCAGCTCTCTGCTTAGCCTTTGTATTTGTGCTTTTCTGCAGCCAGTATAATGGGTCAGTTGTTATCTTGTTCCTATTCATTTGCATTATTTTGAATTTTGTTTTGCACAGTTTCCAAGAATTGTATTTTCCCCATGACATACCAGGAAACAAGTGTTTGTTGAGCGTGTCTTTCTTGGTAACCATTTTGTACATAAATTCGCATGCCATTATTCGCTTTCACTTTGCTGCATCCTTTCACATGAAGCATCCAAAACTTTACATTCAAATATAGAACATTTTAAGGCTTGCTTGAGCCTCCCCTGGAAGAGGTTGGGGCCTCCCCTGGGAGGCTGGTCTCACCATTTGAGAAACCCTCTATTAATGTAATCTATTTTAATCATTTTATTGCTCGTCTTACTGTATCTCTCTGTAAGGCACCCAGAGCTTCCAGGATTGGGTGGCATATAAATAAAATTTGCCTTGCCTACAGAAGACCTTTCTTTTGGCTCTAACTGCTTCCCTTACCCTCGCCAAGAACTGTATAGGTCTTTTGAAGTTATTCCTCTTTACTACTGTTTTTAAACATAATTGTGTTGCTTCAAGGATGGCACATTTTATTACCTCCATGTCTCTTCCACACCTATTATACTACCCACGTCGATTTGTTTGTCCCGCACCAGCATTCTCATGTTCTGTTTTTTTTAACTCTGCCCCTCTAAAGTCCAGGACCTCCATTCTCGAGTGGGCTTTTTCAGCCACATACTGTGCTCCCTCATGTTCCTCCTCTAACACCATGAGGTCAGGATTATATTCAACCTTGTTGTCAATGTCTCTGATAACAAGAGGCACTGCAGAATGAGCCGATGACACCAGCGGCTGCTGAAAGGCAGGAATCTGTGGTGTGCTAGTACATGCCGGTGATGAAGGCTGCATAGCAGGTGGCCCTGTCACAGAATAACTGCCTGTAATGGCAGTCCAGGCAGAATGCATCTGATCATTTCCGAGAATGACACCAGCACAGTCTAAGAGTCCACAGTGCCTTGTTAAGGGATGTATATATATCTCCATACTTAAAGTAGCGGTGTAAGTTGGTACATGGAGGAAACAGATTTTTAATTATTGTTTGGGGACTTTGAGACTTTTCTTTAAATCTGTCACAGATAGTGTGGGGAACCTAGCTCAGGAAATTAGTCTTGGGGGAGAGTAGATTAAGAAAGCCCTGTGAATCGTGTGTGATTGTGGGGTGGAGCTGCCAGAGGCTTAGCGGGGACTGGCAATTGGGGGACAGCAGAAAGGGAGTAACACCCAGCATGTCACATCATGCTTGTGCCCCATTGCATGAGCGGGATAGCTCGGGAGTGGAACATCTGCCTTAGGGGCATCTACAGAGCATCAGCAGACAGTTTGCAGGAGACTCTGCAAGGGGGGGCGCACATGACCAAGGTAAGCAGGTAATGCAATATTGTATACAGTATGCAGCCAGCAACAGGGAAGGTAGCTGCAGGTTGTAGATTTACCACAAGTGGGAATGCAGCAGCAGCCACCCAGGATAAGGAAGGTACAGGCAGGAGGGTTAGAAAAGGGGAACATGAGAGACAACCTATCTAGGGTAGGGTAGCAAAAAGGTTTTAGACAAGCAAAAGCATAGGGTAACAAATATTGTTTAGGCAAGTGGGTAAAGAGTAGTAGACACCAGAGCAAGTTAGGTACAGGTAGGTGGGTTAAAAAGGGTAAATAAGAGACAGGCTATTTTGAGAAGGTTAATAAGTTTCAGGCAACCAAAAGGAAGAGGTAGGGAAAAAAAAGGAGCAGAAAGGAGGCAGTAAGGCACAGAGAAGTTTCAACAGACACTAAGCAAAGGAAGGAAAAATCATGGGAGTGGTGCAGTGCAATGGGTGTGGGTCCCAGTCTTTCAGGACACCTCCTGGAAACGTGGGTGCTGGCTTATTTGTACTCACTTCTCTGGGTTGATGGCAGAGGTTCCTGGACTCTGGGCCAAACTGTCAAGGGTGCAGAGGATCTCCTGCCCTACCCAGGGGCCACCAAGTCTACCATGGTTCCCCAGAGGATGCCTAGGCAGAAGCAGAGTGGTTGGACCTTGGTGGGCTCTGGGAAAGTAGGGGTGGCAGGAAGGGTGCATGCTCCTCATGTTGTATCACTGCAGAATTCCTTCACTGTACTGGTGGGACAGAGCAGCCGAGAGTAGGTGCCTGTAGCAGTGGGAAGGGAGAAAGTGTGAGTCCTCAGAAGGGGAGGCACCAGGGAGGAGAAAAAGGCCCCCAGCCAAGGGGAAGCAGCTGCTAGTGGGGGACTCTATTATTAGGAGGATAGACTTGGGAGTGGGGGGAAGATGGGAGAAGGATGTGAAGTGTCTGAGAGGTGCTTCAGCTTGGAGGGACAGTGAGCATATCTAGAGGATCACTAGGGCTGCAGGAGCTGGCAGGGAGTTAGACATCATTGTCCACCTGGGTAAAAATGACCTGGTAAGGGACAAGGTAGGGATAGTGCAGGACAGGACAATTTCAAGGAACTGGGAAGGGGCTTTAAGCAGGTGGCATACATGGTGGTTTTTGCCCTGTGTGTGGTCAGGGAGAAGAACGGGGATCCCACACCAGGGCATTTCAGTGTGTTGAAGAAATGGTGCATGGAAGAGGGCTTCAGCTACACTGTGTACTGGGGTCCAACCTGGGACAATATGGGCCTCTATAGGGGAAATGGCTTGCATCCTTCCAAAATGGGGACCCCAGTCCTTAATGGGAGGTTTAAATGCTACTTGGATGAGCATTTATACTGGCCTGGGGGGGCTGTAAAATCAAGTGTGGCAAAAACTGCTCCCCCCAGATGATATAGCATTAGGAAGGGAGGGCCCAAGGGGTGTAAACTCATCTAGGGCAGGGGTGCAGGAAGACAGGGGTGAGGACAAGGCAGAGGAAAAGGGAGTATAAATCAGGTAAGCATGAATAAAGGAGTAAAGGAGACAGGAAGAGACAAGGTAATAAGGGGAGAGGTGGGTTAGGTGGAGCTTCAGGGGACAGCATGGGCAGGAAGGAGGGAAGAAAGCAGAGAAGCAGGCAGGCAGGGAGGGAGTGAGTTATACAGCACCATGTGCACTAATGCACAAAGCCTTGAAAACAAAACTCCAGACTTTGAAGCTATCATGGTGGAGAGTAACCTGGATTTAGTGGCCATAATGGAGTCATGGTACACAGAGCAACATGACTGGGATATGGCCATACTAGGCTACTGTCTTTTCAGGAGAAACAGAGCAGGGATGAGGTGTTGTTTTATATGTGAGGGATGGAATCAAGGCCACAGAGGTACAGGGTCACCCCAAAGATGAGGAAGGTCTGAAGGTGCTGTGAGTTATCCTGGAGACAGGCTCTGGGACAAGGGTGTGCAAATCAGTTTTTTTAATACTTGCCCCAGGGCAAGTGGTGGTGTAACATTTACTTGCCCACGAAATGTTGAACTTGTCCTACCACCAGTGTCACTCGATCATTCCCCCCCCCCCAAGCCTACAGGCTGACAACCCCACCCCAACACCAGACCCAACCCAGCCAGTACCACAGCTGACTCAGCCTTCCTTGATGTTTGCCCAGAGATGTTGATGGACTGTCTACAATTACATACCCTACCCACAGTGACCAGCAGTAGGCCCGCTCGCTCGTCCAGCAGCAGTCACAATCCTAATCCTGTCACAATGATGACACCTGATATACATACACACACTCACTCACCACACTATCTAAAAGGACCACCAGTCAAGTGACCAGGGGCAGTGCAGTGGCTAACATCCACTTTAGTGCAGCAACCAGCCCAGAGGACCTGGATCAACTAAGCACACCAGCCTGGATAGGCCCAGTGAGTGAGGTCAGATGAACGGACAACACAGACTCCAGAGACAGAAGACACAGTGATGGGAGGATGCGCCACTTTGTCATAGACCTTCTAGAGACTCCAATGCACACCGACAACCCACGAGAAGCAAACAAAGACTGTCTTGCAGCCCCCAACCAGCCAGATCGACTTGAAGCTACAGCTTCTGCATGAACTAACAACCTGGCCACCATGAAAACAGTACACACACACACTACTTACCAGAAACCTGTTACCTGCAAGGAGAAAGAACTCACGTGCACAAGCTGAAGCAGCAGCACTACTACAGTCTTGCAGACCAGGCCCACGACCATTCGCTCCACACTCAATCCAACTAAAACTGATATTCAGTCATGGTACTGCCTCTGAGTCTGGCTAGTCTGGCACACAGACATCCAAAAAATTGAAATGGAGTAACGAACAGGCCAGGGCCAAGGCACAGGTAGTGGAGAAACAGAGCGGGGAAGGGGAATAGATGTCCGCAATCAGTTAATTCACTCCATTAACTTAGTCGGTCAACAACAAAATCCAATCTATCCATCCACCTGACCACTTTGTCTAAATTCTCTAGCCAGCAGTGTGTGTGAGAGACTGGAGTGAGCTTTTTGGTTTTTTTACCCATCTCTGTCCTTGAGACTCCTCTGTTTCACACTTCCTCTTCAGTCTTTGACTTCACCAGTGAGCAAGCCAAGGGGATTTGCTCTGCTTGCTACTGCAGCCTTGCCTTTTCACCTTCTCTTGCTGCTTTTAATTGAACAAATTAAGCGACTGACCAGGTCTTCGACTGTCATCCAGACGAGGAACTCACGTGGAACGGGCAATTCTCTACGTGACCATCCTCCAATAATGGCGCACCACTGGCGGTTCCTTCCCACATTGTGGTAAGGTTCTCCTACTCCAAGCTGAGACTGTGGCCAATAAACACACACCACCAACACTGCTAGCCTGCAGACACCAATCAGAGGGCCAGAACGGCATTACAGGTTCTCTTTGACTGGCGAATCAGCAGTTCATGGATGGGGGGTAAGGGTCATTTGACTGGTGAATCAGGCACACCAGTAGCTCATGGATGGGGAAAGATGCCTTGGAGGGGTGGGAATGACCTGTGGGAGGGAAAACAAAATGATGCAGGAGAGAAAAAAAAAATAATAATAACTTGTCCTTGGGCTGAAGTCAGGACATCAAAGGATCTGCCCAACTATGATTTTAGGTCAGCCTCGAACGTTGGGCAATGCAATTTGCACACCCCTACTCTGGGGCCACTATCCATACCAAGGTAGCACAGGGAAAGAAGTTGGATTAGGTACTTGGGGAAGCCATCATCAGAATGGCAAGTAAGTGGGAGGTGCTGCTAGCTGATGACTTCAAACTGCTAGACGTGGAGTGGAGCCTTCCATTGCCAGCTTCAGGAAGGAGCAGGGCTATCCTTGACTACTTATAGGGGGCTTTTCTCAGGCAGCTAGGCACAGCAAGGGAGGGGGATGTGTTGCTTGTTTCTATACATGCCCATCACTGCACGCAGAGTGGAGACACATTGTGCCACAATCTCAGGAGAGGGAGGAAAGTTGGAAGAAAAAAGGATGGCGCTTGAGGACCTTGGGCCCCACCCCATCCACTGGTCCCTCCACTGGATTTGATCTGCCACGCCCTAATGGCCCCACCATAGAACATAAGCCATGGGAGATGTAGAGAAGTCCCAGAGCAGGTGGTGAGAGATGGAAAATTTGTGCTGAAGAGGGGCTGGGCCCCGGGGAGAAAACATAACATAAAGAAAAAAGACAATACAATACACAGAGGTCTTGCTGTGACATCAGCATTTCGTGGATAGCCACTTCTTCAGGATGGACAGGAAAACCTACAAATGGATAGTTGTTGTACTAGCTTTAAACCACACTGAAAAGAAAAATGAATTTAAAATCATATTTTAAGCCATTTTGTGCTAGGCTAGTGCAATTTATGTGTCGGAACTGGATTTTTTTAGTCACTACTCCTGCTGGCTTGTGGCTCAAAAAGTTAATTTAGACCCCTAAAATCACTGTATGAAAGGTTAACTAAGCTACACTGTTTTATTTAATACAAGAAAGCAAGAATGAGTATGGTATATAAAAGCAATTTCAGGCTCCATTGCCTATAAAATGCTCTTGAGTGCAATGCTACTCCAGAATAATTTATCATTTGATGGTATTAATTCTTATCAGAACACAGCTTATATAGTAGCCATCTGTTGTATTATTAAACATGGATTTGCTGGATTATTAATGCAATTCAGGTTAAATATAACTGTGATAATTATTTTGTTCTTTTTGTTTTAAATTTGCATTTTTCACCCTGGTCTGACTACCTCAGCCTGTCACAAGCTCTCTAGTGTCCATACTGACACCAAGGAGTCGAAACAAAGTGCCAGCTAGACAGGGTTGAAGGCCTAGAGTGGAGGTATCATGCTACAGCTTGCTGCTGTTTTTACCCCTCCTCCCCCCATACTTCAGCTCAGCATGTACCAAGCCCTATGTTCACTTACACTGTGCCATGATGCCAGTGGGCCCAGCCAACATCCATACCCTGCTGCTTTTTTTTCCCCTTTTCTTTTTACTGCATGGCTGATTCTGCATAATTCTGGTCTACCGGGGGAATACCACATGGTGATTTGTGTAGCCCCCCACCCCCCAATTGGAGCCTGAGAGCATCTACTGGCCCACAGGAGAAGACCATAGGCTGTTAAGTGGAACCAGAGTCTCCCACATCTAGGAGCACAATATGATGGCAACCAGAACCATGGGCTGGTCCCAATATTATTATTATTTTTTTTTTAATTGTTTAACCAGGTGAGACACACTAAGCTGAAAGCTATTTTACAGGTGCAATCTGGGAGCAGAGGGAACTTAAGTGACTTGCTCAGGGTCACACAGTATATGGAAGTGGGGGCTATGGGATTCATACCCAGGTCTCCAGATTTGCAGCTCAGAGCCTTAAACCACTGTGCTATGCTGCCTCCCAATCTTAAAAAATGTTTTGCCTAGCTCCTAAAAATACAAATATAATTTGATTAAAATATGTATTAAATGAAAACTGAAATGTACATATTAATCATTTATGAAAACTGGATATTAGAAAGGGTTTCATGTTAATTATTTTTTTTTGGGGGGGGTTACACATTACATTTTTTCCCCCTTCTTACTTGGCGGGCAAAACTCTTCTTCAGCCAGCTAATAGACCCTGGATTGCATGCTTACTGGAGAGGTGAAATCTGGCTCCAGATGCCAAGTGCCCATCTTCACGAATTCTAACCCAATATTTAGAAACAGAAGTTGTTGGCAGAAAAGTACTGCTTGGCCCACCAAGTCCGCGCAGATGGTCCCTGCCTGGTCTGTCTCCGCAGACCATAAATGGTCTCTGGTGGTCCTCCCTCCTCCCTGCCTATTATACAAATATTCCCCTATGTCTATCCTGCACATGCTGGAAGCCCCCCCTACTGTTTTTGTCTCCACCTCTTCCACTGGCAGTCTGATCCATGCATCTACAACTCTTCCAGTGAAACATTACTTCCTCATATCCCTCTTAAACTTCAACCCCTCCAGCTTCATCGCATGTCCTCTGGTCCTGGTGCTCTTTCTCATCTGAAATGAACCCCTCCTGCACCCTGTTTACCCCTGTGAGGTACTTGTAGGTCTCTATCATGTGCCCTCTTGCTCTCCTGTCTTCCAGAGTTTACATGGTGAGATTCTTAAGTTTCTCCTCGTAGGGCTTTTGGTGCAACACCTGCACCATTTTAGTTGCCCTCCTCTGGACTACCTCTGCCCTATCAATGTCCATTCTGAGGTACAGCTTCTAGAACTTGACACAACAGAAAGCGATATAGTGGCAACCCCATCTCCTTTCTACTGCTGGAGATAACGCTCCCCATGCATCCTAGCATCTCACTGGCCCTACCCACTGCTTTGTCACACCGCCCTGCCATGTTGAGGTCATCAGATATGATAACCTAAGGTCTCTTTCCTGCTCAGTGACCGTCAGTACCACGCTCCCATCCTATACTCGACTCCTGGGTTTCCATGCCCGTACACAATTTTGTGCACTTCATGGTATTAAACCCCAGCTGCCATGCTCTTGACACTCCTCAAGTTTTTAAAGATCCCTACGCATTTTCTCCACCTCCTTTTGAATGTCCACCCTATTACAGATTTTGGTGTTAACTACAAAATGGAATACCTTCCCTTCCAGTACTTCTGCAATGTTGCTTATAAAGGCACTGAAGAGGACCGGTCCCTGTACTGAGCCCTGAGGCACCACACTGGTCATTCTCCCATCATTAGAGTGAGTAGTGCCATTAACCACCACCCTCTGTCTCCTATCCATTAACCAGTTTCTAACCCAAAACATCACTTTAGATCCCACTCTTAGGCTGCTCACACACTTTATTGGTCTCCTGTGCAGCACAGTGTCAAAGGCCTTGATAAAGTTCAGATAGCCATATCCACTGCCCTCCCCTGATTTATTTCCCTAGTCATCCATTGGATTCAAAATACTCTACCAACCTTTTGTTTAACTGTGTCTGCACTAATTTTCCCACCATTTAGGTGAGACTGACCGACCTACAGTTGCTAGCTCCTTTTATGTAGAGGGACTATGTTTGCTCTCCTCCAGTTCTCCAGAACCACTCTTTCCAGGGAGCTATTGAATAGAACCATCAGATAGGCAGCTAGCACCTACCTGAGTCCTTTAGTACTCCTGTGTGTATCCCCTCCATTCCAATAACTTTGTCCATTTTCAGAGCTGCAAGTCCCTTCAGGACTCTCTCCTCTGAAAATGGACTTCTGTCCACCTCATCCTTTGTTCCGGCTGCTCTCTCGCCTCCCTCCCAACTGTGACAAATTGCTAGAAGTACCTGTTTAGGATGTCTGCTTTTTCCTAGTCCTCTTCTGGGCAGTCCCCTCCTTATCCTCACCCTTTGCCTTTCTCTTCTCACTTATGTACCCGAAGAAAGTCTTATTTTCTTTAGCTACTCGCTTGACTATCCTTTCCTCTGTCTGCACTTTTTCTCCCCTCTCCACCTTTCCTGCTTCCCTGTTTTATTTGGTACACCTCCCTGTCTTCCTTATACCTCTGGAATGCCACCCTTTTTTCCTTCACCACTTCCCTAGAAAAACATAGCAGTCTCTTCCATCTGCCTTTACTCACTTCCTTCAAGCAGAGGCTGGCTGCCTTTATTATGTCCTTCCTTAATTTTCTCCACTGTACCTCTAACCCTTCCTGTCAATCCACCCTCCACCCCCGTGAGGCAGTTTCTGAGGCAATCTCCCATTTCTTTAAAATCTGCCCTCCTAAAGGCCCAGACGCTTGTCCTCGTATGGTTTGCCTCTGTCCCCCTCTTAATGTTAAACCACACTATACAGTGATCACTGGTACCTAGATGATTACCCACTGTGATTTCTGCAATGCTGTCCCTTTTTATAAGCACCAGGTCCAACACTGCCCTGTCCTTAGTTGGTTCACTGACTAGCTGCCCGAGAAAAGTCCCTTGTAGGGAGTCGATGATGGCTCTTCTCCTTGCTGAAGCTGCAGTTGGAAGTTCCAATCCACATCTGGTAGATTGAAGTCACCAACTACCAGCACCTCCCCCCTAACTTGGCATCCTGATGATAGCTTTGATGGTCTCCAGGTATGAAATTTTACTTCCCGGACTTCTTGCTTTGGAGCACATGGCTCTCCATACTTTACTCCCTCCCTGATGTAAAGTACAGGTGATTAGCTATATTTAGAACAGTGTCTTGATAAGGCCAATTGCAGTTTTCTGTGGGTGCCACAGAAGCTCCGAATAAATTTTCTGCTGAGATTCAAAATACTGCAGCCTTTGCAACATTTGTTAAAGTCTTAGAAATTACAGTGATTTATAAATGTACTTGTTAAATGTGATTCTACAGAGAGAGAGGGTAAGAGTTGTAATGCACTATCGACTGTACTTTATATAATCATAAACATTGGGATTATTTCCTATGACGTCTTTATTGTCTTTGTTTTTATAATGCTGTTCAAAACAGGATGACCCTGAAAGGGAAACCCCCAGTGATCCTGTGGTATACTTAAACATTTTAATAATCTATACTAAACAAATCCTCCAGATGGAATTGGCTGGTCAGGGAGGAGAGCTAGTCAGAATTTCTCCAACCCGGGGGCCAGACCCAGAGATCAAGGTGATGCAACTGAGTGAGGAAAGTGTGGATGGGACATCCCCATGAGCACCTTCATTGTTTCCAACTGTTTTTCTCCTCACCTCATCCTGCTTCACTGGACCATGGCCAGTGACTAATGACCTTTCTGGCCAGTCAGAAGTGGTCTGGTATTTGGTGACCAACTCACTCTTACAGACCTTCATTGGCACAGGACTGAAGACAAAACACTATCACATTCTTTGTCATGCCAGCAGAAGTATTTCACCATGACCATCTGAAGCCACCTGTCCCTGCCCACACAACTCCCTCCCTCTTGGCCACCAACAGACAGCCATGTAACAGCAGGAGCCCCCCCACCCATTCTCACCTAGGCAGGAGTTAGCCGAAAAGGATGCTTACTATACCCTGAGACTGTTGTAATTTGAAAATGATAATCCTTGATACAGTGTATTTTCCTTGATCATAGGATTGGCCTTGGCAACAAAACTTTGATAATGAACAAGGTGAGAAATCAGAGGCAAAATAAATCTGCATAGATAGAAAATAACAGATTCTAGAGTGTCACATCCTGTCTAAGCATACAGAGGGATCACTCACTAGAGGACGTGAATATAGACTTGTGGGGAGAGTAGGTTTCAGGAAGGATGTAAAGAAAAGTACTTCTTCACAGAAACAGTGATAGCAAGATGGAACAGTTTGCCAAGGAAGGTAGTAAATGCAAAGATGGTGACAGGTTTCTAGAGAACATGAGACAGCTGTGAGGTGCTGGCAAAATCTACGACAACAAAGGAGCAGAGAGTGGGGGTAGGGATAAACCACCAATGGGCATCAGCCGAGGCATGATCATGGGTAGGTTGTTACAGCTCAAGTAGGAAAATGGGCAGATAGGAAGGATTATGAGTCTTCTTCTGCTGACACCTTTCTATGTTTTAAAAGTTTTTCACCGATGATGTCACAATTGATTTATTTGGTTAATGTTACTACTTCAGATAAGTTTAGTACTTCATGATAAGAATACTGATTTACTCGGTTCATGTTCAACTCCCCTGGATCTCAGCTGATTTTCTGGCTTGCCTTCATGCTCATGACATGGCTTGGAAGTCATACTCTGGGACCCCAGATGACCTTAACAAATGCCGTGCTCTGAGGAATACTTGTACTCATGCTACCAGGTTAGCTAAGGCCAAGTTCTTTTCCTCCACATTTCATAATAATCTTAACTACCCCTCCAAGTTTTGGAAAGTCATACATGCCCTCTTCTCCCCCCACTACTCAGTCCCCTTCCCCTTTCCTCAAGGTGGGTGACTCCACCATTTCTGACCCTCCTTCTGTTTTTTCAGCTTTCTACTCTTACTTCACTACATGTGCTTCTTCTCTACTATCTGTACTCCTCCCTCACCCCCCATCGTCCCCTCTGTTACCTCCTTTCTCTTCTCTCCAATTACCCCAGTCTCCTCACTCAAATGCTCTCCTAGCTCCAACCCTCAGAAAGGTGGGTGCCCCAATAGACTTGATCCTAAGCTCCTGCACCTCTCTGAACCTGCTATCGCCATTCCAATATCCTCTCTTCTCAACCTCTCATTTTCTCTTGCCTCTGTTCCTCATACCTGGAAACATGCAACAGTCATTCCCCTCCCTAAAGGCAGTGACCCTTCCTCCCCTGGCAAGTTTCACCCCATCTCTCTTCTTCCTATCTTATCCAAACTCCAGGAACACATTGTTCTATCTCAGCTTTCCCTCTTCTTCAAATCCTCCTCCTTTTTCACCCCTTTCCAATCTGGCTTTCACAAACACCACTTCACCATTTCCTCACTCCTAAAGCTCACTGATTTCATCCATACTAGTTTGGACCAAGGCTTCCAACTGCCACCATCTTTGTTGCTCTAACGAAAGCTTTCAATACTGTCTCCCACCCTCTTCTTCTGCTTAAGATAAAATCAGCTAGTCTATCCGACTCTGCAATCAACTGGTTTAGTTCCTACCTTGTTGGAAGATCTAAATCAGTGAGAACTGGAGTATCCCCCCCCCCCATACATACCGGGTGTCCCCCAAGGATCTGTCCTTGGTCCATTATTATTCTCCATATTCCTTAATGATAGTCCCTCTGCCTGCTCCTCTGCACATATATACACGTATGCAGATGACACGGTCCTATTTGCATCTGGCCCTTCTCCAACAGAGATAACTTCAAGGCTTGAACTTGATTTTGGCAACGTCCAGAATTTGTTCAGGTGTAATCAATTGGCCCTAAATGCCAAGAAAACGGTCTTGATGTGTTTCAGCACTAGACAGAGATTTCTAGACTTCTTTTCGTTCCCTCCTTCCTTATCCTAGATGGGGGTAAAATAGACGACGTGTCCTCATTTAAGTACCTGGATGTCTGGCTTGACCAACATCTTATTTTTTTGCAGCACACAGATGCCATTCATAAAAAACTCCACCCTAAGCTAAGTGCCCACTATAGGAACAAAGGCTGCATCCCTATAACTTCCCGCCAAGATATCATCATTAAGATGATCCTCCCCATCTTTGATTTCGGTGACATTGTCGATGGTATAGCACTTAAGTCCACCCTGGCCAGACTACATCCACTTTTCCACTCCTTCAGCCATTTTGCCTTGGCATGCCCCCCCACATACTCATCACTGTCCTTATACTCAGATCTCTCCCTCACTTCTTTGGAAGACCGTCACCTATCCCACTGTGCCCCCTTCATTTCTAAATTCTGGCTGGCCTCACTCCTTTCCTATCTAAGCTCCCTCCTCTCCCCTTTGCCCCCTTTCCTTATATTCTCCAAAACTCAGGCTACCGATCCCCTCTTGCAAATCCCTAGCTGGTCAACCTGCTTTCTCCTTCCATCTTCCTATTCTCTGGAACTCCCTCCCCCTTACAATTTGATCTGCTCCCTCCAAACGCATCCTCTTCTCACTTCTCCAAGGCCATACTATGCCCTCTTGTAAATGCCCTTAGCCCACTGCCTCCTTCTACTTTCCTAGCCTCTCCAAGCTCTCATATTTACTCCTCCCCATCTCAACCTCCTTTCCTCTCTCCAACTTGTACCTTCCCCCTCATTTCACCCCTCTACTTACTCTCCTCACCCAATTATCCTATTATATCTCTCATCCACTCTCCATGTATCCCATCCTGTTCTCCCTTTTCTCCCCTCACCCTCTCAACTAGCTTAACCCACTCTCTGCCATCCTTTCATCTCAACAAAACACTCTATACTGGCTACTCCTAACAGCCCACTTCTGTCATGTTCAGTTATGCTCCTGACGAAGAGTTGTAAGTGCCTGGTACTCACACTACTGGTACTTATCTTGTGCGATTGTTTACTTGCCTTGTACTGTATATTTTATATTCTGTGGTGTATGTCTGCACCATTTGCAGTTTAATTTTATTCTTGTATTATCACTTAATCCTTTACTCAAGGACACATCTGGAAACAAGCCATATGGCTCAGTATGTCTTTCCTGGTAAATCTTTTAATAAATAAAATAAATAAATGCAATTAATATTTTTACTGAAAATATACTTTACAATTAAGAACCATACAACATGCAATATGCTATAGATAACACATACAGTCTCCTACATCACTTGACAGAAGGGTACCAAAGGCATGTGGTGGACATTGACAGAAGATGAAGCATTAACATAACACAACAAGGTTGCCTTCATCTAGGTAAGAGTACAACAAGGAAAGTTAGCTTTTATGGTACAAACATCCAAGACACACTATCTGTCTAAAGTAACTACAGAAGTCTAGGTATCAACCTGAGTAATACAGCTATTATATTGGGAAGGGGCCTAAGACAAGTAGCACGCACAGTATCCTTCTCAGAGGTGCTGCCTGTCAGTGGCATGAGTGAGGCGAGAGTACTTTGCACCATGCAGTTTAATGAATGGTTGAAAAAATGGTGTGGAGAACAGGGGTTTGGCTTCATTGGGGACTGGGGTTCCACCTGGAGGGACACCAGCCTATACTGGCAGGATGGTCTGCATCTGTCCAGGAAGGAACAAGTCTTTTTATAATCAGTTTAAATGCTTCATTGGCAAGCTTTTAAACTAGTCAAGGGAGGCACTGATAAGCAGCAGGAAAATCCCAGCCTCCTCACAAAACAGGGTGCTAAATGAGAAAAAGACAGAGGTAGAAAGGTCAGTGGGGATGCTGCAACAGAAAGGTAAAGCCATCAAAAATGGAGAGCAATGAGTACCAATGCCCGTAGTCTGAGTAACAAGCTTTCTGAATTAGTGGCCTTGATGGAGGAGGAACATCTGGATATCATGGCAGTCACAGAAACATGGTACACACAAAACCATGACTGGGACATAAACATACCAGGATACACTATCTACAGGAGGGACAGGAGCATAAAGAGGAGGAGGAGCAGCTCTTTACATAAGGGAAGGAATCAAGCAACAGAACAAAAGGAAAACAGGGAGGAGAAGAAGCACTGTGGGTAAATTTGGAGACCGGCAATGGAACCACAATCTGCACAAGGGTTGTATACAGACCCCCTTCTCAGGGGGAGGAAATGGACAAGGAAGTGATAGAAAGTATACTTAGAATGGCAGAAAAAGGGGAGATATTGCTGATCAGTGATCTGAATATGCCAGATGTTAACTGGACTGCAGTTGCAGCAGCCACTTCGAAGAGTGGGGTTATTCTAGATGCCCTACAGGGGGCATGCCTTAGACAACTAGTATTGGAGCCCACTCGAGAGGGAGCAATCTTAGACCTGGTTCTCTCAAATGGAGATGAAGAGGATCACAGATGTAAGTGGGTAGCCATCTGGGAACTAGCGACCATCGAACAGTATGTTCACGATAAACACGGCAATAGAGTCAAGTCATACAAAGGCAAAAGTACTGGGCTTTAGGAGGCTGACTTTGCCAAATGGGTGAGCCTCATGAATGCACTAGCAAATGGGCAGGAAGGAGGGGGAAGAACAATGGGGAATAATAAAAACTGCCATCACAGAGGTAACATGCCTTTGTGTGAAGCAAATAAACAAAACGAAATCATGCAAGAAACCACTATGGTTCTCAAAGAAAGTGGCAGTGAAGGTTCAAGAGAAAAAGAAAGCATTCAGGAAGTACAATGAATCACAGAAGGAGCAGGACAGAGAACTGTATCAGTTAAAGCAAAAGGAAGCTGGGAAGGCAGTCAGAACAGCAAAGGCCCAAACCGAGGAAAAGATAGCCAACTCGGTTAAGAAGGGGGATAAAACCTTTTATAGGTATATCAGGAGCTAAGGAAGACCAAGGGAGGATAGTAAGGCTTAATAAAGGGAGAGAGGGTGGGCAGAGGGTGACTGTGAAAAGACAGAGATACTAAACAAATATTTTTGCTCAGTATTTACAAAGGAAGAGGAAGTACCTAAAACAAACAGTAGAAACACTCTGGATACATAAGTTGATACCAGCCCATTTACAGAAGAAAGGGTTCTGAAAGAACTCTTAAAACTGAAGGTGGACAAAGCAATGGGCCTGATGGATTCATCCCAGAATTCTAAAAGAACTAAGGGTAGAACTAGTGACACCACTGACTACCCTCTTTAACAAATCATGGGAGGATGGGGTGGTACCCGAGGACTGGAGGAGGGCAGATGTGATTCCCCTTCACAAAAGTGGGAGCAAGGCAGAAGCAGGAAACTACAGACCTGTTAGTTTAACCTCAGTGGTAGGGAAAATGATGGAATCACTTCTGAAGGAAAGAACTGTCGAGTATCTAGAGGCCAGAGAGGCACAGGACCCAAGGCAGCATGGATTCACAGCGGGAAGGTCATGCCAGGCGAATCTGATAGATTTCTTTGACTGGGTGACCAAAGTAGTAGATCAGGGAGGGGCTGTGGACATGGCCTACCTAGACTTTAGCAAGGCATTTGACACAGTCCCACACAAAAGATTAATATACAAGTTAGCCAGCCTGGGAGTGGGTCCCAAGATGACAGCCTGGGTAAAGAATTGGCTGGAGACTAGGACACAGAGAGTAATAGTAAATGGAGTCCACTCTGAAAAAAGGGGGGTTACTAGTGGGGTACCGTAGGGTTCAGTATTAGGACCGGTCCTCTTCAATGTCTTTATAAGCGACATTGCAGAAGGACTGGAAGGAAAAGTATGTCTCTTTGCAGATGACACAAAGATCTGCAACAGAGTTGATGCACAAGGAATGGGAATGGAAGGATGAAGGACTTAGCAAGGTTAGAGGAATGGTCAAATGTATGGCAGCTTAGATTCAATGCTAAGTAGTGCAAGGTAATGCACCTGGAAACAAAACCCAGGGAAGAGTACACAATGGGGGTGAGATACTAACAACAACAAAATGGAAAGGAACTAGGGGTAGTCATATCAGATGACCTAAAGGTGGGCAAGCAATGTGAGAGGGCAGCAAGGAGGGTTAGGGGATACTGGGATGCATAGGGAGAGGCATCACCAGTAGAAAACAGGAAGTTATTATCCTCTGTACAGACAGCTGGTCAGACCCATCTGGAGTACTGTGTGCAGTTCTGGAGACCCAATCTCCCAAAGACATAGACAGGATGGAAGCTGTCCAGAGGAGGGAACTCAGATGGTGCAGGGTCTGCACCAGAAGACATATGAAGAGAGACTTAAGGAGCTTAATATGTATAGCTCGAGGAAAGGAGGGAGAGGGACATGATAGAAACTTCCAAGTACCTCAAGGGAATCAACAAAGTCCAAGAGGGTAGCATCTTTCAAAAAAAGAAGTGTGCAAGAACAAGGGGGCACAACTTGAAGATAGAGGGGGGCGGCTCAGAGGTAATTTAAGGAAGTATTTTTTCACAGAGAGGGTTGTGGATGCATGGAACGGCCTTCCGGAGGAGGTTGTGGAGTCAAAAACAGTGGTGGAATTCAAGCATGCATGGGACAGTCATAAGGCAATTCTAGGGGGCGGGGGCAGGAAGAAGTAGGCTGCTGATTAACTAGGATCTGCAGCTTATCCATTAGGTAAGGAAATGGGCAGACTGGGTGGGCCAAGTGGTCTTTATCTGCCGTCAAATTCTATGTTTCCATAAGACTAATACAGGGTCCCATCCTATCCTGAAAAACACAGTTAAACTTACATACAAACCAGTGCATGAATTGATCGGGTCTGGATATCACTTATACCATGAGCGCTCTGTTATAAATGACTATATAAAGCAGAGATGCAATAAGGAATTGACAGGCCTCTGTGCTTCCAGGGATGTTAAGATCTCAAGTCAGGGAAATGTGGAACCAGACTGAGTTCAACCCACCCCGATAGGGGTGGCATCCAATGGGTCATCATGATAGTCACAGCTCTCTTGAGGAGGTTCAGAAAGTGGGCCCATATTTTTAGTTTTTGTGCCACTGTTCCAAAGGTGAATAGGCTCATTCTCTCAAAAGTGGCAAGCTGTGAGAGATTAGCTATTAATTCAGCCTGGGAGGGGATCTCGGCAGTCCTTCAGCACCAGTGCAGAAGTCTTTTGGCTTCCAAACACACCAACTGTATCCATTTCTGCTCTTTTGGTGTGAGAGCCGGAATGGATGAGCAAGAGCACAACAGGGCTACTTCTGGAGATAAGGGTATTGTGTGTAATGGTATGGTGCTGCTAAACTGAACACTTGGCTCCAGTAAGAGAGTAGCTGGAGGCACTGCCACAGTATATGTGATAGCATTCCTCCAGACTGTCCACACCACCAACAGTGGTCATTAGAGAAAAGGTGTGCTGCACGTAAAACTGAAGGGGTATGGTACCACATATGTAGTACCTCGCTTTGTAGCAGCCTGCTTCTTGGAATCCTTTAGCGCTGTGTTTGTAGCCTTCCAACAGAGAGCCCATTCCTGTTGTGGAATGAGAATGTTAAGGAGGGCTGCTCATTTGTCTCAGGCAGTGAGAGACTGGTTTGAGATTGTGTCTCATATTGTCATAAGATAGACCTCTCCCTCCCTTTCAGGGACTTCAACAATTCTTTTAAGTGGTGTTCAGGGTCAAAGGGGTGGTGACGCTTTAGCTGCCCCAGCAAAGAGGTCAGTGCACTGCACATCTGCAAGTATCACCAAAGATTTTGTGGATTCAGGTCAAACTTGTGCTGAATATTAAGATATGTATCCAGAGAGCATAGGCCTGGTGTGAGGAGGTCTCACCATGTTTGGAAACTAGTTGAGGCGCAGTCAGACCAGTGGATTATGGATCCTTCTACCCAAACTGCAGGGTTGTCCCATAAGGGGGTTAACGCTGGATGTGCCAGCTCCGAGGACAGCCTGGCTTGGAGTACAGATCATATTTTCAGATAGTGATTAATGGTTGGGTGGGGTCTGGACTTACTGGAACTCTGGGAAAACCTGGTGAGGGAAGCCACACCTTCAAGATAGTGAGCTTCATGGTTAACCCAGAGTGGAGGCATTGTCCCAGTGACTGGAAACCTGTGCAGGAGTCCAGCCAAATGGAAGGCCCAGCAACACTGTTTGAACCAGGGAAGATCCCACCCCCACTGTTTCCAGTGGATATGCATTTTTGTGCAACTGTATTGAGCATATTTCACTCCCCATATGAAACTGCTTATCATGGCATCGAGCTTATCAAACCATCTCTGTGCAATAGGTACAGGGATGTGTGAAAGGAGATGAAAAACTTTTGGGGTAGTAGTCATTTTGATAGCCTCAGTCTTTTCTGCCATGGACAGCTGCAGGGACTTCAAATAATCGCACTCAGTTTGTAGCTCCTGTACCAAGGGGTTGAGGTCGAGTGCACACATTTTTCCTGACTGGGGGAGATGTGGATGCCAAAGTAGGTAACTGGTTTTGAAGCCCACCACAAGCCTGCACTAAGTGTGTGTTGGGCTACACAAGCTGCATTAACAGGGAGAACTTCTTAGAATGGTTTGCCTTGAGACCTGAGATTTGAGAGAAAGTGTCAAGAAGGAACATGAGGTTTGGGAGTGCATCCTTGGGATCACTAGGTTTCTTGTAAATGGATGTTTCTAACCTGTTACCTGTTTTGTAGATCAAGAGATCCAGGAATAGCAGCTCAGTCAATGTATATACAATGTATAATACTCAATTCAAAAACATTCAATTATACAAGAGGTACATAGATAATGCACTGTTCATCTGGACAGGTGATGAGAATTCTCTACCAACATTTTAGGAACACCTAAAACACCTAGTGCAACAGACTGTTTAAAGTTCACACTGCAGTATAGTCAGATTGAGCTGCTGTTCCTGGATCTGCTGGTCTACAAAAAAGGTAGCAGTTTAGAAACATCCATTTACAAGAAACCCACTGATTGCAATACCCTGTTACACACAACTACCTACCACCCACACCACCTGATTGAAAAACATACCTTATTCCCAAATGTTACGAGTATTGCGCTGGCAGTATAGCCTGGAGGTTAGAGTAATGAGCTGTGAATAAGCTTGGTACATCCAGTAGACCTGGGTATGAATCCCACAACCTCCATTTGCACACTGGGTGACTCTCAGCATGTCACTTAACTACCCCAGTGCTGCCAGGCCACCCTGAAAATGGGCCATATGCTCAGTGGGCCTTACTAGGTTCCCCCCAAAAAAACCCAGTAAGGAACTGTAGTGAAGAAGAGGTCAGAGAAATAACTAACAAGCATGAGCTACAAGTTCACACAGATTGAATGAAAGCCAGGAATAATCAGGCTATTACAAGGTCCAAGAGCAGAGACAGAAAACAGATCTAAAAAAACAAAGGGTCAAGAAAAACTGCAAGCAGTAACAGGATGATACTGTCTTTAGAATTCTTAGAGGATAGCAGAGAAATAAAATAAATAACAGAAATTAACAGATTTTGAAGGAAAAGAACAGTTATGTACTGATCGTCACAGCAGATCTTCAAGAGAATCTCTTTCATTAGGCCACACCTATGGAACTTATAGCCAAGCAGTCCACTAGGGGCCACCCAGGACAATGTCCTATGTTGGCTCTTCCCACATAAACTTTGGTGGCCCCTTTCTCCTCAGTTCCCTGCCGGAGATCATGTTCAAAGGACCTCTCTCTCCACAGAACCAGGGGAGATTTCATGGCTCTGCCTACCAGCTGAGGCAGGAAGCAGCAGGTAAACTTTCCAGGAGACAGGAATTACAGAGCTCTAAATCCTAAGGGGATGGGGAGGGATGGCATGGCATGATGAAAGAGATTCTCTTGAAGATCTACTGTTACTGTAAGCAGTAACTGTTCTATCTTCTTCGAGGATATCTCTTTCATCAGGCCACACCTATGGAACAAGTACCAAGTAGTACTGACAGTGATCAGCCTGGGTGGCTGGAGCCTAGAGGCCTAAGAAAGGAGGTACTGAAGCTCACCTAGGACAAAGCCTACCCTTTTTGGGAGCCGATGTCCAGACTGTAGTGTTTAGTGAAGGTGTGGGCAGTACTCCAGGTGGCAGCTGTACAGATCTCGCAGTCGACACAGTTTTGAAACAGGCAACAGAAGTGGCCATGCCTCTAGCTGAATAACCATGAACAACCCCGGGGAGTTCCTTTACCGTATTTCGTGTAACAGAAGATAATTCAGTAAACCAGTCATTTGGACAGGCAATGTTTAGAAACAGAAGCATCCTCTTTTCCATGGGTAAATGAAACAAAAAGCTGCGAGGACTTAATGCAGTCCTTCATACGGTGTGTATAGTACCGGAGTATTCTACACTATGTACATCTAAAATATGGAGCAATGCTTCCCCCTGGTTTGGCATGCTCAGGAACATAAACTGGCAGGTGGATGGTTTGATTCAAAGTAAACTCAAACACCACCTTTGGTAGAAACTGAGGACTGGTATGCAAAGACAACGTGTTTTCATGAAAAATCAAATAAGGAGGCTCACATATTAGAGCCTGAAGCTCTGAAATTCTTCAAGTAAGAAGTAATAACAACTAAAAATAATGCTTTCCAAGAAATGAAGTGTAAGCCACAAGTTGTAGTTGGCTCAAAAAGAGCCAAAGTATGCATTTCCAACACAACAGTCAAGTCCCAAGCTGGGACTGAATTGCAGAGAGGAGGCTTAAAGTGTAGAATGCTGCCATCGAGGCACAGGTCAGGAAGCATAGGAAAAAACAGGAGCAGTTGTAGAATTTGCAAATAGTGTTTATTAGTACTAGCAGTACCATAAAAAATAAACATGTCCATTATAACTATTTAGAAAGGTAGACTAAACTGAGAAGATCCATCTGAGTTTTCCTTCAATCTCTCTGTGCGTCTCTCAACACATTACAGCTCTCTCTTTTATAAATCTTTTGCAGCCCCTCTCCTTAACAAGAATCCAATTTTTTTCTAAGATGTTCTTGTATGTTTCAGGCAGGTGCAGCAAGAACACAATGTCCCAGAATGGAGGCCCCTTCTCCACATCTTCTGAAAAAGGGCTTAAAACCTGCTCTCAGGTTAACCCCTTGAGTTCACAATAGCTTTCTGCAATCATCTCCAACAATAATTATATACATTTCAACAGTAACACTGTATCATTTCTAAACAAAGGTATCCCAATATCAGTTACATTTCCACATAATGATTTGCATATATTTTTATGCCGGCAGATATGTAAGGGAGGAAAAGACAGAAACAGCAAGGGGAGACTGAGAGACAGGGAGAGGCAAAGAATTGTGAGACTGTCAGGGCGATCAAATCCTAGGTCTTATGAGAAAATTTGGTTGCGCAACCAGACAGACAAGAGACAAGAAAGGAAAGAACAGAACAGATACCTGCATTCAAACTCTCCATAACAACTGGGACAGGGTCCTATTCAACCCTGTCACAAATGCCTCTCAAAAAAAAATGCACGGTCCACCTCCAGCTAAGCAACCGTATGACCATCAATAGGCACACGGAAAGCTGAAATGGCGGCCAATTGCACCTTGATAGCAGAGTATTGCAGGCCTGCATCTGACAAGGACAGCAAATACTCCAGAACCGGGTTTATCAGACAGGTAAAAGGATCCAATTGGTGAGAAGTGGTCCACAAAGCAAACTGCTTCCACTTCATGGAATAAGTGGCCCTGGTGGAAGGTTTTCTGGCAGCAATCAAGACATCAGCCACCCTTTGTGACACCCCTAATCGGGCAATGACTATGTCTTCAGGAGCCATGCATTAAGGTGGAGTGCCCAGAGGTCTGGATGGACCAGTGTTTCCTGTTCCTGTGACAGTAGACCCTGGCATAATGGCAGAGGTACTGGTGGTTCCACTGCCAATTACTACAGAAAGGGGAACCAAATCTGATGAAGCCACATGGGGGGGCAATGAGTATCAGGGCTGTACCCTCCATGTGGAGCTTGATTAGTACTCTCTGAATTAGAGGGAAGGCATACAAGAACCTCCCCTTCCAAAGGAGGGACAACGGGTCTCACCAGAAAACTCCAGGCCCTGAAATGAGTGAGCAGAAAAATCGTTGTTTTGCATTGTGTGGGGACATAGAAACGTCCAACTCTGGATGAAGAAGAAGAAGAAGAATCTGTATTTATAAAGCGCTTTTTCATACATCCAAAGCGCTTTACAAGCAATGCTAGACTGGTAGTGAAGTGACTGAATGTGTGGTGGCGGCCATATCGCACATCATCACCTACACACAGCCTGGGTAATTGCATGAACCGGTTTTATGGGAAGGGGAATGTTGGCCAGGACACCGGAATGTTCCCCTCTTCGAAGAGTGCCCTGGGTTCTTTACTTCCACTGACACCCACCAGACAACACCAGGATGGGCAGAAGGGACCTCGGTTTAACGTCTCATCCGAAGGACGGCACACCCCTGCAGTACAGCACCCCCCAATACTGCACTCAGATGCCAGCGATTTTTAGGTGCAAGCCCAATCCCGGTGTGGGACGAGAACCCACAACCTTCTGGTCCAGAGGCGGATGTGCTACCAACTGAGCCACGCTGACAACCCCACATGGCCCCACATGGTTTCCGTAGTGGTCGGTCTACTTTGATGGCGCTGGCCAGGTTTGCGGATTCTGTCCTCGTGGCCTCCGAAAAAGGGGTGACCATGGGTGCAGTCTTCATAGACCCAGCCGGTGCCTCTGATACAGTGAACCATGGATTTCTGTTGGAAAACTGGGGAAAATGGGAGTTATGGGGACCCAGAGTGGTTTAGGAGCTACCTGACTGGCCGCAAACAAATGGTTAAAATAAATGGTTATCTATCAAGTGTGGAAAGTGTTCAAGCAGGGGTCCCTCAAAGATCAGTGTTAGGCCCAATGTTATTTTCAATTTTTATGAATAATACGCATTCTGTCTTTTCTAAAGAAAACAGCATTCTTTATGCTAATGATATGGTTATTTGGGAATCAGGACCAAACAGTAATGACATACAAATATCCCTGCAAAGTAAGTACAGTATTGTATCAAACTGGATAAAGGAAAATCGAATGCTTATAAATGAAAGTAAAACAAATGTGATGTTATTTGGATTCCCAACAAAAGCTGCTGAAACAGGACCACTTCAAATTATGGGTCAGAATGGCTCTTTTTTTGCCTTCAGTAACTACATTTAAATATTTGGGCATACACCTGGAGCCCTGCTTGAGCATGACACCCCACATTGACAGACTGGGAAAGAAAATAAATCAAAAACTGGGATCTGTGTATAGAAATGTGAACTCCTTGACTGACCAGGCCCGAGTTACTATAGCTAAGCAAATTCTCATGCCCACTCTAGAGCATGGGAACATAATTCTTTACCAATGTAATTGTATTTTTGAGTTCAAATAAAAACATTATATAATAATATATGCAGATTTGCACTAAGGGCCCCATTAAGAACTCATCACTGTCACCTGTATACTAAACTGGAAGTGCTATATCCGGACAGGCGGTTAAAGGGTCTTGTAAGTACCTTTGCATATCGAATTGTTACATCAGCAGAACCACAGGTTTCATTTAGCTCTCTGATTCAGAAGAATAGTGTGAAGTTTACCAGGACTAGTGGCTTAACGCATTTCATCCCTGTCTTTAAACTCCAAATGAGCAGAAAGGCTTTTACATGGTATGCACCTACTTTGCTAAATGAATATGTTAAACTGGCACTTAATGCTTTTAGTGTTTTACATTTTAAACATATGTTGCACAAACTTTTGTATAATGAAAACTTGTGTTAATGTAATTAATTGTATTGTTTGTTAATGCTTTGTGTATGTGATGTATTACATGCCAGGCGTGGCTGAAAAAGGGCTGTGCCCTGACTGCTTCCTGGGGAAAAAAAAAAAAACCTGTCGAACAGGTCTTCAACAACAGAGGTCAGCAGTTCCCACTCATGCATTCTGGACTGGGACCTGCTTAGCCTGTCTGACGTGATGTACTGGGCCCCTGGAACATGTACTGCTGACAGTTACAGATTGTGTTCTAGAGCCCAATACCAAACTCTCACTGCCTTCCTGCAGAGGGGGTAGGAATGAGTTCCCCCTTGCTTACTGATGTAATGCATCACACTGATGTTGTCCATCTGTATTAACAGAGGTCCCAGAATTAGATGGGTCTGGAAGACCTGTAGGCTGTACAGAACAGTTCTTATTTCTAGGAGATTTATGTGGAGGGTGCTCTCCACTTTGGTGCATGTATCCTGTGTCTGATGGGGCCCCAGATGTGCCCATCGCCTATCTCTGAGGCATCTATAGTGAGAATCTGATGAAGGGAGGGGATCAGGAAAGGAACCCCTTTCAGCAAATGGCTGGGTTCCATCCACCACTGAAGCACCTTTTTGACAGGAGAGGGTACTAGAACCTTCTGTTCTAGGTTATTTGTGAGCTGGTCCCACTGGACTCAAAGTCCACTGCATGACTCTCATACGCAGTCTGGCCAGTGGTACCATGACAATGGTTGATGCCACCAGGCCTAAGGGCCTCAGTAGTGTCCTGGCTGTAACATACCTGTTGTTGTGGACCATTTGTGTAGGAAGAAGTAGGCCATTGGTTAACTAGGATCTGCAGCTTATACAACAGGTAGGGGAAATGGGCAGACTGGATGGGCCAATTGGTCCTTATCTGCTGTCAAATTCTCTTTCTATTTTGGCCTGTGTAATCAGACATTTGGCCATGTCCTGGGGCAGGAAGACTAAGCCCTGGGCTGTGTCCAGGACTGTCCTTATGTAATGTAGATGCTGGCAAGGGGTGAAGACTGACTTCAGCACACTGAAAGTAATCCCTAGAGCATCAAAGAGGTGCCTGGTGCGTGCTAAGGTGTGAAAAAGCTGCTCCTTGGAGTGAGCTGTGAGGAGCCAGTCATCCAGGTAAGAGAATATATACAGATCTTCCCTGCAAACTGTTGTTGCCACCACTGCTACGCATTTGGAAAAGACCCGTGGTGCAGATGATAAGCCAAAGGGCAATACCCTGAACTGGAAATATTCCCCTTGAAACAATAACCTTAGATATTTCCTTTGAGGGGAGCAAATTTTGATATGAGCCCCTTCTTTCCTGCCCCCCCATCCTCTATGTCCCTCTTATCACAACCACCCTACCTCTTCTCACCCTCCAGTGCTGCACTTATGCCCTACCCAACTATGCTACTTGTTAATCTTAGATTGTACTGTTTTTTTGTCTAATCTACTAAGAGTCATTTCCAATGTACTGTTACTCGTATCATTGTACTTATACTGTTGTCTATTTTTGTCAAGATGTACTGCTGTTTTCTATTGCCATCTTTTGTACAACTGTAGTGTTGATCTTTTTTATATATATTCCTAATGTTACTATCCCCTGCTATCTGTATTCTCATGTAATGTACTGTACTTCTCCTGGGTCGCACCTGAAAATAGGCAAATGTCTGCCTAGTGTACCCCACCCGGTTATCAAAAGCTAAATAAATAAATATGCAAGTAGGCATCCTCCATATCCAGGGAACAAACCCAGACCCCTACTTGCAGTAGTGGGAGTAGGCCTTGCAGAGGGACCATTCTGATCTTTTTGTATTTGATGAAAAAGTTCGGGTCTCTTAGGCTAGAATGGGCCTCAGATCTCCTGTCCATTTTGGAACTAGGAAGTATTGAGAATAGAATCCTGTTTTCCTTTGTTCCCAGGGAACAGATTCTTTTGCCATTTTCTGAAGCAATGTATGAATTTCCTCTAGAAGCAATGGGATGTGCTCTGGAGGGAAGAGTGAATTATTTATTTAGTTTTTGTTGACCAGGTAAATGCACTAGGCAAATTCTGCCTTTTTTCAGGCACGACCCGGGGGAGGGGGATACAGATGAATGCCAACTGACCTTGAACCAGATTAAGCTGTTGGTGGTATTTTTAGAGAATGGGGGAAATTTGGTCAAGACTCCAGGGAAATTCCCGTGCTCTCCAGTAGGGGGATCCTTGGCAAAGTGCTGACCTTTGTCAGACCGTTCCAGGAGCAGTTAGATTGTGGATGTGTGGGAGGCTGGGGACTGGGTCTCCTCCCCTGCCTCTGAGCTTGCGTGGAGACCTTCCCGAGGAAACAGCATGATGCCAGGTCCCCGAGAGAGAAAGGAGAGCGATGTAGATTCGGAGGTAGAAATGGAGCGCAATGCACAGGAATAGATGCATGCTGTGGTGCTGGACGAGGCTAAACGTGAAGACGGTGCACACTCCAAGGAGTCGGAGAGTGCAGGTAAGACAATCTGCTAGAGGAAAAATGTGAGCGAAACAAGAGATGCAAAGAAAAGTAAAAGGAAGGGGAAACAGACGGAGAAAGTCTGTAAAGAGAAATGCAGTGAAAGTGACGGCAAGGCGGCGGCCTGTCAAAGTCAGCCAGTGGATGCTGACGCAGGACCATCAAAGGGAGCCGCGCCTGTAATAAAAAAAGCCGATCCCAAAGGGGAAATCGCTCAAAAACCAAACAAAAGTGGAGCCCCAACGAGAATGGCCTCAAAGAGTCGAAAACGGCTCAGCCTAAGAAGGGCTCAACCGGAAAAAAATAAAAAAGAAGATACAGTATCAAACAATGAGGAAGGGGATAAAAATGAGATGCAACAACGTGAAATGGGCCCAGAAAGTGAAAGGCATGTAAATAAAGAAAATGGACAAGCTGAATCCCCTAATGAGGAACAGACCGGAGACAACTCAAACATAAATAAACCGAGTGACATTGGTACAGTATAATTTCAGGACACACCAGAATGGGTGGCTGAGGCCCTAGTACCAGCGGGGTGGAAACGGATTGAGGATGGGAACGGCTGGGACCCAAACAGGCCTAGTGGTTCAGTGGAAAGTGAAGTACATGAAATAGAAGGGTTAGAAGGAGAAAAACAAGACCTTAGGATTCAAACAGAGAATGTAAAGCCAATAGAACAGGAAAAAAGCTATCTGAAGAAGAAAATGATACAAAAGAAATTAAGGGCCTAACTACGGATGAGGACTTACACATCTCAATGGAGTTAGAGGAAAATATCTTGCCTACAGAGAAGGAACAAAGTGAGGGTGAAAAAAGAGGGAATAATACTAAGGATACTGTATGGAGTGAAAATGTAAAAGAAAAATCATTTCCAGAAGCTAAGACTCAGCTCACAGAATCTGCAAAAAGAAGAAATGCAGTAAGGTTGAAGTTTAGGGGGGCAGCAGCAGATGCCCCGGATAGACTTTTTGTGGGACGCCAACTTCTGAAAAGTAGTGTGAAGTACTACGCATATGCAATATATGCACTAATACACACACCAGGAGAAGCAACATATGTTGCCCCAAAGGTGGTCATTCCAGAAAGTTAAAATAAAAATTAAATAAACGCAGAGTACACAGGTGCTCAGAGTACCTGCGGCAGGGGTAGGCAGCAGGGTACTGTACTAAGGGGCCCCTAGACATAAAGAGTCTACCTCCCTACACACAGAAAACACTGTATATAATAGAAAAGTGCCTTGTGCACTTATAGCTGGTAAAAAGGACAGATGTAAAGCAATACATGTCATAATGGCCTGGATGGAATGTTGTGCTGAGTGGCTCATGCACAGCATTCCAATCCAGCCATTCCAGAACCCAGGCAGGTTTAACTTTAAAAATAATTCTATAACAGTTCAGTTGGTCAGTTCCTCGGCAGCTGTTGAGGAGAGAGGACACAGTAAGTCAAAAGGACAAGGAAAGGGCTTACCTGGGGGTTGAAGCCGTCCCTGAGGACTTAGCTGTGTGCCTGCTCTGCCTCCACTGCCTGAAGAAGCCCGCTGCTGTAGTCTGTCGTTGGTGGTGCCATCGGGGCACCACGAAGAAGCCAACACCGTTCCCGCCACGTTGTATGGGCTTAAAAGCCCTCCGTTTTCTTATTTTTGCCCCCCCGAGTGATTTTTAAAAAGAAAATCCCGGTCCCATGCCGGCAGCAAGCAAGCTGCATCTTCCTCGACCATCGGAGGCCCCCCGGAGCCATCCCTCTCACTGCCTGTGTAATTCCCTCCCACTGCCAGCTCACCTCCCACCTCCCAGTGCAGCAACGACCTCCCGGAGACCGCAGAGCGGTGAGTCGGCGGCAGCACATGTTGTGCTGACCGCCAGTTTACTAAGGGGGACTGCATTTTGTTTTAAAAGCGCATTAGGCGCTTGCGAAAGGCGGCCGAGTGCCGCAGGGGCATCGGGTCATTAGGACCCTCGATTTTAATATTAAAAAGGGAGGCGGGGCTAGCGACACCCATGGGGAGGGGCCAGTGTATTAAGGCCATTTTAAAGGCCTATGAATATTTATTAGGGGGCGAATTTAGAGGCAGGGTTTCACGAGTAAATGACAGCAGGCACTGGGAGCCTGCAGATTGAAAAGGGCAACCGCATTTAAAAGGGCAATTCAGGCCCAGCTGCAAAGTAAGGCATTAGGCCCAGTATAAAGTGGCGCATCAGGCCCAAAGTTTACAGGGGCATTAGGCCCATTATCAATTGGGGCACCAGGCCCAATAGGAAGTGGGGCACCAGGCCCAAAGCAACGAGGGGCACCAGGTCCAGTACAAAGTGGGGCATCAGGCCCAATGTAACGAGGGGAACCAGGCCCATTGTGAAGTGGGGCACCAGGCCCAAGCTAATGTAGGGCATCAGGCTCGAGGTAAAGGTGGGGCAGTGGGCTGATGTAAAGCCTGGTCTAGAGGAGGCCCCGCCAGCGGAATAGGAAGCCAGCCTAGTGGTACTAAAGGGAGGCCCTCGCCTAGCGGAATAGGGCAAGCCAGCCTAGTGGTACTAAAGGATTCCCTAGCCACAACGTACAGTAAGGGATCCTATTCCAGAATACCCTACCTATAGAAACAGGGGTTCATTTGAGACTGTTCTATTTGCCTATACTGTGAAATTACTGTAATTACTGTACTGCTTATGCTGAACTATTGCCCTAAGTACCTGAACTATTGTCCTAAGTACCTGAACTATTGCCCTAAGTACCTGAACTATTGGTCCAAGTACCTGAACTATTGCTCTAAGCACCTGGACATTGGCCCTTATCAGAAACAATTACCCCTGAAGTTATAATTTGCCCTCCTCTGGCAAATTATTGTATCATTCCACAGTTCTTCGGGCATTCTTCAGTTATATGTTTACTACTGTACGAAGACAGTCTCAATCTTCTACCACACTGCAGTCTCATAGTGTGGTCTGTAACACCACATGCTCAGAATCAGTCTCTACTCAGAAGAAGACATCCTTCCAGCATTCTTCACTCCTGGGAGATCATCCATCAGCTCATTCCGTCCGTTTGTGTCGTCCGCCAAAGTCGAGTCTGTCGTCAGTCGTACCAGTCGTACCCGCTGTTTTCTTGTTTTCACAGCTTTAAAGTACGTCCCCCGAAATGCATCACAACAGCCATGCCAGTGTCGTTCCGTATGGCTCCTGTTCCAGATGTCTCGGAGTTGGTCACCCTCTACAGAAGAGAGAGCTCATCCTGGAGAACCTGTTCTGCACCCCACCTGGTCGTTCGCCGAAAGTCGAGTCCATCAAAGCCCAGTCCGGGATGCGTCCGCCGTTTCTTTGTTTTGTGTTAGTTCCTGATCCTAGGATTGCAGAGTCAACCATCATCTCTTCAGATTCTCATGGTTCCTGGTCCTGTCAGAGTTCCTTCCGAGTCCAGCTGGCCCTTGGAGTGCCGCAGCATCAGTCAGGTTGTGGTAGTCCTCCATTGGATTCATCGCCATGCAGATCTTGGTCTTTCTTCATCCTTGGCAACCCTAGAAGTGGGTTTTGGCCGAGGAACCTCTTGCTTCAGTGTGTTATTTCAGGAACCAGTTGCTTTGGTTCTACATTCCGGCAGCCTCAGAAAGAGTGGGCTTTTACCAAAGATATATGGTCTGTTTACCAAACCTCTCACCACCCCAGTGGCCTTATCTAGGTCCTTGCAGGGAATTGAGATTTGGGTACTACAGTTCTGTTTTATTTCCCTTGTAGCTACCAATGAAGAATGACAGTGTACACGAAGACGCCGGATCTCTGGACTCTTGTAAAATCTGGACTCTTTTGGAGATGTGTGATGCTGATCACCCTAATGCAGTGCTGAGTAGCCTATGTAACTGGATTCTTGCTTAGAGTATAGAAGTACAGTATAACCTAGTATCAGAATAAGAGTGGCAGTAGGCCTAGAGTTTATGTTTGTAGTAGTAACCGTAAAAGTGGTAGATAAAAAGTGTTTCAGTATTTCCCTGTTCCATTGCCCTATTGTTCTCGGGCAACCCCTCCTCCTTCTTGTGACTGTGTCTGTCTACCCCTGGTACCAAATAAACGCCCCTTGCGGGCATCGAAATACTAGGTTGACTCCTGCCTCTCCTTGTCTGGATAGCAGTTATCCTATCCACATTTAATTCGGACCTTGGCTGCTCATCTACATCTCTTGAGCGGCACATCACAATATGATGTAAGCTTTAAGCATCCAAGTGGTCTGGAAAGATTTTAGAAATTGTTTCACCAGATTAAAAGCACACCCCTATGGAAGGATTTCATAGCAATCCCTCTCACCAAGCCAGCATATAGGGTGGCAACAGTGCTATTTAAAAATGAAGGAGTGAATGTGGCAGATATTTCATTCTGGCTGAAATAAAGATGTTCTTTAAATGGGTCTCCAGAATCGATACTGGACGAAAAAAGTTTGTGGACAGGGGGATGGAGATTTAAAATAACACTAAATCAAAAAGATGGTGAAATATATCATCTACAATTTTTTTTTTTTTTTGGGAAGGGACAGAGGGGTGGTCTTCTATGCGGGGCAGCAACAGGCATGCTACAGGTGTGGGGAAAAAGGTAATTTAAGCAATGTTTGTGAGAAAATTAAGTGTGGACTATGTGGGCAACTGGGACATCATGGTGCCATATGCAAAAACCCAGTGAAATGCAGTTTATGTGAAGAAGCAGGACACATATTTAATAATTGCTCCTGGGCTACACACAACAGCCCTGACTCCTTGGAGAAAGCAGAATGAGACATATCCTTAGAGCAAGCGCAAAAAGAAAATGCAAAAAAAGAAAAAAAATTATTGCTGAAACTGCTGAAATGAAAGGGTTAAATCAGGAAACTGCTCATGAAAGGTGTCCCTCAGTACAGGTCCTCCCTCCTCCAAACACTGACCTGAACTCAAAGATACAGAGGGAATCTGAGTGCCCAGAACAAGATAAAAACCAGAGCAACAGAGGGAAAAGTAAGATTGTAAACACAGAAGGAGGCTACACAATAGTAACAAGATCTAAGAAAAGAACTGTTAAACCTCCAAAATGGAAACAAAATAGGAAAGAAAGAGATCCACTGCCTTTAACAAACAAATACACCATTCTTCAAGATAGAGTGGGCCACGATAGATGAAGATTTGGATTCTACACTATCAGATCAGTCAGATAAAGAAAATTCCTCAGACTATGAAACAACTGACACCCAGGCTTCCAAGAAAAGGAAAAAAAATGCTTGAAAACAAAGGAAAAAAGGACTCTTCCTCATTTTAATATCTCCAAATGAACACTATAAATTGCATCACATGTAATGTAAATAGTATCAAAAATACGGTACAAAGACTAGCAACATTTTCTGCCATAAAAGATCTCAAGGGGGATATAAATTTTTTTCAAGACACTAGATTGCACACGATAACTGAAATAAATCAAGCCCAGAAAGACTGGAGGTGGGGGCCCTCGCTCTGGTCTATAGGAGAGGAAAGGTGCTCAGGGATAGGGACAGGTTTCTTTACATCAGAAGTTCAAATTTTGAAATTAATAAACTTATTACCAGGAAGGGTCATGATAGTAGATGCAATAGTTAAAAAAAATAGAAGTTAAGTTAGTAGTTACATATAACCCCCAAAGTAAAGCTTTAAGAAATAAGGTAATGGGGCAAATAGAGCCCTTTCTGCACACATCTAAGCTCACCTTGTGGGGTGGAGATTTTAATTGTGGCCTGACAAAAAGAGATTGGGGGAGAAGATCTGGGAAAATACTGTATAGAAGGTTATTTTCACTATCCATTTATTTTCGCTATATTCGCTATTGCTGAAAATCAGTGAAAATAAAGGGATAGTGAAAAATAGTGGACAGGTGATTGTCAGCAGTACTGTATTGAAGAGTAAGCTGTCCACACTAATTCTATCAGAAGTGAATATGTATAGAAGGTTGAATCCTGCTAAATATAACGGACGCTAATTCAACCTACTATACAGTATATTGTGATACAAACCTTTTAAGGAAAATACTAACAGGATCTAAAATGGCGGATGCATACAGACTCTTAGGTAAACCATCAGAGCATACCTTTTTTAAAGGGAAGCTATCAACCAGGATAGCCTTTTGGTTTGTTGATAAAGAAACAAAAATAAAGGATATCAAAGCTGTCCCTATAGAAACCACTGATCATATGGCTGTTTCCTTAAAAATTAACCTGAAAGACAGTCCATCCTTTGGAAATGGATACTGGAGGATGAATACAGAAACACTGCAAGAGGAAACAACAATAGAACTATTAAAAGACCTACTCACTGCAAGAGAATCGGTACTGGATTTATATTATGATATATGGTGGAAGAACACAAAGGGGGATATTAAACAAACTATGATCTTAGAATCCAAAAGCAAGGGAAAACGAAATATCTGAAATAACTTATAAGCAAAATTGTACAAAGAAATAACAAGACAAAAGGAAACAAGACAAGACTGTATAGAAACAATAAATAATATCAAAACCCAAATGTAGGACTATTAATACAAAAGAGAGAAATTCCTTTTATTGGAACAAAACCCCAAATTAATCCATTTGATAGTAATAAAGACAGGCTTTAAAACAGAGTGATGTATGGTCTTAGAGATAAAGCGGGGTACTACATGCAGGTATAGGTAATATGAAAAGTATATTACAAGAGCATTTAAAAGAAAAATTTCAGAAAATAAGACCAAAAACCATGAATAATTTATGGGACCAAACTATCCTACCGAGTATAGGAATGCAAGAAAGAGACCTTTTAAAGAAACAAATCACAGAAATTGAAATCAGAGAGGCTATAAACTCCCTAACTAATAACACTGCCCCGGGAGTAGATGGTATGCATAACTTCTTTTAAAAAAAATGTGAAAGTGTTCTGACCCCAATGTTAGTGATTGTATATAACCAAATCTTTTAAAGAAAATCGCTTATCAGAAAGTATGAAACAAGGGATTACAATATTTTTGTACAAAAAAGGTGACAAAGCAGACATGAAAAATTGGAGACAGATAAGCCTGTTAATGTCAGCCTATAAGATATTAGCAAAGATTATTAAAAAAGACTAGTGGAGTGTGCACAGACATTACTGTAATAACGCAAACCCAAACATGTGCAATACCAGGGAGAGATATAAGGCAGAACCTGATTTATGTAAGACAAGTGATTAACAAAGGACAAGATGAAGAGTTAGAGGGATATTTATTTTTAATAGATCAAGAAACAGCCTTTGATTCTGTCAAGCATGATTATATGTGGCAAACGATTGGGAAATATGGTATTTCTGAAGAATTTATTAGACTGGTGAAAAGTTTATATAATGAAGCTCAGATCTGTCCTATGATAAATGGGCACATGGGAACCCCAATGTATATACACAATGGAGTAAGACAGGGATGCCCGCTGAGTCCGCTTTTATATGTAATGTGTTTGGAGCCTTTATTAAGCTGGATAGAAGCTGAAGAAGATATAAAAGTGATTGAATGAGGAAAGGGATCTATTCATAAATCCATGGCTTATGCAGATGATTGTATATTTTTTTTTATTAAAAATCAATGTTCTGGGAACAGACTGCTTGAATTTTTTTATAAAAATGAACAAACGTCAGGTATAAGGGTAAACAAAAAGAAAAGTAAGGTATTTCCTATTGGGAAAAGAGATAGGACAGAAAATGGCAGCATAGATATAGGTAAAGGGAGCATAGATATATTAGGGGTGACTTTTGGGAGCCAGGACCCAATACAGGAGAACTGGGAAAGGAAATTTAGTATAGCCCAAGCAAAGATTAATAGATGAAAAGCTTGGAAAGCAGAAAAAGATTTGCATGTTGAAAACTTTCACAGTACCCATTTTTCTATACGTACATAGCCTATGTATTCCCAATTTCAGTTAAGATGCAGACAAAAATACTGGGGCTTTTCTTTCGGCTATTATGGGGAATAGACTAAACCCAATAAAAAGAAGTCACATTTATAGGTTAACTGCAGAAGGGGGTTTAAACATGGTAAACCCCGTAGTTTTCTTTGTAAACACCTTTCTCTATGCAAACATAGTGCCAATAATGCAAGGTAAAGAAACAATGTGGATGCCATTATCAAAAGATTGGAGTGAGGGAATTTGGGGAAAAAGAAAAGTAAAAGGAATGAGAGGAAAATGCCACAGTATATTAATATTGCAAAGAAATATATACAGTGCCTGCTATAGAAAAGTTAATCGGTAATGCGGTATTTTTCAGCAGGAGCGTCATATCGAGTGGTGTACTGAGCAGCATTACAAGTGGTACCAAGAAATACCTTGTTACCTGGTTAATGCCTTAATGCGGTAATGTATGTTGCTAATGGAATTCCCATCGCTGTAACCTTAAAAGCGCCAGGTGGTGCTGTTTTCCAGTTAAATTTACTGCTAAGTTTCAGGTTGCCAGTAGGTGTCCTCACAGTCCACACTCTGTATCTTCCACGTATTACATGTATTATTTTCCAAGGTACCGAAAGCAGCGAGTGTTTAATGTTGCTCTCTTTTACTTGTTAATAATTATTTAACATTGTTCTCTATTGCTAGTGTCTTGAACAAAGAGACAATATGGGATGGTAATATAAAACACTAGAGAAGTCCATAACACTAACAGTTTTGGTGTCATCTGATATATTATAAATAATAAAATAAAACTCTGGCTATAATTTGTGGGTAAAAGGAATTTTTACAAAGAAGAGAAGCCAGTTGCCTGAACTTCGGAGCAGGAATGATGCCTGAGCCAAGAGGAGGAACTGTGAGCCCACACTGTCTGTGGTCAGATAGGCTTTTAAAAAGCCATTAAACGGTATGACATTTTTGCCTAGGGGCTTGGGTGTTGCTCTTTAATGGCAGCTATTGAAGTTATTGCACTTAGTTGAGCACATCTGTGTTTTATTTTCAACAGGTGTTCAAAGGAGCCCATAGGTGTTAATGGTGCTAAGGGTCATAGCTGGGGAGCTGGAGAGAGAAGATTACAAAGGAGGGCTCTGTGTTACGAAAGCTGACTGGCAAGCTTTTGGACTCCCAGAACAAGGAGATCATAGCAAACCACACAAGGACACAGATAGTAGCATGGTGTTGGGACATTTTTTATCTCAATAACTTAGCAGGTGACTCCAGGGCTTTGGTCTCTGGGCCCCGAGAGTCAACGATTAGTGTGAGCTTTCTTGCTAGTAGCACTTATTGGGATAAGAAAGAGGGAAAACTGAATGGAGAACTTTCATAGTGTGGAACACTGCTTCAAATTTTCCCTCTGATTTGATACTGCTGGTTTCCGAAGAAGCACTCGAGTTTTGTTACAGTCTATGCTTTACACTCCTTTAATGAGAAGCAGTACAAATGCAGTTAATGTACTGCTGCCCCTATAGTTTTATAAAAAAAAAAGGGAGATCTGTAAGTTTATGTTTATTTCTGCGCTACTACGGAAAATAAACTCATGATGTTTCCTTCAAAGTTTGAACCATATGGCTTAGAACGCAAAACATTTAAATTTGAAATCTGTACTTGACGTCGGTGTACTGTGTGCCAACAACATTGTCTGTCATTTTAAATTGAAGAGGACATCAGACTCTGATTACTGTAATTTATTAGTCATTGCTTGTATTAAAACAATTCTTCTTAAAAACGGATTACTATATCTCTACAAATATCTGCCACTCACTGAGGCTCATTGAAGCCTGACAGAGCTTTGTTCACCACCGACAATGCTGTCAGCACACTGTAAACCAGCACCAGGTATAAATTCAAAGTTTTGTATGCTGTGCCATATCGTAGTAATTCTTCAGTGTACTGTACACTAATAAAAAAAGTCTGTCTGCTCTGATTATTGCCACCTGTATGAATCAGGCCTTTTATTACAAATAATCATCTATAATTAATTACATGTTGCTTTTTTAAAAAGCTTTTTTTAAAATTGGGAAATACAACGCACAGTTTTAAAGCGTCTATTAATCAGTTTTCCCTAGTACCACTAAAGATAAACATTGCCTGCAACAACTAAAGCAATTTCAACTGGATAAAAATATTGTGAAAACACATACAGTACTGTAGTTTAGTAAAGGGGCTTATTTCACTAAAAGCTGACAAAAGCATCCATGCTGTTTGTAAGGTAATAGTCTTCTTCTACAGTATCTTGAAAGTGTTGTCCCCCAAAACTATACAGTATACACCATATGGCTTAAAACTCTGATATATTTATAATGGGTTAAAATTGTTTTAGTTGTTGCATGCAACATGTGTTAGTGGTACAACTACCTCAAAAACCGGGATGTGAGAATAGAAAAATAAAACACTTCAGTGTGATTTTTTTTCAACTGGCAAGTGCAGAATGAAAATAGTGGGGTCCAGAAGATGAAATGAGAGATCATCTATGCAGCAACATCTTGCATTGAAATATAGAAATATAGAAAATGCCATACAGTATTTGAATGGATGTAATTGTGATGGATCAATTAACTCTTTTACCATAAAATTCAAATTACATGCTTTTTATATTTGAACCCGTCTGGTGACATGTGACACGTAACCTGTGGGACAACACCTTTGATCCCTCCGACCATATTGCTGGTGGTTGTTTTAGGATTCACCTTATTGACAGGACATGGCTAATGCACCATAACAATATGTAGAAACATGATCTATTGAAAATGATAGTCTTTCTCTGGTAAATATATAGTAAAATGTGCAAAAGGAGGACACAAGATAGCAGATCCCACTAGGAAATGTGTATCTGTGCTGCAGTTTACCCAGTATAGCCCGTGTGGAGGTAGTTTTTCAATTTATTTGGGTCTGCTTTTACAATGTGCTTTTCCAGGACTGAGCAGCACAAAAGAAAAGACACAGTAAAAGCATGAGAAATAGAGAAATGAGAAACAGAAGCACTAGTTGACTGGTCCATGCACAGTATCATGTGAAATGATCACACATTGTAACTCTTGTTTTTTGGTACTTAAAAAGACATTTAAAAACACGTAAAATAGGGCTTGCAGTATAAATGAGCAGTACTGTGCCTGCCAGCTTATAAACAATGTATTTGTTAAAAGGAAAACATTGCACACACTCTTTCAAACACTGCCTGATGAGTAACAAAAAAACCCCAAAAAGCACCATGACACCATCAGCAGAATGTGCTTGGTTAATTTATTGATGAATCTGCAGCCAACAGGTGCAGCTATTCATTAATTCATTATTACTTCTCTCATGTAAAGATAGGTGCCACAACAGTTCAATACCCTCCACCTCAGTGCTGCACTACACTATTGGGTATTCGCTTCAAGTGCCAGGTATGGGATAAGAACTCACGGCTTTCTGATCTTCCATGCTCTCAGGGTGTGAAGATCCTTATTTATTTTTGTATGACTCGGTGAAACAGTATAAACAGCAGCCAAATTACTGGAGTGCAACCTGCACTATATAACTTCAATTAACAATATACCATAAAACAGACATACTGACACAGTATACTGCACTTTATGAAAATATTCGCTTCCAAAAGTCCAGTCTCTGGTGTTCTAGTGCCCCCCACCTCAGCAGGTAGTGATGCATCCTGCTTCCCCATCCCAAAATGGAGCAGGCCATCACAGCCCCCCACTCTCCTCCATGTCCAGTAGCCCACTGAACTATCAGTGAATGAGTGCTTCCTCAAGCACGCACTCATCCACTGATTAATAGTTCAGTGGAGTGTCATCTGTGGAGGATAGGGAAGGGCTGTGCTGACTTGGAATGGGGGACAGAGGTTGGACACTACGTGCTGGGTGGGGTTGGCCGGCCACCACTAGACCACCAGGGATTGGAATTTGGCAGGGAACACATAACAAAAAGAAATGTTATACTACATATGGGTATCTGAGATTGGGAGGGAGGGGGCTCATTACCACTTGTTCTCCTGATGTCTCCCTGTGAAATAACAGTAATACCTGATTGGCTGACTGTTGGCCAGTCAGGTTTTACTAATATAGGAGGATGTCTTTTCATTCATACTTAACAGAAGGAAGAGTAAAAAAAACATTAAATTTAAATCTTTGTATAAGGACCCATCCCTAGCAGTCCATCCCCCTAACCAATCACCCGCCCGACCCTTAAAAGAAATCCCTGGTGGCTATGTGTCCCTCCCCCACCCAATCACCAGCCCAACTGGTTAGAAAGAATGAAATAAAAATCAATGATGAATGTATTTGCTTGTATTGCACATTAACAGTGAGAGTTGCTTTAATTTACAGGTGTTGTCCTCTGCTCATTGGGCCATGGCTTGGGGATACAAAATTGCTGTTTGGTGTATACTGTAGGTCTGGGCTCAAATAAGTGACTGAGGGACAGTGGAAGGGAGCAAAGTGGGCAGATGGTGGCTAGCAGTTTCACAAAATGAGTACAGTCTAATGCATATCTGAAATCCAGTTATACCGTACTGGTGGGGAGAGGCAGAATGCAATAGAAACCAAGCCTGAACAAAGCATAGAAGCCTGTTTAAACTGAATCACCAGCTTGCAAATATATATATCTTTTTTTTATTATTACTGAGGTGGAATGGAATCAAAGTTTGAAAGCTCGCCCCTTTAGAACTTGTAGTTTAAAGGGGACAGGAAAGCAATTATGGCAATGATTTGAGCAAGTGTATGTCTCCATGGTAAATAAACATCATTCATATACCTTTTATTGTCTTATCATCATTTTTTTTTGTGTGATTTATTTGTGTATTGTTGTTACAGACTGTGAAGTCGATCTCCAATGTTCTGACGCTGCTCAAGGCTGCTGGACAGGATGCATGTTCCAACTGTGAAGACTTGGTTTGGGCACTTTTGCATGCACACAGCTCTCTTCTCAAAGCGTGGAACAGAGAACAAGTTACAGTATGTTCGAAAACTGCTTTACAAACACACGTTCCATGCTGAAACTGAAGTTTGTGTGATGATTAATAATAAGTCCCATCTTCGATATGATATAAAAATGGGTGATAAATTTATTTGATGCCGGTTTCAGTATGCGGCATACTCAAGTTTATATACAGTACATGCATACCTACTGAAAGCTAAGTTAGTGTTTTTTTAATCTTGATCATATTTCCCTGCCAACATGCAAGGGACATAGTTACCCCAGTTCTTGATGTTTTAATTTTTTGCGTGCTTAAATTGTTTCAGTTAGCAACCCCCTGTGTATGCCCTCAGTCCCTTAAACCACTACTAAGGTCAAATTGATATTGTCATCTACTGTATTTTGCAGGAGGGGCAGAACTAGTGAATGCAAAACAGATCAGTGAGACATGATGAGGGGTGCAATTTTAAACCAGTTTATGTATGATTCAGTGCAATGCTGTAGTGACGGAAGGTGTTGAGTTCCCCAGGACACGGAAGGGCTCAGCAGACTATTGAGTTTCAATGATGCATGTGAATTAGAATGTTGTTATGATGTTTGGACTTAATTAACAGCTTTTCTTCTTTGCAGGCACTACAAATTTGAGATGTGATGCACTTCTACTTCTTTACATTCTATAATTCCCCTTCCCCAACTCTCATATCCGTCCTCACATGCATTGCACCCCGTGTGCAGGATTGGATAGTAGCTTAATCACCGCAGGTCTGTTTGAGGGGGCAAGGTAATAATGCACTCAGAGTTGGCCTTCATCTTTGTGCCTTATTACGCCCCTGGGCATCTGTGCAGTGATCAGACACCCTGTCATATCTTATCTATGGTCTACTGGGAGGAACAGAGTCGCCCAGGTGCATACTGCATGATACTGAGCAAGTCATTTAACTTCTTTGTGCTCCCAGGTCACATCTGGAAACAAGCTTCAGCTTAGTGTTCTACTCCTGGTTAAACAATATTCCCTTTATTAGAACTCTCCTATAACAAAATTTAAGGTTTCCTTAGTACTCTGTATCCAGTTTGTTAAACAGTTATCTTTCATTACTTGCATGTGAATTTATTTAAGAAGCATACAATATGATGGGGAATTTGCTGTATGTACATGTGCACAAGACAGCTGCATTTTTGTGCAGTTCTACTATGGCATGCAAATGCGCTTATATTTGCTGTAGTGTAAGGCGATAATTGCCCGCTCCATGGAGCTTGTGCTTGTACAGTAGTAGGCTACTGGCAGCAGGAACTGCGTAAGAGCACAACAGTCATCAACACACACTGTTTTTGCAATAGATGAAATCAATAAAAAACCATGGCTGTATAAAACCTAGTTGATCAAAATGTTTATGATCTTTCCTCTGTAGATTCACTTTACTTTATGCCACTGCATTGCCCTTCACCTACTTTATAACTTATAACTTGTAGCCGAGGATGTACTGCACTGCTCGTCAGCTGGTGCCCAGCTAATCTTATCACAAAAGGTGATGTTTGTGCCTTTCAGGGGCAATGGAGGGAACCTAAATTTGATCATATTCAGTCTGCCCGTAGTGCTGTGCTAAAGCGAAATAAAAAAAAAAAAGGAAAAAAGAAAACACTCTGTTAATCTGAATGGCATGGATGCAGCTTCACTGATTTAACCAGAGTCAACTACATAAAAAAAAAAAAACGGAAGTTCACTTTTTTTTTTGCTCTGAACAGATTATAATTACAGCAGGTGAAAGTATACAGGCAGATGCCAACATTTATTTATTTACATGGCAAACAGGGACATGTCATCCTAGCAAGATTGTCAAAATTTTATTATCAATCTTGTTTTCTTATAGATGCTAAATGACAACTGTATAATTTATATCTGTCATTTAATTTTGAATACCGTCATACAGAGAGTTTTACATGTACTGCATGCTTCATATTGTAAAAGTGATAGTTTGCTGACTTAATGAAACAATGCAGTCAGTACTGCAACTGGGATTCTCCACGACACTGGCTATCAGATTTTGCTGCTTATTATGCAGTAGCTGATGAGAATACTGGCACTACAGTTTCAACAGAAGAAGCCAGACGGGGAAGGAAGGAAACATATTCAATTCAGTGCTTTAGAGTAACTGGTAATTGCTATTTTTCTTTTAAACTTAGATTGTGGGCTTTTAGTGACACTGTACTTTCTTTGTTGTCTTTACTTATAATTGTTTTTGGGCTGTTGAAAATTTAAAACATAGTGGCGGTGTAACTCTGTGCTGTCTTTAATTGCTGCAAATTTTATCTTGGCTTGTCTGACTGCCCTGTAGTTGGGCGAAGGGTGTTAATTGTCTGGCCTCTGACCTCAGCTACGTGATAACTGGAGGTAGGGCTTAGTCAGAGTTGAGGTAGCAAGTAGAGTTTTATTTTCTCAGAAGAAGCCAGAAGGGGAAGGAAGGAAACATATTCAATTCAGTGCTTTAGAGTAACTGGTAATTGCTATTTTCTTTTAAACTTAGATTGTGGGCTTTTAGTGACACTGTACTTTCTTTGTTGTCTTTACTTGTAATTGTTTTTGGGCTGTTGAAAATTTAAAACATAGTGGTGGTGTAACTCTGTGCTGTCTTTAATTGCTGCAAATTTTATCTTGGCCTGTCTGACTGCCCTGTAGTTGGGTGAAGGGTGTTAATTGTCTGGCCTCTGACCTCAGCTACGTGATAACCAGAGGTGGGGCTTAGTCAGAGTTGAGGTAGCAAGTAGAGTTTTATTTTCTCAGAAGAAGCCAGAAGGGGAAGGAAGGAAACATATTCAATTCAGTGCTTTAGAGTAACTGGTAATTGCTATTTTTCTTTTAAACTTAGATTGTGGGCTTTTAGTGACACTGTACTTTCTTTGTTGTCTTTACTTATAATTGTTTTTGGGCTGTTGAAAATTTAAAACATAGTGGTGGTGTAATTCTGTGCTGTCTTTAACTGCTGCAAATTCCCCCCCTTCCCCCAACTCTTAATTATATGACCTGTTAAATCCGATTGACAGGAGCTAAACACAGGGTATAGTAAGGGGTGTGAAGTAGGAGGGGCATAAGGGGGAAGAAGCCCACCCTTAGCACGACAAGTGTTTTGACTCATTTATTTATTTATTGGTTTTTTTTTTTTTAAAGAAAATTATCTGAGGATCAGTGGCAGGATTTTAGGGCAGTAAATTAATAAAAAGGAACTAGGAGAGCTTCAGTAGCAGACAAGTAGTGGAACTGCAGTATAATGTGGGAGTGGTGCAATGCAGTGGCTGTGGGACAGCCATATTCAGGCAGACCTTCTGGACACTGAGGTGCTGCCCTGTCTGCATGCATCTCTCTGGACTACTGGATGAGGCCCCAGACTCAGGCGGAAGTAAACTGGGTCAGGAGTACCATCACCCCTATCCAGAGACCACCCAGTCCATGCAACTGCCTCAAAGGATGCAGAGAACGAGGAGCACTTGGATGACAGTGGGCTCAGGAGGGCTAGAGCGGTCAGGCAGAGGCACATCCCAGATCCTATTCCACTCAAGAACTCATATGCCACACTGGCAAATGAGGACAACCAAATAGAGGTACCCAGAGAAGTGGAAGGAAAGGATGTGGAGGTTAGCCAAGGAGGTGACCTCAGCGGGAAAGCAGTGGACCCCAGAGGAGGAGGAAGCGAATCCTGGTGGGGGACTCCATCATAAGAGGGATCCAGCTAGGAACACAGGAGGGGGAGGACAGGGAGGTGAGGTGCCTACCAGGTGCCACGGCTTGGAGGGATGGAAGGAAGATCCTGGGGATCACTGGGAAGGCAAGACGGGAGGGTGAGCTGGATGTCATTATCCACCTAGGTACTAATGACCTGGCAAATGGGGAGCCAAAGGAAGTTCAGGAAGAGTTTAGGAAATTGGGAAGGGGTCTCAAGCAAGTAGCTACAGTGGCGTGAAAAAGTATTTGCCCCCTTCCTGATTTTCTCTATTATTGCATATTTGTCACACTGGATGTTTTCAGGTCTTTAGACAAAATATAATATTAGATAAAGGGAACCTGAGTGAACAAATAACACTTATTTTTTTTACTTATTTCATTTATTTAATGAAAAAAGTTAACCAACACCAACTGGCACTGTGTGAAAAGTAATTGCCCTAGTTAAATCAACCCAATTAAAGGGATAATTAGAGTCAGCTGATTGAACACAGCCAGGCTTGATTACAGCCAGCCCTGCTCAATATAAACCTCACTTATTTTGGCCTTCACATCAGAGTCACGTTGCAGCACAAAGATTCAACAAGCACATTATGCCATGATCAAAGGAAGTTCCAGAAAGATCAGAAAAAATTTGTTGCCCTCTGTCAGTCTGGAAAGGGTTACAAAGCTATTTCTAAGGCTCTGGGACTCCATCGAACCACAGTGAGAGCCATAATCTCCAAATGGAGAACACTTGGAACAGTAGTGAACCTTCCCAGGGTGGGCGGCCTGCCAAAATTACTCCAAGGCACAGTGTAAAATCATCCAAGAAGTCTCAAAGGATCCTAAAACAACATCCAAAGAACTGCAGGCTACTCTTGCCTCAGCTAAGGTCAGTGTTCATGACTCCACAATCAGAAAGAGACTGGGCAAAATGGGCTTCATGTGAGAGTAGCAAAGGAAACCACTGCTAACCAAGAAGAACATAAATGCTCATCTCTCATTTGCCAAGCACCTGGATGATCCACAAGCCTTTTGGGAAAATGTTCTATGGACAGATGAGTCCAAAGTGGAACTTTTTGGACAACATGGATCCCATAACGTCTTGCGTAAAGCAAACACAGCATTCCACAGTAAGAACACCATACCAACAGTCAAACATGGTGGTGGTAGTGTGATGGTGTGGGGATGCTTTGCTGCCTAAGGACCTGGATGACTTGCCATAATTAAAGGAACCATGAATTCTGCTCTGTACCAGAAAATTCTTAAGGAGAATGTCCAGTCATCCTTCCGTCAGCTGAAGCTGAAGCATAGTTAGGTCATGCAGCAAGACAATGATCCAAAACACAAAAGCAAGTCCACATCAGAATGGCTAAAAGAAGTAAAATTAAAGTTTTGAGTGGCCTAGTCAAAGTCCAGACTGAAACCTAATAGAGATGCTGTGCAGGACCTGAAACGAGCAGTTCATGTCAAAACCTACCAAATGTTACTGAATTAAAGCAGTTCTGCGAGGAAGAGTGGGTTAAAATTCCTCCACAGCGATGTGAAAGACTGATATTGAATTATAGGAAGTGTTTGGTTGCAGTCATTGCAGCTAAATGTGGCATAACTAGTTAGTGTAAGGGGCAATTACTTTTCACACAGTGCCAGTTGGTGTTGGTTAACTTTTTTCATTAAATAAGTGAAATTAAAAAAAAACAAGTGTTATTTGTTCACTCAGGTTCCCTTTATCTAATATTACATTTTCTCTAAAGACCTGAAAACATCCAGTGTGACAAATATGCAATAATAGAGAAAATCAGGAAGGGGGCAAATACTTTTCACCCACTGTACTTCTGTCACTTCTCAGAAGTACTACCTCATGAAGCAAGGGAGAGCATAGGAGTGCATGCACAAGGAACTTTAACTCATGGTTAAAGAACTGGTGCTGTGAAGAAGGGTTTGGATTCATTGGTGACTGGGGACCCACCTGGAGGGATGGAGGTTTGTTCAAGCCTGGCCGGCCTGCATCCATCCTGGAGGGGAATCCAAGCACTCAATGATAAGTTTAAATGCTACATTGACAAGCATTTAAAACTAGCAAGGGGTGGCAGGCCAGCAAGGAGGTACCTACTTGCTCACCCCCATAGCTAGCAGTGGAACCAGTGAACCAGAGGAGTGGCTATCTCTGCAAAGCAGTGTGCAAAAAGATGGAGATTAGTGCCCAAGAGGTGGATAGGCAGAAAAGGGCAAAATTCAGCAGAAGGGCAGACAGCAAGGAGAACCAGGGATAAAGGACAACCAAGCAAGGGGCTGGAGTAGAACAGTGAAACAGTCTAGGAGGTCAAATCATGGAAAGCCATGTGCAAATGCCAGGAGCCTTAGCAACAAGATGGAAGATCTGGAGGCTGTCATGGTGCAGTCAGACCTGGACATTGTGGCCATCACTGAAACCTGGTGTAATGATAACCACGACTGGGAGATGGCCATACCTGGCTACAACATATTCAGAAGAGACAGAGCAGGCAGGAAGGAGGAGGAGGAGTGGCACTGTAGTGAAAATGACATAAGGGCCACAGAGATCCAGGAGGAACAAAATGGGGGAGAGGTACTGTGGGTTAAGCTGGAATGGAAAATGGGAACAGCCATCCGCACAGGTGTGGTCTATAGACCACCAGCCCAGGAGGAAGAAACAGATAGGGAGCTGATGCTAGCCATCCAAAGGATGGCAGACAAGGGTGAGGTAGTACTGGTTGGAGACTTCAATATTCCAGACGTGGACTGGAGCATCCCAGCAGCAGCATCAACTAGGAGCAGATTTATCCTGGACTCCCTTCAGGGTGCCTTCCTCAAGCAACTGGTCATGGAACCAACTTGGCAGAAGGCAATACTGGACCTTGTGCTCACAAACAGGGACAGTGTGATGGGGGTAAGAGTGGGGGAGCACCTGGGGAACAGTGACCACCAGTCATTGTGGTTTGAAATTACAGAAAGAGCAGAACCAAACCACACAAAAACACGTATCCTGGATTTTAGGGGGGGCAGACTTTGAGAAAATTGGGAGATATTTGAAAGAGGCATTAAGGGGAATGGGACAGGAATCAGGGGTTGAGGAACAGTGGGCAGTATTTAAAATGGGGATTACAAGAACAACAGAATTATGCATTAAGCAGGTTAGCAAAAGGAAAAGGAAGAGGAGACCATTATGGTTTTCCAAAGAGGTAGCAAAAGTGAAAGCCAAAAGATTGCATTCAGGCAATACAAAAGACACAGGCAGAAGGGGATAGGGAGAAGTACCAGGAGAAGCAAAGGGAGGCAGGGAGGTCAGTAAAGGAAGCAAAGCTCAGACAGAAGAACACATTGCAAAATCAGTGGGTGGAGGGGACAAAACCTTTTACAGGTACATAAGTGAAAAAAGAAAGACAAAGGGAGGGATAGTGAGACTGAAGGGGGAGGATGGGGGCCGCGTGGAGGATGACAACAGTAAAGCTGACATATTGAACAGGTATTTCTGCTCAGTATTTACTGAGGAAGAGGAGGGTAATGGGTCTGAAGGGAGTACAAGGGGTGAGAATGGTGCAGAAATGGACACAAGTCCCTTTACACGAGAAAGGGTCCTGAAGGAACTGGAAGTAATAAGAGTTGATAAAGCAATGGGGCCAGATGGGTTGCACCCAGGGTCCTTAAAGAACTAAGAGAGGTGGTGGCTGAACCTCTGGCTATCCTGTTTAGCCGATCACTGGAAACAGGGAGGTACCCAAAGACTGGAGGACAGCAGATGTAGTCCCTTATACAAAAGTGGGAACAAAGAGGAAGCAGGGAACTACAGACCAGTCAGCCTCACCCGGTAGTGGGGAAGATCATGGAAGCACTACTGAAGGAGAGAATGGAGGAACATCTGGTTGTCAATGGACTGCAGGATCCAAGGCAGCATGGTTTCACCAGGGGAGGTCATGTCAGACCAACCTCATTGAATTTTTGACTGGGTGACTAGGGAGGTGGATCAGGGAGGCAGTGGACATGGCCTATCTGGACTTCAGCAAGGCCTTTGACACTGTGCCACATAGAAGACTATTACACAAACTGGGGAATATGGGTGTGGGCAGGACAGTAGTGTGGTGGGTAGGTAACTGGCTGGGTGGCAGGACACAGAGGGTGGTGGTAAATGGCTGTCACTCCACAGAGGAAAGAGTGACCAGTGGGGTACCACAGGGATCAGTGCTGAGACCGGTTCTATTCAACATCTTCATCAGTGACATTGCACAGGACCTAGAAGGCAGAATTTCACTGTTCGCTGATGACACAAAGCTCTGTAACAGAGTAGACACACCAGAGGGTGTAGACAGAATGAGAAGGGACCTGCAGAAACTTGAAGAATGGCCAGGGGTTTGGCAGTTGAAATTCAATGCAAAGAAGTGCAAGATAATGCATATGGGGCACAAAAACCCTGGCACAATATATCAGTTGGGAGGTGAGGATATAGCATGCACCAAGCAGGAAAGGGATGTTGGAGTTATCATCTCTGATGACCTCAAGGTAGGGAAACAGTGTGACAAGGCAGCAGGTAAAGCAAATAGGATGCTGGGATGTATAGGCAGGGGCATCACCAGCAGGAAAAGGGAGGTCATAATTCCGCTATACAAGACACTAGTGAGGCCCCACCTGGAGTACAGTGTACAGTTCTGGAGACCATGCCTATGTAAGGACATAGACAGGTAGAGAAGGTTCAGAGGAGGGCAACAAAGATGGTGCATGGATTGCATCACAAGTCATATGAAGACAGGTTGAAGGAACTGAACATGTACTCCCTGGAGGAGAGGAGGAAAGAGGGATATGATAGAGACATACAAGTATCTCACAGGGAGGAACAGGGTGCAGGAATACACTATTTTTAAGCGAAAAGATGTTCCAGGACTAGAGGGCATGGGATGAAGTTGGAGGGAGGACGATTCAGAGGAAACATGAGGAAGAATTTCTTCACAGAACAGGTGGTGGACAAGTGGAACACCCTGCCAGAGGAAGTGGTGGGGGCTGAAACAATCACGGGATTTAAGAATGCATGGGATAGACATAAAGGAATTCTGGAGGTCAGAGGTAAGGGGCAACAGACTTCTAGGAAAACATAAACTGAACTTACAAGCTCAAATGGGCAGACTGGGTGGGCCATAGGCCCTTATCTGCCGACACTATCTATGTATCTATGTAACAGGGGATGTGATGTTACTGATAAGCAGCCCTCAAACAAAAAATATTTCATTATCAGTGTTACATAACACATTCCAACACTGATGTAGTGTTATGTACATATACTATCATGTTTCAGTTCAAATATACTTATTTTAAAAAACACAAGTGCGGTATTTTGCCTTTTTATTCTGAACAGTTTAGAATTAGGTGAAAGTAATGCCGGCCTTTATCCCTTTTCCATCTATTTAGTCTGTCTGATTGTTGTTACTATCTTCTTTTTAAGGTGATCACCTGCTAATCTGTTCCCTTTTTTCTTTTCTTGCTTATGTCTATGCAACTTAGTGTCCCCTATGACGACATTCATACTAAGCAGTTAAATTAGGCCTGCCGTTCAATGTATGTCAACAGGGTTTTAAACTTAGAGGCATAACTTTTTGTTTTAATGGTGCGTCTTTTTATGAAACTTTTTTCAGTTATGTGTGGACTAGAACATTCTGCAGGCAAAAATAGTACATCCTTCACCCTTCTATTCAGCAGAGCCCAATGTATTTATAAGCAGAGCTGCTTCTGTATTTGGCAGCTGCTCCCTCAACACTAATGAGAGTATGATATTGTACTTTTTTTTACAACCATTATCAGAAACCGAGAAGCTGCCAAACATAGAAACAGCTCTACTCATAAATGCCTAATTGCTGGAAAAAAGTAATCTGGACAGGGACATAGGATGTCCTTTCCAGCTTTGTGTTCACCGGCAACCTGCCTAGAATTTTGTTTTAATTTTCTCCATGTATTTCTTTTTGCCTCCAGCACCATGGTTATTATTTTTTTTTTTTTTGTGTAAAATTTTTATTTGCTTTTTCTAAATATATTCAACAGACAACAGGCAAAAAAAAAAAAAAGAAACTGTATGCCATACCAGCCACTGGCAATATACCATAAAGAAGTCCACAAATACATTTCATCTCAATACATACACGATGAGTGTTTAACCATTTAAGCCAGATTAGAAAATCAATTCTCCAGTGACAAGGACCATTTCCAGTTCTAAAAAAAAAAAAAAAAGGAGATATAATCAACTATTTACAAAGATCCACATCTATTAAATAAATTGATTATGGTCGCCACGAGGTTACATGATCATTATGGATAATAGGCGGTAGGCACACTTCATTGATGTTTCAGTAACACTACATAGGGCTGAAATCTGGGACACAAGCACTCAATGCCCCAATCCTCATTCTTCAAAGCCACCCTTCTCAGAGCCCCATGTCTTGCTGGGAGATAGCCGAGAGGAATGGATTCCATATGATACTAAAGATCTCTGCCCTTTCCTGAATCTGGTAAGCCCTCCTCTCCATAGCCAGAGCCAACACTGTCAATGTTTTCCATTGGGCGAGAGAGGGATCCCTTGCCGAGATCCAAGTGCTTAGGATACATTGCCTAGCTATTGCTAAGGCCACCTTTAACCACTTTCTATGGGCACACCAATCATCCCCTCCCTCCCAATCAATACCAAATAAGAGTTCAATAGGATGGAGGGATACCCCGGCCTCTGTCCTTTCATTGAGAAACTCCACCAATTCCTGCCAAAAATTCTGAAGTCGGGGGCACCTCCAAAAACAATGTATGTATGTGCCACGCCCTTTTAACATCGGGGCATATTTCTGAAACCTCCGGACGGCTTTTGTGAACCACCGCCGGAGGATAAAAAAGTCTATGAACAAACTTATAGGCCGACTCCTTATATCTATTTGATAACAGGAGGCCCACATGTGTTTCCATTAAAAGCTCCCAATTCGATTCCGAGATCGTGATCCCAAGGTCCCTCTCCCACAGAGCTCTCCTGTTCGAGCTTCCCTCCTCCAAGACCTCTCTGAAAATACGCACTGCGGTACCCATTATCCCCTTAGGATTATGCCGGGCCTTACAGATTACCGATTCCAGGCTCGACTGGTACATGGGCTGAGAACCTGGTTCACCCAGACTATGAGCAAAGTCTCTAGCCTGGAAGAATCTAAATGTGTGATTACCTGGGATCCACCATCTTGTCTTTAATTCCTCGAGGGAAGCGATATGCGGACCCTCATACAAATCCTTCACACACTGTATACCTCTCTCGTCCCATTCCTGGAATCCCTGGTCCTCCAGGCCAGGGAGAAAAAGGGGATTACCACTCAGGGGAAGGAGTAATGTCTCTGCCTTACCATCACTAACCCTTGCCCTTATCTGTTCCCACCCTTCCAAAGTCCATACTACCATCGGGCTGGGATGCGATTGATGTAAGTATGCCCTCCTGCCACCCCTCCTCAAATAGGCTGATAATCGGCCCTTTGCTCCCTCCCCCTCCAAGTCCAGCCAGCTTGCTGCCTCTGGGCGCGCTACCCAGTCCTTGATTATCCTTGCCTGCGAGGCTAAGAAATAACTTTTGACATCTGGAAAACTTAAGCCCCCTCTTCTCGTCTCCAGCTTCAGTCTTTGAAGGCCAATTCTAGGCCTCTTTCCCTGCCAGAGATAGTCAGAGAACCCCCCATCCAATCTCCTTGCGTCCTTTTTAGTGATGCCCAGGGGAAGCATCTGTAAGAGATACAAGATCCTGGGTAGAATATTAATTTTTATAATATTCATCCGGCCTAGCCAGGATACTGGATATGCGCTCCACCTTTTCATGTACTTTAACACCCCATCAATCATTGGTGAATAGTTTAATCTGTAGAGATCGACCAATGATCTTCCAATTCTTACCCCCAGATATTGCAGAGACCCTCCCACTTCCCGCAGCCCCCACTTCCATAGGTCCGTAGGCTGTCTTCCACCCACACACATTGCCTCTGATTTCGCTAAGTTTATTTTGTAGCCAGAAAACAGTGAGACGCTCTCAATCAGATCCAACACAGCAGGGAGAGAGTCATCTATCCGACTCAGATACAGAATCATGTAGTCAGCATATAAAGATAGTTTGTGCTGTCGACCCCCCGCTACTCCCTTCACCCTCTCACATTGTCTAATAGCGGTAGCCAGGGGTTCCAAAGCGAGATCAAACAAGAGGGGGGATAGGGGGCATCCCTGCCTAGTCCCTCTGAACAGGTCGAAGACCTGAGAAAGGCCCCATTGACCATCACAGCCGCCTTAGGCAAACGGTATAGTACCTTCACCATGTCCAGAAACCCCTGACCAATGCCAAATCACCCTAAGGCCTCCATCATGTACTCCCACTCGATCCAGTCAAAAGCCTTCTCGGCGTCCAGTGCCAAAACCAAAGTGGCCCCCGGATGCCGAGAGGAAACGTGCACTACATTCAACAATCTCCACACGTTATGATAGGAATGCCTCCCTTTTATAAATCCATTTTGATCTGGGTCCACTAGACTAGGCATTAAAGTCTCAAGCCTACCAGCCAGAATCTTTGCATATATCTTGGCATCCACGCTCAGTAATGAAATGGGGCAGTAGGCAGCACAATCCCTAGGGTCCTTACCCTGCTTGGGAATCACACATATGGTCGCCATTTCCATAGAGAGTGGGAGAGCGACTCCCTCCTTAGTGCCCCTATATACGTCCCAAAGCAGGTCCACTACCTGGTGTCCCACTGCTTTATAAAATTCAATAGGAAACCCATCCGGACCTGCCGCTTTGCCCGACCTAATACTCTTGATAGCCTTCCCTATTTCATCCTTGGTAATGCTAGTCTCTAAGGCTGCCCTTTGCTGTGCCGTCAGTTGCTTCAACCTGATCCCATCAAGAAATTGCCTCATCCTGTCCGTTGTCCCCCCCGCTTCTCTTTGATATAACATACTATAGAAGTCCCTAAATCTTTCCCTGATAGCCTCGAGATCCTCACATATTCCTTGTCTATTCCTTATTTCCAACACTCTAGCTTTCCCCCTTCTACCTTTAAGCAGGTTAACAAGAAGGGGGCCAGGCTTCTTCCCCCATTCGTAAAATCTCTGTTTTACTAACCACAAATGTCCCCTTGCTTGTTCCTCTAGCATATTATTCAGCGCTCCTCTAGCTGCCGCTAGTCTTGGCCCACTGGCTGGGTCACCTTTAAGTACCTGTCCCTCCAGCTCCTTAACCCCTTTGGAGTAGAGTCTCATACTCCCTATTCCTTTCTTTCTTATACCCCGCTACGAAACCAGGTAAGCCTTCCTTGCGTCCCATAAAATCTGTGGAGAGGGAGCCGTTTCCTTATTCAGCTCCACATAACCCTTCATCTGCTCATCTAGGAACACCCTGAACTTCTCATTCCCCATTAGGTACGAAGGAAAACGCCACATATTAAGCCTCTCCCTCCCTCCTTCTAGTTCTACCCTCAAAGTGACCATAGCATGGTCGGATATGTGGATGGGTTCATGATGCACTTCTACCACCTTGGTACCACCCTCCCTCAATGTAAATATGATCTATCCTCGACCAACTCTTATGAGGGTTAGAAAAAAGGTGTATTCTCTTAATTTTGGATTCGCGTCCTCCATGCATCTATTAAATCTAAATCCAGCAATCCTTCTCTCCATTCCTTTAAGAATTTACCCCCCTTTCCCCTACCCTCCGAATGATCCATCACCGTGTCCGGGGTGCAATTAAAATTCCCTCCCAGAATTAACCCCTTGAATTGTTCCTTCACCATTACTTCTATTAAAACTGGGGTTCAGTGACTGCAGGGGCATATACACTGCCAAACGTGATCGAAGTTCCCCCCAGTACCCCTTCCACAAACACATATCTTCCTTCTCTCTTATCAGACACAACTCTAGATACCTGGAAAGGGAGGTTCCTGTGAATAAGAACTGCGACCCCCCTCTTTCGCGAGGAGAAGGAGGATGCATGCACTTCCCCAACCCAGTTCCTGACTAGCTTTCTGTGTTCCGCTGTAGTTAAATGAGTTTCTTGCAAAAGGCCAACCTGTGTTCCAACCCTCCTTAAGGCAGTGAGAAGCAGAGTCCTCTTAACTGGGGATGACACCCCCCTGACATTCCAGGACACAACTTTTAGTTTATCTTTAAGGGCCATTAGTCTTGTATATTCTTTATCCTTTTCCATCCCTTTCTCAACTCTTCCCTTAGCCCACTGTAACTAGTAACCTGGTGACTTTTCTTTTGAAATGTGGATCGGATATAACAGTAAACACCATAACAAACCCCCCAAACAACGGTTAATCCCCATAACTTATTTACAATATACCCCAAATCGAACCCATACAAGGCGTACATACTTGCTCGCCAGTATGTTCCCTCCCCCAGAAAGCAAAGTAGGGCTTGAACCATAGAAAAAAATCTCTATGTTCAACCTCCCCCCGAGCAAGTCAGAAGCATCTTTTCCGCCATCTGAACCCACCTCCCGCAATTAAGCACATATCAGTTCCCCCCTCCCCACGATATTGTGGTACAACTCAGAGAAAAGAAAGAACTAGTAAAAGTAAAAGTAGCAAATCAGGCACATATCCTTAAAATCCCCTTAGCTGACAGTCCACAAAAGTTCTTTATCTCTTTTTCAGCACCATGCTCTGCCATAAATCCTCCAAATCAGGCCCGTACCACGGATCCCCAGGTTAGGCAGCACCAAAATATTCACGCTGCCCCCGGAGACCCAGTAGGCTTTTCTCCAATAGTCGAATCAAAGTCCACAAAATCACAGTCAACCCCTTAAAATGGGATGGGAACTGGTCTTGAACACATGGGTATGATATAGCCAACCCAAATAAGCTCACAGTTAAGAAAATCAATCAACGGCTGTTGATTCCTCTAGTAGGATACTGCTAGACACCACGACTTCGTGCAGGCTTTGGAAATATCCACGGTCACTTGCTAGTTACCCTATTTTCTTTTGGAGCCACAACAAACATCTTGCCTTCTCCACCTCCCAGAAACTGTAGGTAGCCCTGTGCTTGATTTTAAGTATGGCCGAACACAATGAACCATTCCACTCCCAACTTCTGGCAGTTCGCAATCACATCATTGAATTCTCTTCTTTTTCTCCCTATACGAGACGAGTAGTCTTGGGCCAGGAAAAGGCGAACCCCCTCATAGTGAAGCTCGGGGAGAGATTTGTATGCACGCCACATCTCCTGCCTATCCTGGTAATTATGAAATCGCAGGATAATTTGCCTGGGAGGTTGGCCATTCTGAGGCTTAGGTAAGACAGCCCGGTGTGCCCTCTCGAGCTTTAGCTTCCCACCCTTCGGCTGCATCCCCAGGAGCATGGGCAGTATTTTAGCACAAAAGCCCAGAATGTCAGGGCCTTCTTTCCCTTCTGGTAACCCCCTCAGCCTCAAGTATTCCTTCTCATATAGTTCTCCTGGTAGTCGAGCACCTCCCTCATCTCCGCGACTTGCTTCTCCAGTTCAGTGACACGTCTACTGAGAGGGTTCAGCGTGTCTTCCGCTGTCGAGACTCGGCCCTCCAGCTCCTCCACCCTCTCATTCTGCCTCTCAGCCTGCGACTCCACCAGGGCAAGTCTCCCCTCGATTTTGTTCTCTAAGCTCTCCAGTTTGGGTGCGAGCGCCGCCATAAGTTGATCCTTCAGCTCGCGACCCAGAGCCGACATCTCTGCCGCCGAGAGGGAGATGGGGCCTGCATGATCTATTGCGGGGCCCGTCGACGCCTTCTTGTTGTTTTTAGCCGGCGTTCTCTGCGATCTATTTGCCGTGGTGACCACGTAGTCGTCCATTGTGTTTTCCTTATTACCCCGGTATCGCAAATCGGGTATTAATGAGAAATTCCAGGCGGTTTATCGTACTATTTCGAGCCCGAGGGAAGGAGCACTGAAAGGCACGGCTTTACTCCATCTTGCGGTCATGTGACCCCCCCCACCATGATTATTATTATTATAATTAGGTGTCCAGTTTCATAGGTGATCACTCATTCTCCTTCCAACTTCCCCAGGGTTGCTTTATTTTGGTAAGGATGCTTATCCCATCTCACATTTGTCCACACCACAGGGCTTACAGAGTTGCAGCTGATATCTAGCAGTGTTCGTTCTCAATTGCCCATATCACCTAGAGTTTGGTATTTGTTTTTAGATTCTGATTGGTTTATTTTCTCCACCAATTAATGTATCTATCATATTTTTTTCCCCCTCTGGCCAAAAAGAATGTATACATTGCAGGATGCATATGCAGTACTAATCTCTGGCTTGTGATTTACATTTTGGGAGTTGGAAGCTTCAGACGGCATGAGTCACCTCAAACTGGTCCATGGCTAAGACAGGGTACATTGACAGTCCTTCCAGTCTGCCATATGTTGTTTGCTCTGGCCACTACAGAATGAACTAAACATGAAGGGTCTAAACCATGACCAAACTTCTCTAATAATTATGCAGCCAAAGAATGCTCAGCTCCACATTTGTACATCAAAACATACTAACTGTGCAAGCTCCTCAAAAAAGATACACATTTTTATGGGTACAGCATCCTATTTTAATACGGATCTACTTTTGGCATAAGCCATGGTTTTGATGACTGTTTCTATACAATAGTTTAATGTTTAGATGCACATGATTCTTGCAGCTATAGGTCTAACACTGGCTTCAACGTGTGACTTAGATGACAATCTGACATTCAAGCAGAACTATAACAACAACTGCCACTTCTGTGCCGTTTTCCTCCTTTATCTCTGCCCTCCTTATCCATTCCTCTGTGCTGTGAAACTGTTCGTTTGTATGTAAAAATGCAAGTACAGTATTTAACATTATTAAAATAATGTGATTGAGGCTCAGTAATACAATAGCTTTTAATAGTGTATTGTAACTGGCTAAGCCAGCTTTGAAGCTTGAGAAACTGCGGAATTATGAAAATAGCAGAATGCAACACAATTACTGTAGGCCTTGCTAACTCACTGATCTCAAGTCAGTAGTCATATACAGTCTATAGTCAGTGGGGGGAGGGGGGTGGGCTAATCCATTCACACATATTTTTCCTAAGTTAATAGCAGTCAGTTAGTGTGGAAAAAGAGAGATCAGTCACCATGACAACATTCATTACTTATGTGCGAGTCAAGGGGCACTTTCTGGTTTGCAAGAGCTGCTGGGGATTTCTTCATAATCTGTATTTAGTGATTTGTTTTCAGTCAGAGAGGTTTTGGAGTCTTAGTGTACAGGGAAAAAATATCTTAATATTATTTACAAAAGGGTAAACACAGAGGTCCATAACAGTGGCCGTGCTTGAAGGCAGTTTTTTTTAGTTGATTTCATTGTTAATTTACTCATGATAGTCCTGGCATCACAACTGACTCTACAGTTGTGATACAGTACTTTTGTTTTCAAAGTTATTAGTCTTTGATAAGCAACTACAAACAACAGAAAATATGCCATCGTCCCCTGTGATGTGATTACCAACACAACAAGGGTATCAGAAATACCAGTTATGAATACCAGTTTGCTTCCTGGATCTCTTATTGTGGTGTGCTGTTATTATTTACTGTCATCTATTCTTACATAGTTTGAGCAAAAAAAAAAAAGTAAGGCATGCAACAGAGCACACAGCCTGGCAGGCATACTGCATCTCTCCAACTTTCTTAAGAAATAAGGGACACTTACAGTAGGTGTGTGCATAGTAACTTATCCATTAAAGAGAGATTATGGCAGAGTAGTTTTGAGGGATAAAACAAGAGGTGCCGCCAGTAATTATCAGAGATATGCTAATATATCAAACTTAAAAGATTTAACTGATAGTGGTGCTCTCTCACCATACAGTGGTCAGTAGCGTATATAATATTTAAACACAAGAGATTAAAAACATACTGTAGCATATTACTGTATCTTTGAAATCTGAGGTCATATCTTTTACTGTGTCACGAGAGGAAATGCTCTCATGTTGAAATAGCTTTTCTAGCCACAGATACCATCTTTGGTCATATCTTTTTGTATAATTCTTAACAGCACAGCAGGCTACAAGACAAGTATTCTAGATCATCAGCTGTGGCTGTGAAGTAATACAACAGCTTGTGCAGCTACTGTTTGTGTTATTTGGTTTAGTTTATATTTTTTCTCTACTGTTTTCCATGTTCTGTATTATAGATGACGTAGCCATTCATGGTAGATTCTAGTGAAATCACCGATTGGACTAAGCCTCCATGATGAACACTGGAACAAATGTTCAAATGCTGCAGTTTGTTTTTGGCTGAGTGTTTTATGAAATACGCCTAACTCCAAAACTGCAAGCCAGAATTCTTTTTCCACAGATCTTCCCAAACAAATTCTGTTAGAAACGTTAGAAAATTCATCACCATGGATGTCTACTGTTTAATTTATATGAAGTATATCAGAGGATTTTGCCACACACAACCTCCTACTCCACATGAATTTCAGTAAATATTACAGCTCCAAGGGTGACAAATTTTCTAATTGTTTCAACTGAATTGGTTAGAGAAAATCAGCCCTAAATAAAATATTTCATTGTGTTATGACAGCGGTAGCATTAACCAGGTTGTATTTTCCAGTCTGTTTCCTACTGAAAATACATGAGATTACAACAATCAAGAAAAGAAAAATGACTTATTTACAAAAGACAGCACATGTCAGTTACATGTTTCATTCATTTAAGTTTTTACCAGGCTGCTGTTTTATCGGATGAAATGTTGGTATGCCAGACTTCAATTACATGGGACAGATGCGCAAAGCACAGGATCGTACGATACTGTAGGTTATAGGCAGCTTTGCCTTTAGTGCCTTACATTCCCCAGTACCTCTAGCTAATGACAAGCATTCCAACAACATACAGTACAGTAGTTCATAAAAGATGCATGAGAATTAAATAAATTCTTTTACCCGTTCCACAGAATTAATTTGTACAAATATTTTACCCCTCTGCTTCATATACAGTATACTTTATGGCTATATAAAATCAAACTGTATTTCATTGTGCAGACGTTTTATTTGAAAGGGCAAAGAATATAAAAAAAAGTTACTTAACAAAAATCAATGACAAATAAAATAAAATAAAGTGATTTTTGGCTGGCCCGTGGTGCTGAAGGCTGAGGCGCTGGACGCCACACCTTGTGCCACGCCAGTGACCCGGGTTCGGAAGTGAGCATGGGTCGCCAAGGGCTAGCAGGGGAGGAGAGGGATCAAGTGTCCGATGGACTGCTCTTCCTCTCCAGGGAGGGGGGTCTGCAATGGTCAGCATCCGACTGCCCCCTGGTGGAGGCTGGGGGTGAGGAACGCACGCCACACACTGGGGAGGAGTCGAGGGCATACACCTGGATGCGAAGCGCGCAGATGAGTGTGTGCTCATGGCTGCAGGCATCACTGCATGCCCTCCGACTCTGGGGAATTAAGAACAGGGAAAAATGCCACTGGTCATGGCGGCTTGATGGCTGTTCTGTGGGACACCCAGTTTCGAGGACTCACTGTGGTGACTGGAACCTGTGTCGGTGGAGATAGGGGGTCTCTCCACCACCCCGCCGAAGGGGGCAAGTCGCGGGGGTATGCAGTGAAGCCACAGGTGGGAGCTGGAGCAGTCTAGAAGGCAGCCAGAGAAGGTGGATGCCTGGACGTGGATGGCAGACCAGGGGCCAAGGTAAGAAAAATGACCAACAAAATAAAGTGATTTTTGCCTGTCCCCATTTACGAAACGAGGTGGGTGTGCCTTTTGGCATGCTGATAGCTACACATGAAGCATTCATAAAAACCACAGATAAATGCATTTACATATTCATGTACTGTACAAAAAGTGCAAAATGATCACTAGATGCACACACAGAGGTTCCTGTGCTTATCTTGTATCTGACCTTTTTTTTGGCATTAAACGTGTTTCCTAATGTTTTGCTTTTCAAAACATACATAGTTCAAGTTGCCACAACCCCTTTCCACTTCAATTCTAATCCAAATGACAAAGGCATGTTCTACAGTAACCCAACACCACCAGGCAAACATTTCAAAGGAATCACTGGTTCAAATTCCCCCACACCTAGCTTTTAAATAAACACAGCCATTTTTTTGCATTTCCTTATATTACTTTTAAAAAATAAGAGAGAGTGAGATATCGAGGGAAGCTGAGCCTTGTCATTTGTTTAATATCATTTGCTTACATAACATTTGAAAGTGCGATATCAAGGGAAGCTGAGTCTTGGCATTCTTTTGGCTGTTGGGGACTGGTACTAGTATTTTAGCTTATCATATTATGTTTTAATGGCTTACTAGTATCGGAGGTATTTCTGACTTGACAGAATTGGCTGGGCTATAGAAAATAAAGAAAATGCTTGTGCCATGATAAGATATTAGAAAAACATGGCATCAGCTGTACCAGAGATTGCAAATGCACTATGAACTTTATGACATAATGTTGAGTGAAATATTGAATGAAGATGAGACTAGGAATGTTTAGACTTGCATAGAACCTTGGTGCAGCAGTAGCATTATTTACTGTAGCGGGTACTACTACTGCTAGATACGCAAGCACTGAATATTATTATGACCCAGATTTAATGTAGTAAAATATTTTTCGTTTACCACTTGATATGACTTCATCAAATATGCTGCAAGCATTTGTAAAATGTGCTGTTTAACAAATACCAGTGTCCCTTCTGTGACAAGTTTAAAACGAGAGTGTGCAGATGTACGAGCAAACCCAAAACATGAAAATACAAAAATTGCATAAAATTGGAAGTTGCTATTTGACTTCTAGGACAGGAACATGCTGTACTACTGCCACATCAGGCTGCAGGAACAGGAGATGGGGGTCAGATCACTGATGTGCTAGAGCTGGCTCACTTGTAGTCAAAGTCTCTAGTTCACAATTAGTAATGCAGTGAGAATAGCAGTTTTTAATTTTCAACAGATACACCAGAGGGGAGGTCATTTCAACTGTGTGTGGATGGACATGCTTCCAGGGTGGGGGCCTTGTTTAATATTCTTGTACACACCACTGCAGAGCACAAGTGATATTGACAAGATTTAAACTCCCTTTCACCTGCGCTCTGCAGTAGTGGTTATGAAATTCACGCCACCTGCTGATGAACCCACAAAACCAGTGGGAAGAAACAAACTCCAACACTTCAGGGCTTAGATGACTTGAGGTCGCCACCTGGTGGATTATGGAGGAAAGACATTAGGAAGCTAATTTTACAGCAAAGAATAATGTCACTGCCGTGCTGCACCCAGCAGTACAATGCTGCACCGATCGGTACTGCTGCACCGACCGTAATACTGCAGTACCGATAAACGTTTCTGTAGTAGGCACTGTAGAGGGATGGAAAATAACAGTGGACTTACTATTAACCAAAAGTAGAAAGCAGCTGTATAAGAATATGCTACAAAGAAATTTTTATGAAACACCGGTTTTTAAAGTGCCACAAAATGTAGAAAGAGCAGTGATTTTGGAAGTAACATTGGAAAAACGGATACCAAAAAAAATGAGAGACACAATCTGGTTATGTAGCCATGGGAAACGGAATATAAAAGGGAACCACAAACATAAAAGAGCAGAGGAAAAACTTTGTCTAGATAAGCAGTGTAGAGATAAGGAAGAAACAATGGTTCAATTGTTTTCTGAATGTGAATTTAGAAAGTCTTTTGAGGGATTATTGGCACAAATGTGGGGTATGAAGTGTTTCAATGGAATAACATGAAATCCTAGCATATGGGCAATTAACAGAAGACTGGAGTAAGTGGGATAAATGCACAATGTACAGTATGTACTTCTTGCAGTATTAAAATGGTCCATCTGGCAAATAAGATGCCAAAGATTTATTCAAGGTAAAGAGGTTACTGTAAATTATTTTTTAAAGTACAAGTAGAAATAGATGAAGTATAAGAAAATGAATGTAAAGTGTATGGAGAAAAGCAAGGACAATTTCTTTGGAGGAATGTGGATTGTATAGGTTAGTTTTTTTCTTGAAGAATTAAGTATGTAACAGTAAGGATGGATGTATATTTATGTCTTGAAATATAAATGTATGCTTTTTACTTTAAATAAAAACTTCCCCTACTCTTTTTGAGAAATACCATGGGATCTTTAACATCCACCTGAACTACCACCAGAACAGGCAGATGGGACCTCGGTTTAGCGTCTCACCCGAAAGATGGCACCTCAGGAGTGCAGCACCCCCCCTCATGCTGTACTACAATGTCAATACTGAGATGTAACCCAAGTGCCTTGTGTGGGGATAGAATCAACAGCCTTCTGATCTCCCAGCCTCAGAGGCAAGTGTGCTACCTGCTGAGCCATGGACACTGACTGACTGGCATTGGTGGATGGTCTGGAGGTAATTCCAGAAGTTCCAGAGCGTAACCGTGTACTTTTATTTCCAGGATCCACACATCTGATGTCACCATCCTCCACTGATCCAGATGGAGGGAGAGGCGGCCCCTGACAACCACCAAAGGAGGTACTGGTGGCTAGAGGCTATAGAAGGAGTCAGGCAGAGCCAGTTGCTGTGGCTACTACTGCACTGCCACCTCAAGGGGCTTTTCAGTAGGCACCTGGGGTGGCTCCTGGGGTAGGCATGGCTGCTGCTCCTCTACCCTTACCCTGGTGTCTGTTACTGGTCAGACAAAAAGGCACCATCTATCTAGTCCTTGGCTGGATATGATAGAGGGAACACACAGATTCCAGGGTTCTGCCTGAGGCCTGGCAGATTGTACAGGATTTCTTGCACATCTGCACCAAATGATTTATATCCTCTAAATGGGACATGGAGAATGGACTGCTGAACATCATATGCAAAGCCTGCAATGGAAAATGGGGCCAGCCATCCGCACAGGTGTGGTCTATAGACCACCAGCCCAGGAGGAAGAAACAGATAGGGAGCTGATGCTAGCCATCCAGAGGATGGCAGACAAGGGTGAGGTAGTACTGGTTGGAGACTTCAGTATTCCAGACGTGGACTGGAGCATCCCAGCAGCAGCATCAACTAGGAGCAGATTTATCCTGGACTCCCTTCAGGGTGCCTTCCTCAAGCAACTGGTCATGGAACCAACTCGGCAGAAGGCAATACTGGACCTTGTGCTCACAAACAGGGACAGTGTGATGGGGTAAGAGTGGGGAGCATCTGGGAACAGTGACCACCAGTCACTGTGGTTTGAAATCACAGAAAGAGTAGAACCAAACACACAAAACACATATCCTGATTTTAGGTGGGCAAACTTTGAGAAAATGGGAGATACTTGAAAGAGGCATTAAGGGAATGGGCAGGAATCAGGGGTTGAGGAACAGTGGAAGTATTTAAAATGGGGATTACAAGAGCAACAGAATTATGTATTAAGCAGGTTAGCAAGAGGAAAAGGAAGAGGAGACCATTATGGTTTTCCAAAGAGGTAGCAAAGAAAGTGAAAGCCAAAAGATTGCATTCAGGCAATACAAAAAGACACAGGCAGAAGGGGATAGGGAGAAGTACCAGGAGAAGCAAAGGGAAGCAGGGAGGTCAGTAAGGGAAGCCAAAGCTCAGACAGAAGAACACACTGCAAAATCAGTGGGTAGAGGGGACAAAACCCTTTACAGGTACATAAGTGAAAAAAGAAAGGCAAAGGGAGGGATAGTGAGACTGAAGGGGGAGGATGGGGGCTGTGTGGAGGATGACAACAGTAAAGCTGACATATTGAACATGTATTTCTGCTCAGTCTTTACTGAGGAAGAGGAGGGTAATGGGTCTGAATGGAGTACAAGGGGTGAGAATGGTTCAGAAATGGACACAAGTCCCTTTACACTAGAAAGGGTCCTGAAGGAACTGGAAGTAATAAGAGTTGATAAAGCAATGGGGCCAGATGGGGTGCACCCCAGGGTCCTTAAAGAACTAAGAGAGGTGGTGGCTGAACCTCTTGCTATCCTGTTTAGCCAATCACTAGAAACAGGGGAGGTACCCAAAGACTGGAGGATAGCAGATGTAGTCCCCTTATACAAAAGTGTGAACAAAGAGGAAGCGGGGAACTACAGACCAGTCAGCCTCACCTCGGTAGTGGGGAAGATCATGGAAGCACTACTGAAGGAGAGATTGGTGGAACATCTGGTTGTCAATGGACTACAGGACCCAAGGCAGCATGGTTTCACCAGGGAAGGTCAAGTCAGACCAACCTCATTGAATTTTTGACTGGGTGACTAGGGAGGTATATCAGGGGGCAGTGGACATGGCCTATCTGGACTTCAGCAGGCCTTTGACATTGTGCCACATAGAAGACTATTGCACAAACTGGGGAATATGGGTGTGGGCAGGACAGTAGTGCGGTGGGTAGGTAACTGGCTGGGCAGCAGGACACAGAGGGTGGTGGTAAATGGCTGTCACTCCACAGAGGGAAGAGTGACCAGTGGGTACCACAGGGATCAGTGCTGGGACCGGTACTATTCAATATCTTCATCAGTGACATTGCTGAGGACCTAGAAGGCAGAATTTCACTGTTCGTGATGACACAAAGCTCTGTAACAGAGTAGACACACCAGAGGGTGTAGACAGAATGAGAAGGGACCTGCAGAAACTTGAAGAATGGTCAGGGTTTGGCAGTTGAAATTCAATGCAAGGAAGTGCAAGATAACGATATGGGGCACAAAACCCTGCACAATAAATCAGTTGGGGGTGAGGATATAGCATGCACCAAGCAGGAAAGGGATCTTGGAGTTATCATCTCTGATGACCTCAAGGCGGGGAAACAGTGTGACAAGGCAGCAGGTAAAGCAAATAGGATTCTGGGATGCATAGGCAGGGCATCACCAGCAGGAAAAGGAGGTCATAATTCCACCATACAAGACACTAGTGAGGCCGCACCTGGAGTACACTGTGCAGTTCTGGAGACCTTACCTCACGTAAGGACATAGACAGGGTAGAGAAGGTTCAGAGGAGGGCAACAAAGATGGTGCATGGATTGCATCACAAGTCCTATGAGGACAGGTTGAAGGCACTGAACATGTACTCCCTGGAGGAGAGGAGGAAGAGAGGGGATATGATAGAGACATACAAGTATGTTACAGGGAGGAACAGGGTGCAGGAATGCACTATTTTTAAGCGAAAAAGATGTTCCAGGACTAGAGGGCATGGGATGAAGTTGGAGGGAGGACGATTCAGAGGAAACGTGAGGAAGAATTTCTTCACAGAACGGGTGGTGGACAAGTGGAACACCCTGCCAGAGGAAGTGGTGGGGGCTGAAACAATCACGGGATTTAAGAATGCATGGGATAGACATAAAGGAATTCTGGAGGTCAGGGGTAAGGGGCAACAGACTTCCTGGAAAACATAAACTGAACTTACAAACTTAAATGGGCAGACTGGGTGGGCCAAAGGCTCTTATCTGCCGACACTGTCTATGTATCTATGTATGTAACCCTGATTTAGGAATACCACCTGAGGAATATTCCAGAGGCTGCTGCCATGGCAGTAGCATCAGAGATACCATAGGTGGAATGTAAGAGGTGTTTGCCTATGTCTGCCCCTGCTGCTAGAACCTTCAGAAGCTCCTGCTTAGATGTACCCTCTGGTAGGGCTTGGGCAGCTGCTCTAGCCTTCCTCCAGATGATTTTTTGGTATTTAAACACATGGGCCTGGTAATTTGCAATCCTCAGGCCCAAAGAAGCAGAGGCAAAGGTTCTTTTGCCCAGGACATCTAGCCTCCTGGACTCCTTATCAGGAGGGACAGAACTGAGGTGTTTTTGTGCCTTATATCTGTCATGGGCAGCATTTATGACCACCAAATCAGCCTCAGGTTGGCCTTCATGAAAGGGTTTGCCTGAGGGAGCTTGATACATCCTGTCTGCCTTCCTAGGTATGGTAGGTATCATGTTGGGCCTATGCCAGGCAGCAAGGGTGGCATCCTCAAAGGCAGGTAGAAGAGGAGGAAAGACTAAGTCATCAGCGTACAACAATTGGCTCTCCACAGTTTGATGAGGAAATTGAAGTAATTAGGCCAGGGACCAGAGGTTGGAACACTATTGGAGGAAATCCAAGGCTCTGGATGACAAGCTGGCTCTAATCATTTTTTGGAGTATCAGAGGGCAATCACCCATAAGAAGGCAGTTTTTCTGTCATGGGAGACTGCTTCTAGGGGAACCGACCAGCTCAGCTTTTCCACACTGCAGACAGACCTTTACTCCCAGTCTGTCTGGAGGGCCTTTGCCAACAGTGAGATGTAAGGAGTTTACTTGATTCTTCTCAGAGAGTGTGTTGTCTATTTGAGCTGGGATTTCTCCAAGTGAGCTGTGGTGGCCTGATAGTGCAGAGTCTGGTCGTTCCAGAGTGCACCTCCTGACTGGGGAGAGTTTAAGCCAGTTAGAGTGGAGGAGGCGTGTGGGGTGAGTGTGGAGCTGTGGTCCACATTTTGTAAACTAGACCAAGGCCCGACGAGGCTACTTGTGAGCTGTGTGGGGCATCTACATCCAGGGTTTGATGGGATCATTTGATGCTCTCTGTCATGAGAGGGGGATTCCAAGTGTCATGAAAAATATGTTGATGAGACCCCTCCTGAAAACAAAAACATGTTGGATCCAGAGATCCTGACAAATTATTAACCTGTGTCTAACCTGCCCTTTCTTGGTAAGGTTATTGTGAAAATTGTGGACTTGCAGCTTGAGCACATCTCATGGGCGTCAACATCTTTGAACCCCTTCAGGTTAGTTTTAGTCAAGGCATAGCACTGAAATCACATTAGCCAGGGTGCATAATGACCTTCTCAGGACTAGCAATGGGGGAGTGGTCAGGTTTCATTCTCCTCGATCTCTCCTCAGCTTTTGATACTGTGGATTCTGGGCTGTTACCAGATCAACTTAGCGAGTACAAACTACTCAGTGGCATATTTATTTGCTGAACTGAGTTCTTCCTCAGAAACAAGATGCAGACAGTTGTATTAGGTAACTGCTCTTCACATTCCATGCCCCTGTCCTGTGGGGTGCCTCAAGGGTCAGTCCTGTTGCCCATTATGTTCACAGTATACATGCTGCCCTTGGGTGGGATCATTATATTTTACGATCTGGGTTTTAACTGTTATGCAGATGACACCCAGCTGTGTCCTTTACAACTGAAGCACAGTAAGCAGTGACATTACTTAACAACTGCCTGGCCAAGCTCCATAACTGGATAGCAGTGAGCTGGCTGAGGTTCAACCCAGATAAGACCGAAATATAGGTGACTGATTCAGATCTATGGAGGGAAGCATAAGTAGCGAAAGAGGTTATGAGGCTTAGGCATCTGTCCTCAAGATCGTCTACCTCTTCTAAGGTGAAAATCCTGGGGGTCATTCTGAACAGTAAGCTGATATTTGAATCTTAGGAGTCTGCTGTTGTCCACAGTGAGTTACTGCCATTTTAGAAACCTCAGCCAGATTAAAGCCTTAATCCCCACTGAAGACACTAGGTATATGCTTTTGTGATGCCCATGGTCAATTACTGCGACACTCTGTACCTTGCCGTGAATGAGGGTTTACTATACCGAATGCAGCTGGTGTAGAACCTGGCAGCCAAGTTACTGATGGGCCTTTCTAGGGCCTGTCATGTGACTCTGCTGATGTTCGAGCTGCACTGGTTACTGGTGAGGTGGTTATAACATTCAAGGTTGGTTTGCTAACCTATAATGCATTACATGGCATGGGCCATAACTACCTTGTTGAACTTCGGTCTCTCCACTCCCCTCGTCACTTTTTCTTCTTAGTATACCAAGGCCAAAACTGAAGACCTTGGGTGACAAGGCATTTATGGTGGTGGCCCCAGTGTTGTGGAATTCACAACCGAGGGATGTGACAGCAACCTCAGCAGAGAAGGTCTTTAAGAAGGGTCTCAAACATTATTTATTTCTCAAGGTATTTGTGAATATCTGATTTTTGTCCCATTTTTGTTTTACTTACTGCATTATTGAAATCTACTGCCATTACTGTATGATGTTTATGATTATGGTGTGTTTTGTGTTTTATAACTAATTTTTGGGGTATACAGAATTTTAATCTACAGCGCCCTAAACACTAGAGGAAGAGCACCCAATCAAAAAAACTACTACTACAATGAATTGCAAAAACTGAAAGACTCAGGGATGGTATTGCTATACAGAGGGAAAAAAGGGCCCCAGAACTGAGCCCTGTAGTAATTTGGAAATCATCAGGGAGAGTATTACCCAACCATACCTGCTGGGATCTCCCAGAGAGGTAACTCTGAAACCAGTCAAGGGAAGTTATTAATATACCCAAGGAATGTAACCTGAGAGTAAGAAGTCATGGTCAACCAGGTCGGAAGACTTTGTCAAGTCCACAAATATAGTACCCACCTGCCACTGTCCAATGTTTATACAGTACAATCAGCATTAAACTTCAATTGAAATGAGTTGTTAGCTAGTTTGAGTACAAGTTGATCTTCAGTTGTTTGATGGGTTTTAATACAGGTTGTCTGATCAGAAAGTAAAATTTATCAGTTGTTAATCAGTTTTCTCTGTTTCATATAATTAATGATTACATTACAGAGCTGACAACTGGTTTGCACTTCATTGCATACTGGGTAACAAATTTCAACTTTTCAGAGTTAGTAGCTCATTGAAAATGGGTTTATTAAACCAAATAACTCAGTATCAATGATCCCATTTTACAGTTTAATGCTGACTGTACTGTACACATGATTAGTGAACCTGATCAAGGCAGTGTGGGTGCCAAGACCGCCTCTGAACCCATGTTGCACTTCTGTAAGTAATGTAACATAACACATATCCTGATAATGCAAAACACCATGGAAGTACATGCAAATCACCATGATAGAATTTAAACTGGTTCTGCTTTAAGCAAGAATGTATGGTGCCAAATGGCTTCTTGCATACTCTGCAAAGGCTGAAAACAGAAGACACAGACACATGTTTCATCCTATACAGGACTCATCAGTGTGCCTCATCTCTTAACAGCCATGGGGAAGGATGAACCAGTCATATTTTGGTATTACTGGTTTGGGTCATAGTGAGCCCAAAATAGGAAAATAATCTAAAATGTAAAGAACCTCCGCATAAAAGCACTGAGGCAAGGGTTACCTGGAAAGGGCACTGGCCATAAAGCCAGGTTCCAAAGAAATGTAAAATTACACATATCCCCATAATGCAAAGCATCATGGAAAATAAATGTAAATCAACACGAAATAATCTAGACTGGTTCTGCATTAAGCAGAAGTGTATGGTACCAAATGGCCTCTCACACACACTGCAAAGGCTGAAAACAAAAGGCACAGACAAGTGTTTCATCCTAAACTGGACTCATCAGTGTGTCTCTTCTGTAATAGCCCAGGGGAAGGATGAACCAGTTTCTGTCATGGTAAACCAACAATAGGAAAGTAATCTAAAACTAGTTTAAGTAAGTTGTAGCAAGCTGAGTAAACACAGTTCTCTCAGGAAGTTTTCTTAAAGGGGAACTGTCATCAACAGGGGTTCTTAATGTCTGAAAGACCAAAAAACAACTAATTTGAGTGAGCCATTGTGTTTATCTGTGAGTCTTTGCAGTCCAGAGTTATTCATATGTAAAGCAGTCTGTAATTAAGGGCTGGGAGCAGCCATATGTTTTAGGCTCCTGACAGGAAATGATGTCACTGAGGATCTTGGCCCTCCATTGACTGTAGGTTAAATAGGAAATTGTTTGCTTTATTAAGTGTGTGTTAAGGTGTTATTACAACACTTTCTACATTTATAATACTTGTTTTGCATGTGCATTGAAACTAGTGAGTTATCACCTTTACATTTCAAATTGTTAATAAAAATAATCCATCTTTAGGGTTGCTTTAACATCTAGGCTATACTGCCAGCTGATCATTAAAAACTACACATCTCAAGGCTGGCTCTGTGGTGTCAACAGGTATTGGGGCCCCATACTGTATCAGGATTTATAAACCCTGGCTGTGTTCAAGTCAGTGCAGATTGTTGGGGCTGCTACAGCACCAACTTCTGTCTTTTTCTGTTCCCTCTCTTACAGATTTTTCTCTTACAATTTTGGGTGTGAACTCAGGTCTACAAGATGCACATGTGGCTACGTACCTACTAGCCTGGCATCATGGGGCCAGCCTTGAAATGTGAAGTTTTTATCAGCTGGCAGTACAGCCTAGAGGATAAAGCAAAGAACTGTGAACAAGTTTCACTCATCCAGCAGAATGGGGTTTTGATTCCATCATGATCTACTGACCACAGCAAGTCACTTAACCTCCCTGTGCTCCCAAAACACACCCAAGAACAAGCTGTAGCTGTGTTCCTTTCCTGGACAAAGACAGTAAAAACAATCTGAGCATGTGTTATGATTCTGAAAATATTATGCTCTTTCTATCCAGATTTGACTTGGAAAAGAAAAAACAGGACACCATTGTTTGTTTAATAATTGCAAAAACACACAGATGGACAACACAGTTAAAACATGCATAACCTAAAATGCATTATTAAGAGAGTTTTTTTTTATTTATTTAACCAGGAGTAACACACTAAGCTGAAAGCGTTCTTGACAGGTGCTACCTGGGAGCACAGGGAAGTTAAGTGACTTGCTCAGGGTCACACAGTATGCAAGTGGAAGCTGTGGGATTCAAACCCAGGTCTGGTTTGCTGGATGTCACCAGATTTGCAGCTCAGAGCCTTAAACCACTGCGCTATACGGCCTCTCTCTGTATTTTACTTTTTTTGATGAAGTTAAAAATATAACAGTTTCTTAATTAAATATTTTGGCTGGAATGGGATTTTCTACCATAAAGGGAAAAAATCAATTGGGTTGATCCTGCTGCCCACACCCTTCGAGCGTCTTACACTCTGTAGCTATGTCGACAGACCGCAACTTTCTAGAATGCCACTCCCACTCTAATGTAAAAAAAAAAGAAAGAAAAAAACCAAAAACAAACAAAGGGAGAGACAGGCTGTGTGTGTGTATGTATGTGATGTGTGTGTGCATGTGCATCTCTGACAGAAGTGCTGCACTAACTGAACTGTGCTGAAAGGGAAAGAAATTATCACCATTAATCAAATAAAATAATATATGGGTGGGTGGGTGTAAAATATAGGATAAAGTATGGGTCTCAGTGTGTAACGAGAATTTACACACACCTGAGGGGTTTGATGCTACATAAACATACATAGCATCAAACCCGGTGTAATTGGTTACACCAAGGACCCATATTTTATTTACATAATTGTTGGGCTTCCTTTTAGCCTCAACAATTATATAAAATAAAAAAAAAGACTGCTGTGCCAGCACAGTCGGATTACCTCGGCTCGCGAGGTCCACTTTCACTTTATTTAAAATATTGTCGTGGGGGTCCATCCGGTGGCCGTGTGGAACATCTTAAGTAATTTTAAAAATGACTTACTGCAGAGTGTTCGTGGCAGCTTCTCTCCATGGTGGGTTTGCGTAGGGGAATGGTTTCCTGTTCGGGAAGGACACAGCGAGTGAGAATTTTGAGCATGCGTTGTGTGGGGAAAACCGTGCGCTCCTTTATATCGGCAAATTACTCCACGGTTTCCCAATGGGAAAAAGGGAAGCCCATTAATTATAAACAGAATTTTTCACACACCCTCAGTGTGGGATGCTTTTATAAACCACTCGGACTTTGTCATCAGGGTAAATGTAGCATCCCACACCTCAGGTGTGTGTAAAATTTTGGTTACACACACACCCATATGTTATTCTATATTTTAATAATGCAAGTCAGAGTACGCTTTTTTTAAACAATGTTGTCCATCCATGCATTTCTGCAATTAATAAACAATTAATGGTGTCCTATTTTTTTTTCTTTTCATGTCAAATCTGGAAAGAAACAGCATGATATTTTCAGAATCATTAAACATGTACAGAAAGTTTTTACTGTCTTTGTCCAGGAAAGGCACACAGCTACAGCTCGTTTCTGGGTGTGTTTTGGGAGCACAGGGAGGTTAAGTGACTTACTCCGATCACACGATATACAAGTAAAGCATGTTGGAATCAAACCCCATTCTGCTAGATCAATAGTTCTTAGACTTTGTCACAGTGAGCCTCCCCAAATCCATGGAAAAGATTTTCAGCCTCCCCCAAAAACTGAAATAATCTCGGACCTCCCCAAAGAAAAATAACATATTGTACTTTGCGCAGTACACCATTAATAAATTGAAACCTCTTTGAGTACTCGGCTCACATTCAGTTCTTTGTCTTATACTAATGTGGAACCTTTGAAAAAGAGCTCCTGTGCTCAAGGTGTTATCTGAATAACAAATAAATACAATAAGCTGAATAATATTTATTTTAACACTCTCCCCCCCCCCACAGGCCAGCCTACTTGCTCCTCTAGTTTCATTGTTGAACTATTGTTGCCTCTTGTTGCAGTACCTTCATGGGTCAGACTACTTTCTCTGTTTCCTCTCTATATGAAATAACCTTCCTACATACTTTACCTCTCCATCTCCTTCCCTGCTCCTAAGCAACTTCTCTGGGATTACTTTGCTCCTTCCTGCTATTGCTCTTAGTATTTCTATGCCCAACCCTGTATTTGGGCTGTTCTACCATCAGTCTACAAATTGATCAATTACCACCACTCATTATTAGTTTATTATTAATATTTGTTTGCACATTGTTCACTATGTATTTTTTGATTGTTTTGCAGTTACCTTTTGAAATGTATTCACTTCCTATCCTTTCCTGGGTATACCTGCAATTAGCATTGGCTGATTCACCTTCCAATGTCACCTATTAGTAAATAAATACATAAAATTCACCTACTATTATCCTCTTTCAGTTTGCTTCATCTCTTCACACAAAATTTATATATAACTCAAAATTTAAATACAGTACTTTTTCAGACTTGCTTGAGCCTCCCCTGGAACAGGTTGGGGCCTCCCAAGGGAGGCTAGCCTCACCATTTGAGAACCCCTGTGCTAAATGAATAAAGCTTGTTCACAGCTCTTTGCTTTAACCTCTAGGTTGCACCACCAGCTGTTAATTAAAAACTATACATTTCAAGGCTGGTCCCATGATACCAGGTCAGTAGGTAGGTACATAGCCTCATTTGCATCTTGTAAACCTGAGTTCACACCCGAAATTAAAGGCTGTAAGAGAGAGAACGGAAAAAGACAGAAGTTGGTGCTGAAGCAGCTCCAGAAATCTGCACTGACATGAACACAGCCAGGGTTTAGAAACCCTGATACAGCATGGGGCCCCAATACCTGTTGGCACCACAGAGCCAGCCTTGAGACGTATAGTTTTTAATGATCAGCTGGCAGTACAGCCTAGAGGTTAAAGTAATCCTAAAGATGGATTATTTTTATTAACAGTTTGAAATGTAAGGGTGATAACTCACTAGTTTCAATGCACATACAAAACAATTATTATAAATGTAGAAAGTGCCGTAATAACACCTTAAAACACACTTAATAAAACAGACTACTTCCTATTTAATCTACAGTCAATGGAGGGCCAAGAGCCTCGGTGACAGCAGTTCCTGTCAGGAGCCTAAACATATGGATGCCCCCAGCCCTTAATTACGACTGATTTACATATAAATAACTCTGGACTGCAAAGACTCACATATAAACACAACAGCTCACTCAAATTATATTTTTATGGTCTTTCAGACATTAAGAAACCTTGTTGATGACAGTTCCCCTTTAATGGTGAGAGAGTTGCTATGGGACAGCAGTTACCAATGGAGATGGAAGTGGGACAAACTTTGCCAATTTCTATACAGTAGGCATAGAGGACATAGTAAAAAAACTAATTAAACATCTTGGTTAAGGTGAGAGCAATCTGACTACCAACCAGAGGAATCTGGGATCAAGTTCATCGCTACCAACACCCGAATAGGGCGACAGAGAAAGTAAGAGCTGGTAGGTGTCACTTTGAGACAATACCTTAAGCTAAAATGAGGACAGTTGGAGTTAGGAGCAGGGTAGCTGGATGAATTGCTAGAGGGAGAGCAGGCAACAATATGTGGAAGTCTATGTTCACATTTGGATAAATTGGTAACCCTATTACTGAAAGCATTAACAGTGAGCCTTGAATCTGTGACAGTTACATAATCAAGATAAAGCTGTTCAATTTTCATCCTATTGCCAGGGTTAGTAGCACAGATAAAGAGCACATTCATTGTAAGGATATATATCTTAAAAAATGAAGGTTTGGGGCCTATAGATGCCCCAGTATTTATTCTGCTTACTTTTGTTTCTTTAATTATATTTTAATAATTTTACTTGTATTCTGCCAACTATTAGTAAAAAAAAATCCAATGGAATCCTTGTATTATTAAGTCAGAAAAGCTTTACTGGCAAGTCTGGCAGTGTATTTCAGTGGGAAACTGCAACTCTGGTTTCAAATTTTTTTGAGACACAAATAACTCTTCTACCACCAAAATGCTATATATTTAATAGAAATATATGATTTTTCATAACCTCTGATCCTTTATTATGATTTAGTGGCTGCCACGTTCTTCCTAACCAGATTGTACTTGGGAAGAAGAAAAGAAGCCAGCTAAGGTTTTGAAAAATGTAAAATCAACTGTTGGTAAATTAATAGTGCAAAGATGTAAAATGTAAAATTTGTTGCTGAAAGAAGTATCTGTTTCTTTTGAAAAGATCGAAAACTCTCTTTAGTTTTTTTATTGAAATACACTGGGCACCTAAGTAGTTGGCTGTTTCTGACTTCACAACACCATAATTCTATTAAATTCTTTTTTACTAGCAGTGTGAAAAGCAAAGGTGAAAACCCACTTGTTTTATTGCAAATATATTATAAAAGTAGAAAGTAATTACTAATACAGTAAAGCACAATAAACTAGTCAACTGTCTATTTATTAGAAGTGAGCACTTGCTCTTGAACTGCAGCCCATAACTATTTAGGATTCTGAAAATTTAGAATATGTTGGGACTTGAAATATGCCTTACTGAACGGGATCTCTGCTATACACTGGATCCTTTGTTTCCTGTATTTAAGCCATAGCTCAGGAGAGTTAGTCTGCTTAAAGGAGCACCACAACTTTTTGAAAAGCCACCTATCGTTAGTGCTTCTGAAGTGTGTTCTTTGTAAAGGGAAAAGGTTTGTTCTAATGACTAACAACTGTCAGGCAAAAGAAAAGTGTAAGGCAGGGTCAATGTCAGGACCAATCAATCCCTACCTCTTCGCGAGACAGAGAGTAGGAGAGTGGTTATTATAGAGTCAACCAGAATTCAGGACTTAGTGATTGTCTAAGGAAGTATATTGTAGCTGGAGCTTTTCAAATTTAAGTGATGTGCTACATAAATTGATTAGGTTACCTTTAGTTGCTTCAGAATATCATTGCATCCCGGTTTACTAGCCAGGGGTCAACTGAAGCTAAAGTCACTATGGTTACACCTACCTTGGACAGACTATGGGAACAGCAGGTAAACATGTTTTTCAAGGAACACAGAAAAAGATGAGTTATGAATTTATTTATTTATTTTATTTGTATAATCAGTTTACAGCCTTTGAGCCAGAGGCTCATTTACAAAGGTACCCCGTCACATTGAGGACAGACAGAGCATTTAGGTTACAGAACACAAGTCACTGACGTAGAGTTACACAGAAAGATTTCATACATTGTACAAGGCATTAGGGTCAGGGACACCATTATCAGAGGTAGGGTAAAGCATTCTCTATAGTAAATGAGGACCCCACTCACTTTTGAGCCCACCCTGTCCTTGCATAGGAATAGATAGCCTTTTAGGTAGTGGGCAAAGCCAGGAGTTGAGGGTTTCAGCCAAATTTACTATATACCAACAATGTCTGGATTATAATAGTATTGTGAAGACAATAGTCACCCCCAGAAAGAAAACAAAGGTCAGCTCCAGACACCTCGAGCAGTAGAATACCCCCAACAGCATATGAACAGTTAATATACCGTACATTACCAGATGAGGCAGGAGTTGAGGGTTTCAGCCAAATGTACTATATACCAACAATGTCTGGATTATAATAGTATTTTGAAGACAATAGTCACCCACAGAAAGAAAACAAAGGTCAGCTACAGACACCACGAGCAGTAGAATACCCCCAACAGCATAGGAACAGTTAATATATCGTACATTACCAGATGAGGCAGAAGTTTCAAAGTCTCAGTCTTGGACATCCATCTGCAAGCACAGGCAGACATACCACAAATCTGTATTTTACTATATAGCCTCCCCACCTGACTCCTAGCACAGGGACCACTATATGGAAGATGATTACAGAGTGGAAAACAAAGTTTCTCTTCGAGTCTGAAAAGGAAATCAGGTGGCATAGACAGGATGATTTGCAGTTCTGACTGCTTTGCTGTGCTGACTCTGTTCCCAGTTTTGGTGGGGAAAAAGAAACTGGTCCTGGGAGAACTTTCTCAACCTGGCTACCGACACCATCACAGCATCCTAAAGTGTGCTGGGTGCAGAAAAGGCCAAAAAGAGTGCAATGTCCTGCCTCCAGCTTGAACAGTCAGTCAAGGTGCACAGACTGGAAGACTGACTGGCACCTCTGATGGTTACTGGCTTTGGCGTGGAAAAAGTAACTGGTCCTGTGGTTGTCTCCTCGACTTGGCTCATGACCCCTCTTCATGGCTGCATGGTGTCCTCAAATGTGCTATGTGCAGGAAATGCTGACAAAAGTGTTTCCAGCTTTGGATGAAAAAAGTAACAGGTCCTATGGGTCCTGTGGTAGGCTTCTCGGAGTAGCTCATGACCTGTTCATGGCTTTGTGGCATCCAAGTGTTTATGGGCATCAGTAAGAATGCCTCACTATACGTCCTGCAAAACCTTAAATGTCTTCTCTCCTGAAACTCAAGATCTTCCAAAACATATTCAAATTGATGTACAACATATTTACTCATAGATCCCCATAAAAATATCTAACTAGAAACCTACACAAGGCAATTTTATATTAAATATTGTAAAACAAAATTTGAAGAGTGATCATTTGTTCATACAGGATCAGTTTTTAAAATATTTTAGCAACTTAAGTAGATTTATATCGATCTTCTTGTTTCAAAAGTTTAAAAGAATGTTTACTAGTTTATGCTGCAACTGTGATGTTTGAATGATAACATGTAATTGAATTGTGTTCATTACTGTTAAATTTCTAATGTGTTACACTGGATATCAGGTAACTAAAAATACAAAATGCTAACTATCCCATGCACAGTAAAGCAATAATGAAATTACCTGGAACCGAACCAGGACCTACTGGACTGTAGTCAGGCCATATTCATTGCCATCAGTTGTACTGTGCTATTTTTCAAGGTTGACCACAATAGTAGAGACAATGGGCCAGATTTTCAAATGACCCCAAATGCCATACTGTGGCATTCTTCCAGCAGGTGATCGGGATTTTCTATCCCACACGCCAACTGTCGCAAGTTGGACCAACTTTTTCTGATCTAGCTTGTGGCAATCCCGGGTACCCTTTTTACAGGGCTTGAGCCAAATATTTGGTGCAAGCTGCCGTAAACCAGGTAAAGTGTCATAACTGCACCCGACCTACCAAAATTGGCTGTAGTTGCAGCAAAGGTGTTTCATGCAGCTGCACCAAACAAAGGGTTTAATCATCGCCCTTTGAATACTGAGCCCATAAAGTTTAAAATTACTTTCTTTCATGTACAGCACAGATCGCATATATATCTCACCCCACAATATCCTGCCCACTGGTGAATGCTCCTTACAACTTTCTTTTCTTTATGGTACATGAAGGAAAACACTTTTTTATTTCAAACTTGAACTGATTTATTAATCAGTTGTACATACAACATTAAAGGGACACTGTCAACCAGCCTTATACCTCAAGCTGTTCCTAGTTTAAAAAACACATTTTATGATGGTTCACAATCTGTACACTGTGTTAATGTAGCTGGCAGTTTGATTCAGACTCATTTTTTCCTTTTTAAAAGTGAAAAACAGACTGCCCACCATGCTGGTGTTATCACACCAAAATGTGTTTGTTTATATTCCTTAATTAACTCCAGCTGCATCTTCACTAGACTTGGAAACACAACCAACACAGTCTAGCAACTCAAAATGCGGTCAGAGGAGACTATTGCATCACGAGTGGCTGCTCTGTTTTGGGGTGTTCCTAACATTCAGATAATATTCAACAGAAGTAGAGCAAGGATTTAAAACAAAACGAGGTGGAGTATAATTAGAGCATTAGCATGCACTTCAGTTCTACTAAGAAACAAGCATTTGTCAATACCGAATGTTTGCTTGCTGGCATTGGCAGTGGTAGTGTAGAAGTTACAGAGCTGCGTAATAGGAATGGGAGTGAAGTACTGAACTGAAGCCAACCCCACCACCACCCTGCAGAGAGTGACAGGCACTGGGGTGTGCCTTTGGGTGAGTCAGGCATAATGGCCACGCCTATTTCACCACACCCCACCCTGCAGACACTGACAAGTGTCACGTGTGCTTTGGGGTCTTTGGCCCTTATGCGCACCCATTCCATCAGGAAATACGTGAGATGGGTGCGGTATAGGAGAATGGGGTGAACTTTGGGGTCAAGAATCCAAGGCATACCTCGATGCTCTCACTGGCTGCAGGGTGTGGAATGGTATGAGCATTACAGGCAAGAATCCCAAGTCACATCCCTGATGCCTGTCATTCTCTACAGGGTTGGGCGTTATGGTTGGAAACCCTAATACCTCAGGCATTCGTTGGTATTTTCACTCCAAATTTTCAACATGTTTTTTTTGTGACCCCACCTCGTGAACAGTGCAATATCAGTTTGTTAGCCGAAAGCTGCTTATGCACAGCGACTACGGCATTTAGCACCACAGGTGCAAAAACATTCCAAACAGGATGTAAGAAATTACAGCTGTACTGTTCATGGGGAGGTGTAAAAAATGGTAATGTTGCAAATCTGCAGTAAAAATATTTAAAAAACTGGTGAAGTCTCAAGCGTGCATAGAAACTGTGCAACGCACACCCGTAATGTAATTAGTTTGGGGATTTTTTACAGCAGATTGTCAACAGAAGCATTTTGGGACCTCCGATCATGAACAGTGTCACTGTGATTTTCTTTATCGGTCCTGAACAATGATTTCCCACAGCGATCACGCATCTCTGCACTGAAAGTGTGAAAACACATTTCGGCCATGTTGTGAAAAATGACAGCTGTACTGTTCATAAGGAAGTGTGGAAAAATGCCACTGGTGAAAATCTGGACTGAAAATATTACAAAGTCATGAACTTACGAGGGTGCATGGAAACTGCGCAATGCTCACTCGTAACACAGTCATTTTATGGACTTTTGTCACCAAATTTTCAACATAGCCATTTTAAGACCTCTGCTCATGAACAGTGTAACTGTGATTTTCTTAATCTGTCCCAAACATTGCTTTCGCACAATCGACTGCACCATTGTGCGCCACATGTGCGAAACACATTTTGGGCGATATGTGAAAATGGCAGCCATACTGTCTATAAGGAAATGTGGAAAATGCCACTGGTGAAAATCTGGACTGAAAATATTATAAAGTCATGAACTTACGAGGGTGCGTGGAAACTGCGCAATGCTCACTCGTAACACAGTCATTTATGGACTTTTGTCACCAAATTTTCAACATAGCCATTTAAGACCTCTGCTCATGAACAGTGTAACTGTGATTTTCTTAATCTGTCCCAAACACTGCTTTCGCACACCAACTGCACCATTGTGTGCTACATGTGCGAAAACACATTTTGGGCGACATGTGAAAAGTGGCAGCTGTACTGTTCATAAGGAAGTGTAATAAAATGGCAATGTTGAAAATCTGGAGTGAAAATATTGAAAATTTGCAAACTACGACGTGCATAGGAACTACGCAACGCGACGTCAGAAAGTCATTTTTACTATTTCAATTAAATTTTCAACACAGCCATTTTAAGACCTCTGCTCATGAACAGTGTCACTGTGATTTTCTTAATGTGTCCCATACATTGATTTCGCACACTGTCTGCGCCATTGTGCGCTACATGGTCGGAAACATGTTTTGGGCAAGATGTGACAAATGACAGCTGTACTACTCATAAGAAGGTGTGGTAAAATGGCAATGTTGAAAATCTGGAGTGAAAATATTGAAAATTCGCGAACTTACGAGCCTGCGTAGGAACTGCGCAACGCACGCTTGTAAAACAGTCATTTTTTGGAATTTTTCCACCAAATTTTAAAAATAGGCTTCTTGAGAGCCCACCTTATGAACACTGGCAGTGTCGTTTCGTACTCAGTCCCAAAAGGTGATTTCGCGCAGTGACTGCGAAATCACCCTTGGGGCCCGAATAACGCCATGACAGTGACAGCATTCATGAGAAAGCGTCCCAAAAACCCCATGTTGAAAATTTGGTGCAAAAATTCCAAAAAATGCCTGAGATATGCAACAAAATTGAAAAAACCCGATCTATCCCATTATACAGCTTACCGGCATCTCCTCAGTTCGCGGTCGGCTTTGAAGAGTGCAGACATGTTCCTGGTCCACGAAGATCGTCGCGAGATCCAGAGGTAAGTATGGGGTGAGGGGGTGTGGGGGAGGCAGGGTCGCAGTGGGTGGTGCGGGTTGTGGGAGGGGCAGGAGAAGCGCAGAGGACAGTTTTTAATTTTACAAAAATGACGGGGCGTTTGCCACGCTGGGGTGGGCTCCCAGCGTGGCACAAGGATAGCTGGTTGGGCGTGGGCGGCTGGCGGGACTGGGCACCCCGTCGGCCACAGCATTGAGTTGCCACGCTGGGGTGGGCTCCCAGCGGCACCCTCTCTGGGGCGGGGAGGACAGTGGAGCCGACAGGGATTGCGCACCCCGTCGGCTATCCGATGACTTGCCACGCTGGGGTGGGGCACCCAACGTGGCATGTGGAAGCTGGGGGCGCAGCACAGCCGACGGAGGATTGGGCACCCCGGCTGTACAGTATGTGCGTGGGGGCAGCACGCCAGTATGCGCGCATCGGCGCTGCAGTGTGTGTGTAGGGGAGCGCATGAGCAGGCAATATCTTATCGCTGCTCACTGAGCGCAGCTCCCCTTTCAACTGTACTCACTGCATTTTGGAGCTGTCATAGACAGCTCCAGCAGGCATTGGAGAACTGCGGCCGCGCCTGCAAACACACTGCCTGAATTGGAAGAGGGCTGCCACACCTTCGAAAACTCGGATGATGGCACTATGTTTCTTGCACATGCGTGCAAGCAAACATAAAAAGACAGATTAAACAACCAGCAACATCAGTGAGTTTTAGAGAAGGTAAGCAGTCATGAAATATGGGTTTTCAGCTAGAAATAGTATGATGCAAAATGGGTTGACAGTGTCCCTTTCATAGCACCATTATCACAGATGACCTTAAATCATCTAAGCAGACTACTAAAGCAGTAGGTAAGGCTAGTGGGATGTTGGGGAGTATTAGTAGGGGTATCACAAGTCATAAGAGGAAGGTAATAATTCCGCTTAACAAGACACTGGTTAGGCCCCATCTGGAGTACTGCATGCAGTACTGGAGGCCGTACCTGTACAAGGACATTAACAAAATGGAAGTAGTAAAGAAAAGGTAACCAAAATGGCACAGGGACTGCATCAGAAAACATATGAGGACAGATTAATAGAGCTCAATATGTATACCCTAGAGCAAAGGAGGGAGACAGGTGATATGATAGAAACATTCAAACATCTTAAGGGCATTGACAAGGTGAAAGAGTGTAACGTGTTTTAATATAAGAAAAATAGCAGGACAAGAGGACACAGCATGGGATTAGAGGGAGGCCGATTAAGGGTAATGTAAGGAAGTTCTTTTTCACAGAAAGGGTGGTAGACACATGGAACGGCCTTCCTCAGGAAGTGGTGGATATGAATACAGTGCAGGGCTTCAAACAGGCATGGGATAGACATAAGGGAACAATACAAATGAGTATGAATAGATAGGCCATTGACAGAGCACAGACCTATGGCACATTCATAAGGTAGAAAAAATGGGCAGACTGGATGGGCCTTGCAGTCCTTATCTGCCGTCAACTTCTATAGCACTGAACAAACGTGGTAAAAATATACAGTAGATTTGCAAAAACAAGAAACTTGACTGGGTATACCATACGCAAGCAATAAGACATGACGAGGTATGGGTTATGGCCTGATAAGAGCACACCTCAGGTGCGTTATGAGCCACGTGGCGCTTCTGCAGAGTGCCTTTAGCACCTGGGAAGTGCTCGTATCAGGCCATAACCCACACCGCGGAGTGTCTTATTGTGCTTATAAAATGGACTCCCCTCCAAGCAACTATTTAAGAAAAAAAATGCAAAACATTTTAAAATTCTGAGGTTTTAATACCTGAAGTGGTAAAATAGTCCCCGTATTTAAGTACAGTGCCTTCAGAAAGTATTCACCCCCCTTGGATTTTGTCACATTTTGTTGTGTTACTACCAGAATTTGTAATGCATTGAAATGATTTTTCCTCCCTTGATTCACACAGCATACTCAACAATTTAAAGGGGCAAAAATATTTTTATTGTGTAACAAAAATTTATGAAACATTAAAAACTGAAATATCTTGTTTACTTAAGTATTCACCCCAGTCAATACTTTGTAGAAGCGCCTTTGGCAGCAATTACAGCTTTGAGTCTTCTAGAGTATGTCTATATCAGCTTTGCACAACTGGATTTGGGGATTTTCACCCATTCTTCCTTGCAGATTTGCTCAAGCTCTGTCAAGTTGGATGGGGGGCGTCGGTGAACCGCAATCTTTAAGTCTTTCCACAGATTCTCAATGGGATTCAAGTCTGGGCTTTGGCTGGGCCACTCAAGGACATTCACCTTCTAGTTCTGAAGCCACTCCAGTGTTGCTTTGGTTGTATGCTTGGGGTCATTGTCCTGTTGGAACGTAAATCTTCGCCCCAGTCCAAGGTCTATTGCAGACTGATGCAGGTTCTCCTCAAGGATGTGCCTGTATTTGGCTCTATTCATTGTTCCCTCTATCCTGACAAGTGCCCCAGTCCCTGCAGCTGAAAAGCATCCCATAACATGATGCTGCCACCACCATGCTTCATGGTAGGGATGGTGTTACAGGTGCTGGCTGTGTTAAGTTTTGTGCCAGGTATAGCGCTTTGCATTCAGGCCAAAGAGTTCAATTTTGTTTCATCAGACCAGAGAATCTTTTGCCACATGGTCTCAGAGTCTGCCACGTGCCTTCTTGCAAACTCCAGGCATGCTATTATGTGGCCTTTCTCAGGAGTGGCTTCCGTCTAGCAACTCTCCCATAGAGGCTACATCTGTGAGGTGCTGCAGAGATTGTTGTCCTCTGGACAGGTTCTCCCATCTCAGCCATGGAACTCTGTAGTTCTGTCAGAGTGGTCATTGGGTTCTTGGTCACTTCTCTGACCAAGGTCCTTCTTGCCCGGTTGCTCAGTTTGGGAGGATGGCCTGCTCTAGGAAGAGTCTGGGTGGTTCCGTAATCTTTCCATTTCCTAATGATGGACTTGACTATGCTCCTGGGAACTTTCAACACCCTAGAAATGTTTTTATACCCTTCCCCAGATCTATGCCTCCTCACAATTCTACCACGGAGTTCTACGGACAGCTCCTTGGTCTTCATGGTAGAGTTTCTGCTCTGACATGCACTGTCAACAGTGGGACCTTATATAGACAAGTGTATTTCCTCTGAAATCATGACAACCATTTGAACTGACCACAGGTGGACTCCATTCAAGTTTTAGAGTGCTCTCACAAGGAAATTGGATGCACCTGAGCTCAATTTGGAGTGTCATAGCAAAGGGGGTGAATACTTATCAAATCAAGACATTTCAGGTTTCTATTTTAAATTACATGTACAAAAAATTCCAGAAGTTTCATTCCACTTTGACATTATAGAATAATTTGTGTAGATACGTGACAAAAAAATCCCATATAAATGTATTTTAATTTGAGTTTGCAACATCACACAATGTGACAAAATCCAAGGGGGGGTGAATACTTTCTGAAGGCACTGTACTTTCTGTACTAGGTGATGCCTAGTGTATGGTGCTCCCCTTCCCACACCAACAGGTACTGATCAGGTTGTCCTCCCCCTGTCCAGACACTGCTCACACTGTTAACCTAAGCAAGCTAGAGTAGTGGTCAGAGAGGTGACAGCTGGGGTTCAATGCAAAAGGTTATGCACTTTGGGGTGAAGAACCCAAGGAGAGAATACTGGCTAGGGGTGGTTAAGCTGGGGATCACTGAGGAGGAGAAGGACCTAGGGGTAATGATAACAGGGACCATGAATAACACTGTCCAGGGCAGGAGAACAGTTGCAAAAGCAAACAAAATGCTGGGGTGCAGAGCAAGGGGGTTTTCGTCAAGGCGAAGAGAGGTGATCTTGCCCCTCTACAGGTCGCTGGTAAGGCCACACCTAAGAGTATTGTGTGCAGTTTTGGAGGCCATACCTAAAGAGTGATATCAGGTTACTGGAGGGGGTGCAGAGGAGGGCAACAAAGATGATATGTGGAATGGAGGGAAGAGACTATGAGAGCAGGCTGGGAGACCTGAATATGTAAACCCTGGAGGACAGAAGAGACAGGGGGGACATGATAGAGACATTCAAGTATCTGAGGGGGATCAATAAGGATGGGGCAAATGGGGTCTTTAAGCTAAGAAGGGGGAAGGACACCAGAGGGCATGGGCTAGGAACAGAGGGGGGAAGATTTAGGAGGGAAATGAGGAGACACTATTGTACAGAGAAGGTGGTAGCAAAATGGAACGCACTATCAGAATGGGTGGTATCATGTAAATCTGTGAACAGCTTTAAAAGGACAGAGAACAGGGAGAGTGAGGGTGGGGGATGTGGGGGTGGCAGTGGGATGACAATGGGGCGGGGGTGGGGCAGCTGCAAACTAGGGGTGCCAGCTGCACACTTGAGCAGACTAAGATAGACTGGGTGGTCTGTTTCTGCTGGCACATTCATAACTTCTCACTGTCCTCCCCCTCTCCACATACTGTTAATACCCCACTGCCACAGCCAGTGGCTACTTTGAATTCACTAAGAGTGAGTAGAGGGAGTTTGCGTCTATCTGTTTCCTCCCAAGTGTGTCTCTTCTCCAACACACAAACACTTAGTTATTTTTTTCTTTCTTTTTATTCATTTAGTTTATTTTATGTTTATATGACCTTTGTTTTTAGATTGATACCAGCAGTCCGGTTGACTTGGAGCAAGTGTGTCCTGTACCGGCTGCCGAGTGTGTCCTGTACCAGCTGCCATAAAGAGTGGTTTCCTGTTTCGTAGTTTTTGACACCGTTACATTTGCTCTGTGCTGCTGTTGCAGAGTATCGATCATTTTAGTCAGGGTAGGCAAGGGGTGGCAGACTGAGGAACAGATAAGAGCTGCATGGAGGGGGAATGAAGAAACGGAGTGGGGAACAGAGCTCCATCAATGACAATCTGTGGGAGAGCCATGGGTTAGTGGCCAATCAAAAAATCTTGTTAACTGGAGAAGGAGGTTAGTTTGGATGTTTTTTTGTTTTACGAACCTCAGCTGGATCTGAAAATGCAGCTTTACACTTGGATGGTCTGGGCTGGCCAAAGGAGGTGGGAGGGGGGAGGGCTGCAGGTTGGGGATGGTAAGCAAGTTCCAGTCTGCAGGTTGGGGATGGTAAGCTGGTGGCATGGAGGGATTTTCCCCTGTACTGCATCTTGGTTGGCACAAGCAGTGCCAGTCGAAACATTACGTGCTGACAAGGACATGGTTGGAAAGAGCTTCCAACCAATCAGCATTCAAGATCCTTTTTGCCTATTTTATAAAGCAATTTATACAATATGTATATGTAACCCCACCACTAATTTGGGGTTTACCTTAATGTCTTTGCGGGCTCCTTCCATGCTCACTGGTTGATGTCCTGTAAAGGTAACAGATCCAGGGGTATCTGTTTGCTTCTATTCATTTACATGAGAGTGCCATGCTGTGCCTCCGTGCCTGTCCCTTTAAGAATCTAGCTAATGTGTGTATAGTGAATAGTCTGAGGTAGGTCCGAGTGATTTAAGGCTTGCAACAGGCCAGACACCACTCTGCAGTTGATAATAGTGCAGAGGGAGCCTAAATGGGAACTGTACTTATTTACTTCAAGTGTCTTGTTATATATACAGTATATATATATATATCAACAACCACTTTGCCACTGCAGGCATGGCATTCAATAATGCACCAGTAAGCAGTCTCTGTCTGCAGTTCAACGCCCAGCCTCCAGAACCAAGTAACAAAAATATGATCTTCTCCTTTTCTCCAACCACCATAAAAGAAGTTGAAGACCTTCTGCTATGACTAAATACTAGAAAAAGCACAGGAGCCGACTCCTTCGAACCATACTTTCTGAAAATAGCATACCACATACTTGCCACACCTATATCACACCTATTCAACCTGTCCTTAGCCCAGGGCTCTATCCCCACAGAATGGAAAACTGCTCATGTTATCCCTCGATTTAAAGCAGGGGATCCATGTGACCTAAACAATTATAGGCCAATCTCTCTTCTACCTAGCCTTTTGAAAATGCTGGAAAAAATCGTGGATATACAGTTGAGATCATTCCTAGACAACTCTACATTGCTTAACCCCATGCAGTCCGGCTTTAGAACAAAGCATAGTACTATTATGACGCTGGCCAAAGTCACTAATGACTGGCAGCGGGACCTCGACAATAAAAAATTTGTTTGTGCTGTGTTTTTAGATCTCAGCAAGGCTTCCAATACCGTCGACCACTGCCTACTTCTCTCCACCTTAAAAACCACAGGCATGGACTCAATCTCATTGGATTGGTTCCAGGACTACCTCTCTGATAGGCAGCAACAAATCAAGCCGAAGGAGAGCTCTCTCCGCTCAAACCAATAAAAAAAGGAGTCCCACAGGGATCCATATTGGGCCCTCTACTGTTCGCCATCTATATTAACAACTTGGACTTAGGCATCACGGAAGCCAGTATCCACTTGTTTGCCGATGATACGGTGCTCTATTTAAGCCATGACTCTTCTGGAGCCGCATGTGCTGAACTACAAATTGAATTCAATACGCTGCAGCACCAGCTTCTCAGCAAAAAGCTACTGCTAAATGCAAAAAAAAAAAAACAAGGCCATGCTCTTTTTACCATCTAGCACTGGGGCCTACTCTGCTGCTGGTACTTTTCCTCCCAAACTACCCTACTAGGCGAAAATCTTGAGTTTGTGCCTAAATTCAAATATCTGGGTATATGGTTGGACAAGAAACTCTCCTTTGTGGAGCACACAGAAGAATTGATGAAAAAGCTTAGGCAGAGGCTTGGCCTCTTTTTCATAATTAAACACCTCCTGACTGCAGAAGCAAAAAGACAGCTTGTTCAATCTACATTCCTCTCATTAATCGACTACGCAGACATTATCTATGGCCAATGCTCTGTCTCACACCTTGCAAAACTGGATGTTCCGTACCATAGAGCATTAAGATTTATAACTGGCCTCCCGTCCTCCACACATCACTGCTCTCTATACGCAGCCATAGGGTGGCCTTCCCTTCAATACAGATGGTGTAGAAATGCAGCCCTCTGGACACTTTGAGCCCTTACCAACAAACTCCCAGATTACATTGTTGCCTGCCTCCCCTTGAGTCCAATCAGTAGCTATGCCCTAAGAAGCCACTCGCTAGTTTCCCCGAAAATCCCAAGGATCAGTGCCCATTTTGGTAGGGCTGCCATAAGCCATGCTTTACCCACACTCTGGAATAGGATACAAAGATCGTCGAGACTCAGCTCCCCTGTCAGTATTGCCCTGTTTAGGACCATTTATGACAAAATGTTTGCCAAAATCTGTAAGTGTTTCCATAGTTCCTAGCAGTCCTGCTGATGGTTCCCTCTCTATCTTTACCATATTCAGCCACAAACCTAGTTCCTTCCTTCCCTATTTAATTAGTTCACTAGTCAGCTGCCATACTGGGCCTCAGCACCCTTGGTACCACTTTTTCCCATACTACCCTCCTCCCGCCACTCAAGCAGGAGACACAGACTTCATTATGGGCCCCTCTGTAGCCTAAGATCCTCACCCAAGCATTTAAACGGTCACTGAGGGCTGAAATGTAAATAATTGTACCTTTCTATAGAGGCTTGAATAAATATGTTACTTCAATTTCTGTATCCATGGATGTTGTATACCACAATAATGTTGTGTGATGCATATATGTTCTTACGTGAACACTTGGAATGTATACCTTACGCCTACCGTTTTTCTGTAATTTTTCTTGTATCGCTGTTCATTTTGTATTCTGCACCTTTAATCAATATATGTATAACTGTCCTTGACAACAGCAGGCCCACCTTGTAAATGAGCCTGCTCAACGGTGATCACCTGGATAAATAAAGATTTTGATTTGATTTGATTTAAAATAGAGAAGTCTGTTTAACCTGTTTTCCTTGCAGCTTGCCTTTTGGTATGGGAGCCACCAGGTTTGGTCCAGGACTTCTAGTAAGTGGACCAATAGGACTGCAGGGATCTCAAAGGGTCCTCAGCCCAAGTGTCTTGTGGGAAGGAAAACTGCAGTTTTTAGGTTGGCGCCTAAACTGAACAGAAGGGGGAGTCCAATCTGTGACAGACAGCTTCCCTAGTCAACCTGAACACAGGAATCCAAGGGAAATGCCCAGAACTGTAACAGTCAGTGGATCAGTTAGAGCTGGAGCCTGAAGTGTGAGCAGCTCAAGCTTTTGAGCAGCACCTCCCTGAACAGAACTTAGGGGAATCGGTGGGAAGAGACCTAACTTACCTCCCTGCCTTTGTTTCTCCTGCATCAGACTGCCTGATTGCAGAAGTTGGAAACATCCGATTTAAGACTGAAACTGCTGCAGAAAATATTGAAGAGTTTGAAAGCACCGCTTGTGTTTTGGACCGAAGATTTATTCCTGTGAAGCGATCAGTCCATCTAGTGTATGAGACCGATTTTGGATCGAGAGGTTTGCTTAGTGAATCTACTGCAATAGCAATCAGATGGTATCCAATCTGTGCAAAGTTAATGCGGTTTGATTTAAATGTGCTGAATGTTCCTCGTGGTCGAGACCCGCCTGTTCACGACCCAATCTGTTACACCTACTGGAGGCTTCACCAGCAAACAAAACTGAACTTTGCCAACATGCTCATCACACCTGGGCCTCTGCCAACCTGGCTCAGATCAGCTGTCCTGCACCAGAGACTGTCCTCGGTGTGAGACCGGCTTTGGGGATCCAGCCCTGGCACAGAAACAACTCGCAGGTTGCAGCCACCTGGAGGGAAAGGCCGTGAAGAGGAGGTGATTCATGATGGCCCTTCTTCTCCATGCTCATCATCAGTAAACAACACGAGTTCTCCATTTCACCTGCAACACTACAGCCAACTGGTGGCGCGAGTACAATCAGGGTAGCTCCCTGCAATGTAATTTAATCATCTGTGGTACCATCTAATTTCTTTGTTAAATTCTTGGGCTTCACAAGACTGGGCCAACCGGCCAGGATTGCAAATAATCATCTTGTTGGTGTGCATGCTAACTGCCTTTTCTTTCCACCAAGGACCCCAACATCAGCTGCAACGCTGGCCACCCCTGGGCAATGCCTCTGGCTAGCTAGCTTTCCATCCTGGGTACCCAATGTTGTAGAACTGTTCAGTTGGGACTTGGAAGTGCATGCCAAAAGCCTGAATCAAATCAGAATATCAATCATTTAACTAGATTCACGCCCCTTCCTTGTTCATGACTCTGAATAAATCTGATTGTCTTTTTTCACATTTAACCTGGCCTATGTGCATATTATTAGTGTGTCACAGTACTAATAGTGTATATCTGTTTGCTAACTTTGCAGGGGTGTCCAGGGATATTGCTGAAGGTCAGACCCTGGTGGTAAGTGTGAAGGGTGTGTGCATATTATTACTGGTACTTACTGACTGTGTGTTAACTGCTGTGAAAGGTTACAAGCCACTAGGAGGGTTGGTGGGTGGTTATAGCTTCCCAGAGGGCTATAACAGGCTAGACAGACACCCCCCATACTCTTACTCTGGGTGGAGGCACCTTAATACAGAATCCAGGCCTCTCAACCTGTGCTCAGAAGTACAGGCAGGGGTAGTAACCTTAGGGATAGCGCCGCCAGGGGTTACATATGCACTTATAAAAAGCAAGCTAAAAAGTGTTAACTTGACCAGACATAACAAGATTAACAAAGCTGGTCACTGAGCATGCTCATAAATTTATTTTACTCATTTTGGCTACACTGAGCATGCTCAGATATTTATTCTCACATGTGAGATGCTATTTATTTTTTAAATTTCAGTTACTATAGTCTCAGTAGTTGCTCTTATACTACGCCATTAAACAGAGGGGCACGGTTTACTTTTAAAAAATGTTTTTCCTTTTGTAACTTATCATTTCTATTACAAAACCATCTAAACACTTGTTGTGTAAATCAAATATTATATAGGCTGACTTAAGACATCGAGCAAGATTTCCAAAGCTCCAAAGATGGCACAAGCCCATCGTGTGCTCGTCATTTGGTGCATGGGGCTTGCAACATTCTCCCGCCCGGAGATTGGGATTTTCTACCCTGTGCACCAACTGCTGTAAGTTAGACCAGATTTTTGCTGGTCTAGTTTGCGTCAATCCCGGGTACCCTTTTCATGAGACTTGTGTCAAATATTTGGTGTAAGCTGCCGTAAAGTGGGGAAAACTGAACATAACTGGCGCCTCAACGACTAAAAAATCAGACAATCACAGGGTAAAGGTTTTTTTTCGTAGCTGCACCAAAAAAAGGTTTGATGTAGGGCTTGAGGCAAGCGCTGTATCACCCTTGAAAATCCGGCCCATCATTCTTATCATAATTTGAGAGTACTGGTCTATTGCTATTTCACTCATGGCTTTGTCACTTGTGAGATATTAACAGAGCAACACCCTCTCATGAAGATAAAAATTATATGATTACCGATGACCCCCTTTAATTACTGGATAATGAGCTTTGATCAAATGCCATAATAACTGGTTTTGATGTCATAGCCAGTTAATACAGTGTTTTGTGTCAAGTCGTGCTTCAACTCCACAACGCTTATGAGTGAGAAAGACGGAACTCAAGACAGACACAGTAAACAAAGGGTAAAAAGGGTGGAAGGAGCCTTGGGAGGAAAACTGCAGAGTTACAGGTGCTCATGGCAGAGGGAGAGGTGGACATTGCAGCCATCACAGAAACATGGGCCACCCAATACAATGACTGGGACCTGTCTGTACCAGGGTACAGGTTATTTCGTAGGGACACGGTGATTGGGAAAAGAGGGGGTGTGGCACTATATGTGAAGGAAGGACTGAAGTGTGTAAGGGAGGAAGGGGAGGAGGATAGTACAGAGTCAATTTGGATGCAAATCCAGGATTCCAATAATAGGATTCTTAGAATGGGAGTGGTGTACAGGCCGCCATCTCAGACAGAGGAGGTAGACAGGGAACTAGCGGGACAGATCAGGAGGACCTGCGAGAAGGGTAGTGTGGTGATTGTGGGGGACTTCAACATGCCAGGAGTGGACTGGATACCCCAACAACCAGGAACAGAAGGGAGCAGGTACTGCTGGATGCCTTCCAGGACAGCTTCCTGCTGCAAATGGTCAGTGAACCAACCAGGTTAGGGAATATCCTTGACCTTGTGCTGGCAAATGGGGACTTTGTGAGAGAACTTACAGTGGAGGAACCGCTGTCAGGGAGTGACCACCACTCAGTATGGCTCACATTGGATATGGGCAAGGAAGGAGTGGAATCTGGCACAACTGTGCTGGACTTCAGGAGGGTTGACTTTGGGAGGATGGGGGAAGTGGTAAAAGGGTACCTGGCCAGAAGTCAGTCTAGTGTGGACACTAACCAGAGGTGGGAACTCATAAAGCTGGGGATAGTGGAGGCAACCAAAACCTGCTGCAAGGCCCAGAGCAAGAAGGCTAGGGCTAAGAAACTGAGCTAGTTGAGCCAGGAGGTAATGGAAAAGGTAAGGAGGAAAAGAGCTGCCTTTAGGAAGTACAAGAAAACGGGGAGAGGGGAGGACAGGGAGGAGTACTTGATGGAATCGAAGGAGGTGACAAGGGCAGTAAGGGGAGCCAAGGCATCTACAGAACTCAGGCTGGCACAAGGCATTAAGAAGGGGGAGAAGGACTTCTTTAGGTACATCAGGGAGAAAAGGAGCTGTAAGGACCACATAGTAAGCATTACGAAGGAGTGGGGTTGGGTGGAAGTAGCGTGCGATAAGGCAGAAGCACTAAATGAGTACTTCTGCTCAGTATTTACTAAAGAGAAGAGGGGGGGTGACACCAGGGGAGAAATGGCAGAAATGGGGAGGGGTGACAGATGGGGAAATCATGGAGGGCAGAGTTTGGGAGGGTTTGGCGCACTGAGGGTGGATAAGGTGCCAGACCCAGATGGCATCCACCCAGGGTACTGAAGGAGCTGGCAGAGGTCCTTGCAGGACCTTTGGCAGACCTATTTAATGCCTCACTACATTCGGGGTGTGTACCTCAGGACTGGAGGATGGCTCATGTGGTGCCCCTCCACAAGAGTGGCCCCAAGGATGACCCGGGAAACTACAGATCAGTGAGCCTCACATCCGTCGTGGGTAAGCTAATGGAGACTATCCTGAAGGAAAGGCTTGTGGCCCTCCTAGAGGCCAAAGGACTACAGACAGCATGGCTTCATATGGGGCAGTTCCTGCCAAACCAACCTGGTGGAGTTCTATGACTGGGTAACTAGGCAACTGGACAGGGGCCACGCAGGGGATGTCCTGTATCTGGACTTCAGTAAGGCATTCGACTCGGTGCCGCATGGAAGGCTGGGAAGTAAGTTAGTAGGCACAGGGGCTGGTGAGATGGGTAGGGAACTGGCTTCAGGGAAGGCAACAGAGGGTGGTGGTGGGTGGGGGCTCTCACCCAAAGGGTAATGACGAGCGGTGTTTCACAGGGCTTGGTGTTGGGACTAGTGTTGTTTGGGATATTCGTTGCAGACATATCATTGGACATCAAGAGCAAGATCAGTCTGTTTGCTGATGATACCAAGGTAGGAGCGGTGGTGGATGACCTAGGGGGATGGCAGGGGTTGCAGGATGATCTGACAAAGTTTGAAACCTGGTCAGACACCTGACAACTGGGGTTTAATGCCAAAAAGTGCAAGGTGCTGCATTTTGGGATGAAGAACCCAAGGAGGAGTTACCAGCTGGGGGAGTGCAGCTAGCCCAGACAGAGGAGGAGAAGGATCTGGGGTGCTCATTACAGGGTCAATGAACAACTCGGTACAATGTGGAAGGCAGCTGCAAAGGCCAACAAAATGCTGGGTTGTATTGCAAGGGGTATATCCTCGAGGAAGGAGGAGGTGATTCTGCCACTGTATAGGTCATTAGTAAGACCACACCTGGAGTGCTGCATGCAGTACTGGTGCCCATATCTGAAGAGGGACATTAAGTTACTGGAGGGGGTGCAGCGCAGGGCTACAAAGATGATCAAGGGGCTGGGGAACTTATCATACAGGAGGAGGCTAAGGGAGTTGAACATGTACTCACTGGAGGAGAGGAGAGACAGGGGGGACATGATTGAAACCTTTAAGTACATGAAAAGAATAAACAAGACAGGTACAGAGGGGCTGTTCAAAGTAAGGGAGGGGAGGGACACCAGGGGCCATGATATGAGACTGGAGGGAGGAAGGTTCAGGAGGGAGATGAGGAGACACTTTTTTACAGAGAGGGTGGTGGCTGGGTGGAATGCGTTACCTGCAGAAGTGGTATCCAGTAGAACAGTGGACTGCTTCAAAAGGGGATGGGATAGGACAAAGGGGAGGGTCAATGAAGGGGAAGGGTGGAGCAGCTACAGAATAAGGGGTGCTAGCTGCACATTCAAGCAGACTTGATAGACCTCTAGGCCTTTATCTGCTGGCAAATTTCGTATGTTCGTATGGTAACATCATCAGTGCCACCTTGCACTTTCACTTGTGCTGTCACCCTCTGACATACCGAGCCTGACATAATATATTGCGGTCATTTGTAGTGATACTTATCTATCAAAAGAGCAGCTCCTGACCCCGCGCCTCAGCAACCAATGGATCTAGAAACAACGGTTTAGCCATCCACGGAACAAATTCTAATTTATTTTATTGCAGCAGTTTATTTGAAGTAAATTGTAGTAAGTTACCAAAAGTGCAAGAGGCTTTGGCTGTTCCAATATTTAAGAATGATTCTTTTTATAGCTAGCAAACCTACACATAAAACTTTTTCATGATTTTTGGATAACTCTAAAAAATAATGTAAGTTGAACAACAAAATATTAGGGTTGCAGGGAATATTTAATCAGACTGTGACAAGAAACATGTTATAGAGGACTACCATGATCTAATCTGGGGACATTCCCAAAAGTTATGAAAAATACTCCCTTCTTTATTGCATCCATGCCAACAAGAGTTATTATATTTGCAGTTTATTTTAGCAATGACTGCTGGAGTAATATACAGTATGCTCTAATGGTAATTTTTTGTTGTATAGACCTATTTATTTGCACATATAATATTTTTGTTTGCACCAATTCTGATCTTTCTCCAATTACTTTGTTTTAACTTGTATCCCAACTCTTTATCTCAACTATTAATAACCTTACCCGTAATTGTTTCATAGTGGTCCATTATTATTATTATTATCATTAATCTCCAGTGATGTGCTGATGACCCAACCCCACACACAAGTATGTAGACACAAGGTGCCCAACCCCAGTGTTGGTCCAGTTTTATAAAGCATATACCCCCCAACCCCACTGGACAAATGTACTGCACTAGGAGCCCATCTCTGGTGCCCCCAAAGGTCCTCCAATGCCTACCCCCACCCCCAGACAGCGTCCATCAAAACCCCTTCATTTATGTCTTTTAAAGGGAAAGGGGAAATTGTTTAACCAGGAAAGGCACACTTAGCCAGAGCTTGTTTCCAGGTGTGACCTGAGAGAACAAGAAATTTAAGTGACTTGCTCAGGGTCACACAGTAGACGGGGGGGGGAGGGGCTGACGGGATTCAAATCCAGGTTTCTGGGTTTGCAGCTCAGTGCCCTTAGCCACTACGCTATACTGCCTCCAATGTCACTGTGATGTCACTTAGGAACAAGCATTGCTTAAATACCTTGAGTCAAGAACAACTTCTTCCTTGAGGATGTCCTAGAAGTAGCTGAAATGTAGTATCAATACTGAACAGACTCAGTCATCCACACCCGTGGATTTCAGCTACATTAGAGCCCAATAACTCATCTGAAAGAGCCTTTCATGGGCTCTCAAACTGTATCAGCCACTGTACATGAAGGTTTCCCTTTAAGTTATCTGTCGAGGACATTTTTGTCTTTTTCAGTTGCCAGCTGAAAATCATAATTAGAAACTACAAAGATGAATTGAATCTGCTTTTATTTCATTAGTGCAGCTAACTGCAATGGAATTTCAGATGGCAGCTGTCCTTGAAAGGGTTTTGTTGGCCACTGTCTGGGGTTGGGGAGTGCAACTGTTGGCCAGTTACTAGAATTCTGTACGGTGTGGGAGGGAGTGCCACTGGATGCCAAGGATCTCTTGACTTGTGGCACAGTGAGGGATGGGGTGTCACCGAATGCCAGGCACCTAGCCTGGGGCAAGGTGAGGGAGGGGTGGCCACTGGATGCCATGGATTGCATGGACTGGGGCAGATTGAGGAAGGGGGTAGCACTAGATGCCAGTGGGCTTGACTTGGACACAGTGAAGGGTTGTTAGTGAATACCAGGGACAGCTTGTCTAGGGGTAGGGTATGGGACAGGGGTGCCACTGGTCACTAAGGACTTGACTTGGGGCATGGTGGAGTGGTGGTGCCAGTGGACACCAGGGACTACTTGGAATGGGACAGGGTATCCAATGAAGTTACCACCATCTTGGATCCTAAGAATTAACTGGGGGATGTGGTCTGTAATCAGGGTGAATTTTTCTACTATAAAGTTATTCATGAAACTTCACAATCTCAAATGTTTTCAATGTGGGCAAGCCCTCATTCTGTCTTGGTAAGGGTACAACATGCAAAGGCTATAGGTTTTTTCACTAGTAGTAATAGGTTTTATTTTTGTAACAGGATAAGACTACAGTACATTTCACATTAAACTTATTGTGCAGCCCATTTGCAATCTCTTCTTTTCACGTGACTGAAATAAGTTGCCAAGTAAGTGGTTTGTTTTTTCCTTTCAGTTATAGAAGGTGGCATTCAATGGAATGTATTAGGACAACTCATTTACAGCTCAACAGAAACTAGCCACAACCAGATACCCCCATGATAATGTAACCCCTCACCCTTGCCTTTTTGTCAAAATGACAGGTGGCATGCTGTTGAAGCTGACAGCAGTACCTGGTGGGGACTGGGTTCGGGGAGGATGAGGTTACTTGGCACAGGGGGGCCTAGGTTTGGCTATTCTGCACAGGGGCACCCAAGTAAATCCGAACACAGGAAGCAATAACTATAATGTCCAGAACTAGGAATGAGATTCTTCAGTGTGGCTTTTATTCACTTCCAAGCTGAACAAACAAAGCATAGATGAACCCTCATGGGGCTACATTCCTGGTAATGCAGATTAGAGACTACAGAACACTTTATCACTGTTTCCAGCCCTCAGGCTCTAAACCCACCAGGCATACAGCCCGGACTTGCACGCAGTTTAACTACACAGCCCGACTTGTACACTACTTGGGTTTTCCCCACTGGCCTGGCTCCCCTGCTGGCCACTTGATCTGCGGTCCATTTGAGGAATGAACCAATTATCCTGTTGTGGCTCCCCAAACCACACTAGAGTCTTCGACTCCTAGAGAGAATTTTCCTTACAATTCCATGTCTGGGTACTTCCCTCATCACTGGCCAAGTGCCTGAGGCAAAGTAGAAATCCACAGAAGAAATCTGTAGAGGTGGACCTGGTCACTAAAGATGGGGGGCCACCCACCTCCAGCTCCCACAGCCCATACCCGGCCATTTCTCTGGAAACTGAACAATTCCTTTACTGAACTCTCAAATGTAGATTATGGGTAGATGTCTGTCACATCTCCTCTACATATTATTTGCATCCCAACAAGCTCTGGACTTGAACCTACTTTTACTTTGCTTAGCCCATTACTCTAGGCTTCCCAATATTTAGTAGTTCAATCCCCAAATTGTCACACAAGTCCCAGGGTGAAAAACATAGGCCCTTCTAGCAAGAGCAGACATTCACCCTCACGTTGCAGGTACCCCACAGGCGACTCACAAATCTTTTCTCCCAAATAAATGCTGGAACACACAGGCAGCTTTTCCTTCACAAGCAGAACTAGGGGGTTGCCCCAGGAACCTGCAGGGAGACCTTTTCCTGCCCCCCCAAAGGGAGGGGCACTAAGACCCGAAAACAGCGGTCTCCACCACTTCAGTAATCTTCTGTGTCTCTCTTTAAGGTAGAGACACACACCCTTCTACTTAAAAGTAGCCCTCTGTCAGGGCTGAGGCTCCTAGAGCCTTCACTAAGCTGCTTTCTCAGCAAGCTCCCAACTTCACACTTCACTGACTCACACTCAGCCGAAGACTGACTGAAGACACTGACTTCAAAACCTCCCAACGTTCTAACCAACTCCCTTGCTGCAGATTCCAATGTGGCTCATGCTGCTGCGATAGTTCTATTGGTGATGTCATCCCTCAGTCTCAGCTGAGACTGAGAACAGAGTGAGACAGTGTGAAATTCATTTAACTGGAGTTTCACAAGCTGCCTTCCCTGCCTACCACTAGGTCTCACTGGGATTCAAGTAACCCCGGGTAACAAGGGGGTTACACTCACCCTTGACCAGGAAAATGACTGTCCACAGTCATTATTTACCTGGCCTTAGGCCATCCCACCCAATGTGCTACCTGCGGAGGGGGGTGATCAGGACCCCTCCTACCATGTGCAAGCACAGGCAGGCAACACTAAGAGCCTAGAGGCCTTTAGCTGACATATCAGCCTCTACACTATCCACTTATTATGGACACCTAGTGGCTCTGGTAGAACTATCCAGAGCATAGCCCTGATAGATCAGCACTGCGGTCCCAATGGCCATTCAGGACCACAGCCTGTCTATCCCCCTAACCCTCTAGGGAAAACCTATCTGCCTTCTAACCTAATACCCCAAAAACAAAAACAACCCGGGGACCTCCCCGACCTTGGGCAACCTGCAACCACACACCATTAAAATACCACATTACTGCCTCCTCCCTACCCCCACAACCACACATGTGGAAGGAAAGGGTTAATACAGTAATAACAACAATAACACCACAGTACTTTAAATTTCTACACACTAAAGTACTAATGAGGAACTCCGATGAGCCCCTCCTCCTCTTCTTGTCTTCTCTTCTGTCTTCCCAGGAATGCCTGTAAGAAAAAGAAAGACAACACACATTCCTAATCTGCATACACAGTCTACCTAGACCCCTACCATCAAAACACTGAATAATCCCAAAAAGATTTTTTTAGAAAAAAGGTAGAAAAACAGTATTTACATTAGAAAACAACAACATTATTTACAATACACATTTGGGGGGATGGAGTGCCTTAAAAAGTCCCAACTAGTGACCACAATGCCCGAAGGCTAGTCCAATAAAGAGTCTCTCCTGGGCCGGAGCCCGGTGAAGCACAGTTCTAAAAGGCCAAAGTCCCGAAGGGGAGAGTCTTTGAGGACAGTTCACACATTTTCAAGTCTGCTAGTGTAGGGTGTTTACTGCAATGTCATAAAGATAGAAAAGTTCGAACTTACCAGCCCCTTGTAGTACGAAATTCAGCACCAACCTGCACCTCTAACGAAGACTCTCCCTGGCAGCATTTCTTCCGATACAGCTGGGTGGACATCTTCCGGGAACCATAGGAGGGCACATCTGGGAACTGCTGGGAAGATGTCATCTCTGGAGATGGAACCTTAGAACAGGAACAAAAAGAAAACAGCTGGTCCGACGTCATCCGATTACCAGGCGATGAACAGGATACAGCTGGACTGGTGTCCTCTCTGGATCTGAAGTCATCTGGTGGGCCAGTTGATGGTTTCTGGAAAGGCCAGTACACTGCAGACTGATGAATGTGGGGCACCTGAGTCCTGGATGTCCATTTTGGCGGATCAATAAAGGCACTTCACAGTCTGGTGTGGCAGTATTGACTACCACTGCTCGGCCTTCCATTTTGTAGGCACGGGCACATTTGCTGGGAGGTCCTTGCACTGAGGCCAGTAGTACCAGGGGTCAGGAGCTTGAATTATTACCCCGTCTGGGAGCACATAATTCACACAGTGGGAGATTTCATGTCCCTCTCCGTCCACTATTCGCACTCTGTCTATAAACAGTGTCCTGCCTCTCTTCCACTGGGTATACTTCTCGTGAAACAGTCTGTTTTTCACATGCTTGTTAGCCCCAGGATGCACACTTTTCATGGCTTTGTCCCAGATCCAGGATTTCCTGCAGTTCTCAATTTCCTCCCAGACTTTCAGAGGAAAGGTAGGAAAGGTCATACCATAGATCTCATTTGCCTTTCTACGAACCAGTCTCTCCTCTTTACTTGCTTTGGTCAATCTAAGACCGCTGGCCTGGCTTGGGGTGGCCAGTCCTGGTTCACCAGCTCCGCATCCTTAAAGAAATTGAAACGGATCCCTGACCTTCGTCTTGTGAAGCCAGGGCAGTGGCATCACCACTTTCTTCCATACATTCCTCCGAGGCAAGATCTTGAGGCTGTGTACCCGTTCCTTTTTCATAAGGCCACATAGGTTCCCCCTCATCTTCCTCTTCACTGAGGATCTGAGCCCAGGAGTGAGCAGTCGTTCTCACTCCTGAGACTATCCACTCATTACTGGGTGCGGAGGTCGACACCTCCCACTCAAAGGCCTCCTGCATCTCATCTTCGCCTAAGAGACTTGGGCTAGGCCCCCCCTCCCAGGGGTCTATTGATGCCTTATCCGAACTTTCCTTCCGGGATCCAGCATCCGAAACTTCAACTTCTGGTTCTGTCTCTAACTCTGCACCCTCTAGCTTTGTGCCACACTCCCCCAAGGGGCCTTCCTCCACAGGCTCCACCTGGTGCTGTGTGCTGCCAACTGCAGATTCCTGAACCTTTGTCCATGTGGGAGTTAACCGGATTGGAGGCACTTTATACAAGCCATATTTTTCTAGGCATCCAGCACAGTGAGGAATCATGAAGACGTCCCTTCCAGCTCGCAAGCATATTTGACATACATGCACTGGATATCCAGGAACCGCCACATGAGGAGGCAGTTGTCCTCCATAACACCACTTTTCAATATCTCTCAGTTTATTTACTGCTGCTGTTACTGCAACCCGGGCATGATCCGGTAACGAGCTGGTACTGAGGCCATAACTGCAGAAAACAAACAAAAGTTCACTGTAACTGAAAGTCCCACTTTACTGAACACACTCTTTAGTTGTAAAATGGCTCCTCTGCTGCTGTGTTTACTTTACTACCCCACCCTGTAATGGCGGCGGCAGCACTCCTGTGCATCAACATTCAGAATCCGGGTCAAGCCACTGCGCACCCGATTTACACAAACTACTGATAACATTTGCTCAAACTGCACAACTTGCTCTATTCTTGCTTTAAACACATTTACAGGATTTTCCATGGACTTTTTACATGCTGGTAACATTTCTTTGATTCATAGTCCCTTAAAGCTTCAGGTTTTTAGCACAGGATTGCCTGTATTGCTAGTGCTGTACATTGGCTACAACCCACAGTCTCTCTCTGGCTTCAAACTTTAAACTGAGGCTGAATTCATTACTATGCACACAGTCAATGGCTTAACAGACTTGCACTTGCTGGCAGGACTTGACACAGTCGTTACTTGCAAAGCGACTACACTGCTGCACACACATTTATATGGCATAGGGCTGAAAGTCACTGTTTGATCAGTTTTTTAGGTTGTTACTTACTGTTATCAGTAGTAGTTTGCTGCGATGGGGAAAAACGGCCTGCAGCCAGTTCTTGGAGGCCTCAGAACAGAAACGGGCGGGCAGTCCTACCGATCGTCTTCTCGACCGCCACTTTTGCAATTTCAACAAACGAATAGCGGGTTGAGCCCGATTTTGAACTAGAAAGTCTATTTTTAACAAGTTTACAGTGATTTTAACACTCCACGACACTCCTCCACTAGCCAGTACACGCACTCCACTCACACTCCCTCTCGAATGCTGGGGCAGTCTCTGTAGAGCTGGCTGAGGGGCAGGACTGATCTCAGCCTGACCAATCACACAACGCCATGCAAATGAGCCTCTTCTTCCTCGCGAGGGCTCTTCTCCTCACGGCGATCGTCGAGCAGGCAAATTTAAACTGAAGAATGCAACTTTTTTTCTTTACCAACTGACTCCATGGCGGGAGCCCATTTCAGCCATTTAACATAGCCATTACACTCCTGCAAGTCTCTCATTCATTCAGAAAGCATTTCCAACGTCCAGGGCACAATTTTCCTTTTGCTACCCCTAGTCTTCCACACTTTTCTTTACAACAGGTCATTTTAAAAGCATTTCAAACGTCCAGGGCACAATTTTCCTGTTGCTACACCTAGTCTTCCACACTTTTCTTTACCACAGTTCATTTTTAAAAGCAGGCAAAAACACTGTAAACAATTTTGATGCAGGACAAGGGCACACTCTTTGGCTTTACCGCTCCTTGGTAAACAGCTGGCAAATTTTAAACAGCAGCATAAGATCCACAGCACACAGCAACACACTAGGGAAATTGCTTCAGCTTTTTGGGCTACCCACTGCCAGATAGCCAAAACACTAGCCCCCTTGCCCAAGCACCTTCCTCCCAGAACAAAATCCAAAGCAGTGCCTCCATTTTTGTAACCCCTCACCCCTGCCTTTTTGCCAAAATGACAGGTGGCATGCTGTTGAAGCTGACAGCAGTACCTGGTGGGGACTGGGTTCTGGGAGGATGAGGTTACTCGGCACAGGGGGCCTAGGTTTGGCTACTCTGCACAGGGGCACCCAAGTAAATCCGAACACAGGAAGCAATAACTGTAATGTCCAGAACCAGGAATGGGATTCTTCAGTGTGGCTTTTATTCACTTCCAAACTGAACAAACAAAGCATAGATGGACCCTCATGGGGCTACATTCCTGGTAATGCAGATTACAGACTACAGAACACTTTATCACTGTTTCCAGCCCTCAGGCTCTAAACCCACCAGGCACACAGCCCGGACTTGCACGCAGCTTTGGGTACACAGCCCGACTTGTACACTACTTGGGTTTTCCCCACTGGCTCGGCTCCCCTTCCGGCCACTTGATCCGCGGTCCATTTGAGGAATGAACCAATTATCTTGTTGTGGTTCCCCAAACCACACTAGAGTCTTCGACTCCTAGAGAGAATTTTCCTTACAATCCCATGTCTGGGTACTTCCCTCATCACTGGCCAAGTGCCTGAGGCAAAGTAGAAATCCACAGAAGAAATCCGTAGAGGTGGACCTGGTCACTAAAGATGGGGGGGCCACCCACCTCCAGCTCCCACAGCCCATACCCGGCCATTTCTCTGGAAACTGAACAATTCCTTTACTGAACTCTCAAATGTAGATTATGGGTAGACGTCTGTCACATCTCCTCTACATATTATTTGCATCCCAACAAGCTCTGGACTTGAACCTACTTTCACTTTGCTTAGCCCATTACTCTAGGCTTCCCAATATTTAGTAGTTCAATCCCCACATTGTTACACAAGTCCCAGGGTGGAAAACATAAGCCCTTCTAGCAAGAGCAGACACTCACCCTCATGTTGCAGGTGCCCCACAGGCGACTCACAAATCATCTTTTCTCCCAAATAAATGCTGGAACACACAGGCAGCTTTTCCTTCACAAGCAGAACTAGGGGTTGCCCCAGGAACCTGCAGGGGGAAATCTTCCTGCCCCCCCCAAAAGGGAAGGGCACTAAGACCCGAAAACAGCGGTCTCCACCACTTCAGTAATCTTCTGTGTCTCTCTTTAAGGTGGAGATACACACCCTTCTACTTAAAAGTAGCCCTCTGTCAGGGCTGAGGCTCCTAGAGCCTTCACTGAGCTGCTTCCTCAGCAAGCTCCCAACTCCACACTTCACTGACTCACACTCAACCGAAGACTGACTGAAGACACTGACTTCAAAACCTCCCAACGTTCTAACCAACTCCCTTGCTGCAGATTGCAATGTGGCTCATGCAGCTGCGATAGTTCTATTGGTGATATCATCCCTCAGTCTCAGCTGAGACTGAGAACAGAGTGAGACAGTGTGAAATCCATTTAACTGGAGTTTCACGAGCTGCCTTCCCTGCCTACCACTAGGTCTTACTGGGATTCTAGTAACCCCGAGTAACAAGGGGGTTACAATAAGATCTCCTATGCAGAGCCTTAACAGTTCAAATGTTATCCAGCTGTTAAATGGCTGCACAGTAAGTTAAATATACTGTACTGTACAAAGGCATGGCCTATTTACAGAGTCAACTTGTACCAAACAGTCAGATCACAGTTGCATAAAGCACTACCATCTACCATTTTATGAAAAAATTGCAGCACCCAAACTGACTGGTGAGGCATCACTGGCCAAACATACAGTGCAGGCAGTGTAGCTATGCACTAATTTAGGGGATGAGGAAAACTGATTTTTTTGCCAGTTCAGTAGCTTTGAGGTATTCTTTTGACCAAACCCATTTCTGATCTTTCTTTAACAGTTGTGTCATAGGTTTTATCAAGTTGCCCATGTTTGGTATAAAGTTACCAGGATAATTAACAGTGCCAGAAATTATCACAGATCAATTAAATTTGTTAGTGTAGGGGCCTGAAAAACAGCCTTTGTCTGTTATAATACTGCTGATGAGCGGTATACGTATTAAAGCCACAAAAGCAAAATTTGCAATGCTCTTCTACTGTGTAGAACAAGCCTGCAAAAAAAACAAAAAAAACTACACAACTCATAAGAACAAAATTACTCACTGTAGCAATATTGTTTCTTCTAAGGTATTCTTCAGTATGACTGACAGAAGCAGTATGCCAGTTGGGTTCAGCTGCCCTGGAGAGGAGGAGTCAATGATAATGAAGTGAAGCATTGTCCAATCAGAAGAGAGAATGCTGCCTTCAGTCAGCCTGAGAAGCTTCAGAACTGTTTCGATGCTGAAAAAAGGGCAAAGACGGAGCCCAGGAAAAGACAAGCATTTATCAATGCTGAATGTTGTCTTGCTGGTATTGGCATTGGTAGTGCAGGAGTTAGAGAGATGCATAATAGGAATGGCAGTGAAGTATGGAACTGACGCCAACCCCACTCCACCCTGCAGTGATCGACAGGCATTGAGGTGTGCCTTTGGGACATTGGCCATAACACTAATGCCATTTTACCTCACCCTACCCTACAGACTCCGACAAGTGATGCGTTGTGCCTTGGAGTCGTCGTGTCTTGCGCTCACCCCATTCCATAAGGAAATATGTTGAGATGGGTGCAATATAGGAGAATGGGGTGAACTTTGGGGCCAAAGAGTCCAAGGCATACCTTGATGCCTGTCACTGGCTGCAGGGTGGGGGCAGGGGTGGAATGGCATGAGCATTACAGCCGATAATCCAAAGTCACACCCCTGACACCTGTCAGTCTCTACAGGGTGGGACGTTTTGGTTAGAAACTCTAATGCCCTGGGCATTTGTTGGTATTTGCACTCCAAATTTTCAACATGGGCTTTTTGTGACCCCACCTCATGAAAGCATTTGGGACCTCTGCTCACGAACAGTGGCACTGTGATTTTATTAATCTGTCCTGAATGTTGATTTCCCACAGCGACCACGCCATTCTGCGACAGATGTGCGAAAACACATTTTGGGCAGGATGTGAAAAATAACAGCTCTACCATACAGAAGGAGGTGTGAAGAAATGGCAATGTTGACAATCTGGAGTGAAAATATTAAAAATTCTGGAAGTTATGAGCCTGCTTGGAAACTGCGAAATGCACGCTCGTAACACCGTCATTTTGTGGATTTTTTTCACCAAATTTTCAACATAGGCATTTTGAAACCTCCGATCACAGTGACCGGGCCATTGTGTGCCAGATGTGCAAAAACACATTTCAGGCAGGATGTGAAGAATGATAGCTGGTACTGTTCATAAGGAGGTGTGAAAAAATGGCAATGTCGAAAATCTGAAGTGAAAATATTAAAAATTCTCGAAGTTACGAGCCTGCGTGGAAACTGCGCAATGCATGCTCGTAACACAATCACTTTGAGGAATTATTTCACCAAATTTTCAACATAGGCATTTTGAGACCTCCGCTCATGAACGGTGTCACTGTGATTTTCTTAATCTGTCTCGAATGTTGATTTCTCACGGTGACCGTGCCACTGTGCGCCAGATGTGCAAAAACACATTTCGAGCAGGATGTGAAGAATGACAGCTGTGTTAGTCATAAGGAGGTGTGAAAAAATGGCAATGCTGAAAATCTGGAGTGAAAATATTAAAAATTCTCGAACTTACGAGTATGCGTGGAAACTGTGCAACACATGCTCGTAACACAGTCATTTTTTGGAATTTTTTCACCAAATTTGCAACATAGGCTTTTTGGGAGCCCACCTCATGAACAGCTGCACTGTCATTTCATTAATTGGTCCCGAAAGATGATTCCGCGCAGTGACTGTGAAATCACCTTTCAGGACCGAATAACGAAATGACAGTGACTGAGTTCATGAGGTGGGGTCCCAAGAACCCCATGTTGAAAATTTGGAGCCAAAAGTCACAAAAATAGCCGAGATATCCACCTAAGTTAAAACCCCACCACTGATGCCATTATACAGCTACACATGACTTTGGGGGGTTCTGTTGGCCACACTGGCGTGGACTCCCAGTGTGGCACACAATGGGGGTGGGGTGGGGCAGAGCAGGAACATACCGACGCGGTCGGCTTCGTGGTGATAGTGGAGAATATTGGACCACGAGGCACACTGGGGTGGGCTCCCAGTGTGCCACACAATCTTGAGGGGGGGGTTATAAACATGCTGACAAGGGGACTGGGTACCCCTGAAGTCGGCTTTGTAAGGAATGTGAATGGTGGATGGCGACAGCCGCTGCCATGTTTATTGAAATGTTTCAGCAGGCAAGGTATGCCCTGCAATGATGGGGTGCTCCCTCATTGCAATGGCGAAATTATTTCAAGTTGATGGCACGCTTCTCAACAGCTGTCATAGACAGCGTGCTCATTCATTGGTGCCACACAGACCAGCCCAAGAATGCAGTGGCGCAATTGGCCACAACACTGCCGCACCTCCACAATCTGCTACCCCAGCAAGCTGCCACAAAATGTTGCTTGTGCTGTGCGCGCAAGACAACATAAAAAAAACTGTCTCAAAAATATTGTAAATGGTCCCCATTCTGGAAAGTTCTCTGTAGTGCTCAGTGTTCCTGCTACTCCAGCTATGTCCTTAGGAGGCAGCCGGCCCACTGTTCACCCTAGAAATACTATAGACAGGTAAGGGAAGGGTCTAACTCTGGCAATAAGCTGTTTTGTGTTAATATTGGGAATGATTGCATTTCAGGGATATGTATGTTCTTGAATAAAGATATGTAGACTTTCCCTGTATGTAAAAGTAAATAAATGTGTGTTGTGAAGGTTTTGCTTTTGCAAGGTGTTTAAGGGGCGGAGCTAAAGGTGGTCACCTAATGGTTCCCAGGTATAAAAGGGAGCTCATTGTGGTAACCCCTTCTGATTCAGTCTGGGATCAGCTAGTTACTGATCCTTAAGTGGAAGTCTGCGCCTATACAGACCAAGACTCCATTTGCAAAAGAGAGGTGATGATTGTTAGCTAGACCTCTATACAGCAGGAGAGTTTATTTTTTTTTTTTTATGTGTTTTCTTATTTTGCCATTTATCAGTTCGTTGTAATTTTGTCTTTTGCTTTCTCACCATCCTTTGAAGAAACTGAATAAACTAGTGGCTTGGTAATTGCCTTGCCACCATTGTTCTTCTGTGTCCAGTGTCTATCCATACACCCACATGCCACGACAGACTGCAAAAACCTAAACCACTACTTTTGAATAATACAGAAAAAATACAAAATGATGTAAAAGTCAACAAATTTGGTTAGAGACAAGAAAGCAGAGCCATCCCCAGTCAGGTTATCAATCAATCAAAATCTTTATTCAGGCGGACATCATTGAGCAAAGCTCATTTACAAGATGGACCTGATAGGTCAAGGATCGAATTGAAGGTACAGTAGCAGATATATACAGAACACTTGTATTTAAACAGATACAGTAATATAAACATATATACAAATGAAGAATAGAGACTGATAAAACCTAACAGGACAAGGTAGGATACAATAAAAGTACACTAGAAGAAACCAGAATGTCCAAGTCCCAATAGAGGAGCCAAAGCAAGCACGCAACACAGGGTAACCAGTATTACAGGCTCCAGGGCAAACTAAAGCAGACAAACAGATATAATGATTGATGACTGCAAAAAATGATGATAAACAGCCTCTGACGAATGACATGGAGGGGCTGGTGGGAGATTCAGATAGGGGCTAAGTTATGTAGGGGAGGATGGGTGGGAGGTAAATCATACTGAAGAATACCTTGGAAGAAACAATGTTACTATAGTGAGTAATTTTTCCTTCTCACCCCAGGGATCTTTCAGTCTGACTGACAGAAGCAAAGCAGTATAGTTGGGAGGTGGTTACAGAACCTATTTTGGAAAGAGGCTCTGCAGCACCACTGTCTCAAATTTGGCATCGGATCTGGACTGCACATCCAAGCAGTAATGCACTATGAATGTGTGTACAGTTTTCCATGTGGCTGCTTTGCAGACATCAAAGAAGGAGATGTTCCTTGCTGCTGCCACTGTGGCAGCAGTGCCGCAGTGGAATGGGCCCAGAGGAGGCTGTTTGCCAGCTTTGCTGTAGCAGAACTGAATAAAAGAGGCAATCCAGCGGGATATGGCTCTCTTGGTAGCCAGCTTTCCTCTGCCTACCTTGCCATAGGTATGAAAAAGCTGAGTACTAGAGTCTCTGAACTGCTTGGTATGCTCTAGGGAGTAGGTCACAGCCATTTTCACATCCAGACTGTACAATTTGTGTTCACCTGGTGTGGATTTATCTGTGAAAAAGACAGGCAGAGTGAAAGACTGGTTGAGGTGGAACTCAGAGACCACCTTGGGCAGGAAGTTTCTGTTTGTTCTAAGGACTACCTTGTCCCTGTGGCAATGATGTAATTAGGTTCAGTACACAGGGCCTAAAGCTCTGAGATCCTTCTGGCAGAAGCGATGGCAACCCAGAAGACAGTCTTTCAGGCAACATACTTCAGGTGGGCAGTGGCTATAGGCTCAAAGGGAGGTTCCATGAGTTTGAGTATGCAGAGGTTCAAATCCCAGGGAGGGACAGGGTTCCTCAATGGAGGTTGAAGGTGCAATAGGCCTTTGAAAAACTTTTTGAAAATGGGCTGAGAAATGATGGATTTCTCTTTCCCAGTAGAAAGATAAGCTGAAATGGTTGCTAGATGTCCTTTCAAGGATGAAACCTTAAGTCCTTCTTCCTGAAGGTGAACCAGGTAGTACAAGAGTGTAGCAGGGATAGCCTGCAAAGGATCTATCCCTTTGGCCTTGCACCATAGTGAAAACCTCTTCCACTTGGAAGCATACGTTTTCTTAGTATTAGGTTTTCTAGCCATGTGCAGGACTCTAAGGACCTGTGTAGAGTACAGGGACTCAGGAAACTAACTCCTCAAGAACCAAGCCTTGAGGCGAAGAGACTTAATGTTGGGGTATGGTACCCCTGTCTGGGGAAGACTGTGGGTTACTGGCAGTCTTATGGGCTTCTTGACTAACAGGGTGAGGAGCAGGGAGTACCATGGCTGCCTCGACCAGTCTGAAGCCACCAGGATCATGGTGGTCACTTGGTCTCCAAGTTTGAGGAGGACCCCAAAGATCAGAGGAAATGGAGGAAAGGCATACAGGAACCTTCCCATCCAGTCCAGTATTAGAGCATCTACTGGAATGGGTTCCCACAGCTGGAGGTCTGCAGCAGTACTGTGGGAGCTAGTGATTGAGGCTGGAGATGAAGAGATCCAGCTCTGGGGTCCCCAATCTTCTGAACACTGTGACCAGGACCTGTTTGTGCAGGGTCTATTCATAGTGATCCTGACTGATGCGACTTAGGGCATCTGCCAGGGTACTGTCCTTTTCTGGGAGATGGATGGCCGACAGAGCCATGTCAAGGGAGTAAGCCAGGGGCCAAATCCTCATTGCCTCTGTGCAGAGTTTGGTTGACCTTGTGCCCCCTTGTTCGTTGATACAGAACATGGCAGTGGTGTTGTCTGTTCTTATCTGGACAGTTTGACATCTGAGCTGTGGAGTAAAAGCCTTTGTGGCCAGATACATAGCTCTGAGTTCCAGAAGGCTGATGTGGCATGTGGACTCCTTGGGCATTCATGTGCTGCTTACAGATTGATCCCATAGGTGGGCACCCCAGCCTAGGAGGGAGAAATCTGTTGTCAAGACCTAGGAAGGTTGCTTGATCTGAAAAGGAACCCCTTATCTGAGGTTTTCTGTTTCCTTCCACCAGTCCAGTGCCTGACGCAAGCTTGCCGTGACTGGCACCAGCTTTGAGAAGGAAACTTTTTTCTGGGACCAGTGAGATCTGAGGTGACACTGAATATCCCTCATTTGAAATCGGGCTCCTGGGACCACTGTGGTCACTAAGGCTATGTGGTCAAGGAGTCTGAGAAAGTGTCTGGCTGGCCTTGGCTGGCTCAGAGAGAAGGTGTTTACCAAGCTGAGGAAATTCTGAACTCTGTCTGCAGGGAGGAAGGCCCTTCCCTGCAGTGTATTGAGTTTTGCCCCTATGAAGTTGAGGACTTAGTCAGGCTGAAAGTGGGATTTCTGATGGGTGATGATGAGCCTAGACACTGTAAGGTTTCTTTTGTCTGGTTCAGAGCTTCTGTGACCTCTTCTGGTTACTTGGCTACTATGAGACAATCATCCAGGTAAGAAAATACTGCTACCCCTTGTCTTCTAAGGTGAGCTGTTACGACTGCCAGGCACTTTGTGAAGACCCTGGGAGCTGATGTGAGTCTGAAAGGCAAGGCTGCAAACTAGTAGTGACTTGATAGCAGCCTGAACCTGAGATATTTCCTGTGGGACTGCCTGATTGGAATATGAAAGTAGGCATCCTTCAGATCTAGGGAAACTAGCCAGTCTCCCTGCTTTAGAGAATTGATAGCCTGATTTAAGGTTACCATTTTGAACTTTGGTTTCAGCAAGTGCTTGTTCAGGTACATTAGGTTCAGAATAGATTGCAGCTCCCCGTTTTTCATCAGGGTGAGGAAGTACCTGGAATAAAGGCCCTTTCCCCATTGGGGAAAAGGAACTCTTTCCACAGCTCTGGCTCCCAACAGGTTTTTTACCTCCATCTTAAACAGCAACTTTTCTGTTGGAGTCAGAGGTTTTGAGAGCTTTGGGCCTTGAAGGAAGGGGAATTTTTTGAACTGTAGAGATAGGCCATGACCCACTACCTCCAGCACCAATCTGTCTGTAGTGATGAGTTGCTATTGATGGAGGTAGTGGGAGAGCCTCCCCCTTACTGGGAGAGGAGAGGTGACCTGAATGCGTTCAGGAGGACTGCTGTTTGGCTTGTGTAGTGAGAGCAGGAGAGGAGTTAGCCCTCTTTTGGTCTCTCCTTCCTCTCCCCTATCATCTGGGAAAAATCCATGGGTATTGGCATAGGGTAGAAACCTGTCTCTACCTCCTCTGCTCTGGGGCTTTTAGGAGGTGGAAGGTTTCTCTTTGGCTGCATTACTCTTGTAAGTAGTTTTATATTCATCCATCTTTTTCATGCAGACCTTCATTTTATCCCCAAAAAGGGCAAGGCAAGACAAATTTTATTTTTCTGGTGCCCAATCCCAGAGGCTCTGGGTGCCGTACAAAAACACAGAAATTTAATTTAAAAAATACATATATAAAGATAACCCACCATACAAAAAAATCACTATATATAAATAATCTCCTCTTTAATTTAAATAGGACTGATAACCTGTATTATCATAAAGTATCTGAGAAGACCTGTCTAAACAAACAATACTTAAGGCGGGCTTTAAATACCTCCACCGACGGGGCCCTCCCTCACCAATGGCCGAAGCGAATTCCACAGGTTGGGGCCGGCGATTTCTCACAAAGGAAATCCATAGCTTGTGACTGGGTACTTGTGAGAAATTGGTAGTCCTTAGCCAGGCAAAGCACCTGAGGGAAATAGCCCATGTCATGACTCTAGAAGCTGTATTGTTGTTATCTATAGCCATGTGAAACTGGTATTTAGTGGCTTCTATGGCCAGCTTAACAGTTTCAGTAATATCCCGGATCATAGTGTTTTCCCCATGTTGCACTATGGCCAGAACAGATTTCAAAAGGGCTCTTTGGTACCTGTCTGCATATGCCATGTAGGAGGAGAGGTGTAGCAGCAAGGGAGCAATAGTGTAGGATTTCTTACCCATGGAGTCTAACTTTTTAGAATCTTTCTCTGGAGGCTGGGCAGACAGTGGCACATTTGCTTTGTTACAGGCTGCAGCCTGGACCACTCCTTTGTGGGATGGAGATGTACTGTATAAAGAAAATCAGCAGTTTCCCTGCCAAGCTGATATTTCCTTTCAATCTTTCTTTCCACCCCAGGGGTGGAAGTAGGGTTTTGGAGTATCTTTAAAGTTGCCCTCTTTAAAGTATTGTGAATGGGCAGAATGAGTTTCTTAGAGGATGAAAGATCTATAATTTCTATATAGTCTTCCTCTAAGCCTTGGTCGGTGTCATCCTGGAGAGCAAATTCAAGGGTGTCCACCATTAGTTTAACAAAGGAAAAATGAGATGAGACACTGTCCTGACCATTGGAGATGTTATCATCAGGGTGCCCATCAGGTTCTAATAGGTAACCCTCTGTTGAGTTATGTTCCTCTTCATCATAATAAAAGCCCTGAGCATAGCCAGGGTCTGTTAGAAGAACGTTAGGCCTCATAGGAGCTGAGACAATATTGCCCATAGATTGTAAGTCTGACATACATGCCAAGCCTTAGCCATTTCATTTGCAGAGGGCATATCTTTATGTGCCACTGGCATCTCCCTTTGCTTTCCAGTGGGAGGGGCTGTGGTATGTTTTTCTTTCTTTGTCTTTTTAGCAGGGACTGAAGTACAACCCTGATCATTTTGTCTTTTTAAGGCTTGACTAAAATGTTTACTTTTATCAGACTTAATTTCATTAGGGTCCTTGGAGAACTTATCTTTATTTTTATTTTGGTTTGAGGTACCATCCTCAGTGCTTTTAGAGAAGGGGAAGGCAGACTGAGAAACCATGGCTTAATGTCGTTAGCCAAAAGGCTGAATTTTTTTTTTTTTTGCTGGACAGTACTTTGTCCACCTCCACACACAGAAGGAAGCTTAGTGTCCAGAGATAATAAAGGGTTTCCCTAGTATGCCAGTCAATAAGGAACCCTGGAGTAAACTGTTTAAATAGAAGTAGAAAGTGGTTCCAGGTTAGGAAAAACAGCTGCCCAATCACGGAAACAATTGAAGAAATATGGGGAAAAACGTGGTAAAAAAAACAACAGTGGATATTTAAAACTATATAAAAGCAAACATTTGCGGAATATACACTAAACACAGGATTTTTTTACCTCAGAATAATCCGTGGACAAAGTGGCAAGCAGAAAACGTACGGAAAATTTGTGGTTCCCAGGAACCATGGAAATAAAATAACCAAAAATTACTTAAAACACTGAAGGCAGCACAAAAATAGAGACTCACAGGGTCTCTGAGGAGAACTAGAGCGAGAGAGAGCACCCCTGTTGCAGTGTTGCCCTGTCAGCAGAGAAAAAGTTCTGAGGCTTCTCAGGCTGACTGCAGGCATCACTCTCCCTCTCTCTCTCTCTTCTGACTGGCCAATGCTTCATTTCATTATCATTGACTCCTCCTCTCCAGGGCAGCTGAACCCAGCTGGCATACTGCTTCTGTCAATCATACTGAAGAATCCCTGGGGTGAGAATTAAATAATTTTACTGGATTCAGAAAGTAATTAATTTGCCATTTAGATTTAAAAATTTACTAAGATACTATACCAAGTTTCCATAAAATGATTTTTATTACCTAAAACCTCAGGAAAGGGGTATGGTAAACCTCCAGAGCTTAGGCCTTAACAGGAACACTGAATTTAAAAGAGGACAGGAAACAATTTCTAATTGGCAGTTCTTTATAATGTTCACATTTGCAGACATGATATCCATAAACCTAAATGATTCATATGTAATTGTACCAGAATAAAAACTGATGTGAAAAAATATATTTTGCATTGTTCTGCTTTTACGGGCAGCATTCTGTTACAGATCCCTTCATGGAACCAGTGATTTTGAGTTTCAACTATGTCACAGTTTGAGCACAGAACTCTGAGCATGGTTCACATAGGACAATAGCTCAAGCTGAGCATTCTGAACACAAACCGTGACATAGTAAAAACTCCAAATTACTGGCTCCATGAGGAGAACTCTGCAAAATGTTGTTCATAAAAAGAAAACCCAGTTTTTCACATCCGTGTTTATTCATGTACCATTAAATAAGGCTTATTTCAAGGTACATATTTAATTTCTGTTACTAGGAACATTATTAACTGCTGTCAATTAGTACACATTTCCTGTCCCTTTAAGTGGAAAACACTTTTGGCACATTTTCAAATTAAATAGGAACTCTATTCAGTATGCCATGTGAGACCATGTTCACTGATGTCTTTCAGAAATCTTTGGAAATCCTTCCCCTAAGACCGAGCTGTTAAGCTGAATGCTTCAGGCAGTTGCCATTCTTTGTAAAGACTGACTGGGTAGCATTTGAGCACACTGTACATTTTCCTTCCAAGGGATCCAAATCAAATTTTGACATTTGTAGTCTACATTACAAAATATGCATGCCTGACAATTATGTGTATCCCGAGTCACCCACAACCTCTCACCAAGTTTAGCAATGGTGGTCATGTGCAAAATGATGGACATATGTTATAAGCTATTCTGACAGGGAAGGAAACAGAAGAAAAGCCATCCTGCATCATCAGCATCTGTCAACATCTGATGAGGAATGATTACTTATTCTTGGTCTTTTCCTGGGTGGTCGGTGAAACTTCTGCTGTACTGCTGCATTCATCATTGTAAAGTTCTTCATTTTTATCAGACAGCTTCCTCTTTTGTAAAAAATATTTTCAACTGCTCTCTTTGCTGACATGAGCAGAATCACATTCTTACTAGTTGCATATTTCCCTCCTTGGATTCTGACTTGTTTAAAGATTTCCATTATTATTTCTTATTATGACCTGATACGATAAAGGGATTAACAATTATTGTTTGGAGCCCCCCACCCCCCAACCCAACCAGGGTTTTTATTTTAAGGCACAGAAGCCTTCTGGTGAGGCAACTCCTTCTGGGCACAGTTAACACTGTACATTTAGTATGATGAGCTGTTTAAGTGTCAGGTTTCCTGCTATTAAGTTGAAGAATCTGCTTCCTCTACTATAACACCTGACAAAGGGACATACTGTATGTGGATCTGACAGCAAGTGCAGTTTAGTATAGATGTAAAATATCTAGGCTAATCCAATAAATTGTATTATAATCTTTTTTTTTAATATTTACCTGAGAAACCTTAATTACGATACAGTAATTCATTGTAAGAGGGGCTTTGGCTTTTACCCAGTTTTCTAATTAAGAGGGCATCAGCACAGGAAGGTTAAGTTTCTAGCTCAAGGTCACAGAGTAAGTAAGTGGTCTGGGTCTGATGGGATTTGAACCTAGGCCTTGAGCATTGTCACTTTACATACTTCAGTAACAGAGATGCCTCTACTGTGGATTTTGGTTTTTGGAATGGACCCATGGATTTTGGGGTTTCCTTATCCATAGACGTTAGACGTGAAAGTGATCATCTTTCCCTCGTCTTGAAATGGCACTCTTTATGTCAAACTAAAATTAATAACTTAGGGAGATTTGAAATTAGAAATTCAAACAAAATTAGATGGACCGACAATCATTTACAACAAGTACCCTCTATGTTAGAAGTAATGCATTATAGTTATGATACAATGACTGATATTGACAGGACAGTAATATTAATGACTACAGTTATTTCTGACTGTCTGAAAGAAATAAGAAACCTTCTGTCACGCCCTACGACCAGGGGAACTAGACACAACTTAGTTTATACATGGTTTGACAAAGACTGTCAGAATAGCAAAAAAGAACTAAGACAACTAATAAAGGTTACAAAAATGAATAAAAACAAGAATACCCTGAACTCTCTTAATAAAGCTAGAGAGGAATATAAGGTTTATTTAAAGGAAAAACAAAGAGAATACCACTTAAAAATGGGGTCTCGTGTTGGAGGCAATACAAAAGAATGATTGTCAATCATTCTGGCTTTTTGTTGTCATGGGCACGAACAATACTAGGTATCAACTTATACTTATATAACATTAGAGCAATGGCCAAACATTACTCTAGCCTTTTATATACAACAGGAGTGGGGGTGAAAATTACAAGATAATAAAAGATATCTTAGTGACATCAGTAACAGCAAGATATCAAAGAATATCACTGTTACTGTTGTGACAATGGATATTTTTTTAAGTTAGTGTCATCACAGTGGAATACTGAACCCATCAGAGAGCAGCTTCTACAATGCTGATGACATCACAATGCCTAGTGCAGCACTGAAACAGGCAGTTAAAATCAAAGAAAAGCAGCAACATTGTTTAATAAACTCCAGATTTAAAAGCTATAACTTGTAAATTAATGTTGTATATATCAAATATACAACAGTCTGACTCAAAATAGGCAATTTATCATCACTTGTGAGCAGGCAGGACTGTCATAACTCACTCGTGGCTCTGCCACTTGTGTGTTATGGTCCTGCCCCCTCATACTTGAAGATAAATTGCATATTTTGAGACAGCCTATTGTATATCCTATATTATGACCCTGATGCTAACAATGGTATATTACCCTATCATCCTTTAAAACAATTACATAAAGCGAAGTTTATTTTTCAATAGTTACGTTAAAAAGGAAAAAAGCACCTGGCCCTGATCTAATCCCCTCCGAGGTATATTTAGCAGCTCCCACAGTGTGGTCCAAAGTGTTGACAACTTTCTTTAATCTATGCATTATGCATAAGGATTTCCCAAACTCACGGAAAGGTACCACCATAGCTTCCATTTTTAAAAAGGGAGACAACACTGACCCCTCTATGCACTGTCCCATTTCATTACTGGATACACAAAGTAAGATTTTTTTTCTAAAATTATATTAGATTGATGGAGCAACTGAACCAACTTGGTGGTCCCTCTGAACTCCTACCAGGCTTCAGAGCAGGGTATTCCACAACTGATAATTGTTATATAATTTAGCACCTTTTTGAGAAATATGTTACCTTAAGAAAACAAATATTGTAGATTGCATTTATAGATTTCAGTGGTGCGTTTGATAACATATCACATGCTAAACTATGGATAACTATGTATCAAATGGACATTCAGCCTTCCTTGATTGGTATAATTAGGGAACTGTATAGTGACACAAGGGCTCAGGTTAGACTGGGGGTGGGTGGGCAGTTTTCTTCTGCGATAACTAATAAGGGTGTCTGTATTTACATTAATCATCATCTTCTACAACTTACGGACTCTATTTCTGATTCTCCATTAATGAATAATTAGGTCTGCCCAGCCCTGGCCTACGCTGATGATTTGGCCGTAATATCATTGTCTCAGTCAGGCCTTCATAAAAAGCTCATGATCTTGCATGAGTTTTCTCACGACTATAACCTAAAAATGAATGAAAATAAGAGCCAGGTAATAGTTTTTGGATCAAATAATACTAAAAAGACGTGGTTGGTCAGTGATAAAAAGCTTAAATCCGTAAGCTCTTATGTTTATTTGAGATTGGTCCTATCTAATGATGGACTTTGGAAAAAACACATAAAAGTGCAGGTAACGAAACTTAAACAAATAGCGGGTGCTTTAAATAAATGTAATCATAGTTACAGTGGAAACTCAGTTGTTCCATTGTTAAAAGCTACAGAGGCTAAATATGTCCCCACAGCACTGCACCAATGTGAAATCTGGGGAAGTCCCTCTTAACAGGTAATTGTGCTCAGCTCTTGGTGTTGGCCCCTCTATCTTAATACCCTTAATTAGAGCAGAACTCGGCTTAACAAGCTTGGAATCTCTGAATGTATCAAGATACTGTACCTGAATTATTGGATTAAATTAACTAGGATGAACATTTTCTAGGCTACCATTTCAGTGTTTGCTAGAAAAAAACAAATGGTGCAATATTGGTTGTGCACAATCATGGTGGCTTTTTGGAATTAATAAGATTTGTCAGGATTATGGTTTACAAATGCTGAAACATTATGCTGCAAAAGATACTACAATAAGTGTGAAATATAAGTCATACTGTCCTAAAAGAATAAGTAATCATAATAAGGGTAAAGACAAATATTATAAGAAGCTTAAAAATTGCACCATGGTTGTTTCAGAATGATAATGTACATGCATTTAGATACTACTTTGGTGCTTTAATAGATCCCACTCTGAGGAAATTGTACTCCGAATATAGATGGGAGCTTTTTACAAGCAATATTCTTAAAGCTAGATATGAGAAAATAGTGATATCAGGGATCGAAATTAAGTTTTGCAGCCACTAGGATGCAGGGCTAGTGACTGGGAAAACCCACGGGTCTCACATTCATTTCCACTGGTCCTGCTGGTGTACATACTTAAGTGTTGCCTTCTTCAGCACAAGCCCTCAGGGCTAGTTAAATGAAAATCGTACTAGCCTGATACAAAATCTAGCAGCATTTGGCTAGCGAGCCAGTGCCAATTCCAGCCCAGTGACATTGAGGCAAGAACTTGTGCTGGTAATTTTAAAGAAATGGAAGATCTATAGCATGTAATTTTTTTCTGTTGTTGGTATAAAACTTCCAGAGTTAGATGGCTGTTTCCATTTGGAGCAGAAATTGCTACATCTGATAAACTGTTGCTGCTTACTATCATGTTCACAACTGAGAATGTACATATAATTAACATAGCCACATAGTATCTTAGGGCTATTGCACTAATCTGTATGAAATATGATTAATATTTTTGTAATTTGCTGCAAGGAGAGAAAACATTTTATCTGATATATATGCTCTTATTTGTATGTTAAATTGTATTTGTGACTTGTATTCATTGTCTGTCTGCACTTTGTAAAGGTCTATGACCGAACAAATAAACTGTTCATTCAGGTCACAGAGTAAGTAAATGGGTTGGATCGAATGGGATTTGAACCTAGGTCTTCACGTTTCAAAGCTTGTGCTCCAACCAACAGACCCCACTGCCTCCTTCAATGAATCCTTGCTATCACACTTTAATTTACAGGCTTCTCTTTGTGAAACTAGCTCCCACTCATCTTGATATATAAGAACAATAATGCTAAATATTATATTTTATAAACTGTTAGTTTTTTAAAACTTGATTTTATTGTTAGCAGACAGGCAACAAAAAGAACATACATTTCTAGGCTCTGCGCAGACAGATACCCTGAGCACTATTATTTTTCACATAAACTGTTATGACAAATTATGAAAATGCCAAATTTGTAGCAGCAATATAACTGTCAATGCTGTGAATTAAATAACTATCCCCAAACCCAGAAGCTGGAGTACATAAGATGTTGAGATCAGCAGGTTGCAGCTTTGGGCAGAAGAAATTCCCTTATGCAGCAGAGTCAACCTCCTATGAGTCATGACACTAAGGGCCACATATTCAAAACTTAGCCCGGAGCACAAAGCAAGCTATATTCAAAAGGAATAGCCAGGGGCAAACAGCTTCTGAATATAGCATGGGAATGAGGCTGGCTAAACTGGGCTGGGAGTGCAAGGCAAACTTAGCCCTGGAATAAGACAGCTCTGAATATAGCAACCAGGAAGTGCAAACCACAACAGCAACACAGTGCAGTGATGTGAAGGTAGGTAGATGAACTATGTGGCCAATGTGTGTGCCAGCAAAAGTGTGGACCCAGGACAGCTGCAGGCAGCAGCACATGTGAAAGTACAGTGTTCCAAACTGTATAATATTCCCCAAACTGTTTGTGCAGTGCTAACACATTTGCACGGGTTTAGCGCAGGGCTACACCGCTTGCCCAGCGCTAAACTTTGCCATATTCAAAAGTGACATGCAAATGAGCCTACTTAGGTAATCTCTAGGCAAACATCCAGATTAGCATCTCATTATGCCCTGATCTGCATGCAGTTTGCCCAGCGCTACTGCAGGGTTCCACAGCTCCATCTGTAGGTCAGTCTGGAAGTACAGGGGCCAGCCAGGTCTGACTGCAGCTCCACCTGTAGGTCAGTCTGGTACTGCATGATGATAGCTGTAGGCTACATGTAAACAGTACAGCACAACATAGAATACTGTACCCCAGGGGACAACACAGCATAGGCACAGATGGTGGTGGTGCTGCATGCAACTGTCACACTGTAGGTAATGCTACAGCACACAGCAGACACTACAGTAGCAAGGGGGCCAGTAGTGTGTGGACACAGCACTGCCTATGGTGTGTAGGGCAGTGCTGATGACTGCACTATACACAGTGACAGGCCCAACATGCAGGTGTTTACTGACAGTGGACATTACTGTTACGCTGTTGTGTGACCCATAGATGCTGCACCTCTGGCATGGGATGCTCACAGTGACATATACATGTCCGGCTTTGTGTGCTGCGGCAGTTGTACAGCTGTGCGGTATGTGGCCGGGGGGGGGGCATATATTATCAGAAAGGCACACTGGTTAGGGGTATTCCCAATACTTGCCCATGTGTACTGCGTGATGTGTCCCGGCCTTGTGGCCTCACCTGGTCTGTGGCACAACCTGGCCCCCCGTACACTCTCCCCTCAATATCCTCCATGCCCACAGTGCTGCATGTGTGTGCTGGCATCTGTTGGTGTCCACAGAAGAGTGGTCCACAGGTGTGAGCTGTATGGCCACACTGCCATGCTGTCCACTGGTGGCAGGGTCACCACTTACTGCCTGGCATGGCTGAGACTGGTGGCAGATGATGGCATCATTGTGATGCCTTCAGTAAGCAGCATGTTTCCTCTATGTCTGGCTTTGTCTATGTGTCATATTTATTTGTTAGGGTCACGCAAACACCGTGCAAAGCCAAAATGTCATGCAAAGCTGATTGCCCAAGGTTAAGACTACCTTTTCCTGGGCGGTAATGTGTACCACGCTAAGTGTCACGCTAAGTCATGCAAAACCACTTTGAGCTAGTCACTGAATATAGCATTGCGCCTGTACTCATGTACACACCTCTTTGGTTTGCCCTTACATATGTTGATTTTGCCAGCTAATGCAGTTTAGTACTTCTTTGCCTTTTGAAGATAGCAAACCCTGCTTAAACCTGCGCAAATGGTTTTTGCCCGGCACAAAGTTTTGAATATCTGGCCCCTAATTCTCTAAAATCTGACAATCACATTTTGGTTTTATGAAATTCTTGAACTTTAATATATTTATTTTCTGGAATCTCGATATGGTCAGCTTTGTGACAAACAACACCAATTATTTCAGCTCGATAAAGACTAAAACAGCAAAACTACTTTTCACATGCCTTTAATTATGGGGGTATAGTCATGCCCCTATAGTTAGCGTTGAGTAGCCTGTTCAATGTTAAACCTCAGATTTTGTACTTTAATAATTCTGCAACCGATAAATGCATTTGCACAAAATGTGGTATGTGCTGTCCCGTGGGGTAGATCTCTTGATGTGGCAAGTTTCTTTCTGATGGAATGTACAGCTTTGGAGATCTGGATAGTGCTAAAACCTTAAAAGTCACCTTTTTTTTTTTCAGTTTTTTTCCTCATCGCCTTGCGGCCACACAGTGTGGAATTTTAGTGTGATTTTGCTATGGTACAACCAGCTTGGGTAACAGAACTGCCATGCTTAGTTTGGTGGAAAAATATTAATTTGTCGCAAAGTTATTACATTTTTAAGTTCCATTGTTTTCCATGGGAATTCCCCAGTCCAAATTAGAGGGATAAAGTTCGACCAAGGATTAATCTCGTGAAAAAGGATTCGCTCTCGCGAGATCAATTCCTTTTTCATGAGGTAAAAATCCTGTTTCCTGAGGGAAAAATCCTTTTTCGCCAGCTGCCATCTTTTTTTCCCCCACAAACTAAAAAGTGTGGAAAATCCATAAAAATGTCATTTTACAATTCAAACACCAGAGCCAAACTAAGCGGGTCCCGTTTAGCTAGAGTCTGGTGCTTGCTTTTCAAAATTAGGGACAGAAATACTTTTTCTGGGCACCCAAAATCATTGGTGCCAAACTCAGCTAGAGGAGCCTTCTGCCACGTTCTCTGTATGAGAACTGCGGATTTGATTTAGTTCTGTAGCTGCAGTCGGACTCCGACCACCAGCTGCATTGTGAGTTGTGAGCCCACGTTTTCCCTGGTGTCTAGTGGCATCCCTCACTCCCCGATCACTGTCCCCGTATATTCCCTGGTGTTTAGTGGTACTCCCCACCCTCCGATCGCTGTCCACTACTGCCTTGAATATTTGTGATAGTAAATTTATGTTACTCAAGAGTGACACTGCAAAACCAGGCTCCTTCAGAGCAGCCCTGTTGAATTCTTAGCATCAACAACCCCATCCCAGTCCTGTTTGTATTTCTCTGCAAATCTAACAAGCTGGCAAACCATTTGTTTCACAGCTACACAAAAGTTGATTTTCAGAGACATTTCAGGAATAAAATTGGCCTGAATTTCCTAAAGAGCTATCAAAGGCCATTTTGTCACTAGATTGGTAACTTGGAGTGTAAATTAGCAACAGTTCCTGCTCCAAGGCTATTTCAGTGAAAAGCTGTAGTAATCTTGCTTTTTTCGTTAAAGACCCGATGAGTAAGCCTATTTTTTCCTTTAGAGAAAATGATGGATCACATCCAAGCATTTCCTACTATAACAATGTTAACACGTCATAAGTGATTTAATGTCTACTTATTTATTGATATAATCCGATATCGAGATGCCCACCCCCAGTGCTGGATGCCGCCTCACCCTTGCAGACCGTTGTGTTATTTCTTAGCCAGCATTGGGGGCCCAATCCCGTGTCAGCATTTAGAGCCCCCCCCCAACAGTGTGGAACACTGGGGAGCCCACCCTCAGTGTCCCGAAATATTTTTTTAATTCAATCCTGCAAAAAAGAAAACGGTCCCGACGTATTGTTTTTTTACCTGAAAAATAAAAAATAAAATGGTCCCTCATCGTCACTGCTGTCCCCATTCCCCCCATCCTGACCCTCCCACTGAGCACCATCACCCCACCTCTCCTGACCCTATACTTACCATCGCAGGTCGAGTGATGTCATCTTCTGTGGACCAAGACACATCTGCACTCTTCAAAGCTGAACACTGAACTGAGGAATCAAAAGAAGTGCTGCATAATGTATTTCAATGGTGTTTTGAACTTATGTTCATAACTTTGCAATTTTTTTGAATTTTTTCACCAAATTTTCAACATGGCCTTTTTGGGGCCCCACCTCATGAACACTGCAACTGTCATTTCATTACTCGAGTCCAAAAGGTGATTTCACAGTCGCTGTGTGAAATCACCTTTCAGGACAGAATAATGGAATTTCACCACCAGTGTTCATGAGGTGGGGTCCCAAAAAGGCCATGTTGAAAATTAGGTGAAACAATTCCTAAAAATGCCAAGTTACCCGTGTTCATTTAAATTTTTCTACACAAGCGCATAACTTTGGTAATTTGCAATAATCTGACTCCAAATTTTCAACATTGCCATTTCTTCACACTGCTGGCGGCCTTTGTCCTTCTGGGCAGACATGACCAATTCCAAGGTGGCATTGGACTTCTCGATACTCCAGCTGCTTCATGGAGCCTGCGACTGTGGACACCGCACAATGGGCCTCCTTTGACTTCACCGGCGGGTACCATTTCTCGGGACACCCAAGTTGCAGTCTGGCAGCGTGGTCCTCTAAAACCAAAGCCGTGAAGGACTTGCACAGATCGCAGACCTGCAGATCATGGGCAAGAACCAGGCAGTAAATGCACGTGGAGTGTGGATCAGTCCGGGACATCTTCTGCCCGCAAGGGCACCAACGGAAGCCAGGAGTGGATTTGTCCATCACAGCCATGAGGGAAAATGAAGACTATAGTCTAGTAAACTGTAAAATAATTTTCGGAAAACCCGAAGAGTTAGGATCCAGGCCTAAAACGCAGAGCGCTAAGGAGGAAACCTGAGCTTCCAAGTGGTAGGGAAGATCTGACGTCATGGGGCAGAGACGCAGGTTTTACCACCCAGGTGGGTGGGAAGAGCCAGCTTGAAGACCTTCCGGCAAGAATTAAAGCTGCAAGGAACCTGCCAGATAGTGTGGATTGAACAACATATCCACGTCCCTAGAACTAAATGATTCACCTAACTGGAGATATCATGCTGTGCCACGATCGTAATAAATAATAAATAAATTAGAGTTACTTACTGATAATGCTTGATCTTCAGGAGTGCCTACTGACTGTATTATTCACACTGTTGTCAAGCTGGTTCTTTTTGATTTTGACAGCAATCTTTTTTGCCTACTAATAATGTCTATTGTTACCCACATTACTGAGTGTAATACCTTGAAATAGCTGTGTACTCTAGTACTATATTTGATTTTATTACATGCCTTTCCATAGCCTCAGGAGCTGAAAATTGCAAATTTTTCCAGAAATCGGAAAACAGTAACAAGGGGAAAACAGACTAGGCAATTTACCAATCAATAAGCATCAGTTTTAAAATACAGACATAGATGAAAAACAAATTGAAAATTTAAAGTATTAAAAAACAAACAGCATAAAATACTGGCCTGCAGGAAATCACACAAATGCTTGCCTGAAAGGGTAATTGCACACAATGGGTTTAAAGGAGTTTCCGGAATGGCAGATGTGGCTGTTATGGGGCAACAAGTTCCACAACACCAGGACCACCACCACAAAGGTCCAATCTCCAGTCGTCTTCAGTCTTGATGGTACGACACACAGCAACATTTGATCTAAGAACCTCATAACCCTGGTCCGAACGTAGGTGGTCAGTACATCTCAAATGCATCAGAGGTCTAATTTGTTTAGTGCTTTGAAGGTAAGTATAAGAATCCTCAATCCTCCACAAAACTGGGAGCTATTTCAAAGCCTGAAGCAACAGTAATATCTTCTGTCTTAGGTACAGAGGTGAGAAGTCTCATTGTGGCATTCTGTACTGGCTGCAGATGACAGATTTAACCACTGGACAAGCCCTTACAGAGTGCGTTGCAGTAGACCAATCAAGGAGTACTTGCACAGAATGTCCAGATTGGCAGGATCAAGCAGGTGACCGAATCTGATAATATTTCTGAGATAGTAACAGCAGCCCTTGACTATGCTCAGTACCAAAGAGTCAAATGACAGGCTACTGTCAAGGGCTAGTCTCAGGCTATGCTCTTCCCCAACAGCCTTCAGCAGAACTCCATCAAGGGTGGGGGGGGCCTTAGATTACATCAAAATGTTGATATCTGCCTCTCTGATCCCACTAATAGCAACTAAGTCTTGCCAGGGTTTAGCACCAGCCACTTAGAGGCCATCTACTCAATGATCTCCGAAATACACTGCTCTACAACTTACACAGATTCTGACAGCAGCGTCACACACAGCTAGTATCATCAGCATAACAATGACAATTCGCGTTGTAGCACCATATAACCTCCCCCATTGGAAGCAAGTACACTGCAAACAACAGTGGAAAGAGGACATAACATTGGGGACTATAACAGGACAGCACGATCAACTAAGATCTGCAGCATCCTGCCTGTGAAGAATGACTTGCAACCTTTTAACAGAGTCCTAGTTAGCCCCACATAGTCTTCATGTCCATGCTGTTCACAGTGCCATATGTAGATGAAGTCAAAGAAAATGAGGTTGGAAACCTCTCCCCAATCTCTCACTACATAGAGATTAATGCATACTCTTAACAACATAGTCTCTGTGTTGCGACATTTTTGGAAACCAGATTGGAATGGCTACAGCACATTGTTTCATTCCAAGTGATCAGTCAGCTGAGAAGCCACTACTCTCTCCAATGCCTAAGTCAAAAATGGCAGGTTGGCGATAGGTCTAAAATTCTGAGGTTAAGTCAGATCTAAACCTGCCTTCCTAAGTTAGTATCTGTTTTTAGGCTATGGGAAATAAATCCCATCTTTAATTTCAATGTCCATAAATACATAGACAATGTCAACAAGAGGTATAGTTATGCTGATGATACTGATAATATCCACCACTGCACTGTGTGTGGTGAGCTAAACTGGTAAAACCCCCTCCTAGAAGTATCCAATTCTGAAACTTCTCTAACCTGAATCTAGAGTTTTTCTGGCTATCAGTTTCCAACATCAACTGGTCCGACTTATATAAAGCTTCTGATGTCAAGTTGCCAACTGCCTACTTTGCTTCTGTTTTTACTATTCTGAAAGACAAATCTGCCCCTATTACTAGGAGAAGGGTGTGTGGCCCTGTCTCCAAGTGGCTAGCCATCCTGCAAAACTGATTGATAGAGACAGAAAATTAGTTTAAGGCCTCTTCATCCACTATGGACTGGTCTGCTTAGAGGGCACTGCATAATGAATGCAAAAGAGCAATCAGAAATAACAAAAACTGTCACTGCAAGTGACTAACTCCACTGACCAAAACCTTATTTTTTTCTGGAAGCACATTAAACAAATGTTGGGTCAATCATGGGACCAGCTTTTCTTGGACATCGTCTTAAATGGTGTAAATCATAATAGCAACTCTACCATTGCCAATGCATTCAACTGCTACTTCTTGGACCTGTCCTCATACACCCAAATTTTCCCAGTTCTGCCCTCCCCTCCAGCAAATGAGGACTCCATCCCAGGGTCTCTCCATTCCTCTGTTCATCCTCACTTTAATTTTAAACTGGCTAGCACAGCTGAGGTTAGCAGACTTCTAAAGCAGGTTCCTGAATCTAAATCTGTAGATCTGGATGATTTCAAGCATACACTTAAGATCACAGCCAATGAATTAGCCTCCCCTGTTGTTAAATTAATCAACTTATCCCTGTCATCTGGTGTAGTAACTGAGCCAAGGAAAAATGAATTTATTTTTTGCAACAATGTAATGCCTTGTTAATCTCACTTTAGCTTCATTTTTTATTGTACAGTATCTCATTATCACACGATATGCATTGCCATGTTTATCATTTGATGTGTAATCTCCCGGTTGTGCCTGAAAAAAGGGCATCTGACTGTCTAGTGTACTTACCTGGTTAACAATAAATAAATACTGCCTGTATTTATTGAATAGCACCGAAAGTGTGTCTGCTGAGTTTATGGAATGGCTGAATAACAATAATGCCTACTTATGATCTGCATAAACATTTAATTCCTCCAAGCTCAACATTCTGGACATTAAGGAAGATAGCATCACTGTTACCACAATGGGGTATCATGAAACCCAAACTACCAACAGCCACCTATGGGCAAACAGTGCCTATCCTCACCCATCTTAAATTTCATCCCATATAACCAGTTCATATGTGTGAAGTGAAATTGTTCTCAAGATGACTTTGAATCACAAGCTGCAGATTTAAAGGGGCACTGTCAGCTCTGCCCCTCGTTTTGTGCTCAATTTCTCTCTGACATTCTGCAAACACATAATTGTAAGTTGGTGACTGTAGAATGCCTCTGAATAAAATAAAAAGTAATCAGCTTACCAATTTTCATAATTTACACACTATTTACATTACTGGGAATCTGACTTTAAATCTCCATGCCCCTGGAAGCCGTTCCGCGTTGACAACGTGCATCTACCGGGAGCGCTGTACCAACTCGCACATTTTAACATTGGCATGCCAAAAAACATTTAATCCATAACAGCATGGTATTCTAAATCGTTTGTGGTATTAGCAAATAAAAACAGAGGACTCATTCCGGAGCAAAATACTTGTAAAAGCTGGTGCCCAAAATCCCGCGCTAGCACAGCAGAGGCACTTTCTTGTACATCTTTTTCCAAGGTGTTTTCAAGCTCCTCTTAAAGGCCTCCACTGAGGGGGCCCTCCCTCAAGGCTTTGCACAGGGAATTCCAAAGGACCAGGCCCACTACCTCAAAAGCCTAGTGTGAAAAGGTTGAATAAGACCCTGTCTCAATTATGCAGAAAAGAGTTAAAAGCAAGGATCTGTTCTGTTCTGTCCTCTCGTTTTCTGTCTCTTGTCTGTATGACTGTACAATCAAATTTTCTTTTGAGACCTAGGAACTGATCACTCTGAATCTCATGATTCTCCCCTTCCCACTATCTTGCTGCCTTCGGTTGCTGATTCTTGCTGCTTCTATCTTTTCTTCCCCCTTGCTTATCTGTGGCTATAAAAATATATGTGGATCTGTATGTGAAACTGGTTTCTCTGGTTTGAAAGTGCATATAATTATATTGTTGAAATTATTCCAAAAAACTATCTGGAACTCATGGGGTTAACCTTGACATGCAGTTTGAACTCCACAAGCTCATTTGTAGAGCTGTCAACAGGAGATCAGTTCTGGGACCCAATGTTCTGTTTTGTGCACCTGCAAGGAAAGAACCTGACAAAGCTCTGATACATTTTGTCAGAAACAGGGCATGTATCTTAATGAGCTCAAACTGCAGAAGTTAATTGCCAGGAAAACATACTGGCCCAGATATTCAAAAGGTTGCGCATGAAAGCTGTACTATTCGCATCATCTTAACCACTGATCGCCTTGCCTGATATTCAAATAGGAAAAGTGCGTGGCACAAATCCCGATGCACCGGAGCGCATCAGTAATGTATGCAGGCGCAGGTAGGGGGGGCGTGCCCATGCATACTCTGCACAGCCCGATATTCAGCCTGGGATGTGCGGAGCCATGCATGCGCAACCCATACCTGCGCCAGCACAAAGTTGATCCAAAAAAAAAAAAGGAACAATGGATGGCCACCCACAGGTGAGCTGCCACGTTGCAGGGTGCAACATGGCAGCTGCCACCTGTGGATGACCACCCGAGCTCCAGCTGCATCCCTGTGGTGGCGCCCCCCCATGCCCGATTGCGGGTATCAGTATAAAAAGATATATCCAAAATCCCTGGTGGTCCAGTGGACTGCTGCCTGCCCGATCGCGGGCTACGTGAAAAAAGAATAAGCCTAAATCCCTGGTGGTCAAGTGGACCTGTCTGCCCGATTGCGGGCTGCAGTAAAAATAGAATAATAATATTATCCCTGGTGGTCCAGTGGACCTGCTCCTCCCCTGATCGTGGGCTGAATTAGTAAAATAAGAACAATATTATCCTTGGTGGTGTAGTGGACCTGTCCCCCCGATCGCGGGCTGAATTAGAAAAATAAGAACATTATTATCCCTGGTGGTCCAGTGTACCCCCTTCCCCACTGATTCCCACCACCCCGCTCCCCCGCGCTCAGCGGCAGGCGGCAGCACCCCAACCGCCTGCCGCCCCACTGCCCGCCGACTGACACCATTGGTAGGGCTGTACGCCCATTGGTCCACAGCCTGAGCCAGTGGACGTGCAGCCCATGCCGTACTACACATTCAGATATGTGAAGATGGATCCATTCCACATATCTGGAGATGTAATGCAATATGAGCTTCTGCGCCACTGTCCGCATAATGAACCAGTAGTGTCTGGCCGGCGACCAATCGGTCAGTGGCGAAGGGCAGCAGGCAGGTGGCAGTGACTGGGGGAGGCTAGGTTGTGGGATCAGTGGCGGTGGGGAGGGGTCCACTGACCACCAGGGATAATAATGTTATTTTTCTAATTCAGCCCGCGATCATGGGGGACAGATCCACTGGACCACCAGGGATAATAATGTTCTTATTTAACTAATTCAGCCCACGATCAGGGGACAGGTCCACTGGACCACCAGGGATAATATTGTTCTTATTTTATTAATTCAGCCCACGATCGGGGGGGGACCAGGGATAACAGTATTATTCTATTTTTACTTCAGCCCATGATTGGGCAGACAGATCCACTGGACCACCAGGGATTTAGGCTTATTCTTTTTTCACGTAGCCCACGATCGGGCGGGCAGCGGTCCACTGGACCACCAGGGATTTGGGATTGTTCCTTTTTCACTTAGCCCATGATCGGGCGGGCAGCAGTCCACTAGACCACCAGGGATTGCTGATTATTCTTTCTGTACTGCAGCCCGTGATTGGGCTGTGGGGCACATTGCCGCGCTGCAGGGGGCATTGGTCCTTGACGGCTGCTGCCTGGCAGGGCGCCAGTCACAAGTCGTCGGGGATCAGCGCACCTGCATGCAAATGGGGCCATAATGACATGCAAATGGCCCCATGTGCGCCTTGCATACATCATGGCCCCAATCGCGGTTGCTGCACCATGCACAATGGAACTTGCACTAGCGCATCCCCATGCTCCACTCTGACCACTGGTGCTGGCGCAGTGCCACTGCACCATGTGCACTGCAGGTGGCCAGGGTGCGATATTCAACGATGCTGAACCATGGCGCAGCTCCGTTGAATATGGCCCAGTCAACGCCCTTGTGCAGCCCAAGTTGTGCTGTGCCCAGGCTTGCGCCACAGCCTGGCGCAGTTTGAATACCTGGGCCACTGTATATAAGGAGAGCAATCTTTTGTTGCTAGAGAGAGACTGAAATTTAGAATTAGAGATAGCCTCAGATGAAGGAATTTGTTTTGTTTGAACTGCCTGTATAAGAACTATACTGCACAATTTTAGTTATTTTTTATCCTATTGTTAATTACTGAGAATAATAAAATACTACTTGCGAATACTGTGACTTGGTTTTCCTATGCTTTCTGACCTGCATCTCAGTGACAAATGGTGTCAGTGGGATTTACACCGTGCAGACTTTAAGCCAGGAGTTTTGTGCATGGGTACTAGACCTGTTACCAGGGAAGCAAAGAAGAAAGGTATGGGGCCTGCAACAGCAAGCCAAGGAGTGATTACCAACAGAATGGCAGCCAAACTACAAGCAGAAACAAAAGTCCAAACTGAGACTGTACAAGCAGAACAAGTGATGGAAGAAGAACAGGAGGCAAGGACAGAACCTGAAAGTATGTCTGCTTTCTTTTAACAGAAACACAGAAAATGATGGCAAATAAGGGGCATTGACCTATCCAGTCTGCCCCTTTTTCTTATGTTGCTTTCACTGCAGACCCTTCCAGGTCTATGGCACTTTCTCTTCCACCCCTTACCTACCCCTTATGATTCCCTTGTGCTTATCGCATACTTTTTGAATCCCGTGTTTGCCCCCACTACCTCCACTGGAAGACTATTCCAGGCATCAACCACCCTTTCTGTGAAGTAGTTTTTTTCTCATCTCTCCTGAACCTACTCCTCCCTCCAGCTTCATATCATGACTCCTATTTCTAGAGCACCCTTTCCTCTGAAAAATACCTCCTTCTTATACCTTATTCACCCCACTAGGTATTTAAAAGTTTTGATCATATTCCCCGGTGTACATGTTTAGTTCCTTTAGCCTCTCCTCATAAAACTTTTGATGTAGACCCTGTACCATCTTGGTAGCCCTCCTTTGGACATCCTCCACCCTATCCATGTCCTTCCTGAGATGTGGTCTCCAAAACTGGACAAAGTACTCTAGGTGGGGTCTTACCAAAGACCTATATAGTGGCAACACCACTTCCATCTTCCTGCTGGTGATACCCCTACCTATACACCCCAGCATTTCACTCACTCTCCCAACTGCTTTGCCACATTGTCTGGCCACCTTCAGGTCATCCAATATGATTACCCCCAGATCCCTTTCCTGCTAGGTTGCTGCTGGTATCTCTTCCCCCATTTTGTACTACACCCCCAGGTTTCTATGAACCAAGTGCATTATTTTGCACTGTTTTTGCATTACACATTACTGCCATAGTTTTGACCACTCCTCCAGTTGTTTTAAATCTCTTTCCAGCCTTTGCACCCTCTCCCCCGGAGTGTCCACTCTTTTGCAGATCTTGGTGTCATCCAGTTCCTCTACTATGTCACTAATGAAGACATTAAAGAGGACTGGCCACAAAGTACTGACCCCTGTGGTTCTCTGCTGGCCACTCTCCCCTCCTGAAAGTGAACCCCATTTACCATCACCCTCTGCCTCCTATCCCCTAACCAATTTCTTAACCCAGATTACCACCTTATTGCCCACCTCCATGCTACTCAACTTTTCCTTTTTTACATATTTTTTTCACCCAGCTGCCAGACTGGGTTTGCTGGCGGCGTACTGCCGGTGTGCGGTACCCATCCCCTCCGTTATGGGGATTATACTGCTCGGCAGTGGAGTAGGGATTTTTTACTTTTTAGCGTGAGTGCTGTGATCCCTAAATCCACCCGAGGGTTCAGGCGCGAAGGACCGAAGTCCAGGCAGGAAGCTGTGTGGAGATACAGCTTCCACCAAGCACCTAACAGTGCCTTCCCCTCCCGACATCATCCATTAATCAGAGCAGTGCCAACCCTCCCCACGAAAGGAGAACTGCCATACAGCGGCTCAAACCAGATCCCCCCCCCGATGACCTGTTCCCATTTCTGAACCCAGATCACCAGCACAGAGTGAGGTTTGGTGTCCAGTGCCTCAACCCTCAGCACCACCGGGTCAGCGACCATGCTACCCAACATGTTTATGAGCCTCCTATGTGGGATGGTGTCAAAGGCCTTGCTGAAGTCCAGGTAGACCATGTCCACCACCCCTCCCTGATCCAACACCTTGGTTACCCAGTCAAAAATAACCTATCAGATTTGTTTGGTACAACCTCCACCTCCATAAAGCCATACTACTTCAGGTCCTGCAGTCCATTGGATTTCAGGTGTTCCACGTTCTTTCTTTTAATAGTGTTTCCATCAGTTTCCCTATTGCAGATGACAGGCTTCCAGGCCTATAATTTCCTGCTTCCTCCTTGCTACCACTTTTGTGAAGTGGGACTACGTCCGCTTTTCTCCAATCCTCCGGGATTATGCCGGTCACCAATGAACTGTTAAACAAGTCTGCCAGGGGTGCAGCTGGCACCTCTCTGAGTTCCTTTAGCACTCCTGAATGCACCCCATCCATCCCCATTGCTCTGTCAACCCTCAGATTAGGAAATGCTTTCCTGACCCTCTCCTCAGAAAAGGGACAGGTGTCCACTTCCTTCCCCCTCCAAGCTCTAGATGTTTGTGGTCCCTCCCCTTCCCCCTTCACTATAAAGACCAAGCAGAACTATTTAACATGTTTGTCTTTTCCTGGTCCTCCTCTGTACAGCCCCCTCCCTCCTTTTTTAACTGTACAATCCCTCCCTTGGTCTTCCTTTTCTCGCTGATTCACCTGAAAAATGTATTTTTCCCTTCGATACTGTCTGGGCTATTCTTTCCTTAGCCTGTGCCTTTGCGCTCCTTACTGCTTCGCCTGCCTCCCTTCATTTCCCCAGATACACTTCCCTGTCCTCCTCCTCTCTCTGGGTCTCCTTATACCCTCTGAATGCCAATGTTTTTGCCCTTACCATTTCTGCCATATCCCTCAAGAACCATAATGGTCTCCTCCTTCTGCTTTTGCTTATTTGTCTGACGTACATGTTTGTCACCTTTAATAAGCTCTCTTTTAATCTGGCCCATTTGCTCCCCCCCGCCCATGACATCTCCCCCTATCAGGTTCTCTCAGAGGCATTCCTTCATCTTTGTAAAGTCAGCCCTTCTGAAACCCAGGACCTTCACCCTTGTGCAGCTGGATTCCACTGTTGTTCTTACATTAAATCATACTGTGCGATGGTCACTGGTTCCCAGACGACTTCCCACTCTGATGTCCTCAACACTGTCCCCGTTCCTAAGTACCAGGTCCAGTACTGCCCCACCCTGAGTGGGTTCACTGACCAACTGCCTGAGGAATGCCCTCTGCAGAGAGCCCAAGATGCTTCTGCTTTTAGCTGATGCTGCAGTGGGTAGGCTCCACTCTACAACTGGTAGATTAAAGTCCCTTACCAGCACCACCTCACCTTTCTTAGCCACTTTACCTATGTCTTCCAAAATTTCTTTGTCTAAGTCCTCTCCCTGTGTTGGAGGCCTGTATACCAGTCCTATCCAAATGATGGCTCTATTTCCTGACTCGAGGGTTGATGCACAATACCTCGATCCCCCCCCCCCTTGAATTCCCTGTACCTCCATAGCTTTGATGTTTTCCTTAACCTAAAGCACCACTCCCCCACCTTTCCTTCCTACCCCCGTCTCTTCTAAACATCATGTAGCCAGGTATGACCATTTCCCAGTCATAGTTGTCAGTGCACCACATTTCGGTGATGACCACAATATCCAGGTCTGCCTCAGCCATGTATGGTGGCTATACAACAAGAAGAGACAGAAAAGGATAGGAGAGAAGAGATCTTTGCTTTTAACTCTTCCTGCATAAAAAAATGGGACAGGGTCATAGAAACTGTCGGCAGATAAGGACCGTTAAGCCCATCCAATCTGCCCGTAAGCCCTATACTTGTTTGCGGCCCATGACCCCATCTTTTCAGTGACTTTTCAATGCTCCTTCCCAACTCAAAGTTTCCTTGTGCCTGTCCCAGGCATGTTAAAACCCCCCACTGTGCTTGCTCCCACCACCTCTTGTGGCAGACCATTCCATGTATCCACCACCCTCTCTGTGAAGAAAAATGTCCTCACATTTCCTCTTAACCTGTCCCCTTCCAGTTTCATATCATGCCCCCTTGTTCTCGTACTCCTTCTACATTGGAAGATGTCCAAGGCCACTGTTTTTCAGTTTTTACCAGAAAAAAAAGTTAAAATTTCAGAATTTGGACAGCCCTTGCATAGTTAATATTATTGTTTCTAATGGCTGACATGTGTTCATTAATTCTTAATCTGAATTTTCTTTTTGTTTTACTGATGTAGAACTTGCCACAGCTGCGTTCCAGGAGATAGATAACCGCCTCAGTCTTGCAGTCTATCCGTCCGATAATCTTTTCCACACACCCAGTCTTCCTGTTTAGAAATTCCCTGTGGTTGGTCATAACCTTACAGGTTCGACACCCACCACAGGGTTTAGAGCCCCATTTAATTCTTTTGTAGTGTGTGTGTCATGTTGCTTTTTAGGTAAATAACTTTGTACCAACCAATCCCTGAGGTTACTACCTCGTTTATAGGATATACATAATGGTTTTTCAAACAAAAACTGTAGCTGTGGTGTGCCTCTCAAGATTTATAAGTTTTTTTGTACTATGTCAACAACTTGTTTTGATCCCCCTCCGTATGTTGTCATAAAAGTCATGGATAGATTTTCTTTTTTCATTGTTTCTGGTGTGAGTAATGTATCTCTCATCATTGTGTCAATTTCAGCCCTTGCTTCTTCAATGACACACTCATTATACCCCCTAGGGTAGCCATGAACAAGCAGTGTTCCAGTTAGGTGATTCTTAAGGGTTAAAAACATCCCCTTATTGGCACAGAATGATTAATGGGCTGCAGTCGTGAGAAATGCCCTGAAGATGGGATGGATAGACTGCAATACTGAAGCCGTTATCTATCTCCTGGAATGCAGCTGTGGCAAGTTCTACATTGGTTGAACAAAAAGAAATTCAAATTAAGAATTAATAAACACATGTCAGCCATTAGAAACAACAATATTAACTATGCAACGGCTGTACATGTTAACTCTCAAGAGAGTAAGTCAGTGTAACCCCCCTGCAAATGGGGGTTCCCAAAAGACTTCCAGGAGCTTGCTTGAATGCTCCAAGCCTGAATGGTGTTTGGCATTTAAGCCATTTATCAGTGAGTGTTTTTAGAACCTCTGGTACTGTCTCTTTAAGAGCTGTCTGCTTGCAGACATAATTAGTTTGTATGGGGGACTGTGTGTTTCTTTGATTGAGTACCACTCAAGCTGCTGCAATTCACTTCATTTTTGCAGTCACTAGGGTGCAAAGGAACCTATCTGAAAGATGTAACTGTTTGCCAGAAATTATTTAGAGTAATAATGAAATTACAGTTTGTCTAACCTGCTTTCTTTGCAGTCAGAACTGTGTCTATTAGTTCCCATTCTAGTTTTGAACTGCTGAACTGGACCAATCAGTGTGGGGTAAGCTAGCTCTAAAATGGTGCCTTGGACGAATCAGAACTTGGACTCATAATCTGAGCCAGCCACAAGAGGATTGTATGGGCAGTGACTCTGGGAGATGTAGTTTAGACTTCCAGTGCCTTTTGGACCAACAGCAGCAGTCTATTGTGTGACAGCCAATCCAGTCAAGAACTGGGAGGAACTCAAAGGAAGTGCCAGTTTTGTCGGTTGGAGTTTCAGTTGAGCTTTGGCAGTGAAGAAGGAAGGCCCTGTGCTTTTTCAGTGTGCAGTTTTAGTCAAAAAGCGTGTGTAAGGCCCAGAGTTCGGTCTGCAGCAGTGTAACTGCTTGTTAGGACTGAATCCGTCCTGTGAAAAGAATCAAAGGATCTCTGAAGAGTAGAAACCAGGCTCACCCTGTAGAAGACTGGCGAATTCTGGAATTGCACTCGGTCTGTCAGGAACTGAATCTGCTGTGTGTTCTCCGGGTATTGTGCAGTAATGCGATCGGGATACAGATGCAGCCTGCCTGGTATAGTGCTTTCTTTTATATGGATGTGTGAAGAGGTTTGTGTACCTCAAGTGAGCCCTGCTGACATTGAAGGACCCTATCTTATTTGGAGGTCGTGAGTACTAATTCAGAGTCGCTCCTGTTGAATTGCCACATTAAATCCAAATGGAATTACTGTACTGCTGACTGTTTAATTCTCCTTTCTCTGGTGAAAGGCCCCTACCAGCTGCCACGGTTTGGACTAGCCACTAGGGCTTGGGTACCTAGGGACAGTAACTGATAGGGATAGGCCTGTGCACAGAGCCATAGGTAGATTATTAGAGTGATAAGCTAATTAACCTGATTTCCCCTGTCCTTGTTATATCCCCTAAATAAATCAGAGCTGCTTGTTTCAGCAAAGTTATACTGCCTGAGGTATTTGTCTATGTTAAAGTACTGTACTGTGATTGTTGCACTGTATCTCATTTCACAGGAGGTCCCAGTGCGGAACCAGACCTGGGGATAAGTGTATACTGTGAAGGTAATTCTGATATATTGTGTGGGCCACTAGTGGGAAGAAAGGGGGGTTGCAGTGTCCCAGAGGGCTGTGACCAAGTTAGTTTAACTATTGCAAACCCTGACCTCTGGGTGGAGGCACCCGCCATTGGATCCAGGCCCCTCAACCTGTTAGTGGCAAATCAGGCAGGGGTAGTAGCCCCTGGGATAGCGCCATCTAGGGGTTACATCAGCACATAGAGTTAGTGTTAACGGCATTGAATGTGTTCAAAAAAACATCACAGGAGGGATCTTAATAACCTGTTAAATTGCAAAGAACAGGAATGGATTTTTAGACTACGAGCACTAAACAGTCCAGGTTTAAATGAAAAGTTTGAACTTTCTCCCTTCTTGTTAAAGAGAAGGTAATTTACTAATGAGCACTCTATTTCTTTGCCTCTAAAAAAACTCTTTGATTCATGACTCCATTAAGTACATTCAACGTACTAGTATATTATCTGATTATGTATGTTTTTAGGTGCTGCATTTACAGACGTATATAAGGAGTTGTAGTATCACATACAGAATGTGAAGATACAATAAATATGGACATTAGTGGGATGTTGACTTAAACACCCATCAATAATTTAATTTGTTATATTAATGGTGTTGGAATATTAATTTGAATTGCATTATGAATAATGTTTATTTTTTAAATATTAATTTCTAAGTTGTAAGATTTTATGATTTTGAACAAATAATGCTAGTATACGTATGTGCGGCTTTATTTTAGTAGCAGCTAATAATATGCAAACTCTCTGTGATGTTGGAAATACTATTTGCTTGGAAGCACTACCACGTTTTTGTGAAAGAGTGATAGTAATTGGGAGCAAGAATCATGTGACGATAACAAACACAAGCAGCTGATCATTAAGTTAATTTCATGAATGAAAATTAATTAGGTGATGTCAGAGACATGAGATTTATTTTGAATATGATTCCTGTATTTGAATTGGTGCACTTCACAGGCCTGTATGTATAAATGGATATACTAATAAATAAAATGTATTCTCTGTTGAAGCACCGGAGGGTGCGAAACGTAAGAACTTTCCTGGAAGCAGCACTTGGCATGGGGATGGAGCTGCGAATAAAACTTATGAAGCAGTGAACAAGTAGCCTGTTCGAGTGATTTTTTTGAAGGGGGGGCGTGCGCTTCCATGTTCTGCTGAATTTCAAAGTTTCACCAGGAGAGACATACTGAGTTGTAAACAACTCATGTCCAGAAGCATTCTGGGGGAGGGAGAAGGAGAAATATATATCCATACAGTGTAAAATATTTACAGAGAATGTACACTCATATTAAGGCACACTTTCATACAATATATCATAAATGAAACATTGAGTAATATATATTGAATGTACAAGACCATATACATAGGCATTATTTACAGAAAATGCAGCAACAGCTGTAAGTAACATTTGCCTACAAGAAATAGGGGATGAACCATGTTAGTGCATGTGGCTATGGGTAGTCTAGCAAAGAGTAGAGAGTGGGAGAAAGGAGAAGGTAGATCATAGGAAGGAGACAAGGGAGGTCCAGAATTAGGGTGGGTAGGTAGAGGAATGGGGAAGGGGAGGGGGTGGGGAGGTCCTATTCATATGCGACAAGTGTACAAAAAATATCAAGCATTACAAAATACATCTTACAATAAATATATCACAAATAGACAAATAAATTAGCAATAGTATGGAGCCTATAATGTGGAACAGGAACTTCCATCAGAATCAGTGAGTCATTTTCAAAAGGTTTTTTTTAAACAGGTAAAGAGTGGAATAATTAACAATACTGGAGGGAAGTACATTGAACAATAAAGGAGCTTTGTATAATAATGACCTTTGACAGAGAGATTTTTACGTAATGGGTCTGAAAAGTAAGCCTGCTCTGGGCTCAGGTCCCACAGCCATTCAAAGCCCTTGAAAATAGGGCATAAGTAGCTGAGGGTAACAAACCCAGAGTACCCTTAAAAAGGAAGAGCTCAGATTTAAAATGTACTCTGTTTTGAAAGGACAAACAACCTGATAATTTCAAAAGTTCACACAAATGAGTACGATATGCTGACCCTGTCATAAATCTCAGAATTTAATTAATAAGTAACCCTAAGCTTATCCAGAATTTTGTTGGTAGTAGCAGCATAAACAATTAAACTCAACAAAAACTACGTGCTAGGAGTGTACATGATTCAATTGTGAGAAATGGTCTAACCCTATACAATAAGCCAATTCTTTGATTTAGTTTTTTCTTTAGAGACAGGATGTCAATCAATCAATCACTTTATTTAACCAGGCATAAACACCATTGAGCAAGCTCATTTTCAAGGTGGTCCTGGGCATTAATACAATACAGTACACTTCATAAGATTACAATGGACAGCGGTGCAAAAAAAAAAAAAAACATTGTGAAGGTGCCAGTCAATATGGGCCTATACATACCAGTCAACATAATTAACATGCAAAGGTATATAATGATAAGCTTTACTGGAAGGAGAAGAGACAACAATCCCATATAGTCTCCGCTATGTAAGAGCTCATACCTAACTGATAAAAAATAAGGAGGTATTAAGGAATAGGGTAGAAATTGGGGTGAAAGAGTAGACAGCCAAGAGGGAGGCCAGAATAGGTAAAAGGTAGAGAATAGGCAGGGCCATCTCAGATTAAGGGAACTAGGCTTGTAGGTCCTAGGTTTCTGTTGTTAGGAATGTGGGGTGGATGAGATACTTAGGCGTAGGATTTGAGAGTGGCACACGGGGCTTAGGGGTCATAGGCGTCTGAAACAGTTGCATGATTCCTTCAGATAATCCGTTAACAGAGCTTTGAATGTGAAAATGCTTGGAAGTGAGGATAACTTTAATGAGTCTTGCATAGTGTTCCAGAGTGATGGAAGTGAGATGGATGTGGGGCTCAAGGGAGAAATGAGAATCCAAAAGAATGTCCAAATATTTAAAAGTCTCAGCACACTCAATAACCTCGCTTCCAAGGTCAACCACTGGAGTTAAAGACTGGGGTTTCATCCTGGGCCCTGTCTAAAGCATCATCTTAGTCTACTGTGAATTCAGCACCATGCACCTGGAGATGAGCCAGTTCTGAAAGTGAAAAAAATTCTTCCTGAACACTCCTCAAGGCAGAATAAGGCTCATCAGCAATGCCAAACAGAACTGCATCATCTGCATGAAGTGTCATAGATGTATGGGTGCAACTCTGGGATGCTGAATTCATAAAAAGTGGAAAAAAAATCAGGGGGCCCAGGATGGCTCCAACAACAAATCTCTCCAGATAAGAAAAAGGTACCTTCAATCACGGTTCTGTGACGTCTGTTATTTAAATAGTGACCAAGAAATGACATCTCGTGAGAAATGAAATTCTGACATAACTACAGGTAATAAAGAGTGTTCAACCAGATCGAAGGCCTTGGTGAGGTCCACCAAAATGGCTGCAACAGAGCGCCCCTTATGAAGGACACTCTGAATGCAGCCAGTGAACCCCACCAGGGCTGTTTCTGTGTTATGTTTTGATTTAAAACCATGCTGAAACTCAGAGAACAAACTGTTACTGCCCAGAAATTCCATAATCTGATCAAAAATGATTTTTTCCAATATCTTGGAAAGTGGAGTCAACAGTGATATTGGATGACAATCAATAACATGAGAAGGATTTCACTTTTTAATATGGGTTTTATAGTAGCCATTTTCCACAAAGTGGGAAAAACTCCAGAATGTATCGACACATTAAAAATTACTGATAACAGGGTAGAAAAGGAGTCAATCCCAAATTTAATAAATCTGCAGTCAATATTATCAAGGGCTACTGAAGGCCTGGGATCCAGTTTCAATATGTATTCTCTAATCTGTTCAGATGAGATATTCCTTAAATGAAATTTAGGGTGAGATTGTAAATTTCCATCCTGTAAATTAGGAACTAGGAATTAGGAACAAAACTGAAGGCAGAGTTACCCTCAAGTTATCTAAATTACCAAAGAATTCATTAAAGATCTGGGAGATCTGTGCTGGGTCACTTGGAATTTGATCACCAAATTCAAGGGTAATGGGTGCATTTTTTTGTTCTCTCCCTAAGAGACTACTTAGGGCCTGCCATGTTTTTTTAGGGTTTCCTGCAAATTTTCCCCGGTGGGAGAAACAATACTGCTTTTTTTGCTTTCCTAATTTCAGCTTTACATGTGCTCCTTAACATTGTATAATTTTGCAAAGAACATCCCTAGAATTTTTATAGTTTCTCCAAGCATTAGCCCTGGTTTTCATAAGTTTCAAAAGATTCCAATTAATCCATTTATTTGTGTGGGCTCTAACCCTCATCTTCTTTTTAGGGGCCACACTATCTATAATCGAAAAGTAGTAGTTGGAAAAGGACTTCAATAATGAATCAATATCATTGATTGACTCCAACTGTGACCAATCCACATTTTTACAAGCCTCATTAACAGTCTTTGAATTAAGATGCTTAACATTTCTAAACTCAATAATCCTTGGGGGTCCTCCTCGTAAACATTTCTAAACTCAATAATCCTTGGGGGTCCTCCTCGTATGTTTTGGGGTGCAAGCCCTGCACCATCTTGGTCGCCCTTCTCTGGACCGCTTCCACCCTGTTGATATCCTTACGAAGGTGTGGCCTCCAGAACTGCACACAGCACTCTAGGTGAGGCCTCACTTAAGCAATACGGAATGACCAGGGGTTAGATTAACAGTCTGTTAATCATCCCCTAGGGGTGTAATGTGGCACGAGGCACAGCAGAGTGCCATACTGCCCATAAGGGGTGATTAACTGACTGCTAATCTAACTTCTGGAAGTGCCTTACTGCTATTATAAAAAAATATTCCAAAAGGAAAGCATTAAAAGTATACTTTTTGAATGTTTTCCTCATTTAGAGGGAGATTTTTAATAAAATAGTTCTTCCACCAACAGTTTAAGAATGCTAGTTCAAAATCAGAATGCAACATGGTAATCATTCAGCAGTGCTAGAGGATGGAATGCTGACAGGAAGAATTCATGTGCCTTGGTGATCAGGCTGTACATGACAGTGTAACAGGGATTAATGTAAGGCTGTTGGAATCCTAACAGCCAATCAGATTGCAGCATTTCTGAGACCCTTTTTATGTTGCTTGCACGCATGTGCAAGAAACATAGTGCCATCATCGGAGATTTCGGAGGTGTGTCACCTCCTCCTCCAATTCAGTCAGTGAGCTGGCAGGCGCGTCCCCTGTAAGCCAATGCATTTTGGAGCTGTCTATGACACGCTCCAAAATGCAGTAACCTTGATTGAAAGGGAGCTACGCTTCAGTGAGCACCGATAGAAGCATAGCTCCCCCACACGCAGGCGTGCGCGCCCCGCCGCGTGCTGTGTGGCCGATGGGGTGCCCAATACCTCGAGCTGAGCTCGTTGTCCCCAGTAGTTGGTGCAGCGTGGCAATCAGTCCTTTGGCGGCGGGGTGCCCAATCCCCGTCGACTGAACGCCCCCAACATCCTTGTGCCATGCTGAGAGCCCACCCCAGCGTGGCAAGCGTCCCTAACGTCTTTATTTTTTTAACCTATAAAACAAAAAGCGGTCCCAGGCGTGTCTCGACCCCCTCCACAACCCGCCCCCACCCACTGCGCACCCAGCCTCCCACCCCCCACCCATACCTACCTCCGGACTCTGGCACGGCGATCTTGGTGGACGGAACCGTCTGCACTCCTCAAAGCCGACCGCGAACAGAAATGCCGGTAAGCTGTATAATGGGCTAGATGGGGGGTTCTTCTATGTGCATATCTCAGGCATTTTGGGAATTTTGCGCAAATTTTTCAACATGGGGTTTTAGGACCCTTCTCATGAATGATGTCACTGTCATGGCGTTATTCAGGCCGAAGGGTGATTCGGCGCATGTGACTGCGCGGTGACTCTGAAATCACCCTTTGAGGCTGAATCACCATGACAGTGACATCATCAAGTCTAACTATGTTAAGTGATCAACATCCAAAAAATGATTTATTTCTGGCGTCGTTGAGCAGTTCCTACGCAGGCTCGTAAGTTTCGAAACTAATATTTTCACTCCAGATTTTCAACATTGCCATTTTACCACACCTTCTTATGAGCAGTACAGCTGTCATTTTTCACATCCTGCCCAAAACATGTTTCTGCCCATGTAGCGCACAATGGCGCAGTCGGTGTGCGAACTCAGTGTATGGGACACATTAAGAAAATCACAGTGTCACTGTTCGTGAGCAGAGATCTTAAAATGGCAATGTTGAAATTTTGGTGAAAGAATTCCTAAAAATGACTGTTTTACGAGTGTGCGTTGCACAGTTCCCACGCACGCTCGTAGGTTTGCGAATTTTCAATATTTCCACTCCAGATTTTCAACATTGCCATTTTACCACACCTCCTTATGAGCAGTACAGCTGTCATTTTTCACATCCTGCCCAAAACGTGTTTCTGCCCATGTAGCGCACAATGGCGCAGTCGGTGTGCAAACTCAATGTATGGGACACATTAACAAAATCACACTGACACTGTTCATGAGCAGAGGTCTTAAAATGGCTATGTTGAACATTTCGTGAAAAAATTCCTAACAATGACTGTTTTACGAGCGTGCGTTGCGCAACTTCCTACGCACGCTCGTAAGTTCGCAAATTTTCAATATTTGCACTCCAATGACTTCCAGATACCTAAACAGCACATAGAAGCAAGCAACATTCGGCATTGACAAATGCTTGTTATAATAGTGTTTTATACAATGGCATCACCTGGGATATGAAAATAGGCGTCTTTCAGATCCAGCGATTCCAGCCAGTGACTTGACTACAAAGATGGTATCAATGTTCTCAGTGTGACCATTTTGAAATTCTTTTTTATATGCTTGTTCAGGTATTTGAGATCTAAAATGGGTCGCCAATCGCCATTTTTCTTCTGGGTCACGAAGTACCTTAAGAATAGATCCCTGCCCCAATGAGAGGCAGTGATCTTTTCCACAGCTTTTACTAGCAACAACTATTTTACTGCTAGCTCAAGCAGAATTATTTCTGTGGGAAAATGAGCTGGAAGGCTTTTGTGTTTCCGTAGTTTTGGATATTTTTTGAACTGCAGGGACAATCCCTGGCCCATTAACTCCGGAAACCACTTGTCTGTTATAATATTTACCCACTCCTGGAAGTAGTGAGCCAGTCTTCCATCCACTGAGGATGGTTGGGCAACCTGGACAGAACTGTCAGATGGTTTGCTTTGGCTGGGGCTTGGGCACTGGTGGTGCAGCAGCAGTATGCTTGGTGGCCTTTCTACCCCTGCCCCATAGTATCCTCTTTGAGGTTGGTATTCACAAGGAGCATATGTGATATAGGCCCTTGGAAAGTATCCCCTGTCTCTGCCTCCCCTTCCATAAGGCCCGCAGGAGGTAGAGACCTTTTTCTTCTCTTTACTACTCTTGTAAGTGATTTTGTATTCATCCACTTTTTTTCAGGCCTCTGTTTTTTTACCAAAAAGTGAACTGCCCTCAAATGAGAAATCCTTAGCTTTGTTTTGAGAAACCTGGTAAAGGATGGTAGTCATTAACCATGAAAATCTTCCTAAGGAAACTGCATGAGCTATAACTCTAGCAGCAGTGTCATTAATGTTCACATCAGTGTAGAAATGAAACTTAGTGGCATACAGGGCTGATTTTGCTGTGGCAATTAAGTCATGTGCCAGCTCTCCATCTGCTTTACCAGCAACTACCAGAACTATGTTCCACAGTGCTTGCTAGTACTCTGCTACATGTGCTGAATATGTTGCCGCCTGATGAGCATGTAAACTGAGGTATAAATCTTTTTGGTCATAGCACCCAAGTTTGAAGGACTAACTTTGGAATGGTCAGAGCTAGAAATATTGGTAAACTTTGAAAATTATTGATAATATTTTTAATTATTGCAAACTAAAAACTAATTAGAACAGGATGAAACTGGAATCACACTCAACTAGGCAATATTCAGTTATTAATAAATAAATAAAAATATTCTTCTCTTTAATATTGTCATCCACTATCTTCTAAAAGACAACATTCCATTGTTTGAAAAACTTCATCAGGGCATAGTGATGATAGGGCACTGTATAAAGAGATATACATATTCACATAGAGTGCACTCAGGTTTATTATATTACGGTTGAACAAAGGACCAAGCCGTATTAATTATAGGCTGTCTCACCTTGGAACTGTCATGGCTATTTCCTTACCACCGTATTTTCTTCATTATCATACTACAATCTATAAATTTAAATTCACAAATAATTAAATGCAAACCAGCATCACACTGCTCCAATTTTCAAAAGTCAAATTCTCATGTAAATAATGGTGAACTTATAGTTTATAAAAACTCACATGCTTACTTGTTCTTTTATCAGTAAGGTTTTATATCTTTGTAAGTATGAGTTGATATCCTAAATAAGAAAAAAGGCCGGAAATCAATTCACTGGTAATAGTGGATTAAATCTCTCATCTGAAACAGATAGACTAAGAACGTATCAAATGCCATTTTCTTTACTGATATCCAATCTATTGTCTCTCCAAATCCTGTTTCTGTCATTCTATACAAAAAGGGATAATTCTTATTTGTGATTATGAACAAACCTGAGTACTTTCCCTGCAGCAGTGTCACCTACTAGAACAAGTGTGCTTCATGCCTTAATATTTTTTTTATTTTTGTATCTTTTGCTGGCAAACCTATTATTCAATCGCTATTGCCTAAAACAATGAAAAAGTATTTAAACAAAGTGCAAGTTCTTATTTACTGAATACTACATACCAGAGCCACTGGAGTACATAGCCTTCACTATCCTGCGGAACAGCAAGATCACTGATAAGGAACATGCTTCTTTTATAGGAGTCTGGGAATGGACCAGTGCTGATGTCACAAAGACATCAAACATCATGATGCAGGCTGCACCATGCAATATTGTATGGCTCCACCTGTACACATGCAGTACTCTGTAAAGTGCAAAAGGGCACACACAGAGCCTCCCCATACTGAAAGAAATTATACCACTTAATTCAGGATAAATGTCAGTCACCAATATAATCATCTACAAACTTGGGAACTGAAGTATTAAAAGACATAAAACACAGATCAGTCCTTATTATATGTATAGTTTGACTGGCATGGCTCATGAATGTCATAACAACCAGCCGGTTGTTATGGCAAATATCAACCTGGTCAGTACATTGAGAAAAACTGCTGACCAGTTATTATATATATATATATATATATATATACACACACACACATCTGTCTGGGACCAAATATTCAATGGACATACAACTATGAAATTCTTAGTCACCCTACATTATAATATTAGCTATGAAAGAACTTTAAAAATGTATTAATGCAAAAGGGGAAGATAATGAAGGATATATGTTAAACTCAAATCTGTTAGACCACTAGAACGTAACTATACCTTCAAGTCCTAGTAGTTAATAATAACAGGGAACCCATACCTCTCAACCTTTTGTCCCCCAAATGTGGAACACTGCCTTTCAAAATGTGGAACAAATGAGCAAAATGTGGAACACTTAATCAAATCTTTACCCAGGAAGCTCAGAACACTGTTAAAATGTTTGCATTTATGTTCAGAAAGTCTGTTATTATTTGAATAATAGATTTTTTGCATCATTTACTATAGATTTTTGCTTTAAAAAGTTAATACTGAATGTGGGACAAGTCCTCACATTGTGGAACAGGGAGCTTTTGTGAAGTAAAATGAGGAATGTTCCTCATAATGTGGTACAGTTGAGAGGTATGAGGGAACCTAAATGTCAGGGATAGGCAAAGTGAATGGGTAGGTAGAGAAAGGAACAGGGAAAAAAGGAGGAGAAAGGAAACAAAATGAAAGAAAGGGTACGATAATGTGTGGGTTGGGGCACAGATCATCATGCCTACTGAAAACTCAGTATAATTATTCTATGTTGTCTGACTCCAAGTTTTCATTTAAAAAAAGTTCCTAACCCTAATGGTTTCATATGTAGCTATTTCTAAAAATGTTTTTTTTTTCTTCGAAAGGAACAACTTTAGACCTGCTAGGGTTAGAAATATATAAATATTTTTAATAAGAACTTGGGGAGTCAAGAGAAAACAGAATATTGTTGTCCTAATTATACAGTTTGCAATTTTTATTTTAAAACAAAACTGGAAGATTTAAAAGTTTATAAGTATTTCTAGCCCTAACACTTCAAAAGTTAGTCTTGTTGAAAGAAATGTTCTTTGGAAATGGTTAAGAAGCCTGCTCTGTAGCTAGCTGTAAGGGATTGCTCTGGCATGCTAGCAACCTGTGTTGACATCCCAAGCCCAGAATGCTTTCTGCAGAGCACAGCATGGAGGATTTAGAACATCCTTTATATGCTCTTTTCCTGTGGTATGAGGGCTGTGTTGCATCAGTACTGTATGAAGCAAATTCTGGTGACGGGCTTGGTGGTGGTGTTCTAGACCGCACTGGTGATCACATTTTGCCAGACATCCCCCAGGACATCACAGCATGCATGCACTGTGGTGGTGGGCTGGGAGAAGAATAGGGAAAAGCAGATCATTGGGCTTACTATGCCTGACATCATGGGAGTGATGGAAGACCCAACGGAGTGTGGAGACAGAGTCTGCCTGTGGTGGTGTATGTCAGGTGGGCAACAGGATATAGTCCATTAAAAGCCTGAAGGAGCCGCATGCACTGGGGTCAGTGAGAAGTAAAGATAAATAGCACAAACAAAAAAAGCTAACTTTGGAACCATTAGAACTAGGAACTTTGTTTTGTTTAAAATTAAAGCTTGGAGTCATGTTAGTTTGGTTTGATACAGTTTGAGTGCACTGATATACTTCAATTCACGGCAATATACAGCAATATGCTTCTTTTTTTAATTCTTTGGTAAACAGATAAGGCCCACTATGGCGGGCTTAGTGGACATTTGTGTCTACTATGCTCTGATATTACCTATGATACTAATCCCAAGGCCTGTTTTGTGGGCATCATGGGAGCACTGGGGAAGTTAAGTGACTTGCTCAAGGTCACAGAGTATGCAGGTGGAGGTTGTGAGAATCAAACCCAGGCCTGCCGGATATACCTAGTTCAATCACAGCTCATTACTCTAACTTCTAGACTATACTGCTACACCCCATGCTTACAAGTGTAATGATGTATATCACTACATGTAAACTGTATTGATAAGACCTATCCTTATGAAGTTGATCTTTCTGCTAGCTCTAACTTTTTATGTTCCTTTGCCAAAAAATTGGAAAAGTGATGATTCTCTAAATTAATGGATTGAAGTATGTGGAAGATACAAATGTTATTCCATAAAAGAATGCCACAGTCTTTTTCTAGTTTTTCATGTATGTGAACCAAAATAAGAAAATATAGTGAAAGTATTTTTTTTAAACCATCAGCTGTTCACACTGATATGTAAGCAATAAGACACGACAGGGTGTGCGTTAGACAGTTTAACACATGGCTAGGAGGCGTAGTGAGGCACGAGGCCACTGGCCGAGTGCCTCCTAGCCATGTGTTAAACTGTCTAACGCACACCCTGGAGTGGCTTATTGCGCTTATGAAATGGGAAATATATTTAGAGACATTAATTATGACAATATAGTTGTTAAAAGTAAATATTTTTTATTTATTAAAACAGATAACCTTCCGCTCCAAAAAATAGTTCCACTTTAACATTTTGTATTTTAACAGTTTAACAGTAAAATACACTGTTATAATTTTAATAATATTAGAAATGTGTCATTTAATTGATTTCATAACTGTTCATGAACTGAACAACTAATAGTTTACTTTGAACTGTTAATTAAATACACTGTTATAATTTTAATAATATTAGAAATGTGTCATTTAATTGATTTCATAACTGTTCATGAACTGAACAACTAATAGTTAGAAATGTGTCATTTAATTGATTTCATTAACTGCAACTTTACTTCACTTTTAAAAATATTTTACTTTGAAAAATAAACAGGACCATTAAAAGTCATTGTGCAGTTGTTCATTGTTACTCCTGCAAATTGAGGCTGTGTGGACTGTTGATTTAGGTCTTGAATCATTTCTGTCTTGGGTGGTACTGGATCTGCAGCTTTATTTAATAACTTCTGCTTGTTTCCATCGGGTGTCACTGTGGGGCTTGAAACTTCGTTGGGACTTAATAACTTCTGCTTGTTTCCATCGGGTGTCACTGTGGGGTTTGAAACTTCATTGGGACTTGAGGTTTCTTCCTTTGGTGCGAGTATTTGACACCATTTACGTCTGTCGTCTGGCTTTGCACGCCAGTAGCTCTGGAGGCTGGCTTCGTTTTTGTGTCCCGTAATTGCCATTATTTCCCGGTTTTGTAAGCCAGCATCAGACAGCATTTGTACCGCGGTCGCTCGGAGGCAGTGGTTCATGTACCGTTGTGAGAGACAAGCTTCTGTACTTAGCCTGGACATGAAAGTCGAGAGATAGTTTATACCCATGGGCTCTGAGGAATACCATATCGGGAGGGAGTCAAGCTGCTGTTGTGGAAGTTTTCGTGGGTGTAAGTACAGAGCTGTGGGATTTGCTGGAAGCTTGCTTATGTAGAATTTCAAACTTTGAACTGGGCAGAGTGGATTGCCTGGCTGAGCATACATTAAACCACGGTAAGAAGATCTTTGTGTTTCGAGTGGATTGTTGTGGTTTTTTGTATGTTCGTTGAAATTCAGGATCGCAAATTCGGTACCATTTTCATCTTGTTTGATTGAAAAATGCTGTGGTTTTAGTTGTCGGACACCTTCCCGACCGTGCCTGGCCATGTATAACTGAATGTCTAACCAGACTTTACGGAGAAGGCCAGGCGCAGTTCGGGGAGAACAAATGTCTGAATAACGAAGTTTGTGTAAGTCTGACTGTGTGAGGGCTTCGTGGTGCTTGGATTTGTCTTGCTGGGAGCGTCTATAACTCTTCATTTTCGCTGTGAATACTGCATTGCTCAATCGAAATTCTGGATCCCTCATTAGATTAAAAGGCCTGCTAATGCCTGGGGAACCGAGGTGGCGGTTTAGCGCAGCTCGGAGACCACTGAAGCTCGAGATGGCATACTCGAGTCCAGCACTTGTACAAGCTTCAGCATAAAATTTACACAGCACAGTGTTCAGGTTTTCTTTTGTGATAGACTGCCAGCCTATCGACGTGTTGTTTGCTGTTTCCCATTCATTAAATACTCCGAGTGCCCATGCTGTGCATCTTATTGTATTTTTTTCATTTTCAAGGCAGTCTAGTTCGGCTGAGCTGTAACTCGAGAAACGCTTATTCACTGAGCCACTTTCAATTAACGTTTGACAGTTCGGTTGCTTCGTTTGACAGCTGTAGTTTACATTTACGTCTTCTGAAGTTGTAGATGTAGAGGCTGTGGGCAGTACTTGAAATGGCTCATTGTCTGGATGCATTAATAGTTCCATATCTTCTTCTGAAAGGCTGATATCAAAGTTTGGTTCAGGGAATATGCCATTGCTATATTCTGGTTTTGTCAGTTTCACTTGGTATTAACAAGATGGCTGATTTCAGATTTGCCAACATTCTAATTGGCATTTTACTAGGATTAGTGCCCACAGGGCACTGCTGGTCCTTTTTCCTGTGCGTTAGACAGAATAACACACAGGTATGGACCAATCAGCAGCTTTAAATTTTTATGCCCATTTCATAAACTGCATTGGTACGCTTGTGTACTGATGTACAGTATACATGAACATATTGTTTTTATGTCAGTGTAACTTTGGAGGGCAATATTTCCACAGGTATACATAAAGACATTAAAAAGGACTGGCTCTCTCTAATGTCTTTATAAGCGACACTGCAGAGGGACTGGAAGGAAAAGTATGTCTCTTTGCAGATGACACAAAGATCTGCAACAGGGTTGATACACAAGGTGGGGTGGAAAGGATGAGAAGGGACTTTGCAATGTTGGAGTAATGTTCAAATGTATAGAAGCTTAGATTCAACACAAAGAAGTACAAAGTAATGCACCTGGGAAACAAAAACCCTGGGGACGAGTACACAATGGGGGTGAGATACTGACAACAAAAATGGAAAGGGACCTGGAGGTAGTTCTATCATTTGACCTAAAGATGGGCAAGTATTACGAGAAGGCAGTAAGGAGGGCTGGGGGGATAATGGGATGAATAGGGAGAGGCATCACCTGTAGAAAACAGGAAGTTGTTATCCCGCTGTACAGACAGTTGGTGAGACCCCATTTGGAGTACTGTGTGCAGTTCTGGAGACCCCATCTCCACAAAAACATAGACAGGGTGGAGGCTGTCCAGAGGAGGGTTACCAAAATGGTGCAGGGTCTGCACCAGAAGATGGTCAAAGAGAGACTAAAGGAGCTTAATATGTATACCCTCAAGGAAAGGGGGGACATGATAGAAATTTTCAAATACCTCAAGGGAATCAACAAAGTCCAAGAGGGTAGCATCTTTCAGAAAAAGAGATGTGCAAGAACAAGGGGCACAATTTGAAGACAGAGATGGGGACGACTCAGAGGTAATGTGAGAAAGTATTTTTTCATGGAGAGGGTTGTGGATACATGGAACAGCCTTCCTGAGGAGGTCATGGAATGGAGTCATGGAGTCAAAAACAGTGGGGGAATTCAGGAATGCATGGGACAGATATAAGGCAAATTCTAGTGGGGGTTAGGAGGAAGTAGGTTAACTAGGATCTGCAGCTTATCCATTAGGTAGGGAAATGGGCAGACTAGGTGGGCCAAGCGGTCCTTACTTGCCATCAAAGTCTATGTTTCTCAGCCTGGTGGCACTGACGGTTGAGGTGCTGGATGCCACACCTGTGACCTGGGTTTGGGAATGGACTCGGGCCGCTGGGGGCTGGCAGGGAAGAGGAAAGATTGAGCATCTCACGACAGCTCTCCTTCCTCTGGGGTGGGCGAGGGATCTGCATCACGCTGCAGTGGCCCCTAGCAGAGGCTGGGTGCCCTGCAGTTGCATGTATACACAGGGGGAGGAACGCGGCAGGTGTCTGCACATCAGAGTGATGCCACTGCATGCCCAGCTCCTCAGGGGAGAAAACTGGAGGAAAATGGTGGTTGGATAACCTTGGCTGCTGATGGCCGAGCCCTACACCCCTGGACAGGAAAGGCATCTTCGCTGGGTCCATGTTGCAGGTCTGGGGGGTCCTGCTCATTGACCAGCTTGTGTAGATGGGGCATCTAAATTTGCATGCCAGACCCAGTCCGGGGGTGTGGGTGCCGGAGGCCAGAGGTCGTTCGGGACCGCTCCGACCAAGGAGATAAATAGTGCTATATTAAAAAACAAATTCTATGTTTCTATGTTACACCCTGTCAAAAAGATGACAGTCAGGCCATTCCAGCAGTGTATACCATAACGTGCCAGAATGTAAGACACCAAAAGACATTTGCTTCTAAATTTGCATTGTCATTATTAATATTAAAAAATACATTGATATAAATAGTGTGTATCATTAAAAAACACACTGCATTGGACTTCCGGCGTGATGGCTGCCTGCTAAGAAGCTTGCTCGGATGGCTCCCCTCCCTGGTCTGCCTATCTCTGAATTACTCCCCAATATATTGCGTTAGTGTTAGGTAACAGGTCGGTTAATACTTGGTGGTGCAGTTAAGTTAAAACTGGCTCCATTTTACCACAGATTGTCCATTTAAATGGATGCGGAGATGGAGCAGCGGCCACTCAAGCATACCCCGCTGCCGACCTCCATGAAAGATAAGGCCTCAAAGGGGACCAAAGCCCAGAGTAAAGAACAAACTCCACAAACAAGCTAATAAGCACTCACTGAAGTCAAATTCTTGGAAGAGCTTGCCCTGATGAAGGAAACTCCTAATGCTCACCACAGAATTTCGAGCCATGAAGGCCTCCTTGGATCAACTTAGTATACACACGAAAGACAGTGAGGCCCAAATCTCATTGTTCAACAACTGGAGAGGCAAGCTAGAGTATGAGGTAGTGAATTTGCACCAGTGCCTTAAAAAAATGAGGAGTGCCTCAAAGACCTTGAGGGGTGCTTCAGTCGCAATAATCAAGTGGTACTGGGCTTACCTGAAGTTGAACAGGGGTCTACTGCCATTATTTTCACCCAGATGTTGTGTGAAAAGCTAGCAGGGCCTTCGCCCTAATGCCACCACCTACATAATTGAGCAAGCACACCGCTCACTCAGGCCCATGCCTTCAGCTGGTTTGCCTCCAAGGCCCTTCCTATTTAGAATGCTCAATTATCTAGATAAACAGAGTGTTCTTAATAAACTGAGGGACATACAAGAAATTCAATGGGCTGGCAAGAGACTGCGGATCGCTCAGGATCTGCCCTACTCCGTACGCCAAAATCGATCAGCCTTACATCCTCTTGTCAGTAAGTTCATCTCGGCTGGTATTAAGCTCAGGGTCCGATATCCAGCGACCTTACAAGTCAGCAAGAATGGCCATTGGCATTCTTTTGACAGCCTGGACTCTGCCACTGAAAGCTGCAAAATGCTTTTCCTGGATTTAATTAAGTGACCCCTGGTGCTCTTGGGGGGCGTTTGAATGGCTGGTGTAACAATCAAGTAGCAATGAGGTGTTGCGAAGATTAAGCTACAGCTGAGCAATGGTCTCTCTCTCTCTCTCTCTAAGTTGGGGGGTTACTGTCTGAGTTCAGCAGAATCTTTTAATTTCTGAGACTCTTCCTGATAAAAGAATATGGGACTCACCAAATGGTCAGGGATCCATAATGGTTGGTTTAACAGTCCTCCCAGATATGTGGTGAATTTTGTTTTTCAGACGGCAGAGTAGCCCAATTCTTTAGGTTTTTTCTTGAGACAGCGCTGCCATCTAGTGCCATAAATGAGGAACTGCACGCAAGGGACTTCTGTTTGCACTTACTATATTCGCAGTGAGAGTTTCATTGCTGTCTTTGCAGATACTGTTAATGTTAATTAACCTGTTTGAGTTTTGTTCGTGTGGTATTAGCTGGTTTCTAAATGGGGCTTCCCCTTTTGAACAGGGTTATTGGATTGCGGTACATGTTATCTCCCACGAAATGGGAGCCCCTTTACTTTTACTTATATTTGGATGGGGATTTTTTTATCTATCTTTCCTGCACTGGAAAAATCCAGGTTTGGTCTTGATCAGAGACCCAAAGGCCTTAGTTATTATTTTCATTTGTTTACGGTAGAGATTTGACAGATTAGGGCAGGTGGGGTTGTGAAGCTTAGTGGGTGGCATGGCCATCATCACACCAAGAGTAAGAGTGGGAGAGCAGTCGTCAGGACTGGGGAAGATGTGTATCCATGATCTCCTCTTCTGCTATTTCCTGCAAGTTGTTTGGGTTTTTGGGTATTGGGGAGGGGTTGGGAGGAGGAGGAGGAGGGTTGGGGGGGACCTCACGATCTCTCTAAGGTTCTATTCACAATGTAGATAGTGGGATTGTGGTTGTGGGAGGAGGGGGTGGGCGGTCTTGACAGCTGAATTGCCTAGATTAACCAGTCGGGTTATTTCATTATTAAATACGCTTGTTGTAGTAGGATGTATTTTTTTTATCCAGGACATGAAAATAGTTTCCTGGAATATTAAGGGTACCCAATCATGGGTTAAGCGACATCAGATACTTAAACACTTAAATCTACTGCACTGTCAAATTACGTTTCTACAAGAGACGCACTTGCTGGAGGCAGAAAACAATCTATTTCGTAGAGGGATTTGTAGGGTGCAGCTATGCTTCTGGTAACTTCCTCGCGGGGGTGGGTGGTAATTTTATTTGCTAGAGGTAAACAATTTCAGGAGTTACAAAACATTGTGGATCTGCAAGGTAGATTCCTTTTTCTCAGAGGTATTCTGGATCACAGGGAAATTATAATAGGCACTATATATGGTCCTAACAAGGACTCCCCTGAATTTTTTTTTACCAATCTTTCCCTCCTTCTGGCCCCCTTTCAACAGTTACCAATTGTTTTGGCTGGGGACTGGAATCTTATTATGGATTTCAATTTCAATAGATCAACTCAAAGGGGTGGTTGCGTATCACCTGCTCAAAGGGCATTCCGTGACTTTTTGGAAAGTTTTGGGCTGTGTGATCCTTGGCGCCTCGTTAACCCTACCTCTAGAGAGTAGACATGTTACTCTCCCTATCACAAGTCCTTTTCCCGTATTGATTTCTTTGCAATAAACCAAGCAGCACTACCGGGCCTGATGGGCTGTGGCACTGCACTCAGAGTGCTCTTGGATCATTCCCTGATCTGGTTGGAGTGTGCTATAGATTCTGCTATACAAAAGACACCATATGGAAGTTGAACGTACAGTTAGTCTCCCAGGAGGAGACAGTAGCACAGATCCAGACAATTATAGCTCAATTTATGGAACACAATGTAGGTTCTGTCCCAGCCTTTGACCAGATCTGGAGTTCCCTGAAATGTGTCCTCAGAGGTGAATTTATTAGACTTGCTGCCACTAGAAAATGAAAACATGAAGCGGCCTCCAAATCTTTGCTACAGGCTATAAAAAGTCTGGAGTCTTCACTCTCAACCCAGCCCTCAGAGGCAGGGAGTGAACGCCTTTCGGTTCTTCAGGCCCAATATGCAGAGATCTTGAGAGAGAAAGTAGAATATGCATTACTTAAAACCCATGCAAAATATGTGGATCAAGGTGACAAGGCAGGCCACCTCCTGGCTTTAAGGCTCCGGAAACAAGAGAAATCAAGGTTAATTGCCTCACTGTCCTCTCTGGTGGGTAATAATCTGTTAACTGCCCCTAGAGACATAGCTCGAGAATCTGAGTTATTTTATCGGCAGCTGTACAGCCCCGCTGAACATTGCCCCACAGAATCTGAGATTCAGGCCTATTTAAATAATATATCTCTTCCTGCACTTAGTCCCACCCAGCAGCAGCTCCTCGTCTCCCCCATTTCTCTGCAAGAAGTTCTAACAGCTATTCGCTCTCTCCCACGAGATAAGACACTGGGCCCGGATGGGTTCTCATCTGATTTTTATAAAGTCTGGGAAAAGGAACTGGCCCCAATTCTCCTTCAATTATATAACTATATCTGATTAGAGGGGATCACTGATCCTAGACTGTTAGAAGCTATTACTGTTGTACTACAGAAACCGGGCAATCCTCGGAATAGGGTGACTAACTATTGCCCTATCTCATTGATGAACTATGATATTAAAATTTTTACTAAAATATTGGCAGCCCTTGTGTTGGGACTATGGGAAGGTTTGCTCAGTCCAGAACAACTAGGGTTTGTGCAGGGCAGATCCTCTTCTGATCACACCAGGAAACTGGCTCATATTTTTTCTGTACCAAGGGAGTCCACGCAACTAATAGCGCTGGTCTCCCTGGATACAGAAAAAGCCTTTGATAGGGTCAGTTGGCCCTTTCTCTTTGGGACCCTAGCTACATTTGGCTTTCTCTCCACATTGATTGATTGGGTTTGGACCTTATATTCCAGGCCTAGTGCTAGGGTCTATTGCAATGGGGTATTTTCCGCTACCTTCCCATTGCAATCTGGAACTCGGCAAGGGTGCCTTTTGTCCCTGTTATATAATTTATATTTAGAGCCTCTACTTCAACAATTGAACGACTCCCCTTCCTTATCTGATATTTCGATTGGCCCTTCTAATCTTAAAATATCTGTATATAGAAACATAGAATTTGACGGCAGATAAGGACCACTTGGCCCACCCAGTCTGCCCATTTCCCTACCTAATGGATAAGCTGTAGATCCTAGTTAACCAGCAGCCTGCTTTTTCCTACTCCCACCCCCTAGAATTGCCTTATGACTGTCCCATGTATGCTTGAATTCCACCACTGTTTTTGACTCCACAACCTCTTCCGGGAGGCCGTTCCATGCATCCACAACCCTCTCTGTGAAAAAATACTTCCTTACATTACCTCTGAGCCACCACCCCCCCCCCATCTTCAAATTGTGCCCCTTGTTCCTGCACACCTCTTTTCTGAAAGATGCTACCCTCTTGGACTTTGCTGATTCCCTTGAGGTACTTGAAAGTTTCTATCATGTCCCCCCTCTCCCTCCTTTCCTCGAGGCTATACATATTAAGCTCCTTAAGTCTCTCTTCATATGTCTTCTGGTGCAAACCCTGCACCATTTTAGTTGCCCTCCTCTGGACAGCTTCCATCCTCTCTATTTCTTTGCGGAGATTGGGTCTCCAGAACCGCACACAGTACTCCAGATGGGGTCTCACCAGCTGTCTGTACAGAGGTAAAACAACTTCCTGTTTTCTACTGATAATGCCTCCCCCTATGCATCCCAGTATCCCCCCAGCCCTCCTTACTGCCCTCACATTGCTTGCCCACCTTTAGGTCATCTGATATGACTACCCCCAGGTCCCTTTCCATTTTTGTTGTTGTTAGTATCTCACCCTCCATCGTGTACTCTTCCCCTGGGTTTTTGTTTCCCAGGTGCATTACCTTGCACTTCTTGGCATTGAATCTAAGCTGCCATACATTTAACCATTCCTAACCTTGCCAAGTCCTTTCCCATCCTTTTCACCCCACCTTGTGCATCAACTCTGTTGCAGATCTTTGTGTCATCTGCAAAGAGACATACTTTTACTTCCAGTCCCTCTGCAATGTCGCTTAGAAAGACATTGAACAGGACCGGTCCTAATACTGAACCCTGCGGTACCCTACTAGTAACCCCCCTTTCTTCAGAGTGGACTCCATTTACTATTACCCTCTGTGTCCTATTCTCCAGCCAATTCTTTACCCAGGCTATCATCTTGGGACCCACTCCCAGGCTGGCTAACTTGTATATTGATCTTTTGTGTGGACAGTGTCAAATGCCTTGCTAAAAGTCTAGGTAGGCCATGTCCACAGCCCTCTCTGATCTACTACTTTGGTCACCCAGTCAAAGAAATCTATTAGATTGGTCTGGCATGACCTTCCCTGTCAGAATCCATGCTGCCTTGGGTCCCATGCCCTCTGGCCTCTAGGTACTCAACAATTCTTTCCTTCAGAAGTGATTCCATCATTTTCCCTATCACTGAGGTTAAACTAACAGGTCTATAGTTTCCCGCTTCTGCCCTGCTCCCACTTTCGTGAAGTGGAATCACATCTGCCCTCCTCCAGTCCTCAGGTACCACCCCATCCTCCCATGATTTGTTAAAGAGGGTAGTCAGTGGTGTCACTAATTCTACCCTTAGTTCTGCAGATGATATTCTCCTCCACGTTACTAACTCGAACAAATCTACCCCAGCCACTTTGGATATAATTGAAAGCTTTAGTAGGTTATCAAATTACGAAATGAATTTGAGTAAAACTGAAGTAATGCCCCTTAACACTCATGTAAATCGGTCTGACATGGATGCCGTCGGCCTAAACTGGAATACCTGGCTTGAATATTTGGGAGTTATATTGACTACCTCAAAATTTCTTTGGAAAAAACTCAATTTGGATAATCTTATCCTAACTATACAGCAAGACTTGGACAGATGGTTCCCCCCTTTACTTATTCCATCAGGGCAGGGTCAATGTCATCAAAGTGAATATTTTGCCCAGGCTATTTTATCCGCTCGATATGTTAAATATTTATCTTCCTCTAAGTTGGTTCAGTAAGCTCCATGGCATAATTTCCAGGTTTTTATGGCAAAATAACCCCCCTCAAAGATCATATGCGTGACTTTGTGCTCCCAAAAACTTGGGAGATCTTAAACTGCCAAACGTTTATTTGTATTATTTGGCCAGTCACTTGGCCAAGTATTTATGTTGGGCCACTTCCCTTCCTGGCAACACAGACTCCCCATATACCCCCTTATGGCTACAGATTGAACGTTACCTACTTGGGACCATGGGTATGATGCCATCCAGCCTATGGTATGTTCTTCCCCGGAAATTGCCAACCCCTTTGTGAGATACAGTTATATATACCTCTAGCAAGGTACATAGTCAACTCTGCAAATCTCTTAAATATGACCATCAGAAGGATATTTCCCAGCCACTTTTTGGTAATCCTAATTTGTTAAAGTGGGTACTGAAGCATTTCATTTACCACAAAGATGTTCCTTTTTTATTTATCAAATCAGACACATGCTTATTCAGTGGTTTGGCTCTGGGGTATGGATAAGCAATCGTACAGAGGTGTTCCACAATCTCCAAGCTTATGCTTGGCAGCCCCACTCAGTATCCTGTTTAGTATCGACTCTGTTTAGTAAACTTTACTCTTCCGCTGGAGGACAATCCTCTTATTGGGGGGATGCTGTCCCTTCTAGCCCACTCAGGTGGGACAAAATATGGCAGGGTGTCTCTCAATACACAGCTAATGATAGCCTAAGGTTAGTACAGTTTTATATCTTACATAATATCTAATTTACACCAGCCAAATTGCATGGAATGGGGAAGCTGCCTGATCCGTTATGTTTTAGGTGTGGTCAGGAGCAAGGGTCACTTTTCCATATATTTTGGGAATGTCCTATGGTCGCTCCCCTTTGGCCTCTTATTGAGTCCAGGATGGATCCCCTTCTAGGACTTCAAGATTTGTTTACCCCAAGTGTCTGTGTGTTGGAGGTTTATTTCTCAACTGCAGCAAAAGAGAGACGGTATCACATTTCCCTTATATCCCTTTCTGTGAAAAAGTTGGTAATGAGGCACTGGAAAGATCAGCAAGTCCTCTCTTACCTGGAATAGGTCAAGGAACTTTTCTATAGTTTACGGTCAGAAAAGTCAATAGCCAATATAAGGGGTACAATGTCCCAATACCGCACTAGGTGGGAAAAGCTTCATACCTTCTGGTCCATTGTCTTTACCCATTAACTTGTATTGTTTAGGTCCCCCCCTGCCTCCCGGTACCAAGTGTCAGGTATTAGGGGTCCCTATCACTGGCACTGTAGTTTTATCTCTATACACTCATCACTCATTAGCTTTTACTTAGTTGTAATGTTTGGATTGGTATCAAGTGTTTTATTTAGTGGTCTCTCTGTATGTTATGATGTGTGTATCCCTAGCTCTCAGGGGAAGGGGAGTGGGGAGGAGGTATGTCACGGGGGGGGGATTACTGGGTAGGTCCTTAAAATATCGTAAACTATACTTCTCTATCTGAAATATACCACCTGTGTGACTGTTCTGCTGTACTATCTATGGATTGGTATTACTGGAACTGAATAAAGTATACTGAATTGAAAAAAAAAAACACTGTATCAACAAGACACAGATTTACCGTGCTTAATGTAATAAAACTACATTTAAAAGCTATAAAATTCCAGGAACGCACCAGTAATTCCTAGTCTTATTTCTAGATTTTACCGGGATTCTACTATCAGACTTTTAGTAAATGTATAAATACTCAAAATAAAAGAAGGCTAAACATACAACAAATTAAATAAAGCAACATGTGGAGTTGTGGAGTCAAAAACAGTGGTGGAATTCAAGCATGCATGGGACAGTCATAAGGCCATTCTAGGGGGTAGGGGTAGGAAGAAGTAGGCTGCTGGTTAACTAGGTTCTGCAGCTTATCCAGTAGATAGGGAAATGGACAGACTGGGTGGGCCAAGCGGTCCTTATCTGCCATCAAATTCTATGTTTCTATGTTTCTATGTAACATGAAAATAGTACAGTAAAGAATTTACACAAAAAAAAGTTGTCCCTTTCGATCAGGGTGGAATTTTTCTGTTTCATCAGGCCAAGCTATCCCACCCTCCTTCCCCCTTTTGGGTCTGCAACATTGGATTTATCTGCTGCTATCTCCATTGTTTTATTTTCTAGCCCTCTGTCTTGCCTGGTTTGTGGAGTGCTGGGTTCTCTCCTGGATCCCTAAAGTGAGGTCCTCCGAGCAGATCTCCAGCAGGGAACTGAAGAGAAGAGGAGCCACTTGTGACACTTGGACAGCTGGTTCTGATTAATCTATGCTTTTTGTAATATAAAAATGTGTTACTGAGTGTCTCTCATGAGACATGCTGATAAAAGCCAGGAGATAATTAAAGGCTAGAAGAGACCTAAATTAAGGATCTCCTGTTTATCTAGCTTATTTGTAGCTGCCAACTGCTAGGATAGAAAATCACAAACTTTTATGATGTTTAGAGGAAGAATACAGGTTATGTCACTTAGGTGCGAAGTCATAAATGCTCCTTTGATGTCTATGAAGAGCAGGATGCTGCTCATGGATGAAAGAAAGAACTTGGAAAATTACAGACTTAATTGGGAAGTCATATGGGGAAACAAGTTTTGTTTTGCCGATGTCACCTATTAATTTACCTCCTGACACAAGACGTCCTGATTGTATAACTTTTAATAAACAGAGGAGGAGCTGGGTGACATCATGGGGAAGGCAGGGTGTAACTGACCTGTAGAGAGACACACGTTTGGACTCTGAAACTACAACATCTTTCAGCACTGTAAGAATATAAGAATACATTAGCTAGGCAAGTCTAAGTATATTATTGGTAGGAATTTGCACTTTTAACCTTATTCTTTTAAAAGACTGTACGGTTTTATGATATATATTGTTCTGTATTTACATTTTACATTTGTATCTATTTTTAAGTAAACATCTCATTTTAGAGACTACTTGGTGTGCCTTTGAAATTCTTTCTTTGACAAGTGAAGCATATATGTTTACAGTGACACTATGCATAGCTTAATGGTAATACCAAACTGGGAAAAGGTAAGAGTTTATTCTGAGGTCTTTCATAGAGTTTTTAAAGGGAAACTGTACAAATCAGGCAGCTCCTACCCGCGTAAGGTGTACCCTCCGGTTTAGCTCTAGCCCACAAAAGCGGCATTTTTCTTGCACCACGAAGGAGTTTATTTCATTTTGTAAAAGTCCGTGAACCGGAAGTGTGGCGGACGCTGGGGGCTCCATTAAGTGTAATAGTGCAGTGCTGCTCCGCTTGCTTGTATTGAAGCGGTGTGGCCTGATGAAAGAGATTCTCTCGAAGATCTACTCTTATGGTAAATACATAACTGTTCTTTCTGCTACTGCAGTTGCAGCCCAGCATTTGTTTGCATGATTAGTACATTGAAATGAGCAGTCTAATACCTCCTCATCACACCAACCTACTGGCCTGATGTTGAACTCTATTATTTTGTCCCTTCTACTCTTTCCTGCATGTGGTACTGGCAACACCTCCAAGATGGCAACTGTATCTGTTACTGTCCTCAGCTTATTACCTAATTCCCTAAATCTTCCTTTAATCTCTTCTACGATCATCCTCACCAGGTCATTGGTATCTAGGAGTATCACAACTAGCTTTCACCCCTGCTCTGGTCAGCCTCTTCTACTGTGGAATTACATTTTCTGTGGTCACTACAGTGAGACACACAATATATCTCGCTGCCTGTTTAGAGCTGCACATCATCCTACCCGTCCCTCTAATTATGGGGTCCACTATAACTAGGAAGCTCTTCCTGTTCCTCCTGGCTCTACTAATTCCCATTCGCTCTGTCGTGTCTATGATGGACAGAGTCACCTCACTAGGGTGTTGACTGCAGTGTCCTTGCTAGTGCAACTAGTGCAGGATGGGAAGCACTCACCAACCATCAAGGCCTCGCCATGTGGCAGCACACCACAGGGTCCCGGCTAATGTAGGAAGGGATCTAGTCTGATGCCGTTAAGGTCAGAGCAGTGGGTTAGAGGAGAAGATGATGGTGGATGTTGCCTGTGGTAGGGAGCGATAGTTAATGTTGGTGACTATAGCATAAAGTATAAATTAAAAATAAATGTCTGAGGGAATTAAAAATACAGTGATGATGAATTTAAGGATGTCAAAAATATATTAATGCTGAAAAAAAGATTACATGACACAATGTTTTGCAACTGACTGCTTCTTAAAGCTCTGAGAACAGCCTACATGTTGTATATGCATTCAAATCACTGGGAAAGGGAGGATCACAAACAGCATGTTTCATAGCAGAATTAGTATGCCTAGGAGAAAAAGCAATGTGGTAGCCATGTTAGTCCAGTCATTAATTCAAGGAGGGAAAAACAACAAATACAGTACGTTGCAGGTGATACTGTTATTGGACTACCAAAATTGGGTTTGAGACTAGCTTTCAATAGTTACATGCTCTCCATCAGGTCAGTGGAAACAGCTGAATGTCATGCCAGATGTACCGGTTGGATACTCAGTCACCCAAGACACACAGCAGACTGTTTAAATATCAAAACGCTCAGAGTCAATTCAGATTCGTAAAAAATGGGCATGAAGGTTTCAGCGTACACCCGTGTGTCTTTAAAGGTGGAGGTAAGTTTTGTCTGCTATAGAGAAACAGCCATTAGGATTAATGTGTGTGATTTGAGAGATGTACAAAAAAACAAACAATTTGGATAATTGTTCTCTTCTAGTATCCTTTTAGATCAGATTACACATAATGCTCTTCCTGCAAACTGTCTCTTCAGTACAGTATGTTCAGTGAATATTCTAAATGACCTTCGATTAAAGTAATAGTTCTCATGTCTGGGGGTGGGAAGAGACGCTGAAGTGGTTTGAGGCTGTAAAGTAAAGAAAATGTATTTTTCTTGTTTGTGGTTCGATACAGATTTACCTCTGGCAGTGCAACAGAAAAGCTACAGCTTTATTAAATTCTCCTCTGTTAAGTAATAAAACAGTTAGTTCATTTTTAGCTTATGTGTACGTCATTCTTGATTGGTTATGAAGTTACTTTGTAATACTCAGGGTATTCACATCACAATCACAGAAGCAATGCCCTCCTACCATCTGCAATAATTTTAGTATTTGTTCTTTGTTCTCATAAGAATATTTGCAGAAGCACAGTCTCTTCTGACACTGTAATATTAATGCCAATTAGTCAAATCAACATTTATTTTCAAAACAAACTAGATAAACAAGCATCGGTTCTGTACAGCTCAAATGCAAGACCTTTCATGAAACAAAAGAAAAAAATAATCATTCTGCAGCTGATTTTGCCACTTATTGATTTCAGTGATATGGTCCACATGACTACCCATAAATCAGATTTGGACAACATAGATAAACTATTACATTGTGCAGAATTGTTCTTCAATGCTGATTAAGGATGCATTGCTGTGACCTTTAAAACTGTGAATGCTGGCTACATTTAGCACTCAGAATTCTTTTATATTGATATTTGTTTCATAAATGTACAAATTTAGAAGCCCCAGGATACCTTTCCATCTGTTTTTTTATATACCAGCTAAAAGTAACTTTGTGTAAGCTAATTGCATTTTGTCAGTGTACTGAATTCCAAAAACAAAAACTGAAAGATGCAGAAATCTCATAAAAGGGAGGGGATGGTCCGATCACACCCTAAAATAATCATAGCTGGCATCAACAAAACTTTACTGCACTAACTGCAAAACAAATCCTGGAATTTCAAGCCATTTCTTTCTTCATTACTGACATTAATCATACTATATGCCGATGATGCTGTTGTATTCTCCACTCACAAAGATCCTGCAACTCTTCAACACAACCTTCAACTTGGTTTCAGTTCTGTAAGAGACATGGTTTCTTAATCATAAACTGGTCCTCAATGACAAGAAAACCAAATCTATGCTCTTCTGCAGCTCTCATAACCCACACAAGCTACACCACTTGGCTATCTCCAACACCAAGGGCAACACTCTAGATCAGGTGGTGTCCTTCAAATACTTAGGGATTCAGCTTGACCCTAATCTCTCCTATGGACTTCATGTAGATAATGTAGCTAGAGCTGCTAATACACTGCTTGGTCTCCTCTACAAACACAGACCACACCTCACGCCAGAAGCTTTGAAGGTTGCAGTCCTGAGCTCTGTGATCTCTGTAATAGACTATGGTCTCATCATTTATGGCTCGGGCCACAACCACAACCCTTAGACGCCTCTCAACTGCCTTAAATAAAGCATGTCGGCTCATCACTGGTGCTCACCGTCTCACCCACACATGTGACCTGTACACTCAGACTGGCTGGCTCCAACTATCAAACCGCATAAAGTTTCTCACCTGCTCCATGGTCAAAAAAATCTACCTTGGCCTTGCACCTTCTGGGGTCTCAACTCTGTTACAACACCGAATTAACAAATGGTGCCTTAGGAGATCCACGCTACAGCTACTGAAAGTCCCCCACTGTCACACTTTACAGGGACAACGCTCTTTTGCTTATCGAGCACTACTCTGGTTCAATGGCCTCAGCCTAACCATCTCCTCTGCCCCAACTATTGGTATGTTTAAAACTAGGCTCCAGGACTATCTCACTACCAACAGCTCCTGTGACTGCCCAACTTAACCTTGTTTCTCCACTTCCCTTTCTGCTCCAGTTGTCTCCCCCCCCCACTGGATTCTACCCTCAAATCTTGGTATACCCAATGCTGCACTTTTCACCCTCTTGCCACCCTTCCTACATTCCTTCTCCCCCCCTACCCTCTTCCCTCTCCCTATGACTCTGGCACTTCTTATCTGTTGTCTATTTTCTCTGACAAATGCCTCTGGCTGCCTTGTTACAATGCTACCCTTGAACTGTATTAATCTGTACTCTGTTTGCAATGTCCACATTGTTGTAATGCCTGTCTTGATGTGCCCCATAATTTGTATTTCTCTGACGTGGAACCTTTTTAAAAGAGCCATGGCTCAAAGGTATTTGTAATCCTAGACTTGATAAATAGATAAAATACAAAAAATATTTGCATGAAAACAAGAGTCTTGTCCCCATTTAAAAACTCAGCTGTTTGAGTTTTGGGTATGCTACTGCCTATAAAGTCCTCATGATAATAATCTAATTTAAGTTTATTTATAACTGGATTTTATAATGAGTGTGTGTTTATGTACTGCAAAGTGCCCAGAGCCCCTGGAATTGGGCACCACATAAATAAAATTGCCTCGTCTTGCCTTACAGTTCAGCTGAGGGTTGTTCGGGAGCTGAGGCTATAGTGCCCCGCTTGTGACATCACTGTGATCATGGAAAATTTCTTGTAGGCCCAATAAAAGGTATCAAATCACCTACTTTGTTTTCCTGTTTGTACAAGGACTAATATACCTACAAACAATTGTGTGTGTTACTACTGCCACCAAGACCACTCTTATGGTTGTAAGAGTGGTCCCATGCACATTCTTAGGGTATGAGAACCACAAACCAAAGGTGAGCAGTTCTGATACCCTAAGGATGTATGTAAGATCACTCTTAGAACCACTGAGGTGGTCCCAGCGGCACTACTAATATATTACTGATCAAGATTGATCAGTAAAATACATTAAAAGTTAAAAACAACTGCCCCAAATGTGCCCATTTCCAGAGCAGCTATGTGTAAGACACTCCTCAAAGAGCAAGAGTGTTTCAAATGCAGAAGGAAGAAAGAAGTGCTTCAGCTGGCCAGGAGAACTTACTCAGCCTATAATCTGCAATATATGGACACTAACTTTGAATGTTCTGACTTTCTGCATTCAATTTGCAAACCTGGACACTACTTTATGGTACTTTTTTCCTTATTTTTAAAATGGCCCCCTCCTAATTACTGACCTGGCAGTGGTACAGCAGGTAGCCCCCTCCACATGTGAACCTCCTTCATTTCTCTGTCCCATTCTAAGCACTACCTGGTTGCCACTAGCACTCCCTCCTTCCCCTCCTCTTCACTTGCAAAGCACTCCCTAGTGTCCTGTGGCACTCTCCTCTGCCTTCCCGGTCCATGCCAAGTCCTCCCTGGCATCCATTGGGATGTCTTCTATCTCTCCATATTCCAAACAACTCCTGATGTCTAATGGTGCCCCTCCTTCTTCCCATCCCAAGCCAAACAAAAACTTTGCATCCAGTGGTACACTCCCCTTTCCTCTCCATGTTCCATGCCAACTGCTCCCTAATGTCTGGTACCCCACTATGCCTTCCCCACCCCATGACAACTGGCACAGCTCTCCTCTCATCTCCTCAATCAGTCACCATCTGCACATACAAAGTCCGTTATGAATGACTAGTCAGATATTAGCAACACAACCTTTCATTTTTATCACAGTTTGGGTGTCTTCAGTTCAGATAGGTACTAGCCGTGAAGTTTAGAGAAGGATTATGGTGGTCACTGTTGGGGACAGAGTGCAAGGGGGGTGGTTGGGGTCACCAGATACCACGGAGTACTTGGCACAGGACCAAGGATGGGATATCTCTGGACAACTACAGATAGACATATGGTGCACACAATCTGGAACTAGTATAAAGAAATTCAAAATCAGATAAAAAAACTCATTTGGAAAGTTTAATACTTTGACAAACCATAGCAGGAAGGCAGTCAGTACATACTGGAAACTTCACAGGATTGCCCCGGTGCTTCATGGTTCCCTATCATTTCTAATGGAGCCTCCTGGATACCTCTGGACATAAGTGAACTGTTCTGAAGGGGTGGGCAGGGGGTGCTGTGAGGGACTGGGGATAGAGAGTGATGGATTAAATTAATGTAACAGCACCACTGGGTAAGGCAGTGAGGGATCAGAGTCCCACAGGATGGGGAAAGAGTGTGTTTAATTATTGTGTTGTAATCACATTGGACTGGGGAAGTGCAGATAGATCAGGAAACAGTGGGAAGAGAAAGGAAGGGGCATTTTTAATGACTTTGTTGAGATCAGGTCAGGTTGGGGGGAGTAGAGAAGAAATGGAGACCAGAGGAAAGGGTGCTGTTTTTATTTCTCAGGTGGAGGTGGGATAGGGTAGAGTTTTGCAGCACCAGGAATGGACTGTTGAAGCTGCATGTCTCATTAGGGGTGGTGGTGGTGGTGGGGGGGGTTTGGCACCAGGAACAAGCTCCAGGTGTCAGTCCAATCATTAGGGGTAGTTTGCATGTACGGAGAGGTACCAAACTAATCATTTAGGAGGAAGCATCAAGGACACAGAGTAAAGCTGGCAGTGTACCTAAAGGTTAGAGTAATGAACTTTGAGTGAGCTTTGTACATCCAGCAGACCTGGGTTTGATTCCCACAACCTCCACTTGCATTCTATGTGAACCTGAGCAAATCACTGAACCTCAACAGTGTTCCTGGGTTGAACCTGAAAACAGGCTGTGTGCCTAGTGGGCCTTACCCAGAAACCAAAAGAATATAATAAATAAAAAAGGTCTGCCATTTCGTTAGGTAGGGAGGGACTAGGGATCACTGGTAAATGGTATTCTGGATTATTTTGTTGGAAGAATGTCAGGTAGGAGATCAGAGAGGGATTTAGGGACCAGAGGAATAGGTATCTGTAAATATTTTGTTGGGACTGGGTTGGGTTGCGTAGGTGAGCAGGGTGGGTTAGAGAACCAGAGGGAAGGGGGAAGGTTCTGTTTCTGTCACTTTGGGAGGGGGCTAGAACTAGGGATGGGCTCCTGGTCCTTGACTTCTCACTGAAAGGGAAGGGGGGTTATTGTTTGCCAACACAAGCCTAATCACTTTCTGGGGATAGTATCCCAGTGCCCACCTAATCACTTGGGGCGGGGGCTTTGTTTCCCAGCACTAGGAATGTGCTTCCTGGGGTTATGTTTGTTTGGGTATAATTTTTTTTTTTAAGTTGTGTCTATGTGTCAGCAACACATTCTTTTTTTTTAATTCATGTTTATTGAAACTTTAGAGCAGTACATGAGAAGTACAGTATCAGAAATACCAATTTGACATTAATTTTCATCCATACATAACATAGTAAAAGTCACTTTAGTATTCCTAGTATAGATCTCATCAGGTACACTGCATTCCATTATGATGTTTATAAACACAGAGTAAAATAATAGAAGAAAGTCTCTATTTGTTTAATGTTCCCTTCCACCCCAATCAATCCCCTGGACCAAGTATACCCTCCACCCTCCTTTCACCCTTCATACCTTATACTTATTCATTTATGTTGGGTCCACTGTTTCCTCCCCCCGCCATATATCCCACTGTGCCCACCTATGGGTGAACACATGTGTTTTCAGGTTCACGCTATAAGTTAACTCCTCTATATTCTGGATCTCTTTATTAATGTTAACCATTGGTCAAAGGTAGGAGAGTCCTCTTTCAACCAATTCTGTATGATTGCCTTATGAGCCTCCACAATCAGAATATTCCCGAGGTATAATCTATCTGCTCCTCAGATCTCCTGAGGTGGCAGGCCCAATAGCAGTTGGGAAAGGTCCACTGGCGTTGCCAAGGAAAAAAGGTCACTCAGTGCCATCTGAATTCTCCCCAAAAGGGTTGCAAAGCTGGGCACTGCCAGAACAAATGAGAGTGGTGGGCCATAGGCTCTGTACACCTTCTCCAGCACCCCTGCTGAACATTCTCTATTCCATTTGGTTTGATTATGGGGGTATATAAGAATCTGGTTTGGGTTTTTCACTCAAACTCCTGCCAAAATAGGGAATGTGTGGTTTTGTTCACCCCTGTAAACACCTTATCCCAGTCTCCTCCTTCCAGCTGCATGCCTGTTTCCTGTTCCCATTTTGTTTTTAGGGTTGATGTGCAAACTGCCCTCTGGTTCCTGAGGGCCTTATGTATGGCTGAAATGTGTCCTTTTACTTGTTTTTGGTTAAGGATGTCCTGGAATGTGTTCAGGAGGCGGTCTGAGGAGGAGGTGCCCTGAACCTTTCTCTGCAGGTTCACGATATAAGATCTGAGCTGTAAAAACCTAAAGTGGTCTGAGTTCCTTAACAGGTAGGTGTCTCTAATTTAAGAAAATTCTTGTATTACTCCACCTGTAAGGAACTGTCCCAGACGGTACAACCCCAACCTCGACCATCTCTTGAATGTTAGGTCCTGTCTGGAGGGCAAGAATTCACCATCCCAGGCAAACCACCTAAGGGGCCAAACTTTTCCCATGTTCTGAATGCAGCTCGTAAAGCGCACCTAACTGAGAGGAGAGGGATATCTTCAAGTTGTGTTTTGTGTTGTGGGTCCATAACCTTGCTCCTATGGGAGCCTCCCAACCTCCATCTCTTCCATTCATTTCCAGTGGGCCTCATACCCCTTCGTCTACCACAGCAATGCATAGTGGGGTTGAGCTGCTAGACAGTAATCTTCCAGGTTTCGAAGGGCTCTCCCCACATTTTTTTTTTCTGCTTGCATTATGTTACTTCTGATTCGGGCCTACCCATCGTCCAGATAAAGTGGGATATGGTCTTTTGCCAACTCTGGAATTGGGTTTGTGGAATTTTAAGAGGGAGACATTGGAACAAGTACAGAAATTTCGGTAAAACGTTCATAGGGACTGCCTGAATTTTGGAATATAAAGGGAAATTTAGCAAGGACCATCTGATAATGTCTTAATACTCTGTATCAGCTGGTCAGAATTGACAGAGTTTAGTTTATTAAGATTTTTTGTGGTAGTTGGGTTCCCAGGTATTTATTTTATCTTTTGGGTGTCCCAATTCAGGGGAAACAGTCTAAGAACTTAGGGAGAGGGGTTATAATGAAACTTAAGTATTTCAGTTTTAGTCTTGTTTAGGGTGTAACCCGTGTGTCGGCTGAATTCCTCCAGTGCCTTCCACACTTGATTTATTGATCTTTCTGGGTCTGTGAGGTACAACAAAATATCATCTGTGTAGAGTGATATTTTGTTTTCTGTGTCTCCTATTTGTACTCCTCTTATTTTGGGATCTGTTCTAATTACATGGGCTAAGGGTTCAGTATACAAAGCAAATAGTATGGGCAAAGAGTGGACAGCCCTGACTTGTCCCTCTGCCCAGTGTAAACCTATTGGAAAGTTCTCCATTCATTTGAGCTTGTACCTGGGGGGCTGCATACAGGGCTTTTAGTCCATTTATGAAGGTCAGTGGGAAGCCAAGGTGTTCTAAGACTAAGAAGAAGAGAAAGCCACAAGACATCTTGTCAAATGCCTTCTCCGCATCCAAACTCATTAGGCATGTGGAGGTTCATCTCCTGGTGGTTATATCAATTATGTTAATTGCCCTCCAGACGCTATCTGGGGCATGCAGACCAGTTACAAACCCCATCTGATCAGGGTGCACTATTTGTGGTATTATAGGGTTTAAACGGGCAGCTATTACTGCTGTAAAGATTTTGTAATCTACATTTAATAGTGAGATGGAGCAGTACGATTCACATTCTACTGGGTCTTTCCCCTCCTTGGGCAGCACTGTTATGGCTGTATAGTTGCCAGATGGAGGCACCTTCTCCCCTCTCCCTCCACACCTCATTGTAGGTGTCCTGTAAGAGTGGGGTTGTCTCTTTGAGGAAGGTTTTGTAGAACTCCTCTCCAAAGCTGTCTGGGCCCGGGCACTTTTCAGGTTCCAATTTTTTTATGGTGGTCATAATCTCTCTTCGTGAGATTGGGGACATCAAGTTCTGACCCCGTTCTTGTGTTAAGGTGGGCAGGTTCAGGGATCTCAGGAAACCTATCTTTTCCTCTTCTGAGGAGCCTTGTTGTGTTTGATAAAGGGCTCTGTAATAGGACACAAATGCCTCCGCAATCTGTTCCCACCAGTGTGAACACTGTCCGGTGTTGGGGTTTTCAGCTTTAGTAGTATTGGCCCTCGCAGACTGTTGCCTAAGCTGGTACACCAGAAATGTTGTTGCCCATGCCCCACCTTCATAACAGGCTTGCTTCGAATACCACAATGCCCGTTCCGTTTCAGTTTTGAACAAATCTTGAATTGTGGTTTTCACCTCTTTAATTTCTGTCTCTCTCTCTCTCTCTCTTTAAACCATTTTTGTTTTTGTTGTGTCTCTGCTGTCCTCAGTTGTTCTGTGAGGTTGTTTCTTTGTTTTTTCCTTTCCCTCTCTTTATATGCCACGATTGAGATTAGTTTGCCCCTTATAATCGTTTTTACTGTGTCCCAAAATATCTGCGGGGTAGTACCTGGGTTGTCGCTGAATTCTATCATCTGGTTTATTACTTTTTGTACTTCAGACTTTACCTCTTTGTCCCTTAAGAAGGATACATTCAGTCTCCACTGTGTTCTTCTTTTTGGGAGCATCAGTTCCACCTCTAAAAATATGGGCTAGTGATCTGAAAGTGTGGCGGTCCCCACCCATATAGATCCCATAAACTCTAGTTCCTTGGAATAAGTTAGGAACATATCTAGTCTAGAAAAAGTTTTGAAACAAGGGGAATAACATGTGCAATCTCTTGCCCTGAGGTATTTTTCTCTCCAAACATCCACAAGACCCATGTCTGCTATTAATTTTGTAAATAGACAAGCTGTTTTGGTGTTTGGATTTGGGATATGGGACGTGGAGTCTAATGCTCTGTTTAGAATCAAGTTCCAGTCTCCCCCCATAATGACCACACCCCTTGCTTTTTCTGCTAGCATTTTTATCAGGTCTGAGTGAAAGTTGACTGTGGAGCCCGGGAGTGCATATACGTTCAGCAAAGTGATCAGTGTATCCTGGATTCTGCCCATCACTATCACATATCGGGCCCCTGCATCAACTATCACCTGCTGTTCCTCAAATGGTAAGGAGTCTGATAAAAAGATAGCCACCCCTCTTTTCTTCCCCCTCTCCAGAGAGGCATGATAAACAGTTGGGTGGGTTCTAGACTTCAGCTCTAAGGCCTCTCCTGGACATAAGTGTGTTCCTTGTAAAAAGTTAATTTCACATTTTTGTGTCCTGAGAAAGCCCAGAATATGTTCTCTCTCGATTGGGTTGTTGATCCCATTTATATTTTAAGATAAGACTCTGGTATTAATGTGCACCATGATAATTGCTAAAAAGATTAGGTTCTTGAATTTGCGTCCTTATTATAGATTGGATGGTAGAATATTTACTCAGTTCAGCGTACCCCTGCACATGCCCTATCAACTTGACAAACACAATATAACATCTGTAAAACCAATAATCATTTTCATCTACAAAAACTTCAGTACATCCTACTAAGTTATCAAACTACTGTGAAATTAAGCAGTTTCTGCCACTAGATGGCATGTGCCTCTGTAGTTCACTCTGATTTACTATTATTCCTAAAACACTAACCCTGTTATACAACCAAATGTGTAAGATAACCTGATAAACCTTATGACCCCATGTTCAACTTATCAATGGTGCTTGCAGAGTCTCTAGAGCTCCTATACTAGATGGTTTTGCACCATTTTCGGTCAGGGTCATAGAAAGGTTATGATCTGTAGTGTCTCCCCTTATAAGGAAGTTCCTGTTAGGGAGGAAATAATCCTCCACCTTTAGTCCTTGCAGACTTCCTAGGCCACCCCCGTGTTGTATTTTGGGGTGGGGTGGTGTCACACCTGTGGCACCATGTTCCTTGCTATGACAAGGATGCAGCCAGAAAATCGGGCCAGAGAGAGTCCACTGTTCCCAGTCCTCTGGCAAAACCAACATCAGCAACACTAAATAAGGCACAAGCCAAAACATTTTAGAAAATATTTAGTTGTTTTTTTCCCCCCTCCTGCCCCTCTTTCTTATTTCAAATTAGGAGAGGTGCCAGTGGGATCTCCCCCACTGCCTTTCTATTTTCATCTGCCGGTAAACATTGAAATTTGAATAACTCTTTTACCATTTTTAAACATTCTGTTAATTGTCTAATAGTTCTTCCCAAGTCTGCCCCTCCCAGCAGATAGGCTCGATCCCTCGTCTCCCCAGTCAAAGTCGGCTCCATTCCCCAAGGTCTCCAACTGTCCCACTACACTTCACTTGTTATTTTATTTGTGCAGTAAGTCTTCAATGCGTGACACCAGAAACCCCAAGTGGTAACAGAGGGGGCCACAATGTAATGGCTGCCCCGAGAGATGAGTAGTCACTCGGCCCATTGTCTCATGAGGGAAGAGAGTTCAAAGCCAGACACTTTCAACTTCTGGGTCCCAGGGTAAAAGTCCACCAACTGTGCCATTAGGAGTCAGCCAGCAGTAATGAAGAAAGTCCTGGGTGCTAAAACAATCAAAGCAGTCAACACCCCCCTGCAGCATGTTAATCTTTTATTACACTGTCCGCTTAAAGGTGGCTTTCTCCAATGGGTCATGGGGCATACATGCAGTGTTGATTAGGGACATTGTAAGAAAAAATTACCCCGGTAGTCTAATTGAGCCGGCTCCTGCCTGGTAATTTATCAGAAGTAGAAGAGTACCTCAGTGTTGCTGTCTGGGTTATCAATTAGTGCCAGAACTCCAGCAGGCTTGGTTCAAGCGTCTCGTGGTGCTGTACCTTCGTCCGTTTGTTCCAGCGAGGCCTGGGTTCTCTCTTCAGCTCAGATATCTGCAATCTGGATTAGCGAGACATACTTGCTGAGTGTGGAGCACAAATCTGCCCTCAGGTGGGTATGCTGATTCATTTGCATCCGGTGGCTTCGAGGAAGTCCTTTATGGGCCACCGATCACGCTGACTGGAGAAGTTCCTTCTCCAAGCGCTCCTTGGTAAGCACAGGAACTGGGATGCCCTTTTCCTCCAGGACTTTAGACACAGCCAGAAGGTCTTCAAAGATGCAGGTGCCTTTCTCCATCTCAGTCCGTAGCCTTGCAGGGTAAAGTACCTGGGCTTTAATATTTTTTGCCCGCAGTTGCTTCAAAATTGGCCACATTGTGCAGCTGTCTTGTACAACCGTCATGTAGTCACTGTCCAGGGATATGCGATGGTCCTTGTATGCCATGTTCCTCATACTCCAGGCTCTTCTTAGTAATTCTTCCTTTGCTGCATATAAGGTCATTTCTGCCACGAAAGAGTGTGGGTGTGCTCTGGCATTACTGGGCTTTGGCACCAGCGAGCGATGCACCCTGTCCATGGCCAGATCAAAAGCCAGAGCAACATAGCCTCAATAAAAGTCTTGTTAGAAATATTGACACACACGCAATAGCAGTGTTCTGTACATTTATTTATTTTGTTTATTTATTTAAAATTGGTGACCGGGAAAGGCACACTGAGCCAAGGCTCATTCCAGTTGTGACCTGGGTACAAGGTGTACTCAGAGGTATACAGAAAAAAGTACAACAATTCTTGGTTACAGACAGTATGTACAACAATTCTTGGTTACAGACAGTATGTACATCTAGAGCTACAGTACAATGCAGTCAGTTATCTAATTGTATGATTTTCTTTTGTAATATGCATGCCCCGAACATTATTTCTAACCCCAAATTAAGGAAAAAAAATATCAACTAGTTTTAAGTGGGAATACCAAACCTCCTACAGAATTACTTATGCCCTGTCAATTTTTTTTTACAGCAAAAAGTGTTACAAGTGTTCCACTTTTAAATTTCTCTGAAACCTATATCTTGGCAGCTCATGGATAAATTGGGTTTTTGAGAAGTTATTGATTCTGGTACTGTGTGCAAACTCTGAGAATGTCCTGATCCATCCATGGGTGTCAGTTTCAAATGAACAACTGGTGTTTTATATACAAGTTACTTGTTCCCATAATACAATGTACCTGTAACTGTACTGAGAAGCAGCATATACTGTAGTTATAGTAAATCGCAGTCAAATAAGTACAGCTGAAAAACTTCAGAACCTGTACAGCCTAATCAGGTCAGTCCAAACTTTTATTAGCCTTACAGCTTCACCAAGGTCCTGCTTACAATGCCAACACTGTGAAATGTTGTGCAATACATCCCCCTAGTGGACGATCAGCAACTGGACCCAAAAATGAAAATCTCAATGACTGGCAAGGCCAGTTACTAGGAAATGTCAAAGGAAAAAATATCTACAGTTGCTTTGAATATGTTAAGGAATTAAACCGGTCCACATATTTAGTGTGTACACAATATGTGCTGTATAAATGAATACTAACTGCCTAGAGCCTATAGTGGTTTCTGACGTAACAAATGACTGCAGAATAGCATGTATGGATCCTGAACACGACACAAAAATAACTCACCAAGAATCAACTGTAGCTTTGCTGATCCTTTCAAACTATAAAAATTGCATTATGATAAAAAATGGGAATCCAATATGTCTAACACCAGTTTATTTAAAAAAAAGAGGAAATTAAGTGATTATTTAAATATGATAGGAAGACGCAAAGTTTAAGTATCTTTAAACACCCTCTTGCAGCTTTATTCTATTTTATATCCTCTATTCTGGCATGTTTGGGCTGTTTTAGTTGACACAGAAAGTTAGTTTTATTACTTGTTAATGCCATCGAGTGTAGCTTAGAGTCACATCCTTTACTAGTTATAACATTCTATTCCACCATTTCCTGGGCATTCAGTGATAACATTCCCCACTGTTCTCCTCTGATTAGTTAACTCGGTAGAATTGTGCAAAAACACGTGACAAAACACACATTAAATCAACAAAGGGGACTACTGTGCCCTTTTGGGCTATTTCAGCTCAAGCAAACTGCATTCTGCAGTTTGGTAAGCAGACTAAGGAGAAGCTGCTCGACGCTCACCCTCCAAGTAAGGGGACTACTGTGCCCTTTCGGGCTGTTTCCTCTCAAACAAACTGCATTCTGCAGTTTGGTAAGCAGACTAAGGAGAAGCTGCCCAACGCTCACCCTCCAAGCAAGGTATGGGTTGGAACTCTGAATTTTGGCATCTACCCCGGAGGAATCTCACTTGCCCCTGTTTCCCAGTGTTTCTCACACTATGTGCAGCAATCCAGAAGTCTTCTAGGAACTGCTGCCAAGAAATTAATGCTAGGACTGACCTCTGCTTGACATGTTCTTGATTTCTCACTTTAAGTAATGTTTAGTCTGATGTAGAGATTTCTTAAGAGTTGATTTAAGTTTTTAAGGTAGTGTGATTTTGCTATCTGCCCTGAGCCCTGTGCCTCTTCTCTTAAAGCTGTAAGTCTGTGGGTTGCACCCTTGACCTCTGTGTCCCATTGAGGCTGCTGCAATGCCCACCCCCCCCAAAAAAAAAACTTGCTTCAGAACCTCCTTGCTAGTTTTTTTTTTTTTTTTTGCTGACTTTTCCATTAGCAGATTATATCTTTTAGCCACTAGAGGGCCCAGTTATAAGTACACTTACCCAATCCAACACAATACAGTCCCTGTCTCATTTCACTTATTGTGCGGTCAGTCTATCACTATTCATCAGTCTTTGCCCCCTCCCTCTTCCACTGATTGATAATGATTTTTCCCATTTGCAGCTTATACTCTTAGCCCACTAGAGGGGTTTTCCCCCAACCGTGCAAAAGCTGCTGTACATTTCCTTACTCTCTACTACTCCTGGACACTCTTCCTTTACTGCTCAGCTGCTATGGGTACCTACACTCCATTACTAAGTCTGCTCTCCTTCACCCTCTTGGTACAGACCTCACACCAACCGGAGCACCTTTCCCCCACACTAGGCACCTCATCCCCAGACTACCCCACAGTGACTTAGCCCTCCCCCACCCTCGACACACCCGTGACCCCCCAACACTCCCACCCTGCCAACACCCCCACTCCTTCCGCCCTCCAAGGCCCGACCTGGACCCAGCTCTCCCCTGCCATTCCCACCCTTCGCACTTTATCTATCCCATGCACCCTGATTGTAAAGTCCTCAGCGGGGTGTCGACCCAAGGGTCTCCATCGCCACCAGCCACTAACCAGAATAATTACACTGCTATTATTATCTGGTAATGTACACCCAAACCCAGGACCTATGGCTTCCAGCCCTTCTAAACCCTGTACTGCAACTGGCCTCCGCTTTGCATCCTTAAACATATGCAGTCTCCTAAAGAAATCTGCTGCCCTCCAGTGCTGGATCGTTCAACATCAACTTGACATAATTGCACTGGTAGAGACTTGGCTCTCCAAATCCACCCCTGACTCTACTATCACCCTCCCTGGATATATCATCTACAGGAAAGACCGAGTAGGCAAACGCGGTGGTGGTTGCGCACTACTTGTATGGGACTCCCTTATAGGTCAGGCACTCCCAGCTCCTAAACTTGATTATGGAGCCCAAGCCCTCACCTTAGAAATCACATCTGACCCCGCCCGAGGCCCTCTCTTCCTCACGGTCTCCTACGTATCCCCGAGGACTCAAAACCAAGCGGTCCAGTCCCTCATTGACTACCTCACATCTCTCCCTCACAAAGTGCAGCAAGTCATCCTAGGTGATCTCAATGTTAACTGGCTTGCCTCCACTGCCTCCCATATAAGGGACTCCTTTGCTGCCCTGGATATGTCCCAGTTAGTCACCCAGCCCACCAGATTCAACCACTCTACTGGCACCAGCACTCTCCTAGATGCTGTTATATCTAACCGCCCCTACAAAATCCAGGATGTCACTGTTCTCCCCAACTCACTTAGTGATCACACCCCAGTCCTCCGTCTTTGGTTATCCTCCACTTGAAGTCAGTGTCCCAGGCCACTCTACGCTGCCGTTTATGCCTCGGCGGCCTCAGAAAATTAAAACAATACCTAGCCCAGCTAGACTGGCCCCCTATCCAGCATGCTCCTAACATTGACTCAGCTCTTGACCACTTCACAAATGCCTTCTGTAAGGCTTGTGACCTTTTCGCCCCCCTCACCAGGGTTTGCTACAAAAAATGCAATGCCCCATGGATCACCCCACCCCTCCTCCAGAGACTCAAAAACAGAGATAATCTCTGGCACATTGCTGTGGAATCTGGAAAGGCATCTGATTGACAGGCCTACAACGCAGAATGCAATAAGTGCACTTGGGCCATTAGGCGGGCCAAGGCAGAGCACTACCAGACCACCCTCGCTTCCACTTGGGGTTCAGCCCGGACCTTCTGGGATAATATGAAAGAGCTAAATGGGAAGTCCCACTCCCCCCCACCACCATCTCAGCTCTCCATCACTGGCACCCCCACCACAGATCCACTCCTTATAGCCGATTGCCTTAACACTGCCTTCTCTGACCTAAGCTCAGTTCTCCCCAGCAGCTTCTTTGACCCAATCCCCATCTCTCTCCCTCTGGTCCTGCATCGCCCACCATTCTACCTGCACACCCTACCCCCCCCAAGAAGCCAGGCTGCATCTGCTAAAAGCCTTAGGCAGCAATAACCCCAGCAGTGACCCCCTCGACTCCAGGGTCCTCCGTATGGTCTTGGACGAAGTCCTAGTCCCCCTGACTGACCTTCTAAACTGGTCTCTATGCCTGGGTCAGTTCCCAAATGCTTGGAAAACTGCTGAAATCACACCCATACATAAGAGTGGGGACCGGTCCACCTCCAACAATTACCGGCCGATCTCCATCCTCCCCCCACTCTCTAAAGCCCTTGAAACAGTGGTGTTGATCCAGCTCTTTGAATACCTAACCAAGTATGACATTATGTGCCCAGAGCAGCACGGTTTCCACCCAGGACACAGTACAACCACGGCTCTCCTAGAATTCTCCCAGCACCTGCATGCTGCTCTCGACTCTGGCAGCCTTGCAGGAGCAGTGTCCATTGACCTCTCCAAGGCCTTTGACACTGTCTGTCATCCCCTCCTACTCGACTCTCTCCACCAACTTGGTTTCTCTGGCGGTCCCATTTCCTGGTTCTCTAGCTACCTCTCTGCTACATCCCAGTGTGTCAAGATCAGCGGCTCCCTCTCCAGCACTCTTCCCATTCGCTCCGGGGTCCCTCAGGGCTCCATCCTGGGTCCAATACTTTTTAGTCTCTACCTCAACACCCTCCCCAGCTCATGTACCAGTAAAATGCTCCTCTACGCCGATGATGCAGTCCTCGTTGCCTCACAACCCAATCCCGCCTCCCTCCAATTATCCCTCCAGCAAGCTTACAACCAAGCCAAAAGGTGGTTCGTCGACCGCAGACTGGTCATTAACCTAAAGAAAACCAAATCAATGCTCTTCTCCCACCATCAAAATAAAGCTAAAAATACCCCCAGCACCCTGCACCCGCTAGAACAAGTGACCACATACAAGTATCTAGGCATCACGTTCGATACTGCCCTCTCCTTCCACACCCATATTAATGCCCTGTCAGCCACCATTAACTCTCGGATTGGGCTGCTATACCAGCACAGGGACTGCCTGCCTCAGGTTGCCTTCAGGCTGGCCATCACCTCCTCCATCTTGTCCCTCGTGGACTATGGCTTGCCCATCTACGCCGCAGCTGACAACACTGCCCTCTCCAAAATCCAACTCTCCATCAATAAGGCCTGTAGGCTCCTGACTGGTGCCCCCAGCCGAACTCACACCTGCCTTCTCTATACTACCACCAATCTGCTCAACTTTGGGGAGCGACTGTTCTACCACACCTGCCTTCTTGCTAAGAAATCACTGCTAGGACTCTCCTCCGGGGGTCTCCACCTCCCTACAGCAGTCATCATTGTCCGTCACCACTCGTAGCTCTGTTAAGGCCACTTTCAAGGTGCCCAGAACCAAGACCTCTCTTGCCCAGAGATCCTTCCTCTACCGAGCTCCCACCTGGTTCAACTCCCTCCCTAGCTGCATTTCCAACTTGCCAAAAATTGGCTCCTTCAAAACAGCCCTTCAGAACCATATCTTTAATACCCGCTGTTGTAGGTGCAACTAACCCCCTTTTGTAACCTGTGGTACCCGCCCGCCTTGCCCCCTGGCTCGACAATGTCCACTGGACAGCCTCTCCCTCCCCCAGACCCACTCCTTCCCTACTAGGTCCAAACAGGGATGTAACCCGCTGTCCTCTCTGAGGACCTACTATAGCTATGAGTGTAACTCACAATTTTGTAACATTGTGTAGCCTAAGTAACATACAAACTACTACATTAGGTAACCTAAGTGTATCTATGTTAAATGTTCCTTTTACTGCACCTGTAATGTTATCCTCTGTTTTAATCTGCACTGTAATAACTGTCTTTTTTTTTAAATTTAATACGTTTTATTCAGTTTACAAAATACGAGCAAAGCATTAAACAATACAACAGTCATAACACTAGTCCTAATACATGTACACTGCATTAGTCAACTGACCCGTGATACTCCCCTTACCCTGTCCCCCCTTAGTTCACCTTTCCCCTCCCAACCCACCCTTCCCAAAGCCAGTCCACTAATTATGAACCTGCAGACCAAGTCTCTAACCCCATAGGGTAAAGCAACTAGAAGGGGAATATTATTACCTACCCAAGTAAAAAAGGGGGGAGAAAGAGGAAAAATTTGCCAGGGGGAATATTAATTAGACTCCATCTACAATAAATTGCACCATTGCCCTACTTAAGGAAGAGGGGTATGTACCAGCTTAGTGTGGCGAGGCAATTATCCATAAATCATGAAACTTCTCCCATTTAGCATTAAATTTAGACAAAGCATTTTATAACTAGCAATAGTCTTCTCTATCCTTAGATTATACAATAGCCCAGCAAGCCATTCCTGATAAGTAATGGAAGTCTGATCTTTCCAATGCTTTAGTACTAAGGCTTTAACCGTGAGTGATATTAAATTAATATAGTATCTCCATTCTTTCACTGTAACTGTTGTGTAATCTGCGGGGTAAATAGATCTTATAACCCTAACAAGGGATTAGCTTTAGTCTTAATCTCGGACCATAGGGGAGCCACCAAGGGGCATTCCCAAAAAATATGAAATGGGGAGCCTTGCGCCTGGCCACATCTGAAGCAGTCGTCTTTTGGCAGTTTCCCCATTTTACATAACTTTACAGGGGTCAGGTGCATGGTATGGAGAATATAAAATTGTATCAACCTAAGTTTATCATTAGTGCTGTATAAATATATTTCTTTCCATATGTGCTCCCTGATAAAATGATTATTGGGGAATGTATCAATCCAATATTGAGAGCATACAGCTTTGTTTTGGTGCAATCTCTCCTGCAAAGCGGCCACAAGACCAGAAACCGCATGTGGTCGCCAAGCAAGGGACTGAAATAACAGAAAGGCCTCCCCTCATTGGTATCCCACCGACTGGATCCAAACCAAGCGATGAGCAGATGTCTAATTTGGTAAATATAATAAACCATTTGGATGAAAGGTGGAAATTCTCTAGTATTTCTTGCAGTAGCTTTAACTTCCCTGACTCAATTAAGTCACTAACCTTCATATTTGGAGGCAGTCCCCGCTTATGTGATGAAAGGAGCTCTGCACCAACCTTAAAATTAGGATTACCAAACAATGGTTGTGAGACATCCCTAGTATGTTTAATCCCCAAGGGCCTACACATTTGGTTGTGAACCTTGATCGACGTGAGAATAACCGTGGACCCTATCAGTTTAGTTACTGCCTTGGGAAGTATATACCATAGACTCTCAGGTGTCACTTTGGAATTTTTAATCACATTTCTCTCTATCTGCAACCATATGGGATTATACTCGGGATTAATATTTACGGGAGTATTTGTCCACCTCATATATTTAGCCATATGGCTCGTCAGATAATAGTGATAAAAATTCGGAAGCTTCAGGCCTCCCAGTTCTTTCGGGGCACTCAGATAATTATAGGATCTTCGTGGGGGTTTATTCTGCCACAAGAATTTGGTAATCATGCTTTGAAGCTTCCGAAACCATGAGGAGGGAAGATACATGGAAGATATATATTCAGCATGTTCAGAGGATAAAAAACTCTGGGTAGCACATTCATTTTGATAACATTAACTCTCCCTTGAAGGGATATATATAGAGGAGACCATCTAGTTAGGTCCTGCTGAATAGTTAGTAGAAGATTATCCAAATTATACTTCTTCAGAAGAGAAACTGAAGTCGCCAAAGTAATGCCCAAATATTTAAGCCTATTTGTCCAGGCCACCCGGAACCCACTCATATCACCTTTTTGAACGTATACATTAAGTGGCATAATTTCAGTCTTACTAATATTTAACTTATAATTGGAAAACCTACTAAATTCCTCTATTATGTCTAACATTTTAGGGATGACCTTAATTGGATCTGATACATGAAGTAGGAGATCGTCCGTGTAGGCCGATAATTTCAATTCAAATGGACCAACTGGGATTCCAATTATGTCTGGAGACAATTTCAAACTGTGAATCAGGGGCTCTAGATACAGGTTAAACAACAAAGGTGAGAGTGGGCACCCTTGTCGCGTTCCCGAAAGTAATGGAAAACTATTGGAAAAAAATCCCATTGCAATAGATTCTGGCCCTAGGATTGGACTATAAATGTTTAATCCACCCAATAAATTCCAGAGGGAAACCAAATTGGTCCATGGTACTAAATAAAAAATTCCAATTCACCCTATCAAAAGCTTTCTCCGCATCCAGGGAGACAAGAGCCATCGGGTATTGTGCCTCCTTGGATATGGAGAAAATGTGGGCCAATTTGTGAAAATTGTCTTAAGGGATTTCTACCACAAATAAATCCTATTTGTTCAGGACTAATTAAGCTATCCCAAACATTAGTAATTCTAGATGCCAAGATCTTAGCTAAGATCTTAACATCATAGTTCATCAGGGAAATCGGCCTATAGTTAGATACTTTAGCTTTAGGTTTCCCCGGTTTAGGTAAAACAATGATAGTAGCTTCTAGTAGCATAGGGTCAACAATACCATGGGTGCAAATGTATCCATATAATTCCTGGAGAATAGGAGTGAGCTCCTTCTCAAATGTTCGATAAAAATTTGGTGGGAATCCATCTGGTCCTGGAGCTTTGTTAGGTGACAGGGATTGAATAGCCCTTGCTATTTCAGCCACTGATATAGGGGAAGTCAGCTGGACCCTTTGATCTTGACTAAGGGTAGGAAGAAGAATTCTAGACAGATACTGTTGAATCTCCACAAAAGTAGGACTATTATCTGGGTGACCATATAGCTTTTTATAGAAATTTTCAAATTCGTTCACTATAGCTTTAGGCGTGATTAGTATATTCCCCCCATCCACCGTGGTTAAACAGGTGACCAATCTGGATTCCTTTTGCTGCCTCAATTTAAGAGCCAAGAGGTGTCCAGCTTTGTCTCCCTGATCCAAGTATCTAATGTGTGTTCTGAACAGCGCATATTCAGCCTTTTCCCTTAACGTGTTCACATATTGATCTTTAAGGACCGTAAACTGATGCATATCCTCTTCCGTGGGAGAAGAGTTAATCCTAATCTCCAGATTGTGAATGGAATCCAGCAGCAATTTAGCAACCCTCTCCCTTATCCCTTTACAGGTAGCCGCCAATCTGATAAACTCACCTCTCAAATAACACTTCAGGGAGCACCATAGCTGATCATATGCTACTATGGAGCCCCTGTTATGTTCTAAATATTGGTTAATTAGTGTACGTATCTTATCTACTATATTCTCTTGTGCTAACAATTGAATATTAAGCTTCCATTGAGTATGCTTAGGAATGGCTTGGGGCAAGATCCCTTCAAGCCAAATCAAAGAATGATCTGATAACACCCTAGGGGAAATTCTGGAGGCTACTGAACCCATCAGGATGGCTCGATTAACTAGGAAAAAATCCAGACGAGAATATGATTTGTGGCTAGCCGAGTAAAATGTGTACTCCTTCCTATGTGGGTAAAGGAGGTGCCACGGGTCTAACAGGCTCAAGCCCTCCATCATTTCATGCAACGATTTCTGTGCCGGGGATAGAGTCTGACCACTCCGAGTGGATCTATCTAGCTTATCATCATAGGTAAGGTTCCAATCCCCTGCTAGTATTATTGGGAGATGTTTGAAGGGGGCTAGTTGAAGGGCTATTTGAGAGAAGAATTCGGGAGAGGAATAATTAGGTCCACAAATTGTCCCTAGAATAATTTCTCCGTGATTCAGCAACCCTCTGATTACCAAAATCGCTTTGTGGATCCCCATTTCTTGTAAAGGTTGAAACTGTACCCTTTAGTAACTAAATTTGCATTTCTTTGAGAAGTGGAATTGCCCCATAAAAACCTGTCCAATGTGTTCTCACGTAACAAATTGCTTTCCCAACTAACAAATGTGTCTCTTGTAAAGAGCCATGTCTAGACGCATTAGAGCCAAATGTTTAAGGATTTGATGGCGTTTAATCTAGCCCTTACCCTTTAACATTCCATGATGCAATTCTCATGTCCAACTTATCCATATAAAAAGGGGGACCATTCAAGACAAAAATCCTGAGAAGTGGCCTGCAGGTCTAGCGATGGGTAAGAATAATATCTACAGAGACTGGATATGGGCCCTCTCCCCCATACAAACCCCAAAAATGCTACTACATAACACAATACTAAATTATAACCCTTAATCCCAAAAACTACCCCCCCCCCCCGGGCATAATCATTATGCTACAACATGTTCTTATAGGCAAATATGAGTCCAACTACCCCCAGTCCCAAGACCAGCACCAGCTGAGTACTCAAGCAATGCTCCTCATGCTACCCTGGATTACCCATCCCGTCCCCTCCCACCCTCCTCCCAGGTCTATCCTTATATCACCATACCCTGCAAATATATATTACAACACCTTTTCCGTTAACTAGAATTCAAAAATCCCCATCCAAGACAAACAGAAATCCCGGACAAGTATTATCAGTATAGAAACAAGAACAATGAGAAAAGCGGAAGGTGGGTCGAACGGTATAATTACATCTATATTCCTAACATACCCTACCCCCTTAGACAGCAGGCTATTCGAATAATTCTTTGAAGCCTAGGTATGAATCATAAGTCACTGTCCTCTGTGGTAGTCAGCGATCATCCTCGCTTCTTAAACGCAGAAGTAACTACCTATTACTTTATAAAATCAACCCCAAATGTTAGCCATTCAATTAGAATCTTTGGGACACTTATCCATTTCCAGCCTATTTTGTAACTCATCAGTTTGCTGCCGATCCCCGCCTCATTATAACCTTAATATGAGAGAACAGAAATTCAGTCCACTGGTAAGTAACTAGAATAAAGTCCAACGTCCCTTTATCAAATTCAGAGGCCCCAGCGACGAATTTAGTCAAACATAACTTGCACAAAGGAAAAAACAGGATGCTCGCACTTCGACTAAGTATCCACAAGATGGCAGGCTTCCCCCATCGATCTTGAAACACAGTCACGTAATTAAATCTGGATACCATTTCTTGCAGGATTCAAAAGCTGGCTCCAAGGACTCAAAAGAATGCCATTGACCTTCTCTATTAATCTGCAGAATAGCTGGATAGTGCACCCTGAAACGAATACCAGCTAATATTAATTTTGACACTAGAGGATGAAAGGCTGAGTGCTTCTGGCACACTGAATAGGAAAGATCCTGAACCACTCAAATATGTTTTCCTTCCCACTGTAGTTCAGCTGCCTCTTTTATTTTCGACAGAATAAACTGTTTATCCAAAATGTTTAGAAGCCTAAAGAGAAAGGGACGAGGGGGCGATCCCGCGGGTGGCATTGGCCGCAACGATCTATGGGCTCTTTCAGTTACGAATGCAGGCCCGTTGGGAGAAGGCCCTGCCAACTTTTCACATAATTTTTGGGCAAATAAAACTGCCTGGCGCCCCTCGTCGCCCTCCAAGAGGCCCAACACCACTAAATTATTCCTCCTTCAGCGGCCCTCGAGATCCTCTAAGCGGTCCTCCGCTTTTTTAACTCTATGTCTCAGGGCGACCATAACTGGATCTATTCTTGCCCTCCAATCGTCCAACAATGAAATCTTGGTCTCATTATCTTTCATACGTGTGCTTAGCTGTTCTAGTGATAACTTCATGCCCCTTAAGTCAGAGGCTAAGGCGAGCAATGTTTCTTTTATACAGCCCATTTCTTCTAAGAACCACTCCTCTGTTAATATGGCCTGTTGTTTGGGAGAGGTAGCAGCTTCTGACCCACTCGCTTTGGGTCGCTTCGGGTTCTTATCTTTAGCTGGAGTCAGCGGGGGGGTGTGCCAGACAGCTGACACTTTCATCTCGGCTTCCATTTAAGAACTACACTCCGGTGAGCAGAGGGTTGATTACTAAAGGTACTCTGCTACTCTTTCCCACCCGTTAGTGCTGAAATCAGGTTCATATGTACCGAAATACACTCGATTTTAGGAGGAGGATAGGAGAGCGATCTAAGAGAGCTCCTCACAGTGCAGCCATTACACCGGAAGTCTCCTGTAATAACTGTCTTGATGTCTGCCCCCTTGTGACAAGTTGCCTTTGTAAATGAGTCTCTGACTCAAAGGTTGTAAACCTGATTTGTAATGAATAAATAAATGAATAAACAAACCAATGAAGACACAAGAGACAACGCAGTAGTCCAGTACAAGGGCTTACAGGCAGACTAGATGGGCCAGGCAGTCCTTATCTGCTGCCAATTTCTATGTTTCTATGTTAAGATGCAAGGCACTCTCTGTAACAATGAAGAAAGTAACAAAAATCATATAAAAAATGAAAGTAGAGGGGTCACATTTAACGATTGTGCTGCTAAGACACATAAGAAAGTTGGTTCACTGGCGCAATGGTAGGGCTTCTGCTTGCAACGCCGATGTTCCAGGTTTGGGAACAGACCCGAGGAGTCACAGGACCAGCTGTGGAAGGGGAAGGACTGAACATCCAATGGATTGCTCTCTTCCTCGAGGGGGGGAGCGTCCAGCACATGACTGACCTCTGATGGATGCCGGAGGGGAGCAGCTGCAGGAGCCCAAGCTGCTGGGAGGCGTGCTGGATGTTGGTGCTTTGGCACCATCACATCACTGCATGCAATGCCTCCCATAGGGGACATCAGTATCCATGAAAAATGCCAGCCCCATGAATGATGCCCTGCTCCACGGGTCCCTTCCCACCTACCTGTGGCACTCAGCTGGTGACCGAGTTAAGTGTTCCATTGGGCCGGCTCGACCTTGTGACCCTCCTCCGGGGCGTAAGCCAGGCAGGCACACTGGTAACGGGAGTCCGCTGGGAACCTGGTTTAAGACTCCATCAAGGGAGTGCTTGCTCAGCAGCCCCGCCCTGTGGAGCAAGCCTGGGAGGATCTTCACCTCAGGTAAGTCCCAGGGAGAGTGGCGGCTGAGCCTACTGGAGATCTGGTACATAAAAAATAAAAAAGAGACACATAAGAACAGTGCTCCTTGTGGACTGTATACTTACAAGTGTTTCTGGTTGTTCTGCTGTAAGTAATATGCTGCTAAAGCTGTACCCTGAACCTGATAATCAAGACATTGATCCAAGGCTGAGCAAAAAGAAGCTTAAAAAAAAAAAAAGCACTCAGGAAAGTCTCCAACAGACCATTTTACTAGGCCTGTGGAAGCCAAGAGAGAGCATTCATTGGGGCTAGATGCAGAGTTGGAGAAGTTAACAGAGGAGTCACAATCAGTGAGGTCTGTATTAGCACACCACAAGGTACATATTGAAAGATATTTGAGGAGTCAGAACAAGTGAGACAAGACCGTGCAGGACAGAAAGCATTTTAAATGCTGTTCAGGAGCTTCAGTGACACAGAGAAAAGAATACTGAAGAAATCTGATGCTTACTGTATAGACAAAGTAGGGGGGAGGTAGGTGTAATTTTGTATGTCTTTCAAATGTGGCTTTATGGCTACTGCCATTCCAATCTAACCCCTGATTAAGGGCATTTGTAATGAAGTTCTTATCTTTTAAAGAGAATTACTGATTTAACTACAACAGTCTCTTCTGTAAGGCACTTGGTAGAGCAGCATGAGGAGAAAATCACAGCAACTGAAAGCACCCTGGTGAACACTCAGCATGAGGTGATGAGCTACCCAAGGTAATGTGCAAGACCTACAGTATCTGATTCAAAGAAAAATTAAGCATCTAAAGACCTTAACTAGGAAACATAACCCCACGGTGCTTCAGTAGGTGTTCCTAAGACCCAGCTGTCAGGAAGAGAAACTGATTCAATGTCTCGGCCGTCAATAGAGATTCCTTAAAGAGCCCCTGACAGCATTAGGAAATTGTTGAAAAAAGTAAGATTTTTATTCCATTCCATTCCATTTTCTTTATTACTTAATATATTTTTAGTAATTAAGTTCCCATTTCTTTATTACTGAAAACAGCTGCATGAAAACAAGATCCCTGTCCACTAGACTATATCTGCTCTGGCTGCTTCTCTATACATTACATCATAACCTCCTGTTTATGACATTATATTTATCCCCACAGCAACATTTTTTTTGTACTTTTTATTTACAAGATTTTATGTAATACAGCATGAACCATATTAACACAAAAGAAACAGGACTGAACACTGAGTCCAAAGAAGAAATGTACAGGCTTTACATCTCTCAGCAAAGTCAAACTACTTTAGGTTACCCATTTACCACCTCTGGAGAACAAACAGGTGCAAGGAGTAAAGTCTGGTGAAATAATATTATGGGATGGTCCACTCTCACCATTTCAGCAGCTCAAAGGTTAAGTAATATTTCCCACCCTCATAAGATGCTAAAAAATCTGATGTCAATTAAGCTGCTTAGCACCCCTATCACAAGGCCCACACAAAGCGGCCGGTAGGGAAACAGATTATTATTAGGACTTAATACATAGTTCACAAATTGAGTGGAGTGAAAAAACACTCCAATAACGAACTGGTCACTCTCTGGGGAGAAAAAACATTACACCTGTTGGTGCCCAAAATACTAACTAGAGCATAAACTAGACATGGCTATAATAGCTTAATAAACACAGAAGTCCCAAAATAGTACAAACTCCAAAAGGACAAGCTGAAGTCCCATACTTTCCAGAAAAAGGAGAAGTAAACTAATTTAACAGTCTCCTTCAACCATTAGGGTCCACGGAATCTTCCTCATCGTCCAAGTCCTTATCCTCTGGAGACGGGACAGTAGACAATTTAGCGGCAAAGGCTGCTGCAGCTTTAGGGTCAGTGAAAAGATGAGTCTTACCGACATGCTGAATCTGAAGCTGGGCTGGAAAAAGAAGCTAAGCCTCCACACCATTTTCAAGAAGAGATTTTTTGACCACTTGCAGGGCTTTTTTTTTGTTTGGGTCTGAGAGGAAATGTCTGTGAAGAATGTGATTTTACTACCTTCCCAGACTATATCACTGTGCCTTCTAGCAGCCTGCAGCAAAGGAATATGAGCTTCTGTGCTCAAGAGTATATCAATCACAGTCATAGAGGGCATCAGTACCATGCAGTCTTAGCTCGCACTGGAATAGCAAAGGCTTTAATAACAGAAATACCCGAGTCTGTTGATAAAAGTCCCAGGCCGGTGAAGATCAGTTGTGAGACCACAGAAAGTATATCCGCCCTGCCGGCCAGATGAGGGAGGAAGCCCACAATCCTGATGTTCGACTGCCAGTGAGTGTTTTCCAGAACTTCCATCTTGACTCGCAAACACTGTAAGTCCTTCACAAAGGTAGCATTCCTTTCTCACTGGCAATCTGCCTCCAGGATAAGCTCCGTGATGTGGGTAGCATTTGACTGTACCTTTGTACCCAGTTCACCGAATCATGCTTCAACTGCAAGTCTGCGATTTGTTTCCTCTCTAGTCTCTTTCGTGGCTCTGCAGCTCTCGACTCCACAGACGAGGTCAGCCCTTGCCCCAAACCCTTCGATCCAGCCGGAGATGATAAGAAGGCCTCCAAACTATGTGATGGGTGCTTATGGTCCCATTTTGGAGTCATCTCTGTTCTCTAGCAGTCAAGACTCGCACGGACAACTCCGGATGTAACTTTTAGGCACTTAAATCAGGCGAATATAAACTTTAAACTATCTGAGCTATTAGCAATTCAAAAAAGAGCTGCCGTCATGTTGGCTGCTCCACAGCACCCCCAGCAACATATTCTGATGTCATAAACAGAATTATGATGTCAGGTGTAGGCAGACAGCCAGAGCTAAAAGGGCAGAGATACCGTATTCATGCAAATTTTCCCCCAATCACTTCTCTTCTTTTGTGCCTACTTATTTATGCCATGTTACAAGCTACATTTATGCCTGAATGTTACATTTTTTCAAAGTTGTTTCAACTGTGTCAGGAGCTCTTTAAGCTGAACTGCCCAACAGCTTTGGGGAAGCCTTTAGTGTACAAAAAAGAATGCTGCAAACTGAAGTGTGGTCAAGGTGGAAAACATGGAGAAAGGTACAGGTTTTGTGACCTTTTTGTCCATATCTGCTAGACACATGATTTGTGGGTTTGGCAGAAAATAAAACCTTTTAAAGTGTAATGAAACCAGGATGCACAAATTTCTGGATGTAGACAGAGGAGCATGGAGGATGGTGTAAATGTTTGATTTTACAGATCTTTTTCTTCATTATAATTTATTCACTTATTATATAGCAAAACAAAACAGAGTCACTACTTGGTTACAAGGCACAGCAACTGATGATAAAATATTTTCATACATAGGATGTATTACTTGACTTCCAATGATAAGCATACTGGGGAACTCCTACACTGAACATTTAACCATAATATAGTCCGTAATAACTATTTGCAACCACAACCATAGACTAGGGTAACTCTGTGTCCAGTAATTGTCCAGTGTCAAACACCGCTGACTTTCACAGTTCATGTTGAGGCCAAAGTAGTGTGAAAGTACTGAGCAATATCATTTGGAGCCTCCCCCATGACTTTCAACCCAACTCCACTTTAAACTAGAACATTTAATATGCATCCATGTCTCGTATTATAGAGTTAACCTGCTATAAACAGCAAGCCACATAATGAGATCAAAATCACAATGATAACGTACAGGTAATAAACAGCCTCAGAAAAAAAGTATACTTAATAAAAAGCAGATAAAAGTAATTCAACTTTTAAATCTGTACCTCTTGTAGCAGGAAACTGGCTTGGCTGTTAACAAAGCCTCCCCCACACACACAGTTTGTAACACGCCTCAAACTGTGGTTAATACTATTGCAGAGCAGGGAGCTAGCAGCTAAGTGTAGAAGCAGGTAGATGGCAACGCATATAGTGCTTCCCAGACCAAACCACGTGGTCAAGGCCATAAGAAAAAATTACTCACCTTAGTAATTGCTTTTCTTCTCATGGAGTCTTGCTATATTATAACAATAGCAGTCAGCCACTGCAGCTGAACTGCCCCGGAGAGGAAGGAGTTAACTCCAGAAGATCTGGAGTTCTACAGCACGAGGGCGCTGTGCCCAAAGCTCTATCTGGCAGTTTCAAATGAAACTGTCAGATCTTTACGAAGCTAACATCAAAGGACGGAAAGTCTGTGTGGAAAAAACTACACCAGCCCATGGCTACCTACTAGTAGTAATAACAACAATATAAAGAACAAAGAAACACTCAGCCATAATAACAAAATTGATGGTATTATGGTTCGTTTTACCACCCTTGACAAGCAATATATGAACCCCCTTCCCCAAAGACTCAAGTCCAGGAAGGGGCAACATAAATAACCTAAATGAAACAATCTAGATCCCTAACCCAAAGGAAAAGAGGGTAAGGAAAACTACAATGGCATGACACAGTGCTTGCACCAATTCGCCACCCCTACCCAAGTAGAAGTTCTGAGAGGGGTAGAGGGAGGGTGATGATAATATAGCAAGACTCCATGAGAAGAAAAGCAATTACTAAGGTGAGTAATTTTTCTTCAAACACCATGAAGTCTTGCTATATTATAACAATAGCAGATTACACAGCAGTACCTCCATGGAGGAGGGTCAGAACCTACTTAGGAAATAGGCTTTGAAGCACAGCTGTGCCAAACCGAGCATCTCCTGGACTGGACATCCAGGGAATAATGCTTGGTAAAGGTGTGAACTGTCTTCCAGGTAGCAGCTTGACAAATCTCCAGAATGGGATGTTCTAGCAGCCGCTAGAGACGCAGCTGTACCCCTGGTGGAGTGGGCCCTCAATCCTGAGGGGGTACTCTACCCAGTTTCTGATAACAGAATTGATACAAGAAACAATCCACCTTGCAATTGTTCTCTTAGTGGCAGGTTTCCTTGCCAACCCTCGCCATAGGTAAGAAAGAGTTGGAGGATTCAACCTATGACCTCTGGTGCGCCTAAATAGTAGCTTAAGGCTCTTTTGACATCCAAGCTGTGCAGTCTCCTCTCACCTGAGGAAGAATGCTCAGTGAAAAATACTGGGAGAGAGAGAGATAGATTGATTCAGGTGGAAATCAGAAACCACCTTAGGCAAAAACTTTCTATTAGTCCTAAGGACTACCTTATCTCTGTGGAAAGAGATAAAATCTTCTTCCACTGACAGGGCCTGTAGCTCACTTATGCGTCTGGCAGAGGTGATAGCTACTAGGAAAACGGTTTTCCAAGTTAAATACTTGAGCTCTGCAGAAGACAGAGGCTCAAAGGGGTTGCATTAACTGAGCAATGCAAATATTCAGGTCCCAGGCGGGAGCTGGTTCCCAAAAGGAGGGTTAGTATGAAGTAACCCTTTAAAAACTTGGAGAACACGGGTGAGAAGAAAGGGAGGCAGGCTTCCTGCTGACACAAAAGCAGAGACAGCTGCCAGATGAACCTTCAGGTAGCTGGTCTAAGGCCTAGGTAATTCAGATGGACCAAATAGTCCAGTAGAATGGGAAGATCAGCAGATTCTGGGATAATCTGCCTCTCAGAGCACCAGATGGAAAACCTCTTCCACTTAGAATTATAAGTGGTTCCTAGTGGAAGGCTTCTTGAAGCCTTTAAAATATCCATGACACCTTGAGAAAGGTGTAAGTCAGCAAATTCTAGCTCCTCAAGAGCCAAGCCTTGAGGTGGAGGGATTTGAGGTCCGGATACCACACTCTCCCCTGTGCACAGGCCAGTAAGTCGTGGACTCTGGGCAGGTGGACTGCCAAGGACAGGAGCAGAGGGTACCAGGGCTGTCTGGCCCAATCTGGGGCAATCAGAATCACTCTGCAAGGTTGAGATCTGATTTTTACTAGTACCCTGAAAAGGAGAGGAAAGGGGAAAGGCATACAGGAACTTCCTTTCCAGTCCAACAGAAAGGCCCAGAGGACTGAGCCCAGAACTGGAGGCCTGCAACAGAAAAGAGGAAGTTGGTGGTTGTCTGGGGCTGCGAAAGATCTATCTGAGGAGTGCCCCATCTGGCAAAAGACAGACCCCAGCACTTGTGGATTCAGAGCCCATTCGTGATGGCCCTGAGAAATTCTGCTGAGGGCGCCGCCAGGACATTGTCCTTCCCTGGGAGATGAACCGCTATCAGGGAGGTGTTCAGGGAGTAAGCCAGAGACCACAACGTCATTGCTTCGTGCACAAGGCTGAAGACCGAGTGCCCTTGCTTGTTGATGTACCACATTGTGGTGGTATTGTCTGTCCTGACTTGAACCACTTTGTTCTGGACAGAATCTGAAAACACCCGAAGAGCTAAAAAGACAGCTCTGAGTTCCAAAAGATTGATGTGGAGCAGAGACTCCTGAGGAGACCATACCCCCTGAGTGGCAAGGTCGCCCAGGTGAGCCCCCCACCCTAACAGGGAGGCATCCGGTGAGGGTGAGGGAGTGAGAAATGGGAATGAAGGGAACCCCCTCTCTTAAATTGCTCTGGACCTGCCACCAGTGGAGGGCTAGGATCAGAGTTTGAGTAACTGGGACCAACTTGGTAGGGGGTCCTTCCTTTGAGACCAATAGGCCCTCAAATGGAACTGAATGTCCCTCATCTGGAATCTTGCTCCCTGCACGACAGCTGTGGAAGCAGCCATGTGCCCGAGGAGTTGCAGAAAATGCCTTGCTGGTCGAGAGACCCGCAGGGTAAAGGAGGATGCCAGGGCGATGAGTCTGTCCACCCTTTCCGAGGGAAGAAAAGCCCTGGCTAACCTTGTGTTCAATTCTGCGCCTATGAAAGTTAGGAACTGAACTGGTTCCAGAACTGACTTTGGTAAGTTTAGCAGGAATCCCAGGGAAGTGAGAAGATGCTGGGTGACTTGCAAGTGGGATTATCTGACCTGGAGACTGACCCCACAATGAGCCAGTCGTCCAGGTAGGGAAACACACAACCCTTGCCTTCTTAAGTGAGCCACTACTACAGTGAGACATTTTGTGAATACCTTGGCGTGAGGTAAGGCCGAAGGGCATTGCCCTGAACTGGTAGTGGCCTGAGGGCAGTTCAACCTGAGGTACTTTCGTGAGAAGGCCTAATCAGAACATGAAAATAGGCATCCTTGAGGTCCAGGGAAGCTAGCCAGTCCCTGGCCTTAGGGAAGGCAATATCATTGCCAGAGGCAACATTTTGAACTTTGGTTTCAACAGATGCTTGTTCAAGTATCTTAAATCTAGAATGGGCAGCCATTCTCCTGTCTTTTGGGGTAAGAAAGTATCTTGAATAAAGCCCTTGCCCTGATGGCAAGGAGGAACCCTTCCACTGCTTTGCAGTCCAGCAGAGCAGAAACCTCTGCTTCCAAAGCAAGGGCTTCTGAAGGATTTGCAGGTGGAAAATGCCTGGCTCTCATCTTTGGAAAGTGTTTGAAGCTGAGAACCAGACCCTGGCCTATTACCTCCAGAACCCATCTGTCCGTAGTTAGGGACAGCCAGTTCCGGCTGAAATAGGCCAACCTGCCCCCCACTGGTACAGGAGAATCGGCCCTGGACACCCCATCAGGGTGCCTGCTTAGCAGCAGCCTTAGGCTGAGGGGAGGGGGACGGTCTACTTGTGCCACGTCTACCCCTGCCTCTGAAGAAACCCCTCTGCGAGACAGCAGAGGAGGCTTGAAATTGGTAAAAAGGCCTGGAAAAGGGCCTGCCCCTACCTCTGGGAGCATGCCTTGTGGCATGGCATGCTTCTCCTTAGCCTGGGCACTTTTGTAGGTAGTTCTGTATTCATCCATCTTTTCATATAGTTTTCTGTTTGCTCCCAAAAAGAGAATTTCCACTACAGGAAAATCCATAGCCTTTGACTGGGTATCTTGGGACAGATTAGTGCATCTGAGCCATGCCAACCCACGGAAGCTACAGAAGTGGCCATGACCCTAGAAGAAACATCATTAACATCAACAGCAGTATGAAATTGAACTTTAGAGGCTTCAATGCCATCAGCAGCCACCTGTTCCAACTCACTAGCCAGCTGGCCATGGGCCTGCTTGGCTAACTGCAATACTGTGTCCCACCTAGATTTCTGATATCTAGCTACATAAGCCATATAATTTGCCTGCCTGAGTCCCAAAGAAGCTGCCATATACTGTTTCTTCGCCATGGCATCAATCTTCCTGGAATCCTTATCAGGAGGATGTGAGGCCAGAGGAATATTAGCTTTGTCACAGGCTGCAGCTTGTACCACACCTACATGACTACACTGCTCAGTAAGGAAGTCTGTATCCGAGCCTGACAAAGTATACCTTCTGTCCATTTTTTTATCTACAGGAGGGACAGAATGAGGATTTTTAAAATCTTTGTTGTTTGCTTCCTAAATGACTTATGCAAAGGAATAGACAACCTCCTAGACTCTGGAATATCCATCATTTCCACATAATCAGGCTCCTCTTGCTCATCACAGCCTCCTCTAAAGGAAGCTGGAGGGTTTCTGCAACCTTTTGTAAAAAATAAAGAAAGAAGGGACTCAGACAGAATAGGAGGAGATTCTAAAGGTCTGTCTGGAGAGATGTCGGTTCAATGGGCACGTCCAGACCCCCAGCCACACATATATTGATCAAATTCCTCTCCCTCCTGTGGTTCATAAAATCCTCAACTTCAAAATCCTGAACCACTGGGACTGAACGAACCAACCTTTACCAGCTGTTGGTGGTCTGACAGATCCCTGAGACAGTGACTGGACAATCTGAATGGCTTTAGCTATCTCTGCAGCAGTTGGAGACACAATTTGGACTCCAGACCTACTGATTTCTTGTCTTTTTACTTGGGACTGGTTCCTCTGAACCAGCCTTCCTTTTGCCCGAGGAAGTCTCGCCCTGGTCAGAGGGCACTCCCTCTGGTCCAGTGGGTACTGGACCGGGCTGGCCATCCGGGTCAGTGGACTTTTTGGCCTCTCGTTCCCTGAGCCGGCCCAATCTCTTCTCCAGGGTGGCTGCAGGGAAATTTTTACACACCTGGCAGTCTGACAGGAGGTGGTCAGCCCCCAGACAATAAACACAAGTGGTGTGTGGGTCAGCCTTGGCAAAGGCTTCCCCACAGACATCACAGTGTTGAAACCCAGTGGGCCCGGTTTTCCTTTTGGGTTTCTCAGACATAATGCCAGCCTAACCAAAACTTGCCCTTTGATGGCAGTGCCAGGCAAGACACTCTTATCGGTTCCTAACCGTGTCACGGTATTTGAAAAACCGTTATAATTCCGGTTTTTAGAACCGATAAGAACCGGAACCGCACTCTAAAACCCACTGTACACTTTTAAAATGCAGAAAAATTCAACCGATCGGTTCAAAACCGAACCGATAATTAATTTTCCACACAGACTTAAATTTTAGTACTTACGGTTACCAGATAGAGCTTTAAAACCGAAATGCGGTAAAATAATAATTTTGCCGGTTCAAATGAACCAAAAATACTCGCTGAACCGAGAATGAACCGAGCTGAAGGAGCTGATCTCGGAGCGACTGTTCAGTGAAGCGGAGTAAAGAATCTGACAGTTTCATTTGAAACTGCCAGATAGAGCTTTGGGCACAGCGCCCTCTCGCTGTAGAACTCCAGATCTTCTGGAGTTAACTCCTTCCTCTCCGGGGCAGTTCAGCTGCAGTGGCTGACTGCTATTGTTATAATATAGCAAGACTTCATGGTGTTTGAATGCCTCCTCAACTCTCCTGTCTCAACAGCAATATCGGCCACCATAGATAGTAATTAACCTACTTGCTTCCTACATTTTACAGCGATTACAACCCATTTGTTAAATTGCAGCCCTGCTTGGCACACCACATGCACTGCACAAGTACAATGCAGAGACAACTTTGCTAGGCCTCCTACCTTTGGGGATGCATCCCTGTGGCCACTGTTGCCACTGCAACAACATTTGGAACAAACAAGAAATCAATCAACCAAATGAAAATTAAACATTTTTCAATCAAACCTTTTATGAACTGTGATTCACATCACGTTGTTTATGTGACTGTATGTCCCTGCTCGAAATAGTATGAGGGGAAAACTACAAGACCACTTAAAGTACGCATAACAGAACATAGAAGTAATATTAGATTAAATGTAGAGGGTTCTCCTGTTGCCCAGCATTTTGTATAAGAGGTACATGCATAGAAACATAGACTTTGACAGCAGATAAGGACCACTAGGCCCATCTAGTCTGCCCATTTCCCTACCTACAGGATAGGCCGCAGATCCTAGTTAACCAACAGCCTATATTTTCCTGCCCCCCACAAGAATTGCCTTATGTCTGTCCCATGCATTCTTGAATTCTCCCACAGTTTTAGACCCCACAACTTCCTCAGGAAGGCTGTTCCATGCATCCACTAGCCTCTCTGTGAAATAATACTTCCTCACATTGCCCCTGAACTGCCCTCCTTCTATCTTTAAATTGTGTCCCCTTGTTCTTGCAAGTCTCTTTTTCTGAATGATGCTACTCTCTTGGACTTTGTTGATTCCCTTGAGGTACTTGAAAGTTTCTATCATGTCCCCCCTCTCCCTTCTTTCCTCAAGGGTATACATATTAAGCTCCTTTAGTCTCTCCTCATACGGCTTCTCTTGCAGACCCTGCACCATTTTAGTTGCCCTCCTCTGGACTGCCTCTATCCTGTCTATGTCCTTGCGGAGATGGGGTCTCCAGAACTGGACACAGTATTCCAGATGGGGTCTCACCAACTGTCTGTACAGAGGGATAACAATTTCCTGTTTTCTCTGCTGATGCCTCTCCCTATACATCCCAGTACCCCCGCCCTCCCTACTGCCTTCTCACATTGCTTGCTAACCTTAAGGTCATCTGATATGATTACCCCCAGGTCCCTTTCCTGTTTTGTTGTTGTTACTACCTCCCCACCCACTGTGTATTCTTCCCCTGGGTTCTTGTTTCCCAGGTGCATTATTTTGCACTTTTTTGCATTGAATCCTAGCTGCCATACGTCTGACCATTCCTCCAACCTTGCCAAGTCCCTTTTCATCCTTTCCACGCCTCCTTGTGTATCAACCCTGTTGCAGATCTTTGTGTCATCTGCAAAAAGGCATACTTTTCCTTCCAGTCCCTCTGCAATGTCACTGATGAAGACATTAAAAAGGACTGGACCCAATACTGAACCCTGCGGTACCCCACTAGTAACCGCCCTTTCTTCAGAGTGGACTCCATTTACAATTACCTTCTGTGTCCAGCCAATGTTTTACCCAGGCTACCACCCTGGGACCCACTCCCAGGCTGGTTAATTTGACTAATAATCTTTTGTTGCATCTTTGAAATTTTGGGCTGTTGAGCAAGTGGAATGCCCACCACGAAGTGGGGATTGGAACAAAATGTTGGAAAGGAGGGACATGTAAGGGATTTAAACATTTGATATTGTAAGTGACAGACTAGGCCTCAATGATGATGAGAACTGGACTGCAGTTTCATCAGTTCAAATTAGAGTGAGTATACTGTATGCATCTAAACTGTGTGGCTTGGGCTTTCTGGCCTTTCTTCCTTTTGGCCACCCCAGCTTGATGCTGGTGGGATGAACCTTTTAAGTTTTATCATTTCTACGAAGGTGATGCACAGCATATATGCTCAACCACTGGTCCAAATTTTGCACTTACAAAAAAACCTTATTTTGTTAAATTCCCTGGTAACAGGTGGTAAGATTTCTTCCATTTGTCCTGTAGTACGTATAATTATGCAGACTTTCATATCCAGCGCGATCACTGTAATTAATTGAAATTGATGCTGCAAGAATAGTGGACAAAAGAAATATAAACAAGCATTAACTATCATGCTACTAGTAGTACTGACATAAGGAACCCCTAGTAACTGAGATACAAGCTTTGAAATAAAAAGTAAATCTTCCCGAACTGCAGTGCAGTTCATCATAGCTGACTGCTAGGAACAGACATACCACAGCCTTAGGTGAGTTGTCGTATTTATGTAACAAAGGTCACATTTTACGTCCTCCTTAGCACATTCTGTTAAAAGAATAAGAAACTAAAGTGCGCCTTACATTACTTTGCAGACCACATACTTTGAATGAAACTTACATAAGGTAGGATTGATAATGTTATTAAACAAATGTAAATCTCATATACCTTGCCAAAGTTTTCTTTTTCAATTAAGAGATGTAAAACAATGCAATGCACCAGTAAGTTTTATCTACTGTCTTTCTTCCTAAACAACAATGAACTATGTACTTACTTTTTGCTTTTAGAACAGTCTATTTCAAAGTAGCCAAAGTGGGCATAGTAAGCTAGTAAATGTGGTATGCAGCAGAGTACATACAGTAGGATGCATTTATTTGGATGTTAAACACTTTAAAATGTTGCTGACTAAATTTATATATTTTACAGAAAGAGAAAACTTTATGATGACTTTAAAGCTTTGAAAAATCATGGCTATACTGACACCGATAGGTAAGTGTCAGTTTTGGTTGAAGTATCTCAGGTCTGATGAGGGAGCACTGCAAAATAGAAGCAACATGTATGAATATAGGATATGCTTAGTTTGATAAATTTTATAAATGGTGATGTAATGGATTGACAACATTAGAAGAACTGTTTGAAATTTTTGAGGGCAGTGCCCAAGGTAAACAATATTAGGAGACTGTGGTAGAATCTGATTGGTGTACTGTGTAATGAACTGACCTGTACTATGAATCTGGCACATTCATAACTTTTAACTTAAGCATGGATCAAAGCAAACAATAATACCCAACAGGGTGTGCGGTATGGGCAATACCGCACCGGCCAGGGGCATAATGAGGCCCAATGCCGCAGGCGGAGGGCCTTATAGCCCCTGGGCAGTCTGGTATTGCCCAATACCGCCCACCCTGGAGGGTATTATTGCACTTAGAAAATGGGCACTGTAAAAAAAATGAGTTTAATAAAAAAAGTTAATAAGAAATACGTTTACAATAACTTTTGAAATAAAACAGCTCCTCCACCTGTATTATACTGATGTGTTTTGTCCTATAGGAGCTTCCATACTTATGACTGGAGCTGGCTGTCATGGTTATCCTCTCCCACACAGAGGTACACACACAGGAGAAAGTTGACTGGTCCCCCAACATAACACACATAAGACATATAGGCTGTAATCTTTTTTTTTTTATACTGGTACTGGTCTGTTCGTGCCCCCCCGCCCCCGCACAAGTGGCTATGCATTCATTGCCGCTAACCAAGGAAATTACTAGGACAAGATAGAGAAAGGTGAAACTGGTATGTTTTTTCCCTTTCATTTTCTTTACGAGTAGGGAAAGCAGTAAGAGAAAGGCAATAATAGCGCGAGGCAAGGGCTGTGAGAAACGGCCGAGAAGCAAGAGAGAGAGAGATAGTGTGAGCATGGTTTAAAAAGCGCGGTCTGTAATGATGGAGGTGGCACTCTGTTAACTTTGGCTGTCAAGAAATGGACATTCTGTTGTACCCCCCCCCCAGGTTTGTCCGTTTCCTCTAAATCATTTTGTACCTTCAATTACCTTTGTCTTGTTTCCCATATCTGAGCCAAAATCTAGTTTGTATGGTGCAGCATGTCTCCCTACCTGACAGTCCATGTTTTTTTTTTCCTAACCACCGCTGGAAAATTTGCGCTCATTGTCCAGCAGAGCAAATGTGGAAGTAAGACGTGACAACAGCAAAAAACATAGAAGAAACATGAAGAATGAAAAAAAAAAATGTGGGTTCATTGCTCTAAGGTTTCTTTCTTTTTTTTAATTAAAAAGCAACTCATTTTATGCCTGTTATTCTGCATGGTACTCTCACAGTATCTGCGAGGGTGAAGCAGGGAATACTGTGACAGCGCTCAGAGGAACAGGCGCTTCTATTTTATGATATTAACTGTTGTGCCACTTGTGTGTGTTTTCTAAGGAAATTTTAATTGGTTTTTAGTTTAAAACTTTTTGGGGGTCCACGAGAGCCAGCGGACAGTGACCGGGCAGGCAGCTGGAAGAGAGGGCACAACAGCGGGGTTAGCTCTCGGAGAATAGTACTGTCAGCAATCATGGCAGCAGCGTGGGATGTGAATTTACAGTAAATAAGAAAAAAAAAGTAGCATGAAATTAGCCCAGGGAGGTTGATGTGTAGCTAACACTGAACGACGGAGCCTTGTGGGGTAGCAGTATCAGTGAATTGCTTCCTAGTGGTCAGATTTTGGGAGAGGAAAGGAGCAGGAGGTTTAAATGCGTTACTGGGATGGAGTCGTGCTGCCCGGTACCGGTAGCTGTGAGAGCAGGATGACAGTCAGAGGTAAGGAGAAATGGAGGTGCCAGTCGGTTTTGGGAGAAAAAAGACATTCGTTACAGAAGGTCGACTGACTTGGGACAAGGGGGAAACTACTGCTGTGCATTTTTCCTTTTATACATTACTGGGTGGGTAAAGGATTGAATGGGAGGGTATCTTGGTAGCTCTCTCGCTAAGTGAGGGGATAAAATGGCGGCAAATTTGAAATGAAAAGTTTGAGTTGTAGCCAATTAGGAAGCAGAGTGGGTGCTAGAATAGTTCAGTGGGTGAAGGGGCACTGTAGCCTGGCTCTTATTTTAAGCTGGGCATCTACTGTCCACCTAAAAAAGTGTCTCAGCCAATCAGGAGAGAGAATTGTCTTTGCCCATTTTCTAATGTTAAATACATATAATAGACACAGGGCATGGAAGACTCTCCCATGGACACCAGGGGGTGCAATAATGTTATCCCTGTCTAACATGAATAACTAGAGTGATTCATAAAAAACTATCATTGTTTTATAATCACTAGAGGAGTGTGATATTTACTGAAATGAAGCAGATATGAATGGGATGTGCCTCGATCGGACAAAACTGTTTGAGTTATCAATGATGATTTTTTGTAAACAAGAAAAAAAAGGAAAACTTTTTATTTATAAATATTGGTACTTAAATGTAGTTATTGTAATGTGAAATATTGTTTGATTCTAGATCCACCCTGATGAAGCCATCTTGGTGAAACACTGAACAGAAAGGGATCTGTGCCACATGACTAAAACATACTGATAACTGATGTTCTAAGGAATGGCTGGTTTTTATTTCTCTACATGGGCTTCCCTGGCTAAACCACGTAGTCATGGCCCTAATGCCTGCTCAACCCTCCCACCTCAACAGCAATAACAGCCACCATAGATAGTAATTAACCTACCTGCTTCCTATATCTTACAGCGATTACAACACATTTGTTAAATTGCAGCCCTTGCTTGGTACACCACATGTACTGCATGTCATTTAATAATATGGCATCCAGATAGATTTAGCAGAAATAAAGCCTGCATAAGGGAAAGGGAACAAGGAAACTGCACCGAGATAACTTTAACTAAACGTATAAAAAGGTCAGTACAGTACAAACAACTCCTTAGCCTTCATCTTCTTCAGAGTTCGGGGTGCTCCCCTTTTTTCAAAGTCCTCTTTAAGCTTCACAACTTTCTTCCTTGCCTCTGCCAGATCATTAAATACATAAAGCATCATCATCATACATCAGATGTAATTTCACTGGAAGAAGCAGGGCGTGTGTGATTCTCAATTGCTTCAAATCAGTCTTTACAGTGTCCAGGGCTTTGCGTCGTTAACGGTTGGTGTACGAAAAATCCAGAATGCAGTGTAGTCTTGTACCATCTGTCATAGTAAGCTGCCCCTTCATCTCTGTGACTTGTAAGATGCAGACCCTCACGTTCTGCCCCCTGCAGTCATCAACAAAAGTGTCACGGGGCTCTCAGAATCCACTGTCCTCCACCGTGGTGAAACACAGCTGGATTTTAACACTAATCCCACTGAAGTTATTTCCAACAGAAAACTCAGGAGCCCTACTACAAAGGCAAGAGTGCCTTGGCCTTCCAGCACCCCAAAAAGGCACATGTTTTATTGCTTGGCACCATTCTCAAAGTGTTCAAAGCGCATTCGCAAGAGTCAATCTTCTTATACCAGTCCAATGGAAATCACCATAGACTTGTCTGCTGCCTCCTTTACTTGTTTAGTATCTGTTGCCACCCCCTTAAGTTTAGCTTCCCAGACTGCTACTTTTGTGTGAAAAGAATCCACTTTTTTGTCAAAGTCATTGGCACTCTTCTCGAGGTCTTTCACTGCACAGAGTACCTCACTGTTAGGCAGTACAGTCTCCTCACCTTGCTGCTTGCTCTTGCAAGATTCTTGCAATGCAGCCTGCTTGGGTTTTCCTATCCTGAGAAAATTGCTTAGATACTGGTAGGTAGATTTGACATACTGAAACTTTTAATGTGCAAGAAAATGCAATCTGAAAACTCTAAATATGAAAAAAAGTATCATGTCAGAGAGTGAGGAGAGCACATCCATCTTTGTTGGTTGCTAGCCATGCTCCCCCCCCCACCCTGTTTTAAAAATCTTGAGGGCCGGTGACTCTGTCTTCTTTTCTGCCAGATTAAGAGAGGTGTTGTGACTTCCGGTGACTTTGCCGCCTCATGCAGACATGGTTCTACAGAGCTCTTCATTGGTCTCCAAAATCTGTTAATAATCTTCAGCCATCGGATACCTGACTGTTCAAAAATGTGCTCCTCACTGTTAAGGATGTTGGAGAAGCAGCAACTGAGAGAATCTGTGGTGGTTAGTTTGTCCTGAAAGAATATAATCTGATCCTCTTTATTAGTGACATTGCAGAGGTGCTGGAGGGGAAAGTATGCTTGTTTGCAACAGAGTTGGGGGGGGGGTGAAAAGAATGAGGGAAGATCTGAAAAAACTGAAGGAATGATCATGGGAATAGCAGCTGGGTTTCAATGCAAAAAAATGCAAAATCATGCACTTGGGGCACAGAAATCCATGGGCAACGTATCATTTGAACAAGAAGGTATTAGAAACCACAAAACAGGAAAGGGACTTGGGGGTAATCATTTCTGATGACCTGAAGGTAGCCAAGCAGTGTGATAAGGCAGTGGGGAAGGCTAGCAGGATGCTTGAGTGCATAGGGAGGGGCATCACCAGCAGAAAGAGGGAGGTAGTATTACCCTTGTATAGATCACTGGTAAGACCCCACCTCGAGTATTGTGTCCAGTTCTGGATGCTCCAGCTCCGGAAGGATATAGATACAGTGGAGGCAGTACAAAAGAGAGCTACCAAAATGGTGCAAGGCCTGCATCAAAAGCCCTATGAGGAAAGAACCAAGGAGCTAAATATGTACTCTCTAGAAGAAAGGAGAGAAAAAGGGATATGATAGAAACACCCAAATACCTCACAGGTATTAATAAGGTACAGGAAGGTAACATCTTCCACAGAAAAAGATGCTCCAGGGCAAGGGGTCATGCCATGAAGCTGGGGGACTCTGAGGAAATACTTCTTCACAGAGAGGGTGGTGGATGCCTGGAACGACCTATCAGTAGAGGTTGTGGGTGCCAAAACATTAACAGGATTCAAATATGCATGGGATAGACAAAAGTGGACCTTAGAAGCAAGGGCGGTGGGGGGAGAAGACCGGAGATCGAGTAAGGTCTGCAGTGGCACAGTAGGAAGCGAATGTAGGGCAGACTAGGTGGGCCAAGAGGTCCTTCTCTGCCAACAACTTCTGTGTTTCTCTGGTCGAGTTTCAAGCAGAGCCACAGCATCTCCTTGTCTGGGCTGCACGATTCCTCAACTTCACTCAGCAGCTTCAATAATAAAGGGGAGAAGTTTATCATAACCTCTAAGAAGCTCTTCTGTGAGCTAAAGAACCTCGGGCCATTCTGCAAAGATTGAAAAAAAAACAGGCTGGCTGACACCAAAAAAGGGATGGATAAAATCACAGTACAAAGCCACAGATCTCAAGGCAGCCTCACACAGATAGCAGGACAAATATATCACAATAACACCACCCTATGGTATGGTATACCCCTGTAAGACAGAGAGTTGCAGCATAAATTGACGAAAGTACAGTTACATAAGAACTTACCATAAAAGTAGATCTTCTAGAGGATCTCTTATCAGGCCACACCTAAGGAACTATAGTCGCCGGGCACTAGGACCACATGGAAACTTTTCTAGCTAGCAGTCTACAAAGAGCTGCCCACGGGCTGGCCTGTCGGTGCAGCAGTTGGATTTCCGCTTGTTACGCCGGCAACCCGGGTTTGGGAATGGACCCAAGATGACAGAGGGCCGGATGGGGGGGGAGAAGGATGGAGTGTCCCAAGGACTGCTCTCCCTCTCCCTCTCCCTCTCTGGGGGAAGGGAGGGGAGGGCGACCAGAGCTTAATGGACCCTTGGCGGAGGCTGGGGGTACCACAGCGACCGGCACCAGAACGTTCAGGGCGGTGGAGCGGACACTGGACATCACTGCACATCCCCACCCACAGGAAAAAACAAGAAAAAACCTCAGCTGCCGGCAACCCTAGATGAAACCCACCTTGGCTTCAATTAGCCTCCATTCCAGCCCTCTGACCTATCCCATCGCTTGCAGCACTGTTAGGGGGCTTGTGCCGCAACCCCGCCCTGGATGGTAAGCCAGAAGGTATGGGAGGGTCACAGCCAATTTGGAGGTGGAAGCCTGAGGTCCGTGATCGGGCTGAGAGTCCTGGCGGCTGGCAGCAGGGCAATAAAGCAAACTAAATAATAAAAAAAAAGGGGGGCTGCCCACAACAATGTCAGATGCAGTGACGTCCCTCCCATATAAACGTGGGTGGCCCCGCATCCTCCTCAGTTCTTTTCCCATCAGAGACCCCATATAGAGGCTCACTGGCCGGGGGAACTGAGGAGAACCCGAGGTTCCCACCACAAGGAGATGTGAAACATAAGATGAACCATCCTGGATAGAGAGAGACAGACAGACACAGGAAAGCCCCAAGTCCAAGGGGGATGGAGGATGGGACGGCATGGCCTGATGCAAGACATCCTCTCTAAGATCTACTGTTGCGGTAAGTTCTTAAATAACTGTACTATCTTGATAGAGTGTATCTCTTGCATCAGGCCACACCTAATGAACGAGTCCCAAGCAGTTCTGACAAAGAACCAGTCTCGGTGGCTGGAGGCTATAGGCCTAAGACAGGAGGTCTTGAAGCACAGCCAGGCTGAAGCTTGCCATTCTCCCACAGGCAACATCAAGACTGTAGTGTTTAGTGAAAACATGGACAGTACTCCGAGTTGCAGCACCACAGAGCTCTGCAGCTGAAACATTCCTGAAGCAGGCAACTGAAGTGTCCATGCATCTGGCTGAATGGCCATGAACAATGCCAGGAATTTCCTTACCGTACTTCCTGTAACCCCCCTGCAAATGGGGGTTCCCAAAAGACTTCCAGGAGCTTGCTTGAATGCTCCAAGCCTGAATGGTGTTTGGGTTTAAGCCATTTATCAGTGAGTGTTTTTAGAACCTCTGGTACTGTCTCTTTAAGAGCTGTCTGTTTGCAGACATAATTAGTTTGTATGGGGGACTGTGTGTTTCTTTGATTGAGTACCACCAAGCTGCTGCCAATTCACTCCATTTTGCAGTCACTAGGAGTGCAAAGGAACCTATCTGAAAGATGTAACTGTTGCCAGAAATCATTTACAGTAATAATGAAATTACAGTTTGTCTAACCTACTTTCTTTTGCAGTCAGAACAGTGTCTGCCTAGTTCCCCATTCTGGTTTTGAACTGCTGAACTGGACCAATCAGCGTGGGGTAAGCTAGCTCTAAAATGGTGCCTTGGACGAATCAGAACTTGGACTCATAATCTGAGCCAGCCACAAGAGGGATTGTATGGCAGTGACTCTGGGAGATGTAGTTTAGACTTCAGTGCCTTTTGGACCAACAGCAGCAGTCTATTGTGAGTGACAGCCAATCCAGTCAAGAACTGGGAGGAACTCAAAGGAAGTGCCGGTTTTGTCGGTTGGAGTTTCAGTTGAGCTTTGGCAGTGAAGAAGGAAGGAGCCCTGTGCTTTTCAGTGCAGTTTCAGTCAAAAAAGTGTAAGGCCCAGAGTTCCGTCTGCAGCTTGTGTAACTGCTTGTTAGGACTGAATCTGTCCTGTGAAAAGAATCAAAGGATCTCTGAAGAGTAGAACCAGGCTCACCCTGTAGAAGACTGGAGGAATTGCTTGAAAATTGCACTCGGTCTGTCAGTAACTGAATCTGCTGTGTGTTCTCCTCGGTATTGTGCAGTAATTGCGATCGGGATACAGATGCAGCCTGCCTAGTATAGTGCTTTCTTTTATATAAATGTGAAGAGGTTTGTGTACCTCAAGTGAGCCCTGCTGACATTGAAGGACCCTATCTTATTTGGAGGTCGTGAGTACTAATTCAGGGTCGCTCCCTGTTGAATTGCCACATTAAATCCAAATGGAATTACTGTACTGCTGACTGTTTAATTCTCCTTTTCTCTGTGTGAAAGGGCCCCTACCAGCTGCCATGGTTTGGACTAGCCACTAGGGCTTGGGTACCCAGGGACAGTAACTGATAGGGATAGGCCTGTGCACAGAGCCATAGGTAGATTATTAGAGTGATAAGCTAATTAACCTGATTTCCCCCTGTCCTTGTTATATCCCCCTAAATAAATCAGAGCTGCTTGTTTCAGTAAAGTTATACTGCCTGAAGTATTTGTCTATGTTAAAGTACTGTACTGTGATTGTTCCACTGTATCTCATTTCACAGGAAGTCCCAGTGCCAGAACCAGTCCTGGGGGTAAGTGTATACTGTGAAGGTAATTCTGATATATTGTGTGGGCCACTAGTGGGAAGAAAGGGGGGTTGCAGTGTCCCAGAGGGCTGTGACCAAGTTAGTTTAACTATTGCAAACCCTGACCTCTGGGTGGAGGCACCCGCCATTGGATCCAGGCCCCTCAACCTGTTAGTGGCAAATCAGGCAGGGGTAGTGGCCCCTGGGATAGCGCCATCTAGGGGTTACACTTCCTATAACAGAAAGTAATACAGTTAGCCAACCATTTGGACAGGCACGGTTTAGAAACAGGTATGCTCATTTTCCCAGAGGCAAAAGAAACAAACAGCTGCAAGGACTTCATGCAGTCCTTCATACAATGTGTACAATAATGCAAAATTCTATGTACATCTAAGGTATGGAGCAATGCTTCCCCTGGATTGGCATGCTCAGAATAATAAACAGGCTGGTGGATGGCTTGATTCAAGGTAAACTCAGACACCACCTTAGTAAGAAACTTAGGGTTCATATGCAAAGACTCCCTGTCTTTGTGAAAAATCAAATAAGAAGGCTCACACATCAGAGCATGAAGCTCAGAAATCCTTTGAGCAGAAGTAATCGCAACTAAAAATAATGCTTTCCATGACAGAAAGCGTAGCTCTCCAAGTCGCAACTGGCTCAAAATGAGCCAAAGTAAGTTTCTCCAACATAAAATTCAAGTCCCAGGTTGGGACTGGATTACAGATGGGAGGATTCAGGTGGAGAATGTCTCTTAAAAAAGGATGGGACACCTCTAGTTGTGTCACCTTATGGCCATCAACAGGCACATGGAAAGTTGAAATGGCTGACAGATGCACCTTAATGGAGGAGTATTGCAGACCTGAATCTGAAAGGGGCAGCAAATACTCCAGAATCTGATTCACTGGACAAGTGAAAGGGTCTAAATGATGGAAAGCCACCCACAGGACAAAGTGCTTCTGTTTCATGGAATAACTAGCCCTAGTGGAAGGCTTCCTAGAGGTCACCAGGACATTAGCCACCTTTTGGGACACCCCAAAGTGAGCCATGGCTATGTCTTCAGGAGCCATGCACGAAGGTGCAGGGACTTGAGGTCTGGATGGACCAGGGTGCCCTGCTCCTGTGCTAGCAAGCCTTTGCACAGGGGTAAGAGGCATAGGAGGTTCCACCGCCAGCTGCTGCAGCAAGGGCAACACGATCTAATGAGGCCAGAAGGGGCAATGAGGATTAGAGTGGCTCTTTCCATCTGGAGCTTGACTAGTACCCTCTGAATCAGAGGAAAGGCATAGAGAAACCTCCCTTTCAAAGAGAAGAATGATGTGTCTCGCCAGAAAACTCCAGACCCTGGAATGAGTGAGCAGAAATGTGGCAGTTTTGTGTTGGTGGGGATGCAAAAAGGTCCAACTCTGGATGATCCCACCTGTTGAACAGGTCTTCTACAACAGAGGTCAGCAGCTCCCACTCATGCGTCTGAGACTACGTCCGACTGAGGCTGTCTGCCAGGACATTTTGGATGCCTAGAACATGGATGGGCAACAGTTCTAGACTGTGTTCTGGAGCCCAGAACCAGACCCACATTGCTTCCCGACACAGAGAGTACAAATGGGTTCCCCCGTTTGTTGATGTAGTGCACTACATTGATGTTGTCCATCTGCACCAGCAGACAGCCCAGAGACAGATGGGTCTGGAAGGCTTGTAAAGCATACAGAATAGCCATCATCTCCGGGATATTGATGTGGAGGGCATCCTCCACTCTGGACCACATCCCCTGAGTCTGGTGAGGCCCCAGATGAGCCCCCCACCAGCCCAACCCCGAAGCATCAGTGGTTAGAATCTGCTGAGGGGAATTAATGAGAAAGGGAACACCTTTCAACAGGTTGCTGGGTTCCATCCACCACAGCAGCATCTTTTTGACTGGAGAGGAGACTAGAACTTGTTGTTCTAGGTCATTGGTGCTCTGGTTCCACTGGACCCTCAACGTTCATTGGGGAATCTGCATATGCAGCATGGCTAAAGGTACCATAACATTGACTGTGGCCATGATGCCCAGGAGCCTCAGGAAGGTTCTGTCCGTGACATATCTGCTGTTGTAAAGCAGCCGGGCCTGAGCCATCAGGCAGTCCGCCCAGACCTGTAGCAAGAATGCAAAGCCCTGAGCCACGTCCAGTACTGCCTTAGTGTACTGGAGGCACTGGCAAGGGGTCAAGACTAACTTGGGCAGACTCACCATGATTCCCAGGGTATGGAAAAATTGCCTGGTACACTCTAGGATCTGGAGCAGTTGCTCCCTGGAATCTGCTTTGAGCAGCCAGTCATCCAAGTAAGGAAAGACGTACAGCCCCTCTCACTTGAGGGCCACTACTACCAAGACCAAGCATTTGGTAAAGATCTGTGGCACAGATGAAAAGCCAAAGGGCAATGTTTGGAACTGATGGTGCCCCCCTCTAGAACTGGAACCGGAGGTACTGCCAGTAGGGAGCACACACCTTGATATGCAGGTAGGCATCCTACGTGTCGAGGCAGCATATCCCGTCTCCCTGGTGCAGCAGTGGTGGCAGGCCATGTAGGGTCACCACTGTGAACTTCTTATTCTGGATGTAGAAATTCAGATTTCTCAGATCTAAGATGGCCCGCAAATCCCCTATGGAGTTGGGGACTACAAGGCATAAATTAGTGTTAGAGACTTGATTAGTGACCTCCGCACACACTTCAGATCCACAGCCCCCACTTGCATAGTGTGTGACCCTGAGCAAGTCACTTAACTTCCTTGTGCTCCCAGGTCACACCTGTAAACAAGCTTCAGCTTAGTGCATCTCTCCTTGTTAAAAAAAGTAAAAAAATGATTAGCAATTGACCGAAGTTTATTAGCAATTACCAAAAATTTATATTTTTGCTCAAAACCCCATAAAATCTACTTATCTTGCTCTACAGCATAGAAAGACAAAGGGAGGGATACTGAAGCTGAATAGAATAGACAGTGGGTGGGCAGAGAGGGACAGTGAAAAAGCAGGGATACTGAATGAATACTTCTGTTCCGTATTCACAAAAGAGGAGGTGGGGGAGGTGCCTAATCCAATTAACAGAAGCACTCTGGAGAGGGGGTCAATCCCAGTCCTTTCACAGAAGAAAGGGTTCTGAAAGAACTCATAAAACTGAAGGTGGACAAAGCAATGGGGCCAGATGGAATTCACCCCAGAATTCTAAAAGAATTAAGCAGAGAACTAGTGACACCACTGACTACCCTTTTAACAAATCATGGGAGGATGGTGTGGTACCTGAGGACTGGAGGAAGGCAGATGTGATTCCCTTCACAAAGTTGGACTAAGACAGAGGCAGAAAACTACAGACCTGTCAGTTTGACCTCTGTGGTAGGAAAAGGATGGAATCACTTTAAAGGAAAAGAATTGTTGAGTACCTAGAGGCCAGTGGGCACGGACCCAAGGCAGCATGGGTTCACAGCGGGAAGTCATGTCAGATGAATCTAATTGATTTCTTTGACTGGGTGACCAAAGTAGTAGACCAGGGAGGGGCTGTGGACATGGCCTACCTAGAATTTAGCAAGGCATTTGACACAGTCCCACACAAAGATTAATAGTCAAATTAACTGCCTAGGAGTGGGTCCCAGGGTGGTAGCTAAAACATTGGCTGGACAACAGGACACAGAAGGTAATTGTAAATGGAGTCCACTCTGAAGAAAGAGGGGTTACTAGTGGGTACTGCAGGGTTCAGTATACTGGGTCCAGTCCTTTTAATGTCTTTATAAGTGACATTGCAGAGGGACTGGAAGGAAGAGTATGCCTCTTGCAGATGACACAAAGATCTGCAACAGGGTTGATACACAAGGAGGCGTGAAAAGGATGAGAAGGACTTGGCAAGGTTGGAGGAATGGTCAGAAGTATGGCAGCTTGGATTCAATGCAAAGAAGTGCAAAATAATGCACCTGGGAAACAAAAACCCAGGGGAAGATTACACAATTGGGGTTAGTAACAACAACAAAAATGGAAAGGGACCTGGGGTAATCATATCAGATGACCTTAAGGTTGGCAAGCAATGTGAGAAGGCGGCAGGGAGGGCTGGGGGGATACTGGGATGTATAGGGAGAGGCATCACCAGCAGAAAACAGGAAGTTGTTATCCCCCTGTACAGACAGTTGGTGAGACCCCCGATCTAGAGTACTGCATTCAGTTCTGGAGACCCCATCTCCGCAAGGACATAGAGAGGTTGGAGGCAGTTCAGAGGAGGGCAACTAAAATGGTGTAGGGTCTGCAAGAGAAGCCATATGAGGAGAGACTAAAGGAGCTTAATATGTATACCCTTGAGGAAAGGAGGGCGAGGGGGGACATGATAGAAATGTTTAAGTACCTCAGTGGAATCAACAAAGTCCAAGAGGGTAGCATCTTTCAGAAAAAGAGATGTGCAAGAACAAGGGGACACAATTTGAAAATAGAGTGGGGGATGGCTCAGGGGCAATGTAAGGAAGTATTTTTTCACAGAGAGGGTAGTGGATGCATGGAACAGCCTTTCTGAGGAGGTTGTGGGGTCTAAAACTGTGGAAGAATTTAAGAATGCATGGGACAGACATAAGGCAATTTTTGTGGGGGGGGACTAGGAAGAAATAGGCTGTTGGTTAAATAGGATCTGCAGCTTATCCTCAAGGTAGGGAAATGGGCAGACTAGGTGGGCCAAGCGGTCCTTATCTGCCGTCAAAGTCTATGTTTCTATGTTGATAGAATACAAATTATACACAAGTTTCTGAGACTAATACTGTTTTATTTAGCCATTCAGAGAATACAGCAATTGTGCAGCAGCACAAATACATTTTAAGAACCGTGAAGGATGTCTGCCAAAGCAAACCGTGATTTTGTGAGCGTGATAGTGAGTCATGACAAATAAAAATTTAAAATGAACCCCCCTCTACCCCATAAAAACTACTCCACCTGGGACAGTGGTTGACCACAAACTACTAACAAGGACTGGGTTGCTACTATTCTCCAACAGGCATGTAGTCAGCTATTCTGGCCTGTTTTAGGGGTGAGGGACCTGGGGGTGGTCCACCATCCTCAGCTGCCAAATCACCAGGACATTTTAGCTTAGCACTAAAAAATATGTCTACAGCTCTGTCTGAGTTGAATTCAGCTTGAGGGGGGCCCTGCTTTTTAATGTGAATCAATGTTTCCACAGTATCCTCTGCCAGACTTGCTCTCTAGTCAGTTTTTTACCCTGTTCATACTTCAGAATCGCCTTTCTACTATTGCACTAGACACAGGAAATACTCTCAACACATTAACAAGCTTCAACAGACTTGGGTAAGAATTTTGGAAATCACATGCCAGCTTTGACCAGATAGCAGAGGCAGAATGACTGATGAAATTGGTTTGAGCAAAAATCCAACTCTTGCCATTCTGCAAGTAGCAGAGTGCTGTCGCAGTCAGGCTGCAAAAGTGCTGAAAAGTGGTCAGCTACTGCAGTAATGTCACTGTTACCACACAGCTCCAGTTCCTTTCTGTCTGCTGGCCAAAGTCTGGTATCTAACACTTTTGCACAGTTATAGATATTACTTTCATCAGTCAAACCTAACCTTTGTTCACAAGAGTTCTCAAGGTTTGTAATGTATTTCTTAGTTTGCAGTTTAAAAGTTTTAACAACTTGTCACTAAAATGTGTTAATTTCATACCCTTGTAAGTGACTTCAGCACATGCTCCTGAAAGAACATCAGACCCATTTTTTTTAAGAGAATGTCAAGTTCACTGCCACCTATGGGACCACTCTGCTTAGCATAGTCAGGAGTGTTTCTCAAAAGGTGCTTTTACACTGGCAGTCTTGCAATGAAGTAAGCGTTATGGAAGGACCTTACCGTTCCATCCAATGCTGTGTAAACGTTATTTGTTCCGTTGTAAAAATGAACAGTCGCCTGAACCGCACTCCGTGGTGTAGGTGGTTTGTCCCAAATGTGCCATTGCAGCGCACAGTGTAAAGCGCCCATTCCGGAGCAAACAACTCTAGCTCTAGCATGGAGTACTGCACCGGTACGGACGGCAGGGTGCTTTGTGGTGAAAAACAGAACTCGTGTAATCAGAACATGGAGCGGAACAGGCTGTATTGGCGCCACACAGGTAGCGCTCGTTTTGGCACAGCAGCGTGTGTATAAAAAGGCTTGAAGTTTCAACAGAGCCAAGTAGCTCTGGCATTTCAAGTTTTACTACTTTTTGAAGTGCTAGTGAGAACCTGGCAAGTGGCTGAAGCAGCTGTTCAACATACAAAACGTGTGCCACCATTTGGAATTTAGTCATAATTTGCAACACTCCCTTGGCTTTGGCCTGGTCATGAGTTGGGTCTGCGACCATAGATTCTAAATGGGCACAAATTACAGGGAATGATTTGGTAACAGCATGGGTGGCAAGAAGTTTATGCTGTACCTAACGTGTGTCATGGGCCTTCTTAGGCTTTTCAACTGACATCTCCATGGCCTGGACAAGGGACCGTAACTCTCAGAGTCTCTTAGGACTTTTCTGATACAAATAAAACAGTTGGGTCAGAAAGTTTGAAACATCATTGAACTAGGTGTTATCCAAAGTGTCTTTTATGGCCAGTTCTAATCTGTGTGAGAAACAATGACACCAACTAACCACTGTATGTCTTCCCTTAAAAGAGCAGCAAGACCCCGTCTTACACCCCTGTTGACAGAAGCCCCATCAGCCCCAAACCCAACCTTGTTTTTTATATTAAGGCCACAGTCTGTAAAAATGTCTAAAAGGAGATTTTTTCAATCCCTTACTTGTGCCATCTGATACGGCTTTCATTTGTAAAAAGTTAGTCTCCACATGACCACTGATGGGATTTACATAAATTATGTAACCCAGTTCCTTTTCCGTCACACCACTGTCGGTACTACCCTCCATAAGCACTGAAAAATAATTTACATTTTTGATAGTTGCCAGCAGGTTTTCTTCTAGGTTCTTGCCAATACACATTGTGAGTTATTTCCCACTAACAGTGTTAATGTATTTATTGCCCAAATGAACGCCATGATGCTTCTCTTGTTCTGCTATTGCTTCAGAATTTTTAATGGGGTGTCCTCTTTGGCCATCCTATACAGGATCTCCACCAACCTGCCTAGAATCGTTCTATGCTGTTCCTCTGCATTACTGAAAGCTCTCCCTGCAAATAAACTAAAAGTTTTAAGTCTGGGTCCAAACCCCTAACCCCCCCTCACTATTTTAAACTTACCAATTGTGGTATGACAATATATATCAAGTGGTGACCTTGTTCTACCAAATTTCAAAATGTTAACAGCTTTCTTGTGCTGCTCTGTCAGATGATGTTTCCGGATGGTGTCAACTTTTAGCTGGGGGCCTGTAATCCCTGCAATTAATGCCTCACTGAAGTTTCTCAACCCACGTAGCTCATCTCCGTACTCAAAGCACAATTTGCAACTAACACACACTGCACAGTCTCCCTCACTTCTACTCTGTAGCCATTGTTTTATCATATTTTTTTGTGCCATCCCTCTGGAGTTGCTAATGTAACTCCAGCCATGTTGGACTGTAGTTATTAAAAAGTTTGAAGTTAGCAAAACAAGGTGCCAGGGTTAATACATGAGGCTTTTCCTGTACTGAAAAAGAAGAAAATGGCAGTAGATGTGTGCCCCCCAGCCCAGTCGTTGGCACTTCTCAGACCAAACCCTGTTCCTGTCTAAGCAGGGCAATCCCTCACATTGTGACTGTGTTGCAGGCTGCAAAGTCACTGCATAGCAGGGCACATTATGTAAGTTTTTTTGGGCTTGCTGCCACAATAAGACAAGTAGTGTGTCCAAATCAAAGTGCAAGGGCACAGTTAGTTCCTTCCTCTAAAAGGCAGGGGCGACACAGTGAGTTCAAGTTAAAATCTTTGCAGTTGCAGGGCATAGTTTTTTTTTCCAACACTGCCAAAGCACGGCACAAGTTTTTACGTTCCCCTCATGGATCTCTGTAAAGCAGGGCACATTTAGTCTTATTCTGTGTTCCCAAGTTCACTGCAAAGAGCAGGGCACAACACTTAGCAGGGCACATTTTCTGGTTCCCCTTGGATTCTCTGCAAAGCTGCAGGGCATAACTTAAGTCTTTTTCTGTTCCCAAAATATTCACTGCAAAGAGCAGGGCACAGTCACAGCAGGGTTGGTTCCTCCCCAAGATTTCTGCATAGCAGGGCACATTATTTTAAGTCTTAATTCTGTTCCCAAGAGCAGGGCACAACAGGTTAGCCGGGCACATGCTTGGTCTTTTTTCTGTTCCCAAATTGTTCACTGCAGGTGGGCACACAACTAGCAGGGCACAATACAGATCTCCGCAAAGCAGGGCACATTACTTAGTCTTTATCTGTTTCCAGGTGTTCACTGCAGATGCAGAGTACATTAGAGAAAAGTTCTGGTTCCCCCATAACCTCTGCAAAGCAGGGCACATTACTTAGTCTCTTTTTCTGTTCCCAAATTGTTCACTGCAAAGAGCAGGGTACACAACTAGCACAGCACATTGCTTCTTGGTTACCCTCAGATCTCTGCAAAGCAGGCAGGGCTGCTTACTTAGTCTTTATCTGTCTCCAAAGGTTCACTTCAAAGACGCAGGGCACACAACATAGTAGCAGGGCACATTACGCTCTGGTTTCCCCACAATCTCTGCAAAGCAGGGCACATAGTCTTTATTCTGTTCCCAAATGTTCACTGCAATTACATTCACTGTATGTTCCCAAATTCACTGCAAGCAGGGCACAAACTTAAAGTTCAAGCAGGGCACTCTCTACTTGCCCAGTGATCATGCCCTTGTTCTCCCACCACCCGCAGTCCAACTTTAGACCTTGCCTTTTCACTGCTGTTATGCTGTCCCTCCATCTGTGCCCTGACGTCGGTGTGCCCCTCTTCCCTCCTTCAGACTCCCTGACCAAATGAAAATGTTTTACTTGTTTTTTTGCTGCTCCCCGATTCTGCTGCACTCCTGCTCTCGGTCTCTGCGGTCACTGAAATCTGCCCATCCAACTGTGCCTCGCCCCGCGATGCAGCAGCCGGCTCTCCACTCCATCCACATTGCTTCCATGTCCTCTCATGGTCTTGGCCTTCTGTCTCCAGCTCCTCCTCAGTGCGGCCAACCGTCACTCTTCCCGGCTCCAACTTGTCTCCAGCCACCTGCAAAACAAAAAGACAATTTAAGTTAACCGGATGACGGCGCAATGATGGAATAAAAAAAAAAATAGAAATAAAATAAAGAAAACTCACCTTTGGACTTCTGCTCAACCTCCCGACACTTGCTTCCTCTTCTGGGTACGCTGCAAAAGTACTCAGTCACATTTCTCCCACGCGGAGACCGGGTGGGGGGGAAGCAGGAGCATCACTGGACCAATCACGTAACAGCTCGGGGTTCATGGGTTGGGGCGCGGGAGGAGGAAGGCAAAAAATGGATATCAGGACAAAAAAATTTAACATGACAGTGCCCAATAATGCACTTTTATAGGATCCAGGACCAGTTGGCAATGATTAGCAATGACAGCTAATCATTGCCACATTTGACTCACTTTTTACCAACCTTAGGTCGCAAACTGCAATGCGAACCCGCTCATTTTATGCTTTGACTAGAAAGAAGTAGGAATAGAACCCTCTATTCCTCTGATCCTTGGGAACAGGCTCTATGGCCCCTTTTTGCAGATTTCCCCCAGCAGCACTGGAATGTGGTCTGGAAGCTAACTTGAATGAACTGGAGGTAGATCTGGAGGCCACTCCAGGAGTTCTAGAGACTGGCACTGTTCTATGAGCTGCAGGACCTAAGCATCTGTAGTGATCTCCTGCCACCTGTCCAGTTGAAGAGAGAAACAACCCCTACCACTGCCTACTGTAGTGCTGGGGGGGGGGGGGAGTCATGCTGAAGTGGCACCTGGGGCCGTGGCTGAACCACCCTTCTCTGAGAACCTTCCCAGTGGAGGAGAAAGGGGCAGGCAGGGCTGTTGCTACCTGGCACTTGCCCAGGGGCTTGGTGCCCTGCTTAAGCTTATGGTAGGCTTGACAAATGGGCAGCTTCTGGACACTTTTTGGCTGGGTGTGGTAAAGAGAGTGGGCTGACCGCAGGATCCTGCCCAAAGCCTGTAGGTCAGAAAGTATGTCCTGCACATCCACCAAAAAGAACTTGTAGCCTCTGAAGGGGGGATTCAGGATGGACTGTTGTACGTCAGCAGTAAATCCAGACACCCTGGGCCAAAAATGCCTCCTCAGGTAGATGCCAGCTGCATCAGATCTAGTGGAGGCAGCAGCGGCATCACAGGCAGACCTCAAAAGGTGTCTGCCCACATCTGTCCCCGACTGTAGGGCCTTGAGCAATTCCTGCCTCTGGGGACCCTCTGGAAGGGCCTGGGCAGCAGCTTTGATCTTTTTCCAGAGAGTATTCTGAAATTTGACCATATGGGCAATGTAGTTCATAAACCTGATGGAAAGTGTAGCAGAGGCAAAAGTCCTTTTGCCAATAAGGTCCAGCTTTCTGGACTCCTTATCAGAGGGAAGAGAGCAGAGATGTTTAGGCCTCTTGGTTCTATCATGTGCAGCATGTATCACCACTGAATCTAACTGTGGTTGCTGTGTAAAAAAATGACTTCCCAGAGGGATCCTGGTACAATTTGTCTGCCTTTCTGGACATGACAGAAATCAAATCAAGCCTGTACCAGGCAACCATGGGGGCATCCTCAAAGGCCGCTACCAGGGGAGGAATATTAAGAGGTAGAGACTCTGGCAATTCCAAATACTCTGTCAGATTCCTTCTGGTGACATCCTGTCCCTCAGCATCAAACCCCATGGCAGTTTGCAACTGCCTCACCACCGAGATGAAAGAGGGGTCATCGGGGGGGGCCTTGGGGTATTGTTGGTGGAATCTTCACCCCCTAAGGAAATTGTGGAGGAACAGTAGGAGGGGCTGGCAGCCCCCTCATCTGCATCCTCATCCTCCCTGGGAAGATCAGGATGGTATTCGTCCTCATTGCCTGGCTCTGACATGGTCCCTAACAGTGTGGAGGACTGAGGGCAGGTAGGGCGTGGCGCCATGGATGGTGTCAGTGTGGCAGCAGGCCTAGTAGGCCCCAGCATTGCTGGCTCCAGAGTGGGGGCAAGGCGGTGCATGAACTCCCAAGAGGAGTATATTACAGCTGAGACATTGAGAGTGACCAGCATTGAAATGCCTTGCAGTGCTGGTGGTGGAGCTTGGGGTCCCGGCACTGGTGGTACAGCCTGAGGCATCAACAGATGGAGCTGAGGCCCGGGAGTCGACGGGATGGCCTGGGATATCATTGCGGTGGGCTGAGACCCTGATGTTGACATGACAGCCTGGGGCAATGACAAGGGAGGTAGCATCCCCGACGTCAAAGAGGAGGCCAAGGAAAAGGCCAAACAAATCAGCAGGGGAGAAATAACCCCCGGAGATGATGGACCAACGTTGGCCAAAGTTGTACCGGTGATGCTCCCTCTCTGGTGGCCCACGGAGAAGAGGGTCCAGAACAGGAGGGGCTGGAATGTTGGAGAGGGCGTGAGGAGATCAGACGCCGAGGAGCTATTATCTGCTAAGGTAAGACTGGCAGAAGGTGCTGCCAGAGGCAATCCCGTAGCAGAGAGGGTGTGGGTGGCAGAGGGGGGTCACCACCACAGTGGTCCTGCTGTGGGCATCGTACAAAGTGGTGACCACGAGCGGGCTGGGGAGGATCTCTCCTTGCTTTGATCCTTGTCCTGGTGCTTGTGCTTCCTGGCCAACTTGTCCCAGGCCTTAGAGGAGTGGGGGCCTGTGGACAGTGCCAGGGAGGAAGAGCAGCTTCTAGCCTGGAGCTCTTTCTCCAGTTGAGTGAACTTTTGTTGTAGGAGGAAATTATTCAAGGCATTCTGGCAGTGCAGCTGGGTTGAATGCAGACAGACTTTGCAGGCCTTAACATTGTGGTCCAGGCCTAGGCAGTGGACGTAGGCGTTCATGGTTGTCCTTCTCAAAGATCTTCTGACCACACCTGCAGTAGCAAAAAGGTTTTTCAGGGTCGGTCAGCATAAACAAAAACCCATACTCACTTTAAAATAAAGTGATTACTAAAACTAGGGTGAGAAAGAAAAGAAAATTGAAAACATTTGGTGGTTGACTCTCATTTAGAGTATCGCATACAATTTTGAGAAGTTTTATAATCTCTCCTCTGCTGTTCACCAGGGGATTCTCCATTATTTTATTGTTTAATATTGTTTGCGGTTGGGTTTTATTGTTAGTTAGTTAGTGAGTGTGTGTGGAGGATCTTTAGAGGGTGGGGTCGGTGTGTGAATGAGGATAGTTAGGGAAGTAAGCTGTGGTTGGGGGTTTTAGAGAGTATTGTTTTGATGTTGGGAGGGTTTAGGGAGTTTTAGTGTGACACTGAACCCAGACAGGATGTGTAAGAGTATGAGTAATGGCCACATAGTGTACTCAGCATCCCAGTTGTATGATCTATGTCCCTTTTCCGATGTACCTGTACCAGAAACTGCCACTAGATGAAGCAGGAAAGGTCAGTATCGGGAGGAAATGTAAAAGTGTGCAGTGGGTTGCAGAAGATATGACTGGGGTGAGTAGCGTTAAGGCGGTCAGGTGTAGGAGGCGCCCTGGAATAAAATGGGACCTAGAGAGAGACAAGACGTGTTTGGTTCCCATTTCCAGAGTTCCCACCGGACCGAGTGGGCAGGCGGCTGTTGGACCGGCAGCCTCCACTAGTCCCCTTCAGGTAGTGCTGTGCAATGCCAAATAGAGGAGAAACAAGGCAGCTATTGTTGCTGACTTGATTTCGTCAGTCGACCTGGCATGCATTATGGAGACTTGGTTGAAGGATGATGCGGGTCCAGTGTTGGAGGCATCTACCCCGCCAGGATACTCGGCTGTGCACTGCCCTTTGAGGGAACACAGGGGTGGGGGAGTGGCCATCTGCTTTAGATACAACTTGAAGTTCTCTGTGCACCCAGAGAAATCTAATTCATTTGAATGAGTGGCCGTGTGTGGGGGTCTGGGTGCAGGTTACAGGATCCTCCTCATTTACTGCCCTCCGGGGCACAAGGAGGATTTCCTGCAGGAAGATACGGACTTTGTCACTGATTGGGTGTTGAAGTCCCCCAGATATTTAATTCGGGGGGGGGGGGGTTTCAATGCCTGGATTGACAACAAACTGTCGCATTTTGGTAAAGACTTCTTCCAGACGATGACATCTTTGGGCCTTGCTCAAGCGGTTGCTTCTGTGACCCACGGCCATGCCTTGGACCTTGGACTTAGTATTTTCACTAGGGTTTGAAAATAATGATCTCAGGATTGATCTGGTCTTTTGGTCAGATCACTGCACAGTGCCCCTCCCCCCCATTAGTCCATCCTCTGTTGAGATGGTCCGTTACTGCCTTTTAAGGAGAATGACCCCAGAGGGACTGCTGGTGGTGACAGACTTATCTGGTGTGAGTGCTGCATGTGCAATGGGGTTGAATGAGATGGTGGCAGTGTATAATATCGCTGTTGCCAAGGCATTTAACACTGCTGCAGTGAACATATATACGATCCAGGTCTTCTCACTTGAGACCCACTTGGTTTTACGGGGCTCTCAAGGAGACGAAGACCAGGGGTCAGAAGTTGGAGCATTGCTGGAGGAGGACAGGGGCCATGGATGACAAACTTGCTTAGAGAGTTCACTACGGGGATTATCAAAGGGTGATCAACCATAAGAAGGCAGAGTTCCCGTCCAGGGAGATTGCTGCAGGAAGGAACAGACCTGCTCTGCTCTTTCAGACTGTAGAAAGGCTTCTTCATCCAGCCTGCCTGCAGCTGAAAAGAGCAGCTTCAGCCACGCAGTGCAAAGAGTTTGCTCTGTTCTTTTCTGACAGGGTGCCCTCTATTAGGTCCAGGATCTCGACAGTGGAGCAAGAAATGTCCCGCAGTGTTGAGCCTAGTGGTGATGGAGGCATTCTGTCGGTCTGGGATGAGTTTCGGCTAGTGGGGGTGTCTGAGGTCGTCGAGGTGAATTTGCAGCTGTGGCCCACTTTTTGTGAACTGCACTCAGGCCCGACATGTCTACTAGTGGGATGCGTATAGTTCATTGGTCCAGTGTTCACATTGATTGTCAGGTGTTCGCTCTCAGGGGGGCTTTTCCTGATGCCTTGAAGGAGACGTTGGTGAGGCCCCATCTAAAGAAACCATCATTCGACCCTGACATCTTGGTGCATTACAGACCTGTTTCCCATCTTCCATTTTTGAGGAAAGTACTGGAGAAAGTGGTGGCACTGCAGCTCGAGGTCCACCTGGCAGCCTTTGACATCTACGAGCCACTCCAGTCTAGCTTTAGGAGAAAGCATAGCACTGAAACAGCATTAGTTCAGGTGCAGAATGATCTCCTTAGGGTGAGAGATAGAGTAGAGCGGTCAGTTCTCATTCTCCTCGATCTCTCCCGATACTGAGGCCACGTGGTGCTGCTCGGTCACCTGAGAGAGCGCTGTGGACTTGCTGGAATGGTCATCAGCTGGTTTGAGTCCTTTCTAACAGGTAGGAAGCAGCGGGTAGTGATGAGAAATTTTTCCTCCTGCCCGAAGCCCTTGACCTGTGGAGTGCCTCAAGGGTCGATCCTGTCACCCATGTTGTTTGCGGTTTACATGCTACCCCTAGGAGATACCATTAGGTCATTATGGTCTGGGTTTTCACTGCTATGCAGATGATACCCAACTGTTTATGTCCTTTGCCCCAGGAACATCGGATACCATACAAACATAGACATAGACTTTGATGGCAGATAAGGACCGCTTGGCCCATCTAGTCTGCCCATTTCCCTACCTACAGGATAGGCCGCAGATCCTAGTTAACCAACAGCCTATTTCTTCCTACCCTCCTCAAGAATTGCCTTATGTCTGTCCCATGCATTCTTGAATGCATTCTTGTCTGGGCTTGATTACTGTAATGCTCTTTACTTTGGGGTCAATGGAGGTAATCTCTGCCAGCTGCAGCTGGTGCAGAATACTGCAGCCAGGTTATTGACAGGCCTTCCAAGGTCATCTCATATAACCCCAGTTTTGTGCGAACTGCACTGGCTGTTGGTCAGGTGGAGGATTGCCTTCAAGGTGGCTTGCTCACCTATAAGGCCCTATTTGACTCAGGTCCAAGCTACCTGACTGACCTCCTAACACCTGCCTGCCCGATGCGCTCACTCCGGTCATCTGCAGAGGGCCTCCTGGTGGTCCCAAGGGTGTGGCTAAAAACATCTGGGGACCGCGCCCTTGAAGTAGCTGGACCTGTCTTATGGAACTCTTTGCTAAGAGCTCTGAGAGAGGTGCTCTCCGTGGATATGTTCAAGTGCGGCCTGAAACATATCTTTTTAATCTGGCATTTGATGTCCACTGATTTTAATTGTTTTATGACTAGTTTTAATATTTATGGGTAGAATTCTAGTATTATTTATTGCCTGACTAATTTTGATTCTAATTGTTTAACTGTATGCTCCCATTGTTACATTTTTGTAAAGTGCCTAGAGCCCCAGGGATTAGGGGCTGTAAAAATAATGTTTGACTTGATTGAAGCATCAGTGTCTCTGTGGGATCCAACATATTATGGTTGATGGTGGGAAAAGAACTGAGGAGGGCATGTTTATATCGGAGGGATGTCACTGCATCTGACATCATCGTGGGTGGCCCCTTGTAGCTAGAAAAGTTTCTGTGTAGTCCTAGTGCCTGGTGGCTATAGTTCCTTAGGTGTGGCCTGATGCAAGAGATACGCTCGATGAAGATCTTAGAGCTTTGCTCCAGAAGGAATAATATTAGGATTCACAGCATCCCAGAGGGAACAGAGCAAGGTGACCCTGTCACATTCATTGAATCCTTCATTAAGGAACTGTTTGGCTGGCAGGTGGACACATAGCAACAACTGGAGCAGACCCACAGAGCACTATCACCTAAATTAGCTGCTATTAAGGCCAAGCCACACTCCTTCGTCATGAGATTCCTGGATTTCAGGATGAAACTAAAAGTCTCACATGTAGCCTGGCAGAAAAAAAAAAAACAAAACAGGTAGTTGGGAACAAAAGGCTCTCCACTGATCATGACTACACCACCCAGACTTTTAGAAAGGGAAGAAATTGATAGAAAATCAGAAGCTGCTTAAGCAAAAGGAGGTAAAACTATACTTTTTCACTCTGGCAAATGTAAAATCTACACAGACATGGGTCAGAAATTCTTCAGCACATCAGCAGAACCTAAACCCTGCTGCTCAAATTGGGAGTAACAACGGGAGTCATTGGTCCCCCCATCACCATTCTGAAACAGGAGTTGGAGGGTTACATCTGGCACACAGTGAACAGAGGCAAGAATGAGGGCAGCAGGATCTCTCCCCATTAATGAGCAAAAACTGGCCTGAGATATGGCACAAGGGAAGAAAAGGAGGAGCACCGAGAGACCACTTTCTTGCCCTGAACCACCAAATAACTTTATGTGGAGGTGAAGATTTTCTTGGCTTATATGGTGGTGATAGTAAAGATATTTTGTTTACTTTGAATAAGCATGTAGTGAACGGCAGAAGCAGTTCGATTGTGCCAAGCAAGTTGATTTTGATTTTATTTATTAAAGACCTGGTTAGCCCATGAGCAGATGTCTGCCCGTTTTCATGGATGACCTGGGTGGAACATACAAAAGAGATAAAAAGCATAAACAACAATATACAACAAATAAAAAAACATTAACAGACCCAACAATTAAACAAAGCATTGACAGATTTCACTTGCTAACAAATGTGTTCTCAAACAAATTTTAAATCCATAAAGTTATGAATGATTAAACAAATCCACAAGCAATACAGGGACAGTGGATGGGCTAAAAAAAAAACAAAGATCTCTGTTCCTGATTAGTGCGCATAAATGATATTTCAAAGAGTACATTATCTGAGAAATGGATGACTACAGAAGGCCAGGCTAAGTGATACAGGTCACTGACACTCCCGGGCAAACAGCTGGAATAAGCTTTAAACTGAAGACAAGACATTTGATAGCTATTCCTCTGCCTCACAAACACTGCTCAATGTTCAGTAGTTGACACTGATGGGTACTTCTAGGAAGTTGTGTGACAAAACATAGTATTTTATTTAAAAGAATATTCACTTTATCCAGTGTTGTCTTAGAGGCAGGACAATAACAAAGGAGGCCATAATCTATTACTGATAACAAAAAGCTCTGTGTTAGGAGCTTACGAGTTTCTGGAAGAAGGGATGCATTCACCCTATACAGAAGACCCAGATGTGTGTGAGTGGTTCTAGTTAACTGGTCATTGTATGTTTCATGTAACAAAGAAAAATCCAAGACTGCACATAAGCATGAACATTTCTCCACCAACTCCAATTTACTTCCATCCATGGTACTTACGACAAAATCCTCAGACTGGTCGATTTTTTTTTTTGCATTTCTGAAGAACGTGGTTTTCATTTTCTCAGTATACAAAGTTAAACAATGATCAGTAAGACAAGACTTGAGGGTGTCAAAGCTTGTTTGCAACTCAGTCTTTAAGTGCATTACAGTATATCCTTCTCTTCACAATAAAGAACCACATCATTAGCATACAGAATCATGTTTTCATGAGAACAGCCTTAGGGAAGGAGGGAGCTAAAGCAGACTGAAAAGAAGGAGCCCTAGGATTGATCCCTGGGGGGCACCCAAACAATTTGTTAAGAATGAGGAATAACTATCCCCTATTCGTACCCTTTGTTGTCAAGCGGTGAAGTAATGTCTGAACCATTCACATACATCTGTTGAAACCCCAAGTCCTTGAACAACCTCCAGTAGTAAAACTACAGTATGATATACTAAATCAAAGGCCTTGGTGAGGTCCACAGAGAATGTTTCAGCTATCTTCCCTGCATGTAATGTATTCCACACATCTTGTGTGAACCTCACCAAGGCTGTTGCAGTACTGTGTTTGGGTTTGAACCCATGCTGTGTTTCTGTGAGTGTTCTCTAGCGCAAAGAAATTATATAACTGATTGAAAATAATCCTTTCCAGAACCTTTGCCAGAGAGAAACAATGGAGCAAATGGTCAATAATTATTTACAATAGATTGGTCATCAGATCTGAAAATAAGAGAAATATTAGTTTATTTCCAGGCAGAAGACATAGTGCTGGTGGGGACAGGGAGAGACAGAGATTGTACAATTTGTACAGAAGTACAGCAGCACTGTCAGCAACCACTTTCACCACACCAACATCTATGCCATCATTGCCGGTGATAGTGGAGAATACTAGACCACCGCTACATGCACTGCATAAAATTATTGCAAATACAGTGCGGGCTTGAGCTTGCTGTTAATTTTTGTATTAGTTTATTTGAATTGGGGGCCTTTGCCCCCACCCCATTTTTTCTTTTTTTTTAAAGGTGGAGGAAAGCCCCCAACTCAAATAAACCAATACAAAAAATAACCGAAATGTGGTTTTTAGAGAGTAGCGTAACTTGAACTCTATGTTAATAGCATAGGTCTGGCATGGTCCAGTAGTCTCCACTATCGCCTCATTGCCTACAGTGGGACTCAGATTCATTTTCTTTAGATATTTTACCACTTCCTCTACAGATAGAATTTTAAAATAAAATCTTGGTTGATTAGCATCCTTCATGGACATGTTTGATGCTCACTAATTTGCTTGCTAGGATCTGGGAAGGAGAATAATGAGATAAATTAAAGAAAAAAATATTAAAGTTGTCAGTTATTTCCTGAACATCAGTATAAACATCATCACCTTATCTGAGGTTGGTTATACTTGTACATTTATTTTCCCTAGCAACTTATTCAAAGAATTCTAAGTCTGCCAAGGATTTTACCAATGAAATTTTGTTTATTCTCCTTATAATACTTTGATTTTGCTTTCCTGACCTCATTTTTATATCGGTTTCTCACTTGCCTGAATGCCAGTAAAAGCTCCAGTGTCTTATATTTACAAAAGGATTCCCAGATAGTATCCCCTTTCCTCACACATTTATGTAGCTGAGGACTAATCCAAGCTGTTTGTCTCCCTTGATCCTAATAATTTTTTCAGGAACAAAAAAGAAAAACATCACAAAGCTTTTGGAACTTAGAAGAGAATAAACGAAGAGCCAAGTCAATGCACCACATCTGTCAATTATGGACCAGTCCACAGTTGATCAGATGGCGACACAGGAAGTCACATCCAGATTCTTGCAGTTTCTGGATTTCAAAAATCTGGGGAACACTTTTTTTGTTTTGGCTGACCAAATAGCACTGTGATCACTGATCACATCTGGAAGTACACCAAAATCAATGACCCTGTTAATGTCTGTGATCATCATCCAATCAATACATGACTTGTAACATGTTTTGTAATTATATCTTGTGGATTCTAAAATGATTTGCTCTAAGTTTGGATCACAAACAGTGCTAATTTTACTAGCTGCTGATCTCAACCAATAAATATTAAAATCACTGGTGACTATTCATGATTTGTTTTAAAAAGTTAATCATAAATGGTTTACTATCTCCTTCATGCACAGAACACAAGCACCTGGGAGCAAGCAAGCAAGAGTTCTTGTTAAATATGTTGCTTTGCCAAGAATAGTGTTTACAGTGAGCAAATCAATATCTTGACACAATTGCTCATATTCAAGATGCATAGCAGTCAAATGATTCCTTACACACATCAAACAAGATCTTCCTCTTTTATTTACTCTGTCCTTTTGAAATACTGTGTAACCTGGGAGGATTTCACACCATCTGTTATTTTTGGATTTAACAATGTTTCAATAATGGCAAATATGGGCCGGCCTGGTGGTGCTGAGGGTTGAGGCGCTGGACGCCACACCTCGCGTCCCAGACCACCGGGGGTCGGCAGGGGAGAGAGAGGATCGAGCGTCCGAGGGACTGCTCTCCTCTCTCGGGGAGGGCTCCAGGGTAGCCTAGTGCAGCAGTGGTCCCCAGTGGAGACCGGCGCCACTGCTACGTATCGAGCTAGTAAGCAGTGGGGGTTGACATTGGGACAACTGCTTGGCTGAGTGGCATTGCACGTCCTACGTTGGGGAACGTACATTAGCCAAGAAAACGGAAAAACCCGGATCGGAAGGATAGGCGACGGCACCCATCTTCCATGCCCAGCACCAGATCAAACTCAGCTGGGGCCTCATAGCTCCTCCACCACCGGCCCTACCTGCTGCCAGAGTCTGCCTTTTAAGGAGCCCAAGCTGGAGTCAGGCTACCTTCCTCGGGCGGGTTAAATTGGGGGTGCTGGCAGCGGGGGCGGGGGACGCGAGAGTAACAGACCGTGGTGGATTTCAGGCGGGCAGGCATAAAAGATGGGATGCCTGAGAGAGATCCCCCGATCCGTGACCGGAGGGAAAAAGAGTCGACAAAAAAATAAATAAATAATGGCAAATATGTCTCAGTTGTGATAAGTTACCCAAACATTAAAAATATCCCATTAAGTTAGTAAACTACAGTATTAGCATTTAGATGCATTATTTTCAGCACATTCCCTCTGGAACTAAGTCTATCAAGTTGCTTAGGCCCTGGATTGGGACAAATATTTCCTCCAGTTAGTAGCAGAAAATATAATGCATTCCACTTGTGTGCACATTTCGATTATGTGCATGCATGCAGTCGGCACCACTTACAACATCTGCCATTACAACAGACAAACACTTATTACGGACGTTTCTCATCTGCCCAAACTGCTAGCTATTACTTTAGTAACAAATCTACACTTTATAACAACTTATACATGCCACGCAAAGTGGACACCAAAGCCCACTTGACAGCATTAAATTACAGGGCTTACTTTGCTGTCGGTTTATGGTGGTTAGCAGTTAAGCATTAACAGGTGATCACAGGTGATCAGTGGATACATTACGTGTTCAGTGATGGGTATTCTGAAGCACTGCTCTCCCTGCGCATCAAGCTGTTTTAGAGATGGCAACTCTGCAACCCTTGACCTCTGCTGGCTCACATGCTACCAAACAGACTGCCATTATGCTCACAAAAAAGCAGAAATGCTTTAGGAAACAAAGATGCCAAAGCTCAGTCTCTGAGATTATGCTGTGTACACTTCAACATTCCGAAATCCACCGTGAGTGATTTGCTCCGTTCCAAAGAAAATATTTTATCTGAGTCACATTTAAACCAAAATCTTTCCCACAAACATAAATGAGAAGGTAAAAACAGAGGGGAAGAGGTGGCCTTATTGAGATGGTGCTGCAATGCCCGAGAGGAGGACATCATGATCAGTGGCCCCCTTCTGATGCAGAAGGCGCAACAGCTGGCTACAGCAAAGGGAAGAACAGATTTCAATCCAAGCGAAGGATGGCTACAGTGCTGCAAAAATTACCATAACATTGGCTTCAAACAGCGCTCACAGTGAGAAGCTGAATGCCGATATTCTTGGAGCAGAGAACTGGTTGAAAGATGTGCTGCCTGCCCTGCTTAGTGGATGCGCTCCCCAGGATGTCATTAATACCAACAATAGCAGGCTGTTCTACTGGTGGGTTGGCTATGGCGACTTAGTGTTTAAGGTGGATGCTATGCTGTGGCAAAAAAAAGCAAAGAAGCATCTCTCAGTTCTCTGTTGCTCCAATATGGAAGAAGCAGAGAAAACACAACGTGTGGTCATCGGCAAATCCACTAGCCCATGTTTTTTTCATGCAGACAACCTGCCAGTCCACCAGACACTCAAGTTGAAAATGCAGTTCCTCCACCAGGATTGTCTGCCATGGAGTTCGATGAACTGTACCATCTGGGGACGGAGATGAAGAACAGCTAGAGGATGATATAGCCCAGATGGTGTCAGGCATAAGACCAGAGAAAGAAACAGCTGACACAGGTGAGGAAAGTGAGGATCAAATCTGACCAGTGACAGAAACTGACGTAACACATGCACTGCTAACCCTAATTCAGGCAATGGAACAACATCAGGACATTACTCTCAATTGGGTTTTTCTGCACACAACAGAGAATGGTGGAAGAAGTATGCAGAAAAGCAGAATTCAACAAAACATCACAGACTTCATGAAGGTCGAGATAAAGCCAGAGTGAGAAGTGACTGATGCTGCAGTTGAACGGGGGTGAGCAGATGCTTCAATCAGAGTAAATCACACTCAGTAATTCAATTTATTTTCTATTTATGTGTTTGCAAAATTAAGTTAAATACAGATCTGATGCAACACTTAAGCATTCAGTGCCTTTATTTATTGCTAACACTGTAACTGTGTACTGCGCATCATCATACACTACTGTACTGTAGGGTAATAGCAGCCTGATGGTCCCAAGGCTTTCCAAGGCTTAACTCATACGCTGCATACAACAGTCGAATCAAAATTTGACAGATATGTCCACAATAAATGGTGCCAACAGTACCATGTTTCCTAATCCAGTCCCTATTTTGCTCTGTTTGTGTGCACTGCTAACTCCACTTGATTGCACAAGTTTTATACATTTTACCTGATCTTTTAGCAGACAGAAGAGAGAAATGCTAAGGCAGTTCATGGTCAATCAAAGATGTCAGCAAATGATTAAATGTGTGCATTTCCATTACCTGCAGCAACTTGCACTTGATTGCTTTTAACTAGAACAGCTCACCGATAGTACAGTTACGTAAGAACTTACCGTAACAGTAGATCTTCAAGAGAGGCTCTTGCAGTAGGTAATTACATATAGGACTGACACCGGCCGGCGGCAGGACCCCACGGAAAAATTTCTAGCTAGCTGTCCCTGGGGAGGGACCGCTCCATGTCAGGTGACCGGCGTCATGTGACGTCGGTATAAAGGGGCGGTCCCGGACACCCGCCTTCCAGTTCTTTCCCGCCACAGGCCCAGAAGGCCCGGACGAGAGAGAAGCAGATATTTCCCTCAATGGAAAAGGAGCTGAAGAAGCCTAGGGGGATGGAGGGCGGGAAGGTATTACCTACTGCAAAAGCCTCTCGAAGATCTACTGTTACGGTAAGTTCTACGAACTGTACTATCTTACTTCGAGAGGGCTCTTGCAGTAGGTAATTACATATAGGACTGAATCCCAAGCAGTCTGGAACAAATAAAAGGCACCAGGAGGAGGAAACTGCTCCTGAAAGTAGCAGTAGCCTTGCAGGCCTCAAGACAGGAGGCCCTGCAAAACAGCTAGCCTGAAGCCTGCTCTACGGCGAGAGGCAATGTCCAAACTGTAATGTTTCGTAAAGGTATGGACGGAGGTCCAGGTGGTGGCAGCGCATATGTCTCGCAGAGACACATTCTTGAAACAAGCCGCAGAGGCCGCTACTCCACGAGTGGAGTGACCTCTGACTTGACCCGGAAGGGTCTTGTTGTACTTGTCATAACAGAAAGTGATGCAGTGAGCCAACCACTTCGACAGGCATTGCTTGGAAACAGCATTGCCTTCCCTTTTGTGAGCAAAAGAGACGAACAACTGATCAGTTTTTCTGAGATCCTTTGTCCTATTGGTGTAGTATCTCAGAATCCGGTGAACATCCATGGTATGGAGTAAATATTCTCCTTGATTGGAGTACTGCATGAAAAAGGCAGGTAACTCTATAGACTGATTTAAGGTAGACTCCGCTAGCACTTTAGGCAGAAACTTAGGGTTCGTGCGAAGAGCTGCTCGTTCTTTGTGAAAAATCAAATAGGGGATTTTACACATAAGGGCCTGGAGCTCAGAAATTCTTCGAGCGAAAGTAATGGCCACCAAGAAGAGCGTCTTCCACGACAGAAACTTCAGATCTGTGGATGCCGCAGGTTCGAAGGGAGGAAGGGTAAGTTTCTCGAGAACAAAGTTCAAGTCCCAAGGGGGAGCAGGAGTCCGAACAGGGGGCCTCAAATGAAAGACCCCTCTAAGAAAAGTCTTAGACACCTCTAATTGGGCAAAGGCTTTATCAGTGAAAGGAACATGGTAAGCTGAAATAGCGGCCATGTGCACTTTCAAGGAGGAATGACTGAGACCCAGGTCGAAGAGATGACGTAAATATTCAAGCAGAACTGCCACTGGACAGGAGAAAGGCTCCATGTTCCTAGAGGTAGCCCAAATAGAAAATCTCTTCCATTTCATGGCATAAGTGGACCCAGTGGAGGGTTTTCTAGCCTCCACCAGAATCTCGGCCACCTTTGGAGAGACACCAAAACGAGATTGGGCTAGGTCTGCAGGAGCCATGCATGAAGTTGTAGGGACTTGAGGCCTGGATGGACCAGGGTCCCCTGATCCTGGGTCAGCAATCCTCGAGATAAAGGAAGAGGAAGAGGAGGAACCTCTGAGTATTGTTGTAGAAGAGAGAACCAGATTTGCCTGGGCCAGAAAGGAGCGATCAGAATCATTCTCGCTCCTTCCGTTGTTAGTTTCTGCAGTACACGAGGGACCAGAGGAATTAGGGGAAAAGCATAGACGAATCTGCCCTTCCAGTTGAGAGACAGAGCGTCGCTCCAGAAAGTGCCTCGCTCTGGAGCGAGCGAGCAAATGGGAAGTTTTGCGTTTTGGGAAGAGGCGAACAGGTCTATCTGAGGAGTCCACCAAAGCTGGAAGATGTCATCTAGAACCTTTTGGTCCAACTCCCACTCATGTGGCAGAGCAGAGGAGCGACTTAGCTTGTCTGCCAGGGTATTGTCGACTCCTGGAACATGGATCGCTGTGAGGTGAAGGTTGTGAAGCGCTGCCCAGTCCCAAACCCCCATTGCTTCTTGCACAGAGGGTAGGATCGAGTCCCTCCCTGCTTGTTGATGTACCACATCATGCACATGTTGTTCATCTGGATAGCTAGGTGACTGGGAAGGATGTATTGGTGAAGGGCTTGGAGAGCATATAGTACTGCTTGTAGCTCGAGCACATTGATGTGGAGAGCTAGCTCCAATCTGGACCATAACCTCTGGGTTCGGTGAGGACCCAGATGGGCTCTCCAACCTTCGCCTGATGCGTCCGTGGTCAGAGTCTGGAAGGGGGGAGGATGACAGAAGGGGACCCCCCCGAAACAGGTTCTCTCGAACCATCCACCATTGCAAGTCTCTCATCATCGGCAAGGAGATCAGAACCAGATGATCTAGGTCATCTACTAGTTGATCCCACTGGGAGCGGAGAGTCCACTGAGATATCCTCATGTGGAGCCGTGCGTGGGGAACTGTGGGGATGGCGGCCGCCATGAGCCCCAAGAGACGGAGAACCGACCTCTCTGGAACCTTCCTGCATTCTAATAGCGGGGAAATCTGTGACTGAAGAGAGGCTGCCTGTCCGGAGGAAGGAAGGCCTTGCTCACCGTCATATCGAGGATAGCCCCGATAAACTGAAGTCTCTGGGAGGGAACCAGATGAGACTTGGAATGGTTGATGGTGATACCCAGGCAAGTGAAAACCTGCTGGGTGAGGGAGAGAAAATGCAGGAGCTCCTCCTTGGATGAGGCCGCCAGGAGCCAGTTGTCCGGGTAGGGGAACACCTTAACTCCCATAGTACGCAGGTGGGCCGCTACCACTGCCAGGCATTTGGTAAAAACTCGGGTGCCGAGGAAAGACCAAACGGGAGTGCCCGGAATTGGTAATGGTCCCCCTGGAAAGCAAACCGGAGGTACTTTCGATGCGAGGGACGAATGGAGATGTGCAGATATGCGCCCTGCATATCCAGTGCACAAAGCCATTGACCCGGAGGAAAGGCAGAAGGGTTTGTAGGGAGAGCATCCTGAACTTTTTGTATTCCACGTAAAGGTTCAAGAAGCTGAGATCGAGAATGGGTCTGAGATCTCCCGCTCTTTGGGACCAGGAAGAAATGAGAATAGTAACCCGTCCCTTGAAGGTGAGGAGGGACGGGTTCTATGGCCTGCTTCACGAGAAGGGCAGATATTTCTTCCCTGACCAAAGGAAGATGGTCCCTTGTATAGGACGACATCAGAGGGGGGTGGCGGGGTAGTTTCTGTAGAAACTCTATGGAGTGCCCCTCCGCTATAATCTGAAGCACCAATGAATCCATTGTTATCCTCTCCCAACCCGGAAGGTGGAGGGAGAACCTCCCTCCTACCGGTTCCTCCGCTGTGTCCGGAGGCGGTGGGAAAGGGGAGGAGTCAGGTGGTGTGGGGCAGCGCCGCAGCTGGGGCACCCGCTGCTTTTTTGGGCGGTGGGGGCCTGGCAGCTGGAGGCCGGCATTTAGTGGCCCGCCTTCCTTGGGTTTCCGCTTGTGGCCGATCAAGGCCCGCGAAGGCGACGGCATGGCGGGGATGGGACGCATATGAATCCACGGATTTCAGAGCCGCCCCTTCTCCTGCAAGTTGGTGATGATGTCCTTGACATCACCGCCGAAAAGCACTGAACCCCTGAAAGGTGCTTCCTGGATTGCTGACTACACCTCCGGGACCAAACCTGACACGCGGAGGCAGGCATGATGCCGAAGACTTACAGTGAACGCGGAGCTCCGCCCGGCAGTGTCCACTGCATCATATGTCATCCGCAGGATGTGACAACTGGCTGAATGAGCAGAACGGACTAAGTCAGCTAACTCCTGCTTGACTTGGGAGTCAGGCAAGGTGTCAATCTTGGATTCTGCCTGGGTAAGGATGGCCTTCTGGTAATCCCCCATATGAGCTACATAATTCAGGGTCCGAATTCCCAGTGTGGAAGAGGCATATATTTTTCTTCCATACTGGTCCAGGAGGTGAGATTCCCTAACCGGAGGAGACGAGCTTAGATGTTTAGGATGTGCTGACCGGCCATGAGCAGCGCTAATCACGACCGAGTCTGCACGAGGGTGAGAATCCAAAAAGTCTACACCCTCTGGAGCCTGATATAGCCTGTTGGACTTCCTAGGAAGTGGGGCTAAAGCTGACGGTTGTTTCCAAATAGTGGAAACAAGGTGGGCATGAGGCTCGATCCAGGGTGGCACTAAAGTAGGAGCCATGAAGGGCAGGTCCAGATGTTCGTCGAGTTTAACCCGCTGAGGATCTGGTTCCAGAGAACGCCACTGATGTACTTCCTAGATCTTCCTGAGCAACTCCATGAAGGAAGGTTCCTCCGGAGGAGTCCTCGGCCGGGGCTTGGACGGAGAGTGAGGCTCGTCATCTCTCTCAGAGCATCCGTCGGAGGAATCCGAGGAATCCGAGGAATCTGAGAGCCAAGAAGAAGAAGAATCAGAAGCAGAATAAGACTCCCGGTCACGCCTAGGGGAGGAACGTGTCTTTGGGGATCCTGCCCTCCTCGGGATCCAGAGGAAGGGCTCTGGGATTCGGAGGCGGTGAGGACTGTGCCGCCTCGGGCGTACGGGGGCCGGGGGTGGCACCATCGCCGTAAGGTGGCTCTCTACTTCCTTGGTGAGCTGAGCCTAGGCCTCAGCCCACCAGGAAGCCAGAGTCTCCTGCAGATCCACTGGCGGCCGGGGGGGTGGTGGAGGAGGAGGAGGAGGGGGATAAGTATATGGATTGTATCCGTAAGGCGAGTATCCGAAACCCGGCTGTGGGAAAACCGGTGCCGGGTATTGCGGTGTCAGGTACTGCGGCGTCGGCGGAACTGGCGTCGGGTACTGCGGCGCTGGATACTGCGGACCCGGGTAAGACGGCGTCGGATAGGACAGCGGATACCCGGGTGCCGGAGGAGCTGCCGGAGCAGACGGCCCGGAAGGAGGCCCCATGGGTGGGTCAACATTGAGAGACCTGGGGGGGGTGGGCCCGACGGAAAGGGAATATCCCCCACCGGTGTCGGTGGGACCGCGCCGGAGCCGGGTGCTGGATCCGTTCCGGAGGAGGTCTGACGGGTTGGAATATCCCCCGCATCGCCTGTGGACAGTGGGGAAAAGTCCCGGTCAGGCTGGGGTGACTCAGGCTCCCAGAGCGGTAGGCGAGGCTGGGGAACTGGAGTGCGACAGGGGTTGGAGGGTCCGTCGTGGGTTCCGTTGCCCAGCGCCGCGTCGGGGAACCGATGGCGGCTTATAGGCTGGTTCGGCGCGGCCGAGGAGCCGGTGTCCGACTTACGGGGTCCCTCGTCTGAGGCGGGCCGAGGTAGGGAAGCGGCCCGGTCCGAGGGGGACGAGGTCGTGCGCCACCCTGAAGGGTCGGGCGTCTTATCAACCTTCTCCCGGCAGACATCGGAGGAGCAGACGTCCAGCTTATGGGAGGTGCCCGCGCCAGTAGGCCGCAAGCCTGCGGCAGTACTGGGGGCAGAGGCCTCCTTTTGCCCGGAGGCGCCCGCAAGGCCCGATCGCAAGCCCAACGGGTGGGCTGATGCCTCCTCCAAAGCCTTGGAGGCTGCCGTCGGATGGTCCCCCGAAGGGGATGTTACCTGGGCCGCGACTCCAGCCGGAGTCGCAGGCGAGGAGGCCTTCTCCCGGTGCCTTTCTTTATCCCACTTTTTACGATGTCCTTCAGGAGAAGTCGATGCCTGCCTGAGCTTCTTCAATTCTTTTTCCATTGAAGACATCTTCTTCTTTAGCAGATGGACTTCCAGGGACTGTTGGCGCCGTCTGTGGGTAGCCGCGTTGAAGTGTAGGCAATGCGGGCACTTGTCGACCGGGTGGTCGGGGCCTAAGCAAAAAAGGCAGAGAGAATGGCCGTCCTTGTGTGGCAATTGGGCGCCGCACAAGTTGCACTTGTTTTTGGAAGGTGTAGGGGACGACATACACCGACGCTGACCTGACGATGAGAAGAAAAAATACTGAAAACTTCGGTAAAACTGACGAAAGAACAGGGCTTTGCTAAGCACGAACTTTACCGTGAGGCGCTGCACGAGCTAACGGCAGGAAAGAACTGGAAGGCAGGCATCCGGGACCGCCCCTTTATACCGACGTCACATGATGCCGGTCACCTGACGTGGGGCGGTCCCTCGCCAGGGACTGCTAGCTAGAAATTTTTCCGTGGGGTCCTGCCACCGGCCAGCTTCAGTCCTATATGTAATTACCTACTGCAAGAGCCCTCTCGAAGTAAGATCTCTCAGTTCAGTTCAATTCATTTTAATGTTATTTATCAACAACTTTGTCATTTCAATATACATAACAAAAAAAGTCCATAAAATTCAAGATTTTACATATTAAAAACATATACTGTATATATTAAAAAATGCATAACAAAATCAATTTTACCAGATAGCTCTGAGGCAATAATCTATACACAGAAGTCACTGTCAAGAGTATTAAAGACAAGCACTGTAAAACTTGTAGATTGTTATTCTTGTAGAGTATCATAAGAACAGCTAAACAGAGACTTGCTAACCTCAGTTATACAGTACTTAGTTTATAATGGACAATCAGTTTCTATAAGAATTATATTTCCGGGTGAGTTTCACTGAATATTTTTTAGTTAATTTCAGACAAAATATTGCAGAATGTAAATGAGACACTGAAGGATTTGGGTCTAGATATCTACACACACTAATCAATGTTTTGTAGCTCATTTTCTCATATTCTTTTACTAGGGTTTAAAGCTTTATCAGTTAAAAAAAAGAAGCTATATTGAGACTCACCCGAGATTTAGTGACACTTGCTAATTATACAACTTTGATAATAGCTTTAGAGATTTAAGATATCAAAATATTTTAATAAAGAAAAATATGACACAAAGATGGATAAAAATCTAAGCACCATATGTACTGTATGAGCAAGATTCATTAAATCTTCCTTAAATGAACCCCAAAAATTCAGATTTGAAGCATAAAGATCTTATTAAATGATTATTTTTTTAAATGCTTATCTAATTCCATGTTTTAGTTGTCAGGACAGCAACTAAAATATATACGGTTAATTTCATTATGAACTGAAGAGAGATTCAATTACATTGGCCCGGGCTTTTAGCTAATTAAAGCAAGTCTAAGGTAAGTATATGGATTTGCAAATATAAGAGATGTCACAAGGCAAACAGACAGCTCTAGATTCAACAACATGAACTTTTAAATGCTTGACTGAAACTAGCCTCTGTTTTAAGTCAATTGGTTTCTCACTTGCTCCACGAAGAGCAGCATATTTTCAATATATTTATTTTCCATTAAAGACGAGATATGCAACATTTGTGCTTTATTACCTGATCTTTCCTATAAAAATCTGCTCAATCAGAGATCTCTTTCCTATTTAAAAATAGGACAAATACGTATTATGTGTTCAAGATCATCTAGTTCACCCATTCAACATTTACAGTATGGAGAGTAAGAAAAAATTACTTACCATAGTAATCTTGTTTCTTCCAAGGGAGTCTTACTGTATTATGACTAATGCAGTTAGCCCTTCCAGTTGAACTGCCCTAGAGATGAGAGAGTTAAAAGCCTATATGCCAACAGTGGAACGTTCAATAGGCTCGAGCTTGGTTTTCAAACCATTGTCCCTGGTACATTCTATGTAACTGCCAGATTCTTACGAGCAACTATAATAACAATAATAACTAAGCTATGCCAATCAAAAAATACATACAAAAACTAAAATAGTCTATTGACTAAGAACCCAAATATGGGGCATATAAAGACTCAGTCACAGATGCCCAAGAATGACCACCCCAGTGGCCTGGTATTTTCTAAAAATAACAGCTGGAGTGCAGTGCTCCCCAAAGTCTAGTAGGGGAGGCAGGATGGGAGGTCAGAATACAGTAAGACTCCCTTGGAAGAAACAAGATTACTATGCTAAGTAATTTTTTTCTTCAAACCTCAAAATTTCTTACTGTATTCTGACAGTTGCAGACTACCAAGCAGTGCCCCTTGGAGGTCGGCACAGAACCTACTTCGGGAATAGGCTCTGCAGGACTGCTGTGCCAAACCTGGCGTTACTTCTAGCCTGGGAATCCAGGCAGTAGTACTTGGTGAATGTATGAACAGTTTTCCAGGTACTGTAGCTGCTTTACAGATCTCAAGCAAAGGGACATATCTAGCAGCTACTATGGAAGCAGCTGTTCCCCTGGTGGAGTGAGCCCTCAGACCCACTGGTGGCTCCTTACCCAGTTTGCCATAGCAGATCTGAATGCAGGCCACAATCCACCTTGCAATGGTCCTCTTTGTGGCTGGCTTGCCCTTTCCCGCTTTGCCGCAGGTGAGGAACAACTGGATACACTCATTCCCATGGCCCTTTGATCCAAATAGTGGCTGATAGCCCTTTTTACATCCAGGCTATGCAACCTGCGTTCACGTGAACTAGACTGGTCAGTAAAGAAAACAGGCAATGTAATGGTCTGATTTAAGTGGAAGTCCAAAACTACCTTGGGAAGGAATTTCCGATTTGTCCTGAGAACAACCTTGTCCCTGTGGAGTGCAATGTAGTTAGGTTCCACTAACAATGCCTGTAGCTCACTGATTCTTCTTGCTGAAATGATAGCTACCAAAAAGACAGTTTTCCATGTCAGATATTTTAGCTCTGCTGAGGACATGGGCTCAAAAGGGGTCTCCATTAGTTGTGCTATGTAGATATTCAGGTCCCAAGAAGGCACAGATTCCCTATGAGGAGGGTGCAGATGAAGCAATCCTTTAAAAAAACTTCTTCAAAATAGTTTTAGAGGCCAGGGAAGGGCCATTCCCTGCTGAGAGGCAGGCAGAAACAGCTGCCAAATGCACCTTGAGAGTAGAGGTCCAAAGGCCTAGGGAATGCAGGTGTGCCCAATAATCCAACAGGATTGCCAAGACAGCTTCCTGTGGATCTGTATCCCTTTGGGAACACCAGATGGAGAACCTTTTCCATTTTGAAGTGCAAGTTTTCCTGGTGGAAGGCTTCCTAGAGACCCTTAGGATGTCCATCACCCCGTCAGAAAGATGCAATTCTGCATACTCTCGGTCCTCAAGAGCCAGGCCTTGATCCTGAGGGACTTGAGATTGGGGTACAGGATCCTACCTTGACAGGAGGTCAGGAGATTATGCTTCCTGGGGAGACAAATCAGACTGGTGACTGAAAGGGTCAGCAGCACTGAGTACCATGGCTGTCTGGCCCAGCCTGGTGCTATCAGAATCATTGTCGCTGACTTGACATATGAGTTTGGTTAGAACTCTGAAGTGCAGAGGGAATGCGGGGGGGAAGCATACAGAAATGTGCCTGTCCAGTCCAGAAGCAGTGCATCCACTGGCACTGAGCCCAGAACTGGTGGCCTGTAACAGAACTGGGGTAGTTGATGATTGTCTGGGGCTGCAAAGAGGTCTATCTCTGGAGTGCCCCATCTCCTGGATACTGCTAATAGGACCTGCCTGTTTAGAGTCCATTTGTGATGGCTCTGACTGATCCTGCTGAGTGCATCTGCCAAAACATTGTCCTTCCCTGGCAGGTGAACTACTGTAGGGAGACCTTGAGGGAGTAAGCCAGGCTCCAGACCTTCATGGCCTCTGTGCAGAGAGCAGAGGAACTGGTTCCTCCCTGTTTGTTTATGTAGTACATGGTGGTGGTGTTGTCTGTTCTGACCTGAACCACCTTCCCCTGTATCACTGTGGCAAATGACTGCAATGCTAGCAGCACTGCTCTGAGTTCCAACAGCTGCAGCCAAGATTCCTGTTTGATCCTTGTACTATGTGCAGTGTGATCCCCCAGGTGAGCTTCCCATCCCAATAGGAAAGTATCCATGGTCAGCACCATAGTAGGGGACTGCTGCAGGAAAAGGACCCTTACCCTGAAGCTGTCCCTGTCCTGCCACCACTGAAAGGCTTGCACTAGTGTGAAAATCACTGGAACCACCTTGGACAGAGAATCCCTTCTCTGTGACCAGAAAGATCTGAGGTGAAACTGAATGGCCCTCATCTGAAACCTTGGTCCCTGGGACCACAGCTGTCGCCACAGCCATATGGCCCAGGAGCTGAAGAAAATGCCTTGTTGGTCGAGGGATGTGCAGACAGAAAGAGCCTGCCAACTGAACTATGTTGTCCATCCTTGCCAGTGGCAGGACAGCTTTTGCCTGAATTGTGTCCAGTTCTGCCCTGTAAGCATTGTGTTATAGTTATTAAAATGAGGCGACCGGAGATGAGACTGATGGCGGAAGAAATTAATGATTACAATAATAATCACAGTGAGAGGTTGCGAATGGTACATTCTTCAAAATAACAGGGTGTGCAGGCTTGCTTATATAGTGAAAGACAGCATAATCATTTCCTATGATTTTCTATGAATGGTTTAAAACAAGCACAAACATCGACTTATAAGGTAATACTTCTTTTTGGTAGGTATGTAAACTCATTCTTGGTCAGCACAAATATAGATGGTGTACCCTCTATTACCATATATGGCTAGTAACAGCTGTCACCACCAGTAACCAAGGTTCAGGGGAAAGAAACAAGTTTGGACTTAGGAATGTGCATGTAAGCATTTGGCCTGTCCATATAAGGACAAACACTGGAGATGGTCAAAAGGAGAATTTATACACTATCCTGTATTCCTCCCTGCAGTCACGTAGGCCAAATGTTTGTTATTACTTACATCTACAAGTTTACAAGGCACTTTAATATTGCAACTGTGGCTTAGTTTCTCTATAGCTTTATAGGCTTATACGGCCCAGCTTTATAGGCTAGCATTTATTACACAGGCACATTATGTTTTAGACCAAAATAAGGTTAGGATGCAATGTAGGGACAAACTCCTTTATCCCCTGTTACAGCCCCTATAAACTCGAGAAGCTGAACTGGCTTTAGAATCGACTTTTTGAGAGTTACTAAAAAACCCCAGGGACTGCAGGGTATCCTGTGTGGTGATCAAAGATTCCTCTACCTGCTGGGGTGAGTGTCCCATGACTAGCCAGTCATCCAAGTAAGGAAAGACAGTGACTCCTAGCCTTCTCATATGTGCCACAACTACTGCCAGGCACTCTGTGAAGGTTCTTGGTGCCGAGGATAGACTGAAGGGCAGGACCCTGAACTGCTAATGGCCTAATGGCAGCTTGAACCTGAGATATTTTCTGTGCGCGCGTGCCTGATGGGGAAGTGGAAGTAGGTGTCCTTGAGATCCAGGGATGACAGCCAATCCCCTAGCCTTAAAGTGGAAAGAATCATAGCCAGAGTGATCATTTTGAACTTTGGTTTTGTCAGGTGCTTGTTGAGGTATCTTAGATCCAGAATGGGTCGCCACTTCCCATTTTTCTTCAAGGTTAGAAAGTACCTTGAATACAACCCTTTTTCCCTGTAAGGTAGACGATCAGGTTCCACTGCTCTGCTTTGTAATAGAGTGGACACTTCTGCCTCCAGCAGGGCTGTTTCTGAGTTGGTGGCGGGTTTGAATGATCTTGCATTTGTTTTGGGGAATGATTTGAAGCTTAGAACAAGACCCTGGCTTATTACTTCCAGGACTCACTTTTCTGTAGTAATGGTTTGCTATGCCTGGGAGTAATAAGTCAACTTGCCTCCTACTGGGGTTGGGGAGGCGGCCCGGACAATCACCTCAGGGGTTCTGCTTGGCAGGAGTCTTGGGCTAAGGGCTAGGTCCAGCATGACTGGTGTCTCTTCTGCCCCATCCCTAAAGTAGCCTCTTTGCTGCTGGTAGGCAGGGAAGGCCTGGACTTGGTAGAAAGGCTTCTGATAAGGTCTGCCCCTGCCTCCCCTACTTTGCTGTCTTTGTGGAGTGGCAGCCCTCTCCTTGGCTGCAGCACTCTTGTATGCCCCATGTATACATCCATCTTTTTCATATAGGCCTCAGTCTGTTCCCCAAAAAGGAATTCTGCACTAGGGGAAAGCCCAGGGCGTTTGTCTAGGTGTCTTGGTAAAGGTTAGTGCACCTTAGCCGTGCAAACCTTCTCTGCGAAACAGCAGTGGCCATCACTCTTGAGGCACTATCATTGGCATCTACAGCCATGTGGAATTGGTACATGGCTGCCTCCACACCATTTTTTGCAATTTCTTCCAGGTCAGCTGCTATCTGAGGTGAAGTCTTGCTAGCCAATTCCTGGACAGATTCCCATAAAGACTTCTGACACCTTGAGGCATAAGCCATATAAAAAGCTTTTGACTGATGCCCAAGGAATCACACAGGTACCCTTTCTTAGCCAAAGAGTCAATTCTCCTGGAATCCTTTCAAGAGGATGGGAAGCTAAAGCAATGCCTGCTTTCTCACAAGCAGTGACCTGGACCACTCCTTCATGGCTGCAATGGCTAAACAAAAACTCAATGCCACTGCCAGCCAGCAGATGCCTCCTGTCCATCTTTTTATCCACAGGGGGGTATAGAGGCGGGAGTTTGTAAAATGTTCATGGTCTGTCTCTTGAGAAACTTGTGAATAGGTATTAAAAGTCTCTTAGTAGCAGGCACATCCATCATTTCGACACAATCAGGCTCATCTTCCGCCTCAGAAGCTTACTGAGCAGGCAGCTCTAAAGCTTCTGCCACCTTTTTATGAAGACATAATGAGAGGAAGGGTCTCCAGAAGGGCGGGGTGGGGACTCAGCCTCCAAGTGCTCTGGAGAGACTTCAGACTTGATACATTCACCAAAATCATTTTCCTCCTCTTCTTCATCATCATCCCACTCCTGGTCATAATATGTTTCAGGATCATATGAACCGGACGGGAGATAAGTACTCAGTATTTGAATCGAAATGCTGGCCGGGGCACAATGACCCGGTTCGCCTTAACCGGTCTGCAAAGACTGAATAATACGAATGACTTTTTCTATCTCCTCAGCGGTTGGAACTGCAACTGCTTGTTTCTGCGGTTCCGAAATGGCCATTTTTCTTTTCTTTTTTGCTGCAGGTGTTTCAAGGCCCATATCAGCAGCTCTCTTACCAGTGGAGGTTTCGCCCTGGGTGGAAGGCACTCCCTCCGGTTCCACCGGTTTCTCTTTAGTTTTGGAACCGAATCAACTTTCAGAGTTGGTTGATTTTTCAACCATTCTCTCCTGCAGTCTATTGAGACACCTATCCAGTGTAGACTGAGGGAAATTTTTACATATTTTACAGTCTGCCTTAAGGTGGTCAAACCCTAGGCAGAATATACAAATCAGATGCGGATCAGCATTAGCAAACGGCTCACCACCCTGCACAATGCTGAAACCCAGACGAACCGGTTCTCTTCTTGGGTTTCTGTGACATAACCTCACACATTTTTTTTTTTATGCTTATCCAAGTGGGCGGTATAGACCTGGATAAAAGATAGTAAGATCTTTGGTTAAATGGTCGGTTTAGTGACCAAGGGAAAAACAGAGAAAAAAATTTTTTTTTTTAACCAAAAATCTACCAGTCCCAAAATAAACGTAAACAGAGGAAAAACTAAACTGTTTACCTTAAAGAAATAAATAAATGTCTTCGGTTTCCTCCCGGTTGCGAAAACCGCTCAGAAACCAAAAAACTTACCAGAAAGATGAAAACCTAGTCTAGTCTAACCTGTAACCGAGGACAGAGGTTTGAAATAAAAAAATACAATAAACAGTGGTTATAAAAACCAATGAAACTTGAATTTCAATTGAAGGAGCTGAGGAGAGAACTCCGAGGCGACTTTACAGGCATGCGGAGTAAAGAATCTGGCAGTTACATAGAATGTACCAGGGACAGTGGTTTGAAAACCAAGCTTGAGCCTATTGAACGTTCCACTATTAGCATATAGGCTTTTAACTCACTCATCTCCAGGGCAGTTCAACTGGAAAGGCTAACTGCATTAGTCAGAATACAGTAAGACTTCCTGGGGTTTGAAATTCCTTTTAGTTTTTGTTTGTAAAATAACTGATTAGAACTATAAAGTTCAAATCTGAAATGAGTAATGAGACTTCCTTTTCCCTTATCCAAGATTTTTGTGAGGTATGGCTCCCTCATCAAGACATTTTTAATACGTTTATTATATGCAGTATGAATTTTAGAGGTGTGGGTCTTAACCATATCTTGCTGTGCAGTGATGTCTTTACACTTCTGCCTTATGTGATCTACAAGAAATTACGTGGAGATCTGTGAATTTCAGTTAGTACAAAACAAAGCCTATAGGATATAGACATTTTCAAGAATTTCACATACAGAAAAGCAAATGCCCGCACAGAGTATGCAACCTGCCCTTCAAAGCATTGCTTTGGTAGATGCTCTTCCTGCATGACTTGTAAATTCATAATATAATTTCAGCTAGTATTAATGATTCAGTTGAGTACTTAATGATCCAACTGAGTACTGTTCATACCTCAAGATAGATATATGAATGTGTGCAACTTGGGGCACTTAGTGATATCATTTATTTAATATTATTTCAATTGGTTTGCAGTCTGACAAGCCACATACTTCTGCTGCACATAGCACGGCATTAGTTATTTTTTGCATTTATTACTGCTAATGAACCTTGAATAGAATAACCACTGCACTTCCTCAGAAAGCATTTAGTGCCAGTTGTAGAACATTGCAACTGCAATTTAAGTTGATATATTTAATATTTACATTCCAATTAGTATTTGCTGCAAAGTGCACTTCCAAATAATCATCGAAGGTTATGGTATCCAAAGTTAAATGGTTCAGTCCACCAATCTCTCACAGTTAGCAGCCATGGAGAAATTAACACACCGTGTCCCAAGTGTGGAGGACAAAATCAAACTGATAGAAAAAGTAGAGTCCTGTGTACTCACGAAAGCACTTGTAGCCAAGTTGCCAGAGCCTGTAAGAGGTAAAGTGTCCTGCACTACAGCCTGACTGTTGGAGAAGATTACTCGTCTGGAGTCTTTTTTCTGTCCCCACACAGTGACTGATTGTCTTTCCTTCTCAATTCTGGACTGCTCTGCCCGGGGATTTGGGGGCTATCTCTGTGTTACTTTAAGGGCAAGGTTTAGAGCATCTAGCACTAGTATCCTGTGATAATTTAGCTGTTTTAATGCTGTATTAGAGTGCTTACCTTGGTAGGATTGCATAGAGGTGTAGCGTGGGTGTCCGCCATCTTGCGCATGCGCAGTAGCCTCCTGTATCGGGATACAGTTCCAATAGTTGGCGCATGCGCAGTAGGGTCCTGTACTAGCCTGCTGCATACTAATGGGATTCCTTTGTTTGTCCTCCCTATATAGGCCCTGAAGCAGCCCGCTCCCCTCAGAACTCGGACCAGGACCAGCAGCAGAGACTGAAATCGGGGATTGCCAGAGCCTGTAAGAGGTAAAGTGTCCTGCACTACAGCCTGACTGTTGTGAGGCACTTCCCGCCTGCCCGCCCCAACCACCCTCCCTCCCAGGGTCGGCGCTCCATATATTGCTGCTGGCAGGTCACGTGATGTGACACGTGACCTACCCTCCTTTTTACTAAGTGTCCACTTTCCCATTTGCAGGTTATAGGCACCATCCACTAGGGGTCACTGCACTTTCCACTCTAGCTCCTCTGTCCTCTCTATATCCCTCCTAGCTACTACCTCACAGCTGTCCCACTAGAGGTCACTGCAGTTCCCTTGGATTCCTTCTACTACCTACTTTCTGCACTCATCCTTCAGCCTATCTCTAAGCAACTGCTAGTATCAAACCTGGTACCCTTCTCTCTAAATTCTACTGACTATCCTCTGAGCCAATGAACCAGGCCAACAACTTCCTCTATTGTTATGCTCTTAACCATACCTCACTCCCTCCTGCCCAGATTTAAAATATTGGCCCTGTCTACAGGCTGTCCCTGAGCTGTGTTCAAACCCAGTACCCTTGCAGTCAGAGTCAGCTGCTCTACCTCTGCGCCACAGTGCCTACCTACTTTATTACTACTTTCTAAGCCTCTTAATCACTTCCCTACCCAATCTGCCAAAATATAAGTTTACCTCTTCTTCCTGCTGCCTTGCAGGATTTGAACCCTGCACCCTTGTTTCCAAAGTCCACAGTTCCACCACTCACCTAGAACACCTGCATATTTTTACTGCAGGATTTCATAACTATAAAGAACACTAACCCTGTGACACAACTAAAGTGTTATCTAGTGCTTCTACAAACCTGAACCCAACTCCCTGCTGCTACAGCCACTAGTCTAGCTCTCTCCTATTACCTGATCAGGACTTGAACCTGGTACTCTATGCACTTCAGGCACATACACTACCACCACACCATAGCAGCAACTAGACTCAGAGGTGATCTCTCACTACTATCTCCCTCTTTCATCCTAGTCCCATTCTTTCCTCACTTCAGCTCCACCAGCCTTCCCAACTATGCACATGCATCCCTGCTCACCAGTCTATCTCTTCTCCTCCTCCTCCTCCCTTTGCCTTCCACATACCCTAGTGTCCCTATTAACCCTCAGCCTCACTACTCCAGTGTTCCTACCTACCCTCCTGTCCTCCCCTCCTCCTTTACCACTGCTCCTACCCCTCCCTCCTCCACACATCCCATATGCTCCTCTCCACCTCACCCCCTTCCAGACATCACCTGTCCTCCCCTACAGCCCCCTTGCACTTCTGATCACTCAGGCCTTCTCTGCCTGTGCTACCCTACCCACCCTTTGTGCAACCAAACCCCATTCCTTATTCTATCGCTCCCGGCGAAACGCTCCATCTGCCTCCTCTGACCAGAGCACTTCTCCTCCTTCTGCTCCTAACAGGGAACATACACCCAACCCAGGCCCTGCCCCTCCCATCCACCCACTCAGCCCACTGGTCTTGAGTAGCCTCCATGAACATATGCAGCCTGCTGAAGAAATTTGACGCCCTACAGTGCTGGGCCATGGCTCACCAACCAGACATCATAGCCCTGGTTGAAACCTGGCTGTCCAAATCAACTCCTGACTCATTTGTCTCCCTCCCAGGCTATACCTTATATTGGGAGGACCGAGTAGGCAAACGAGGGGGAGGCTGTGCAATCTACACCAGGGACACAATACCTGGACATGCACTCCCCACCCCTACCCTCATAAATGGGGCCCAGGCCCTTACCCTCAGACTCACCCCAGACCCCTCTAGGAGCCCTCTCTATCTCACCACAGCCTACATTCCCCCAAAGAACCAGCACCCAGCCCTGATATCTTTAACGGACTACCTAGCCACCCTCCACCATAAGGCAGAACAAGTCCTAGTGGGGGACCTTAATGTAAATTGGCTCAGCACCTCCTCATCCACCACCAGAGACTCATTTGCCGCCCAAGATCTGACACAACTCGTCACCCAGCCCACGAGACTTAACCCTAAGAGTGGTACCAGCACCCTGCTGGATGTTATTATAACTAACCGACCTCAAAAAATCCAAAACATCCAGGTCCTCCCAGACTCCCTGAGTGACCACTCCCCTATCCTATTCCACTGGGTAGCCCCCAATCCCAAGCCCAAAGCCCAGACCACCCTCCGCAGGCGCCTCCGCCCTGGTGGGCTGAAGAAACTTAAGGCACTCCTCACCCAGATAGACTGGTTCCCCATTCAGCAGGCAACCAACATTGATACTGCCCTCACCTTTTTCACTCACACCTTCAACATGGCCTGTGATCTCTTTGCACCCTTAACCAAATCCGGTCCAAAACAGAACGCACCTGGGTTAGCTCGGCCCTCCTACAATTACTTAGGAACCGATACCTCTGGCACCTTGCCACTGAAACAGGTCGCTCTGTCTGATAGGCAAGCATACAATGCAGCCCTAAATAAATGCTCATGGGCCATCAGGAAAGCCAAGGCAGACCATTACCAGGCCTCCTTACCTCCTCCTGGGGCTCAGCGGGACCTTCTGGGATAATATTAAGCAACTCAGTGGTAAAGCTTGCTCCCTGCCCCATCCCAGCTCACTAGAAATGGCACAACCTCCACCGAGCCTGCCACCATAGCTAACTGGTTCAACACCACTTTCACTGACCTTAGCTCAGTCCTCCCTAGTAATTTCTTTGACCTCCCCCAGCCAAACTCCCCTGTCCTCCAGCACCCCAGCTTCCTCCTACGAAAGATTTCCACCCGGAAGCCAGACCCATCCTAATCAAAGCTCTCAATGGCCAACAATCCCGGCAGTGACTCACTGGACCCCAGCATCCTCAGGTTGGTGCTAGATGAAGTCCTTGCACCCTCTCACTAGCCTAATTAACCAGTCACTCTGCCTGGGACAATTCCCCACAGCTTGGAAAACAGCCATTATCACACCTATTCATAAAGGAGGCGACAGGTCATCGGCCAACAACTACCGCCAATCTCCATCCTCCCTCCCTCTCTAAAGCCCTGAGAAAGTGGTGGCCATTCAAATCACTGATTATCTGGCTAAGCATAACATCTTATGCCCAGAGCAACATGGCTTCCGTATGGGTCACAGTACCAGCACTGCCCTTATTGAATTCTCCAACTTCCTACACTCCTCCTTGGATACCAGCTCCCTAGCTGGTGCAGTGTTCATTGACCTCTCAAAGGCTTTCGACACTGTCTCCCATCCACTGCTGCTGAATGCATTCTGCCTCACTGGTCTCGGCTGGCCCCTGGCATGGTGTGCTAGCTATCTTGACACTCGATCCCAGTGTGTCAAGATTAATAACACACTCTCCGACTCGTCCCATTCTCTGGGGTCCCCAAGGCTCCATCCTGGGCCCCTTCTCTTCTCGCTGTATCTGAACACCCTGCCCAGTGCATGCTCTGGCAAAATTCTGCTGTATGCAGACGACGCTGTCCTTTTGCCACCCACCGTAATCCCATCTCCCTACAGGACTCTCACAGCAGTCTTTCAACAGTGCCGAGGCTTGGTTTAAGGGCGCAGACTCATCATCAATCTTAAGAAACCAAAACTATGCTCTTTTCACACCCCAAAACAAAGCTAGCAACCACCCACTCTATATCCTTCCAAGCACCAACCAACCACTGGAACAAGTCTGTCTACAAATACCTTGGGGTTACCTTGATTCAGCCCTCACATTTCACAACCACATCGACGCCCTAACATCCGCCACCAACACACAGCTTGGCATCCTATTCCGCCATAAAACCTGCCTTCCCCCAAATGCTCTCTGGCTAGCTGTTACATCGTCCGTTCTGTCCCTTGTAGACTATGGTCTACCAGTATACGGTGCTGCCGACACCACTGCACTCAACAAAATTCACCTAACCCTGAATAAAGCGTGCAGATTGATTACTGGTGCCCCCAGGCTCACACACACCTGTCAGCTATATGTCGATGCTAACCTGCTTACCCTGGATGAACGGCTCCGATACCAGACCTGTCTCCTCACCAAAAAAACCCTACTCGGGCTCTCCCCTGGGGTGACGCATCCATCCACCAGAGCCCTCCCACCATTGCAACACGGTCTTCCTACAAGACCACTCTAAAGGTCCCCAGAACAAGAACCAGCCATGGCCAGAGGTCCTTCAGCTATAGAGCCCCAACCTGGTTTAACTCTCTCCTGCCACCATCACCAATGCCATCACCATCTCCACATTCAAAACCGCACTCGAACCACATCTTCAGCACTCATAACTGCTCCTGTCTCTGAACATAACCTCCACCTTTTCTCTTGACAATGCCCCGGCAGCTCTCCACCAACCATCCCTCCACCACTTCCTGTACACCATGCCTAGGTTTAACCTGGCCAGTGCCAGCTGTTTTCAATGTTTATCTACCAGAATGCTCACTTGATACCGACTTGTGTAATACCTGTTATCAATTACATGTACCCTGTACCCAATTGTATTTGTCTGACCACAATGTGACGTGGCACCTCTGGTGAATGCCTATTGATTTTTTGCAAATCTTTGCTATGTAACCGAGACGCAATGTATGTCTTTATGTGACGAAGTACCTTTGGAAACGAGCCTCTGGCTCAAAGGTTGTAAACTGATTCTTAAATAAATAAATAAAGTTTGGTGTGGACATCTCTTGTGTATGCTGTATATTGAAAAATAAAGACACAATTCTAGTAGACTGGACAAGTGGCTGCAGTAAGGGAAGGAAAAGAAAACATGATGGGAAGGACGCAAGGCTTGAGGACACCCTACTTAAATGGTTCACAGCATCAAGAGATTGAGGGATTCATAGAAGTGTGAAGGCAGAAAAGGACCAACAAGGCCCACTGAGTCTGCCCATTTGTCCAGCTATCTGCTTGGACATGAGCCACCCCCACCCTCAACACTCCTCTGTGGTTGTCCCATGCCCTTTTGAATCCCTCCACTGTTTCTTCCCCAATGACTGCCTCCAGGAGTCTGTTCCACTTATCCACCACCCTCTCTGTGAAACAGTACTTCCTAATGTTACCCCTGAACTGCCCCCCCTCCACTTGCAGGCCATGCCCCCTCGTCCTCTGAGTACCCTTCATCTGGAAGATGCTTTCCACTGGCACCCTGTCTATACCCTTAAGGTACTTGAAGGTCTCGATCATGCCCCCCCCCGAGGGTACATGTTCAGATCTCTCAACCTTTCTTCATAGGATAGGTGGCTCAATCCATTACCATCTTCGTTGCTTTCCTCTGAACTCGCTCCAGCCTCCCCAAATCCTTTTTGAGGTATGGCCTCCAGAACTGGACTCCATATTCCAAATGTGATCTAACCAGATGGGTGTACAAGGGTACTATGACCTCCCTATTTCTACTGGAGATCTCCCTTCTGATGCATCCCAGCATTCCACTACCCCCCTAGCCACTGCTCTCCCGCTCTGCCTTTACACCTTCAGTCCCCTGATATAGTGATGCCCAGGTTCCTTTCTTGTTCTGTTACCTCCAGAGCTCTGCCCCCTATGCAGTACCTTGCCTTTCGGTTCCAGTAGCCAAGATGCATGATTTTACATTTTTCTGTGTTGAATGAAAGCTGCTACCTCTTTGACCATGCCTCAAACCTCTCCAAATCTCTCTGCATTCTTTCTACCCCTTCCTGAGTGCCTACCCTATTGCAGATTTTAATGTCATCCACAAACAGACTCACACCCCCATTCAAGGCCCACCACAACGTCCCCTACAAATACATTGAATAGTACGGGCCCCAACACTGATCCCTGAGGGACCCCGCTTGTGACCTTGCCCTCTCCAGATGCCACCCCATTTATTATGACCCTCTGCCTCCTGTTCCCCAGCCAGCTTCCCACCCATTTAACCACCCTCTGCCCCAACCCCAGGCCTGATATTTTATACAGCAGTCTCCTGTGGAGCACGGAGTGAAAAGCCTTTTTGAAATTCAGATAAACCACATCTACTGCCCTCCCCTGATCCACTTCCTTGGTGGCCACATCAAAAAACTCTTATCACATTTGTTTGACAGGATCTGCCCCTTGTAAAACCATGTTGCCTTGGATCCATCAGGCCGCTTTCCTCCAGGTAGCTGGTGATCGTGCCTTTTATTAGTTTCTCCATGAGCTTGCCTACCACCAATGTCAAGCTCACGGGCCTGTAATTTCCCACTTCCTCCATCCCTCCCTCCCCCATGCAGCAGGACCACATTTGCCTACCTCAAGTCTTCCGGCACCACCCCAGTCTCCAGGGACTTATTGAAGAGTGCAGTCAATGGCACTGCTAATATCTCCTTTAGTTCCCTTAAAATCCTTAGGTGCACCCCATCCAGCCCCATCGCCTTGTCTACCTTCATGCAGCCTAGTTCTCCCAAAATTTCCTCTATGAGGAATGGCCTCATATCCCTTCCCTCCCCCCTGCTATTGCTTTTCCTGCTCTGCTGCCTTCATCTTCTTCCTCCCTAGTGAACACTGGTCAAAAATAGTTGCTTAGCAGGAACCGCTTCTCTCTGTTCCCTTGTAGAAACTCCCCCTCGTTTGTTTTTAACTACAGTATTCCCTGCCCAGTCTTCCTCTTTCGCTTGCATACCAAAAGAAAGTCTTATCCCCTTTTTTGACCCCTCTAGCTATGCGCTCCTCTGTCTGTGCCTTTGCCCTCCTTATCTCTAGCGCGGCTTCTCTCTGGCTCACCTGGTATTTTCCCCAGTCCTCTTCTGCTTGCATTTCCTTGAACTTCCTGAAGGCCTTTCTTTTTGCCTTTACCTTTTTTGCTACCTTCCTAATGTAGCACAGAAGTTTCCTCCTCCTCTTACTTTTACTTGCTCTCTTGGCACAGATGTCAGTGGCCTCTACAATAGCTTCTTTTATTTCCCCCCCCCACATTACCTCCACCTCTGTCAACTCCTCCACCCCTTCCAAAGCCCTCTCCACTATTTCCCCTATTTTTCTGAAGTTTGCCCTCTTGAAATCCAGCACCCTCAACCTAGAGCGGTGAACCTCTGCAGTGTTCCTTATTCTAAACTTGACTGTGTTGTGGTCACTCGTACCAAGGTGTTCCCCCACCAATACATCTCCTACCCTATCCCCATTTGTCAGGACTAGATCAAGAGTAGCTCCTGCCCTGGTTGGCTCCATGACCAGTTGATTTAGGAGGGCCATTTGTAGGGAGTCCAATATTTCCTTGCTGCTGGATGAAGCAGCTGAAAAGGTGTCCCAGTCTACATCCGGTAGGTTCAGGTCCCCCATCAGCACCACTTCCCCCCTTGCCGCCATGCTCACGAACTCATAAGCCATGCTTCTGTCCACTGATTCCTGCTGTGTCAGGGTCCTGTAAATCACCCCCATATGCACTGCCTCCCCCTTCCCCACCACCAAAGAGACCCAGAGTCCTTCGGCCTCTCCCTACTTACCCCGCAATTCTGATGCGCTGATACTTTCCTTTACATAGAGTGCAACCCCCCCTTTCCACCCTGTCCCTCCTGAACAAATCGTGCCCTGGTATCTCCATTTTCCATCCCTGCTCCTGGTGGCACCATGTTTCTGTTACCCCCCACAATGTCAAGGTCCTCCTCAACCATTTTTGCTGTTAGATCTGGGATCTTCCTACCCAGATGTCTGGCGTTTGCACACATGACCCTCCAACCCCCACTTTCCTGCCCCCCTCTTTCCACCCGCCCTATATATTTTTCCCCCTTACCCTTTGGCTGTGTGGGTGGGGCTTTTGCCCCCACCTCTTGCCCCATCAACAGGGCTTTCCCCTGTCCTCCCGGGTTTAGTTTAAATGCTAGCATTTGTAAACATAATCGTCCAGTTTGCATTTGAGCACTGCTTTCCTCTCCCCATTTAGTTGCAGCCTATCCGGGGCATAGAGGCTATTATCATTCCATGTTGAACTCAAATCTCCTATCACTCCATATCCACTCTGAGCACACCAACCTGCAAGCCAACTATTGAACTACTCTATACTTTGCCTTACCTCCGTGCTGGCCCTTGGTACTGGCAGCACCTCAGAGAAAGACAGGGATTTAAAGTCCAAGCTGCTGCAGAACCTAGCCTGCACCTCCATATCACTACTCCTTGCAAGGTCATTTGTGCCTATGTTGGAAGATCAGATGAGTTTTCTCATCTATTTCCCCTCCCCCTTGAGGGGATCCAATGCATGACTTTGGCTGCCGTCATACCTGGCAGGCACGCCACCCATATTTTATCCCCTCTCTCTCCTTCTCCCCCATGTAACTCCTTTCATAATAAAGTCCCCAACTATTAAGACCCTACCCCCTTCCTCCTCTAGGGTGCCTCTCATTGCTGCTGTTCTCCTCCTCTTTCCCAAGTTTTCCCCATCCCTACCCTTGCTATCTCCCCCCCCCCCGAAACTTCTTGAGACCTCCTCCCTCCATCCTCCTCCTGCTCATTTCCCTGGGCCTCTTTCTGGTTCTCTGGTTCCTCAGTGCAGCTCTTTTCCCCCTCTGAACCTTTCTGAGCATTCCTCTCCCCATCCTGCTTATCTTGCTGCCCCAAAACCTGGTTTCCTGGCTCTTCTATGGTGCTACCCGCCCTTGTGCCTTGCTCTATTAGATCACCCCGCCCCAAGGATTTCCTCTCTGTTCCTTGTACTCTGAGCTTCATTTTTTTTTTTTTTCCATTCATTTTTTATTCACATTTTCAAATTAATACAGAGACAGTGAGAAAAAGTACATCCCTTGAAGTACATATAGTAACAATTCTAGATGGTACAAAAAAGACAGGAGACATCAGCTGAGCTTCATTTCTGGTCCATGCCCCATTTCCCTATCCCTTCCTGCCGAAGGCCCCATCCCTTGCATCCCAGCTTCCTGCCTGGCTTGTTCCAGCACAGTTTCTCATTTATCTGTCTTTGCTGTTTCTTCACAGTTGTCCCTGGTCCCACTCTTGCAGCCCCAATCTGTGCCTTCTTGCGGAGTCCTGATCCAGGTTCCCCGCTCCCTCCTGCTACACTTTGATCCCTTCCAGTACTATCTCTCCCTCTCGGGTCTCCCTTGATAACCCCATACCCCTGCCTGGATTTATGGATACTCCCACATTCTGGGCTCCCCCTGCCAAGATGCCCCTGTTCCCCCAGAGTACCTCCATTTCCTCTCCTTGTGCCTGAGGTTTCAGCGCCTGGTGAAGTTTTGTAGGCGACCCCATGCCCCCTACTTTTCCACTTCCCTAGCTGTCTCTGAATGCCTTCTACCGCCTCCCTGAGCTTCGCCAGCTGGTGGCACACTGGGCAACCCCCAAATTTCCAAGCCCAGTCAAGTACCATGGCCGCCCCACACCCTGTGCACCCAACCACCCTCCCAAAGATGCCTGCTCTAGTGAAGTGAGGTCCCTTCCCCATCATATCATGTACCTTTGGTCAAGCCCCCCCTTAACTTCAATACCTCTCAGCTAGCAATTTCACACATACAGTACGTAATTTACAATTTCTCCCAGCTTTTAAATTCAAGGTTCCCGAATGATCAGCGCTTCAGTGCCCCCACCCTGATCAGGGCTACCCTAGTTTACCTGTACAATTAGCAGCTACAGTGCCCACACCAATGATCTGCACCACAGCAGCCACAGAGCCCACATCCTGGACAGAGCTGCCCAGTAACATGTACACTTGCCTGATCAGAGTAATATTTGTTAAAAATGTACACCTGCCTGATCAGAGATACAGTAGTTTAAAGTCCTCTAACATTAGGCCACTCCTCCCCCTTGGCTTCTCCCCCACCGTCCACTGATGTGGAACCTTTGTAAATGAGCAGTTCCTGCTCAAAGGTATTTGTAATCCTAGAGTTTAATAAAATAAATCTAATAGAGGCCGAGGCCAGGGTGGGTGGTGTGGAAAGAAATTACAGCTCCTCTGTGTGTGTCTAAGCAAATGCGGCTGGGCCTGTCCTTTATAGCCCAGCCAAGAGTTCAAACATTGGCGCCCTAGCTCCTGATTTGTCCGCAGCTCCTCCCTCTGTAACCCAGGCCTGCCGCTGACTGCAGCCACTGAGAAAGCCTGCTCCTGTGCCCCTTTTGCTGCCAATGCAGCTCCGGCTCCTCCCGCCTCCAACGCGCTCCTCTGCTACCAGCCCTGGCTTGCCTCCAACTAAGCCGTCGGGATACCCTGCTCTGGCTCCACTCCAGTTCTTCCTGCCCCCAATGTGCTCCAACGTGAAGAAATCACAGCTCCTTTGTGCGTGTCTAAGGGAATGTGGCTGGGCCTGTCCTTTATAGCCCAGCCGCGAGTTCAAATATTGGCGCCCTGGCTCCTGATTGGTCCGCAGCTCCTCCCTCTGTAACCCTGGCCTGCCGCCTACTGCAGCCACCGGGAAAGCCTGCTCCTGTGCCCCTCTTGCTGCCGATGCAGCTCTGGCTTTTCCCACCTCCAATGTGCTCCTCTGCTACCAGCGTTGGCCTGCCTCCGACTAAGCCACCGGGATAGCCTACTCCGGCACCGCTCCAGTTCTTCCTGCCTCGGATGTGCTCCAACACAAAGAAATTACAGCTCCTCTACAGCAAAGCAGGTGGCCACAAGCATGGACATGGATTCTGAGCCTATGTAAGGGTGGTGTTCATGTTGGAAAAAGGAACTTGCTCTCCTACCACCAAATTCATGGCAAAAAGTGAACTTTGATTTTACAGTGTCTCAAGAGTGGCTAGCCATGATTTTGCCATCAGTAATTTCTGAATACAATCCCAATTAATTCTACAATGCAGACGAAATCACACTGTTTTTAGGACAACCCTTAATGGAACACTGTCATTTAAGAAGGAACCCTTGTCTGGTCACAATGAGGCAAAGGAAAGGCTGTCAGTTATGGTCTGTTCAAATGCCCCAGAAACTGACAAAGTGCCACTGCTGGTGACAGGGAACTCAAAGAAGCCACGCTGTTTTGTGCAGTTTCCACAAATACCCTTCCAGAGCATTATACCAACAACAATAATGCATGGATAATGGTGGAAAGCTTCCACAGCTGACTGTAAGACCTTGACACACAGATGTGGCACTAAAGAAGAAAGATTTGTATGCTTGTGGACAACTGCCCAGTGCATGGATCTGTCCAACTCAGAAACATTAAACTTCTTTTTTTAACCCCCAATTGCATGGCTGCGATCCAGCTGATGGATCAAGGTGTCAAACAGAACTTAAAATAATAGTACAGAAAACCGATTGGGACAGAAATCGTAAACATGATTAAGGGTTCCAAGATGCAGCAACAATTTTGTGATCTGACTTGTGAAATCAATATTCCGGATGCCATACACTTTTTACACAACGTATAGACTGAGGTTGCCCCATCTGCTATTATGAACCGTTTCCTGAAAGATGGGGTGATACCAAGGCCTAATGACGCACCAGATAATCCACATGCTCATATTACAGTAGACCCCCCACCTGGTATGCTGGGCAATGGTTTCAATGCCTATGCTGCCAAAGATCAAAACGTGCCGATGAGCGGTTAGCTGTCCGAGTTAGAAATGTGCCAGTCTGGTTTGGGAGTTGCAGAGCATGAGGCGGACGAAGATGAGTCACAAGTAGAACCACCAAGCACTGAAAAAGTCTGGGGCATGATGAGACAGGTAATACGTCGAGGTCGGGGAAAAAAAAATAGACTTCAGTTTGCAGTACAGCTTCGAACCTAGTATCTCATCCCTTTCTGCATATAACAGGAAGCAGTCCCTGCTGACAGATTTTTTAAAACAAAAATTAAAAAGAATAACACGCAGTATTGCACAGCACTAATGTTCTGAGAACTTTTTTTTAAACATGATTGTTTAATAACGTTTTTATATGCTTTTAATTATGTTATGGTTATTTTCATCTTTCAGCGCAAATAGCAAAAGTACAAATTCTAGTTAACTGGAATTTCAGATGTATGCATATACAGTAAAACCCCAGTTATCCCAACCACAGATAACTGAAACTCTCAGTTATCTGAAACTGAGTTGTGTCCCCCAACACTACTGTTTTCGGCTGTTTCTCTGGTTACAAGGTCTGGTCACAAGCAGAAGTGTTAATGATCTCTCTAACTCTGATCAGCACATCACCTACCTGCCAACACCGGATATACAACACTCACTTAAAGAGTCCCTAACCAATAGAAAAACTTGAAAAAAAGTGAGATTTAGACACAATTCAGTTTATATTTCATGTATTTTCTATAATTCTTTCCCCTTTTCCTTTATTATTTAGGACAATTACATGAAAGAATATTACTGTTCCTTAGACTTTATCTGCTCTTTCTGCTTGCCTACACCCGACATCTTAATCTCCTGTTTATGGCATCATAATTATCTCCACAGCAACAGATTGTGATTTCATAAACAGAGGTTTAGACTTGGTTTGCTGGCCAAGGCACCTAGCTTCACCTGAGCTCTTTCCTTCTAAGACTGCTTGAAAGGCAGAGTAGAGAAACTTACCAGAGCAAGGGAGAAGGATTAAGACTTAGTTTGGCTAAGCAGATTTACTGTGTGGTGGTGTTTTGATTTTTTACTCACAGGGATTGCTACTGTTTGTGGCTAACATTTCATTGCTTTATTTTTTCTCTGATTCAAATTGTTGTTGCTGGTATACCTTCTTCTGCATTATTACAAGGTGTGCCTACAGGTGTGTGCTAACAGATTACTGCTGTAATCTTCTGATTCAAATTGTCTTTTGCAAGGTATATCTTCTGTTACTGCTTTATTTTTCTCTGGAGCAAAGTGTTTCTTACAGGGTATATCTTCTCTGAAATTATTACAGGTGGTGCTTTACAGGTTTTACAGTTTTATCTAACATTAGGATAAGCTTTCAGGGTTACTCCATTTGTTGTTGACTGATTGTTTCTGCTCTTACCTCCTTGTTCTTTCGTCCGTGGTTCTTCTTTTTAGGCAGGGAAGGGCCCAGCCACCACCCCATCCCCAACCACCCCGCTACACTCCTTTTATAGGGTACCACAGTTGTGACATTTCCTGTGGCAGAGCAGGAAAGGCGGATCAGTGGGGCCTCCACAAAGTGATCTCATTTACAGGGGCACTAGTAATTTAACTTGTTATAACAAGTTAAACAAAGCTAATTAAACCATTACTTGCATTTTTTTCCTTTTTTTCCTTCTAATTACTCTGACTAGGTTACAAACCCAGCAACTTATTTGGAATGGATTTCATTAACTGCAGGTACTGTGGAGCAATTTTCAGAAGGACAGTCTTACAGGATTAGGACACTGTCCCACATGCTGGGCCTTTGGAGATCTTCGGTCTCAGCTCCGGGCAGCATGGGCAGAGATTGCACGCCTCAAATTTCATATTGAAGAGAAATACATTATAAGGACCACCGCCATTTCCCCAGCATCCAACAGAAAACCTCGACCGCAGAGGGTAGTTGGTCCAGGAGGTTGGCAGGTGGTTAGGAGGAGCAAATCAGGTGCCCCATCACTCTCTGCTCTCCAACACATTACCTCCAAAACCATATAAACGCTACAAACAGGTATCTGCCTCTATCTCTGAAATCAAATAAAGAGGCAGAAGACACTGCAGAGCAGGACACTGCGCACAGGAGCTAACAACAATACTCACCCAAATCAGGAACCAAAACTAAACAAGCACAAAGATCCAAAAACTTCTGATCATAGGAGACTCCATGATTGGGAGTTGATACCCATCTCCAGCCAGGGTGATGGTCAGATGTCTCCAGGTACATCAGCATGGAGAGACACTGACCGCATTGCTAAAATTGTTCACAAAGCAGGAGAAAACATTGATGTCCTAGTACACATAGGGACTAATGATCTCGCCAGCCGGTCAGTTGTGGAGACCAAGGAACACCTGACTAAGCTGGGTGACAAACTATCATCTATTTAGTCCGGCATCTCCTTCTCTGAGATCCTGCCAGTCTGGGAGAAGGAACAGATGGACGGAAGGTCAGAGAAGGAGAGATAGGGAGCTAAAACGTGGCTCAAGGACTGGTGCCAGGAAAAGGACACAGATTTGTAGGAACTGGCAACAGTTCTGGGAGCGAAAGTTCTTTAAATTTGATGGACTGCATCTGACTAAAGAGGAGTCAGTGCATTGGGGCAGAAGTTTGGCGTCTTTGCAGAATATTTAAACTAGCAAATGGGAGAGGGTGCAGCGCCCCATCGTCGAATGGGAAGAACACCCTCCCCTCAGCTAGTGGTCAAACAGGAATTCAGCGTGTTTGCCATTCATTTGCATCACCAGGTAAGAAAAAGGTTTGTCTCCCCATACGATGCACAGGTAATGCCAAACTTCACCCAACAACTAACACACCAAATCTGGCCAATGGAAAATCATGTACACAAATGCTCACAGCCTGGGAAATAAGATCCCAGACCTGCAGGCAATAATGTCAGAGGCTAAACTGGACATAGTAGCAATTAGTGAGACGTGGTTTACCAGTAACCACACTTGGGAGACTTCAGTACCTGGCTATGTATTGTTCAGAAGAGACCGAGGTGCAAAGGGGGAGGAGTGGCCCTGTATGTTAATGAAAATATCAAAGCTACAGAAATTCAGAATACACATAAGGAGCCAGAAGAACTGTGGGTCACCCTGGAAACAGGAAATGGGACAGCCATAAGAACTGGGGTTGTCTACAGGCCCCAGACCAGAGGAGGACATAGACACATTACTGTTAGAAGATATACAAAACATGACAGCTAAAGGGAGGTTCTGATAATGGGAGACTTCAACATGCCAGATATAGATTGGTCAATACCAGCAGGAACATCTGCCAGAACTAGACTCATAGTGGATTCCCTGCAGGGAGGGCCTCAAACAACTGGTACAGCAACCCACAAGAGACAGGGCTATCCTAGATCTAGTACTGACTAACAAAGAAGGAATCACAGATCTCAGGTAGAAGGTCACCTGGGGTCCAGTGACCATCACATGGTATGGTTCAATTTGGCTACTACATCTAAATCATCCCATTCAAGGCAAAATATGGGACTTCAGAGGAGCTGACTTTGATAAGATGGCCAACAGAGTTAAGCTAGCCCTGGCAAAAGAAACACAGGTGAGGAGGTACAGGCAAAGTGGGCAAGCATTAAGGATACAATACTTGAAGCAACATCCCATTGTGTTAGACAGAAAAGGAAGTGCAAAAGAAGAAGGAAACCACTTTGGTTCTCAAATACAGTAGCAGAAAAGGTCAGAGCCAAAAGGCTGGCCTTCAGAAAATATAAGGGAACACAGCGGGATGAAGATGGGAGGCATACCAAACTGCCCTAAGGGAAGCAGGTAAGGCAGTAAGACAGGCAAAGTCCCAAACTGAGGAAACACTAGCACGAACAGTAAAGAAGGTGACAAGACTTTCTATAGATACATTAGTGAAGGAGAAAGTCCAGAGTATGCTAAGCTTAATGGAGAAAGGGAGCATGTGAGGAGGAGGACCCTGTAAAGGCATCTATCCTAAATAGATACTTTTGCTCAGTATTTACTGAAGAGAAGGTAGGGCAGGGCCCACAGCTCAGCATCATGGACACAGGGGGAGGGAGTGAGCACTACTCCCTTCACAAAAGAAGGGTCCTACAAGAGCTTGCTAAGCTCAGGGTGGATAAGGCAATGGGACCTGATGGCATACATCCCAGGGTACTTAAGGAGCTAAAGGAGGAACTAGCAGAGCCATTAGCAGAATTGTTTAGTGAGTCTCTGAGCACAGGAGAGGTCCCAGAAGACTGGAGAAGGGCTCATGTGATCCGCTCCACAAGAGTGGTAGCAGGGAGGAGGCGGGGAACTACAGACCAGTCAGTCTTACCTCAGTAGTGGGCAAGATTATGGAGGCACTCCTTAAGGAAAGGATAGTGCAACACCTGGAATCCATGAGGCACAGGATCCAAGACAGCATGGGTTTACAAAGGAAGGTCCTGTCAAACTAATCTCATAGATTTCTTTGACTGGGTAACCAGAGTGGTGGACCAAGGGGAGCAGTTGATGTCGCCTACCTTGACTTCAGCAAAGCTTTTGACACTGTTCCACATAGAAGATTGATAAATAAGCTAGGTAGGCTCGGGGTGGGTCAGAAGTTGGTCAACTGGGTGGCAAACTGGTTGACTGGCAGAAAACAGAGAGTGGTGGTAAATGGTATACAGTCAGAAGAGATGCAAGTCACAAGTGGGGTACCTCAGGGATCAGTCCTGGGGCCAGTCCTATTCAACATCTTCATTAGTGACCTCGCAGATGGACTAGAGGGTAAGGCTTGTCTGTTTGCAGATGACACCAAGATCTGCAACAGAGTAGATGATCCAGATGGGGTGGGCAGAATGAGAAGAGATCTGGATAAACTAGCAAAATGGTCAGAAGAGTGGCAACTGGGATTTAATGCAAAGAAGTGCAAAATCATGCACATAGGAAGAGAAACCCTGAAGCCACTTATAGGCTGGGAGGGAGTTGCTAGCAGTCACAAAGGAAGAAAGAGACTTGGGCATCATCATCACTGATGACCTAAAATCATCAAGCAGACCTCTAAAGCAGTAGAGTGAGCTAGGGGGTGTTAGGGTGTATTAGTAGGGGTATCACAAGTCGGGTGAGGGAGGTAATAATCCTCTGTACAAGACATTGGCTAGCCCATCTGGAGTACCGCGTGGGCAGTATTGGAGGCCACACCTTCACAAGGACATTAACCAAATTGAGGCAGTCCAGAGAGGGCAACCAAAATGGTGCAGGGACTGCATCAGAAGACATATGAGGACAGATTAACGGAGCTCAATATGTATACCCTTGAGCAAAGGAGGAGAGAGGTGATATGATCGAGACATTTAAACACCTTAGGGGCATAAACAAGGTGAAAGAGTCTAACATGTTTAAATATAAGAAAAATTGCAGGACAAGAGGACACAGCATGAGATTAGAGGGAGGCCGATTAAGGGGAATGTGAGAAATTCTTTTTCACAGAAAGGGTGGTAGATGCATGGAATAGCTTACCACAAGAAGTGGTGGCTATGAATACAGTGCAGGGCTTCAAACAGGCATGGGATAGGCATAAGGGAGCAATACAAATGACTATGAATAGATAGGTCACTGACAGAGCAAAGGCCGATGGCACATTTATAAGGTAGAAAAAGAAATGGGCAGACTGGATGGGCCTTGCGGTCCTTATCTGCCGTCAACTTCTATGTTTCTATGTTTCTAACTGTGCTGTCAGGTGTAGGCAAGCAGCCAAAGCAGATAGGGCAGTGATCCTGTTTACATGCAAATGTCATTAGTAATAAAGAAGTAAGGATGACAATTACAGAAAAAACATTAAATATAAACTGAATTGCGTCTAAATTGTTTTTTCCAAAGTTGCCACAATGGCATCAGGGGCTCTTTAACAAATCATTACAGTCATAGTCCATTAGTAGCCAACTAGTCACTAATTCAGCTACTGCAGCAGTCTCACAATGTCATGGTCTCAAAGCCATCTTTCCAGTCTAGTCTGACATGCAGTGCTCCAGCTCTCAGGCAGCCTGAGTCAGCAGATGGCTGCATTTTTGTTTATTCTTGTGTTGGGTTCTGGCAGGACCTAAACCTGATGGCAAAACGCAACACACAGACAGATGTTGCAGAAGGAAGGTTCATTTCCCAATACATGTAAAAAGGACAGCTTACCACAGCTGGGAGTCCAGAACCCTGAGCACCCAGTGTCATCATAGGAAAACTCAGTGAAAAACAGGATTATACAAACTCTCATAGTCAGAGATAAGAGGGTCCGTTACCTGGTAACGTGCTCATCTGTATAGTAGAAAAGCTAAACAAAGCATCTCTATTGGTGGGTACTGTGGGCAGCTCACACCCAAGGCCGTTATGTTCGCACGTATACAGTGATAAGTACTATGCTGACTAACACTACTTTTGGGTTACAAAGGAGTGATTCATATAATGTGCTGATCATAGCATTATTGCTAATAGCTGTAGGTGGCATGCTAAGACCACAAATATAATACTGAAATAGTACATCATAGCAAGCATAAGTAAATACTGACATCCCTTATACTGTAACATAGGATTATGGTAGTCCACATTAGGGATTGTAGGTCAGGAAGGTCTACACTTGCTAGATCAGTGTACCTCTACCTCTGTTACAGTAGCTGAAAGTGTACCAAGTTTCTTACTAGTAATGATAGCAGCCCAACAGCAATGTTGCTTGAATGTTGGGTAGAGTGTTAAACGTGAGCTCTGAGCTCAAAGACATGTCTCTCAGTCTCCTGATTCAGTCCCCTTTAGTTCCAACAATCACAGGTTAGTTAATTACCAAGACGCTTGTTTGGAAACTTTTTTTGTTTTTGTTTGTTTAATTTGTTTGGAAGCTTACAAGTCCTGAAACAGCTATTCTAGGAAGATGTAGTGTAGTAAAACAGAAGGTAGCTTTAAGTAGGGTGTGGTCCATTATAAATACAGGAACCTCGATTTATCGAAACTCCATTTATCCAAATGTTTTTTGTGTCCTCCATGACATTTGGATAAATGGGGTTTTACTGTATTTCGGATGTCCCAAGTATGTGCATACATCCGGAATGCACTGTAAACACAGAAATCTTTTAGAGCTCTTAAGCACAAGTTCCATTTCTCCATTAAAAATAACTTTTTTACTCTCAGCAGTGGTGGAACATAACAATAGATGCTTATAGAGTGCAAAAAAACATTTATTTTATCCAACCCAATGGCAGCCACTGGAACTGGCAATGCTCCAACCACCTGTTTTGTTAAAAGAATATATCCTCTCCTAACCGTAAAACCCACCTAATAAACAAGGGTGAGGTCCCACCTGAATATTTATTTAACCAATCTGGGGTAAGGCTGTAGGTGTGGGAAGAGGAGTATCCCCTTCAGCTATAGTCCACTGAGGTGGCCCTACACCAACAGTTAAAGCAAACCCAAAACTGAGTAAGAGAAAGCCCACTTTGCAGTTATTCCAGTCTAATATAGTTACAAAGCAGAACAACTCTGACGTTTTGTGTATAATTGTTCTTTAACAACATATGAGCAGCCAAGTCTTTACAGTTCCTAAAAGAGAGTCAAATACACTCACTAACAGGATCTGGCTCCTGGTTCCGGCGGTAGCAAGATGGCGGCTCTGGCGTCCACAAGCCCTGACTGGGCTACTGACCACAGTATTTGGGTGTGGCAAAAGCCAAATTGCAACTGCTGTTGAAGGGCTTCAAGTCCTGCCCTCGAATGCATGCTTCCGGACCCGAATAATTGGGAAAGTAGGTGAGTGATGGCCTGGAAAGCTAGCGACTGGACTGGCTGGCTGCTAGGGGAGCCCCTAGCTTATGCTGGGTCATCCTAGCAGACCAGCCATGAAAGTGACACTAGTAATATTCACTCTAACAAACTCAGGGTGCTTAATGGTGGGAAATTTAGATGGATTGGGCTGGTCCAGGGTCTTTCAACAGTTGTATGCCTGACTGGATTACTACCATGTGGAGTGTAATGGAATCAACACACTGCTGAGACCATGCTTGGGACTTGGGATCTAACCTTATGTCTATTAGTTAACCTGTTGCTTCTCCTTTCTCCCTTACAGGTAGGGGGGAGGGGAGGGACAACACAGGAAGTGGGCAATACAGGGTGATGTACGTTACCATAAGCCATTTCCTTCATTTTCTAAACAGGTCAATATGGAGGTTTGTGGGAGGGTTCAAGTTTTACTTTTTCACTGATTATACTAACTGGGAGTGACATAAGCAGAAGATGGGATTTGGTCTGTGGAATAGGAAAGAATGGATGAGATGGGACTCCAATGGGAATCTCAAGGGTACCCGGCTGGCAACTGTAGGTCAGCCTTGCCCAATATATCATAAACAGACTAAACAGATCCCTACAGAGAAGAAAGACACCTTTAAGTTCTAGTTAATGGTTATAAAATGGGCAGGGAAAATACTACATCCCTACTGGTTAGGACCTGTGTGTTAAGAGAGCAAAACGCAAGGGTACAAAAAGTGCCAAGAATCAGGAACAGTACACTTCAGATATCAATGCCTTTTTTTAAAAATCCTGATTGCCATTACATACATGGCTGCCACCTTTACTCACTAAAAAATCAACTGGGCCCAATAAATTAAACTCCCTAAAATAAAAAGAATGAACAAACTGATCAACTGCCATGTTCCTTTATATTCCTCTCCTAATACACATACACAAATTAAAGTGAAGTACTGATCAGTTTTATTTTTGGGAGCTTCTTCTTTTCTGACCATGGACCACCCTCCTCACCATCCTTACCTGCCTGCCAGGAAACTCTTTATTGTTTGTTCTGCTCCAGATACAACAGATAGGGTTACCACCTTGCAAAAGAGCCCAAAGCATGACATTCCACTGTAAGAAGACAATCTCTATGACCTTTGGGTCAAGACAAAAACTTGCGTCACTCTTGTCTTCCCCTGTCTTCTATACTCCCAATGACTCCCCCTTAGAAATGGTCACTGCTTTCAAATATCTCGGAGTATGGCTCGACAATAAGCTTGATTTCTCAATAACTTAAGACTCCTTACACTCTAAACTCTGCCCTAAACTCTGGGTTTTGTAAAGGAACAAAGAATCCCTCTTTCTCTCTGTGCGTTGTGAATTGGTTTACAAAGACTATCCTCCCTGTGTATGACTATGCTGATATTGTTTACGGCACTGCCCCTGTCTTTTCCCTCGCCAAACTTGACACCCTCCTAAATGCCTTTTGCCATAAACTCCCCATTTTGCACCCACCACTGCACCCTCTGCTCCTCTCTATCCATTCCTCTCCTCGCCCACCATTGCAAAACCCACTCTCTCACTTTCATAGGAAAATACTGGTTTGGTCCCCCCCCCCCCATATCTCCTCCCAATTATCCCCTTCTAGTCCCTCTTCTTACCCTCTCCACTCCAGGGTGTCCCGCTCTTTTTCCCTCCCCCACCCACACACTAACTCTGGACAATCTGCCTTCTCCTTCCACCTTCCATCCCTCTAGAACAAACTCCCAACAACGTTTCAGCAGGCCTTGTCACTCCTAGCACTCAAAAGCCTTCTCAGGCAAGCACCAATCGCTCAGTGCCACTGCCCCAAATTTTCTACGTATACTTTGATCTGAATAAACGAACACGGTTTCTTTATATATTTTTTATTCCAATTTACTTATTAAACCTACTAAATTGTGTGCAATTCCACTCTGTCACACTACAAACTGGCTATATTTGCCATTTTCATTGGTTGCTACAAACTGATATGCTCATGCCTACTTTTCCCTGTATATAACTTGTATCCTTGTATATATGAATTCTACCCAAAGTGTATTTGTACATACCAAAACCTGTTGTTCTGTAAACTGGCTGTATCGCAGCAATGTGCCTGTATACAGTACACTGTCTTACTATCCACTTTGTATAATATCTTTCTAGTCTTCTTTTTACTCACATGTCCCCCTGGGTCACACCTGGAAACAAGCCTTGGCTCAGCATATCTTTCCAGGTTACCAAAGTTTACATAAATAAATAACTACATAAATAAACCCCATACTGAAACATGATTTTTCGCAGGACGAGATGTAACCTTGACCAATGCAACAAATTTATTTTCTCTAAATACTAAGACTAATTGCTATTTTTTTTTTAAGTTGTTCATACTCGTTTCCTTTTTTTTCTTTTTTAACTTTCTTTTAGTAAATATTCTCCAGGCAAAAACACCCTTTTGTTACACATAGATAACATCATACCAGGGGATACAGAGTAGGTACGGTACCTCACTTTGTCGGAAAGAATACATACAGTACATATAGAAACACAGACTTTGACGGCAAATAAGGACCACTTGGTCCACCCAGTCTGCCCATTTCCCTACCTATTGGATAAGCTGCAGATTCTAGTTAACCAACAGCCTACTTCCTGCAACCCCCCTCTATAATTGCCTTATGTCTGTCCCATGCATGTTTGAATTCCCCCACTGTTTTAGACCCCACAACCTCTCCAGGAAGGCGGTTCCATGTGTCCACCACTCTCTCCATGAAAAGAATTTCTCACATTACCCCTGAGCCATCCCCTCTTTAAATTGCCCCTTGTTCTTACACATCTCTTTTTTCTGAAAGATGCTACCCTCCTGGACTTTGTTGATTCCTTGAGGTACCTAAAAGTTTCTATCATGTCCCCCCTGTCCCTCCTTTCATCAAGGGTATACATATTGAGCTCTCTCAGTCTCTCTTCATATGGTTTCTGATGTAGACCCTGCACCATTTTAGCTGCCCTCCTCTGGAATGCTTCCATCCTGTCTATGTCCTTGTGTAGATGAGGTCTCCAAAACTGCATGCAGTACTCCAGATGGGGTCTCACCAACTGTCTGTATAGAGGGATAACCACTTCCCTTTTTCTACTTGTGATGCCCCTCCCTATGCATCCCAGTATACCCCTGGCTCTCCTTACTGACTTCTCACATTGTTTACCCACCTTTAGGTCATCTGACATGACTACACCCAGATCCCTTTCCATTATTGTTGTCATTAGTACCTCCCCTGCTATTGTGTACTCTTCTCCTGGATTTTTATTTCCCAGGTGCATTATTTTGCACTTCTTTGCATTGAATCTAAGTTGCCATATATCTGACCATTCCTCCAACCTTGCCAAGTCCCTTCTCATCCTTTCTACCTCCCCTTGTGTATCAACTCTGTTACAGATCTTTGTGTCATCTGCAAAGAGGCATACCTTTCCTTCCAGACCCTCTGCAATGTCACCTATAAAGACGTTAAAGAGGACTGGACCCAGTACTGATCCCTGAGGTACTCCACTAGTAACCCCCCTTTCTTCAGAATGTGTTCCATTAACTATTACCTTCTGTGTCCTGTTGTGCAGCCAGTTTGCTACCCAGGCTACCACCCTGGGACCCACTACCAGGCTGGCTAACCTGATTATTAATCTTTTGTGCGGGACTGTGTCAAATGCCTTGCTAAAGTCTAGGTAGGCAATATCCACAGCCCCTCCCTGGTCAATTACTTTGGTCACCCAGTCAAAGAAATCGATTAGATTCGTCTGACATGACCTTCCTGCTGTGAATCCATGCTGCTTTGGGTCCTATGCCTCGCTGGCCTCTAGGTACTCAACAATTCTTTCTTTCAGAAGTGATTCCGTTATTTTCCCCACCACTGAGGTCAAACTAACAGGTCTGTAGTTTCCTGCTTCTGCCTTGCTCCCACTTTTGTGAAGGGGAATCACATCTGCCCTCCTCCAGTCCTCAGGTACCACCCCATCTTCCCATGATTTGTTAAAAAGTGAGGTTAGTGGTGTCACTAGGTCCTCCCTTAGCTCTTTTAGGATTCTAGGGTAAATCCCGTGAGGCCCTATTGCTTTGTCCACCTTGAGTTTTAGGAGTTCTTTCTGTACTCTTTCTTCTGTAAATGGACTGGCATCAACCCCACTATCCACAGTGCTTCTACTGTTTGGTTTAGGTAACTCCTCCTCTTCTTCTTTTGTGAATACTGAGCAAAAGTATTCATTCAGTATCTCTGCCTTTTCACTGTCTCCCTCTGCCCACCTCCCTTCTCCTTTATTAATCTTCACTATCCCTCCCTTAACCTTTCTATGCTCCCTAATGTACCTATAAAAGGTTTTATCCCCCTTCTTAACTGAGTTGGCCATCTTTTCCTCAGTTTGGGCCTTTGCTTTTCTGACTGCCTTCCCCACTTCTTTCTGCTTTAATTGATACAGTTCCCTGTCGTGCTCCGTCTGTGATTCCTTATACTTTTGAATGCAGCCTTTTTCTCCTTAACCTTCCCTGACACCTCTTTTGAGAACCATAGTGTTTTTATTCCTTGTTTTCTTTATTTGTTTCACACAAAAGCTTGTTGCCTCCATGACGGCAGTTTTGATTTTTCTCCATTGTTCTTCCACCCCTCCTTTCTGGCCAATTTGCTAATGCATTCCTCATGTATTCACCCATTATGCCAAAGTCAGCCCTTCTAAAGTCCAGTATCCTTGTCTTTGTATGGCTTGTCTCCATGGTTGTGTTTATTGTGAAGCACACTAGTCGCTTGTTCCCAGATGTCTCCTGACTTCTAGATTTGTGATCCTCTCATATTTGAGAGTACCAGGTCTAATATTGCTCCCTCCTGAGTGGGTTCCACCACTAGCTGTCTAAGGCATGCCCCCTGTAGGGCATTGAGAATGACCCTGCTCTTGGATGTGGCTGCAGACCATGTCGCACAGTTAACATCTGGCATATTCCAGTCCCCCATCAACAGTATCTCCCCTTTTTTAGCCATTTTGAGAATGCCCTCTATCATTTTCTTGTCCATTTCCTCCCCTTGAGATGGGGGTCTATATACAACCCCTGAGCGGATTGTGATGCCATTCCCTGTCTCCAAGGTGACCCAGAGTTCCTCTTGTCCTCCCCCTTTACTTTTTAGTTCTGTAGCTTTGATCCCTTCCCTTATGTAGAGAGCTACTTCACCTCCTCTTTTACCCTCCCTGTCCCTTCTGTAGATTGTGTACCCTGGTATGTTGACATCCCAGTCATGGTTCTCCGTGTACCATGTTTCTGTGACTGCCACAATATCCAAGTGTTCCTCTTCCATCATGGCTACTAGCTCTGGAAGCTTGTTTCCCAGACTACAGGCATTGGTACTCATTGCCCTCCATTTAATGTTGGCTTTATCCTTTTTTACCTTCTTTATGTTTGATTGCAAGAGTTCCACCTCTGACAATTACTGATTAGGCAATGTCCATCTTTATGGTCCTGTTATATTCCACCCTGTTCATCCAGTTTAGTGTCTGTTCATAGAAAAAGTCTGTTCCTAGGGTAATAAAATGAATATATACCCCAATATTTCAATAAACAGAGAGATAAGGAAATAAGACACCATTATTACCTCCCTAAACTGGGCTTACTTGACATACTGAAACATAAAGATCTCATCAGTCTAAATTAACTCCTAATATTGCATACAGATACTGTAGGACAGTTCTGTACTGTTTGTGTGCTATAGGCCTGATCAGAGTGTGGTGTTTTTCACAATAGTTGTTCTAGTGTGAGGGTACCTTCTGTCTCCTCCTTGTTATTGAAGAAGCTGAACCACCTAGAATTTGTTTCCTATTATTTTAAGGAATTTAGATAAGGCATCATACAGTAGTTTTCTGCAACTACAGTAAAGCAAGAAATAGTAGAGCATTATAGTGCATTGGCGAGGGCTATTACCATTGGAATTCAATGAATTCCTAACCTTGTTGTACCATCGATGTGACATCAAAGTGTTGTTGTACCATCCAGAGTACGTCATATCGATGGTACAAGTTAGAATGCCCTAGCACTACTGTTACCCTGGGAGCAGATCATGCAAGTTTAACAGAAATATTAACTACTGAAACTAAGTCTAAAACCACGGCTCACACCATGCCAACTGACAGCACTTACAGTGAATTTGTCCCGTCAAACCAGAGTATGCTTCCAAATGATCAAAGTGCTACTACTCATTAAAATGGTAATACCTGATTGACACTGCATAATCCCTGGTCTGACTGTAAGCAACACAGATGTAGGGGGCCCCAGGGGTCCATTAGAACTGGGAAATATCTGGTGAATGTAGAATATATGGGGAATGCTGTTTACTAAAACTGACCAAGAAATGAGCTGTTGCTGCACTGTTGCCCATACACTATAAAAGACAATGGATGGGCAACAACGCTGAGTTCACTTCTTGAGGTGGTCGTGACATCCGTAGACCACTCGAGCTTCACTCTCAAAGTCTACTTGGTTGTGATGACAACCTCTCGAAGTGAACACAGTGTTGTTTTTCACTGTTGCCCATCTATTATCCTCTGTGTTCTGTATAGAATTCCAGCCCTTTCAAAATACTGTTGTACTACAACTCAAAGGTCATGGAATGTGACTGTACCCTTCTGTGGTACAAAAGCATTCTGAAACCTCTACAGACTGTAAAAGTCAGTTTCATGCTGAAAGAGAAAGAACCACTGCACACATATTACACATAATACTATACACTATAAACATACAAGATGAGCAACTTTATGCACAACCAGTGTGTTCTGCCACCTCAGAGTTCTGATTCCCATGGACCTCTCGAGCTTCGCTCTCGAGATCAGAGGGAATCAAAACCCCTTTGTGACAGGACACACTGGTTGTGCATAGTTCGCCCATCCAGTATTTTCTATTTTCTACTATAAAATAAGAACATTTAACATTTTCATGTTTTTTGGCAGGACACAGCTGCCCAAACCAGGACTGTCCTGATGAAATCAGGACAGGTGGTAACCCAACTAATAGATTCCACTGCTTTACTGAGACCTTCTGTTTTGTGTGTTTGTGTTGGGGGGGGGGGGAGGTGACCACTAAGCCTGCAGAATTCTGAATTCCTGCATTACAAGATAAACAAACTTGGCAGTAGAATTCTGCAGAATTCTGAATTCCTGCATGACAAACTTTCCATCTATTGACAGTTGGGGTGGGACTACCTTTTCCTAGTTGCTATTAAAGAAAGTACATGTTTTTAATTTTTTTTAAAGTTACCTTTTTTGTTTTTACATGTTTTCAGTTTACCCATTTTATAAGTGAAATAAGGCACTTAAAGGTGAGCGCTGTGCTGGCACCATTCACTTCCAGGCTCTGTCTGTAGCATCATGCCTCACTGTGCCCCTGGCATGATTTGTGCCAGCACAATGCCCACCCCATCATGTCTTATTACTTAATTACTGTTCGTGGTTTTGGGTCCCAAATTTTATTTCCTTGCTATGGCTGCAAACTATGGGTATTACACTGGCTGGTTACCACAGTAGCAGTGGGGGGAGGATCACATTCTTAATGATGGGGTGGGGGATGGTTTACACTCTAAATGATGGGTGACCTGCACATTGTGACAGATGACGTTTGCAATGTCCACAGAGGAATGCACACTTCTGTCCTCAAAGGTACAACAGTAAACGGCAAAGTATTTCAACAGCAGAGAACCGGGCCCACAACAGGCTGGATGCAGAAAATAAATTTAGTATAAAAAGCTTAAAAATGCATGCAAAACAATGGGCTAACACCCCAAAGATAATGTTAAAAGAATAGTGGTCCTATAAAGTGCAGTAGAATTCTGCAGGAGCTAGGCTTATGTTGTTGTAACTTCATTATTACAGGAGACTGTCTCCCACGAAACTGCATTGGTGGGAGTGGTTTATGCCTCCACATACTTAGCCCATCCACATAGGAGGGGAGCAGCGATCCTGATACATAAAGATTGACCGCTAGAGATTGATCAGATCTTCCAAGACACACAAACAATGGAAGTGCTCTTTTGTTTAAAATTATCTGGTGTCCGTGAGAGGCTGGTGTGCCCCAATTACACATGTAGTTTACAAAAAAAAAAAAGGTACTCAAGGAAGACGTTGGGGTATGCAAATCCTATTCCTCCTGTCCAGGCAAGTAAATTTCCTTAAAGGACAAGTGAAAAAAAGCGGGTTGATTTCATTGTAAAGAATGGGGGTGTGGGGGGCAAATGCAAATTCAGTTAAAGTCGTAGTTGGAAAATTCCTTAAAGTTCTGAATATCCCTGGAGACATTTGATGCTGCTTAAACCTTTTTTTATTTAAAGTGCTGCTGAGACAAAGTGCTCAGTGCTAAGTGCATCATTTAAAGCAGCATATATAATGAAGTGCAGCACACATAATAAACATTAAGCAAAAATTCACATACTCTCAGAGTGACGCTGACCAAACACCCCAGTGCTTGGAGCAATGCTAGCTCTTCGTCATGAGGCAGAGATAAGTTTGTTAAACCCTACCTTAGGTATTCCTCCCTTAGGAGGAAAATTCCAAACAGACTCACTAAGCATTAAAAGGGCAATAGAAACATAGAATTTGATGGCAGATAAGGACCATTTTTGGCCCACCTAGTCTGCCCATTTCCCTACCTGATGGGTGAGCTGCAGATTCTAGTTAATCAACAGCTTACTTCCTCCTACCCACCACTAGAATTTCCTTATGCCTGTCCATGCATTCTTGAATTCTCCTACTGTTCCTGACTCCACAACCTCCTCAGGAAGGCTGTTCCAAGCATCCACAACCCTCTCTGTGAAAAAATACTATCTAACATTACCTCTGAGCCATCCCCCCTCTATCTTCAAATTGTGCCCCCTTGTTCTTGCACATCTCTTCTTCTGAAAGATACTACCCTCTTGTACTTTAATTCCCTTGAGATACTTGAAAGTTTCTATCATGTCCCCACTCTCCCTCCTTTCCTCAAGGGTATACATATTAAGCTGCTTTAGCCTCTCTCTCCTATGTCTTCTGGTGCAGACCCTGCATCATTTTGGTTGCCTCCTCTGAACAGCCTCCACTCTGTCTATGTCTTTGCGGAGATGGGGTCTCCAGAATTGCATGCAGTACTCCAGATGGGGTCTCACTAACTGTCTGTACAGAGGTATAACAACTTCCTGTTTTCTACTGTTGATGCCTCTCCCTATGCATCCCAGTATGCCCCCAGCCCTCCTTACTGCCTTCTCACATCACTTGCCCACCTCTAGGTCATCTGATATAATTACTGCCAATACTGCCATATGCAATATCTTATTTAAACTAAAATCTTTACGTATTACCTGGAAATGCTTTTGAAGTCTGGTCTTTTCATTGCTTAACCACGATGCAAAATTGCCGCCCAGGTATAATTGAGTTTTAAAGTGCTAAGGGGTCACTAACGATCGTCAACCTCCGCCTCCTCCTTGAGTGCCTCTGTTTTTGTAAATTATAGGTCTTCCAAGATGCAGTAGGAAAAAGTACTTTCATCAAGTGCAGATATAGGGAAGTCCCTGTATGATTATTAATTCATGCGCCCCACATGAAGAAGCAGACAATATTGATATCTCTATAAAACTCCTGGTAGACAGTACAGGAACCAGGGAGATTAATTGAAGATGATTTTAGCTGCATCCTACCCTCAGGCAAAGATACATTGGGGAGACCAGGTAACTAAAGAAACAGGGTAGGATAATGTGTCAAACAACTGGCCCATGAACTGGGTTCGACAGACATTTGGCATTATCTCAAGCCCATGGTCAAGGACTATATGTTTTATTCTAATTCCCTAATGTATTTTTCCTGTTATCTAACAATTGGCAGAGTAGTACTGAAAGAAATTACAACAGCAGAGAGAGGACCACACTAAACTGCTGGAAAAGAAAACTGAAGGGTCCATCCGATACCCCAAGCAAAGTTTTGAAATGGGTTTGACAGACGTCTGGCCTTACCTCGATCCCACAGTCTGGGGCTATATGTTTTGTTTATTTATTTACTGATCTGTTATTCTTTTTCTATTGTGCCCCCCACCAGCCCCCTATCCCTGGGCCACCCCAGCCCTGACACCCTGGTGTGCTTAAGGGCTTACCTTAGTCCGTGGCTTCCCCCCAGGACCTGCCCCACCAGCAGGGTCAAACAGGTCCCCCAAACTCTGCCAAACAGGATCTGATGTGCTCAGATTGTGCCGGGATAGCTGGTTTCAGGGTCTGCGAGAAACTGGTATCATTCTGCTGGTCGAGGAGACATTTTCTCCTCCTGATTTCCTCCCCAGGAGGTACAGATGTGCAATGCCATCACGATGCATGCTCCTGTGCAATGTACGTTGATAGCTTCCGCATCTCCAGTGCATCCTGATGGCCCTGGCTGCCTTACCCCTGACCCTCACCAGGTGTCAGGCATAAGCCGGGCTCCATGTCCCCCCACCCCTGGAGGAGGACAGCAGTTTCTTGAATGCTTGATCCTCCTCCCCTGGCCAGCCCTCCAACAAACCGAGTTTGCTCCCAAACCTGGGTCATCAGCATCACAAGCAGTAGCGCTACCGCTGCGGCAGCAGGCCAGCTGTGTTTTATTTTAATCTCCAAGTGTACACTAGGATTCATTTTTTCCTGCTGTCTAATCATTGGCTACACGTAGCAAGGGAATGCAGTATCAAATGCATTACAGCCTCTTGACCATGCCCAGTGGTACCAGATCTTACAGTTCAGATGGTCCACAGAAATCCTTCCTGGCATAAATGTCTCCTTGGTAAATGACCCGATTTTCGAGACTTGATTGAGGCAAACCTTCGGGAATATTTAGCCCTAAATATCAAAGGTGAAACCAAAATATTGGCTTGGTGGGGTAAGCGAAAAGGAGAACTCCTCGTACACATAAAGCAGCCACTGTTACACAGATTGGTGCAGGCACAGTCCTCGTTTATGTATGTCCATACCTGATCCCTTGTAAAATCCGCGAATGCTCTCTTAGTAGGCAGGCATTTTCTGCCATACCTGTGCTCACCCCATGAGACTGCGCTGCACAAGAACGCTAACAACGCAACATCATGATGCACCACTGCCCCTTCCTGTATTGCACCCTACTGCCCTGCTCTGTTTTCAAAGACTGTGCCTTAATGCCATCTGTCTACATCAAATACACATAGCAGTTAGGCAAAGTCTTTGAAAACAGAGCAGGCCATAGGAGATACAGAGATTATTAAAACTCTGTACACAGAGCGCAATACAGGATGGGGAAGAGGCACATCATGATATTGCATTGTTAGAGCTCTTGAGCAGCACAGTCTCAGGGGGCATGGAAGAAAATGCCTGCCTGCTAAGATAGCATTAGCAGACTATGAGGATGGACACCTAAATGAAGACTGTGACTCCCAGAGGAATCGAGTACTGAAGCCCTAATCTGAGCAGTGGTGGCTGCTTTTTGTACACCAGGGGTGGGATATTCAGACTGCACCAGGCTGTGGCGCAAGCCCTGGCGCAGCGCAACTGGGATGTGCCAGGGCACTGACAGGGTGATGTTCAACGGTGTTGCCCCATGGCTCAGCACCACTGAATATCGCTCTGTGGCCACCCGTATTGTGCATAGCACAGTGGCACTGCACCAGCGTAAGTGGCCAGAGAGGGGCAGGGGGATGTGCTAGCACAAGTGCCGTTGCACTAGGTGCATCAACCGTGATATTCAAAGGTGCACATGCAAATGGGGCCATAATGCATGCAAGGCACAAATGGGGCCATTTGCATGTCATTATGCCCCCATTTGCATGCAGGTGCGCCCATCCTCGGCGACTTGCACCTGGTGCCCTGCCAGGCTGCAGCCATCAGGCACCGACGCCCCCTGCACAAGCAGCAAAGTACCCCACTGCCCGATCGTGGGCATAAGTATAAAGAGATTATCTCCTATATCCCTGGTGGTCCAGTGGACTGCTCGCAGCCTGTTAGCGGGCATAAGCATAAAGAAATTACATCCTATATCCCTGGTGGTCCAGTGGACCGCTTGCAGCTCAATCACGGGCAGAAGTCAAATAAAAGATTGATCCATCCCTGGTAGTTCAGCGGTAACCCCTCACCCCTCCCATTGGGCCCATGCCGCTTCCCCAGTCGCGGCGGTGGCAGCTCCCCACCCATAAGCAACCCAGCTGCCGCCCGACTGACTGCGTAAAGTACAAGTGTATGCCCACTGGTTCACAGCATGGGCCAATGGGCATGCAGACCATACCATACTACACGGTCCAGATATGAATGGATCGATTCACATGTGGCTTTAATAGTACAATGCGTCTGCATGCCCGTTGGCCCGTGCGGTAACACTGAGCGGCAGCTGTGCTATGGCAATCGATTGGTGGGCGATCGGGTGGCTTCACGGTTATGAGGAAGCTACCGCCCGCCGCTGACCGAGGCAAGAATGACGGTGCCTGTGGGGAATGAAGAGTGAGATGAATCTGTCTTTGTTGACTTCTGCCGTGATAAACTTGGCGGTCCGCGACCGCCAGATGCTGAGCCATTCTTTATGCTTATCTGCAATCAGGCTGGCGGTCCACTGGACCCGAGATATGAAGGTTATCATCTGTATACTTCTGGATGTGATCGGGCGTGGGCGCTTACTGACCGGAGGTGCCGCCGCTTCGGGTGGCACCACAGCTAACAGCTGCCGTGTTGCGCCCTGTCTGACGCGGCTCACCGTAATTGGCCAGCTGTTACTCCTTTATTTTTTGGAACAACTGTATGCGGCACATGTAGGGGTTGCGCCTGCATGGGCTCCGCACATTCCAGGCTGAATATCGGGATGTGCGGGGGTATGCATGGGTATGCCCCCACTTGCACCGCATACAATCCTGATGTGCCCTGGCGTATTGGGATTTGTGCCACACACTTTCCCCTTCTGAATATCGGGCCGGGGTGCATTAGTGGGTTGTGCATGGCGCAACTGTGTTGCGCCATGCGCAACCCTTCTGAATATCCCACCCACCATGAGTTCTCCTTTAAGAGAGTGTTAACAGGACACACTCAGCTATGCAACAGGTGAAAATGACTTTAGATGAAGAGCACTGGAAGAAATTACAGTAGCACGGCAAGGACCTCACTTAACTGCTGGGAATGAAAACTGAGCTGTCCATCAGCTACTCCAAACAAAAGTTTCACATGTCAGGCAGTTGGGTGGGGAAGCTTTTGTTCTGGCAGCTACTAGAGCAGAACTAAGATCAGGTCCTCTCTGTCTGTCACTAAGATACAAAAAACAGTCTTGCTGCATATTATATATAGTTATATTTGAGAGAAGCACACATTTTTAAGGGAAACTTGAGGGATTTTCTTAAGATGTTGAATTTAGAGAAACTAACTGAAGAGGCCAGAGATCAGTTAAATTAAGAGAGAGGAGGAGGAGGAAGATGCTAAAAATGTAAAAACAGGTAAATCACCTGGCATGGATTGGACAGTATATCTTCAGAGTGATATAAATCCTTCAGAGAACTGTTCACTCCTGTACTGACAGACGTACTGTACTGTATGGTGAGCAGGTAGAAAAAAGGGCACCAGGCACCTGGAAACAAGCCCAAATTTTAGTGCTTCTTAAGCAAGGAAAAGATGTCACACTATGTAGCTTGTACCAGCCCATGTCCTTACTAAATGCAGACTTAAAGATCTTTTCATCGGTTCTGGCAGGGTGGTTGCAGTGTTGTGTGGGTCCCATTGTTCACCTGAATCACATGGGCTTAATAAAGGGCAGATAATTTTAGAAGATTGCTTAATATATCCTCTATGCAATGACTTTTTAGAGACTTACAGACACCTATTTTTATGGCTGCAGAGAAGGCTTTTGACCAGGTGAACTGGGGGTTCTTACGACATACCTTACAGGTAATGAACTTGGGGAGAGCAGTTAATGAACAGTGTGGATGTTCTGTATTCACAGTCAGAAGTAGTCGTCAAGGTTAATGGTATTCAATCTGAGATATTCCATATGCACAGGGGTAGCAGGCCAGGGTGCCCTTATCTTTTTCTCTAGGTATAGTGCCGCTGGTGGCAGAGGTCAGGGGGAATCCAAAACTTAAGGAGATTAAAGCAGGGCAGAGAGCATGCATTATCATTGAATTCCAAAGATGCACTGCACTACCTCAGCTTTCCAGAAGCCTTGGTTCTTGAATTACAACGGGCATTACAAACTTATGAGTAGCTATCCGTACAAGATAATTTATGAGAAGTCGGAGGCCGTAAAGGTCAATGGGCAGTGTACACTGGAATACTGCCATAATCACCCCTTGCATGGGCCCCAAACAACATGGTTAGATACCTGTGAGGTGAAGGTTACTTCCAATTTACATAAAGTATTTGCACTTATAAGAAATTGCTAAGGGTACAGTACTACCAATAAGGACAGGTGGAAACTACTACCTTTCATTTCGATGGATAGGATTAATGTATTGAAAATAAATGTCTTGCCCAGCTTTGCCAATTACTTTCAAGTCCTGCCTTAGAATACCAGAATATTGTTGGAACAAAATCTCAAAAATTGTTTCTGAACTTTATTTGGGCTGGTGGGTGGGGGAGTGAGGAGCAAGCTTTGTCCCTGCCCTGGGCCGGGGTGGGGATTCGGCTTACCTGGTTTTAAGGAGTATTACTTGGTAGCACAGCTGGTTCCAGTTGTTGCCTGGGCAAAGTAAAACAGGACATGGGTTGATATGCATTAGAAAATATGACTAGGTTACCTGCTCCTCTATTTGCACTGGTTTCTGGAAGCAGCTCAATAACCCCTGGAACAAACACTATTTGCTAATATTAAACAAAATTTGAGTTATTACAACTATGCCAAATGATAGTGGACTCCTGACAATTATTACCGGGAATCAGGGTTCTTTCAACCCACAGTAGACACAAGGTACTCCTGCTGGAATCATAAATCCTTAACCCACTATAGGCAGTTGATAGACAATGGTTAATGTGTCTCTTTTGACTCCTTGGAAAAATAATTTAGGTTTAATGAATCACATTTTTTTCAGTTTTCTACAAATTAGACATTACATACAATCAGAAGAAAGGATCCTGAAAATAAGCAAGGAACGAATTAGCATAGCGGATTGTTCGTACCAGTCTGTCAAATTAGCTGGAGTGGGGCAAATAGATCTCCAATGCTTACACAGTCCTGATGAAAGCTAGATGAGACATGGTTCACCATGTTAAGAAGCAATGGAACCAAGACACAGATCTAAACTAGACAAGACATGGTTCACCATGTTAAGAAGCAATGGAAGCAAGATACAGATCTAACACTTTCAGATGAAGATTGGGTGGGATTATAGGGGAAGGGTTGAAAAGTATCACCTTCTCTTACTTGGAGAGAATTATAAGAGAGGGGGTGAATAAGGTATTTGTATACCCCCATGATTAACAAGCAATTTAGAGGAAATAACTCGTATTTGTGCTGGATAGGGTCTGGGCAACAGGGGTTGCACTACCCACCTCATTTTCTGGGAGTGCCTAGTTGTCTGGCCCTACTGGGACTCAATACATGGGAGACTAGAAAAGATCTGGGATGTACAGTACCTTTGTGTCAGTGTGGCTCGGTAGCACATCCACCTCTGGGCCAGAAGGTCATGAGTTCTAATCCCACACCGGTATTGGTCTCATACCATAAACACTAACACCTGAGTGCAGTACTAGGGGGTGAAGTACTGTCAGTGTGTGTCTTTTGCCTGAGACAGTAAACCAAGGTCCCTTCCACCCATACCTGGTGCTATCCTGATGGGTGTCCAGGTGGCAGTAAAAGAACACAGTGCACTTCTTGCTAGAGCAGGAGACTCTTCTCGGTGTCCTGGACGATATTCCCCTTCCCATAAAACCAGTTTATGCAATTGTCTAAACCTGTGTGTGGGTACTGAAGTGCGAAATGGCTGCTACTACACATCTAACAGTTACTTCACTACCAGCCTCTCTCTCATTGCTTGTAAAAGGCTTCTGGATACAATGTGTATGAAAAGCACTATATAAATACTAGTTCTTCTTTTACACCCCAAGATTTTAAACACTTGGCTCTGCATTTTCTAGTAAGAAGCATAGAAGCCTGAAAACAGAGGAAACATTTCTCTTTAATGTGATTCTCTGTCAAGAAATGAAGCATTTAACAGCAGATATGCAGTTAGGCTGAGGTACCCGAAAATATTTTTTTTTCACAGAAATGGTGGTGCAAGGCTGGAATAAGCAGGCAAAAGAGGTGGTCTGTGCAGAGATAGTGGTGGGATTCAAACACGGGTAGGACAGATACATGGGTTGGTAAATATGGTATCAAAAAGAGGAGGTGAGGAGTAAATAGGGTTCCTATACACCACATTAGCTAGATAGGACTCTGCAGACTCGACGAGCCTACAGGCCTTTCTCTGACAGCAAAGTTTATGATTCTATTTTTATAGTTGATTAACATATTTCTTTATTCTATTTGCATTTGCAACTGTAAAGAAATATCACAGCATACTATGTATAAATGCATGTACCAGTACTTTTTACATGTGTCTTAATTGTATGATTAATCGACTATTGGAAAGTATATTTTGTACACATGAAGCATTTCATTTTAATAAAACTGATTTTTTTTTTTTTTATTTATGCATCCGGACCCCCGGGAATCCTTCAGGAGTGCCCATATGGATACACCCTAACTCCCAGCCTGAACCCCCGCATCTCCCAGGCTCTTCCCTACCCCCTGAAAGACCTAGGCAGGCCCAACCCCCGAATCACCTCCGGGGCTGGTTCCGCCTCCCCCTCCTCGGGCAGACATCTCCTAAGTGTGAGGGGCCTTACCTTCGGTCGTTGGGTCGGCCATGGAGAGACCCAGGTGCACTTGGGCCGACACTTGGGATGTGGGCATTCCACTAGGGCCACTATCATCTCACCAGTGGTCTGGAGGGATTTTTCTTTGTGCTTGCCCCCAAGTGCAGCCCGTGCAATGGCGTCAGCATGCGGCTGCCCACAGACCAGCCACCATTTTCGTCCCGATTAAGTGTTCCCACTTGTAGTACCCGGCCCCACCGGGGTCTCACTGCACTGGAAGACCCTGGATCCCTCCCTCAGGGAGGGAGAGCTGTCCTCACGGACGCTCAATCCATCTCCCTCCCCTGCCGACCCCCAGCCCTGGACTCACTCCCAAACCCGGGTCACTGGCGAGGCACGAGGTGTGGCGTCCAGCGCCTCAACCCTCAGTGCCAACAGGGCGGCTAATAAAACTGATTTTAAATAAAGGCAGGTGTTGCAGAGTACACAATACCTCTTTTTAGACTATGATGCTGTGTGTGCTTTTCATCAGACACATATTTAGTAGAATGTTACTGGTTTGGACCTAGATATTTCTGCACCTACTCCAGGATCGCATTCCACATTGAACACAAAACATACGGCTAGCAATATCTATGTCCCCGTCATGCCAAACACAGAACTACTGCAAAACAGGGCCCATGTGTTCATGACACCATTCCAGAAACGTATGTATATGTTATGGCTGTCTTCTCTACTTGGCAGACTCCCCTACAGCCCTTGCGAAATCAAACCAGAGATCAGCTCTTAACAGCCATCTAAAAGGAATTCCCCATTAGCTCGGAGGTTAGCGTGCTCCTTTGACTGTCAAGCTTGCTATCCCATAGATCCACACTAGACGGCTGTGTTGCTTTTGACTGTTTTTCATAGTTTTCACTACTAGGTGGCACTGCTTTACACAGATGTCCTTTTCTCATACACAACATTACTTTCTCTTTCTTACAGTGAAGCACCTCACTCTTTTCACCACTGTTATGCCTGTCCACTCTACTTGGGCACAGGTATCTCCAGCCCTTGCTGGGAACCAAACCTGGGAACCTGACTGCAGAAGGCAGCAGCTCGAACCTTTAACTCAAGGGAACTTTCCCTGTCTTTATGGCAAACCATTCTATACCATGGTCAAGCTTGATAGATCGGATGTATAATACATTAAAAATAGTAAAATGTTTTAAGTCACGGGTCAAAATGCACAGGACTATATAATTAATACTGGAATGCTAGCATGTTGCAGAATTATGAGACAGTTACTGTAATATACTGGACAGTTAACACACTAGACATAAAAATGTATATCCCTTATTTGGAAATAAGAACGTTTTGGTTTTGTGAAGACCATGATAATGCTTGTCTCTCTCCCCCCTCCCCCCAAGAACTGGTACACCTGTTGAAAGGGCTTCTGCTGCAACATAAAAAGTAAATACAAAAAATCTTTCCTGCATTTCTGAGGTACTCCCGAACAGCCGGTGCATGGAAATAAACAGGGGTACAGTATTTGCAACCACAAGTTGCCTGGAATTGGTCTTTCTCTCGCGGACATTCAGTCCTGGTCTACTTCTTTATGTCCTGTTTGATTCTGGATCCTAATGCAAATACAGTGGTTTGTGGTACTTCTGTTCCCACTGGGCAGGCCACCTGTGAAAGCAAGACATTCATTCTGCTCATTCCAACGGCCCTGTGCTTTCCTTCTCCTTCCTCTTTCGTAGTGTGCTTATCATTGTGTTTCATTTTGCCTGAAGCTAGGGATTTCTCCAAAAATTTTTGTAACGGTTTATTTTAAAGTAAACACACAGTATACAGAAAATTCATTATTGGAGCCAAAAAGCTCAGTTCTGCTTAACCAAGATACTTGTAAGAAAAATGGCTTCTCTCTGTGCAGCTGTTACTTGAGTAGCCCCCTTCTCATGGACCACTAAGGGTTACTGTTTTAATGTCTCTGTTCAGAGCAACACATTGCTCTGTGCTCAGGAGATGAGCTTCTCTCAATCAGTTTAGGACATTTTTGTACTCTCGTTTTATGTTTCTTGATACAGTTCCTGTAAACAACTTAACTGCTCAGGTTTTAAACTTGGGGACTGAATTTGCGGCCCTTCTGCGAGTCCATCCCTTCGAGGGATGGTTGGAAGGAAGTTGAAGTTCCTTCTTCTCTGAATTTCTGTATAATTTCAGCTGGGTTATGAGTAAAATGCAGCCCAGACTAATGAGGAAATTCTCTGCTGTTGGAGCTGGCTGTGATTAACTGCCAAAGGCTTGACAGGCTTAAGAGATAGCATTGGGCCCTCAAGTTTGAAGTTTGCATGGGTCTCTTTTTGGGTACGCCTCTGGTGGTCACAAGACAGTAACTGTGAGACTGCCTGTAACCTCTGCAACCAGGGTTTATTCCAGAGTTCAGAGCCCACATGGGAGTAAATCATCATCTCTGAGAGTTTCCTCCATAAGTGAGTGACTCATGGTGCTTCACTGAGGAGCACTATTCTTTTCCTAGTGGCCTAAGGGGGGGGGGGTTCCAGAGACACAGAACGTACAACAGAGCAGGTGTCTATGGGAAAACATTGTGCAGGTGGCCCTGGGGGTTTAAGCTAAAGTCCCACTGTTCAAGTTAACCCTAGCTGGTGTTAAATTATGGCGTGAAGCACCTGTGGAAAAGTGCAAATGTTAAAAAAACATGTGTAACTGGAGGTGTGTGTCAGAACATCTGACGTGGCAGCTCCAATTGTTAAGATATACTGTTAATGTAAGATCATTACAAGTGATAATGGGAGGCCTGGACAGTAAGGACCAAACAATGCCAAGTTGTGAGATTCTGGTGTCCCGGGTGAGATTGTAGTTGCCTCTAGGGTACATCCTCACCACAGGAGTAGTGTTGTGGTGACAAGGGATCCTGAGGGTCTGTGTTTGAGCATCTGCAAGGCATAGCCTTACTAAATGCCGCAGTACATCTGCTTAGTTGATAACTTGGATCTAAAGGGCAGAAATGGTAACAGCACAGCACATGCCTAAGTGAAGGCTGGTGCCCTTATCAACTGGAATTCCCATACACTGAAAGCATATATAAACCTAGTACTGGGGGATGGAAGAAAGGTACTCTTGTCCTAAGGGGTTCAATTTTCACTACTACAAGCTCAGTAGTTCGGCTGACGCTTGTTCTCGATTGGTATCTGCAGGTTAAATGTGGAAGAGTGTTATTTCAATATATATATTAATAGTTATAGTAAGAACAGGCTAAGCCCGCCATGTGCATCATCAGCAACACAGAGTTTGCGGCATCTGTCATGGTGGGCACAGGGGTTGCAGGATCAGTCAGCTATAAAGTGAATTAATTTGCAATGTAAGTAATAACATTATCTCTTTATGCAAACTACTTCATTGGGACCTCTAGGTTCCTTGTGCTTCAGTTACAGGAAGCTGAGAGTTCCTCATTAAAATAATTAATGGACCTGACTTGGACCATCCAACACCCTGTTACTCTTGGTTTGGTTGTTGGACAACCAGCTGTATCTTGGCCCTTTTACAGGCTCCATGGAGGGGACTCAAGAAGGGGACAAAAAGAGAATGGTAGACAGAAGCCAGTTTAGTGACAAACAGTGGACAGAGAGACAGAGAGATGGGAAGCTGGAGCACTTCCCTTAAAGACAATATGGCAGAATGTGGGCAGAAGGTGCAGTATAGACTTGAAAGGTCCTGCAAAGCTCAGACTAAAAAAGGGCATCAGAGAAATGAAAATTATGTACCTACCATAATTCTTGATCTTCTCTTGTATCTTCATCATTCATTACAGCTGGGTGTAAGCCAGCAGCACGCACCTGTATGGGAGCTTTTTTTGGGGGGAGGAGTTGGCACCAACAGCGCTGCTCATCAGGCCGACACATTGCATGGCGCATGAGGGTTGGCCGTTGGGCGCCACAGACGACTCCTCCACCCTAGTTCTGTTCTGCCAGAGAGAATGAAACAAAGTGGAATAGAGAAGACCAAAGTGAGGTAAGAGAGCGGAGGGATTGGAAAAGGAAAGGACATAAACTGAAAAAGGAATAAGCTGACCAGAGGGACTGGACCTTTTCCCTATGGAGTCATAGGGCCCCAACCCTTGGGTGACAGCACAGGAGAAAGGAGAAAGAGAGAGAAGAGAGAAACATAGAATATACGGGGGGGGCTGGAAGACCTTTGGCTTATTAGCCTCAAACACCTAAAAGGTATGAAGACACAGGAGCAAGGATCCTGTCAACTTCGGGGACCACTGGACGAAGGTCCAGAACAAGAGAATTGAAAATGGTCTTGGAGAATATAAAATATTGCAGAGTCAGCCCCCCTCTCCCCATCCCTAATCCACATTCGGGATGAAAATTCTGGAGCATGGCCCTCCACAGTTTACCACCTGATGGCTTAATCAAGGAGGGTTAAAAAAAGAACCCTTTAAACAGGAGAGGACTCTGTCCAGAATGACCTCTAAAGGTAGAGGGGAATGATAAAGGAGAAAGGGGAGGAAAATCCCTATGGGTTCTCCCACAAAATGCACTGACGCAGTCCCCAATTTAAGAAGATGAAAAACAGGCGGTTATTCATGCCACATTAAGGAGGATACCACAGTGCACCCCACTGAGAATCCCGGGGAGTTCCCTCTGAGGCCAGGGCGAAGACCCTACTCGCCACCCTCCTAGGATGGGTGCTCTGTGACTTTTTTAGAGAAGGAAATAGAAGGCCCTGAGGTACCAGGGGGACTCTACCCCAAACTGGCCTTGAACAGGAGGAGGGAAAGCAGGGCGGAGGAGGTGCCCAAGAGCTGAAGCCCATGAGGGGAAGGTGGGCGGGAATCAGTAATGAATGGTGAAGATACAAGAGAAGCTCAAGAATTATGGTAGGTACGTAATTTTCATATCTTCCCTTTTCAAGCTTCGCCACTCATTACTGCTGGGTGAGTACCAAGCCCCCCGGAGGGGAGCTGGCACTGCCCTGAGGGAACAGATTCCCTCAACCTCCTGTTGGGGAGACACTGGAGGGACAGACCCTTTTGCCCTACTAGGTCAACATGGCCTAAGGCTGGTCAGGCTGAGGAGGTGTCCCCCGTGGCTGGGGGGATGAGGGACGCCCCTGAAGATTTCTCCTCACCCTGCGAGAGAAAAGACGGGTCCCCTGGAAAGCGGAGGAAATCACCCTATGCCGGGCAATGGGTGACAATCAAGACAGGCAAAGCCATGCCATCCGCCTTATGCAAATCGCCGTCCCTGCTAGTCTGGAAGCCTCCTCACTGGCATCAAACAATGTCCTTGCTCGGTGCCTTGCAAGCTCCAGACCCTGTGCAGAGAGGGCAATGGCTTGCCTAGATTCCTCCGAATCAGGCAAGGATGCTAGAACCTGCGAAAGCACTGACCACAGGTGCCTGTTGTAGGCAGCGTGGGAGGCCTGATGTGAACTGATGCAGAGTAACGTACGAGCTGAAGAGAAAGCTCTTCTATCCCGCCGATCAAGTTTCGTGGAATCCAGATCTGGAGGTCGGTCATGTGCAGGGTGTTGAAGCCCGGATGGAGTGTCTAAAGCTGTCAGCCATGAGGGTGGGTGAGGCAGAGAACCAAGAGACTCCCGAGGAGCGCAGTACTTCCTCCTGCAGTCCACCAGGCCTGGGGATCAGGCGTCTGGAGACTGCCAAGTGCAGATAGACGCTTCCTTGAAGGGAATAGGCTAGGATGGCACCACCAGGTGATTGGCACTGAACTCGCTCAGAAAAGAGAGCGTCTCCTGCTCGGTAGTGCGTCTTACCACATGGGAGATGTGGCGCTCCTGAACTAACCTCGAAAGGAATCGCTGATATTCAGTGAAATCAGCATTGGAGGAAAGGTGGACAGAATGTTCCTCTTCCTCAGAAGAGGAAGCAGAGGAGCTTGGATGTTCAGAGTCCTCCTGCGATGGGGGAGACAGGTGAAAGACCTGCACGTCCATAGCTCTAACATACCTAGGGAAGGCTGCAGCAGTGGCCTGGAATGTCTGCCAGGTTAAAGGTCCCACAGGACCCACATGGCCTGGGAGAAGGGAAGGTGTCTGCAGAGGGATGGCGGAAGGGCACCTCACCAAAAGTGCTCAGCCTCTGCCAGGGCTCTGAGACCCCGCAGTAGATCCTCCCATGCAGGGGGATCCAGGGGGTCGATCTAGTCAGCAGATGCTGCAAATGTAAAACCAAAACCTGGCCGAGCCCTGAGGGAGAATCTCCCCTGTGGTGTGACTGAGGTTGCATGGTTCCAGAAGGACAACACTCAGCACTGCCCACTAAGGGCACCCCTTAAGTCTCAGATGAGGAGGAGAAGTGGGGCTCAGCACTGTGCCCCCCGCGGAGTGGTGGAGGAAGGCTTCTGTGCCTCAACCTGGACTCTCAACCCCTCGGACTCGAGGCTGCCCTCTTCCTCGAACCCAGTGCCAAGGGGTCCGCCAATCCTGCAGGCCCCTGAGGAGGCCATGAAGAGGAGTCCCTGTCCCCACCAAGGCCATGGCAGCACCAGGAATGGCAGCTGCCCCATCCCCGTCAATCGAGACCATTCACACCAGACCCCCAAAACCACTATCCACTGCAGCGCCCAACAACGGAGTCGGCAAATACAGGAACTGCAGACTCCAGAAGTCTGGGAGGCGAGCACTGCTGCTTGGTGCCGCGCCTAAGCGGACTTCCTGCTCGAGGAGTCGGGTGCCAGTCTGGATTGGCCAGTGAGTCATCCGCCTCCAAAGAAGAGGAGACCACACAAACAGCCAGATTAGCGACCCTGGGAGCTTGCCTACTGACGGCGCCGTGAACGGCACTGACACAGGACATGACACCACCTGCAGTGCCACCTCATTCACCGGCATCGCAAACGGTGTCGGGATCCGAAGTGACGCTGGCAGGTGGTGCTGAGGGTCTGCTGGGCCCAACAGCCATGAGTCGCAACACTGAGGGAACCTGCACCTCCAAGGAGGTGACTGCAGTGGTGGTGCCCTTGACCTGGCTCCATAGGAAACTGAGACGATCCTCCGGCACGGCGAAAGAAACCTTCTCGACAGCAAGGTTGGAATCCGAGGAGGCTTCCTCCTCACTGGGCCGTATAGACCCGGGATGGGACCTGGAGACAGGGTCAAGAGATCTTGCCATGGAATCCCTAGAATGACGCCGTCCTCCAAAAGTCAGCAGGGCCTTGACGACTTTAAACGCGGAGATCTCAAGAATGGGGCATTCCATGGAGAAACAGGCATTGCAGTTGTCCATATCATGGTTGGGACCCAGGCAACGCAGACAAACATCATGTCAGTCCATAACAGAAAAATGCCGACCACAGGGGCACTGACGCATGGGGGCATGTCCCGCTTTGGATTTTCTCTTAGCCCCTGAACCAGACATAACATGAAAGAAATTTAACAACTTCACAGAAAAAGGACCCGGCGCCATTGGTAGAAATAAAAGGAATGGACTTACCGGTTTCCAACGGCATTGGGTGAATTCAGAACCGGGATGGAGCAGACAGGAAATGGCATTTAATGACGAAGACCTAGTGACGCAGATGAAACTTTCAGCAACTTGCATAGCAGGTCAGACCTCGTTGGCAGAAGAAACAGAACTGGGGTGGAAGAGGGGTCTCCGGCACCTAACAACCAACCCTCATGCTCCACACAATGTGTTGACCTCATGGATGCTGCCGTCAGTGCCGACTCCCCCAAAAAAAAACAACTCCTGAACAGGTGCGTGACTCCAGCTTATGCCCAGCAGTAAGGAATGGTGAAGATTGACAAGGGAAGATCACTAATTAAGAGTTTTTGAAATATGTTGATTTATAACTACAGTTTGTTCTTGTTTTTTTTATCTGCCACAGTGCTAAAAATGTTGTTTTTTTTGGGGGAAGAGTCCATAAATCCAGACATTTATTTGCACTTCATCTTGTATTGGAACTGCCTTCACTGACACCTCCCCACCCCCATCTAAACACATCCTGTCTTCTTCTTGTTTCTCTGCCCCACCAATATGTGTAGGAGTTGACCTCCCCCCATTTTAAACAGATTAGCAATATGTAGATAAATAATATCTTGGCTTAATATTATTGTAAAGACTACTAGTTTGTTAAATTTTAATTTTTATTTATTTTTAATTTTTTATATTTTAACTAGTTTGTTAAATAATGTAAACTTTTAGTTTAAACATGTTTAGTTTATTATGTAATAACTGAATGTCAAAGGACTTCTCCCCGTTGCATAATGGTTGTACCCCAAACAGAACTGGGGCACAGTAGTTATCAAGTACAGATTAGATGCAGTGTACACTCGTGGATAATTTTATCTGATGGATTTGTTTATGTCCCATAAGAACTTAAATTGCACAAAAAAACTCAAAGCCTAGTAGAAGATGGAATATGAATGAAATAAGCAAGGAATTATATGAATGTACAAAAGTTAAAAATGGTTTCCTATCATCTTTAAAAACTAATCATGCAATATATTTATATCAAGAGTGCAATGTTGTCTCCATGAAGAACTAAAAAAACACTATGTACACCATTTTTACTGCTGCGTGGGCGGAGCTCCGCAGATGTTTTGCGATCACTGTAGGAGAATGTGGCTGTGTCCAGAACGCGACCCTGTGTTCTGCTACAGTGATGTGGCAATGTCTGGACAGCACTGACCTCATTGGCACTGTCCTCTGTGGATGGAGGTCTGCTCCGCAGCACGGTCACCCTCCTCCTCATGGGTGCACTACATAGTGATCGAACTTCCTTGACAACTGTGCATGCGCAAGTATCGTGCATGCGCAGTTGTGTCACTGCCACCATCTTGCAAATGGCACACCACCACCACTCCGACAGCTGTGCCATCCGTTCCGAAACTGCCCCCACCACTCTGATAGCTGTTTGCCACTGCCGCCATTCCGATGTCACCGCTCTGATAGCCGTGCTGCCACTGCTCCGACCCTTGCGCAGGTAAAAATCCTATACAGCCATATAGGCTCTGACCAGAATTTGTTGTCAGATGGTCTAGCAGTTCACTGAACATCTGGATGGTGTTTTGTGCCCTGGATTTGAATTTGCAATCACGAAGCATTACTTCTTTGTCACAAAATATGTGTTGCCTTTTTAGTCGTCAGTTTAATTGCAAAAACTTCTACTGATAAACCAGAGTACACAAGACAAAAAAGGAAAAAAGAAAAAGAAAATCTTACTTTTCATAGTCCCATCATCTTCTTCCTCATCATCATCACTATTTATCACCATGGTTCCTAAATCTGACTCCAGTGTAGTACTGTTGTGTTCGATCATTGTCTGGGCACCTTCACTCATTGTGCTGGAGACCCTCATTGTGCCAGCACTCTCCGAGCTTGTCTTAACCATGGTATGGGAGTCGAGTTCATCTTCATCCTGAAGAAAAAGAAAGGCAATTGAGTTAAAGGAAGCCAATGACATTCATTTTTATGAACAAATGTATGTATCAGGTACAGTTATGCTCTAAACAATGAAATGGAAAATCAGTAACTTGTAACGGTACTTTCTCCAAACAGCATCCATTCATAGCCACACAACAGTCAAATCCTGGCTCAGAAGCCAGTACCCATAATCATGCAATAGATTTGAAGTACACTGCTTGCACAGCCCCATACACTGTGCCCAGCTCCCTCTGACATAGTAGCACAGTAAATGAAGGTCGGAAAAAAATTCAAGATGATCATATCCACCTGGTTCATAAGTGGGGATGAAAAAGGTAGTACCTATTTATAGGGATCCCCTACTCAGTCTACTACCTGGGAAACCTAATGATTCCTCTGGTAAGCAGAATTTTGTTCAGACATACCTTAAAGATCTGTACTGTCTTCATGTTCACCATTTCTGCTGGTAAGTTGGTGCATAGATTCACCGCCCACTGGGAGAAAAGTGCCTCCTAATGTTACCATTGAATTTACTTGAACCACCTCTGAGCTTCAGGGCAGATCCCTGCATCCTGCTGGAAGGCACAAGATCAAACATCTCCGAGTGTTCAATCTTGAAGATTCCCTTGAGTATGCAAAAGACTGAGATAATGTCCCCTCTCAGCTTGGGGGAAGACAGAGGCAGTGTGACGCTACAAATGCAGCACCACCCGAATGATCATGGGTGGTAGTGCGTGTTGGTTCACATTTGGGGGTGAGGAGACGCTGGCTGGTGCCATGTAAATGCACGCTTCGCCTGAATGCTAGCGCTAGGAATCTCAGCTGCCAGTGTCTCAGGGAAAGAGACCTACAAAAGGAAAAACAACCTTGATGCCTGAGGATGATGAAGTCTGGTTTAACCAGGCCCTGCCCTCTGCACCACCGCCTGTTGACCAGATGCAGTCAGGGGTACATCCTCCATATCTCAACCCTGCCTAGGGTGTATGCCAAGCTACAAGGAGGCCAGCTGAGTGTGGATCAGAGAGTTGCTGGTAGTCAGGTGTGTCATGGCACTCCTGATACAGTCAGGTGCTGGGTGGTGTGAAGTACAGGGGAAAAATTACATATTAAAAAAAAATAACATGACATATTGGTTGTTTGTGGACCACCCAAAAAAACAAAATCAATGACTGTCTTTCACTGTATACGTATCTGTGTAGCAGTGCGTGAGGTAAAGGTTTTCAGATATTAGAAGATCTGAAGGCTTTCATCAAAATAGCATTGCCTAGTTAATTGTTCATATCAAAATCACAGCACTGAATCTTAAAGCAATAGTGCACATTGTTGTGTAAATGATGTACCGCTACCCTTTAATCGTATTTTAGATTGCCCTGTTTCTCCTGCCTTGGTGTGCTCTGGGAGGGTTGGGGTGCAAGATAGGGTACACACTCCTCAGCATGTGCCACTACAAAATTCCTTCACCATACTGGAAGAACAGGACAGCCAGGAGGAGGCATTCAAAGTAGTGACTAGGGAGGATCTGACAGTCCTCAGAAGGTGAGGCCCCAAGGTGGGAGGAAGAGGCCCAGAGCTGAGGAGGAAGCAGCTGCTGATGGGGGACTCTATCATTAGGGGGTAGATTCGGGCGAAAGAGGTGGAGGAGAGAGAAAGGTAAGGTGCCTCTCTTTGGCTTGGAGGGATGGTAAGTGGATCCAGAGGATTGCTAGGGTGGCAGATCACGGAAGGGAGCTACATGTTACTGTCCACCTGGGCACAAATGACCTGGCAGGGGATGGGTTAGGGGTACTGCTGGATAATTTCAGGGGGGCTGGGGAGGGGCCTCAAGCAGGTAGCATGTATGGTGGCATTCGCCAAGGTGTTACCTGTGTATGACTAAGGGAAGGATAGGGCACTCCAATAGAATTTAAATGATTGGTTGAGGGCATGGTGCAGGGAGGAGGGCTTCAGCTACACTGTGGCCGGCCTGTGAGGATACGGGCCTTGACAGGGGTGATGGCCTGCATCCTTCCAGGAGAGGGACCTCAGTCCTTACTGGGAGGTTTAAATGTTACTTGGCTGGCATTTAGACTAACCAAGGAGGAAGCTGTATCACAACAGAGGCAAAAACTTCCCACCCGCCACATGGTGAAGGAACAGGGAGGAAGGGCTAAGTGGAGGAAGCTGCACCAGGGTAGGGGCTCAAAAAGAAAAGGGTGTAAAAGACAAGGGGGATATGAACCAAGAATGCAAAAACAGAGGAGTAAAAAAGACAAGAAGCAGGAAGATTAACATGGGAAGAGATGGGGCAGGGGAAGAGACGAGGAGCAGCACAGGCAGTAGGGGAGAGGGAAAGAACAGTTATGTACCCACCTTAACAGTAGATCTTAGAGAGAATCTCCTTCATTAGGCCATACCTATGGAACTATATTACGTCAGGCACTAGGACCACATCGAAACTTTTGTAAACAGTCTACTAGGGGCTGCCTACAATGATGTCAGACATTGGCTCTTCCATATGAACATGGGTGATGCTTCCCTCCACAACTCCCCGCCAGAGATTATGCTTGGAGGACCTCACTGTAGGGAACCAGGAGAGAACCAAATATCAGGGTGATGGGTGGTGCCCAAGTTTCTTTTGTTAGATTAACCAGGAGAGAACCCAGAGCTCTGTCAACCAGGCAAAGCAGAGAGCAGCAGACAGACCGTCATGGAGAAGCAGACAGCATTCCCCAGAGTTTCAGGATCTGACGGGGATGAAGGGTGAGACGGCATGGCCCGATGAAAGAGTCCCTCGAAGATCTACTGTTACAGTGAGCACATAACTGTTCTATCTTCTTTGGGGATATCTCTTTCATCAGGGCACACCTATGGAATGAGTACCAAGCAGTACTGACCATAAACAGTCTGAGTGGCAGGAGCTGACAGGCCTAAGAAAGTAGGCATTGGAGCACAGGTAGGTCAAAGTCAGCCTTTTTCTGTGAAGCTATGTCCAGACTGCAGTGTTTGGTAAAGGTGTGGACAGTACTCCAGGTAGCAGCTGCACAGATTTCAGCAGCAGAAGTATTTTAAAGCATGCAACAGATGTGGCCATGCCTCTAATGGAATGACCACGAACAACCTCAGGAAGTTCCTTACCACATTTCGTTTAACAAAAAGTAATGCAGTTTGCTAGCCATCTGGATAGGCACTGTTTGGAAACTGGAGCGCCCTCTTTCCTAGGGCGGAATGAAACAAAAAGCTGTGAGGACTTCCTGCAGTCCTTCATACAGTGTATATAGCACCTAAGTGGGATATGAATGAGACCTTCAAATACCTCACAGCAGCAAATAAGGTACAGGAGGGAATTATTTTTCAGAAAAAACAGTGCTCAAGAACAAGGGGACATGCTATGAAGCAGCAGAGGGATAAATTCAAGAGAGATGTGAGGAAGTACTTCTTCACAGAAAGAGTGGTCGATTCCTGGAACACCCTTCCAGTGGAGGTCATGGGGGTGAAAACAGTGGTGGGGTTCAAGAATGCATTGGATGGGCACAAGGGAATCATAGCAGAGAGGAAGGAGGGAGGGATAAAGAGCTGCAGATCAAGTAGGGTCTGCGGTAATAAAGTCAGTAGGGGAAAATGGGCAGATTGGGTGAGACAGGCAGTCCTCATCTACTCTCAAATTCTATGCTTCTATGTTCAGGATTAGGTTGAATGCTCAGAAGCAGTCTTACTATGAAAGAAAGTTAAAAGTATGATATACTACTAATGTAGAACCAGTAAGGTTGGTTTACCCATCCATGAAATTATGTCAGTGTTCACAATGATAATGCTCAAAACCTGACCAGAACAATGGGGTGGGACAGAGACTGTGACTCAATCCCACAAAATGTCCAACTTGTGCTTTCCACAGTAATAATGCTGGTGTGAAACACAGCAGAGGCTGAAAAGACAATTTGTTTATGTTTTGTTTACCGGGTAAGTGCACTAGACTGACATAACCTATTTTCAGGCACAACACTAACCCACACATAGCAAAAACAAAAGAATGTTTTGAACACAACATTCCAGCAGTTAACAGATTTACGCAAGACAGGTTTACACAATACAGTTACATTTACACGTTACAGTTACCTCTGTACACATTCAATAAATGCTTTTGTACTTAGTTTTAAACTGCAGTGACTTGAAGTATTCTTGAGTAACACAAGTATGGCATTCCATAGTTTAGGTACATGGAAGGAAAAAACCCTTGCGACACATTCATGAATATCCTAGGTTCATCAAACAAGACTTTATCAGCAGTGTGCAAGCCAAAGAATGCTTTGTTTATGGTGCACAAGCTCAAATAATGGAGCTGCGGTACTCTGCTCTATGTACTTTGTCAAAATGATCATCAGAGACAATGTCTGTTTTTGCCTCAGAGGGCAATTAACCCAAATCAACATACAAGGTACAATAATGGGGTCTACAGCCTGCATACAATGATCTTTATAACAAGATATGTCACTTTGTTCTATTAGTAATGCTAATAGAACAAAGTAGCATATCTTGTTAATAAAGGTCATTGTATCTGCTTAAAGGAAAACTACACCCTCATGTCTTGTCAATTTTATTTGTTTCCATGTCAACAGACAACTATTTTTGTGCAGCTGTGAGGGATATATGTGACTACTTTAGTTTATTTTCACTGTTCATACTGGTCCTTGTAACTATCCTGGGGCTCCATTTGTGGTTGTTGAAATCTCATTGTCCTTGACAGCTGCATTAGCATATGACAACATAATGTCCCAGCACTCTTTAGACTCCAGTGTGTGCCTGTCTGCTTAATTAGTGCTCAACAAAACAAGCTGCAACACGGTGTGGAATACCACATTTACCTCCGGTTAGCTTTGCAAACCGAGTTGTAATGCAGAGTTTTTCCCTTTATACTGCTTCTAAGTTGTGTGTTTCCACAGTTTTTTTCAGGTTACGTGTACTTTCAGCATAGAGATACACGGTATAAATGGTTGCTGTGACATCATGTTCTCATACAATACGTTAATACAGCTCTCATGGACAGTGAGATTTCAACAACCATAAAATTGAGACCCTCAGGATAGTTATGGGGGGCTAGCGTAAACAGTGAAAATGAACTAAAGCAAACCCGTATATTGCAAACAGCTTCAGGAAAAGAGTTGTCTTGACATGGAAACAAATACGGTTTACAAGATATAAGGGTGTAGTTTTCCTTCAACACTGGATGTGAGGCATTAAATAGACCATCAGCCCATATTCAAGAGCCAAGCAAGTATCTATAGTAAGGTTTTCTTTCAATCGATCAGCCAAACCAAGGGTGGAGTTTACTGTGGTGTCTATGGTTTTGCTGACCTGGGATAATTAGGTCTTAAAATCAAATGACTGGTCCAAAGAGACACCTCGTACTTGAAGTCAGTGACATTCTCAAGGTATGAACTATCAGTATTATCTATGGAGATGTTGCCTTTGCCTGCATTATGTTTCTGCTCGGAGCCAAACAGCATGGCTTTGGTTTTTATTTTGGGTTGAAGTAGTCTGCTGCTGTTTAGCAACTCTTGCACACTACCACGTTCATTGTTTAAGGTATTGTTCACATCAGTTACCAGCTCGGATTTAGTGTATAGGAGCAGATCATCCACATATAGTATTGAGTTGCACCCTGAGCAAGATTATGGTAAGCTATTAATGAAAAACTAAAATAACAAAGGTCCTAGACCTGAGTCCTGTGAGACTCCTGTGGTTACTGTGGCAGTGTCGCACAAATCATTCTGTTTTTACCCACTGGTATTTGTTTCTTAAGTAACTAGTTAACCATATCAAAATATTATGCCACAATCCTGTCAAGTGGTGTGGTGGCTTGAGGTGCTGGATGTCCCTCCATCTTCCACGCCAACAACCCGGGTTCGAGAGTGGAATCAGGTCGTCCGGGGTTGACTGCGGGTAGAGGATTGAGAGTCTGATGACTGCTCTCCTCTCCTGGGGGGGGGCGGGGAGACAAAGTTGTGCTGTTCATACACTGTCACTGTGGAAGTGTGGTGGCAGAGCAGAGGGAGCAACTTAGGAGAGGATGGCCGGTAGCAGGCATACAGTATGCATGCACCTCCTTGCATACGTATGACTCTGTCCAGCATGCTTGCCAGTCAGGAGAGAGCAAGGAAAAACATGGAGTTGTTGAATGATGCCTTGCTTGCCTACTGATCTGCATTACCACCTGGGAACAACAAGTCTGGATGTGGTTGGGGGGGACACGCAATGAGGGGATTTTAAGGTAAGTCCGGGGGGCGGCAGTCACCAGTTGAGGGTGGGCTGGGAATGAGCAGGGTGCTGGCTCCAGGAAGAAAAAAGTTGATGAAAAAAGTATATATTAGGGGACACTCCTAGATCAAAGAGACTTTGTTACAGTAGTTTTTGATCAACCAGGTCAAAAGCCTTGGTGAGATCTTATAAACACTGCTCCTGAATACACATACCACAATCTGTACTGTAGCTGTAGTGACATCATTTAAAAATCTAAACACAGCAGAAGCTGTACGCTATCCCTGCCTGAACGCATGCTGCTGGGGCACCTGCAGATCAGAGTTTAAGATGACAAGTTGGTTATAGACCCAATGTTCTGGGATCTCACCTAAGGCAGGCTATACAGAGACTGGACAGAAATGTTTACTAATTATGGGTTCCCCAATCTTAAAGACAGGAATAATAATAGGCACTTTCCATATGCTCGGTACTACTCCTGTGACATACTGTACATTTTAGTTAATGGCTGTGCAAAAACAAGATAAATGTCACTAAAGTCTTTAGAGGTAGTCATTGTTCTTGATCAGGCTTCTGTACTGTCTGACCTCAAAAAACTTGGAGTAGTCCCCACCGAAGTGTGCCAGAATGCGGATGAGATTCTACAACCATGACGACAAAGTTCATCCTTGGGATTTACCTCTTCTTTTGTATTTTGACTGTATCTCATAAATATTTACTGGACTGTTTAGTCATGGGAGTTCAACATTCTTTTTTACCCCAATATTCCCTCTGGACAGATATATAAAATGTATCTGTTATTATAACAAACAAATATAAGCTTGTGAAAGGAACAAAAAACCTGAACTGTGTATTGCACAAAGGAATAAAAAATAAAAAAAATGTGTTTAACGTTCCAAGAAAATGCCCAGAAAAAAAAAATCAGTAGTGGATCAAGATATTAATTTGTTCTGGCCTGACTTTTTTCCTTAATAAATTCACAGCTCCTGGGACAGGTTTGTCCTGCTTTGCCAATCCTGAGTCCTCACCACCCTTCAGTTTCTGCAGAGCTTACTGCTTACTTTAAGGTCATCAGCTCCACATGATGCCTGCACAAAGCATTCAACAGTCGGAGTGGCCTCATGAGGAACAAGCAGCCTGCTCAAAGGACACCAAGTAGCCAAAGCTAACTTTATGGCCACCAATTTCCAGAAGAATCTGAACCACCCCTCCAAGTTCTGGAGAATGTTTATAACCTCTTTCACCCTCGCACTAGTCTGCTATCCTTTCCTTATGACTGGTAGCAACCCCCGCCCCCACCCTCTACTCGCTCTGAAGTCACTGCTATCTTTAACATTTACTTTGCCAATTATACATGATCCCTATCTAATTCTACATCTGTCTTTAATTCTCTCCCCTACCTTCTTTGATTTTTACTCCTGTACCCCCCCCCACCACCACCACACTTGGAGCTCTCCTTTCACTTAAAGAGCAACTCTGCACTTCAGCGTGTGCTTTTCCATAAATACGATGTTTCAGCTGTTACAATACACTAGAGAATATACTTGTTTCACTTTCAATGTTCCTTTCCAAGATTTAGAGCTCATCTGGGGTAGTCCATCTACAAAGTCTGTATAGAAAACATTTGCCACTCTTCTCCTAGCCTTACAGTCCCTTGGTTTAAGACATCACAGCGCTCACTGTGACAACAGACTGTGATGCCATAAACAGCAATTGTGTGGTTAACAGGAGAGTCAGATACATTTTGAAAGACACAGTGAAAGAATTGCTGCAGTAACTACACTATTAAGTAGACCAACAGCAGTTGACATTTTTAAAAAATAGCAAATAACTGGAAAACAATAAAAGTTAAAATATAACTGATCTAAATCTGGAGTTTTTAAGTTTTTTATTGTAATGGGGGTTGCCCTTTAACTCATCAAAAAGCAGAAGTTGTAATGGTACTAAACCTATGCTCCTCTACACTGCTGCACCTGCAACTGCGGCCCCTGTCCTTCTAAACCTCACTTTCATTACGACATGGCGTCACGTGCTTGGAAGACCACAGATGTTCCATGACATAAGGACGGTGACGCCTCCTCACCTGGCCATCTCCCTCCTACCTGCCTACAAAAAAAAAATGCAAGAATCATTTTACAGTCACCTTCCTTCTCAGGCAAACTGTCTACATAATGTGATGGATAAGGTAAATACTACTAACCACCAGAATCTTCGTTGACTTAGCAGAAGTGTAGACACACTCCCCCACTGGCTGCCAATTCCATCTTCCCAGGAGGGCGCCAGGCCACAGACCAAGAGAAGCTCCTGTGACTAGGGATATTAGGATGGTCACTTCTCACTGGGATCAACAAGGGCTGTGCAAACCTCCCAACGTTCACCCGTGTGACTTTTGACCACTTAACCACAAGGGGTTCGCCAGAATTCTTCTGACAGCAGACTGGTTCACCCATTAAAAAGCACTGGAGTGGGCACTAGAAAATGGGATGGAGTGAGGTAAGAGGGAGGGATTCTTTGTAAACACACAGCTGCTGGGACTCCTGGGGAGTTTCTGGTGGATCCTGGGTGCATTTCACCATTTGCAGTTCACCTGGACCACACCATTCGGACCATGGCAAGCCAGTCAAACCAAAAGTCCATCTGTTTCCCCTGATAGTTCTCCACAGTCCAAAAGAATCAAATCCCCAAAGTTCGAGGTGCTCGATTCTTTTGAAGACCTGAACTTGCAGCCTTAGGATTAACCCTCTGCCATTCTAGGTCAAGCTGCTTTACACCCTGAAGGCATAAATACTGGGGAGCCACTTATTTAAGTCTCTGTGCCAGCCCCGGTGGAACTGCTCTGACAATGCCTTACTGTGCCCCTCGAAGGGAGACAGTCTGATGCTCTGCTTCTTCTTTATTGTTACTTAGTTTTTTTGAACAGGGAAACAGGACTAGACGATAACGCTGATTTTAAGCCTTGTCAATACAGATGCAAACTAACTAAAACGGAATGAGGTTACACTGTTTTTTTTTCATTTTATTTTATTTTTTTAATAGGGGAAATGTAGCCAGTATACCAGGGAAGTTCTCCTAAACAGAGTGTCTGAATATTGGAGAAACCCAGAAGCATTTCCTACTAGACTGTTCGTATGCTAGAGATTTTTTTTTTCCTAAACTGGAAGTTTATTGAGATTTTTCCATGTTTTCAGACAGGGATACAGGAAGGACTCAGGTTTCATCTTAGTAAAAACAGTACATTATACAGTTCGGCTATATATATATAGATATGTATTGCTATAATACTAAAGTACAATCGCATTATATGGTATATTCTAGTAGAAGAATAATTCAGCTACTGCCTGTGACCATACCTCCTGTATATGGGGAAAGGGAAATAAAGTACAACAGAGGAAGTGCAGGATAAAACAAAACGCCACATATGAATAAGAACTGCAAGGTCTTTTTTGGGGGACTGCTCTAGTGGGGAGGGTCCTTCAAACTTCCGTGAAGAAGGGGGAAAGGAAGGTAGGTCAGGCAGACTGCTCAGGCTGCAAGACTCAGGAATCCTCTCAGTGGGCCATCACTAAGTTATCAAGTGTTGGAGTGCCCTCCACTTCCTCCATGTAGGTAAAGAAGGGGAGCCACCTGGCACTGGAAAGATCTGCTTGTAGCCTGAAGTCATGGGTTAGTTTCTCCATACTCAGAATTCTTTTACACTGTACTACTTATTTTATAAATGGGGGATATCCAGACACCCCAAATGATGGCCTTGGCAAAGGTTGCCGAAAAAATCCTAAACAAATACCTGCTGTGTGGATTGTAAACCCTTGCAGGGGAGACCCAGGAGGAGCTGCAGGCAGTCATCAATCTGAAAATGCCAAATATTTTCTAAATGGTGCTGGAAACCTTCCTTATATACAGGGACAGGCTGGGGCAGGACCAGAAGATGTAGGTAGGGAAATGGGCAGACTGGGTGGGCCAAGTGGTCCTTACCTGCCGTCAAAGTCTATGTTTCTATGTTTAAGTGAGTACCATAGTTTCCGCAACCCCTCCAGCAGCAGTCTATGTTAGCATGGGTTATAGAGCTAGGTAATGAGAGGCGTTCAGAAATGGTGAGTTTAACAGTCTTCCTTCTGAATCCCAGACACTTACTGTGATAGTGAATTTTGTTCCTTTTTAGTTCAAAAAGAGAGGTTTCCAGGACTTGAAAGAGTGACTTACAGTGTTGTGTTGTGTTTGTTGGTTACCCTCCAGAATGGAAAAAAATATATCTGGAGTACTTGGGTTGTGATCTTTGCCCACATCAAATTTGATGTGTGGCAGGCAAGGTGCCAGCTAGTTATTTAACAGATCCAAGCTCCCTATTTGATACTGGCAAACATGATAGATTCAGCCATGTTAAACAGAGAACATTAAAGATAAAATTGTGAGATCACAATTTAAACCCTATCATACACAGGAGGGGCAACTACTTCTGAGCCCATTACAGACTGGGATGGTCCAGTGTGGTAGATGTTTGGTTTGCGGACATACAAGAAAAAAAAATGTTGTTATACAACCACATATGGGAGAACAATTGAAAATTAATCAGCACAGACTGTACCTCACAGGGTGTAATATATGCCCGCCAATGTCCTTGCGATTTATTATTTGCGGGAAAAACTAGTCAAGCTTTAAAAACTAGAATACAAGAACATAACAGTTTATCAACAACAAACTATGTTTAAACACTAAAAAGACAAAAGCTATGCTTTTTCACTCTAGGAAACAACTGGTTGTTTTGACTCGTATTTTGTCACTAACGGACTACAGCCTTGTCATTTACTCTTCCGCCTGTAAAACTTCCCTGCACAGAATTGCACTCCTTGTGAATAAAGCATGTAGATTCAAATTTGCTGAATTACCATACTTGTTCCTTGCACAAAGTTTCAACTTGCCAATCTCTACAACAAAGAATTAATCATCAGTTGGGGTGCTGGGCCTGGAAGATAGCAAATAGACATGTGCCAATCAATCTACAACTTATGGTGAAAAAAACATCCTACCTAATATTATAACTAGGTCAATGGATGATCTATGTTTTAAACTACTAAATGTAACAAAAATACCGATCAAGTTGCATTTTATTATTGAGTCTGCAATTTTTGGAACTCTACTTCAAAACACCAGGACTCCAACAAATTATAAGTCTTCTGTGACAACTTTAAGATGGCATATTAGTGTTACTGATAACTGCAAATGCTTTGCAAATTAATTGACTTGTTTGTAAGTATTATTATGTTTTACTGTTCTAGTGTATATATATACTTTGACCACGGTTACCTATGAAAATGGGCAATTTTGTCCATAGGCTTCGTTTTCAATAAATGAAATGAAACAGTGACATCAAGAGGTCAGAAAAATCTTCTCCTGCAGCACGACACTTTAACAGTGAGGGACATATGGAGGCTTCACTTAGATTTTGGGGCCTGGACGCAGTGCTCACACTCTCCCCCCCCCCCCACCAGCCTGGGGTGGGGGGATGATTACAATAAAAAGTTAGATCAAGCAGAAATGAAGTGGATCTTTGACATGCATGTTTTAGATCCAGCAAAAGGAATGAATATAGAGACCAAGTACTGTGGCAGACATGCTGGTGAGGGTGACCATTTGGTATACTGGCTGGCAAGAAGAGGGGAGGTTTGGGTGTATGACAGTACAAGGAAGAGTAGCACTAAGATTTATTATGGTTAGGCTCAATCTACTGTATACTATTACTGCGCATGATGTTGCTATTTCTATAAACCCAGCAGGAATAAAACCCATTTAAGATAGTTTTTGTCACAACGTTAGTCTCATTCTCTTAAAACCAAAGAATCATGCATGTGCAGAAATGTGGTCTACATACATTTTACAATAGTCCTTTATAAGCCTCTATTAAGTGCATATTACACAGACCTCACTACAGTATTCATTTGATCATTTTAATGACTATTTAGAAAAATGAACCATGCATGATCAAAAAATTTGGTTTCAGAATAATTTCAAAAATTTTTAGTAAACTATGTTGCATTTCGGAATGAATTTAGTAGCAAGATATTTCAAGCAAGCTTGAGGTGGCAACAGTATCCTAAATTAAGAGACAAAGAACCTCTGTGCACAAACAGTGAGGCAAGGGTTACCCCAAAGGGCATTTGGCTGGGAAGCCAAGTTTCAAGAAAATACAAAATCACACATGCCCACACAATGCAAAGCATCATGGGCTGCATATGCAAATCACCACAGAATGTTATGCTGGTTCAACTTTAAGCAGAATTGCATGGTGCCGAAAGGCCTCTCACACAGTTTGCAAAGGGTGCTAACAGACGACATAGACACGTGTTTTGTCCTACCAGGACTCATCAGTATGCCTCGTCTGTTTGACACCCCAGTGGAATGGACCTGCTACCCTAAGACAGTGTGTCTTGGATATGTTGTGGTGAACCCATTAAAATAAAAAACTATTTACAAGACAAAGAACCTCTGTGCACAAACACTGAGGCAAGGGTTACCCCAAAGGGCATTTGGCTGGGAAGCCAAGTTTCAAGAAAATACAAAATCACACATGCCCACACAATGCAAAGCATCATGCATTTGCATTATCTTAAATTAAGGACTACTTCTGCATCTTGGTCGTAAACCACATTAAAATATGTAACCCTCATCACCCATACTGATGTCTGCAATTTGTTTGTAAATAAGTGTTTGAATTCTTGATGTTACATACTATCTTAATCACATAGTGACACACAGTGGTACTTTATTGTAATAGTTTGTGCATTAAAACCTATGTGGCCTGCTTGTACCATTTCAGTGTACTTTGAGTCCGCTAGTACACCTCCCAGTCACGGCTTCCAGCCTGTGACTGTTGTCGGTTGCCTAGCAGCCAAACTCGCATCCGATCTAGGCCGTGGGAATGTGGGTGTGAAGTATTACATCACTCTATGGGAGGTTTAGCAGGCTCAAGAGGTCAGGGGATGGTTGGTTGGTGTCTGCACGAACGCTGCTATGATTTAAAAAGATTTTAAATCAGCGAGGTAATACCAGCTCTTTGTGTACAAAATATTTGGCAGTTTAAGCAGTGAACTGACTCCTTAAGAGCATGCTGTACTTATAATCATTTATTCTGTTAATAGGACATGCAGTTCAAGTGAGGGTACAGGTATCACAGAATAAGTTGCAGAAACTGGTGCAGACAGGTATGCTCCTACTTCCAGTTATGGGATTCTAGGCATTCTGCCATTTCAAGCACTTTAGACTCTGAATGATGGCAGTGGCACACTGATAAAAGAGTACATGATATTTTGTGTATATTTAACATTGTAAATCACACAGAAAAATGTAATCCACATCATTCACATCAAATTCTGATTAGCTTACAAATAAGTATTTGATTTAATTATTGATTACATAGTGACATAGAATAGCATTTTATTGATATGGACTGTGTATTGTAGAATTAAAGAACACATGGGGCCCGTTCACACCATTCAGTGTAATTGAGCCCGCTAGTACACCTCCCAGTCACGGTCTTTAGCCTCTGTTGTCGGTTGCCTAGCAGCCAAACTCACGTCCAATCTGGGATGCATGAATGCGGTCATGACATGTTACAGTACATCATTCCAAGGGAGGTTTAGCAGGCTCAAGGGGTCAGGGAAAGGTAGGCATCTGTCTGCACTAATGCCATTATGTTTAAGCACGATTTGGAATCAGTAAGGTAATACCAGTACTTTGCACACAGAATATTTGGAGATTTAAATGGTGAACTGACTTTTTAAGAATGTGCACACCCATGAGAACTTTTTTGTAAAAAGGACATACAGTCCGTGTGAGAGTTCAGGTTCCATGTACTATGTTGTGGAAACTGATGCAGTCAAGTACGCACCAATTTCCAGTTACGGGGATACAGGCATTTTTGCCTTTTGAAACATATTACGCATTAAATGGTGGTGGTGGCACATGCATATTATAGCTAAAGAGTTCAAGAAACTTTAGACTACAGCGTTTGCTGACAAAACACGATTTGTGCTGTATGTGTGTAATGTGACAAAATGTTGACAAAGACAGTGACAAGCTAGCACACTGAGAAGGTTTTTGCCTTACAATTTTAACTACATTTCATTCCATTTTTATTATTTATTATACTGGGAATGCTTACTGGGCAAAGACCCTTTTACATAAGTGCTCAGTGAAATGACAATCAGTTGGGTACAGATAACAACATAGTGAACAGAAACAATATAGGAGACAGCATTCTTACAATGTATGTCAGCTGCATAAGTTACTGTGAGTGTCCGTGACATTTACAGACAGACTGAGAGGCGAGGTACTGTGCACATACTTTTTTAAAACTGGTGATGGATGTCACTGCAGTTAGAGAAGTACACATCTTATTGTACTAGCACATGGCCCTGAAGGTAACAGATCTCTGACCTAGTCTGCTGTTCATTCTTTGGGAAAAAACAAATGAGCAGCCCAGAACAGATCTAGTGATCCTGTTTTTTACTAGTTCGGGGAAGATTTCCTGGATGCTTTGGGGGTCTAGGCTTAACGCCACTTTCTGTAGAAAGGTAAGAGCAAGGAATAATTTCAAGGTCAAGTGAGAGACATGAAGCAGAGGTGAGAAGGTGACAGTGATGAGTTTGGGGTGGAAGATTGGTTTGAAATCTACAGACCGAGTTGTATAGCACCCTTACCCTAAACAGAATGGATTCCTTAGCAAAGGAGTAAATTAACAAGCCATAATCAATTAGAGGCAAGCAGTAGCCACCATCAGAAAGAGTTTTCCAAGAGTCATCTGTGAGACATTTTTTAATTCTGTGTAGCATTCCCAGCAGCTGGGAGTCAGTTTTATTGTTGACACGGTTGAGGGTGTCAGTGAGTTGATTTATATCTTTCCAGATTTTCCCCCAGAGTTTTAGCTTGCTGAGTATATCAGCATTTAAACACCCGGCCTTGTCACCTCTAATTCTCATGCATTTAAGGGGAGCAACCTGATTTAGAATGTTTGTGAGGGTCTTGCAGAAGTTATCATAGGAAAGGTTTAGGTCGGTGATGCTGTCAAGGAAAGACCAGTCAGCAGAGTTAAGGCTGTGCAGGTACAGTTTGCCATTTAGTTTCTTCACGTTTCTAGTCTGCATATAGACTGGACAGAGATGGGACTTCTTGGCAGAGCAGCGACAGAAAATGGGTCAGTGATCACTAAGCTCGTCGGGGAGAGTGCCTGCCGAGAGGACCCTGGATGGACTGGAGACTACCAGCCTGTACAGAGTTGTTTGAGAGTCAGTTTTATTGTTGACACGGTTGAGGGTGTCAATGATCTGATGTAATCCAAGCTCCTGGAAAATAGGCATGAAAGCATTACTTGACTTCACGGACCAATTTAAGTTAAAGTCACCCAGGAGGATCCACTCTCTGTGACAAGGGAAGGAACTGCCAAAATCATGGATCACAGTTGTGCCTTCATCAGTAAAACCGGGGGTATGTAAGTGACAGATAGGGTGAGGGTTTCTGCGCCTCCCAAAACTAAGTTAATGGAGAGGGAGTCACAATTAAGGGATTCAGGGGAACCAGGGCATTCTGTCACCATGTGTGTATGCATCTGACACTAAGAACATACAGCCACCCCCTTCTTCCTTTTTGGTCTTTGTGGAATATTTTATACTTCTCTATTGTTGCTTCTTTATCTCAGACAGAATCTGTTAGCCAGGATTCTGTAAGAGCTATGACACTGAAGCTGTGAAGGGCTACCAAGGCCTCGAACTCGGGTGTCTTAGCTAGGATACTTCTAATAGTGAGGTGAATAATACTCAGGCCATGGTCTTTAAGTATGGAGGTGCTGTCTATTTGGTTAGGGCTGGTATATACAGGGTTGGGGCGGTTTCCAGCTGAAACTAGTAATAGAAGTAGTACAATCTTTCTGAGCTCGGCTAACCTACAGGCAAGCAATATCCTGGTTTGAGATGTTTTAGGGTTTATGTTTGCACCAGGAGTTGGATGATAGGGAATGGCCATAGCCTAATAAAGTTAAATAGGACAGGGTCCCTTTTTTTGTGCCAGGCACATGGCGGTTGAAGGAGTCTGTACTGAAGGATTTGAGTTCACAGAGTGTGCCATAATGTCTTGGGTTAGTTAAGAGGCTGGGTGCAGTTACTGAACTATCCTCAACCCTGTCCTTGTGAAAGAAACCCACAAGGCTGAGCCAGAAAAGGACTAGGAACATTACAAACTCACAGGATGCCAAGGTCACCAGGAGGTAAATCAAGTGGGGAAGTAATGAGGGAGAACATGCCACAGGCAATTCCAAAATGAGCGGGGGGAAAGTGGGTTGACTGACTCACTGTAAAGATGGGTGGGACGGGAAAAGGGGTGAGTGGGATAGTAGTTGGTGGCACTGCTCCAGCGGCACCACCTGCCAAATGCCATCTGGAGTTTGCTGGTGGCGCACCTGAGGGGATGTGCTGCAAAAGTCTGGGGTGGGCTGCAAATCCTGCATAGAGATGATAAAAGGAATTAATGTAACCACCCTGGTACAGGGCTGCTGTGGGGTGAGGGGGGTTGGGTGGTCGAACTGACCAGAATTGGCTGAATGGAGCACAGAAATAAATGGAAATTACGTACCTACCATAATTCTTGATCTTCTTGGACAAAGTCTCCACCACTTATTTACACTAATGGGACTATGCCGAAGGCACTAGGACCCAGCAGGAGCCAAAAATCTTCAGGAGGGCTGGTGCCAAGGTAGGGCTGTGAGGAGTGGCACCGTGAGCCCCGCTTGTCCATATAGGCTACCTCGGCGTCGACCCTCCAACCACCTCAGTACCTTTTTTACCGAGGAGGTGCAGCGTAAACTAACCTAGTGAAACAACCTATATCGGACATAAGATAGTCTGAATGATCCGTATAAGAAGGGTCAACACAACAGAGTCGTCACAGCTCAGCCATTGAGGGAGTGAAGACCAAAAACAGATAAATGAGCTCGGGGGATGGAGGGTGGGCGTGTGAATGAGTGGTGGAGACTTTGTCCAAGAAGATCAAGAATTACGGTAGGTACATAATTTCCATATCTTCCTGAACATAAAGTCTCCACCACTCATTCACACTAATGGGAGAGTACCAAGCTAAAATAATCCCCCAAGACAGGTGGCAGGAGAGATGAACTCACTTAGGGCAGATGTTCATTAAGGCTTGCCCTGCCAAAGGACTGATGCTGCCTGGCATGGACATCCAAAGCAGAGTGCTTTACGAAAGTGTGCATGGAGCTCTAAATGGCCACATTGCAGACGTCTGCGATGGGCACGTTCTGGATTTCTGTCAGAGATGCCGCAACTGTTCTGGTAGAATGTGCATACACTCTGCCTTCCAGCTTAACCTGTGTCATGGAGTAGCACTGGCGAAGGCATGCCACTAGCCATGCTAAAATACATCTGATAGCAACAGGCTGACCCAGCTGGGCCATACTGAAGGAGACAAATACTGTAGTTGTTTTGACATGCAGATTTCTTTAGTTCTGTCTAAACAGAATTGCAAAGCTCTCTACACATCCAGGAAATGCAGGGAGCACTCCCCCTCATTCTGGAAGTTCGCGAAGTAGGTTGGAAGGACCAAGGGACGATTCAGATGGAATTATGAGACAGCCTTGGGGAGAAACTTAGGGTGGGTCCTAAGAACCACCTTGCCTTTGTGAACTACGGTATACGGAGGGTCTGTGACCAAAGCATGTATTTCAGACACTCTGTGAGCGGAGGTAATGGCTACAAGGAAGGCTGTCTTCCAAGTCAGAAACTTCAGCTCACAAGTCGCTAGAGGCTCGAAAGGGTTATGGGTGAGCATGTCTAGCACAAGGTTAATGTCCCAGGTGGTTACCGGTTGTCTGACTGGTGGCCTGGAATGCAGTATGCCCTTAAGAAACCTCTTGATCACATGTAGCTGAGCCAAAGATACTGAGTGTACGGGCTTGTGGTACGCCGAGATCACACAAAGGTGAACCTTTACAGCTGAGTACTGCAGACCTGTGTTCGAGAGATCTAGAAGATACTCTAGGACTTTGTTTGGTGGACAGGAAAAAGGACTCCAGGAGGATTTTGCGCACCAGATGGAGAACTGCTTCCACTTAGCTGTGTAAGTTTTTTGGGTAGCTGGCTTGCGTGCCACTAATAGACTGTCTGAGACCCTATGTGAAACATTAAACCTGTTCACCTCTCTCTCTTCAGGAGCCAGGCATGGAGGTGAAGGGACTTCAGGTTGGGATGGACCACAGGGCCCTGGGTCAGCAGGTTCATATTAAGTGGAAGCTGTCTCAGTGAAGTTTCCGATAATCTGTTAATGGAAATCAGATCTGACAAGGCCAGAATGGGGCGATGAACATCATTCTGCCCCCCCGCACCTTAAGTTTGAGCAGCACCCTCTGAACTAGGGGAAGAGGAGGAAATGCATACAGAAAGCGTCTTGTCCACCGCAGTCAGAATACATCCTAACAAAAAAATGGCAGGTTCTGGATTTCTGGAGCAGAAGAGAGGCAGTTTTGTGTTAAGTGGGGATGCAAAAAGGTCCAGGACTGGAGTTCACCACTCTTCGAAGAGTGACTGCACAATATTTGTGTCAAGAGACCACTTGTGAGGGTCTGTCTCCGTTCTGCTGAGACGAACCACCAGATCATTCTGCACTCCTGGCAGGTAGACCAACTGGATCAGAGCTTTGTGCTCCAGGCACCACTCCCACTCTCTCATCGCTTCCCTGCATAGAGGGTAAGAGTGTGCTCTGCCCTGTTTGTTGATGTAGTACATCACTGCTTTGTTGTCCATTTGAAGGAGAATGATCTTGTGACAGAGTATGTCCTTCAAGGCTCGGACTGCATACAGGAAGGCTCTCATTTCTAGAACATTTATGTGAAGCTGAGAATCATCCTGACTCCATCGAACCTGGGTGTGGAGATCCTGGCAGTGAGCTCCCCATCCCAGTAGAGACACATCCATGGTGATGGAGATCTAGGACTCTAGAGGGGTGAAGGGATATCCCTCCAGAAAGTTGTCTTCCTGAGTCCACCAAGAGAGTGACCATCTCACAGGTTCCGTTACCTTGATGTGAAAGAACTGTGGGTGCATGGTCGGTGACCACTGAGTGCTGAGCATCCACTGAGTAGTCCTCATGTGAAGGTGAGCCAGAGGTGCAGTGAACACTGAGGATGCCATGAGACCGAGCATCCGTTGCATCGAGAGAGCACGAACCGAGTCATTCTCTCTGACGAAGTGAGCCATCTGAAGGATGTAATTCCTTCTGTCCTCCGGAAGAAAGGCTTTTGCACTGGAGGTATCCAGAAGGACTCCTATGAGAGGGCTGTAGCTGTGACTTTCCCAAATTTAGCAGGACTCCCATGGATGTGAGGAATTTGGAAGCCAAAGCCACGGCTTTCTGAGCCTCTTGTCTGAAGGGACTTGCTAGGAGCCAATCGTTGATATGGAAACACCTGAATTCTAAGCTTCCAGAGATGTGCTGCGAGAACTGCAAAACACTCTGAAAAGACTAGAGGTGCCAAGGATAGCCCAAAGGTCAGGACTCTGAACTGGTAGTGTTGACCCAATGCCACCAATCTGAGGTATTTGTGGTGGTTTGGGTGTATGAGAACATGCTGATAGGCATCCTGCATGTCCAGGGAGGACAGTCAATTGTTTTGATGAATCAGAGGTAAGAGTTGTACCGAGTGATATCTTCTTGAACTTTTCCATGTAAAGGAATTTGTTTAACTTCCTGAGATCGAGAATTGCCATCTGTTTTCTTTGGAACTAGGAGGTAATGGGAGTAGAAACCTGTGTTCCGCTGATCCAGCGGAACTACTCCTACTGCCCTGTTGTTTAGAAGGCTTTGAATCTTGGAAGCTAGAAGGTCTGACTGAGAGACAGACAGCTTGGGCTGTCATTTGGGTGGGCGATCTGGAGTGGTTTCTGAAAGATTGAGAGAGTACCCCTTATGAATTATCCTGAGAACCCACCTGTCTGATGTGATTGACTTCCACTGGCTGTAAAACTGAGTCAGACACCCTCCTACTGCCAAGGAAGTGTCCCCCTTGGACAGCTGAGGTGGGACTGGGGCTGAAATCTCAGAGGGTGGCACTAGGTGCTTTGGTGCCTTGTGCCTTCTGCTGCATTTTCTTTTGTGGGTGAGGGGTCTGGTTTCTGTTGAAGCCCCCTCTGCCTTTACCTCGAAAGGACTGACACCGGTTCCCGACCCTTTGAGGGGCTGCGGATGGCAGTCTGGCCATTTTGATAGCCATCCTAGTTTTCTGTGTGGCCTCTAGCACCTGCTCAACCTGAGGACCAAACAGGTACGTACTATCAAATGGCAATGCCATAACTCTCTGCAAGGCATCATGTGTGAACCCCTACATGCTCAACCAAGAGTGGCGTTCGGTGTACATACTGGCCGCCGCTGCTCTGGAGACAGAGTCAAAGGCATCCATGGCAGCTTTGAACTGCTGGTTATTGGATTCAATGCCTCTAGTAATGGTTTGAAGAAGCTCTGTGTTAACTTTCGAATCTGAGAAAGCTTCTACCATGGCCTTGAGCAAATGCCAGAGTGTATACTTGTACTGAAAGAATTAACCTTGGTAGCTAGCAATGCGCATGCCCAGGCTCGAAGCAGCAAAGGCTTGCTTTCCCAAAGTGTCAGTTTTGTGAGATTCCTTGTTTATTGGACATGCCATAGATTCTTGCAGAAGAATGGCCTTGTCATTCTCTGCCAGGACAACTCTGGCATCAGCAAAGGCTTGTGAGGCCAGAAGAGGACAATCCTTGGGAGGGGCATATTTCCTATTTATGGATTTAACCACAGACGGAAAAAGCATCTGATTATCCCACATCATTTGTAAAGGAGTCTCAAAAGAGGGTTGCACAGGGGGGAGTCAATTCCACAGGAATGTCTGGAATGTGCAGGCACTGCAGATGCAGCAATTTCCCAGGATCAATCTCTGAAGTCTGGAGAGAGTGGTATTCACATTTCTAAGCAGAGGCTTAAAGGAAAGGTCCTCGACCAGAGGCTCTGCTGTAAGAGAAGGTTTATTCACCATTCCTAGGGAGGAGTCAAAGTCGTCCTCCAATCGAAGATCAGGATCAGGCTCAATATCATCTCCTACTAGTCCTGAAGAGACAATATAGATAGGAAAGGGAGGAAAAAGAGGAGGAGGAACAGCGCAAATCAGGGTAGAAAATCCCGGTGTCACATGCGGCACCGAAGGCGCACCATAACAGAAGGTGGCGCCAAGAACAAAGGCGGTACTGGCACAAGACGTGGTGCCAGGCGCGGCAGCAGAGGATGTGGCACCGGAGCCAGCAGTGCCGAACCAGAAGTTCCCAACCCTCAACTTGCTGAGAAAAGTCTGAGAAATTCAGCAAGAGATATAGGTACCAGTTTAGACCCAAGCACCACAGCCCTATGATGGGGAAAAACACCAGAGTGCGGCGTCAATGGCACTGAAGAAGGTGCAGCGCGACCAGGAAGCCACAACTACCCTGCCAGCAGGTCTGAAACTGAAAGGCCCGAAGGTCTCGGAGATGGACTCACTGGCTCGAGAAGACAGGACAACCACCGAACCCACTGCTCCATAAGAGCGGACCAATGGTGAAATTGCTCACTGAAGGACCCCCAAGAGGTGGGGAGGGACTCCACAGTCAAGGATGCCAGTCACCAGAAACAGAAGCTGGAGGACACCCCGAAGGAGACAAAGTCAGGCCCTGGCCGCCTGTAACCGACGATCAATGCGCAGACATACCAGAAGGTGACTTAGAGTGGTATTGTTTCTTTTTCGACTGGGAGGCCAAAGAAGAACTCAAGGAAGAGCGGTGCTGAGTTCTCGATGAGGATTGAGAATGGGACCGCTTCTTTTTGTGCTTTTGGGAAGACCGCCCATCCCTGAGCACTGGACTGCCTGTAGTCGGCCCCCCCCCTCCGTAGAGAGTGGTGGACCAGACCCAGCCCTGCTGACAACACAGCTTTCATGCAAAGTCTCCCTACTGTCACCTGCACCGCTCATGGTCGACTCTGTCGAAGAACGGCTGAAGACTTCTCTGAAGAAAATGTACTTATTTACTTATTTTCCTTTAACTGAAAACAAGAATAATAAAAACTAATCAAAACTGAAACTCTATAGCTGCTGTTGTATAGACGTGAAGTTTTGATTCCCAGTGGGCAAGCGACGTAGTCACTGATGCGCACTCGATGGCAGGAAAATGAAACTGAGGCGGTAGGAGGGTCGACGCCGAGGTAGCCTATACAGCACGAGCCGGGCTTGCGGTGCCGCTCCTACCTCGGCACTGGCCCTCCTGAAGATTTTTGGCTCCCGCTGGGTCCTAGCGCCTCCAGCATAGTCCCATTAGGGTGAATGAGTGGTGGAGATTTTATGTCCAGGAAGATCTTAATTACAGAGTATTAATAGCAAAAAGACAGAGCAGATAACAGAACACTCACTATAAAATACAGTGCAAAGCAATAAATGAATAACAACCACTTCATGTGTGGGGACAATAAATAGGTCCTGCAGCAAAGTAAAGTACCAAAAAATGGAATCAAGCTGGACCCCAGCCTGCTAGTATTGCAAAACAAGTCATGTTCCTGGCTTTGAATGCAGCTGTGTTCCTGAAGCTGCAGTTTGGCACAAAAAAACCATCTGGAGCCTGTTGGCAGTGTACCTGACAGGATGTGCAGCAGAAGTTTGGGGAGAACAATTCACCTGGCACTCATGACCATTGGTGCTCCAGTGGCCAAAAGTGGGCTGCAAATCCTGAGGGGGATGTTGATTTTTTTGCTATTTATTCATGAGTGGTTATTAATATAACATTTTCTGATTTGGTTTTTGTAACAGCTCTTGAAATTAAATCCCCCTTGAAAAAGCACAATAGTTTGAGTGAAACAATGAGGTTTAGTGAATAAATCTGAACATGAAGTGAACATTCGGCTGTGAGTTGTTTTTCTTTCAGAAATTTCAGAGCAACCCCCCATCCTTCTTTGCTCTTCACATGTTAAACTTTAGGTCCCGTCTGCCTGTTCTGGTAGTTGTAGATGTTAAGCCCATGGCACTTCTTAGAAAGACTAGGTGGTTTTCCCTAGTGTCCTGACCAGATTTTCCCTATTCACTTAAAATACCACCAACAGCTTAATCTGGTTCAATTTCAGTTCATTTCCATCCGTCTCCCCCCCACCACCACCACCACCACCGCTCCAGAGTCTGAAAACAGGCAGAACTGCCTAGTCCTACTTTCCCAGTTAACAAAAACTAACTAAATGACTAACTTAATTTATTTTAATTAAGGACTTTTTTTTTTAACTACAAAAGCAAACTGTCTTCCACAGAATATCAAAGATTATATAGTTTTTTTTTGACTGGGTTACTAGGAAGGTGGATCAAGGGACAGCAGTGGATGTGGCCTATCTGGACTTTAGTAAGACTTTTGACACTGTGCCGCACAGGAAGCTAGTTAAGAAAGTAAGCAGCCTGGGGTTGGGGGAGAAAGTGGCAAGTTGAGTATCTAACTGGTTGAAGGATACGAGGCAATGGATGGCGGTAAATGCTAGATGGGAGAGTGTTTAGCAATATGCCACAGGGATTGGTGCTAGGAATGGTCCTCTTCAATGTCTTCATAAGTGACATTGTTGAAGAGCTGGAGGGGGGAAGGTGTGTCTCTTTTCAGATGATACAAAATCTGCAACAAGGTGAACACTCAGGAAGGGGAGGAGAGAATGCAAAGGGATCTGGGGAACTAGAAGAGCGGTCTAGGGTATGGCAGCTGGGTTTCAATACCAAAAAGTGCAACGTTATGCACCTAGGGTAGGGGAACTCAGGACCTGTGTATGAGATGAGGGGAGAGATACTTACAGTCACCAAGCAAGAAAGAGACCGCGGGGTCATCATATTTAATGACCTCAAGGTTGCTGCTCAGTGTGACAAGGTAGTGGCAAAGGTTAGTAGATGTTGGGGTGAATTGGAGGTTGATTTCTTGCAGGAGGGAGGCAGTGCTGTCGTTGTTGTATCGCTCACTAGTAGAGCCCCACCTGGAGTGCTGTCTCTATTCTGGAGGTCGCACCTCCGCAAGGACATCGACAGGGTGGAGGTAGTACACAGGACGACAACTAAAATGGTGCGGGGGTTGCAAGCAAAGCCATATGAGGAAAAACTGTAGGAACTCAACATGTACTCCTTGGAAGAGAGGAGTGCAAGAATGGACATACTTATTTTATTTAATTAATTATTTATTCACCAGGAAATTATACAGAGCAATAAATTGCTTGTTTCCAGATATGTCCTGGGGACAGGGGGAAATTGGAGATACAGGAACAGCGGTGCAAAATTGTAATTGAATTACAATGTGGTAAAACACAATTCAAATTATACAAGATACAAAATTGTTAAAATAAGCGCAATACGAACAGTAAAGTGGAAAGAGTACAATTTACAGAGATTAGGGGACAAGAGAACATGAGGGGTTACAGACAAGCAGTGATGCATGGTTACAAAAATCAGGAGACAAAGGAAATATGTTACAAAAATAAAAAGGTGCAGCCTGGGTAGTGAATTATCAGTTAAAACAGGAGAGTAGAGGGAAATAGTCTTAGTGAGTATTTAGGAGATAATGTCGAGTGCTAAGTGGGGCATAGAGAAGGACCAGAAGCTTTAAGTGGTACAGAACTCAGATATGGCCAGGAGGATTGGCATGAGCAGGGATGAGATGAATGCACTCGAAGGAGGGAAGAGAGAGCATTGACTGTAACCTACAAGTACCTCACAATTGTGAACAATGTGAAGGTATGGTATCTGTTTCACAGAAAAAAAGGCACTAGAACACGGGAGCATGCAATGAATCTAAATTGGGGGGGGGGGGATTCTTCCTTATGGAAAGGGTGGTGAATGATGGGAACAGCTTGCCAGAGGAGGCAGTTGGGGCAAAGACTCTAGGGAGCTTCAAGCATGGGTGGAATAGGCCCGGGGCAAATTGGGTAGAGGAAGGTGGGGAGGGAGGGACGCCAGTGACCAAACAGGATTAGAGGTATTGGAATAGACAGAGGAAAGAAGCAGACTACTGTAGATGGGCCTACTGGTCCTTTTCTGCCAAGAAAGTCTTTGTTTCTACAAATAAACTGGTACCTCTGTGGAAGGCTATTTCTGGATTACACAACATCCTGTAGTGATTAGTAACTTTCCTTTTCTTTTTTATTAAAAAAAAAAAGGTAGGAGGTAATACTCTTCAGAGATGGAGCATAGTAAGTTCCTTTCTTCTCTAATTCTCAGTATTTTATGGTTCCTTATCATTTTGCTATATCCTTTCTGATGTTACTGTATTCTGATTAATTAGTGCATGCATCTTAATCTTTATTTTTTTTAATGTTTTTTACAGAATTCTTTAATAAAAAATTCCCCTACGCTTTTTGAGAAGTGCTATGTGATCTTTAACATCCATCTGAGCAACACCAGAAAAGACGGAACCTCAGTTTCATACCTCATCTGAAGGACTGCACGCACCAACGCTAGAGGGATATGACACTAAAGTATCCTTCTAGTACTGCACTCAGGAGCCAGCTTTTATACTGTAAACCCAATCCCGATGTGGGACTAGAACTCATGAACTTCTAGCCCAGAGGTGGATGTGTTACCAACTAAGACACACAGACACCTTGTGCTTAGGTGCTGATGCTTGGTCTCTGCCACTTTGGCCTCCATCATGTTCTTCATCCCTCTGCAACAGAAACAATCTGCACCACCCTTACTTGGTCAGAAAATAGATGTCATCTGCACCACACTATACCCAGAATCCCAACAAGGCAATTCAGGAGGATGGTAATTTAACTTCATTATTTTTTGAACTTGTATTATTTTATTGAAGAGATAGGGTACAATGTATACATTCAGCCATTCCTTCTGAGGCATTATAAATTTATCAACTAAGGAAAAGGTGAAGGAAAAGAAAAGTACATACCATTCTGTTATAGACATTGTTTTATGTTATTTTATATTAAGCATCAAGAATCCCGTCTACGATCGATCAAAGATCCAGAGCAGTTCCAGACCTCTCCACAATGTCTTCAAGTTCAACACTTTGTGATGACTTCACCCAGTTGGTCCCTCCAAGAGCGACGACAACAGTGCAGACTTTGTGTATTTAAATGTCCTGGAGGATCTTCACCAAAATCTTATTTTTAATGAGTTGTAACCCATTTTAATTCAATTAATAAAAAGTAAATATAGGTCCAAGCCTCCACATTTTTGTGTCCCTTTGTCTCTCCTTTCTATATCTTAAGGCGTTAAACTTGATATTATTACCAATTTAGATAACTGACATTAGCATCATAAACAAATAAAAAGAAAAAGTGAATAAAAAAAGAAAAACACAGGTTGGAATGAGAAAAACAGAGCAGGGCTATGGTACAGTCCATTCATGTATTACAACACAAAGTCCATGCAGGATTATTTTCTATCCTTCATTTACTTCCTGTTGATAATAGAGCCATGTCTGGCCAAGCCATTCCCCCTTTTCCCTTTCATACCTTTAACATTTAGTCCAAGACTGAGACTCCCTCCATCTCTTCCAAATGATCAAGAAAGGGTAGCCACCTTGAATTAACTCCATCCATTGCTAATCTTAACCAGGCTATCACAGCCTCCATGTTTCTGATATCAATATTACTATACCAATCAGAGAGAGAGAGAGAGAGGGGCCGTGGATAGCCAGTATTGCGTTATAACTTTAATGGCAGCGCTAATCAATAAATAAAAAATATATTTCTCTGCAGCTGAAAGCATATCTTTTGGTGGGTAACCCAGAACCAAGTTTTCAAAGGTTGGAGGGTGTTCCAAGTGGAAAACAGATTTAATATTACATGTCACTTTTCTCCAAAAAGTCTTAATTCTAGGGCAGTCCCAAAAGATATGACAGTGAGTGCCTACCCGTCCACATTGTCTACAGCATTTGTTGGAGGAGTGGGTGTAGTGGTGTTTTGAGAGAACTGGAGTTCGGAAATCCTGGTTAAGACTTTCCAACGAAATTCCAGCCAGGATGGGGAGTTTTTTGTTTTATGAATACCTTTCCATGTTTCCTTCCAAAGATCCTCTGGCAGGTCCCTACCCATCTCTGTGTGCCAACGATCCTCTATTTTTTGAAGAGTTACTGCTCCAACAGCTACTTGTAAAGCCCTATAAACTTTGGATATATATATTGTTCGGTATCTAGCATCTGACTTTTTCTCCAGGTTAATGTAATAGGTTCTGGGGGATCCTGGGATATGGCCAGTGCCCCTGGTCCCATTTCAATGTAGTGGCAACATTGAAGGTATCGGAAGAATTCTGTTTTGGGCAATTTAAATTCTTGCTGTATTTGCAAAAAACTTTTTATTTGCTCCCCATCCAGTAGTTGATGAAGATATTTTAACCCCCGCGCCTCCCACCATTTGAAACATGGATCATCCTTAGAGGCTGGAAATGAGGGTAAGGAGGCAAAAGGGATATACCTTCACACCGAGGAGGGGATTTCCCACCATTGCTTGGTCGACAGCCAAGTGCCTAGAGTGTGTCTTGTCCAGGAATTTTTTTTTTAACTCCTTGGATGCAACTGTCCATGGAAGGAAACGAATTGAGGCCCATGAACAGTCCTCTTCCTCTACTGCGAGCCAGCCCTCGCCCCCTCCTGGTGCTAACATCTTTAGAATTGGTAGCAACTGAGCTGTTCTGTAGCGATGCTTAAAATTGGGGAGACCAAGACCCCCCTTCTCCTTAACTTCTGTGAGTAATTTCCAACGTACCCTAGGCTGTCTTCCTGCCCAAAGTCTGACAATTTTTTCCTCAGGTCTTCCCAGTCTTTACTGGGGACAGGAATGGGTAATGTGGTTTAATAAAAAGGTAGCATGGTAGAATAAAGGAATAATGCATGACAGGGTGTGTGTGTGTCATGCTGGGATAACGTCAAGCCTGGGAGGGTTGGGCACGAGGCCGCAGGCCGAGTGCGTCCAATGCCCCAGGCGTGGTGTTATCCCAAATGACACACACCCTGGAGTGCATTATTCCTATTATACAATGGCTCGTTGTTATACAGAATAAAAAAAATAATTTTTTACAGATGTTTCTGTGTGGAAAAATATTTTTGGTTTTTTTAAGAGCAGATGAAACAATCAAGCTCAGTGTGCTCAGTGCGCTCAGTGTGCCCAGTGTGCTCGGTGTGTCCAGTGTGCTCAGTGTGTCCAGTGTGCTCAGTGTGTCCAGTGTGCCCAGTGTGTCCAGTGTGCTCAGTGTGTCCAGTGCTCAGTGTCCGGGTGTGCCTGTGTGTGTCCGTGTGTGTTCAGTGTGTCCGTGTGCTCAGTGCGCCAGTGTGTCCAGTGTGCTCAGTGTCCGTGTGCCCAGTGTGTCCAGTGTGCTCAGTGTGCTCAGTGTGCCCAGTGTGTCCGGTGTGCCCAGTGTGTTCAGTGTGCTCAGTGTGCTCAGTGTGCTCAGTGTGTCCCGTGTGCTCGGTGTGCTCAAGCTCATCTCCAGGTTCAAAGTGAGGCTGAGACTAGACCTGTGGCATCGTGCTGGGATAACGCCATGGGTCCAGCCCCAAACTGACCAATCACAGTCCAAGGTTCTTTCTTGATATTGTAGAATGTTCATTTTAACTGCTTCAATTCTACTGAGAAAGAATAGAGGGAGCACCTTTCACCTATTTACATCTGCATAAATTTATTGCCTAAGGGTTGTATAATTATATTGGTATAGTTTGAAACAGTTCAGAGGAATCTGGATTCACAGGTAGCGGACCTTACTACGGACCCCTTTAAATGGGATACTCTGTTTAATCCCCGGCTGTATAGTTCCCCTTATAGGCAAAATCTTGGACTTGTCTTTATTCAAGCAAAAGCCCGAGATATGGCCATACTGCTCCAACCAATTCAGGAAGGGGGGGGTAATAGAGAGCGCTGGCTCTCCTATGTACACTAAGGTATCGTCCGCATAAAGGGACATGTTGTGGACAGTCCACCCAATCTGTATTCCTTTGATATCCTTAGCTTCCCTGATAGCTTGTGCCAATGGCTCCGTACTAAGGGCAAACAGCAGAGGGGACAGGGGGGAACCCTGCCAAGATCCCAGCTGGATGTTTAAATAATCCGAAATTGTGCCATTAACCCGTACTCTGACTCTAGGATCTTGGTAACACAGGGAAACCCCATGAAGGAAATTTCCTCCAAGCCCTAAGTGTTCCATCACTGTAATCAAACAGGCCCAGTTAAGGCAGTCAAATGCCTTTTGTGTGTCAAGGAATGTGGTTAATCCTGGGGACTGATTAGATAGTTTTGGGCCATTATGTTAAGCAGTCGCCTGATGTTATCCGTTAGATGATAGTGGGGATGAACCCCGTTTGATCTGTGTGAACAAGGGCCTCAATATGTTGTTGCAGATGTACTGCCAAGATTTTGGTGAGAATTTTTAAATCTTGATTGAGCAAGGATATAGGCCAGAAAGCCTCACAAGTACTGGTATTTTTCTGGGTTTGGGAATAACCGTTACAAAGGATTTGTTCCAGGTATCCGGTAACTTTTGTTCTATAAGGCAGGTGTTGAACAGCTCTGAGAGTATAGGGGAAATAGTCAAGCTGAGCTTTTTATAAAACTCGGCACTGAGCCCATCTGGGCCTGGTGTTTTGCCCGTGGGCAGTTGTTTAATAACGGTTTTAACTTCAGCTGCTGTGATGTCTGCATTTAAATGTGTTCTGACTATCTCCGCCAGTGTGGGGAGCCTAAGCGTGCTTAAAAAGGCCTTAGTTTGAGTTTGAACTATATCTGGGTCTTTATCTTCCATGTACAGAGACTGACAGAAAAACTTAAACTGTGTCGCTATGTCTCTCAGTCTGGTCCAATTGCCCCCGTATGTCGACTTATTAAGCAAATATAGGACACATCTGTCAGCCTGGGCTTTCTTAAGGCGGAAAGCTAACAATGTAGATGCCCTACCTCCCATCTCATGACACTTTTGGTTTGTAAACCTCAATATACTCTCTGCCTTCTCATTTTCCCGCTCTTTCAGGGATTGCCGAGCCCTGGTCAGGTCCTTTAGAGTTTCTTTATTATTAGGGAAAGCTCTATGCTGGTCTTCCAATCTAGATATCTCTGCTTTAAGTTTATTGTGGGAGGTTTGGGCAAGTTTCTTTCTTGCCGAGACGTGGCTTATAATCTTCCCCCCGCAGCATCGCCTTCATGGTATCCCACTACAGCAGTGGGGAGCAATTTTCAACATTATTCAATGATGAGAAATCTTTTATGGTCTGTGTTAATTTCTGAATGAATGATTTCTCATTAAGAAGAGAAACATTCAGTCGCCATATTGATTGTCGGTCCTGAGGTGGGAGTACTAACTGTATGGAGACCGAGGCATGATTAGACAATGTTATGTTACGTAGCTGAGATTTTAAAACAAGATGTAGGTCTGATAATTGTGTATAAAATAAATCTATTCAGGAGCAGGATTGCTGCAGGCTGGAAAAGAAAGTGGAGTCCCCCCTCCTCCCTCCCTCCCGGATGCTGGGTTCTCCAGCTCTCTGACACTAGATGTGAGGAATTTTGTAGCTGCCCTGATACAGGATATTTCCCCTGAAGATCTGTCTCACTCAGGTGCGGGACCGTATTAAAGTCCTCTGCTAAAATAAGTTCACCTGGTGGTAATTCCTCTACCTTGGCAAAGGCAGAAGCCAGAAACACCTCTGGATGAATATTGGGTGCGTATATATTAACAAAATGTACTTTCCTTCCCTGTATTGTACCCGAAATTCGGACATATCTTCCCAGCTGCCCCAACTCCGATGATTCTATACTAAAAGGTACCCCACACAATTAGTATTGCCACTCCTGCCTTTTTGGCTTTTGGGTGCGATTCCGCTACCATCTGGCCCACCCACAGTCGTCAGAGCATGGAGTGTTCCACTTACGAGAGATGGGTCACCTGTAGGTAGGCTATATTGCAATTTAACCTTACAAGCTCCATCAACAATCTAGTGCGCTTCATTGGGGAGTTTATCCCCTTTACATTATATGAGATAATATTTAAATGTGCCATATTATGTTAGAATCAACATTACTAATGCTTTTAAGACATGGTAACCTCCTGCAAGTCTTTCATCCCGTCACTTTCTCTATCCCAACCACTTGCTCTGTACCTTATTATAAAGCACACATTTCAACAATAGTTTAAACAACCTTGAACTGTTAATAAACATGCTAACTTTTAACATGGTTAACATAGATCAATAACCAGGAATGCCACTCTGCAACCAGCATGTGTGGCATTCAATTCTATCAGATCTAACTACAAATGTCCTAGGGAAGTCCCTCTATGGCACTGTATCCGTGCCACTGAGGTTTACTTTAATTTAGTAGTGCATGAGCACTACCCACCCCAATGTACTAAGGGATTTGAGCAACTGACATTCTTTGTTCAACAGAAAAGAAAAATAAAACCGTCAACAGCAGGGAAAGTCCAACCACTAAACCTCTGGCCCCCCCACCCCAACCTAATATATTTATAAAAATCTGTTTTCCTCCCATTATTTTAGTTCTCCTCCTCTCCTTTGTATTGGAGGAGAGCCATTAATTGTAGTTGTCCAGTGTTCTCCTCCCAAATCCAAAATCACTACACAATTTTTTGGTTTTAGTTTTAAGAGAGGTGAGCCCCGAGTTTTGTCCTTCAACTCAAAGTATTTCTCTTCTCAGTCCTTTCCCCAGCATCAATCAATCAATCAAGTTCTTTATTTAACCAGGCGTTCATCGTTGAGCAGAAGCTCATTTGCAAGATGGACCTGGGTGGAGCATGAACAATTGTATATACAGGTCAACACAGGTATTTACAAGGCAATACAGATAATACTCTTTGAGAGAGGAAGAAAAAGAAGTTCATATGTACATAGAATTATACAGATATTGTACAGATTACACGGTATTTACATACATAGAAGTGTCTATAGGAAGATAAAGCAAGTTATCTAAGGTTGCAGGAGGAAGTAACGGAAGAAAAAAAATTAAAATAAAAATATGCACCAGGTAGAGGTGAAGGTAGGGAGGTAGGAGGAGAAAGGCTAGGAGGGCACGGTGCACAGAGAGGAGTTGGTAAAGCTGGATGTAGAGAAGGTGGATGGAGAAAAGGAGTATGTGTGAGCACCGGGATTGAATGCTATAAAGTACGGGGCATGGTAGGATGTCACAACCCAGGGTGGTGAGCTCCTATCCGAGGTTGGGAAAGGAAGAATAAGGGGATGGATGGGCCTAGTTTTGATAAGACAGGGGGATAAGAGAGAGAGAGAACAATTAGGCTGGTGAGGAGCAAGTTGGGGGGTCAGTACTTAAAATTGGGTCTAGGCGTGGCTATATACCAGTGCAGACACTGGTATACAGACTGGGTCCGAGTGGCTGAAGCAGCTGGTACCCTTCACTCTTAATCATACACGTACCCCTTATATGGCAACATTAATAAACATGCATCTTGTTGCTAGGATCTGGACTGAGTTATCAATAAAGATTAAAAGAAATATATTGTTTATGTCCCTGTGCAGGCAACGAAAGTCTCTGATAATGGCTTATACTCCCAGCCAGTACCCCAAAGTGCCATAATTGGCAAAATATTGTCTATTGAAGCAATAATTAAAAGTCATCTCTTTGGGGGGTCGAGTAACCCCTCTCTGGCTCCTTGCCAGGCTTTCCCAGGTTTGTATGCTGTAAAATCTTAACCACGTCGGATGCCAAAGCTTGCAGTACTGTGCCTGGGAAACTCCATTTTTGGCCACAATTCACTATATTCCAGGCTCCTAGAGTGAGCTTTCTTTCCAGTTGTTCCATCTCGAGATCGGGGAAGAGCAATACCCCACTCCCTCAGTTGTGGCAGGGCATCCACCAATGTAGCAAATATTTTAGGGCCAGAGTCCAAGTTCAGTTTTAGGTGAGCTGGGAACAGCAAATTGCGCCTTTATGTTTTTCTTGTCCTTTATTTCATTAATCATGCTCCTAATTTTCTGGCACTCCACTTGTAACACTGAGGAGTAATCCTGGTCAAAAAAGTTGTTTGCATTTTGATATTTTAGATCCTGATGCCTCCAGGCTTCCCACAAGATCCATTCCTTACTTTGAAATAGGACCATTCTTATGATCACCGAGCAATGGATTAGTTGGCGGGCCAATGGATTAGTTGGTTTCGGCACAAGGGAATGGTTAGCCTGGTCCATGTTCAAGTCGAGATCTGAGGGGATGGAGAGCACACCATGAAGGAGATGCACAGAATTTACCATTGTGGCGAACCCTTCTTCAGCCCCTTCTGGGATTCCGTGAATATGGAAGTTATTTCTTCTTGCTTGGTTTTTGAGATCTTCAAGCCAACCCTGCACTTCTCTCTCCTGACGCAAAAGTTAAAGAATCAGCCTTCCACTCGTGTCTTGGGCCTCTGCAACCCAGGCCACATTGTTGGACACTTTTTTATCTACTGTGCGCATATCCTGCCTTAGGTCAGCTAGGGAGTATTCGATTTTATTTACTGTTGTCAATATCTGCTGTAAGGTACGTTCTGACTTACAAGATAAAGTCAGTTCTTCTCCCTCCCGGTCCTGAGATGATTCGGATGACGAGCGGTCGCGCTGAGAGTGGGCCACAAACCCCCAACCTCTTCATCCAGTGTAAGTTGTTTTAATTTAGCTTGGGAGGGTGTAAGATGCTGATTTCTCCCCCTGTTCACCTACGTGGTCATCTCTGCTAATGTTTCATGTTGAACTGCTAATGAAATCACTTAAACTTCGGGACGATTACTGCAGATTAGAGGAGTCAGTCAGTCACGGAGCTCTCAGTTCAGGGCCCCACCATGTTGGTGACATCACCGGAAGTCCCGGTAATTTAACTTTAAACAATAACTTCATTATTCAGCACATTCTAGTTCAATTTAACTATGTCCCTGTTCTTCTATTATTCACAGCAATAACTACAGACACAGGGTGTCACCCTTGAGGCATAAGCTTGCTTTTAAAACACCAAAATTTATTTACAGGGAGCCAACCCAGTGGTGCTGAAGGCTGAGCAGCAGGTAGGCACCTTACCTCAATGTCACGCTGGTGGACCGGGCTCAATCATGAGTTCGCTGCCAGGGGTCAACCTGGGGCTGGGAGTAGGACTGAGCTGCCATTAGGCAGCTCTCCTCTCCTGGATCATGCTGGCTTGGTTATTCCCACCTAGGCTGACACCTAGTGGAGGCTGGATGTCAGAGCAGCCATGAGAGGCTAACGTATTACATTGGGAGGGTGGATGGTGAAGTGGACCAGGAGCTCATGAGCACTTCCATGCACACACATCCACCACACGCCATGACTGCAGATATGAAGAGAAAAATGCAAAGGAAAAAAAAAAAACAGGGAATGGCTGGGGGCTTTTGACACCCGCAAATCACATGTCCACCTGCCGCATCACGGGGTGCCTGTGGCAATGACTGGGTTCAGGCATCAGGGGAAGAGAGATCTCCTTCTCCTGACCCCACCATGGGGAGAAATCCATGAAGGTACCATGCCGCAAGGCAAGCCTGGAGGAACTGTGGACAGTGAAGGGCGTGGTGGAGTCCAGCAGAAGAAAGCCTTCCCTGCTGTGACCCCAGGAGGAAAAACAATATATAGGGGAAAAAAAAAACACATTTATTTACAGGGTGCAGTGCACAACACCAAAATGAGACAGGGAATTACATGGTAAGAGCCCCAACTGAAACTCCACCAACGGCCAAGTCATGTCTATTTACAGATCGCAAGCCAACAAACCACAGGCACAATTTAATAGCAGGTAAACATATTTACATATCATTACAGATCATACTGATCTCCCTGCAGCCATAGGATGTACCCATGCCTTAAAAGACAAAATCAGTGGTTAAAGGGGACAAAACCTTTTACAGGTACATAAGTGAAAAAAGAAAGACAAAGGGAGGGATAGTGAGACTGAAGGGGGAGGATGGGAGTCGCGTGGAGGATGACAACAGTAAAGCTGACATATTGAACAGGTATTTCTGCTCAGTCTTTACTGAGGAAGAGGAGGGTAATGGGTCTGAAGGGAGTACAAGGGTGAGAATGGTGCAGAAATGGACACAAGTCCCTTTACCCAGAAAGGGTCCTGAAGGAACTGGAAGTAAGAGTTGACAAAGCAATGGGGCCAGATGGGTGCACCTAGGGTCCTTAAAGAACTAAGAGAGGTGGTGGCTGAACCTCTGGCTATCCTGTTTAGCCAATCACTGGAAACAGGGAGGTATCCAAAGACTGGAGGACAGCAGATGTAGTCCCCTTATACAAAAGTGGGAACAAAGAGGAAGCAGGGAACTACAGACCAGTCAGCCTCACCTCAGTAGTGGGAAAGATCATGGAAGCACTACTGAAGGAGAGATTGGTGGAACATCTGGTTGTCAATGGACTACAGGACCCAAGGCAGCATGGTTTCACCAGGGGAGGTCATGTCAGACCAACCTCATTGATATTTTGACTGGGTGACTGGGGAGGTGGATCAGGAGGGCAGGACATGGCCTATCTGGACTTCAGCAAGGCCTTTGACACTGTGCCACATAGAAGACTATTACATAAACTGGGGAATAAGGGTGTGGGCAGGACAGTAGTGTGGTGGGTAGGTAACTGGCTGGGTGGCAGGACCCAGAGGGTGGTGGTAAATGGCTGTCACCCACAGAGGGAAGAGTGACCAGTGGGTACCACAGGGATCAGTGCTGGGACCGGTCCTATTCAACATCTTCATCAGTGACATTGCACAGGATCTAGAAGGCAGAATTCACTGTTCGCTGATGACACAAAGCTCTGTAACAGAGTAGACACACCAGAGGGTGTAGACAGAATGAGAAGGACCTGCAGAAACTTGAAGAATGGTCAAGGTATGGCAGTTGAAATTCAATGCAAAGAAGTGCAAGATAATGCATATGGGGCACAAAACCCTGGCACAATATATCAGTTGGGGGGTGAGGATATAGCATGCACCAAGCAGGAAAGGGATCTTGGGGTTGTCATCTCTGATGACCCTCAAGGTAGGGAAATAGTGTGACAAGGCATCAGGTAAAGCAAATAGGATGCTGGGATGTATAGGCAGGGGCATCACCAGCAGGAAAAGGGAGGTCATAATCCGCTATACAAGACACTAGTGAGGCCCCCACCTGGAGTACAGTGTACAGTTCTGGAGACCATACCTCGTAAGGACATCAGACAGGTGAGAGAAGGTTCAGAGGAGGGCAACAAAGATGGTCATGGATTGCATCACAAGTCCTATGAAGACAGGTTGAAGGAACTGAACATGTACTCCTGGAGGAGAGGAGGGAGAGAGGGATATGATAGAGACATACAAGTATCTTACGAGGAGAAACAGGGTGCAGGAAAACACTATTTTAAGCGAAAAAGGTGTTCCAGGACTAGGAGGGCATGGGATGAAGTTGGAGGGAGGACGATTCAGAGGAAACATGAGAAAGAATTTCTTCACAGAACGGGTGGTGGACAAGTGGAACACCCTGCCAGAGGAAGTGGTGGGGGCTGAAACAATCACAGGATTTAAGAATGCATGGGATAGACATAAAGGAATTCTAGAGGTCAGGGGTAAGGGGAAACAAACTGAACTTACAAGCTCAAATGGGCAGACTGGGTGGGCCATAGGCCCTTATCTGCCAACACTGTCTATGTATCTATGTAAGACAGAGCAATTTACAGAGCCCTGTACAGAGGTAGCATAGAAGGGGTATACCATCATAAATATTGGGTCACAGTATCACAGTACTCAGACCTGGGCAACAAAAGCATGTTGGGGTATCATGACCACTGCACCTTATCCCTTGCCCTTGGGTTAAGTGTCTCAACACAAAATGGTCAGAGGTTTGAGGCTTACCATGGCTCACTGCATCTTACCCTTTGCCCTTGGGTTCAGATATCACAGCGCTTCCTGCTGTACTGGTCTTCTGCAGTTTCTAGGTTTGGACTGTTTGAGTTAATCTCCTCTGCCAAGAATTTCAGGATTCTTCTTTGCTGGAATTGGTGATTAGATGTAATAACCATTAAGCAGCCCTCCTTGAGGGTGAGCCACCAGCAGGCCTTTGCTGTCTCCGACCTTAGACGGTGGTTGGGATCATAGCCTCTGGAGACCAACTGGAAAGGGCCCATGCCAATCTGGACCCAGGACCATGCTCCAACCCTAAGGCCACAAGCCCGTTCCAGCTGGTCGTAGCCAGAGAGATGCACCTTCAGGTGCCTGAGCACAATGGACTTGATACTGAAATAACTCTGATGCCTTCTAAAGAACTGTTTTTTGGCAAGAGTGGAACCCCTTCTATATGCCCTGGGCAGGAAGAAGAAAACCTGGGAAGGTGCTGAGCAAATGGGCACAGTCTTTACTCAATGAAGGGTGACACCCTCTTGAAATGGCAGAAAATTGCAGTTAGAGAAGAAAAAATTACTCACCTTAGTAATGTTGTTTCCTCTATTGGTCTTGCTATATTATGACATATGCAGTGAGTCCCAACCTTCAAACTGCTCCGGAGGTGAAAGAGTTAACTTTCCATGCCAGGCATGGAACGCTGAGCTCGAGCTCAGTTGAAAACTCTGTCTGTTGTTCTTCAAACTCAAACCATCAGATCTTTATGAGCTAAACTCACTGAGGTCCTGTGTGGAAGCTGTAAACCTACACTAGCCAACTGGCTACTAACATGATAACACATTTTTTGTTCCCAAAACAAAGACTCAAGTCAGGAGATCCAAAAAATGAAAAACACAACACCAAGTCACCCCAAAAAGGAGGGGAAAACAACAAGGTGGGCACCTACTAAGTGCCAACACTGCACTGCCCACCCACATCCCAAAAACAGAGGTTCTGAGAGGGGCAGGCGGGGAGGGGTCATAATATAGCAAGACTCCAATAGAAGAAACAACATTACTAAGGTGAGTAATTTTTTCTTCAAACAACATGAAGTCTTGCTATATTATGACATATGCAGACTACAAAGCAGTACCTCCATGGAGGAGGGACAGAACCTACTTGGGAAATAGGCTCTGAAGCACAGCCGTTAAACCGGCATCACTCCTAGCCTGGATATCCAGGGAGTAATGCTTGGCAAAGTATGAACTGTTTTCCAGGTAGCTGCTTGACATATCTCTAGAATAGATGTCCCTGGCAGCAGCCAGGAAGCAGCTGTACCTCTGGTAGAGTGAGCCCTCAAGCCTGAGGAGGAACCTACCCAGTTTTTCATAACAAAATTGGATACAAGAGACAATCCACCTGGTAATGGATCTCTTAGTGGCAGGTTTCCCCTTACCAACCTTGCCATAAGTGAGGAATAGTTGGAGGGAGTCAAACCTGTGACCCTTGGTACGCTCTATTTAGTAGCTAAGGGCTCTTTTGACATCTAAACTGTGCAGCCTCCTCTCGCCAGAGGAGGAATGGTCAGTGAAGTACACAGGAAGAGACATAGATTGATTAAGGTAGAAATCTGAAACCACCTTAGGCAAGAACTTCCTGTTAGTTCTGGGGACCACCTTATCTCTATGAAAGGAGATAAAATCAGGCTCCACTGACAAAGCTTGTAATTCACTTATGCGTCTGGCAGAAGTGATGACTACCAGAAACACAGTTTTCCAAGTCAAGTACTTAAGCTCCGCTGAAGACAAAGGCTCAAAAGGTTGTATGTTGAATGTAAACATTAAGGTCCCAAGCAGGGGCAGGGTCCCTGAATGGAGGGTTGTGTGAAGCAATCCCTTGAAAAACTTGGAGAATACAGGGTGAGCTGAAAGAGAGAGGCTTACCTGTTGAAATAAAGGCAGGCGCAGCTGCCAGATGTACTTTTAGGGTAGCTGGTCTCAGCCCCAAGGTATTTAGATGGACCATGTAATCCAGGACTGTGGTAAATCAGCAGATTCTGGGAAACATGTTTTCCAGAGCACCATATGGAACATCTCTTCCATTTGGAATTATAAGTAGCCCTGTAGAAGGTTTCTAGAAGCCTTCAGGATATCCATACACCCTGGGAAAGGTGTAAATCAGCAAACTCTAACTCTTCAAGAGCCAGGCCTTGAGATTGAGAGATTTGAGGTTCGGGTACCAAACCTTCCCCTGAGCACAGGTTAACAGGTTGTGATTCCTGGGAAGACAGAGAGGAAGATGGACTGCTAAGGACAGTAGGAGTGGATACCAGGGTTGTCTGGGACAATCAGGATCATCTTGCAGGGTTGAGACCTGATTTTGACTAGCACTTTGAACAGCAGAGGGAAGGGGCGAAAAGCATAGAGAAACTTCCCTTCCCAACTGAGGACTAAGGCATCCAGAGGGACTGAGCCCAACACTGGGGGCCTGCAGCAAAAAAGGGGAAGTTGGTGATTGTCTGGGGCTGCAAAAAGATCTATCTGTGGGGTGCCCCATCTGGCAAATACCACCTCCAGGACCAGGGGGTCCAATGACCATTCGTGATGGCCCTGGGAAATCCTGCTGAGAGCATCTGCCAGGACATTGTCCTTGCCTGGGAGGTGAACTGCCATAAGGGAGGTGTTCAGGGAGTAAGCCATAAACCACAACTTCATTGCTTTGGTGCACAAGGCCGTAGACCAAGTTCCCCCTTGCTTGTTGATGTACCACATTGTGGTGGTGTTGTCTGTTCTGACCTGTACCGCTTTGTTCTGAACAGACTTGGAAAAAGCTTGAAGTACTAGAAAAACTGCTCTGAGTTCCAACAGATTGATGTGGAGCAGGGATTCCTGAGGCGACCACAACCCCTGGGTAGTGAGGTCGCCATATGGCCCCCCATCCCAAGAGGGATGCATCTGTAGTAAGGATTAAGGAGTGAGACTGGGTGACAAAAGGAACCCCTTGTCTGAGATTGCTCTGATCCTGCCACCATTGTAGGCCTGGATCAGGTTCGAGTCACTGGGATCAATTTGGTTAGAGGTCTTTCCTTGAGACCAAAAGGCTCTCAAATGGAACTGAATGTCCCTCATCTGAAATCTTGCTCCCTGCACCACTGCTGTAGAAGCAGCCATGTGCCCCAGGAGCTGTGAAAATGTCTTGCTGGTCGAGACACCTGCAGGGTGAATGAGGAGGCCAGAGAGACCAGGGTCCTGCCCTGTCCAAAGGGAGGAAGGCTCTGGCTTTCTCTGTGTTCAGCTCTGCGCCTATGAAGGTGAGGAGCTGAACAGGCTCTAGAACTGACTTTGAAAGATTCAGAAGAAAATCTAGAGAGGTGAGCAGTTGCTGAGTTATCTGTAGGTGTAACTTGACTTGGTCTGGGGACTGGCCTACTATGAGCCAGTCGTCCAGGTAAGGGAAGAGGGCAATTTTTTGCCTTCTTAGAGAAGCAACTGCTACTGCCAGGCATTTTGTGAACACCCTTGGAGCAGAGGTGAGGCCAAAGGGCATTGCTCTGAACTGGTAATGGCCTGAGGGCAGCTCGAACCTGAGGTACTTTCGATGGGAGCTTCTGATGAGAATATGGAAGTAGGCATCCTTGAGGTCCAGGGACACTAGCCAGTCCCCTGGCCTTAAACAGGGTAGAATAATTCCCAGAGTCACCATTTTGAATTTTGGTTTTAAAAGGTGCTTGTTTAAGTATCTGAGATCCAGGATGGGCTACCATTCTCCTGTCTTTTTTGGGGTAAGGAAGTACCTGGAGTACAACCCTTTGCCCTGGAGTAGGGGTGGAACCCTTTCCATGGCTCTGAGAGCCAGGAGGGAAGAGACCTCTGCCTCTAGGGCAAGTGCCTCTGGAGGATTTGCAGGTGGAAAGGATCTGGTTCTCATCTTTGGAAACTTTTGAAGCTGAGAATCAGTCCCTGGCTTACTACTCCAGGACCCACTTGTCTGATGTCAGAGACTCCCAGTCCTGGACAAAGTAAGCCAGCCTGCCCCTACAGGTAGTTGAGAATCGGCCCTGGCAACCCCATGGGTGCCTGCTTGGCAAGGGCTTTGGGCTGAGGGTGGAAGCAGGCCTGCTTGCACCCCGCCTGCCTCTCCTCTAAAGAACCCCTCTGGGCAAAAGCTGAAGAGGAGGCCTGGGCTTGGTAAAAGCCTATGAAAAGGCCTGCCCCTGCCCCTGGGAAGCTGCCTTGAGGAGTGGCCTGCCTTTCCTTGGCCTGTGCACCCTATAGGTGGTCCTATACTCATCCATTTTTTCATGTAATTCTCTGTCTGCTCTCCAAACAGAGAATTACCCACAACAGGAAAATCCATGGCCTTAGTCTGGGTATCCTGTGACAGGCTAGTACATCTGAGCCAAGCCATTCTGCGAAGAGCCACAGATGTAGCTACGTACTCTTGATGACACATCATTTGAGTCCACTGCAGCATGGAATTGCACCTTGATGCCTCAATACCATCAGCAGCCACCTGCTCCAGCTCCTTGGCAAGCTGGCCAGGGACCTGTTTTGCAAGAGCCATAACAGTATCCCATCTGGATTTCTGGTATCTAGCAACATAAGCCATATAATTTGCCTGTCTGAGTCCCAAGGATGCTGCCATGTACTGTTTCTTTGCCATGGCATCAACCATCCTGGAGTCCTTGTCCGGGGGGTGTGAGGCCAAGGGGATAATTGCCTTGTCACAGGCTGCAGCCTGCACTACCCCAACATGGCTGCATTGTTGTGTAAGGAACTCCGTATCAGAGCCTGACAATGTGTACCTCTTGTCCATTCTCTTATCCACAGGAGGTATAGTGTGAGGAGTTTTTAGAATTTTAAAAGTCTGTTTCCCAAAAGATTTATGCAAGGGAATAGACAGTCTCCTAGACTCTGGGATATCCATCATTTCCACATAGTCAGGCTCCTCTTGATCATCCACAGCTTCCTCCATAGGGAGCTGGAGGGTTTCAGCCACTTTTTTATAGAAAATAAAATGAGAAGGGGACTCAGAAAGCCTAGGAGGGGACACCTCTGAAGGTCTGTCTGGGGAGATGTCCGGGTCAATGGGCACATCCAGACTTTCAAATCCACATTCACTCTCCTCATACTCCTCTTCCCTCCTCCAGTTCATATATTCCTCTAAATCGTAGTCTTGAATCAGGAACCAGCCGAACCGGTGCTTACCTGATGGCACCGGTTCGGTCGGAATCGGAGAAAGCGACTGGACAATCTGAATCACTTTGGCTATCTCTTCAGCGGTTGGAGAGGAAAGTTTTGGCTCCACACCAGCTGATTTTCTAGTCCTTTTTGCTGGAACCGACCCCTCAGAGTCGGCTCTCCTTGTGCCCGAGGAAGTCTCGTCCTGGTCAGAGGGCACTCCCTCTGGTTCGGTTGGAACCGAACCGGACTGGTCAGTGGACTTCTTGGCCTCCCTTTCCCTGAGCCTACCAACTCTCTTATCCAGGGTAGCTTCAGGAAAATTTTTACAAATCTGGCAGTCTGCACTGAGGTGGTCAAACCCCAGACAATAAACACAGGTGGTGTGGGGGTCAGCCTTGGCAAAGGCTTCCCCACACACACTGCAGTGTTGAAACCCAGTGGGCCCAGTTTTTCTTTTAGGTTTCTCAGACATAGTGCCAGTCCTAACCAAACTTGCTCGTTTATGGCAATCCGCCAAGCAAGACCCTCTTATCGGTTCCCAACCGTGTCACGGGTCGTGGAAAAAACCGTAAGAAATTCTGTTTTTTTTAGAACCGATAAGAACCGGTAACCACACTCTAAATGATAGTATAAAATATTTTTAAACAACCTGATCAGTTCAAGAGTGAACCGATAACAGTTTACAAGTTCCACACAGAAAAGAAATAATGTAAACCTATCTAGTACTCACAAATACCACAGACAGAGCATGAACTGACCGGTTGCAGTTTAAATACGGTAAAAAAACCGAGAAATTAATACTTTAACCGACAAAATGAACCGAGCAGAAGGAGAAATCTCCGGAGCGACTGTTCAGTGAGGCGGAGTAAAGAATCTGACGGTTTGAGTTTGAAGAACAACAGACAGAGTTTTCAACCGAGCTCGAGCTCAGCATTCCATGCCTGCCATGGAAAGTTAACTCTTTCACCTCCAGAGCAGTTCGAAGGTTGGGACTCACTGCATATGTCATAATATAGCAAGACTTCATGTTGTTTGAAGACAACATTTTACCTTTAAGATCAGGCTACAACATCAACTCTTTTAGTGCCAACTGATTTCAGAAAATCTCAAGGCTACCCGGTAACCCCCATTTTTTAATGGGCAGGTTACAGAAGCCTTTGACACAGCTGCACACCCCTCCTCTAGAAGCACTTAGCTGGTGCCAGACACTCAGCGCTAGCAGCAGACTAGTTTTGCTCCTACCCAACAGACCTATTTTCAAGTGATAAATGACTAACTCCCCTCCCCTTTCAGCTGGGTCTAGTGTGCCCCAGATATCTATCTTCTGATCCATCCTCTTCTCCATTATTCCTCAATGACCTACCTACAGCCTGTGTCGCTATTCACATTCGCATGGATAGTGATGGCAGAGTGCTTTTTGACAGTGACCCTGATTCCTCATATACAGCAGCCTGTGTCACTATTCACAGTCACATAGTTACTGATGGCACAGTGCTTTTGCCAGTAACCCTGATTCCTCAGTTGCATCCACTAATCCAACACTTTTAATAACTAGCAGTGATTTGGGTCAAACTAACTCAGAATGAATAGTGAAAAAAAGAAAAATAAAAGACTATGTATGACCTTTGACATTCGACCAACACTTCATAATCCCCACCTCCCCAGTTCTTAAGTCCCTTAATGGTTCTCAGCTGGAACATGTCACAAATTTTAAATCATTTGGTAGTTGTTTGAACCAGTAACTTGATTTCTCCTATGCCTGTGGCTATGACAGGGTCAAATAAGGCCCTGTCCCCTTTGTTATTTAGAAAGAGTTAAACACAAGGCTCTGTTCTATCCTCTCCTTTTCTGTCTCTTGTATGTCTGATTGTGCAATCAAATTTTCTTATGAGACCTAGGAACTGATCACTTTGGCGGTCTCATTATTCTACGCCTTCTGCTATCTCCCTGCCTTCACTTGCTGTTTCTTCCTTTTCTTCCCCCTTGCACATCTGTGGTTATAAAAATATATGTGAATCTGTATGTGAAACTGATATCCCTTTGTTTGCCAGTGTATACAGTTATACTGTGGAAATAATAATAAAAAGCTATTTAAAACTCAGGGGGTTAACCCTAAGTTGCAGTTTGACCCCCATAAACTCTTTTGCAGAACTGTCAATGAGAGAGGAGTTTTAGGACACCACATTCTATTTTGTTGCACTTGCAAAGAAATTTACAAAGTTCTGATACATTTTGTGAGAAACAGGATGCCTCTTAAGGAGCTCAAATTGACTGCCAGGCAAAGACTCCTTTTAAAAGAGCAGTAATGTTCTTGTTGGAGAGCACAAGGAAGTTAAGTGACTTGCTCAGGGTCACACAGTATGCAAGTGTGAGCTGTGGGATTCAAACCCGGGTCTCCAGGTTTACAGCCCAGAGCCTTAAACCACTGAGCTATACAGTCTCCTAAACTCCTGCCCACCTAAGCTCTTGCTGTGATCATGTGACCATGTCAGAAAGTTCCAATTCCCACTGAAACTTGGGGACAGAACCAGGACTGGACAGAAAATGACACACTGCTGGAACCATTCATATGTGATGAGGTTTAAATGCATCTTCCGGTTTCCATCCTTAAGAACACACACTTTCCAGACCTGCTGTGTCCCTCCACTGTGTGTAAAGATGTCATGACAATGGTTACCCCTACCTAGCAATCACTGCTTTGAAAAACAGTCTCTTTATAGATGGTCAATAGGACATAGCTATTATTACAATCGTGTCAGAAATAGAAAGTTCCAGGCTTCCAATGCAGGCCTTCTTGCCATTCCAAACTCACAGAAAAAAAGCCGCCATTTTTAGAAAGTCAGTTAATTGCTTTCTTCTACAACTCGCAGAATCTTAATGAAAATTGATCCACTGCCTTACTGTTATAGGCTCAAGTGCTTCAGGGTTTTATTTAACTCTAAAAATTGTTTAGTGTTTTGCTCATAAAAGTTCTAAAACTTTGTGAAAATGCATAGCACTTGCCTCACTGTGTTTAACAAACATAACACTTCTAGAAAACCTACATAAATGCTTTGTGTACAGTTAGTATTGTCCCAAGAAAAAAAACTGCTAATTAATTATTTAAAACCCTGTGCTTCTACTAAAAGAAAACATTTCTGTAGAATCTTTGGGATTTTGGATATATAAAAACAAGTAAAGTTACATGGCTTCCAAACTGGGACATTCTCTTGTAGATATATATATTTTTTATCCAAGAACATTAGAACTTTGAGACCGTAATAAACACAATGTTCCACAGATTCACCAGATACCAGATCATAGCGAGTTTTAGCCAAAGGAGGATATATTCAGAATAGTTGGTCATCAGCTCCAGCACAATCCAATGTTTGGACACAAGCAGAAGTAGTGGCTAACTGGTAAAACTATTTAGATTATCAGGATTATCACTTTCAAGTTACAAATGTTATAAGGAGGATGATAAGAAAGGTATTTTCTATTCATTTATGTATATGGGATCTGTGTATCTTATGTGTTACTGTGTATTACAGTGTGTTATTGTGTCAGCATCAATAGAGGACTAAGGACCCACTGTTGGCATCATGGGAATCCCAGCCTATGGTATTAGCATACCACAATCTGCCCCCTTTGGCTACCCATTTGTGGGGGAGGGGGTCAGAGCCCCACATATAACAAAAAAAATATATATAAAATGCCTTTTGTTAGAAATGTGGGCCCCCCCCCACACCCCCAATTTGTGTCTTTTTATTATTACTGGGTAGCAAGTCAGTTTTCTCCACTATAATTGCTACTGTAAGCACAGTAGCACAGCCTAGCGTAGCGCAGCATGTATCTACTAACTGCCCCCCGCCTGCACTATGGTACAAAATGTGTAGCGGTACATTAAACAACTAGTGGGGCCCTTAGTTCTCCATTTTTTATGCCTATTGTGTCTGTATGCATGTTGCTGTGTTTACATCAGTGTATCTGTGTATGTCAGTGTGTGCAAATTACAATATTTGTGTGCATTACTACGTGTGCCACTTTATGCGTCAGTGTGTATGCATGCTGTACATTAGTGTGTCTTTGTGTATATCTCTATGTGTATGTGTGTGTCGTTTTATATTTATGCATTTATACCCCAGTACCAGCTATCAGTGCTGCCAGCCAACTCTTGAAGTTTGTTTTTCTGTTACAGTTTATTTTTACATAGGATAGTCGGCTGAACTACACTACCTTAAGTGGGGTATTGCTTCTACCCAGTTTTGCAGCTGTGAGGTCTGGAGCACTGGAAGGTTAAGAAACCTGCCCAAGGTCATACACTGTATACTAACACAGAATGTGGTTCAGCATCCTCTCTATATAAAACAGAGGGATTTTGATGGGCAAAGTGAGGAACAGTCCACCTAATGTGGAAAAGTTAAGAGGTACACACACACACAGACTGCATTATTCATCCACCTGCTCAACCTATAGATGCTGGCTCACTCCCAATGAAAATTATACCTGGCACAGTGTAGCAAAAAACACCACAATATCTATAATCTGCTATACTAATTAGTTTACATATAGCAATCACATGCTACACATCTGGCTTCACCAAAGCGAGGTTGTGCATTTGCTTCCTGCAAGATTACTTGTAAAATGCTAAACACATTTTAACCCTTACGCTGCTGACAGAATAAGAACATACAGGCATTCTGGATTGATGTATCGGTCCGCGGCCCTGCAAGGGTTAAGGCTGCTTTGCACAGCAAAGCTGATTTCTTCTGGTTACTACAGGGCAATGCAGCAAGAAATGGAACCCCACATAAACCTGTTATTACCTCCAATTCATGACACAGCACATATTTACATCATATACAAGGCAATCCTACAGGGTGCAGTGACCTACAGGACTGCCTTGCAGGCACTACTTGCAAGGAAAGTTGATAGCCCTACCAAGATATCGCTAAAATAATAAAAAAAATACAAAAAGAAGCCCTAGTGTAATTCCCCTCATTGGTCGTGGCTGCTGCTGAAGAGGGGAAGTAAAGTTGTATCACCACGCTATCTCAAATTAACAAAAAACAAACAAACAAAAAAAAGATGTATTCATCTCACTGATTCTCGCTCATGCCGAGAAGGGCACAGTAAAGTCAAGCAACACTCTTTATCTCCCATAGCCAGTACATGCAGTAATTTTGGTATAAAGTGCTTATCTGGACATCTCATACGTTCCCCTATTCTTGATGAAGCCAATGTCCTTTGTCATCATACAGTACTTCGGGCTAGGCACTTTGCAAGATGTGCACAATGGGTTGTACGAATACTGCATATACTTAACCATTACTGTTTCAGTACACTGTTTAATAACAAGATTACTGTATCCATAGATACAGCAGGACAGGAAACTGGGTGGCTGTAGACAGTCCCCAAACAATGTGGCCCTGCCTTGCCTATGCAGAGACAGTTCCTACAGGATACACACTGGCAGTGGTGCAGGACACTACATACTGTGAAAACAGCAACCCTCCCTGCGCAGTGTAAAAGTGCAAGCTGATGGTCAGGTGACTTCCAAAAAGGGCACTGGAGTTGGTGACCTAGGGCAGGCAATTTTTATTCTACTGCAAGGCAAGGTCCCTTCTTTGAGAGGAGGTTTTCATTATTTGAATGCTGCATGTGGCACAGTAATATTTAGTGTGGCTTACAATATGAAAGAATTATCACTTAACTGAGAAGGATGTAGCAAAGAGCCACCACAGCAAATGCAAAAACAAGTTAAGAAGTGGATAAGTTAGCAATTACCTCGATATTGTCCACTATGGGAAGCAGTTACAGGTACATTCACCTGGGTTTTCCTCAAAATAATTTTTAACACTGTTCAAGGTTAATCAGAAATTTATAGGCTGTTTCTCAACTATGTTACTTGGATACAGAAAACGTGGCCGACACACTGAGTCAGACAGCATCAATATAGCATAGCCAAATGAGGATATAGATTATAAATAGAATGCAGGATTACTATAAAAAAAGAGCACATATATAACAACAATTAAAAAGGTTTAAGTGTACTAATAGTAATGAAACAGAAAATGGCGGCAGAAAAAGACCATTGGTCCTTCCAGTCTGCCTGTAGTTCCCTATCAAACACCAGGGCTGACTGTCCATACAGGGTTCTAGCTCTCACTGTCCACCCCATTTAAAGTATGTGAATGAGCAAAGGTGAGCAATCAAAGTTGACTGGGAGAAACATGGCTTTCTCACTAGCTAGCTCCCCACTAGTTACCTGCACATTGGTTGGGGACCACACTTTAATTAAGCCAATGTCAGGCTAATGCACCCTATGTAAAATGAAGCCATTTCAGGCAGATGCATTTTGGAATAGGGACTCAGCTGATGGGTGGTCTACTTTGACACTGGCAGCTGGGCGACTTCACAGCAGGGGCCTGAAGTGAATGCTGAGACCCCCACTCCTACTGGAAATCGAATAAGTGGCCTATTCAGGCAGAAAAAATATTGTGTATATATATATATATATATTTTTTTTTAGAGTTGCCAAAACTGTGTGTGTGTGGGGGGAGGGGGGGGGAGACGGTGTGCACTGATTCTTGATTTTACTCACTTTCAACTCCCCATTCCCTTCCCTACTACTACTACCACTCCAAGTAACCTAGTATACCCTTCACTCTGTCCCAGCAGTGCTTAAAATCATTTATGGTTCTGGCACCCACCACCTCAGCTGGTAGACTGTTACATGGTTCTACCACCCTTTCTGTAAAATCAAACTTTCTCTTATCCCATTTGAACCTCCTTCCCGTCAGTTTCCACTTGTGCCCCAGTGTCCTTGAACTGGCTAACATGATGATGTGGTTTATATGAGTCAAATAGCCTCTCATAGTATGGTGATCAGAGTATATAAAAACAAAGACAGACTAGATGTACCATTTGTCTTTTTCTGCCATCATTGTTTATGTTTTAATGTTTCTAAAATATTTAGGCCTGGTAAGTTTTCATATAACATATAAGATACTGTTCAGTAGCCATGTACATATCCAGGGTTATGGCATGAATGTCAGAGTAACTAGTTAACGCTTTATAAGGACTGCTAGAATTAAAGGAGATTGCTTTATAATAGCATGTTTTGGGCTGCTACCTGTTCAGAAAATATCAAGGATAACGAATGGGCAGCCTACACACCAAGCCTGTGTCTGCAGGTTTCTGTGGTAACCAGGAACCTCAAGGGTGAAGCTCGAGACATTCCCTGGTTGCTGCAGAAAAGCTGAGATGAAGACACAGGGTTGCCTGTGTATGGATGACAATGCATCATCTTTTAAAATGTACGGGCATCCATGCCCATTTCAAACACTCCAGTTCCTTTCAAAGAAATGCTAGTTGCGTGAGAGGCACTTGAAGGTTGTTGGTGGGCTCAATTTGCTGATTTCACGTGTGGCTAGTAAATGCAGCAATTTCTATAAGTTCAAGCTAAAAAAAAAAACAGCTTCTAGCTCATTTGACTAGAAGAAAGCAGCTATGCAACATGCTGGCCTATCTAGATTTCAATAAGGCTTTTGACACCATTCCATATGAGACTAGTAAGCAAGCTGAGTAGCTTAGGAGTGGGTCCAAAGGTAGTAAACTGGATAAGAAATTGGTTAGAGGATAGGTGATAGACAGTGCTGGTAAATGGAGTTCACTCTGAGGAAGGAAGGGTGACCAGCAGGGTGCCTCAGGGATCAGTGCTGGGACCAGTCCTCTGTAATGACTTTATAAGTGACATTGCAGAGCAGCTGGAAGGGAAGGTCTACCTCTTTGCGGATTACACCAAAATCTGCAATAGGGTGGATACTCCTTGGGGTGTAAAAAGGATGAGCAAAGACCTGCGTAAACTAGAGGAGTTGTGATGTGTATGGCAGCTGGGTTTCAATGTGAAAAAGTGCAAAATAATGCACTTAGGGCACGTTGGGGTGCCAGCATTGGGGGGGGGGGGGAGAGTAGGATTGATCAAGCCAGAAGGCAGCTCTCCTTTCCTGGGGATGGTCGCCACCCCCCCCATAGTCCCGCTGCCACTGGGTGGAGGTCCAGTGGCTAGTGTAGGCGGTGAGGGCGACACAAAGGGAGGGCACCTTGAGACGTGATGTGGGTATGCCTCCACATGCGCGCATGTCCAAGGTAGGGGTCCAGGATCAGGGAGAAAACTACAAAAACACCAGAAAAATCTGCATGGAAAAGAAACCCAGGGGCAGAGTATAAAATGGGTGAAGTGGTATTGACAAACACCAAGTCTTTATAAGTGACACTGAAGAGGAGGAGGGAAGGTCTGCCTCTTTTCAGATGACACCAAAATCTGCAATACAGTGGACACTCCATGGGGGGTGGAAAGGATGAGCAGGTACCTTAGTAAACTAAAGGAGTTGTGAAGGGTATGGCAGCTGGGTTTCAAGGTGAAAAAGTGCTAAACAATATAGGGAGGGCTAGTGAGATCTGGGATGCATCGGAAGGGATATCACCAGCAGAAAGAGGGAGGTATGTTACCTCTGTATACATCACTTGCAAGATCACAGCTAGAGTACTGTGTCCAGTTCTGGAGACCACATCTGTGGAAGGACATACACAGACTAGAAGCAGTCCAGAGGAGGGCAACTAAAATGGTACAGGGTCTGCATCAAAAGCCCTATGGGGAGAGACTAAAGGACCTCAATATGTATACCTGGAAACAGAGGAGGTAGGGGGAATGTGTCAGTGACCTTTAAATACCTCACACAGGTAAATAAAATACAGGATGGAAGTATTTTTCAGAAAAAAAGGTGCTCAAGAACAAGGGGACTTGTTATGAAGCTGCAGAAGGGGGAAGATTTAAGAGAGATGTGAGCAAGTAGTTCACAGAAAGAGTGATATAGATTCCTGGAACAGCCTTCCAGTGGAGGTGGTTGGGGCGAAAACAGTGGTGGGGGTCAAGAGTGCATGGGATAAGCACAAGGGAATCATAGCAGAAAGGAAGGAGGAAGGGAGAAAGAGCTGTAGATTGGGCATGATCTGCGGTAAGAGTGTAGGTAGGGAGAAATGGGCAGACAGGATGGGCCAAGCGGTCCTTATCTGCCGTCAAATTCTATGTTTCTATGTTGCGCTGCTGGCGTGACATCACTACTGCAGCACAACAACCCTATTCTTGGCATGGATTTCCATGCAGAACAACACTGTATCATATACTTTCAAACACCATGAAGTCTTGCTATATTATAACAATAGCAGTCAGCCACTGCAGCTGAACTGCCCCGGAGAGGAAGGAGTTAACTCCAGAGGATCTGGAGTTCTACAGCGCGAGGGTGCTGTGCCAAAGCTCTATCTGGCCAGTTTCAAATGAAACTGTCAGATTCTTTACTCCGCTCCACTGAACAGTCGCTCCGGAGATCAGCTCCTACAGCTCGGTTCATTCTCGGTTCAAGCGAGTATTTTTCAGTTCATTTGAACCGCCAAAAAGTATTTATTTTACCGCATTTCGGTTAAAAGCTCTATCTGGTAAACCGTAAGTACAAATTTAAAGTCTGTGTGAAAATTCAATTATCGGCTCGGTTTTGAACCGATCGGTTTGCTGATTTTAACGTTTTGAAGTGTTTGGTTGGGCTTTTAGAGTGCGGTTCCCGGTTCTTATCGGTTCTAAAAAAACCTGGTTTTTAAATAGGTTTTTCAAATACCATGACACGGTTAGAGACCGATAAAGGTGTCTTGCCTGGCACTGCCATCAAAAGGCAAGTTTTTGGATAGGCTGGCATTATGTCTGAGAAACCCAAAAGAAAACCGGCCCACTGGTTTCAACACTGTGATGTCTGTAGGGGAAGCCTTTGCCAAGGCTGACCCACACACCACTTGTGTCTATTGTCTGGGAGTTGACCACCTCTGTCAGACTGCCAGGTGTAAAAATTTCCTGCAGCCACCCTGAAAAGAGATTGGGCCGGCTCAGGAAATCCAGAGGTGCAAAAAGTCCGCTGACCCGGATGGCCAGCCCGGTCCAGCACCCACTGGACCAGAGGGAGTGCCCTCTGACCAGGGCGAGACTTCCTCGGGCAAAGAAAGGCTGGTTCAGATGAACCAGTCCCAGTTAAAAAGACAAAGAAATCAGTAGGTTTGGAGTCCAAAATTGTCTCTCCAACTGCTGCAGAGATAGCTAAGCCATTCAGATTGTCCAGTCACGTCTCAGGGACCTGTCGAACCACCAACAGTTGGTAAAAGGTTGGTTCGCTCAGTTCCAGTGGTTCAGGAGTATGATGTTGAGGAATTTTATGAACCACAGGAGGGGAGGAGGAATTTGATCAATATATGTGTGGCTGGGAGGGTCTGGACGTGCCCATTGAACCGACATTTCTCCAGACAGACCTTTAGAATCTCCTCCTATTCTGTCGAGTCCCTTCTCATTTTATGTTTTACAAAAGGTTGAGAAACCCTCCAGCTTCCTTTAGAGGAGGCTGTGGATGAGCAAGAGGAGCCTGATTATGTAGAAATGATGGATATACAGAGTCTAGGAGGTTGTCTATTCCTTTGCATAAGTCATTTAGGAAGCAAACAACAAAGATTTTAAAAATCCTCATTCTGTCCCTCCTGTAGATAAAAAAATGGACAGAAGGTATACTTTGTCAGGCTCTGATACAGACTTCCTCACTGAACAGTGTAGTCATGTAGGTGTGGTACAAGCTGCAGCCTGTGACAAGGCTAATATTCCCTGGCCTCACATCCTCCTGATAAGGATTCAGGAAGATTGATGCCATGGCGAAAAAACAGTATATGGCAGCTTCTTTGGGACTCAGGCAGGCAAATTATATGGCTTATGTAGCTAGATATCAGAAATCTAGATGGGACACAATATTGCAGTTAGCCAAGCAGGCCCATGGCCAGCTGGCTAGTGAGTTGGAACAGGTGGCTGCTGATGGCATTGAAGCCTCTAAAGTTCAATTTCATACTGCTGTTGATGTTAATGATGTCTCCTCTAGGGTCATGGCCACTTCTGTAGCTTTCCGTAGGTTGGCATGGCTCAGATGCACTAATCTGTCCCAGGATACTCAGTCAAAGGCTATGGATTTTCCTGTAGTGGGAAATTCTCTCTTTGGGGAACAAACAGAAAACTATATGAAAAAGATGGATGAATACAGAACTTACCTACAAAAGTGCCCAGGCTAAGGAGGGCATGCCACTCCACAAAGGCACGCTCCCAGAGGTAAGGCAGGCCTTTCCACAGGCCTTTTACCAATTTCAAGCCTCCTCTGCTTTTGCGCAGAGGGGTTTCTTCAGAGGCAGGGGTAGACGAGGCACAAGTAAACCGTCCCCCTCCCCTCAGCCTAAGGCTGCTGCCAAGCAGGCACCCTGATGGGGTGCCCAGGGCCGATTCTCCTGTACCAGTGGGGGGCAGGTTGGCTTATTTCAGCCAGAACTGGCTGTCCTTAACTTCGGACAGATGTGTTCTGGAGGTAATAAGCCAGGGTCTGGTTCTCAGCTTCAAACAGTTTCCAAAGATGATAGCCAGACATTTTCCACCTGCAAATCCTTCAGAAGCCCTTGCTTTGGAAGCAGAGGTTTCTTCTCTTCTGGACTGCAAAGCAGTGGAAAGGATCCCTCCTTGCCATCAGGGCAAGGGGCTATATTCAAGATACTTTCTTACCCCAAAAAAGACAGGAGAATGGTGGCCCATTCTAGATTTAAGGTACCTGAACAAGCATCTTTTGAAACCAAAGTTCAAAATGTTGACTCTGGCAATGATATTGCCTTCTCTAAGGCCAGGGGACTGGCTAGCTTCCTGGACCTCAAGGATGCCTATTTTCACATGTTCTGATCAGGCCTTCTCACCAGAAAGTACCTCAGGTTGAACTGCCCTCAGGCCACTACCAGTTCAGGGCAATGCCTTTCGGCCTTACCTCTGCGCCAAGGGTATTCACAAAATGTCTATCTGTGGTAGTGGCTCACTTAAAAAGGCAAGGGGTTGCTGTGTTTCCCTACCTGGACGACTGGCTCATTGTGGGTCAGTCTCAGATCAGGTGAAATCCACTTGCAAGTCACCCAGCAGCTTCTCACTTCCCTGGGATTCCTGCTAAATTTACAAAGTCAGTTCTGGAACCAGTTCAGGTCCTAACTTCATAGGTGCAGAATTGGACACAAAGTTAGCCAGGGCATTTCTTCCCTCGGAAAGGGTAGACAGACTCATTGCCCTGGCATCCTCCTTTACCCTACTGAGTCTCTGACCAGCAAGGCATTTTCTGCAACTCCTGGGGCACATGGCTGCTTCCACAGCTGTAGTGCAAGGAGCAAGATTCCAGATGAGGGACATTCAGTTCCATTTGAGGGCCTATTGGTCTCAAAGGAAGGACCCCCTTTCCAAATTGGTCCCAGTGACTCAAACTCTGATCCTGGCCCTCCACTGGTGGCAGGACCGAAGCAATCTAAAACAAGGGGTTCCCTTCATTCCCATTTCCCACTCCCTCACCACGGATGCCTCCCTGTTAGGGTGGGGAGCTCACTTGGGTGACCTGTCCACTCAGGGAGTGTGGTCTCCTCAGGAATCTCTGCTCCACATCAATCTTTTGGAACTCAGAGCTGTCTTTTTAGCTCTTCAGGTATTTTCAGTTTCTGTCCAGAACAAAGTGGTTCAAGTCAGGACAGACAACACCACCACAATGTGGTACATCAACAAGCAAGGGGGCACTCGGTCATCAGCCTTGTGCACCGAAGCAATGAAGTTGTGATCTCTGGCCTACTCCCTGAACACCTCCCTGATAGCAGTTCACCTCCCAGGGAAGGACAATGTCCTGGCGGATGCCCTCAGCAGAATTTCTCAGGGCCATCATGAATGGGCTCTGAATCCACAGGTGTTGGGTTCTGTCTTTACCAGATGGGGCACCCCTCAGATAGATCTTTTCGCAGCCCCAGACAACCACCAACTTCCTCTATTTTGTTGCAGGCCTCCAGTGCTGGGCTCAGTCCCCCAGACGCCTTTCTGTTGGACTGGAAGGGAAGTTCCTGTGATCCTTTCCCCTTTCCTCTTCTTTTCAGGGTACTAGTGAAAATCAGATCTCAACCCTGCAAAGTGATTCTGATTGCCCCAGATTGGGCCAGACAGCCCTGGTACCCTCTGCTTCTGTCCTTGACAGTCCACCTGCCCTGAGCCTGCCCAGAGTCCACGACTTGCTGGCCTGTGCACAGGGGAGAGTGTGTATCCGGACCTCAAATCCCTCCATCTCAAGGCCTGGCTCTTGAGGGTTAAATTGCTGATTACACCTTTCTCAAGGTGTCCTGGATTTTAAAGGCTTCAAGGAAGCCTTCCACTAGGGCCACTTACAATTCTAAGTGGAAGAGGTTTTCCATCTGGTGCTCTGAGAGGCAGATTATTCCAGAATCCGCTGATCTTCCCATCTTATTGGACTATTTGGTCCATTTAAATTCCCTAGGCCTTAGGCCAGCTACCTTGAAGGTTCATCTGGCAGCTGTCTCTGCTTTTGTGTCAGCAGGGAAGCCTGCCTCCCTTTCTTCTCACCCTGTGTTTTCCAAGTTTTTTAAAGGGTTACTTCATACTAACCCCCCTTTTCGGGAACCAACTCCTGCCTGGGACCTGAATGTTTGCATTGCTCAGTTAATGCAACCTCCCTTTGAGCCTCTGTCCTCAGCCGAGCTCAAGTATCTAACTTGGAAAACTGTTTTCCTAGTGGCTATCACTTCTGCCAGACGCATAAGTGAATTACAGGCCCTGTCAGTGGAAGAAGATTTTATTTCTTTCCACAGAGATAAGGTAGTCCTCAGGACTAATAGAAAGTTTTGCTCAAGGTGGTTTCAGATTTCCACCTGAACCAATCCATCTCTCTCCCAGTATTTTTCACTGAGCATTCTTCCTCAGGTGAGAGGAGACTGCACAGCTTGGACGTCAAAAGAGCCTTAAGCTACTATTTGGAGCACCAAGGGTCACAGGTTGAATCCTCCAACTCTTCCTTAGTTATGGAGAGGTTGGCAGGGAAACCTGCCACTAAGAGGACAATTGCAAGGTGGATTGTCTCTTGTATCCAATTTTGTTACCAAAAACTAGGTAGAGAACCCCCCTCAGGACTGAGGGCCCACTCCACCAGGGGTACGGCTGCGTCTCTAGCGGCTGATAGAGACATTACCATTCTGGAAATTTGTCAAGCTGCTACCTGGAAGACAGTTCACACTTTTACCAAGCATTATTCCCTGGATGTCCAGTCCAAGAGAGATGCTCGGTTTGGTACAGCTGTGCTTCAGAGCCTATTTCCTAAGTAGGTCCTGACCCTCCTCCATGGAGGTACTGCTGTGTAATCTGCTATTGTTATAATATAGCAAGACTTCATGGTGTTTGAAGAAAAAATTACTCACCTTAGTAATTGCTTTTCTTCTCATGGAGTCTTGCTATATTATAACCACCCTCCCTCCTGCCCCTCTCAGAACTTCTACTTGGGTAGGGGTGGCAAATTAGTGCAAGCACTGTGTCATGCCATTGTAGTTTTTTCCCTTTACCCTCTTTCTTTTAGGGTTAGAGAACTAGGTTGTTTGTTTAGGTAATATATTGGCCCCTACGGGACTTGAGTCTTTGGGGGAAGGGGGGGTCCTAATGGTGTTTGTCAAGGGGGGAAAACTAATAATAATAATACCATTATTCATTGTTATTATGGTTATTGGTGTTTCTATTGTTGTTTATATTGTTGTTATTACTACTAGTAGGTAGCCATTTGGCTAGTGTAGAGCTTTCCACACAGACTTGTTGCTTAGTGTTAGCTTCGTAAAGATCTGACAGTTTCATTTGAAACTGGCCAGATAGAGCTTTGGCACAGCGCCCTCGCGCTGTAGAACTCCAGATCCTCTGGAGTTAACTCCTTCCTCTCCGGGGCAGTTCAGCTGCAGTGGCTGACTGCTATTGTTATAATATAGCAAGACTCCATGAGAAGAAAAGCAATTACTAAGGTGAGTAATTTTTTCATACGTTATTTGCTACAGGAAGCATAATGGACTATAGACTAGTATACAGTTACAGGAACAAGCCAGCATTTTTAACATCAAGCGCCTTGTGTGAAGGGATCTGAGGTTTCAACTGCAAGCAAAACTGCCAGCATTTGCTCATCTGCAGTGGAAGAATCAGACTTTCTGCCAGCAGCAGTGCTGACTTTCGACCAGAACTCACTCAAATTTGGACATCTGGCTTGCCAGGAGAGCATTCGGGCCAGCAGCCAGTTGAACACATCTGGAGGTGGGGCCAAGAGCTTTAAAAGCCTGTGCTGCTCGCTGCGCATAAACAAGTGAGTTGTGCGAGCACCACTCCTAGGAGAAATTTGTTAGAACAAAGGGTTCTTTTACTGATCTTGCTCCGGCTCTTATGGAGTTTGCTCGGCACCATCTACAGGGGTAAGGTGAGTTATTGAATAAAATATTAATATTGAACACTGTGCATGGTCCTGCAACATCTAGTTCCTGGGATAGTTTTATAGGATAGAAGCTGTCTTATTGAAATATACATAATTTTAAATCTAAATATACACAAGTGTATTTTATTATTATAAATTGGTAATCAAAGGTGTTCCTTTTTCCATAATGGAAAGAAACTTTTTAAATGTGATTAGGGGCCTGATGGGTTTAATTGTACTGGTCTCCCTATGTGCTCCAACTAGGAGAGATAAATCTATTTAGTAAGGGGGAGTGTTCTTGGGAGCTTGAGGTTGGGGGGTTAGTACAAAATAACGAACAAATACTCCATAGGCTGAGAAATCCCTTTCACACAGTAAGACTTGGTTTGCAGAAGGTTTCCCTGACTTTAAATTCTCACTGAATTCTGACCCCTCAGCAGGCACTTTGGGTGTCTCTAGTCCTCTGCGAGGACATAGAGTTGAACCCAGGCCCTGAAGGATATTCCATTAAAGTAATGCATGATAATGCTAGACGTCTGATGAAAAAGATGGATCTCTTCAGGGCCTGGACTACCACAGAGTCCCCTGATGTTATCATATTAACCGAAACACGGCTCCACAAGGGAATTGGGCAAGAAGAAATTGAATAACAAGATTACTACCATCATAGGCAGGACAGGGGGTCATGAGGAGGTGGCATTTTAATATATATTAAACATACTTTGGGGCATTCAAAGATAATATACTCAGATAAAGGGTATTGAATGTTTATTGGTCTGTCTAGAACCCCTAAATCTGGTAATAGGAGCAGTCTATTCACCACCTAAATTGAACCCGACATATTTTGACAATCTCTGTCATGCACTAACAGAATATACTGGACACAAAAAAAAAAATGTTCTCATTGGAGACTTTAATGCTGCCTGGGGGTGCCCACGAGGTCAAAGGCTGGAAGGCTCTATACAATCCTTACAACTGGTTCAAATAATAAGTTCCCCTACCAGAAAGGGCATGCTAACAAGCCCTGTCAACATATCAGATTTAATATTTACTTCTTCAGACTTACTGGTAACAGGACATAGTGTAAACAGCCCCAACCTAGGAGACCATACTGTGATCCAATGTAGCATCAACACTGACATAAGTAAGGATTAAGCCACGAGAAAGCAAACAACCACTTTTATGAGATGCTACACTGGTTTCAACAAATTACTATTTGGTAAGTATTTACTGAAAATGCCCTGGCACAGAGTTTTTCTTGTGGCTGATCTAAACATGGTGGTGAAGGAATTCACTACCATGTTTCTAGAAGCATGTGACAAGTTTGCTCCACAAAAGAAGATTAAGAAAAAATCTATCCGACCAGCTTGGATGGGACCTAAAATAAATAAATTAGGATAAAGAACCAGCTATGGAAAAGGCAAACAAATCCTTGTGTCTTGAAATATGGACTAAATCTAAAACTTTCAGAAATAAAGTTACTACTGAAATCAGAAAAACCAAGGCATACTATTACAAATAAAAAGTAAAAGCTACCTCAGATCCCAAGAATTATTGTGCATTGATAAACGAACTTACAAAACCAGTTAGGAATAGCCCTGAGGTTAAAATTAAGAAAAAAGGGGTGCTGCAGCAGGTTAAAATTAAGAAAAAAGGGGTGCTGCAGCAAGCTGATCTGTTAAATCATTATTTTATTGATCTCCCTGATGTAGAAATTACAAGAGCCAAATATGAACAAAAAAGTAGAGAACGTAGATGAAATTGGAGACAATATTCCCAAATGTAGGTTTCAAAGGGTCACAGTTGAGGAAGTTTCAAAAATTATAGATAAACTACAAACTAATAAAGCCAGCAGTATTAATGGTATAGAAAACAGGCTATTAAAAGAATCAGTGTTAGAAATATCTCCCATATTTACAGGCTTGTTTAACTGGAGTTTGAGTGAGAGGATTTTTCCCCAGAGTTGGAAATTAGCAACAATTATTCTAGTTGCTAAGGTGGATATTCTACTGACCTCTCAAATTATTGTCCCACTGCCCTATTGTCTATTATCTCCAAAATATTGGAGGGAATTGTCCACAGACAACTAATGGACTACCTGGAAAGGTATGGGAGACTGTCTCAGTTTCAGTCTGGCTTTAGAGGAGGCAGGTCCATGGCCACAGCGCTCACGGACATTTTAGATTTGGTTGCTACCCCATTGGGGGCCACAAGGTCGTGGGTGCGGTGTACATGGACCTGTCAAAAGCCTCTGATCTTGTAAATCATATAATCTTATTGGACATCTTAAAAAATATGGGGGTGGCAAATGAACCATGTCAGTGGTTTCGTTCCTATTTAGCTGACAGAACGCAGGTACAGTAGTTAGCATAAATGGAGTCAGTTCAGAACCATTGCATATTACACAAGGGGTACCCCAGGGATCAATACTGGGTCCCCTATTATTTTCTGCATACATAAATAGTCTGCCCACTCATATAAAAAACTCTTCCATTCGATTATACGCAGATGACACCGTTTTGATTGCAGAGGGAAGTTACCCAGAGGAAGTTGCGGATAGACTACAGAATGATTTTCTAGCGATGCAAGAATATTTTTCTTCACTAGGTTTGGTAATAATAATAAAAAAACTCAAACAACGTTTTTTTCTCCAAAGCAAACTAAAATTAAATTGAATCCTAAACTTAAAGTAAAAACGAGTGAAGGGAAAATTCTAAGTCAAACCGAGGCTTAGAAATACATGGGGGTCTACTTTGACCAACATTTAACTTTCGAACACCATATTAAAGAATTAGTAAAAAAAAAATATCAATGTTCGATTAGTGGTAGCAAGGCAGATATCCCACCGTACAACTAAGGAAGTGTGTCTAATCATTGTGAACCAGTTAATATTGCCGGTTATGGACTAAGGAAGTCACATAAATTGTCACGCAAATAAACAACGGCTGACAAAGTTAGATATAGTCTTTAATAGACTGGCAAGATACATATTGAAATGTAAGTTTAGTACTCACCATTGTACTATGTATAGTTCTCTTGGTTGGAGCCCATTAGACACAAGAAGGAAATGCATTTGGGCAAATCATGTGTGGGGGATTCTTAAAAACAACATACTGAATGGTTTAATAGGAAAGTTGCAAAAACCCAAACATGGTCTCAACTTGAGGAAAAAAGGGACCAGAGAATTAGTATTACCAAAGATAATTAATAAATGTACTACTTTTACATTTCAATTCAAAGCAGTTCTTTGTTGGAATTAACTTCCTTAATATCTTAGATATTTAGATATGTTACCAAAAACATTTAAAACAGTTAATACAGCAGGAACTGAAATATCGTTGTGCATGTAATGGATAAGTTCTAGATACTGATCATCACTTTATACTGTTAAAAGTATGCTTGTTATATGTATTTTATCATGTTTCCTTGTGAAGTGATTCGTAACGTATATTATACTTGTGTATATTTATTGTATAACTTACAAACATATGTACCTTGTGAAAAGGGCATGCATAGCCCTAATGGTGATATCACTGTAGAAATAAAATGTTACTACTAACAAAGTAAGAAAGATGAATACAATAATAGTTGGAGAGTCTTACAGTTTGTATTATTATTACAATGAAAAGCATGGGCATGTGGAAGCTTCTGGATAGGCTCAGTATTTTGTTAGCAATAAAGACATAATTCAAAAAGAGCTCTGAATTACTTATCAATTATCTGTTATTTAAAAAATGTTTTAAGGTTAAGATTACTTAATGATCATTGTTTATTTTATAGAAACTATATAACGCTGATGGGCATAGTCTGATGGTAGAAGCATTATGTGTACTGTAGGAGGTACTTATACCTTAAAGCATTGCAGATGAGCATCTATCACATGGTGTTCACAGTAGGAATGTTGTTTGGTGGATCGCTATATGTAATGACGGAGCTAGAGTATCTGAGAGTTAAAAAGTAGTAAATATAAAAATGGGTATAGTTTTACTGTGGTATACTGAATGACCTGCTCTGCATACTGCCCTGCTATTTGGAATCTTAAGAGGTTTTAAACTAAGTGGTATGTTGATGGAGTGAGTATGGAACATCAAGTTATATCAAAAATACTCAATGTGATATCTTACTTCTATAGCTTTACAATAGCTTATATGCCTTGACAAAGCAGGAGGTGCCTCGCAAAGTGTTCGTGGCAATTTTATGGAAGTGAAAATAAAAGAATGGAACAAATATAGGACTTGAACTTTTTGGTTTCCCACATCATTTCACATTTTCTCCCCATCATCCCTCACCACCCCACCTTCCATGTGGACACACACATTTTGGAGTCTGTGGGAGAGGGTGGGTGCTGCCGTATGTGGTCACCCATATCGCCAAAAGTCCCTCTGCCAGGCCGTCATTAGGAGATACAATTATGTGCTGGATCTTCACTCCGGATGCACAGACTCCTTCACTCTCCCTGCTAACCTCCACTTCAGTTGGCTTAAGCTTGGGGCGTGAACAACAGTTGCCAGCCTAACATTTTTTTAAATTTATTTTGGCAGGATATCCCACATGAGATGTAATACCATGTTTTCAGTGAAACAGCTAGATGGACTGAAGCACTCAGAGGTTATGTGACTTGCTCAAGGTTGCACAGCGAGTAAATTACTCTGACGGAATTTGAACCTGGGTCTTCTGGCTACCAGCCTATGAAGGGGTGTGCGAGTAATGAATAGTATTTCCCTGAATACCATGAATAATGCAATATTCATTAGTCTGATACAAATAACGAATAGTGGCATTATTTGTATCTATTGGTATTTGGGAAATACCAAAACAAAAAAAAGTGAAAAACAGCCCCCACCCTCCTCCCCAGTCCAGTTTTTTAAACCACAACCTCTCCAGTCCCCCACTCTCTTCAACAAGCTCAATCCCACCTTCCTCTCCCCCCAGCATCCAAAATTTAAGGTTTTAAAAAATAAACTCCCACAACTGGCATAACCCGTCCACTTCTACAGCTGGCCACCATCTCCACTAGCACTTTTCATTTAGTAAAAAATCATCCACCCATTCCATTACCCCAGCAGCAGCACCCAACTCACACCCTCCTCCCCCACCACTTAAATTTCCTAAGTAGACCCCCGCCGGCGCAGTGCAGATAACAGACACAACCCGCCTTCCTCCACAGTCGACCGCTGCCTTTCTGTGAATGGAAGCACTCCCACGCTTGCTTGCATAGTGAAACAGCTGATCACATGGTGATCAGCTGTTTTACAATGTGAGCAAGCACAGAAGCGCTTCAATTTACAAGAAGGTGGCCAGCCGTAAAGGAGGCCAGGTTAGAATCATAGAAACATAGAATCTGACGGCAGATAAGGACCGCTTGGCCCATCTTGTCTGCCCATTTCCCTACCTGATAGATTTTTATTTCATTTATTTAGCTTTTGATGACCGGGTAGGTGCACTAGCCATAGCAATGACTATTTTCAGGCGCAACCCAGGAGGATACAAGACAGAAACAATCAGATAACAGGTTACAATATATGGATTCACAATATACAGACGTAGGAGTTTGAACAGGCTAGAGTTTCAAAATAGGCTAGTAATATGCTTAAACAAAGTTAAATAAGAAACAAAAGTAAGGAGAGTAAACATTACAATAAGGCAAATATCAGTTTGATTAGGTCATAAGTGTTAGCCGTACCATGGAATTCAAGGAGGATTGTAACTAGGTGACAGAGGTATCATAGTAGACAATATAGTACAGGTCAGTAGAGATTAAGGTTGAGAAAGGGAAATATTAGATAGGGAAGGGTAAGAGGAGCTAGGAAGAAGGTAAGCCAGTGTGAGACAGAAGTAAATATGTTATAAGAAGGCAGAAAGCGGGTGTAAAGAAGTAAAAGCTAGTCGTTGGCAAGGGTCTGCAAACTATGAAGTGGTGTAGGTTCAGTAGGCATAAGGAGAGAAGCCAAAGGCTAGGGTGGTTTGAAACAGGAGCAACTGCTGGAGTCTACAAGATAGAGTCAAAGTAATTTTTTTAAAGGATGCAAGGGATGATGCTGAGCGAATATTTAGGGGCCGGGAGTTCCAGAAATGGGGGTCGTGACAGGAAAAACACTAGCACCTTTGGACGTTCGGTGTCTATGGATAAGGACAGGGGTATTGTCAGCAGAGCGAAGTCCATAGCTGGATAAGTGACTTAGAAACAGTTTTGCAAGTGGTTCTGGGATTTGGGATCTGATAATATTATCTATGATCGACCCCTATGCATACGATCTGGATGCAGTAGGGGAAAGCCAACCAAGATCAGAATAGAGGAGGTAGTGGTGTTTCAAGCGTGGCGAGGAGGATGCATAGCGACAGGTGTTATTATAGGTAACATCCCATTTTAGAAGACACTTTTTCCCAGCGGCGGCATAGGTTGTGATACTGTAGTTGAGACACGGTAGTAGTTTGCCACGAGCTATAGCAAGCCTAGCGGATGGTGTGAGCACATAGCTAGTTTGGTAGGCAATGCCAAGTTTCATGTTTACCAGTTTGCAAGTCTGCTGAATATGAAGATCAAAGCTGAGAGTCGGGTCAAAGGTGATACCTAAATATTTAAACGATTCTACTACCCCAACAGATGAGCCATTTGCAGTGGAGACATGGAAGTTAGATTGGGAGAGTCTGGGTTTAGAATTGGACCCAAATAGCATGGCTTGAGTCTTTCCTTCGTTCAGGAGAAGTTTATTTGCCATCAGCCATTTCTGAATGATTTGGAGATCATGGGAGAGTCAAGTGTTAATGTCAGTTACTGTATATTCTTCACACTGGTGTACAGGACAATATCATCTGCATATAGCAGGGAGTGTGTGTGAGCAAGGTTGGAGATGATATTGTTTATAAATATGGAAAAGAGCAGGGGACCTAAGATGGACCCTTGCGGCACTCCAATATTAATGGAAGCTTTGTCAGATAAAGTTGAGTTAAATTTAACAGTCTGAGTCCTGCCAGCTAAGTAGCTGCCAAACCACCTGACAACATTAAGTGAAAAGCCTAAAGATTTTAGAATTGTCAGGAGGATAGGGTGGTCAACTAAATCAAATGCTTTAGTCATATCAATAAAAATGGCCCCAGTGAGAGATCCAGAGTCCATGGCAAGTAGAGTATCAGATGTAAGCTTGAGAAGCGCAGCAGAGGTACTGTGACCTTTACGGAAACCACATTGGGCAGTTGTAAGAAGGTCAAATTGCTGGAGAACGTGCGTGGTTTGGGTGGCAACAAGTTTCTCAAGTAGTTTACTAAGAACTGGCAGGATGGCAATTGGCCTATAGTTGGAAGGATCTTTACGGTCACCTTTTTTGAAAACTGGGGTGATTCTAACTGTCTTCCAAACATTTGGTACATGGCTATGGCAGAGGGAGAGGGTAAAAATCTTGGCAAGAGAAGCAGCTATATCGGGGGCAGCAAGTTTTAGTAGTTTAGGTTCAATGTCATCAGCCACAGTCACCGCGTACTCCTTGATATTATTGAGCAGTCTTAAGACATCGCTGTGAGACACTGCCTTGAAAAAGAATTTAGGTGCCGTGTCAACAGGAGGGCAGGTAGAGTTAGATAGGACAGGGAAGGAAGCAGTGTATTTAGTAAGATCAGTGAATTGCGTATTGAAGAAGTTAGCAATGGAATAGGGGTTGTTACAGTGTACTCCGTTTAGTAGCATGTCATTAGGATTAGAGGTCTGATTAGTACCCAGAAAGGACTTTATGTGGGACCAGAACTTTTTAGAGTCCCCACAGGAGTTTGTTAATAGCTCCTTACAGTATGCACTTTTAGCCCTTTTAATATCTTTCTTACATGAATTTCGCAGTGCTCTATAGGTACTTAGGTCAGCAGGTAACCCAGAGTTTCTATAATGTATCCAGCTTTTGTCCCGCTGTCAGAATTTGGAGAGTAGGTCAGATTGAAGCCAATGAGTATGACGATTTTTAACCCTATGGGTAGCACGGGGACAGTGTTTATCCTGAAGCACAAGAAAGTGAGAGAGGAATAGGTCTAGGGCTGTCTGGACATCATTAGATTTGAAGAGAGGGGCCCAATTAATAGCACTAACATCCACTAAGAAAGCCAGTGGGTTTTGATGAGAATAATTTCGGAAGGTAATAAGATGCAGATTGGAGGAAGGTGGCCTACTCTTACCCCATATGCAATAAGTGGGGGAGTGGTCCATAATGGCATCAGCTAGTACTCCAGTGGAGATTATATTCTCGGGATGGTTTGACAATATCCAGTCTAGCAGAGTACTGGAGTTGGTTCGCAGGGTAGTTCTGGTAGGATCACAGATCAGCTGGTGTAAGTTGAAACTTTACAGCCTGGACATGGATGCAGGTTGAGAGTTACCTAACCAATTTATATTGATGTCCCCGAGAATCAGGACCTCATTTCTCCCAGAAAGAAGAGATGTTTGTTCCAACAATTTATCAAGATTGGTTTCACCTCCTGGGGGTTGTAGGCACAATGTGTAATTTTTGGAGCCGAGAGAAAGGAGAACATGTAGTGCTTCACAGTGGGTTAGAGGAGATGAGCAGATGGTTGAGAGATGGAGGTGTTCTTTGAAATAGACAGCCGTGCCACCACCTCTTTTGGGGGAGGGTCTGCCTAATCTCAGCAGGTTGTAAGATGAAAGGGAGCAGAGTGAGTCAGGGATGGACGAATTGAGCCAGGTTTCAGTGAGACAAATGATGTCCAGATTGTGGAGAGTTGCCCAAGTCTCCAATTCAGCTAAATTATGCACAAGGCTTCTAATATTATGGTGTACCGTAGTGAGACCGTTGACATTTGTAAGAGGAGTAGATGAGGTGCAAACAGGCCCTTGATTAGAGTGGATATCACCTGAGAGCAATAAGGCCAGCAGTAGTAGATACCATAGTTTGTGTTGCTGGAAGGGCCTTGGAATACATCTAGGGAGGTGGCAATGTTTTAGGGCATGGGCAACCAGTTTGATACAAGTATTATTTAATAGCATCGGAGTAGGGTCACAATTTTGAGGAGGCATCAGTAGGAGATTAGAGAACACGAAGTCATGGGCTGGAATAGTGGGATAGTTGAGGGGGCTTGAGGTAGAGGAGGCATACATAAGAGGATGAATGCCATTGAAATCACAAGGAGGGACATCAGCAAATATGATTTCATATTGGACGGAATTGGGATTTAGCTGCTCAAGTAGGTAAAACCAAGCAGGCGCAACTAGAGGAAAAATCAGGATTATAGACCACAGCTACAACCGATGTTAAGCCTGATATTGCTTACATACACCCAGGATTAGGTAAAATGTAATATTTAGCAAGGACAGTGGTCAGCGCTGCAGAAGAGAACAGAAATGGTGAGGTCTGAATACCCCTGAAGAAGCTTGGGAAAGGTAGGCAATGAGAAGTAATGTGAAAAGGGGGTAGAGGACAATTAAAGAATAGGTAGTCTGAGATCTAGAGAGAGAGAGAGAGAATTAGCAGGATTTGGCTGAAAGTATATCGAGGTAAAAAAAAAAAATCAAGGGCATACAGCGATATAGATCAGGGATAGGGTGAGACAAAGACACAGTACATCCAATACGACGTGTGATACAGCAGAGGAGGCAGGGTTACTGGGTTTTTAAAGGAGGCCTAGGGGGGGAGGGAGAAAAAATGTTCTATTCTGTAGAAAAGAAAAAGGAAAACCAGTCGAAAAAGCAATGATGCAGCAATGAGGAAAGGCGCACAAATCACAGTAGCATCCAGAAAGTGGGCAGACCAATAAGGGTTCGCTTGAGACACGCCACACCAATCAGGTGCAAAAAGGCAGGAGCGACCGTACCTTGTTTCAGTGTCCGAGGAGGAGAGCCAGGAGGGTGACTGCAGCTTGTGGCTTTTGTCAGGCGGGTGGCGGCCATGGATCTGGCCGAAAGTGCACTGCCAGAAAAACCCATGGCGCTGCTCAGGCGCTTGATCCTTGTTTTAGTGTCCAAGGAGGAGAGCCAGGAGGGTGGCTGCAGCTTGTGGCTTTTGTTGGGTGGGCGGCAGCCGTGGATCTGGCCGAAAGTGCACTGCCAGGAAAACCCCGTGGCGCTGCTCAGGCACTTGATCCTTGTTTCAGCATCCAAGAAGGAGAGCCAGGAGGGCGGCTGCAGCTTGCAACTTTTGTTGGGCGGGCAGCGGCCATGGATCTCGCCGAAAGCACACTGCCAGAAAACCCCACGGTGCCGCTCAGGCGCTTGGTCCTTGTTTCAGCATCCGAGGAGAGCCAGGAGGGTGGCTGCAGCTTGCGGCTTTTGTTGGGCAGGCAGTGGCCATGGATCTGGCCGAAAGCGCACCACCAGAAATCCCCGTGGCACCGCTCAGGCACTTGGTCCTTGTTTCAGCATCCGAGGAGGAGAGCCAGGAGGGCGGCTACAGCTTGTGGCTTTTGTAGGGTGGGCGGCGGCCATGGATCTGGCCGAAAGCACACCACCAGAAAACCCTGTGGCGCCACTCAGGCGCTTGGTCCTAAAGCTGCAGATTCCTGTTAATGAAGAGCTTACTTCCTCCTACCCTCCCTCCACTAGAATTGCCTTATGCCTGTCCCACGCATTCTTAAATTCTCCCACTGTTCCTGACTCCACAACCTCCTCAGGAAGGCTGTTCCATGCATACACAACCCTCTCTGGGAAAAAATACTTTATAGCATTACCTCTGAGCCGTCTCCCCCCATCTTCAAATTGTGCCCCCTTGTTCTTGCACATCTCTTCTTCTGAAAGATGCTACACTCTTGTACTTTGTTAATTCTCTTGAGATACTTGAAGTTTCTATCATGTCCCCCGCCCCCCCCTTTCCTCAAGGGTATACATATTAAGCTGCTTTAGTCTCTCCTCGTATGTCTTCTGGTGCAGATCCTCTACCATTTTGGTTGCCCTCTTCTGAACAGCCTCCACTCTGTCTATGTCTTTGCGGAGATGGGGTCTCCAGAACTGCACACAATACTCCAGATGTGATCTCACTAACTGTCTGTACAGAGGGATAACAACTTCCTGTTTTCTACTGTTGATGCCTCTCCCTATGCATCCCAGTATCCCCCCAGCCCTCCTTACTGCCTTTTCACATTGCTTGCCAACCTTTAGGTCATCTGATATAATTACTCCTAGGTCTCTTTCGATTTTTGTTGTTGTTATTAACTCGCCCCCCCATTATGTACTCTTCCCCTGGGTTTTTGTTTCCCAGATACATTAACTTGTACTTCTTTGCACTGAATCTCAGCTGCCACATATATGACCATTCCTCCAACCTTGCCAAGTCCCTTTTCATCCTTTACACCCCACCTTGTGTATCAACCCTGTTGTAGATCTTTGTGTCATCTGCAAAGAGACATACCTTTCCTTCCAGGTGCTCTCCAATGTCACTTATAAAGACATTAAACAGGACCGGTCCCAGTACCGAACCGTGCGATACCCTGCTAGTTACCCTCCTTTCTTCACTGTGGACTCTGTTTACTATTACCCTTTGCGTCCTGTTGTCCAGCCAGTTTTTTATCCAGGCTACCACCTTGGGACCCACTCCAAGGCTGGCTAACTTATATATTAATCTTTTGTGTAAGACTGTGTCAAATGCCTTGCTAAAATATAGGTAGGCCATATCCACAGCCCCCAGTCTACCACTTTGGTCACCCAGTCAAAGAAATCTATTAGGTTCGTCTGACATGACCTTCCTGCTGTGAAACCATGCTGCCTTGGGTCCTGTGCCCCACTTGCCTCTAGGCACTCAACAATTCTTTCCCTCAGAAGTGATTCCATTATTTGCCCCTACCACTGAAATCAAACTACCTGGTCTGTAGTTTCCTGCCTCTGCCCTGCTCCCACTTTTGTGAAGTGGAATCACATTTGCCCTCCTCCAGTCCTCAGGTACCACCCCATCCTCCCATGATTTGTTAAAGAGAGTAGTGAGTGGTGTTACTAGTTCTACCCTTAGTTCTTTTTGAATTCTTGGGTGAATCCCATCAGGCCCCATTGCTTTGTCCACCCTCAGTTTCAAGAGTTCTTTCAAAACCCTTTCTTCTGTGAATGGACTGGTATCGACCCCCCTATTCAGAGTTTCTCTCATGTTTGGTTTAGGTACCTCCCCTCCGCTGTGAATACTGAGAAGAAATATTCTTCAGTATCCCTGCTTTTCACTGTCCCCTCTGCCCACATTCCCTCCCTTTATTAAGTCTCTGTATCCCTCCCTTGGTCTTTCTTCGCTCCCTAATGTACCTATAAAAGGTTTTATCCCCCTTTTTAACAGAGTTGGCTATCTTTTCCTCAGTTTGTGCCTTTGCTATTCTGACTGCCTTCCCTGACTCCTTCTGCTTTAACTGATAAAGTTCTCTGTCCTGCACCTTCTGTGTTTCCTTAAATTTCCTGAATGTTATCCTTTTCTCCTTAACTGTCCCTGCCACCTCTTTTGAGAACCATAGTGTTTTTTTCCTTCATTTTGTTTTGTTGATTTGCTTCACACAAAGGCTTGTTGCCTCTGTGATGGCTGTTTTGATTATTCCCCATTGCTCCTCCACCCCTAGTTCTTGCCCGTTTGCTAGTGCTTTTCTGAGGCACTCTCTCATTTTCCAAAAGTTAGCCTTCCCAAAGTCCAGTACTCTTATTTTTGTATGACTTGACTCTATGGCTGTGTTTATTGTGAACCACACTGTTTGGTGGTTACTTGTTCCCAGATGGCTACCCACTTCTAAATATGAGATCTTTTCTCCTTCTCCATTTGAGAGTACCAGGTCTAAGACTGCTCCCTACTGAGTGGGTTCCAACACTAGCTGTCTGAGGCATGCCCCCTGTAGGGCATCAAGAATGACCCTGCTCTTGGATGTGCCTGCAGCAAAGGTACTCCAGTTAACATCTGGCATATTCAGGTCCCCATCAACAATATATCCCCTTTTTCTGCCATTTTAAGGATGTCTTCTATCATTTCCTTGTCAATTTCCTCCACCTCAGATGGGGGTCTGTACACAACCCACATGCAGACTGTGGTGCCATTTCCTGTCTCCAGGGTGACCCATAGTGACTCATCAACTTCCTGTTTACTCTTTAGTTCTACTGCTTTAATCCCTTCCCTTATATAGAGAGCTACTCCTCCTCCTCCTCTTTTACTCAACCTGTCCCTCCTGTAGACTGTGTATCCTGGTATGTTGACATCCCAGTCATGGTTCTCTGTGTACCATGTTTCAGTGACTGCCATACTATCCAGGCATCCCTCTTCCATCAAGGCCACTAGTTCAGGGAGCTTGTTGCACAGACTGCAGACATTGGTACTCATCACCTTCCATTTATTTTTTATGGCCTTACCCCTTTTAGCCCCATCCCTGTCCTTACTGCCTTTTTCTGCATTTACCCCTGTCCTGCTCCCTAATGACTTTCCTACCTTGGTGTTTACCTCTCTAACTACTGTGTTTTTTGGTGGGGGGAAGGCTGGGATTTCCTTGCTCCTTTTCAGCGCCTCCTCCCCCTTGGCTAGTTTAAATGCTTGCCAATGAAGGATCCTGGATCCACCCTGGACAGATGTAGACCATCGTGCCAGTATAAGCCTACAACCCTCCAGGTGGCTCCCCAGTCCCCAATAAAGCCAAAGGTTGCCTTGCTGTACACGGGGGAGGGGCTTCTATTTAGAAAATATGGGCGCTGGGGGGGAGAAGAATGGGAGTTGGGTGCTGCTGCTGGGGTGGATGGATGATTTTTTTTACTACATGAAATGTGTTAGAGGAGATGGCGGCCTGCCATGGAGCTATGCAGGTTGTGCCGATCGCCCATCTTGGAAGTTCATTTTTTAAAACCTTAAAGTGTGGGTGCTGGAGGGAAGAGGGTGGAATTGGGCTTGCTGCAGATGGTGGGGGGGATGGGGGTCGTGGTTTAAACAACTGGGCTGGGGAGGAGGGTGGGGGCTGTTTTTTTGTATACCCCCCCCACACACAGCTATATGAAATACACTGTAGTGCAGCATAATGGGGTGCTGCACTCCTGAGGTGCCATCTTTCAGATGAAACATTAAATGCCATCTACCTGTTCTAGTGGTTGTTCAGGTGGATATCAAAGATGCCATGGCACTTCTCGAAAAGAGTAGGGGAATTTCCTGCGTGTCTTGGCCAACTTTCCCCCATTCACTAAAAATAACCACAAACAGCTTAATCTGGTTCAATGTCGGTTGGTTTACATCTGTATTACCCCTCTCTAGGGAAGAGGCTAAAAACAGGGAGAATTGCCTAGTCCTCCTTTCCTGGTCAACAAAAACTAAATAAACGAATATGAATACTGAATTTCCAAATATTTGGGGCCCCGAATAATAATATTTGGCTGAATATTCAAAATAAAGTATTCGCCCACCTCTGTGCTCTAGCCAGTAGGCTATGTGGCCTCTGCAACTGAAGCCAAAGTACTATTTGCTTATATAAATATAGTTTTTGGTATGTAGATATCTTTCAGATTAGGGCCATTGCTATTTTTTTTTAAAGCAATCACAGTAATCAGGAGTTTATTAGTCAGGTGTATCAATCTAGAATTGTTTACTCTCAAGACTGGTGCAGAACAAAATAGTGTCCTTGTCAATGACAATTACTTTTTTGGTTAACTGATATATGTCATACACAGATAATAAAGGCCTCTAAGCTCCTTGCATGCTTAATTACCGTTGCCAAGAAAGTGTCCTTCCATGTATTTTTACTGGCTAACATAGCTTTCAAAACAGTTTTTAAAAAAAGAAATAATAAAGGGAGAACAGAAACACTGTTTTCATACACAGGGACATGTTTTAGCTAAGAATGCAAGTTACAATTTAAAGACCCAGAAGAACTAATGCAAGAATAACAGCTGCTGCTCTTCTTTAATGTTATGCCAGAGTTGTACTTGTCTTAAACCTAGATTGACCTGGTTCTCCTAAAGTCATGCTTGCACTTAATTGCAAGTTGTTTCAGAAACCAAATGCTATAAAAGGAAGGCTCACACACTGGATACCCCCACCCATACACAGATTTGAAACTGGAATTTGGACATAGAAAGGAATGTGAGTAGACAGTATAGCACTTTGTACTGTATTTGCAGGCTTTATTGTGTAATGTAGAGTTGGTCAAGTTTCTCTGATCTAGTGCCAGTTAAAGAACTAGTATACCAATAATGACAATTATGCTGATAAATTACTGCGTGATAGTAACTATCAGCCTAATTTAATCTGCACAATTAGTAAGTAAAAATATTAGCGTTTTAAGAAATTTCTTTAAGTGCAACCCATTCCAATAACATAATGAGATCCTGAAACAGAAGCAGTGATGTTTTTTCCACTCCTTTATGAGGGCGTAGGGGTAACCCAGAGTTATACTATCTTTGGGAAGGCAAAACGCTTCATATTTAGCTTGAAGTATAAACACTTTACAATTTTACCCTTGGGCATCAGAATACCCTGCGTATTGCCAAGCAGATGAGATTCTGCTGATCAGCTTACTCAAGCACTGTTTTTTTTTTTTTTTTAGCAAATGATCTTGGTATTCTACTCATCATCCAGATTTGTTTTAGCAACAGGACAGAATGCTTGCAGTCAGGAATATTTTGTACTTTTGCCTAATATCTTGTAAATTGCCTCATCTTGCTGTTACCAAGCTTATACCTTAGTGCTGTTAGTAACTTAAACAGCATTTGGCTTCCAACTGTGGTTTAGTTTTGAGTGCCCTTTGTTCTGTCAGATTTGCTAATCCTGGGACCAGGTTAGCCTGGATCACTACTACAGGTCAGCTGAATATTTCCAAGATGTCTGTGTGGACGCTCCCAGCCTTCAGGGAGGGAAGGGTGTAGAGTCTGCTCCATGGTTGCTCCCTAGTGGCCAAGAAGATTCAGCGTAGGCAGAGTGCTCCGAAGACTGATGGATGGCATTGGTCTTGTGTCTACAAAGCTCAGTATGCATGCACTTGGGATCTCTAGTTGATGGTGTCTGAGGGAAGAAGTAAATATAAAAGGTGTGACCACCAGGATGATGGCTCTGGAAGGGCTGGGCCCCATGTCTGCCTTACTGCCCCATGCCAAATTATGCTACGGCGGGGTGGGGGGGCACCCACGTCTTTACCTGCACCACCATGGGGGCGCAAGCTGAGACAGATATCTGTGGGGGCAGCAGATAGTGACTAGGCTGGGCAGTCACTGGTAGGAGCTGAAGTAGGGGGTATGCAGCTTCATGGAAAAAAATTTCTGGTTCAATAAATACAGCATTAGGTTTGAAATTGTAGATTGAACCATCCCATGAATGGTGTGGCAGCAGCAAATCCCAGGATGACAGCTGGGAGACCATGGTTCACATGCTGGCTGGTAGTATAGCCTAAAGGTTAGAGGAACGAGGTGTGAACGAGCTTGGTACATCCAGCAGACCAGACCTGAGTTTGATTCTCACAACCTCCACTTGCATACTGTGTGACTCTGAGCAAGTCACTTAACTGCCCAGTGCTCCCAGGTCAACCCTGAAAACAGGCACTTGTGCCTAGTGGGCCTTACCCGGTTACCAAAGACTAAAATAAATAAAATGCTACCTGGAGAATCCAAAACTGCATCTGTCTGGGAGCTAAGCGGATCATGGAGGTGGGGTCATCAACTTCTGGGAAGGGGGGAGAAGGCCACAAAGTATTTGCATGCCCCTCTTCAGCCAGTCAAGAAGCAGCACTGGCATCAGCTGTGAAAGCACCTGCTTGCCTGCCTTCCGAAATGAGGGAAGAGTGCAGCCATGCGGACACCAGTCATCGTGGTGGAGTACAGGGGGATTCATAAGGGACTCAAAAAGGATAATAAAGGAAATTTGGGGAATGATTCTTTATCCAAGCAGGAAGCTGGAAAAGAAATAATTTGGCTTTATATACCACTTTTCATACAAACAACAATCCAAAGTGTAAGCAGAAGGTTTTGTCACACACAGGACTACTGCAACAGCACAAACAGCATCCATCATATAAAATTATATAACACACTTGGAATGAGTGTTCTTTCTTGACATTCATTTCTGCAGTCCTGTTTTTTTAAACTTTATTTTCCTTTTTTAATGTACATATGAAACATACAACAGTTAGGACAAGAAACAGAACATAACAGAGAATAAAAAGATAAATAATTTCAGACATGTACAGCTGTGCAGTTCATTTATAAGTAAATATATCCTATGAGTTGGGTTCCTCCAAATCTAATTCAATGAAAGATTCCCAAGTAAATATTACAAATATATGCAGACAGACTAGATAAGGCATTGTCCATTTCATAGGTGCTCAGGGAATAAATTCTGGTCTGAGTGGGGAGATGTACAATACCCATCTTCTCCATGTGACTTCAAATTTTTCTTTTTTTTTTTTTTATTTAGTAATGCAGTCAGAGATTCCATCCTGTAAATGGCTATCATCAGCTCCTGCCACTATACTAAAGTTATCTTTTCCTGTGTAAGCCATTTTCAAGTAATAGCCTTTTGGGCTGCCAATATGCAGATTTTAAGTAGCTTTCCTAGTTTCCATCTCTGCATTCTGGGGGCAACACCGAGAAAAAGAACAACTCTAGGGAAAGGACTAACGATTGGGTGAAAATATTCCTCAACCCCGAGCGCATCCAAGAAACCTCTTAATTTGGGACAGGACCACATGACATGGACCAAGGCCGCAAAAACTTCCCCACAGCCTCTCCAACACTCTGGAGTTATCCCTGGTAGGTACTTCGCCTGGATCCTGAGGGGTCTTGAAGAATCTCACAGCCATTTTCCATGAGAATTCCTTCCAACTAGGGGCACCAACTCCGCTATGTATCTGGCCTATATGTCTATCCCAAATCTCTCTACGGAATCTGTGTATTTAGGTCTCATTCCCATATCAATCCGACTTTATTCAGCAGGTCACCCTGCAGAGAAAATAGAGCCTTGTATAGATATAATATGCTATAAACTGGCCTTACCTTCTATGATAACTATAAGTGTAGAGATTATTACTGGAGTGGAGGACGAGACCCAGGAACCAGGCAAAAGGGTTGATGAAGTCCCTCACTTAAAAGTACCTAAATCTATCATGAGGGAGAAGCCCATATTGTTCTGTTAATTCGGAAAAAGACAAGATCCTTCCCTCCCTAATAAAGTGTGTCACTAAGCGGAGCCCTGCCCTCTCCCATCTTTTAAAGCTTAAATCCATCTTCGCCGAAGTGAAGGCTTCTGTGTAAGGGATAGAAATGAGGAGGGGTCTCCAACCGGCTAATTTCTTCTCTGATAGGATTTCCCTCCAGCTCTGGAGGGTGACTCTTGTGTCAGGGTTGGACCTCCCCTCCTGGTCCTGGGGATTAAGTGGTGACAGCAACATTTTATTTGTCTGGAGGAGGTCCTCCTCCCTCATCTCCAAATCCTTCTAATGGGCAATGTAATTATTCTGGCACCAATAGACAACTGTCTTCAGCTGGGTGGCCCTGTGGTATTGACTGAAGTCTGGGAGGGCAAGCCCTCCTCGAGACTTAGGTAATTGGAGAACTGAATATTTGATCATTGGTTTGTGGTGCTGCCATAGAAAGGCAGAGATCCTCCTGTTTAGGTCCCTGAAAATGTCCCATGAAACCCGCAAGGGGAGAGTCTGTGCAAGATAAAGAAATCTTGGAAGAAGCACCATACGAACTGCCTCCACTCTCTGTGTGAACAGAATATGGACCAAGGCCCAGTCTTCTAAATCTCTGCTCAAGTTCTCCAGCAGGGGAGTGCAATTATTTTTAAACATTTCTGAATCATTATTGGTTAAGTTGACCCCTAAATATTTCAAACTTTGACGATCCCATTTAAATGGGAAATCAGCTTGAATCCGGGGGGAAGGAGTAGAGTTTAAATTAAGAACCTCTGTTTTGTTATAGTTCAGTTTGTATCCTGCCATGGATCCAAATTCTTCAAGGGTTTGCCACAGGGGTCCCAGAGAATCCTCAGGATTCAACAAATAGATAAGCAGGTCATCTGCATACAAAGCCAGCTTATGGCCCCCCCCCCCCCCATCTCCACTCCCACAATGGCTCTACTCTGTCTTAGAGCCTGAGCCAAAGGTTCCAAAGACAAAGCAAACAGGAGCAGGGACAGGGGGCACCCCTGTCTCGTACTCCTTCACAAAGGGAGGAGAGCCGAGATGCCCCCATTTATTTTAATATAAGCAGAAGGGGATGTGTAAATATTATTAATAATCGAAACAAAATTTTCAGAAAATAACATTTTATGGAGAACTGCTCCCAGGAAGTGCCATACCACCTGGTCGAAGGCCTTCTCCACATCCAAACTCAGCATTGAGAAAGAGGCCCCCAACCAGGCGGCATAGCGCAGCAAATGAAGGGATCTTTTCATGTTATGCTCCCTCAATATTAAGATGGCTGCCAGGCTGGGTGTGCTGTCGGCTGCTCTGTAACAGTCGTAGTTGCAGTTTTAGCGTTTTTCTTTTAAGAAGTGCATATTTTTGGTTTATTTCTGCGTTTGAGCATTTTATTTTTGTTTTGCTGCTTCCGCTGCTCTCGCGACTCATATTTGAGTGGGACTGTTTTGTTTGAGCAGATTTGCTGGCCTATGTGGAACGGTCAGTCTTTTTCTGACTGGGACTTTTTGGTCCTGATTTGTGTGTCCGGAGCAGGTGTCGGGTGGCCCTTCAGCCGAAAGCGGGTGCTTGCGGTCGTCTGCACTCGATTGAGGACTTGGGGTGTGTTTTTTTTCTTCGACCCATGGCATATTTATTATATTGCTGTGTGAGCAACGTTTTCCGGGGGTCTGTTAATCGACCGAGGAAATGAACCATATGTGAATTGTCTGGCTGAGATGTATTTGGGAAGGACGGTTATCTTGGTGGAGGACTGCTATTTGGAATCCAGAATCGTAACATCTGGTATCATGGGATCTACAGATTTATAGCAGTGGATCTGGGGACTGTAGTTGGCTCAATTTGCAGCCGGTAAATTGGCCCATCTAGCCGGTGGCCCGTGTTTCGGGCTGTAGCAGCACAGGGGTTCGGGCTTTTTCCACCGGGGAGCCAGTGGTTGATGCTCTTTTCCCCTAGGAATCCCCGGGGACCTATTAAGTTGGGTTCTGTGGGGGTTCTTTGGTAGCTGGTGCGATCTGGTGGTGGACCCTGGAGTGGATTTTCGGGCCTCCTGGCTGTAGAGCTAACTGGTCTTGAAGAGGATTCCCTGAGCTCTCTTCCTGGATTTGGTTCTGGTCAGATTTATATATTTTTCCTTTCTTCGAGCAGTGAGAGTGCCCTAGACATTATTCATACAAGCCCTGTTGTGGAAACTTTGGATTATTTTGGCTTTTTGTTTCGTTTGACTATCAAATCATTATGTGTTAGTGGAAGTACCATAACAGTTTCTCTGGGCACTGGTAGTGAGAGTACCAGATGCCCAGGGACCTTCAGACTTTTTCTACTGGTGACATTACTCATATAAGCTCTGTGGTGAAAACTCTGGATATTCTGTTTTTTTGTTTTACTATCGAATTGCTTTGTGGCAGTGAGAGTACCATAACAGTTTCTCTGATCACTGGTAGTGAGAGCACCAATGCCCGGAGTTTTTCAGATATTATTATTGGTGACATTATTCATATAAAGTCTGCTGCAAAACTCTGGATATTTTGTTTTTATTTGATTATCAAATTGCTTTGTGGCAGTGAGAGTGCCAGAACAGTTTCTCTGGGCACTGGTAGTGAGAGTACCAGATGCCCTCGGTCCCTCAGACATTATTATTGGTGAAAAGGGATTATTTTATTTCATCTGTTTACCCCGCTGAAATCGTGAGAGAATTTTGGGACGGGGAGGCTTCTGTTATTTTGTTCAGTTTTATTTCTTTTTGGGTTGGGATTTATGTGGATTTTATGATTTTAGTTTTAAACTGCAACTTTTTTAGAGTTCTTATTTCATAAGGAAATTAGGATTACCTGTTGTAGAACTTCAGCCATAGTTTGGTGGTTATTTACTTGCAGAATGTGCCTGTTTGTTCCCCCGGTCTTGTGCTATTCGTCCTCCTCCTCTCACCATGCCCTCTGCCCGTTCTCCCCCTTCCATTGCCTGCTTCTACTTTCTAGCGCTGTTGTGCGCTGGGTATTGCTCGTAGGGGGAATGGGAGAGGGCGTGATGGGGGGCGTGGACAGAGTTCGAATGAGCGGATCTCTCACATAGGGGTAGTTCAGTCTAGAAGATGCCCTGGAGCGAAATGGTGCCTGGAACGTGGTGGTCCATGTCTAGTCCCCATACCCAAGGGCACCACCTTATTGGATGGGCAAGTAGCCAGGATGGCTCACGAGCATCGTCCGACCCGGGCGCTGTTATGCAATGCCAGATCTATTAAGAACAAAACTGCACTTATTGGAGATTTTGTTGCAACAGCTGATCTGGTCTGCATCACCGAGACCTGGCTGGATAGAAATGATGTTCCCATTTTGGAGGCAGCTATTCCAGCCGGGTACTCGGTGATACATTGCCTGAGATTGGATCACGGTGGGGGGGGGGGGGTAGCGGTCTGTTTCAAGACTGAATTGGGCCTCACGGGTGTACCAGTACAGGAGGCTGAATCCTTTGAGTGTACTGTGGTAGCTGGTGTGGGTTGCAGGATAGCTCTCATCTACTGTCCACCCGGGGATAAAAAGCTATTTCTGCAGGAAGTAGCGGACTTTGCCACCGACATGACGTTGGAGTCTCCCAGACTGATGGTTCTGGGTGACTTCAATGCCTGGGTCGACGACGAACTCTCGCTTTTTGGACAGCACTTCCTCCAGTTGATTGACATTACTGGGCTTTACATAGGTTGTTTTCTCAGCTACCCATAATTGTGGTCATTCTCTGGATTTGGTCTTCCTCCTGGGGATTGAGGCCTCTGATTTGGGGGTGGAACCTGTCGGTTGGTCCGATCATTACTCTGTGAGATTTAATTTCTGTGACCCCCTTTTCAGGTCGGCTCCTGTGGAGATGGTCAGTTTCTGCCCTTTACGGGATGTTGGCCCTGAAGACCTGGTGGCGGTGATTGTCCTTTCAGAGTTCTTTGATGCCAGCTTGGGTCCAGAGCCGTTGGTCCAGGCCTATAATGAGGCCATTTCTTCAGCCCTTGACCTGACTGCTCCAGTCTGTGTTTGTCCCCTTCCACTTCGCCCTCGGGCCCTATGGTTTGATGGGTCTTTGAGGGAGTTCCGGAGGTTGGGACGAAGGTTAGAAGAACTTCACTGGTGGAAATCCACCCTGGAGACTGACCATCTTCGTTTGTTGGAGCATTATCAGCTCTACCAATCAGCGATCTCCCATAAGAAGGCACAGTTCCTATCAAGGGAGATCACTGTTGCTTGGACACGACCAGCTCAACTCTTCCAAACTGTGAAAAGGTTGTGCAACCCAGTCTGTCTGCAGCTCCGTCAAGTTTTTTCACAGAATGAGTGTGATGAGATTGCTCGATTCTTTGCGAATAAGGTGGCTGACATCAGGTTGGAGATCCGCCTGACTCGCTCTATGGGGGATGCTGTTGGTCGGTGTTTGGTCACTATGCCTCCTGCTTCTTGGAGTACCTTTGACCTGCCGGAGTTTGCAGATATTATGAGAATTGTCCAGGGGATGCACACTACATGCTGTAGTTTAGATCCGGGGCCAACTTCACTGATTTTGGGTTGTGGTGATATTATTGGCCCGGTCTTGGCTCAGATTATCCAGTGCTCCTTGGAATCCGGTGAGTTTCCATGCTCCCTGAAGGAGGCGGTGGTGACACTCCTTCTGAAGAAAGCTTTATTGGACTAGGATACTCTAGCCAACTACAGACCTATCTCAAAGCTTCCTTTTGTGGGAAAGGTAATCGAGAAAGTAGTGGCAACTCAACTGGAGAACCATTTGACCGTCCATAGTATATATGAACCTCTCCAGTCTGGTTTTGGCAAGAGGCATAGTACTGAGACTGCTCTGGTTCGGGTGCTCAGTGATCTCCTGATGGCGAGAGATCGGAGAAACTGCTCCATCTTGGTACTCCTCGATCTCTCCTCAGCTTCTGACATTGTAGACCATGGAGTACTGCTCGAGCGCCTGGGGTCTATCTGTGGCCTGACTGGTACAGTGCTCAGATGGTTTACATCTTTCCTGACTGGCAGAACTCAGAGAGTTGTCTTGGGAATGTTTTCTTCCGAGTCTTTCTCTCTGCCTTGTGGGGTTCCTCAGGGCTCGGTGCTGTTCCCCATGTTATTTACAGTGTACATGCTACCCCTCAGAGACATTGTAAGATGGTATGGGCTGCGGTTTCACTGCTATGCTGATGATACCCAGCTCTACCTGTCTTTAGCTCTCAACCAGGTTAGTGCTCTCTCACCATTTAATAGCTGCCTGGCCAAAAGCCAAGACTGGATGAATTTGAGTGGGTTAAAGTTGAATGCGGGTAAGACTGAGGTTATGGTTGTGGACCCTGAATGCAGGATAGAGGGGTTGAGGACTGATTTGCCCTCCAGTTTATTCTTGGGGGGCGTTCAGATCCTTACCTCTGAACAGGTGCGTGACCTACGAGTGGTACTTGACGACGGGCTGACCCTTCATTATCATGTGTCGGCAGTCGTGAGGTTAGCCTTTTTATCATCTCAGGAACATTGCCAGGATCAAACACCTTGTTCCATCCGTGATCTGCCTGTATTGGTCCACGCCTTTGTGACCTTGCACCTTGACTATTGCAACTCCCTTTACTTAGGGGTTCCTGGGGTTGATATCCACCACTTGCAGCTAGGGCAGAATGCTGCTGCTCATTAACTGACTGGGGTATCTAGATCGCATATTACCCCAGTGCTGCATGATTTGCACTGCCTGCCGATTCAGTGGTGGATCACCTTTAAGATAGGTTCATTAACCTATAAAGCCCTACACGGACTTGGTCCCGACTACTTGAAAGAGCTTCTGATTCCTTACATCCCTGTGTGACAGCTTCGCTCGGCTGACAAGGGGTTGCTGGAGATTCTGAGGGTTACTCTGAATTTTTCTGGGGACTGCGCTTTTATGTTTGCGGCCCCAAACCTCTGGAATTCTCTGCCCCATCAACTTCGGGAGTACAGAACCGTGGGAGCTTTAAGCAGGCACTAAAAACATTTTTGTGGAACAAGGCTTTTCCTGATTTGTCTCGATTTTGATACTGTGTTTTAATGAACTGTTTTTAAATTTTGTGACGCGCCTTGATAATTAAAAGGCGCTCAAGAAATAAAGATATTATTATTATTATTGTCTGCCTGGCACAAAGCCTGTCTGATCATGGGCAATCAGTAAGGGTAGTATCATTTTCAGCCTACCGGCCAAGATCGTGGCAAATATTTTATAAACCATATTAATACCGAAATTGGATGGTAGGCAACACAATTAGTTATATCCCTACCCGGTTTAGGAATGCTGGTAATGGTAGCATAACCCATCAGGGCCTGGGCTCTTCCCAGACTTCGGTGCTAATATAGCTTGATGAAGTTCTTGATTTGTGATGGGTTTGTCTAAGCCCTGTTGGAGGGACTGAGGCAAAGATGGAAGTTGGAGGGGTGACAGATATGTCCTAATTTGGTCAATCTTTGATGTTTGTTCTGGGGTGTAAAGAACTCGGTAGAATTTCAAGAAGGCTGTCATAATCTCCTTTGGAGAATGAACCATTTGTCTAGATTTTGGGTCTCTAATTTGATTAATTGTTGATCAGGCCACTTTACAACTTAATCTGTGTGCCAGCAGGTGGGTGATTCTAGGGCCAGCCTCATAGTATTTATGTTTTAAATATTGCAATGCTTGTTTTGTGCGAATGTCCAGCAGGTATTGTATCCATTGTTTCATGGCCAACAATAATGGAGCCACTCCCCTGTTCCCCCCTCCGTATGTTGTTCCTGAAGGGTCTTAAGTTGTTGCTGTAAGGAAGCAGGCTGCTGCTCCTGCTGCCTCTTATGATTAGAGGGAAATTTGATTATGTCCCCACGAAGGACAACTTTAATGGTGTACCCATTGGATAGATCTGCCTGTCTCTGGGGAATTGTTCTCCTGCACAATCTGGGGCAGCCTAGTGTTTTCCATTTCTCTAAATTCGGGTAGGTTCAACAAGAAATCGTTGCATCTCCAGAGCTTCGGGGACCTGTCCGTCAACCAGTCCATCCCAAGAGTCACCTAAGAATGATCTGACAGGACAGAAGGGGTATGCTGACAATCTGTTACTAGATGTAGATGCACCCTAGATATGTAAAAGGAGTCTATTCTAGTGCAGATCCCGTGGGGGGCTGAATAATGAGTATATTCTTTCCCCCTTGGGTGGAAAGCTCTTCATATGTCTACCCACTGGACTTCCTTAGTGTATCTCTTGGTTAACTTTTGAGCTGCCGATTTCCTCACTGCCCTGGGGTTAGTGGTATCTTCTTGACTATAAATCTGGTTATGGTCCCCCCTATTATTAAGGCCCCCTTCTGCAATTCTGTCATCTTTTGACATAGTTCCCATATAGTTGCTCCTGTGGAGCCTGGTAGAATGCATAAGGAGACAATAGATATCAGTTTACCCTCCAGTTGCCCCACCACTATGGCCAACCGGCCTTCTGGGTCCACATAAGAAGTCACCTGTTGAAACTGGGTGCACTTCAGTATTAATATAGCTGTGCCTCTGTGTTTCTGCCTTTAAAGGAGAAGGCTATCACTGCTGCAGACCCAAATTATATCAGTTTCTGATGTTCTAAATCACACAAGTGGGTCTCTTGGAGCATCACAAATGTCGTTTTTTGTTTCTTGATATTAGAAATGACCCAATACCTCTTTATGGGGTTATTTAGGCCATTTATGTTATGTGAAATACATGTAACACGAGAGTTATTAGCCATAATCTTGCGTAATTTTTCCTCAGCTTCTACCATGATCCCCCCCCCCCCCCAAGTCAACCAATTCCAACTCTATATCTTCCCTTAAGAATTTACAGCATCTCTGAACCATCATCCTCTATTGTGGTTCGGGAATACAACCACCCGGGATTGCTAGGAGTATCAACCTAAACAATGAACATCTCTGCTGCAGCTTTTGGTCAAGACATATAAACCATTAACAGGTAACTAATGTAACTCAAGAACTCTGCAAAAACTATTTACACATAGGCTTCAAGGAAGGGGTAAGAACATGGCCCCTTAAGCACGGCAGAGGGGTGTTCAGATCCAACTGACCCCGTGTGGGAGGAAAAGTGGACGCCCTCTGTGCCAGGTCCTCCTGAGCCCGAGTACCGGGGTCTAGAGGGATGTTGTTGGTATCCCAAAAAACTGCCATCCACCCAATGTGAGGGCTGTCCCATCCCCAGTAAGGAACAGGTAAAGCAAAACCTGCTGCCACAAAATCCAGTCATATGAATTGTAAATTCCCTGCTTCCCCCCTTTAAAAAATTTGCTTTTCTCTGAAAGCACCCAACTATGAATGGGGGGGGGGGACAGTTCTGTTAGGCCTTGAGGGAAGAGCTTTATAATGAATGGGGGTAAACTTCCCCTTTAGCTTCGCCCAGCAACAATATTGCAATTTATTTAACTGACCACCTGATATTGTTTCAGAGCATCATGCTATCTTAATGCGCCTAACATTAACCTGAACCATCACCCACTATGTAAGGGGTAAATATCCCCATCTAGTTAAATTGATCTGTATATAACAGACAGAAGCAGAGAGGGGGAAAAAAAAACTGTCTCTCTCCTTCTGCTTGCAGTATTAATCTCTGTGTGACAGTGGACTTAAAGAAGCTTCCGTGAGATAGTGCTTTCAAGTCTCCTACTCCTGGCTGAGCCCAGGAAAAGTCAAAGTCTCAGTGAGCACAGTGGCATTCTCTGGAAGTTACCAAACATTGAGTAAACAATTTCAGCTAAGCTCACCAAGTCAGATGTTCCCAGACCCTTCCATCTGTGATTCAGTCTCATTGGGAATAAGTGTGTTCAACTGCTCAAGATGCATTTTAATGTCCCCCATAGTTTTTGGAGCAATCGTTCGAGCTGTGCGTCTTTGGGCATATTTACCGGAAGTGCGCCACTCTACTCTGCTCGAGTGGACGTGCTGTTCCATCGGTTGGTCCGAGTCAGAACACCATCCTCTATTCTTAAGTTCCCTTTGAATTTCCAAAGGGGTGTTATACACCGTGGGGCCCTCTTCCCAAAGAACCCTTAATTTTGCAGGGTATGGAGTTTGGAACTTGACCCCGTGTTCCTGCAAGATCCTCAGTATCAGTGAGTACAGCGCTCGTTGTTTAGCAATGTCCACAGGGTAATCATTAACAAAAAAAAAAAAAGCCTTGTTGCCTTATATTAATGACTTTCTGTGCCCAGGATGTATGCAACAATCTCTCTTTATCCTGATTGCTGGATAGTTTCAAAACAATAGACCAGGGGCAAGCTTGTGGGCTAGCTGGTTTGGAGGATAATGCCCGATGTGCCCTCTCTATTTTAAACTGGAAGTCAGCAGGCAGTTACAAAAGCTCATGAAGAAGACCATAGATCCTGATGTTGTCGCGCCTATATCTGGTATCAAGATCAGTTAACATTTCTTTTAACGCCTCTTGGTGGGATAACAATAGGGGTATCACTGCTTGCAAGCTGTGTGATCCATCCTCAAGGTCTGAGATCCACTGCTCTGATGCTTCGGCTCTCGCTTCCACCTCAGTGAGACGATTTTGTAGGGCGCTGAATTCTTGTTTAGTTTCAGAATGAAAGGCTCTTATCTCCCCTAATAAAAGTTTGAAATGAGATCTGGAGAGAATCTCTGCTTTCTGGTCTGTATTCATTTCGTTACCTCAAGGCCTGCTGGCAAGGAGCTCCGGGTCGGCTGATCTTGTCCCAGCAATCTGTCGCCATCCCGTTGCCTATTATCTGATATGTCCCTGGATTTGTTTGCTTTCTGACCTCCTTTATCTTTAGCAGTCATTTTAGTAAGTTTTGCATTGGTTAGCACCTGTAAGATGGAGGTTTTGTTCCTGGGGAAAGGAGAGCTCTACAGATATGCGGCCATTAGGGGATGATGTCACCGGAAGTCTTCTGCAGTTCTGTTTTATCTTCGCCAGCTGGGTGGGCCCCTATCAGGAACAACCCTTCCAGCACAGTCACCCCGAATCTCTGTCCAACTCCTGTCTCCATGGCTCCCCCTCCCCCCGTAGTGGGGTGGGGAGCCAGTAGGCAGCGAAACTGGTCTTCAGGCAGTAGGTGCACCACGTTGCCAGGTGTGGGGCCTGCGGGGGTTCAGGTCCTTCACCCTGCCAAGCCAGATTTTTCCTTCCTCCAGTGTTTACCCCAGGAAGGGCAGATCTGCAGTGCCACCCAGACAGTGCTCCATAAACTCTTGCATGCAGGACATCGGCAGCCACCGCCCCTCATACCCCAATGTTATCAGTCCCTGACTGCCTATCCACCCATGGAGAAACAGGAAATGCACTTTCGAGCTCGCAGATCCAATGAGCAGCTGCTGTGTTATAGCCCTTTGCAACCCATTCAAACATAATTACGTAGCACTCACTCTCAGATCAGTAAATATGTTTCATTTAAAGTGCAGACACTGCCACCACAATCTTTGGTGCTTCAAGGCCCTCTACCTATTGGTAAGGGAGAAACAAGCTGCCCACAGCTAGTAGACATTTAAGGTGGGTTCAAGTAACATGAAATTACATTCCCACGAGATTCATGTGGTTATTCAGTTCAACAATGCTTCAAAATAAATTTTTTCATATTTGAAAAACATACAACTAGTAACTCAAGGCTAACTTCACAAGCAGGATCCACTACAAGCAATCAATATAGAATGTTCCCAATGACCAGTTCAAACCACCACCCTTAGTGAACTTTGAAACAAGTGTACCATTTTTGATAGTGTGTACATTACAGTAAGCAAAAGCTTCTAACAATAATGCATCCTGGCATCAGGCTCTTAAATAGTTTCCTCATTTTTTTAATTTTCTTCAATTCTCCCCCTGAATAAATACTAGTACAACCATTTGTGAATGCCGAATGTTGTCTTGCTGGCATTGGTAGTGCAAGAGTTAGAGAGATGCATAATAGGAATGGCATGGAAATATTGAACTGATGCCAACCCCACCCCCACCCTGCAGAGACTGACAGGCGTTGTGGGTGTGCTTTAGGGTCATCGGCCATAAAGCTCACGCCATTTGACCTCACCCTACCCTGCAGACACCAACAGGTGTCACGGTGTGCCTTGGGGTCTTCGGGCCTTATGCTCACGCCATTCCATAAGGAAATACGCTGAAATGGGTGCAGTACAGGAGAATGGGGTGAACTTTGGGTCCGAAGACTCCAAGACACACCTCGATGCCTGTCACTGGCTGCAGGGTGGGGGTGGAATGGCATAAGCATTACAGCCGACGATCCCAAGTCACAACCCCAACACCTGTCAGTCTCTACAGGGTGGGTTGTTACGGTTGGAAACCCTAATGCTCAGGGCGTTTGTTGGAATTTTCACTTCAAAATTTCAACATGGGCTTCTGCGACCCAACCTCATGAACAGTGGCACTATCAGTTTGTTACCCGAAAGGTTTTGCACAGCGACTGCGCCATTTGGCACTACAGGTGCGAAAGCACATTCCGGGCAGGATGTGAAAAATGACAGCTGTACTGTTCATGAGGAAGTATGAAAATATGGCAATGTTGAAAATCTGGAGTAAAAATATGAAAAATCTGCGAAGTTATGAGCGTGAGTAGAAACTGTTACAGGCGTGCGTTGCGCAACCATTTTTTTGGAATTTTTGTACCAAATTTTCAACGTGGGCATTTTTGGACCTCTCCTCATGAACAGTGGTACTGTGATTTTGTTACTCTGTCCCAAAAGTTGATTTCCCACAGCAACTGTGCCATTCTGTGCCACAGGTGTAAAAATACATTTCAGCTAGGATGTGAAAAATGACAGCTGTACTGTTCATAAGGAGGTGAGAAAAATGGCAATGTTGAAAATCTGGAGTGAAAATATAAAAAATTGGCGAAGTTACGAGCGTGCATAGAAACTGTTCAACGCATGCTCGTAATGCAGTAAGTGTTTGGAATTATTTCACCAAATTTGCAACATGGGCTTTTTGGGACCTCCCCTCACGAACAGTAGCACTGTTTTTTGTTAGTCAATTCAAAAGGCGATTCCACGCAGCAACCATGAAATCTTCTTTTGGAACCGAGTAATGAAATGACAGTGACAAGTTCATGAGATGGGGTCCCAAAAACCCCATGTTGAAAATGTTGGGCCAAAATTCCCAAAAATGGATGTGATATCAACCTAAGCTGAAACCCCCCATTGATTCCCATTATAAAGCTTCCCGTCATTTCTTCAGTTTGCGGCTGGCCTTTGAAGAATGCAGACGTGTTCCGCACTGCACAAGATCGCTGCTCCCAACCTCCAGAAGTGAATATGGGGTAAGGGGGGGTGTGTGGGGAGGTGGATGTGCAGAGGAAGGGTGCGGGTTGGGGGACGGGGGAGACCACAAGGGACTATTTTCTATTTTACAGGTTAAATAAAATAAAAAGACTACAGGGGATGGTTTTCCTATTTTACAGGGGGAAAACAATAAAAAAAAAATATTTAGGCACACTGGGGTGGGCACGCAGTGTGCCACAATAGTGGGAGGGTGCATGCCATTGCTGACACGGGGACTGGGCACCACGTTGTCGCCAAAGAACATAGAAGGGTTGGGCGGTGCATCTGACACCGAGAGTGGGTATCCTGGTGTCAGAAACAATTATTTCAGCACACTGGGGTGGGCTCCCAGTGTGCCACATTAATGGGGGGAAGATACATGCCAACATGGGGATTCGACACTCTCGATGTTGTCTCTGTGGGACTGTGTGGTGGGCGACAGGAGCCGCCATGTTTCGGCACACTGGGGTGGGCTCCCAGTGTGCCACGTAATAGGTGAGGGAAACTTGCCAATGCAGGGATTGGGCACCTCAATGTTAGCATTCCAGGGAGTATGTGTCGGGCAGTAGGAGTCATCACTGTGGAAAGCCACGCCACGGCTATTTTACTTACTGAAATATTTCACCAGGAAAGGCACACTGAAACTCCACCAGTAACTCTGGCCATGCACATTACTGTGCATCTGCCACTGCAATGAGGAAACTGCACCTCACTGGAGTGGCACATTTCTTTCAGGATTTTGGCTCTCTTTGAAGTATTCTGTCATTGCCAGCATGCTCACTGATTGGCAGTTGAGGGAAGCACCCACTAAAGTGTCCCCTGCATTGGCCACAATACTGACACACCACTGAAATGTGCTACTACCACAAGATGTTGCTTGCACATGTGCAAGCCAACATAAAAAATATTATAACAAATTATAAAAAAGATATCCAGTTGTTAAATGCAGTATCTTCATATAAAGATATTCATCTCCTCTCAGATCTAAAAACACATACTTACCAAACCTTCCCTTTAACTTTTATTCCCAGTATCAAAATATACTATTATGCATAACAGTAACCATCCTTTATGCCAGTGCTAAAAACATTACAGAAGTAAATGAAAATCTTTCACTTGACTTTCAAAGGATTCAGCATTGGCTACTTAGCCACAAACTGCTGCTGAACATATCCAAGACTCAAGCCATGCTATTTGGTACTGATGCCAAGCTCAAACTCTCTCAAACTACTTTCAAAGTTACTATCTTTAACGGCTCTTCCGTTGATGTTGTACCCTCATTTAAATACCTTGGTCTCACACTTGACCCAACCCTATCTTTTGATCTCGACATCCAACAATCCTGCAAGCTGGCTAACATAAAACTTGGTATGGCCTATCATTCCAGTTATACGCTCACACCTTCAGCAAGGCTTGTTATAGCCCGAGGCATACTCCTTCTGTCTCTTACCTATGGAGTTGCAGTGTATGCCTTCGCGAGTAAAACTGTTCTCAGGAAATGGGATGTCACCTACAATAGTATCTGTAGGTATGCGTCCTCATCACATCATTTGAAACATCGTTAGCTATTATACTCTGAACTTGGGTGGCTTTCTCCGACGGCATCTAGAGACTTTGTGTTGGGCTTAGTCATAGATAAAGTCATCCGTAACCAAATGCCAAAACCTTTGGCAGATCTGTTCCTCATCCAGCCATCTAACTATGGTCTTCGCTTGACTGGGCCGGTCCTATTCAACATCTTCATCAGTGACATTGCGCAGGACCTAGAAGGTAGAATTTCACTGTTCGCTGATGACACAAAGCTCTGTAACAGAGTAGACACACAAGAGGGTGTAGACAGAATGAGAAGGGACCTGCAGAAACTTGAAGAATGGTCAGGGATTTGGCAGTCGAAATTCAATGCAAAGAAGTGCAAGATAATGCATATGGGGCACAAAAACCCTGGCACAATATATCAGCTGGGGGGTGAGGATATAGCATGCACCAAGCAGGAAAGGGATCTTGGGGTTATCTCTGATGACCTCAAGGTAGGGAAACAGTGTGACAAGGCAGCAGGTAAAGCAAATAGGATGCTGGGATGCACAGGCAGGGGCATCACCAGCAGGAAAAGGGAGGTCATAATTCCACTATAGAAGATACTAGTGAGGCCCCACCTGGAGTACAGTGTACAGTTCTGGAGACCTTACCTACATAAGGACATAGACAGGGTAGAGAAGGTTCAGAGGAGGGCAACAAAGATGGTGCATGGATTGCATCACAAGTCCTATGAGGACAGGTTGAAGGAACTGAACATGTACTCCCTGGAGGAGAGGAGGGAGAGAGGGGGGATATGATAGAGACATACAAGTATCTTACAGGGAGGAACAGGGTGCAGGAATACACTATTTCTAAGTGAAAAAGATGTTCCAGGACTAGAGGGCATGGGATGAAGTTGGACGGGGGACGATTCAGAGGAAACATGAGGAAGAATTTCTTCACAGAATGGGTGGCGGACAAGTGGAACACCCTGCCAGAGGAAGTGGTGGGGGCTGAAACAATCACGGGATTTAAGAATGCATGGGATAGACATAAAGGGATTCTGGAGGTCAGGGGTAAGGGGTCAACAGACTTCTAGGAAAACATAAACTGAACTTACAAGCTCAAATGGGCAGACTGGGTGGGCAATAGGCCCTTATCTGCCGACACTGTCTATGTATCTATGACTGCTAATGCCCCTGTGCTTATTCCTCGGCATCACTCCACTAACGGGACTAGCGCTTTCTCTTGTTATGCCCCCGTCACTGGAATTCCCCTCCACTAACTATAAAGTTAGCACCTTCTCATGCCTCTTTCAAGAAACTGCTTCGTGATCATCTTGCTGACAGGTCATGCCCCTGTTTCAAACCCCCACAGCCTTTTATCACTTCCTCGATCCGTTCACCCTCTCACCTCTGGTAAGCACTTTACTTGCCTCCATACGTCTACTTGCACCCTTACTTTTTAACTAATTCCTATCCCCCATTTTCTGCCTCCATCCTTCCCCTTTTACTGCGCCTCTTCCTAGCCATATCCTGGCTTTACTCTATTCCTCTGTGTATAATTTTACTTTTGGGGGCATCTTTGATTTGTGTATTATACCATTTTCTCCACCTGGATAACTGCTTAGTTGGTTTATTTATTGCACTTTTTTCACTCCATGTTATTGCCTATGTAATCTGTATCATGTTGTTTTATGACTTCTCTGTATTTGCTACTGTCTATGCTTTTACCTTATTGTATTTAATGTTCTGTATTTTTGAGTCTACCCCTGTCGATTCAAATGTTAATTTCAACTGTACTGTATCTGTAACACTCCCGGGTCATGCCTGAAAATAGTCATTGCCATGGCTAACGCACCCTACCCTGTAAACAAAGACTAAATGAATAAAAATAAACAACCAAATGCTGTTTGAGAAAAAAAGCAGATAAAAAAAGTAAGGAAATGAATGGGAGGGGGGTTGTTTTCCTAAAACAAATTTACATGACAAGAATTTACTGAGCAGCGAATTAAATTATTGTCACCAAATATTTACACCATCCCCTATCAAACTAACTAATAAAACAGATTATGAACTGAGGATCGTAAATAGAGGAATCTGGTTGGCTCAGAGCTCTTTGAAGCCGTGATGATATCGGGCTACATCATCAAGGCTTCAAAAAAGTTCAAGCGCCACCAGCCTCCTCGCTCTCTACTGTCTGAGAACTATTTTTTCGAAATGTACTCCTACACCACCCAAAAACTCATTCATAAAATGTTTTAAAACCTGTTTATTTTATTTCTTTTATTTATAAAACTTGAAATTCAGTTCAGAATACCAATAAGTCACTCCAGGGTGTGGTATATCATGGGATATCATCACGTCTTGGGTGGTTGGACGCACTCGGCAATCCCATGATCTACCACACCCTGTCGTGCCTTATTGCTTAATTATACAATGGCATAAAATAATCTTTGACTCTGACTGGTCCGTCTGGGACTGGAGCCATGATGTTATCCCAGCACAACATCACGGCTCTAGTCCTAAGCCTCTGATGACTACATGAAATGTTAAGAAAATCACTGCACGCATGCCGTGGACCGCTTTAGCTATCCCCTGTCGACAGCACACTTCTCTTTTCCCCACTCACGCCTCAGTAGCCACCAGCTGTTACAACCACACCGGCACAACACTATACCCCCATCCTCTATATTCCCCCACAGAAACATGTTTTAAATGGGAAAAAAAAAACCCGTTATCTCAAACGGCATTTTTGTTGCATTGGGGAGAATACGTGCACAAACAACCACTCATCGCTCAGTGCGCGGACCGCCCAGTTCCTCGAAGAAACAGTCACACTGCTTTCACCCACTGTAACCAAACGGGGGACAATTCAAACAAAGCCACAAACAAAATGCCTCACTACAGCACCTGAAATTCGATTTGATATAGCGCGCAATACAGGCAGTAGGATCGTGGTTACTAAACTCATCTGCAGTTCCCGATCCACTTTCAAAACTTTGCGGCTTTCACATAAATTTATTTATTTATTTCAATCTAGGATTACAATACCTTTGAGCCGAGGCTCTTTTACAAAGGTTCCACGCCAGCGTGTGCAACAGTCATCATTTTTTGTTACAAACATATAGTCATTACACTTACAGACATGTAATAACTAGTACAAAGATTTGAGCTATGAGCAAGACAAGGGAAGGGGGAGCGGTAGGAGATCGGGAAGGAGGTGCAGGGGTAGGGGATAGTGCGGGAGGTGGTTGGGCGGGGCAGGAGTGGAGATATGGGGGGGTGGCGGGGTGGGAGACAGTGCAGCCAGGGGCCTTGTCGGGGAATATGACAGGTAAGGTGCTAGGGGTGCAAAGACTGATTGTAAGTGCTGGGTGCCGGGGCATATGCAGCTGGAAGGGTGGAAATGTTAAGATGAGCATTCGCAGGATACAAGCAGAGAGAGGCGCAGCTTGGACTTGAAGAGGCTGAGTGTTGGAGCGGTTGCTATGTCGCTGTCAAGAGAGTTGAGCCAGTTGGATGCCCAATAGGCGAATGATCTTTGTCCTTGGGTCATGCGACATCGTGGGATATGTAGTAGATGGGAATTGGATCTCCTTGTAGTGACGTTCCTCTGTCTAGGCTTAAGGAGGGCACAGACACCAGGTGGGGCAAGCCCCATTATAATTTTCTTGGCCGTAATGCAGGTTTGGTATTTTATGCGTTTGTCCAGTTGAAGCCATCCAGATTGGGAATAAAGGTCACATGTGTGGGTACGGCGATGTGAGCCAGTGATGAGACAACAGGCCTTATTCAGGGAGGTCGCGATACGTTTGAGAGCAGAGGTAGTTGCAGAACCATATATGATAAGACCATAGTCTATGATGCTGACGATGGAGCTTTGGATGGCCACTGACAGTGTTTCCTGTGCCGGAATAATATACCTAAACTCGCACTGGCAGACTTTGCAACATTGCTGATATGGACAGCGTATAACAGGTGTGGATCAAGGGTGATGCCGAGGTACTTGAACGATTGTGTTTTCTCTAGGATGGCTTCTTGTTCGGTTGCAATGGAGAGGTGGAGTTATTTGTTTTTGTTGTAGGGGCTGCAGAAGATCACAGACTTGTTTTTTTTTCTGACTGAGAAGCAGTTTATGATTTAGGAACCAGGATTCGATGGGGGAGACAGCCCGCTGAAGTTTATTTTGTAATTGGATTGGATCAGGGTCCGAGGTGAGAATCACTGCATCATCGGTGTAGAGAATTATTTGTTCTGGGCAGCTGTCCGGTGTGAGTTTAAGAATAGGCTGAAGAGGAGGGGTCCCAGAATGGAGCCCTGGGGGACTCCCAGGTGGACCAGTCTAGGATCCGAGAGTGTATCAGCGATTCTTTCTGTTTGGGACCGTTCTTCAAGGTAGCTCTTAAACCAGCCAATGGAGTCAGTTGACAGCCCAGTGTTCTGAAGCTGGACAAGAAGGAGGCGGTGATTGACGGTGTCGAAGGCTTTAGTTAAGTCAATGTAGATTGAGCCTAGTAGTTCACCGGAGTCAAGTGCGTTGTGGATTGCGCCGGTGAATTCAAGTAGGGCTGTGGAGGTGCTGTGACCTTTGCGGAACCTGGTGTTGTTGCTTGCACAGGATGTTGTACATATCCAGGTATTCTGTGAGCTGGTCCGAGATGATGCGTTCTAGTGCTTTGGAGAGTGGGGGTAGTAGGGAGATAGGTCTGTAGTTATTGTGGGCAGTTTTGTCACCACTTCTATGGATTGGGGTGACAGTGGCAGATTTCCATCTGTCCAGGAACTGGCTAAGGCTGAGGGAGAGGTTGAAAATTCTGGTCAGAGGACTGAGCACTTCATCAAGTGTGACAGACAGGATTTTGAGATTGAGGGAGTCATTACTGAATCTTGATTTACCAAGGGCTTTGGTAACATATTTGCATACTTGGTGAGCCTTGACTGCTTTGAAGTAGAAGCGGGGGGAGCTGGCGGAGTAGTATTCATTGCGAACAGAGGGGCTTCACCATCTTTGAAATAGTCCTGGGTTAGACAGCGCTGAGGTCAGTAAAGGCCTTGTTAAAGGTATCCGCAATGGTTTTTGGGTTGAGGGTTGTGGTTCCGTTGATGTTGAGTATTGATGGGGGGGTTTTGGATGGGTTCCCAGTGAGTTTCTTTATGTTCTTCCAGAATTCCCAACCATTGCCCCAGAAGTTTGTGAGGGCATGCTTATAGTAGGCGGACTTCATTTGCCAGGTGGTTTTGGTGCAGTCATTGCAGGCACGTTTGTAGTTTTGGATGTCGTTTTACCTTCCAGAGTTTCTGGCCAGCTCCCGTAGGTGGTCTCTTGTTTTTAGCATCCTGAGGAGGTCACCTGGAGCCAAGGGTTACTGAGAAATTTGACTTTGCATTTCTTAATAGGAGCATATGTGCCACAGGCCACAGTGAAGATGTTTATGAAGTGGTCAAGGGCAGTATTTACATTGTTTGCATTGAAGATAGGGGACCAGTCTTGATGGAGGAGGTGGGATTTGAGTCAAGGAAGGTGACCACTGGGTAGAACCCTGCTGGTGATAGTTTTTGGCGGTTGTTTGATGAATTTATTTGACCAGGTGCAGCTAACAGGGGAATGTTCGCTGAGAGAGTCAGGGAGGTCATTAGTATTAGATATCCGCAATGGGTGACTGGTAAGGATCCAGTCCAAGAGTGTGCTGGTGCCGGTCCTGTAATTCTTCCTGGTTGGTGAGTCAACCATTTATGTGAGGTTAGCCTCAGCAACGGCATCCCTGTGTGGACCAGCATCAGCCACAGGCCAGTTGATATTGAACCTGCCTAGGAGGATGGATTCGGTGTCCAGTGGGAGTGAATTTACAAAGTCAAGAACAGCTGTTAGACCAGTTCCCTGTTCTTTGGGAGGGATGCAGATGGTGGCAACAGTGAGGGTTTTGTTTTGGGCTCCGAGGAGGATCCTCACTGGCAGTATCTGAGCAGTTGTGGGTTGGAGTGAGATAATGATGTGGTGCCCAAGTATGGAGTCTTTTATGTAGGGAGCGCAGCCCCCACCTCTTTTGGAGAGGCGATCCAGCCTAAAGATGTTGTAGTCAGGAAGGCTGTTTGCATGGTCTGATACTGATGGCGTGAGCCAGGTTTCGACAACTGCCAGGATGTCAGGGCAGTGTTGGCTGGTGAAGGTCTGTAGGGCATCCATTTTAGGAAGGCTGCAGATGTTGATTGATATGAATGAGAGGGCACCCGAAGGCTTGCTCAGATTAGTGGCTTTACAGCAGAATGGGCCAGGGTTTGGGTGCACGTTGCCTGACAGCATTAGGAGGAGGAGGAATAGCCTCAAGGAGCTGTGGCGTATTTCTTTAAGGGAATGCTTTCGCCTGCTAGCATCTCGGGAAGCTCCCGAGCATCGACGATAGCAGGTGAGGGTAAGCGTAGACGGGGGGGACCAGAGTGGAGGGCTAGGACCAGTGTGGGTGTAGGACAGTTTCATGGCAGCAGGATGGACCCTGGGCAAGGGGCAGTGACCAGTGTGCAGCGTGCCTATGTGGAGGAAGGATGTAAGAATGTGGAAGCTGTGGGGGAGGGAGGGCAAGCAGGCTTTTGGGGCGTGCAGTAGGGGAGGAAGACAGGCAAGAAGAAATAGAATACGGAGTAGAGAATGGTGGAGGCGCATGATTAAGGTAGGATTCGGGGTAGGCAGAGGAAGGGGGTTAAAACAGGCTGGCAGGGCTAGGAGAAGGGGACAGAAGAGCAGTAGCTGGATCAGTGGGAAGTGAGGATACAGCCAGGAAGGCCAGGCAGCCAGGGAGTGGGAGGTGGTGACTAAAAGATGGGGGGGTCCCAAAACAGGTACCCAATGGAGCACGAGTGGGGGGGCGGAGCTCCCGGGGTGCATGGAGGAAGGTCTATAAAGTTAAGGTCGGAGGGGGGGGAGGGCATAAAATGTTGGCCGTTTGCCACAGAAATGAATGGACGCAGCAGCCCCGAGCAGAGCAAAGTTTTAGCTGGCTTAAGAGCCAATCCCCGAACAGGAGGCAAGAAAGCGTCCAATCAGGGTGTGGTACAGGTACTGTGGGGCCAATGGCATGGCTGTCAGCAGTCCCGTGGTTCAGGGAAGTCTTACCCGGTTCAAGAGGATCTCGAGGGTGGGAAGGAAGGTATATAGCAAGTAAAGCAACTGTGTCTTTCAGAGGGTAGACTTTTTTTATTTAAATTAAAGAACAAGAATCCCTCTAGTGGCAGGTCTGTATAACCTGCTAATGGAAAACTAAAAAAAAAACTTCTATTAGACACTTGAAATGTGCTTAGTTCTATCTAAAATCTATTTGTAAAAAGTGCCAGGTGGCAAAAGCAGGGGAAAAGTCCTGGCCAATCAGAGTGGGTTTGCTGGAAGTGCCCATGTTCCGATTGGCTGCGCCGTCACCGTACCTTCCAAAGAGCTGCAGTCAGGCGTCCTGGTCTCAGTCGGTGGCTGGCTGTGTGCATATTATTAATATTAAAATATTAAGCCAATCCACGAAGTACAGTAGGACCAGCACAACTAAGTACTTCCCTTGTTTTTTTTTGGCAGGTGAGGGGGTTTCTCAATAAACAAATGCAGAGAATCACAGCAAAGCACACACTGAAAAGGGAATACACGGACGTACATAAGTGCAGTGCCACCTGCTGGACAACACAGGCAGTAAGGATTTTTTTTTCCCAATAGGTATACCTCCACTAGTAAAAAAACTAAGAAAAAAAGTATTTTAAACATATTTTTCACGTTTTAATTTTCTTAAAACACAATGAGCCATTGTATAATAGCAATTATGCACTCCAGGGTGTGCGTTGTGCCGGGATAACATCACTTCTGGGGTGATTAGTCGCACTCGGCCTGCGGCCTCGTGCCTAATCACTCCAGGCATGTCGTTATCCCAGCACAACGCACACCCTGTCGAGCATTATTTCTTAAATATTTAGTGTCTTGGGGTGTGGAAAGGAAGGGGGAGGTAGAACTGGAAAATGTATTTATAGTACAGAAATTATTTTCTAATTTTTTGTAACAAAAAAACTATTCGTATATGTATTCAGAATAATAAAGTGATGGTGAACTGGTAACATTACTGAAACGTCTCTGTCCACATAGAAACAGGAAAACAAAAATATTCTTGAGATAAACGTAAATGCTAAGCATGAGCCATTCAATGTCTGAACTGTGTCTGTACCCCAGATTTATACTGGATTTCCTTAAAGATGTTATTCCTTATTTCAAATAACCTTGTTCATCTAGTGTATCATCAGCAATTGCTTCATTCCTGTAGCATAACAGAGATGAAATGAACATGGAATAACAAACAATGGGCATAGTAATTAGAAGAAATTCCTAGTCTCCTCCTTTTATCTGTAGGAACACAGTTAGATCTAGAATTTCATTTAACTCGTCTGGCAGTAAAGTATTCCATTTTAAAAATTCAAAAGGATTCTTTTTGGGATAGAATCTTGAGCCTATCCTGTCCACAGCATGGTAGCTGTATCCATTCCAGGACACCAAATCTCAATTCTTTGCCTTCGCCATTGTGCGCCTCTTGGAAGTGCACTCCAACAGAGGAGTCATTTCTCATGTTCCTCATGTCCCTCAAGTGTTTTGAGGATATGTTCCTTTACTGGGCGCGTGGTTCTGCAAACATAAAGTTTTGGGTTAGGGCATACCAGAATATAAATTACATGGGAGGTTGTGCAATGAACAACATATTTATTTCTACTGTGAAATCACGCAGTGGATGCTGAAATTTACTGCCAGTTAACACATGCTTGGAGGCTAAGCACCTCCCACAAGTGAAAATGCCAACAGGTCAGGGCAGCAACCAAGTAGTGTTCTTATTATTTGTTGAAAATGGCTTGGGGACAATATATCTCATACTGTCTGCCCTATTAAAGTCTACCCTTGCTTTCTATCTGAACACCCCCAGTGTTTTAATACGATTTTTTTTCTTGGTGCTATTTTTGTGTACTGTAGTATCATAATGATTGGCTCCTTCTCACTGGGATTTTGCATCTTACATTGTAGAAGTTTTACCCTGTCCATTAGCCCTACTTTCCTGGCAGCTTTTTCCAAATCTGACTTTAAGTAACCCCTCTGAAGTAAAAGTGCCTTTGTTTGACTGATTCTCAAGTTTTTTTTTTTTTACTAGCACATTTTTACCCACCTGCCAGCCCAGGCTTGGTTGTGGTGTACCGCCGATCCGTAGTGCCCATCTACCCCCCCACACACACACTTGCAGGGATCACACTGCTCAACAGTGGGGTTGGGATTTTACATGGTTGCATAGGCAACTGCTTAGTCCCTAATCCCACCCCCAGAGGATGCTGGCGTGAAGGGCCAAAGTCCAGGCAGGGAGCCGTGCTGAGACACAGCTTCTGCCAAGTGCCTAACGACGTCCTCCCCCTCCTGACAGTCTGGTAGTCTAAATGGTGCCTGACCTTCCCCAGTAGAGAAGAGCTGCCAAATGGTGGCTCGATCCAACTTCTCCCCTCCTCAGCCAACCCCTGGTGATGCAGGCCCATTCCAGAACCCGGGTTGACGGTGTAGCGCGAAGTCTGGTGTCCAGCACTTCAACCCTCAGCGCCACCGGGCAGGCTTGAATCTCAAGGTTTATTTATTTTTTCTTTCAATTGAATATAACAACATAACAGACATTTAAGAATGAATGTAGATGAAACTCAACACTAATACATATGACATGTAATACAACAATTGTAAAATGACAGAAATATAAAAACAATAATTCTTTAGACATAAGACACTGCAATAAATCATTATTGCTGTTGGTCCTTTTACCTAATTCATTTCATTTTAGTCAGTACATTTTTATATTTCTAAGATTTTGGGGCCTTTTAACATACCCATTAATAATACTATTTTCAGGATTTGGTTCTAAATCTCTGTTGGTAGGAAGTCATCACAAATGGGTTATAGAGGCATCCACTAATAGGCAGTTAGTTGCACAAAATGAAACTTTAATCCTGTCTCCACCCCTTCCTGCTGGATCTTCCTAAGTATGACACTTCCAAAGCTACTCCTCCTGGAAACAATCTAATGACCTCACAAGAGAAAACAAGCATAATGGAATAAAACTGAACACCAGCAGAGACAAGTAAAGCTGGATTGGATTCAGTGGGCTTCATAGTCAGCACCATTCAGGCACACCTTGTAAACTTAGAAGCACCTCACTGAATAGAAAAGAAACATATTAGAACTACAGGAGACTACAAAGGTACAGTATCTGTTCTACTGTAATGTAAAGGCATGAAATACACAGTGATCAAACTATCACATTCAACTGGATAAAAATGCACACACATCAAAAGCCATATTCCTTATCACAGGGTATGATGTGGAGTGCTGTAAAAGGTGCTCCGATAATCACCTTTACCCGATGAGTAAATTTTTATTGTAACATGGCAATAATCAGAGAGGTGGAATGGGCAGCAGCGATTGGTGAAACGGCGTCACGGGATCAAAAGGGGAGCGGGTATTAATCCACGATAGATGCCATGCCCGATAAGGTAGTACCAAAACGAGCCAGGCCCCCAGCTTAGCAGCACTGGGCACAGGTGGGGAGCGAGTTGTAGACAAGCAAGTGTGGCAGAGGGAGAGGGAGACGAGCTTCATGCACAGCGCAGCACAGTGGAAGGCAGCACACCGGAGAGGCACTAGCAGCACAAGACGCAGTGGACGACGTGGGACGAGTGTGCAAGGGGAAGGGGAAGTGACCCAGCTGGCATGTAAATTTGGGACCAATCGCACACCGTGGCGAGTGAGCAGTGCAACAGAGACCTCCAGCGCCTGGCATGAAAGAAACAGCTGCACAGATTGGCACATTTTCCGGACTGGCATGTGAGGCGCACCGTTTGCTGTAATTAGACGTTGTGAATATTTTGACCGCATCAGCATGTTAATGCTGTTTTGTCACAACATTTGAAAGTGCAGTAAAAATGTATCCTGAGAACTCCCGACTCCCTGTGTGATGCTGTTCAACGCACACGAAATAGGGTCCTGGCGACTCTGTCCTCCCACGGCCCATGTTACAAGCACATTAAGCCACTCTGACAGTGGCATTTAATGCGACTGATGCATGGTTGGGCGGTTGTTCGCCCTCGGCCTTTGGCCTCGGGCCACAACCCTCCCAACCATGCATCAATCCAGCATTAGATGCCACCTTTGTCGTGGCTTAATGCTTACTTATCTATTGTACTTTTTACAGCACTCCAAAATCATCACAAATGGGTGATCTAAGTAGCAGTGACTGAAGAAAATTGGTTGGGATGATGAGAAAGTGGCCTAAGAATCGACAGTATAACCATATGACCACATTTTGCCTAATCATAGTCCCAGATATCGAGTCTGTAGTGTTGAGAGAAAGTATGCATGGATGACCAGGTGGTTGCCAAATGGATGTCTGTGACTGAGGCTGAATTTAGTTCTACCTAGGAGGTGGTTGTTGCTCTGGAGAAATTTGCTTCACTTGGAGCGGGGGAGGCAGAGTGGTGCTTTGTAGGCCTTTGAAAAGGGTGATCAATGGATACGCAATGAACTATGTACACACCTGCTGATGTTTGTGTATGGTACGGACACCATTTCATTAGAGGAATGGTACATGGATGTGATACAAAGTTTAAATACCCCTCCAGGTGTTCGATAAAAGACTGCATCTGCAAAGAAGCCTTAATGCTAAAATTAAAACACTACAGGTCCTCCTAATACACTGCCTGCACACCTGTCATTTTTATGCAAAACATCAAACTGACTGACCTTGTCTGAATATTGACAGCTATCAAGAAACAGTAGCAATGTTTAAAAACACCAAAATAACGTGCTATCAGTTAGGAAAATAAAAAAAAACTTGCACAGAATACAAAAAACAGCAGTAGCATACTAATATCAGGTATTTAGAAAGAGTCCAATAAATGCATAAAGTAACTAAAAACATTAAATAGCAATTACAATAAAGAACAGAGAAACAAAAAGCGAATGAAGATTGTTGGGGGGGTAGAAGGGCAAGTAAAGGAATGGATATAGGAGTAGCATACAGACAGAACAGGAAATACTGCTGAAAGTATGAGGATGGAGATAAGGATAGAAATAAACATACCGTATATTAAATAAAAATATACGGTATTTTATAAATGTGTGCAGTCCATATCCAGCAAGTGTTTATTCTAAAAAGTGCTGTATTCCAAAATCGTCATTTAAACCTTTAGGTAACATATTCTCCAGTTCATGGATCCAATACAATTCAGGCAGTAATAATTTTTCTTGTACTGGTCACCATCACTTGATGACATGTAAGTGATAAGACCAGACAGGGTGTGGGTTGTTGGGGGATACACATCCAATCATGCTGTAGTGAGGCCTGTTAGTGTAAGCGGAGTGCCTTACAGCCCTGGAAAGGTGGGTATCCCCCAAAAACCTACACCCTGAAGGGTCTTATCATTCTTAGAATATGGACTGTGTTGACCCAACCCATTTCCTAACCATGATAGAATGAGGTTATAAAGTACTGCAGAGAAGCAGTGAATCAAGGTGGTGAGCAAAAGGCTTCAGGGTAAGCATAAGATGCAGCATGGAAATCTGAGCCGCATTTTTACACCTGACAGTGCTGGACGCTCTCCACTTTTGACCGCTGTCAGCCAGTAAGGTTACAGAATTTTTGTAACCCATTTTCTAAAATTTCATGTTCAATTCCCACATACCAAGCATTCAGAACTGAGCCACACTGTGTTGTCCCTCTGTACAAACAGTTGGTGAGACCCCATCTGGAGTACTGCATGCAAATTCTGGAGACCCCATCTCCGCAAAGACATAGACAGAGTGGAGGCTGTTCAGAGGAGGGCAACCAAAATGGTGCAGGGTCTGCACCAGGAGACATACGAGGAGAGGCAAAAGCAGCTTAATATGTATACCCTCGAGGAAAGCAGGGAGAGGGGGGACATGATAGAAACTTTCAAGTACCACAAGGGAATCAACAAAGTCCAAGAGGGTAACATCTTTCAGAAAATGAGATGCGCAAGAACAAGGGGGCACAATTTGAAGATAATGGGTGGATGGCTGTAAAATCAGGACACCACTAATAATCCACCTGATGCATTTCAGATTTTATAGAATCCTTTATCAAAGGCCTTTGATAAAGGATTCTATGAAATCCGAAATGCAGCAAGCAGATTATAAGTGGTATCCTGATTTTACTGCACCTTTAAATGAAGAATGCACTGAGCACTTGAAAGTTTTCAAAATGAGTGGCATTTTCACTTAGGAGGTGGTGAGTGCTGATTTTTTTTTTTTATTGTTGTTCATATTTTCTTTTTACCATGAGCATCACCGCCCCAGTGTGGCTTTTGTTTTGTATTTGCTACTGAAAATGGACCAGTGTCTGTTGTAGGTGCGGTCTGTCAACTGTCTGCAAGACTGTAGCATGGTATTCACCACCTTGTGTTAAAGTCCTGATGCCAGCAGTCGGTCCCTCTGAGCAGCCATTCCATCAGCCTTAGGGTGTTCGGTGCTGGATGTAGGACTGAGTCCTGTGACACGAGATCCAACTGTGTCCGTAAGGGCATCGATTCATCTATCAGCATCTGTACTACTGATGCTTAACTTGTTCTCCTTGGCCAATCTGAAGCTATGGGGACCACTGTGCTCCTGGATTTCTGGATTTTTGAAACTGCTCATGCTACAAAGGAGCCTGCCAGAAAGACATATGTCCTTTTGAACTGCTATGGTGTGGACAGGGCATCTACTCTGGGTTGAGTGTCTGCCAGCTGATACAATCTGCTTGTTTTTTTTAATTCTCCTGGTAGGTGGATTGCTGATGGTCTCACTAGGTGAACCGCTGCACATGTTAAGAGACTGGTGGCCATCTGCCTGCTCTTTATTTTTATTTATTTATTTATTTCTGATCTCAGATCAACCATTTGAGCTCAGAGCTCTTTACATAGGTTCCACGTTAGTACATTTAGAACAAGTAGGTGATTATACAGAGGATGGAGACAAACAAGGCAATACGATTAAAATGAGAACATTTAGGTACATTTGGTCTTTAAACAAAGGAATGCAAACAAATACAGTGAAAACTAAAACTGGAATAAGTAAGGACAGTCATATACATACAGGATGAGACTAAATAACTGTGCCTGACAGGGAGCCTGTTAGTTGTCAGCAAAACAAGGGGTTAGCACAGAGAAGTGCTGGAGAGACGGGGTGGGGGGTTGGGCCCCAAGTACAGGGTATCCCAGAGAGAGATCTGCTTGGCAGAAGGGCAGATAGTAGGAGATGCCTTTGCTAGGTGCTAGCGATGGCAGACACATTGTTCCCCCTTATTTATGTATGACACTGTCTCTATGTTGTTTGTTCATATTCTGACGTGACATCCCTGGACCCTACAGTGGAAGTGTGCAAAGGGTAGCCTGACCGTTGTGGTTTCCAGTATATAGATGGTAATTTTTAATTTTTTTTTATTATTTCTTTTATCCTCTGCGTGCCACATGGCCCACCACTCCTTCAGGTCACCAAGGTCCTTGCCACTCCATCTGTCCCTTCCTGAACCCTCAGACTCATACAGCAGCCGCCCCCAGGGTAACCTGGCGTGACCCGTCACCGGGCGGGTTCCTCTCCTCTGAGGGGGAAGGCACCAGGGGAGGCAACCAGCACATACTTGGCCCTAGGGTGCTCCTTCAGGGCATCAATGGCAGCAGAGGATTGGCTGCCGTCATCCAGTCAGCCATGCAGCAGATTTCAGTTTTCTGTACTGTTCCCCCTTATGCTGCTTCTACAAAGCTCCTGGTCTCCACCAGAGGCCACTGTAGAGTGACATCATCCCACAACCCACCCCAGAAGAGGACAGCAGTCCCTACGGATGCTCAATCCTCACCTTCCCCTGCCAGCCCCTGGCGTCATGAGTCCTTTCCAGAACCTGGGTCACCGTTGTGGTGCAAGGTGTGGCATCCAGCGCCTCAACCCTCAGTGCCACCGGGCCATACTGATGGTAATTTTGATTCAGCTGTTGACCACTGTCCTTGCTCTGAGTCCAGGATTGCACACCAGCCATGTAGGCTGGTGTCCGAGTCAACTGTTACTGCAGTTTATCTGTCTTGGGTTGCCTCCTGTTAAAGGTTGTTGTCTCCTGTCTAGCACAGAATTGATGGTTTTACAAATTGAGGGAGTGACAGTTTCCTTTGATAGTTCTGCAAGGCATGGTCCCAGTAGTCAAGCAGAAATCTTTGCAGCGGTCTCATGCGTAGTTGTGCCCAGTTATGGAGGTCTATGCAGGAGGCCATGATCCCTAGTAGTTGCGTCAGATCCCAAATTATAGAGAATTTGCAGGACAGGATTAGACTGCAACATCACTGTAGATTGAGGATGTGGTCATTTGAGGATGACACTACTCCTTGTGTTGTGCCAAACACAGTTCCTAGATGTTCCACTGTTGATGACGGACAGAGATTGCTCTTGTTTCCGTTTACAATCCAACCATATTGGGAGGGTATTCCGTGTTATTTTGCATTGGTTTTAGTGATAACTATATACTGTCTAACATGTTGACCTAGATGTGCTTCTATCATTATTTGTACCTACTGTGTGAACATAAATGCTCATTTATTGTTATTTATATCAATTGTTAATTGTACATCTTGCTCTCATTGCCCCTCCTTTGGCTGCTTAAGCTTATCACCTATAGAATATATTACACTGTTCTCTCTGTGCTGATTTTTTGTGTTGTAATGCTGATTTTTATTTGTTGAAACTGTCATTACCATGTACTTTCACTCCCTGTAAGGTTTTATATATTGTACTTTGCCGGATCATGCCTATAAATAGGCATTTTCTGGCCTAGTACACCCACCTGGTCAACAAAAACTAAATAAATAACTCTTGGGATCTGGACTTTATTAGCTAACCACCCAGGTACCGGCTGACATGTATTACCTCCCTTGGTAGGTTTGCTGACAGAGCTGTCTTGATCTTGGTGAAGACCAGCAGGGCCAATTAGAGAGTGAAGCAAAGGTAATTGTACTGGCAGTGGAGGTTTAGGAGGCAAAATCTTAAAAACTTATGGAGCAGGGGATGGATGGGAATGTGGAGATAGGCATCTCTCCTGATTGCCACTGTTGTAGTTCGTAACATCTCCATTTTGATCTTCTTGTAATGGACAAATTGATTTATGAACATTACATCCAGTATGGACACAGGTCCCTGGTCATCTTTGGTACCAGAAAGAAGGCTAAGTAAACTCATGTCTGTTGCTTGTATTATGGCATGGGCGCTATGGTGCTGTCTTGTAGAAGGTGGTTCAGCAATGCTTTCACTTGGGGCAGTGGTGATCTAGTCAGAGGGTCATGTGACTGTATGAACCTGTCATTTCTGGGTACTTGATTGAATTCAATAGCGTATGCCTTTGAAATCACCTCCAGTACCCAACAGTCTTATGCTGTTCCGACCCAGGTCTTGGTGAAACGTTGTAGCCCACTGCATGACCTGAGTCCTGAGTATTCATCGTCTTATGCCTGGAATCCTTTGTTCCCATTGTTGGACCAGACACTGTCCCCTGTTTCTGGTACTGCCATGCTGGTTTCTGTTGCTTGTAAAATTTTGTTGCTATTATTGAGCCAGAAACTGGCCTTGTTTCTGATTCTGCCATGCTGGATCCCATAGTTTGTAAAATTTCCTCTGCGACTGAAAAAACTGGAATCAACATGACCCTCACCGTGGCCCAATACAAAATGTATGTTTCCTGACAAACCCCCAAAATGGCTGCCGACAGGAAGGGAAACTCAAAATGATGGCTGCCAAACAAAACCAAATCCAAAGCACAGGTCCAGTACCAATGCCACTGAGGCTAGTGTGGTATCATGAGATCTTGACACACTGTGAAGAGCCTCCACAGAGAAACTCATGGATCTTACGATGGCTGCCAAGAAGTGCAGCCTACGTAAAGTAAGCGCCAGAGAAAGTAGTACAGGCTAAAGTATGCTGCCGCACCTACGATGGTCACCAAGATTGGATGTCTTGCAGAATCTCGGCATCATCGATCTTTGCATGATCTAAATTTTACATCCCACAAACTGAGTCCAAAACAAACACAGAGGTAAAAAGGCAACACCAGGGAGAAGAAGCACAAGCAGGGACCACCTCTCTTTCAAACTGGACTACTGAAGTGGATCGTGAGGAACAAGTGTGCAGTGCCCAGCTTCCAGCATGGATCTTCAGCATCACTCCTCCTCCGCACCAGCCTATCAAGAAGCAAACCCAAAATGAAAGTGTAAGTCAAAACAATCAAAAGCACAAATGGCGGCATGTGTTCTGAGCTTGGGAGCAGCTGAGTGCAAGCTCCTGAGCACAGCACATTATAAAACCACCCAGGACTCACAACCTGGATTTTTTTTTTTTTGACCAGGAGAGACACACTAAGCTGAAAGCTTGTTTACAGGTGCGACCTGGAAGCACAGGAAAGTTAAGTGACTTGCTCAGGGTCACACAGTATGCAAGTGGGGGCTGTGGGATTCAAACCCAGGTCTCCAGGATGCAGCTCAGAGCCTTAAAACACTGCACTATACTGCTTTCAAATTATCCATTATATGGACAAATTGGGTAAAAGAATGGCCACATTCAACAAACAAGCAGATAGGAGATCTGGCATGCATAAAATTACTACAGTCAACCTGAAACCACTCCTAAACTCATGGAGCACTTAGTAAACTCAGATCAAAGCTCACTGTCAGAAAATGGCCAAATATACTCCTGGCTAAACCAGACAGAAATCAGCTGCAACAAAAAAAAAACTCCCCAAAAGGGAAACTGCAGTTAGGTATTAGGCAGACAACAAAAAAGAACACCAGATAAAGGAGAGCCACTTTACGTAAACCACAAATGCTGATGGAGACAAGACGGGACCTCACTCAGAAGGCCTCAGCTCAAAGGAAGGGGATCTAAACACCAACGAAAAACATTAAAAAAAAAACATAAAAATTTTATCTCAAAACATCCAGAAAGAGTTTCAATCAAAAGAATATAGAAAAACATAGAAGTTGACGGCAGATAAGGACCGCAAGGCCCATCCAGTCTGCCCATTTCTTTTTCTACCTTATAAATGTGCCATCGGCCTTTGCTATGTCAGTGACCTATCTATTCATAGTCATTTGTATTGCTCCCTTATGCCTATCCCATGCCTGTTTGAAGCCCTGCACTGTATTCATAGCCACTACTTCTTGTGGTAAGCCATTCCATGCATCTACCACCCTTTCTGTGAAAAGAATTTCACATTCCCCTTAATCGGCCTCCCTCTACTCTCATGCTGTGTCCTCTTGTCCTGCTATTTTTCTTATATTTAAACAAGTTAGACTCTTCACCTTGTTTATGCCCTTAAGGTGTTTAAATGTCTCGATCATATCACCTCTCTCCTCCTTTGCTCAAGGGTATACATATTGAGCTCTCGTTAATCTGTCCTCATATGTCTTCTGATGCAGTCCCTGCACCATTTTGTTGCCTTCTCTGGACTGCCTCAATTTGGTTAATGTCCTTGTGAAGGTGTGGCCTCCATACTGCACGCAGTACTCCAGATGGGGCCTAACTAATGTCTTGTAAGAGGATTATTACCTCCTCTACGACTTGTGATACCGCTACTACACCCTAACACCCCTAGCCTTACCTACTGCTTTAGAGGTCTGCTTGATGATTTCAGGTCATCAGTGATGATGATGCCCAAGTCTCTTTCTTCCTTTGTGACTGCTAGCAACTCCCCTCCCAGCCTATAAGTGGCTTCAGGGTTCTCTTCCCATGTGCATGATTTTGCACTTCTTTGCATTAAATCCCAGTTGCCACTCTTCTGACCATTCTGCTAGTTTATCCAGATCTCTTCTCATTCTGCCCACCCCATCTGGATCATCTACTCTGTTGCAGATCTTGGTGTCATCTGCAAACAGACAAGCCTTACCCTCTAGCCCATCTGCTAGGTCACTAATGAAGATGTTGAATAGGACTGGCCCTGGACTGATCCCTGAGGTACCCACTTGTGACTTGCATCTCTTCTGACTGTATACCATTTACCACCACTCTCTGTTTTCTGCCAGTCAACCAGTTTGCCACCCAGTTGACCAACTTCTGACCCACCCGAGCCTACCTAGCTTATTTATCAATCTTCTATGTGGAACAGTGTCAAAAGCTTTGCTGAAGTCAAGGTAGGCGACATCAACTGCTCCCCTTGGTCCACCACTCTGTTACCCAGTCAAAGAAATCTATGAGATTAGTTTGACAGGACCTTCCTTTGTAAACCCATGCTGTCTTGGATCCTGTGCCCTATGGATTCCAGGTGTTGCACTATCCTTTCCTTAAGGAGTGCCTCCATAATCTTGCCCACTACTGAGGTAAGACTGACCGGTCTGTAGTTCCCTGCCTCCTCCCTGCTACCACTCTTGTGGAGAGGGATCACATGAGCCCTTCTCCAGTCTTCTGGGACCTCTCCTGTGCTCAGAGACTCACTAAACAATTCTGCTAATGGCTCTGCTAGTTCCTCCTTTAGCTCCTTAAGTACCCTGGGATGTATGCCATCAGGTCCCATTGCCTTATCCACCCTGAGCTTAGCAAGCTCTTGTAGGACCTTTCTTTTGTGAAGGGAGTAGTGCCACCTCCTCCCCTGTGTCCATGATGCTGAGCTGTGGGCCCTGCCCTACCTTCTCTTCAGTGAATACTGAGCAAAGTATCTATTTAGGATAGATGCCTTTACAGGGTCCTCCTCCTCACATGCTCCCTTTTCTCCATTAAGCTTAGCAATACCCCTCTGGACTTTCTCCTTTCACTAATGTATTCGTAACCCCCTGCAAATGGGGTTCCCAAAGACTTCAGGAGCTTGCTTGAATGCTCCAAGCCTGAATGGTGTTTGGCATTTAAGCCATTTATCAGTGAGTGTTTTAGGACCTCTGGTACTGTCTCTTTAAGAGCTGTCTGCTTGCAGACATAATTAGTTTGTATGGGGACTGTGTGTTTCTTTGATTGAGTACCACTCAAGCTGCGCAATTCACTTCATTTTGCAGTCACTAGGAGTAAAGGAACCTATCTGAAAGATGTAACTGTTTGCCAGAAATTATTTAGAGTAATAATGAAATTACAGTTTGTCTAACCTGCTTTTTGCAGTCAGAACTGTGTCTGCTAGTTCCCCATTCTAGTTTTGAACTGCTGAACTGGACCAATCAGTGGGGTAAGCTAGCTCTAAAATGGTGCCTTGGACGAATGAACTTGACTCATAATCTGAGCCAGCCACAAGAGGATTGTATGGGCAGTGACTCTGGGAGATGTAAGTTTAGACTTCAGTGCCTTTTTGGACCAACAGCAGCAGTCTATTGTGAGTGACAGCCAATCCAGTCAAGAACTGGGAGGAACTCAAAGGAAGTGCCCGTTTTGTCGGTTGGAGGTTCAGTTGAGCTTGGCAGTGAAGAAGGAAGGAGCCCTGTGCTTTTCAGTGTGCAGTTTTAGTCAAAAAACGTGTGTAAGGCCCAGAGTTCGGTCTGCAGCTTGTGTAACAGCTTGTTAGGACTGAATCGTCCTGTGAAAAGAATCAAAGGATCTCTGAAGAGTGGAAACCAGGCTCACCCTGTAGAAGACTGGAAGAATTGCTGAAAATTGCACTCGGTCTGTCAGAACGAATCTGCTGTGTGTTCTCCCGGGTGTGTGTGCAGTAATTACGGTCGGGATACAGATGCAGCCTGCCTGGTATAGTGCGTTCTTTTATATGGATGTGTGAAGAGGTTTGTGTACCTCAAGTGAGCCCTGCTGACATTGAAGGACCCTATCTTATTTGGAGGTCGTGAGTACTAATTCAGGTCGCCTCCTGTTGAATTGCCACATTAAATCCAAATGGAATTACTGTACTGCTGACTGTTTAATTCTCCTTTCTCTGTGTGAAAGGGCCCTACCAGCTGCCATAGTTTGGACTAGCCACTAGGGCTTGGGTACCCAGGGACAGTAACTGATAGGGATAGGCCTGTGCACAGAGCCATAGGTAGATTATTAGAGTGATAAGCTAATTAACCTGATTTCCTCTGTCCTTGTTATATCCCCTAAATAAATCAGAGCTGCTTGTTTCAGCAAAGTTATACTGCCTGAGGTATTTGTCTATGTTAAAGTACTGTACTGTGATTGTTGCACTGTATCTCATTTCACAGGAGGTCCCAGTGCCGAACCAGACCTGGGGGGTAAGTGTATACTGTGAAGGTAATTTGATATATTGTGTGGGCCACTAGTGGGAAGAAAGGGGTTGCAGTGTCCCAGAGGGCTGTGACCAAGTTAGTTTAACTATTGCAAACCCTGACCTCTGGGTGGAGGCACCCGCCATTGGATCCAGGCCCTCAACCTGTTAGTGGCAAATCAGGCAGGGTAGTAGCCCTGGGATAGCGCCATCTAGGGGTTACATCTTGGAGCTCACCGCTGGGATTGTGTGTCCTCTAGTGGCATATTTACGAACCACTGTTAAAAAAAAAATGGGTACCCGACAGAAGTGGCTGTGCACGTTGGTGGAGTGGTGTACTGGGGAGGAGATCGACCCCAAAATGCTATGCTTATCCTGGACATCCCCTGGGTATCAATACGGACACTGTGCAGGAGTACTTTCCAAGGTGGAAGGTTTACAAAACCTGTGGTGGTGGGTCGGCATGCTAATCTGCTCACCCACACTTTCCTGGCCCTAGTAGAGTTTAAGGATCCCATAGATAGCTCCAAAGTGCCACAGACCATTACCCCAGAGGAGCCCTCACTGCTTGAGAGTGATAACTAAGGACAGAAAGATCCGGGGGAATCAGCCCCACCACTATCTGAAACTTTGAGGAGAAATTTGCTGAATGGTTGCTGGGAGAGGGAAAACTGTGGAGGACTTGAAGAAACTATTCTTGCCACCTGGGGTGTTCCTCCCCAACACCTCTCCTGCTCCAGTGCCCGTAATGGTGGCTGAACCAATGCAGACTCTATTTCTGCACCTGCCATTAGTCACGACTCTTACCGGTTGAGGATCTTCTGGCACCTCCCACCCCCAAGGAGGATGACTGGGAGACCTGGATAGACTATGTTGCCCCCAAGTGCTAGAATGGCAATGCTCGGAAGGGGAAAAGCGAAAGAGGGTTAGTGAGAGCCCGAGGTCCTGCCCTGGCTACCATCCGTGCTAAACGGGCCAGTAACCCTGAAGCGACTGCACAGGCCTATCTTGAGGCCTTGGAGAATGTGTATGGGAGCCCAGATTCTGATGAGGACCTATGGTGGAGAGTAAGAAATGCACAACAGTACCAAGGGAGTTGTTGTCTGTGTATGTCTCTGCTGGAAAATTGTTGCAAGAATGCCTCAGAAAGGGTAGTTTGCCAGCGATTGAACTGGACCGAACCAGACTGGACAGAATCCTTAAGTCTGCCCCTTCTCAGAACTGCTGTTGCTTCAGTCACTCTGGCAAATCGACTGGAATCCCCACCTCCTATGATGAGTTAATGAGAGAAATTCGAGGAGTTGGAGAAAAGGCGACTGGAGGTACCTGCACCAACAGCTGTGGCTACGACCGAGTGACTGAGGGTGACCCATCAAGTGAAGTTCAGGGCAGAGGTTGACAGTCAATGAGTGCTCTGACAAGGAAAAGATATGCCACAATGGGGCGAACTGTTGAGAGAGATCCGGAATTCAAAACAGTCCTTTATGAAGGCCACGCCTGCAAGTACGGGCCCTGACCTATATCCGACTGTATCTGCTATGGGGTGGGGTACCCACCCATGTATCTCCTGCTGATAACAGCTCCAAACTCAATTCCTTGACCATGGAAGTGGAGAAACTGACGAGATGTCTCCAAATGCTTATCACGACAGACAGAGATGGCACCCAGGTTTCCAGTTAGTAATCCCCCGCCTGGCTCCCAGTGTGGCGCTCGGCCAGCTCAAACTCCAGAAAGTATGTTTTGCTATAATTGTGGGAAAGATGGGCACATGAAAAGGGAATGCCAGTCCCCAAAAGACACTGACAAAGTTGCATATAGGCTACAAGGAGAGCTTCGAGAAGAAATCAGTGGTTAAGAGGTGCACGACATGATCCCAGTGAGGGCACCAAAATGCTAATTCACGCCCTTTGTGGCAAGGTCAGTTGCCCAGGACCCCACTCACCGCCTCCAGACTGGTCCAGAATAGTGGGTCCCTCCATGGAGACCACTGTAAAGGTGAATGGAGTGTCTACAAGAGCTGTATTAGACAGTGGCTCCCAAGTGACAATTATGTTCCAGGATTGGTATCAGAAGCATTTGTCAGACGCACTTTACAACCATTAGAAGGACTGCATGTATGGGGTTAAGAGAAGGCTCACCCTATTCCGGTATATCCGATTTGGCTGTCTTTCCCACCTCCGTGGCTGGAGTGGCAACAAGTAGAGACCCTAGCCTTAGTGTGTCCCCCCACTGGACTGTATGATGGTGTCCTTTGTTGATTGGAACAAATGCTCATATGTTCGGAAGGCTGGCACAGTTGTGTTATGAAAACAGGGTCAAAGACTAGTAGAGCTTTAAGAGTTCCGGCTTTAATTAAGAAGGCCTATGAGGCACAGAGAGATGCTGAAAAACAGAACCAGAGGAACCGGTCGGAATTGTATGGAAGAAGGATCCTGAGTCTCTGATCCTGGCGCCAAATGCCCAGTGTACCTTACAGGAGAGGTCCGTATCAGAAAGGATGTTAAGAATAAAATATTAATGTTGGATGCACCAGGCGATGGAAAATTGCCAGAGGGACTGCTGGTCAAGCCTAGTATTTTGCCCGCTAGAGCCCATGCTTATGCCAGAAGGGTAATGGTCCAAGTTCATAATGTGTCTGAAAGAGACATTCAAGTAAACAGAGGTTGCATCCTGGCTAATGTGCATTGTGCAGACACTGCAGTGCTACCCAGCAGCAAGAGTTCAAGGAAGAATGACAGAGTAACGCCTGACTTGTTTGATTTCAGCGACTCCCCGCTGCCAGCTGAATGGAAAGTGAGGATCAGTGAGAAGCTTGCCCAGAGAGACCAGGTGTTTTCTTTAAAGGAATGGGATGTAGGATGTGTGCAAGGAGCTGAGCACAATATCCGGCTGCATGACGAAGACCATTTCGTGAGAGGTCTCGACGCCTGGCACCTGCTGACATAGATGATGTGAGACGGCATCTGCAAGAGATGTTAGCTGCTGGTGTAATACAAGAATCCAGAAGCCCTTATGCTTCCCCATTGTGGTAGTGAGGAAAAGAATGGAACAGTAAGGATGTGTGGATTATCGCACCTTAAACCGGCGGACTATCCCTGATCAGTACACAATGCCCCGCATTCAGGATGCTTTGGACTGCCTAACGGGAGCAAGTGGTTCTCTGTGCTGGATCTCCGCAGTGGGTACTACTGAATCCCGATGGCCCCAGAGGACCGTGAAGGCTGCCTTTATCTGTCAGCTCAGCTATTATGAATTCATGAGGATGCCTCAAGGGATTTCAGGTGCCCCAGCCACTTTTCAACGATTGATGGAGCGTGCAGTGGGGGACATGAACTTACTAGAGTGCCTGGTATACCTAGATGATGTTATTGTGTTTGGCAGCTCACTGGAGGAACATGAGAGCAGATTATTTAAGGTATTGGACCGACTGGAGGACTTTGGCCTTAAACTGTCCATTGATAAGTGTCAATTTTTCAAACATCAGTAAAGTATGGGACACATAGTATCCACCGAGGAATAGAGACCGACCCAAGTAAAGTTGAGGCCTTGACCACCTGGCCACAGCCCAAAATCTAAAAGAACTGCAAAGATTCCTGGATTCTGTGGTTATTATCGGCGCTCATCAAGGACTATTCAAGAGTGATCCGCCTTTACTTAACCTTACTCAAGGGTATCCCCAACCCACAAAAATACCAAAAGTCAGGCCCTCAAGACTGAAAGAATGTATTTTCATCCGAGTGAAGTATTTGGGGCCGCTGGACTCCTGATTGTGAGACTGCTTTTCATGAGATCATATATCAACTTACCCATGATCCAGTGCTGGCCTGTGCCGATCCAAGAAAACCTACGTCCCTGCACACTGATGCTAGCTTGCAAGGGTTGGGGCTGTGTTGTACCAAGAGCACGAGAATGGCCTGAGACCAGTGGCCTTTGCCAGTAGAAGCCTGACCCCATCCGAAAAGAACTATCCTGTACATAAGTTAGAGTTCCTAGCTTTGAAGTGGGCTATTGTTGACCAATTCCATGAGTACTTGTATGGGCTAAAATACTAGTAAAACTGACAATAATCCTTTGACCTATGTGCAGACCTCAGCTGTTGGATGCCACTGGCCATAGGTGGCTTTCTGCATTATCTACATATGACTATGCTTCGAATACCGAGCAGGTCTGAACCACATAGATGCTGATGCTCTCTCCGGAGGCCTGTTCCCCAGAATGATTGGGTCCGATTGGCAGAACCTGACATTCGGGCACTCTGCCGAAGTTTGACAGGGAGGAACAAATGTCCACGGACGCAGTGGACTGCATGGTGGATTGCTTGGGAGCCTCTGAGAATTGCATACCTGCTGCTTATTGCCACTTTTGCAATAGACATTGGTGCACTGCCTCAGCTGGACAATGACAGTATTCGAGGGGCTCAATCTCACGATCCCATGATCAAAGCAGCTTTAGAAGCCCTCTATGCAGGAAAAGATGTGTCCAAATTACGCCCACTGATTTGAGAACTGCACTGTTATACAAAGAAGGTCCTAAGTTGAAACTGATCAATAAACTGTTATACAGAGAAACAGTAGACAGAGGGGACAAGTAGACAAACAACAACTAGTGCTGCCCACTGCCTTCGAGACTCAGTACTGAGGTCCTTGCACAACCACATGGGGCACCTTGGTATAGACAGAACACTTGACTTGGTGAGATCCAGATTCTATTGGCCTAAGATGGGGCTGATGTGGAGCAACACATTCAAACTTGTAGTCGCTGCTTACAGAGGAAAGCTTTGCCCCAGAGGGCTGCCCCCTTGTTAACATCACCACCAGTGCACCCATGGAGCTGGTCTGTATTGATTTTCTGAGTTTGGAGTCAGATCAAAGAAATATCAGTAATGTGCTGGTGGTCACTGACCATTTCACGAGATATGCCCAAGCTTTCCCCACCAAAGACCAGAAAGCATCCACTGTGGCCAAAGTACTTGTAGAAAACTTTTGTTCACTATGGGCTCCACAAAGAATCCATTCTGATCAAGGGAGAGACTTTGAGAGTCGCCTGATCAAAGAGATGCTTTCTCCGTGGGGAGGCGAAAGTCCAGAACCACTCCTACCACCCCAGGGGACCCACAGCCTGAACGCTTCAACCGCACTTTGCTAGATATGCTAGGCACCCTGCACCCAAAGGACAAGCCTAGATGGAGCCAACAAATTAGCACCCTGGTACATGCTTATAACTGCACCAAAAGTGATGCCACTGGATTCTCCCTACCGCCTGATGTTTGGAAGAGAAGCTCGACTACCAGTAGATGTGTGTTTGGGGTCTCCTGATGGGGTTCAAGCTGACAACTATTTACAGTATGTGCAAAAGTTAAAGGCCCAGCTAACTCATGCATCAACTGGCTCAAACCATGGCTGCCAAAAGAAATCTGGCCAACAAAGAAAGGTATGATAAAAAGGTGAAAGCACAGGAACTCCAGGAAGGAGATCGGTATTGCTAAGAAATCTGGGACTGCATGGCAAGCACAAGATTGCTGACAGATGGCACCATCTCCCTCACATTGTAGTGGGCAAACTAGATGATCTGCCAGTGTACAAAGTAAGGCCTGAGAATAATTCAAAAGATGTAAAAACAATGCATAGAAATCATTTACTGCCCATTGGACAAATCTTAATTGAGTCTGAGCCCCTAGAAGATGCCCCCTCTGGACCAGTGACTAGAGCTGCTGCTAAGAAAAGATCAAGAAAGTCTGCACCTACAGAAGAAAAGTTAAAGTGTTCCTCCACAAGTCCCAGTTGAGCATGACTGTCAGTCCATATCGGAAGAAAGTGAGAGTGACTTTGAGTACTATCCTTCTACGAACTGAGTCAATTGTTTCGGGCAATCCCTAGTCAATACTGGAGATGAAGCTGGGCCTTCTGGACTGTCTAAGCCCCAGCTTCATCCCTGGAGCCAATGCTCCCAGAAAGTGAAGTGCAAAGCATCAGATCAGATGAAATGGAATCATTGTGCATGGTTGAACTGTTTGAGCTTTCAGGGAGGAAAATGATAGATTGGGGCAGACTGGTGATACACCCAACAAGAAGAGTATTTTGAGTGCCCTGACAGTCCACTGCCAGTGTCCAAAGCTCTCCATGCGAGCCAAATGTTGTGGACTCAGAAACTGTAACTCCTGGAGCTGAAAGTGCCCCAAGTTCTAGCCTCTCTACCCCATGGAGACTCCTGACAAGTGAGGACAATGCTGAAAATGAGGCTCAGAGTGCAGAGACTATAACAGTTCCCCTAGAAAGACTGGTCGAGCTGTAAAGCCTGTGGTGCACCTCAGTTATGATTCACTTGGGAGGCCTGTGGACTTGCCTCTCAATGTTGTCCATAAAGGAGTGTATGTGTCCCCAGCTCATTGCCCAAACTGAGCATCAGTGCTAACTCCAAGTTACTTGTGTTGCTCTTTCATATGGTGCCCTTGCCCCATCCAGCCCCAAGGTAACTGATAGGAAGGGCCCCCTCTTCAGGTTTCGTGTACAAGAGGTAATAACTTGAGTTATGGTACAATGTGTATGTAATACTGTGTAAAGAGTGACGATACTGCAATGTTTCAGAAATGTGTTCTTGGTAAAATGATATATTGACTGATGATTACTATATGAGCCTAATGCAAATGTATATGGTTGCAGTTGAAACTTATGGGTACTTGCTTGACGCGACGCCAAGCTTTCCCAGGCCAGGAAGGGTGTAACCCCCCTGCAAATGGGGGTTCCCAAAAGACTTCCAGGAGCTTGCTTGAATGCTCCAAGCCTGAATGGTGTTTGGCATTTAAGCCATTTATCAGTGAGTGTTTTTAGGACCTCTGGTACTGTCTCTTTAAGAGCTGTCTGCTTGCAGACATAATTAGTTTGTATGGGGGACTGTGTGTTTCTTTGATTGAGTACCACTCAAGCTGCTGCCAATTCACTTCATTTTTGCAGTCACTAGGAGTGCAAAGGGAACCTATCTGAAAGATGTAACTGTTTGCCAGAAATTATTTAGAGTAATAATGAAATTACAGTTTGTCTAACCTGCTTTCTTTGCAGTCAGAACTGTGTCTGCTAGTTCCCCATTCTAGTTTTGAACTGCTGAACTGGACCAATCAGTGTGGGTAAGCTAGCTCTAAAATGGTGCCTTGACGAATCAGAACTTGGACTCATAATCTGAGCCAGCCACAAGAGGATTGTATGGGCAGTGACTCTGGGAGATGTAGTTTAGACTTCAGTGCCTTTTGGACCAACAGCAGCAGTCTATTGTGAGTGACAGCCAATCCAGTCAAGAACTGGGAGGAACTCAAAGGAAGTGCCCGGTTTTGTCGGTTGGAGGTTCAGTTGAGCTTTGGCAGTGAAGAAGGAAGGAGCCCTGTGCTTTTTCAGTGTGCAGTTTTAGTCAAAAAACGTGTGTAAGGCCCAGAGTTCCGGTCTGCAGCTTGTGTAACAGCTTGTTAGGACTGAATCCGTCCTGTGAAAAGAATCAAAGGATCTCTGAAGAGTGGAAACCAGGCTCACCCTGTAGAAGACTGGAAGAATTGCTGAAAATTGCACTCGGTCTGTCAGGAACTGAATCTGCTGTGTGTTCTCCCGGGTATTGTGCAGTAATTGCGATCGGGATACAGATGCAGCCTGCCTGGTATAGTGCTTCTTTATATGGATGTGTGAAGAGGTTTGTGTACCTCAAGTGAGCCCTGCTGACATTGAAGGACCCTATCTTATTTGGAGGTCGTGAGTACTAATTCAGGGTCGCTCCTGTTGAATTGCCACATTAAATCCAAATGGAATTACTGTACTGCTGACTGTTTAATTCTCCTTTTCTCTGTGTGAAAGGGCCCTACCAGCTGCCATGGTTTGACTAGCCACTAGGGCTTGGGTACCCAGGGACAGTAACTGATAGGGATAGGCCTGTGCACAGAGCCATAGGTAGATTATTAGAGTGATAAGCTAATTAACCTGATTTCCCTGTCCTTGTTATATCCCCTAAATAAATCAGAGCTGCTTGTTTCAGCAAAGTTATACTGCCTGAGGTATTTGTCTATGTTAAAGTACTGTACTGTGATTGTTGCACTGTATCTCATTTCACAGGAGGTCCCAGTGCGGAACCAGACCTGGGGTAAGTGTATACTGTGAAGGTAATTCTGATATATTGTGTGGGCCACTAGTGGGAAGAAAGGGGGGTTGCAGTGTCCCAGAGGGCTGTGACCAAGTTAGTTTAACTATTGCAAACCCTGACCTCTGGGTGGAGGCACCCGCCATTGGATCCAGGCCCCTCAACCTGTTAGTGGCAAATCAGGCAGGGGTAGTAGCCCCTGGGATAGCGCCATCTAGGGGTTACATATCTATAGAAAGTCTTGTCACCTTCTTTTACTGTTTGTGCTAGTGTTTCCTCAGTTTGGGACTTTGCCTGCCTTACTGCCTTACCTGCTTCCCTTAGGGCAGTTTGGTATGCCTCCCTATCTTCATCCCGCTGTGTTCCCTTATATTTTCTGAAGGCCAGCCTTTTGGCTCTGACCTTTTCTGCTACTGTATTTGAGAACCAAAGTGGTTTCCTTCTTTTTGCACTTCCTTTCTGTCTAACACAATGGGATGTTGCTTCAAGTATTGTATCCTTAATGCTTGCCCACTTTGCCTGTACCTCCTCACCTGTGTTTCTTTTTGCCAGGGCTAGCTTAACTCTGTTGGCCATCTTATCAAAGTCAGCTCCTCTGAAGTCCCATATTTTTGCCTTGGAATGGGATGATTTAGATGTAGTAGCCAAATTGAACCATACCATGTGATGGTCACTGGCCCCAGGTGACCTTCTACCTGGAGATCTGTGATCCCTTCTTTGTTAGTCAGTACTAGATCTAGGATAGCCCTGTCTCTTGTGGGTTGCTGTACCAGTTGTTTGAGGCCCTCCCTGCAGGGAATCCACTATGAGTCTAGTTCTGGCAGATGTTCCTGCTGGTATTGACCAATCTGTATCTGGCATGTTGAAGTCTCCCATTATCAGAACCTCCCTTTAGCTGTCATGTTTTGTATATCTTCTAACAGTAATGTGTCTATGTCCTCCCTCTGGTCTGGGGCCTGTAGACAACCCCAGTTCTTATGGCTGTCCCATTTCCTGTTTCCAGGGTGACCCACAGTTCTTCTGGCTCCTTATGTGTATTCTGAATTTCTGTAGCTTTGATATTTTCATTAACATACAGGGCCACTCCTCCCCCCCTTTTTGCACCTCGGTCTCTTCTGAACAATACATAGCCAGGTACTGAAGTCTCCCAAGTGTGGTTACTGGTAAACCACGTCTCACTAATTGCTACTATGTCCAGTTTAGCCTCTGACATTATTGCCTGCAGGTCTGGGATCTTATTTCCCAGGCTGTGAGCATTTGTGTACAATAAAAAAAAAAATGCAACCGAGCAGTAAAATTAAAAACAAACATACTGTAAAAACATTTTTCAATAAAGTACATAAGCTGAAACAAAAATAGAATGCAAGAATAACACACTAGTAGTATCTATCCCCTAGTAGAATGTGCAACTGAGATGGCTGCCGGCAATGCCACCACAAAATGGCTACCTAGTACTATCCCAGCCAAGGGAAGAGAACAGTCTCACAAAATGGAAACTGAGCTCTCACACTATCACGAGACCTCAATCGACTAAATAGCATGCCTCTCAACCTGCCAACCCCCAAAGAGGGACACTGCCAATTAAAATCAGGGACAAATGCTCAGAATTATTTCAGGGACACCATGTTTTACTCACTGTATAGCAGGGTACCATAATCTTTGTATCTGTTCAAATGCATGACATTAATAGACTTCTTGAATATTTCATAATGCAGTACAGAAAATACTGTGACACATTTCTGGAAACGTTATTTTTGGCTATTTAGATTTCTTTTTTGTGTGTATTCAATTACGAATTGGCACAGACAAAAATGAAAAATTAAGTACACATCCACACATATTTTAAATTCTACTACATACTAAAAAAAAAAAAACATTCACCATGAATATACTGTGAAATGGAGAACTGGAGACTTGCCCATTTTTACTGCTGTGGGTGGAGCCTACAGCCATTTCGCATTCGGCTCCTCAAATACGGCCAACTATGGCACACTTCCTTTGGACATTTGGAAGTATCCTTCCAAAAGTCCAATAGAGCTTGGAACACTCCACTGTTACTTCCATATTCTGGGACAAAAACTGTGCATGTATGCCTTGCATGCATGTGCAGTTCAGCCGGTGCCACCATCTTGGGAATGGCAGAATGCCGATCACTGCAACTACGCATGCATGAATGCCGTGCATGCGCAGCTGCGTCACCACCACCATCTTGGAAATGGCACTCGGTGGTGCTCGCCGGGCCCAGATTAATGGATGTGGGGCCCTACCCAAGTTATATTTTGTGGCCTGGGGCCCTAAATGTGAACATCACACTCTTCCTTGGCGCCGTGCCGGCAAGGATACAACAACCGGGGTACTCAAGCAGGATGTCATTTACACTAATGCAATGTGTTATGCCACATGACTTGACAGGTCACATGCCATTATAAACAATATAATTCAGGGTGCTGACAATAAAATCACAAATTAACTCACCTTTGATAATATCCTCCTTTATTTTTGAAAGATATCACTTGTGGTAATGTAGACACACCAAATGATGTATTACACAGAAACATAGAAGTTGACGCAAGATAAGGACCGCAAGGCCCATCCAGTCTGCCCATTTCTTTTTCTACCTTATGAATGTGCCATAGGCCTTTGCTCTGTCAATGGCCTATCTATTCATACTCATCTGTATTGCTCCCTTATGCCTATCCCATGCCTGTTTGAAGCCCTGCACTGTATTACCCTTTCTGTGAAAAAGAACTTCCTCATATTACAGCTTAATCGGCCTCCCTCTAATCTCATGCTGTGTCCTCTTGTCCTGCTATTTTTCTTATATTGAAACATGTTAGACTCTTTCACCTTGTTAATGCCTTTAAGGTGTTTGAATGTTTCAATCATATCACCTTTCTCCCTCCTTTGCTCTAGGATATACATATTGAGTTCAGTTAATCTGTCCTCATATGTTTTCTGATGCAGCCCCTGCACCATTTTGGTTGCCCTTCTCTGGACTGCCTCAATTTGGTTAATGTACATGTGAAGGTGTGGCCTCCAGTACTACATGCAGTACTTCAGATGGGGCCTAACCAGTGTCTTGTAAAGAGGGATTACCTCCCTCTTATAAACTTGTGATACCCCCTTGTGATACCCCTACTAATACACCCCAACATCCCTCTAGCCTTACCTACTGCTTTAGAGGTTTGCTTGGATGATTTCAGGTCATCGGTGATGATGATGCCCAAGTCTCTTTCTTCCGTTATGACAGCCAACAACTCCCCTCCCAGCCTATAGGTGGCTTCAGGGTTTCTCTTCCCTATATGCATGATCTTGCACTTCTTTGCGTTAAACCCCAGTTGCCACTCTTCTCATTCTGCCCACCCCATCTGGATCATCTAATCTGTTGCAGATCTGGGTGTCATGTTGCAGATCTTGGTGTCATCTACAAACAGACAAACCTTACCCTCCAGTCCATCTGCAATGTCACTGATGAAGATATTGAAGAGGACTGGCCCCAGGACTGATCCCTGAGGTATCCCACTTGTGACTTGCATCTCTTCTGGCTGTATACCGTTTACCACCACTCTCTGTTTTCTGCCCGTCAACCAGTTTGCCACCCACTTGACCAACGTCTGACCCACACTCAGCCTACACAGCTTATTAATTACATCTTGGAAATACAAAAAATACCAAAGATATTTTCTACATGGATGCTTGGACCGAAGTGTTATATTTTACTTCTGTATATATGCACTCACTGTTTTTACTTTTGTATGCAGTATGCACCATTTAGTATTTTTGGGTTAAAAAAAAGAATATGAAATTCTGCAGAGAGATATAAGCAGTACATACTGTCACAAACCCACTCAGCAGGTCAGGCCATCTACTCCCAAACTGCCAACCTCCAAGCACAGTCTTGTGAACAGTTTAACAGAACAATGTAACCCTCTTGTCTGTTTTGTGAGTTTGGATCAACCTTTGGTCACAAGTCTTGGAGGGATTCAAACTGTAAACCTCTTGCTAGCATACCTAATGCACAGGCTCAGATATAGCTGTCTTCGGGGGGGTCAGATATCTTTGCCAATGGGCACCTAACCAGGTATACAGAGATGAACCCTTAAAAACTTTAATTAAGATCTCAGATTTAAAATGCTTCTCTTTCCAGTTTGGTACCACCATTCAAGCTTATGCTTCATGTCTGCTATAACCATGTATACTCTACTTACACAGTAAAGAAATCAAGGACAGACCAAGTAAGTTCTAAAAAGAGATTTACTGAAATAGATAAAAATATGTAACATAAACAATACAGAACCGTTATATCACAAGACATATAAATATATTAAAAGAACAAGGTTTTAAACAGTGAAATTCCTACTACAGTACTTAGTCTCAAAATACTTGCCTAAAAGTGCTCCCAAGATGTTTTGTGGTCAGAGTCTAGGTAAAAGGTCTAGGTAGGCACCTGGGAAACAAACACCCAGGGGAAGAGTACAAATTGGGGGGTGAGATACTGACAACAGTAAAAATGGAAAGGGACCTGGGGGTAATTATATCAGATGACCTATAGGTGGGCAAGCAATGTGAGAAGGCAGTAAGGAAGGCTGGGGGAATACAGGGATGCATAGGGAGAGGCATCAATAGTAGAAAAACAGGAAGTTGTTATCCCTCTGTACAGATGGTTGCTGAGACCCCATCTGGAGTACTGTGTGCAGTTCTGGAGACCCCATCTCCGCAAAGACATAGACAGAGTGGGGACTGTCCAGATGAGGGCAACCAAAATGGTGCAGGGTCTGCACCAGAAGACATAACAAAGAAATACTATAGGAGCTTAATATGTATACCCTTGAGGAAAGGAGGGAGAGTGGGGACATGACAGAAACTTTCAAGTACCTCAAGGGAATCAACAAAGTCCAAGAGGGTAGCATCTTTCAGAAAAAGAGATGTGCAAGAACAAGGGGGCACAATTTGAAGATAGAGTGGGGACGGCTCAGAGGTAATGTGAGGAAGTATTTTTTCATGGAGAGGGTTGTGGATGCATGGAACAGCCTTCCTGAGGAGGTTGTGGAGTCAAGAACAGTGGGGGGATTCAAGAATGCATGGGACAGACATAAGGCAGTTCTAGTGGGGGGTAGGAGGAAGTAAGCTCTTGGTTAACTAGGATCTGCAGCTTATCTGTTAGGTAGGAAAATGTGCAGACTAGGTGGACCAAGCGGTCATTTTCTGCCGTCAAATTCTATGTTTCTATGTTTCTAAAAGTGTCTCTAAGTAAAACAGAGTATTCCTTAACAGCTGTATTGGCCAACCCCTTTTTTGTGTGCAGTTATCTAGCTCCTCCTCTGTCTGATTATGTATAAAAAATATATATCTTATACAAAAGTATTACATTCTGCAACTTCAGCATAATTCATGTACTTCAAATGACACTCCTTTTGATCTATGCTGTATCCTCCCTCACACAGGCTTCATAGGAGCATTTACAATCTTGCACCCCTGTGTAACAACCTAGGTTCCTCTCCAGCGTCATAAAATGGATATGATATAGCAACTGCGGCTGTAATAAACTCAGAAAAACAGGATCCTTGATTAAAGCCTTACATGTAACACATTGTCTCTAAAAACTGAGTGTGTGTGAACTCACATGCTGTCAGCATTTTCTCCTGGCTTGCATCTTTCAGCTGAAACCTGGGGGGGGGGGGTGAGGTCACTCCTAGAGCATCAGATTTTCAGCAGAGACAGTCAGTAATACATTTTATATAAAAAAAATGATAAAGCACTCAGAACTGGCTTTCTAAGTCACACATAAAAGTGTAGTAGTACAATTAGCTTCAGTCCAAGCAGCGGGTATGTATAGCAGCCTAATGAGCTTATTACAAAAAGGGTCTGAGAAATACAGCTTTCTGATTAGTTGTAAACATTCTATCAGCCCTAATCGTATGCTGAACAAGGTTTAACACTATTTAAAAAACACATTTTTTTAATTATAATAGTAATAAGGCACTCCCAGGGGTTAAGTTAATGGTCAGTTAATCACCCTCTAGGGGCATGTAGCACTCGGCTACACCTCATGCCACATTACTCCCCTACTGGGTGATTGACAGACCATTAACATAATCCCTGGGAAAGCGTTATTGCTTAACTGGAGATGCCTAGCTAATACGCTCACCAAACAATGGAAACTTTCTTTACATGCTTGAAGTAGTGGAAGCATGTAGAAGAAAAATAATGAAGCATCCATTTTGTGGGAATTCAGAACACCAAACGATGATGTATATTATGCATGTTCCAAATAATGCAAGTTCCAAATAACTGTAATTAAACTGCAGCTGCCCCCCCCTGCCCTCGGTTCTGATTCAGAGCCCTAAACTTCTGACTTCGCTCCCCCCATCTTCCACCCTGTTTTGACCCTCCCTTTGACCCTGTTCCACCCCTTCTTGACACTGCCCTCCGTCCACAGTGATATAACCTCCTCCAGCAACATGTTCCAAACTCCGTCTATCAGCACCAGGTCCAGAATGTTCCCTTCCCTGGTTGGCTCTTTCATTTTTGTGTGAGGAAACTGTCATTAGGCCTCCAGGAGGACCTGCTCTTTGGCACTTGAGGTAGCTGGGGTCTTCCAATCCACCCCTGGCAGACTGACGTCATCGACCACCACTGTGTTGCCTTTTCCACTAAGCATCCTTATTCGCTCCCCCACTTCCCTGTCCATCTCCTCACTTTGGGAGGGAGGCCTATACCACCCCAATCTCACCTTCTTACCCTTTGAGTTCTGAAAGTGAACCCATAAGGCTTCGGCCTTGCTCTCCTCACCTTCCTCCCTGTTACACAATATCCCCGCCTTCACATAGATAGCCACCTCCCTCTTTCCATTTGTCTCCATCTCTACGGTATAGTTTGTACCCAGGGATCGCTAGATTCCAGTCCGGGTACTGGGTAGCCCGTTTCAGTTATGGCGGCTATGTTCACTTCCTCTTCCGCCAACAAAGCCTGCAGTTCTACTATCTCATTGCATAGGCTTCTTGCATTTGACAAGACCACCCTCCACTGTGAACTCTTCCCCTCCTTGCCCATGCCTCACCCCTAACGCCTCCCCTTTGAACTTTTGCTTCTTCTACTCCTCTTGTCTATCTATGGGGGAAGCCTGGTGGACTCCCCTGCCTGGTGGCACTGTGTACTGCCCACTACCTCACCCCCCCCCACCTAGCTTAAATTAGACCTATCTGCAATGAACTGCCTCAGCTTTTTCTTTAGGACCCTCGAGCCTTCTCTACTCAAATGCAGCCTATAGTATCTGGTGCATACAGGTCTTTGTTCTCCCATGTTCTCCCCCATCCCATGGACTCACACCAGATCCCCAGGCATTTGTTGAACTCTGAGATTCTTAGTTTTCTGGCCATGCTAGCCCTAGGTACTGGGAGAATCTAGAAGAACGCCACCGTCCTCCACTCCCTAATGCACAACCTTCCTACCTCCTTGAATCTCTCTCTTGCAACTCCTCATCCTATTCCCTTCCAAATCATTAGTACCCAGGTCAGTGCACCACGATATGAGGTTCCTCCCTCGCCTCCCTACTCACCTCTTAATATACTGCCTCACTTTCCCCGCTGTCATGCCCGGCATACACTCTACCCATACGTGGCTCTTCCTGGCACCTCTGTCTCCCCATCTTACACCTTTTTTATTTTACCCCCCTAAGTGCTCTGAGCACACCCACTCCTTCAGGCTGCTAATGGCCCCCACACTCCTCCACTTCTCTCTTGAGCCTCCTTACCTCATATCACAGCCACTGGTGTAATCCAGCGTATCCCTTCGCTGGATGGGTCCCTCTCTTCTGAGGGGGAAGACACCAGGGGAGGCAAGCCAGCACATACAGATTGGCCCCACGCTGCTGAGGTGGACCTGGCTCCCCTGCCATCTTTGCAACTGACCCACACCCTCTTACTGCTCTTGGTATGCTAGCACCGACAACCTATTCTTATCCTCCCACCCTTTAATCTGACCTTCCCCATTTTCCCCTCCCTGTGACCTCAAGGCATACTCTGCTCCTGCTCCCATCCTTCCCCTTTTCTTGACCACCCTCCACCCTTCGGCTTCATGTCTCAACACCTCCTTAGTGGCAGCATGGTAACCCACCCACCCCCAATTTTCTCCCCTTCCATTCCCCTTTGTTTGCCTTTTGCAACTACTGGGGTAGTCCACCATCTGTCCCCTAGGTCACTGCTGTACCCCTGCTCCACCTTCCCCATCTACTCGGCTCACTTCTCAGTCTTACAACCTCCTCCCTAAGTTGCCCCATCTGCCTACACACCATACATCCTCCTACCCTCCACCAATCCCCAAGAAGATGGCAGCTCCACATCTATTGCAGCACACCACTCATCCTGACTCCTCTTCTGGCCTGCTTTCCCCACCCAATCCCCAACCCCTTGCCCCACTTCCTGCATGCTGCTTGCTCCATCCCTCATGCCTCTCCATCGTCCTTGTTTTCCCAATCAGATCTACTACCACCTGTGATTCCCCTCTCGTTATCAGCTCAACAGATGCTTCCCTTCAGTATCCTATCCCATCACCTGATTCCTGGGAGTGGGACCGTGTATACCCACCCCAGCGTGGCCTGCAGTCCTCCATGCAGATGTCACCTAGTCAGATGCCACACTCCTGCTTCGTGGCATTCATGTGTCAGGGTCGCTTGGCCCCCCAGGAAATATATATGAACTCCGGACACGCGACTGGCCTGGCCGAGTCACGTTATGATGCTCCTTTCTCCCAGCAAGTCCCTCCTTCACCAGATGTCCTCCCTCCTCCCAGGCCCTTTTCCCAGCACAAAAACAATTTTTAAGACATCAATTCACTCCCCCAGGCTGGTGAACAGCCTCCTACAACAGCCCACACAAGAAAAAAGTAATTACTGCCCAGCTGTGCTCCGGCCATCCCCCCTTCTCATCAAAGGACAAACCCAGTGTTCCAGCATCTGGGTCCTGACGATGCGGGGGGGGGGGCAGCTGGCAGGCATCATACACATCTGTTTGGCCACTCATTTTCCTCCGTTTCCTCCCTTCCCCACGCTGGGGCACACACATACATGCATACTGCAGCATCCCCCTACTTCTGCTATCCCCATCCACTCTACCACAAGGCCTCCACCTGGTGGCAGTCATTCGTCGGAGTACACAGTCCTCCCCCTCGGAGGAGGACAGCAGTCCTTTGGACACTCAAACCTCTCTTCCCAGCTTCCCTGACAGCCCCTGAAACCTTCTGCTGTAGGGAAGAAGAAGAACTCGGTGTGAGTGACTGACAGACATAATTACACAGTGGTGGAATGAGCATCACAGAATTTCTTGTCATTTTATTTACTACACACCATATAGTTCACATACGGCCCTGGGAGTCAAGGACATTTAATCCCTTAAGAATGAGCAATAAAATGTACAGGTATATCTTTAATTGAGATTAAAATTATCATCATCATTCTGTGTAAATTCAAGTCTTTGCTCAGTCCTGAAAGAAACCTGTACTTGACTGTCCCTGACAACCCCTGAAACCTTCTGCTGTAGGGAAAAAGAACTTGACTACAGTATTACAGAGCAGAATTAATTACACAGTGCTGGAATGGGCAACACACTAAATTTCTTGTCATTTTTTACTACATACCTGATACCTTAGTGTGTCAGACGAGTCTGACACGACTACTCAAGCTTGAAGTCACCACCCTGTCTGTCCCTTCATTCACTGCATGCCTCACCCACGCAGCAGGCCCAAAGCAAAACAGACACACATGAGTCTCAACCCGACACTGTCACAGCCTGGGAGTGAGGAGGACCGACCAAGGCAAGAGGCAAGACCGACCAATCACCAGCGACAGAGACCCGCCACCACACACTGCAGCTCAACAGTGCTCCTCACACCAACGATGAGTGACTGACTGATTGACAATGATGACGAGTCAGATTAGTCCATGGTGAGTCGCTGACAGGAGGACACACACAGCACCACGGCCCTGACCCAGTGCCAAGCTCACTCAACGCACGCACTGCCACCAGTCTGCCCCACAGTTCCCGCTCTAAGTTAACTCAGTAGCCACACCTCCTGAGGACCTTGCCACACATTTTGATTGGTGTGTGGTCCTTTCACTCACTTCAGTGCAGAGGCGGAGCCGAGAAACTAGGCTCACTTGCTGCTGACTCAGAGCGGAAGGGGGAAGATCTGTGTGGACCACTAGCTCTAGGGAGGATTAGGGAAAAAAAAAAGCAGAAATGGCAGAAACTAGTTGAACACCTAGTGGGGACAGGGGCCCTGCTGAACCCCATGGGGCCCCACGCCATGGCGTCATTTGCATATATATTAATCCGGGCCTGGTGCTCGCTTTCTGGAGTTTACAAGCTCACCACAGCTATATCGGCTCTGGCTAGAGTTTGTTCTTTCTGGTACAAAACCAAAAAAACAACAACCATCTTTTGGCTGGTTGTACCATTACCCTTTTAATTGTCTTTCACCTCATGTTAAGGTGATCCATGTTGTATGCTATACTGTAGTTGCTTTTCCTGCAGCTTCTAGGATATCATTTGGGTGACTTTTATCAAAGCAATTTCTGTCTTCATTCATTTTTATTGTGATCAGAGACTTCAAGGTCTTTAAATTTAATGACTGTCTCAGTTCAGTTTTAACTTTTCTGACCATGCTAAAGATGCATTCTGGTCCAGCATTGGAGTGTGGTAGGCATAATATGGTCTCCATTAGTAGCCTTACTAAGGGCAGATCTCTGACACTGGAGCACAGCTGGGAAAGCACCATGCCCCAGTACTTTAGAATGTATGACTGTATTGTGAAGGACTGTACTACAAATTATCCAATTTCAGCAAACTGGTATGTGCCAAAGTCATGCTGCAATTGTTCATATTCTGCCATTTGTATTGCACACACCAAACTGCTTGCCCAGGTTCACTAAAGTAATGCCAGACATCTTTAACTTTAGTGACGGATTCAGTAGTGTTGCCACATCTTTCAGGACTTTAGTTTTTTAGAGGGAATTCTATCAGCACTTTTTTGTAATACAGCAAAGTAAAATGAATTTGCATTCTTGGAAATGCTAAGTTCCACATGTGTTCCAACAGTACTCTCATTGGCTGCCATGTGTTCATGCACTTCAGGGACATGTACTCCTTTTAGTGGCAGAAAAATGTCCTCTTTCTTGAGATCTATAATTCAATTTTCTTTTTACAAGATGACTGCAGCCTCAGGTTGCAAACGTCTGCCTGCATACAGCTGTGTTAATTTGCAGATTCCCCCTGAAGAGTCATCAGCTGGCTCTCTCTACTGTCAAGTTTTCTATTAAACTGGCAGAGTGGCTCAAGTGCATATTTTAAAAAGAGAAAGGTCATTCTTACTTCCTGACTGCTCAGGCAGTTAGCTATTGTTAACTTTGGCACCTCTGAGTTCAACAGACATGAAGTAAAAAAGCAGAGCTGGCCACATGTCAGTCATTCTTTGAACAACTTTGCTTAAACTCAGCCATCTTGCTGGTGCATGTTTTATAATTTGTAATGACTCAATGTCCATAAAAAGAGTAAACTGCTGATGGCATAGAGAGCTTGAGTAAAAATGGTAGCAGATGTCTGAAATTAGTTCTTGAACAGGTGAGGCCAATGCTTTGACTCCTGATCTCAAGCAAATGTCCGACAGATGACACAGACATCCCATATTCATTACGTTGGGGTTCACTTGTTTAAGTTTTGAAAAAACACAATTATGCTTTCCAATCACTGCAGAGGCATTATCAGATGAAAATGCAACCACATTTGACACAGGGATGTTAAACTGTTCATGGGTATTCATTATGCAATCAAACACTGCCTGTCCGTCCCCAGAAGTGCAGTGGCATATCTAGAAAGAGAATTATGTTGGCTCCCTTCGGAAAATCATAGAAACCAGCAAGGATGACCAGTAGATTTTCAACACCCATGTCAATGCTTTGGTCACTGTAGATGCAAAATGGTACCTGACGACAAAGGGGAAGCTGCATTCTCCTGGTAGCTTGGACCCAGGGCACCTCTGGCAACACAACTGGATTTTGTTGCCCCACAGCTCATCTTCTTCACCACCTCTTGATTTGTGCAGTGCTTCTTGATGAATTTTGATATGTGGTCTGCACAAGAAAATGAGAGGTTGTGCTCAGCCAACATGTTTACGAATGCCACCTTAGCCTCTGCAATTTTGGACGCTGTCTGTGCCTGGAAAAAACCTGGTCAGTTTCTTTCCTTCAGCATGCATCCAACTCTGTTGATGCTTCTGAGAAGATCTGTATCTCTGCACATCATGTCGCCTGCCATGGCTGATGCTGATATCACATCCACATGTCTTGCAGAATGCATACAGGGTTCCTTCTTGCTGGCTGCTACCCACTCAAAACACATCTTCCATGCACTTTGGAACAGCAAATTCTTCTTCATTTTCTTTGATGGTGTTGCATTACCGTGGTGCTGTGCTGCGTCACTTTCTGAGAAAACACGGTCACAGTTCATTTCCTATTAGGTATACAATATGGCCAAGCAGTGGATGTCCTGTTTCTGGACTTCAGTAAGTCATTAGATTCGGTGCTGCATGGGAGGCTGGTTAGTAAGCTGAGAGATACAGGTGCAGGGGTGAAAATGGTGGTATGGGAAGTAAACTGGTTACAGGGAAGGTAGCAGAAGGTGGTGGTGGGAGGGAAGCTCTTATTTCTGAGGGCAGTGACAAGCGGAGTACCGCTGGGCTCAGTGCTGGGACTGGTGTTGTTTGGATTGTTCATATCAGACATCTCAATGGACATTAAGAGCAAGATCAGTTTGTTTGCAGATGACACCAAGATTGGAGCAGTACTGGATGAGCTAGGAGGGTGGCATGGGTTGCAGGATGATCTGTCAAAATTGGAGACCTGGTCAGAGACCTGGCTGTTGGGGTTCAATGCCAAAAAGTGCAAGGTGCTGTATTTCGGGGCAAAAAAAACAAGAAGGAGCTACCATCTGGGGGGGGTCAGCTAGCCATAACAGAGGAGGAGGAGAAGGATCTGGGGGTGATTATAATGGGCTCAATGAACAACTCAGTACAATGCAGAAAGGCTGCTGCAAAGGCCAACAAAATGCTGGGTTGTATTCCCAGGGTTATATGTTCAAGGACAGGGAAGTGATCCCGCTGTTGTATAGGTCACTGGTTAGGCCACACCTGGAGTACTGCATGCAGTACTGGCTCCCATACCTGAAGAGGGACATTAAATTACTGGAGGGGATGTAGTGCAGGGCAACAAAGATGATCAAGGGAATAGGGGACATACCCTACGTGAGCGGGCTGAGGGAGTTGAACATATACTCACTGGAGGAGAGGAGAGACGGGGGGATATGACTGAAACCTTCAAGTACTTGAAGGGAATAAACAAGACAGGCACAGAGGGACTATTCAAGTTAAGGGGTGGGTAGGGACACTCAAGGTCATGATCTCAGATTGGAGGGGTGGCAGGTTCGGGAGGGAAATGAGAAGATACTTTTTTCACAGAGAGAGTGGTGTCTGGCTGGAACACATTGCCTGTGGAAGTGGTATGCTGTAGAACAGTGGGCTGTTTCAAAAGAGGATGGGATAGGGTAAGAGGAAGGGGCAGCTGCAGTATAAGGGTTGCTAGCTACACACTTGAGCAGGCTCGATAGACGATAAGACCTTTATCTGCTGGTAAATTAGTATGTTTGTATGTAATACTAAAAAAAATTAAAACATCTGACTTCAGGTTGGATCCAAATGGTACTTCTTTTATAGGGGGCAAAATATCAAGCAACACTGTCACTAGATGTGAGAGTGAGAGTCACCTACCACTACCACTGGTGCACCTAAGCAGTTGCTAATGAGCCCAAATTAGTCTGCATTTTCACCAGTTGTCCAAGGACTACCATCAGGCACACACAAAAACATTCTAATGAGCTGGCCAAGTTGGCTAAATCACACATTTTATCACACATATGGAGAAATCTTCTAGGTCTGTAAGTTTTTATTTATTTATTTGGTATTTTGGTAACTGGGTAAGTCCACTAGACAACAGTGTGCCTATTTTCAGGTGCGACCCAGGAGATTACATTTTTCAAGAACAAATAATAATTCACAAAGCACTTTCACAAGAGCAGATTACAGTTCACAAATGTACATCATAGCGACAGTAGCACATTTCAAAAAGCACTTCCACAAGAGCAAATTGCAGTTCACAAAAGTACTTCATAGTGATAGCAGCACATTTCAAACAGGTGGTTGATTATACAAACAGTTGTGCAACAGCTGTAAAGAGAGACTTAAAAGACACGGGTTTGCCCTAAATAGTACAGGATAGATAATAAGGGAAGTCTAGAGAGCATCTATGTACACAGAAGTATTCTTACAAGCAGTATAGCAGAGAGAGTCAGTGGGGGGTACAGTTTGGCAGGATCAACTATGTGTAACAAGTGTTAGGACTAAGTAAACTTATACAATCGATAGTGCAGTAGTGGCAATATAGAGATTAGTGAAAAATTAACAGCGGGATGTATAAAGTTGGAGACTGCAGTACCCACATGTCATGAGGGGGTGAGGTGACCGAGTAACCAAATACTCATCAGGGTATTAGAACAGAGAAATAGGTTGTGTAGGCAGTGAGTCAGATTTGGGAGTCGAGAAGTCACGTGGGCTGGAAGTATTTGCAGGTCATGGATTGGAAGAGGTGGGCTTTGAGGGCTAATTTGAAGGATATAGTGAAGGTGGAGCCGAGTCCTGTTTGAGGAAGTGACTTTCAGAGCCTAGGTGCAAAAGATGAGAAGGTCTGTTCACCCATTTTGGTAGCACACCTGGATGTGGCAAGTTGGGTGGGATCATGAGATCTGAGAGAGTAGGCAGCACTTGCGCTAGGAGGGGGCAGGATGGTAATAGCAGGAGAGGGGGACTGTAGTCGCTTATATATAGGGCAGCCTAGAGCAAAAGATCGCAATGCAGGGGATAACCACCCTAAGGAGTTGTAGAGTGAGCAGTAGCGAGTGAGGCATGGAGGCGAAAGGGCAAAGTGGCAAACGTTGTTATAAGTGATGTCCCACTTGTGCAAGGAACCTGAACGGGCACTAGAGATGAGGAGGGACCCATATTGTAGACAGGGAGGAGTAAGCTTTGGGCAATGGTCTTCCGGGCGGGGGTGGAGAAAATCTAAGACAGTAGACCATCCCAATATGAATGCTGGTGGCTTTACATTGATTTGTGATGTGAAGGTGGAAATCTAGGCTAGGGCCTAGGGTGATACCTAGGCATTTGAATTCCTTGACTCTGGAGAGAGGGAAGTCGTTGATGTATCTGATATCTAAGGGGAAGAGTGCAGGAACTTCGATGGATCCCTGATCCAAATAACATCACTTGGGATTTTGCAACATTGAGAACCAGGTTGTTTGCCATGAGCCATTTTTGTATGAGTGTGAAATCCATATTTAGCTGTGAGTTAATGTGTTGAGTGCTTTGAGCACTGTGATAGAGGGTTATGTCATCTGCATACATAACAACTGAGGAGGAGGAGGAGGAGGAGGAGGTGGAGATGGGTGGGAGATGATTTATGAAAGGTGAGAAAAGGAGTGGGCTGAAGATAGACCCCTGGGGGATGCCACGGGTAACGGGCAATTTGTGCAAGGAAGTTGTGCCAAACTTAAACTGTCTATGCTCAGACAGGTAGTTAGCAAACCATGAAGTGGCCTGGGGGGATAAGCACAGGGCAGCTAACTTCTGAGTGAGAAGGGAGTGGTCTATGAGACCGAAGACCTTGGATAGGTCTATAAAAATGGCCCCAGAGAGTGAGCATCGATCCATGGTGGTTTTGACATCACTGGAGAACTTAATGAGGGCAGTAGACATACTATGGCCCTTGTGGAAACCATGTTGGCAAGGGGTGAGGAGGTTGTGAGAGTCTAGATAGTCTATAAGAAAAAATTACTCACCGTAGTAATGTTGTTTCTTCTAATGGAGTCTTGCTGTATTCAGACATAATGCAGTCACTCCCAGCACTTGAACTGCCCCGGAGAGGAAAGAGTTAACTCTATGCAGAAGCATAGAATGTTGCGCTCGAGCTCGGTTTTCAAACCTCTGTCTATGGTACTTCCCAGTGTAACCGTCAGATTCTTATGAGCTAACTAATATACTCAAGTATGGAAATTGTTCAAAATATAGCCAAAGGGCAAAATATTTCTTTTTGGGGCCCCAAAAGACTCAAGTCGAGAACCCAAGAAGGAAAGGTAGTGGCAATATTTAAGTAAAACACCAAAAAAATAATAACAACATCTACCCCACCCAAGAGGGAGGGTACAAGGTACACCGCTGAGATGCAACACTGTACCTGCCAGCCCACTTCCCAAAACCAGCTTCTGAGAGGGGAGACGGGGGGGAGGTCTTAATACAGCAAGACTCCATTAGAAGAAACAACATTACTATGGTGAGTAATTTTTTCTTCAAACAACATGAAGTCTTGCTGTACTCAGACATAATACAGACTACTAAGCAGTTCCCTATGGAGGAGGGAATGCAGAACCTACTTTAGGAAGAGGCTCTGCAGTACTGCTGTACCAAACCTAGCATCACTCCTAGCCTGGATGTCCAGGGAGTAATGCTTGGTGAAAGTATGTACTGTTTTCCAGGTGGCTGCTTTACAGATTTCTAACAAAGGTACATCTCTGGCTGCAGCTAGAGAAGCAGCTGTACCCCTGGTCGAATGAGCCCTCAGGCCTGAAGGGGAAATCCCACTCAACTTGTCATAACAAAATTGTATACAAGAAACAATCCACCAGGCAATAGTTCTCTTAGTGGCAGGCTTACCTTTCCCCACTTCACCATAAGTGAGAAACAATTGAAGACAGTCATTTCTTAGTGCCTTAGTATGCTCAGTATAGTAGCTAAGGGCCCTCTTAACGTCCAGACTGTGTAACCTTCTTTCACCTGAAGAAGAATGGTCAGTGAAAAACACAGGGAGAGATGTAGACTGGTTCAGATGAAAATCTGAAACCACTTTGGGCAAGAGCCTCCTATTGGTTCTAAGGACCACTTTGTCCCTATGGAAGGAGATGAAGTCAGGTTCAACCGACAGAGCCTGTAACTCACTAATCCGCCTGGTAGAAGTAATAGCTTCCGAGAATACAGTTTTCCAGGTCAAGTACTTCAATTCGGCTGAAGCCAGAGGTTCAAAGGGTGGCTGCATTAGCTGAGCTATGCAGACATTAAGATCCCAAGGCGGAGTGGGCTCCCTAAAGGGAGGGTTAATGTGAATCAGACCTTTGAAAAACTTTCTGAAAACAGGATGAGATGCCAGGGAAGAGCCCTTCCCTACTGAGAGGAATGCAGAGACAGCTGCTAGATGAACTTTCAGAGTGGTAGGCCTAAGGCCTAAACCATTGAGATTAACTAGATAGTCTACAGTTGTGGAAATGTCTGCAGAATCGGACAGGATGCCTTTCTGGGAGCACCAAATACTGAACCTTTTCCATTTGGAGTTGTAAGGTTTTCTAGTGGAAGGTTTCCTAGAGACCTTCAGAATATCCAGAACTCCTTAGGAAAGATGTAGAGCTGCATATTCTAACTCTTCAAGAGCCAGGCCTTGAGATGGAGAGACTGGAGACTGGGGTACCAGATCCGCCCCTGGGAGGAGGACAGGAGATTGTATGTCCTGGGCAGAGACAGGGGACGTGACACTGACAAGGACAGCAGCAGAGGATACCAAAGCTGTCTGGCCCAATCTGGAACCACCAGTACCACCGTGCAGGGTTGAGTCCTGATAAGATCAGAACTCTGAACAGCAGAGGGAAGGCATAGAGAAATCTGCCCTTCCAGTCCAAAAAGAGAGCATCCTGGGGAACCAACCACAGGACTGGAGATCTGCAATAAATCAGAGGAAGTTGATGATTGTCTGGTGCTGCAAAGAGATCTGTCTCTGGAGTGCCCCACCTGGGGAAGATGACCTTCAGAATGTGAGGCTCCAGGGACCATTTGTGGTGTCCCTGTGAAATTCTGCTCAGAGCATCTGCTAGTACGTTGTCCTTCCCTGGAAGTTGGACTGCTACCAGAGAAGTCTGAAGAGAATAGGCCAGAGACCACCGCTTCATAACTTCTGTGCACAAGGCCGAGGACCGAGTGCCTCCCTGCTTGTTAATGTACCACATTGTGGTGGTGTTGTCCGTTCTGACTTGGACCACCCTGCCCTTGACTGAATCCAAGAAGGTCTGCTAGGAAAACTGCCCTGAGTTCCAGGAGATTGATATGAAGGAGAGACTCCTGTGGAGACCAGAGCCCTTGAGATGTCAGGGCTCCCAGGTTGGCTCCCCACCTTAGAAGAGAAGCATCCATAGTTAGAACTACTAATGGGACTTGAGGGAGAAATGGGACCCCTTGTCTGAGGTTGTCCTGGTCCAGCCACCACTGGAGAGCTTGGAACAGAGTCTGGGTCACTGGAATCAGTTTGGTAAGGGAATCCTTCTTTTGAGACCAAAAAGACCTCAGATGAAACTGAATGTCTCTCATCTGGAACCTTGCTCCCTGCACCACTGCCCTGTGGCCCAGGAGCTGGAGGAACTGTCTTGCTGGGCGGGAGACCACAGGTCGAAAGGAAGAAACGAGATCCACTATGGCCTGTACCCTTGCCAGGGGAAGGAAGGCTTTTGCCTGTACAGTGTCCAACTCTATGCCTAAAAAGGTGAGAAGTTGAGCTGGTTCGAGTACAGACTTTGGAAGATTGAGAAGAAACCCCAGGGAGCTGAGTAGGTCCTGGGTAACTTGAAGAGCTGACTTGACCTGTAAAGGTGATTGACCCACTAAAAGCCAGTCATCCAGATACGGGAAGATGGTGATACCTCGTCTTCTGAGGTAAGCCACTACTACTGCAAGGCACTTTGTGAACACCCTTGGAGCTGATGTTAGGCCAAATGGCATGGCTCTGAATTGATAATGGCCTGAAGGCAACTCGAACCTGAGACCTGATAGGAATATGGAAGTAGGCATCCTTGAGGTCCACAGATGCTAGCTAATCCCATGGCCTTAGAGAGGGAAGGATTATTCCCAGAGTTACCATTTTGAATTTGGGCTTTGAAATGTGTTTGTTCAGATATCTTAGGGCTAGGATGGGTCGCCACTCCCCTGTTTTCTTTGGGGTAAGGAAGTACCTGGAATACAGTCCTTTTCCCTTGTGCTGAGTAAGAACTCTCTATAGCTCTGAGAGCTAGAAGAGAGGAAACCTCTGCCTCTAGGGCAAGGGTTTCTGAGACTGATGCAGGTGGAAAAGACTTGGCCCTTCTTTTTGGAAATTTTTTGAAGCTGAGGGCCAGTCCCTGGCTTACTACTTCCAGGACCCACTTGTCTGAGGTCACAAACTTCCAGGCCTGGAAGTAGTAAGCCAGTCTGCCTCCTACTATCAATGGGGAGTTGACCTGGGCTGACACATCAGGGTGCCTGCTTGGCAGGATCCTTAGACTGAGAGGAGGAGGAGGGAGCAGCCCTGCTCATCCCCCTCCTTCTGAAGAACCCCCTCTGTGGGAAGGGAGAGGAGGCCTGGGTTTGTTAAAAAGGCCTTTGAAAGGGCCTGCCCCTGCCCCTAGACTGCTGCTTGTGCGGAGTGACCTGCCTTTCCTTGGTCTGTGCACTCCTGTACGTGGTCCTGTATTTATCCATTTTCTTCATGTAAGCCTCTGTCTGCTCCCCAAACAGAGAGTTACCTACTACAGGAAAATCCATGGCCTTAGTCTGAGTATCCTGTTAAAGGCTAGTACATCTGAGTCAAGCATGTCTTCTGAGAGACATAGATGTAGCCATGACTCCAGATGCCACATCATTGGAGTCCACAGCAGCATGAAATTGCATTTTGGATGCCGCAATTCCATCAGCAGCCACCACCTCCAGCTCCTTGGCTAGCTGGGAAGAGGCCTGCTTAGCCAGTTCCAGAACAGTATCCCATCTGGATTTCTGGTACCTGGCTGTGTAGGCCATATAAGTAGTCTGCCTGAGTCCCAAAGAAGGTGCCAAATACAGTTTTTTGGCCATGGCATCCATTTTCCTGGAGTCCTTATCGGGGGGAGGGGGGTGAAGCCAAAGGAATGTTAGCCCTGTCACAGGCTACAGCCTGCACTACCCCAACATGGCTGCAATGACTATAAAGGAACTCCGCAGCTGAGCCTGATAACGAATACCTCCTGTCCATTCTCTTATCCACAGGAGGTACTGAATTAGGGGTTTGTAAAATTTTGTGTGTCTGTTTCCCAAGGGATTTATGAAGAGGGATAGACAGCTTTTTGAACTCTGGGATGTTGATCATTTCCACAAAATCAGGCTCTTCATCCTCCTCTGCAACTTCAACCAAGGGAAGCTGCAGGGTCTGTGCCACCTTTTTGTAGAACAAAAAGTGTGAAGGGAACTCAGAGAGTCTGAGAGGAGAGACACCTGAGGGCCTGCCTGGGGAGATGTCCAGTTCAATGGGCACATCCAGACCCCCTTCATCACCATCATCACTGGGATAGTCTTCGTCTCCCCCCACTCCTCATAATAAGCATCTGGGTCATAGTCCAGAGGAGACGGCTCCGACTGAACTGACCGCCGAACTGGCGGTATCGGTTCGGACGGAACCGGTCTAAGTGACTGGACAATACTAATCGCTTTGGCTATTTCGTCCACGGTTGGAGAGTGGGATACAGGATCCAAACCAGCAGACTTGTGCTTTTTCTTTGACTGAACCGACCCCCTCAGCTCTCCTTTTGCCCGAGAAGGTATCGCTTAGGTCAGTAGGTACCTCCTCAGGTTCGTCCACAACCGAACCGGGCTGGCAATCCAGATCTATGGACTTCTCAGCTTCCCTTACCTTCAGCCTACCCTGACTTTTGTCTAGAGTGGATTAAGAAAAAGTTTTACAGATTTGGCAGTCTGACTTGAGGTGGTCAAACCCCAGACAATAAACACAGATGAGGTGGGGGTTGGCCTTAGCAAAGGCCTCCCCACACTCAGTACAGTGTTGAAACCCAGTAGGACTGGTTTTCTTCTTGGGTTTCTCAGACATGGCCAACCTAACAAATTACCCTATTGCAGCTTTCAAGCCAGGTAATAAAACAACCGATCTGTTACAAACCGTATCACAAGCTTAAAAGAACCAACAAAAAGTCTGGTTCTTTTCAAACCGATTGGTACTGGAACACCACACTAATCCCAGAGAAATTTAAATTAAATTAAACAAAGTTTGTTCCAAACCGGACCGACTGGGAAGAAACCGAAGAAAAAGACAATTTCCACTTTTTTTACCAAAATAAAACACAGTCACTACCTATCTACACACTACCTGTACTGTAGACAGAGGCTGGAAATCTGAAAATAAAAAAAAAAATGCGGTTTAACCGAACGCTTTTTCTTTTACCGAACTGAGCAGAGGAAATCTCCGGAGCGACTTCACTGTTAGGCGGAGTAAAGAATCTGTCGGTTACACTGGGAAGTACAACAGACAGAGGTTTGAAAACCGATGTTCTATGCTTCCGCATAGAGTTAACTCTTTCCTCTCCAGGGCAGTTCAAGTGCTGGGGCTGACTACATTATGTCTGAATACAGCAAGACTTCATGTTGTTTATTTATTTATTTAGCTTTTGTTGACCGGGTAAGTGCACTAGACAAATCCTGCCTATTTTCAGGCACGACCCGGGGGAGGGGGGATACAGATGCATGCCAACTGACCTTGAACCAGATTAAGCTGTTGGTGGCATTTTTAGTGAATGAGGGAAATTTGGCCAGGACACCGGGAAAATTCCCCTACTCTTTTCGATAAGTGCCATGGGATCTTTAACATCCACCTGAACTACCACCAATCCAGGCAGATGGGACCTCGGTTTAACGTCTCATCCGAAAGACGGCACCTCAGAAATGCAACACCCCTCTCATACTGCATTACAGTGTCAGTACTGGGATATTAACCCAAGTGCCAGATGTGGGAACTGAACCCACAGCCCTCTGATCTCCAGGCCTCAGAGGCGAGTGTTTGAAGTTGGGAGGCAACTATTTTTTCGAGGAGCTTGCCTAGGAGGGGTAGTACAGCAATGGGACGATACTGAGCTAAGTTATTTGAGACCCCTTTTTTAGGAACTGAGACTGCCTTAGCTACCTTCCAGAGGGATGGGACTATGCCAGAGGTGAGGGATAGATTGTAGATGTGGGTAATGGGGACGGTGAGGTGCTGGGCCCTAAGTTTTAGAATCTTGGTCTCAATCCTGTCAGGGCCAGGTGCAGTACTTGGTGATAAGGATTTAAGGAGATGCAGGACCTCACTTTTTGAGACCACCTTCAGGTAGAAAGGGGGTGGGTTGTGGGGGAGGAGATAAGGGTCTTGGATGGGGGATACTGAGATGGGAAGAGCGAAAGATCAGTAAAGTGGGCATTGAAAGCATTGGCTATTGTGAGTGAGCTGTTGCAGTGAGTGTCATTTATGATCATATCATTGGTTGAGGATTGAGAATGGGCACCCAGGAGCACTTTCAAGTGACTCCAGAATCAACTAGGGCTGCCAGCGGAGGCAGTGAGTTTACCTTTGCAAAAGGGGCTTTTGGCTTGTCAGGTGTCTATTTTGCAGTGATTCCACAAAGTATGGTAGTTTTGCCAGTCCTGGAGATCGGAAGATGACTTGTAGGAGTGCCAGAGGCTATCTCTTTGTTTATAAAGGGAGAGGAAGTTGCTGCAGATCCAAATGGTGGCAGAACCCCTAATTCTCCTCCTGGTGATTGAGAAAAGCCTGTCTTGTAGTTTGGAGATGTATGATTGGAAGATTTCCAAAGTAGTGTTTACACTGGAGGTGGCTAGGAGGAGGGACAAGTCGATAAGCTGGAGCTCAGCTCCGAGTGTGCCGGAGTTGAAGTTGGCAAGGTTTCGGAAGGTGAGAACTGTGGGAGGAATTATCGGGGGAGGGGGGACTTTCGAAAGGCAATAGGTGGGGGAGTGATCACTGATGGAGTTCAGTAGAGCATTGATCTCTGAGATCATGTTGGGACAGTTGTTGAGTATCCAGTCTAACAGAGTGGAGGATGAAGCACTTGGAAAGGAGCGCACTGGATCTGAGATGACTAGGGACAGGCAGGTTCTACTGATAAGCATTTCATGGGAACTCCGCTTTGGACTGAGCCAATCAAGATTGAGATCCCCCAATACAATTGTGTTGTGTTGGCCAATAGAGGGTAGGATGGAGTTGATGAGGGCAGTTAGTCCTGCAGTGCCATTTCTGATGGGTTGTAGACACATACAATGTGTAATTCTTTGGCATGGCCAATGGTAAGTGTGGCATGTAGAAACTCACAGGCAGAGGCATTGCTGGTAGGATGAGGGACCATGGACAGGTTTAGGTGGGATCTAAAGTAGATGAGGAGACCACCTCCATGCTTGGGGAAGGGGTGATCGAGCTGGAGAAAGGGATAATGAAGAAGGCTGCAGTCAGAATCAGGGGTGGAAGGCTTGAGCCATGATTCAGAAATCCCGAATATGTCAGGAGAGTAGTGTGCTGTCCAGGCTTCAAGGTCGGCCTTGTTTGCTGTAAGGCTGTAAATATTTGGGTGAATAACTTTAATACCTTTGTGGCCATCCCATGGTGGAAGAGACAGGGGACCTGGGATTGTTTCCATGTCACCAGCTAGGGAGAGGTACAGGAAGCGAGTCCACAGGGTGGTGAGTTTTTGGGAGATATGCCAGCTGAGGTCAACCGGGGGAGGGGGTTCCTAATGTGTGTGGGCATCTGTAGCAGCTTCATTTTGAAGTACGAAAGCACTGAATGGTGGAAGGTTTGCTGAGATGAATGGTGGAAGGTTTGCTGAGATGAATGGTGGAAGGTTTGCTGAGATGAATGGTGGGAGGTTTGCTGAGATGAATGGTGGAAGGTTTGCTGAGATGAATGGTGGGAGGTTTGCTGAGATGAATGGTGGGAGGTTTGCTGAGATGCAGCCAATAAGTTTGAGAAGTAGAAATCATTGGGCATGGGACGGGGGTGCATAGGATAGGAGCTGAGTGGTGGTAGTGAGTCTGTCAGAGAGACAGATAGGTGAAGGAGCCCACGCACCAGAGTGGATGTTAGTGTTTGCTGGGCAGACGGGGTGGGTATGGCTAGGAATGAGGTGGAAAGTGTTGAGAATGGGTTGAGAAGTTTGTATTCCAATCCATTTATTGTATGACAGTGGGTGAGTTGGTTCCCTGAATATTGTAATGACTAGTCTCTGTGTGGACAGAGCCAGATGGAGTTAGCCAAGAAAAGGGACCCAAGCAGCAAGAAACATAAATAAGTGTTCTGACCCAACCCCCAGTGCAGCAGGGCAAGTAATTCAGAGCTTCCCTTGGTTATAGTCGTAGCTGCAGAATTCTTTTCTGATTATATTACAGGTACCAGGTGAGACCCGATGCAATGCTGTGTAGCTATACTGACAGACTACTGCTAGGAGGTAGAGGCATAAAAAACTGGTCATATACAGATCGAACACGGTACCCTCAGGAATGACGGGGTAAGCACAGATTTGTGAGGCAGCAGAAAGTCATAGGCCTCTCCTAGATACAACAGTACTCTGACTCCTAAACAAAGATGGACTGAAGGTCAGTATACAAGGGTTGGGTGGAAACAGGGTGTTGATTTTTCAGCTGGGTTAGCAATTAAGGGACCAGACATTACCTTGGTGAGCAAGAAGGAGGGGTGGGCAGGGCATACCAATGCAGTCTCTCTGCAGGGGTGCAGAACTGGGCTGATTGTTTCCAGCAGAACCCTATAATAGTAGGACCAGCTTATGGTGGGAGGATGGTTGGGGAGAGTGGGTGGCTAGGGACAAGCGGTGCTGCTTGAAGCGTGGCTCCACACCATGCCTGCACGCCAGCTGAGCCACTCGAGAGGATGCTGTACCTGAGCGCTATGGCCATATCCCGGTCCATCCCGTAGGTGCTGTGGTGCAGGGAGGGCTCCTGTGATTGAAATGCCCTCACCCAGACGTGTGCTGGAGATTCTGTGGGACACTGCAGGGGAAACAGACAAATATATACCAGGTAAGGGGGCAGGCAAGTAGAGATGAAATGCTGTGGGAGGAGCAGGCTGAGTCAAGCTGAGAGAGCAGGTCCCAGAGCTAAATACAGTTTAACTATTTAGCAGGCAGGTATCTTACACACAGTTTGCTAAATTTATGAAATACAGTTAAACAGGCAAAGTTCATTAAATACCTTAAATCACATTTAGTATAAACAGGCAAAGAATCAGTTGTGGTACAGCTAATAAACAGAACGAGATCTGAGATGCAGAAAAATATACAAGCAGAAGCCCTATTTTAAAGTCCTTACAGTAACAGGCACCAAGGCTTGATTCCCTGAGAGTGGAGGGGTGCAGTCCTGGTTCACAAAAACTATCAGTGAGAGTAGGCCTATTTAAAATGGCGTCTACACGCTGCATGAGCCGCCGGAGAGGATTCTGTACCTGAGCATTGAGACTGTATCCCGGTCCGTCCCACAGGGGCTGTGGTGCAGTAAGGGCTTCCGTGGTTAAATCCCTCACTGAGATGCTTGCTGGAGATTGCATGGGACACTGAGTGCTGCGGTCGTATCCCAGTCCGTTCTGTAGGGGCTGTGGGGTAGGGAGGGCTCCTGTGATTGAAATGCCTTCACCCAGATGCTTGCTGGAGATTCTGTGGTATGCTGAGCACAGAGGTCGTATCTCGGCCCATCTCGTAGGGGCTGTGGAGCAGGGAGGGCTCCTGTGATTGAAATGCCCACACCCATATGCTCGCTGGAGATTCTGTGGGATGTTAAGCGCTGTGGCCATATCCTGGTCCGTCTCATAGGGGCTGTGGTACTGGGAGAGCTCCTGTGACTGAGATGCCCTCACTCAGATGCTTGCTGGAGATTCCGTTGGAATCTTTAATCCACAGTCAACCAGACCATGAGACAGAGATGGGAAAAATATCCTCGTCTCCATTTATTTCATACAGTGCCCACAGGGGAGAGCTTTGACATAGCGGCACTACTTTTCAGCAACACTCCCCTTACAGCACCGTTTCTTCTAACCTATCTTAGATCATCTTCCAATGTATCAAATTAGGAATTTATAAACTTAGAGAAGCTGCAGAATTACTATGTTGTATCACCCAATATAATTTAGCCTACATGAAAAGTAGTGATCCAGTGATATTGGATCTGAAGACAGTGACAGTGTAATCAATACAACCCCCCAAAGACACACACACATAGCAAAGCATTAAATAATGAATCAAAAAAAACATCAGTGGCAATAAATTTAAACAGCCAATTACACTTTAGAATAGGGACTCAGCTGATGGGTGGCCTACCGTGATGCTCGGTAGCTGGGAGAGTACACAAAGCCCTGATGTGAAGATCAAGAGATCTCCTCTCCTACTGTAGTACAGATAAAATATATGACCAGTTAAGTAGAAAGAACGTTATACCTGTAAGACCTGCCATGAGGGTATACTGAATAATCTGTTTTAACTAACTTTAACCAGACCAGGACCACAGCTTCAGAAGAGGGTTTATTTGATAAATGCAGCGATCAGCAAAATGCCTTCTGCAAAAGTCCACTCACTATCTATTTATTTATTATTAACATCAAAACCAACCCAGACAGCAATCAGGGTAGGCTCCCTACAAACCCACATAGATACATACATTTCTCCAAGTATCAGTACAGTATTAAAACAGTGAGCTCAGGAGACATCTCTTTATATTGCACATATTTTACTGTGCCTTTATCTCACAGACTATTCCCAGATCTTTGGATTTGGCGTAGCACAAAGTGTCCTAGTTGTGCTGGCATAGCTTCTGTCATATACTTGTTAGAAGTGCAAAAATAAAGAGACTGCCCTGATACCACACTGATACACCTTGGAGAGATGCATGCATCTATCCAAATCCACAGGGAACCTACCCTGACTGCTCTGCAATATCGTTTTTGATGCTATTAACATTATTTGGGGCTTAGTTGACCCCAGGAGTAGCAACATCTTTGTACTGCAGGATACAAGCCTTTTTGGACCGTGGTACAATTTATTACCTTTTAATCACATAAACAGCAGTAACATTTAATTACTCTGTAGTTACGTTGGTTGCATGCAACTACATTGCAGTTGCAATGCAGTTACAGCGTGGTTACACTTTAAGTACACTGTCGTTAACTGACACTTACAGTAAAGGGTAACCACATTTCTCAACAGCTCACATCCATCCACCAGGACCACCACCCCCCCTGGGCCCACACCTCCACCATACAATGGCTCAGCAGCGGGTTGGGGGTGGAGACACAGGCATGACTAGCCTGGTCACAACATGGTAAATACTGTAATAAAATGTCCCCTGCCATAATACTGTATTGAAGTGAACCATTAGTAACATTTTTAATTGATCTGGTGGCATTTGTACGGCTGCAGTCAGTGGAGGCTGCTGTCTTGTGGCAGCTCTAAAAACAAGCCACCAGATGAACACCGAAAAACTGTTTTGCAGTTGCACGACTACCCCACAACTACAAAACAGACCCCCCACCACACACACACACTACTTCGGTTGCTCACCATGCTCAAGATGACCCCAATGAACAGCTGCGCATGTACGACTGCACCACGGTCATCTTGGACACAGCAGACTGTTTCACCGTGAGCTCAGTAAGCATGGCTGCAGCTGTGTCAGCTCTGGCCAGAGTTTGTTATACTTTGCATTCACAATTCCCTACTCCCAGCAACACTCCCTCTTAAAAAAAAAAACAAATGGTGCATAATATTTATATGGCTCTAGAATAAATGCTTGGTGCAGAGAGGCACTGGCAGCATAAGAAACCATTAAAAAAAACAGAAACACTTTCATAATTAGCATGAATATAGATTTATCTGGCAGGTGATAACCCAATTCATTGGACAAAAAAAAAAGAAAAGACTTATGCTGTGGTTAGAAGCAACGGAACATGTAAAGAGCAATTGATGGCAGGATAACCATTTCTGGACAGACAGCTTGTGGCACGGAGCCACTTTCCTGCCCCAAACACCTAAATCAGGCATGAATTTATTTTTGTGCAGGTTGTTCATGTAACACTACCCTCTTAACACTTACAAGTGCCTGCAAAGTAAACAAATAGCACCTAAAAGTCATCACTGGCTCTGACCACAACAGTGTAAGCCCATTTATAGCCCTGTACAGTAGCCCTTGGCACTACCTTGTATCATTAAAATGTAGCTTTAGGGGCATGGGCTGCAGCGGGCACTCAACCGCTGAAATGGTACATACAATCGAACCACATGTAAAGTAATAATTTAGTGCCTGCACAAAAATATAAAATTCTTGCCCTATTTAGGTCTTCCTGTCCTAATCCAGGCAACTCCTTGTCAGGAGCTGCCTGCCTCCAGAGTGCCCATCAGCTGCTCTTTAATATTACAAATGTTTCATACAGACCAGCGTAAGTAGTGTAGCCAGTATGCTATGCCAGTTTTGCTACCAAGGGCTATTTGGTATGGCTGTGATGTGTTTATCAATTTATTTGGGTTGGGAGGCTTCACCCCCTGGCCCCCTATAGCCCCCCCCCGTGTTAAGTCCAAAAACCATGTGGGACGAGATGGTCAGAGCCCCTGAAGTAAAGCAAACTGATAAAACACATTAACTTTTAACAGCATAACATGTGTAGCACACGTCTGTGCTATGCTAGTTTTATGCTGATCTGTAATCCACCACCACCACCACCACCAAATGAAATTCATACAAATTAAGGTATACAGCCAACTAACCACTGTGATGCTTGGTCAGCTGGTTATGATTGCTCTATAATATTTGTAATATAGAATGTGGTTTGTGAGTGTCTCCCACGAGACATCCTGTGCTATGGGGGCCCCACCCCCAGGTTTCAGTTAAAATGACAGGATATATATTAAACAGCAGATCTCTGTAATGTGATTAACTTCCAAGTTGCATTTTATAGACGTGTTTATGACTTGTGCTGCTTTGAAGCTGGGAAACTAAAATATACATTTTATGACCCGTTGCTTCTTTGAAGTGGAAATTAAATGGGACTTTTTGAGTCTGCCAGAGGATGTAGATCATAAAGTTTTATGACGTGTTAAGAGAAGGAACTGGGAAATCACAGACTTATAATTTGGGAAATTAGTTTTTGCTGATTTCACCTTATTTAGTATACCCTCTGATAGGCTATCCTGTTTTGTATATTTTTTATATTCTGAAAGGAGGAGCTAGATGACATCATGGAAGGGGTTGAAACACAGCGTTTTAAATTGTATTCTGTGTTTCAACTGTGACACTTCTTTTTTGGTCTCTTAGAAACAACATCTAACTTTAAGCACTGTGTAGAGGTATACACTTGATAGAACAAATCTAACTATATGTTGATAGGAATTTGTATGTAATTTTCTTTGTTCTCTTTTAAGAGATTGTATGCTTTGTGGTATATTGTTCTGTGTTTACATTTTACATATTTTTATCCATTTTTAAGTAAGTCTATATTTAAAGATACTAACTGTGTCTTCCAAGTTCTTTCTTTTGCATATGATGTATGGAGAGTTAAGACTGACAAAACTGTTCATAAGCTTAATGGTGTTACCAAACTGGGAAAAGGTAAGAATATACCTAAGGTCTTTTATAGAGTTTTAAGGGTTCGTTTTGGATACCTGGTTAGGTGCCCTTAGGCGGAAGATATCTGGTATCCACCCGAAGGTTACGGGAATGCTCCTCCATGGAGATTTTCAAGAAGGAATTGAAAACACACCTATGGAGAATGGCCTTCTTGGAAAGTTAAATGTGTTATAAAATGTGTGAAATTTTATTGTAATTTATTATGTTTTTATGATATATTTTATAATGTTCATGGTTTTTGATGCTTTGTATTGTATGTTGAAGCTTTTATGAACTTGTTCAGCGCCTTGATACAGTGAAAGGCGCTATATAAATAAAATTATTATTATCATCTGAGCCTGTACATTTGGGTACGCTAGCATAAGGTTCACAGTCTGAATCCCCCCAGAACTTGAGACTAAAGGTGATTCAGACCCACAAACAGACAGGAGGGTTACCCTGTACTGTTACCTGTTCACAATATGGCGCCCGGAGGTTGGAACTGTGGGAGCAGAGGGCCTGACCTGCTGAGTGGTTTGTGACAACCACAACAATGTAGATAACAAATGGCTTCCGTGTCTGCAATCTGTATTACATAATAAAATAAACGTACTCATATTTTAACACCACAACCTGTCCCAAGGGTCATTGTGCAAATCCACAGCAGTATATGTACTGACTCCCAGGATAATGCATGCCTTTGAGTCATCAGTAGTATACTGTACTGACTCCACAAGGCATGCATTGCCTATGATTATTAAACCAAAAGCCAAATAAAGAATTGTCACAATGCACTGTGTCTGTCACAACTAAATTCAACAGCAAAAAGCACGAGCAAGAGCACATACAGTAGCAGCAGCAACCAGGTTAAAAAACTAACTTAAGGCATTAATAAAAAAAATATATAATCAGATGCAGACAGTCAGCTCACCCCAGTAAAAGTTGTTGCCACACGAAGCTGTAGAGGGGTCACTGCCAGGGTCAGCCTCCAGGCACTTTATTCTAGCTGCTTTGCTCAATCAGTTATTGCATCTAGCCAGCTGCAGCAATCATGATTTATAACAGCTCTTTTAGTTTAAAACAAAAGTGAAGCTGGTGCTGGCAGGACAATCTAGTCTGGACAATGAGGTGTTGCTAAGCTAATGCACTCTCTGCTCTCTGTTCGGTTCAGGTCAAGGTGAGCAGTCTCTGTTGGTCATCCTCTTTGGAATGTTGTGACCCTGGATTCAGGCTGCAAAATCACACTCTTTATTTAAGGTATTTTAGTACAGGCAAATGCTGAATCCCCAAAGAGGAATTTAATCCCTATTACAATACCATACAAAACGTGAAATCTTTTTTAGACTTCATGCAGTTGTCCTCGTATTTGAACACTACTGCAGTAACACACACACAGTTCATGTACCATTTGTCTCACCTTTTATAACCTAACTCTAAAAACATTAGGTGCCTGGTAGTAGTTAAGAGGACTAGGAGGGAGACAATTTTAGAATAATGAAGAACCTACAGTACAAAGTCCATTTTTTTCTCCATAATGTACAAAGTCCATCTTGTCCAAATTTAGTGGAAAGTTGGTAACTCTCACCACTAAGAATCATCTTGGTTTTCTTGCTATGTCTTTATTATGGGGCATTTTAGTGATATATGTATCACATGTACAGTAATAACAGGAAGGCAGAAAGGTCCAGAGTTGTAAGAATCAGGAAAGTAGAGGATTGAAGCCCCTGCCAGAAACATAAAAATGGATAAAAGCAGGACCCCACTGAAAAGACAGACAGACAGATGGACACACAAACAGATAAAACTTTAGAGCTCAAAGTGATTCATAATCAAACAAGTAAAAATCACAATAACATACATCTCAGATCAGTTGTAATCAACAATATTAAATCACCATTATCTATCAATCACCAGAAAATGCCTGTCTAAATAGCAAGGTCTTGAGTTTGGATTTAAAATTTTCAGCTGCTGGGGCAGAATGGATTGAACTCAGGACAGTATTCCATAGTCTTGGGGCCACAACAAAGAATGCTCAGTCCTCAGCAGATTTCAACCACACCGAAGGGGCAACTAAAAGTCCCTGGAATTCCGATCACAGAACTCTGCTGCCTCAAGAATCATCCTAGTGGGTCGCCAGCAGCTCAAGGATGCAGAGGGGGCCCAGTCCATTTTTGGCCTTACAAATCCGCAAAAGAATTTTAATCTCAGAATGCCATTTTACCAGCAGCCAGTGTAACCCTGGGAAAGTAGGAGTAATATGATTGAATCCAATTAACAACCTGGCTACCAAATTTTGAAGTAGTTTGAGTTGGCAATAGTGAGCATCAGGCAGGCCAATACAGAGAGCACTGCAGTGATCAATTCATGAGGTAATAAAAGCTTGCACTAGTGCGTGCAGGTTGTTTTAGTCAAGGAAAGGATGCAGTCTAGCTACATTATTTAAGTGATAAAAACCTCTACAAATGACAGCAGAAATTTGTGAAGTTAAAGCCGACTGGGTGTCAAAAAATCCCACTTAGATTGTGAACTTCCTCCTTTATCTGGAGCATTCCCCATTAATAACTGGGAGAATAAATTATTCCTTTCTGCAGATACCAAGTGGCCTGGGCCCACCAGAAGCAACTCAGTTTTGCCGGGGTTGAGTCTTAGCCAAATAGAACTCATCCAGTCCCTGCCCTCCCAGATAGCATTTTCAGCCACAGGCATCGGATTACTCTCTTCAGGTCTAAATGAAAGGTAAAGCTGAGTGCCATCTGTGTAGCAGTAAAAACTCATGCCACATCTTTGGATCACATCTCCCAGCAGAAGCATACATACTGAGAACAACAATGGGGAGAGTATCGAGCCCTTAGGTGTGCCGCACACGACCAGGGAGGAATCAGAATGGCAGTTTCCGCCGGCGCGGAGGGCTGAGGCACTGGACGCCACACCTCACACCATGCCAGTGACCCGGGTTTGGGAACGAGCACGGGTCGTCGGGGGTCGGCTGGGGCGGAGAAGGATAGAGCACCTGACGACAGCTCTCCTTCTCTGGGGTGGGGGGTAACTGCAGGCTCCCGCTGCAATGCCGCCACCTGGGGAAGCCCGGGTGGATGGCGTGGTAGGTCGCCAAGCAGCAAGTAGACTGGGTGATGGTCGCAGAGGCGGAGCAGGAGGTGTCTCAGCGCAGTTCTCCTAGCCCCTCACTGCACGCCGACGCCAGGGGAAAGGAATCAGAAAACACCTTGCTCCCTCCTAGGCGAAGACACCTCCATTGGACATCTCCGGGCTCGGACAGACTCCACTGTGCCGGATCTATGCACACATACAGAGTGCTGGATTGGAGAGAGGTAAGCTCCAAGGGATACCCTCTCCAATTCCTCACCCAGAGGGCATACTGGGGGTCTTCAGGGGAGTGTGTGTGGATGAGGCACTCTAGGGGCAGTTCACGACGGGGTCTTGGGGGCGTCCACAGAAGACGCTGGAGAGAGTGGAGGGAGGAGGCAGACCAGGAGTATAAATATATGGTTAAAAAAAAAAAAAAAGAGAATGGCAGTTTCCCAGCACAACGATCTGGTGGTGGTTTTCCAGGTAAGACCCAACCAGTTTAAAACTTTGCCAGATAACCCACAGAAACTATACAGACGCTCAACCAGCTCCCCACAATCCACAGCATCAAATGCAGATGACAGATCAAGGAGAACCAAAATTGATTATTTATTTATTGGAAAAATGTTACCAGGAAAGTCATACTCAGCTGGTATGAGCTCAATTCTTGATGCATCCTTGGGGGAGAGAGGAAGAGAGAACATATACAAAGTACATCATCTATTTTATTTAATTTTTGGATTAACACCTTTGAGTTACAAGCTGTTTACATAGGTTCCACGTCAGTATTAAAAGAACAGGAGAGCATACAAAAGTTGCGGAGGCTAAATACAAACAAGTCTATGAACAGATTCACATTTGGAGCAAGTAGCTAACAACACATGGCACTGTACAAAGTATGCCATGGGCATGCAATTCATAGGTTGGAGAGCTGAGGACAGAGGTAGATGCAGGAGGGGGAGAGGTGCAGCCCATAGGGCTATGTCCAGGATGGCCTTAGAAGAAGGTGGAGAGAAACATAAAGGGGAAGAGAATGCAAGGTCAAAGTATATGGGTGGGGATATGATGACAGGGAAAGGCGGGGGGAAGAAACAGAGAAGCAGCCCAGAAGGCCTAGTGAAGTGCGGTGGGGAGAAGTTGGAAGGTGAAGGCAGGGAGGGTGCGTGGGGAGGGAGGGGTAGGGCAGTGGGTAGGTGAAGAACAGGAGGACACAGAGTTGACTGGGTTAAACCAAGGAGGGAGTGAACAAAGAAGCAGCCCAGAATGCCTGATCTAAGTGAGGTGGGGAGATGGAGGGTACAAGGCAGGGAGGGTACAGTGGGAAGGAGGGGTAGGGGTAAGGCAGGTGAAGAGTAGAATGACATAGAGTCAACTAGGGGGTACCAGGGACCAGAGGAAGTACTGGGGAGTTGTTGGGGCTGATTTTAGTGGAAGCAGTCACAGCTGGCAGTAGCAACAAGGTGCTGTCTAAGCATTCATTTAAAGAAGTCCAGAGAAGGTGCAGCATACATGTCAACGTTGAGAGAGTGAAATCATTGTGGAGCCCGGCAGGCGAAAGATCTCTGACCTTGGGACGTGCGACAGCAGGGTATTTTGAAAACCTGGCTATCAGCACTTCTGTTGTGCCAAGGGTTATTATATGGGGTGAGGAGTTTCTGAACTCCAGGAGGCATCAGCCCAAGGCTTACTTTTTTTGCAAGTAAGCAGGTTTGGTACAATAGTCTGCCTTTGAGGTGGCGCCAGTTAGCCTGGGTGTATAGGTGACCTATGCCACAGGTATGGGTCAATGGGGCGGAGCCAGTCAGAAGCCTGCAGGTTTTGTTAAGTGCAGTAGTGATGCGGCGGAGGGCAGTTTCTGTTGCTGACCAATAGATAAGCCCAAAGTCAATTCGTGAGACCACAGAGTTATGGATAGCAAATCTAAGGGATTCAGCGGTCAAACAATATTTGTGCCTATAAAGGAGCCCTATGCGTGAGTTGACAGCCCTGGTAATATTGTCAATGTGAGACGTATATGACAGTGAGCTGTCAACCGTGATCCCCAGATATTTAAAGTGCTGCACGAGCTCCAGGGAATAGCCCAATTCATTGGAGATTGAAGGAGGGTAGGATCTATGTCTGTTTTGGGAGCTGGAGAACAGCATAGTTTTTGTCTTCTTATAGTTCATTATTAATTTGCGTTTGCTGAACCACCTTTCAGCACCTGCAAAATTAGACTGGAGCCACTTTTCCAGAACTCTGGGATCATGGTCACTGGTGAACAGGACAGCGTCATCTGCATACAACAAAATATGGTCCTGGCAGGCGAGGGGGAGTTTGTCAGAAAAACAATGAACAGCAGAGGTCCCAAAATGGAGCCTTGTGGAACTCCTGAATTCACTGGTCTACTGTTAGACAGGATGCTGCCAATCTTCATCCTTTGTGAGCGGCTGCACAGGTAACTACCAAACCACTTTACGGCATCATTAGAAAGACCAAAGGCAGAAAGTTGAATAACCAGGAGGTCATGGTTCACTGTGTCAAAGGCCTTGGTTAAGTCAATGAAGGCCGCACCGGCAAGATGACCTTGATCAAAGGAGTGATGTATAAAACCCATGAATTCAAACAAGGCTGTGGTGGTGCTGTGTCCACCGCCAAAGCCGTGCTGTTCTGGGCACTGTAAATGGTATTCTTTGATGTAGTCGAGCAGCTGGTCTGACACGATTCTTTCCAATGCTTTTGGGGAGGGCAGGATAGAGATTGGCCGATAGTTCCCATGCAGTGCCCGGTCGCCGCTTTGATGCACTGGAGTCACGGTAGCGGACTTCCACTTTTCCAGGAATTGAGAGTACCTGAGTGATAGGTTAATTATGTGAGTTAGGGGTGACAAGATTTCATCGAGCGCAAGGGCAATGAACTTGAGGTCCAGAGTATCACCACTAAATCTTGTCTTCCCCAGTACCTCAAGCAAGTATTTCCTGGCTTCTGGGGCTGAGATGGCTCTAAAATAGAAAGGTGGGTGAAGGGGGGGCTGGACAGCATCCCAGATGGGGTCAACTTCACTAGATGGGCAAAAGAAGTCTGAAGGAAGAACGCTACTCAGGTCAGTGAATGCACTGTTGAAGGTGTTAGCAATTTCTCTTGAGTCCAAGGTAGGCTTGCCATTTATGTTGAGCATTGTGGATGATGCCTTGGGGGCTTTCCCAGTGATGTCTTTGAGGTTGCTCCAGAAATTACGGCTGTCATTCCATGAGCGAGCAAGGGCATCCTTGTAGTAATTACTTTTTGCAACCCGGATAGCCCTAGTATAGTCGTTTCTTGCATGCTTAAAGCTCTGTATGTCAGTTAGATTTTGTGTGGACCGTGCTCTATGCCAAAGGTGGTCTCTGGCTTTTAGGCGCTCAGTGAGGTCCGGGAAGATCCAGGGGTTATTGTGGCCTTTGACTTTTGGTTTTTTGTATGGCGCGTGCTTGTCACAGACTGTGTTGAAACTGTGTACAAATTGTTCAAGTGCAACATCGATATCATTAGTGGAGTAGACTGAGGAACAGTCTTATATAACAACAATACAAAAATGGAAATAATAAATTAAAATATACAATTTCAAGAGCACTTGAATAATACGCCAAACAGTAAATTGTAGAATGTACAAAAGAAAATTAAACAGCAAACAGCACAAAAAAATAAGAAACAGAGAGAAATGACTGATAATAGGGAAGGGGAACAGTGCTGGTTACAGTGAACTGTGTGGTACGCAGGTGAAAAAGGAGTCACTCCAAAACAAAAGCAACTGCAGAAGGGAATACAGAACTCACCGATACATCTCCCCAATCCTTCACCAGGAGCAGGTCATTTGTGACCTGGACCAGAGCAGCTTCTGTGTTGTGGCAAGACAGGAAACCTGACAGGAGAGGCTCGTAAAATTCAAATTTCTCCAGATGTTCCATCAAACACAATGACACCACTTTCTCAATAACCATCCCTAAAAAGGGAAGGTTAGAGACAGGCCTGTAGTTTGCGAGATTGTTTGGTCTAAACATATCTTCTTTAGGAGGGGCTTTACAATAGCCTCTTTGATAGGTCAGGGAAGACACTCTCCCTCAGAGAGGAATTCATTATCTCCACAAACACAGGGATGACATTCCATCTTATGAGTTCAATTATAAACCACTAACAGAAAGTATCTGGGTAACACTACAGCTTAAGGGTCAACCAAAATTAACAGTGGGCAACTGTTACAGGCCCCCCCCCAGCTGACATTGAATACACTGCCACTCTTATGAAGGATATTACTTATCATTCTGATAAAGGGGATACTGCAATCTTGGGCAATTTCAATATTACAAATATAGGCTGGCACTCATATAATGGTACCAGCAAACAGGAGAAATTATTCTCTTCAGCCCTAATTAACAACGGCCTGGAACAGCTGGTACACTCACCAAAAAGAAGGAACAATATCCTGGATCCTATTATTACAAATATCGAAAACTTAATTACTAATATAGAAATTAAAGAACCATTAGGAAAGTGACCATTCTATTTGGTTTCACATTTCAATTCATGAACAAAAACAATCATCACAAATCTTACTTAAAGATTATGATAAAGCTATATTTAAAGAAATAAATATGTCACTTGATAAAGTCAACTGGACCGAAGTATTTGCCAATAAACCAGTAAATAAAGCTTGGAACAAATTGAAAGAAATAATATTCAACTTAGAGCTTAAATTTGTTCCACTTATAAAGAAGTATAATAACAAAGGTAAAATACCTGCCTGGCTAACTAAACCAATCACAAAGCAAATTAAAGGAAAGATTGTTTAAAAAATTAAAAACTAAGCCTGGATTCCTAATCAAATACAAAAAGTCATTACTGATTTTAAATCATAGGATTAAGAACTCAGAGCAGAAATTACAATTCAGATTGGCACATACTAAGGACAACCAAAAATCACTATATTCTTATCTGAACAATAAAAAAGGGAAACAGTGGGACAACGACCATTATCACAGAATGGTGCCACTCTTAACTCTGACACTGATACAGCAAACTGTTTCAATAACTACTGTATTTCTGTTCTGTTTTTTCCATAGATGCACAAAATTATGTCAAAACCAATTCTACCACATCCTACTCATTTCAAGATTCAGATATCATTTCAGTATTAAAAACATTTAAAAAAACAACAGTCCAGGCCCTGACAATATCCACCCTAGGTTCCTTAATGAATGTATGAACTCCCTAGTGAGCCCCTTAACTATTTTAATTTATAAATCCCTTCGGGAAAATGTTATCCCTAAAGATTGGTTAAAAGCACTAGTCACACCAATATTTAAAAAGGGTAGCAAATCAGATGTGCAACACTATTGATTGATTAGTTTGACGTCCATTGTTGGAAAACTAATGGAATGCCTTATTAAATCCCTGTTTGAAAAGGAAATTAAATTAGTTGGCCTTGAGGATAATACCCAGCATGGTTTTCGACCTACTTATTCATGTACCACAAATCTAATATCCTTTTATAGTACTATCAGTCAAAACCTCGATTGTAACATTCCAACAGATGTTATACTCCTGGAATTCAGTCGTGCATTCGACAGGGTATCCCATTTCAAACTATTAAACAAACCTAGGCAAATGGGCTTCTCACCATGCTTAGTTAACTGGGTAGGTAATTGGCTTTCTACCAGAAGTTGAGTTAAAATCAATGGAACCTTGTCTCAACCTGGCTTAGTTACTAGTGGTGTTCTGCAGGAAGCGCAGGGATCGGTTCTTGGGCCCACCTTATTCAACATCTTCATCAGCGATTTGAAAATGAAATCCAGCATCCTTTCCTGTAGATAATATAGCTAATACCACCTTCCTTGTAAATGATATAAAAGACATCCAACATTCGGTACAAACTAACAGTGTGGCGTTTAATGTAGATGAATTCTCAGTATTACACCTGGGTAAAAAAAAAAAACCCTAATCAAGAATATTATCTCAATAATACTCTCCTTAAATCTTCAGTTAGTGAGCGTGACTTAGGTGTAGTAATTAACAATAAACTAACAGCATCAGACAACTGTAATAAAGTAACCAGGGTAGCTAATGGTATAATTAAACAGATCAGAAGAACATTTACCAATAAATCAGCTCAATGTCTGATTCCACTCTATAGACCTTACATTAGACCTTATGCCGATTATGGGTCTCCCTTCTGGAACCCCTACCTGTACGGTGACATTCTACAAATGGAGCAAATCCAAAGACACATGACAAAAATTATATCCAGATTATCAGCCTTAGACTACCAATCCAGATTAAACAAAACTGTCCTTTATTCATTACAAAACAGACGGCAACAAGGCAACCTACTATTTACCTACAAAGTGCTTAAATCACCAGAACTAATGAAGTTATGTGGACTTAAATATTCCAAAAATCAAACGGTTGCTAACTCAGGGCTCGAAATATAGCCTTTCCGTATTTCCGTGGAAATGCAGGAAGGCTATCAGAAAGTCAGTTCCGATCCCAGCATTTCTGTCTGGAAATGCTATGCTACTTCTGTCGTAGTTTGTTACATGATTGCGTGGCAGAGTGGCAGCAGAGAGCATTTGCCCGACTCTCTGGTCACAGGGCCGGGGCGCTTAGTCTCCAAATTGGCCATGACTTGGAAGCAGGCATTGAGGGCAGCCTGCGCGGGTCCTTGACTGAGTTTTCCGAAGTGAAGAGTGCATGACACCTTCGCTCAAACCTGATTGGCCAGGGGTGTCATACCATTCATTGCTCGGTTTGCTGTTGTGTAGATCAGAGTGTGGATAGTACGCTGATCTCCGTGGGTGTGCTCTGCAAATTTGCTGCATTTCTGGAGAGGGGGACACTCTATTTAAAGTGGAGACGTAAGTGGTATGTTGATTATACTTAAAATAAATTCTGGGGACATTTGCTCTGTTGGAGGGGACACTAGTGCTGGGAGAGAAAGCAAGGGTGTGTGGAAAAAATGCAGCACTGGGACTCAAAAACAATCTTCAAGAGGAGATTTAGCAGCAAAATAAATTATCTGTAGCAGGAAGGGCTTTAAAGGAAGCCCAAAGGTCTCTCAACACTTGAGGGAAAGAATATCTTGGAGTGTGGTGAGGACAAATGATCACCTTACTGAGAGTAGGTGGATCTGTAATTAAAATTATTCCCTGCAACTGAAAAAGCTTAAAAGAAAAGGTCCCTTTTCTACACTTTTGGGGATAAAACCTTTGAGGAATGTGGTTGGGGAGAAATTATCTTTTACAGGAACGGTGACCTGAAATCAAAATCATTTCCTGCAAGAGGAAAAGAAAAATAAGCTCCATTTCCACACTTTGGGGGATAAAACCTTTGTGGATTCTTGGGGCGAGAAACTATTTTTAGGAAGGGAGATCTGAAATAAAAATGATTCCCTGTAACTGAAAAGGACTTAAAAATAGTCCTTTTTCACCTGGGGGATAAAAACTTTGGAGTGATGGGTAGGGAAGAAATGATCTTTACAAACCTGTAATAGAAATCAGTCCCTGCAACTGAACATGGCTTAGTAACCACCCCCCTCAAAATAAATGTCTTTTGTACATGGGGGGGGGGTGTAAAACATTCAGAATGTGGTGAGGTAGAAACAGTATAGTACTGTATAAGGCGAATATCATAAAAATTATTCCATGCAATTAAAAAACATTTTTCCCCATTTTGCATGTAAAAAGGTAACTTTTGCCCAGGAAATGTATCTGGCACACCCCACATTTCCGAAGGAAATGTATCCTTAAGGCCACTATTTGTAGCCCTGCAATTGATGGTCAGTCGTGTGAAAACTGACAAAAGAGGAAACTATTTTTCTGTTAGAGCACCCAAGCAATGGAATTCATTACCACAAGAACTAGTGGATAAGCCAAACTTCATTTCATTCAAGTCCGGCCTAGATAAGTGGTTTAAAATATCATTTAACATGGGCTAATGTCCCACATTGTGTGGGGGACAATCTAGATAGGCCTAGAGCCTTCTTTTGTCTATTCCAACTCAGTAAACAGGAACCACCATCTGCCAAGCTGCCTTAACCAAAAAGGAGGGGTCCGGGACTAAGATGCAAGTGGATTGGTGCAACGCCGACAGCATCTGGCCGATTTCTACATAATCAGTTGGTTGGATGTCAAACCACAGCTCCAGAGATTTAATCACCTCAACTCTTTGAACACTGCACTGTGACCAGCACCAGTGAAGAAGACATCTTGCCTTATCTCTACAGTCTTGGTCGAAAAGAAATCAGCACACTACTCACATCCCTCCACTGAACTAGGCTCCGTCAGAGAAGGAAGGCAGTCCCGGTTAATAATCTCATCAACCAGTCTGAAGAGAGCAGTGGGTCGGTTTCTCCTGGTTGCAATGATGGATAAGTAAAAATGCTTCCTCACACCATTCATTGCCTCCTGATATTTCTGATAATGGGATAGCAGGACAAGTTTGTTGAGGAGTACGCCCAACCTCCTCCAACGCCGCTCGAGCTTCAATCCACACATTTTAAAATTCCTCAGCTCATCACTGAACCAGGGAGAGCTGTAATGTCCAAAGTGATGATAGGGGGCAGAATGGCATCAGGGAGTCAGCTGCGGTAAGACTGAATACAGTATACACCTCACTTGCTGCACTGCACTCCTGGGAGAGGCAGCTCAAATTCCTGGGATGTCTACCTGGGCCATTAAAGTGTCAGACTCGACATTTCTCCAGCCACATGTGTGGACCATCTCAGCAAGGGGAGGAGTTTCAATGTTTTTGCACACCATCTCAAACTGAAACACGCAATGGTCGGATCAAGCAACAGGGTCACTAGATATTTCAGAAACCTCAATACCAGAGGTGAATATGAAATCGAGTGAGTGGCCAGCAGTGTGTGTAGGGGTCTCTAATGCTGATGGAAATCTAAAGATTCCATCAAACTCAGGAATTCTCCTACAAAAACAGATGAGTCAGAGTCTACCCAGGCATTGAACTCCTGCATTACAATCAGCCTCAGGGATTTCAAAGCGAGGGAGGACACCTGCTCAGAAAATTCCCTAAGAGAAACCCCACCCACCCACCCCAGAGCGGTGATACTCAAATAAATATACATAATCAATGTCCACTATGCAGGTGACAGCCACCGACTCAAATGATCTGTAGGTCTCTGCAAAAAACCCAACACACTGTGTGCGAGGGGCCGAGATGATGCCAACTACACCCCCTTTTCGTCCCATGTGAGTGCGATGTATCACTAAGCAACCTGGTGGAACTACAGTGGTAGTAGTACAAAAGTTAATCAGTACTGGATATACTGAGGCAGAATCACATTATAATCAATGCTAATTGTAACTTGAGTGCCTCAGTGGTACCTCGAGATAGTCAACTTTTAAATAACTACCACTGTAGTCCCGATGAAACAGGACCAGCATTATCGTCCAAACATGTCTTTGTAATGAGAACCAGATCAGCCTTCTCTTAATCAAATAAATCATGTAATGGATTCAGCTACAGATATATTTCTTTCATAATAGTAGTACAGATTAAAAAGCAGCTGACACCTTCAGGAGAACTTTAATCAAACCTAATATTTAGACACAGTCCAGCTTGTATTTTACATCAGTTCTGTATTTCTCCTCCCCATTATTTATTACTGAGGACATTTGCATGAAAACAGGATCTTTGCTCCTGAAGAGTCCTGAGGAGGCAGTATAGTGCAGTGGTCTAAGGCTCTGAGTTGCAAATCTGGTGACATCCAGCAGACCAGACCTGGGTTTGAATCCCACAGCTTCCACTTGCATACTGTGTGACCCTGAGCAAGTTACTTAACCTCCTTGTGCTCCCAGGTCGCTCCTGTAAAAAAGCTTTCAGCTTAGTGTGCTATACCTGGTTAAGCAACTAAATAAAAAAAATTAAAAAAAGAGTTCATCTATTCCTGTTGCTTTCTCCCTACTTGTGGTCTTAATGCACTGCTTGTGACATCACAATTACTCCCATTGCAACAGATTGTGATGTCACAGCAGAGGATTATGACATGAAGTAGGGAGTAAGCTGTAGAGGATGAACTCTAAAGCAACTCTAAGGGCTAAAGATCACGTATTCAGGCAAATTTCCTCAGCAATAAATAACAGGGAGGAAAATGTATAGAATATACAATATGTGGAATGCAAGCAGAATTGTACCTAATTATTATTATTTTTTTTTTAAGTTTTCTTTGAGGCGTCAGTAGCTCTTTAGAGGTTTCTAAAGTGCTGGTCTGATTGCTCTAGCGTTTTGTCACTAATTTTAAGCCTACCTGTATGGAATTTATGTGTTTGCTGTATGTGTGGATGGATGTCTTAATAAACTTTTAATCTAAAAAAAATATCAAATCATCGTCTTATTAACTACTGACCTGACATTAAGCAACAATGCCCTCACAGGACTGAAGGTCCACCTCGCACACTCCCTACAAATGGGCCATGGCCGCCATGCGCTATAGGACTGAGTGAGAGAGGGAGGATCACAGTGCTACAGGGGGAACATTTGTCCACCCTTGATCTCTTTCTCCTCCTTCCTCTGGCTGCCCCCACCCTGCCTCTTCTTTTCTATCTAAACATACCCAACTTACATAACTTAAAACTACTCCTGGAGACCTGGCAGTCGGTCCCTAGAAGGACATAACTGCTTACTGGAAGAGTAGGTAACAGAATTAATGCTCAAACACATATTGACAAATAACACACCCCAGACACCATTCAGCACTCTTCAGAAATGCACAACCACACAGTGATGCGCCCTAACCCACAGACAAGTTTAATTATACACACACACCTCAAAATTAGTTTGTTCTTTTTTAGTCCCTTGTGTCCTGCAGATTAAATCCAAATAGTGAGGAAGAGAAATCTTCCTTAAATATACAAGAAAAATTAACCGGGGGGGGGTGGGGTTAGGGCTGACTGAGTAGACAATCTTTGAACTGCTCCACCTCGACAACCGAACAAAGTTACATTTTACAACTTAAATCCCCATCAGCTGGACTGAAATACTTTTCTGTTAAAAATCCCTTGACTTCACTATCAAAAGATACCTTTTTCGTCAGACTTCAAGATGGGAAACCCCCGTAAACAGCAACAACAGGATCCTGGTTCATCAAAAACTGGCAAGTCACAGGCTGGAGCGCAAAAAAGGGGAACCGCTAGACTACTTCCCGACGGAGCTGAACCCACCAACGCGGCCTTACAGCAATTCAGGAACTTAAATCTGACTTGAAACAAGCTAATGGCAATTTACACAAAGTAATTGATCACTTTACTAAGCAAGTCCTCACTATCGAAACCCGGCTGGACACCCTGCAGTCCGATGTTACAACTTTGAAAGCTGTGGTGGAAAAATCGTCTGTCGTGACTTCTGGGCTGGTTAAAGAAAACAAGTTACTATGCTTATGTCTTGAACATCTTAAAAATGGTGCCAGATCCAGTCACTTACAGCTGCTGGGGGCCTCAGAAGGTGTGAAGGTTATGGACCTTTCAAAATGTGTGCTTGACTTGTTAAACAGCACTCTAGCAATGGACCTTACTGATAAAATTATAAAAACCTATTGGATCACTCCCCACATGCAGGCTGCCAACCTGGACGTGCCCAGGACAATACTGATTGTTACACGAGGAGAACATGTTTGGGACGCAGTGCTGAACTTGGCAAAGAAGAAGGGGACCCTTTTTGTTACCTGATGGGGCTGCATTTTATTTACTCCCCGATCTTAGCTTTGCCACTCAGTAAAGAAGCAAGACGCTTGACTCGGTCTGGCTGGGCCTTCAGGAATTGGGAGTGACAAATTCACTGCAGCTCCCTGCTAAACTCAAAGTTTTGTATTCTGGGAAAACATATCTTTCTACAGATCCAGCCGAGGCACAGAAATATTTGGAGACAATTAAGGGAGATTTTGCTGCCTGGGAGGGTAGTGCCCATTCTGACTCGGACGAGGAGGGCTGACATACTGCTCCATATGTACTTGTTTAGTCTCTTGCCTGGCTTTACAGTTATATGACTTTTCTTGCTGTATGTTCTTATGCCTGTTTCACCGATGCAAGTTGTATTGTGCTAAGAATCCATGTTTCTAGTCCTATTTTAGGAAATTCAACCCAGTATTTAAATGTGGGAATTTTTTCTTGTTAACTATGTTTGTTGTTGTTTGGTCTAGCCTGGGTGGGGGCACTCAAAGATGACACACTTATAGTTTTACTACCATCTATAGTTTTACTACCATCTTTGTTGACATGGAATTCCACGGGTCACATTGTTTTTTTTTATGTAGCTTTTTTGGTCCCCGTTGCCTCCTCCCGCCAACAGGTGATGGGGACACATATGCATTTTACAGGTTTTCTCCCCTGCCTCCACCCCATGGCCCCAGCACACTGCCATGCAAGCATGTGGAGGTATGCTTTGCACGCCGTGGCACCAGCTCAGTCCCTTCCACCTCCCGATACTTTGCCACCCTATCTCTGCCTACACTACCCACTGGACCTCCACCCAGTGGAAGCGGAACTACGGGGGGGTGCCAACCCACCTTCACCACCCTCAGGAGAGAAGAGCTGCCCGCTGGCGTGCTCAGTCCGGCTCCGCCCCCCTCCCAGCTGGCCCCCCGACGACCCGAGGTTGTTCCCGAACCCGGGTCAACGGCGTAGTGCAAGGTAAGACGCTCAGCGCCTCAACCCTCTGTGTCACCGGGCCGGCATCACAGGTCACATTTTTGTGACCTGAGTGTTTTACTCTGGATCCCCATCTCCTCTGAACATTTTGGGACTATCCATGGTCTTGCTGCAATAGCTCAAGTGTTATGATTTCTGGTCTTTTGACCTGACTGATATATTTTCAGCAATTCCCGCACAATGCTGTAATGATGGATGAGAGGTGTAACAACACTATTTTTGATATTGCGTTATTGATCAATGTGTGTTCCTTGAACCAGGATATATTCAGTGTACTGGTTTACCTCAAAATATGTAAAATAAAGAGTTAAAAAAAAAAGAATAAGAAACCTATACTATACAAGACTAGTAAATCTCAGCCTAATGCCTCCAGGTGAGGAACATGTCCAAGGATAATAAAATATCTTATTTCATAACTGCTGTGTCCAATATAATAGGAATAAAAGATCCTCCCAGAAATAAATTGGAAACAACCTTGGTTAACCAGGCCAGACGAACAGTCCAAGAGCCGGGAAAGATAATCACACTATATGTCCGCTCTCACCGGACTCAAATAAAAGGAACCAAGAGTTAATGAACAGGGATCACACAGAAGATACTTCTATGCTGAGTTTTTCACTCACCCACATCATCTCTCTGAAGCTCTGATTTCAGAGACACCAACCCCCAGAGTCCAAACAGCTCACTCCACTTCTCCCAGCCACAGCTCCCACCCTGTGACCAAGGCTTCTAGAATTTACAGGCCACCCAGACACCCTCTCCCTGCAACTGAAATAAAAGATACTGGTCAAATATCATAACCTAACCCATAACCAGATCCTTGAATTTAGATGTAATGACAACTTCAGCAGAGTAATCCTTATAAAACTCACGGTCCTCTGTATCCCTAATCTTGTCTGCTGGACAGCTGTGCCTGATCTGCTGTGCAGGACAGTCCCAGCCTAGTGCTCCAACAGGATAAAACGAGAGGCAGACTCAGTGCAGCAGTCCAACTCAAGAGGCCACACCACATAAAATGAAACAGCACCTACTGTAACAATCTCACCTCAGAATGCCGACACTGATCATCATTAAGGAAAAACACCGACAAGTCTTCACACCAAAAAACTCCCACTTTAGTATTCCTCAATGACCTTCAACGGCCACGCTGGAGACTGCAACAGCTTCACCAGAACCAGGCAGAACAGACAGAATTAATGTGAGCACTGATCAGTGCAGTGCATAGGCAGGACTCAATGGATTTTAAAAAGGAGAAGAAAATAACAAAATCCTCTGCTTACCTACTGTTTGACCCTTCACTAAACTAAGCTGATTTAAAAGACAAGCTAAAATGTAAGCAACCAGGCTACAAAATACAACATTAAAACGTTTGGATCTGAGAGCTAACAAAATGGCCTGCCCAGCATGGCAGCCATCTTAGATGAAAATGAGATACTGCATCACAGTTGTTCTGTCCCCGGGAAAATACAATGTCAACTTGTGTAAAAGCAGAACCCCACAGAAAATGACATACTGCATCACAGCTGCTCTGTCCCGGAGAAAATACAATGTCAACGTGTGTAAAAGCAGAACCCCACAGAAAATGAGATACTGCATCACAGCTGCTCTGTCCCGGGGAAAATACAATGTCAACATGTGTAAAAGCAGAACCCCACAGAAAATGACATACTGCATCACAGCTGCTCTGTCCCGGGGAAAATACAATGTCAACATGTGTAAAAGCAGAACCCCACAGAAAATGACATACTGCATCACAGCTGCTCTGTCCCGGAGAAAATACAATGTCAACATGTGTAAAAGCAGACCCCCACAGAAAATGAGATATTACATCTCAACTGGACTATCATGGATAAAAACATTGTAAAAATTGGTAAATGCAAGATGCCACTGAAAATGAGATACAGCATCTTAGCTGGGCTATCCTGGATAAATACATTGCAAAAAATGGGTAAAAGCAGAACCCCACAGAAAATTAGATATTTATCACCACTGGTATATCCTGGAGAAAATCATCTGGTCTACCCTGTTTAATCCCCACGTATGACAACTGTTGCAATGGCTACTAGTGTAGCATGTGTGTGTGTGTGTGTGTGTAGCAGTCTGTCTGCACATGCATCTGTTTGCCATGTAAGTTTTTATATGTGTGTATGTCAGTGTGTCTGTACAATATGTTCAGAGCCAACAACAGGTGCTTGTGCATTATCTTGCTGTTTAAAGGGGAGCAGCATTTGACCTGTATTGATTTCTGAAGAGGTAGATTTTCAAATATTGGTTCACAGTCAGTTGTTGCTTCATCTTTGCAGGCCTTTTAGTAAACACAGTGTGCATTATTTATTTCTTTTTAATTGATATTTTATGCTCCCTGGGTATAGCTGCGTCCCCAACCCGCTCCGAGCACGACCTCCATGCCACCACAGGACTTCCAACCCCATGAGTTTACCCCTCATGGTGGAGCCATCCCATAGGATGGAAATGCCCAGGGTACCCTCTTGGTAATGGCGGATGTCCAGGAGTTGAGCCAGGAGGTCATTATGCTCGGGGGGGGGCTTACTTAAAGTATGGCAGTTTTTCCCCCTGGAGGGGCATGACATGCAATGACGCCAGGATGTCAGAATGTCGGCGTCTGCCCACCCCTCCACCCAGACATGGTAGGCCCTAGTAGCCTTTCCTTCTAGCTTCCATTAAAAGTCGAGCAATATCAGGTAATGGCAACCCTCACCCCCGGAGGAGAGCGATCCCTCAGATGTTCAATCCTCTTGCCCCGACCAGCTCTTCAGCTTCCCGAATCCGCTCCTGAACTGAAGTCACTGGCGTCACAAGTGGTTGCACAACCACTGCGCCGGCAGGCCAGTAGCTTTATTGATTTATAACTGGGGTCCTTTTTTCCATTTGGAAATCCAGTTATAATTCATCATTATAACCCACAGATTATAACAATGAATACACACTGAGTTTCCCTTCGAAAAAAACATGTGCCACACTTCACCTTTCGCACTTCAACTGCTCATTAGAAAAACAAACTCCATCAAATTACATCAGTTCGGCCCTCGCATTCTCACTTAAAAGCAACCAGCTCTCAGTCAACTCACAACCTCCAGCCAGTAACGCCAAACTCCAGCTGCTGATTGTGAGAGGAAAATTAAATAAAAGTGAAAGCGCCTTAAGCAACCCAGCACCTCAGCCCAGCCGGGCACTACTGGGCTTTGCCCTCCACTGCCCCATTCACTCTGGCTGCCAGAACTGACCACATCATCTCTGGCTGCCACAAATAAGTACAGAATAAAACAAGGCTAGTTAAAAAAACACACACACAAAACAGCACAATGTGATAGAGAGTTAGGTATCTTAAACAGTAACACTGTGCACAGCAACACCATCTGGTGGTCAAACAGAAAATAATCAACATATTCAACAATCAAATCGCAGGGCAAAAAAGGGAACCGCAGCAATTATATAGAATAAAACATGGGGAGAGGTGTAAAACTTGAATCTTATACACACCCTTAGCATTGGATGCTTTTAAAAACCCCTTCAGCTGCGCTCTCAGTGTTCATGTAGCATCCTACACTGTGGGAGTGTGTAACATAGAGAATAATGTATGGGGTGGTGTGTGTAACGAGATTATACACACACACCAAGTTGCGGATGCTACATAAACCCTGAGGGTATCCTCATTAAGAGGGTGTGTGTAAACTGAGTTTTACAACCACCCCATATTTTATTTTATATAATTGCTGGCATGTGCTTTTTCGCCTCAGCAATTATACAAAATAAAATAAGCAAACAAGACTGGTGTTCAGGCAGCCATGGACAAGTCAGGATTCTAAACAGTCTGTGGTCTGCCAAGTTACAGTGCTTCAGATGTTTCAGGCAGAAAGTGGAGGTGTACTAAAATAAGGTAAAAATCTTCTGTATTATTTTCTGTACAATTGCGATTATTCTTACCGCCGAGCAGCGGTTTCGAAGCTCTGGCATCCATCCTGACTGAAGATGTGAGACTGGCACTTGCTGGCTCATGTGTGTGGACAGGGAAACCTGGCGCACGTTTGAAAAGTTTCCCTTCATTTTTTGTCTAGGGGCCAGTGGACAAAAAGCAACTTACCACCGACTGCTAGGGGTGGTGAAGTCTGTGGACATACCAAATTGCTGCAGGGAACCTCACAGAGTAATATGATGTAGCTTATCTCCTCCATGGTTTGCACAGTGCACCTGATTTCTACTATAGAATTCTGTGTCTGAAAGGGACATAAACTACTTCACGCAGTTCTGAAATGGCACTAATCTTGACTTGTAATGCAGAGGCACCCACAATGCTTACTAATTGAACAATAATAGAATAAGAACCAGTATTTAAAGTACAGCTTCTCAGGAAAAATTACTCACGGTCAAAACAGTTCTTTAACAGTTTTTTTTTTTTGTTCTTTAATTGCGATGTAAATGTGGAATTTTTATATCATAATAATGTAACAAATAAAATCCAAGCCACACATTACTGCATTAGCAGCCATTCTGGCTCCAAGCTTTCTGGCTCCAAGCAAAGCTAGTTCAAAACAGTAAATGACAGCATGTGCAGTTGGGCTCAAGAATTACCATATTTGCACTGGAATATTTTAGAATTCAAAAACATAACCTTTAGTCCGTACTGGAGGCTTTTTCAGAAGTTCATTTTTGTGACTCACAGCGGAAGGTGCTACATCACCTTCCCTGGGTTTCTCAGTAGTTGCGTCAGGTACATCACCTCTGTGAGCTACATTAAAAAGCTCTGGCAGTGCTGACAAATGTGCAGAGTTCCATGTCCCACCATTATCCAGTTTATAGGAATAAGGTCCCTTTAGCCCTTTTTGCCTAATGACACATCTCCATTCTGTACATCTACAGTAGATTCTCCTTTCTTTATGCTCACACTCTTCTGTACATGAACAATATCACCACACTGCAAGGCAAGATACTTGGCGCTGCTCCATCTATCTGTATAAATTTCTCTTTCTCTTTTTTTTCTGAGCTCTGTCAGGTATGTTTTTACTGGGCTGGGCTTGCACCAGTTGTGGCATGAGGAACTGCTCTATAATCCAATTCACTCTGCCTCTGAACTACAGTTTCTTCACGCCCTGAGCATCTGGCATAAGGAATATTTCTAATCAAGCGATGCAGGTGGCAGCTGTCTGAATGGAGCAGAGTTTCAAAAACACACAGCTATGATGGACCTGAAATTTCTAGGGAGGTACTATGATTCAGGTACAATAAGCAATGCATATTCAAGGGCATCACACAAGGAAAGAAATGAATTACTGTACTTGAACCTATAGGCCTGTTTACACTGCCACATTTACACTGCACCAATCCAAGTGCTCAGGCTGCTGCAGTGCAAACGTGGCAGTGTGGACACTTACCTGATCATGGTAAGTCATTGGTTCTTCTCTCTCTCTCTAAGCCGCAGAAGAGTAGGGGATGCATTCCGGAGGAAGCGATGTCAGCAGCAGTGTGGACAGACTGCACTGCTCGCTCCGATATGTGAGAGTAGCCCCTTTGCAGAACTGAGTGGCAGGTACCCTGCGGCATGTCCACTGCAGTTTTTTTACTGCTGCTCTTTAACTGACTTCCCTCTTCCACCCTAGTTTGTCCAGGAGACTCAACTATTATTTGCATTTCTTCTGTTTGGATAGCACTTACAGAAAGGGACTGGGCCGGAGCAAGTGCTGGCTTGGAGGGGTAGGTTAAGTGAGCACGCAATGCAAACACCTGCCCCCCCCACCCCCCACACACACGGCCCTTCTCAGCGCAGCTTGCAACAGTGCTGAAAAAGGCCAAGTAGACGTAATTTGATGTGGTCGAGGATATCAAGAAACGACTGGTAGTGGACTGTAGTTAACAGTGCAGCAGCCGTGTAAACACAGCTTAAGACAAAGCCAGCACACATTGAGAACATAATTACAGTATGTTTGTTATAGAGTCCAAGTAAGTGAGCCATGATATTGCAGCCATAATAAATACATATTTTCCAGTTTTGTATTCCAAACCTACATGCAATCATACTGACCTGGCAAACCCCACAATCATTGAGAAATTATAAATGTGGAGGCTGCAATCATTGCAACAGTACCAAAAATGCTAAAGCTTCAAGCTCCTATGGTAAGGAAAGAAGTGCACAACGGTAATACCACAGTATTTATTTATTGATTTATTATTACAAAATATGTAGGGAATTTGCTGTATCCTGACTGACCGAGCCCCGTGCCTTACATGGTGACAACCACTGCTCTGAAAACTCTTCTGGTAACCAGGATGTAGCACACACAGATAACCATGCCTACTAGAAAAGTTTTGAAAAAACATTCCTTGCAGCCATGTTTGTGAGGTAAAAAAATGTAAAACCCCTGACTCGGCATAATTTAAAAACCTACATTTTTAAACATTTTAAAATCGCTCAACTCCCAGCCACCACCTAACAAATGCTTAATATATAAAAACAAAATATTTAAACCCATTCACTCACCTTTCTTTTTCTGTTCGCCCTTTTGTTTTACAGATCTCCAAGTCTCAGTCAGGATAATTTACCCATGTCTGCTGCCATTCACCACCAGCATCTTGTTCAATCCTTCCCCCTGACATTTTGCCTCTTACTCCATGAATCCTACCTACTTACCTGACTACCCCTCAACGCATACAGACAGCATTACACCTTTCTCTGTCTTAAAATATTTACATTTATTTAAATGAATTATTTATCGAAGCAACTGGCTACTGGTTCTGCTCTCTATCCCGCTCACTCACCTGATCTGTCACCATGGCCGAACGCAGCACTTTCTCTCTCTCACCAAACCGCATCATTCTCTCTCCCACTCACTCTGACAACAGCTTCACCCTCCTTCTCTCTCTCTCTCTCTCTCTTAATCTCAATCTACAGCAGTATAAATTAATAAGCCATACCAGCGGTCAATCTTAACATTCATTTACTAGCCCACGTACTACTGCAGATTGCTGCGGGCTAGTGCAGAATATCTGTTACTTGCCCGGCTGGGCTAGTGCAATTCCTCCTGTGGAAAGCTGCAGTTCCATTCTCAACCCGGTTATCAAATAGATATACAAATAAATACATAAATATAACTGTTATTTAATTTAAAGCCAGGTCCATTTCATGGAGGTTTAACTATGCTGGCAGCCTGCTCCCAGGGGAATTCGGTAACCAGCACCGAGAGCGAGCACGGGGGGCCTCCTGGTACTGACACCCCCTAACAACGGCTGCCCATTCGAAGCGAGAGAGGAGGAGAAGTGGGAATAGAGAGAGAGCAAGCAAGCTGCAGGGGCACACGCAGAAAGATCACCTGGACTCCAGGAACGGAGGTCGTGAGGGCTTCCCACAGCCCTCCCCCACACCAGCCAGGTATCCCCACAGAGCAGCCAGATCACCTGGACTCCAGGAACAGAGGTCGTGAGGGCTTCCCACAGCCTTCCCCCACACCAACCAGGTGTCCCCACGGAGCAGCCAGGTAAAACCCATGTTTTGGCGCCATTTTGAATTTAAGCTTAAAATACAAGCTGAGACCCAGACTTCTATCTGCAAACACAGCTGTTCCTGTTTGAAAAACGGACCTTTAATATCGCAAAAGCAGGAACGTTTCCAAGCCTAGCCTCCTACCTCTCCAGCGGCTGCTGCTGTTTTTCTGTCGTCGTAGGAGTGGAAATACTGCATTATTGCGAACTTTTAGTCTCATCTGCACTGCTTCTGCCACCAGACTCAGCTGTTACCTTAAGAACTCGTGGCTCTAGTGCACCCTGGGAAATGTATTTGCTCGATTGTCTGATTCTGCATTCCACCCCCCCCCCCATTTATTGTTTTTTATGTTTGGTTAAGCAATTTGTGTTAGACCTGTGTTAGACCTTAGGGTTTCGCCTCTCAAAGAATATTGCTAAACGCTTTAGTAGTGAGTATATAGCGAGTGTTCTTTGGAATCCCACGCATGCTGAATGTCTGTATGAAAATTAACTCAGGGCTTTTCCCAGCCGTCTGTGGCCATACGCACAGCAGTTGTTTAACTCGCTCTGTACTCTGAGCCTAAAGCAGCATTTAAAAGTTTTAAACTTAAGGAAACATCTGCTCGTTACCTCAGGGTTGTTCCTTTGCCACTTGCAATACGTACTGCATGTGATTCCCTCTGGCAGTTACTCAGTGCACAAGCAGCTTCTGTTTACTCTGGTTAGGTAGACCTAGGTTGTGCCTCCATGTTAAGTTCACTTGATGTAAGGCTGCCAACGGTTGTATGTCCTGGTGTGCTGTACTGCCCAATCTCTACTCAGCTCCCCTGTTCTTTTGTTCTGCCTCCTCTCCTCCCCCATTCCCTCTGCACTTAACTCACCTGCCTCCTCTAATACTTCCACAGATCGCCTGGACTCCAGGAACGGAGGTCGTGAGGGCTTCCCAGAGCCCTCCCCCACACCAGCCAGGTGTCCCCACAGAGCAGCCAGGTAAAACCCACGTTTTGGCGCCATTTTGAATTTAAACTTAAAATACAAGCTGAGACCCAGACTCCTATCTGCAAACACAGCTGTTCCTGTTTGAAAAACGGACCTTTAATATCGCAAAGGCAGGAACGTTTCCAAGCCTAGCCTCCTACCTCTCCAGCGGCTGCTGCTGTTTTTCTGTCGTCATAGGAGCTCTAGCCCTGCCGCCCCCACCACCACCCTTGGTCGGCTCTCCCTTTTATAGACAGATGGTGATCATGTGGGACTGACAATAACCTATCAGCCCACTTCTCCATCTGCAGGTTATCGTCTGCAGCCACTAGTGGCTGCACTCCCACCCTTTCCCAATCGGTCTCCTTCCTCCAAGGCCAGCATCTCCTCCTCCCTTTGCTCTACACTGCCACCCAGTGGCTCTACTTGTGTTATTATTTCCTTATCTCTGGTCTTTTCTTATGCTCTCACTCTCCCTAATCTCCCCTCACCTCTCCTGCTCCGTTGACTCATCATTTCTCTCTCTTCTCCTGCCCACTCTCTCTGATCTTCCCTCCTACCTCTGCCTGTCACCCTCTGCCTGTGCTACCTAACTGAATCCATTTGCACCACTCTTATTATAAATTCTTTTTCCTCCCTCCCTCATCTCGCCATGTCTGCTCATCCCCCAAGTCCTCCCGGTGTATGGTCTACGCCCAAACCAGCTGGTGCTACCTCCCCCACTCTCCCCGCCTGGTTCTCCTCAAAGGGCTGAAAATTGCCCACTTAAATGTTTGCAGCCTACTAGCCAACCTGGCCGAACTAACAGCCTGGGTAGCCCACTACCACCCCGATATCTTAGGTATATCGGAAACTTGGCTGGAAACCCCAGGTCCCGACTCGTGATCTCCTCCCGGGTATAGCCTTATCAGGCACGCCCACTGCAGGCAGCAAGCGGGCGGCGGGTGCTACTTACTACAAAGCGCACTCGATGTCTCCTCCATTAATCTCCTCCCAACCCCTCCCTACTGAGTTCCTGCATGCCTCCTCTTACTTGGGCACATGAAGAAACTGCACTTGATATGTGCCTATAACCCCTCATGGTGGTCTGCAAGGACTCTCCTCTCTCCTCCACAGTACCAGTGACACTGTAGGGACAAATCAAGTCCTAGTTATCGGTGATTTTAATCTGAACTGGCTGGCTCCCAACCGCAAGGGAATATGAACCTCTGCCTCGGGCCATGCCTTGAGCCAGGTCATCACTGAGCCTACCAGGCCCTCTGCCCGGGGAAAATGGTTGTTAATCGATTGATCCTGACTAACAGACCTGACAGGATCACATCATCGGGCATCCTTCCGACACCATCTCTGGATCACTGCCCACATACTGCACGGGGGGTCTCGCACAAACCCCCCAGCAAAGTGATCACAATGAGGATTACTCTAAGCCAACACCCAACACATCCTTCCGACCTCTCACTTGTTGGACTGGTCAGGGTCACAGCTCTAGAAGACCCAGCACAAGCCCTAGAGGTATTTCTTTCCAAGTTCATCCCAGTGCAGAACAAACGCCTCACCAGGAGGAGTGTAAAGGCGCTTGTCACCAAATGGTTTCATGGTGGCCTTTTTTCCTAATGAAAACTAGGACAAAAGCTGGCAACCTACAAGGCCTCCCAAAGCATTACTGATCTCCTTGCCTACAGGACCATCAGAAACATATGCAAAAGCCACCCGCCTGCAAAAACGAATTCTGTAAGTCCGCTCTGCTCTCCTCTGCCTCCAACCCGAGAAATTTCTGGCAACATCAGAAGCGCTTGTCGGTGGGTCGGCCAGAGTGCAGGTCACCGACTATTTATTGGCAGGGCTGCAACAACCCCCACACCATCTCTAACACTTTTAATTTGCTGTCTCCAACCCCCCCGCCTCCTCCGCTCTGCCCTAAGCCCCTGACTCTCCTCCTCCTCCTCCTCCTGGGTTCTAACCCCGTCCCCCTATCTTCCTCCAAAGCCACATGTTACGAGACTCCAGAAGCCCTCGCCAGCCTTTCCTCACAGTGGGCAGGTCATGACTGCCTCGAGCCTAAACTGCTCAGGCTAGGGGCCCACCTTCTGCCAGGCCTCCACACATTTTCAATTCCTCCTCAGCTCCGGGTCTATCCCGGCCATCTGGAAAGTGGCAAAAGTGGTCCCAGTCCTAAAGCAAGGCAACCCCAAGGACCCCCAGAACTATCGTCCTATTGCGATCTTGTCTGCAGCCTCCAAGATCCTAGAGAAAATTGTGGCCTCCCGGCTATCCCTTTACATTCAGGATCATAACCTCCTCTCTCTGGCTCAACACGGATTCAGAAAAGGACACAGCACGTCCACTGCCCTCGCTGTTGTCACCTCGACTATCAGAGCATCTGCTGACCAGAGGAACCTCACTGGTGCCATCTTTGTGGATCTTTCCAAAGCATTCGACAAAGTGGACCACTCTCTTCCCTGCTCCACCCTCCGCCTCCCTTGGCTTCTCCCCTCTGCCTACGTGGTTCCTCAACTACCTCTAGCAGGCAGCAGTTCACCAACTCAATCGCATCTCACCTCCCCTCTCCTGTCCACTGCAGGGTCCCCCAGGGCTCCGCTCTGGTCCCACCTCTTCTCCCTCTTCATCAACGATCTCCCGTCCTCCGCCATCCATGGGCGTGCCACTCTGTACGCGGATGACCTGGTCATTTTGACCAGTGCTCGTGACATTGCCACCATTAATGCCCAGCTTAATGACGACTTCCATCGCATCCAATCCTGGCTAGTGGATCACAGGCTCTCCATCAACCTCAAAAAAAAACAATCCATGCTGTTCAGCTCACGGCACAAGCTAAAGTCCTGCCCTCCCCTCCAAATTCTGGATAGAGATGGCCTCTCACAGACTGCAGCCCTCTTATCAGTACCTGGGTGTCACTCTGACCCACAGCTTGATCTCGCCCAGCATATTCAGAACATCTGCAGGACCACAAATGTTAAACTCAGTCTTGCCGACAAGGCAAAAAACTGCCTAACCCCATCAGCTCGCTTGGCGCTAGCCAGAGAGGTCCTCCTCCCTACTCTCTGCTACAGGCTGGTTACCTTCGCTCCTATGCCCCCTTCCAGCCTCCAGAAATGGGACACAGCCTATAATAACATCTGCCACTTTGCCCTTCTGCCCTCCTCACTCACCGGGTGCGACCTTACTCCCACTCGAGTGGTTCTCCTGAAAGACACGCACCTTTCCTGCTTGGTAATTTCCTTGACAACATTATAAGGTCAGCCACACCCCTCCCTCGCCTCCCCCATTAACCCTGGCCCTCCCATCAGCTTAGATCAAGAGAGGCCTCGACGACTTGTTCCTAGAACTCACTCCCTGGGGACCGGCCTTTCCTCATTTGTTCCCCAAACTCTGAACTCGCTCTCAATCCCACCCGGCTGCCTCTCTCACTCCCCGCTTCAAAACCTCGCCTGCACTCACCTGAAACCCTCCTCTGCCTGCCCCTGTACTTCCTAGTCTCACCCTCCCACCGAGTGCCTTGAGCTCCCAGGACTCCTGCTCTGTACCCTCCAAACCTGGCAACACTTTACTGACCTCACTCCCTCCCCCATCTCCTCCCTCTCCTCCCACCCAACTTGGCTTCTCCTCCCACCCACTCCTCCCCCATCCCCCTGGCCTTTTTCCTCCAATGCACTTACTACTGCTAGCACTAATTAACCTCACAAATTGTACTGAATACATCTGGTTTTACCTTTAATTCTCTTAGTTTTACTCCCCAATTGTGTGTACCTGCGTCTCCCAACCTCAATTTAGATACATAGATGCATAGACAGTGTTAGCAGATAAGGGCCTATGGCCCACCCAGTCTGCCCATTTGAGCTTGTAAGTTCAGTTTGTTTTCCTAGAAGTCTGTTGCCCCTTACCCCTGACCTCTAGAATTCCTTTATGTCTATCCCATGCATTCTTAAATCCCGTGATTGTTTCAGCCCCCACCACTTCCTCTGGCAGGGTGCTCCACTTGTCCACCACCCGCTCTGTGAAGAAATTCTTTCTCATGTTTCCTCTGAATCGTCTCCCTCCTCCAACTTCATCCCATGCCCTCTAGTCCTGGAACATCTTTTTCGCTTAAAATAGTGTTTTCCTGCACCCTGTTCCTCCCTGTAAGATACTTGTATGTCTCTATCATATCCTCTCTCCTCCTCTCCTCCAGGGAGTACATGTTCAGTTCCTTCAACCTGTCTTCATAGGACTTGTGATGCAATCCATGCACCATCTTTGTTGCCCTCCTCTGAACCTTTCTACCCTGTCTATGTCCTTCGTAGGTATGGTCTCCAGAACTGTACACTGTACTCCAGGTGGGGCCTCACTAGTGTCTTGTATAGCAGAATTATGACCTCCCTTTTCCTGCTGCTGGTGATGCCTCTGCCTATACATCCCAGCATCCTATTTGCTTTACCTGCTGCCTTGTCACACTGTTTCCTACCTTGAGGTCATCAGAGATGACAACCCCAAGATCCCTTTCCTGCTTGGTGCATGCTATATCCTCACCCCCAACTGATATATTGTGCCAGGGTTTTTGTGCCCCATATGCATTATCTTGCACTTTTGCATTGAATTTCAACTGCCAAACCCTTGACCATTCTTCAAGTTTCTGCAGGTCGCTCTCATTCTGTCTACACCCTCTGGTGTGTCTACTCTGTTACAGAGCTTTGTGTCATCAGCGAACAGTGAAATTCTGCCTTCTAGATCCTGCACAATGTCACTGATGAAAATGTTGAATAGGACCCGGTCCCAGCACTGATCCCTGTGGTACCCCACTGGTCACTCTTCCCTCTGTGGAGTGACAGCCATTTACCACCACCCTCTGTGTCCTGCCACCCAGCCAGTTACCTACCCACCACACTACTGTCCTGCCCACACCCATATTCCCAAGTTTGTGTAATAGTCTTCTATGTGGCACAGTGTCAAAGGCCTTGCTGAAGTCCAGATAGGCCATGTCCACTGCCCTCCCCTGATCCACCTCCCTAGTCACCCAGTCAAAAAATTCAACGAGGTTGGTCTGACGTGACCTCCCCCTGGTGAAACCATGCTGCCTTGGGTCCTGTAGTCCATTGACAACCAGATGTTCCACCAATCTCTCCTTCAGTAGTGCTTCCATGATCTTCCCCACTACCGTGGTGAGGCTGACTGGTCTGTAGTTCCCTGCTTCCTCTTTGTTCCCACTTTTGTATAAGGGGACTACATCTGCTGTCCTCCAGTCTTTGGGTACCTCCCCTGTTTCCAGTGATCGGCTAAACAGGATAGCCAGAGGTTCAGCCACCACCTCTTAGTTCTTTAGGACCCTGGGTGCACCTGCCTGGCCCCATTGTTTTATCAACTCTACTACTTCCAGTTCCTTCAGGACCCTTTTCGTAAAGGGACTGTGTCCATTTCTGCACCATTCTCACCCCTTGTACTCCCTTCAGACCCATTACCCTCTTCCTCAGTAAAGACTGAGCAGAAATACCTGTTCAATATGTCAGCTTTACTGTTGTCATCCTCCACGGCTCCCATCCTCCCCTTCAGTCTCACTATCCCTCCCTTTGTCTTTCTTTTTTCACTTATGTACCTGTAAAAGGTTTTGTCCCCTACCCACTGATTTTGCAATGTGTTCTTCTGTCTGAGCTTTGGCTTCCTTACTGACCTCCCTGCCTCCCTTTGCTTCTCCTGGTACTTCTCCCTATCCCCTCTGCCTGTGTCTTTTGTATTGCCTGAATGCAATCTTTTGGCTTTCACTTTCTTTTGCTACCTCTTTGGAAAACCATAATGGTCTCCTCTTCCTTTTCCTCTTGCTAACCTGCTTAATGCATAATTATGTTGTTCTTGTAATCCCTATTTTAAATACTGCCCACTGTTCCTCAACCCCTGATTCCGTCCCATTCCGCTAATGCCTCTTTTCAAGTATCTCCCCATTTTCCCAAAGTCTGCCCCTAAAATCCAGGATACGTGTTTTGTGTGGTTTGGTTTCTGCTCTTTCTGTGATTTCAAACCACAATGACTGTTGGTCACTGTTACCCAGGTGCTCCCCCACTGTTACCCCCATCACACTGTCCCTGTTTGTGAGCACAAGGTCCAGTATTGCCTTCTGCCGAGTTGGTTCCATGACCAGTTGCTTGAGGAAGGCACCCTGAAGGGAGTCCAGGATAAATCTGCTCCTAGTTGATGTTGCTGCTGGGATGCTCCAGTCCACGCCTGGAATATTGAAGTCTCCAACCAGTACTACCTCACCCTTGTCTGCCATCCTTTGGATGGCTAGCATCAGCTCCCTATCTGTTTCTTCCTCCTGAGCTGGTGGTCTATAGACCACACCTGTGTGGATGGCTGTCCCCATTTTCCTTTCCAGCTTAACCCACAGTATCTCTCCCCCATTTTGTTCCTCCTGGATCTCTGTGGCCCTTATGTCATTTTTCACATACAGTGCCACTCCTCCTCCCTTCCTGCCTGCTCTGTCTCTTCTGAATATGTTGTAGCCAGGTATGGCCATCTCCCAGTCATGGTTAATGATGCATTGCTTCCTCTTTCTTTTCAGGTGATGTTCGTTGTTTTTTTCTTGATTACCATATTTGTACTTTACCGCTAACATATTCTGTCAATCCTGTTGTTTGCTCTACTGTATGTAACTGACTCTGGTTTGCCACCAACTGTATGTAACTGACTCCTGTATGCCTCCACCATTGTAACCCTCCCGGGTCGCACCTGAAAATAGGCACTTGGTGTCTATTGTGCCCTACCCGGTTAACAAAAACAAATAAATAAATAAATGTGCTGCCTTAGCATTAGTGGAATGAAAAAAATAGATGTCTGTGTGTAGTGCATTCACAAACTGTTTCATTTTATACTAACTACTGCTTTTATTTTTTGCTGGGAAAGATCCTTTCTCCTTTTCCTTTCCTTGTTTAGCTCAGTACTCATGGCAGGCAGATTTGTGACCGTGTCCAGGAGCAGCACAGTTCTAGGGTTGCCTCCTGTCCAGTTGTAGACCGGATAATCTGGTTTTCAGGGTCCTTATCTGGTCATCCAGTTTTGATTACATGTACTCCAGTTTGTGGGCCATTTTGGGTGCTCTGATAATATTAAAACTGATTGTATCAAACCATTCACTGTTGCATGCATGTCCAGGTTACAAACAAGGTTCTGACATCACTAGACACAGGCCTTTGTTTGTAAAACCAGTCTGTCTAGGAGGTGTAAAGTATGGCCATTAAGACCATTAGCAGTAAATCAACCTAATCTTTTCAACTCTGAATTTTAAGTATGGTCATTTACTGCCATGATAGGAAACAGTTTTTACACCTTTCTATGCTGTAATGGGTTCCTTTTGTTTTTCCTATATTCTCATACGTTTTAGACCCACTTTTTCAAATTGGTTTTCACATTTTTATTGCCTTTGTCACTGTGTTGATTATTTCTCTCCTCCTCAGCAGCTGCTGCTCTTATTTTTTATACTACCAACCTGAGCATTCCATGATATTAGCTACATCTTTGCAGGCCATTGGAATAAATAGCATAGAATGGTGCGTCTGAAAGTAAGAAATGTGATGTCTTAGACATTTGAAAAGAAACAGCAGTTTTCTGATGCGGTAACAGGAACACAGTGTAGTATTGAGGATACCACAAGTACTGATAGTTTAACAATCAAAAAGGTGGTCAAAGTATATTAGAATACATGGCTGTCATGGAAAGGAAAACTGGAGCGTGCTTAACAGAGAGAGACAAACAGGTTGTGAACGGGCTTTGTACATCCAGCAGACCTGGGTTTAAATTCCCACAGCCTCCACTTGCATACTGTGTTGACCATAAACAAGTCACTTAACCTCCCTGTGTTCCTGGGCCACTCCTGTAAATTGGTCTTGTGCCCAATGGGAGTTACCTGGTTGCCAAAGAATAAAAAGAAATAAATAACAGTATGGGTTGATGCTGTTGAATTTATCCTTACTTTTTTTTTTTTGATGAACATGTTTTAATAGAACTGGGACAGTCAAGCATTTCTGGGATCTCTGACCAGGGTGGGAAAAATAAGGAAAAAGGGAATAAAAAGACACACACACCTTTCACGACACAACTTTATTAACTACAAATCTGAAAATGTGGAAATATATTAAAGAAGTCAGTAACCCAGCTAACATCAATAGAAAGCCTGCTGACGAAGACAAATAAAAGATCATAAATATGAAAAGACAAAGTGAAGCTGTTGGTTCCAGCAATGTTGGCTAGGAAAATATGACTGGTTGGGGTATGATGGTGCAAAAGATCTGATGTTCTGCCATTTGTGTATCAAACATGAAATACAGTTGGGTAAGGCGGGCAATAACAATAATTTTCATTTTGGTACAGATAACTTCCGGCTTGACTATGTCTCTTCCCATAATATCAGCGAAGCTCATGCTAGGGCAAAGGAAAAGGAAGATGCCAGCACTGCTATTCCAAGGACAAATAATGTGGAGGGAATGCTGAACAACATGAACGAAGCAATGCTTAACTGTCTGTATAATGCCATGCAATTGCTAAGAAAGGACATCCTTTCACAAACTTTGTGTGGATGTGCAGCCTTGATGATATGAAAGGGCAAGATATCAGTTCAGCATATCAGAATGACAAATATGCTTGCAACTTTATCCACTATGTAGCCCAGGTTGAACACATGGCACTACGAGAAAAAATTATGGGAACAAAGTTAATTTCAGTCATCAGTGACAGAACCACTGACTCTCCAGTCACAGAAGCTGAGATAGTGTATGTGCAGTTTGCAGTTAAAGGCACAGTGCAAAATCAATTGGTAGGTGTCCAGACTGCTGGCAGCACAAATGCGATTTTATTTGCCTTTCATTTAACAAATCACTGTTAATGATACTGACTGCGGGCTACTGCAAACTTCTGTGGGCTAGTGCAATCTCTGGTTCACTAGCCCGGCTGGCTAGTGCAAAAAAAAGTTAAGGTTGACCCCTGAGCCATACCAATAAGTATTTGAAAACAGCCTCAATAAATGTACACTAGTTACATAAACTTGCTCAGAATAGCACCATCAAGCAGCACAAACCTACAAGAGGGATTTTTTTTTTTTTTTACTAAAAACACACAAACTGTAATTTTTTGTGCGTTTTTTTATATATTGTAGGGGTAATGAAATTTGTTAACAGCGGACTCTTTTTACAAGAGCAATAAGATGCGACAGAGGTATTGTCATCATGGTTAATGCACTTCCAGATGTGGGAGGCACTGGACACAAGCGCGTTGCCTTTATTAGACTATGGTGACATATTATATGGTGGCACTTCCCAAGACAGATTGCACAAGTTGGATGTACTGTACTTAAAAGACACTGGCAAATGTGTGGAGGGGATAAATTATCACCTCTACGCAGACAATACAATTTTATATTATTCAAACAGTTCAGTTTTGGAAATCCAATCTGCCTTACAATCCAAGTTTGATGTACTACAGAATTTTTTTCGAATCTAAAGCTGAAATTGAACACATCTAAGACAAAGTCTCTCTTATTTGGTCCAGCATCAAAGTTAAAATTGGATGTTACATTAGAGATATCTGAACTGTCAGGGATATACTTAGAATGTGTTAAATCATATAAATATTTGGGATTCTGACTGGATCAGTTTGGTTCAGGGAATACGCACGCAGATAAGTTAGTGATTCAGGTAGGGAAAAAGGTGGGATGCGTATTTAGAAACCAAAAATGTCTTGATTCAGATACATTATACAGGTCCAGATTTTGCCTTTATTAGACTATGGTGACATATTATATGGTGGTGCTTCACAAGACAGATTGCATAAGTTGGATGTACTGTACAATAAATTGGCCAGGTTAATCTTAAAATGTCCAATAACCACTCATCACTGTGATTTGTATAAATCTCTGGGTTGGGTCTCTTTGGGTTCTAGCAGGGATATTCACATGAGTTTGTTTGTTCAAATCTGGTCTGGGCCGCATTCTCAAGTATTTAAGTGATAAGTTAATATTTTGTGATATTGGTCCGTCTATAAGAAATTCCCAATTTTCCCAGTTAATTGTACCTAGAACTAACTCTAAAAGGGCAGAAAGTTTTTAGGCCTGCACCTGGGGCTGTGCTCAGCTATAGACATGTAAAGCAGAAGAAAAATCCAAATGCCAGCCTAAGCTACTTACAGCCACTTTCACAAAGCTGCACAACCACTGAAATGCCAATATTTAAAATAAAGGAAGCAAGACCTTAGCTCTAAAAGGGCCATGCAATATTTCAGTCAATTGGTCCCAATATTTTGGAACAGGCTTCCCAATCATTTTAGGGACCCCCAGACTAAACCCTGGTCTGTGTCTTTACTAAAGAAGTATCTGTACTCAAACGTCCAGGCATGCAAATGTTTTAACTAATGATGGATTTTTATATATGTGTATGCTGTATAATGTATGGTATGTTGAAGTATGTTCTTATTGTGTATACCAGGTTGCCATTATAAATGAGCTAATGCTCAATGGTTATTCCTAATAATAAACAAACAAACAACTGGGCACCTTAGCATGCGTTACAGTCATTCGTATGGCCAGTCCACACTATGCGATGCCTAAGCAGTCTGTTGAAGCACAGTACTGCTCGATTCTTGAATGTTCAGTTTGTGGGGATACTGCAGAACATGTAACGGTGTCATCAAGGGGTAGTGCAATACAGCAAAATTATTACAGCATCAATCATAGTGGATTCTCAAACTGGAAACCATTTCACCTAAAGGTCTGAATGACAATCTGGGACTACTGAACTTTCTTGTTTCAATAATTGTTGGATACGTCCTGCATGAATTAATGCAATTTACTATAATTTAATACACAATATTTCTATCCTTATCTCTGCCTCATCGCTACCAGAGGAGCCCTTATTTTGATATTCATATTCCTTTCCTGGCAGCACGCAATCACTGTACCTGTCACTTTACCTGCCTTTCTACCCTTACCCTTTTAACCATCGCCCCATAACCCTCCTTTCATTTTTGTTTTCTCTGTACTTTATTGTAATTGCTATGTAATGTTTTTTGTTACTTCATGCATTTAATTTGTTAGGCTCTTTCTAAATACCTGATATTAGTGTGATGCTGCCAATTTTATGTTTACTATGCATAATTTTTTCCCTCACTGATCCCACATTATTTTGGGGTTTTTAAGCATTGCTACTGTTTTTTATTTGTTGTTAATATTCAGGCCAGGTCAGTCAGTCTGATGTTTTGTATAAAAATGACAGGCACGCATGCAGTGTATTAGAAGAACTCATAGTGTTTGAATTTTAGCATAAGGGCTACTTTGTAGATGTGACTAATTATTGAACACCTGGATGGGTAATTAAACTTGCATTGCATCCATGTACCATTGCTCTGATGAAGGTGTAGCCTTACCATGACGAAACGTCAGCAGGTGTGTAGTTCCATATATGTCCACTGATCACCCTTAGATTCCAGGTATGGAGCATTAAAGGAAGTTTAGGAATGTTTCCAATAGTGACCGATATGGTACACTGAATATGAGGGTTACTCACCTGTAACCATAGTTCTAGGAGTAGCACATGGTGTACATCCACACTTCTGGCAGATTCCTTTCCCTTTAAATCTCTGGCTCAAAGGTCTTCAAGCTGGCTCCTCCCACCCACCCAAGTGGTATCCTCATTGGCATGCCCTATGACATCAGATCTTACCTGCTGGAAGCAAGATTCAGTGTGCTGCTTGCCAGGGGAGGTCGGGTAGGTTGTGCGGATGTACACCATATACTACTCCTAGAAAGTACAGTTATGTTAAGAACTTACCATAACAGTAGATCTTCCAAGGACTGTCTCTTGCAGCAAGTCATTACTTGTGGGAGTACCCACCAGGTGGCGCTGTCACATGGCAGCGTCTTCCAGCAGTCTTCCGTGGGGGCTGCCCACACGACATCACTTCCTGTGGATGTGTATAAGAGTGGGCGGCCCCCAGTACCCTCTGTTCACCGTCCGCTTCGGCGAGCATGAACTGGACCAAGGCAAACAAGGGCCAGAAAAACAGAGAACAGCGATACCACCCAACATCCTGAGTTGACGATTCGAGGCAACAAGGCAGGGGGATGGAAGGTGGGGGACTTACTGCAAGAGACAGTCCTCGGAAGATCTACCGTCATGGTAAGTTCTTATGTAACTGTACTATCTTCTATGGATTGGTCTCTTGTAGTAAGTCATTACTTATGGGAGATTACCAAGCATTAAAATCCAAACGGGAGGAAAGGCAAGGCTGGAAGCTGGGCCAGAGGGCACGCCCTACGGTCGAGCCCATGCAAAACCCAGCTGTCCACGATGCCAAAGAAGCTAACCTCACAGGAAATATGTCAACTGCAAATGCACCCGCTCTGGCAGAGAGGCCAAAGGTGGGGAGGACAACATGTATGATATTTAGTAGAAATGTCAGCTCAAACCTCTTCCATGCAGGCAGATAGGCCAATGGTAAGGCAAAGACAACTGGCATGAAACTGTAGAGAAATGTCAACTCAAACCTCTTCCGTGCAGGCAGATAGGCCAACAGTTAGGCGAAGACAACTGGCAAGAAATCGAAGAGAAATGTCAACTCAAACCACACCTGCTCAGGTAGATAGGCTCAAAGGTGGGTGAGGACAGCATGCAGGAGGCATGATGTAGAAAGAACTGTAGGTGGCCAGGCACAGTGATTCATCCTGACGAGGCAGAGGTCCACAGGCTCTGGCATAAAGTCAAATCCAGTAGAAAGACAAGTAGAGAGGATCAGAAAGCAGAAAGAGCAGCACCGGGGAAAAAACATCCCGGATGGTCGGAGGAAGGAACAACTGAAGGGCTCCAGCAGGGACAGTAGCAGGAGGTCCAATCAGATCCACATGGAGGAGTAAAGCGTCCAGTCCAGGAGCAAGCCTCCAAGAAAAGGTAAAGAGATCCCTAGGCACCTCAGAGGCCTGCAAGGGGCACCCTGGTAGGGGGCTTGGGCATGAGGTGACCAGCCCACAGGGGCATAGGGGTGGGACCTGGGGGCATGATAGAGGTCCTGAACAGACCGGAGAGTATGCCCCAAAGCCTGAAGGGAATCCAGGATGGACTGAGCACCAGGTCCAAACAGCAGGTTCCCAGAAAAAGGGACATCGCCGACCGACAGCTGGATGCCAGGCGGCAAACCCAAAACCCGCAGCCAGGCGAAGTGCCAAAGGGTGACACTGGAGGCCAAGAGGCGGGCCGATGTGTCAACCGCATCGAAGTATGCATGAAGCAGGTGACGGGAAAGGAAAATTACGTACCTACCGTAATTCTTGATCTTCTTGGACGAGTCTCCACCACTCATTCACACTAGTGGGATTAGCGCCGGAGGCACTAAGACCCATCAGGAGCAAACATTTTGCTGGAGGGTCGGCGCGAGAGACGGCGCCCGAGACACGGCGCCGCGAGCAGCGGCTCGAGCGGTAATGACCATCTCGGCGATGACCTCCAACTGCCTCAGTACCTTTTTACCAAGAGGTGCAGCAACTAACGTGAAGAGTAAACCTAACATTAAAAACGGACATAAGATAGTCCGTATGACCCGTGTAAGAAGGGTCAGCAAAGAAGTCCTCACGGCCTAAAGATTTGAGGAGTGAAGACCATACAGCGTGAGCTCGGGATGGAGGAGGGATGGTGAATGGAGTGGTGGAGACTGCCCAAGAAGATCAAGAATTACGGTAGTACGAATTTTCCTATCTTCCTGGACATAAGTCTCACCACTCATTCACACTCAGTGGAGAGTACTAAGCTGATAATCCCCAAAAGGGCGGCAGGAGAGCCAGAGCTCACGATCTAAGATAGAAGCCCATTAAGGATAGTTCTGCCGATCGCGGAATGTCGCCTCAGCATGAACATCCAGTGCATAGTGCTTAACGCGTATGCACTGAGCTCCAGGTGGCGCGCGTTATATATCTGCAATTGGAACATTGCGATCGCTAGGATGCCGAGACCGCCCCTAGTAGAATGAGCGTACACTCTACCTTCTAATTTAACTTGAGCCATGGAATAGCAATGACGAAGGCATGCCACTCAACCATGAAGAGATGCATCTATAGCGAGAGGTTGAACCAGCCGGTGTCACTGAAAGAAACGAACAGTTGTTGAGTCTCATGATCATCCTTGGTTCTATCTAAATAGAACCGCAAGGCTCTCTTAACATCCAAGGAATGAAGAGCCTGCTCCCTTCATTTTGGAAATTAGCTAAGTAAGCTGGAGTACCAGAGGTTGGTTTAGATGGAAATTTGACACAACCTTGGGAAGAAATTTAGGATGAGTACGGAGAACTACCTTGTCTTTATGGAATACAGTATAAGGAGGGTCCGTAATCAGGGCATGTATCTCAGAGACCCCATGGCTGAGGTACTGGCCACCAGGAAGGCAGTCTTCCAGGTAAGAAATTTTAGCTCACAGGTAGCTAAGGGTTCTAAAGGCTTCCGAGTGAGCATGTCCAGCACCAGGTTAATGTCCCAGGCTGCAACTGGACGCTTAACAGGGGTCTGGTATGGAGAATCCTTAAGAAATCTCTTCACTATATGGTAACTGGAGCCAGAGTTAAGGAAGAAACCGCCTCATGGAACGCTGAGATGGCACTAAGGTGAACTTTTAACTGTGGAGTACTGAAGACCTAAGTTTGACAGGTCCAAAAGATACTCCAGAACCTTGCCAGGAGGACAGGAAAAGGGATTCCAAGAGGATTTTGTACACTAGAGAGAAAAACGTTCCATTTGAAGCGTGATGCTGGGTGGCTGGCTTCCCGAAAGCAGCCAGAAGGATGTCTGAGACTCACGAGACGTTGAACCGATTCACTTCTATCTCTTCAGGAGCCAAGCATGAAGGTGAAGTGATTTCAGGTTGGATGACCAACGAACCCTGAGTCAAAAGACTGATTTGCAAAGGAAGTGGTCTCGGAGAGGCTGCCAACATACTGTTGAGTAGAGGAAACATAGTTGCCGAGGCCAGGAAGGAGCAATGAGAATCATCTTGGTCCCTGAGACTCGAACTTGAGGAGTAATTCTGGATTAGAGGAAGCGTGGAAAGCATAAAGAAAGTGTTTTGTCCACCGCAGCCTGAACGCATCCTGACAGAAAATGCCAGGCCCTGGATTTCTGGAGCAGAAGAGAGGCAGTTTTATGCTGAGTGGGATGCAAAAGGTCCAGGTCTGGAGTCCCCACTTTGAACAGGGACCCAGCCACGGCTGGATCGAGAGACCACCGTGAGGGTCTGCCTCCGCTCTGCTGAGGTGATCTGCTAGGTCGTTGTATACCGGCAGATAAACCGCTTGAATCAGAGACTTGTGCTCCAAGCACCACTCCCACACCACATTGCCTCCCTGCAAAGGGATAAGAATGAGCACCGCTTTGCTTGTTGATGTAATACATCACTGCTTTGTTGTCCGCTTGAAGGAGAATGTTCTCGTGACAAAGGACATCCTTCAGAGCTCGGATTGCATAGAGGACCGCCTCATCTCCAGGACATTTATGTGGAGATGAGTTTCAACTGAGTCCATACACCTTGAGTGTGAGGAGAGACAGTGAGCTCCCCATCCCGTTAGCGATGCGCCTGTGGTGATGGAGATCTGATGATCCGGGGAGCAAAGGGGAATCCTTCCAGGAGATTGTTTTCTTGAGACCACCAGGTGAGAGACCTCTCAAGGGCTCCGTCACCTTGATGGGATAAGACTGGGGTGAGGTCGGGACCACTGAGTGGAGAGCATCCATTGGGTGGTTCTCATGTGCAGTCGGGCCAGAGGGACAGTGAAGACTGAGGACGCCATGAGACCCAACATGCGCATAACGAGAGAGCTGTAACTGATTGGTTCTCCCTGATGTAACGGGCCATTCGAGGATGTCGAGTCTTCTGTCTCTGGAAGGAAAGCCTTCACTGAAGAGATGCTCTAGAAGCCGCCCCATGAAAAGGAGCCCTGGGAGGGTTGCAGCGAGATTTTTCAAATTCAGAACTCCCATGGACGTGAGAAGACTAGAAGTCGCTTGCACGGCTCCAAAGTCCCTTGGCCGAAGGGCTTGCTAGAAGCCAATCGTCCAGGTAGGGAAACACTCAGAGTCCCGACTTTCCTGAGATGCGCCAGAGAACTGCAAACACTTTGTAAAATCTCTGGCGCCGAGGATAGCCCAAAGGCAGGACTTGAACTGATAATGCTGACCCAAAGCTACAAACCTGAGGAACTTGGTGGGTCGGGTGGACGGGATATGCTGGAAGCATCCTGCATATCCCGAGAGGCCAGCCAGTCGTGTTGATGCAGCAAGGGTAACAGGGTACCTAGGGAAATCATCTTGAATTTCTCCTGGGAGGAATTTGTTTAACTTTCTGAGGTCTAGAATGGGCGATCCCCCAGATTTCTTTGGAACCAGAAAGTAATGGGAGGAACCCTGTGTTTTCAAGAGATGGGCACCAGTTCTATTGCCCTGTTGTTCAGAAGGCCCTGGATCTCCGCGGGAGGTCTGACTGAGAGGCCGAGCAACCTGGGTTGTTGCCTGGGAGGACAATTGGGTTTCCAAGAAATTGAGAGAATAACCCTCGCGACTATCCGAAGGACCCATTTGTCCGGGTTATGGACTTCCACTGGTTGTAGAAGTACATCAGACGACTCCCACGAGGAGAAAGTCACCTCGGGCAGAGTGGATGGAACTTGGGCCAACGACTATAAGGTAGCGCTTGGGAGCTTTTGGCCCCGCGCTTCTGCCGCGCCTTCTTTTGAGGTTGGGCAGGTTGGCTTTTATGGAAGCTTCCCCTGCCTCTGCCTCGAAAGGACTGACGACTATGAAACTGACGTCTGTTCACATGTCCCTGAGAGGGGGCAGGTGGAGGTCTGGCCAACTTAATGGCCGATCTAGTCTTCTGAGTGGCCTCTAAGGCTTGCTCCACCTGAGGGTCAAAAAGAAAGGAGCCATCAAAAGGCAGCGCCATCACCTGCTGCTGAGCATCATTCGTGAAGCCAGAAGTACGCAGCCAGGAATGGCGCCGAGTACAAATCCCCGCGGCTGCTGAGCGAGAAGCAGTGTCGAAAGCGTCCATGGCGGCTTTGACCTGTTGGTTATTGGACTCAATACCTAATAACGGTCAGAAGAAGCTCTGACTTGGAACCGAATCTGGAAGAGCTTCAACCATTCTTTTCATAGAGTGCCACAGGATATACTCATACTGAGAAAAATAGCCTTGATAACTGGCAATACGATACTTAGAGTGGGAGGCAGCAAAGACTCTTACCTAATGTATCAATCTACGAGACTCTTTGTTAATAGGTCGAGCTGTAGTAGTTTGAGGAAGAACGATCTGTCATCTCTCGCCAGGACTACAATAGATCCGCAAAGGCTTGGGATGCCAAATGGGACGATCCTTGGGAGCTGAATACTTTATCAATGGATTTAGCCACTGAGGGAATAAGAGCAGGATTATTCCATACCATTTGAGACAGCTGCCTCGGCGAAGGCTGGATCGGAGGAGTCAACCAGAGGGATCTCCGACATGAAGATACTGGAGTCTTAATTATCTTCCCAGGATCGATGTCTGTAGTCTGGAGAGAAAGAGTGGATCCCAGGTTCTTCAACAGAGACTTAAAGGACAGGTCCTCACCACAGGCTCTGTAGCAAAGAAAGATCCTGTTTCTCCACTTCATCACCCAACCGGTGGTCTGGGTCAGGCTCAACATCATCTCCTGATGGTCCAGAAAGGACTGTTTGACAGGAAAGGAGGAAATTAGAGAGGAGGAAGAGCAGAAAACAAGAAGAGTCCCTAGGATGCCGCGCCGAGACGGCAAACGGGCTGAAGACGGCACCGAGGAGGCGACGGGCGCCGAAGAGGCACGCGTCCCCGCAAGCACCCCCAGAGGCACCGCTGACAAACGCAGACGGCGCGTCGACGACGCCACAAGACGCCGGATGACGACGCCGAAGGGCAAAGCCGGACTACGCCGCGATCGGGTGCCAAGAACGGGCGCCGCTGGATTACGCTGCCAATGGTGCCGCCTATCCAACGGTACCACCGCAGCGCCATGAGACCGCGCGCGCGATGGCGCAAGGCCCAGCGGCACCAAAAACGGCCGACAAGCCAACAGACCCCGCGAAGGCCGGAAAGCCCCAGGAACCTGGAAAGCTAGAGAAGGAAAAACCAGGAGATAAGGGCATCGTGAGGCCCTCGCGCCGCAGCCATGGGAGGGGGGGAACACCTTACACGGAGTCGCTGGCACCCGAAGAAGGCGCTGACGACTCAGGAAGGTCCAACCGCCTACCTGATCGCTGGAGGCCCGAGGGCCCGAGGCAACAGAGCCAGGCAGAAGAACCAACCTCCGAGCCCATTGCTCCATAAGAGCGGCCCGCTGATGAAACTGCTCATCTGGAGTCCTACCTATAGCGGAGGGACTCCCGTCGAGGACGCTACATTACCGAAGTTGGCGACTCAAGAAGGAGACCGCAACTAGTAACGATAACCGAAGCGCCGACGCCGCAGACATACCAGAGGGCGACCTGAGTGATGCCTTCTTTTTGACCTGTGGGTCAAGAAGAGCTCTCGAGGTCAACGGTGCCGAATGCGATCGCTTATTTTTATGCCGGGCGGGGACCGCCATCCCCCGGCATCGGACTGACCGTTGTCGGAACCCCGCTGAGGAGAAGGAGGCTGACCGGACCCAGCCCGCTGACTGAACAGCTTTCACACGTAAGTCTCCTACCATCACCTGACCTGCCTGTGGTCGACTCTCCCAGTAGGCGAGACTTCTTCAAGTAAAATTTAAATATTAGAAAAATAGAATAAAATTTGCCGATACTACTTATCGTGATAAAGTTACAAAAACAAACTGAAAACTATGCGCTAGTTTGAAGTTTGACTCCCGACAGGCGAGCGATCACTCACTGAAGCGCACTGACGGGCGGAAAAAAGGAACTGAGGGCGTGCTGGAGGTCAGTCACGAGATGGTCATTACTACCGAGCTGGCCTCCATGGGCGCCATGTCCTCGCGGGCTACCGCCTCCTCAGGCCGACCCTCCAGCAAAAGTTTGCTCCTGATGGGTCTTAGTGCCTCCGGGCGCTAATCCCACTAGTGTGAATGAGTGGTGGAGACTTATGTCCAGGAAGATAGGAGGGCATGGCAGACAGCAGCTGAGCTGATCAGAGCCACGAGGGGCAGGCTCAGCGGAAGTAGGACAAGACCAAATATGAGAGAGTGCGTGAAAACACGCAGGGATCAAAGGCGGGACAACCATGGCAGGTTCCTTGGGAACATTGAGGTAGGCAGCCATGTCCCAACGAAAGGAGTCCTGATCTGCAGCAGGGAAGCCAAAAGCATGCTGGATCTGCAGCATGAGCTCAGTGAAGGAGGGATCTGGGAGAGAGGAGGAATCAGGGGTTCAGACAGGGCAGCCTCCAAAGAGGAGGACGCGGATGGGGGGACCAAGGTCCCCATGGTCCAAGAGGTCCCCGCCAGAAACATCCCCACGGAAGGATCCCCATCCCGGGATCCCAATAAAGGGAGTCCACAGAAATGGGAGGAAAGGGAGATCAGGCGGGAAGCACTGGATCCGGGCGCAGGCATAGGGGAGGGGGAACGGGATGAGGCCGGAACCTGGCCCATGGACCGTAGGACCTCCAGCACAATGCGGGCAATGCCTGGCACTTGTGACAGGGGGAAGGTCCAGAAACGGAGGGCACCCAAGGGTAGCGCTAGGAGGAGGGTGAGCCATCCTGGGAACCACTGACCCCGAATAGCGGGGGAAGGCACTCTGACCCTTGTGGTCCAGGATCGGCACTGGGGTAAGGGACTCAGGGTTGAGTCCTTCTAGCGGCCAAAGGCCCGGAAAAGAAGTCTCCAAAGGCACAAATGGGCGACAGTGGGAGATCCCCAAGGAAACCGAAACAAGGCGCCAGGATGAACGGTGGGATGCACGGGAGCAAAGCCCTTATCGCCAAGGGAAGCATCCCTGCCCAGGAGGGAAGGAGGAGAGGCCCTTCCCTCGATGGTGGAATCATCCCCATCAATGAGAGACCAGAAACAAGCCTCTCCATCGACAGTGGAAGCTGACCCATCATGAGAGACCAGAAACAAGCCTCTCCATCGACGGTGGAAGCTGACCGGTCGACGAGACATGCAAAACACGCTATTCCATTGATGGGAGAGGCTTCCCCATTGAAGAGGAGTGCCCCGTCGATGGAGAATAAGCCTCCGTCAATGAGAGAAAACAGCGGAAGCATGTCCAGTCAATGGGAGAAGAGCTCCCATTGACAAGGGAGAGCAAAGAAAACGTGTCGTCAACGGGGGAAGCATCCCTGTCGACGAGGAACGTTCCGTTGATGGGGCAACACAGTCCGTTGACGGGAGACGTTCAGAAACAAGCTCTGTTGACGGGTTGAGACTCATCAAAGAGAAAACAAGCCCAGCAGGCTCAGTCAAGAGGGGAGCAGCCCCGACGATGAGGAATGCTCCGTCGACGATGGAGGAGCCACCGTCAATGGAGTAAGGCGGAGGGAGTGTGAGGAGGGTGAATCCCGCTCTCTCCAATGCCTGGAATGAATGCCCTTGATCAGGGAGCCTTTAAGGTGGCCCCCGAGGTCTGTTCCGGCCTGGCTGGATGATCAGCCATGAGCAAGTCCCAAGGCCCAGCAAGAGAGCCTAGGCCAGGGAGCAGCAGGGGTGCTGTGAGCAAGTAGGGCTGGGGGCACTGTGAGGAGCACAGGCCCGGCCTAGTGGAAGTAGAAGAGCCAGGGCCTGGGAGTAGTACACAAACCCAGGACCACAGGCAGGAGCCGGGGGTGCAGTGAGCAGTGCACAGGCCCGGGTCCTGGAAGTAGAAGAGCCAGGGCCAGTGAGTATTCCACAGGCCCAGCAGAGAGAAGCAAAATTGGGCTGGGATGTTAATAGCAGCTCTAGTGAATCCCCAGACCCAGCAAGAGTGCCTGGGCCAGAAAGCAGCAGGCGAACCGGGAGCTCTAATGGAACACTGGGCCTGCTGTAGAAGAAAAAAAATCAGGCTAGGCCCTAAAGAAGCCCCAGACCCAGCAAGACAGCCCGAGTATAGGAGCAGCAGGGGTACTGTGAGTGGGACACAGGTCTGCTATGGAAGTCCGGGGGTGCTGAGAGCAAGTCCCACGTCCCAGACCCAAAGGTAGAAAATCGGTTCAAGTTTGAGTCGAAGACTGCAACCCAGGAGGTCAGGAGAGCTGAGTGTGTGAGCTGAAGCTGGCAGTAAAATGAGCAGAGGGTAGTGGGGGCTGCCCACTCTTATACACATCCACAGGAAGTGATGTCATGTCGGCGGCCCCCACGGAAGACTGCTGGAAGAAGCTGCCGTGTGACAGCGCCACCTGGTGGATACTACCATAAGTAATGACTTACTGCAAGAGACCAGTCCGTAGAATATCTATGGTTGTAGGTGAGAAACCCTCATTTCTAGGGACAAGGATATAGTATACTACCCACACTTCTGGTAAGACTTCCGGCAGTTCTCCAGAGGAGGGGGCAAAGTGCACACCCTCTATGTAGAGAAGAGAGACTGGAGAACTGAGGCCCCAAAACCAGCATCCCAGCATGGCTCAAGGTCGATGTGGTAATGAGAAATGAATGTGTGTGCTGACTTCCAGGTCGCAGCCCTGCAGATCTCCTGGCTAGGGACGTCCCTGGAAGCAGCCACAGAGGCAGTGATATGTCTGATGGAATGATCCCTAGGCCCAGCAGGAGGCTCAGCTGTTGAGGTTGGGTTGGTGAAGTACACCAGGAGACTAATCACCTGGTTAAGGTGAAACTCCGAAACAACCTTCGGTAGGAACTTTGAGTTGGGGGGGAAGGACAACCTTGTCCTTGTGGAAGACCAGATAAGGAGACTCCACTGAAAGCACCTGTAACTCACTGATCTTTCTGGTGGAGGCAATAGTCACCAAGAAGGTGGTCTTCCACGACAGGTGGCAGATGCGAAACATGTGCATCGGTTCAAATGGCTTGGCCATGAGCATTGCCAAGACCAGCAACAAGTCCCAAGGTGGTGGTGGCTCACGCACCGGCAGAGACAAGTAGTCAAAGCCTTTGAAGAAGCACCTGACCACCTTCTCCTGCACCACCACTGGCATACCAGCCCATGCCTGGTATGCAGAGATGGCTGCAAGGTGTACACTGAGGTCGCTGAATGAAGGCCTGACTGGGAGAGGGACCACAGGTAGTCCAGAATGCTCACCACCGGGCAGGACAACGGGACTAGCTCCTTGCCCTGACACCAAATGGAAAACCTCTTCCACTTGAAGGCACAGCACTGGCTAGTTGACTCTCCCCCCCCCCCAAGAGGCCATAACAACCTGGAGAACCTCGTCAGAGAGACCCAAAGACTGGAACTCTAGCCGCTCAGGAACCAGACCATCAGGTGCAGTGACTGAAGTTCCAGATGGAGGACCCTCGTCTGAGAGCAAGAAAGCAGGTCCGGGCCAAGAGGCAACCACCACGGAGGCCTGCTGCTGAGGCTGAGAAGATCGGGGTACCAGAATTGGTGTGGCCAGTCTGGAGCGACCAGGATCATCCACACTTTGTCCCTCAGCACCTTGATCAGCACCTTATGGATCAGGGGAAAGAGAGGGAAGTCATACAGGAGGCCCCGGGGTCCAGGACCTCACGAAGGCATCCCCCAGCAGTGTTCCGTATGGGGGGAGCAAGCACAAAAAAGCATCAGCTTCGCATTCTCTGGGCTGGCAAACAGGTCGACCTGGGGAGTGCCCCACTGGGAGAACAGATGGTCGACAACCTCCTGGTGAGGGGACCGCTGGTGAGATATCTCATCCACTTGGCTGAGGGTGTCTGCCAACTGGCTGGACACATCAGCCACATGGATCACCAGAATGTAGGCACCCAGACTGCGGACAAGGGTCCAGATGCAGAGAGCCTCCCAGCACAATGGAAGGGAATGGGTTCCGCCCTGCTTGTTGAGGTAGTACATGGTTGTTGCGTTGTCCATCTGGACCTGGACGTCCTGACCCCGAATAACCAGAGCGAAGGCCGTCAGAGCTAGATGCACTGTATAGAGCTCCAACAGCTTGATGTGAAATCAGGACTCCTTGGGGGTCCAGAGTCCGTTCGCCCAGAGACCCCCCAGGTTGGCTCCCCATCCTGTCAAGGGCTCCCCATCCCATCAGAGAGGCATCAGTTGTGAGAGTGACTGTTGGCTCTAGGAGGACAAACGGGACTCCCTCCTGCAGATGTTATGGGACAAGCCACCACTGGATGGTGTCCCTCATCAACTGTGTCACTGTGATCAGCTGGTTGAGGTGACTGAGCAACTGAGACACGGAGACCACTGATGGGCCAGCTTCTACTGCAAGGGGCACATCTCCCAGCGGGCTCGCCAAACCATGCTTGTGCAGGATGCCATGTACCCCAGCAGGCGAAGGAAGTCCCAGGTAGGGCATAATTGCCCAACCCAAAATTATTGGGAAAATACCCGATCCGCCAGGAGTCAGGCCTTGGCCTGAAGGGGGTCGAGCTCCACCCCAATGAACTGGATGACTTGTGAGGGACTGAGTTACAACTTGGCCTCATTGACTGAGAGACCCAAGCAGAGCAGGTCTGAAGGGTTAGATCCCTGGAACGCTCCACCTCCACTCTGGAGGAACTGGTGATCAGCCAGTCGTCCAGGTACAGGTACATACGGACACCTCGGCACTGCAGGAAAGCTGCCACAAATGCTATGCACTTGGTGAAGACCATGCGGGCCAAGGAAAGGCCGAACAGCATGGCCTGGAACTCGTAGAGGATCCCTTCTGAATGGAACCACAGGAACTGCAGGTGGGACAGACAGACTGGGATGCAGAAGAAGACATCTGAAAGGTCCAGAGAGCAGAACCACATGTCCTGTTCTAGGGCAGAATGATCCAATTCGGAGTACCATATGGAATTTACGCAGCCTTAGATATTTGTTGAGGTTGTGCAGACCCAGTATGGAGCGCGCACACCCCAGTCTGTTTTGGAACCAGAAAGCATCTGGAGATGAACCCTGCACTGGCAATGGTGCTCGGGACATGGACCACAGCTTCTTTCCTGAGAAGCTGGGTGCTATCTTCCAAAAGGGCAGACAACATGTCCGTGAACACAGAATCCGCCCATGGAGCATGGGCTCGGCTGGGCGGGGAAAGCTTAAACTCCAGAAGCAGCCCTCACCCCACCACTTCGAGCACCCATTTGTCCAACATGATACCGGACCAAGTGGAAGCAAAGTCGTGGAGTCGGCCCCCCCACCAGGGGGTCCTGGGCTAGGCAAGACAGGTGGGAGAGTGACACCCCCTGACCCATCACTGGACAGGCTTGGCGACAGCTCCAGAGCTGCCCAAGGGAGCAGTGGACCCTCTGCACCCTGACTTTTTAGAGCCAGAGAAGGCTGGCTTAGACTTGGGCCATCAGGCCTGCTATTGCCCTGTTTGGGGCTGCGGTGGTCTAGGTTGAGCTGCAGAGTAGGACTGAAACTGAAATGGCTTCTTCCACTGTTTCTAGCCCTTGACATCCTTCTGAGAGGACGTGACAGAATCCAGGGTGACACTGGACTTCTCTGAGTGAGATGCTGTCTACTTTGGGCCTGAGCAAGTTGGTACCCAAAAAGAGGACATCCGCCAACTTATGCTGAGTATCGACCATAAAGGTCGAGATTCTCAGCCATGCACAGTACCGCATGGCCACTGTTGCAGCAATGGACCTGGCATAGGAGTCACTGATGTCCAGGACCGTTTGGAGCTTCTGTTTCGCCACAGCGTGCCCCTGATCGCGAACCAGCTTGACTGGTAGCTGCAGGTCAGCTGGAAAGCAAGGGACAACTTGGTCCAACGTCCCAAGAGGGCATGGGAGAAGGTTGCCATCATGACAGCTGAGCAGCTTAGACTTTCTTGGCTCCATGGTCCAACTGCTTGGACTCCTTGTTCGGGTGTTTGTCAAAATCCCCGACACTGCCTGTATGCTGGAACACTGAATCAGCGACTAACCCTTTGACTGAAGGGTGGCTGGTAAACTCAAGCAAAGACCCAGTATGTACCGCATACTTGCAGACCATACAGGCTGAAGGCGTAGGACATGAGGCAGGCCCCTACCACAGCTCGAGAGTGGGACCAAGAATGGCCTCCGCTACAGGGAAGGCAACCCCATGGGAGTCATCCCTGTCCAGGATCTCCATCAAAGGGTACTTAACCCACTTTTGATGAGTTCCAGAGGGATCCCCATTGATTCAAAGATCAAATGGAGCACAGCCCCAAAGACAGACCTTGCTCCATGGAGGGCTTTTCACAAGACCCCAGGTCTAAGCCCAGTTTCCGGGAAGAGTGCACGGAGGAGTCCTCCGAGTCTGAGGACTTCTCAAACACCTCTTGGGATCCTGTCTCCCCACTGACAATGCAGGACTCATCAGAGTGCGTAATCTGTACCGACAGCCTATGGGGAAGCCAGATGGCGGAGTGTGCATCCTTCGACAGGGCTCCAGTCAAAGGCTGCAGAGGGGCCGGTTCCACCCAAGTAAGTGGAGAGGTAGGCTTCAGCTTGACCAGGGGAGCCAGCATGGGCCATGGCGCCGGCACTCAAGGAAGCGCCAGAGTTGGTTGTGGAACATGGCCATGGCCGAGGTTCCACTGCTTCCAAACAAGCTCCTCATACTTATGCTGCAACCTGTGATGAAGCCTTTCCTCGCCCTAACATGAGGCAGAGGGTGAGGAGTGGGAAACGGTGCCTTTTGCCAACGGTCGAGATCGGGACAGACGAGAATGTCGAGAGTACCCCGTTGACCAATGACATGCCAGTTATCGGGGAGGAAGGTATTGGATGCAGAGGAACCCTCGATGGGTCAAACTCACAAGGGGAGCCAGCCGACTGAACTCACTGATCTGGCCCCTCTTGCTTGAGGGCTATAAGGACAAGAATCCTTGAGAAAGAATCCTCCCCACTGTCCTCTGACAATGGCTCTGCCGGGTCGGGATAAATCTTGACCGGCTGGATGACCCACATCTCGGCCAGCAAGCCTGAAAGGAACATCATGGGGCTAGCAGCCTGGACTTGAGTCACAGAAGTGTCATCCGAAGCTGACGGCTCAACAGTCATCAAGCCAGCAGAAGCACGGGAATGGGAGGAACGAGTTCACTCTCAATTCCTCCAACCTGTGTCGGGACTTCTTGGGTTAAGTTTCCTGTAAGGACTTAGACCCTTGGGAAGGGCCCTACACAAGTCCCAGAACACCCCGTTGAAAGAGGTTACCAAGCCCACTGGAACCAAAGCAGACAAAATGCCCGAAGTGACGTGGGCCTCAGCCTCTTTAAAGGCAGCAAGTTGTTCAGCTGAACCAACCACTGCAGAAATCACCTTACGGGCATCCTTCGATTTAACAGGAGAGTCCCATTGATCTGGGTGAACCAAAAGGAGACGGGCGTAATGATCCTCCAAGGTTGAGGGTTGAAGAGTCCCACACTAGCCACAGGCCTGCGGGTCATGCTGAACTCCTAGGCAGTATTTATTTATCTGGTAGTTCGGAATTACAATCATTTGAGTCAGAGACTCCTTTACAAAGGCTTCACGTCAAGTACAAAGAAAAATACAGTAAATATAACATACAACCGAAATACCAGTGTTTCTGACCGGTACAGTTCAATATACATAGTGAGCAAACTATGTTACAGTATATACAACATCATGGTCAGAAACATAGCATTAGAGGATTGCTAGGTACTATCTTGGGTTCAGAAAAGGGGGACAAAGGGCATAGGGTTGGCCATGGGTAAAGATTGTATGGGCTGGATAGGGGGAAAAATAGATTGGGTGGCACAGAGGTTGGGAGGAAGTCAGAGGCTGGACACAGTCCACTGTCAGAGGTAGGGTAAGAAGAGAGAGCAGGGGGGAAGGAGGAGGGCTAGGTGTCCATATTACAGCCAGAGGGACTAAGGCCGGAGGATAGGACAAAAAGTATTATCGTGGGTAGAGGGAGTTAGGGACAGGTACAAGGGAGCGCTGTAGGAATTTAAAGTGGCCAAGCTTGGGTTCCTCAACAATGTGTGGAGGAGTTAAGCCAAGCTGGGGCAATTATAGGGAAAGGAGCTTGTCCCAGGGAGGTTTTTTGTCTTGGCACCTGATAAGATGATTTAAGGGAGCTCCTGGTGTGCCTTGCATGTGGAGTCGGTTGTAGGAGTGAGGAGAGGCAAGGGGCCGTGAGCCCAGCAGAGATTTTTTTGGCTAGTAGGCAGGTGTGGTATTGTAGTCTGGTCATTAAAGTCCAGCCAGTTTGTTTGGCTATAGAGGGACATGGAGTGCGGATCAGTATGTGACTTTTTTTTTGTACTTTATATTTATTAGTTTCTTTTTATATAATGGAGTTACAATTCCATATCTTAGACAGTTCCTTACATTATAATATCTTTCACTCGGAGGTTGCAGCCGTCTTAATTAAAGGATGAGTGCATCTGAGATATTCTGATACCACATCTGGGGGAGAATTACTTATTTTAAAGCTAAATAAAGTCCAAATATTTGCTGCAGTAAACAAGCCCATGAGCAGTATGACTGTAATGAATAAAGTCCCAAGCATAAGTCCAACATAAGCATGCCCTATTAAAAAGGGCTAGTGGTGTCATACTATAACCTTAATAAGTCTGGAAAAAATAAAGCAGCAAGATCCATTCGATAACAGCTTATCATCCAACAGTTTCAATAATATAAAGAAGTGCCTAAGAGGGTTTCTAACACTCAACTTTCATGTTAAGTATTACTGGTCTACTTATAAAACTTCCAACTCAGCCACTTAATATTGAAAGCTGTAACAGTAAACAGAGCTTGATTATGTCAGCTTTAACATTTGGGCATCAGTAGTTTCAACACATTAAGAAAGGTGAAAATCCCTCAAACTGCAATATCATTGCATTCCTAAAAGTCTCGACTCTAACCTAAGAATCATCAGTAAAGGGCTCGATGATGATGATGAATATAAATAGCCCAAGCTATACTCAGCTCAATTCAAGGTTCCTCCTCATTTTCCACATCGGAGCTCTCATTCCCATCTGCAGGCCTCTGATTCCAACATCTGAATTGATGACGGACAGCTCATTTGCCAGCTTCTGTAGGGTCAGAGAAGATACAGACCTTACCATCAAGTACAATTCAGAGTTTAGCAGGGAAAATCATTGCATGAGGTAACAAGGCATCTCTCAACTTCTGACAAACTCCGTCAAATTTTTTCCTGCACATTCTGGTCGCATAACTGATGTCTGGGAATAAGCATACTGAGTGCTCATCTTGGATACGGGGTCCTGCCTGCCTTGCCAGCCTTAGGATCCTATCTCTGGTCCCCACTCTGTCTGTTACCACCAGGAAAGTGCGTGGACTATCAGATTGCTCTCGGAAACCACGGGGAGTGATGTGCTATGCCTTTTGCAGGTCAAATTGGAGATCGTGCCCTCCTGGTATGATTTTATCTTTAAACTAGTCTTGCAGGAACAAAAGGGAGTGATCACCCTCTATCCCTTCTGGTAGGCCAAGTATGCAAATGTGGGAGACTCGAGTTTGGTTCTCCAGTATCTCTAGTCAGGCCCTAAAGTGGGCATTTTCTTTGATCAGTAATGTGGTCGCGGCTGAGGCCGAATCAGTTTGCCTCTTGGCATCACAAGGTTCATTTTTAATCTGATGTACCGTTGTCTCCACTGCAGTATCTCTTATCCCAAAGGAGTCCATTTTGAAACTTAATTCGGATACTGAAGATATCAGTCTCTGTAATTTGTGTTCAAAAGATGACATGGTCTCCTCTGCTTCTGTTGGATTTGCGGCCTGTGCTGTTTGATCCAACTTCGGAAGCTGCAAAGTTCCACTCCCTTTTCCTCCCATTCCACCTCCACAATCTTTTCTAGGATTGCCCATCTGGTACAATTTTAGCTCTTCTTTTCAGAAATAGTATTGGTTTGGCTGAAAAAATTTTCTAAATAGTTTTAGACTATTTAAATCTTCACCATCAGAGCTAAGGAAAGTTGCTGCCACTCAGTTTGGGCAACACAGCACCCCTACGTGACATTTTTTGAGCACAGACAGCACAGTGCTTAAAGCCGGAACCAGATTTAGGATCTAGCTGTTCCATTTTCTGAACAAAAAAAGTTGTAGAATGGTATGAAAAGTAGGGCCTACATGCAGTGCAGAGCTGCAATGGAGGGAACCTGATGCTTCCATCGGAAAGGAAGATCTGACGTCATGGGGTGGTGCCGAGGAGGATACCACCCAGGTAGGTGGGAGGAGCCAGCCTGAAGACCTTCTGACCAGAGATTTAAAGGGAAAGGAATCTGCCAGAAGTGTGGCTAGTACACCATATCCACATCCCTAGAGCTGCAGATTTGACTGTTATGATCTGCACCATCAGTTTACAGTTCACAATAAAAGAAGGCTGGGTAAGAACATTCATTCCAAGTGAGATGTATAATTGTTTTATTTGAGATGCTGTTTGTGCTATTCCAATAGTCCTAAGGAACAAAACCTTCTGCTTTTACTTCCCCGTGCAATGGGCACCAGCCATAAAGGCACTTTAGCAACAGTTTTCTACTGAATGACTCTGGCTTTGTGCACTAATATCTCAAAGTGCTTTAAAATCCCTGTAATGATGAAGACACTGCAGGTTTGTAAGGTAAACTGGAACACATTCCTGCTGACCAAGTGAATCACTGGCTACCCTGGGTAGAACAGTCAGTAGGGCGCATTCCTATTAAGTGGTGCGTGTTTGCACAGTTAACTTATTTCATCCCTGCTTAAGAAAGGGGGTGGATATGATGGACCTAGAGTCCCTTCTGACCCTATGCTATTTTGCTAATCCATGAGAAGGAGGGAAGAGAATGTTGCTGCCTTTTGGTATGCACAGATACAACTATTTACAGTATTCCTTTCATTTAAGTTTACTGGGAAAGTACCTTTGAGCACAAGTGCTCAGTTTCAAAGGTTCCATATGAAAATCAGCGCAACACAATATACAACAAAACAACAAAGTAAAGCAAAAAAAAAAAAACAAGAAAAAGACAGAACAATTAATCAAGCAGTAAGTTACAGGAAATATTAATTGCAATTAAAGCAGCCATGTACAGAGAGCATTAACTAAATTGATCTTTTGAATTGGGCAATGTTAGGTAGATTAAACAGTGAGTTCTGCAATTCATTCAGCTAACCAACAGATCTAAGATAAAGTCTAGAGATAGATTATAGTGAGGTTACAAAACACGCTGAGGGTCATATAGTGGATACGTGGTGGCAGCAGGATTCAAACCTGGGTCTCCAGGTTCACAGCTCTGCACTCTTAACTGCTATGTTAAACGATAATATCTAACTGATCAAGGAATCCATACCTGGATGACAGTCTGGACAGATTCCAATTGATCTATCTAACTTCTTCCCTGAGGTTTATTTCTAGTTCAGATATCACCCTACAGCACTATCTACAAGTGCTCACCATTCCACCTGTGTCACTTTGAAATTCCAAATTGAAATTCACAGCAATGCTCTACCTCTCCTCTGTGTTTAGACTAATACAGTACAACTACTGTACCAATTAGAATACTAATGCCCTCAGAACACTAACAGTCTCATGTACTTATTTTTTTTTTTCAAATTCAGTTAGCAGCACTTCAACAGTTCACATGGTCAATTCAATGCTTTGCTAAATTAGCCTTTTAAATTGGCAGATCACAGGAAAATACATCTTGGCTCAAACTCTAAGAAAGTTACAAAGGGATTTTGCATTTAATTATACAACTGAAGTTGTTGAACTACTAATAGAGCAAGTTCGTCTTTGTTTCACAGCCAAGACACTGTCAAGGGATTATGGAACAGTAATGAATTCTATAAAAGATAATTAATCACCATCACCTACAAAAACAAGGCTGTTTTTTGAAGATCTTTACATAATTAGATGTCATGTACAGCATGACTACAGTAACATGTTTTAAGTAATTAGAAAACGCTAGGGGGCACCAGAGAAAGTTAAATCCACTGTGCTTACTGTGCTTTGCTTAACAAACAGAAGGACTGTTTTCCTACCAATTAAATTCTACCTACTGTAAATCTGACAACAACATTAGAGACTGCACAGCAATTCAAATGGTCAAGGCTGTAATGAGTACAACGAAAACAAATTTACATGGTATACACCTGTGATGTTTGAAAGGCTAGTTGGAAGGTTAAGCATAAATCTAAAGTAGGGAAAGTCAACAACACAGGTGTTGGGAATACAAGGGGGCTGTCAACAAACATGGGAGGAGGAAATACAAGGATCAAAGGTCAGGAACAGTTGAAGGAGGGGGTGGCAAAATCCTGAATCTTTTAAAACAGCTTCGAAGAGTTTTCTGTTTATTTCGGCCTTTGATTAGTGAAACTGTGCTCATTTTTATCTGCGTTTATTTTTAATTTCTATTTAAACTAACGTTATGTTTTTATGTATCTGCGCTTCGGCATTTGAAAAGCGCAAAAGAAATAAATTTGACTTGACTTATTTATTTCAAAAGTTTCACCAGGAAAGACATAGTGAGCTTGTAAACAGCTAATTTCCAGATGCATCATGGGGAAGGGGAGTTGACAGTACAAGATGAACAGTAAAAATACATTGTGCAAGGTGCAATAATAATAAAATAAGTACAGTCAGAATGTATAAATAAATTAAATATATGTCAGTGCTCAGTCACAGTTATGAGATATAATGCACATTAAGAAACATGTACTAAACAGTGCGGGGCAATACAGATGGCAGTAGGCTGGTTAACTAGGCAAGGCTGAAGGTATACTCAGGAACACAGATACCAAAATAGATATTAAGGCAAAGTTAGCTGGGGGGGAGCTGCTCACAGCTGGGTCGGGGAGAACAAGGGGGAAGACAACAACACAGGTGTTGGGAATACAAGGGGGCTGTCAACAAACACGGGAGGAGGAAATACAAGGATCAAAGGTCAGGAACAGTTGAAGGAGGGGGTGGAAAAATCCTGAAGGGCTCTGAGGGAGAAGATGGATGAGGCTGAGCAGATGGACAGGGAGAGGAGGACCACAGTTTAGGAAAACGATACAAAAAGGCAGCTTAGCCATTGGAAGCTCTCCTGAGGGAGAGGGAAAAGGGATGCAGTGTTCCAGAGGGGGTAAGAAGAAGGGAAGAGATGAAAGGAGGGTAGAGAGGTGTGAGGAAGTGAACCAAACCAGAATTTGGAGGTGAAGGTAGCACAATGAATGAGGTGCCTGGCTTCAAGGGAAGGGAGGGAGTGGGAGGAGTAGAGAGCACAGTGGTATGTACGAGGGGGACAGTACAAGGCAAAGGGGCAGAAAGAGAGGAAGAGGGGGTCCAGTCTGGCAAGGGAGGACTTGGGAGCAGCATTGTAGACAATGTCACAATGCGGGCAAGGAGAGAAAGATGCTTGCTTTGTTTCTATACAGTGCACCCCATTTGAGGTGAAGCTTGCGAAGGATGGCATCAATGTGCTCAGAGAAGTCAAGATGCTGGTCCAGTCAGATCCCAAAGTACTTAAATAAGGGGAGATCAGCAAGCATAGTACCAACAAGAGTGTAAAAGGAGGGGAGGGAAGAGAGTCTGGCAAGCCTCTGTCAGGAGCCAAATGTCATGGAGACCATTTTCTTAGTGTTGAAGGACAGATGGTTTGTATGGAATCAGCGCTGCACACTGTCAAAGTCCTGATGGAGATGGGTGGACTGGTCAGCAGCGGAGGAGCCAGAAGCAAACAGCACAGTGTCATCTGCGTAGATATGGATGGACACAGAGGAACAGGCAGATGGGAAGTCATTCAGGGAAATGGAGAAGAGTAAGGGGCCCAGGACAGACCCTTGGAGGATGCCAGAGCAGATAGGGAGTGGAGTGAGGAGAGGGAGTCTCCAATATGGACAGCCTGCAACCTGCCCTCAAAGTAGGAGTGAAACCAGCTGACTAAGGAGTTAGAGAGCCCTGCTGTCTTAAGCTTGTCCAGGAGAAGGGTGTGTGACACCGTGTCGAAGGTTCTGTGGCCAGGTTGACAAAGATGGCGGAAGTAACTTGGCCCTGGTCCATACTGGACAGGATGGAGCCAGTGAGCCAGAGAAGTAGGGTGGATGTTGAGTGGGATTTCCTGAAACCACATTGGAATGGAATGAAGAAGAAGGAGTCATCAAGGGAGGGCATGAGTTGTGAGAGGACAAAGATATTCCTGAAGCTTGGCCAGTGTGGGGATGAGGGAAGTGGGACGGAAATTTCCAGGAGTGGTGGGATCACCCCCTTTTGAGAGGGGAATGACAATAGCCTGCCTTCAGGACTCAGGGACAGACATGAAGGAGAGGATAGGGAAGAGTGAGACAGGGTAGGCTATGGCTGGTGCAGAGAGGTACAGAAGTTTGGGAGCGAGGCCATCTGAGCTTATACCCTTGTGGAGGTAAAGAGCAAGGAGCGCCTTAAGAGTGCCAGAGGGAGTGGTAGGAGATAATGAGAATGAGTCTGAGAAGGAAGGGATGAATGGGTGGTGAGAGAAGGGCAGAGGGGGATGTGGGGGAGAGATAGGGAACAGGTGGTGAAAAAGAGGTTGAAGGCAGCAATAGCAGCTGGGTCAATGATGGGAGTTGTGACCTTGTTGGACCAGCAGGGAGGACTGGGTAGGAAGAGAGAAAGGGAGTGGATGATTTTCGAGAACATGGTGGGGTGATTAAGGTGGTTCCAGAGTGTGGATGAGACATAATCCAATTTTGCTTGCCTAGTGGCTCGGTGAAAGCACTGTGAAGGGTTTGATCATTTAAAAGGATGGTGGGAGATCCAGCGGTCTTGTAGGACTGCCAGACTTGGTCCACGAGGTCCGAAGGCAGGCCAGCAGCTCAGCAGTGATCCAGGGAGGGTGAGCACCTTGGACCTTGGTTTTCTGTGAGGAAGCATCATAGTCCCAGTCAGCCATGAATATGTTGTGGAGGGCCAAGTTGACATTGGTGGCTGAAGAGATGTGGGACTAGTCAGTGGCCGGCAGGTCTGCGTGGATGGTGGTTAAGTGTAGCAACCTGAAGGATAATTTTATGGGGGACTTTGGGGCAAATGATTTTACATACACAGTAGATCATATGACAGTCACTAAGTGCATCTGGAAGGATACCTGCATCTACAATGTGGTGGGGATGAGAGGAGAGTACCCTGTCCAGCAGAGTGTGGTTTGAGGATTTATGATTAAGATGGGTGGGTCCAGAGTTAACTGTGATAGCTGGAGGGATTTAAGATTCTAAGTTTTTTCACTGAGGGGGAAAGCAAACTGGTGTTAAAATCCCATAGTATCAGCAACTCACCAAAGTAGGAGTGGAGCAGATGGAGGAGAGGAGTTCAGTGACTGAAGCAGTAGGTAGGTCAGGGCAGTAGTACACCCTGCAAAGAAGAGACGGACGGTGTGGGGGAGGATAGTTTGCAGAGGAGTAGCTCTTATAGGCAGTGGGGGCACAGACTGATAGCACAGGCACAGATTTGATGCCAGAGGAGATGTAGACTGCAACACTCCAACTCTTTGGGACAATCCTGCCTAGTTATGGAGTAACCAGGTATGGACACTGTAGAGTCTTGGACCATGGGGCAAGCAAGGACTCTAAGATGACAACAACATCCGGCTGGAGGTTGAGCAGAAGGATAGTGATAGATCCATCTTAGGGAGGAGGCTATGGATGTTAAGGTGGACAATCTGCAGTTCTTTGGGAAGCTACATTTCCGAGGTGGGGAAGGACCAACATTAAGCTCCATGTCCCATGTCAACAGCAGTAGCAAGAAAATAAAGAGCTCAAGGGAGCCACAGAGCCACTTTGAAGGAAGGGGGGCGCAAGAGGGAGGAGGCATGAGGTGCCATGGAACTTTTAAGTGGAGCCTCGGGGCAGGTATGCCAGGGGGAGTGGGGAAGGCAAGGAAGGGAAGAGGATGGGCAGGTGGAGAGAGAGGAAGAGAGGGGGTGGAGGAAGGAGGGGAAGATGAGGAGAGATGGCTAGAATGAGGAGCAACATGGTAGAAGAGTCCACCCTGGTAGGGTGGAAGCCTGACTAAGGAAAAAGTGTGGCTATGGCTATACCAGATAGGGTGAGGCCTATATAACAATTTAGTGAGATTCAGGCTACCCAGGAGCCTATATAACAATTTAGGAGGAATGTGGACTATCTCAGTTGGGATGGGAGCCCTAAACAACAAATTGGGGTGTGTGTGCTGGGCTGGAAGAGGTAGGACTGGGCAACAGACACAAGTAATATACACAACAGAGGTATACAGTGGGGGCAAGACCTGTCTATTAGCTAGTAACACCAAGCACATTACAGTCATATATGAGCAGAAGCAACATACATATATAATACACCTACAGCTGTAAGAAGGAGAAAATAAGCCCAGCTTGTGGTGAAAGTAGTAGATACAGTACCTATATAATAGAGGAGCAACACATTAACAGGTATTCAGGTGTTCAATCAGTACTTACAGTATAATATGGTTGAAGTCAGGGAGAGTCTCCTAGCACCTCCCTCTTGTGACTCCACTCCTGCTGGGCCACTCCTGTTGGGACTGCTCACTCAGAACTGCTAGGGGATAAAGGCATTTACAGAAGGTGGAAACAGCTGGTTCTGCAAGTAGGAGCTGCCCTGTAGTTAGCACTTGCTGCTCAACACTCTCAATAGAGAAAAAAGAGTCTGAGAAGTAAGGCAGCTCCTGCTGCTTTACAGAAGTCTGGTGTGCTGCAGGAGTAGGGGGCCAGATAAATGAAGGCTCACAACCTAGCCAAGAGGGTGACTTTCCTCTTCCTCATGACTGCTTGGCGACTGAGCCTCGAGAGAGCTAGTTCTGCGGGCATGAACCACCTCGCAGTGAGTGTCTGGTGCTCCAACTGGAGAAAAATAGTCTGTGAAGTAAAACAGTTCTGCTGCTTTATGGAAGTTCAGTGTGCTGTGGGAGTAGGAGGCCAGGTAAATTAAGGCTCATGACCCGGTCAAGAAGGTGACCTTCTTCTTCCTTATGGCTGGCTGGTGACTGAGGAGTGCAGTTGAGAGAGCTACTTCAGCAGGCAAGACTTGCCACGCAGTGAGAGCTTGGCATTACAACTGGAGAAAAAGAGCTGTGAAGTAAAACAATTCCTGCTGTTTTACAGAAGTCCAGTGTGCTGCAGGAGTAGGGGTGCCAGATAAATGTCGGCTCACGACCCAGCCAAGAAGGTGACCCTCCTCTTCCTCATGGCTGGCTGGTGACTACAAAAATCTTAGAGCCATACTGACTAATACTTACTGTAAAATTCACAACCGTCTCTCCCTTCCTCCTCTACAGAGCATAATAGACAAAGGTGTTAAAAGTATTGCTGAGTAAAACTCTTGGTTTAGAAATAGATTCAACTGAAAATATTTAAGTCTGATCCTTGTAAAATTCACAGATATAGGGGAAGTCAGATCTATAGGGTGCCCACAACCGCAGCTCCTGTTCAAGTCTTCTGTTTTGCTTTTATCATCTGGTTTACCATCCAGTCCAGCAGGTTAAAACTTGCTACTCTGACTAGACCTGCTGAGAGTGTTGCTAAAACAATCATTAAAATCGCTATGTCTGCAGCACTATCAGTGTAAAATGCATCCAAACATTAGCCATTTTAGTTTAAATGGTGTTGCCGAAAGGCCCAGTCAGAGAGTGAGTTTAGCCACTGATAGAGCTGGCTTTTGGACTTAGAGGACCACCAGCGAGGTTGGTCATGGTGTCCCGTTCCCAACCCACCTCAACTACATGTGTTTTACTCCATCCCATGCACAGCATTTTATTTTCAGTACAATTTGTGACATCCTTGTTTTGAGGAGAGGCAGCAATCCTAGTGATTGGTGCCCCAGTACACTCCTTACCACTTCTGTTCCTCCTTCCCAGGTGGGCAAGTTCATACCTTGGCAAGTGAATTCACGACACTGTGATGCCATATCAGAAGGCTCTTCATAGATAAAAGTAGTTGAAAACAAAAATAATGTGGTACACTGGTGCTGGCTTGGTCTCCCAGCTACCATAGGTTCCCAAAACCAACTATGGCAACTGAATACCAAAAAAAAAACTACAATGTTAGTAAGAGAACAGAAGGTGGAAAAGAGGATGGGAATAAACTAAATGAAGTAAAAAAAAAAAAGAAGGAACAAACTAAGTGGGGATACAGTAAAATGGAAACAAGGGTGAAGAACAGAAAAACAGTAACAACCAAGAGGAGTAGGGGAAGGAAGCCAAAATAAAAAATGAAGGAAAGAAAAATGAAGGAGTGAGGAAGAGAGAGGAAAGGGACTGAAGCAATTTGTACTGCCAGTGCCAAATGGAAAACTAGACAGAGATGTAGAGTTGGACTCCTGGACTGGAGAGTATGATGGGTGGGTTGGTGAATGGTTTTAGATGTCCAAAGTACAAACGCCCACCATGAGTAATACAGGAAGCAGATCAGCCTTTGCTCTCAGACTCAAGGATGACCCCAGATCAAACATAACTTTGTAAGAGTACACTGCCAGTCAGACGCAGAGGGTCATTTTCTGTGCTGCTGACCAGCTCAAATGACACTTCCACAAAGTGCCAGATCCCTGCACTGATATCATATTCACAACACACACAAAACATACTACATTGTTATCTCTAATTCAGTCATAAATTGTAGAAAACTGCACTGCTCCATTTTCAGCCTTCATAACCTTGCTGAATTTATTTTGTACAAGGACACGCTACTAGTGCTAGCTGTTTCAAGAAGTTGTGTTTATTGACCACAAGAGAGTTTTTGATTAACATAACATGCTCCTAAGTAAACTAAAACAAGTGACATTAAACACCTTGCCCTGCAGTCGCATCAATAATGTCTAACATACAATTAAGGAAGATAAACAAATCTTAGCTCTCCATGCTTCTAACAACTACAGGTACGTAGTTCAACGTATACGCTCATTGCTCGTTTCGTCCAGTAAACATTTCAGGAATTACAATCTAGAAATGGATTTCAGAAACACTTTGTTGGCAATAAAACATAATGAATGCAAATCCAAAATCAGGAATTCCACCAGTCATACTTTCATAAAAATGCCCTTATTTTTTTCTGTTATGCACTAGATGGCGCCACTTGCATTAAACATGTTTTCATCATCAAACAGAGAACCACAGATTTTGTCAACAGAAAAGGACCTTTACGCCTATCCAGTTATCCCCTCCCCCATTCCTCTAATATGCCCCTGTGCCTATCCCACACATGCTTGAGCTCCCACAGTTTTGCTCCCCACTACTCTCCCTGGAAGGCTGTTCCCACTCTTTCCATGAAGAAGTATTTCTGCACATCTCTCCTACACGCTCTCCTCTCAGGTTCACTGCATGCCCCTTGTTCTAGTGCCTTCCTTTCTGAAATAAACCCTTCACTTGCACCTTGTTCACTCCTGTGAGATATCTGTAGGTTTCAACGTGTCCCTCTCACTCTCCCTGTCTTCCAGGGAGTACATGTTGAGCTCCTGCAGCCTTTCCTGGTATGGATTCTTGTGCACCCCTCCCCATTTTGTTGCTCTCCTCTGTACTGCCGCCACCCTTTCAATGTCCTTGCAGAGGTGCGGCCTCAAGAACTAGATACAGTACTCCAGGAGGGGCCTCACCAGTGAATGATACAATGGCAGCACCACTTCCCTCCTCCAGTCAGAAATCCCTCTCCCACTGCACCCCAGCATCCTGCTAGCCTTTCCCACTGCTCTGTCACACTGCACACCTTCCTTGAGGTCATCAGATATGATGACCCCTAAGTCTCTTTCTTGCTTGGTGACAAAGTTCCACTCCCCCCATCTTATACACAGCCCCAGGGTTACACACCCTTAAGTGCATATCCCTGCACTATTTGGCACTGAAACCCAGCTGCCACCCCTAGCCCATTTCTCTAGTATCCTCAGATCCCTTTGCATTCTCTCCACCCCTTCCTGAGTGTCAACCCTGCTGCCGAATTTTGTATCATCTGCAAAGAGACACACCTTACCCTTAAGCTCCTCTGCAATGCCGCTTATGAAGACATTGAAGAGGACCAGTCCCAGCACAGAACCCTGTGGCACCCACTAGTCACTTCCTATCACCTGAGTGGCTACCATTTACCATCACCCTTTGCCTTCTATCTTTTAACCAGTTTGATACCCAGTTTATCGCTTTCTCCTCAATTCCAGGCTGCTTAGTTTTAACTAGCTTCCTGCTTGGTGCCACGCCCACTGCTCTCCTTGATCCACCATCAAACAGCTTGAGCTGGTATATGATCAGCATGTGACAAAGCTGTATAACAATGTGCAAACCAGGTTTGATTTGGTGTGCAAGGCATTACCTGTATTAGAACTACATTGATGCTTGCAATAAATTCTCCGTTTTCTCTTACATAATGATGAGTATACATATTGTACTAGCATTTACCTGTTATAATCTGAGTTTGTGCACTTCAACAGCTCAGTCTGGGTTGACCAGCAGTTAAATATTTTATTCAGCATGACAAGGTAAATTAGTTCACTACTGCTGTCTCCAAGATTTTCCTCAGTTGCTTCTGTGTGTTATTTGAAATGCATCTGGTCAAAGCATGACACTGATAATGAAAACAGACAAGCAAACAACTAATGCTGTACTACACAAATGAATCTAATAATTAGCACGTGGAGAAGACTGCGAATAATCTCACTGCTCGCACTGCAAAGAACCTACATGTGACTGGTATGCCAAACAACATCCCCATCATTGGTTCGAAAGGGTCTGTTTAATTTGGGCACCGCTTTCAAGTTAACTTTGCTTACTGTCTGGCTACTCGTAACCCACGTATACTATATGTAGTTAAAGTGGCTAATGTATTTCTTATCGAGAATCTTCCAGGTCATGCTATTATTGTTTCTTTTATTGCTCTCTCTGGCCATAATTGAGTGTTATGGCAGAGTAACAAAAATAAAAGTTGTTCTCTGAGGGCTCAGACTATTTTTTCTCTGGACATGTTTTCATGTTTATTTATGGCTATAACAGTTCTAGGGTAGGCAATTTAAAGTTAACTGGGAAGTGTCAAAAGAAGAAGCCACACTGTTTGGATTACAGATACGGCAGAACCATTTAACTCACTTTTGTTCGATCTATGCTCCCTCAACTAGAAATCATAAACCTGTGCCACCACAAGCCACAATAAAGACAGAAATCAAGTTAGAAGGCCCTGTTAGCAAAATAACTAAATTACACTCCTCACCTGGCCCAGACCCAATTTCAGCACAACTTTTTAAACTAACACTACACCAAATTAAATATCCATTGAAATGCATGTATGAGGAATCTTTAAATACTGGTACTTACGCAGGACAACTGGCGCTTTGCCCACGCATTCCAATATTTAAGTAGGGGGATAAAACAAGCCAAGGAAATTATAACCAATTAGCCTCATTTCTGTCTGTGGGAAGGTACTGGGGGTTATGCAGATACATAGACAGTGTCGGCAGATAAGGGCCTATGGCCCACGCAATCTGCCCATTTGAGCTTGTAAGTTTACTTTATGTTTTCCTAGAAATCTGTTGCCCCTTAACCCTGACCTCCAGAATTCCTTTATGTCTATCCCATGCATTCTTAAATCCCGTGATTGTTTCAGCCCCCACCACTTCCTCTGGCAGGGTGTTCCACTTGTCCGCCACCCATTCTGTGAAGAAATTCTTTCTCATGTTTCCTCTGAATCGTCCTCCCCTGCAACTTCATCCCATGCCCTCTAGTCCTGGAACATCTTTTTCGCTTAAAAATAGTGTCTTCCTGCACCCTGTTCCTCCCTGTAAGATACTTGTATGTCTCTATCATATCCCCTCTCTCCCTCCTCTCCTCCAGGGAGGACATATTCAATTCCTTCAACCTGTCCTCATAGGACTTGTGATGCAATCCATGTACCATCTTTGTTGCCCTCCTCTGAACCTTCTCTACCCTGTCTATGTCCTTACGCAAGTAAGGTCTCCGGAACTGTACACCGTACTCCCAGGTGGGGCCTCACTAGTGTCTTGTACAGTGGAATTATGACCTCCCTTTTCCTGCTGGTGATGCATCCCAGCATCCTGTTTGCTTTACCTGCTGCCTTGTCACACTGTTTCCCTACCTTGAGGCAATCAGAGATGATAACCCCAAGATCCCTTTCCTGCTTGGTGCATGCTATATCCTCACCCCCCAACTGATATACTGTGTCAGAGTTTTTGTGCCCCATATGCATTATCTTGCTCTTCTTTGCATTGAATTTCAACTGCCAAACCCATGACCATTCTTCAAGTTTCTGCAGGTCCCTTCTCATTCTGTCTACACCCTCTGTTGTGTCTACTCTGATACAGAGCTTTGTGTCATCAGCAAACAGGGTAATTCTGCCTTCTAGGTCCTGCGCAATGTCACTGATGAAGATGTTGAATAGGACCGGTCCCAGCACTGATCCCTGTGGTACCCCACTGGTCAATCTTCACTCTGTGGAGTGACAGCCATTTACCACCACCCTCTGTGTCCTGCCACCCAGCCAGTTACCTACCCACCACACTACTGTCCTGCCCACACCCATATTCCCAGTTTGTGTAATAGTCTTCTATGTGGCACAGTGTCAAAGGCCTTGCTGAAGTCCAGATAGGCCATGTCCACTGCCCCCCCGATCCACCTCCCTAGTCACCCAGTCAAAAAATTCAACGAGGTTGGTCTGACATGACCTCCCCCTGGTGAAACCATGCTGCCTTGGGTCCTGTAGTCCATTGACAACCAGATGTTCCACCAATCCTCCTTCAGTAGTGCTTCCATGATCTTCCCACTACTGAGGTGAAGCTGACTGGTCTGTAGTTCCCTGCTTCCTCTTTGTTCCCACTTTTGTATAAGGGACTACATCTGCTGTCCTCAGTCTTTGGGTACCTCCCTGTTTCCAGTGATTGGCTAAACAGGATAGCCAGAGGTTCAGCCACCACCTCTCTTAGTTCTTTAAGGACCCGGTGCACCCCATCTGGCCCCATTGACTTTATTAACTCTTATTACTTCAGTTCCTTCAGGACCCTTTCTCGTGTAAAGGGACTTGTGTCCATTCTGCACCATTCTCACCCTTGTACTCCCTTCAGACCCATTGCCCTCCTCTTCCTCAGTAAAGACTGAGCAGAAATACCTGTTCAATATGTCAGCTTTACTGTTGTCATCTCCACGCCGCCCCATCCTCCCCCTTCAGTCTCACTATCCCTACCTTTGTCTTTCTTTTCCACTTATGTACCTGTAAAAGGTTTGTCCCCTCTACCCACTGATTTTGCAATGTGTTCTTCTGTCTGACTTTGGCTTCCCTTACTGACCTCCTGCCTCCCTTTGCTTTTCCTGGTACTTCTCCCTATCCCCTTCTGCCTGTCTTTTTGTATTGTCTGAATGTAATCTTTTGGCTTTCACTTTCTTTGCTACCTCTTTGGAAAACCATAATGGTCTCCTCTTCCTTTTCCTCTTGCTAACCTGCTTAATGCATAATTCTGTTGTTCTTGTAATCCCCATTTTAAATACACTTACTGTTCCTCAACCCCGATTCTGTCCCATTCCCTTAATGCCTCTTTCAAGTATCTCCCATTTTCCCAAAGTCTGCCCCCTAAAATCCAGGATATGTGTTTTGTGTGGTTTGATTCTGCTCTTTCTGTGATTTCAAACCACAATGACTGGTGGTCACTGTTACCAGGTGCTCCTCCACTGTTACCCCCATCACACTGTCCCTGTTTGTGAGCACAAGGTCCAGTATTGCCTTCTGCCGAGTTGGTTCCATGACCAGTTGCTTGAGGAAGGCACCCTGAAGGAGTCCAGTATAAATCTGCTCCTAGTTGATGCTGCTGCTGGGATGCTCAGTCCACGTCCTGGAATATTGAAGTCTCCAACCAGTACTACCTCACCCTTGTCTGCCATCCTTTGGATGGCTAGCATCAGCTCTATCTGTTTCTTCTTCCTGGGCTGGTGGTCTATAGACCACACCTGTGCGGATGGCTGTCCCATTTTCCTTTCCAGCTTAACCACAGTATCTCTCCCCATTTTGTTCCTCCTGGATCTCTGTGGCCCTTATGTCATTTTCACATACAGTGCCACTCCTCCTCCCTTCCTGCCTGCTCTGTCTCTTCTTCAGATGTTGTAGCCAGGTATGGCCATCTCCCAGTCATGGTTATCATTACACCAGGTTTCAGTGATGGCCACAATGTCCAGGTCTGACTGCACCATGACAGCCTCCAGATCTTCCATCTTGTTGCTAAGGCTCCTGGCATTTGCACACATGGCTTTCAAACCACAATGACTGGTGATCACTGTTCCCAGGTGCTCCCCACTGTTACCCCCATCATACTGTCCCTGTTTGTGAGCACAAGGTCCAGTATTGCCTTCTGCCAAGTTGGTTCCATGACCAGCTGCTTGAGGAAGGCACCCTGAAGGGAGTCCAGGATAAATCTGCTCCTAGTTGATGCTGCTGCTTGGATGCTCCAGTCCACGTCTGGTATATTGGAGGTCTCCAACCAGCACTACCTCACCTACCTGCCATCCTTGGGATGGCTAGCATCAACTCCCTATCTGTTTTTCCTCCTGGACTGGTGGTCTATAGACTACACTAGATGCGGATAAACCCCATTTTCCTTTCCAGCTAACCCACAGTATTTCTCCCCATTTTGTTCCTCCTGGATCTCTGTGGCCCTTATGTCATTTTCACATACAGTGCCACTCCTCCTCCCTTCCTACCTGCCCTGTCTCTTCTGAATATGTTGTAGCCAGGTACGGTCATCTCCCAGTCATGGTTATCATTACACCATGTTCTGTGATGGCCACAATGTCCAGGTCTGACTGCACCATGACAGCCTCCAGATCCTCCATCTTGTTGCTAAGGCTCCTGGCATTGGCACACATGGCTTATCATGATTTGACCTCCCTAGACTGCTTAGCTATTCTACTCCAGCCCCTTCCCTGGTTGTCCTTTATCCCTGGTTCTCCTTGCTGTCTGCTCTTCTGTTGAATTTTGCCCCTTTTCTGCCTATCCACCTCTTGGGCACTTTATCTCCATCTTTTGCACACTGCTTTGCAGAGATATCCACTCCTCCGGTTCACTGGTTCCACTGCTAGCTGTGGGGGGTGGGAAATTAGGTACCCTCCTTGCTGGCCTGCACCCCTTTGGCTAGTTTAAATGCTTGTCAATGTAGCATTTAAACTTATCATTGAGTGCTTGGATTCCCTCCAGGATGGATGCAGGCCGTCAGGCTTGAACAAGCCTCCATCCCTCCAGGTGGGTCCCCAGTCACCAATGAATCCAAACCCTTCCTCACAGCACCAGTTCTTCAACCATGAGTTAAAGTTCCTGGTGCATGCACCCCTATGCTCTCCCATGCCTCTAACAGGTAGTACTTCCAAGAAGGTGACAGAAGTAGCTACTTGCTTGAGACCCCTCACCAATTTCCTAAACTCTTTCTGAACTTCCTTTGGCTCCCCATTTGCCAGGTCATTAGTACCTAGGTGGATAATGACATCCAGCTCACCCTCCCGTCTTGCCTTCCCAGCAATCCCCAGGATCTTCCTTCCATCCCTCCATGCCGTGGCACCTGGTAGGCACCTCACCTCCCTGTCCTCCCCCTCCTGTGTTCCAAGCTGGATCCCTCTTATGATGGAGTCCCCCACCAGGATTCGCTTCCTCCTCCTCTGGGGTCCACTGCTCTCCCCACTGAGGTCACCTCCTTGGCTAACCTCCACATCCTTTCCTTCCACTTCTCTGGGTACCTCTATTTGGTTGTCCCCATTTGCTAGTGTGGCATATGAGTTCTTGAGTGGAATAGGATCTGTGATGTGCCTCTGCCTGACCGCCCTAACCCTCCCTGAGCCCACTGTCATCCAAGTGCTCCTCGTTCTCAGCATCCTTTGTGGCAGCGGTTGGACTGGGTGGTCTCTGGATATGGGTGATGGTACTCCTGACCCAGTTTACTTCCACTGTGAGTCTGACTACCTCATCCTGCAGTCCAGAGAGATGCGTGCAGATAGGGCAGCACCTCAGCATCAGAAGGTCTGCCTGAATATGGCTGCCCCGCAACCACTGCATTGCACCACTCCCCACATTATACTACACTTATACTGCTATTCCAGTACTTGTCTGTTACTGAAGCGCTCCTAGTTCCCTTTTTATTAATTTACTGTCCTAAAAATCCTGCCACTGCTCCTCAGATACTTTTCTTTAAAAACTATAAAAAATTAAAAAAATGAGTCAAAACACTTGTCGTGCTGAGGGCGGGCTTCTTCCCCCTTATGCCCCTCCTACTCCACAACCCCTACTATATCCTGTGCTTAGCTCCTGTCAATCAGATTTAACAGGGCATATAATTAAGAGTTGGGGCGGGGCAAAAATTTGCAGCAAATAAAGACAGCAAAGATATACACCACCACTACAAGCACAACAAACTAGGTTTTAAATTTTCAACAGCCCAAAAACAATTCTAAGTAAAGACAGCAAAGAAATTACAGTGTCACTAAAAGCCCACAATCTAAGTTTAAAACAAAAATAGCAATGTACAATTACTGTAAAGCACTGAAATTAATCTGTTTCCTTCCCCTTCTGGCTTCTTCTAAGAAAACAAAAATCACTTGGTTATAATTAAAGACAAAATACATGCAAACATCTTGGTTCTAGATCAGGAACAACATGGTTGTACACAGGGGAGGTCATGTACCATGAATCACATCCACTTCTATAAAATATTCAGCAAATAACTCAATAATAAAACTGACTGCGACATTATATATTTGGACTTTAGTTAGGCCTTCAATTTAGTACCTCTCTGGGCTGTGGTCAAAAAGCTGTGTGCAACAGGAGCAGATGACATAACTATCATTTGGATAAACCAATGACTAGCAGATAGAACTTGGACGCTTGTAGTAACCAGTCCTCTATCAAAACCAGGACCGGCCAGTAAGCAGTGAAGTCCCCCAGGGTTCTGTTTTGGAACCACTAATCTTTCAAATATTCCTATCAGACTTATCAACAGGTCTCAATAACTGGTGCATCAACTATGCTGATGACACCAAATTCAGTGGTGCATGTGTCACAGAAGAGCAGCGTCACTCACTACAGGAAGACCTTGATTTTACTGACAGATGGGTAAAAAGATGGGAAATGAGTTTTAATACTGAAAAGTGCAAAGTTATGAACCTGGGGGAACACAACCCATATAAATCAGTACATTCTGAGGGACAGGATTTTGTCCCACATCACATATGAAAAAGAGTAGCGTGTCACTGTAACAAAAGAGCTAAAAAACAAAACACATTAACATTGCAATCTCAAAATTAAACAGTATACTGTCGGCCATTAAAGGGAATATAACACCTACAGACAGTAAGGTATTCTTCCCGTCGTACCGTGTATATGTAAGACCTCACTTTGACTTACGCCACACAGTTTTGGTGCCCATATAAAAGGAAAGATATAGATGACATGGAAAAGGTTCAAAGATGTGCAACCAAAACCATAAGCACACTTAAAACTCTCTCATAAAATCAAAGACTGACAGGACTCAATCTCACGCCCTTGGAATACCGTAGTGTAAGGAGTGACATGATCACATATACAAGGCTGTCAGGAGGGTTTTAACTTTAAATCTGCAAACACTACTAGGGCCATCCTCTCTAAGTCGCTGGAAAACATTTTAAGACCCCAAAAAAAAAAAGCAGTATTTCCTTGCACAGAGAATGGTAAATTCATGGAATGCTCCCCTTTAGAGGTGGTTATGTGTATGGATAAATCGGTTTCAAAAAGACTTTACATCTTTCTAGGTCAAAGAGATTATTTAAAGTATCACTAGCAATTAAGCATTATGCGCCAACTGCCTAATCAGCTCCTACACTATCTTTGTATGAGCAGTAAACAACAAACTCCTGCTGTGCTTCTAGCCAGCCCACACAAAGTGAGCATCTCAGGTTATGAATCTCAGCTAAGGGACATCATTAATCTGTTTAAATGTACACATCTACTTAACATTTTTTTAATGTAAGAACTAGGTCCAGAACTGGTCTGGCAACCCAGGTATGGAATTTAGAATTGTCTCATTTAACTGGGAGGGCCACAAAGATGTACACAAAGTGCTGCTGCAATCACTGAATAGCATTATATACAGTATGTGCTCATTCAGAGCTCAGTCAACAGCTGGCCGTGGTGGTGAGTGGTGGGCTGTGCCAGCTGCTAGCTTCGGTTATGGGTTGGGGTGGAGCAGGGTGGTAGGGCACTGGGGGGGCCATTAGACCACCAGGAATTTCAGAATTTCATGTACCTGTGGATCAGGGCTTGGGCAGCCCGCTAGACCACCAGGGATTTTATTAAATATTATAACAGGAGATTGGGGCTTGGGGAGGCCACTACACTATTAGGGATTTTATTAAATATTATAATGGGAGATCAGAGCTTTGGGGGGACTGCTAGACTACCAGGATTTTATTAAATATTATAACAGGAGATCAGGTTGTGGGGGGAGAGACCGCTAGACTACAGGGATTTTATTAAATATTTTAACAGGAGATCAGGTTTGGGGGGACCGCTAGACTACCAGGGATTTTATTAAATATTATAACAGGAGATTGGGGTTTGGGGAGGCCACTACACTATTAGGGATTTTATTAAATATTATAATGGGAGATCAGAGCTTGGGGGAGGGACTGCTAGACTACCAGGGATTTTATTAAATATTATAACAGGAGAGCAGGTCGGGGGGGGGGGAAGACCGTTAGACTACCAGGGATTTTATTAAATATTATAACAGGAGATTGGGGCTTGGGGAGGCCACTACACTATTAGGGATTTTATTAAATATTATAATGGGAGATCAGAGCTTGGGGGGGGGGGCTGCTAGACTACCAGGGATTTTATTAAATATTATAACAGAAGATCAGGGCTGGGGTGGGGAACCATGGCACATTGCCACAAAGTGCTCAACTCACCCAGAGGGTGAATTTCTAAGTACCCTTAGACCAGCCCTGGCTGGTCTAACAGTACTTAGAAATTCGCTCTCTGGGTGACTTTTGAGAATCCTGATTGAGGAGCTTTGGCAGCCTGCGTATGCTGCAAGCCCCTAGCACCTTGCCACAGCCCATTTTGTGGTGCACAGATAGCGCAAGCCCCATGTGGTGCAGGCAGCCGGTGGGTGACGCAGGCTGACTTTGAGACTCACTCTGGATGCATCTTTTGGCACAAAGGGCACTTTGCACCATTACTTGTGGAGCAAGCCCCTTGCCCTGCACCAGGAGCTTTGAAAATCAGTCCCTTTATATTTAATGTATGTCTGTGGCTGTGCAGTATTTCAGTAAGTACAGGTAAGCTATTTAACTATTTATTTAAAGATTGGTAGCCAGAAAATGCACACTGAACCAAGGCTCATTTCCAGGTGCAACCTGGGGGAAGGGGGAACAGGAGTTTACAATGTTAAGACACAGTTCTCCTAGGAATCTCCCACTAATCCCCACCTACCCACCCCTTGATCCCCCATTCCCCAACCCCCTCATCCCCTCACCCACTTAGCCCTCCTGACCCTCCATACCTTCCACACCCTCTTAGCCCCCTGACCCTTAAGCTATCACCCACCATTGTGCTCTCCTCCTCACCAGTCTAGCCAGTAGCCTACGCTCCCTTAATGGCTGTACTTGTCGGTGGTCACATTAATTATTCCCTCCGGGAACCTATCTAAGCTTTATAGCTGCATTCTGGGAATTCTCATACTTTGTACATAGTTGGAATCTGTACTTTATTCACCTAATCTGTTATAGGACTATTTTCCTCTGTATTATGTCATTAAGTGATGGCTTTTGCAATGTATTCTGTCTCTCCCCATCCTTCTATTTGTAATGCTGTTTAGCATTTTTTAATGATGTGTAACTGACAATGCCTTGTAGCTGCTTCTGTTTTTCTCCACTGTCCATGTACTTAATGTTCCTCCACCCCCTGTTTGACAAGGATCCTTTGTAAATGAGCTTTTAGCTCCAAGGTTTTAATTCCGATTTTACAATAAATAAATAAAATAAACAGTTCATACAAAGTACAAAGTACATTATTAGGTAGTACAATAATATATACATGGTAGTGCATAAGAATTTTCATCAGGGTGACATATGAGGTACAGAGTAATAAGCAAACACAAAATAAGATTGGTAGACGTCTGTGTCAGATAAATAAGGGCAGTGTAAGGAGAGATATAGTGGGATGTAAAAATCTGAGCATGACCTGTCTTGTGACAAACATTTAGTAGAAAGGGATGTAAGGTTCCTCAGGCCATTAGGTACAGCAACAGGAGCTTACAGGGGTGGTTTAAGCAGACACTTAATGGCAGGAAGGTGGGAGTGAGGCGAATAGTAGAGGAGTTTATTCCAGAGGGACAGGAGACTAAAGGAGAATGCTCCTTGGCCTGTAGAAGTTTGAACACGGGGATGTAAAACTTACGGGAGTGACCGGAGAGAAGGGGGTAGGAGGAGGGGTGGTTGGGGAGAAGGTGAGGAGAGGTAGGATGGGAGGGCACAGAACCAAAATTTAGAGATGAAGGTGAGGCTATGAGCCAATCCCTCTGCTGGAGGGAAGGGGAGAGAGAGAGAGGAGCGGGACTAGAGGTCACAATGGTGAGTGTGTGGAGGGTGTATGGAAATGACAGAAGGCATTGAAAACAACATCAAGTTTAGTAAGGAGGAAGTGGGTGCCGAACTGTAGATATCATCGGTATAATAGAATACAGGGAGAATCCATTTGGTTATAAGTTGATGACAGACTGGTAGGGAAAGGCTGTCCTTATGTCTGTAGAGCAGCCCTAGTTTTGGGGGAACTTTTGTGTGCATAGCAGTGAAGTGAGCTGAGAAATCTAAGGATGGGTTGAGCCAGACCCCTAGGTATTTATAGTAGGAACCACTTTGAGGGGTGTGCCTGTGAGTGTAGTGAATACTGGAGGAGGTGGTCTGGCTAGTTTATGCCTAGAGCCAAAGGTCATGGCGACTGTTTTTGTAGTGTTCATTTTAAGTTGGTGGTCCTGGAACCACCTTATAACTGCGTGAAAATCTTGTTGAAACAGAACCTGGACTTCGGACACTGAGTGGCCTGACAGACAGATGACGGTGTCGTCAGCATACATATGTATGTGGGAATGGGAGCAGATGAATGGGAGGCTGTTTATAAAGAGAGAAAAGAGGACAGGTCCAAGGATTGACCCTTGGGGAACACGAGATAGAATAGGAAAGGGGGAGAGGGGAGGACATTATTGATTTGAACGGCCTGTTGTCTGCCAGTTAGGTAGGAGTTAAACGAATTTACTGCTGGGGGAGACAGTACAGCTAAATGAGAAATAGAGTCGAAAGCTTTTGCGAGGTCAATGAAAATAGCTGGGTAAAGTGGCCTACAGATCAGTAGCTGAGAGAATAGAGTTGGTGAAGCAAAATAAGGAGGAAGTGGTAGAGTGAGATTGCCTGAACCCTGCTTGGACAGGGGAGGGGGTGTTTGTGGCTGTCAGGTAATCGTTGAGTCTTGAGTGGGCAATGGATTCCTCAATTACTGCCAAGGAGGGGAGTAGGACGATGGACCACTAGTTTCCTGGGGAGGATGAGTCACCACCCTTGTGAAGGGGAATCACTCTGGTGAATTTCCAAGTGGATGGGACTGAGGATATGGAGAAAGAAAGATTTAGGAGGTGAGTGAGGGGGATTACAATGGAGGGGGCAGAGATTTTGAGTAGTTTAGGGTGAAATCCATCAGGGCTGGACTTGGATGCGTTTAGGGACATGATAGCCTGATAACCTTCAAGCTTGGAGACACAGGAGAAGTGGAAGCCATTAGGCTGGGGTTGGGGGGGACTTGTGACTGGGATATCTGAAGGCTCATCGGGGAATGTGCAAGTGGTAAAATATTTATTTAACACATTTTCGACTAATAATGGTTCAGTGTACAGTACACCTGATTCCTGGAGTGTAGGTGAGGAAGATTCAGAGGAAGGGTGTAGGAGTGATCATAGATTGTTCCAGAAGGAGGAGTTTAAGCAGGAAGATGGCTGGAGGTGTGATCTGAAAAAGTTTGCTTTGGCTAGGCAGACTGTCTTAGTACAACTGTTTCGAAGAGCCCTGTAGAACTGAAAATCAGTAGTGGACTGGGAGGCTTTGAAATGAGCCTGGGCCTGGACACTAGACTTGCATTGTGACAGTAGTTCAGGGGTGATCCAAGGGTGGTGAAGGCGTTTAACTCTCAATGCTTTTTTTTTGGGAGGGGGGCATGGGTATTCCATATGGTAAGGAAGGTGTTGGTGAAATGGGTAAGGGCAGAGTCGATGTTGGAGGAGGAGGAGAGAATAGAGGGCCAGTTTGCCGAGGCAAGGTTGTGGAGAAGGAGTTGATATTTAATGCTTTAAGGGCGGTGCCAATATTTTGAGGGTGTTTGTGGTGGATGGATTTTCCTGATGCAAAAGTGAGGCAGTGGTCACGAAACACATACTGGAAGGTGCCTGCAGAGATTATACAGTGGAGGTGGGATGAAAGAATCCAATTGAATACAGAGTGGTTTAGAGAGTGGGGTTTAGTTGAGTAGGTGAAGTTATCATTTGGGTAAGGTTCAGTGATTCCATGCTGATTAGGGAACTAGAGGAAGAGGGAGAGCCTGCCCGTTAAAGTCACCTAAAAGAATAAGTTCACCTGGGATGGCATGAGAGGTGATTGATGTGATACAGGAGACAAGGGAGGAGGGAGAGAGCCTGGGGGAGGCATACAAGACCCCTATAAAGAGGGGAGTTGAGGAAGGGAGGGAAATTTTGGCTAGGAGGAATTCATGTGAAGATAGGATAGATTTATGGTGGGTGATGGTGCACGGGAGGGATTTATGGGTATAGATGGCCACACCACCTCCCCGTTTGCCACAATCCTGACGGAAGAGGGAATAATCAGTTAGAGGAAGCTGGCTATTAGAGATCTTTGAGGACAGCCATGTTTCTTTTTTTTTTATTTAATCATTAAAGAAAGCTTTATTGGTTTTATGCACCAAAGATGAATACATAGGTTAAACCAACAAATGTGACAACATGCGCCAGACTCCAAAACAAGGCTATCCCTCCCCCCAACCCATTTCCCCGGACTACACACAATTATTGAACATATAAAGATAAAATAAAATAGCTAAGGCCCACATCAATTAGACTTCCAAATTGTCAGGATAGCCTCTAGTCCACCGCATAAGGAGGCAAAGCTTGTAATTTATTCGCGATAAGAGCAATATGTCTTCCAGCTGCAAGGCCAAGACACTCTCCTGTACCATTCCAGCAACGTGGAGGATTCTCATCTACCCAGTGCCTCATAATTACAAGTTTAGCCGTTGCAGTGTGAATGTCATGTGTGCTCTCCTATTTTTAGGGGTGTCATCTGGAAAATGGTTTATTATACAGACTTCCGGTGTAATAAATCTCTCAGGCCAAGGATAGGGTCCAAAGTGTTACTAATAGACTGCCAAATGTCTTTATACAGGGCATTGCCACAGCATGTGATAGAGGAACCGCATCACTCTTACATTTGTTGCATGTTGCAGTAGCTAATGTCCCGTATTTACAGAGTTTAACTGGCGCAAATAGATATTATGCATTATATTATAATGGACTAACCTAAGTCTGTCTTGCTTAGTAAATTTATACATTGATATCCAAAGTTTTTTCCATAAGTTAGTATCCTCAGGGATATCAAGCTCTTTTAACCAGTAGGGACAAGTCCCCGATGGCAGTCTGTGATCCCATTCTTGTAAGGTTTTGTATATATTAGACACTGCATGTGGTTGGGAGGCAGCCTGCATGAGCCTATTTAGATTTCTGTCCTCTAGGTCCATCAATGGAGTCACCAAGGAAAATGAAGTGAGAGCCTTACAAACTTGGAAATATTTAAAGGCTTCATTATCTGTAGCACCCATTACAAGTTCCAGTTGACCAAAGGGAGCCGGTTTCCCGCTCATCCATAATTCTGAGACTTTGCGCTGACTCAGCCACGGCCAAAAGGCGGATGGTATTGGAGTGCCGCCAATCTTAAAATGTGGGTTATTAAGGATTGGCTAGTCAACGGACTGTGACCAGTTCACATCAAAATATTTTTGAGCCTGGTGTGAGGCCTTTATTGACTAGCCCATCGGATTATTTCTAAGAGACTTGGGAATGTGAGATGGGAGACATATAAGAGGGCCAACAACGAGCACTTTACTCGGGTTGCCAAATGTCTTTCTATAGGTAACCAAAGTGGAGAGTATACTACATAATCTGACTCTCTGTGCCAGAAGGAAAGTTTACTAATCAAAGGCAAGAATAAACATAGAAAAGAGGGTCCGTAAGTCCTCCCCCACTTCGGAGCTGTCAGTTTATGGTAAGACTTTCGGACGCTCTTTTGTTCCACATAAAGGAGTTTAGCATGCTCTGCAACCTGGAAAACCACATTTTGGAAGGTATGCCCCAGCATTCCCAGAGGGTATAATATTCTCGGAGCAAGTTCATTTTAATTATATTTAGTCTCCCAAGAGAGATAGGGAGGACTCCATCTCTCTAGATCCACACCTACTGTTTTGATTATTTTATCAATATTATTTTGTATTATGGTCCTCAGCTCCCTGAAGATCTTGATTCCTAGGTAGTCAATGGACTTCGCTTCCCAGGCAAGGCCCACTCTGGATAACTCCGCTTTATTCACTCTACAATTTAGGGGCATTACCTTTGTTTTTGTTCAATTTATCTTGTAATAGGATATCCTGGAATATTCCTAGATTTCCGCTAGAATAGCAGGGACTGAGACAGCTGGCCTCTCTAAATGCAATAAAATGTCATCTGCATATACCAAAAATGCATACCTCCTATCTCCTATTTGAATACCAGCTATATTGTTGTTACTAGCCATTCTAAGAAGCAGGGGCTCCAAGTATATATTAAATAGTAGGGGAGAGAGGGGACATCCTTGTCTGGTACCCCGAGCTAGTTTAAAAGGGGGGGGGGACAATAGCCCATTACATTTAACTCTAGCCAATGGGCAAGAGTACAAAACCTTAACCCACTTTATAAACTCCTCTGGAAAACCAAAGGAAGTTAAAGTGGGAACAAAAGTCCCAGGAGACTCTATCAATGCCTTTTCTGCGTCCAAAAGATCAGTACCATTGGAACCTCGGGTCTCGGCAGTCGCAATGAGATGCAACAGTTTCATATGGTCCTGAGATGACCTTCCGCCATGAATCCGACCTGTTTGTGTCCTATCAAGCTGCCTATGATTTTAGTGAGTCTATTAGCCAAGACTTTAGCCAATATTTTTGTATCCGTGTTTAATAAGGATATAGGGCGGTAGCTACTGAGGTTTTGTGGGTCCTTCCCGGGCTTTAGAATTAAGGATATCATGGCCTCTTGAAAGCTAGGGTCTGATATCCCATTATTATACCAATATGTAAAAAGATCCTTTAATATGGGCACTATCTCAATTTGGCAAGCCTTACAGAAATTACTTGGTAGGCCATCAGGTCCGGGGGATTTATCTGTCGGCATCTGCTGGATAGCCACCTGGATTTCACCTAGGGTAATTGGGGCGCTTAATATTGCTGCTTCTGAGGCGGTGACCTTGGGCAAATTCAGAGAACTGAGATATGAATTCATATCCGCTTCCCTGGGCCGAGAGGATGGGGCCTCTGCGTATAGATCCCTGTAATATGATCCAAACATTTCCGTTATTTTTAAGGGATCGGTGCAGCTTTGTCCGTTTTCTTTAGAGCAAATGCCGGCAATAAAATGCGAGGTATCCAATTGGCGAATACGCATTGCCAGCATCTTACTCGCCCTCTCACCCGTATCTAGATACTTCATTTTGGTTCTGTGTAGGGATAACTCTGCTCTCTGGGATATTAACCCTGCATACTGGGCTTGCAGCTGATATAGTCTAGTCCACATCTCTACTGGGGCGGTACGTGATAAGCTATGTTCTAAGTTTTTGATAGATACTAGAAGCGCATCTAACTGGGCTCTTTGGTTCTTAACCCTTTTGGAGGCTATTTTGATAAATTCCCCCCTCGAGGAGCATTTTAGGGCCGCCCAAATTAAGTCATATTTATCTACTTTCCCCTGGTTACAATTAAGGAAGAAGGCATTGTGTTCCTTGATAAATCCCACCGTAGTCGGATCTTTTAATAATTGGCTATTTAGGCGCCATTGTGGGGAGCGTTTGCCCCCTGCCCCTAGCCTGACTTCCATGTCAACCGGAGCATGATCAGACAGTACCCTAGCTGAGATTCCTATCTGCGTCACCTCAGGGATTGCAGTAGAGCTTACGAGTAGATAATCTATCCGGGAATATGTTTTGTGCGCAGCGGAGAAAAAAGTATATTGTCTTTCAGAAGGGTTAAAAACTCTCCACGCATCAACTAGTGCCGCACTGTACATTAAATCTTTCAAGGCTCTCTGTGCTGGGGATGGGCCTCTCCGTAAACTCTCAGACCTGTCTAGGTCTGTCTGGGAGACTAAATTCCAATCCCCTCCTAGTATTGTGAGTTTGGGTGGGCTAGTTACTACTAAATTTAACAAGTTCATAAAGAAAGATGGAGAGTCACTATTAGGCCCATATATTGAGCCAAGGAGGACCGGCAAAACTCCAGGGATCCATGAACAATTATGTATCTGCCCTCTGGATCCGGTATCTCCTGAGCTAATTTAAATGGACGCCCTAGCCAGTAGAATCACTACTCCCCCTTTACTCGTGGAGGCTCCAGCACTGAATACCTGACCTACCCATAGCCTTCTAAAGAGGGACGATCATCTCTTTTAAATGTGTCTCCAGTAAAAAGGCTATTTGAGCTCGCATCTGTTGTAAGTGTTTTAAAATAGCCTGTCTTTTGACCCTATCCTTGGCTCCTTTAAGCTCCAACTCACAAAACGATAGCTGTTACTAATTTGCTATACTAATTGTGAAAAGATGAAAATGGGCGACTAGTCAGACCTAACCTATATTGGGATGTCCCCGACCCTATACACTGGGCCATCTGAGAAATATAGCAAGTCTAGCTGAAAAATGACAAGATTCCTTGACAACATTTTGAACCTTCTAGTTGAAAGTGTGTAGTCCTTTGCCCACCCCATTACCAACTATACTATCCCTCCCTAAATATCCACTAAGGTTACAAATTATAACCCATAACTTAATGCAATACCCCAGTGCCAACTCACTGCACTCCTACCCCTACTATGCCACATGATTTAAACAAAAGGCAGACTCCAGCTTAACAACATTGCTCCCTGGAGCTCCCCCCTTCTCCTTGCCCACTATTGACAACTGTTCAGAGAAAAAAAAAAATAAGGGGGAGGGGGTAGCATTCGCTTGCATTGCTAGCAAATATCTTAAAATTTCAATACATTTCCTATATCTAACGTACATCTATTAAAGCCCACGGATGGAACAATGATTATTCGGGGATATAAATAGCATATATCTGTACATGTGTTCATTATCTCTATCTAGAATAGTGGGCTTAGTAGAATGTAACCAGCCTGAAGATAGATAACTTGTCTAAATTATATTGTCACCTCCCGTTACTCGTTGCAACTCTCACGATTAAAGCGAGGTAAGGGGTGGAGTCAAAATGCTACCTCAACTAAATATTAGAATGATAACATCTAAACAGTATAACAACATTAAACTTTCCTAAAGGCTATAAGAGGGCTGTTTCAGATACAGAATTACTTTATATCTGGGACCACATCTCATAGTCTAACAGTCTTCACTAAAACGCCACCGATCTACTGAGGTGGTATTAATGATGATACTAACGTAGATTAACATGAATATACGGATAAAAAAATAGAACACCAAACCAGGATTAAGCCCAAGTCATATCAGAGTGGTCCAGTCCCCCGCATCTAGCCTCATCGAATTCTACCCCCGAATACTGCGTTTACAGTCCAGATGAAGTTGTTGTATTTAATTCAATTGAAGTGCCACCCTCTGCGTTAACGCCAAGTTTCAGTTGACAAGTGGAAAGTTATCTACTATAGCAGCAGTAGGTCTTCATATTCCCTCGCACCATTAACCATTATTAGTACCGTTTGTCTCCCGCTTCGAATCGCGATGCTGGGTGAATGTAAAGTGCTACGGTCATCTGGCAGATATACTGGACTTAGTAGGTTGGACCAATATGCTGCGCCGCAAATCCTGGCCATGTCGGATCTCTTTAATTACTGGCACCACTTCGCTCCGGAAGTAAGGCTACAAAATATATTTACAAGATCTAGAGGGATCGTATTTAAGAGTAACTCGAAGATCCTCTGTTCTGACAATTTGTGACTAATGTATAGGACCAAACTCAGCTGTCGTAATATAAAAGAGTCATTACACAGCGTTAGAGGAAACACTCCATGGCAATAGGAACATATGTTGCCCTTCTTGCATTCTAACTTGCCCTCACTTGAACAGGTCCGGGATGAGCTCTTTTAAGCCTTGCATGGCTTTGGAGGGAGTCAAAGGAGACCCATTTGCCATCCAGTTTAACCATCAGGACCGTGAGGGTACTTGACCCTGAACTGCTCTGTCGCTGCAATCAGTTTAGGCACAATCGGGTGTAGCTCCTGTCTTCTTAATCGCACTGAGTGAGGAAGGTCCTGCATGCATTCAGATTTTCCTGCCTCCCAGGTCACATCTTGGATTTCCTTTACTTTATTTAATATATGCTGTTTATCGATGAAGTTTAAGAGCTTGAAAATCATTGGTCTTGGGGGCTGACGGGGCCTGGCGGGGAAGCTTAGTGGGCCCTCTCTATCACATAGTCTCCATCGTTCGGAGGGGGGCCGGCTATTTTAGCGCAAACCTTTTGCATAAAGATAATTGCTGCGCTCCCTTCCTCTTTCTCGGGGATACCTATTACTACCAAGTTATTCCGTCTGCTGCGCTCCTCCAGGTCCTCTATCTTCTCTTCTAATTTTTTAAATCTGCGCCCAATGTTAACAACGTCCAGGTCGGTCTTATCCTGTCTTTTTTCCACTGACGTAATTCTGGTTTCGGAGTCCTCGACTCTCCGTGACAAGGACTCTACAGAAGTCTTAATTGCTTGAAGGTCCTCAGAGATCGTCGAAATTGCTGTCTGCAGCGGTTGCATTATTTCCATAAATTTCTCCTCTGTAAGTGCTGTAGGAATCGTGGCCATTTTCGGCAAGCTCGGAGCGTGCTGCCGTGGACGTTTTTCGGCCTTGTCTTTCTCCGGGGTCAGCGGTGGGGATCGTCTGGGCAACACTTTTTTCATGTATACCTCCATTCAAAATCGATCCCACGGACCTATTTCCGTTATCTTGCTAGTATCTTGCTCTGGTAGGACAATTCTCGCTTCTAAGAACAGTTATTAGAATATAATCGGAAGGCAAGGAGCGGATCCGAGGAACTGTTGCTTTAGCTCAGGCTGCCATCACGTGACCGGACAGCCATGTTTCTGAGATGCATAGGATATCGGGTGTGTCATTAACCCAAACTTTTATGTTGTCAAGCTTAGGTAGGAGACTTCTGGCATTAGTATGGAAAATCCTAAGGCCTTTGGGAGAGAGGTGGGGTGGTTAGTTCATTGTGTTGATCAAACAAAAATAAACCTACTTGTCACATAAAGCAGGGGAAAGATGTACCTTGCACAGTTAGTGGGGTTTCTATGTCCAGAGACCTTATACTGTGTGAGCAGGGGCCTGGCCTTGTACAATGTGGACAGAAATCTTTGGTGAGCTGAGAAGAAGAACAGCCCTGAATGAGTGGTGACCAGATTGGCGACAGTACTGATGAAATAAGCAAGCCCTGCAGCTGACTACCCAGGGGGCAGGGGAGGGAGGAGGGAGGAAGGAAGGCTCTTGGGTGGTTTTAGGGCAGTTGTCTTTTACGGAAAAATATATTTTTTAAAGATCCTGATGCTGTTAAAGCTATTTTCAAGAAGAATATTCAGTAACTAACCCTCCTTAATCTGACTCAAAGTGAAGATCCTGATATCACAGAATATATTCTGGTCAATCCTGTTACTGATGTAGATTGAAACAATGCTTACTTTTCCTTGTATGGTATGAACTATTTGCATAAGAGTCAGCATGGCTCAGTTGGTAGCACATCTGTCTCTGGGCCAGAAGGGCTTGGGTTCTAGTCCCACAACAGGAATGGCTTTATACCATATAATGCTGGCACCGGTGGAATACTAAGTGGATGTAGCACCGCTGGAGTGTGCTGTCCTTAGGATGAGATGTTAAACCAATGTTGGGTCTGCTTTTTCTGGTGGTTGTTCAGGAGGAAGTTAAAGATCCCATGGCACTTCTCGAAAAGAGCAGGGAAATTTCCCAGTGTCCTGGGCAGCTTTCTCTAACTCACTAAAAATACCACCAACAGTTTAATCTGGTTCCGTTTCAGTTGGTTTACATCTGTATCCCCAGAGGATGAGGCTGAAAACAGGCCATATTGTCTAGCCCTCCTTTTCCAGTCAACAAAACTAAATAAAATAAAGAGCAGCATGATTTTGACATGGCCTGTGTATCTCAACCTTGAATCTTTTCTTTATGATTTTCTTTTAATGGCTAAATTTAATTTACGTGTTTTACTGCAGCTGCTCCTCATTCTGGAATAGTTTACCTGAATGTTTATGTACTGTATAAACAGTTCTTTTCACGTTTTATAAAGCAACCAAAACTGTATTTGTTTGATCTATGTACTTGTAACTGTAATTGAATGTTTTTGTTGCACGTTGCACATTTTTTACACTGCATAATTTGCCTGGGTCGAGCTTGAAAAGGACCCTTGGTCCAGTGTTCTTACCTGGTTAACAAATTTAAATAAGTAAACAATGCATCTAGAAAAGTCACCAGTATGGTGAGGGAGCAAAGTCCAGTAAAGAGCAGCGGCTGGCACAGGGGATACATGGAGGGGAAAAGGGGTTCTTCCGGTACATTGGGGAGCGGAGAAAAACTAAGGGTCATCTCAGCAGATTGAGATCAGAAGGAGAGTGGGTGGAAGAGGTGAGGGACCAGGCAGAGGTATTTAACGAGTACTTTGCCTCTGTGTTCACTAGGGAGGGGGATGGGATATCTACAAAGCAAGGCATGAAGGGGATAGAAGCGGAAGGAAGTGGGATCAGGGGAGCAACAGAAATGGAGCAAGAGGGAGGGAAAGGTACCCCAGGGGTGTCACATCTGGATAAGGATAAAAAGACCAGTAAGGGGGAGGAGACGGATGATGCTATCTCCACCAAGAGGGTGTGGTTAGCCCTCAAGGCCCTAAAGAAAACAAATCTCCTGGGCGGATGGCATTCATCGAGAGTACTATGGAATTGGCAGACATACTGGCTGCACCCTGAAGGAGCTTTTCAGCAGGTCACTTGAGACAGGGAGGGTACCTAGGATTGGCGAGAGGCACATGTGGTACCAATCCATAAAGGGGGTCGAGGGAAGTACGGTAACTATAGACCCATCAGTTTGACCTCGGTGGTGGGAAAATTAATGGAGAGTATACTAAAGGAGCGGTTGGGGTGTACTTGGAGGAGGTGGGAGGTCTGGACAGTCGGCAACATGGGTTTGTGCCAGGTAGATCATGTCAAACCAACCTTGTGGAGTTCTATGAATGGGTAACATCAGAACTGGACAGGGGTAAGCCTGTGGATGTATTATTCTTGGACTTCAGCAAGGCGTTTGACTCTGTCCCCCACAATGGTCTGGTGGAGAAACTGATGGGGTTAGGAGTAGGCCCTTTGATGGTCAGATGGATTGAAAACTGGCTAGCTGGACGCACTCAGAGAGTAGTGGTCTGTGGGGAGCTCTCGAACCCTAGAGAGGTTGGTAGTGGGGTACCACAGGGCTCGGTCCTGGGTCCGATCCTGTTTAATGCATACATATCAGACATCAGGAGGGTATAGGGTGTGAAATGAGTCTCTTGGATGACTCCAAGATGGGAGCAGTAGTTGAGGAGAAGAGGGAGGTGGTCCTGCAAGGGACCTGGACACCCTGGAAAGCTGGGCTCACATATGGAAATTAAATTTCAATATCACCAAGTGCAAGGTATTGCATCTTGGTCGGGAAACCCTAAACACAGGTACACCCTGGGAGGGAGGCGCTGAGGCCTCAATAGGGAAAAGACCTAGGGGTCATGGTGAATACATGTATGAATAACTCTGAGCAGTGCAGGAGAGCAGCTAGCAAGGCAAACAGGATGTTGGGATGCATCGTGAGGGGGATCACCTCTAGGAGCAAGGAAGTGATTCTGCCGCTGTACAATGGACTGGTTAGACCACACCTTGAGTACTGTGTACAGTACTGGAGACCACACTTGAAGAGGGACATACAGCTCCTGGAGGGGTACAGAGGAGGACAACAAAGATGATCTGAGGGCTAGAGGATTTGACTTATGAGGACAGACTTGAGGAGCTCTGCCTGTTTTCATTGGAGGAGAGGAGAGACAGGGGACATGATTGAGGTCTTCAAGTACCTCAAGGAATAAATAGGTAAACATGGAGGGATCTTTAGACTAAAGCAGGAGGTATCACCAGAGGGCATGGTTTGAAGTTGGAAGGTGGAAGGGTGAGGGGGGAAAAGAGGAGGAGGTTTTTCACCGAGAGGGTGGTGGACCCTTGGAATGCACTGCCTGGTGAGCTGGTTCAGAGATCCACAGTGGAGGGCTTCAAGAGAGGGTGGGACAGACACAGAAAGTGGATGTATCAGATGATGGCCTGTCGCGGCGGGGTGGGGATGGATGATAGGGGTTTCTGGAGATCAAGAGATGGGAGGGTCTCGGCATCCAACTAAGGATCTAGGTTCGAGCAGACTCGATAGACCGTAAGGCCTAATCTGCTGGCAAATAGTATGTTAGTATGTTAAATAAATTCACTGGAGCAGCAAACACAACTTCTGAATGTTCTATTCTTTTGTGACTGAAGAATCACTAACATTTTTTTTTTTATGCGGTTACTTTACACCCCCTCCCTAAAACTTAACAAGCATACATTTTCTTTAAACTGGTCATCTATAACGCTATATGTTTCTTTTGATTATATTTTCAAAAGGTTTAAGTACACACAAGTATTGGGCAGTATTTGGGAAGTTGGAGATGATCTGTAGTAACCTATTCCTATCCAGCGTAAAGGGGCAGAAAATGTATGCTAACTGGCACCGGTTAGTAACGTTCCTGTTTACAGTAATCAGACTCACAACTCCACAGGATCTATATTTAACTGTACCTGAATAGACACTGATGTGAAAACTGTTGCACAGTTCCTTCATAGAATCAGTATTTTAAGTTTTTACGTTGTCACAAAACTGTACAGAATGTTAAGTATGCGCTGCTGACCTATCAGAACTATGCTTAGAGTTCTGTATGCAGTTACACAGTTAAAACTACTAGTTCCATCAAGAGAACTGTAACAGAATGTTACCCATAAAATCAGAATGATGCAAAATATGTTTTTTCATATCACTTTTTATTCAGGTTCAGTTAAATACGGATCATTTAGGAATATGAATTATATTTCTGAAAATAGGAACATTATAAAACAGCTGTCAATTAGAAAAAAAATTCTTGTCCTCTTTAAAGATCATAGAAACATACTGACAATGTGAAGCACACATTAAGCATGGGGCTTAATGTTTAGCTGCCGCCCCTTTAAGAGCACTTAGAACTGCATGTATCTAATTGTTGCACTGCCTGGCAGGGCCATGTTGGTCTGTCAGTCAGAGTTTTAGTCAGTGTGGGGCTTCTCCTCATGAAGAGAACACCTACTGATCAGAATAAACCTGCCTTATTCTTTATTTTATGCGTCCGACTAGTTATTGGCATGGTCCAGATGGGGTCCTCATCAGCAGCACCAGCAGTAACCGAAGGGTCTGGCAGACCACAGAGAAGGTAAGGGGTCTTTAGTGGTGGACCATACAAAAACGCCACACATGGTAGAGAATGCGCCTTCTTCTGTCCAGACCCCCATCTGCCGTTGCCTGTGTCACTGGTTAACCCCCAAATCATCACCCAGTATGCCTGAATTGTCTGAATGCTGATGATTTAACTACAGCCCTGGCTACTAGCGGGAAAGCTGAACTGTCTCCTGTGGTAAAGCAGCCTGCAGCCCTCGTACTGTACTGAGAGGGAAAAAAAAAAAAGAAAGAAACAGGACAAAAATGTCCAGCAGTGCTAGTCAACTGGGGAAATAAAATACCTACCAGAGTTAATTCTCCCATCTCTCTGCACCACGGAGCTCCGAACTGTAGCCCCCCAGCTCCCACCTCGTGGCAGGCCTGTCTATTTTGCCAAGCAAACTTCCCTTATAACAGGGAGTGCAGCTACAAAAGAAAACATAATTTTAATTACAAAAAGCTCTCGTGCTGCATCTGACTGTGGCTTCTGCGACGAGGGACATCTGGGTGCTGTCAAACCCTCCTCCACCCTCAAACCCACAGATTAGCATTGCACCACAAACCTGCGGCTCCCGAACCTCCGACTGCCCTTTGGCATCCAGCAGGCTACTCCAACAAGTCACTGGGCCTTCTACACCCTTCATTTAGGCTCAGCACTGCCGCCTGATCGCACCTCTCAACTACGGCACAGCGCCTCCGAAAACAACCACAGCTCCACTTGGCCACATCTACAGTGCACTGCTTGGCCCACCTCGCAACCATGACTCTCCGGCTGCCCTTCTTCCAGCCGCAGCTTCCCTCAGGCTCCTCCACTATAAAACAGAGCGATCTGCTCCACACTTGGCCCTCCAGCTTGCTCCAGACAAACCGCGGCTTCACAGAAACAAACAGCCGCTCGAGTCCCTCCGCTCCTTGGCTAAGCCAGTCCTTCTCTTCCTCACCCTGCAGCCGCATGGAGCTCAACCAGGCCGGCAGCACCATTCCTCTCTGCCCAGCAGCCTTACGGAGCGCTCTGCTCCCACCACAACAGAAAGCTGCCACTTAGCCAGGCAACAAAAGGGAGCGCAGAAAACAAATTTTAGTAACAAACAGAGCTTCTGCTCCTCGCTTCCCTTTCTCTCCACAGCAACAGTGGCTTCCTCTCGCTCCTGAATAAACAACTTGGGACTGCAAGCGGACAATTTGCTCCCTGACTTACTAGGCTGCACACAAAGCTGCTGTTGGGCAATGCAACAGGGAGCCACCACATCAGAGCATATTTTAGAAAAATAAAACTGGGGCAAGGGAAACAAACAAAAATATATAGAAATAAAACATAGCGCTCCAGAACTTAAAGCAGGGCACAGCAATAAACAATACTGGGGCATAACATAAAATACAGAGGACAGCTGGGAGACCAGTAAAACAGAAAATAAAACAGCAGCAAACAAATAAATATAGTAATCTCCCACTCAGCAAGTTGCCACTCACCAAAGACACGAAAAGCCCGCCATTTTTCAGTGCCAGGGTTGGGGAAGAAGCTCATCAGGGCGACAATCGCCATTTTGGACACTGCACAGCAGCAAGGTAGCCTCGTGGCAGAAATCCTCCATCTGAAGCACAGCAAAACAAGGAAGAAAGGAAGAGAACCTTGACCCCTTGCTGGTGGCCATCTTGCTACAGTCAGCCCAGTCAGAACCCACAGAAACTGCATGTCACAGTTCTGAGGACATCTTAGGAAGGCAAATTGACCTCACCCACTGAACACAATGGACACTGTTACAAAAAGCTGATTTTACAATAAAACCTTTATTTAAATAACAAACAACACAGAATTGCATGGAAGTTCTTTATTAACAGGTCAATTGATGAACTTTGCTACAAAAAAAAACTTGTACTTGGTCTAAAAATAATTTTGCTCAGCACTTCATCTACAACACAACTTTCTGTCTCCTGCATGATGGCAACTCCTCCTCACCTGTACGACCTTCGCTCAGTGAAATGAAGCTCATCTCCAACCACAATGTCTGGACGCCGACACAGATATTGGCGCCGGTGCGTCCGGAGTCCTACCTTCACCCACCTCTAGGGCATGGGGCTACAAAATTGAAACAATCCTCCATGACATCCAGTCTTTTATTTCCGCTCAAGGAGCACCAGCTATGCAGGCTATTCAAGACGACTTAGCCTAAATTAAAGCCATTTCACCACAGTCCATGGTCCATGCCAGCCTACAACCAGTACCCCTCTCAGCCCTGCCTCAAGAAGACGCTGTCGACTGGCTGGAACACTTCCAAGCATGGATTTCCTTCAATGGTTGGACTGATCCCTTGCGCATCTCCAATGCCTTGCGCTTGCTTCTGAGAGGGACTGCCATTTCCTGGTTCAATGCACTTCCAGACCAAGTCAAAGCAGATGCTGCCACACTGTACGCAACCTTCAAAGCCCATTTTCTCCAAGCACATCCACCCTGGTTATTAGAGCAACAGCTGTGGGAGTGCACCATGCAACCCCCGGAATCTCTTGAAGCCTTCACTGCGGATATTGAGACTCGATGCAAATGCCTACAGAAATCAGAGAAAGATCAAGTAACAGCCTTTGTCTGGGGACTGCCTCTTCAATTTCGTACCTATGTCATACAGCAAAAGCCAACCACCTGGACAGACACTATCCAAGCTGCTCGGCTAGCTCAAGAGTACAATTCAATGTTCCAGTCTGCGGTGCTCAGGCGCCCCAAACCTCACAACTGGCTGCACTTGCCGTGTCCAACAGCAACAAGCAATGATTGACAAGCTTATTTCTACTGTCAATACCTTACACATCAGCTCAACTACCTCTGTGGCAAATCCTAATGCTATGCAACCACCTCGACAGCGATTGGATCCACCTCCACCTTCTTGAGAGCCAGTGACTTGTCAGTGGTGTGGATTCAAGGGACACACCACCACAGTCTGTCGAAACTTAAAATATTACCACAGGATGCAAGAGGACCATGAACGCCCACGACGGCGCACTCCACATGATAACCGCAACCACTCCCAGGATCAGGGAAACGAGCGCTGCCCAACAGACTAGGGGCTTTTGTTGGGCATGTGAACACAGCAACTGACCACCCCTCTGACTCTCGTAATTCAAACAAAACTCTTCCTCCAACTGCGAACTCTGGCACACTACCACTTCTTGGAGCAAAGGTACCTGTCATCCGCTCACCTCTTCTAGCGAACTATGTACCTGTAACCATCGGAGATTGGTCTACTCACGTCTTGGTCGACACTGGAGCAGAAATTTCAGTTATCAACAGCAGTATTTTAAACAATCAAGCTATTCGTCACATACCTAATGTCTCTCCAGCCAACATAAAGTACATTATCACAGCCAATACAGATACAGTACCTATCAAAGGCATGGTCCATCTAAAGCTCCACTTTGGCTCACAGCAAGCTACTGTCAAGTTTTATATCATGCCTGATCTTTAACCTGCAATAATTCTAGGCCTGGACTTTCTCAAAGCTCACAAAGCCATCCTAGACTTTGCCTCAAGCAAACTGTTGCTAGATCCTTGGAGGCAACTCGCAGCTATAGACTCAGTCGGAAATGGTTTTGTTTGCCAAGATTCGAGGTGAACCACTTCCACAAGGTGTTGTTGGCATCGTCACAGGATCCCCATGCTGCATTCATCAGGTCTCCTTCCGGGAAATGCCTTATCGGCAAGGCCACTGTTTTTCGGTTTTAACCGGAAAATCCGGTAAAACTTCGGAATTAGGGCTGCCTGAAAACCGGTAAAAATGAAGATTTCATGGAATCTGGCATTTTCTATCAAATCAGTAAATCTATAAAAAGTGTGTTTTTCTTTAATTCCTTCCTGTACTATTTTCAGTTTTGCTTTATTTAATACTCTGTATATGAAGCCTTCTTTAATTCTGATTATTTATGCACATACTAAAATGATAACAGAATCCGGTAAAATCCGGAAATTAGAGTAACAATCACGGTGAAATTCGAATCTTAAGTCTTGAAAACGAATTTAATTGTTTTAATCACTGTAAATCAGTGGCCTTGCTTATCGGTGGGCATGATGGCTAGTCTTCCAAAAATGCTGCAACTTCACAGATGAGCCAGTGGTCATTTCAAAGGTGCCAATGTCGGAAAGTTTGTCTGCTTGTCTTCAGGGGACCAGCTTTATCTCATGAAAGAACCTCGCCAGGTTACACCAACTCTACTCCTGTCAACACTATCACGACCTCTTCAACTTCAACAGAGTTACCCCTTAGTCAGTGTCTATCCTCTTCTAAACTTCCAGCATCTCCAACAGAAAAGCAACAACTTTTGAAATTCTGAAAATTACTCGGATGTCTTTGTTGGTTCAGATAACAAGCTCAGATGTTGTGATATCCTGCAACACACCACTGAAGTACTGCCCAACCAGAAACCAATCCGTCAACGAGCCTACAAAGTGGGGCACAACCAGAAACAAGCCCTAGAGGACATAATCAAAGACATGCTTGACCAAGACATAGTCAAAGAGTCTACAAGTCCCTGGGGTGCACCTTGCTTGCTGGTGGTAAAGAAGGACAAAGGGTATCATTTTGTGGTAGACTACAGAAAACTCAATGCCTACACGGTGCAGGATGCTTATCCCTTACCTACAACCGAAAATGCTTTAGAGAGTCTTGGTGCGGCCAGTCCTGCTTACTTCACCACTCTAGACCTTCAGAGTGGGTTCTACCAAGTTTCAATTGATCCAGCTTCTTGTCCATACACAGCATGGCGCTGCCAATTGGGACTTTTCCAGTTCAAACGGCTGCCTATGGGTCTTCGGAACAGTCCAGCCACATTTCAGCGTGTTATGGAAGCCGTAATACCTGGGTTGTCTTGGAAATCTTGCCTAGTCTACCTGGATGATGTGATAGTTTTCAGCAGAACTTTGCCAGAGCACCTCCAACATCTTCAAGAAGTGTTTGAACGTCTCAAACAAGCCAATCTCAAGATTCGCCCACAAAAGTGTTGTTTTGCGCAACATCAAATTCATTACCTGGGACATGTGGTTAGTTCTCAAGGAATCTCTCCAGATCCAGACAAGCTCTCAGCAGTCAAAGACTATCCAGAGCCTAATAATCTCAAAGACCTTCGAGCTTTCCTGGGCTTGTCTGGCTACTACCGAAAGTTCATTTGCAACTATGCCAAGATTGCAGCTCCACTGTCACGCCCTCACCAAGAAGGGATGTGAGTAAATCTGGACTTCTGAATGTAAAGAGGCCTTTGACACCTTAAAACAACACCTAATCTCTTCTCCAGTATTGGCCTACCCAAGGTTCGACCAACCATTCAAGCTCTACTCAGATGCTAGTTCCTTTGCAGTGGGCGCTGTGTTCTGTCAAATTCAAGATGGAACAGAACGAGTTGTCTCCTATGCCGGGCGTTCTCTTTCTTCAGCTGAGCAGAACTATGGCATCACAGAGAAAGAATGTCTAACCATGGTACTTGCCGTGAAGAAATTTGACTGCTGCCTTCGCTTTCCTCCTTTACAGCTATCGTTGATCACTCTGCCCTCAGATGGTTATTTGAAATGAAGGAGCCAGTAGGCAAGTTCGCCCGATGGATCACCATGCTGCACTCCTACACCTTCGAAATCCAATACAGACCAGGTCGAGTTCACTCAAATGCTGATGGTGTAAGCCTGAGATGATATCCCTCTGCATCCTCCTCAACAGATGAAGAATCCTGCTTACAAGCCCTTCCCTTCTATGCCACGGATGTGCTTCCTGTGGACACTCCTTCAACACCTCAAGTTGCTTTGCTGCTACCAATTACCTGTACAGAGAGACACACAAATCCTCAGTTACTACAAGCAGCTGAAGAGCTTCTCATCTCCTCTGCATCCGATCTGTCCCAGGCAACTGTTAAAATGCAACAAAGAACTGACACTCAATTAATGGACATCATCACCTACTTAGAGTCTGGAACATTACCGCAACAAAAGCAACATCGCAAGATGTTCTTTTCTTGCTTCGCAGTACTTCCTCAATGACGGTGTGCTTTTCACATTTGGACCAAGGAAGGAAAGGGTCATCGCACGGATAGAACTCATGTACAGCTAGTTGTGCCAGCCTCTCTCATCTCTCAAGTTCTTCTCTCCACCATGCCTCGCCACTCTCTGGAGGTCATTAGGGAATTCACAGAACTCTGGAAAGACAAGGCTTCACTTCTTCTGGCCACACATGAACAGAGACATTGTCCAGTTCATAAAATCCATGCCAACCCTGCTCCCAGAGAAAGCCTCCTGCCAAACCAACAAAGGCACATGTCATCCCATGCCTGTAGCCACTGAACCATTCCAAAGAGTCAGCACTGACATTCTTGGGCCCTGCCAACATGCTCTGACTGTGGTAATAAATACATCCTTGTCTTTATAGACTACTTCACAAAATATTTGGAACTCATCCCTCTGAGAGACATTAAGCCACCACTGTGGCCAATGTATTCTCAACACAGTCATTTGTCATCACGGTACCCCATCATACCTACATTCAGATAGAGGCACTAACTACCTATCCACCATTGTCTGAGAACTTGCAAACTTCTCGACATAAAAAGACACGTACTCACAAGTTACCATCTACAATGCAACAGACAGAGTGAAAGAATGATGTCCACCATTCTCGGCACACTGTCCAAGTATCTGGATGAGACTCAACACCTGGGACCGGTTTGTTCCTTTGTGCAGTTTGCATACAATACCAGCCCTTGTGTCGATAGCACAGAATACACCTCTTCTTCTTAATCCATGGACATCACTCACAAACTCCACTGGACAGGGATCTCTCTGCTAGAGGTGCCTAAGTCAGCTTCTTCTTTTATTATCCCTCTTCTGAAACAGCTGGAACTTGCCCGACGAGTTGCAATCACCACGTTGGGCCACAGAAAATCAGCAGTGAAGAAAATGTCTGTAGACCAGGCACATGAGCCTTCACTCTCTGTTGGGGACATTGTCTATTTGTACCATCCTGTTCTTGTTCCGGGTGCCACCAAAAACTGCTTCACCCCTGGACTGGTCCATTCTACATTGTAGAAAAGCTTCCTCCGGTCCACGTTCATCTGCGACACAAGTCGGATGGCAAGCTGGTACACAACAAAGTCCATATAAACCGACTAAGGCATGGGTACCTCAATAACAACCTTCCAGATGACCTCAGTCCTCCCACAAATGAAGCTGCCCTTCAGCCTGCCATCCTCTCTGAAGCGGAGATCCCTCCAGATAACTAGCAGTCTGCTCCTACAGATCTTCCCACTCCTGACACTCTCCAGCTGGATTCCAGTTTACCAGATGAGTTGCCTGGGACTTCCTCTTCTTCTCAATCTTCTTCTTCTCAGAACTCTCTTCCACATACCCCAATGTACCAGATCGAGAAGATCCTAGAAGAAGTTTGTCAATGGATCCTGGACTTACAGAGTAAAGTGGTGTGGATTCGATAGTGGGCAGAACTCCTGGGTCACTTTTAACAACCTGACCCCCTCCTGTCAGGAACTGGTGCAGTCCATGCATTCCTCCATTCCTACTGACCGGAAAAGTCGACAGAGATCTTGAACTTTTGTTACCGGACTCAGTGTGTTTTGGGACCAATTCATTTTCTGTGTTTAACTGTTTTGCAGGAAATATTTTCTTGTACATATCTTATGCAACTGTTCGATGGTACTATCTACCTGCCCTAATGTTTTCTTCCCTTAGGAATGTCTTTTCAATGGACAGTCCACCTATTATTCTTGTTATGCAACTGTAGTGTGAACTCACATTCTGTATCCTCCTGCTGCTACCCTTCCCTCTCTTTCCTTTTCCTTCCCCCACACTTTAGCGCTTGTGGCATGACCAAGTCTCAAGTACTATTGTGTTTCTCCTCTCTGGTGCTACTCTGACTGGTCCCCAGTGTAGTCCAGGTTCTTTCCTCCCCACCCCTGCAGCAGAGTCATGTTCTGTTTGTAGAAATCTAATGCCTTGTAATGCATGAAAATGTTGTTTTTTTTTTTTTTTTACTTAAAACCTTTACTTAAAATTTTTCTTAGAAACGTATAGATTATTGCTTGTTTGAGTGGTGCTCACATTCACTGTTCCGGCGGTGATGTGAAGCACATGTTAAGCATGGGGCTTAATGTTTAGCTGCCGCCCCTTTAAGAGCACTTAGACCTGCATGCATCTAATTGTTGCACTGCCTGGCAGGGCCATGCTGGTCTGTCAGTCAGAGTTTTAGTCAGTGTGGGGCTTGTCCTCATGATGAGAACACTTACTGATCAGAATAAACCTGCCTTATTCTTTATTTTATGCATCCGACTAGTTATTCGCACGGTCCAGATGGGGTCCTCATCGGCAGCACCAGCAGCAACCAAAGGGTCTGGCAGACCACAGAGAAGGTAAGGGGTCTTTTAGTGGTGGACCATACAAAAAAAACGCCGCAACAGTGACGGCCGAAAAAGGTCACTGATCCATCCAGTCTGCCCATTAACCCTAACAAACCTGTGACCTATTTTCCACATAGTGTTCTAAACCACACTATCCACCCCAAGCTTCCCGCCCTATCACTATTAACCTGAGATCATGTGCTGTGGTTTTCAAAACTAAAACAACTTTTAGTGCCTTTTGGTGTGGTTAATTTCTCCAGGGTTGTTGGATGCCGAGTCAGCATGCCTCCAGACTGCTGATGTAATGCTAGATGCTACTGTACTATGCCTGTTAAGAAGTTGTATTGTTACTAGTGTTGTAATGTTGGTAACTACATTGCTGTTGGTCAGTGTCTGCTTTAGAATAAAAATAGCTGAGCCTGGTAGGTCAAATAAAACCTATCCAGGAGATTCCCACCTTCATTCACAGCCAGATGGGAGAATTGTCGTACTGCATCCTAAGCAATTATCTCTTGAATGTCAAGCGAGAATGAGCACAACAGTCTTTGACATAATAACAGGACTCATACCTTTCACCACAACAGGCAGATTCAAGAGTCTGCAGACCTTCAGCAATGTGCCACTGTACCTGACTTCTGCACAGGCTAAAGTGATTCATTATACAACGGCAAGAAAAAATTCTGGACTCTGATTGGTCAGCCTTGGGCTGGACCCATGATGTTATCCCAGCACAACATCACAGGTCTAGTCTCAGCCTCACTGTGAACCTGTAGTTGATCCTTTGCTTGATTGTTTCATCTTCTTAAAAACAAAAATAGTTTTCCACACAAAAACATCTTTAAAATGATTTTTGATTCTGTATAACATCAAGCCATTGTAAAATAGCAATAATGCCCTCCAGGGTGTGTATGGATTTGGGATAACGTCACGCCTCAGTTATTGGACACACTCGGCCTGCGGCCTCATGCCCAACCACCTGAGGTGTGATGTTATCCCAGCACAACACACCCTGTCGGGCATATTGCTAATTAAACCATATTTGGTGCATTACTAGCAATGAATATGATAAAACCACAATCAAATCAGCTAACTGGCTTTCAGTTTCTTACATCAGGCATAGCGCCAGAAAAAAACGACAACCGAGGGACAGATTTTCAAAGCTCCTAGATCACCACAAGCCCCATGTGTGCCAAAGATATGGCGCACCAAGCTTGCAGCGATCTAATGGGATTTTCCATCCCATGCAGCAAAAGACGCAAGTTAGACCAATTTTTTGTGGTCTAGCTTGCAGCAATCCCAGAGGCTGTTTTTACAGCGCTTGCACTAGATATCCGGCACAAACTGCCGTAAATCTTGGAAACTGTCGCAACTGTGCCCGAGATTGTAAAATCAGATGCAGTTGTGGTAATTGGGACTGGCACATCTGTGCTGATGCAAGGGTTTGTCGCAGGGCTTGCCGGAAGCCCTCCGCCAACCTCTGGAAATCCAACCCAGAGTCTTTACACACCTTACTAATGTGACAATTTCCCTAACTTCTTCATAGATGAAAGAGAGTAGCACCACATATGACTTCACCAGCTTGGATACATGCTGACTGCCACAGGAAAATGCAAGTCGCCAGAATCCAGCAGTGTCGGTGAAGCACACCACGCAACATATTACTGAACATGGTATGAAATGGCAAATTTTTATATAAAACTCCAGGAAGACACTGTTTTTATGACAATATTTAATAAATGGTGCTGCCAGTTTCATTTCTGAAAATGTAATTGTATATGATCTTTGAGCAAGGTAATTATGGATGTGAATCTTGAATAAGTAACAAAACTCTTGAACATTTCTTCTACAGCTCTGCAAAACTGTGCTAAATAAATATAGGGGATGTCAAGAAAGCAGCCAAGATGATAAATAAAAGTCCATTAAGCAACCTGAAAGCCCAAAGAATCAGTGCACTAAAGTGGGTTTGACTAGCATGACCCTGGGATTTGGCCTTTCAAAACACATCAGAAACCAGGCAATCTGGAGAGTACCACTGCAGAGATGCTGAAAACCCTTCAAAATGCACCATGTCACTGCAGTCCATACATTTGGGTGGATGCTGGAAGAGCTACTCTGGGTCTGGAGGCCCAAATGCACACAGAGAACCCAGAGAGCCATCAGGGGCAAAAACAATCAACCCCAAAAAGTGGGGTTGACACTGTGGCAAATGCCACTGCATCCATTTGGGAGGATCCAAGGAATGTCATCAGTGCTGTTGGTAATGATGTTGACAGTCTGACAAGTGCAAAGATGAATAAGAAGACTACAAGCATATTGACTGTTTACACTTCTTCAAGCATCACTGTCCAGATGGAGAACAGGATCTTGATCAAGATCGAGGAGGCTAGTTCAAGGTGACCATCAAAGCTGGGTGTGTCAGACTCAGATGCATCAAAGTAGGTTTAGCCCCTAACGAGTTGACTTGACCACTGATCAACAATGCCAAGGAGTCAAGAGCCTTGGCTGGCAGGGGATTTCCAGATGGGATGTAATTTGACACTAACTGAGTAATCCACTGGAGTATAATGTGGGGATGCAAACATCTGAAATGCAAACTGGACAACTGGAAGCACTTCAGAGATCGAGACAGAGTGGCCTTGGGATAGGCATCGATTCTGACTTTGCTTTCACTTCTCTGACCTTTTAGATCATTTATAATTCAAGCCATTGCAACCAATACTGAGGAAGGGGCACCAATGTTGGAGCAGATCAAGTGTAAACACTAATGGAAGAACTCCTCAGCTGCCTTGAGTTCCGGGTCACTGACCCACAGTTTAAGCTCATCATCATCATCATCAGTGTCAATCATGGGGACATCTTCCTCTTCATGCCACGGTTCCTCAGCCCAGGCTGCCAACTGGACCTCGGAGCTGAAATGAGGAACACAAGGGAAATGGCTTACCTTTTTAAGCATCTGAAGAGGTGGCTCCTGAAAAATGAGGTGCACACTATGTTATCTCAGAAACAGTCAAACACAAGGAGTAAGGTGTTCATCCAGCAGCAGTAACTCATGGCTTTACTCACATCAGACTTCCTGTGCAGAAAACATTTTTATTGAAACTCCATCAGGCAAGTTAAACAATGCTAGTAGTAGCAGCAATGAATCAGACCTTCCCACCTGAACTCTCCAACATGTTGCACTGTTCTCATGCTTTTTCAATGGAAAAAAAGTGCGAGAACAGCATGAAACACTGGAGGTTTGGGTGGCGAGCCTGACTCACTGTTGCTACTGCTACTATGTTTAACTTGCCTGATAGAGACTTTCAAAAATTTTTCTTCATATGAGGTGCCTTACTCCTTGTGTTTGACTGCTACCTTTTATGTCCATGCCAAGTGAGCTGGCAGTACAGCCCTGAGGTTAGAGTAATGAGCTATGAATGAGTTTGGTGCATCCAGTAGACCTGGGTTTGAGTCCCACAACCTCCAATTGCATAGTATGCGACCCTGAGCAAGTCAGTTACCCACCCCATGCTCCCAGAACACACCTGAAAATAATCCAGTGGAAACCACTGTAAATGAGTTACTGACTAAATGTGTATATTTCTCATGAATAAAATAAATTATTCAGTGGCTCTGCAATGACTTTAGTGCATCTGCTGGAACAACCTGTGCAGGCGTAACGTGTCCAATGTCCATACAGTGTGCACACTGACTGTGGTTGCCTATAACAGACAGGATGAAGCCACATGTCCCACACATTTGAGCTATCTTGTGCTGCTGATCCATAGTCTGATCCTGGAGCTGGCAGCAGGAGACACAGGATGTACAGCAGAATAAGAAGAGTAGCAGAGAACTGCAAACATAATGTAAAAGCACTGGTTTAAAGTAACAAAAACAATCTACACAGCAGGACCGATGAAGGAGACTTCCAGAGGAGTCAGCAGGATTTTGGAAAGTGAAGGCCCAAGCACAGTTGATGGGGTGGGCTGGGTTCATTACCTGCTTGTGTTCAGGTGCAGTAGTCAAACTTTACAACCGAAAAGGAAGTCCCAGGCCTTCAGGCTGCAGCCTGACGCCTCTCCTGCCTTCTGAATCTTTTAGTGTAAAGAAAGATCTGCAGGGACGTAGACCTGAGGATATCTGACTGACAGGAGTCATCTTAGAATCCTTTCCAAGCACGGAGCATGCTCAGTGGCACTTCCATAGCATGGATGACTGAACTGAATCCAGGCAGTTAAAATTAATAATGATTTGTTACACTCTTGAAAACATTTAACGAAAATATGACACAAATTGCACAGGGAATGCATTCAATGACTAAAGCTAGCTGGAAATATAAAATTAACTTTGTACTGTTATAAAAGTACATATGTAACAAAACACCTTTTATTTAAAAATAATATTGAAATGTATCATTGACTCATATATCATGTACTAAGCTGGAGGAGAGAAGGCAGGGGAGATATGACAGAGGTCTTCAAATATCTCAAAGGAATAAACAGGGTAAGCATTGAGGGGTGCTTCAGCTGAGGGAGGTGGGGACCACCAGGGGTCACTCAATGAAGCTGGTAGGGGGAGGCTGAGGGGAAATAAGGAGACACTACTTCACTGAAAGGTGGTGGAGCCTGGAATGCACTGCCGGGGACTTGGAAGCTGCAGCAATGGTGGAGGGGTTCAAGAAGGCTGGGATAGGTATAGCGTGAGGTGCACCCAGAGCCCACTGGGGGGTGGGGTGGGGACCTTGTAAGGAGGTGGGGAATACAATGGTGCCCTGGGAGGGCACTGATTATTGAGCAGACTTGATAGACCATACGGCCCAATCTGCTGGCTTCTTAGTATGTATGTTAGTATGTTAATTGTGTTTATGTGACTACTGTCTTTGTCCCATGTTAAACATACAAACACAGAATTTAACAGACAGAGAAAGACCTGCAGTGCCCAACCCTTACCTTAATCCCATCAATCTAGCACTGGCAGGGCCTTGACAGTGCTCCCTGCTGGAAGCTACGACTTGTTCACGGAGTGAAGTCCTCAGTCCCTATCCATTCCATCTTTTTCACTAGACCCATGTGCCTATCCTGTCCTCTTTTTAAATGGTATTAAATTGTATCAGTGTTAACCACCTCTCCAGGTAGATGGTTCCACTTATCTGCTACCATCTCTGTGATGAAGTGTTTTTTTTTTTTTGTTAAATGATCCTTGTCCTTTTAAAGATCCGGGTTCCAGCACTGCACAAAGTACTTTAGATGTGGCTTTACCAATGACCTGCAGAGTGGCAGGATCACTTCCTTCCTTCTCCTAGAGAAGGCCCTTCCTACGGAGCATCCTGCAGACTTTCCCACATGCCTTACTGCAACGGGCAGTGATACTGAGGCGGTCACTTAAGGCAACCCAGGTCCCTTTTCTCTAAGTGAGGAAAATGCAGGAAATGGCACACTTCAGAAGCAAAGCATCAAGCAAAAATGGTAGCTGATGCAGTGAAAACAGATTTATTGCCCTGGGACCAAAATTGGCCAGTAGAAATTACTGGAGCACAGAGGACATCCCAGTGCTTCACTCTCCACTAGGACTTCATCAGGAGACAGTCTTTCCCTGAGCAGCCATACCTATATAAAATACATATATACTGGTGACAGGTAATATCAATATTAGTCAAAGTTAATGAATTACAGAAATATGACCATAAACCCAATACAAAATATTAGAAGCTTCAAATAATTATCAATAACCTTGGGATTAGGCAATACTGGACCTGGTGCTCACTAATAGAGACAAAGTAACAGATATCACACTGGGCAGTCCACACTAAAGAAAATACCACAGTGTGAATCGGGTTCAAATTCAGTTGCTTACCATCTGTGTCCCCCGGTCACCCCTGAAAAAGAGACTTCTAGGCCCAGTGGGCTTACCAGGTCAACAAAATTCAACAAACAAACAAACAACAAACAACGTGCCAGTTATCACTGTACAGCATGGTGTAGTATCAAAATGGGCACAGAAGCAAACCACATGAAGATAAAAATCCTGGACTTTAGAAGGACAGACTGTAAAGTAATAGGAAACTCTTTAGAAACAGCCTAGCAGAGGTGGATGGTCAAGGTGAAGTAGAGTCACAGTGGAGACACATTAAGGAAGGTATAGTGAATGCAACCAGCCTATGTGCAAAGGAAGTGAGTAAAAACAAGAGTGAAAAAGGCCACTATGGTACACTAGGGAGGCGGCCAAAAAAGTGAAGGAAAAAAGGCTGGCATTCAGGAGGTATAAAGAAAACAGAGGGAGGAGGATAGGGAGAAGTACCAGGTAAAACAGAGGGAAGCAGGGAGGGCAGTGAGGCATGCAAAGGCACTACGAAAGGAAAGAATAGCCATACGGGTGGCAGAAGGGGACTAGACTTTCTTCAGGTACCTAAGTGAGAAAAGGAAGGCAAGGGAAGAGAGAGTGTGGATAAGGAGGCTGGTAGATGGTGCTGCACAGACAAGGATCAGGAAAAAGCTGACATCCTGAACAGGTACATCTGCTCAGTCTTAACAGTGCAGAGAGACGGGCATGGACCAAAAAGGAGCAACAGGAACATTGGGGGGAGGGTGAACACAAATCCATTTACAGAGGAAAGTCCTGAAGGAACTTGCAACCCTGAAAGTGGACAAGGCCATGGGACTGGACAAGATGCATCCAACAGTGCTGAGGGAAATCGGGGAGGAGCTTGCTGCACCACTGGAATCCTTATTCAACATATCACTGGAAACAGGAGACATTCCAGGGGACTGGAGGAGAGCTGATGTAGTTCCGCTCCATAAAAGCCGCATCAGGGAGGAGGCTAGACTGGTCAATCTCACATCAGTGGTGAGTAAATTAACCCTTTGGAGCCTAATGACTGATATACATTGTTTCAGCATTATCCCCTAACAACATATTCATCAGTTGCTGCTGTTATTTTATGCAAGATGTATTTCATTATCATGTCCTCCACACATGGCTAATTTGCATAATGTTGAATGATAGGTATTACCACTGTAAAGTACACAGTCTACCGATTAAAACTATGTATGACACATGTGCTGGTACCTACAATAACATGACTTGGTGGATGCTGGCATGTGGAATGCACAAATGCCTCAGTGCCATTCTCAAAAGTGCTTAGGCCCAGGGACAGTGCTGACATGCACCAAAGAGGGCAAAAGTTACATCCTGCCCAGAATTTTATTTATTTATTGAAAATTTGGTAACCGGGAAAAGCACACTGAGGCTCATTTCCAAGTGTGACCCGGGGACAGGGTTACATAGGAGATAACTGTTAAAAAAAAAAGTAGCATTTAAGAAGGATCACGGTTACAAGACCCACACATTAACAGATAACACCCATATACATTTATACAAAAAAGACAAAGTACAGAAAGTAAATAACAAAGTAAATACAGGTGATTGAACAAACTGGTAACAAAAACAGCTTTATAGCAAAAGGCTAGTGAGTGGTGGCAGAAATGACCCCTCTTCCCTTTGCCAGAGGGTCCAAACTGATATATTTACTCTATAACAAGACCTAAAGGAAGAGAACATGAACTGCTCAAAATCTGCCAGTGATTATGTTTGTTCAGTAGGTTTCTCTTTAGATCCACGTTTTTTTTGTTTTTTTTTTTACACCAGTGGGTCCAAGTTGACCCTTGTTTTAAACCCCACCCCCAGTGCTGTCACTGCTTAGGCCAATAGGCACTTTTAAAATAAAAATGGCCAGGCTTCATAGTTAACTGAAAACTTGTTAAAAGACATGCTAGTGGAATATCCTGAACTCTGGGACTGCAAGACCAAAGACAATATGGAATTACGAGGGGAGGTCATGTCAGACAAAGTAATAGATTTCTTTGCCTGAGTAACAAGGGAAATAGGTCAGGTAACGGCAGCAGATCTGGCCTATTTGGATTTCAGTAAAGCACTGAACACTGTACCACATAGAAAACTGATAAAGACATTGGACAGTTGATGGGTCAGGGGTGGGAGCCAAAGTTGTAGCCATAGTGGCCACAGTTAACAGAAGACTGGGTGCCGGGTACCATAACCAGAACAATCTCATTGGGGATGCTGGATGCCTTATTGTGGCCAGCTCCATTCTGTCACTTACAGATTATGGCCTCCCTGTCTACACAGCTGCCTGTGACATGGTGCTGAACACAGTAAAGCTGATCTGTGATAAGGCGGGCCACTTAGTACTTGATGCAGATAACCACGCTTATAGTTGTACTCTTTATGCACTCACTACCTTTACTCTGCAGAATAAAGCTTCTGACCTTTTTGCTAGCCAAAAAGGCACTCCTGGGCCTAACGCCCTCTGTTTTAACAAACGGTTTCTGCACCGTTTCCAATCAATACATCATCAGCAACATGGCCAGGAATGCCCTTAAGCCTCCTATCCAGCATACTCAGCTGGGCAAGCAGTCATTTGCGATGAGAGCCGCTAACTGGTTAAATGAACTGCCTGATACACTGCTGAATCTCCCCAAGATTGATCAGTTTAAGAGACCTTTGTGGTCTGCCCTTGCAGTCCAAAGCAATTGTTAATGTTAAACCATTTCATTCAGTTTCTCTCTGTAAATATCTTGTGACTTTTGACCTGTATGTAATTGTTCTAAGTGCTTTGAGCCTGACTCAGCTGCATTTCCTCTAGAACTGCTTATTGTATTCATAATGCTTTTGTGACTATATGTTTGACATGGAACCTTGTAAAAAGCACTTGTACTCAAAGTCGGTCTCGAAGTTTCAAAGCACGATAAAAAAAACTGCTTAATGCATACGTGGCAGAGAGTGGTGATAAATGGCACACAATCTAAAAGGGTAGAGTGACCAGTGGGGTGCCACAGGGTTCAGTATTGGGGCCAGTTCTGTTCAACATCTTTATAAGTGACATCGAAGAGCTTGAAGGGAAGGTATGCCTTTTTTTGCAGATGACACCAAGATCTGCAACAGGGTGGATACTCAGGAGGGAGTGGATAAAATGAGAAGGGACCTTAGAAGACTTGAGGAGTGGTTAAGGATATGGCAGTTGGGATTCAATGCCAAATAGTGTAAAATCATGCACCTGGGGCACAGAAACCCAGGTGCCGAGTATAAAATGGGGAGGGCACTAAGAAGGAAAGAGACCTAGGGGTCATAATATCTGATAATCTCAAAGTCACAGAGCAATGGGACAAGGAAGTTTGCAGGGTCAATGTTTTGCTGTGATGCACAGGGAGAAGAATCACAAGCAGGAGGAGAGGTGATAATATCCCTGTTGAGATCACTGGTGAGACTACAGCTTAACTATTGTGTATAGTTAAAGACGAGAGGACAGGGAAGAGGCAGTCCTGAGGATGGAAACTAAAATGGTACTCTGGTTGCATGAGAAAAGCGTACAATGGGAGACTGAGGGATCTCAATATGTACACCTTGGAGAAAGAAGAGAAGGGAGGCATGATAGAGATCTTCAGGCACCTCATGGGGTGAACAGGCTATTGGTGGGGAGTCTGTTTTAAATGAAAAAATGCAACAAAACTAAAGGTCATGCAACAAAGCTACAATGGGGGAACTTCTGAGGGATGCAAGGAAATATTACTTCACTGAAAGAGTGGTGGATCCCTGGAACAGCCTGCCACAGTAGTGGGCCACAAAACTTTGGGAGGGGGGTTCAAACGTGAATGGGATAGACAAACAGCAATACAATACTAGTTAATAGAGAGAAAGGGTGGGAGTAGGGTTGCCATAGACCAGTTAGGGTTTTCTGGGACAGATAAGGCAGGGAAAAAACTGGGCGGGCAAGCAGTCCTTTTCTGCCAACAAATTATATGCTTTTATGTTTGTATGTTACCATCTTATACACGTGACACTAGGGACATATGCCTCATGTCTCCTGAAGTGTGTCATGTTCCTGCATTTTTCTGACTTGATCTTTATGGCAGCACCCAGTGATTATATTGTGTGATGAGTCTCCTCCTTTGACCTTTCCTCCGAGGTCTGGTCTAACCTGCCCCCCACCCCAAACAATTTAATAATATGCTTTAAGGTTCTTCTTCCCCATGTGCATGACCCTTGCAATGTCTGTCATTAGAGTTGCCAGATCCTTGACTGCTCTTCCATTTTCTCTAGGTGCGCTTTCATGACCCTGTGCCCTTTTCACTATCCACCCTGCCATGTATCTTAGGGTAATCAACAAATACATGCATTTTGCTCTGGATCCCAGAAAAACAGATTAAAGAGCAGAGAACCCAGGACCAACCCTGAGGCATCCCACTGGACATACACTCCTTATCTCTTAGGGCCTTCTGTTTAGCTTACTCTTTGAGTTCTTTCCCTAACCAGTTTCCTACCCATCTTGTTAAGTCTTCCCCACTTCTTCACCAGTCATCCATAAGGAACTGAGTCAAAGGCCTTGCTGAAATCTAAATACAAGATGTCCACTGACTAGCTCATGTCTACTATCTGAGACACTCGTTTAAAGGAGAAATGTGCTAAATCTGTAAGTCATTTTTCCCCCAACAGCAGCAGTTTTTCAAGTGCTGGTTAAAATTATGCTGCTGTTCTATCTATGCAGGCATTTTAGTAACCTCAGAAGGAATTACTGCTTTACAATCTGGTGGTAAGTACCATTTTAAAACTGTATGATGTAGTTTATGTCTTTCTCAGGCACAGAGTTCTACAGTTGGGAAAGACAATTTTTAGGTATGATGGCCTACACCTTACCAAGGAAGGGGTGAGGGCACTTGACCATAAATTCAATTTAAACACGAGCCATTTAAACTAAGAAATGGGGAGATGGTGACTGCACACACTACAGTGACCGGTGTATAGGACACCACTCCCCAAATATCAAAAAATCCAGAAATGACACAAAAGGCAACAGAAAACCAAAGTAGCTAAAAACATCACCATACAAGGGTGGAATTGTATATGGAGGGCAATGATCGCAAATGCAAAGCCCAACAAATAAATTATGACCTCATGGCCACAATGGCAAAGGAAGACATTTACTGGGTAGCTGTAACAGAAACCTGTTATACAGATAACTACAGCTGGGACACAGCAATCCCAGGGTACAACCTATATAGAAAGGACAGGAGGGAGAAAAGGGGGGAAGGGGTGGCAATATACGTCAGGGAGGGACTAAGCACCACAGAGATACAGGGGTCTCCTAGAGAGACAGAAGCTCAGTGGTTAACAGCTGATACAGGGAACAGAGCAAACATCAGAATCGGAGTGGGATATAGACCCCAATCACAGAGGGAAAAGGGCGACAAGGAACTACTTGAAAAAATACACAAAATGTCAGACAAAGGTGGCTGATATTGGTAGGGGATTTTAATCTACCTGACATAAATTGGGAAAAACTTTCAGCAGGAAGAAAAAAATTACTCACCATAGTAATGTTGTTTCTTCTAATGGAGTCTTGCTGTATCCTGACTACATGCAGTTAGACCCAGCACCCGAACTGCTCCAGAGAGAAAGGGTTAACTCCATGCCAAGGCATAGAATGTTGAGCGAGCTCGGTTTTCAAACCTCTGTCCCAGGTACTCCCCAGTGTAACGTCAGATTCTTATGAGCACTATGCTAACTAACTAGAAACAGAAATAGTTTTTCTAAAAGTTTTGTGCCAAAGGCAATAAACAGATTTTTAGGGTCCAAAGACTCAAGTCGAGAACCCCAAAAAGAATCCAAGTAGGTAGTAAAACTTAATAATATATATTAAAGTAATAATAAAAACCTCATCCTAAGAAGAGGTGACCCAGATACACCCGGGGTGCAATACTGCACCTGCCCACCCACATCCCAAAACAACTAGGTTCCAGGAGGAGAGGCAGGCAGGAAGGAGGTCAGAATACAGCAAGACTTCATTAGAAGAAACAGCATTACTATGGTGAGTAATTTTTTCTTCAAACAACATGCAGTCTTGCTGTATTCTGACTATATGCAGACTACCAAGCAGTACCCTCTTGGAGGAGGGAGTGACAGAACCTATTTTGAGAACAGGCTCTACAGTACTGCTGTGCCAAACCTAGCATCACTTCTTCACTGGATGTCGAGAGAGTAATGCTTGGTAAATGTGTGAACAGTTTTCCAGGTAGCTGCTTTACAGATTTCCACTACAGGTATGTCTCTAGCTGCTGCGTCCGAAGCAGCTGTACCTCTGGTGGAGTGAGCCCTCAGGCCTGAGAGTAGCTCCTTCCCCAGCTTTGAGTAGCAGAACTGCATACAGGAGACAATCCACCTGGCAACAGTTCTCTTAGTGACAGGTTTACCTTTTCCACTTCTCCATAAATAAGAAACAGCTGTGAACAGTCATTTCTATGGGTCTTAGTGAATTCTACATAATAACTAAGGCCCTCTTTATATCAAGACTGTGTAATCTTCTCTCCCCAGAGGAAGAATGGTCAGTGAAAAATACAGGCAATGACAGAGACTGGTTCAGATGAAAGTCTGATACCACCTTGGGAAGGAACTTTCTATTCGTTCGAAGGACCACCTTATACCTGTGAAATTAAATGAAATCAGGTCCCACTGATAAAGACTGTAACTCACTAATTCTCCTGGCAGAGGTAATGGCTACCAGGAACACAGTTTTCCAAGTCAAGTATTTTAGCTCAGCTGAAGACAAAGGTTCAAAAGGAGGCTGCATAAGCTGTGTAATGCAGATATTCAGATCCCAAACAAGAGAAGGGTCCCTAAAATTGGATTCATATGAACCAAACACTTGAAAAATCTCTTGAAAACTGGATGGGAGGCGAAGGAAGAACCCTTCCCAGCTGAAAGGAAGACAGAGATGGCTGCCAAAATGCAACTCAAGAGTGGTAGGCCTGAGGCCTAAACTGTGAAGATGCACCAAATAGTCTAAAGCAGTGGCAATGTCAGCTGAATATGCCTCTGAGAACACCAAAAAGTCAAATCTCTTCCATTTGGAACTATATGTTTTCCAAGTGGAAGGTTTTCTACCAGCCTTAAGAATGTCCAGGGCTGACTGGGAAAGATGCAGGCCTGCATATTCTAGCTCCTCAAGAGCCAAGCTTTGAGTCTGAGAGTAAAAGTTGGGATACAGTATCCTGCCTTGTGATGAGGTGAGAAGACTGAACTGTCTGGGAAGACAAAGAGAAATTGTCACTGACATTGACAGTAGTAGGGGGTACCAAGGCTGCCTGGCCCAGTCTGGGGCCACCAGAATCACAGTGCAAGGCTAAGATCTGATCTTGACCAGAACTCTGAGTATCAGAGGAAAAGCATACAGAAACCTGTTTGTCCAATCCAACAGGACAGCATCTTGGGGAACAGACCCCAAAAGAAGGGGTCTGCAGCAGAATAGGGGGAGCTGATTGTAACCCCCCTGCAAATGGGGGTTCCCAAAAGACTTCCAGGAGCTTGCTTGAATGCTCCAAGCCTGAATGGTGTTTGGCATTTAAGCCATTTATCAGTGAGTGTTTTTAGAACCTCTGGTACTGTCTCTTTAAGAGCTGTCTGCTTGCAGACATAATTAGTTTGTATGGGGGACTGTGTGTTTCTTTGATTGAGTACCACTCAAGCTGCTGCCAATTCACTTCATTTTTGCAGTCACTAGGAGTGCAAAGGGAACCTATGTGAAAGATGTAACTGTTTGCCAGAAATTATTTAGAGTAATAATGAAATTACAGTTTGTCTAACCTGCTTTCTTTGCAGTCAGAACTGTGTCTGCTAGTTCCCCATTCTAGTTTTGAACTGCTGAACTGGACCAATCAGTGTGGAGTAAGCTAGCTCTAAAATGGTGCCTTGGACGAATCAGAACTTGGACTCATAATCTGAGCCAGCCACAAGAGGATTGTATGGGCAGTGACTCTGGGAGATGTAGTTTAGACTTCAGTGCCTTTTTGGACCAACAGCAGCAGTCTATTGTGAGTGACAGCCAATCCAGTCAAGAACTGGGAGGAACTCAAAGGAAGTGCCCGGTTTTGTCGGTTGGAGTTTCAGTTGAGCTTTGGCAGTGAAGAAGGAAGGAGCCCTGTGCTTTTTCAGTGTGCAGTTTTAGTCAAAAAACGTGTGTAAGGCCCAGAGTTCCGGTCTGCAGCTTGTGTAACAGCTTGTTAGGACTGAATCCATCCTGTGAAAAGAATCAAAGGATCTCTGAAGAGTAGAAACCAGGCTCACCCTGTAGAAGACTGGAGGAATTGCTGAAAATTGCACTCGGTCTGTCAGGAACTGAATCTGCTGTGTGTTCTCCCGGTATTGTGCAGTAATTGCGATCGGGATACAGATGCAGCCTGCCTGGTATAGTGCTTTCTTTTATATGGATGTGTGAAGAGGTTTGTGTACCTCAAGTGAGCCCTGCTGACATTGAAGGACCCTATCTTATTTGGAGGTCGTGAATACTAATTCAGGGGTCGCTCCCTGTTGAATTGCCACATTAAATCCAAATGGAATTACTGTACTGCTGACTGTTTAATTCTCCTTTCTCTGTGAAAGGGCCCTACCAGCTGCCACGGTTTGGACTAGCCACTAGGGCTTGGGTTCCCAGGGACAGTAACTGATAGGGATAGGCCTGTGCACAGAGCCATAGGTAGATTATTAGAGTGATAAGCTAATTAACCTGATTTCCCCCTGTCCTTGTTATATCCCCTAAATAAATCAGACCTGCTTGTTTCAGCAAAGTTATACTGCCTGAGGTATTTGTCTATGTTAAAGTACTGTACTGTGATTGTTGCACTGTATCTCATTTCACAGGAGGTCCCAGTACGGAACCAGACCTGGGGGTAAGTGTATACTGTGAAGGTAATTCTGATATATTGTGTGGGCCACTAGTGGGAAGAAAGGGGGGTTGCAGTGTCCCAGAGGGCTGTGACCAAGTTAGTTTAACTATTGCAAACCCTGACCTCTGGGTGGAGGCACCCGCCATTGGATCCAGGCCCCTCAACCTGTTAGTGGCAAATCAGGCAGGGGTAGTAGCCCCTGGGATAGCGCCATCTAGGGGTTACATGATGATTGTCTGAGGCTGCAAAGAGATCTGTCTCTGGAGTGCCCCACCTTCTGAAAATGATCTGAAGAATTAGAGGATTTAGGGCCCATTCGTGGTGACCTTGGGAAATCCTGCTGAGAGCATCTGCCAGTACATTGTCCTTCCTTGGGAGATGCACAGCTATCAGGGAAACCTGCAGGGAATAAGCTAAGGACCATATTGTCATGGCTTCGATGCACAAGGCCAAGGACCGGGTGCCCCCTGCTTGTTGATATACCACATGGTTGTGGTGTTGTCTGTCCTGATCTACACCACTTTCCCTGAATTGTGTTGAGAATGTCTGAAGTGCTAGAAGAAAAATTACTCACCTTAGTAACTGTGTTTCTTCTAGTGGAGTCTTGCTGTATTCTGACATTATGCAGTTAGCCCCAGCACTTGAACTGCTCCAGAGAGGAAAGAGTTAACTCTATGCCAGAGCACAGAATGTTGAGCTCGGTTCAAACCTCTGTCTGCTGCAATTTGAAGTGTAACCATCAGATTCTTACGAGCTAAAACTAACTAACTACACCCACTATGTGGAAATTGTAAAATTACTAGCCAAAAGGCAACCAAATATGTTGGATCCCAAAAGACCAGAGAAATCCAAAACAAAAAACTAGGTAGTGAACAAATATAATTATCAAAAACAAATAACATAACCCACTCCCCCTCTTTAAAAAGGGGAGAGTGCCAAATGCACCCCTGAGGTGCAACACTGCGCCTGCCAGCCCACTTCCCAAACACCAGGTTCTGAGAGGGGAGGCAGGAAGGGAGGTCAGAATAAAGCAAGACTCCATTAGAAGAAACACAATTACTCAGGTGAGTAATTTTTTTCTTCAAACAACATGAAGTCTTGCTGTATTCTGACATTATGCAGACTACCAAGCAGTACCTCCCTGGAGGAGGGTACCAAATCTATTTTGGAAATAGGCTCTGCAGTACTGCTGTACCAAATCTAGCATCACTCCTAGCCTGGATATCCAGAGAGTAATGCTTGGTGAATGTATGGACTGTTTTCCAGGTGGCTGCTTTGCATATCTCTAGTATGGGTATATCTCTGGCAGCAGCCAGAGAAGCAGCTGTACCTCTGGTCGAATGAGCCCTCAGGCCTGAAGGAGGTACTTTGCCTAGATTTTCATAGCAGAATTGTATACAAGAGACAATCTACCTGGCAACAGTTCTCTTAGTAGCAGGTTTACCCTTCCCCACTTCACCATAAGTGAGGAACAAGTGAAGAGAGTCAAACCTAAGTGCCTTAGTGCGCTCAACATAGTAGCTAAGAGCCCTCTTAACATCCAAACTGTGTAATCTTCTCTCTCCTGAAGAAGAATGATCAGTGAAGAACACAGGAAGAGACATGGACTGGTTCAGATGAAAATCTGAAACCACTTTGGGTAGGAACCTCCTGTTGGTTCTAAGGACCACCTTATCTCTATGGAATGAGATAAAATCAGGCTCCACTGACAGAGCGTCTAATTCATTGATACACCTGGCAGAGGTAATAGCTACCAGGAACACAGATTTCCAAGTCAAGTACTTAAGTTCTGCTGAGGCCAAAGGCTCAAAAGGGGGTTGCATAAGCTGAGCAATGCAAACATTAAGATCCCGAGCAGGAGTAGGATCCCTAAAGGGAGGATTAGTATGGAGCAATCCTTTGAAGAATTTACAGAAAACAGGGTGAGATGCCAATGGGGAGGCCTTTCCCACTGACGAAAATGCAGAAACAGATTACAAGTGTACTTTGAGGGTAGTTGCTATCAGAGACGTCTGTAGGGCATAAGTCAGGGACCATAATTTCATGGCTTCCGTGCACAAGGCTGTCAACCGAGTGCCTACCTGCTTGTTGACGTACCACATGGTGGTGGTGGTGTCTGTTCTGACCTGAAATATCTTGTTCTGTACTGAGTCTGAGAAAGCTTGTAGAGCCAGGTACACTGCCCTGAGCTCCAGAAGATTGATGTGGAGAAGAGACTCCTGAGGGGACGACACTCCCTGTGCTGTGAGGACTCCCAAGTGAGCTCCCCACCCCAGGAGAGAAGCATCTGTGGTTAGAACCACAGAGTGAGACTGAGTGATGAATGGGACCCTTGTCTGAGGTTGTCCTGATCCAACCATCACTGGAGAGCCTGGATCAGAGTCTGAGTCACTGGCATTAGTTTGGTTAAAGGATCTTTTTTTCTGAGACCAAAAAGCCCTCAAATGGAACTGGATGTCCCTCATCTGAAATCTGGCCCCTTGTACCACTGCAGTGGAAGCTGCCATGTGGCCCAGGAGTTGAAGGAAATGCCTTGCTGGTCGAGACACCTGAAGGTGAAAAGAAGAAGCTAGGTCTGTAAGGGCCTTTGCTCTTGCCAGAGGGAGAAAGGCTTTTGCTTTGACAGTATCCAACTCTACCCCCTATGAAGGCCAAGAGCTGCACTGGTTCGAGAACTGATTTTGGAAGACTGAGGAGGAATCCTAGGGAAGTGAGCACTTGCTGGGTCACTTGCAGGTTTGACTTGACTTGGTCTGGAGACTGACCCACAATGAGCCAGTCATCCAGGTATGGGAATAAGGAAATGTTCTGTCTCCTTAGAAAGGCCACTACTACTGCTAGGCATTTGGTGAACACCCTTGGTGCTGATGTTAGGATGAAGGGCATTGTACTGAACTGATAATGGCCTGAAGGTAGTTCAAACCTGAGGTACTTTTTGTGGGAGCACCCAATGGGAATGTGAAAATAGGCATCCTTGAGGTCCAGGGAGGCTAGCCGATCCCCTGGCCTTAGAGAGGGAAGAATTATTCCCAGAGTCACCATTTTGAATTTTGGCTTTACTAGGTGATTGTTTAAGTATCTTAAATCTTGGATGGGCCACCACTTCCCCATCTTCTTTGGGGTAAGGAAGTATCTGGAGTGCAGACCCTGTGAGATGTAGGAACTCTCTCTATGGCTCTGAGAGCCAGCAGAGAGGAAACCTCTGCCTCTAGGGCAATGGTTTCGGAGATGTTTGCAGGTGGAAAAGACCTGACCCTCGACTTTGGACATTTTTTGAAGCTGAGGGCCAGTCCCTGGCTTACTACCTCTAGGACCCACTTGTCTGAGGTAACAGACTTCCAGGCCTGGAAGTAATAAGCCAGCCTTCCTCCTACAGGAATTGGGGAGTCGACCCGGGCTGACACATCAGGGTGTCTGCTTGGCAGGAGCCTTAGACTGGGAGGAGGAGGATGATGCAGCCCTGCTCATCCCCTTTCTGCCTCTCCCTCTCCCTCTGAAGAACCCCTCTGAGGAAAAGGAAAGGAGGCCTTTGCCTGGTAGAAAGGCCTGTGAAAGAGCCTGCTCCTGCCCTAGATTGCTGCTTCTGAGGAGTTGCCTGCCTTCCTTGGCCTGTGCACTCCTGTAGGTGGTCCTGTATTCATCCATTTTCTTCATATAATTCTCTGTCTGCTCCCCAAACAGATAATTCTCCATAAAGAGAAATCCATGGCTTTAGCCTGGTATCCTGTGATAGGCTAGTATATCTGGCAGAAGCCAGTCTCCTAAGAGCCACAGATGTAGCCATGACTCGTGATGACACATCATTGGAGTCCACAGCAGCATGAAATTGTACTTGTGATGCCTCAATCCCTTCAGCAGCCACCTCCTCCAGCTCCTTGGTAAGCTGGGGAAGCCTTAGCCAGTTCCAGAACAGTATCCCATCTGGACTTCTGGTAACTGGCTGTGTCGGCCACGTAGTTAGCCTGCCTGAGTCCCAAGGAAGATGCCTTGTACTGTTTTTTTAGCCATGGCATCCAGCTTCCTGGAGTCTTTATCTTGGGGGTGTGAAGCCAAGGATATGTTTGCCTTATCACAGGCTGCAGCCTGCACGACCCCAACATGGCTGCATTGCTGGTACAAGTACTCCGTACCTGGTCCTGACAGCATACACCTCTTGTCCATTCATCTGTCCACAGGAGGTAAAGAATTTGGGGTTTTAAATAATTTCTCTGTTTCCCAAAAGATTTATGGAGGGTAATAGACAATCTCTTGGACTCTGCGATGTCCATCATCTCCACATAGTCAAGCTCCTCTTGCTCCTCAGCAGCTTCAACCAGAGGGAGCTGGAGGGTTTCTGCCACTTTTTTTGTAAAACATAAAGTGGGAAGGGGACTCAGAAAGGCTAGGAGGAGAAACACCAGAAGGTCTGTCTAGGGAGATGTCTGGTTCTATGGGCTCATCCAGACCTTCTAAACCATCATCATCATCATCATCATAATCTTCACCCCCTCCAGATCCCGTTCATAATACTCTTCTGGGGAATAGTCCAGAACCGTAAGAACCGACCGGACCGAATACCTACCATATTGGCCAGAACCGGATGGAGCGATTCAACTATACTAATCGCCCTTGCAATTTCCTCTGTAGTTGGACAATGTGGTTCGGGATCCGAACTGGCCAATTTCTCTTTTTTCTTTCTTTTAGCCAGAACCGACCCCTCAGGATCAGCTCTCCTTTTGCCAGAGGGAGTCTCGCCCAGGTCAGTGGGCACTCTCTCGGATTTGGTCGGAACCGAACCGGGCTGGCCATCCGGGTCAGCGGACTTCTCGGTCTCCTTTTGCCTAAGCCTGCCCAATCTTTTATCTAGGGTCACCTAAGGAACATTTTTACAAATTTGGCAGTCTGAATCAAGGTGGTCAAAACCCAGACAGTAAACACAGGTGGTGTGGGGATCAGCCTTAGCAAAAGCCTCCCCACACTCACTGCAGTGTTGAAACCCAGTGGGCCCGGTTTTTCTTTTGAGTTTCTCAGACAAAGTCATCCTAAAAACTTACCATTTACTTGGCAAAAGCCAGGCAATACCCCCTTATCGGTTCCTAACCATGTCACGGGTATTTGAAAAAAACGTCTAAATATGTTTTTTTTAGAACTGATAAGGACTGGTACCTCACACTAAATTCAGAAATAAAAATAAACTTAAGAGAGAATAACAGAAAATCGGTTCAGCCGAACCGATTGAAAATATTTCTTACAATTTCCACACAAAAATCACATTAGTCCACTACCTAAGTACTTACTGTACCGCAGACAGGGATCTGAACCGAGAAAAACAAGAAACAGCGGTTTAAAACCAACATTTTTACTTTACCGAACCAATAGCGAAGCAGAGATCTCCGGAGCGACTGTTCAGTTAGGTGGAGTAAAGAATCTGACAGTTACACTTCAAAGTGCAGCAGACAGAGGTTTGAACCGAGCTCGAGCTCAACGTTCTATGCGCTGGCATAGAGTTAACTCTTTCCTCTCCAGAGCAGTTCAAGTGCTGGGGCTAACTGCATAATGTCAGAATACAGCAAGACTTCATGTTGTTTGAAAGACAGCCCTGAGTTCGAGAAGATTTATGTGCAGGAGAGACTCCTGATGAGATCACATTCCCTGAGCAGTAAGCTGATCCAGATGGGCTCCCCATCCCAGCAGAGAAGCGTCTGTGGTGAGAATCACTGTTGGGGCCTGACTGAGGAAGGGGACACCTTGCCTCAGATTGTCCTCCTCCAGCCACCACTGGAGAGCCTGAACCAGAGTTTGAGACACTGGAACTAACTTAGAGAGGGGGTCTTTTTCTGAGACCAAAAGATTTCAGATGTAATTGAATATCTCTCATTTGAAACCTTGCCTCTTGCACTACTGCAGTGCAAGCTGCCATGTGCCTCGCAACTGCAAGAAATGTCTGGCTGGCCAAGACACTAGTGGACAAAAGAGGAAACCAGAGTGATGAGGGACTGAACCCTTGAAAGAGGAAGAAAGGCCTTGGCCTGGACAGTGTCCAGCTCCACCCCTATAAATGTGAGAAGCTGGGTTGGTTCCAGAACAGACTTTTCTAGATTTAGGATGAATCCTGAGGAGTCCAGAAGCTTTTGAGTGACCTCAGAGCTAACTTGACTTGGTCTGAGGACTGACCCACTATGAGCAAGTCGTCCAGGTAAGAGAACAGTGAGATGCCTCGTCTCCTGAGAAAGGCTACCACTACTGCTAGACACTTGGTGAACACCCTTGGAGCAGATGTTAGGCCAAAAGACATTGCTCTGAACTGGTAGTGACCTGAGGGCAACTCGAACCTGAGGTATTTTCTGTGGGAATGTCTGATAGGTATGTGGAAATAGGCATCCTTGAGATCCAGGGAGGCTAGCCAGTCTCCTGAACTCAGAGAAGGGAGAATTATTCCCAAAGTCACCATTTTGAACTTTGGCTTTAGTATGTGTTTGTTCAGGTATCGTAGATCTAGGATGGGTCGCCACTCCCCTGTCTTTTTTTGAGGCAAGGTAGTATCTGGAATGCTTCCTTTTCCCCTGTGATTAAGAGGTACCTTCTCTACTGCTCTCAGGAACAGTAAAGGGAAACTTCTGCCTCTAAAGCCTTTGTCTCCACAGGAGAGGAAGGACTGAGAGACTTTGCTCTTGTTTTTGGGAACCTTCTAAAGCTGAGAGCAAGTCCTTGGCTCACTACTTCCAGGACCCATTTGTCTGAGGTAATAGACTTCCAGACCTGGAAATAGTGAGCCAGCTTGCCCCTACTGGAACCAGGGGAGGCGACCTGACTGACACATCAGGGTGCCTGTTTGTGAGGGCTTGGACTGAGTGGAGGATGGAGTCCTGGTCATCCCCTTCTGCCTCTTCCCTAAAGACCCCCTCTGCTGGAAAGAAGAGGAGGAATGGGCTTGGTAAAAGGTCTTTGAAAAGGCCTGCCCTGCAGTCCTAGATTGCTGCCTCTGAGGAGTGACCTGCCTTTCCTTGACTGCAGCACTCCTGTAGGTGGTCCTGTATTAGTCCATCTTTTCATGTAAGCCTCTGTTTGCTTTACAAACAGAAAGTTAGTGGTGACAGGAAAATCCATGGCCTTGGTCTGGGTATCCTGTGATAAACTGGTACACCTGAGCCAAGCAAATCTCCTCATGGAGACAGAGGTAGCCATGACTCTAGAATGCACATCATTCGAGTCAACAGCAGCATGAAACTGGACCTTTGATGCCTCTATCATCCACAGCCACCTGTTCCAGTTCCTTAGCCAGCAGGGGAGGAGCATTCTTAGCCAGCTCCAGAACTGTATCCCACATAGACTTCTGGTATCTGGCTGTATATGTCATGTAATTAGATTGCCTGAGCCCCAAAGAAGATGCCAAGTACTGTTTCTTTGCCATGGCATCCACTTTCCTGGAATCCTTTTCTGGGGGTGAGATGCCAGGAGAATGTTAGCCTTGTCACAGGCTGCAGCTTGCACTACCCCAACATGGCTACAATGATTTGTAAGGAATTACATCCCAGGACCTGACAGGGCATACCTCCTGTCCATCTTTTTATCCACAGGAGGTATGGATGTTGGAAACTAGAATTTTCTGTGTCCGTTTCCCCAGGGATTTATACAGAGGGATAAACACCCTTTTGGACTCTGGGACATCCATTATCTCAACAGAGTCAGGTTCCTCCTGATCCTGTTCAGCCTCTTCCACTGGAAGCTGAAGAGTATCAGCCATTTTCTTGTAGAATAAGAAATGGGAGGGGGTACTTGGAAAGCCTGGGAGGAGACACATTGGAAGGCCTGCCTGGGGAGATGTCAGGCTCTACTGGCTCATCTAGGCCTTCATAATCCTCTTCTTCTTCATGACCTTCATCTCCTTCCCAATCACCCTCATAGAATGCTTCAGGATCATATTCAGAAGCAGACAAGTCCGACCAAACCGATCGTCTTTGAGTCGGTGTTGGTTCGGTTGGAACCGGGGGAAGCGATTGTACAATAGCAGTTACTTTAGCTACTTCATCAGCGGTCAGAACATGGGAACCAGGATCCGAACCGGCTGACTTGCGCTTTCTCTTAGATGGAACCGATTCCGCAGAATCGGCTCTCCTTTTGCCCGAGGAGGTATAGCCCAGGTCAGTGGGCACCCCCTCAGGTACGGTCAGACCCGAACCGGGCTGGCCACCCGGGTTAGTGGATTTCTTGGCCTCCCTTTCCTTCAGCCTACTTAAACGTTTGTCTAAAGTGGCTTTGGTAAAGTTTCTGCATATTTGGCAGTCCACTTTGAGGTGGTCAAACCCCAGACAATAAACACAGACAAGGTGGGGATCAGCCTTAGCAAAGGCCTCCCCACACCGATGCAATGCTGAAACCCAGTGGGACAGGTTTCCTTTTTGGGTTTCTCAGACATGCCTAAAGGAAAAAAGTTACCCTTACCAGCGTTTGAGCCAGGCAACTACCAACCTATCGGTTCCAACCATGTCACGGGTCGGTTAAAAAAACCAAGGAAATCATTGCTTTTTTTTTTTAGGACCCGATAGGTATCGGAAACCGCAATACAAATCACAGAACAAATCAAAACAGAATTGCTTCGGTTCCTAACCGGACCAATCCGAAAGAAACCGAACAAAAAACAATTTCTACCACAAAACACTAAACTACCTACTACACACTTACTGTACCGAAGACAGAGATCGAACACCGAAAAAATAAGTAAATGGGTTACAAACCAACAGATTTTTTTACTTAAACCGATCAGAAGTGAAAGAGAGAATCTCGGAAGCGACTTCTCAGTTAGGCGGAGTAAAGAATCTGACGGTTACACTGAGGAATACCTGGGACAGAGGTTTGAAAACCGAGCTCAAGCTCAACGTTCTATGCCTTGGCATAAAGTTAACCCTTTCCTCTCTGGAGCAGTTCAAGTGCTGGGGCTAACTGCATATAGTCACAATACAGCGAGACTTCATGTTACAGCGACAGCGGTAGCAGTTCTTACCACATGCTTATAGGACCCCTGTCTCTGTAAAACCAAGTGCGTTTCTCACAGCGCGGTATTCCATACATGGTTCTGTCCATGCTATATTCACCCGGTACCCCAACCCAAAAAGTCTGAGCTCCCATCCCTCTCAGGAACCTCGTACAGTCAGAGATGACTCAAGTTTTGCTATCATGGTTTATAGTGTCACAAGGTTCTGCTCGATGAGAAGATAGCCTTGTCGCCCCTTAGCCATCAATAATTATATGTGTAAAGGATGGTCATTTATTTTTACAATTTGGAACAAGGGACATTTAAATCCATAACACCAGTGATATGACATCATAAATTAAAAATGCCATGGCACTGATAGATGATCACAACCGGAAGAGACTTCACAGAGCTTGGGCCATGAAATTCACCAACTAATGATACACACAATGTGCTGTAAGGCGGTTCATTTCAACTACTGAAGCAGCTAGCTCTGGTAAAGATGGTAGGCACAACAGGATGCAGTGTACATGAGCACTTGAGGGGGCCCCTGACAAAGTGGAAGTGTGCTGTGAAGTGCCAGGGTGTCCGCACATGTGCTTTTCCACCCTGGATTGAATGAATAACCCTCTTTATTCAACCACAGTCTGGTCTGTGATTTGGGTATATCCTTTGCCTGATTAAGTGTGCTGCCTCCTGTTCTGTCAGTCTATTAATTAGATGGTCTGTGTAATCAGGTAACCCCAATGGAATCCTCTGTCAAAGTGCTGAAGTCAGATATGGCCAACACGAGGAAAAAAACAGACTCTGCTATGCACTCTTCACAGCAGCTTGTTCTAAAGAAGTCCCATATCTGAAATCAGTGGGAGATGCTTTAAAATCAAGTACGATGCTCAAATGTGAAAGTTCCTATTTTGTCCGAGGAGCTGGAGGGTGAATACCCAGTTCTGTTTCTCAAAAACTGGCTCTCTTGCACTTTGCAACTTACTGTGGAGGGGGGGGAGGTGTTCTGCTTCCAAAAAAGTGCATGTGATTCCCTGTGGGCCTGCCAGCAAATAGAAAATGTATTTAGAGCCCTTGAGCTTTTGATGAGACTATTGTGACATACTCCTTTCTTTGGTCTGAAGACAAGAATCAGTGCTTTTGGAGGGTCAAGCAATTCTGTTTTACCTAGATTTGTTCTTTGCCAAATGACACTGGTTAAAAAGATATAGTGGGCTACAGAGTTTTTAGAGAGGTGGGTACTATTTATATGATGATCTCCCAGTGTGAAATTTACATGGTGAGTTATTTCTTGACATTTCTGTGATATCCCTAGAGAGGTTCCCTGCCTGTCAGCTGTACTACTCCATGGACACTAGAGACAAAGGTCCCAGTGGGGTGGCTGATGTCCTCTGAAGTGATTTGGGGTGTTTTGCCTGCAACACCCACTTTACTGTGGTTGGATGAGGTTTTCTAAGAGTACAGCTGGGACCCTAACTTTCTGTTTCAATTGAGTCTGACACTTGAGAATACTTTGGTTTACCTAACATTTAGTCACAATTCAACTCACATTTTATATTAAGTCTGGGCTTCTCTTTCCTTTTTCTTCATTATTAAATTAGTTTGTATGAAAATGGGATCCTTTCCCAATACCCCTCAACCTCTTGCCTCATGAATCAGGGACAAGGCTTAAAAAAATCAGTGACAAAGACGCCAAGTCAGGGACACATCTTAAAAACTGGTACTATTCTCTCAGAAATCTGACAGAATGAAGGGGTTTGTCTTAAGATGCATTTTCTGAAGAAGAACAAGTCTGTTACTTTAATGTTTGACATTATTTTGTGCTTTTAATCCCCATTGTTCTGTCACAAAAACTCAAATTTTATGAGGGACAGAGGAACATTTTGAGGCAAAATCAGGGGCGTCACTGAAAATCAGGGACAGTTGAGAAGTATGTTGCCCCCTACAGTTCATCTGCTTCTGTGGCTTAATATTTTGCTGAAGTCATAATCTTTAGTTTGGAACTGTTGTGCTTGCGTTTTTGCCTGCCCTGTGCAGCTCTCCATGGTCATCTCCGTATCCAGGGGATGGCCTCTCAGACTCATCCTGACCGTCAGGAGATGACATCCCATCTAGCACTTCAGTAAGGTTAGGATAAAGCCTAACAGGTGTGCTGATCTGCATGTTTGGGAGTCCAATTGGGTTATTAGGATCTTGTAGCCAGCCCAGGTCTCGTATGTCCCCATCAGGAGATGACATCCCATCTAACATTTCAGTAAGGTTAGGATAAAGCCTAACAGGTGTGCTGATTTGCATGGCTGGGAGTCCAATTGGGTTATTAGGATCTTGTAGCCAGCCCAGGTCTCGTATGTCCCCATCAATTTACCTGACTAAAATTATTTTAGCTCCATGAGTGTAGATGTCATACTCTTCAAAATCACCTTCATGCTCATGGTCACGGGTATTTATTTTAGACAGTGTATTTCCCAGATGTGAAGAACACTGCTAGGGTGGTGCCTGGTTGAGCTGTTCCCTTGGTGGAGTGACTAGAGCAGCAGCCTCCAGTGGCATCAGGGACCTGGGGCTGCGGTTCAATTCGCCCCAGGTCCCAGTATGATGCTGCTATTTTTTGGTTGGGAAACAAAAAATATCCCCGCTCAGAATTTTTTATGTTTCTCCGAAGTCCACAACCCCCAGAGTTGGTTATATTTAGTCCAGAGGATATGGGGGGGGTGAAGCCCCCCACATTTCAGGGGTGCAGGGGGCAGAGCCTCCTGCAAAAACAAAGGTACTGCTCCAGTGTGCACAGAGGTTGTTCTGGTTTGCGTGTTGTGCCGACACTGTTATGCCGCACGCTGATTTGCGTGCAGCATTCTTGCTATGCATGGTTTTAACTGTGACAGTATGACCCCGTGCCCTTTTTGGGTATCATTTGACTATTTGTTGTTTTGTATAAGGTAGGTCTGGTCACTTTCCATAAATCAGAATGCTAGTTTCTGTCAGTTTCAATAACTAAGTGTGGATTTCCTTTTGCATATTCAGTCATGATCTGACATCAAGATATCAATACTTCCAGACTGATTTGTAATATTCCCTGTAACTCTAAGGCAATCTTCCTGTGTTTTCTGGTAAATTACATTTTTCCTATGGAAGTCAAATTGTTCTGTTTTCCTGTGTAACCAATGTAAGTCCATGGGAACAATTTCATAGAAACAGAGAAGTTGTTGGCAGATAAGGACCTCTTAGCCCACCTAGTTTGTCCTATATTCTCTTTCTTCTGTGCCACGACAGACCCTACGCAATCTCTGGCCTTCTCCCCGCCTTGCTTCTAAGGTCCCCTTGTGTCTATTCCATGCATGCTTGAATCCAGTTACCATTTTAGCTCCCACCACCTCTGCTGGGAGGCCCTTCCAAGTATCCACCACCCTCCATGAAGAAATATTTCCTCACATTTCCTCCTTCAGCTTCATGGCATGACCCTCGTCCTGGAGCATCTTTTTCTATGGAAAATGCTACCTTCCTGAGCCTTATTAATATATGTGACATATTTAAATGTTTCTTTCATAGCCCTGCTGTCCCTCCTTTCTTCTAAAGAGTACATATTTAGCTCCTTGGTTCTTTTTTCATATGGCTTTTGATGCAGGCCCTGCACCACTCTGGCAGCCCTCCTTTGTACTGCCTCCACCCTATCCATGTCCTTCTGGAGGTGGGGCCTCCAGAACTGGACTCAGTACTCGAGGTGGGGTCTTACAAGTGATGTATGCAGGGGTAATAGTACCCCCCTCTTTCTGCTGGTGATGTCCCCCTCATGCACTCAAGTATCCTGCTAGCCTTCCCCACTGCCTTATCACACTGTTTGGCTACCTTCAGGTCATCATAAATGACTACTCCTAGGTTCCTTTCCTGTTTTGTGGTTGCTAATACCCCCTGCTCAAGTGGTATATTGTCCTTGGGTTTCTTGCCCCAAATGCATGATTTTGTTCTTTTTTTGCAATTAAACCCAGCTGCCATTCCCTCGACCATTCGTCCAGTTTTTTTAAGTTCTTCCCTCATTCTTTCCACCTCCCCTGCTGTGCCCACTCTTGTAGATTTTTGTGTCATCCACAATCAGGCATACTTTCCCCTCTAGCCATTCTGCAATGTCACTAATAAAGACATTGAAGGGGACCAGGCCTAGTACTGACTCCTGTGGCACCCTGCATGTCACCTTGCCTCTCCAGAGTAGACTCCATTTAACACCACCCTCTGACTCCTATTGCTTAGCCAACTTTTTACCCATTTTACTACTTTTGGACCCTCCCAGGTTGCCCAGCTTGATCACCAGTCTTCTGTGTGGAATGGTGTTGAAGGCCTTACTGAACTCCAGATAGGCCACATCTACTGTTCCTCCCTGGTCCAGTTCCCTGGTCACCCAGTCAATGAACTCAATCAGGTTTGTCTGGCAAGCTCTCCCCTCTGTGAAACCATGTTGCCTTGGATCCTGTAAGCCACTGGGTACAAGATATTCCTCAACACTTTCCTTCAGTAGCGATTCCATTACTTTGTCTAATATCGAAGTCAGGCTGATTGGTCTGTAATTTCCTTCCTCCTCCCTATTTCTGTGTTTGTGTAGTGGGACCACATCTGCCTTCCTCCAGTCCCCCAAAACCTCCCCTGTTTCAAGTGATAGGTTGAACAGAGCTGTCAGAGGTGCAGCCAGCACTTCCTTGAGCTCCCTCAGTATCCTAAGGTGCACCCCGTCAGGTTCCATTGCCTTGTCAACTTTTAATTGTGCTAGTTCCTTAAGGACTATCTGTTCTGTAAAAGGACTAGTGTCCACCTCCCATGCCCTTGTCCTTACCTTTGGCCCATCACCTACCCTTCCTCCTTAAATCCTGAACAAAAGTAATTGTTCAGTATGTCTTATTTTTGTCCTCTTCCTCACAAACCCTTCACCTTACACCTGGAGAGATGAAGGTCTATACTGGCACGATGGTCTGCATCTGTCCACGAAGGAACCAAGCTCCTAAGTGACAGGTTTAAATGCTTCCTTGGCAACAGGTTTAAATGCTTCCTTGGGAAGCTTTTAAACTAGCCAAGGGGAGGAATAACAGGCAGGAAATTTCAAGCCTCCCCACAAAACATGGCAGGTAGTAAGGTAAACACTGAGGTACAGAGCTCAACAGAGGGCAGGACAGGGGTAAATGGAAAAATAGAAAAGGGCAATAAGAGCAGAGGAGAAAATAAGAGGAGAAAAAAAGATAAAGTAAACATTAAATGGAGGGCAATGAGTACCAATGCCTGTAGTCTGGGAAACAAGCTTCCTGAGCTAGTAGCCCTGATGGAAGATGAAAAATTGGATATTGTAGCAGTCACAGACACATGGTACATGGAGAACCATGACTGGGATGTCAGCATACCAGGGTACACATTCTACAGAAGGGACAGGGAGGGTAAAAGAGGAGGTGGAGTAGCTCTATACATAAGGGAAGAGATCAAAGCTATAGAACTAAAAAGTAAAGGGGGAGGACAAGAGGCACTCTGGGTCACCTTGGAGACAGGGAATGGCATCACAATCCGCACAGGGGTTGTACACAGACCCCTGTCTCGATGGGACGAAACGGACAAGAAAATGATGGAGGACATTCTCAAAATGGCTGAAAAAGGGGATATACTGTTGATGGGGGACCTGAATATGCCAGATGTTAACTGGATGACATGTACTGCAGCCACATCCAAGAGCAGGGTCATTCTTGATGCCCTGCAGGGGGCAGGCCTTAGACAGCTAGTGTTGGAACCCTCTCGGAAGGGAGCAATACTAGACCTGGTACTCTCAAATGGAGAGAGGATCACAAATTTAGAAGTCAGTAGACATCTGGGAACAAGTGACCACTGCACAATGTGCTTCACAATAAGCACAACCATGGAGACAAGCCATACAAAAACAAGAATACTGGACTTTAGAAGGACCGACTTTGGCAAAATGGGTGAATACCTGAGGAATGCACTAGCAAATGGCTAAAAAGGAGGGGTGGAAGAACAATGGAGAAAAAGCAAAACTGCTATCATAGAGGCAACAAGCCTTGAGTGAAACAAATAAAGAAAACAAAGCAGAGTTAAAAAACACTATGGTTCTCAAAAGAGGTGGCAGGGAAGGCTAAGGAGAAAAAGGCTGCATTCAAAAAGTATAAGGAATCACAGAAGGAGCACGACAGGGAACTGTATCAATTAAAGCAGAAAGAAGTGGGGAAGGCAGTCAGAATAGCAAAGGCCCAAACTGAGGAAAAAATAGCCAACTCAGTTAAGAAGGGGGATAAAACCTTTTATAGGTACATTAGGGAGCATAGAAAGGTTAAGGGAGGAATAGTGAAGATTAATAAAGGAGAGGGGAGGTTGGGCAGAGGGAGACAGTGAAAGGCAGAGATGCTTATGAATACTTTGCTCAGTATTCACAAAAGAAGATGAGGAGGAGTTACCTAAACCAGACAATGAAGCACTCTGGGTAGGGGGTTGACACCCAGTCCATTTACAGAAAAAGGTCTGAAAGAACTCCTAAAACTCAAGGTGGACAAGCAATGGGGCCTGATGCGATTCACCCAGGATCCTAAAAGAACTAAGGGAGGACCTAGTGACACCACTGACCACACTTTTAACAAATCATGGGAGGATGGGGTGGTACCTGAGGACTGGAGGAGGGCAGATGTGATTCCCCCTTCACAAAAGTGGGAGCAAGGCAGAAGCAGAAAACTACAGACCTGTAAGTTTGACCTCAGTGGTAGGGAAAATGATGGAATCACTTCTGAAAGAAAGAATTATTGAGTACCTAGAGGCCAGCGGGTACAGAACCCAAAGCAACATGGATTTACAGCAAGAAGGTCATGTCAGACGAATCTAATTGATTTCTTTGACTGGGTGACCAAAGTAATAGACTAGGGAGGGGCTGTGGATATGGCCTACCTAGACTTTAGCAAGGCATTTGACACAGTCCGCACAAAGACTAATAATCAAGTTAGCCAGCTTGGGAGTGGGTTCCAGGGTGGTAGCCTGGGTAAGCAAAATGGCTGCACAACAGGACACAGAAGGTAATAGTGAATAGAACACATTCCAAGAAAGGGGTTACTAGTGGAGTACCTCAGGGCTCAGTACTGGGTCAAGTCCTTTTAACATCTTTATAGGTGACATTGCAGAGGGTCTGAGGAAAGGTATGCCTCTTTGCAGATGACACAAAGATCTGTAACAGAGTTAGCCAGCTCCAGAACTATATCCCACATAGACTTCTGGTATCTGTCTGTATATGTCATGTAATTAGATTGCCTGAGCCCCAAAGAAGATGCAAGTACTGTTTCTTTGCCATGGCCAACAAGGGGGAAAGCGGTCCTGGACCTAGTTCTCCCCAACAGTGAAAGGGGGTAAGGGGGATTGAAGTAGGATGCCATCTGGGGAATAGTGACCACCGTATGGTTGAATTTCAAGTGATCACAGCAGAGGACACAAGCCACTCCAAAAATTAGGGTCCTAGATTTTATGAAAGCCAGCTTCCAGAAAATGAGAGAAAACCTGGCGGGAATCTTAAGAATCACAGAGGGGAGAAGGGTGGAAGAAATGTGGGAAAGCCTGAAGAGAGGTATTCAAGCAGTTACAGACCAATGTCACAGAAGGGTAAGTAAAGCAAAAAAGAAAAGAAACCCTCACAAAAGAAGTATGAAGTATATTGACAGAGAAAAAGACTACCTACAGGAAATGCAAAGCATCAAATAAAAAGGAGGATAAGGAATGATATCAAGAGAAACTGAGGGAGGGGAACAAGGCAATAAAGAAGGACTAAAGAAGCCCAGACTGAGGTGAAGACTGCAGAAGGGGCACAGCGAAGCGACAAAGTCTTCTTCAGGTACATAAGGGAAACAAGGAAAACAAATGGGGGTATAGTTAGACTAGCAGCAGAGAATGGGAACCTAGGAAAGGAAGATGGAGAAAAGGATGAAGTCCTAAACAGGTACTTCTGCTCCGTGTTTACAAAGGAGGAGGAGGGCAATGGACCAGAGCCAGTTAGAAACTGCACCACTGGACCAGCCGTCGATGTAAGCCCCTTCATGGCAGACCAAGTCTTGGAAGCATTAAACAAATTAAATAAGGATAAAGCCAATGGACCGGATAATATACACCCAGAATCCTGAAAGAACTGAGAAGGGAACTAGCGGTACCCCTGGCAGACCTATTCACTAAATTACTTGTGAGCGGAGAAGTTCCCAATGACTGGAAGAGGGCATTGGTAGTCCTGCTTCATAAATCTGGGAGCAGGGAGGAGGCAGAGAACCACGCCCAGTGGGTCTCACTTCAGTCATAGGAAAATGGCTGGAATCCTTATTCAAGCAGAGAATAACAACATTCCTGGAATCCCGCAGTCAGCAGGATCAAAAATAACAAGGATTCGCGGCAGGGAGGTCTTGCCAAACAAACCTGGTCGAGATCTTCGACCGGGTTACAAAGGCAGTTCATATTGGGGGAGCAGCTGATGTGGCCTACCTGGACTTTAGCAAGGCTTTCGACTCTGTTCCGCATAGAAGACTGATAAAGAAGCTAGACTGCATGGGAATGGGACAGGTGGTGGTAAACTGGGTGAAAAATTGGTTGCACGGTAGAACACAAAGAGTGCAAGTTAATGGCACATTATCAAAAGTGGGGGAGGTAACCAGTGGGACCCCAGGGCTCGGCATTAGAGCCCCTGGTATCCAATGCATTCACAGCCAACATTGCAAATGGGCTAAGGGAAGGTGTCTCTTCACAGATGACACCAAGATTTGCAACAGGGTGGACTCTCCAGAAGGTGTTAAGAAAATGAATCAGACCTAAAGAAACTGGAGCAGTGGCCCCAGAACATGGCAGCTGAAATTCAACACTAAAAAGCGCAAAATCATGCACCTAGCAAGAAGCAACCCAAAAAGAGAGCACTACTTGGGAGGAGAAAGGCTAGTTGCAACCAACCAAGAATGGGACCTGGGGATCATGATATCAGATGACTTGAAAGTGGGTAGACAGTATGGGAAGGTGGCACTAAAGGCTAGTGGCATGCTGGGATGCAATGGGAGGGAGATGACAAGCAGAAAGCTGGAGGCGATACTGACACTGTACAGGGCACTTGTCTGCTCCCTCATGGAATACTGTGTAGAGTTTTGGAGACCACACCTCACGAAAGACACTGATAGAATAGAGACAGTGCAATGAAAGAGTGACAAAAATGATCAGGTGTTACACCCAGTTGACATGTGAAAATAAGTTGAGGGAATTAAATATGTACTTCCTAGAGCAGAGGAGGGAGAGCGAAGACATGATTGAGACCTTCAAGTACATCAAGAGCATAAATAAGGTACAGATGCAGGAACTTTTTCATGTCAAGGGAGGTAGTAGAACAAGCAGGCATGTTCTGAAATTACAAGAGAGAAGGTTCGGGACCAATGATAGGAAACTCTTCCTCATGGACACTGATCAATCTACATCCTGCTCCTCTCAAAATTTTGCAGCTAACTGTCGATTAAGATTCCTCCTTATTAAGGTTGCCTAGCTCTCTTAATTCATTCTGCCTTCTTATTCTGCTCAGCTACCTCTATCATACCTAGTTTATCTTAGCTGCCCTCCCTCCCTCCCCATTCTTACCATCTCTACCTTACTATTGTCCTTAGAGTGACTAGTATTCTCTCCCTACTTCCTACATATTTTTGCTCTGAATTATATGTGTTCACCATATTTGACAGGCACTTGATATTGGCCTTCCGTGGTTCACCTGTATATGGATTACATTGCTGTACTACCCTACTGGAGTTATGCTTGTTCTGATTTGCAACTTGCTATTGTACAATGGTTTCTACATTTTTTTTTCTTTTGTTACTACCTTAACTCTTCTGTATTTTTCCTTGTACTAAACTGCAATGTATTATTGCCCAGGACCACCTTGAAATGAGCTTGCTCAATGGTGTATACGCCTGGTTAAATAAAGTGATTGATTGACTGATGGAGAGGGTGGTGGACTCCTGGAACAGCCTACCCCTAGAGGCTGTGGGAGCAAAAAGCAGTCGAGGGGTTCAAGAGAGCTTGGGGCGTGCACAAGGGTATCATTCACCAGGGGCAAATGGGGGAAGAAAGTAGATACCTTGGCAAACTAGATGGACCTAGCGGCCCCCTTAGGGCTCTTCATCTTCTGTGTTTCTAGTAGAATACGGATGCATTGTGCCAACAACAGAAGAATAGAAAGGGACATAAACTACATCATACTGTTCTAAAATTGTTCTTAGCATTAGCATGTAATCAGAAACACCCATGAGGGATAACTAAAAAATCTAGATTCTAGATCAATGACAAAATTTGAAGTAGTATATAAAACAGCTTCTACTGGGAAAATGACTTAACAGACTCAGCACAGTCCTTGTTTAAGAACTCACTGAGGCTCAGTTAGCAAGACCTCCCTTTCATGTAACAATGAAACCATTTTACCCTGGATCCCTTCACCAGTGTCACAGATAAACAGAAGAGCACAGAACTAATGATCAATCCCTGAGGCTGCTAACCCACTCGTGATGGGGCAAATACTGGACCTGGTACTCACTAGGGACAGTATTGCAGACGTCAAGGTGGAGGAGGCCACCTGAAGACCACTGACCACCATGCAGTGTGGTTCAATATAAGGATAGCTCTGGAATTGAAAGCACAAGGGTGAGGGTCCTGAACTTCAGGAGGGCAGATTTTATAAAGATGTGAGAATGCCTCAGGAATGACCTGGCGGGGGGTGACCTGGATAGAGTGGAGGAACAGTGGGCGATGCTAAAGGGGAGCATAGTGAAGCCAACAACCCTCTGCATCAAGCAAGTGAGCAAAAGAAAGAAAAAAAAAGAGACCGCTATGGTTCTCAAAAGAGGAGACTGAAAAGGTAAAGGCTAAAGGGTAGCATTCAGAAGGTATAAGGAGACCCAGGGGAAGGAGGATAGGGAAGTGTATCAGGGAAAACAGAGGGAAGTAGGGAATGCAGTACAGACCACAAAGGCACAAACTAAAAACAGAACAGCCCAGGTGGTACAAAAAAAAGGGGACAAGACATTTTTTAGGTAAGTAAGTGAAAAGAGAAAGACCGGGGAAGGGACTGTAAGGTTAAAAAGGGAAGGGAGGGACTGTGCAGAGGGGGAGCAGGAAAAGGCAGACATCCTGAACAAATACTTTTGTTCAGTGTTCATAGAGGAAGGAGAAGGGGGAGGTTATGAAAAAGTAACAGGAGCTTGGGTGGGCGGGAGGGTAGACAACAGTCCTTTTTTGGAGGACAGAGTCCTGAAGGCACTCATTTATCTGAAAGTGGACAAAGCAATACGGCTAGAGAGGGTGCACCCAAGGGTATTGAGGGAACTTGGGGAGGTACTGGCTGCACCTCTGACAGTCCTATTTAACAACCCACTGAAAACAGGAGTAGTTCCAGAGGAATGGAGGAGGACAGATTTAGTCCCACTTTACAAATGTGGTAGCATGGAGGAGGCTGGCAATTATAAGCAAGTCAGCCAGGCATCGGTGGAGTGAAAGTTAATGGAATCACTGCTTAAGGAAAGTACTATGAAATATCTTGAATCAATGGGTTACAAGACCCAAGTCAGCACGGATTGATTGGGGTGGGGGGTTATGTCAAATGAATCTGATAGATTTCTTTGACTAGGTTACTAAAGAACAAGATCAGAGTGGAGCAGTGGACGTGACCTCCCTAGATTTCAGTAAAGCTTTGGACACCGTTGCAAACAGCAGACAACTAGTAAGAAAGCTGGGTACTGTAGCTTAGAAGTGGGTCCAAATGTGGTAAAGTGAGTAAGAACTTTGTTAGGAGATAGGCGACAGGGGTGGTGGTAAATGGAGTTCACTCGGGGATGGGAGGCTGACCAGCAGGGTGCCTCAGGGATCAGTGCTGGGTCTGGTTCTCCACAATATCTATATAAATGACACTGCAGAGGAACTGGAAGGGAAGGTCTGCCTCTTTGTGGATGACACCAAAATTTGCAATAAGGTGGGCACTCCAGGGGTGGTGTAAAGGATGATTAGAGACCTGAGAAAACTAGAGGAGTGGTCAAAGGTATGACAGCTGAGTTTCAATGCAAAAAAGTGCATAATAATGCACTTGAGGTATAAGAAATCCAGGGGAGACTAGTGCAAAATGGCCAGAGTAGTACTGGCGACCACCAAGCAGGAAAGAGACCTGGGGGTAATCATGTCTGATGACCTAATGGTGGCCAGACAGTGCCACAAGGCAGCTGGACTGGCTAGTGGGATGCTGGGGTGCATAAGGAGGGGTAGTACCAGCAGGGCACTGGGTTGGAACATAGCCGACCACAATAGCACAGTCAACAAAAGCGTGGCAAAAATGCTGTCTCTTTTGTTTTCTTGAGGGCTCCACCCACCCCTCCCCGTACATAATGATTCTCACTCCGGGGCGGACAAAGGGCAAGTTGAATTGTGGGACCATGGAATACTGTTTCCATGGCCCTTGTAAAAACAACTAAGTATGTCCCAACAGCAAAATCTAGGGAGACCAGGATTAGAACCTGGTCTCCATAGCACCCCAGCCAAGCTGCCGCGATACCTCAGCTCTCCACGCCACAGGAGCAGCTCAGCCATCCTTCCTCGCTTTCTGCTGCCCTTGTCCTCTGGCAGCACCAAAGACAGCAATCTGGGCAGCGCTTCCTGCAAGCCCTGTCCATCCCTTCCCGCTGTCCATAATAGCACTATCTAGACTAGCGCTATTCTGGTATTGCTATTCTAGCAGGTTACCCACCAGCAGAAAGAGGGAGACAGTGCTGCCTCTGTATAGATCGCTGATAAGACCCCACTTAGAGTACTGTGTCCAGTTATGGAGACCCCATCTCTGGAAGGGCATAGACAGAGTAAAGGCAGGCTAAGCAGGGCAACTAAAATGGCACAGGGTCTACATCAGAAGCCTATGAGAGAGACTAAAGACCTCAGTATGTAAACCCTGGAAGACAGGAGGGAGAGAGGGATATGATAGAGACCTTTAAATACCTTATGGGGATAAATAAGGTACAGGAGGGTAGTATTTCTCAGAATAAAAGGTGCTCAAGAACAAGTGGATATGCAATGAAGCTGGAGGGAGTAGATTCAGGAGAGATGTGAAGAAGTACTTCTTCACAGCAAGAGTGATATATTCCTGAAACATCCTTCCAGCAGAGGTGGTGGGGGTGTGAAAACAGTGGTGGGGTTCAACAATGCATGGAATTGGTATAAGGGAATCTTAGTGGAAAGAAAGGGGGGTATAGAGAAGGTGTCAGAGATCATGTAGGCTCTGTGGTGCTACTATAAGTAGGGAAAAATGGCAGACTGGATGGGCTAAGCCGTCTTTATCTACCATCAAATTCTGTTTCTACATATGTTTCAATGCTGCTTGCTGTCCTGGAGACCATATTGTTCTAGAAAGTCTATCAACTGTACCTTGATAATAGTTTCAAGCAGGTTCCACACTACAAAGGTCAGTCCAACCAGTCCGTAGTTGCCTGGGTCTCCCTTGTCCCCGCTGTTACATAGAGGTGCAACATAAGCCCCCATCAAATCTGTGGGGACCACACCTGTTGCCAGTGAGCAGGTGAACAGGTCTGCCAAGGGTGCTATCAATGCCTGCCCCACCTCCCTGAGTACTTTGAGATGCAGCCTATCTGGTTCTAGTGACTTACCTAGCTTTAGGTACTCCCCCAAAACCCTTAAAGGGAAAGTCCTCTCACCTATTTTCTGTATACCTCGTAGTCTGTGAGGCATGAACAATGATTCCCTCTCTTGCATCCCACTAGTGCCATCCTAACTTAAATATAAATGAGGCTGCTTCACTCTGTTTTGCCTTAGTGTGACAACCTGTTTGCCTCTATTCCAAAGGGCATGACCCCACTCATGCCAAGCATCATGGGAGCTGGTTTGTTCATGCACAAGCCAGCAAAAGCTATTCTCACAGTAGGGACTTCAGAGTACAACAGCAGCACCGATTAATGCTGTACAGAGTAACTACTGCTGCTTTAGCACCAAAACATCATAAAATTCCAGGATGCCTTACATGAGTCAGGTCATGACTTTTGCAATGGAATCAAGCAGCTTTTCACACCAGACTTAAGTACCTTCATTTACATTTAAATCCTGATGAAATTAGGAGCATAAAATAGAGGCAAATATTGTTCATACCTACAGACTACACAGGGAAACAGAATAAAAGCTGAAGAACTTTCCTTTAAGCACACTGTCCTTTGTGATGGTCCCCATCACCATCTTTGTCTCTCCCAACATTAATGCCACAATTCTCCAACCTTAAAAACTAAACAAAGATATTCATTAAACATAAGTGCTTTCTGCACATCCTATTCCACCCAAACCTCCTCCTTCAACCTTTGCTTCTCCATTTTCCTCTTCTCTGATATAACCAAAAGAAGTGTTTGTCACTTTCCTTCACCCTTTCTATTTTGAGTTCTGACTCTACCTTTGTATTCTCACTTCATTGCTGGCCTCCTTCAGCATGCTGAGGCAATGCTCCCAATTAGCCTCTGGCTGGTCAGCCTTGTACTTCTGGAGGTGGAATTCTTGTTCTGGGCTGCCTCTCACAACTCCCTGAGAACCATATAGGTGTACGCCTCACCCTTTCCAGTCTGCCTTAAACATGTTCCAAATACTTCATGGATCAATACTAGGACCCCGCTAATTTGCTTCAGTCCCTTCCATCTCTCCTGAGCTCATCCAACATCCTCCTGAAATCCACCTTGTGAAGTCCAGAACTAGCATCTTGGACTTTTGACACTGGCATCGAGGGCTATGCAGAACCACATCATGTTGTGGTCACTTTATCCAAGAAGATCTCTGATAGATAACCCTTCTGTTGTCGAATTTGACAGAATCAGGTCCAGTATGAGGAAGACAGTTTACCTGCAAAGTGCTGGGGCCATGGTTTGTTTAGAGCTACCCTAATAAATTCTTGGTGTTTCTGGAGTTCTGTGAAGCACTGCTTTTTGTGTGTCCCTCCAGTATGGCACCCTCCCTAGTCTGGGTTCCATATGCTGTGTTAGGAAGCAGTACTGGAAGGCCTCCACAAGCACATGGTTTCTACTGCTTCTGCCACAGGAATGCTCTAGTCCACATCTGGCATGTTGAAACCCACTGACAGCTGAACTACAGAGATTCCACCCACCCTCACCTCCAAACTCTTTAATCTCAAGGGTCTTAATGCCCTTCCTGGTGTACAGCACTACTCCCTCCACCTCTTCTATCCTTCCTGAACATGTCATAGCCAAGGTCCACGACCATGAATGTTTTATGGAAGGGCTGCTCTTTAAGCAATTACAAACTAAACTCTGCTGGGCCAATGTGCAAAGGACTGGAGCAACTGAATAAGTCAAAAAGGAAAGCAACCATGAAACAGAAAAGCCAAATCTGAGTTTGGCATTTGTACAATTATTATGATATGGTTGGAATGTGCTTGTATTTTCTTTTTTTTTTTTTTGCGTAAATTCCATTTTTGCTCACTGGATGGCTTGGGGCATACTTACCCCATCGGCCATTTACGTGGACGCTCAACACTCTTCTCAGTCAGCCTCTGCTGCAGCCACAGAACAGGGAGGACCGTGGCTTGCCCCCCACAGAGGGGCCCCCCCCGGCAAGAGGTGGACTGGGGGAAGAGACCACATCACCCTTGAGCCCCCACTCTGACTTACACGGGGCACTGTTTGGCCTTTTGAGGACGGTCGTCCCTCGCTGGCACCATGCTACACGTCAAGGGTTTTCCATTAGTGGGTCCTCTAGGGCGCAGACATGCAATGTCGTCCAGTGTGTGATGAGCATGTTCCCATGCTTGCCCACAGGGCGTCTGCCAGTGCCCTACCCCATTATGAGGTGCCCTCTGACCAGTCTCCATGGTGGTGGGTGGTGCAACAGGCACATGACCCCAACCCTCTACAGGAGAGGAGGCAGTCCTCCGGATGCTCAATTCTTTCCTCCTGACAACCCCGGCGACCCTAGTCCATTTCCGAACCCAGCTCGCCAGTCTGGAGTGAGGTGTGGCGTCCAGTGCCTCAACCCTCAGTGCCACTGGGCCGTCCTCTTGTATTTTCTTGTTTGGCAGTTCTGGATTGTAGAATTGGTGTAACTGTTAATTTTATCAGGAACCTTTTTTTTCTTAGTTTTACTTTCATTACAGCCAACTGATTGTAATGTTGTCTTACACTACTGTGTTGGTATAGGACAGCAGGACTCCATTATAAAACTGTTAGTCTTACCTCTATTGTAAGTAAACTTATGGAGACACTAGTCAAGAAGGACCTATTGGACTACCTGGAGTAACTGGGCTCCAGTATAATATAGTAAACAGCATGGATTAGTGGCAGAGAGATCTTATCAGAACAACCTGATAATATTCTTTAACTGGGTAACTAGGGCACTAGATAAGGGATAAGCAGTGTCCATGTCCTACAGAACCAAGTGTCTCTGAGTATTCATCCGTACCCTGTATCTAACTACCAGCATGTTGCTCAAAGTGTTCTTTTGGAATGTATATCCTTGGTTGCCAGCAGATTTAGGCTTTAAGGTCTATCACGTCTACTAGAAAATGCAGATCATAGTTCAGACAACTGCTGCTGCCCCCCAAAAAAATTTTCCCTCCCTGAGTTCACCCTCTGGTCAATTCTCTCCCCACTTGAACAGTACCTGGCACTTATAGCGCCTGCGCTACCTCGGCAGCCATTTTTAATGGCAGAATGCAAAATCCACTTGCCATTTCAAGCAATCGCAATGAAAAAAGAGGCATAATACAGACATTGCCTGCCTGCTATTTCATCCGTTTTCTGTCTGTTCCCCTGTCCTTTTCCCGAACTTCATGCTGATTTAATACAGTATGTGTATGTGTGACATACTGTATTAAAAAGATGTTAAAAAAAAAACAGCTGCATTCTGTGAGTCAACAGTGTGTCATACTGCTAGGTTGCTGTGTTTCTGGTAGCTTCGATCGGAGAGTGAGCATCTGTAGCTATGTAAAATGCAGTCTGGAGAATAAAAGCAGGTTTCTGGCTTGGTGTGGGCTGGGGTGTCGGTCCAGGAGAGAGGTATGATTTGCGAGGAAATGTAAGCGTCTGTGGCTACGTACATAGAGATTGAAAGCTGGTTCCTAGGGAGTGCAATTTAGAGCCTAATGAAAGCAGGGTATTATAAGATCTGCCAATTCTTTCACTTAGATTAAGTCTCACTCTCTAGTTCTCATCCACCACACAGTCAGCTTTGCAGTAAGTTGCCTTGCTTTTTCAGTAAAGTCAGTGCGCAAGTGACACTTGGATTTGACATCTGAACCGCAAAGCATCCATTTTTGTTAAGCCAACCACTTTGTATATTGGGCAGAATGTCATATCATGGATGTGCCTGCTATAAACGCCTTTAGCTGTACCTTGCCCATGAACCTATCCCATCCAGTCTTAAAACTCACCACTGACTCCAGCCAACTCACCTCCTCAGGTAGCGCATTCCAAGGCACCACCACCCTTTCTGTGAAGTAATGTTTCCTCAGTTCCTTCCTGTACCTCTCCCCGCCACCACCAGTTTCAGGCTATGTCCCCTCGTGGTCCCTTCCCCCTTCAATCTAAACATACCCTCAGTACTAACTTTATGTCCTTCAAGTACTTAAAGGTCTCGATCATATCCCCTCTGTCCCGTCTATCCTCCAAGGAGTACATGTTGAGCTCTCAGTCTCTCCTCATAGGGTTTCTCCCCCATTCTCTGGATCTTCTTGGGTGCCCTCCTCTGGACTCCTACCAGGAGCCTGACATCCCTCTTTAAGTATTGGCGCCAGAGCTGCACACAGTACTCCAAGTGCGGCCTCACCAAGGATTTGTACAGTGGCAGAATAATCTCCTCCTTCCTAGAAGTGATCCCCTAGCAATGCACCCCAGTATTCTGTTTGCTTTTGTCACTGCTTTCCTACATTGTACAGAGTGATTCATATTCCCTGTGATCACCACTCCCAGATCCTTTTCTTCCTCAGAGATGGATACCTGCTCCCCCCCCCAAATGGTAACTGTACCCTGGGTTCCTGGCCCCTAAATGCAGTACACTGCATTTCCTAGCATTGAACCCCAACTGCCATGTGTTTGACCACCATTCAAGTCTTCCATATCCTCCTGGAGTACCCTCCTCCCTTCCTCACTGTCCAACACAGCACCTAGTTTGGAGTCGTCGGTGAACAGGCTCATCTTACTCTTGATTCCCTCTGCTATGTGTGCTATGAAAGCATTAAATAGCAGTGGACCCACAACCAATCCCTGCGGGACCCCACTAGTGACACTCACAGGTGTCGGAAATTCCCCTCCTATTACCACCCTCAGCTGTCTATTACTCTACCAGTTCCCAATCAACTTAACCATCTTCACCCCCATCCCCAAGTTCCTCAGCTTGCCCAGCAGTCTCCCATGTGGCACAGAGTCACGTGCCTTGCTGAAGACCAGGTACAGGACGTCAACCAACCAACCTCCATCTAGAGTTTTTGTCACCCAGTCAAAAAATTCAACCAGATTACTTTGACAAGATCTCCCCTGGACGATCCCATGTTGTTGGACATCCTGAAGGCAGTTTACTTCCAGGAATACCACCAACCTCTCCTTCAAGATGGTCTCCAGTAAGTTCCCCACTATAGCTGTAAGGCTCACGGGTCTGTAATTTCCCGGCTCATCCACAGGTCCACTGTTATGGAGGGGCACCTCATGTGCCATAATCTAGTCCAGTGGTACATATCCCGATTGGAGAGAGGTATTGAACAACTCTGACAGAGGTGCCACCAGGATCTCAGCCAAATCCTTCAGAACTCTGGGATGGATCTCATCTGGTGCCGGTGCCTTGTCTGTCCACAAGGACTTAAGGCCCTCCCACATCTCTTCACCGGGATCTCTCCAGAGGACCAGTCACAAAACAGCAGTATTGTCAGAGTCACAGTTCAGATCCCCTGCCTGCCCTGCCACATTCAGGATGGTGTCCTTGGCTTCAACACTTGACATGATCAGCAATTCTGTTCTGGGTTGCTCCAGTGAAAATTAACCCTGTAGGCTTTCCTAATATTCAGTGGGTTCCACTGCTCTCCCTGTAACAGGCAGTACATCAGTCATGTGTGCACAAAAGACAAGACTGTTGTCATCGTCAACCCCTTTAGACATCCCCACAAGTCTGATATTCAGTTCTCTGGACTTGATTTCCAAGCCTTCCAGTCCATTTTTTTATGTTCGCATTTTCCAAGGTGAGTTGGACCACAACCAACAGTGTCTTCTGTGAGTGCTTGTCAGCATCCTTGGTTGTGGAGACTGCCACTTTTATTTTGGGAGTCTTGAGTGGCCATCCACTTATGGTCCATTTTTTCAGCTACACTGAGAATGCTCTCCCGGGCAGGTGTCTCATCTGCAGCTCCAGGCTTCCCTGCTACAAGGCCCCCTGAGGTCTCTGGCAAGGCCTGCTGTGGTTTCTGGGACCTTCCTACAGTGGCTCCTTTCAGACAGCCCATTCTCTGCTTCCAGCCTCCAAATCAGCCAAAAAATGTATCAGAGTTCAGGGCAACCTCCTCCACTCAATGCTATATATTTCTTTTAAGCTTTAAATGAGTAAAGATGTAAAATTTAAGTTTATTTCTTGTAAAGATGTAAAGCCGAGGTGAAGTGCAACCTCCTGCGAGGGTGGCTCTCTAGTGCTTCTCACCGCCACCAGTTTTACATGGGACCTAGGTGTGCCACTGCCCCCCTCCCATGGCCCAGTGGCTGACTTCCTGGTGGCTGAGTGGACCCCCTCACACCCCCAAAGTTGCATAGCCCCTGGCATCCAGTAGATACCTCCCTAGCTTCCTAGGATCACTGTACCTCATTGTCTCCTGTGTTCCCCCAATCCTGGTCTGCTGAAGAGAAGGCTGGGCCTGGCCGCTGCAGTGTATCCCAATTATTTTGCATCTGTGCTTCAAATGGCTTGAGACAAAGTGCCCCCATCCAGTTAGTACACTGGAGCAGCATATATCCCAGGATGGTTCATTGCCTGGAATGCTATAGTGGCAAAATCATCAAGGGCTCTTGACATGTTGTCTCCCAACACTGCCAGATGCTTTTGCCCACATTACCTTTTACACATCTTTAATTTCTGCCTGTACTGGTATTTCCCTGTCTGCTATCCCCATGTGTGATGCTGGTGTTAGAAGGAGCACATTCTCACTGGCTATGGTTATTTCACTGGGGGCGATTCCAATTTGGGTACATGCTGTTGGGCCCTCATACCTTTTTGCCAGTATTGGCATGAGAGGTAATAAATTAAACTTTATCTCAGTGGGTCCTATCCCAGATCCTGTACTGTATAAATAAATAAAATACAACATCAAGCCACTAAAGTCATTGGCTAGATTGTATTATGTCCCTGGCATGGCTGCCAGGACTCAACCCCGATGGATACAATTTTGGTGGCTTCCTTACAATGGCACACAGCATATGGGTAGCTTCCCTGGGGCAGGGTTCGGATCAATCAAGTAAAGATAATTTGGATGAAGTGATGCAATCTCCGTAACAAAAGTTACAAGTTATGCTTCAATAAATAAGAGCAAAAAAGGAAAAATATTGCACAACACTAGCAGATAGCGGAGGTCCGATCAGCTAATAAAAACAAATTACAGAGAGTGGTACACAGTGACAAAGAAAAGGACTAAATATGAGTAACCACTACGGAAAGTGTGTTGGGACCACTGTTAAGAGACAATATATCACTGTAATAACAGATCAAGTTTGGGCATGCCTCTTGGTGAGTCTTTTGGAGTTTGCTCTGAAAAGTGCCAGACTGAATAGCTTTTGTGATAGGTAGATCGACAGAGAGAGAGAGAGAAACAGCAGACACATATGAAAACAGAGTATTTAAGCAATAACACTTACTGAGGTATCCAGTCATGCTGAAATGAACAGACATCATAGGTATGTTGTTCACCTCATGCCTTCAGCTACCCAAAATGACTATATATTATATTATTATATGATATGATATTATGTTATATATTATATTTTACTATATATTATATAGATGTCTAAGATTTATGACTAATTTGCCAAGTAGGACCATCACTGGAATTTGTTAAAGGATGCTGGTTGTTTATCACTTGAAAATAAAGCCAATTTAAAGATGGGTACCATGTTACATAAAGGAACATTAGGTCAGTTACCTCAGACAGTCCTATCAGTGTTTCCCAGAGCTATGAATTTGCAAGGACTAGATCCCAGAGTAAATATGTGTATAAAATTCTTTTTTTTAAAAGTGATTAGGTAAAAGTTAGTATTATATAGGGCAACTAGATTTTATAACTCTTGTACCCAATGAAATTGCCAATTGCACAAACATTAGAACATTCAATACTAAACTTAAACATTGGTTGTTGTTAAGGAATGAATATACATGCTTAATGTTTGTTGTTTCACTAGTATTGACAATTTTATACTGTGTTTTTTGAGTCTGTATTCTATTGTATTAATGTTATATGGCTTTTTTTTTTTTTAAACTTGCCGCTTGTGAAAATGGGCAAAATTGCTCATCAGCTAACAAGTATAAAAATTAAAAATGAAAATGAATGAAATATTTTTGCAAGGGTATACAATTTAGGGGTGATACTGTACTTATAAAACAATGATAGTAATTTAAGGTTGAAAGACAGAATAGAGACATTATGTCCATCCCCCGCTTCATAAGCAGGGAGGGGGAAAAGTATACTGCGCAACCGTACTAATCAATGGGAATTCCCTATCCTTACTACTACTCCTCTACTGTTCAGGATACCCTGTGATTCTGCTGGTAAGTAGAAATTTGTCCAGTCTTACCATGAAGGCCTGTATTGTCTTTATATCCACTGATAGGCTGTTCCACAGGTTCATCACCATCTGGGGATAAAAGTGCCTCCTAACCTTACTCCTGAATTTACCACCTCTGAGGTTTCCATGTATCCCTGCACCCTGCGGAGGACTCATATTAAAATCTCCATATGTTTCAAACTGTTTATAGCTCAGAGCATGTGGAGGACTGGGATCATGACCCCTGTAAGTCTTCTTCCAGAGTGAATATGTTGTAGTAATAAAATCTTTATTTTTATACAGGAAGATGGCAAAATACAGCATCAGATCCAAAGGACCTGTTTTCAAGGTGATCCTGTGATTGTAATATTTTCAGTTGCAGGCTTTCATAAAATTTTACACGTAAATGACATATATACATACAAAAATATCACACTTATTTATATCCGCATATAATACAAAATTCTGTTACTGTATATCTCTCAAACTTTTAAATAAAAGAGGGTAGGGGATCCCTATTTCATCCTAAACAATTGCAAATAAAGATTATTGGGTGTCTGATAAATTTACAATTATAAAGATATTCTGAGCAACTCTGGGCAACTATTGATAGAAGCCCCAATAAAAGAAGGGGTTACTAAGCTCATGAATAAGATCATTAAGGGTGGAGACTGCGCGTGCGATTGGAACGGAGGAGGCAGTGGCGGCCTATAATAGGGCAGTCACTGCTGCTTTCAATTCAATCGCACCCATTCATGTCCAACCCTTATCTACTCACCAGAGACCTCCCTGGTTTGATGGAGAGCTCAGGGAGTTAAAGATTAAGGGTCGGAGGTTGAGAGATGCTGGAGGAGGTCCAGGTTGATGAAGGACAAATTGGCCCTGAAGTCACATTATTTATTTATTTTTATTTTAGTCTTTGGTAACCAGGTAAGGCCAGCAGGCACAACTGCCTGTTTTCAGGGTGACCAGGAGCTCTGGAGGTTAAGTGACTTGCTTGGACCTGCACTATGCAAAGCAGAGACTGAGGGAATCAAACCCGGTCTGCTGGATGTACAAAGCTCATTCACAGGTCGTTACTCTAACCTCTAGGCTATACTGCCAGCCGCTATCAGGGGGCAATCTCTCAAAAGAAAGCAGATTTTCTGTCAAGGGAGATTGCTACGGCAAGGAACATACCGGCTCAGCTCTGCCGCATGGTAGACGGGCTATTACATCTGGCCTGTCTCTGTGTGGGTGGAGCAGGTTCTAGCACTAGGTGCAAAGAGTTTGCTCTGTTCTCTGCCAAAAAGTGTCCTCTATCAGGGCAGAGAGCTCCTCCAGTGCCACTCTTAGGGATTGCAGGGTTCACTCTGAGACTAGACAGAACACTCCTCCTGTATGGGCTAAGTTTGTCCCAGTTGGGATGGAGAAGGTGCAGAGATGGTCTAGAGGTTGCGGCCCACACAGTGCGAGCTGGACCAAGGTCCAACATGACTTCTGGTCGGATGTTTGGATCAGATTGGTTCTGTGGTTGCTGGGATCATCCGGAGTTCCTTGGGGAGTGGGGTCTTTCCACTTGCCTTGAAAAAGGCCCTGGTCAGACCACTATTAAAGAAACCCTCAATGGACCCAGAGTGTCTCAGCAACTACAGACCAGTAACAAACCTCACATTTTTAGGGAAGGTTATAGAAAAAGTCATGGCCATCCAACTTGAGATGCGTCTTGCCTCCTTGGCCACCTATGAGTCTTTCCAGTCTGGATTTAGAGCTGGGCATAGCACAGAGACTGCCCTGGTGAAGATGCTTAATGATCTCCTGATGGCGAGAGACAGGACAGAGCATACCATCTTGGTCCTTCTGGACCTCTCAGCGACATTTGATACTGTGGACCATGAGGTGCTGCTGGACCGCCTGCAGTATTGGTGTGGCCTGACTGGTAATGTCTTCAACTGGTTCAGGTCTTATTTGACTGGCAGAGTGCAAAGGGTGACAATGGGGTTAGCCTCATCTAACCCAAAGCCGCTACTTTGTGGAATCCCACAGTGTTCGGTCCTGTCGCCCTTGTTGTTTATGGTGTATATGCTGCCATTAGAAGACATTATCAGGCGGCATGGGCTAGGTTTTCATTGTGATGCTGATGATACCCAGCTTTACCTGTCCCATGCACCTGGTAACCAGATGGCGGCTTCTGTGTTTAACAACTGCCTGGATGACAGCCAGACTTGGATGACTCAAAATTGGTTACGACTCAACCCAGACAAGACTGAGGTGCTGTGTGTGTGCGGGGGGGGGTGTTGGGAGATCCCCCCGGTTTAGTATTGGGGGGTATCACTGACCCCCTTCAGACAGGTTAAGGATCTGGGCATGATTCTGGATGACGGCCTGGCACTTGATGCACAGGTGTTGGCTGCATCAAAAGTGGATTTTACCATTTGAGGAACATTGCTCGGATCTGAGACCTTATACCAACCGAGGACCTGACTACTCTGGTACATGCTTTCGTTGTGTCCAGACTGGGTTACTGCAATGCCTTATACCTAGGGCTATCTGGAGGCAATCTCTGCCGACTACAGCTGGTGCAGTACACAGCGGCTAGATTACTGACAGGCGCTCAAAGATATGATCATATTATGCCTGTCCTCCGCTGTCTGCACTGGCTGCCAGTCAGGTGGAGAATTGTCTTCAAGGTTGGGTTACTGACCTATAAGGCCCTACACGAAAGGGGACCAGACTACCTGTAAGATCTCGTGTCCCACCATCCATCCCGGCTCTCCGTTCCGACAAGGGTTGCCTCCTTGGGGTTCCCAGGATGAGGTTGCAGCATTCGGGTGATCGTGCATTTGCTGTGGCCATGCCTACCCTGTGGAACTCCCTGCCTGGTTATTTGTGGGAGGCACCCTCGGTGGAAAACTTTAAAAAGGGCTTGAAGACTTTTTATTCAATGAGGCATTTAATTTTAATGATTAAGGGTGTAAATTTGATGCCAACCTATTTTTTCAAGATAAATAGTTTTTACTGTTGTTGTTGTTCACCCTACTGGATGTACTGGATGTTAATTGTTGCTGCTGATTTTAATGTTCAGCGCTCCGAGTCCCTGGAATGGGGCGCTATACAAATAAAGTATCCATCCATCCATCCATCCATCCATCTATCTATCTATCTGTCTGTCTGTCTGTCTGTCTGTCTGTCTGTCTGTCTATCTATCTATCTCTTTATCTCCATTACATTTTGCACTAGACCCTTTATTGAAGTCAATTATGACTGAACACTGGATAACCGGGATTTCCCCACCACCCAGAGGTGGGGCACAGATCAAAACCACTGCATATGTAGATGATGTTTGTCTGTGTGTGACTCATGTAGCTTCAGGGCAGGTTGCAACAGAAGTTATGAATATCCTTTTTTTTTTTTAAATTAGTATTTTATTGGTTGTTTTTTTTTGTACTCCGGTTTTTCGCCTGTCCCCATGTTGGGGCGAACGCGTGCATGTGGAGGCATGCACACGTCATGCTATGAGATGCCCTACCTTAATGTCACCCCTTCCCGCCTACGCCATCACCGGACCTCCACTCGGCGGCGGTGGAACTATGGGGGGGGGGCGCGACAACCTCCCTGGGAGAGGAGAGCTGCCATTAGGTGGCTCAGTCCTACTCCCTCCCCCCATGCCGGCTCCCCGACAACCCGAGGTCATCCCCAAACCCAGGACACCAGCGTTGCGCAAGGTAAGGCGTCCAGTGACTCAACCCTCAGCATCACCGGGCCGGCTATGGATATCTTTTTCTAAACTATCAAGATCTAGGGAAAATGTCCCGAAAAGTGTTGCCATTTGTCTGGGTTACATTCCAAACACAGTGATTTCTGTGCCGGAGATCAGGATTAGAAAGAAGCCAATAATAATTTGGAGTATTAAATCTGGGGCTGGTGACATAGCCTAACTGGTTGGACAGACTGGGATTATGTATGCAAAAAGTTATATGATGGAAATTATGGAAATTGGTCAAATTAAAGAGTTTATATCATATGATTAAAAAATTATTTAATTACTTTGACTACTTCATTGAAAGGTCAAGCTACTTATGTCTTCTAAAAATAACTTAAAAGCCGCAGTGATGCAAATGTACTTGTCCTTCAGCTGCATTTTTAGATAATAAGCAGTGAACTTGAAATCTGTCTTGCCCACACATCCTTCATCCAACCTTCCATTCTATACCAATATAAATATATAATAATATATATTAAAAAAAATTAATACCACTGCAGTTTCATTGTAATTTATTCTCTGTTTTCTGCCTTCCCTTATTGAGTTTTCACATTTTCTATAAATAACCTTTAACTTTTCTTACCTTGGCTTCATCTTTTTAATTCCTTCATTCTATCCAAAATGTTCTCATTCTTTTCTTGCCCCAATAATTTTGTTTTTTCTATAATCCACATTTTTCTCTTTCAAGCATCAGAGCTGACTAGTAAGGTTAGCAAACTCCCAGCCCCATCCACAATCACCTCTTGTGCTTAACCACTAAAGGACTGCAAACTGCCCTCCACCCCAGCCAGCACTTTGCCCTGTCATGGTTTTAAAACAAATAAAACCCACCCCTGCCCATCTCAGCCCCACCACCTCCCTAACCAGCCTTGAGAGTGTTGCTTAGCGGCCTTGTAGTTTTAAATTTACATTATTATCCAGTCCAACACTACAATGATCCTGTGCCTCTTCCTCCCTCCCTCAAAAGCATTCTCAGACATTACTCTGCCCCCTCATAAAATGAGAAATCTTCACCCTGCATATCTTAGCCATAAAGCGCACTCCACCCAGAGCCTCACCGAGTCACACAATTTTTTTTATATTGCCATCTTTTTTGGACAAGCACTATTGGACATTCATCTACCTGTTCCTATTACTGCTGGGCTCAAATGCCAGATTCATGCCCCAGTATGGCTTTGTGTGAGCCCCAGAAAGCAGTACTGGGATAAGAAACAAGCATGTTGGGCCACTAGCAGTGATAGGAAAAGGCAACTGTTCATTATGCAGCCTTCAACCCAAAAAAGGGTGCCAATATTGTGGGGGCAGTCTCTGTATTCCCCCCTTGCCAGGATGAGGCTGAAAATAGACAGAATTGCCTAGTTCTCCTTTCCTGGTCAACAAAAACTAAATTAATAAAGTAAAAAAAATAGGTGACTCAAGGTTGGCTCTCAGGGCTGGGGGTGGAGGTTTTGGGGAGCTGAGATGGTCTGGGGTAACTTTTAGCTCTTATACAGCTACAGACAGGAAAACTAATGGGCAAAAAGGATTGGGGGCCAGTCTCTGTGACACTGACTGGTGCAGTTTTTGTGGCCAGTTCCAAATTCCACAGGCAGACCCACATTCAATGGCTGGCCTTGATTTCTGCAGCAATCGCCGTGTGCAATAGAACCACAGAACACAGGGGGCCTTGATCATACATCACATTCCTGTTCTTAAAAGACGCAATTTACAGTATTTAGAAGATGGTCAGTGAGAGTATCAGTAAAGCACATCTGAACCCCTTCAGACCTCTCCAATTCTTTTTTTTTTTAATCACTAATGTTCTTTATTGGTAGGTTTCATTACATATTATAGTTAGTGTTTAGTGCTTTCATTCTGTTTCTGTTTCTTAAATGACTCTACCCAGACCAGAACTCATTATAATAACTGGCGACCTCTTGTAAGAACTCGTTTTAGAAACCTTTGAAATGCCTTAACAACTCAGCATGACATCATACCAAATTTTTCCACATCTGCAGGCATGCACCCATCTTTCTGTCTTGGTACTTCTCTAAGCGTGAAATACGCTCTCGAGATAGCTTTCACTGCACGGATCCCTCAGCAACTAGACTGACCTTGACTGAAACCGGATATACAGACTGTTTAAAATGCTAAATATTTTAAAATGCCTTTATTTTAACAAGTTTAATGTTGACAGTTACAGCTGTTTTTATTTGCGTAATGGAGACTCAAGAACAAGACTGAACTGAAACACAAGCAGCTGTACCTGAATCCAACAAACCTGTATGTGGTAACTTCACAATGTACTTATGAAGACAAAGCCTAAACTGACTGTCAGTTCGTTCTTTCTGATGATTTTAGTAGCAGACATAGCTTAGAAAGTGTTCCGCAATGTTTCAATCTTTGAAGTCTAAACTGTTACAGACAGAAATAAACACGACTTCAACACTCATTCTGCCACTTTTTTTTGCTAGAAAATCCCCTGCACCAGTTTTTATAAAAAAACAAACATATTCAAGTTTGTGTTATTGGGATTTTTTACACCCCTCAGTGTGTGATAATCTCAAACCTCTCAAGCTTCCCTCTCAAGGTTTATGGCTTATCACACACCTCGGGAGTGTAAAATATCTTCATAAGACACATGCATATGCATTATTCTCTATTTAGCGCTCTTACTATACCACTTTTGCCTTCAGCGCTATATATCTGTTTAGACTTTCTGCATACCATGGTATTTCACCAAGGAACAGAATAAATTAGCCATGTGATGATAAATACTTCTATAGTACCCATGTGTTCTCAAAAGTCTCCTTCTGTAGTCTCACAATGTGTATCGTTTTTTTCATTTGATAAATCTTAACCACCACCTGACTGTGAGGGAATTACACTAACCACTTTTGAGAGATACATCTTTGCTGCAATGTCCAGAACTGAAAGTAAATATTTCTGTACCTCTACTATAGTAGTAGTTTGTTTATTTAGCACCCAATAAATAACTTAAAACTAAAACCAAGGGGACTAATTCAAGTCAAAAGCTTGACTGAACAGGTCCCTCTTAAAGGCTTCTACTGAAGGGATCCTTCCTCAGAGATCTGGGGAGCGAGTTCCACAGGGCCTGACCAGCCACCTCGAAAGTGCGGTCCCCTGATGTCTTGAGCTTGGCACTGGGACCCACTAGGAGGCTCACCTCTGAGAAGTGGAGATGGTGGGTTGGGCAATAAGGGGACAGGAGCTCATTCGGATAACCCAAGCCCAGTCCATATAGGGTTGCAGATCAGCAAACCAACCTTGAAGGAGATTTGCCATTTCACCGGCAGCCAGTGCAGATCATGCAGGCTAGGGCCACATTACATGACTACGGGAGGCCTGTCAGTAACCTGGGCACTGCATTCTACACTAGCTGCATGCATCATCGGACCCCTCCACTAACCCTCAGATGCAGAGCATTACAGTAGTCAAGTCTGAAAGTCACAAAGGCATGTACCAGTGAGGGCAATGCTTCCCGTGGTATCAAGGCTTTAACCCAGGAGATGTTTCGGAGATGGTAAAAGCCATTCCAGACTACAGATGACACCTGTACCTCAAAGGTCAGTATTTCATCCAGAACGACACCCAAATTCTTCACCTTAGTAAAGGCTGCCAGACTAGAGGAACCAAGCACCAGGCTGAGCCTCTCCACTATGCCCCCACACCAGTGTACAGATCAGAGGTCGAAACATCTACGGCGAAATCCCACACAGCGACAATTTCGACAGGTTTCAAAACTGTAACTATGGGGGACCAGCGGGAGAAATGTTGCCATTTCGCCATGTGTGCCCCCCCCCCTTTCAAATCAACTCCAACTCGGAGCTGATAACCATTTAGAAGGGGGCACAGCCCCTAAGAGAACACCTAATGTCGGACAGGTGAAATTTCACCTGTCGACACTGAGGATCTCGCTATGCTTAACATCAACAACGATGTTGTCGCATTTTCATAGGTAAACCCCCACACCCTGCCCTCGACCAGGCTCAATCACCAGTACATCTGTCTTGTTCATGCTGAGCCACAGCCACCTAGAAGACATCCAGTCCTGGATCACAACCAGGCATAAAGCCAGTACACTGACTGTGCCAGGCATCCCTGATGCAAATGACAGATATAGCTGAGTATCATCTGCATAGCAGTGAAAACCCAAGCCATCCCATCTGATGATATCACCCAGGGGCAGCATGTACACTGTGAACAACATAGCTGAGAGGATCGAACCTTGGGGTATGCCACAGAGCAAGGGTTTCGGGAGTGAGGAAAAATTTCCCACCACTACCACCCACTGTGTCCTGACACTGAAGAAGGACTCAAACCAGCTGATGACCCTACCAGCGAGTCCACAGAACTCCCTGAGATCATTCAACAACCTGTGGTCCACAGTACCAAATTCTAATGAAAAATCGAATAGAATGAGAACTTACTGTTCCCCTCTATCTCTAGCCCTGAGATCATCATCATGACCAACATAGTCTCCATACTATACCTGGATCTAAATCCAGACTGGAGCAACTCATAGATGTTAAAGGTCATGAGGCGGGACTCAAGCTGCAGAGCCACTATTATTTCAATAACGTTTCCTAAAAGTGATGGTTAGAGACAGATCTAAAATCTGTCAAGCAGACCGGGTCCAAAATGTTTTTTTCAGAAGGATCCCACCAGCACACTTTCAATGTGCTTGGAAAAGACCCTTCAAACAGGCAACACCTGTCTATCTCGCAAACACTGAACCCAACACAACTCACTAGGAGGCATGTTGGACCGGGTCCAGTTCACAATAAGTAGTCCACAGCTTGAAATCACCCCACACACCTCCTCCACTGAAACCAGCCTAAACTTGCAGCGAGGAGAGGTACTCCTTATGACAACCGCTCCACACTGCTGGGCCACAACAGCCTAGTTGAGATTTTTCTGGACCTGACTGAGGACACCCTGTCAGAGAAGAATGGAGTGAACTCTTCGCATCAGGCAGATGCAAATGCCTTTATCTGTTGGAGGCTGGCAGGATGTAACAACCTGTCCACAGACCAGAAGAGCTAAGCCAGCCTGTTCCTCCCTGCCACAATCTCCTGGACAGAAATGCTGCCTTCTTACCCTCTGATACTCACCATAATGAGTTCTCAAAGCTAGTCTGTCCCCGACTGCCTCGGACTTCTGCTAATGATGCTACAATCTGTGACCCAAGACCTTCATCTCCCTAATAAGCTCCCCGTCAAACCACGGGGATCTCAAGCGGAAAGACTTGGGCCATATATGACCGGTGCAACAGCATCAAAGGCCGAGGCAACAGCACTACTATAGACTGCAACTGCTTCCTCCGATTCTGTCCCAAATGCAGCCATCACACCCCAGTGATCTAATGGCACCTGAAGTCCTGCAGGGGACAACCCCTTTAAAAGGCAACAGAGAACTGTGCACAACTGAACGATGTCTTTCCTCATTTCTGTGAGGTATGTTAGTAAGGCAGGTGAAGTGCTGGGACAATGGAACCTCATGGACTGCTCATTCACTTACCTACATGGTACATGGGCTGAGGACAGTAGCAGGCAAGCAACCCTGAGTTTTTGTATCAGAAAGCCCAGAGGCAGTAGTGCAGCTGTAGGCAGCCCTCTCTGCCAGGGGATGGGGTGGGGGGCACTAAGCCACTCCCACGGCAACCTCTGTGGTAGGCCCACAAAGGCAGTGATGCAAGTGTCCCCACTGCCTCAGCAGAGTTGCATCATTGAAGATGGTGCATGTGAGATGCTAGTGGCAGGTCAGGTGGGGAGATGGGAGTGTTCCTGTTAACAGAGCAAGTAAGCACACAATGCTAACAGGTCCCTGGTAACAAATAACAAGCAATAGAGTCTGAGGTCAGGATGACTGCTACCTACTGATTCAAAGACCTGCCCTTCACAACTAAACAATGTCTCTCCCTCATTTCTGTAAGCTATAGGAGACAGCGGTGGGTGTAGATCCTGGGACATGAATGGCCCGCTTGAGAAGGGATCACTGTCAACCACAAATACAGTACAAAGTAATAGAACAGGACAAGGCTGAAGTTGACAAACTAAGGAAAATGAAAAAGAACTAAAGAAATGTTTTAAAGATTACCTGAGAGTACAAGATATTGTATATCTTTCATGTTACTAGTGTTTTCACAGGAGTACAGTACAGTATATGAGCATTCAGGCCTTATTTGAAGATGTTTCAGTTCTTACCACTGAAATGCAATGCAACTACAAATCAAAACAGAGCAACATAACAGTTAATAAGAACTCAATGAAGTCACTACATAAAAGTTAATCACTAATATGTCTTCCCTGTTTACAATTAGGTTTATCTGTCCAGCTCTCTCAGCAGGGAATCCAGACCTCGTTCAGCCCCACCTCTCTAGAAGGTTTGGGACTCAGAGCAACACTCTTAAGGTCCCAACCTCATTCCAGTATTCAACAGAGCCTGTCACCTCCGTTGCCCCTCCCCCATCTGATGAGCAGGGGAAACCATGTCAGGTAGGATAAGGAGTCTTGGAGTCCTGGCAGCTCAGCGACTGAGCCTGCAGGGACATCATCTGCCAGAGTCCCATCCTCTTCCCTGTTCTGCACTCCTTTCCACCACAAGAATGGGGCAACAAAGTGCCTACCTTTTCCCAGGCAGAGTCCTAAAAACCTAGCCTTCCTGAAGTACTTGTGCATCATTCGTTTCCTGAATACCAAGGGAGAAGCCCTAGGTAGATGGGGGGAAAACTGTGTTCTTTGGGATGCCTGATCTGCCTCCAGCTGGTTGACTGTAACACTCCTGACATAAGATATCAACTCACAATACCAGCACAGCAGGTGCCTCCCCTACCTACAGCATTATCAGGTTATCCCATCCACTAAATATTTCATTATTTTTCAAATAACACAGATCTTACTGATGGCATGAACTCCTTCGTTTCAAGTGTCTGCTCAGACAGTACCTTGTATCAAAAAGCTCCTCGCGATTGCTTCTACTAATAACTGCCCTCCCAAACCCCACCTAAAGTACCCTGTGCATGCCTCCATCTTGGCTGACAAATTTACCCCAAGACCTACACCTCTCCACCTCCCTCAGTCTTAATACCCTCTTCTGAACCTTACCTTCCCTCCCCTTACCACTGGTTGCTCCTTTCAATCGCCTTTCCCCTTGTCCCTTCCCTTATTTCCTGTGCACCTCTCCCCCAACCCCCATCAGTCCTTACCTTTCCCCCACACGCCCACTCCCACCCTGGCAAAGCTTGACAAGGCCCTTGGCTGCTCCTCTTTCCCCTCTAACTACTCTACCCCCACTCATCCCCCCTTCTCCCTACTGTTCCTCAAACCTTTTCCTTACTTTACAATGCTACTGTACAATTTACTGTGTTTATCTACTATTTTCATGTTACATAATTATTAGTTTTGTCATTTTAAATTACCTCTGTTAGTCTTGCTTTGTCTGTTTGTAACCCCCACCCGCTAACGTGGAACCTTTGTAAAAGACCACTTGCACTCAAAGGTATTTTAATCCTAGACTGAAATAAATAAATAAATAAAATAAAGATGACATAAATCTTATTGATACCATGAACACCCTTGTTTCAGTTAAATAACACAAACCGTATTGACTGCAAGAACAGCCTTCTTTTATTTAGTTTCAAGAGTTTTAAACTACAGTACTTCTTACAAATCAGTAATACCTCTTTCAGCAGCAGCTGTGTGCGACGTATTAACTCACGTCGTTCCTCTTCTTTCATAAGGAATGGGTATGCAAGGTGCGTAACATGCTGCTGAACAGGGCCTAATAATTTCCACCTTCCATCATTGTATCGTACATAACTTAGACATTTTGTTTAACTCTGATAAACTTGCAAGTTCTGTGATACATTCTGCATGAAAGATATGCATAAAATAAAACTGTATCACGTCTGTTACAGCAAGGGCATACGAAATTCATTGTAGGTGATAATCTAGCAAGTGTTAGAAGACTATCTTTTAAATACTGCTAAGATTAATATTTTCTTGTAACCCAGTCATTTTTTTTTATAAAACAGTAGCTATATTTTTGTTGTCACTGGTGTTTAATTTATGAATTCAGTATAAACAATAACCTTCTCTTTTATTACTTTTTAACTACATGTATCACAAAAGCAGAAGAATCAAACTGATCCCAGAGGCCAATGAACTCAGTACAGTAACTCAATCCAACGGTGTGCCAATCTGTTAAACCTCGGGGGCGTTAAGGTTTGAATCCTAGCACTTTAAGGTAGGGCATGGTCCAAGGACAAGCAGCAGCAAGTCTCATGTACCAGGCAGAGACTGTTACCCAGCATGATGGTTCTTCCTTTAGGGAAGATAACACAAATTACTGTACAGTACTGTAGGTCTATATAAGCCCTGCTGTGTTCACACTACTGGAGTTACAACCACCACTAGCTTGGAGTAGCTGACAACACTGGATGTCACTGTCACAGCTGTATTATTGTAGCAACCTTAAGAAGTAATCGCACAGACCATCTCTTTTGGGATCCAGAGAGATAAATATTAGGAAATGTTTCCTGCAAGCTGCCAGGCAACCACTTGTTTCATCTCCTCCTAATGCAGCTGCTTGACCTCAGAACACAAGTCACATCACACTTCAAATGATACATAAGGGAAGAAAATGGTCATATTTAGTATTACTTAAGCTAACATTTAAGGTTTGATACTAGGATTACCCTCCTCTACAATACTCTGTTTGCAATTTTTATTTAATTAAAAAAACCTGTAAAATTACCTCAGCAGCTAACAAAACATGTCAATTTGTCAAAAAGCATTCTCATCATCTAACCTGGCCTTTAAATACATAACAAACCAGTTTAAGGTGCACTTGGCATTTCATGTGGATGGTACTCTGAATATCTCCAAGAAAAGATACTGCTTTTGCTCTTTTAAAGTCATTTAACTATGTGTAGAAGTCCTGAAGGTTTTGCCAAAAAGGTAATCTAGAATGGAATATGCAGTTCTTGGGTCTCCTATAAAATCCCATCATGAATCAAAAATAGACAAACACATTAAAAATAACATCCTGATGAAGAGGTAATGTCAATATTTTGACCACAGAGTCTGCATCAGGAACTATTTATGGGAAAAAGAGGATACATTAGTCCATGTATTGCTCTTTCTATAGTACATGTGCAAATAGTACATTCTAATGACAGAATAGCTGCAGACCAATCAATTTCAATGGTTATCGTTTTTCCTGCTTTTTCCAAAAAGCTTTAGTCACCAATTTCCTACTTTTTTATATTACGACGTAATGAATCATACATTTTCTGAGTAATGCAATCTTACAATTTAAACACAGAAAAGGGAGTTGCAGAACCTGAACATAACATTCTCTTGGATTTTCAACCTATTTCCAACCTTTCTTTACCTTGGAACATAGAAATGCTAGATGGAGGGGTCACGTGGGCGGAGTTCTTAATGGCAGCTTAGTACCTTAGCTCTCCCTCTCAGCCAGAGATCCTCGTTATTTAGCATTTTCTGACAACTACTTCAAGCGGGCTATTCAATACCTCAACCCTCACAGCTCACGTCACTTTATTTTGGCGTTAGGTTACTATTTCAGAAGCTTTACGCCCAAGCTTTTCGCCCAAAGGTGCGGTGGGGCGATGGAGCCGAGATGAAAAGTGCGGGGGCCAGCGCCGCCACGAATACCCCGAGAAGCTAAAAAGTCGCGAACCCAACCTGCGGGGCCAAGCCCTAAATCCGGCTCCTTAGATGTCTCATCAGGCCCGCTTACTGAAGATCGGTTTCTGCAGGAACTGATACCTTTCCGTGAAACTCTGCAGGAAATCTCGACAGAGCTAAAATCGATGAGAGGGGACCTTGCCTCCCTTACGATTCGGGTGGGTGATTCGGAGGCTCGGACAAGCTCCTTGGAAGCCTGGAAGGCCAAATGTGAACCCGATCTAACTATGCTCAAGCAACAAGTAGCGAAGCTGAAGTTGAAAATGGAGGACCTTGAAGGTCATAGTAGGAGGAACAACATATTGGTGTTGGGGTTACTGGAGGGCGAGGAGGGTCCTGACATCCTGTCTTTTGTACAAAAACTGCTTACTAAGATTGTGGGCCCTTCTCCCATTTACTCCTCCTACCATATCGAGCGTGCCCACAGATCTCTCAAGCCTAAACCCCCACCAGGTTCCTCGCCTAGACCCATCTTAATTAAGTTGCTCAGTTACCTGGAAAGGCAGCATATTTTACTGAAAGTGAAGAGCCTGCAGCCATTGTGGGAGAATAGATGCTGAGAATTACCCAGGATCTGCCCTTTGAAACTAGACTGAGGAGAAGAGAGTATCACCCGCTGGTCTCCAAGTTGATTGCTGCCGCCTATAAATTCCGCCAGAATTATCGGGCAAGGCTTCAAGTTTACCTGGATAGTGCCTGGGCCACCTGAGGTCTCCAGAGCAAGCTAATCAGAACACCAGGAGGATGCCTGACCTCTTTAATCAGGCTGACTGAATAATAAATTTGACTTGACTTATTTATTTCAAAAGTTTCACCAGGAAAGACATAGTGAGCTTGTAAACAGCTAATTTCCAGATGCATCATGGGGAAGGGGAGTTGACAGTACAAGATGAACAGTAAAAATACATTGTGCAAGGTGCAATAATAATAAAATAAGTACAGTCAGAATGTATAAATAAATTAAATATATGTCAGTGCTCAGTCACAGTTATGAGATATAATGCACATTAAGAAACATGTACTAAACAGTGCGGGGCAATACAGATGGCAGTAGGCTGGTTAACTAGGCAAGGCTGAGGTATACCTCAGAACACAGATACCAAAATAGATATTAAGGCAAAGTAGCTGGGGGAGCTGCTCACAGCTGGGTCGGGGAGAACAAGGGGGAAGACAACAACACAGGTGTTGGGAATACAAGGGGGCTGTCAACAAACACGGGAGGAGGAAATACAAGGATCAAAGGTCAGGAACAGTTGAAGGAGGGGGTGGCAAAATCCTGAAGGGCTCTGAGGGAGAAGATGGATGAGGCTGAGCAGATGGACAGGGAGAGGAGGACCACAGTTTAGGAAAACGATACAAAAAGGCAGCTTAGCCATTGGAAGCTCTCCTGAGGGAGAGGAAAAGGGATGCAGTGTTCCAGAGGGGTAAGAAGAAGGGAAGAGATGAAAGGAGGGTAGAGAGGTGTGAGGAAGTGAACCAAACCAGAATTTGGAGGTGAAGGTAGCACAATGAATGAGGTGCCTAGCTCAAGGGAAGGGAGGGTGGGAGGTAGAGCACAGTGGTATGTCAGAGGGACAGTACAAGGCAAAGGGCAGAAAGAGAGGAAGAGGGGGTCCAGTCTGGCAAGGAAGGACTTGGGAGCAGCATTGTAGACAATGTCACAATGCGGGCAAGGAGAGAAAGATGCTTGCTTTGTTTCTATACAGTGCACCCCATTTGAGGTGAAGCTTGCAGATGGTAATGTGCTCAGAGAAGTCAAGATGCTGGTCCAGTCAGATCCCAAAGTACTTAAATAAGGGGAGATCAGCAAGCATAGTACCAACAAGAGTGTAAAAGGAGGGGAGGGAAGAGAGTCTGGCAAGCCTCTGTCAGGAGCCAAATGTCATGGAGACCATTTTCTTAGTGTTGAAGGACAGATGGTTTGTATGGAATCAGCGCTGCACACTGTCAAAGTCCTGATGGAGATGGGTGGACTGGTCAGCAGCGGAGGAGCCAGAAGCAAACAGCACAGTGTCATCTGCGTAGATATGGATGGACACAGAGGAACAGGCAGATGGGAAGTCATTCAGGGAAATGGAGAAGAGTAAGGGCCCAGGACAGACCCTTGAGGATGCCAGAGCAGATAGGAGTGGAGTGAGGAGAGGGAGTCTCCAATATGGACAGCCTGCAACCTGCCCTCAAAGTAGGAGTGAAACCAGCTGACTAAGGAGTTAGAGAGCCCTGCTGTCTTAAGCTTGTCCAGGAGAAGGGTGTGTGACACCGTGTCGAAGGTTCTGTGGCCAGGTTGACAAAGATGGCGGAAGTAACTTGGCCCTGGTCCATACTGGACAGGATGGAGCCAGTGAGCCAGAGAAGTAGGGTGGATGTTGAGTGGGATTTCCTGAAACCACATTGGAATGGAATGAAGAAGAAGGAGTCATCAAGGGAGGGCATGAGTTGTGAGAGGACAAAGATATTCCTGAAGCTTGGCCAGTGTGGGGATGAGGGAAGTGGGACGGAAATTTCCAGGAGTGGTGGGATCACCCCCTTGAGAGGGGGAATGACACAGCCTGCGCTCAGGACCCAGGGACAGACATGAAGGAGAGGATAGGGAAGAGGAGACAGGGGTAGGCTATGGCTGGTGCAGAGAGGTACAGAAGTTTGGGAGCGAGGCATCTGAGCTTATACCCTTGTGGAGGTAAAGAGCAAGGAGCGCCTTAAGAGTGCCAGAGGGAGTGGTAGGAGATAATGAGAATGAGTCTGAGAAGGAAGGGGATGAATGGGTGGTGAGAGAAGGGCAGAGGGGGGATGTGGGGAGGAGAGATAGGGAACAGGTGGTGAAAAAGGAGTTGAAGGCAGCAGCAATAGCAGCTGGGTCAATGATGTGGGAGTTGTGACCTTGTTGGACCAGCAGGGAGGACTGGGTAGGAAGAGAGAAAAGGGAGTGGATGATTTTCGAGAACATGGTGGGGTGATTAAGGTGGTTCCAGAGTGTGGATGAGACATAATCCAATTTTGCTTGCCTAGTGGCTTCGGTGAAAGCACTGTGAAGGGTTTGATCATTTAAAAGGATGGTGGGAGATCCAGCGGTCTTGTAGGACTGCCAGACTTGGTCACGAGTGCGAAGGCAGGCCAGCAGCTCAGCAGTGATCCAGGGAGGGTGAGCACCTTGGACCTTGGTTTTCCTTAGGAAAGCATCATAGTCCCAGTCAGCCATGAATATGTTGTGGAGGGCCAAGTTGACATTGGTGGCTGAAGAGATGTGGGACTAGTCAGTGGCCGGCAGGTCTGCGTGGATGGTGGTTAAGTGTAGCAACCTGAAGGATAATTTTATGGGGGACTTTGGGGCAAATGATTTTACATACACAGTAGATCATATGACAGTCACTAAGTGCATCTGGAAGGATACCTGCATCTTACAATGTGGTGGGATGAGAGGAGAGTACCCTGTCCAGCAGAGTGTGGTTTGAGGATTTATGATTAAGATGGGTGGGTCCAGAGTTAACTGTGATAGCTGGAGGGATTTAAGATTCTAAGTTTTTTCACTGAGGGGGAAAGCAAACTGGTGTTAAAATCCCATAGTATCAGCAACTCACCAAAGTAGGAGTGGGAGCAGATGGAGGAGAGGAGTTCAGTGACTGAAGCAGTAGGTAGGTCAGGGCAGTAGTACACTCCTGCAAAGAAGAGACGGACGGTGTGGGGGAGGGATAGTTTGCAGAGGAGTAGCTCATAGGCAGTGGGGGCACAGACTGATAGCACAGGCACAGATTTGATGCCAGAGGAGATGTAGACTGCAACACTCCAACTCTCTTGGGACAATCCTGCCTAGTTATGGAGTAACCAGGTATGGACACTGTAGAGTCTTGGACCATGGGGTACAGCAAGGACTCTAAGATGACAACAACATCCGGCTGGAGGTTGAGCAGAAGGGATAGTGATAGATCCATCTTAGGGAGGAGGCTATGGATGTTAAGGTGGACAATCTGCAGTTCTTTGGGAAGCTACATTTCCGAGGTGGGGAAGGACCAACATTAAGCTCCATGTCCCATGTCAACAGCAGTAGCAAGAAAATAAAGAGCTCAAGGGAGCCACAGAGCCACTTTTGAAGGAAGGGGGGCAGAGGGAGGAGGCATGAGGTGCCATGGAACTTTTAAGTGGAGCCTCGGGCAGGTATGCCAGGGGGAGTGGGGAAGGCAAGGAAGGGAAGAGGATGGGCAGGTGGAGAGAGAGGAAGAGAGGGGGTGGAGGAAGGAGGGGAAGATGAGGAGAGATGGCTAGAATGAGGAGCAACATGGTAGAAGAGTCCACCCTGGTAGGGTGGAAGCCTGACTAGGAAAAAGTGTGGCTATGGGCTATACCCAGATAGGGTGGGGGCCTATATAACAATTTAGTGGGGATTCAGGCTACACCCAGGAGCCTATATAACAATTTAGGAGGAATGTGGGCTATACTCAGTTAGGATGGGAGCCTAAACAACAAATTGGGGGTGTGTGGCTAGGCTGGAAGAGGTAGGACTGGGCAACAGACACAAGTAATATACACAACAGAGGTATACAGTGGGGGCAAGACCTGTCTATTAGCAGTAACACCAAGCACATTACAGTTCATATGAGCAGAAGCAACAGTACACATATAATACACCTACAGCTGTAAGAAGGAGAAAATAAGCCCCAGCTTGTGGTGAACAGTAGGTAGATACAGTACCTATATAATAGGAGGAGCAACACATTAACAGGTATTCAGGTGTTCAATCAGTACTTACAGTATAATATGGTTGAAGTCAGGGAGAGTCTCCTAGCACCTCCCTCTTGTGACTCCACTCCTGCTGGGCCACTCCTGTTGGGACTGCTCACTCAGAACTGCTAGGGGATAAAGGCATTTACAGAAGGTGGAAACAGCTGGTTCTGCAAGTAGGAGCTGCCCTGTAGTTAGCACTTGCTGCTCAACACTCTCAATAGAGAAAAAAGAGTCTGAGAAGTAAGGCAGCTCCTGCTGCTTTACAGAAGTCTGGTGTGCTGCAGGAGTAGGGGGCCAGATAAATGAAGGCTCACAACCTAGCCAAGAGGGTGACTTTCCTCTTCCTCATGACTGCTTGGCGACTGAGCCTCGAGAGAGCTAGTTCTGCGGGCATGAACCACCTCGCAGTGAGTGTCTGGTGCTCCAACTGGAGAAAAATAGTCTGTGAAGTAAAACAGTTCTGCTGCTTTATGGAAGTTCAGTGTGCTGTGGGAGTAGGAGGCCAGGTAAATTAAGGCTCATGACCCGGTCAAGAAGGTGACCTTCTTCTTCCTTATGGCTGGCTGGTGACTGAGGAGTGCAGTTGAGAGAGCTACTTCAGCAGGCAAGACTTGCCACGCAGTGAGAGCTTGGCATTACAACTGGAGAAAAAGAGCTGTGAAGTAAAACAATTCCTGCTGTTTTACAGAAGTCCAGTGTGCTGCAGGAGTAGGGGTGCCAGATAAATGTCGGCTCACGACCCAGCCAAGAAGGTGACCCTCCTCTTCCTCATGGCTGGCTGGTGACTACAAAAATCTTAGAGCCATACTGACTAATACTTACTGTAAAATTCACACAACCGTCCTCCTCTTCCTCCTCTACAGAGCATAATAGACAAAGGTGTTAAAAGTATTGCTGAGTAAAACTCTTGGTTTAGAAATAGATTCAACTGAAAATATTTAAGTCTGATCCTTGTAAAATTCACAGATATAGGGGAAGTCAGATCTATAGGGTGCCCACAACCGCAGCTCCTGTTCAAGTCTTCTCTTCGTTTTGCTTTTATCATCTGGTTTACCATCCAGTCCAGCAGGTTAAAACTTGCTACTCTGACTAGACCTGCTGAGAGTGTTGCTAAAACAATCATTAAAATCGCTATGTCTGCAGCACTATCAGTGTAAAATGCATCCAAACATTAGCCATTTTAGTTTAAATGGTGTTGCCGAAAGGCCCAGTCAGAGTAGTGAGTTTTAGCCACTGATAGAGCTGGCTTTTGGACTTAGAGGACCACCAGCGAGGTTGGTCATGGTGTCCCGTTCCCAACCCACCTCAACTACATGTGTTTTACTCCATCCCATATGCACAGCATTTTATTTTCAGTACAATTTGTGACATCCTTGTTTTGGAGGGAGAGGCAGCAATCCTAGTGATTGGTGCCCCAGTACACTCCCTTACCACTTCTGTTCCTCCTTCCCAGGTGGGCAAGTTCATACCTTGGCAAGTGAATTCACGACACTGTGATGCCATATCAGAAGGCTCTTCATAGATAAAAGTAGTTGAAAAACAAAAATAATGTGGTACACTGGTGCTGGCTTGGTCTCCCCAGCTACCATAGGTTCCCAAAACCAACTATGGCAACTGAATACCAAAAAAAAAACTACAATGTTAGTAAGAGAACAGAAGGTGGAAAAGAGGATGGGAATAAACTAAATGAAGTAAAAAAAAAAAAGAAGGAACAAACTAAGTGGGGATACAGTAAAATGGAAACAAGGGTGAAGAACAGAAAAACAGTAACAACCAAGAGGAGTAGGGGAAGGAAGCCAAAATAAAAAATGAAGGAAAGAAAAATGAAGGAGTGAGGAAGAGAGAGGAAAGGGACTGAAGCAATTTGCACTGCCAGTGCCAAATGGAAAAACTAGACAGAGATGTAGAGTTGGACTCCTGGACTGGAGAGTATGATGTGGGTGGGTTGGTGAATGGTTTTTAGATGTCCAAAGTACAAACGCCCACCATGAGTAATACAGGAAGCAGATCAGCCTTTGCTCTCAGACTCAAGGATGACCCCAGATCAAACATAACTTTGTAAGAGTACACTGCCAGTCAGACGCAAGAGGGTCATTTTCTGTGCTGCTGACCAGCTCCAAATGACACTTCCACAAAAGTGCCAGATCCCTGCACTGATATCACAATTTCACAACACACACAAAACATACTACATTGTTATCTCTAATTCAGTCATAAATTGCAGAAAACTGCACTGCTCCATTTTTCAGCCTTCATAACCTTGCTGAATTTATTTTTGCATGTGCTGACACGTTACCAGTGCTAGCTGTTTCAAGAAGTTGTGTTTATTGACCACAAGAGAGTTTTTGATTAACATAACATGCTCCTAAGTAAACTAAAACAAGTGACATTAAACACCTTGCCCTGCAGTCGCATCAATAATGTCTAACATACAATTAAGGAAGATAAACAAATCTTAGCTCTCATGTTTCTAACAACTACAGGTACGTAGTTCAACGATACTCATTGCCTCGCTTTCGGTCTAGTAAACATTTCAGGAATTACAATCTAGAAATGGATTTCAGAAACACTTTGTTGGCAATAAAACATAATGAATGCAATCCAAAATCAGGAATTCCACCAGTCATACTTTCATACAAAATGCCCTTATTTTTTTTCTGTTATGCACTAGATGGCGCCACTTGCATTAAACATGTTTTCATCATCAAACAGAGAACCACAGATTTTGTCAACAGAAAAGGACCTTACGCCTATCCAGTTATCCCCTCCCCCATTCCTCTAATATGCCCCTGTGCCTATCCCACACATGCTTGAGCTCCCCACAGTTTTGCCCCCACTACTCCCCCTGGAAGGCTGTTCCCACTCTTTCCATGAAGAAGTATTTCTGCACATCTCTCCTACACGTTCCCTCTCTCAGGTTCACTGCATGCCCCCTTGTTCTAGTGCCTTCCTTTCTCTGAAATAAACCCTTCACTTGCACCTTGTTCACTCCTGTGAGATATCTGTAGGTTTCAATCGTGTCCCCTCTCACTCTCCTGTCTTCCAGGGAGTACATGTTGAGCTCCTGCAGCCTTTCCTGGTATGGATTCTTGTGCACCCCCCCTCCCCATTTTGGTTGCTCTCCTCTGTACTGCCGCCACCCTTTCAATGTCCTTGCAGAGGTGCGGCCTCAAGAACTAGATACAGTACTCCAGGAGGGGCCTCACCAGTGAATGATACAATGGCAGCACCACTTCCCTCCTCCAGTCAGAAATCCCTCTCCCACTGCACCCCAGCATCCTGCTAGCCTTTCCCACTGCTCTGTCACACTGCACACCTTCCTTGAGGTCATCAGATATGATGACCCCTAAGTCTCTTTTCTTGCTTGGTGACAAAGTTCCACTCCCCCATCTTATACACACAGCCCCAGGGTTACACACCCTTAAGTGCATATCCCTGCACTATTTGGCACTGAAACCCAGCTGCCACCCCTAGCCCATTTCTCTAGTATCCTCAGATCCCTTTGCATTCTCTCCACCCCTTCCTGAGTGTCAACCCTGCTGCCGAATTTTGTATCATCTGCAAAGAGACACACCTTACCCTTAAGCTCCTCTGCAATGCCGCTTATGAAGACATTGAAGAGGACCAGTCCCAGCACAGAACCCTGTGGCACCCCACTAGTCACTCTCCTATCACCTGAGTGGCTACCATTTACCATCACCCTTTGCCTTCTATCTTTTAACCAGTTTGATACCCAGTTTATCGCTTTCTCCTCAATCTCCAGGCTGCTTAGTTTCTTAACTAGCTTCCTGCTTGGTGCCACGTCCACTGCTCTCCCTTGATCCACCATCAAACAGCTTGAGCTGGTATATGATCAGCATGTGACAAAGCTGTATAACAATGTGCAAAACCAGGTTTGATTTGGTGTGCAAGGCATTACCTGTATTAGAACTACACATTGATGCTTGCAATAAATTCTCCGTTTTTCTCTTACATAATGATGAGTATACATATTGTACTAGCATTTACTCTGTTATAATCTGAGTTTGTGCACTTCAACAGCTCAGTCTGGGTTGACCAGCAGTTAAATATTTTATTCAGCATGACAAGGTAAATTAGTTCACTACTGCTGTCTCCAAGATTTTCCTCAGTTGCTTCTGTGTGTTATTTGAAATGCATCTGGGCTTCGTCAAAAGCATGACACTGATAATGAAAACAGACAAGCAAACAACTAATGCTGTACTACACAAATGAATCTAATAATTAGCACGTGGAGAAGACTGCGAATAATCTCACTGCTCGCACTGCAAAGAACCTACATGTGACTGGTATGCCAAACAACATCCCCATCATTGGTTCGAAAGGGTCTGTTTAATTTGGGCACCGCTTTCAAGTTAACTTTGCTTACTGTCTGGCTACTCGTAACCCACGTATACTATATGTAGTTAAAGTGGCTAATGTATTTCTTATCGAGAATCTTCCAGGTCATGCTATTATTGTTTCTTTTATTGCTCTCTCTGGCCATAATTGAGTGTTATGGCAGAGTAACAAAAATAAAAAGTTGTTCTCTGAGGGGCTCAGACTATTTTTTCTCTGGACATGTTTTCATGTTTATTTATGGCTATAACAGTTCTAAGGGTAGGCAATTTAAAGTTAACTGGGAAGTGTCAAAAGAAGAAGCCACACTGTTTGGATTACAGATACGGCAGAACCATTTAACTCACTTTTGTTCGATCTATGCTCCCTCAACTAGAAATCATAAACCTGTGCCACCACAAGCCACAATAAAGACAGAAATCAAGTTAGAAGGCCCTGTTAGCAAAATAACTAAATTACACTCCTCACCTGGCCCAGACCTAATTTCAGCACAACTTTTTAAACTAACACTACACCAAATTAAATATCCATTGAAATGCATGTATGAGGAATCTTTAAATACTGGTACTGCGCAGGACAACTGGCGCTTTGCCCACGTCATTCCAATATTTAAGTAGGGGGATAAAACAAGCCAAGGAAATTATAACCAATTAGCCTCATTTCTGTCTGTGGGAAGGTACTGGGGGTTATGCAGATACATAGACAGTGTCGGCAGATAAGGGCCTATGGCCCACGCAATCTGCCCATTTGAGCTTGTAAGTTTACTTTATGTTTTCCTAGAAGTCTGTTGCCCCTTAACCCTGACCTCCAGAATTCCTTTATGTCTATCCCATGCATTCTTAAATCCTGTGATTGTTTCAGCCCCCACCACTTCCTCTGGCAGGGTGTTCCACTTGTCCACCACCCATTCTGTGAAGAAATTCTTTCTCATGTTTCCTCTGAATCGTCCTCCCTGCAACTTCATCCCATGCCCTCTAGTCCTGGAACATCTTTTTCGCTTAAAAATAGTGTTTTCCTGCACCCTGTTCCTCCCTGTAAGATACTTGTATGTCTCTATCATATCCCCTCTCTCCCTCCTCTCCTCCAGGGAGTACATGTTCAGTTCCTTCAACCTGTCCTCATAGGACTTGTGATGCAATCCATGCACCATCTTTGTTGCCCTCCTCTGAACCTTCTCTACCCTGTCTATGTCCTTACGTAGGTAAGGTCTCCAGAACTGTACACCGTACTCCAGGTGGGGCCTCACTAGTGTCTTGTACAGTGGAATTATGACCTCCCTTTTCCTGCTGGTGATGCATCCCAGCATCCTGTTTGCTTTACCTGCTGCCTTGTCACACTGTTTCCCTACCTTGAGGCAATCAGAGATGATAACCCCAAGATCCCTTTCCTGCTTGGTGCATGCTATATCCTCACCCCCAACTGATATATTGTGTAGAGTTTTGTGCCCCATATGCATTATCTTGCTCTTCTTTGCATTGAATTTCAACTGCCAAACCCATGACCATTCTTCAAGTTTCTGCAGGTCCCTTCTCATTCTGTCTACACCCTCTGTTGTGTCTACTCTGATACAGAGCTTTGTGTCATCAGCAAACAGGGTAATTCTGCCTTCTAGGTCCTGCGCAATGTCACTGATGAAGATGTTGAATAGGACCGGTCCCAGCACTGATCCCTGTGGTACCCCACTGGTCAATCTTCACTCTGTGGAGTGACAGCCATTTACCACCACCCTCTGACTCTGTCCTGCCACCCAGCCAGTTACCTACCCACCACACTACTGTCCTGCCCACACCCATATTCCCAGTTTGTGTAATAGTCTTCTATGTGGCACAGTGTCAAAGGCCTTGCTGAAGTCCAGATAGGCCATGTCCACTGCCCTCCCCGATCCACCTCCCTAGTCACCCAGTCAAAAAATTCAATGAGGTTGGTCTGACATGACCTCCCCCTGGTGAAACCATGCTGCCTTGGGTCCTGTAGTCCATTGACAACCAGATGTTCCACCAATCTCTCCTTCAGTAGTGCTTCCATGATCTTCCCCACTACTGAGGTGAGGCTGACTGGTCTGTAGTTCCCTGCTTCCTCTTTGTTCCCACTTTTGTATAAGGGGACTACATCTGCTGTCTCCAGTCTTTGGGTACCTCCTGTTTCCAGTGATTGGCTAAACAGGATAGCCAGAGGTTCAGCCACCACCTCTCTTAGTTCTTTAAGGACCCGGGTGCACCCCATCTGGCCCCATTGCTTTATCAACTCTTATTACTTCCAGTTCCTTCAGGACCCTTTCTCGTGTAAAGGGACTTGTGTCCATTTCTGCACCATTCTCACCCCTTGTACTCCCTTCAGACCCATTACTCCTCTTCCTCAGTAAAGACTGAGCAGAAATACCTGTTCAATATGTCAGCTTTACTGTTGTCATCCTCCACGCGGCCCCCATCCTCCCCCTTCAGTCTCACTATCCCTACCTTTGTCTTTCTTTTTTCACTTATGTACCTGTAAAAGGTTTTGTCCCCTCTACCCACTGATTTTGCAATGTGTTCTTCTGTCTGAGCTTTGGCTTCCCTTACTGACCTCCCTGCCTCCCTTTGCTTTTCCTGGTACTTCTCCCTATCCCCTTCTGCCTGTGTCTTTTTGTATTGCCTGAATGCAATCTTTTTGGCTTTCACTTTCTTTGCTACCTCTTTGGAAAACCATAATGGTCTCCTCTTCCTTTTCCTCTTGCTAACCTGCTTAATGCATAATTTGTTGTTCTTGTAATCCCATTTTAAATACTGCCCACTGTTCCTCAACCCCCGATTCCTGTCCCATTCCCCTTAATGCCTCTTTCAAGTATCTCCCCATTTTCCCAAAGTCTGCCCCCCTAAAATCCAGGATATGTGTTTTTGTGTGGTTTGATTCTGCTCTTTCTGTGATTTCAAACCACAATGACTGGTGGTCACTGTTACCCAGGTGCTCCTCCACTGTTACCCCCATCACACTGTCCCTGTTTGTGAGCACAAGGTCCAGTATTGCCTTCTGCCGAGTTGGTTCCATGACCAGTTGCTTGAGGAAGGCACCCTGAAGGAGTCCAGGATAAATCTGCTCCTAGTTGATGCTGCTGCTGGATGCTCCAGTCCACGCCTGGAATATTGAAGTCTCCAACCAGTACTACCTCACCCTTGTCTGCCATCCTTTGGATGGCTAGCATCAGCTCCTATCTGTTTCTTCTTCCTGGGCTGGTGGTCTATAGACACACCTGTGCGGATGGCTGTCCCATTTTCCTTTCCAGCTTAACCCACAGTATCTCTCCCCCATTTTGTTCCTCCTGGATCTCTGTGGCCCTTATGTCATTTTCACATACAGTGCCACTCCTCCTCCCTTCCTGCCTGCTCTGTCTCTCTTCTGAATATGTTGTAGCCAGGTATGGCCATCTCCCAGTCATGGTTATCATTACACCAGGTTTCAGTGATGGCCACAATGTCCAGGTCTGACTGCACCATGACAGCCTCCAGATCTTCCATCTTGTTGCTAAGGCTCCTGGCATTTGCACACATGGCTTTCCAAACCACAATGACTGGTGATCACTGTTCCCCAGGTGCTCCCCCACTGTTACCCCCATCATACTGTCCCTGTTTGTGAGCACAAGGTCCAGTATTGCCTTCTGCCAAGTTGGTTCCATGACCAGCTGCTTGAGGAAGGCACCCTGAAGGGAGTCCAGGATAAATCTGCTCCTAGTTGATGCTGCTGCTTGGATGCTCCAGTCCACGTCTGGTATATTGAGGTCTCCAACCAGCACTACCTCCCCCTTACCTGCCATCCTTGGGATGGCTAGCATCAGCTCCCTATCTGTTTTTTCCTCCTGGACTGGTGGTCTATAGACTACACTGGTGCGGATGGCTTGCCCCATTTTCCTTTCCAGCTTAACCCACAGTATTTCTCCCCCATTTTGTTCCTCCTGGATCTCTGTGGCCCTTATGTCATTTTTCACATACAGTGCCACTCCTCCTCCCTTCCCACCTGCCCTGTCTCTTCTAGAATATGTTGTAGCCAGTGCACGGTCATCTCCCAGTCATGGTTATCATTACACCATGTTCTGTGATGGCCACAATGTCCAGGTCTGACTGCACCATGACAGCCTCCAGATCCTCCATCTTGTTGCTAAGGCTCCTGGCATTGGCACACATGGCTTATCATGATTTGACCTCCCTAGACTGCTTAGCTATTCTACTCAGCCCCTTCCCTGGTTGTCCTTTATCCCTGGTTCTCCTTGCTGTCTGCTCTTCTGTTGAATTTTGCCCCTTTTCTGCCTATCCACCTCTTGGGCACTTTATCTCCATCTTTTGCACACTGCTTTGCAGAGATATCCACTCCTCCGGTTCACTGGTTCCACTGCTAGCTGTGGGGGGTGGGAAATTAGGTACCCTCCTTGCTGGCCTGCCACCCCTCTTGGCTAGTTTAAATGCTTGTCAATGTAGCATTTAAACTTATCATTGAGTGCTTGGATTCCCCTCCAGGATGGATGCAGGCCGTCAGGCTTGAACAAGCCTCCATCCCTCCAGGTGGGTCCCCAGTCACCAATGAATCCAAACCCTTCCTCACAGCACCAGTTCTTCAACCATGAGTTAAAGTTCCTGGTGCATGCACCCCTATGCTCTCCCATGCCTCTAACAGGTAGTACTTCCAAGAAGGTGACAGAAGTAGCTACTTGCTTGAGACCCCTCACCAATTTCCTAAACTCTTTCTGAACTTCCTTTGGCTCCCCATTTGCCAGGTCATTAGTACCTAGGTGGATAATGACATCCAGCTCACCCTCCCGTCTTGCCTTCCCAGCAATCCCCAGGATCTTCCTTCCATCCCTCCATGCCGTGGCACCTGGTAGGCACCTCACCTCCCTGTCCTCCCCCTCCTGTGTTCCAAGCTGGATCCCTCTTATGATGGAGTCCCCCACCAGGATTCGCTTCCTCCTCCTCTGGGGTCCACTGCTCTCCCCACTGAGGTCACCTCCTTGGCTAACCTCCACATCCTTTCCTTCCACTTCTCTGGGTACCTCTATTTGGTTGTCCCCATTTGCTAGTGTGGCATATGAGTTCTTGAGTGGAATAGGATCTGTGATGTGCCTCTGCCTGACCGCCCTAACCCTCCCTGAGCCCACTGTCATCCAAGTGCTCCTCGTTCTCAGCATCCTTTGTGGCAGCGGCGTTGGACTGGGTGGTCTCTGGATATGGGTGATGGTACTCCTGACCCAGTTTACTTCCACTGTGAGTCTGACTACCTCATCCTGCAGTCCAGAGAGATGCATGCAGATAGGGCAGCACCTCAGCATCCAGAAGGTCTGCCTGAATATGGCTGCCCCGCAACCACTGCATTGCACCACTCCCCACATTATACTACACTTATACTGCTATTCCAGTACTTGTCTGTTACTGAAGCGCTCCTAGTTCCCTTTTTATTAATTTACTGTCCTAAAAATCCTGCCACTGCTCCTCAGATACTTTTCTTTAAAAACTATAAAAAATTAAAAAAATGAGTCAAAACACTTGTCGGGTTGAGGGTAGCTTCTTCCCCTTATGCCCCTCCTACTCACAACCCTACTATATCCTGTGCTTAGCTCCTGTCAATCAGATTTAGCAAGGCATATAATTAAGAGTTGGGGCGAGGGGGCAAAAATTTGCAGCAAATAAAGACAGCAAAGATATACACCACCACTACAAGCACAACAAACTAGGTTTTAAATTTTCAACAGCCCAAAAACAATTCTAAGTAAAGACAGCAAAGAAATTACAGTGTCACTAAAAGCCCACAATCTAAGTTTAAAACAAAAATAGCAATGTACAATTACTGTAAAGCACTGAAATTAATCTGTTTCCTTCCCCTTCTGGCTTCTTCTAAGAAAACAAAAATCACTTGGTTATAATTAAAGACAAAATACATGCAAACATCTTGGTTCTAGATCAGGAACAACATGGTTGTACACAGGGGAGGTCATGTACCATGAATCACATCCACTTCTATAAAATATTCAGCAAATAACTCAATAATAAAACTGACTGGACATTATATATTTGGACTTTAGTTAGGCCTTCAATTTAGTACCTCTCTGGGCTGTGGTCAAAAGCTGTGTGCAACAGGAGCAGATGACATAACTATCATTTGGATAAACCAATGACTAGCAGATAGAACTTGGGCGCTTGTAGTAACCAGTCCTCTATCAAAACCAGGACCGGCCAGTAAGCAGTGAAGTCCCCAGGGTTCTGTTTTGGAACCACTAATCTTTCAAATATTCCTATCAGACTTATCAACAGGTCTCAATAACTGGTGCATCAACTATGCTGATGACACCAAATTCAGTGGTGCATGTGTCACAGAAGAGCAGCGTCACTCACTACAGGAAGACCTTGATTTTACTGACAGATGGGTAAAAAGATGGAAATGAGTTTTAATACTGAAAAGTGCAAAGTTATGAACCTGGGGAACACAACCCATATAAATCAGTACATTCTGAGGGACAGGATTTTGTCCCACATCACATATGAAAAAGAGTAGCGTGTCACTGTAACAAAAGAGCTAAAAAACAAAACACATTAACATTGCAATCTCAAAATTAAACAGTATACTGTCGGCCATTAAAGGGAATATAACACCTACAGACAGTAAGGTATTCTTCCCGTCGTACCGTGTATATGTAAGACCTCACTTTGACTACGCCACACAGTTTTGGTGCCCATATAAAAGGAAAGATATAGATGACATGGAAAAGGTTCAAAGATGTGCAACCAAAACCATAAGCACACTTAAAACTCTCTCATAAAATCAAAGACTGACAGGACTCAATCTCACGCCCTTGGAATACCGTAGTGTAAGGAGTGACATGATACGCATGCACAAGGCTGTCAGGAGGGGTTTCGACTTTAAATCTGCAAACACTACTAGGGGCCATCCTCTCTAAGTCGCTGGAAAACATTTTAAGACCCCAAAAAAAAAAAAGCAGTATTTCCTTGCACAGAGAATGGTAAATTCATGGAATGCTCCCCCTTTAGAGGTGGTTATGTGTATGGATAAATCGGATTTCAAAAAAGACTTTACATCTTTCTAGGTCAAAGAGATTATTTAAAGTATCACTAGCAATTAAGCATTATGCGCCAACTGCCTAATCAGCTCCTACACTATCTTTGTATGAGCAGTAAACAACAAACTCCCTGCTGTGCTTCTAGCCAGCCCACACAAAGTGAGCATCTCAGGTTATGAATCTCAGCTAAGGGACATCATTAATCTGTTTAAATGTACACATCTACTTAACATTTTTTTTAATGTAAGAACTAGGTCCAGAACTGGTCTGGCAACCCAGGTATGGAATTTAGAATTGTCTCATTTAACTGGGAAGGGGCCACAAAGATGTACACAAAGTGCTGCTGCCAATCACTGAATGCGTACTATATACAGTATGTGCTCATTCAGAGCTCAGTCAGCAGCTGGCCGTGGTGGTGAGTGGTGGGCTGTGCCAGCTGCTAGCTCGGTTATGGGTTGGGGTGGAGCAGGGTGGTAGGGCACTGGGGGGGCCATTAGACCACCAGGAATTTCAGAATTTCATGTACCTGTGGATCAGGGCTTGGGCAGCCCGCTAGACCACCAGGGATTTTATTAAATATTATAACAGGAGATTGGGGCTTGGGGAGGCCACTACACTATTAGGGATTTTATTAAATATTATAATGGGAGATCAGAGCTTTGGGGGACTGCTAGACTACCAGGGATTTTATTAAATATTATAACAGGAGATCAGGTTGTGGGGGGAGAGACCGCTAGACTACAGGGATTTTATTAAATATTTTAACAGGAGATCAGGTTTGGGGGGACCGCTAGACTACCAGGGATTTTATTAAATATTATAACAGGAGATTGGGGTTTGGGAGGCCACTACACTATTAGGGATTTTATTAAATATTATAATGGGAGATCAGAGCTTGGGGAGGGACTGCTAGACTACCAGGATTTTATTAAATATTATAACAGGAGCAGGTCGGGGGCGGGGGAAGACCGTTAGACTACCAGGGATTTTATTAAATATTATAACAGGAGATTGGGGCTTGGGAGGCCACTACACTATTAGGGATTTTATTAAATATTATAATGGGAGATCAGAGCTTGGGGGGCTGCTAGACTACCAGGATTTTATTAAATATTATAACAGAAGATCAGGGCTGGGGTGGGGAACCATGGCACATTGCCACAAAGTGCTCAACTCACCCAGAGGTGAATTTCATGCCATAGACCAGCCCTGGCTGGTCTAACAGTATAGAAATTTCGCTCTCTGGTGACTTTTGAGAATCCTGATTGAGAGCTTTGGCAGCCTACGATGCTGCAAGCCCCAGCACCTTGCCACAGCCCATTTTGTGGTGCACAGATAGCCAAGCCCCATGTGGTGCAGGCAGCCGGGTGGTGACGAGGCTGACTTTGAGACTCACTCTGGATGCATCTTTTGGCACAAAGGGCACTTTGCACCATTACTTGTGGAGCAAGCCCCTTGCCCTGCACCAGGAGCTTTGAAAATCAGTCCCTTTATATTTAATGTATGTCTGTGGCTGTGCAGTATTTCAGTAAGTACAGGTAAGCTATTTAACTATTTATTTAAAGATTGGTAGCCAGAAAATGCACACTGAACCAAGGCTCATTTCCAGGTGCAACCTGGGGGAAGGGGGAACAGGAGTTTAAATGTTAAGACACAGTTCTCCTAGGAATCTCCCACTAATCCCCACCTACCCACCCCTTGATCCCCCATTCCCCACCCCTCATCCCTCACCCACTTAGCCCTCCTGACCCTCCATACCTTCCACACCCTCTTGGCCCCCTGACCCTTAAGCTATCACCCACCATTGTGCTCTCCTCCCTCACCAGTCTAGCCAGTAGCCTACGTCCCTTAATGGCTGTACTTACGGTGGTCACAATTAATTATTCCGGGAACCTATCTAAGCTTTATAGCTGCATTCTGGGAATTCTCATACTTTGTACATAGTTGGAATCTGTACTTTATTCACCTAATCTGTTATAGGACTATTTTCCTCTGTATTATGTCATTAAGTGATGGCTTTTGCAATGTATTCTGTCTCTCCCCATCCTTCTATTTGTAATGCTGTTTAGCATTTTTAATGATGTGTAACTGACAATGCCTTGTAGCTGCTTCTGTTTTTCTCCACTGTCCATGTACTAATGTTCCTCCACCCCTGTTTGACAAGGATCCTTTGTAAATGAGCTTTTAGCTCCAAGGTTTTAATTCGATTTTACAATAAATAAATAAAATAAACAGTTCATACAAAGTACAAAGTACATTATTAGGTAGTACAATAATATATACATGGTATGCATAAAATTTTCATCAGGGTGACATATGAGGTACAGAGTAATAAGCAAACACAAAATAAGATTGGTAGACGTCTGTGTCAGATAAATAAGGGCAGTGTAAGGAGAGATATAGTGGGATGTAAAAATCTGAGCATGACCTGTCTTGTGACAAACATTTAGTAGAAAGGGATGTAAGGTTCCTCAGGCCATTAGGTACAGCAACAGGAGCTTACAGGGGGTGGTTTAAGCAGACACTTAATGGCAGGGAAGGTGGGAGTGAGACGAATAGTAGAGGGGAGTTTATTCCAGAGGGACAGGAGACTAAAGGAGAATGCTCCTTGGCCTGTAGAAGTTTGAACACGGGGGATGTAAAACTTACGGGAGTGACCGGAGAGAAGGGGGTAGGAGGAGGGGGTGGTTGGGGAGAGAAGTGAGGAGAGGTAGGATGGGAGGGTACAGAACCAAAATTTAGAGATGAAGGTGAGGCTATGAGCCAATCACCTCTGCTGGAGGGAAGGGGGAGAGAGAGAGAGAGAGACGGGACTAGAGGTCACAATGGTGAGTGTGTGGAGGGGAATTGTACGTGAAATGACAGAAGGCATTGAAAACAACATCAAGTTTAGTAAGGGAGGAAGTGGGTGCCGAACTGTAGATATCATCGGTATAATAGAATACAGGGAGAATCCATTTGGTTATAAGTTGATGACAGACTGGTAGGGAAAGGCTGTCCTTATGTCTGTAGAGCAGCCCTAGTTTTGGGGAACTTTTGTGCATAGCAGTGAAGTGAGCTGAGAAATCTAAGGATGGGTTGAGCCAGACCCCTAGGTATTTATATAGTAGGAACCACTTTGAGGGGTGTGCCTGTGAGTGTAGTGAATACTGGAGGAGGTGGTCTGGCTAGTTTATGCCTAGAGCCAAGGTCATGGCGACTGTTTTTGTAGTGTTCATTTTAAGTTGGTGGTCCTGGAACACCTTATAACTCGTGAAAATCTTGTTGAACAGGAACCTGGACTTGGACACTGGGTGGCCTGACAGACAGATGACGGTGTCGTCAGCATACATATGTATGTGGGAATGGGAGCAGATGAATGGGAGGCTGTTTATAAAGAGAGAAAAGAGGACAGGTCCAAGGATTGACCCCTGGGGAACACGAGATAGAATAGGAAAGGGGGAGAGGGGAGGACATTATTGATTTGAACGGCCTGTTGTCTGCCAGTTAGGTAGGAGTTAAACGAATTTACTGCTGGGGGAGACAGTACAGCTAAATGAGAAATAGAGTCGAAAGCTTTAGCGAGGTCAATGAAAATAGCTGGGTAAAGTGGCCTACAGATCAGTAGCTGAGAGAATAGAGTTGGTGAAGCAAAATAAGGAGGAAGTGGTAGAGTGAGATTGCCTGAACCCTGCTTGGACAGGGGAGGGGGTGTTTGTGGCTGTCAGGTAATCGTTGAGTCTTGAGTGGGCAATGGATTCCTCAATTACTGCCAAGGAGGAGTAGGACGATGGACCACTAGTTTCCTGGGGAGGATGAGTCACCACCCTGTGAAGGGGAATCACTCTGGTGAATTTCCTGTGGATGGGACTGAGGATATGGAGAAAGAAAGATTTAGGAGGTGAGTGAGGGGATTACAATGGAGGGGCAGAGATTTTGAGTAGTTTAGGGTGAAATCCATCAGGGCTGGACTTGGATGCGTTTAGGACATGATAGCCTGATAACCTTCAAGCTTGGAGACACAGGAGAAGTGGAAGCCATTAGGCTGGGGTGGGGGACTTGTGACTGGGATATCTGAAGGCTCATCGGGGAATGTGCAAGTGGTAAAATATTTATTTAACACATTTTATACTAATAATGGTTCAGTGTACAGTACACCTGATTCCTGGAGTGTGGAGGTGAGGAAGATTCAGAGGAAGGGTGTAGGAGTGATCATAGATTGTTCCAGAAGGAGGAGTTTAAGCAGGAAGATGGCTGGAGGTGTGATCTGAAAAAGTTTGCTTTGGCTAGGCAGACTGTCTTAGTACAACTGTTTCAAGAGCCCTGTAGAACTGAAAATCAGTAGTGGACTGGGAGGCTTTGAAATGAGCCTGGGCCTGGACACTAGACTTGCATTGTGACAGTAGTTCAGGGGTGATCCAAGGGTGGTGAAGGCGTTTAACTCTCAATGCTTTTTTTTTGGGAGGGGGGCATGGGTATTCCATATGGTAAGGAAGGTGTTGGTGAAATGGGTAAGGGCAGAGTCGATGTTGGAGGAGGAGGAGAGAATAGAGGGCCAGTTTGCCGAGGCAAGGTTGTGGAGAAGGGAGTTGATATTTAATGCTTTAAGGGGGCGGTGCCAAATATTTTTGAGGGGTATTTGTGGTGGATGGATTTTCCTGATGCAAAAAGTGAGGCAGTGGTCACGAAACACATACGGGAAGGTGCCTGCAGAGATTATACAGTGGAGGTGGGATGAAAGAATCCAATTGAATACAGAGTGGTTTAGAGAGTGGGGGTTTAGTTGAGTAGGTGAAGTTATCATTTGGGTAAGGTTCAGTGATTCCATGCTGATTAGGGAACTAGAGGAAGAGGGGGAGAGCCTGCCCAAGTTAAAGTCACCTAAAAGAATAAGTTCACCTGGGATGGCATGAGAGGTGATTGATGTGATACAGGAGACAAGGGAGGAGGGAGAGAGCCTGGGGGAGGCATACAAGACCCCTATAAAGAGGGAGTTGAGGGAGGAGGAAATTTTGGCTAGGAGGAATTCATGGAAGATAGGATAGATTTATGGTGGGTGATGGTGCAGGAGGGATTTATGGGTATAGATGGCCACACCACCTCCCCGCTTGCCACAATCCTGACGGAAGAGGAATAATCAGTTAGAGGAAGCTGGCTATTAGAGATCTTTGAGGACAGCCATGTTTCTTTTTTTTTTATTTAATCATTAAAGAAAGCTTTATTGGTTTTATGCACCAAAGATGAATACATAGGTTAAACCAACAAATGTGACAACATGCGCCAGACTCCAAAACAAGGCTATCCCTCCCCCCAACCCATTTCCCCGGACTACACACAATTATTGAACATATAAAGATAAAATAAAATAAGCGAAGGCCCACATCAATTAGACTTCCAAATTGTCAGGATAGCCTCTAGTCCACCGCATAAGGAGGCAAAGCTTGTAATTTATCTCGATAAGAGCAATAATGTCTTCCAGCTGCAAGGCCAAGACACTCTCCTGTACCATTCCAGCAACGTGGGAGGATTCTCATCTACCCAGTGCCTCATAATTACAAGTTTAGCTGCTGCAGCAATGAATGTCATGTGTGCTCTCCTATTTTTAGGGGTGTCATCTGGAAAATGGTTTATTATACAGACTTCCGGTGTAAATAAATCTCTCAGGCCAAGGATAGGGTCCAAAGTGTTACTAATAGACTGCCAAAATGTCTTTATACAGGGGCATTGCCACAGCATGTGATAGAGGGAACCGGCATCACTCTTACATTTGTTGCATGTTGCAGTAGCTAATGTCCCGTATTTACAGAGTTTAACTGGCGTCAAATAGATATTATGCATTATATTATAATGGACGAACCTAAGTCTGTCTTGCTTAGTAAATTTATACATTGATATCCAAAGTTTTTTCCATAAGTTAGTATCCTCAGGGATATCAAGCTCTTTTAACCAGTAGGGACAAGTCCCCGATGGCAGTCTGTGATCCCATTCTTGTAAGGTTTTGTATATATTAGACACTGCATGTGGTTGGGAGGCAGCCTGCATGAGCCTATTTAGATTTCTGTCCTCTAGGTCCATCAATGGAGTCACCAAGGAAAATGAAGTGAGAGCCTTAAACTTGGAAATATTTAAAGGCTTCATTATCTGTAGCACCCATTACAAGTTCCAGTTGACCAAAGGGAGCGGTTTCCCTCATCCATAATTCTGAGACTTTGCGCTGACTCAGCCACGGCCAAAAGGCGGATGGTATTGGAGTGCCGCCAATCTTAAATTGTGGGTTATTAAGGATTGGCTAGTCAACGGACTGTGACCAGTTCACATCAAAATATTTTTGAGCCTGGTGTGAGGCCTTTATTGACTAGCCCATCGGATTATTTCTAAGAGACTTGGGAATGTGAGATGGGGAGACATATAAGAGGGCCAACAACGAGCACTTTACTCGGGTTGCCAAATGTCTTTCTATAGGTAACCAAAGTGGAGAGTATACTACATAATCTGACTCTCTGTGCCAGAAGGAAAGTTTACTAATGTGCTGCGCAACATAACATAGAAAAAAAGAGGGGTCCTCAAGTCCTCCCCCTAATTTCGGAGCTGTCAGTTTATGGTAAGACTTTCGGACGCTCTTTTTGTTCCACATAAAGGAGTTTAGCATGCTCTGCAACCTGGAAAACCACATTTTTGGAAGGTATGCCCCCAGCATTCCCAGAGGGTATAATATTCTCGGGAGCAAGTTCATTTTAATTATATTTAGTCTCCCCCAAAGAGAGATAGGGAGTGACCGCCATCTCTCTAGATCCACACCTACTGTTTTGATTATTTTATCAATATTATTTTGTATTATGGTCCTCAGCTCCCTGAAGATCTTGATTCCTAGGTAGTCAATGGACTTCGCTTCCCAGGCAAGGCCCACTCTGGATAACTCCGCTTTATTCACTCTACAATTTAGGGGCATTACCTTTGTTTTTGTTCAATTTATCTTGTAATAGGATATCCTGGAATATTCCTAGATTTCCGCTAGAATAGCAGGGACTGAGACAGCTGGCCTCTCTAAATGCAATAAAATGTCATCTGCATATACCAAAAATGCATACCTCCTATCTCCTATTTGAATACCAGCTATATTGTTGTTACTAGCCATTCTAAGAAGCAGGGGCTCCAAGTATATATTAAATAGTAGGGGAGAGAGGGGACATCCTTGTCTGGTACCCGAGCTAGTTTAAAGGGGGGACAATAGCCCATTACATTTAACTCTAGCCAATGGGCAAGAGTACAAAACCTTAACCCACTTTATAAACTCCTCTGGAAAACCAAAGGAAGTTAAAGTGGCGAACAAAAAGTCCCAGGAGACTCTATCGAATGCCTTTTCTGCGTCCAAAAAGATCAGTACCATTGGAACCTCGGGGTCTCGGGCAGTCGCAATGAGATGCAACAGTTTCCTCATATGGTCCTGAGATGACCTTCCGGCCATGAATCCGACCTGTTTGTGTCCTATCAAGCTGCCTATGATTTTAGTGAGTCTATTAGCCAAGACTTTAGCCAATATTTTTGTATCCGTGTTTAATAAGGATATAGGGCGGTAGCTACTGAGGTTTTGTGGGTCCTTCCCGGGCTTTAGAATTAAGGATATCATGGCCTCTTGAAAGCTAGGGTCTGATATCCCATTATTATACCAATATGTAAAAGATCCTTTAATATGGGCACTATCTCAATTTGGCAAGCCTTACAGAAATTACTTGGTAGGCCATCAGGTCCGGGGATTTATCTGTCGGCATCTGCTGGATAGCCACCTGGATTTCACCTAGGGTAATTGGGCGCTTAATATTGCTGCTTCTGAGGCGGTGACCTTGGGCAAATTCAGAGAACTGAGATATGAATTCATATCCGCTTCCCTGGGCCGAGAGGATGGGGCCTCTCGTATAGATCCTGTAATATGATCCAAACATTTCCGTTATTTTTAAGGGATCGTGCAGCTTTGTCCGTTTTCTTTAGAGCAAATGCCGCAATAAAATGCGAGGTATCCAATTGGCTAATACGCATTGCCAGCATCTTACTCGCCTTCTCACCGTATCTAGATACTTCATTTTGGTTCTGTGTAGGGATAACTCTGCTCTCTGGGATATTAACCCTGCATACTGGGCTTGCAGCTGATATAGTCTAGTCCACATCTCTACTGGGGCGTCGTGATGATAGCTATGTTCTAAGTTTTTGATAGATACTAGAAGCGCATCTAACTGGGCTCTTTGGTTCTTAACCCTTTGGAGGCTATTTTGATAAATTCCCTCGAGGAGCATTTTAGGGCCTACAAATTAAGTCATATTTATCTACTCTCCCTGGTTACAATTAAGGAAGAAGGCATTGTGTTCCTTGATAAATCCACCGTAGTCGGATCTTTTAATAATTGGCTATTTAGGCGCCATTGTGGGGAAGCGTTTGCCCCTGCCCTAGCCTGACTTCCATGTCAACGGAGCATGATCAGACAGTACCTAGCTGAGATTCCTATCTCACGCCACCTCAGGGATTGCAGAGCTTACTAGTAGATAATCTATCCGGAATATGTTTTGTGCGCAGCGGAGAAAAAAGTATATTGTCTTTCAGAAGGGTTAAAAACTCTCCACGCATCAACTAGTGCCGCACTGTACATTAAATCTTTCAAGGCTCTCTGTGCTGGGGATGGGCCTCTCCGTAAACTCTCAGACCTGTCTAGGTCTGTCTGGGAGACTAAATTCCAATCCCCTCCTAGTATTGTGAGTTTGGGTGGGCTAGTTACTACTAAATTTAACAAGTTCATAAAGAAAGATGGAGAGTCACTATTAGGCCCATATATTGAGCCAAGGAGGACCGGGCAAAACTCCAGGGATCCATGAACAATTATGTATCTGCCCTCTGGATCCGGTATCTCCTGAGCTAATTTAAATGGAACGCCTTAGCCAGTAGAATCACTACTCCCTTTACTCGTGGAGGCTCCAGCACTGAATACCTGACCTACCCATAGCCTTCTAAAGAGGGACGCATCATCTCTTTTTAAATGTGTCTCCAGTAAAAAGGCTATTTGAGCTCGCATCTGTTGTAAGTGTTTTAAAATAGCCTGTCTTTTGACCCTATCCTTGGCTCCTTTAACGTTCCAACTCACAAAACGATAGCTGTTACTAATTTGCTATACTAATTGTGAAAAGATGAAAATGGGCGGACTAGTCAGACCTAACCTATATTGGGGATGTCCCCCTGACCCTATACACTGGGCCATCTGAGAAATATAGCAAGTCTAGCTGAAAAATGACAAGACTTCCTGACAACATTTTGAACCTTCGCAGTTGAAAGTGTGTAGTCCTTTGCCCACCCCCATTACCAACTATACTATCCCTCCCTAAATATCCACTAAGGTTACAAATTATAACCCATAACTTAATGCAATACCCCCAGTGCCAACTCACTGCACTCCTACCCCTACTATGCCACATGATTTAAACAAAAGGCAGACTCAGCTTAACAACATTGCTCCCTGAGCTCCCCTTCTCCTTGCCCACTATTGACAACTGTTCAGAGAAAAAAATAAAAAAGGGGGAGGGGTAGCATTCGCTTGCATTGCTAGCAAATATCTTAAAATTTCAATACATTTCCTATATCTAACGTACATCTATTAAAGCCCACGGATGGAACAATGATTATTCGGGGATATAAATAGCATATATCTGTACATGTGTTCATTATCTCTATCTAGAATAGTGGGCTTAGTAGAATGTAACCAGCCTGAAGATAGATAACTTGTCTAAATTATATTGTCACCTCCCCGTTACTCGTTGCAACTCTACGTATTAAAGCGAGGTAAGGGAGTGGAGTCAAAAATGCTACCTCAACTAAATATTAGAATGATAACATCTAAACAGTATAACAACATTAAACTTTCCCTAAAGGCTATAAGAGGGCTGTTTCAGATACAGAATTACTTTATATCTGGGACCACATCTCATAGTCTAACAGTCTTCACTAAAACGCCACCGATCTACTGAGGTGGTATTAATGATGATACTAACGTAGATTAACATGAATATACGGATAAAAAAATAGAACACCAAACCAGGATTAAGCCCAAGTCATATCAGAGTGGTCCAGTCCCCCGCATCTAGCCTCATCGAATTCTACCCCCGAATACTGCGTTTACAGTCCAGATGAAGTTGTTGTATTTAATTCAATTGAAGTGCCACCCTCTGCGTTAACGCCAAGTTTCAGTTGACAAGTGGAAAGTTATCTACTATAGCAGCAGTAGGTCTTCATATTCCCTCGCACCATTAACCATTATTAGTACCGTTTGTCTCCCGCTTCGAATCGCGATGCTGGGTGAATGTAAAGTGCTACGGTCATCTGGCAGATATACTGGACTTAGGCAGGTTGGACCAATATGCTGCGCTCGCACAATCCTGGCCATGTCGGATCTCTTTAATTACTGGCACCACTTCGGGCTCCGAAAGTAAGGCTACAAAATATATTTACAAGATCTAGAGGGATCGTATTTAAGAGTAACTCGAAGATCCTCTGTTCTGACAATTTGTGACTAATGTATAGGACCAAACTCAGCTGTCGTAATATAAAAGAGTCATTACACAGCGTTAGAGGGAAACACTCCATGGCAATAGGAACATATGTTGCCCTTCTTGCATTCTAACTTGCCCTCACTTGAACAGGTCCGGGATGAGCTCTTTTAAGCCTTGCATGGCTTTCGCAGGGGAGTCAAAGGAGACCCATTTGCCATCCAGTTTAACCATCAGGACCGCAGGGTACTTGACCCTGAACTGCTCTGTCGCTGCAATCAGTTTAGGCACAATCGGGTGTAGCTCCTGTCTTCTTAATCGCACTGAGTGAGGAAGGTCCTGCGCAATTCAGATTTTCCTGCCCTCCCAGGTCACATCTTGGATTTCCTTTACTTTATTTAATATATGCTGTTTATCGATGAAGTTTAAGAGCTTGAAAATCATTGGTCTTGGGGGCTGACCGGGGCCTGGCGGGAGGCGTAGAGCTTGGTGGGCCCTCTCTATCACATAGTCTCCATCGTTCGGAGGGGGGCCGGCTATTTTAGCGCAAACCTTTTGCATAAAGATAATTGCTGCGCTCCCTTCCTCTTTCTCGGGGATACCTATTACTACCAAGTTATTCCGTCTGCTGCGCTCCTCCAGGTCCTCTATCTTCTCTTCTAATTTTAAATCTGGGCCAATGTTAACAACGTCCAGGTCGGTCTTATCCTGTCTTTTTCCACTGACGTAATTCTGGTTTCGGAGTCCTCGATCTCCGTGACAAGGACTCTACAAGAAGTCTTAATTGCTTGAAGGTCCTCAGAGATAACTTCGAAATTGCTGTCTGCAGCGGTTGCATTATTTCCATAAATTTCTCCTCTGTAAGTGCTGTAGGAATCGTGGCCATTTTCGGCAAGCTCGGAGCGTGCTGCCGTGGACGTTTTGCGGCCTTGTCTTTCTCCGGGGTCAGCGGTGGGGATCGTCTGGGCAACACTTTTTTCATGTATACCTCCATTCAAAAATCGATCCCACGGGACCTATTTCCGTTATCTTGCTAGTATCTTGCTCTGGTAGGACAATTCTCGCTTCTAAGAACAGTTATTAGAATATAATCGGAAGGCAAGGAACGGAGCTCCGAGGAACTGCTGCTTTAGCTCAGGCTGCCATCACGTGACCGGACAGCCATGTTTCTGAGATGCATAGGATATCTGGGGTGTGTCATGTAACCCAAACTTTTATGTTGTCAAGCTTAGGTAGGAGACTTCTGGCATTAGTATGGAAAATCCTAAGGCCTTTGGGGAGAGAGGTGGGGGGGTGGTTAGTTCATTGTGTTGATCAAACAAAAAATAAACCTACTTGTCACATAAAGCAGGGGAAAGATGTACCTTGCACAGTTAGTGGGGTTTCTATGTCCAAGAGACCTTATACTGTGTGAGCAGGGGCCTGGCCTTGTACAATGTGGACAGAAATCTTTGGTGAGCTGAGAAAGAAGAACAGCCCTGAATGAGTGGTGACCAGATTGGCGACAGTACTGATGAAATAAGCAAGCCCGGCAGCTGACTACCCAGGGGGCAGGGAGGGAGGAGGGAGGAAGGAAGGCTCTTGGGTGGTTTTAGGGCAGTTGTCTTTACGGAAAAATATATTTTTAAAGATCCTGATGCTGTTAAAGCTATTTTCAAGAAGAATATTCAGTAACTAACCCTCCTTAATCTGACTCAAAGTGAAGATCCTGATATCACAGAATATATTCTGGTCAATCCTGTTACTGATGTAGATTGAAACAATGCTTACTTTTCCTTGTATGGTATGAACTATTTGCATAAGAGTCAGCATGGCTCAGTTGGTAGCACATCTGTCTCTGGGCCAGAAGGGCTTGGGTTCTAGTCCCACAACAGGAATGGCTTTATACCATATAATGCTGGCACCCGAGTGGAATACTAAGTGGATGTAGCACCGCTGGAGTGTGCTGTCCTTAGGATGAGATGTTAAACCAATGTTGGGTCTGCTTTTTCTGGTGGTTGTTCAGGAGGAAGTTAAAGATCCCATGGCACTTCTCGAAAAGAGCAGGGAAATTTCCCAGTGTCCTGGGCAGCTTTCTCTAACTCACTAAAAATACCACCAACAGTTTAATCTGGTTCCGTTTCAGTTGGTTTACATCTGTATCCCCAGAGGATGAGGCTGAAAACAGGCCATATTGTCTAGCCCTCCTTTTCCAGTCAACAAAACTAAATAAAATAAAGAGCAGCATGATTTTGACATGGCCTGTGTATCTCAACCTTGAATCTTTTCTTTATGATTTTCTTTTAATGGCTAAATTTAATTTACGTGTTTTTACTGCAGCTGCTCCTCGATTCTGGAATAGTTTACCTGAATGTTTATGTACTGTATAAACAGTTCTTTTCACGTTTTTATAAAGCAACCAAAACTGTATTTGTTTGATCTATGTACTTGTAACTGTAATTGAATGTTTTTGCTGTACGTTGCACATTTTTTTACACTGCATAATTTGCCTGGGTCGAGCTTGAAAAAGGACCCTTGGTCCAGTGTTCTTACCTGGTTAACAAATTTAAATAAGTAAACAAATGCATCTAGAAAAGTCACCCGTATGGTGAGGGGAGCAAAGTCCAGTAAAGAGCAGCGGCTGGCACAGGGGATACATGGAAGGGAAAAGGGCTTCTTCCGGTACATTGGGGAGCGGAGAAAAACTAAGGGTCATCTCAGCAGATTGAGATCAGAAGGAGAGTGGGTGGAAGAGGTGAGGGACCAGGCAGAGGTATTTAACGAGTACTTTGCCTCTGTGTTCACTAGGGAGGGGGATGGGATATCTACAAAGCAAGGCATGAAGGGATAGGAAGGAAGGAAGTGGGATCAGGGGAGCAACAGAAATGGAGCAAGAGGAGGGAAAGGTACCCCAGGGTGTCACATCTGGATAAGGATAAAAGACCAGTAAGGGGAGGAGGCGGATGATGCTATCTCCACCAAGAGGGTGTGGTTAGCCCTCAAGGCCCTAAAGAAAACAAATCTCCTGGGCGGATGGCATTCATCCGAGAGTACTATGGAATTGGCAGACATACTGGCTGCACCCTAAGGAGCTTTTCAGCAGGTCACTTGAGACAGGGAGGGTACCTAGGATTGGCGAGAGGCACATGGGTACCAATCCATAAAGGGGTCGAGGGAAGTACCAGGTAACTATAGACCCATCAGTTTGACCTCGGTGGTGGGAAAATTAATGGAGTATACTAAAGGAGCGGTTGGGGTGTACTTGGAGGAGGTGGGAGGTCTGGACAGTCGGCAACATGGGTTTGTGCCAGGTAGATCATGTCAAACCAACCTTGTGGAGTTCTATGAATGGGTAACATCAGAACTGGACAGGGGTAAGCCTGTGGATGTATTATTCTTGGACTTCAGCAAGGCGTTTGACTCTGTCCCCCACAATGGTCTGGTGGAGAAACTGATGGGGTTAGGAGTAGGCCCTTTGATGGTCAGATGGATTGAAAACTGGCTAGCTGGACGCACTCAGAGAGTAGTGGTCTGTGGGGAGCTCTCGAACCCTAGAGAGGTTGGTAGTGGGGTACCACAGGGCTCGGTCCTGGGTCCGATCCTGTTTAATGCATACATATCAGACATCAGGGAGGGTATAGGGTGTGAAATGAGTCTCTTCTGGATGACTCCAAGATGGGAGCAGTAGTTGAGGGAGAAGAGGGAGGTGGCCCTGCAAGGGGACCTGGACACCCTGGAAAGCTGGGCTCACACATGGAAATTAAATTTCAATATCACCAAGTGCAAGGTATTGCATCTTGGTCGGGGAAACCCTAAACACAGGTACACCCTGGGAGGGGAGGCGCTGGAGGCCTCAATAGGGGAAAAAGACCTAGGGGTCATGGTGAATACATGTATGAATAACTCTGAGCAGTGCAGGAGAGCAGCTAGCAAGGCAAACAGGATGTTGGGATGCATCGTAAGGGGGATCACCTCTAGGAGCAAGGAAGTGATTCTGCCGCTGTACAATGGACTGGTTAGACCACACCTTGAGTACTGTGTACAGTACTGGAGACCACACTTGAAGAGGGACATACAGCTCCTGGAGAGGGTACAGAGGAGGACAACAAAGATGATACGAGGGCTAGAGGATTTGACTTATGAGGACAGACTTGAGGAGCTCTGCCTGTTTTCATTGGAGGAGAGGAGAGACAGGGGGACATGATTGAGGTCTTCAAGTACCTCAAGGGAATAAATAGGGTAAACATGGAGGGGATCTTTAGACTAAAGCAGGGAGGTATCACCAGAGGGCATGGTTTGAAGTTGGAAGGTGGAAGGGTGAGGGGAAAAGAGGAGGAGGTTTTTACCGAGAGGGTGGTGGACCTTGGAATGCACTGCCTGGTGAGCTGGTTCAGAGATCCACAGTGGAGGGCTTCAAGAGAGGTGGGACAGACACAGAAAGTGGATGTATCAGATGATAGCCTGTCAGCGGGTGGGGATGGATGATAGGGGTTTTGGAGATCAAGAGATGGAGGGTCTCGCATCCAACTAAGGATCTAGGTTCGAGCAGACTCGATGAGACCGTAAGCCTAATCTGCTGGCAAATAGTATGTTAGTATGTTAAATAAATTCACTGGAGCAGCAAACACAACTTCTGAATGTTCTATTCTTTTGTGACTGAAGAATCACTAACATTTTTTTTTTTATGCGGTTACTTTTCACCCCCTCCCTAAAACTTAACAAGCATACATTTTCTTTAAACTGGTCATCTATAACGCTATATGTTTCTTTTGATTATATTTTCAATAAAAGGTTTAAGTACACACAAGTATTGGGCAGTATTTGGGAAGTTGGAGATGATCTGTAGTAACCTATTCCTATCCAGCGTAAAGGGGCAGAAAATGTATGCTAACTGGCACCGGTTAGTAACGTTCCTGTTTACAGTAATCAGACTCACAACTCCACAGGATCTATATTTAACTGTACCTGAATAGACACTGATGTGAAAACTGTTGCACAGTTCCTTCATAGAATCAGTATTTTAAGTTTTACGTTGTCACAAAACTGTACAGAATGTTAAGTATGCGCTGCTGACCTATCAGAACTATGCTTAGAGTTCTGTATGCAGTTACACAGTTAAAACTACTAGTTCCATCAAGAGAACTGTAACAGAATGTTACCCATAAAATCAGAATGATGCAAAATATGTTTTTTCATATCACTTTTTATTCAGGTTCAGTTAAATACGGATCATTTAGGAATATGAATTATATTTCTGAAAATAGGAACATTATAAAACAGCTGTCAATTAGAAAAAAAATTCTTGTCCTCTTTAAAGATCATAGAAACATACTGACAATGTGAAGCACACATTAAGCATGGGGCTTAATGTTTAGCTGCCGCCCCTTTAAGAGCACTTAGAACTGCATGTATCTAATTGTTGCACTGCCTGGCAGGGCCATGTTGGTCTGTCAGTCAGAGTTTTAGTCAGTGTGGGGCTTCTCCTCATGAAGAGAACACCTACTGATCAGAATAAACCTGCCTTATTCTTTATTTTATGCGTCCGACTAGTTATTGGCATGGTCCAGATGGGGTCCTCATCAGCAGCACCAGCAGTAACCGAAGGGTCTGGCAGACCACAGAGAAGGTAAGGGGTCTTTTAGTGGTGGACCATACAAAAAAACGCCACACATGGTAGAGAATGCGGCTCTTCTTCTGTCCAGACCCCCATCTGTCGTTGCCTGTGTCACTGGTTAACCCCCAAATCATCACCCAGTATGCCTGAATTGTCTGAATGCTGATGATTTAACTACAGCCCTGGCTACTAGCGGGAAAGCTGAACTGTCTCCTGTGGTAAAGCAGCCTGCAGCCCTCGTACTGTACTGGAGAGGGAAAAAAAAAAAAGAAAGAAACAGGACAAAAATGTCCAGCAGTGCTAGTCAACTGGGGAAATAAAATACCTACCAGAGTTAATTCTCCCATCTCTCTGCACCACGGAGCTCCGAACTGTAGCCCCCCAGCTCCCACCTCGTGGCAGGCCTGTCTATTTTGCCAAGCAAACTTCCCTTATAACAGGGAGTGCAGCTACAAAAGAAAACATAATTTAATTACAAAAGCTCTCAGCTGCATCTGACTGTGGCTTCTGCGACGAGGGACATCTGGGTGCTGTCAAACCCTCCTCCCACCCTCAAACCCACAGATTAGCATTGCACCACAAACCTGCGGCTCCCCGAACCTCCGACTGCCCTTTGGCATCCAACGAGCTACTCCAACAAGTCACTGGGCCTTCTACACCCTTCATTTAGGCTCAGCACTGCCGCCTGATCGCACCTCTCAACTACGGCACAGCGCCTCCGAAAACAACCACAGCTCCACTTGGCCACATCTACAGTGCACTGCTTGGCCCACCTCGCAACCATGACTCTCCGGCTGCCCTTCTTCCAGCCGCAGCTTCCCTCAGGCTCCTCCACTATAAAACAGAGCGATCTGCTCCACACTTGGCCCTCCAGCTTGCTCCAGACAAACCGCGGCTTCACAGAAACAAACAGCCGCTCGAGTCCCTCCGCTCCTTGGCTAAGCCAGTCCTTCTCTTCCTCACCCTGCAGCCGCATGGAGCTCAACCAGGCCGGCAGCACCATTCCTCTCTGCCCAGCAGCCTTACGGAGCGCTCTGCTCCCCACTCACAACAGAAAGCTGCCACTTAGCCAGGCAACAAAAGGGAGCGCAGAAAACAAATTTTAGTAACAAAACAGAGCCTCTGCTCCTCGCTTCCCTTTCTCTCCACAGCAACAGTGGCTTCCCTCTCGCTCCTGAATAAACAACTTGGGACTGCAAACGGAGCAATTTGCTCCCTGACTTACTAGGCTGCACACAAAGCTGCTGTTGGGCAATGCAACAGGGAGCCACCACATCAGAGCATATTTTAGAAAAATAAAACTGGGGCAAGGGAAACAAACAAAAATATATAGAAATAAAACATAGCGCTCCAGAACTTAAAGCAGGGCACAGCAATAAACAATACTGGGGCATAACATAAAATACAGAGGACAGCTGGGAGACCAGTAAAACAGAAAATAAAACAAGCAGCAAACAAATAAATATAGTAATCTCCCACCAGCAAGTTGCCACTCACCAAAGACACGAAAAGCCCGCCATTTTCAGTGCCAGGGTTGGGGAAGAAGTCTCATCAGGGCGACAATCGCCATTTGGACACTGCACAGCAGCAAGGTAGCCTCGTGGCAGAAATCCTCCATCTGAAGCACAGCAAAACAAGGAAGAAAGGAAGAGAACCTTGACCCCTTGCTGGTGGCCATCTTGCTACAGTCAGCCCAGTCAGAACCCACAGAAACTGCATGTCACAGTTCGGAGGACATCTTAGGGAAGGGCACAAATTGACCTCACTCCACTGAACACAATGGACACTGTTACAAAAAGCTGATTTTTACAATAAAACCTTTATTTAAATAACAAACAACACAGAATTGCATGGGAAGTTCTTTATTAACAGGTCAATTGATGAACTTTGCTACAAAAAAAAAAACTTGTACTTGGTCTAAAAAATAATTTTTGCTCAGCACTTCATCTACAACACAACTTTCTGTCTCCTGCATGATGGCAACTCCTCCTCACCTGTACGACCTTCGCTCAGTGAAATGAAGCTCATCTCCAACCACAATGTCTGACGCCGACACAGATATGGGCGCCGGTGCGTCCGGAGTCCTACCTTCACCCACCTCTAGGGCATGGGGCTACAAAATTGAAACAATCCTCCATGACATCCAGTCTTTTATTTCCGCTCAAGGAGCACCAGCTATGCAGGCTATTCAAGACGACTTAGCCTAAATTAAAGCCATTTCACCACAGTCCATGGTCCATGCCAGCCTACAACCAGTACCCCTCAGCCCTGCCTCAAGAAGACGCTGTCGACTGGCTGGAACACTTCCAAGCATGGATTTCCTTCAATGGTTGGACTGATCCTCATGCATCTCCAATGCCTTGCGCTTGCTTCTGAGAGGGACTGCCATTTCCTGGTTCAATGCACTTCAGACCAAGTCAAAGCAGATGCTGCCACACTGTACGCAACCTTCAAAGCCCATTTTCTCCAAGCACATCCACCCTGGTTATTAGAGCAACAGCTGTGGAGTGCACCATGCAACTCGGAATCTCTTGAAGCCTTCACTGCGGATATTGAGACTCGATGCAAATGCCTACAGAAATCAGAGAAAGATCAAGTAACAGCCTTTGTCTGGGGACTGCCTCTTCAATTTCGTACCTATGTCATACAGCAAAAGCCAACCACCTGGACAGACACTATCCAAGCTGCTCGGCTAGCTCAAGAGTACAATTCAATGTTCCAGTCTGCCGGTGCTCAGGCGCCCCAAACCTCACAACTGGCTGCACTTGCCACGTGTCCAACAGCAACAAGCAATGATTGACAAGCTTATTTCTACTGTCAATACCTTACACATCAGCTCAACTACCTCTGTGGCAAATCCTAATGCTATGCAACCACCTCGACAGCGATTGGATCCACCTCCACCTTCTTGAGAGCCAGTGACTTGTCAGTGGTGTGGATTCAAGGGACACACCACCACAGTCTGTCGAAACTTAAAATATTACCACAGGATGCAAGAGGACCATGAACGCCCACGACGGGCAACTCCACATGATAACCGCAACCACTCCCAGGATCAGGGAACAGCTGCCCAACAGACTAGGGGCTTTTGCTGGGCATGTATCACAGCAACTGACCACCTCTGACTCGTATTCAAACAAAACTCTTCCTCCAACTGCGAACTCTGGCACACTACCACTTCTTGGAGCAAAGGTACCTGTCATCCGCTCACCTCTTCTAGCGAACTATGTACCTGTAACCATCGGAGATTGGTCTACTCACGTCTTGGTCGACACTGGAGCAGAAATTTCAGTTATCAACAGCAGTATTTTAAACAATCAAGCTATTCGTCACATACCTAATGTCTCTCCAGCCAACATAAAGTACATTATCACAGCCAATACAGATACAGTACCTATCACAGGCATGGTCCATCTAAAGCTCCACTTTGGCTCACAGCAAGCTACTGTCAAGTTTTATATCATGCCTGATCTTTAACCTGCACTAATTCTAGGCCTGGACTTTCTCAAAGCTCACAAAGCCATCCTAGACTTTGCCTCAAGCAAACTGTTGCTAGATCCTTGGAGGCAACTCGCAGCTATAGACTCAGTCGGAAATGGTTTTGTTTGCCAAGATTCGAGGTGAACCACTTCCACAAGGTGTTGTTGGCATCGTCACAGGATCCCCATGCTGCATTCATCAGGTCTCCTTCCGGGAAATGCCTTATCGGCAAGGCCACTGTTTTTCGGTTTTTACCGGAAAATCCGGTAAAATTTCGGAATTAGGGCTGCCTGAAAACGGTAAAATGAAGATTTCATGGAATCTGGCATTTTCTATCAAATCAGTAAATCTATAAAAAAGTGTGTTTTTCTTTTAATTCCTTCCTGTACTATTTTCAGTTTGCTTTATTTAATACTCTGTATATGAAGCCTTCTTTAATTCTGATTATTTATGCACATACTAAAAAATGATAACAGAATCCCGGTAAAATCCGGAAATTAGAGTAACAATCACCGGTGAAATTCCGGAATCTTAAGTCTTGAAAACGGAATTTAATTGTTTTAATCACCGTAAATCAGTGGCCTTGCTTATCGGTGGCGCATGATGGCTCAGTCTTCCAAAAATGCTGCAACTTCACAGATGAGCCAGTGGTCATTTCAAAGGGTGCCAATGTCGGAAAGTTTGTCTGCTTGTCTTCAGGGGACCAGCTTTATCTCATGAAAGAACCTCGGCCAGGTTACACCAACTCTACTCCTGTCAACACTATCACGACCTCTTCAACTTCAACAGAGTTACCCCTTAGTCAGTGTCTATCCTCTTCTAAACTTCCAGCATCTCCAACAGAAAAGCAACAACTTTTGAAATTCCTGGAAAATTACTCGGATGTCTTTGTTGGTTCAGATAACAAGCTCAGATGTTGTGATATCCTGCAACACACCACTGAAGTACTGCCCAACCAGAAACCAATCCGTCAACGAGCCTACAAAGTGGGGCACAACCAGAAACAAGCCCTAGAGGACATAATCCAAAGACATGCTTGACCAAGACATAGTCAAAGAGTCTACAAGTCCCTGGGGTGACCTTGCTTGCTGGTGGTAAAGAAGGACAAAGGGTATCATTTTGTAGACTACAGAAACTCAATGCCTACACGGTGCAGGATGCTTATCCTTACCTACAACCCGAAAATGCTTTAGAGAGTCTTGGTGCGGCCAGTCCTGCTTACTTCACCACTCTAGACCTTCAGAGTGGGTTCTACCAAGTTTCAATTGATCCAGCTTCTTGTCCATACACAGCATGGCGCTGCCAATTGGGACTTTTCCAGTTCAAACGGCTGCCTATGGGTCTTCGGAACAGTCCAGCCACATTTCAGCTTGTTATGGAAGTCTAGAATACGGGGTTGTCTTGGAAATCTTGCCTAGTCTACCTGGATGATGTGATAGTTTTCAGCAGAACTTTGCCAGAGCACCTCCAACATCTTCAAGAAGTGTTTGAACGTCTCAAACAAGCCAATCTCAAGATTCGCCCACAAAAGTGTTGTTTTGCGCAACATCAAATTCATTACCTGGGACATGTGGTTAGTTCTCAAGGAATCTCTCCAGATCCAGACAAGCTCTCAGCAGTCAAAGACTATCCAGAGCCTAATAATCTCAAAGACCTTCGAGCTTTCCTGGGCTTGTCTGGCTACTACCGAAAGTTCATTTGCAACTATGCCAAGATTGCAGCTCCACTGTACGCCCTCACCAAGAAGGGATGTGAGTAAATCTGGACTTCTGAATGTAAAGAGGCCTTTGACACCTTAAAACAACACCTAATCTCTTCTCCAGTATTGGCCTACCCAAGGTTCGACCAACCATTCAAGCTCTACTCAGATGCTAGTTCCTTTGCAGTGGGCGCTGTGTTCTGTCAAATTCAAGATGGAACAGAACGAGTTGTCTCCTATGCCGGGCGTTCTCTTTCTTCAGCTGAGCAGAACTATGGCATCACAGAGAAAGAATGTCTAACCATGGTACTTGCCGTGAAGAAATTTGACTGCTGCCTTCGCTACTCCTCCTTTACAGCTATCGTTGATCACTCTGCCCTCAGATGGTTATTTGAAATGAAGGAGCCAGTAGGCAAGTTCGCCCGATGGATCACCATGCTGCACTCCTACACCTTCGAAATCCAATACAGACCAGGTCGAGTTCACTCAAATGCTGATGGTGTAAGCCTGAGATGATATCCCTCTGCATCCTCCTCAACAGATGAAGAATCCTGCTTACAAGCCCTTCCCTTCTATGCCACGGATGTGCTTCCTGTGGACACTCCTTCAACACTCAAGTTGCTTTGCTGCTACCAATTACCTGTACAGAGAGACACACAAATCCTCAGTTACTACAAGCAGCTGAAGAGCTTCTCATCTCCTCTGCATCCGATCTGTCCCAGGCAACTGTTAAAATGCAACAAAGAACTGACACTCAATTAATGGACATCATCACCTACTTAGAGTCTGGAACATTACCGCAACAAAAGCAACATCGCCAAGATGTTCTTTTCTTTGCTTCGCAGTACTTCCTCAATGACGGTGTGCTTTTTCACATTTGGACCAAGGAAGGAAAGGGTCATCGCACGGATAGAACTCATGTACAGCTAGTTGTGCCAGCCTCTCTCATCTCTCAAGTTCTTCTCTCCACTCATGCCTCGCCACTCTCTGGAGGTCATATGGGAATTCACAGAACTCTGGAAAAGACAAGGCTTCACTTCTTCTGGCCACACATGAACAGAGACATTGTCCAGTTCATAAAATCCATGCCAACCCTGCTCCCAGAGAAAGCCTCCTGCCAAACCAACAAAGGCACATGTCATCCCAATGCCTGTAGCCACTGAACCATTCCAAAGAGTCAGCACTGACATTCTTGGGCCCTTGCCAACATGCTCTGACTGTGGTAATAAATACATCCTTGTCTTTATAGACTACTTCACAAAATATTTGGAACTCATCCCTCTGAGAGACATTAAAGCCACCACTGTGGCCAATGTATTTCTCAACACAGTCATTTGTCATCACGGTACCCCATCATACCTACATTCAGATAGAGGCACTAACTACCTATCCACCATTGTCTGAGAAACTTGCAAACTTCTCGACATAAAAAAAGACACGTACCACAAGTTACCATCTACAATGCAACAGACAGAGTGAAAGAATGATGTCCACCATTCTCGGCACACTGTCCAAGTATCTGGATGAGACTCAACACCTGGGACCGGTTTGTTCCCTTTGTGCAGTTTGCATACAATACCAGCCCTTGTGTCGATAGCACAGAATACACCCTCTTCTTCTTAATCCATGGACATCACTCACAAACTCCACTGGACAGGGATCTCTCGCTGCTAGAGGTGCCTAAGTCAGCTTCTTCTTTTATTATCCCTCTTCTGAAACAGCTGGAACTTGCCCGACGAGTTGCAATCACCACGTTGGGCCACAGAAAATCAGCAGTGAAGAAAATGTCTGTAGACCAGGCACATGAGCCTTCACTCTCTGTTGGGGACATTGTCTATTTGTACCATCCTGTTCTTGTTCCGGGTGCCACCAAAACTGCTTCACCCTGGACTGGTCCATTCTACATTGTAGAAAAGCTTCCTCCGGTCCCGCGTTCATCTCTGACACAAGTCGGATGGCAAGCTGGTACACAACAAAGTCCATATAAACCGACTAAGGCATGGGTACCTCAATAACAACCTTCCAGATGACCTCAGTCCTCCCACAAATGAAGCTGCCCTTCAGCCTGCCATCCTCTCTGAAGCGGAGATCCCTCCAGATAACTAGCAGCCCGTTCCTACAGATCTTCCCACTCCTGACACTCTCCAGCTGGATTCCAGTTTACCAGATGAGTTGCCTGGGACTTCCTCTTCTTCTCAATCTTCTTCTTCTCAGAACTCTCTTCCACATACCCCAATGTACCAGATCGAGAAGATCCTAAGAAAGAAGTTTGTCAATGGATCCTGGACTTACAGAGTAAAGTGGTGTGGATTCGATAGTGGGCAGAACTCCTGGGTCACTTTTAACAACCTGACCCCCTCCTGTCAGGAACTGGTGCAGTCCATGCATTCCTCCATTCCTACTGACCGGAAAAGTCGACAGAGATCTTGAACTTTTGTTACCGGACTCAGTGTGTTTTGGGACCAATTCATTTTCTGTGTTTAACTGTTTTGCAGGAAATATTTTCTTGTACATATCTTATGCAACTGTTCGATGGTACTATCTACCTGCCCTAATGTTTTCTTCCCCTTAGGAATGTCTTTTTCAATGGACAGTCCACCTATTATTCTTGTTATGCAACTGTAGTGTGAACCTACATTCTGGGTATCCTCCTGCTGCTACCCTTCCCTCTCTTTCCTTTTCCCTTCCCCCACACTTTAGCGTTTGTGGCATGACCAAGTCTCAAGTACTATTGTGTTTCCCTCCTCTCTGGTGCTACTCTGACTGGTCCCCAGTGTAGTCCAGGTTCTTTCCTCCCCAACCCCCTGCAGCAGAGTCATGTTCTGTTTGTGAAATCTAATGCCTTGTAATGCATGAAAATGTTGTTTTTTTTTTTTTTACTTAAAACCTTTACTTAAAATTTTTCTTAGAAACGTATAGATTATTGCTTGTTTGAGTGGTGCTCACATTCACTGTTCAGCGGTGATGTGAAGCACATGTTAAGCATGGGGCTTAATGTTTAGCTGCCGCCCCTTTAAGAGCACTTAGACCTGCATGCATCTAATTGTTGCACTGCCTGGCAGGGCCATGCTGGTCTGTCAGTCAGAGTTTTAGTCAGTGTGGGGCTTGTCCTCATGATGAGAACACTTACTGATCAGAATAAACCTGCCTTATTCTTTATTTTATGCATCCGACTAGTTATTCGCACGGTCCAGATGGGGTCCTCATCGGCAGCACCAGCAGCAACCAAAGGGTCTGGCAGACCACAGAGAAGGTAAGGGGTCTTTTAGTGGTGGACCATACAAAAACGCCGCAACAGTGACGGCTTTAAAAGGTCACTGATCCATCCAGTCTGCCCATTAACCCTAACAAACCTGTGACCTATTTTCCACATAGTGTTCTAAACCACACTATCCACCCCAAGCTTCCCGCCCTATCACTATTAACCTGAGATCATGTGCTGTGGTTTTCAAAACTAAAACAACTTTTAGTGCCTTTTGGTGTGGTTAATTTCTCCAGGGTTGTTGGATGCCGAGTCAGCATGCCTCCAGACTGCTGATGTACGTTGTGATGCTACTGTACTATGCCTGTTAAGAAGTTGTATTGTTACTAGTGTTGTAATGTTGGTAACTACATTGCTGTTGGTCAGTGTCTGCTTTAGAATAAAAAATAGCTGAGCCTGGTAGGTCAAATAAAAACCTATCCAGGAGATTCCCACCTTCATTCACAGCCAGATGGGAGAATTGTCGTACTGCATCCTAAGCAATTATCTCTTGAATGTCAAGCGAGAATGAGCACAACAGTCTTTGACATAATAACAGGACTCATACCTTTCACCACAACAGGCAGATTCAAGAGTCTGCAGACCTTCAGCAATGTGCCACTGTACCTGACTTCTGCACAGGCTAAAGTGATTCATTATACAACGGCAAGAAAAAATTCTGGACTCTGATTGGTCAGCCTTTGGCTGGACCCATGATGTTATCCCAGCACAACATCACAGGTCTAGTCTCAGCCTCACTGTGAACCTGTAGTTGATCCTTTGCTTGATTGTTTCATCTTCTCTTAAAAAACAAAAATAGTTTTCCACACAAAAACATCTTTAAAATGATTTTTTTTGATTCTGTATAACATCAAGCCATTGTAAAATAGCAATAATGCCCTCCAGGGTGTGTATCGTTTGGGATAACGTCACGCCTCAGTTATTGGACACACTCGGCCTGCGGCCTCATGCCCAACCACCTGAGGTGTGATGTTATCCCAGCACAACACACACCCTGTCGGGCATTATTGCTTAATTAAACCATATTTGGTGCATTACTAGCAATGAATATGATAAAACCACAATCAAATCAGCTAACTGGCTTTCAGTTTCTTACATCAGGCATAGCGCCAGAAAAAAACGACAACCGAGGGACAGATTTTCAAAGCTCCTAGATCACCACAAGCCCCATGTGTGCCAAAGATATGGCGCACCAAGCTTGCAGCGATCTAATGGATTTTCCATCCCATGAGCAACAAGCGCAAAGTTAGACCAATTTTTGTGGTCTAGCTTGCAGCAATCAGAGGCTGTTTTTACAGCGCTTGCACTAGATATCCGCACAAACTGCGTAAATCTTGAAACTGTCGCAACTGTGCCCGAGATTGTAAAATCAGATGCAGTTGTGGTAATTGGGACTGGCACATCTGTGCTGATGCAAGGGTTTGTCGCAGGGCTTGCCGGAAGCCCTCCGCCAACCTCTGGAAATCCAACCCAGAGTCTTTACACACCTTACTAATGTGACAATTTCCCTAACTTCTTCATAGATGAAAGAGAGTAGCACCACATATGACTTCACCAGCTTGGATACATGCTGACTGCCACAGGAAAATGCAAGTCGCCAGAATCCAGCAGTGTCGGTGAAGCACACCACGCAACATATTACTGAACATGGTATGAAATGGCAAATTTTTATATAAAACTCCAGGAAGACACTGTTTTTATGATAATATTTAATAAATGTGCTGCCAGTTTCATTTCTGAAAATGTAATTGTATATGATCTTTGAGCAAGGTAATTATGGATGTGAATCTTGAATAAGTAACAAAACTCTTGAACATTTCTTCTACAGCTCTGCAAACTGTGCTAAATAAATATAGGGGATGTCAAGAAAGCAGCCAAGATGATAAATAAAAGTCCATTAGAAACCTGAAAGCCCAAAGAATCAGTGCACTAAAGTGGGTTTGACTAGCATGACCCTGGATTTGGCCTTTCAAAACACATCAGAAACCAGGCAATCTGAGAGTACCACTGCAGAGATGCTGAAAACCCTTCAAAATGCACCATGTCACTGCAGTCCATACATTTGGGTGGATGCTGGAAGAGCTACTCTGGGTCTGGAGGCCCAAATGCACACAGAGAACCCAGAGAGCCATCAGGGCCAAAAACAATCAACCCCAAAAAGTGGGGTTGACACTGTGGCAAATGCCACTGCATCCATTTGGGAGGATCCAAGGAATGTCATCAGTGCTGTTGGTAATGATGTTGACAGTCTGACAAGTGCAAAGATGAATAAGAAGACTACAAGCATATTGACTGTTTACACTTCTTCAAGCATCACTGTCCAGATGGAGAACAGGATCTTGATCAAGATCGAGGAGGCTAGTTCAAGGTGACCATCAAAGCTGGGTGTGTCAGACTCAGATGCATCAAAGTAGGTTTAGCCCCTAACGAGTTGACTTGACCACTGATCAACAATGCCAAGGAGTCAAGAGCCTTGGCTGGCAGGGATTTCAGATGGGATGTAATTTGACACTAACTGAGTAACCACTGGAGTATAATGTGGGATGCAAACATCTGAAATGCAAACTGGACAACTGGAAGCACTTCAGAGATCGAGACAGAGTGGCCTTGGGATAGGCATCGATTCTGACTTTGCTTTCACTTCTCTGACCTTTTAGATCATTTATAATTCAAGCCATTGCAACCAATACTGAGGAAGGGGCACCAATGTTGGAGCAGATCAAGTGTAAACACTAATGGAAGAACTCCTCAGCTGCCTTGAGTTCCGGGTCACTGACCCACAGTTTAAGCTCATCATCATCATCATCAGTGTCAATCATGGGGACATCTTCCTCTTCATGCCACGGTTCCTCAGCCCAGGCTGCCAACTGGACCTCGGAGCTGAAATGAGGAACACAAGGAAATGGCTTACCTTTAAGCATCTGAAGAGGTGGCTCCTGAAATGAGGTGCACACTATGTTATCTCAGAAACAGTCAAACACAAGGAGTAAGGTGTTCATCCAGCAGCAGTAACTCATGGCTTTACCACATCAGACTTCCTGTGCAGAAAACATTTTATTGAAACTCCATCAGGCAAGTTAAACAATGCTAGTAGTAGCAGCAATGAATCAGACCTTCCCACCTGAACTCTCCAACATGTTGCACTGTTCTCATGCTTTTTCAATGGAAAAAAAGTGCGAGAACAGCATGAAACACTGGAGGGTTTGGGTGGACGGGCCTGACTCACTGTTGCTACTGCTACTATTGTTTAACTTGCCTGATGGAGTTTCAATAAAAGTTTTCTTCTACATGTGGGTGCCTTACTCCTTGTGTTTGACTGCTACCTTTTTATGTCCATGCCAAGTGAGCTGGCAGTACAGCCCTGAGGTTAGAGTAATGAGCTATGAATGAGTTTGGTGCATCCAGTAGACCTGGGTTTGAGTCCCACAACCTCCAATTGCATAGTATGCGACCCTGAGCAAGTCAGTTACCCACCCCATGCTCCCAGAACACACCTGAAAATAATCCAGTGGAAACCACTGTAAATGAGTTACTGACTAAATGTGTATATTTCTCATGAATAAAATAAATTATTCAGTGGCTCTGCAATGACTTTAGTGCATCTGCTGGAACAACCTGTGCAGGCGCTAACATCGTGTCCAATGTCCATACAGTGTGCACACTGACTGTGGTTGCCTATAACAGACAGGATGAAGCCACATGTCCCACACATTTTGACGCTATCTTGTGCTGCTGATCCATAGTCTGATCCTGGAGCTGGCAGCAGGAGACACAGGATGTACAGCAGAATAAGAAGAGTAGCAGAGAACTGCAAACATAATGTAAAAGCACTGGTTTAAAGTAACAAAAAACAATCTACGCAGCAGGACCGATGAAGGAGACTTCCAGAGGAGTCAGCAGGATTTTGGAAAGTGAAGGCCCAAGCACAGTTGATGGGGTGGGCTGGGTTCATTACCTGCTTGTGTTCAGGTGCAGTAGTCAAACTTTACAACCGAAAAGGAAGTCCCAGGCCTTCAGGCTGCAGCCTGACGCCTCTCCTGCCTTCTGAATCTTTTAGTGTAAAGAAAGATCTGCAGGGACGTAGACCTGAGGATATCTGACTGACAGGAGTCATCTTAGAATCCTTTCCAAGCACGGAGCATGCTCAGTGGCACTTCCATAGCATGGATGACTGAACTGAATCCAGGCAGTTAAAATTAATAATGATTTGTTACACTCTTGAAAACATTTAACGAAAATATGACACAAATTGCACAGGGAATGCATTCAATGACTAAAGCTAGCTGGAAATATAAAATTAACTTTGTACTGTTATAAAAGTACATATGTAACAAAACACCTTTTATTTAAAAAATAATATTGAAATGTATCATTGACTCATATATCATGTACTCGCTGGAGGAGAGAAGGAACGGGGGATATGACAGAGGTCTTCAAATATCTCAAAGGAATAAACAGGGTAAGCATTGAGGGGGTGCTTCAGCTGAGGGAGGTGGGGACCACCAGGGGTCACTCAATGAAGCTGGTAGGGGGGAGGCTGAGGGGGGAAATAAGGAGACACTACTTCACTGAAAGGGTGGTGGAGCCCTGGAATGCACTGCCCGGGGACTTGGAAGCTGCAGCAATGGTGGAGGGGTTCAAGAAAGGCTGGGATAGGTATAGCGTGAGGGTGCACCCAGAGCCCCACTGGGGGGTGGGGGTGGGGGACCTTGTAAGGAGGTGGGGAATACAATGGTGCCCTGGGAGGGCACTGATTATTGAGCAGACTTGATAGACCATACGGCCCAATCTGCTGGCTTCTTAGTATGTATGTTAGTATGTTAATTGTGTTTATGTGACTACTGTCTTTGTCCCATGTTAAACATACAAACACAGAATTTAACAGACAGAGAAAAGACCTGCAGTGCCCAACCCTTACCTTAATCCCATCAATCTAGCACTGGCAGGGCCTTGACAGTGCTCCTGCTGGAAGCTACTGACTTGTTCACGGAGGAAGTCCTCAGTCCCTATCCATTCCATCTTTTCACTAGACCCATGTGCCTATCCTGTCCTCTTTTAAATGGTATTAAATTGTATCAGTGTTAACCACCTCTCCAGGTAGATGGTTCCACTTATCTGCTACCATCTCTGTGATGAAGTGTTTTTTTTTTGTTAAATGATCCTTGTCCTTTTAAAGATCCGGGTTCCAGCACTGCACAAAGTACTTTAGATGTGGCTTTACCAATGACCTGCAGAGTGGCAGGATCACTCCTTCCTTCTCCTAGAGAAGGCCCTTCCTCGGAGCATCCTGCAGACTTTCCCACATGCCTTACTGCAGGGCAGTGAGTACTGAAATGGTCACTTAAGACAACCAGGTCCTTTTCTCTAAGTGAGGAAAATGCAGGAAATGGCACACTTCAAACAAACATCAAGCAAAATGGTAGCTGATGCAGAAAACAGATTTATTGCCCTGGGACCAAAATTGGCCAGTAGAAATTACTGGAGCACAGAGGACATCCCAGTGCTTCACTCTCCACTAGGACTTCATCAGGAGACAGTCTTTCCCTGAGCAGCCATACCTATATAAAATACATATATACTGGTGACAGGTAATATCAATATTAGTCAAAGTTAATGAATTACAGAAATATGACCATAAACCCAATACAAAATATTAGAAGCTTCAAATAATTATCAATAACCTTGGGATTAGGCAATACTGGACCTGGTGCTCACTAATAGAGACAAAGTAACAGATATCACACTGGGCAGTCCACACTAAAAGAAAATACCACGAACAGCTTAATCGGGTTCAAATTCAGTTGCTTACCATCTGTATCCCCGGTCACCCCTGAAAAAGAGACTTCTAGGCCCAGTGGGCTTACCAGGTCAACAAAATTCAACAAACAAACAAACAACAAACAACGTGCAGTTATCACTGTACAGCATGGTGTAGTATCAAAATGGGCACAGAAGCAAACCACATGAAGATAAAAATCCTGGACTTTAGAAGGACAGACTGTAAAGTAATAGGAAACTCTTTAGAAACAGCCTAGCAGAGGTGGATGGTCAAGGTGAAGTAGAGTCACAGTGGAGACACATTAAGGAAGGTATAGTGAATGCAACCAGCCTATGTGCAAAGGAAGTGAGTAAAAACAAGAGTGAAAAAGGCCACTATGGTACACTAGGGAGGCGGCCAAAAAAGTGAAGGAAAAAAGGCTGGCATTCAGGAGGTATAAAGAAAACAGAGGGAGGAGGATGGGAGAAGTACCAGGTAAAACAGAGGAAGCAAGGGAGGCAGTGAGGCATGCAAAGAGCTGGAAGGAAAGAATAGCCATCTGGTGGCAGAAGGGACTAGACTTTCTTCAGGTACCTAAGTGAGAAAGGAAGGCAAGGGAAGAGAGTGTGGATAAGGAGGCTGGTAGATGGTGCTGCACAGACAAGGATCAGGAAAAAGCTGACATCCTGAACAGGTACATCTGCTCAGTCTTAACAGTGCAGAGAGACGGGCATGGACCAAAAGGAGCAACAGGAACATTGGGGGAGGGTGAACAAATCCATTTACAGAGGAAAGTCCTGAAGGAACTTGCAACCCTGAAAGTGGACAAGGCCATGGGACTGGACAAGATGCATCCAACAGTGCTGAGGGAAATCGGGGAGGAGCTTGCTGCACCACTGGAATCCTTATTCAACATATCACTGGAAACAGGAGACATTCCAGGGGACTGGAGGAGAGCTGATGTGGTTCCGCTCCATAAAAGCCGCATCAGGGAGGAGGCTAGACTGGTCAATCTCACATCAGTGGTGAGTAAATTAACCCTTTGGAGCCTAATGACTGATATACATTGTTTCAGCATTATCCCTAACAACATATTCATCAGTTGCTGCTGTTATTTTATGCAAGATGTATTTCATTATCATGTCCTCACACATGGCTAATTTGCATAATGTTGAATGATAGGTATTACCACTGTAAAGTACACAGTCTACCGATTAAAACTATGTATGACACATGTGCTGGTACCTACAATAACATGACTTGGTGGATGCTGGCATGTGGAATGCACAAATGCCTCAGTGCCATTCTCAAAAGTGCTTAGGCCCAGGGACAGTGCTGACATGCACCAAAAGGGCAAAAGTTACATCCTGCCCAGAATTTTATTTATTTATTGAAAATTTGGTAACCGGGAAAAGCACACTGAGGCTCATTTCCAAGTGTGACCCGGGGACAGGGTTACATAGGAGATAACTGTTAAAAAAAAAAGTAGCATTTAAGAAGGATCACGGTTACAAGACCCACATTAACAGATAACACCCATATACATTTATACAAAAAGACAAAGTACAGAAAGTAAATAACAAAGTAAATACAGGTGATTGAACAAACTGGTAACAAAAACAGCTTTATAGCAAAAGGCTAGTGAGTGGTGGCAGAAATGACCCCTCTTCCCTTTGCCAGAGGGTCCAAACTGATATATTTACTCTATAACAAGACCTAAAGGAAGAGAACATGAACTGCTCAAAATCTGCCAGTGATTATGTTTTGACCCAGTAGGTTTCTCTTTAGATCCACGTTTTTTTTTTTTGTTTTTTTTTTTACACCAGTGGGTCCAAGTTGACCCTTGTTTTAAACCCCACCCCCAGTGCTGTCACTGCTTAGGCCAATAGGCACTTTTAAAATAAAAATGGCCAGGCTTCATAGTTAACTGAAAACTTGTTAAAAGACATGCTAGTGGAATATCCTGAACTCTGGGACTGCAAGACCAAAGACAATATGGAATTACGAGGGAGGTTCATGTCAGACAAAGTAATAGATTTCTTTGCCTGAGTAACAAGGAAATAGGTCAGGTAACGGCAGCAGATCTGGCCTATTTGGATTTCAGTAAAGCACTGAACACTGTACCACATAGAAAACTGATAAAGACATTGGACAGTTGATGGGTCAGGGTTGGGAGCCAAAGTTGTAGCCATAGTGGCCACAGTTAACAGAAGACTGGGTGCCGGGTACCATAACCAGAACAATCTCATTGGGGATGCTGGATGCCTTATTGTGGCCAGCTCCATTCTGTCACTTACAGATTATGGCCTCCCTGTCTACACAGCTGCCTGTGACATGGTGCTGAACACAGTAAAGCTGATCTGTGATAAGGCGGGCCACTTGGTATGATGCAGATAACCACGCTTATAGTTGTACTCTTTATGCACTCACTACCTTTACTCTGCAGAATAAAGCTTCTGACCTTTTGCTAGCCAAAAAGGCACTTCTAACTAACGCCCTCTGTTTTAACAAACGGTTTCTGCACCTGCTTCCAATCAATACATCATCAGCAACATGCCAGGAATGCCCTTAAGCCTCCTATCCAGCATACTCAGCTGGGCAAGCAGTCATTTGCGATGAGAGCCGCTAACTGGTTAAATGAACTGCCTGATACACTGCTGAATCTCCCCAAGATTGATCAGTTTAAGAGACCTTTGTGGTCTGCCCTTGCAGTCCAAAGCAATTGTTAATGTTAAACCATTTCATTCAGTTTCTCTCTGTAAATATCTTGTGACTTTTTGACCTGTATGTAATTGTTCTAAGTGCTTTGAGCCTGACTCAGCTGCATTTCCTCTAGAACTGCTTATTGTATTCATAATGCTTTTTGTGACTATATGTTTGACATGGAACCTTGTAAAAAAGCACTTGTACTCAAAGTCGGTCTCCGAAGTTTTCAAAGCACGATAAAAAAAACTGCTTAATGCATACGTGGCAGAGAGTGGTGATAAATGGCACACAATCTAAAAGGGTAGAGTGACCAGTGGGGTGCCACAGGGTTCAGTATTGGGGCCAGTTCTGTTCAACATCTTTATAAGTGACATCAAGAGCTTGAAGGAAGGTATGCCTTTTGCAGATGACACCAAGATCTGCAACAGGGTGGATACTCAGGAGGGAGTGGATAAAATGAGAAGGGACCTTAGAAGACTTGAGGAGTGGTTAAGGATATGGCAGTTGGGATTCAATGCCAAATGGTGAAATCATGCACCTGGGGCACAGAAACCCAGGTGCCGAGTATAAAATGGGGAGGGCACTAAGAAGGAAAGAGACCTAGGGGTCATAATATCTGATAATCTCAAAGTCACAGAGCAATGGGACAAGGAAGTTTGCAGGGTCAATGTTTTGCTGTGATGCACAGGGAGAAGAATCACAAGCAGGAGGAGAGGTGATAATATCCCTGTTGAGATCACTGGTGAGACTACAGCTTAACTATTGTGTATAGTTAAAAGACAGGGACAGGGAAGAGGCAGTCCTGAGGATGGAAACTAAAATGGTACTCTGGTTGCATGAGAAAACGTACAATGGGAGACTGAGGGATCTCAATATGTACACCTTGGAGGAAAGGAGGGAAAGAGGGAGGCATGATAGAGATCTTCAGGCACCTCATGGGGGTGAACAGGCTATTGGTGGGGAGTCTGTTTTAAATGAAAAAAAATGCAACAAAACTAAAGGTCATGCAACAAAGCTACAATGGGGGAACTTCTGAGGGATGCAAGGAAATATTACTTCACTGAAAGAGTGGTGGATCCCTGGAACAGCCTGCCACGAGAAGTAGTGGGCCACAAAACTTTGGGAGGGGGGTTCAAACGTGAATGGGATAGACAAACAGCAATACAATACTAGTTAATAGAGAGAAAGGGTGGGAGTAGGGTTGCCATAGACCAGTTAGGGTTTTCTGGGACAGATAAGGCAGGGAAAAAACTGGGCGGGCAAGCAGTCCTTTTCTGCCAACAAATTATATGCTTTTATGTTTGTATGTTACCATCTTATACACGTGACACTAGGGACATATGCCTCATGTCTCCTGAAGTGTGTCATGTTCCTGCATTTTCTGACTTGATCTTTATGGCAGCACCCAGTGATTATATTGTGTGATGAGTCTCCTCCTTTGACCTTTCCTCCGAGGTCTGGTCTAACCTGCCCCCCACCCCAAACAATTTAATAATATGCTTTAAGGTTCTTCTTCCCCATGTGCATGACCCTTGCAATGTCTGTCATTAGAGTTGCCAGATCCTTGACTGCTCTTCCATTTTCTCTAGGTGCGCTTTCATGACCCTGTGCCCTTTTTCACTATCCACCCTGCCATGTATCTTAGGGTAATCAACAAATACATGCATTTTGCTCTGGATCCCAGAAAAACAGATTAAAGAGCAGAGAACCCAGGACCAACCCCTGAGGCATCCCACTGGACATACACTCCTTATCTCTTAGGGCCTTCTGTTTAGCACTACTCTTTGAGTTCTTTCCCCTAACCAGTTTCCTACCCATCTTGTTAAGTCTTCCCCCACTTCTTCACCAGTCATCCATAAGGAACTGAGTCAAAGGCCTTGCTGAAATCTAAATACAAGATGTCCACTGACTAGCTCATGTCTACTATCTGAGACACTCGTTTAAAGGAGAAATGTGCTAAATCTGTAAGTCATTTTTCCCCCAACAGCAGCAGTTTTTCAAGTGCTGGTTAAAATTATGCTGCTGTTCTATCTATGCAGGCATTTTAGTAACCTCAGAAGGAATTACTGCTTTACAATCTGGTGGTAAGTACCATTTTAAAACTGTATGATGTAGTTTATGTCTTTCTCAGGCACAGAGTTCTACAGTTGGGAAAGACAATTTTTAGGTATGATGGCCTACACCTTACCAAGGAAGGGGTGAGGGCACTTGACCATAAATTCAATTTAAACACGAGCCATTTAAACTAAGAAATGGGGAGATGGTGACTGCACACACTACAGTGACCGGTGTATAGGACACCACTCCCCAAATATCAAAAAAATCACAGAAATGACACCAAAAGGCAACAGAAAACCAAAGTAGCTAAAAACATCACCATACAAAGGGGTGGAATTGTATATGGAGGGCAATGATCGCAAATGCTCGAAGCCCAACAAATAAATTATGACCTCATGGCCACAATGGCAAAGGAAGACATTTACTGGGTAGCTGTAACAGAAACCTGTTATACAGATAACTACAGCTGGGACACAGCAATCCCAGGGTACAACCTATATAGAAAGGACAGGAGGGAGAAAAGGGGAAGGGGTGGCAATATCGTCAGGAAGGGACTAAGCACCACAGAGATACAGGGGTCTCCCTAGAGACAGAAGCTCAGTGGTTAACAGCTGATACAGGAACAGAGCAAACATCAGAATCGGAGTGGGATATAGACCCCAATCACAGAGGAAAAGCGACAAGGAACTACTTGAAAAAATACACAAAATGTCAGACAAAGGTGGCTGATATTGGTAGGGGATTTTAATCTACCTGACATAAATTGGGAAAAACTTTCAGCAGGAAGAAAAAAATTACTCACCATAGTAATGTTGTTTCTTCTAATGGAGTCTTGCTGTATTTTGACTATATGCAGTTAGACCCAGCACTTGAACTGCTCCAGAGAGGAAAGGGTTAACTCCATGCCAAGGCATAGAATGTTGAGCGCGAGCTCGGTTTTCAAACCTCTGTCCCAGGTACTCCCCAGTGTAACCGTCAGATTCTTATGAGCACTATGCTAACTAACTAGAAACAGAAATAGTTTTTCTAAAAGTTTTGTGCCAAAAGGCAATAAACAGATTTTTTAGGGTCCAAAAGACTCAAGTCGAGAACCCCAAAAAGAATCCAAGTAGGTAGTAAAACTTAATAATATATATTTAAAGTAATAATAAAAACCTCATCCTAAGAAGAGGTGACCCAGATACACCCCTGGGGTGCAATACTGCACCTGCCCACCCACATCCCAAAAACAACTAGGTTCCAGGAGGAGAGGCAGGCAGGAAGGAGGTCAGAATACAGCAAGACTTCATTAGAAGAAACAGCATTACTATGGTGAGTAATTTTTTCTTCAAACAACATGCAGTCTTGCTGTATTCTGACTATATGCAGACTACTCAGCAGTACCCTCTTGAGGAGGGAGTGACAGAACCTATTTTGAGAACAGGCTCTACAGTACTGCTGTGCCAAACCTAGCATCACTTCTTCACTGGATGTCGAGAGGTAATGTTTGTAAATGTGTGAACAGTTTTCCAGGTAGCTGCTTTACAGATTTCCACTACAGGTATGTCTCTAGCTGCTGCGTCCAAGCAGCTGTACCTCTGGTGGAGTGAGCCCTCAGGCCTGAGAGTAGCTCCTTCCCCAGCTTTGAGTAGCAGAACTGCATACAGGAGACAATCCACCTGGCAACAGTTCTCTTAGTGACAGGTTTACCTTTTCCCACTTCTCCATAAATAAGAAACAGCTGTGAACAGTCATTTCTATGGGTCTTAGTGAATTCTACATAATAACTAAGGGCCCTCTTTATATCAAGACTGTGTAATCTTCTCTCCCCAGAGGAAGAATGGTCAGTGAAAAATACAGGCAATGACAGAGACTGGTTCAGATGAAAGTCTGATACCACCTTGGGAAGGAACTTTCTATTCGTCTCAAGGACCACCTTATACCTGTGAAATTAAATGAAATCAGGTCCCACTGATAAAGACTGTAACTCACTAATTCTCCTGGCAGAGGTAATGGCTACCAGGAACACAGTTTTCCAAGTCAAGTATTTTAGCTCAGCTGAAGACAAAGGTTCAAAAGGAGGCTGCATAAGCTGTGTAATGCAGATATTCAGATCCCAAACAAGAGAAGGGTCCCTAAAATTGGATTCATATGAACCAAACACTTGAAAAATCTCTTGAAAACTGGATGGGAGATGCATGGAAGAACCCTTCCCAGCTGAAAGGAAGACAGAGATGGCTGCCAAATGCAACTCAAGAGTGGTAGGCCTGAGGCCTAAAACTGTGAAGATGCACCAAATAGTCTAAAGCAGTGGCAATGTCAGCTGAATATGCCTCTGAGAACACCAAAAGTCAAATCTCTTCCATTTGGAACTATATGTTTTCCAAGTGGAAGGTTTTCTACCAGCTTAAGAATGTCCAGGGCTGACTGGGAAAGATGCAGGCCTGCATATTCTAGCTCCTCAAGAGCCAAGCTTTTGAGTCTAGGAGTAAAAGTTGGGATACAGTATCCTGCCTTGTGATGAGGTGAGAAGACTGAACTGTCTGGGAAGACAAAGAGAAATTGTCACTGACATTGACAGTAGTAGGGGTACCAAGGCTGCCTGGCCCAGTCTGGGGCCACCAGAATCACAGTGCAAGGCTAAGATCTGATCTTGACCAGAACTCTGAGTATCAGAGGAAAAGCATACAGAAACCTGTTTGTCCAATCCAACAGGACAGCATCTTGGGGAACAGACCCCAAAAGAAGGGGTCTGCAGCAGAAATAGGGAGCTGATTGTAACCCCCTGCAAATGGGGGTTCCCAAAAGACTTCAGGAGCTTGCTTGAATGCTCCAAGCCTGAATGGTGTTTGGCATTTAAGCCATTTATCAGTGAGTGTTTTAGAACCTCTGGTACTGTCTCTTTAAGAGCTGTCTGCTTGCAGACATAATTAGTTTGTATGGGGACTGTGTGTTTCTTTGATTGAGTACCACTCAAGCTGCTGCTAATTCACTTCATTTTGCAGTCACTAGGAGTGCAAAGGAACCTATGTGAAAGATGTAACTGTTTGCCAGAAATTATTTAGAGTAATAATGAAATTACAGTTTGTCTAACCTGCTTTCTTTGCAGTCAGAACTGTGTCTGCTAGTTCCCCATTCTAGTTTTGAACTGCTGAACTGGACCAATCAGTGTGGGTAAGCTAGCTCTAAAATGGTGCCTTGGACGAATCAGAACTTGGACTCATAATCTGAGCCAGCCACAAGAGGATTGTATGGGCAGTGACTCTGGGAGATGTAGTTTAGACTTCAGTGCCTTTTTGGACCAACAGCAGCAGTCTATTGTGAGTGACAGCCAATCCAGTCAAGAACTGGGAGGAACTCAAAGGAAGTGCCCGGTTTTGTCGGTTGGAGTTTCAGTTGAGCTTTGGCAGTGAAGAAGGAAGGAGCCCTGTGCTTTTTCAGTGTGCAGTTTTAGTCAAAAACGTGTGTAAGGCCCAGAGTTCGGTCTGCAGCTTGTGTAACAGCTTGTTAGGACTGAATCCATCCTGTGAAAAGAATCAAAGGATCTCTGAAGAGTAGAAACCAGGCTCACCCTGTAGAAGACTGGAGGAATTGCTGAAAATTGCACTCGGTCTGTCAGGAACTGAATCTGCTGTGTGTTCTCCGGTATTGTGCAGTAATTGCGATCGGGATACAGATGCAGCCTGCCTGGTATAGTGCTTTCTTTTATATGGATGTGTGAAGAGGTTTGTGTACCTCAAGTGAGCCCTGCTGACATTGAAGGACCCTATCTTATTTGGAGGTCGTGAATACTAATTCAGGGTCGCTCCCTGTTGAATTGCCACATTAAATCCAAATGGAATTACTGTACTGCTGACTGTTTAATTCTCCTTTTCTCTGTGTGAAAGGGCCCCTACCAGCTGCCACGGTTTGGACTAGCCACTAGGGCTTGGGTTCCCAGGGACAGTAACTGATAGGGATAGGCCTGTGCACAGAGCCATAGGTAGATTATTAGAGTGATAAGCTAATTAACCTGATTTCCCCCTGTCCTTGTTATATCCCCCTAAATAAATCAGAGCTGCTTGTTTCAGCAAAGTTATACTGCCTGAGGTATTTGTCTATGTTAAAGTACTGTACTGTGATTGTTGCACTGTATCTCATTTCACAGGAGGTCCCAGTACCGGAACCAGACCTGGGGTAAGTGTATACTGTGAAGGTAATTCTGATATATTGTGTGGGCCACTAGTGGGAAGAAAGGGGGGTTGCAGTGTCCCAGAGGGCTGTGACCAAGTTAGTTTAACTATTGCAAACCCTGACCTCTGGGTGGAGGCACCCGCCATTGGATCCAGGCCCCTCAACCTGTTAGTGGCAAATCAGGCAGGGGTAGTAGCCCCTGGGATAGCGCCATCTAGGGTTACATGATGATTGTCTGAGGCTGCAAAGAGATCTGTCTCTGGGTGCCCCACCTTCTGAAAATGATCTGAAGAATTAGAGGATTTAGGGCCCATTCGTGGTGACCTTGGGAAATCCTGCTGAGAGCATCTGCCAGTACATTGTCCTTCCTTGGGAGATGCACAGCTATCAGGGAAACCTGCAGGGAATAAGCTAAGGACCATATTGTCATGGCTTCGATGCACAAGGCCAAGGACCGAGTGCCCCCCTGCTTGTTGATATACCACATGGTTGTGGTGTTGTCTGTCCTGATCTACACCACTTTCCCCTGAATTGTGTTCGAGAATGTCTGAAGTGCTAGAAGAAAAAATTACTCACCTTAGTAACTGTGTTTCTTCTAGTGGAGTCTTGCTGTATTCTGACATTATGCAGTTAGCCCCAGCACTTGAACTGCTCCAGAGAGGAAAGAGTTAACTCTATGCCAGAGCACAGAATGTTGAGCTCGGTTCAAACCTCTGTCTGCTGCAATTTGAAGTGTAACCATCAGATTCTTACGAGCTAAAACTAACTAACTACACCCACTATGTGGAAATTGTAAAATTACTAGCCAAAAGGCAACCAAATATGTTGGATCCCAAAAGACCAGAGAAATCCAAAACAAAAAAACTAGGTAGTGAACAAATATAATTATCAAAAACAAATAACATAACCCACTCCCCCTCTTTAAAAAGGGGAGAGTGCCAAATGCACCCCTGAGGTGCAACACTGCGCCTGCCAGCCCACTTCCCAAACACCAGGTTCTGAGAGGGGAGGCAGGGAGGGAGGTCAGAATAAAGCAAGACTCCATTAGAAGAAACACAATTACTCAGGTGAGTAATTTTTTTCTTCAAACAACATGAAGTCTTGCTGTATTCTGACATTATGCAGACTACCAAGCAGTACCTCCCTGGAGGAGGGTACCAAATCTATTTTGAGAATAGGCTCTGCAGTACTGCTGTACCAAATCTAGCATCACTCCTAGCCTGGATATCCAGAGAGTAATGCTTGGTGAATGTATGGACTGTTTTCCAGGTGGCTGCTTTGCATATCTCTAGTATGGGTATATCTCTGGCAGCAGCCAGAGAAGCAGTACCTCTGGTCGAATGAGCCCTCAGGCCTGAAGGAGGTACTTTGCCTAGATTTTCATAGCAGAATTGTATACAAGAGACAATCTACCTGGCAACAGTTCTCTTAGTAGCAGGTTTACCCTTCCCCACTTCACCATAAGTGAGGAACAAGTGAAGAGAGTCAAACCTAAGTGCCTTAGTGCGCTCAACATAGTAGCTAAGAGCCCTCTTAACATCCAAACTGTGTAATCTTCTCTCTCCTGAAGAAGAATGATCAGTGAAGAACACAGGAAGAGACATGGACTGGTTCAGATGAAAATCTGAAACCACTTTGGGTAGGAACCTCCTGTTGGTTCTAAGGACCACCTTATCTCTATGGAATGAGATAAAATCAGGCTCCACTGACAGAGCGTCTAATTCATTGATACACCTGGCAGAGGTAATAGCTACCAGGAACACAGATTTCCAAGTCAAGTACTTAAGTTCTGCTGAGGCCAAAGGCTCAAAGGGGTTGCATAAGCTGAGCAATGCAAACATTAAGATCACGAGCAGTAGGATCCTAAAGGGAGGATTAGTATGGAGCAATCCTTTGAAGAATTTACAGAAAACAGGGTGAGATGCCAATGGGAGGCCTTTCCCACTGGCTGAAAATGCAGAAACAGATTACAAGTGTACTTTGAGGGTAGTTGCTATCAGAGGCGTCTGTAGGGCATAAGTCAGGGACCATAATTTCATGGCTTCCGATTGACAAGGCTGTCAACCGAAAAGCCTACCTGCTTGTTGACGTACTACATGGTGGTGGTGGTGTCTGTTCTGACCTGAAATATCTTGTTCTGTACTGAGTCTGAGAAAGCTTGTAGAGCCAGGTACACTGCCCTGAGCTCCAGAAGATTGATGTGGAGAAGAGACTCCTGAGGGGACGACACTCCCTGTGCTGTGAGGACTCCCAAGTGAGCTCCCCACCCCAGGAGAGAAGCATCTGTGGTTAGAACCACAGAGTGAGACTGAGTGATGAATGGGACCCCTTGTCTGAGGTTGTCCTGATCCAACCATCACTGGAGAGCCTGGATCAGAGTCTGAGTCACTGGCATTAGTTTGGTTAAAGGATCTTTTTTCTGAGACCAAAAAGCCCTCAAATGGAACTGGATGTCCCTCATCTGAAATCTGGCCCCTTGTACCACTGCAGTGGAAGCTGCCATGTGGCCCAGGAGTTGAAGGAAATGCCTTGCTGGTCGAGACACCAGAAGGTGAAAAGAAGAAGCTAGGTCTATAAGGGCCTTTGCTCTTGCCAGAGGGAGAAAGGCTCTTGCTTTGACAGTATCCAACTCTACCCCTATGAAGGCCAAGAGTTGCACTGGTTCGAGAACTGATTTTGGAAGACTGAGGAGGAATCCTAGGGAAGTGAGCACTTGCTGGGTCACTTGCAGGTTTGACTTGACTTGGTCTGGAGACTGACCCACAATGAGCCAGTCATCCAGGTATGGGAATATGGAAATGTTCTGTCTCCTTAGAAAGGCCACTACTACTGCTAGGCATTTGGTGAACACCCTTGGTGCTGATGTTAGGATGAAGGGCATTGTACTGAACTGATAATGGCCTGAAGGTAGTTCAAACCTGAGGTACTTTTTGTGGGAGCACCCAATGGGAATGTGAAAATAGGATCCTTGAGGTCCAGGGAGGCTAGCCATCCCTGGCCTTAGAGAGGGAAGAATTATTCCCAGAGTCACCATTTTGAATTTTGGCTTTACTAGGTGATTGTTTAAGTATCTTAAATCTTGGATGGGCCACCACTTCCCCATCTTCTTTGGGGTAAGGAAGTATCTGGAGTGCAGACCCTGTGAGATGTAGGAACTCTCTCTATGGCTCTGAGAGCTAGCAGAGAGGAAACCTCTGCCTCTAGGGCAATGGTTTGGAGATGTTTGCAGGTGGAAAAGACCTGACCCCTCGACTTTGACATTTTTGAAGCTGAGGGCCAGTCCCTGGCTTACTACCTCTAGGACCCACTTGTCTGAGGTAACAGACTTCCAGGCCTGGAAGTAATAAGCCAGCCTTCCTCCTACAGGAATTGGGGAGTCGACCCGGGCTGACACATCAGGGTGTCTGCTTGGCAGGAGCCTTAGACTGGGAGGAGGAGGATGATGCAGCCCTGCTCATCCCCTTTCTGCCTCTCCCTCTCCCTCTGAAGAACCCCCTCTGAGGAAAAGGAAAGGAGGCCTTTGCCTGGTAGAAAGGCCTGTGAAAGGGCCTGCTCCTGCCCCTAGATTGCTGCTTCTGAGGAGTTGCCTGCCTTTCCTTGGCCTGTGCACTCCTGTAGGTGGTCCTGTATTCATCCATTTTCTTCATATAATTCTCTGTCTGCTCCCCAAACAGATAATTCTCCATAAAGAGAAATCCATGGCTTTAGCCTGGGTATCCTGTGATAGGCTAGTATATCTGAGCCAAGCCAGTCTCCGAAGAGCCACAGATGTAGCCATGACTCGTGATGACACATCATTGGAGTCCACAGCAGCATGAAATTGTACTTGTGATGCCTCAATCCCTTCAGCAGCCACCTCCTCCAGCTCCTTGGTAAGCTGGGGGGAAGCCTTTTTAGCCAGTTCCAGAACAGTATCCCATCTGGACTTCTGGTAACTGGCTGTGTCGGCCACGTAGTTAGCCTGCCTGAGTCCCAAGGAAGATGCCTTGTACTGTTTTTTTAGCCATGGCATCCAGCTTCCTGGAGTCTTTATCTTGGGGGTGTGAAGCCAAGGATATGTTTGCCTTATCACAGGCTGCAGCCTGCACGACCCCAACATGGCTGCATTGCTGGTACAAGTACTCCGTACCTGGTCCTGACAGCATACACCTCTTGTCCATTCATCTGTCCACAGGAGGTAAAGAATTTGGGGTTTTAAATAATTTCTCTGTTTCCCAAAAGATTTATGGAGGGTAATAGACAATCTCTTGGACTCTGCGATGTCCATCATCTCCACATAGTCAAGCTCCTCTTGCTCCTCAGCAGCTTCAACCAGAGGGAGCTGGAGGGTTTCTGCCACTTTTTTTGTAAAACATAAAGTGGGAAGGGGACTCAGAAAGGCTAGGAGGAGAAACACCAGAAGGTCTGTCTAGGGAGATGTCTGGTTCTATGGGCTCATCCAGACCTTCTAAACCATCATCATCATCATCATCATAATCTTCACCCCCTCCAGATCCCGTTCATAATACTCTTCTGGGGAATAGTCCAGAACCGTAAGAACCGACCGGACCGAATACCTACCATATTGGCCAGAACCGATGGAGCGATTCAACTATACTAATCGCCCTTGCAATTTCCTCTGTAGTTGGACAATGTGGTTGGGATCCGAACTGGCCAATTTCTTTTTTCTTTCTTTTAGCCAGAACCGACCCCTCAGGATCAGCTCTCCTTTTGCCAGAGGAGTCTCGCCCCAGGTCAGTGGGCACCCTGGTTTGGTCGGAACCGAACCGGGCTGGCCATCCGGTCAGCGGACTTCTCGGTCTCCTTTGCCTAAGCCTGCCCAATCTTTTTATCTAGGGTCACCTAAGGAACATTTTTACAAATTTGGCAGTCTGAATCAAGGTGGTCAAAACCCAGACAGTAAACACAGGTGGTGTGGGGATCAGCCTTAGCAAAAGCCTCCCCACACTCACTGCAGTGTTGAAACCCAGTGGGCCCGGTTTTTCTTTTGAGTTTCTCAGACAAAGTCATCCTAAAAACTTACCATTTACTTGGCAAAAGCCAGGCAATACCCCCTTATCGGTTCCTAACCATGTCACGGGTATTTGAAAAAAACGTCTAAATATGTTTTTTTTAGAACTGATAAGGACTGGTACCTCACACTAAATTCAGAAATAAAAATAAACTTAAGAGAGAATAACAGAAAATCGGTTCAGCCGAACCGATTGAAAATATTTCTTACAATTTCCACACAAAAATCACATTAGTCCACTACCTAAGTACTTACTGTACCGCGAACAGGGATCTGAACCGAGAAAACAAGAAACAGCGGTTTAAAACCAACATTTTTACTTTACCGAACCAATAGCGAAGCAGAGAGTCTCGGGCGACTGTTCAGTTAGGTGGAGTAAAGAATCTGACAGTTACACTTCAAAGTGCAGCAGACAGAGGTTTGAACCGAGCTCGAGCTCAACGTTCTATGCGCTGGCATAGAGTTAACTCTTTCCTCTCCAGAGCAGTTCAAGTGCTGGGGCTAACTGCATAATGTCAGAATACAGCAAGACTTCATGTTGTTTGAAAGACAGCCCTGAGTTCGAAGATTTATGTGCAGGAGAGACTCCTGATGAGATCACATTCCTGAGCAGTAAGCTGATCCAGATGGGCTCCCATCCCAGCAGAGAAGCGTCTGTGGTGAGAATCACTGTTGGGGCCTGACTGAGGAAGGGGACACCTTGCCTCAGATTGTCCTCCTCCAGCCACCACTGGAGAGCCTGAACCAGAGTTTGAGACACTGGAACTAACTTAGAGAGGGGGTCTTTTTTTCTGAGACCAAAAAGATTTCAGATGTAATTGAATATCTCTCATTTGAAACCTTGCCTCTTGCACTACTGCAGTGCAAGCTGCCATGTGGCCTAGCAACTGCAAGAAATGTCTGGCTGGCCAAGACACTAGTGGACAAAAAGAGGAAACCAGAGTGATGAGGGACTGAACCCTTGAAAGAGGAAGAAAGGCCTTGGCCTGGACAGTGTCCAGCTCCACCCCTATAAATGTGAGAAGCTGGGTTGGTTCCAGAACAGACTTTTCTAGATTTAGGATGAATCCTGAGGAGTCCAGAAGCTTTTGAGTGACCTCAGAGCTAACTTGACTTGGTCTGAGGACTGACCCACTATGAGCAAGTCGTCCAGGTAAGAGAACAGTGAGATGCCTGTCTCCTGAGAAAGGCTACCACTACTGCTAGACACTTGGTGAACACCCTTGGAGCAGATGTTAGGCCAAAGACATTGCTCTGAACTGGTAGTGACCTGAGGGCAACTCGAACCTGAGGTATTTTCTGTGGGAATGTCTGATAGGTATGTGGAAATAGGCATCCTTGAGATCCAGGGAGGCTAGCCAGTCTCCTGAACTCAGAGAAGGGAGAATTATTCCCAAAGTCACCATTTTGAACTTTGGCTTTAGTATGTGTTTGTTCAGGTATCGTAGATCTAGGATGGGTCGCCACTCCCCTGTCTTTTTTTGAGGCAAGGTAGTATCTGGAATGCTTCCTTTTCCCCTGTGATTAAGAGGTACCTTCTCTACTGCTCGCAGGAACAGTAAAGGGGAAACTTCTGCCTCTAAAGCCTTTGTCTCCACAGGAGAGGAAGGACTGAGAGACTTTGCTCTTGTTTTTGGGAACCTTCTAAAGCTGAGAGCAAGTCCTTGGCTCACTACTTCCAGGACCCATTTGTCTGAGGTAATAGACTTCCAGACCTGGAAATAGTGAGCCAGCTTGCCCCCTACTGGAACCAGGGAGGCGACCCTGACTGACACATCAGGGTGCCTGTTTGGCAGGGGGCTTGGACTGAGTGGAGGATGGAGTCCTGGTCATCCCCCTTCTGCCTCTTCCCCTAAAGAACCCCCTCTGCTGGAAAGAAGAGGAGGAATGGGCTTGGTAAAAAGGTCTTTGAAAAGGCCTGCCCCTGCCAGTCCTAGATTGCTGCCTCTGAGGAGTGACCTGCCTTTCCTTGACTGCAGCACTCCTGTAGGTGGTCCTGTATTCGTCCATCTTTTTCATGTAAGCCTCTGTTTGCTTTACAAACAGAAAGTTAGTGGTGACAGGAAAATCCATGGCCTTGGTCTGGGTATCCTGTGATAAACTGGTACACCTGAGCCAAGCAAATCTCCTCATGGAGACAGAGGTAGCCATGACTCTAGAATGCACATCATTCGAGTCAACAGCAGCATGAAACTGGACCTTTGATGCCTCTATCATCCACAGCCACCTGTTCCAGTTCCTTAGCCAGCAGGAGGAGCATTCTTAGCCAGCTCAGAACTGTATCCCACATAGACTTCTGGTATCTGGCTGTATATGTCATGTAATTAGATTGCCTGAGCCCCAAAGAAGATGCCAAGTACTGTTTCTTTGCCATGGCATCCACTTTCCTGGAATCCTTTTCTGGGGTGAGATGCCAGGAGAATGTTACCTTGTCACAGGCTGCAGCTTGCACTACCCCAACATGGCTACAATGATTTGTAAGGAATTACATCCCAGGACCTGACAGGGCATACCTCCTGTCCATCTTTTATCCACAGGAGGTATGGATGTTGGAAACTAGAATTTTCTGTGTCCGTTTCCCAGGGATTTATACAGAGGGATAAACACCCTTTGGACTCTGGGACATCCATTATCTCAACAGAGTCAGGTTCCTCCTGATCCTGTTCAGCCTCTTCCACTGGAAGCTGAAGAGTATCAGCCATTTTCTTGTAGAATAAGAAATGGGAGGGGTACTTGGAAAGCCTGGGAGGAGACACATTGGAAGGCCTGCCTGGGAGATGTCAGGCTCTACTGGCTCATCTAGGCCTTCATAATCCTCTTCTTCTTCATGACCTTCATCTCCTTCCCAATCACCCTCATAGAATGCTTCAGGATCATATTCAGAAGCAGACAAGTCCGACCAAACCGATCGTCTTTGAGTCGGTGTTGGTTCGGTTGGAACCGGGGGAAGCGATTGTACAATAGCAGTTACTTTAGCTACTTCATCAGCGGTCAGAACATGGGAACCAGGATCCGAACCGGCTGACTTGCGCTTTCTCTTAGATGGAACCGATTCCGCAGAATCGGCTCTCCTTTTGCCCGAGGAGGTATAGCCCAGGTCAGTGGGCACCCCCTCAGGTACGGTCAGACCCGAACCGGGCTGGCCACCCGGGTTAGTGGATTTCTTGGCCTCCCTTTCCTTCAGCCTACTTAAACGTTTGTCTAAAGTGGCTTTGGTAAAGTTTCTGCATATTTGGCAGTCCACTTTGAGGTGGTCAAACCCCAGACAATAAACACAGACAAGGTGGGGATCAGCCTTAGCAAAGGCCTCCCCACACCGATGCAATGCTGAAACCCAGTGGGACAGGTTTTCTTTTTGGGTTTCTCAGACATGCCTAAAGGAAAAAAGTTACCCTTACCAGCGTTTGAGCCAGGCAACTACCAACCTATCGGTTCCAACCATGTCACGGGTCGGTTAAAAAAACCAAGGAAATCATTGCTTTTTTTTTTTAGGACCCGATAGGTATCGGAAACCGCAATACAAATCACAGAACAAATCAAAACAGAATTGCTTCGGTTCCTAACCGGACCAATCCGAAAGAAACCGAACAAAAAACAATTTCTACCACAAAACACTAAACTACCTACTACACACTTACTGTACCGAAGACAGAGATCGAACACCGAAAAAATAAGTAAATGGGTTACAAACCAACAGATTTTTTTACTTAAACCGATCAGAAGTGAAAGAGAGAATCTCGGAAGCGACTTCTCAGTTAGGCGGAGTAAAGAATCTGACGGTTACACTGAGGAATACCTTGGGACAGAGGTTTGAAACCGAGCCTAAGCTCAACGCTCTATGCCTTGGCATAAAGTTACACCTTTCCTCTCTGGAGCAGTTCAAGTGCTGGGGCTAACTGCATATAGTCACAATACAGCGAGACTTCATGTTACAGCGACAGCGGTAGCAGTTCTTACCACATGCTTATAGGACCCCTGTCTCTGTAAAACCAAGTGCGCTTTCACAGGCGGTATTCCATACATGGTTCTGTCCATGCTATATTCACCGTACCCCAACCCAAAAGTCTGAGCTCCCATCCCTCTCAGGAACCTCGTACAGTCAGAGATGACTCAAGTTTTGCTATCATGGTTTATAGTGTCACAAGGTTCTGCTCGATGAGAAGATAGCCTTGTCGCCTTAGCCATCAATAATTATATGTGTAAAGGATGGTCATTTATTTTTACAATTTGGAACAAGGGACATTTAAATCCATAACACCAGTGATATGACATCATAAATTAAAAATGCCATGGCACTGATAGATGATCACAACGGAAGAGACTTCACAGGCTTGGGCCATGAAATTCACCAACTAATGATACACACAATGTGCTGTAAGGTGTCATTTCAACTACTGAAGCAGCTAGTCTCTGGTAAAGATGGTAGGCACAACAGGATGCAGTGTACATGAGCACTTGAGGGGGCCCCTGACAAAGTGGAAGTGTGCTGTGAAGTGCCAGGTGTCCGCACATGTGCTTTTCACCCTGGATTGAATGAATAACCCTCTTTATTCAACCACAGTCTGGTCTGTGATTTGGGTATATCCTTTGCCTGATTAAGTGTGCTGCCTCCTGTTCTGTCAGTCTATTAATTAGATGGTCTGTGTAATCAGGTAACCCCAATGGAATCCTCTGTCAAAGTGCTGAAGTCAGATATGGCCAACACGAGGAAAACAGACTCTGCTATGCACTCTTCACAGCAGCTTGTTCTAAAGAAGTCCCATATCTGAAATCAGTGGGAGATGCTTTAAAATCAAGTATGATGCTCAAATGTGAAAGTTCCTATTTTGTCCGAGGAGCTGGAGGGTGAATACCCAGTTCTGTTTCTCAAAAACTGGCTCTCTTGCACTTTGCAACTTACTGTGGAGGGGGGGGAGGTGTTCTGCTTCCAAAAAAGTGCATGTGATTCCCTGTGGGCCTGCCAGCAAATAGAAAATGTATTTAGAGCCCTTGAGCTTTTGATGAGACTATTGTGACATACTCTTTTCTTTGGTCTGAAGACAAGAATCAGTGCTTTTGGAGGGTCAAGCAATTCTGTTTTACCTAGATTTGTTCTTTGCCAAATGACACTGGTTAAAAAGATATAGTGGGCTACAGAGTTTTTAGAGAGGTGGGTACTATTTATATGATGATCTCCCCAGTGTGAAATTTACATGGTGAGTTATTTCTTGACATTTCTGTGATATCCCTAGAGAGGTTCCCTGCCTGTCAGCTGTACTACTCCATGGACACTAGAGACAAAGGTCCCAGTGAGGTGGCTGATGTCCTCTGAAGTGATTTGGGGTGTTTTGCCTGCAACACCCACTTTACTGTGGTTGGATGAGGTTTTCTAAGAGTACAGCTGGGACCCTAACTTTCTGTTTCAATTGAGTCTGACACTTCTGAGAATACTTTGGTTTACCTAACATTTAGTCACAATTCAACTCACATTTTATATTAAGTCTGGGCTTCTCTTTCCTTTTTTCTTCATTATTAAATTAGTTTGTATGAAAATGGGATCCTTGCCCCCAATACCCCTCAACCTCTTGCCTCATGAATCAGGGACAAGGCTTAAAAAAATCAGTGACAAAGACGCCAAGTCAGGGACACATCTTAAAAACTGGTACTATTCTCTCAGAAATCTGACAGAATGAAGGGGTTTGTCTTAAGATGCATTTTCTGAAGAAGAACAAGTCTGTTACTTTAATGTTTGACATTATTTTGTGCTTTTAATCCCCATTGTTCTGTCACAAAAACTCAAATTTTATGAGGGACAGAGGAACATTTTGAGGCAAAATCAGGGACGTCACTGAAAATCAGGGACAGTTGAGAGGTATGTTGCCCCCTACAGTTCATCTGCTTCTGTGGCTTAATATTTTGCTGAAGTCATAATCTTTAGTTTGGAACTGTTGTGCTTGCGTTTTTTGCCTGCCCCCTGGCACGGCTTCCATGGTCATCTCCGTATCCAGGGGATGGCCTCTCAGACTCATCCTGACCGTCAGGAGATGACATCCCATCTAGCACTTCAGTAAGGTTAGGATAAAGCCTAACAGGTGTGCTGATCTGCATGTTTGGGAGTCCAATTGGGTTATTAGGATCTTGTAGCCAGCCCAGGTCTCGTATGTCCCCATCAGGAGATGACATCCCATCTAACATTTCAGTAAGGTTAGGATAAAGCCTAACAGGTGTGCTGATTTGCATGGCTGGGAGTCCAATTGGGTTATTAGGATCTTGTAGCCAGCCCAGGTCTCGTATGTCCCCATCAATTTACCTGACTAAAATTATTTTAGCTCCATGAGTGTAGATGTCATACTCTTCAAAATCACCTTCATGCTCATGGTCACGGGTATTTATTTTAGGACAGTGTGATTTTCCCAGATGTGAAGAACACTGCTAGGGTGGTGCCTGGTTGAGCTGTTCCCTTGGTGGAGTGACTAGAGCAGCAGCCTCCAGTGGCATCAGGGACCTGGGGCTGCGGTTCAATTCGCCCCAGGTCCCAGTATGATGCTGCTATTTTTTGGTTGGGAAACAAAAAAATTCCCCGCTCAGAATTTTTTATGTTTCTCCGAAGTCCACAACCCCCAGAGTTGGTTATATTTAGTCCAGAGGATATGGGGGTGCAAGCCCCCACATTTTAAGGGTGAGGGGCAGAGCCTCCTGCAAAAACAAAGGTACTGCTCCAGTGTGCACAGAGGTTGTTCTGGTTTTGCGTGTTGTGCCGACACTGTTATGCCGCCGCAGCTGATTTGCGTGCAGCATTCTTTGCTATGCATGGTTTTAACTGTGACGGTATGACCCGGTGCCCTTTTTGGGTATCATTTGACTGTTGTTGTTTTGTATAAGGTAGGTCTGGTCACTTTCCATAAATCAGAATGCTAGTTTCTGTCAGTTTCAATAACTAAGTGTGGATTTCCTTTTGCATATTCAGTCATGATCTGACATCAAGATATCAATACTTCAGACTGATTTGTAATATTCCTGTAACTCTAAGGCAATCTTCCTGTGTTTTCTCGATAAATTACATTTTTCCTATGGAAGTCAAATTGTTCTGTTTTCCTGTGTAACCAATGTAAGTCCATGGGAACAATTTCATAGAAACAGAGAAGTTGTTGGCAGATAAGGACCTCTTAGCCCACCTAGTTTGTCCTATATTCTCTTTCTTCTGTGCCACGACAGACCCTACTCAATCTCTGGCCTTCTCCCCTTGCCTTGCTTCTGCTGTCCCTTGCATGCTTGAATCCAGTTACCATTTTAGCTCCCACCACCTCTGCTGGGAGGCCCTTCCAAGTATCCACCACCCTCTCCATGAAGAAATATTTCCTCACATTTCCTCCTTCAGCTTCATGGCATGACCCCTCGTCCTGGAGCATCTTTTTCTATGGAAAATGCTACCTTCCTGAGCCTTATTAATATATGTGACATATTTAAATGTTTCTTTCATAGCCCTGCTGTCCCTCCTTTCTTCTAAAGAGTACATATTTAGCTCCTTGGTTCTTTTTTCATATGGCTTTTGATGCAGGCCCTGCACCACTCGGCAGCCCTCCTTTGTACTGCCTCCCACCTATCCATGTCCTTCTGGGTGGGGCCTCCAGAACTGGACTCAGTACTCGAGGTGGGGTCTTACAAGTGATGTATGCAGGGGTAATAGTACCCCCCTCTTTCTGCTGGTGATGTCCCCCCCATGCACTCAAGTATCCTGCTAGCCTTCCCCACTGCCTTATCACACTGTTTGGCTACCTTCAGGTCATCATAAATGACTACTCCTAGGTTCCTTTCCTGTTTTGTGGTTGCTAATACCCCCTGCTCAAGTGGTATATTGTCCTTGGGTTTCTTGCCCCAAATGCATGATTTTGTTCTTTTTTGCAATTAAACCTAGCTGCCATTCCCTACATTCATTCGTCCAGTTTTTTTAAGTTCTTCCCTCATTCTTTCCACCTCCCCTGCTGTGCCCACTCTTGTAGATTTTTGTGTCATCCACAATCAGGCATACTTTCCCCTCTAGCCATTCTGCAATGTCACTAATAAAGACATTGAAGGGGACCAGGCCTAGTACTGACTCCTGTGGCACCCTGCATGTCACCTTGCCTCTCCAGAGTAGACTCCATTTAACACCACCCTCTGACTCCTATTGCTTAGCCAACTTTTTACCCATTTTACTACTTTTGGACCCACTCCCAGGTTGCCCAGCTTGATCACCAGTCTTCTGTGTGGAATGGTGTTGAAGGCCTTACTGAACTCCAGATAGGCCACATCTACTGTTCCTCCCTGGTCCAGTTCCCTGGTCACCCAGTCAATGAACTCAATCAGGTTTGTCTGGCAAGCTCTCCCCTCTGTGAAACCATGTTGCCTTGGATCCTGTAAGCCACTGGGTACAAGATATTCCTCAACACTTTCCTTCAGTAGCGATTCCATTACTTTGTCTAATATCAAGTCAGGCTGATTGGTCTGTAATTTCCTTCCTCCTCCCTATTTCTGTGTTTGTGTAGTGGGACCACATCTGCCTTCCTCCAGTCCCCCAAAACCTCCCCTGTTTCAAGTGATAGGTTGAACAGAGCTGTCAGAGGTGCAGCCAGCACTTCCTTGAGCTCCCTCAGTATCCTAAGGTGCACCCCGTCAGGTTCCATTGCCTTGTCAACTTTTAATTGTGCTAGTTCCTTAAGGACTATCTGTTCTGTAAAAGGACTAGTGTCCACCTCCCAATGCCCTTGTCCCTTACCTTTGGCCCATCACCTACCCCTTCCTCCTTAAATCCTGAACAAAAGTAATTGTTCAGTATGTCTTATTTTTTGGTCCTCTTCCTCACAAACCCTTCACCTTACACCTGGAGAGATGAAGGTCTATACTGGCACGATGGTCTGCATCTGTCCACGAAGGGAACCAAGCTCCTAAGTGACAGGTTTAAATGCTTCCTTGGCAACAGGTTTAAATGCTTCCTTGGCAAGCTTTTAAACTAGCCAAGGGGGGAGGAGCTAACAGGCAGGAAATTTCAAGCCTCCCCCCACAAAACATGGCAGGTAGTAAGGTAAACACTGAGGTACAGAGCTCAACAGAGGGCAGGACAGGGGTAAATGGAAAAATAGAAAAGGGCAATAAGAGCAGAGGAGAAAATAAGAGGAGAAAAAAAGATAAAGTAAACATTAAATGGAGGGCAATGAGTACCAATGCCTGTAGTCTGGGAAACAAGCTTCCTGAGCTAGTAGCCCTGATGGAAGATGAAAAATTGGATATTGTAGCAGTCACAGACACATGGTACATGGAGAACCATGACTGGGATGTCAGCATACCAGGGTACACATTCTACAGAAGGGACAGGGAGGGTAAAAGAGGAGGTGGAGTAGCTCTATACATAAGGGAAGAGATCAAAGCTATAGAACTAAAAAGTAAAGGGGGAGGACAAGAGGCACTCTGGGTCACCTTGGAGACAGGGAATGGCATCACAATCCGCACAGGGGTTGTACACAGACCCCTGTCTCGATGGGACGAAACGGACAAGAAAATGATGGAGGACATTCTCAAAATGGCTGAAAAAGGGGATATACTGTTGATGGGGGACCTGAATATGCCAGATGTTAACTGGACGACATGTACTGCAGCCACATCCAAGAGCAGGGTCATTCTTGATGCCCTGCAGGGGGCAGGCCTTAGACAGCTAGTGTTGGAACCCACTCGGGAGGGAGCAATACTAGACCTGGTACTCTCAAATGGAGAGAGGATCACAAATTTAGAAGTCAGTAGACATCTGGGAACAAGTGACCACTGCACAGTGTGCTTCACAATAAGCACAACCATGGAGACAAGCCATACAAAAACAAGAATACTGGACTTTAGAAGGACCGACTTTGGCAAAATGGGTGAATACCTGAGGAATGCACTAGCAAATGGCTAAAAAGGAGGGGTGGAAGAACAATGGAGAAAAAGCAAAACTGCTATCATAGAGGCAACAAGCCTTGAGTGAAACAAATAAAGAAAACAAAGCAGAGTTAAAACACTATGGTTCTCAAAAGAGGTGGCAGGAAGGCTAAGGAGAAAAGGCTGCATTCAAAAAGTATAAGGAATCACAGAAGGAGCAAGACAGGAACTGTATCAATTAAAGCAGAAAAGAAGTGGGGAAGGCAGTCAGAATAGCAAAGGCCCAAACTGAGGAAAAATAGCCAACTCAGTTAAGAAGGGGATAAAACCTTTATAGGTACATTAGGGAGCATAGAAAGGTTAAGGGAGGAATAGTGAAGATTAATAAAGGAGAGGGGAGGTTGGGCAGAGGGAGACAGTGAAAGGCAGAGATACTTTGAATACTTTGCTCAGTATTCACAAAAAGAAGATGAGGAGGAGTTACCTAAACCAGACAATAGAAGCACTCTGGGTAGGGGTTGACACCCAGTCCATTGAAGAAAAAGTCCTGAAAGAACTCCTAAAACTCAAGGTGGACAAGCAATGGGGCCTGATGCGATTCACCCCAGGATCCTAAAAGAACTAAGGGAGGACCTAGTGACACCACTGACCACACTTTTTAACAAATCATGGGAGGATGGGGTGGTACCTGAGGACTGGAGGAGGGCAGATGTGATTCCCCTTCACAAAAGTGGGAGCAAGGCAGAAGCAGAAAATTACAGACCTGTAAGTTTGACCTCAGTGGTAGGGAAAATGATGGAATCACTTCTGAAAGAAAGAATTATTGAGTACCTAGAGGCCAGCGGGTACAGAACCCAAAGCAACATGGATTTACAGCAAGAAGGTCATGTCAGACGAATCTAATTGATTTCTTTGACTGGGTGACCAAAGTAATAGACTAGGGAGGGGCTGTGGATATGGCCTACCTAGACTTTAGCAAGGCATTTGACACAGTCCGCATAAAAGACTAATAATCAAGTTAGCCAGCTTGGGAGTGGGTTCCAGGGTGGTAGCCTGGGTAGCAAAATGGCTGCACAACAGGACACAGAAGGTAATAGTGAATAGAACACATTCCGAAGAAAGGGGGGTTACTAGTGGAGTACCTCAGGGCTCAGTACTGGGTCAAGTCCTTTTTAACATCTTTATAGGTGACATTGCAGAGGGTCTGGAGGGAAAGGTATGCCTCTTTGCAGATGACACAAAGATCTGTAACAGAGTTAGCCAGCTCCAGAACTATATCCCACATAGACTTCTGGTATCTGTCTGTATATGTCATGTAATTAGATTGCCTGAGCCCCAAAGAAGATGCCAAGTACTGTTTCTTTGCCATGGCCAACAAGGGGGAAAGCGGTCCTGGACCTAGTTCTCCCCAACAGTGAAAGGGGGTAAGGGGGATTGAAGTAGGATGCCATCTGGGGAATAGTGACCACCGTATGGTTGAATTTCAAGTGATCACAGCAGAGGACACAAGCCACTCCAAAAATTAGGGTCCTAGATTTTATGAAAGCCAGCTTCAGAAAATGAGAGAAAACCTGGCGGAATCTTAAGAATCACAGAGGGAGAAGGGTGGAAGAAATGTGGGAAAGCCTGAAGAGAGGTATTCAAGCAGTTACAGACCAATGTCACAGAAGGGTAAGTAAAGCAAAAAGAAAAGAAACCCTCACAAAAGAAGTATGAAGTATATTGACAGAGAAAGACTACCTACAGGAAATGCAAAGCATCAAAAAAAAGGAGGATAAGGAATGATATCAAGAGAAACTGAGGGAGGGAACAAGGCAATAAAGAAGGACTAAAGAAGCCCAGACTGAGGTGAAGACTGCAGAAGGGGCACACAGCGGCTAAAAAGTCTTCTTCAGGTACATAGAGGAAACAAGGAAAACAAATGGGGTATAGTTAGACTAGCAGCAGAGAATGGGAACCTAGGAAAGGAAGATGGAGAAAAGGATGAAGTCCTAAACAGGTACTTCTGCTCCGTGTTTACAAAGGAGGAGGAGGGCAATGGACCAGAGCCAGTTAGAAACTGCACCACTGGACCAGCAGTCGATGTAAGCCCTTCATGGCAGACCAAGTCTTGGAAGCATTAAACAAATTAAATAAGGATAAAGCCAATGGACCGGATAATATACACCCAGAATCCTGAAAGAACTGAGAAGGGAACTAGCGGTACCCCTGGCAGACCTATTCACTAAATTACTTGTGAGCGGAGAAGTTCCCAATGACTGGAAGAGGGCATTGGTAGTCCTGCTTCATAAATCTGGGAGCAGGGAGGAGGCAGGAAACCACCGCCCAGTGGGTCTCACTTCAGTCATAGGAAAATGGCTGGAATCCTTATTCAAGCAGAGAATAACAACATTCCTGGAATCCCGCAGTCAGCAGGATCAAAAATAACAAGGATTCGCGGCAGGGAGGTCTTGCCAAACAAACCTGGTCGAGATCTTCGACCGGGTTACAAAGGCAGTTCATATTGGGGAGCAGCTGATGTGGCCTACCTGGACTTTAGCAAAGGCTTTCGACTCTGTTCCGCACAGAAGACTGATAAAGAAGCTAGACTGCATGGGAATGGGACAGGTGGTGGTAAACTGGGTGAAAAATTGGTTGCACGGTAGAACACAAAGAGTGCAAGTTAATGGCACATTATCAAAAGTGGGGGAGGTAACCAGTGGGGTACCCCAGGGCTCGGTATTAGAGCCCCTGGTATCCAATGCATTCACAGCCAACATTGCAAATGGGCTAGAGGGGAAGGTGCGTCTCTTCACAGATGACACCAAGATTTGCAACAGGGTGGACTCTCCAGAAGGTGTTAAGAAAATGAATCAGACCTAAAGAAACTGGAGCAGTGGCCCAGAACATGGCAGCTGAAATTCAACACCAAAAAGCGCAAAATCATGCACCTAGCAAGAAGCAACCCAAAAAGAGAGCACTACTTGGGAGGAGAAAGGCTAGTTGCAACCAACCAAGAATGGGACCTGGGGATCATGATATCAGATGACTTGAAAGTGGGTAGACAGTATGGGAAGGTGGCACTAAAGGCTAGTGGCATGCTGGGATGCAATGGGAGGGAGATGACAAGCAGAAAGCTGGAGGCGATACTGACACTGTACAGGGCACTTGTCTGCTCCCTCATGGAATACTGTGTAGAGTTTTGGAGACCACACCTCACGAAAGACACTGATAGAATAGAGACAGTGCAATGAAGAGTGACAAAAATGATACGGTGTTACACCAGTTGACATGTGAAAATAAGTTGAGGGAATTAAATATGTACTTCCTAGAGCAGAGGAGGGAGAGCGAAGACATGATTGAGACCTTCAAGTACATCAAGAGCATAAATAAGGTACAGATGCAGGAACTTTTTCATGTCAAGGGAGGTAGTAGAACAAGCAGGCATGTTCTGAAATTACAAGAGAGAAGGTTCGGGACCAATGATAGGAAACTCTTCCTCATGGACACTGATCAATCTACATCCTGCTCCTCTCACAAATTTTGCAGCTAACTGTCGATTAAGATTCCTCCCTATTAAGGTTGCCTAGCTCTCTTAATTCATTCTGGCCTTCTTATTCTGCTCAGCTACCTCTATCATACCTAGTTTATCTTAGCTGCCCTCCCTCCCTCCCCCATTCTTACCATCTCTACCTTACTATTGTCCTTAGAGTGACTAGTATTCTTTCTCCCCTACTTCCTACATATTTTTTGCTCTGAATTATATGTGTTCACCATATTTGACAGGCACTTGATATTGGCCTTCCGTGGTTCACCTGTATATGGATTACATTGCTGTACTACCCTACTGGAGTTATGCTTGTTCTGATTTGCAACTTGCTATTGTACAATGGTTTCTACATTTTTTTTTCTTTTGTTACTACCTTAACTCTTCTGTATTTTTCCTTGTACTAAACTGCAATGTATTATTGCCCAGGACCACCTTGAAATGAGCTTGCTCAATGGTGTATACGCCTGGTTAAATAAAGTGATTGATTGACTGATGGAGAGGGTGGTGGACTCCTGGAACAGCCTACCCCTAGAGGCTGTGGGAGCAAAAACGGTCGAGGGGTTCAAGAGAGCTTGGGACGTGCACAAGGGTATCATTCACCAGGGGGCAAATGGGGGGGAAGAAAGTAGATACCTTGGGCAAACTAGATGGACCTAGCGGCCCCCTTAGGCCCTCATCTTCTGTGTTTCTAGTAGAATACGGATGCATTGTGCCAACAACAGAAGAATAGAAAAGGGACATAAACTACATCATACTGTTCTAAAATTGTTCTTAGCATTAGCATGTAAATCAGAAACACCCATGAGGATAACTAAAAAAATCTAGATTCTAGATCAATGACAAAATTTGAAGTAGTATATAAAAACAGCTTCTACTGGGAAAAATGACTTAACAGACTCAGCACAGTCCTTGTTTAAGAACTCACTGAGGCTCAGTTAGCAAGACCTCCCTTTCATGTAACAATGAAACCATTTTACCCTGGATCCCTTCACCAGTGTCACAGATAAACAGAAGAGCACAGAACTAATGATCAATCCCTGAGGCTGCTAACCCACTCGTGATGGGGCAAATACTGGACCTGGTACTCACTAACAGGGACAGTATTGCAGACGTCAAGGTGGGAGGCCACCTGAAGACCACTGACCACCATGCAGTGTGGTTCAATATAAGGATGGCTCTGGAATTGAAACGCACAAGGGTGAGGGTCCTGAACTTCAGGAGGGCAGATTTTATAAAGATGTGTGAATGCCTCAGGAATGACCTGGCGGGGGGGGGGGTGACCTGGATAGAGTGGAGGAACAGTGGGCGATGCTAAAAGGGAGCATAGTGAAGCCAACAACCCTCTGCATCAAGCAAGTGAGCAAAAGAAAGAAAAAAAAAGAGACCGCTATGGTTCTCAAAAGAGGAGACTGAAAAGGTAAAGGCTAAAGGGTAGCATTCAGAAGGTATAAGGAGACCCAGGGGAAGGAGGATAGGGAAGTGTATCAGGGAAAACAGAGGGAAGTAGGGAATGCAGTACAGACCACAAAGGCACAAACTAAAAACAGAACAGCCCAGGTGGTACAAAAAAAAGGGGACAAGACATTTTTTAGGTAAGTAAGTGAAAAGAGAAAGACCGGGGAAGGGACTGTAAGGTTAAAAAGGGAAGGGAGGGACTGTGCAGAGGGGGAGCAGGAAAAGGCAGACATCCTGAACAAATACTTTTGTTCAGTGTTCATAGAGGAAGGAGAAGGGGAGAGGTTATGAAAAAGTAACAGGAGCTTGGGAGGGAGGGAGGGTAGACAACAGTCCTTTTTGGAGGACAGAGTCCTGAAGGCACTCATTTATCTGAAAGTGGACAAAGCAATACGGCTAGAGAGGGTGCACCCAAGGGTATTGAGGGAACTTGGGGAGGTACTGGCTGCACCTCTGACAGTCCTATTTAACAACCCACTGAAAACAGGAGTAGTTCCAGAGGAATGGAGGAGGACAGATTTAGTCCCACTTTACAAATGTGGTAGCATGGAGGAGGCTGGCAATTATAAGCAAGTCAGCCAGGCATCGTGGAGTGAAAGTTAATGGAATCACTGCTTAAGGAAAGTACTATGAAATATCTTGAATCTAATGGGTTACAAGACCCAAGTCAGCACGGATTGATTGGGGTGGGGGGGTTATGTCAAATGAATCTGATAGATTTCTTTGACTAGGTTACTAAAGAACAAGATCAGAGTGGAGCAGTGGGCGTGACCTCCTAGATTTCAGTAAAGCTTTGGACACCGTTGCAAACAGCAGACAACTAGTAAGAAAGCTGGGTACTGTAGCTTAGAAGTGGGTCCAAATGTGGTAAAGTGAGTAAGAACTTTGTTAGGAGATAGGCGACAGGGGTGGTGGTAAATGGAGTTCACTCGGGGATGGGAGGCTGACCAGCAGGGTGCCTCAGGGATCAGTGCTGGGTCTGGTTCTCCACAATATCTATATAAATGACACTGCAGAGGAACTGGAAGGGAAGGTCTGCCTCTTTGTGGATGACACCAAAATTTGCAATAAGGTGGGCACTCCAGGGGTGGTGTAAAGGATGATTAGAGACCTGAGAAAACTAGAGGAGTGGTCAAAGGTATGACAGCTGAGTTTCAATGCAAAAAAGTGCATAATAATGCACTTGAGGTATAGAAATCCAGGGGCGGAGACTAGTGCAAAATGGCCAGAGTAGTACTGACGACCACCAAGCAGGAAAGAGACCTGGGGGGTAATCATGTCTGATGACCTAATGGTGGCCAGACAGTGCCACAAGGCAGCTGGACTGGCTAGTGGGATGCTGGGGTGCATAAGGAGGGTAGTACCAGCAGGGCACTGGGTTGGAACATAGCCGACCACAATAGCACAGTCAACAAAAGCGTGGCAAAATGCTGTCTCTTTTGTTTTTGCGGGGGCTCCACCCCACCCTCCCCCCGTACATAATGATTCTCACTCCGGGGGGGGGCGGACAAAGGGCAAGTTGAAATTCGTGGGGCCATGGAATACTGTTTCCATGGCCCCTTGTAAAAAAAAAAAAAAAAAAACAACTACAGTATGTCCCAACAGCAAAAATCTAGGGAGACCAGGATTAGAACCCTGGTCTCCATAGCACCCCAGCCAAGCTGCCGCATACCTCAGCTCTCCACGCCACAGGAGCAGCTCAGCCATCCTCTCGTTTTCTGCTGCCCTTGTCCTCTGGCAGCACCAAAGACAGCAATCTGGGCAGCGCTTCCTGCAAGCCCTGTCCATCCCTTCCCGCTGTCCATAATAGCACTATCTAGACTAGCGCTATTCTGGTATTGCTATTCTAGCAGGTTACCCACCAGCAGAAAGAGGGAGACAGTGCTGCCTCTGTATAGATCGCTGATAAGACCCCACTTAGAGTACTGTGTCCAGTTATGGAGACCCCATCTCTGGAAGGGCATAGACAGAGTAAAGGCAGGCTACAGCAGGGCAACTAAAATGGCACAGGGTCTACATCAGAAGCCTATGAGGAGAGACTAAAAAGACCTCAGTATGTAAACCCTGGAAGACAGGAGGGAGGAGAGGGATATGATAGAGACCTTTAAATACCTTATGGGGATAAATAAGGTACAGGAGGGTAGTATTTCTCAGAATAAAAGGTGCTCAAGAACAAGTGGATATGCAATGAAGCTGGAGGGAGTAGATTCAGGAGAGATGTGAAGAAGTACTTCTTCACAGCAAGAGTGATATATTCCTGAAACATCCTTCCAGCAGAGGTGGTGGGGGTGTGAAAACAGTGGTGGGGTTCAACAATGCATGGAATTGGTATAAGGGAATCTTAGTGGAAAGAAAGGGGGGTATAGAGAAGGTGTCAGAGATCATGTAGGCTCTGTGGTGCTACTATAAGTAGGGAAAAAATGGCAGACTGGATGGGCTAAGCCGTCTTTATCTACCATCAAATTCTGTTTCTACATATGTTTCAATGCTGCTTGCTGTCCTGGAGACCATATTGTTCTAGAAAGTCTATCAACTGTACCTTGATAATAGTTTCAAGCAGGTTCCACACTACAAAGGTCAGTCCAACCAGTCCGTAGTTGCCTGGGTCTCCCTTGTCCCCGCTGTTACATAGAGGTGCAACATAAGCCCCCATCAAATCTGTGGGGACCACACCTGTTGCCAGTGAGCAGGTGAACAGGTCTGCCAAGGGTGCTATCAATGCCTGCCCCACCTCCCTGAGTACTTTGAGATGCAGCCTATCTGGTTCTAGTGACTTACCTAGCTTTAGGTACTCCCCCCAAAACCCTTAAAGGGAAAGTCCTCTCACCCTATTTTCTGTATACCTACGTAGTCTGTAGGCATGAACAATGATTCCCTCTCTTGCATCCCACTAGTGCCATCCTAACTTAAATATAAATGAGGCTGCTTCACTCTGTTTTGCCTTAGTGTGACAACCTGTTTGCCTCTATTCCAAAGGGCATGACCCCACTCATGCCAAGCATCATGGGAGCTGGTTTGTTCATGCACAAGCCAGCAAAAGCTATTCTCACAGTAGGGACTTCAGAGTACAACAGCAGCACCGATTAATGCTGTACAGAGTAACTACTGCTGCTTTAGCACCAAAACATCATAAAATTCCAGGATGCCTTACATGAGTCAGGTCATGACTTTTGCAATGGAATCAAGCAGCTTTTCACACCAGACTTAAGTACCTTCATTTACATTTAAATCCTGATGAAATTAGGAGCATAAAATAGAGGCAAATATTGTTCATACCTACAGACTACACAGGGAAACAGAATAAAAGCTGAAGAGACTTTCCCTTTAAGCACACTGTCCTTTGTGATGGTCCCCATCACCATCTTTGTCTCCCTCCCAACATTAATGCCACAATTCTCCAACCTTAAAAAACTAAACAAAGATATTCATTAAACATAAGTGCTTTCTGCACATCCTATTCCACCCAAACCTCCTCCTTCAACCTTTTGCTTCTCCATTTTTCCTCTTCTCTGATATAACCAAAGAAGTGTTTGTCACTTTCCTTCACCCTTTCTATTTTGAGTTCTGACTCTACCTTTGTATTCTCACTTCATTGCTGGCCTCCTTCAGCATGCTGAGGCAATGCTCCCAATTAGCCTCTGGCTGGTCAGCCTTGTACTTCTGGAGGTGGAATTCTTGTTCTGGGCTGCCTCTCACAACTCCCTGGAGAACCATATAGGTGTGCGCCTCACCCTTTCCAGTCTGCCTTAAACATGTTCCAAATACTTCATGGATCAATACTCGACCCCCGCTAATTTGCCTGTCCCCTTCCATCTCTCCCTGAGCTCATCCAACATCCTCCTGAAATCCACCTTGTGAAGTCCAGAACTAGCATCTTGGACTTTTGACACTGGGCTTCGAGGGCTATGCAGAACCACATCATGTTGTGGTCACTTTATCCAAGAAGATCTCTGATAGATAACCCTTCTGTTGTCCGAATTTGACAGAATCAGGTCCAGTATGAGGAAGACAGTTTACCTGCCAAAGTGCTGGGGCCATGGTTTGTTTAGAGCTACCCTAATAAATTCTTGGTGTTTCTGGAGTTCTGTGAAGCACTGCTTTTTTGTGTGTCCCTCCAGTATGGCACCCTCCCTAGTCTGCGGTTCCATATGCTGTGTTAGGAAGCAGTACTGGAAGGCCTCCACAAGCACATGGTTTCTACTGCTTCTTGCCACAGGAATGCTCTAGTCCACATCTGGCATGTTGAAACCCACTGACAGCTGAACTACAGAGATTCCACCCCACCCTCACCTCCAAACTCTTTAATCTCAAGGGTCTTAATGCCCTTCCTGGTGTACAGCACTACTCCCCTCCACCTCTTCTATCCTTCCTGAACATGTCATAGCCAAGGTCCACGACCATGAATGTTTTATGGAAGGGCTGCTCTTTAAGCAATTACAAACTAAACTCTGCTGGGCCAATGTGCAAAGGACTGGAGCAACTGAATAAGTCAAAAAGGAAAGCAACCATGAAACAGAAAAGCCAAATCTGAGTTTGGCATTTGTACAATTATTATGATATGGTTGGAATGTGCTTGTATTTTCTTTTTTTTTTTTGTAAATTCCATTTTTGCTCACTGGATGGCTTGGGGCATACTTACCCCATCGGCCATTTCGTGGACGCTCAACACTCTTCTCAGTCAGCCTCTGCTGCAGCCACAGAACAGGGAGGACCGTGGCTTGCCCCCACAGAGGGGCCCCGGCAAGAAGGTGGACTGGGGGAAGAGACCACATCACCCTTGAGCCCCCACTCTGACTTACACGGGGCACTGTTTGGCCTTTTGAGGACGGTCGTCCCTCGCTGGCACCATGCTACACGTCAAGAGGGTTTTTTCCATTAGTGGGTCCTCTAGGGCGCAGACATGCAATGTCGTCCAGTGTGTGATGAGCATGTTCCCATGCTTGCCCACAGGACGTCTGCCAGTGCCCTACCCCATTATGAGGTGCCCTCTGACCAGTCTCCATGGTGGTCGTTAGTGCAGCAGGCACATACCCCAACCCTCTACAGGAGAGGAGAGCAGTCCTCCGGATGCTCAATTCTTTCCTCCCCTGACAACCCCCGACGACCCTAGTCCATTTCCGAACCCAGCTCGCCAGTCTGGAGTGAGGTGTGGCGTCCAGTGCCTCAACCCTCAGTGCCACTGGGCCGTCCTCTTGTATTTTCTTGTTTGGCAGTTCTGGATTGTAGAATTGGTGTAACTGTTAATTTTATCAGGAACCTTTTTTTTCTTAGTTTTACTTTCATTACAGCCAACTGATTGTAATGTTGTCTTACACTACTGTGTTGGTATAGGACAGCAGGACTCCATTATAAAACTGTTAGTCTTACCTCTATTGTAAGTAAACTTATGGAGACACTAGTCAAAGAGGACCTATTGGACTACCTGGAGAGTAACTGGGCTCCAGTATAATATAGTAAACAGCATGGATTAGTGGCAGAGAGATCTTATCAGAACAACCTGATAATATTCTTTAACTGGGTAACTAGGGCACTAGATAAGGGATAAGCAGTGTCCATGTCCTACAGAACCAAGTGTCTCTGAGTATTCATCCGTACCCTGTATCTAACTACCAGCATGTTGCTCAAAGTGTTCTTTTGGAATGTATATCCTTGGTTGCCAGCAGATTTAGGCTTTAAGGTCTATCACGTCTACTAGAAAATGCAGATCATAGTTCAGACAACTGCTGCTGCCCCAAAAAAAATTTTCCCTCCCTGAGTTCACCCCTCTGGTCAATTCTCTCCCCACTTGAACAGTACCTGGCACTTATAGCGCCTGCGCTTACCTCGGGCAGCCATTTTTAATGGGCAGAATGCAAAATCCACTTGCCATTTCAAGCAATCGCAATGAAAAAAAGAGAGGCATAATACAGACATTGCCTGCCTGCTATTTCATCCGTTTTCTGTCTGTTCCCCCTGTCCTTTTCCCCGAACTTCATGCTGATTTAATACAGTATGTGTATGTGTGACATACTGTATTAAAAAGATGTTAAAAAAAAAACAGCTGCATTCTGTGAGTCAACAGTGTGTCATACTGCTAGGTTGCTGTGTTTCTGGTAGCTTCGATCGGAGAGTGAGCATCTGTAGCTATGTAAAATGCAGTCTGGAGAATAAAAGCAGGTTTCTGGCTTGGTGTGGGCTGGGGTGTCGGTCCAGGAGAGAGAGGTATGATTTGCTGAAATGTAGCGTCTGTGGCTACGTACATAGAGATTGAAAGCTGGTTCCTAGGGGTGCAATTTAGAGCCTAATGAAAGCAGGGTATTATAAGATCTGCCAATTCTTTCACTTAGATTAAGTCTCACTCTCTAGTTCTCATCCACCACACAGTCAGCTTTGCAGTAAGTTGCCTTGCTTTTTCAGTAAAGTCAGTGCGCAAGTGACACTTGGATTTGACATCTGAACCGCAAAGCATCCATTTTTGTTAAGCCAACCACTTTGTATATTGGGCAGAATGTCATATCATGGATGTGCCTGCTATAAACGCCTTTAGCTGTACCTTGCCCATGAACCTATCCCATCCAGTCTTAAAACTCACCACTGACTCCAGCCAACTCACCTCCTCAGGTAGCGCATTCCAAGGCACCACCACCCTTTCTGTGAAGTAATGTTTCCTCAGTTCCTTCCTGTACCTCTCCCCGCCACCACCAGTTTCAGGCTATGTCCCCTCGTGGTCCCTTCCCCCTTCAATCTAAACATACCCTCAGTACTAACTTTATGTCCTTCAAGTACTTAAAGGTCTCGATCATATCCCCTCTGTCCCGTCTATCCTCCAAGGAGTACATGTTGAGCTCTCAGTCTCTCCTCATAGGGTTTCTCCCCCATTCTCTGGATCTTCTTGGGTGCCCTCCTCTGGACTCCTACCAGGAGCCTGACATCCCTCTTTAAGTATTGGCGCCAGAGCTGCACACAGTACTCCAAGTGCGGCCTCACCAAGGATTTGTACAGTGGCAGAATAATCTCCTCCCTCCTAGAAGTGATCCCCTAGCAATGCACCCCAGTATTCTGTTTGCTTTTGTCACTGCTTTCCTACATTGTACAGAGTGATTCATATTCCCTGTGATCACCACTCCCAGATCCTTTTCTTCCTCAGAGATGGATACCTGCTCCCCCCCCCAAATGGTAACTGTACCCTGGGTTCCTGGCCCCTAAATGCAGTACACTGCATTTCCTAGCATTGAACCCCAACTGCCATGTGTTTGACCACCATTCAAGTCTTCCATATCCTCCTGGAGTACCCTCCTCCCTTCCTCACTGTCCAACACAGCACCTAGTTTGGAGTCGTCGGTGAACAGGCTCATCTTACTCTTGATTCCCTCTGCTATGTGTGCTATGAAAAGCATTAAATAGCAGTGGACCTAACCAATCCCTCAGGGACCCCACTAGTGACACTCAGGTGTGTGGAAATTCCTCCTCATTTACCAACCTCAGCTGTCTATTACTCTACCAGTTCCCAATCAACAACCATCTTCACCCCCATCCCCAAGTTCCTCAGCTTGCCCAGCAGTCTCCCATGTGGCACAGAGTCACGTGCCTTGCTGAAGACCAGGTACAGGACGTCAACCAACCAACCTCCATCTAGAGTTTTTGTCACCCAGTCAAAAAATTCAACCAGATTACTTTGACAAGATCTCCCCTGGACGATCCCATGTTGTTGGACATCCTGAAGGCAGTTTACTTCCAGGAATACCACCAACCTCTCCTTCAAGATGGTCTCCAGTAAGTTCCCCACTATAGCTGTAAGGCTCACGGGTCTGTAATTTCCCGGCTCATCCACAGGTCCACTGTTATGGAGGGGCACCTCATGTGCCATAATCTAGTCCAGTGGTACATATCCCGATTGGAGAGAGGTATTGAACAACTCTGACAGAGGTGCCACCAGGATCTCAGCCAAATCCTTCAGAACTCTGGGATGGATCTCATCTGGTGCCGGTGCCTTGTCTGTCCACAAGGACTTAAGGCCCTCCCACATCTCTTCACCGGGATCTCTCCAGAGGACCAGTCACAAAACAGCAGTATTGTCAGAGTCACAGTTCAGATCCCCTGCCTGCCCTGCCACATTCAGGATGGTGTCCTTGGCTTCAACACTTGACATGATCAGCAATTCTGTTCTGGGTTGCTCCAGTGAAAATTTACCCTGTAGGCTTTCCTAATATTCAGTGGGTTCCACTGCTCTCCCTGTAACAGGCAGTACATCAGTCATGTGTGCACAAAGACAAGACTGTTGTCATCTCAACCCTTTAGACATCCCCACAAGTCTGATATTCAGTTCTCTGGACTTGATTTCCAAGCCTTCAGTCCATTTTTTTATGTTCGCATTTTCCAAGGTGAGTTGGACCACAACCAACAGTGTCTTCTGTGAGTGCTTGTCAGCATCCTTGGTTGTGGAGACTGCCACTTTTATTTTGGGAGTCTTGAGTGGCCATCCACTTATGGTCCATTTTTTCAGCTACACTGAGAATGCTCTCCCGGGCAGGTGTCTCATCTGCAGCTCCAGGCTTCCCTGCTACAAGGCCCCCTGAGGTCTCTGGCAAGGCCTGCTGTGGTTTCTGGGACCTTCCTACAGTGGCTCCTTTCAGACAGCCCATTCTCTGCTTCCAGCCTCCAAATCAGCCAAAAAATGTATCAGAGTTCAGGCCAACCTCCTCCACTCAATGCTATATATTTCTTTTAAGCTTTAAATGAGTAAAGAATGTAAAATTCAGTTAGGTCGAAAGTGCAACCTTCATGGTGGGGTGGCTCTCTAGTGCTTCTCACCGCCACCAGTTTTACATGGGACCTAGGTGTGCCACTGCCCCCCTCCCATGGCCCAGTGGCTGACTTCCTGGTGGCTGAGTGGACCCCCTCACACCCCCAAAGTTGCATAGCCCCTGGCATCCAGTAGATACCTCCCTAGCTTCCTAGGATCACTGTACCTCATTGTCTCCTGTGTTCCCCCAATCCTGGTCTGCTGAAGAGAAGGCTGGGCCTGGCCGCTGCAGTGTATCCCAATTATTTTGCATCTGTGCTTCAAATGGCTTGAGACAAAGTGCCCCCATCCAGTTAGTACACTGGAGCAGCATATATCCCAGGATGGTTCATTGCCTGGAATGCTATAGTGGCAAAATCATCAAGGGCTCTTGACATGTTGTCTCCCAACACTGCCAGATGCTTTTGCCCACATTACCTTTTACACATCTTTAATTTCTGCCTGTACTGGTATTTCCCTGTCTGCTATCCCCATGTGTGATGCTGGTGTTAGAAGGAGCACATTCTCACTGGCTATGGTTATTTCACTGAGGCGATTCCAATTTGGGTACATGCTGTTGGGCCCTCATACCTTTTTGCCAGTATTGGCATGAGGTAATAAATTAAACTTTATCTCAGTGGGTCCTATCCCAGATCCTGTACTGTATAAATAAATAAAATACAACATCAAGCCACTAAAGTCATTGGCTAGATTGTATTATGTCCCTGGCATGGCTGCCAGGACTCAACCCGATGGATACAATTTTGGTGGCTTCCTTACAATGGCACACAGCATATGGGTAGCTTCCCTGGGGCAGGGTTCGGATCAATCAAGTAAAGATAATTTGGATGAAGTGATGCAATCTCCGTAACAAAAGTTACAAGTTATGCTTCAATAAATAAGAGCAAAAAGGAAAAATATTGCACAACACTAGTAGATAGCGGAGGTCCGATCAGCTAATAAAAACAAATTACAGAGAGTGGTACACAGTGACAAAGAAAAGGACTAAATATGAGTAACTCACTACGGAAAGTGTGTTGGGACCACTGTTAAGAGACAATATATCACTGTAATAACAGATCAAGTTTGGGCATGCCTCTTGGTGAGTCTTTTGGGTTTGCTCTGAAAAGTGCCAGACTGAATAGCTTTTGTGATAGGTAGATCGACAGAGAGAGAGAAGAAAGCAGACACATATGAAAACAGAGTATTTAAGCAATAACACTTACTGAGGTATCCAGTCATGCTGAAATGAACAGACATCATAGGTATGTTGTTCACCTCATGCCTTCAGCTACCCAAAATGACTATATATTATATTATTATATGATATGATATTATGTTATATATTATATTTTACTATATATTATATAGATGTCTAGATTTATGACTAATTTGCCAAGTAGGACCATCACTGGAATTTGTTAAAGGATGCTGGTTGTTTATCACTTGAAAATAAAGCCAATTTAAAGATGGGTACCATGTTACATAAAGGAACATTAGGTCAGTTACCTCAGACAGTCCTATCAGTGTTTCCCAGAGCTATGAATTTGCAAGGGACTAGATCCCAGAGTAAATATGTGTATAAAATTCCTTTTTTTTTTAAAAAGTGATTAGGTAAAAGTTAGTATTATATAGGGCAACTAGATTTTATAACTCTGTACCCAATGAAATTGCCAATTGCACAAACATTAGAACATTCAATACTAAACTTAAACATTGGTTGTTGTTAAGGAATGAATATACATGCACTTAATGTTTGTTGTTTCACTAGTATTGACAATTTTTATACTGTGTTTTTTTTGAGTCTGTATTCTATTGTATTAATGTTATATGGCTTTTTTTTTTTTTAAACTTGCCGCTTGTGAAAATGGGCAAAATTGCTCATCAGCTAACAAGTATAAAAATAAAATGAAAATGAATGAAATATTTTTGCAAGGGTATACAATTTAGGGGTGATACTGTACTTATAAAACAATGATAGTAATTTAAGGTTGAAAGACAGAATAGAGACATTATGTCCATCCCCGCTTCATAAGCAGGGAGGGAAAAGTATACTGCAAGAACTGCACGTTAATCAATGGAATTCCCTATCCTTACTACTACTCTCTACTGTTCAGGATACCCTGTGATTCTGCTGGTAAGTAGAAATTTGTCCAGTCTTACCATGAAGGCCTGTATTGTCTTTATATCCACTGATAGGCTGTTCCACAGGTTCATCACCATCTGGGGATAAAAGTGCCTCCTAACCTTACTCCTGAATTTACCACCTCTGAGGTTTCCCATGTATCCCTGCACCCTGCCGGAGGGCACCATATTAAAATCTCCATATGTTTCAAACTGTTTATAGCTCAGAGCATGTGGAGGACTGGGATCATGACCCCCTGTAAGTCTTCTTCCAGAGTGAATATGTTGTAGTAATAAAATCTTTATTTTTATACAGGAAGATGGCAAAATACAGCATCAGATCCAAAGGACCTGTTTTCAAGGTGATCCTGTGATTGTAATATTTTCAGTTGCAGGCTTTCATAAAATTTTAACGTAAATGACATATATACATACAAAAATATCACACTTATTTATATCCATATAATACAAAATTCTGTTACTGTATATCTCTCAAACTTTTAAATAAAAGGGGTAGGGGATCCCTATTTCATCCTAAACAATTGCAAATAAAGATTATTGGGTGTCTGATAAATTTACAATTATAAAGATATTCTGAGCAACTCTGGGCAACTATTGATAGAAGCCCCAATAAAAGAAGGGGTTACTAAGCTCATGAATAAGATCATTAAGGGTGGAGACTGCGCGTGCGATTGGAACGGAGGAGGCAGTGGCGGCCTATAATAGGGCAGTCACTGCTGCTTTCAATTCAATCGCACCCATTCATGTCCAACCCTTATCTACTCACCAGAGACCTCCCTGGTTTGATGGAGAGCTCAGGGAGTTAAAGATTAAGGGTCGGAGGTTGGAGAGATGCTGGAGGAGGTCCAGGTTGATGAAGGACAAATTGGCCCTGAAGTCACATTATTTATTTATTTTTTTATTTTAGTCTTTGGTAACCAGGTAAGGCCCAGAAGGCACAACTGCCTGTTTTCAGGGGTGACCCAGGAGCTCTGGGGCGGTTAAGTGACTTGCTTGGACCTGCACTATGCAAGCAGAGACTGAGGGAATCAAACCCCGGTCTGCTGGATGTACAAAGCTCATTCACAGGTCGTTACTCTAACCTCTAGGCTATACTGCCAGCCGCTATCAGGGGGCAATCTCTCAAAAGAAAGCAGATTTTCTGTCAAGGGAGATTGCTACGGCAAGGAACATACCGGCTCAGCTCTGCCGCATGGTAGACGGGCTATTACATCTGGCCTGTCTCTGTGTGGGTGGAGCAGGTTCTAGCACTAGGTGCAAAGAGTTTGCTCTGTTCTCTGCCAAAAAGTGTCCTCTATCAGGGCAGAGAGCTCCTCCAGTGCCACTCTTAGGGATTGCAGGGTTCACTCTGAGACTAGACAGAACACTCCTCCTGTATGGGCTAAGTTTGTCCCAGTTGGGATGGAGAAGGTGGCAGAGATGGTCTAGAGGTTGCGGCCCACACAGTGCGAGCTGGACCAAGGTCCAACATGACTTCTGGTCGGATGTTTGGATCAGATTGGTTCTGTGGTTGCTGGGATCATCCGGAGTTCCTTGGGGAGTGGGGTCTTTCCACTTGCCTTGAAAAAGGCCCTGGTCAGACCACTATTAAAGAAACCCTCAATGGACCCAGAGTGTCTCAGCAACTACAGACCAGTAACAAACCTCACATTTTTAGGGAAGGTTATAGAAAAAGTCATGGCCATCCAACTTGAGATGCGTCTTGCCTCCTTGGCCACCTATGAGTCTTTCCAGTCTGGATTTAGAGCTGGGCATAGCACAGAGACTGCCCTGGTGAAGATGCTTAATGATCTCCTGATGGCGAGAGACAGGACAGAGCATACCATCTTGGTCCTTCTGGACCTCTCAGCGACATTTGATACTGTGGACCATGAGGTGCTGCTGGACCGCCTGCAGTATTGGTGTGGCCTGACTGGTAATGTCTTCAACTGGTTCAGGTCTTATTTGACTGGCAGAGTGCAAAGGGTGACAATGGGGTTAGCCTCATCTAACCCAAAGCCGCTACTTTGTGGAATCCCACAGTGTTAGGTCCTGTCGCCCTTGTTGTTTATAGTGTATATGCTGCCATTAGAAGACATTATCAGGCGGCATGGCTGGGTTTTCATTGTGATGCTGATGATACCCAGCTTTACCTGTCCCATGCACCTGGTAACCAGATGGCGGCTTCTGTGTTTAACAACTGCCTGTATGAGATCCAGACTTGGATGACTCAAAATTGGTTGCAACTCAACTCAGACAAGAGTGAGGTGCTAGTGGTGGTTATGGGTCATTGGTGGGGGAGTTGGGAGATCCCCTGGTTTAGTATTAGGGGGTATCACTGACTCCCTCCAGACAGGTTAAGGATCTGGCATGATTCTGGATGACGGCCTGGCACTTGATGCACAGGTGTTGGCTGCATCAAAAGTGGATTTTACCATTTGAGGAACATTGCTCGGATCTGAGACCTTATACCAACCGAGGACCTGACTACTCTGGTACATGCTTTCGTTGTGTCCAGACTGGGTTACTGCAATGCCTTATACCTAGGGCTATCTGGAGGCAATCTCTGCCGACTACAGCTGGTGCAGTACACAGCGGCTAGATTACTGACAGGCGCTCAAAGATATGATCATATTATGCCTGTCCTCCGCTGTCTGCACTGGCTGCCAGTCAGGTGGAGAATTGTCTTCAAGGTTGGGTTACTGACCTATAAGGCCTTACACGAAAGGGGACCAGACTACCTGTAAGATCTCGTGTCCCACCATCCATCCCGGCTCTCCGTTCCGACAAGGGTTGCCTCCTTGGGGTTCCCAGGATGAGGTTGCAGCATTCGGGTGATCGTGCATTTGCTGTGGCCATGCCTACCCTGTGGAACTCCCTGCCTGGTTATTTGTGGGAGGCACCCTCGGTGGAAAACTTTAAAAAGGGCTTGAAGACTTTTTATTCAATGAGGCATTTAATTTTAATGATTAAGGGTGTAAATTTGATGCCAACCTATTTTTTCAAGATAAATAGTTTTTACTGTTGTTGTTGTTCACCCTACTGGATGTACTGGATGTTAATTGTTGCTGCTGATTTTAATGTTCAGCGCTCCGAGTCCCTGGAATGGGGCGCTATACAAATAAAGTATCCATCCATCCATCCATCCATCCATCTATCTATCTATCTGTCTGTCTGTCTGTCTGTCTGTCTGTCTGTCTGTCTATCTATCTATCTCTTTATCTCCATTACATTTTGCACTAGACCCTTTATTGAAGTCAATTATGACTGAACACTGGATAACCGGGATTTCCCCACCACCCAGAGGTGGGGCACAGATCAAAACCACTGCATATGTAGATGATGTTTGTCTGTGTGTGACTCATGTAGCTTCAGGGCAGGTTGCAACAGAAGTTATGAATATCCTTTTTTTTTAAATTAGTATTTTATTGGTTGTTTTTTGTACTCCGTTTTTAGCCTGTCCCCATGTTGGGGCCCGAGCAGCGTGCATGTGGAGAGCATGCACGTCATGCTATGAGATGCCCTACCTTAATGTCACCCCTCCCGCCTCGCCATCACGGACCTCCACTCGCGGCGGTGGAACTATGGGGCGACAACCTCCTGGGAGAGGAGAGCTGCCATTAGGTGGCTCAGTCCTCTCCCTCCCCATGCGGCTCCCCGACAACCCGAGGTCATCCCCAAACCCAGGACACCAGCGTTGCGAAGGTAAAGCGTCCCAGTGACTCAACCCTCAGCATCACCGGGCGGCTATGGATATCTTTTCTAAACTATCAAGATCTAGGAAAATGTCGAAAAGTGTTGCCATTTGTCTGGGTTACATTCCAAACACAGTGATTTCTGTGCGGAGATCAGGATTAGAAAGAAGCCAATAATAATTTGGAGTATTAAATCTGGGGCTGGTGACATAGCCTAACTGGTTGGACAGACTGGGATTATGTATGCAAAAAGTTATATGATGGAAATTATGGAAATTGGTCAAATTAAAGAGTTTATATCATATGATTAAAAATTATTTAATTACTTTGACTACTTCATTGAAAGGTCAACTACTTATGTCTTCTAAAAATAACTTAAAAGCATGATGATGCAAATGTACTTGTCCTTCAGCTGCATTTTTAGATAATAAGCAGTGAACTTGAAATCTGTCTTGCCCACACATCCTTCATCCAACCTTCCATTCTATACCAATATAAATATATAATAATATATATTAAAAAAAATTAATACCACTGCAGTTTCATTGTAATTTATTCTCTGTTTTCTGCCTTCCCTTATTGAGTTTTCACATTTTCTATAAATAACCTTTAACTTTTCTTACCTTGGCTTCATCTTTTTAATTCCTTCATTCTATCCAAAATTCTCATTCTTTTCTTGCCCCAATAATTTTGTTTTTCTATAATCCACATTTTCTCTTTCAAGCATCAGAGCTGACTAGTAAGGTTAGCAAACTCCCAGCCCCATCCACAATCACCTCTTGTGCTTAACCACTAAGGACTGCAAACTGCCCTCCACCCCAGCCAGCACTTTGCCCTGTCATGGTTTTAAAACAAATAAAACCCACCCCTGCCCATCTCAGCCCCACCACCTCCCTAACCAGCCTTGAGAGTGTTGCTTAGCGGCCTTGTAGTTTTAAATTTACATTATTATCCAGTCCAACACTACAATGATCCTGTGCCTCTTCCTCCCTCCCTCAAAAGCATTCTCAGACATTACTCTGCCCCCTCATAAAATGAGAAATCTTCACCCTGCATATCTTAGCCATAAAGCGCACTCCACCCAGAGCCTCACCGAGTCACACCATTTTTTTTATATTGCCATCTTTTTTGGACAAGCACTATTGGACATTCATCTACCCGTTCCTATTACTGCTGGGCTCAAATGCCAGATTCATGCCCCAGTATGGCTTTGTGTGAGCCCCAGAAAGCAGTACTGGGATAAGAAACAAGCATGTTGGGCCACTAGCAGTGATAGGAAAAGGCAACTGTTCATTATGCAGCCTTCAACCCAAAAAAGGGTGCCAATATTGTGGGGGCAGTCTCTGTATTCCCCCCTTGCCAGGATGAGGCTGAAAATAGACAGAATTGCCTAGTTCTCCTTTCCTGGTCAACAAAAACTAAATTAATAAAGTAAAAAAAATAGGTGACTCAAGGTTGGCTCTCAGGGCTGGGGGTGGAGGTTTTGAGGAAGCTGAGATGGTCTGGGGTAACTTTTAGCTCTTATACAGCTACAGACAGGAAAACTAATGGGCAAAAAGGATTGGGGCCAGTCTCTGTGACACTGACTGGTGCAGTTTTTGTGGCAGCTCAAATTCCACAGGCAGACCCACATTCAATGGCTGGCCTTGATTTCTGCAGCAATCGCCGTGTGCAATAGAACCACAGAACACAGGGGGCCTTGATCATACATCACATTCCTGTTCTTAAAAAACGCAATTTACAGTATTTAGAAGATGGTCAGTGAGAGTATCAGTAAAGCACATCTGAACCCCTTCAGACCTCTCCAATTCTTTTTTTTTTTAATCACTAATGTTCTTTATTGGTAGGTTTCATTACATATTATAGTTAGTGTTTAGTGCTTTCATTCTGTTTCTGTTTCTTAAATGACTCTACCCAGACCAGAACTCATTATAATAACTGGCGACCTCTTGTAAGAACTCGTTTTAGAAACCTTTGAAATGCCTTAACAACTCAGCATGACATCATACCAAATTTTTTCCACATCTGCAGGCATGCACCCATCTTTCTGTCTTGGTACTTCTCTAAGCGTGAAAATACACGCTGACGAGATGGCTTTCACTCAGCACGGATCCCTCAGCAACTAGACTGACCTTGACTGAAACCGGATATACAGACTGTTTAAAAAATGCTAAATATTTTTAAAAATGCCTTTATTTTAACAAGTTTAATGTTGACAGTTACAGCTGTTTTTTATTTGCGTAATGGAGACTCAAGAACAAGACTGAACTGAAACACAAGCAGCTGTACCTGAATCCAACAAACCTGTATGTGGTAACTACAATGTACTTATGAAGACAAAGCCTAAACTGACTGTCAGTTCGTTCTTTCTGATGATTTTAGTAGCAGACATAGCTTAGAAAGTGTTCCGCAATGTTTCAATCTTTGAAGTCTAAACTGTTACAGACAGAAATAAACACGACTTCAACACTCATTCTGCCACTTTTTTTTGCTAGAAAATCCCCTGCACCAGTTTTTATAAAAAAACAAACATATTCAAGTTTGTGTTATTGGGATTTTTTACACCCCTCAGTGTGTGATAATCTCAAACCTCTCAAGCTTCCCTCTCAAGGTTTATGGCTTATCACACACCTCGGAGTGTAAAATATCTTCATAAGACACATGCATATGCATTATTCTCTATTTAGCTCTTACTATACCACTTTTGCCTTCAGCTATATATCTGTTTAGACTTTCTGCATACCATGGTATTTCACCAAGGAACAGAATAAATTAGCCATGTGATGATAAATACTTCTATAGTACCCATGTGTTCTCAAAAGTCTCCTTCTGTAGTCTCACAATGTGTATCGTTTTTTTCATTTGATAAATCTTAACCACCACCTGACTGTGAGGGAATTACACTAACCACTTTTGAGAGATACATCTTTGCTGCAATGTCCAGAACTGAAAGTAAATATTTCTGTACCTCTACTATAGTAGTAGTTTGTTTATTTAGCACCCAATAAATAACTTAAAACTAAAACCAAGGGGACTAATTCAAGTCAAAAGCTTGACTGAACAGGTCCCTCTTAAAGAGCTTCTACTGAAGGATCCTTCCTCAGAGATCTGGGAGGCGAGTTCCACAGGGCCTGACCAGCCACCTCGAAAGTGCGGTCCCCTGATGTCTTGAGCTTGGCACTGGGACCCACTAGGAGGCTCACCTCTGAGAAGTGGAGATGGTGGGTTGGGCAATAAGGGGACAGGAGCTCATTCGGATACCTAAGCCCAGTCCATATAGGGTTGCAGATCAGCAAACCAACCTTGAAGGAGATTTGCCATTTCACGGCAGCCAGTGCAGATCATGCAGGCTAGGGCCACATTACATGACACAGGGAGGCCTGTCAGTAACCTGGGCACTGCATTCTACACTAGCTGCATGCATCATCGGACCCCTCCACTAACCCTCAGATGCAGAGCATTACAGTAGTCAAGTCTGAAAGTCACAAAGGCATGTACCAGTGAGGGCAATGCTTCCCGTGGTATCAAGGCTTTAACCCAGGAGATGTTTCGGAGATGGTAAAAGCCATTCCAGACTACAGATGACACCTGTACCTCAAAGGTCAGTATTTCATCCAGAACGACACCCAAATTCTTCACCTTAGTAAAGGCTGCCAGACTAGAGGAACCAAGCACCAGGCTGAGCCTCTCCACTATGCCCCCACACCAGTGTACAGATCAGAGGTCGAAACATCTACGGCGAAATCCCACACAGCGACAATTTCGACAGGTTTCAAAACTGTAACTATGGGGGACCAGCGGGAGAAATGTTGCCATTTCGCCATGTGTGCCCCCCCCCCTTTCAAATCAACTCCAACTCGGAGCTGATAACCATTTAGAAGGGGGGGCACAGCCCCCTAAGAGAAACACCCCAATGTCGGACAGGTGAAATTTCACCTGTCGACACTGAGGATCTCGCTATGCCGAACATCAACAACGATGTTGTCGCATTTTCATAGGTAAACCCCCCACACCCTGCCCTCGACCAGGCTCAATCACCAGTACATCTGTCTTGTTCATGCTGAGCCACAGCCACCTAGAAGACATCCAGTCCTGGATCACAACCAGGCATAAAGCCAGTACACTGACTGTGCCAGGCATCCCTGATGCAAATGACAGATATAGCTGAGTATCATCTGCATAGGAGGAAACCTGCTATCATCCCATCTGATGATATCACCCAGGGGCAGCATGTACACTGTGAACAACATAGCTGAGAGGATCGAACCTGGGGTATGCCACAGAGCAAGGGTTTCGGGAGTGAGGAAAATTTCCCACCACTACCACCCACTGTGTCCTGACACTGAAGAAGGACTCAAACCAGCTGATGACCCTACCAGCGAGTCCACAGAACTCCTGAGATCATTCAACAACCTGTGGTCCACAGTACCAAATTCTAATGAAAATCGAATAGAATGAGAACTTACTGTTCCCTCATCTCTAGCCCTGAGATCATCATCATGACCAACATAGTCTCCATACTATACCTGGATCTAAATCCAGACTGGAGCAACTCATAGATGTTAAAGGTCATGAGGCGGGACTCAAGCTGCAGAGCCACTATTATTTCAATAACGTTTCCTAAAAGTGATGGTTAGAGACAGATCTAAAATCTGTCAAGCAGACCGGGTCCAAAAATGTTTTTTTTCAGAAGGGATCCCACCAGCACACTTTCAATGTGCTTGGAAAAGACCCCTTCAAAAGGCAACACCTGTCTATCTCGGCAAACACTGAACCCAACACAACTCACTAGGAGGCATGTTGGACCCGGGTCCAGTTCACAATAAGTAGTCCACAGCTTAGAAATCACCCCACACACCTCCTCCACTGAAACCAGCCTAAACTTGCACCAGAGAGGAGGCGTGCTCCTTATGACAACCCGCTCCACACTGCTGGGCCACAACAGCCTAGTTGAGATTTTTCTGGACCTGACTGAGGACACCCTGTCAGAGAAGAATGGAGTGAACTCTTCGCATCAGGCAGATGCAAATGCCTTTATCTGTTGGAGGCTGGCAGGATGTAACAACCTGTCCACAGACCAGAAGAGCTAAGCCAGCCTGTTCCTCCCTGCCACAATCTCCTGGACAGAAATGCTGCCTTCTTACCCTCTGATACTCACCATAATGAGTTCTCAAAAGCTAGTCTGTCCCCGACTGCCTCGGACTTCTGCTAATGATGCTACAATCTGTGACCCAAGACCTTCATCTCCCTAATAAGCTCCCCGATCAAACCACGGGATCTCAAGGAAAGACTTGGGCTATATATGACCGTGCAACAGCATCAAAGGCCGAGGCAACAGCACTACTATAGACTGCAACTGCTTCCTCCGATTCTGTCCCAAATGCAGCCATCACACCCCAGTGATCTAATGGCACCTGAAGTCCTGCAGGGGACAACCCCTTTAAAGGCAACAGAGAACTGTGCACAACTGAGCGATGTCTTTCCTCATTTCTGTGAGGTATGTTAGTAAGGCAGGTGAAGTGCTGGGACAATGGAACCTCATGGACTGCTCATTCACTTACCTACATGGTACATGGGCTGAGGACAGTAGCAGGCAAGCAACCCTGAGTTTTGTATCAGAAGCCCAGAGGCAGTAGTGCAGCTGTAGGCAGCCCTCTGCCAGGGGATGGGGTGGGGGCACTAAGCCACTCCCACGGCAACCTCTGTGGTAGGCCCACAAAGGCAGTGATGCAAGTGTCCCCACTGCCTCAGCAGGTTGCATCATTGAAGATGGTGCATGTGAGATGCTAGTGGCAGGTCAGGTGGGGAGATGGGAGTGTTCCTGTTAACAGAGCAAGTAAGCACACAATGCTAACAGGTCCCTGGTAACAAATAACAAGCAATAGAGTCTGAGGTCAGGATGACTGCTACCTACTGATTCAAAGACCTGCCCTTCACAACTAAACAATGTCTCTCCCTCATTTCTGTAAGCTATAGGAGACAGCGGTGGGTGTAGATCCTGGGACATGAATGGCCCGCTTGAGAAGGATCACTGTCAACCACAAATACAGTACAAAGTAATAGAACAGGACAAGGCTGAAGTTGACAAACTAAGGAAAATGAAAAAAGAACTAAAGAAATGTTTTAAAGATTACCTGAGAGTACAAGATATTGTATATCTTTCATGTTACTAGTGTTTTTTCACAGGAGTACAGTACAGTATATGAGCATTCAGGCCTTATTTGAAGATGTTTCAGTTCTTACCACTGAAATGCAATGCAACTTACAAATCAAAACAGAGCAACATAACAGTTAATAAGAACTCAATGAAGTCACTACATAAAAGTTAATCACTAATATGTCTTCCCTGTTTACAATTAGGTTTATCTGTGCCAGCTCTCTCAGCAGGGAATCCAGACCTCGTTCAGCCCCACCTCTCTAGAAGGTTTGGGACTCAGAGCAACACTCTTAAGGTCCCCAACCTCATTCCAGTATTCAACAGAGCCTGTCACCTCCGTTGCCCCTTCCCCCCCCCATCTGATGAGCAGGGGAAACCATGTCAGGTAGGATAAGGAGTCTTGGAGTCCTGGCAGCTCAGCGACTGAGCCTGCAGGGACATCATCTGCCAGAGTCCCATCCTCTTCCCTGTTCTGCACTCCTTTCCACCACAAGAATGGGGCAACAAAGTGCCTACCTTTTCCCAGGCAGAGTCCTAAAAACCTAGCCTTCCTGAAGTACTTGTGCATCATTCGTTTCCTGAATACCAAGGGAGAACCCTAGGTAGATGGGAAAACTGTGTTCTTTGGGATGCCTGATCTGCCTCCAGCTGGTTGACTGTAACACTCCTGACATAAGATATCAACTCACAATACCAGCACAGCAGGTGCCTCCCCTACCTACAGCATTATCAGGTTATCCCATCCACTAAATATTTCATTATTTTTCAAATAACACAGATCTTACTGATGGCATGAACTCCTTCGTTTCAAGTGTCTGCTCAGACAGTACCTTGTATCAAAAAGCTCCTGCGATTGCTTCTGCTAATGACTGCCCTCCCAAACCCCACCTAGGGTACCCTGTGCATGCCTCCATCTTGGCTGACAAATTTACCCCAAGACCTACACCTCTCCACCTCCCTTCCAGTCTTAATACCCTCTTCTGAACCTTACCTTCCCTCCCCTTACCACTGGTTGCTCCTTTCAATCGCCTTTCCCCTTGTCCCTTCCCTTATTTCCTGTGCACCTCTCCCCCAACCCCCATCAGTCCTTACCTTTCCCCCACACGCCCACTCCCACCCTGGAAAAGCTTGACAAGGCCCTTGGCTGCTCCTCTTTCCCCTCTAACTACTCTACCCCCACTCATCCCCCTTCTCCCTACTGTTCCTCAAACCTTTTCCTTACTTTACAATGCTACTGTACAATTTACTGTGTTTATCTACTATTTTCATGTTACATAATTATTAGTTTGTCATTTTAAATTACCTCTGTTAGTCTTGCTTTGTCTGTTTGTAACCCCCACCGCTAACGTGGAACCTTTGTAAAGACCACTTGCACTCAAAGGTATTTTAATCCTAGACTGAAATAAATAAATAAATAAAATAAAGATGACATAAATCTTATTGATACCATGAACACCCTTGTTTCAGTTAAATAACACAAACCGTATTGACTGCAAGAACAGCCTTCTTTTATTTAGTTTCCAAGAGTTTTAAACTACAGTACTTCCTTACAAATCAGTAATACCTCTTTCAGCAGCAGCTGTACGACATGTGCTCACGTGCGTTCCCTCTTCTTTCATAAGGAATGGAGTATGCAAAGGGTACGTAACATGCTGCTGAACAGGGCCCCTAATAATTTCCACCTTCCATCATTGTATCGTACATAACTTAGACATTTTGTTTAACTCTGATAAACTTGCAAGTTCTGTGATACATTCTGCATGAAAGATATCGCATAAAATAAAACTGTATCACGTCTGTTACAGCAAGGGCATACGAAATTCATTGTAGGTGATAATCTAGCAAGTGTTAGAAGACTATCTTTTAAATACTGCTAAGATTAATATTTTCTTGTAACCCAGTCATTTTTTTTTATAAAACAGTAGCTATATTTTTGTTGTCACTGGTGTTTAATTTATGAATTCAGTATAAACAATAACCTTCTCTTTTATTACTTTTTAACTACATGTATCACCAAAAACAGAAGAATCAAACTGATCCCAGAGGCCAATGAACTCAGTACAGTAACTCAATCCAACGGTGTGCCAATCTGTTAAACCTCGGGGCGTTAGGTTTGAATCTAGCACTTTAAGGTAGGGCATGGTCCAAGGACAAGCAGCAGCAAGTCTCATGTACCAGGCAGAGACTGTTACCCAGCATGATGGTTCTTCCTTTAGGGAAGATAACACAAAATTACTGTACAGTACTGTAGGTCTATATAAGCCCTGCTGTGTTCACACTACTGGAGTTACAACCACCACTAGCTTGGAGTAGCTGACAACACTGGATGTCACTGTCACAGCTGTATTATTGTAGCAACCTTAAAAGTAATCGCACAGACCATCTCTTTTGGGATCAGAGAGATAAATATTAGGAAATGTTTCCTGCAAGCTGCCAGGCAACCACTTGTTTCATCTCCTCCTAATGCAGCTGCTTGACCTCAGAACACAAGTCACATCACACTTCAAATGATACATAAGGGAAGAAAATGGTCATATTTAGTATTACTAAGCTAACATTTAAGGTTTGATACTAGGATTACCCTCCTCTACAATACTCTGTTTGCAATTTTATTTAATTAAAAACCTGTAAAATTACCTCAGCAGCTAACAAAACATGTCAATTTGTCAAAAAGCATTCTCATCATCTAACCTGGCCTTTAAATACATAACAAACCAGTTTAAGGTGCACTTGGCATTTCATGTGGATGGTACTCTGAATATCTCCAAGAAAAGATACTGCTTTTGCTCTTTTAAAGTCATTTAACTATGTGTAGAAGTCCTGAAGGTTTTGCCAAAAAGGTAATCTAGAATGGAATATGCAGTTCTTGGGTCTCCTATAAAATCCCATCATGAATCAAAAATAGACAAACACATTAAAAATAACATCCTGATGAAGAGGTAATGTCAATATTTTGACCACAGAGTCTGCATCAGGAACTATTTATGGGAAAAAAGAGGATACATTAGTCCATGTATTGCTCTTTCTATAGTACATGTGCAAATAGTACATTCTAATGACAGAATAGCTGCAGACCAATCAATTTCAATGGTTATCGTTTTTCCTGCTTTTCCAAAAAAGCTTTAGTCACCAATTTCCTACTTTTTTATATTACACGGCAATGAATCATACATTTTCTGAGTAATGCAATCTTACAATTTAAACACAGAAAAGGGAGTTGCAGAACCTGAACATAACATTCTCTTGGATTTTCAACCTATTTCCAACCTTTCTTTACCTTGGAACATAGAAATGCTAGATGGAGGGGGGTCACGTGGGGCGGAGTTCTTAATGGCAGCTTAGTACCTTAGCTCTCCCCTCTCAGCCAGAGATCCTCGTTATTTAGCATTTTCTGACAACTACTTCAGGCGGGCTATTCAATACCTCAACCCCTCACAGCTCACCGTCACTTTATTTTGGCGTTAGGTTACTATTTCACAAAGCTTTTCGCCAAGCTTTTCGCCAAAGGTGCGGTGGGGCGATGGAGCCGAGATGAAAAGTGCGGGGGCCAGCGCCGCCACGAATACCCCGAAAGCGGCTAAAAAGTCATGAACCCAACCTAGGGCCAAGCCAACCGGCTCCTTAGATGTCTCATCAGGCCCGCTTACTGAAGATCGGTTTCTGCAGGAACTGATACCTTTCCGTGAAACTCTGCAGGAAATCTCGACAGAGCTAAAATCGATGAGGGGGACCTTGCCTCCTTACGATTCGGTGGGTGATTCGGAGGCTCGGACAAGCTCCTTGGAAGCCTGGAAGGCCAAATGTGAACCCGATCTAACTATGCTCAAGCAACAAGTAGCGAAGCTGAAGTTGAAAATGGAGGACCTTGAAGGTCATAGTAGGAGGAACAACATATTGGTGTTGGGGTTACTGGAGGGCGAGGAGGGTCCTGACATCCTGTCTTTTGTACAAAAACTGCTTACTAAGATTGTGGGCCCTTCTCCCATTTACTCCTCCTACCATATCGAGCGTGCCCACAGATCTCTCAAGCCTAAACCCCCACCAGGTTCCTCGCCTAGACCCATCTTAATTAAGTTGCTCAGTTACCTGGAAAGGCAGCATATTTTACTGAAAGTGAAGAGCCTGCAGGCCGTATTGTGGGAGAATAGTACGTTGAGAATTACCCAGGATCTGCCCTTTGAAACTAGACTGAGGAGAAGAGAGTATCACCCGCTGGTCTCCAAGTTGATTGCTGCCGGCTATAAATTCCGCATGAATTATCGGGCAAGGCTTCAAGTTTACCTGGATAGTGCCTGGGCCACCTTTGAGTCTCCAGAGCAAGCTAAATCTGAACTTACCAGGAGGATGCCTGACCTCTTTAAATCAGGCTGACTGATTATGTTAAATTTTTAGTGCTCAGATTTTTTCTTTGCCTACCTGGGCTGTTTGGCCTTGCTTGCAATGTTGATGGGTTCGCTTCTGGCTCCTCTTGGCGGGGGGGGGAAGTCGGCCTTTCGTGTGGGTCGGGGTGGCCTCGGGTGGGGGTGGAGGTTTGGGCCTTCCGGTGATGGGGCCTCCAGGTGGGTAGGCGAGGGAGGGGGGTTGGAACCTTGGCTTTGGTCGCTGTATTTACTTTGCCCTTTTTACTGGCGTACCAGTGGGGTCCTACCTGCTTTTCCCTTCCCCTCCTCCTATCCGGTACTGTGGCGGCCGCCCGGTTGTTCTTGAGCCAAGGCTCCCCGTTGATTATGTGCCCCCGTTTTTGCTATACTTGTCTTGGAGTCTTGGGTCAAGTACAGGCGGGTTTGTTCGCTTCTTGGGGGGAGTACTACTCTTCGCCACTCAGTCATCTCGGTCGAGATGATTGTTTGTGTCGGTTTACTTCGGCTTTGTCCCAGTCTCGTTTCGGGGGGTTGGGGTTTCAGTATGTTGGGGTTGTTGTTTTCTACCCCTCCTCTTTTCCCTGCTTTGTTTCTGGCTGGGGCGGGGGCTGGTGAGCAGTTGAGATGCAGTTCCCAACCCCGATTTGGGGCGGTACCGGCCGCTTTAGCATTTTGTCCCATGTTGCTATTTTCAGCGGGTCATCAGTCAGGGTTATTCTGCAGGGAGCCATTGGTCTGTCAGCCCTGGGGACCGTTCCTTCATTGGCCACCATCTGTGATGTACTGGCTTATTTGTTACAGAGGGGACGGATTGTACATAGTTCTGGGGTATGGTCGGGGTTGCTGTGGGGTTTTTCAATGGGGGTGGGGGGTGTGTGGCTACTTTTTCCAGTTCAGTGTATCCTGGGCTTTATTTCCCTGGTATAGGGGATCCCGGGTTCTGATTTATCTAGGGGTGTTGTTGGTATTGTTATATTTGGGGGATTCTCTTTCCATTGGTTATGGGGGTGGGGGCCTCGGAGAGTTTTATCAATCGTGGGGTGTATTGCTTTGGTTGGGCCAGTTTTGTGGTATTTCAAGGGGCATTATCTGCAGTGCTGGTGATGCTCTGGTGCCTGGCCTTCTACTAGGTATGTTATCATGGCAATGAGCTGTGTTAAAATTGCCAGTTGGAATATTAGAGGCATCAGTGACCCTCTCAAGAGACGCCAGTTTTTTCTGAATTGCTCCTTACTTAATGTTGATATTGTATTATATTCAGGAAACACACCTGGCCGCCTCGGAGGATAAGCAATTGCGTAGGTTGGGATTTTCTCAGGTTTTTACAGCCCCAGGCTCACAAGCTAGTGGGGGGGGTGGCAATCCTGATTAAACACCACGTCAGATTAAGTAGCCAGTGTGTTTCTGATCGGGAGGGCAGATATGTTTTGGTCAAGGGTCAGTTTGACAATAGTAGTATGGTGATAGGGCTGCTTACGCTCCAGTGGGTGGCACACATCCTTCCTTATGTCCCTGGCTGATATCTTGAGCAGATACTTACCTCCCTCTCTATCTTAGGGGTGACTGGAATGTAGCCCGTCCAGCGAATCGACAAATCTTATAGACCAATTAGACCAGCATCCCCTGCTCAACTTGCCCTTTCTGACTTTATTAGCCTGTTGGGTCTCTGTGACTAAGCTCTCAACCTGATAGCGGCTTTATTCCTTTTATTCCCAGGTCCACCAAAGCGTGGTCGAAATTGACTTTATTCTGGTCAGTTCTTTCACTAGTGAGTTGTTTGTCTCAGGTAGGTATCGAGCCGATCGTTATCTCAGATCACTCCCTGGTTTGGATCAAGGTTTCCCCTGGTATCCAGGGTCAACGTGACACGCTGTGGAAACTCAATATGCAAATTTTGAAGGAGGAACACTCTGTCTCCCAAATCAGGGATTTGATCCTTAGGTATTTCGATCTCAACCATGGATCCGTACATCGTGCGGATGTATTGTGGTGCTCCTTTAAATGCTTCCTTAGAGGGGAGCTTATCAAGATCGCGGCTACTAGGAAAAGGGTTAGGAGTCCAAAATCAGGTCGCTGTCTAGTCGGTTACGACTAGCAAGACCAACTTCTCCCTTCAATTCCCCAGCTAACTTTTGCTCTCATCAAACTCAGGAATGAATACTAACGATTTAACCCAGCGACAAACGGAATATGCTCTTTTCAAGTCTAGGATTAGGTATATTGATCAGGGGGAGAAATCGGGCCGGATGTTAGCTATGAGGCTGAAAGAAATAGAGAGCTCCTGTCTAATTCCGACACTTAAAGCTCAGGACGGCACCTCTAGGTCGTTACCTAGGGAGATCGCCCTTATCCTTGAAGCTTTTTTCAAAGATATTTACAGTTCCAGTTCCACAGCGTCGCAGGTGCAGCCGGCGGAGTGGTTCTTGGATAACATTAAGCTCCTGTCCCTTCAGCCTCGTCACTGCGAATTGCTTTCTGCTTCTATCACACTGGGTGAGATAGAAGAGGCAATCAAAGACCTGCCTATAGGTAAGGCTCCTGGCCCGGACGGCTACCCCTCTACCTTTTATAAGGTGTTCTGTAAAGAGTTATCCCCTATGTTGCTTCAGCTTTATGAATACTTGCTTTCTGCGGTTGTGACAGATCCCTCTCTCTTAGAAGCAATAATCATTCTAATCCCTAAACTTGACAAGCCCCTATCGGACCCGGCCAGTTATCGTCCAATATCGCTCCTCAACTATGATATTAAAATCCTTTCCAAAATTTTATCGTCCAGAATCAAAAGGGTCTGGCAGCTTTTGCTGAGCCCGGAACAGGTTGCCTTTGTTCAGGGGCGATCATCTGCCGATCACCTGAGAACTCTTGCCCATGTCCTTCAGGTTTCCTGTACCTTGCAGAGCCTATGGTTCTTGTAGCTCTAGACGCTGAAAAGCCTTGATCGGGTGAACTGGGACTTTCTATGGGCTACTCTGAAGAGAAAGGGCTTCCCTGACTCCTTTATTCAAATGATTAAGGCTATTTATAAATCCCCCTCGGCCAAAGTCTATTGTAATGGGGTATTTTCTTCCAGTTTCCCCCTATGCGTCGGCACCTGGCAAGGTTGCCCCCTGTCCCCCTACCTATTCAACCTGTACTTGGAACCCTTGCTGGTGAGTATTAAAGGCTCATCGCATATCAGGGGTTGTACCCTTGCACAATTCCCCCTAACCTTGTCGGTTTTTGCTGATGACATACTGTTATACCTTACCAATCCTGTACATTCTTTATCACATGTCCTCCAAACTATTGATCGTTTTGGTCAGGTTTCTAACTATAGGTTGAATGTTTCCAAATCGATCATATTCCCTGTTAACTCTCTTACCTTTAAACTCAATTTCGACCGGTTTGGTATGAAGTGGGCCCGTTTCCTTTAAATACCTAGGTGTGCATGTAACCAGAGGAGTGGGTTTGGCTAAAGAACTCAATTTAGACAATGCGGTTGGAGAATTGGGTGACCTAGATCGTTGCAGCGGCTGCCTCTCTCTCCACTTGGGAGGCGTATCAATGTTATCAAAATGAATATTCTGCCCGGTTATTATACCCACTGACTCATCTTAATATTTGGCTACCCAAGCAGTTCTTCGCTCAGGTTAACTCGGCTCTTTCTAACTTTATTTGGAAGGAAAACATCCTCGAAGAGCCTTTCTCAAGCTTACTGCGCCCAGAGACAAGGGGGCCTCCGTCTACCCAATCTCTTGTATTATTGGGCTAGTCATCTGGCTAGATTAGGGAAGCTGTCCAACACCCAGTCTTCCACGTTTCTACCCACATGGCATCAGCTTGAAGTACATTTAGTAGATCTAGCCGGTCTGGACCCTTCTCGTATTTTCTGGTATCCGTTCTCCAAGCTTCCTCCGGTCATCCGCGACTCCCCTATTGGCCTCTCCATCAGAGTTATCACCCAATGCTGGAATTTCTTTAATTTCCTCCCGTCCAAAGACATAGCCCAGCCTTTGGTTTTAAATCCTAACCTTAAAATTGGGAGTAGTTATGAGTTAAGGACTGGCTTCTCACACTACAAAATCTGTCTGTGGAGTCCCTGCGACCAGGGGAATCTCCTCAAATCGGATGGTATCTTAAAGGCCCTCCACATTCCTCAGAGATTTATTTTCAAAGTTTTTCAACTGAGACACCTGATCCTCCAAACCTTGGGGCCCACCTGCTCCCCATCCAAAATAGGGCCTTTTCTTGTAAAGATTCAGGAGGCGGCCAGCTCGCGTAGAAGCATCTCTATTATTTATAATAAACTGCTAGCTGATCTTTTTCCCGCTCCCTTAGAGGGTTCCAAAATCTGGTCTCCTTCTGGTTCCTGCTCTATCCCTGTTTGGGGCTCAATATGGAGGGATGTGTATCGTTACTTATCTCAAGATAACCACAGACTGACCCAGTATTATATTTTAAATAATCTCTATTATACCCAGTCAAACTGGCCAGGTTTGGTAAGCAGGAGTCTAGTCTCTGCTCAAGATGTGGGGTTGCGAGGAACTTGTTGCATATTTTTGGTATGTGCCAAGGTAGCCCCCCTATGGGAGGCTCTCAGAGACTGTCTTGACCGCTCTTAGGGTCTGAAAGAGCTATTCACCCCTGACATATGTATTTTGGGCGACTATTCTGGCATCTCGGTGAAGGAGCGTAGATACCACATGGCTCTTATCTCAATGGCAGTGAAGAAACTGGTTCTTAGGCATTGGTTAGACCAGGTTACTATTACTTATCAAGAGTGGCTTAGGAAGATGTCTCTCAGCCTCAATTCCGAGAAATTTATTGCTAGTTATAGGCACAGCCCGGCGTCTTTCAATCGGAAATGGGGCAAGTTGAGTGCACTTTATTTAGACTAGACAGGTTCCCGGTTGGCCTCATCCTTAGTCTCTTACGCCATCTCAAGCCATCCAGAGCGTTTTGTTTCCTGATTGCAGATATTTCCCTTTATTTTTCTAGATCTGGCCTCTTTTGCTAGGGTAACTCTCCGGGCTAGGGGGGGGGGTTTGGGGGATGGTGGGGGAGGGGTTTGGGTGTTTTTTTTTTTTTTTCTGTGCTGGTACTGTCTTGGCTTATTTTACGAAGATTGTCTATATTTATTATGGTGTTTGGTTAACCTGGTTGTATGTATCCTCTCTCTTTTCCTTGACAAGCCTAAGGTGTATTCCCTAATGTATTGTGGTTGTTGTTTTCTTTTAACTTAAAAACTTAATAAACTTAAATTTCAAAAAAATAAATGCTAGATGGAAAAAGACCTCGGGTCCACCGTGTTCATCTCCTACCATCCAAGCAGCTGCAACATTTAGCACCATGTGATATGGTAAGTGCTACCAGTAATGATAATAATAATAATAATTTTTATTTATAATGTGCCTTTCCAAGACCAAGGCGCCTAACAATTTAAGAACAGCTTATATCAAATCCAATAAAAACATTACAGCAAAAAATCATAATCACTTCAACAAAACTTCAGTTCTCCAGAAAAGCTTTTTAAGCCCGTCTTAAATACCTCCACAGATGTGCACTCCCGTAACCGACGGGGTAGAGAATTCCAAAGGGTGGGAGCTGCATAAGCAAAAGCTCTTGAGCCAGATGATTTCAGATTCACCCTTGGAATCTCTAGCAATCCCTCGTTGTTCGAGCAAAGTGATCAACCAGGGCAGTAAGGAACCAGGAGCTCTTTCGGATAGTCCGGGCCCAGTCCATGTAGGGCTATGAAAGTCAGTAAACTGACTATAAAGGCGATCCGCCACCGTATTGGCAGCCAGTGCAGTTCGCGCAGCACCGGAGTAATATGGCAGGAGTGATTAGAACCTGTCAAAAGCCGGTCTGCTGCATTCTGCACCAGCTGCAGGCGACGGATTTCAACCCCAGAAAGCCCTAGATAAAGGGAGTTGCAGTAATCCAAGCGCGAGGACACAAAGGCGTGGACCAAAGTCAGAAGGTCATCAGACGGAACCAGATGTTTCACACTGGCAATATTCCTAAGATGGTAGAAGGAAGTCTTGATGACAACTGACACCTGCGAATGTAGGGACAGTCTGTCATCAAAAATCACCCCCAGGTTACGCACCTGTTCAGAGGTCGGGAGAGAAACACCACCAAGATCAATTCCTGAAGGCGCACTAGCACCCGAACCCCCCATCTGATGACCCGTGTCCACCACCAATACCTCAGTCTTTTCTGAGTTCAACTTCAGCCAGCTAGAATCCATCTACTCCTGGATTTCTTTCAGACAGTTGTTAAAGACCGAGAGGGCTCCATTTTGGCCAGGTGTAAAAGAAAGGTAGAGCTGGGTATCATCTACGTAACAGTGAAACCTCAGCCCATACCTTCTTACAATGTCTCTGAGAGGTAGCATATGCACCACGAATAACATGGGTGGCAGCACAGAACCCTGAGGCACCCCACACGACAAAGCAGTTGGACCTGAAGAAAAAACCCTGTGAGAAACGATGTAAACCATCTGAGGACAGTCTCTGACATTCCACAGATACGCCTCAGGCGTCCTATCAACACCATGTGATCCACGGTGTGAAAAGCTGAAGAAAGATCCAGAAGAACCAAGATGGAACGGCTCTTCTGATCTCTCGCCATAAGGAGATCATTGAGCACTCAAACCAACACCGTCTCGGTACTGCGTCTCTTACGAAAACTGGACTGGAGGGATTCATAGATGTCATGGATGGTCAAAAGGTCCTCCAGCTGTGCTGCCACTACTTTCTCAATCACCTTCCCAACAAAGGGAAGGTTAGCGATGGGTTTGTAGTTTGTGAGACAGTACGGGTCCAAGGTAGCTTTCTTCAAGAGTGGTGTCACCACCGCCTCTTTCTCGGGAACTAGGAAACTCTCCCGATTCCAAGGAGCACCAGACCATCCACGCCAGGACCAGGCTGACGATATCACTACAACCCAGAATTAGGGAGGTCGGACCCGGGTCCAAACTACAGCACATAGGGCGCACACTCTGGATAATCCTCATGAGGTGAACTCCAGTCGACTGAAGGAACTCCAGGAAAACTGAGGTACAGTGACACCGTACAGATCAACAGCAACCCCCCTAGAGTGCGCTGGCTGCAGTCCCACCCTGAAGTCAGCCACCTTATTTGCAAAGAATCGAGCAAGCTCATCGCACTCTAACTGCGAAAAGGCTTTCCGAACATGCAGGCAGGCTGGGTTGCATAGTCTGTCCACAGTTCGAAATAGCTGAGCTGGTCGATTCCGAGCAGCAGCAATCTCCTCGGATAGGAATTCTGCCTTCTTATGGGTGACTGAAGACTGATAGACTGAATAATGGTCCATCAATCCAAGGTGGTCAGCATCAAGGGCGGACTTTCTTCAGCAGCGTTCTAATGTTCGCCCCTGTCTCCGCATCTCCCTCAAAGTCCCATCAAACCACAGGGACTTGGGGCGAAGGGAGAGAGGTCAAACACAGACTGGAGCAATGGAATCCAGAGCCATCGCAACAGCTGTATTATAAGCTGACACGAGGGTCTCTGGATCATTGCTTGCCATCGCGGGGGACGAGAGGTCAAGGACCGCCGCAAGGCCATGGGAATCAATATCCCATAAATGGCGGTACCTGCCCTTCTCTACAGGGATAGACCTTCTGGGGAGGGGGCAATAAAACAAAACCCCATGATGTACTGATTGGACCACTCAACTGGTTCCACTCCCACGTCAGATGCTTCGATCCCAAGGAGGAAGATTAAGTCCAAAGCGTGTCCATGTTTATGAGTAGCAGTGGAAACCACCTGTGTAAGGCCCAGTGATGTCATTAACTGGAGGAAGTGTTGCCCAAATTGCGAGACTTCGTCGTCGACCCAGGCGTTGAAGTCACCCAAAACCATCAATCTGGGTGACTCAAATGCCATGTCGATGATGAAGTCCGCCACGTCCTGAAGGAATCGCTTCTCATCACCGGGTGGACAGTAGATGAGAGCGATTCGATAGCCTACACCTGCTATTACTGTACACTCGAAGGACTCAACCTCCTCAGCTACTACCCCTGTGAGGCCTAGTTCGGTCTTGAAAGATACCGCTACCCCAACCCCCCAGCAATCCAATCTCGGGCGGTATATCACCGAGTACCCAGCTGGAGTCATAGCTCCACAATGGGGCCAGAATTTTAATCCAGACAGGTCTCGGTGATGCATGCCAGGTCCACTGTACCAACAAGATCTGCAATAATTGCAGTGTTATTCTTAATGGACCTGGCATTTCACAACACCGCCCGAGTTGGACAAACCTCGCGGGCTGCCCAGGCCATCTGCCTACTACATTTAGTAGTGCCCTTGGGTATGGGCACCAGACATGGCAAACCATGATCTGGATTCCATTTCACCCCAGGGCGTCTTCTGGATCTAACCACCCCAATTCGGTGACCCACCTTGTACATCCTCCACTGTTCAAAACCCTCCGCCCTCCTCCCTCTCCTACGCATAATACCCAGTGCTCTACAGCACTGGTAGGTCTCAAACTGGAGGGGGGTATAAAAAGGGCGAAGGGCATGAAGAGTGAAGGATGTGTAGCGCACAACTGTGGGGGTTGGCAACCAACACATTCTGCGGCCACAAACGAATTATCAAAAAAAACAATCGTAACCCCACCCAAACAATAACATCCAAAAATTCACAATAACAGAACAAATTAAAATAAAACAAAAAAATCTCACAATTACTCAACTAACCCACCCTGTATAAAAATACAAATTAAAACACTGCCCTATCTCCTATTAACTAATAAAAACATTCCTCTACTTAAATCTGGAGCTATTACGATCCCCTCACACACATATAACATACAAAAGAAAAAATGACTTGGGTACAAGGACTACGGGTGAGGCCCAAGGACCGTGGGATCTCTGGATTACCCCTAAATCCAGCATCTCCTCCACTTCCCTCCTAATGTCCTTTTGGATAGCCTCTGACACCCAATATGCTGTCCGCCGTATGGGCGTCTGTGTCCCTGTCTCCACATCATGTGTCGCTAAGGGGGTTAGTCCAGGTTTGGTGCTAAACAAGGGGGTAAAGTCTGCTAAAACCTCCCTTACTTTCTGGGTCTGGCCCGGGGTCAGCTGGGGAGACAATTTTACTGCCTCCACAGAGGACTCCCGCTTATTCTCTTCCAGCAAGTCCAGAAGGGGGTCTCCTTCGTCCATCCCCTCCCCATGACTACACATGCGAACACCATGTCAGCCCTATTTGCATACGGCTTCATCATGTTGACATGGTATATCCTTTCTGTCTGTCTATGGTCAGGTAACTCCACAATATAGTTCACGTCATTTACCTTCCTAACCACTTTGTACGGTTCTGCCCACTCAGCTTGCAGCTTGTCTTTCTGGACTGGAATAAGGACCATGACTTCCTGACCCACTATGTACGAGCGAGCTCTGGCTCTGCGGTCGCACCATACCTTTTGTTTCTGTTGGGCAGCTGCAAGGTTGCTCTGGGCTGTCCCCACAAGCTCCTTCAGCCGTTCCCTAAACTTAAGGATGTAATCCACAAGGGGAGTTCCCTGGGTGGCGTACTTGCCTTCCCAGTCCTCCCGGATCAAGTCTAGGGGCCCACGTACCTGGCATCCATACAAGAGTTCGAAGGGGGAAAATCCTGACGACTCTTGAGGCACCTCCCTGTAGGCAAACAACAGGTGGGGAAGGTATTTCTCCCAGTATCTCCCATGCTGTTCAGCAAACGCCCGAAGCATTGACTTTAGGGTACCATTGAATCGTTCCACAAATCCATTGGCTTGTGGGTGATATGGTGTCGTGCATCTCTGCACCACCCCACACTTCTCCCATAAACATTTCATCAGGTCTGACATGAAGGAACCCCCTCGATCGGTGATTACCTCCTGCGGAAACCCAACATGGGAGAAAATCCCAAGTAAGGCATCTGCCACTTTGTCTGTCCTCAGAGAGGATAGGGCAACTGCCTCTGGGTACCGGGTGGCATAATCCACCACAGTCAGGAAGAATCTCTTCCCTGAGGAGCTGGGGGTATTTAAAGGCCCCACAATATCCATTCCCACCCTCTGGAATGGCTCCTCCACTATGGGCAAGGGGATCAGGGCGGGTTGGGTTTTCTTGTCCGCCTTCCCTATTTCTTGGCACCGGTGACAAGACCTGCAATACTTCTTCACCTGCTGGGTGAAGTTAGGCCAGTAGAAATTCTGGGCCAACCGCTGCATAGTTCGTGCGATTCCCAGATGACCAGATAAGGGAATATCATGGGCAACCTTGAGCAACTGCTCACGATATCCCTGGAGAACGACAAGCTGCCTGCCTAGCATCCCTCCCTCTGTCTGTACTGCCTGTGTATACATAAGTCCATTTTCCCAATAAACCTTATGTCTGCCGTCACCTCCCTGTGTGCCCTCCGAGTCTGCCCAAGCCCTCAGCTTCTCTAAACTAGGGTCAGTCCTCTGAGCAGCTGCAAACCCCTCACACAGTCCCAAGGCATGGGACAGGTCCCGTTCAGTCACTAAACTAGGGTCCCTAGCACCAGTGTCAGGACCCTCAGGATCACTGTTAATCCCAACCCTCTGACCAAGGGTCACCCTTCCCTCTTCGGAGTAACCCTCTGTAGCTGGGTGGATGCTTGCTACTGGGGACATTTCTATCCCTTTTTGTCAGTCTCCCCATCTGGAGACACAGGCTGGGGAACCAGACGCTCAGTGGTTTCCACACTGATTTCTGTGGGGTTCAGGGAACTACTATTTTCCCTTGCCGCTTGGCTACGGGTAACTGCACATACCACCCCTGCTGGAGAGTGTTACCCAGGATCACATCCACTGCTAATGTGTTGGCTACAGCCACCTGTTGCACAGTTCCCCCTGTTTCATCCCAGTCCAGAACACTAGTGAGTGGCAATGTTTTCTCTTCACCAGTAAACCCTTGTACAGTTACGTATTTATTGGGTATAAGCTGAGCAGGCTGTACCAGATCCCCCTTTACCAATGTCAGGGATGCCCCTGTGTCCCTTAACCCCTGCGTCAGTACACCATTTACTATGACTGGGTGCATGTGTTCCCTCATGTTCACTGGCATGCTCTCAGGGACACACAAACAACCCACTTCTTTTCTAGCACCCTGTTGTGTATTATGGCTTGCCTTTTGGGGCACTGTCTGGCAATATGCCCAGTTTCCTTACAGCCAACATGCATTTCTTACTTCAGATAAATCTTTTCGTTGAAACCTGGGGCTAACTGGTTTGGTGAAGGCAGTGAGGTTTTAGCTGCCGGAGGCACGCTTTTCCCTTTCTGCACAGCCACACTCACCCCATTCGCTCTCAGAGTAGGTCTGCTCTTCGCATAGCGGTCCGAGAGTTCAGCAGCCTTTTGCACTGTTTTTGGATCTCGGTCCTCTAGCCAGGTTTTTAGATCTGCTGGGCATGCCCAATAAAACTGTTCTAATAAAATCACATTTTCAATTTTATCAACAGAGTTTACCTCAATTCCTTTCCATCAACGTTTTAAAAAATGATGTTGTTTCGTGGCTAGCTCCTCATAGCTCATATCAGGGCTTCTCCTGAGCTTACGGAATTTAGCTCTGTATGATTCAGCAGTTAATTCAAACTTTTTTAACAGTGCAGCTTTTAACTTGCTGTAGTCATCACTGTCCTCATTGTTCATTTGACCCAATGCATCCCGAGCTTTCCCGGTAAGTAGCAGGGATAGCTGGAAGCTCCAGGACTCTCTAGGAATTTTAGCCTGAATACAAACTTTTTCAAAAGAATTTAAAAAGCATCCATGTCCTCCCCTTCCTTAAATTCGGCTATTAATTTGGAGTTCAATTTGTAACCCAGTCCTGCAGTCACAGTTAAACCCAAGCCACTTACTTGCCCTGGTGCCACTGATTGAGTCGAAGCTTCTCCAGTTCGTGTTGCCACTGGCACTCCTCTCTCTTCTCCTCTGCAGCTTGCTGGCGCTCACACTCCTCACGGTCTGCCTCCCTCTGTTGTCGCTCTGCCTCACGGTCCACCCCCGTCTGTTGTCGCTCTGCCCCTAGTTCCATCCTGCGCAACTCAATTTGCAGCCTGAGTACCTCTGGATTCAGGATACTGGTGACCATCCCCTGCTGCTGTGGCCCTTCACTGACAGTGGCCCTGCTGTCCTCCTCATTGGCTTGGGACCCCTCACTGGCCGCTAGTCAAGCAACAATAGAGGTTTGGTCCCTTTCAGTCACGGTCTGTGACTCCCTGCTCTGGGTATCTGCTACCATCAGGGCCTCTATGAGGTTCTGCTTTTTGGCTGTCACCTTGAACAGGACTCCTCTGTCCTCGCACAACTGTTTTAAGTGTTCTACAGTGTGCCTGCTGTAGTTGGACGCCATCTTTCCTGACTACTGCTAATCTGACTGGCACGTTAGAAAAAAAATAAAATGGGTAGGAACTTCACTGTAAGGCAAGTGATATAGTTCTCTTTCCTTTTGAAATAAAACACTGCCTTTCTTTTTTCCAAGTGAGCTGAATGGTCTCAAGCTGACACACTGAACAATGAAGCTTGTACCACCAAACTTTGTATGCCACCACTGCCAACCAATCTGTCACAAATTCGCTCAACCGGTCAACACTCTACTCCCAAAGTGCCACCCTCTGATCGTATGATTTGTGGACAGTGAACAGTACAAGGTAACCCTCTTGTCTGTTTTCTGGATTCGAGTCACCTTAGTCTCAAGTTCGGGGGGGGATTCAAACTGATAACCTCTTGTTAGCGTACCAATTATCAGGCTCAGATAATTCTGTCTTCGGGGGGCCAGATATCTTTGCCTACGGGCACCTAACCAGGTCTACAAAATGAACCCTTAGAACTCTATGCAAGACCTTAGAGAACTCTATCCGTTTCCCAGTTTGGTATAACAATAAGCTCCTACACAGTGTTAACTATAACCTTCAAAAGCTTCACTTAAATAAAAATAAATGTCAAGGCACTCCAGGCAGTTTCTGTTTTAAAATATATATCTTTACTTTAAAATAGGGAAACAGAAAATATTACAGAACAAAATATCCCAACACATACAGCCTTAAAACAAACAGGTAAAAAGTGCAGATTTCCTACAAATAATAACATTCAGACTAATCTTGTCTAAGGTCCTTACTTCTTAATCTATCAGTGCTCTGATGTTCCTCTTCTCTCATTCAGAAATATGAAAGTGTGTCTGTCAAGATCTTCTCAGTATGTTAAAAACAGTCCTGAGCCAGCCTTCTCTCTGAGGACACCAATCTCCGCCTTGGTGTAACAAAAGCTATACTTTATAACACCAAGATGGCCTACTAAGGTATTTAAAAAAAGAAGAGATGACATAATGAATTTCCTCTTCTTATGTTTGACTGGTCAGAACCAGTCTGTGCTTTGTTTCACACACACATCAAAAGTCTCTTTGATACATGTCACTGTATTCAAAGCAAAAGTGTATTTAACTCCTTAATTCCGTCTGGGCCTTGGCATCTACACATCAAAGGTCTCTTTGATGAAATGAGCTGGTTTCCTGGGAGGTTATTCATAACACTGGCCAGTGTCCCTTTTCTCAGGACATCTAGTGCAGATCAAAGGATTTCCCTGAGGACGTCATGAATGGCTAATTTCATTTCCTGGGATCAAAGCAAATTGACAAGATAACTGCACCCCAGATATCTGCAGTTTAACAATGTCCTGTCCTTTTAACTTATCCCTGAGGGGTTTGAAGTGTCAGTTTCAGCAGCCAGCATTTCCTTTTGCCACAGTCCATCATACTTTAAATTTTTATATATACAACAAAAAATTATACAGGGATCAGAACCAGATGTCCAGGTGTGACACACTGCACAAAGATCACATTTTAAAAATCACATTTTAGGCCCCAGTCTCCATCAAGAGTTTTAAAAATATTTGTCATACTTTATAAGTAAAGGAAGTAGATAAGATAGCAACCTTTTTTTTGGTTGTTTTTTTGCTTTGTCACGCAGACAATTAGAGGTTTATAAACAGACAATAGGGAGAGTTACACAGTCAACATTAGGTATGAGACATAGGAGAGCATAGCTGGAAGTTGATATCTTCAATCCAAACACAAGGATAATGTAAATACACTTACAGAGACAGTCCCTTGACCCCTTGAAACCTGCCAGACATGTTCCAAACACATGTTTCTAGATGCACATCTCCACACACGCTCGCCCCGCTCACTCAATGTCGAGTATTTATACTATATGAAGTCCTGGAAATGCACGGGTCATGTGACAGCCCACTTGCACTGTCCTCTGCAATAATGTTTGCCTAAAACAATTAAAAGTAGCCCACTATAGTGTTAGCTACTAAGAAATGGTCTCCTCAACTGTGCAAAACTATGCAAATCACATAAAAATACCAAACATTGTGTACCACGGCAAAACCAGTTCTGTAGTCCCTCTGTTCAGATCTGGACTACAATACCCAGTACGCTCTACCATGATAACTAGGCAACAGCACAACAGAGTCACAGGCACAGCAAATATCTATTGCTCAAATATGCATTAAGATAAAAACTGCAGTGTTGTGTAGCAAGGCAAATAGGCACTCCATGGAGCTAAAAATATCTGTGTGTTGCCCTTCTTTGGATGACCTCTACCCTGTCCATGTCCCTTCTGAGGTGTGGTCTCCAGAACTGGACACAGTACTCCAGGTGTGGTCTCACCACTGACCGATACAATGGCAAGACCTTCTCCCTCCTTCTGCTGGTGATATCCCTCCCTATGCACCCCAGCAACATACTGGCTTTGCCTACTGTTTTGTCGCATTTCCTTGCCACCTTAAGGTCATCTGTTACGATTACCCCTAGGTCCCCTTCCTGTTTAGTGACCATCAATGCCCCTCCATTCTATACCCAGTCTCTGGGTTTCTATGCCCAAGGTTCACGATTTTGCATTTTCTTACACTGAAACTCAACTGCCATACCCTTGACCATTCCTCAAGCTTTTTCAGGTCTCTATTCATTCTCTCCACCCCCTCTGCAGATCTTGGTGTCATCTGCAAACAAGCACATCTTCCCTTCCAGTTCTTCTACAATGTTACTTAGAAAGACATTAAAGAGGAGTGGACCCAGTACTGAGTCCTGAAGAACCCCGCTGGTCACTCTCCCTTCCCCAGAGTGAGTGCCGTTAACCACCACCCTCTGTCACCTAGCCATCAGCCAATTACATACCTGGTGTACAACCTTGATTCCTACCCCTAAGCTTCCCAGTTTTTTTTATCAGCCTCCTACGTGGCACGGTGTTGAAGGCCTTGCTGAAGTCTAAGTAGGCAATGTTCACTGCCTCCCCCCCCCCAATCTATTTTTCTGGTCATCCAGTAAAATAAATCTATCATGTTTGTCTGACATGCTCTCCTTCCTGTGAATCTGTGATACCTTGCAAAGCAGAGCAAACAGTATTTATGAAGTGCCCATTCCATGGGCTCTCTGAGCTCTGTACAATATACTATACAATACCACAGCATTTTCATACAAACCACTAGTAGAAAAGGAGTAACCATGAAACCAACCAATAAAATCAACATTAGAACATAGTCAAAATATGAAAGAAAATAACTAGAATAAATTAAAAATTGAAAATAAAATATAGCAAAATACGAAATAAGTAGATTTAAATAGATTTAATATCCAATATGCTAGGATGGAACAAAAGCAGCTGTAAAAAGATGGGACTTCAGACCCTTTTTGAAGGGTTCCAGAGAGGGGTCTCCCTCAGAGATCTGGGAAGCAAGTTCCCCAGGATTGGGCCAGCAACATCAAAGGCTCTTTCACCCGAAGATTTTAACTGGACCCTGAGAACCGCAAGAAGGCCCACCTCTGAGGAACGGAGAGGTCAGGAGGTCTGGTGGGGAGAAAGACGGTCCTACAGGTAGCTAGGGCCCAGTCCATGTTGGGCTTTCTAGGTCAGCAAGCCAACCTTGAAGGAAAGGAAATTTGCAACCCCACCAGCAGCCAGTGCAGCTCACCCAGGTCCAGGGTTATATGACAGGACCTGGGTTGTCCTCAACCTGGCCGCAACATTCTGTATCATTGGTGAGGGCAGGCTGCTGGGTGGGATAAAAGGCTTACTCCGGGCGGTATTTCTGAGATGGTAAAAACCATTTCAGACAACAGACGACACCTGAGCCTCCAGTGTTAATCCACTGTTCAGATTAACACCCAGATTCTTCTCCTTTCCTGATGCAGCTGGAGAAAAACCAAGTCCGGTCCCCTCTCCCCCCACTTCAGTTCCTCATCAGCTACCAGGCTCGATCACTAATACTTCCATTTTATTAGGATTAAGCTTCAGCCAGTCGGGGGACATCCAGTCCTGTATCTCAGCCACACAAGTGTTCAGAACAGAGACCGCAACCTGTGTCCCTGGTGCAAACGACATATACAGTTGGGTATCATCTCCATAGCAGTGAACACCCACCATGTAACATCTAATGATATCCCCCAGGGGTAGATGTGCACTGCAAAAAACATAGGTGAGAGGACTGAACCCTGGGGAGCTCCACAAGACAGGGGTATCAGGTGGGAGGAATCATTTCCCATCACTAGCCTTTGCATCCTACCTGTAAGAAAGGATTCAAACCAGCTGATGACAATACTGGCGAGTCCAAAGAGCTTCCTCAGGTGATCCAGCAACACCCCATGATCCATACTGTCAAATTCTGAGGCGAGATGGAGGAGAATGAGAACTGACCACTAGCCTCTATCTTTCACCCTAAGGAGATCATTCTGCACCCTTACTAGTTTCATCTCTGTACTGTGCCTGGACTGGTAACCAGACTGGAGTGTCTCATAGATGTCAAAAGCAGTGAGATGTGCCTCAAGCTGAATGACCACTACGTTCTCTATAACCTTCCCCAGAAAGGTGAGGTCTGAGGAGAACCTGAAATTTGATCTTGGGTCTTGTAACCCATTGGATGCAAGGTAATCTACAAGTCTTTCATATACAAGTGACTCCATTTGTTTCCCCACTACTGATGTTAGACTGATCGGCATGTAGTTGCCAACTTCTTCCCTGCTGCTGCTCTTATGAAGCAGGACTACATCTGTCCTTCTCCAGTCCTCTGGGACCACCCCTGTATCTAGTGAGTTACTGAATAGGACTGTCAGAAGTGTAGCCAGTACCTCCCTGCGCTTCTTCAGTACCCTTGGATGCACCCCATCCAGCCCCATTGTCGTGCCCAGTGTCAGACTCACAAGACCCTTTAAGACTCTTTCCTCTTTGAATGGACTTGTCTACTTCCCTCCCTCCAGTGGTTCTGTAACCTATATGTGGCCTCCTCTTTCCTTTCCAATGTGAAGACAGAAAAGAAGCATTTGTTAAGGATATCTGCGTTTTCCTGATCATTCTCTGCACAGTCTCCCTCTGCACCCCTCAGCTTCACAATTCCTCTCCTTGTCTTTATTTTTTCACTTATAAACCTAAAAAAGGTCTTGTCCCCCTTTATTACCCCCTAGCTATTCTTTCCTCAGTTTGCGCCTTAATGCCCCCTCACCACCTTCCTTGCTTTCCTCTGTTTTTGCTGGTATACTTCTCTATCCTCTTCCTTTTGTATCTCCTTGTATCTCTTGAATGCTGCCCTTTTGCCCTTACCCTTGCCATCTCCCTTGAGAACCATACTGGTTTCTTTTTCCACTGCTTTTGCTCACCTGTTTAGCGCAGAGATTTGTTGCCTTCACTGTTCCATCCTTTAATCTAGCTCACTGTCCCTTCACCCCATCAGGGCATGCCACAGAGTTCCATAGCAGCCACCCTTCTTGCCATTCCAGACCCGGACTACCATCAGGCCTCCACATGGCGGCAGTTGTTCGGTGGAAACGGCAGCCCTCCCTTCCCAGGAGAGGAGAGCAGTCCCTTGATCCTCTCTCCCCCGACTGACCCCAAGCAGCTTGAGTCCACTTCCAAACTTGGGTCGCAAGTGTGCAGTTAAGTGTGGCGTCCTGCACCTGAACCCTCAGCACCACCAGGCCGGCCTTTCACCATGGATTTCCATCGGGTAAGCCAGGCATCTGATGGTTTAAAATCTGGCTTACCTAAGACACTTGCTAGCTGCTGAGATTTCTGAAGGAGGAGTGGACCACTCATAAGAGCCTTCCTTCCTCCTTCCCTCTAGAGCTAGTGAATCATCACAGAAGTGCTTCCTCCACTTCACTGTCCTTATTCTCATATTTTCACTTATGCTGTGAGTTCTGACTGCTGTGCCACTCGTTCATTACTTTTTCTCTACCCTTAAGTAGATCACTAAAGGTAGCTGAAGTCATGCACACTAAGCTTCAAGAGTTTGTCTATCTCATTTAAAATCTCCACTTTGCCGGACAGTGAGAGCCTGCTTCTCTTACAAGCCATTTTTAAACCAACCACACAGCAGGGAGGGAAGGAGGGTGGGAGGAAGTGAGTGAGTGAGTGAGTGAATCCTTGCCAGAAGCCAGAAAACAACACTTATGAGCCCATTTTACAGGAAACCCTTAAAGTGCTGTAGTTTCTAACCACTTGCTCCACTCCGTCTGCACTGCTGCATTTTGTTTTTACACACAGCAGCCCTGCAGTGATCTTGTAACTCTTCCGGTGTTTTTGCTAGCTTTCCAGCAGGCCAAAAGCCCGAGACTTGCTTGTGGGGCTGCATCAATATAAGTAAGTAAGTAAGCATTTATTTATATATGGCGCCCAATCCCAGAGGCTCTGGGCACCTTACAAGGTAGTGCAAAGACATACAACAACAATACATATTACACTTATATAGCAGGGTCAGTAAATAAACAGTTAAAATCAATAAATAAATAATAAAATCAATATGACAAGCTAATTAGCCAGCTCGGTGGCACTGAGGGTTGAGGCGCTGGACGCCACACTTCGCGCCACACTGGCGACCCAGGTTCGGATGCGAGCCCAGGGTGCCAGGCGTTGGCAGGGGAGGGATGGGATCGAGTGTCCAGAGGACTGCTCTCCCACCCCAGGGAGGGAACTGGGGAACCACCGCTCTGGAGCAGCCCCTGGTGATGACTGGGGCCACTACTAGAGTGGTGCAGTAAGGGGTGGAGTGCGGCAGATGTCGGCACGCTGCAACGTCATTGCACGCTCGCACTCCAGGGAGAAAATTGGAGGAAAAACATGGCAGCACAGGCCCGTGGCAGCTTGATGGCCGCAGCTTCACCAGCCGATGAATGCCTGGACAGAGGCCTGTGCCAGTAATGGATCTTGGCCGGGCGCAGGGGCACTGGAGGGGGCCCCCTCTCGACGGTACAGATGCGTATGCCAGCTGGGCGCGTAGGACTCCAGGGTCGGCGGTGAGGAGGAGTGGTGGCTGGAGGTAAGGCAGGGCTGGTGCTGCAGGAGGAGGATAAAAATAGAGGATAAAAAAAAAAATATGACAAGCTAATTAAAAATGCTTGATTAAAAGGTGCGTCTTTAGACCCCTTTAAAAACCTACCAACGAGGCCACCCAAGAAAGCGATCTGGTGTTATTCCAGAGGGCTGGGCTGGCCACCCCGAATGCTCGATCTGAAGTTTTCAGCCTGGCCCTCAGAACCACTAGGAGGCCATCAATGGAAGGAACGGAGCAAGCGCACTGGAGTGACAGGGATTAGGAGAACATTCAGGTAGCTAGGGCCCAATCTGTATAGGGCCTTATAGGTGAGCAAGCCCACCTTGAAAAGAATCCTCCACCTGACAGGCAGCCAGTGCAGATCACGCAGGACTGAGGTCACATGACTGGATTAAGGGAGACCCGTCAGCAACCTGGCCGCTGCAATCTGCACCAGCTGCAGCTGATGGAGGTTCCGTCCACTGATCCTAAAGTAAAGAGCATTGCAATAGTCCAGCCTCAATGTGACAAAGGCATGCACCAGTGCTGGCAGGTCGCCAGGCAGAACTAGGAGTTTAATCCAGGCGATGCTCCTAAAGTGGTAGAAACCACTCTGAACAACGTCCGACAACTGAAACTCAAGTGTCAAACCGTCGTCAAGGACAATGCCCAGATTTCTCACCCTAGGAGCAACCATTTATGGAATAGGACCAAGAGACATCCCTGTTCCCAAAACTATGGAAGCCACATCATGCCAGTGACCAGGCTCACCCACCAGTACCTCTGTCTTGGCAGGATTCAATCACAGCCAGATAGAGGACATTCAGTCTTGGATCTCGGTCAGGCATTTATTTAGCACTTCCATGGCACTATTTGTCCCGGGGGCAAAAGACATATATAGCTGGGTATCATCTGCATGATAGTGAAAGCCCAGACTGTAACATCTGTTGAGCTCAACCAGGGGCAGCATGTACACTGCAAACAACATCGGCAACAAGATCAAACCATGAGGAACTCCACAGGGCAGGGATTTTGGGCAGGAGGAGAAATTCTTCATCACTACCCATTGTATCCCGCCTGCGAGACAGAACTCAAACCAGTTGATGACAGTACTAGTGAGTCCACAATACACTCTAAGGCGATCAAGGAACACAATGTGGTCCACACTGTCAAATGCTGAGGAGAGATCCAAGAGAATGAGAAATGACCGGTCTCCTCTAATCTCTTGCCCTGAGGAGGTCATTCTGCACCCTGACCAATGCCATTTCAGTGCCATGCCAAGCCTTGCCCTAAATTCAGAATGGAACGGCTCATAGATGTCAAAGGCAGCGAGGTAAGCCTTGAGCTACAGAAACACCACTTTCTCAACAACCTTCCCCAAGAATGGGAGGTTGGAGATTGGTTGATAATTTGCCAAGATGTCAGGGTTGAGAGATGGTTTCTTCAAAAGTGGCTTCACCAATGCCTCCTTTAAGGCACTAGGGAAGAGCCCCTCTGAGAGCAAACACTGGACTATCTCTATGAACACTGGCCCCACGGACTCTGCACATCCCACTAGGAGACGGGTCAGGCCTGGGTTCAGTTCACATGTGAGCGCTTCGCTGTGATTATACAGCAGCAGGATGTAGCACAAAACAGAAAACTGCAATGGCGAACCCAGGAAAGCAGGGTATGCCAGAACAGCAAATGCTCCCCTCTGAAGTGCTGTGGATCACATTTACATGGCAAGCATGGTAATGTTGTCGTTACTGTGTACTGCTCACAGCGGTGCACAGCCAATCATGTAAAAAAGCCTATGGGGCAGCTGTTAACACCTCGTTAAGTGTTAAGTGGTGATAAGTGGTCACAGCATAGATAATTTTGTTCAATTCAGCAGCCAGTATAGTAGGTGGTGCAGGTTTTGTACATCAATGGCCTTTACAATAGCTAATATACGAAACGCTTTTGACATCTGCAAATTGTCTGGTATATGCAGCTGTCGCTATAAATGCAGATGGTGTTAAGTGGCACATACTGTAATACATATTACTTTGATGGTAGAGTTTATTCTTTAAAGAAAAACTGTCTTTTACTGAAACTGCTCATCCGCCCAAAGCCTTATTACGTGATAAAAAAAAAAAAAATTCTTGCAAAAAACCTTAAGTATTTAAACTTACTTTATTTTATTTTTGTAAACTCCTCAACCAGGAAACACGGTAGGTGCTGCGTGGTGTCATCTCATGTTATGGTACAGCTTCACACTGCCCACTTGTATGCTTTTCAAGCGAGCAGTACGTAGCTGCAGTGTAACATGAGATGACACCATGCAGCATCTGCCATGTTGCCAGATTGCTGAGTTTACAAAATTAAAATGATAGTTTTCTCTTGCAAAATGCCTAATCAAACGGTAAGGCTTTAGGGGGTGGGAAGCTTCAGAACATGGTAATTTTCCTTTAAGGTGTCAAAACACTGTGGCAAAAAAATAAAATAAACACAATAAAATTAACACAATTTTTGAGCTGAAAAGAAATTTAAATTACCTACATACCATAATTCTTGATCCTCCAAAATAGCGCCACCATTGATTCACACTAGAGGTCTTAGCTGGAGGCACTAGGGCCCAGTGAGAGCCAGAACTCTTCAGAGGGCTGGTGATCTGGTAGGTACCATGTGCATGCCATAGTGCAATGATGTACATGCCTGCTGGTATACAGCGGCACCAGCCCCCAACTGCCTCAGTACCTTTTTTTCTGAGAAGGTGAGCAACATAACCTAACGAGAACCTATGCACTTAACCTAAGGGCATAAGACAGCCATTGTGGCCCATGTAAGAAGGGCCACCAATCCAGTAACAGTATCTTCACAGCCCGAATCAAGTATAAGGAGTGAAGGCCACACAATCATACTGGAGGGAGTGTGGGGGATGGTGGCCGGACATATAAACCAATGGTGAAGATATTCTGGAAGATCAAGAATTGCAGCGAGTACATAATTTTAATATCTTCCAAGAATCAATCTTCACCATTGATTCCTACTACTAGGTCAGAGTACCAAGCTCAGGCGAGTCCCCCAGACTAAGGTGGCTGGAGCTGAGGGCTCAGTCAAGATAGTAGTTCATTCAGGATTGCCCTGCCAAAGAAGGCATGCTGCCAGCATGGATATCCAGAGCATAGTGCTTGGTAGAAGTGTGCACTGTGCTCCAAGTTGCAGCTCTGCAAACTCCTCCAAAGGCAACAGAGTGCATCTCTGCCAGGGATGTGGCAACCATTTTAGAGAAGTGGGTGCATACACTGCCCTCCAATCACAATCCAGGCACAAATGCACTTAACTGTAACAGGCTGTCCCTTCCGATTAGGATAGAAGGAGACAAGGAGTTATTTGGATTGTTTGAAGTCCTTGGTTCTGTTAAGATAAAACCTAAGGACCCTCTTAACTTCAGTGAGTGGAGAGTCCTTTCTCCCTAATTCTGGAAGTTAGCAAAGTAGGTAGGCATGACTAATGTCTCTGCTCTGACACCACTTTTGGGAGAAACTTGGGGTATGTACAGAGAACTACCTTGTCTACATGGAAACCAGTAAATGGAGGATCTGTGACCAAAGCATAGCTTTCAGATACTCTGCTTGCAGAGGTGCTAGCCACCAGAAATGCTGCTTTCCAAGTGAAGAACTTCAAGTCACATGTCGCAGTAGGCTCAAAAGGCTTTGCAAGTGAGCATGTCTAACGCAAGTTTGACGTCCTAGGGAGCTACTGTCTTCTTAATCGGAGGCCTTGTATGTAAGATGCCCTTCAGAAACCTCTTGAACAGTGGCAGGTGTGGCAGGTAGAGGGTACCAATAGACTTGTAGTATGAGAAATAGCACACAGGTGGACCTTTACCCTTTACTGAAGAATACTGCAGGCAAGCATCAGAAAGATCCAGTAAGTACTCTAGAACTTTGGTGATTGGACACCAAAAGGGGTCCATGTGGGTTTTGGAACACTAGATGGAAAACTGTTTCCATATGACTGTGTAAATCTTCCTAATGGAGGGTTTATGTGCAGTCAAAAGTATTTCAGAGACCATCCGGGATACCCTGTCCCTGTTCACTTCTGTCTTTTCAGGAGCCAAGCTTGAAGGTGAAGGGTGCGCAGGTTGGACTGGACCAGCTGACCCTGCATCAGTAAGTCCATCTGGAGTGGCAGTTATTGGTTCACTGACAAAGTCTGCTCAACAGCGGAAACCATATCTACTGAGGCCAGCAGGGAGCCACTAGTTTAATCTTACTCAATGTGTCTCCAGCTTCAAAAACACTCTCTGGGTGAAAGGAATTGGAGGGAATGCATACAGGAACAGATTTTGCCACTGCAGTCTGAAAGCTTCCTGACAGAAAGTGTCTTGTCCTGGATTTCTGGAGAAGAATCAAGGCAGTTAGGTGTTAAGTGGGGACGCACAAAATTTCCACATTTGGAGTACCCTACTCACTGCATAGTGATCTCAAGACATCTGGAGCTAGTTACCACTAGTGAAAATCGACCTCTGTTCGACTGAGCTCGTCTGCCAGTGTGTTTCGGACTCCTGGAAGATAGACTGCTTGGAGCAGAATCCCCTGCTCCAGGCACCATTCCCACACTCTCACTGCCTCCCTGAAGAGAGGGTAAGAGTGTGCTCCTCTCTGTTGACATAATACATGATGAACTTGTAGTCTGCCTGGAGGAGGACTGCTCTGTGGCCAAGTCCATTAAGGCTCTCAAACCATATAAAGCCGCTTACATCGCCAACACATTGATGTAGAGATGAGTGTCTGACAGGTTCCAGGCACCTTGTGTCTGAAGGCCCTACCAGTGGGCCCCCCCCCACCCCAATACGGAGGCCTCTGTGGTAAGAACTACTTCTGGCTTTGGTGGAGAGAAGGGGAATCCCTGGAGGAGGTTTTTGTCCACTGAGCACCATGTCAGGGACCTTACCAGGGGTTTTGCCACCTGGATTGGGTAACTCTGAGGGTGTGATGCTTCTGACCATTGCGCACTGAGCATCTGGTTAAATGCCAGCTGCTCCACCTGTTGTCTGAACAGGTAAGTACCACTGAAAGGGACATTCATTACCTGCTGCTGGACATCCTGGGTGAAGCCAGCTGTCCGCAGCCAGGAATGCTTTCTGATGCAGATGCCTGCAGCCGCAGAGCGAGATGCTGCATCAAAGGCATTCACAGAGGCTTTGAGCTGGTGACTGTTGTATTCAATACCTTGCTTAACATACAGTACTATATCTTGTTTAGCCTCTGAATCTGGCAGGACCTCTGCCAGAAACCTTAGCTTGCTCCAGAGAGTGTATTTATCTTTGGAAAAATGGCCCTAGTAGCTAGCTATCCTCATGCTCAGGGTAGCTGAAGCACAAGCACACTTGCCCATCATGTCAATCTTGCAGGACTCCTTGTTAGTAGGGTGTGCAGTGACCACCTTGAGTACTATAGCCTTGTCATTCAACGTGACAATAACAACAGCATCAGCTATAGGCTGAGTGAAATACACTGGCTTATTCTTAGGAGCAGCATCTTTCCTATTTGCTGGCTTAGGAACAGCTGCCACAGTATAAGGCCTATGCCAAACTGCATCAGGAAAGGTCTCCATGGTGAATTGGATAGGAGGAATTAAACTGACTAGAAAATTGGGCACATTTCGGAACTCCAGCTGGAGGCACCTAGCCTGGTCAATGACTGCTGGCTCGAACTCCAATGCAGAACGCATATTCTGAGAAGAGCCTGGAATAAAAGGTCTTCCTGAAGAACAGACAAAGGAATTGTTTCTAAGACCTCTGGATCATGAAAACAGCCATCATCCTCAGCTTCAAAGGTAATGAGATAAGGATCTGACTCATCTCTCTCTACACCCTCCTTACAAGGGGGGATAGTAGGGGGGTCACAGAGCTGACAGTTCAGCACACGGCTGTGCCAACAGAAACACTGGTCCCAAACCCCAGGGGCTGAAGGACTGGTGCCAGGGTTGCTGCCGGCACCAACAAAGCAGGCATCAGAGGAAGGATTCCTGACATGCACACCCATGTGATGTTGGGCCCAACAACCAACCCGACACTGGGTCAGGCCCTGAGGGTATCTAACCTAACAGAATGAAACAGTGGAACTGGTGTCGATGATCCAGCCAGCACCAAAGTGACTAGAGTGGGCACTGTGGCTGTCCCCTAACAGGATGAAGTGACATCACAAGTGGGACAGACATCGGCAGTGCCGCTCATGGTAAGGACCCAGAGATTGTTGCTGCAGACAAACACATACCAGGCAGAAGTGGCATTTCCAGCGACACCAGCCCAGCCAACCATGAGAGATCAGAGGCATGCACCACCAGCAGTACCACATGAGCCTGATGTTGCACCCTCTGCTCCATAAGAGCTGCCCAATGGTGGAACTGCTCACCAGAGTCCTCCCTGAAGGACAAGGGAAGGCCCCAGGCTGGAGACAGCAACGCTGAAGGCCTAAATGTCCGTGGTGTCATCAGTAATGATGGTGGCGACCTCTGAGCTCCGGATGTCGAGTGTCTCATATCAGACCTCACAGAGAGTGACCTCAACTGGTGCCATTTCTTCCCTTCTTATGAGAAGAGGAAGAGGCTGAGGTTGAGGGGTGCTTGGACCCCAATGCCCAGCATGTGTGGGATCGGTACTGCTTCTTTTTGTACTTATAAGAGGACTGTCTTCCCTCCTGAGTATTGAACTGCCTGTCATCTGAGCCCCTCTATGAGGAAGGGGATGGACTGGAGCAGCCTGCCTCTTCCAGTTCCCTATTGTCAATGGCTGTCAACTGTTGCACGTGGCAGAGCTGAGAGATACTGTAAATTTATGTGTAAATAACTAAACTGACATAAAAATAACAAACTAGCATTAAACACTACAACTGATGAACTGAATGCTGTCGTTGTACAGATGGCAAAGTTCTGACTCCCAGCAGGTGACCAACTGTCACTGATGTGCACTAGACAGCAGGGAAAAAAGAAACCGAGACGGATGGGGGCTGATGCTATCGCACAGCAGTTGGCACGTGCATTGTCACACAATGCGTACTGCGTCACCAGCCTTCTGAAAAGTTCTGCCACCCAGTGGATTCTAGAGCCTCTGGCTAAAACCCACAAGTGGGACTCAGTGGTGAAGACTAACTCTTGGAAGATCATCCCTTCTTCAGGTAGGAAGCCTAAGCATATTACTTTGTATGCTATTTGGTATTACTTTTCATTATGCGTCTTCTTCAGACAGAAACGTGAATTTTACTTGAGAAACAAATTCTGTGAGAGCAAAACTGTAATACCAGATAAATGTAAATTCCAGAACTGTTGCAGTTATACCTGCTGCTGGTAAAGGGCACAAGAATATAGCTGTGGAAATACAAGTGATCCCACTTAATAGTACAGTACCTAAAAATGTGCATTACCATAACAAGATAGTTTTAAGAAAAAATACTGGCACAGTTACTTTTTCTTAAACGTAATCTAGTATTACTGGCTACTCAAAAAGTAGCAATATTACAGCAACTAGTTACAAGTACAGTAGTAACTTACTCCCATACACTGTATTCCTAACATAGGGAACCAGAACTGTGAATGAATCTGTGTATTCCACTGCATTTAAAAAGGTTTATGTTAGTACGCGCGGAGATGAGTACAGACTGACTGCCGTTAGCACCATCTTGGAACACTACTTATTCTACCATCTTTAACTGAGCAGTTTAGCATGTCATAGTCCACCACGGTCACGTCTGCCTACTGTTAAAACACAATACATACAATGTAAATTCCAAAGTGATTCAGCAAAATATAAGACAGTAGTCAGTCAGCAAATCTATTTAAGTACTTTTTTGTAGGTCTGTCAACTACTGTGCATAATTCATTCTTCAGGCACTAATAAAGAGGCCTGCAATAACAGGAAATAGGTCTCCCATAGCCAGAGGATGTAGTCAAATACAAGGTTCCTAATTCATACATATATCTCAAGCTACATACCACGATCATTACTCACTTAGGAAATTTTGTAAAAACATTCACAGCACATGAAACTTAGCCTTAATCACGGTTTAATAGGCAAAGGCACAGAGACCACATATCCACTTACCAAGCTTTAATAATAGCAAAATATAAAACTTATTAAAAGCTACTGAACTCTGAGTGAGAAAGACACTGAATTCCACACTTCTAATGCACAACCTGATGCATCTACACAGATTCAACACCCACAGTATAATAAAAATGTCTGCAGAGTTCCTCTTGGGTGCACTCTATTTTCAGAAGTAATTTCCAAGTGAGGCTGCTTTACATGTGTCTCTACTGTACAAGACATAATGAATTGTAACAAATGACAATGTAATATTAAATAAGAAAATCAGCAAGGCAGCTATATTGTGCCCTCTTTAAACCATCAATGAAAGCTAAACGTTTTTGATTTTATGAATAAAATGATTTAAACTAGATTTATTTGAGCCAAGAGCCAAGCTGTTGTAGTCTTTTAAAGGGACATTTTCAGAATAGAAAGTTTTGTAAAAATACTCAGAAATATGGAGTACACCCATTCCCTCCAGTATTGTAGCCAGTGCTCATTAAAACAAAATGGTCACAACACAGACGAAATACACAGGAAAACAATATTAGAAGATTAAACTAAATGGGCTGTGAAAATGTTTTTTTTTTTGCCAGTTAAACAGGTGTGAAGATAGTATGTTTGTATTTGCAAAAATTTGCAAAATAATCATGAGCTGTTGCAACAAAATAGGTTATTCACCTGTAACCGCAGTTCTAGGAGTGGTGTATCATGGTTCACATCTGCACACTGTCAGTTCTTCATAATGGCTGATTCGCCGAAACGTCTTTAAGCAAAGCTCCTCCCACCACCTGGGTGGTACATCCCACAGCTCCACCCTGTGATGTCAGATCTTGCATGCTGAAAACAGGGATCCATGTGCCACTTGCAAGAGGGAGTCAGGGAGGGGGTATATGTGAACCATATACCACTCTAGAAAGTACAGTTACATAAGAAATGGAAATTACGTACCTACCATAATTCTTGATCTTCTTGGACAAAGTCTCCAACACTCATTCACACTGATGGGATCTATGCCGGAGGCACTAGGACCCAGCGAGAGCAAACTTTTTGCAGGAGGATCGGCGCCAGAGATGGGGCCGCAAGGAGCGGTGCCGCTATCCGCGGCTCATGCGGCAAATGACTATCTCGGCATCGACCTTCCAACCGCCCCAGTAACTTTTTTCCCCAAGGAGGTGCAGCCAAATTAACCTAGAAAGATAGCCTAACAAAAAAACGGACATAAGGTAGTCCGGAAGACCCGTATAAGAAGGGTAAAAAAAAAGAAATCTTCACAGCCTAAAGATTGAAGGAGTGAAGACCAACAACAGAGGTGAGTTCGGGGGATGGTGGGTGGGCGTGTGAATGAGTGGTGGAGACTTCGTCCAAGAAGATCAACAATTACGGTAGGTACGTAATTTCCATATCTTCCTGGACATAAAGACTCCACCACTCATTCACACTTGTGGGAGAGTACCGAGCTAATAATCCCTCGAGAGGGTGGCAGGAGAGACCAAGAGCTCACAATTTAGGACAGAAGTCCATTAAGGATGGTTCTGCCATACGAAATATGTTGCCTGGCATGGACATCCAGGGCATAGTGCTTAACGAAAGTATGCACTGAGCTCCAGGTAGCCGCATTGCAAATATCTGCAATGGGCACATTGCGAATTTCCACCAGGGATGCCGCGATTACTCTAGTAGAGTGAGCGTACACTCTGCCCTCCAGCTTAACCTGTGCCATGGAATAACAGTGGTGAAGGCATGCCACCAGCCATGCTGAAATGCATCTGACAGCTACTGTACAGGTTGACTCAGCCGGGTCTCGCCGAAGGAAACAAACAGTTGTTGAGCTTTGGGAATTTCTTTTGTTCGATCTAAATAGAAACGCAGGGCTCTTTTGACATCCAAAGAATGAAGGGTACGCTCCCCTTCATTTTGGAAGTACGCAAAGTAGGAAGGACCAAAGGTTGGTTGAGATGGAATTCTGAAACAACCTTAGGGAGAAACTTAGGATGGGTCCTAAGAACTACTTTGCCCTTATGAAACACAGTATGCGGAGGGTCTGTGACCAAGGCATGTATCTCACAGACCCTACGAGCCGAGGTAATGGCCACCAGGAAGGCCGTTTTACCAGTGAGAAATTTCAGCTCACAGGAAGCTAGAGACTCGAAAGGCTTCTGAGTGAGCATGTCTAGTACAAGATTGATGTCCCAGGCTGAGACTGGATGTCTGATGGGAGGTCTGGTATGCAGAATTCCCTTAAGAAACCTCTTAATGACAGTGAACTGAGACAGTGACAAGGAAAGTACTGGCTCATGATAAGCTGAAATGGTACAAAGGTGAACTCTGACTGTAGAGTATTGCAGACCTGAATTTGAGAGGTCTAAAAGGTACTCTAGAACTTTATTGGGTGGGCAGGAAAAAGGATTCAAAGAGGATTTTGCACACCAGAGAGAAAAACGCTTCCATTTGGCTGTGTAGGTTTTTCTGGTGGCTGGCTTGCACGCAGCCAAAAGAATATCTGAAACTCTCCGAGAGACATTGAACCTGTTCACTTTTATCTCTTCAGGAGCCAAGTGTGAAGGTGAAGCAATCTCAGATTGGGATGGACCACAGGCCCCTGAGTCAGAAGGTTCGTCTGAAGGGGAAGCACTTTTGGAGAGGTTTTCGACATACTGTTGAGTAACAGAAACCATATTTGTCGAGGCCAGAAGGGAGCAATGAGGATCATTTTGTCCCCCGGGACTCTAACTTGAGAAGTACCCTCTGAATTAGAGGAAGAGGGGGAAAGGCGTATAGAAAGCGCTTTGTCCACTGCAGCCTGAACACATCCTGACAGAAAATGCCAGGCCCTGGACTTCTGGAGCAGAAGAGAGGCAGTTTTGTGTTGAGTGGGGATGCAAAAAGGTCCAGGTCTGGAGTTCCCCACTCCACGAACAGTGACTGAACCACGGTTGAGTTGAGAGACCAATCGTGAGGATCTGTCTTTGTTCTGCTGAAACAGTCTGCCAGTTCGTTCTGCACTCCTGGCAGGTAGACCGCTTGAATTAGAGCCTTGTGCTCCAAGCATCATTCCCACACTCTCATCACTGCCCTGCAACAAATCAAATCAAATCATAATTTATTTGTATTGCGCTTTTCAAATACCAAAGCGCGAGTACATAAAACATAACATCAGTAATAAATAAAAGTTAAAATCAGACACAGTTAAAAAGACAGCAAAATATAAACTAATCAAAGGCCAATATAAACAAAAAACTCATAAAGAGTAAGAATGAGCACTGCCCTGCTTGGTGATGTAACACATCACTGCTTTGTTGTCTGTTTGAAGGAGAATGTTCTTGTGACAGAGAATGTCCTTCAAAGCCCTACATAAAGGACGGCTCTCATTTCTAAAACATTTATGTGAAGCTGAGATTCGTCCTGAGTCCACGTACCTTGGGTGTGGAGATTCTGACAGTGAGATCCCCACCCCATCAGGGACACGTCCGTGGTAATGCAAATCTGATTATCCAGAGGAGCAAAGGGATACCTTTCCAGAAGATTGTCCTCTTGCGATCACCAGGTGAGTGACCTCTTCAGAGGTTCTGTCACCTTGATGAGAAAGGACTGAGGGTGAGTGGTCGGGGACCACTGAGTACTGAGCATCCATTGAGAAGTTCTCATGTGGAGGCGTACTAGGGCTACAGTAAACACCGAGGATGCCATGAGACCCAGCATCTGTTGCATCGAGATAGCTTGAACCGAGCTGTTCTCTCTAATGTATCAGGCCATCTGTAGGATATCTCTCCTTCTGTCCTCTGGTAGAAAAGCTTTCGCACAGAGGTGTCCAGAAGAGTTCCTGTGAAAAGGAGTTTCTGGGAGGGCTGTAATTGTGATTTCTTGAGATTTAGCAGGACTCCCACGGATGTGAGGAAGTCTGAGGCCGTGGCTACGGCGTCGAGAGTTCCTTGCCTGGAAGGGCTTGCTAGAAGCCAGTCATCCAGACATGGGAACACTTGTATTCCGATCTTTCTGAGGTGCGCTGCAACAATTGCACAACACTTTGTAAAAAACTCACTGCGCCGAGGATAGCCCAAAGGGCAGGACTCTGAACTGATAATGTTGGCCCAAAACCACGAACCTTAGGTATTTGTGATGCCTTGGGTGAATAGGAATATGTTGGTAAGCACCCTACATGTCCAGGGAGGCTAACCAGTCGTGTTGATGAAGCAAAGGTAACAGGGTTCCTAGAGATATAATTTTGAATTTCTCTTTGGGAAGAAATTTGTTCAATTTTCTGAGGTCCAAAATGGGGTGCATGCCCCCGGTTTTCTTTGGAACTAGAAAGTAATGGGAGTAGAACCCTGTGTTCTGTTGATCCAGTGGAACTACTTCTACTGCCCTGTTGTTCAGAAGGCCTTGTATCTCAGAGGCGAGAAGTTCTGACTGAAGAGATGACAGTTTTGGCTGCCATTTGGGGGACAATCCGGAGGGTTCTCTGAAAGACTGAGGGAATATCTCTCTCGGATTATCCAGAGGACCCATTTGTCCGATGTTACAGACTTCCACTGGTTGTAGAATAGAGTCAGACAACCTCCCACCGCTAAGAAGGAGTTCCCCGGGCAGCTGAGGTGGGGCTTGGGCCAGAAACTCAGAAGGCGGCACTGGGAGCTTTGGGCCCTTGTGCTTTCTGTTGCATTTTCTTTTGAGGCTGAGAGGCTTGGCTTTTATTAAAACCTCCTCTGTCTTTGCCTCGAAAGGACTGACGGTTGTGAAACTGGTGCTTATAAACACCCCCCCCCCCGAGAAGGGGCAGGAGCAGGCCAATAGGAGGGAAAGGGGTTCGGAGTCGAGGAGTCCTGGAGACTGGAAGATGTCACACCAAGTCTCGGTGCCGAGGAAGAGCATGGCGCTGCCTGGCCCAGCACAGCGCACGGCGCCAACAGAGCCCCCGGCACCGAGGATGGCGCTGACAAGCCCGATGGCCCTGAAAAGCCGCACGGTGCCAAGGGCGGCACCGAGGATGGCGCTGAAAAGCCGCACAGCACTGAAGATGGTGCTGGCAACCTCAACGGTGCCGAAGATGGTGCCAACAGACGCATCGATACGAGGACGGCGCCGAGTGACCCACTGATGCCGATGGTGCCGAAACCAATGCAGGGCCCCAAAAACCAAGATTTGAGGCAAAAGAAGGAAAAGAAGCAGAAGAAAGAGGCACCGGTGTGGCTCCCTGCGCCGCAGCCATGTGAGAGGGGGAAAACATCTGAGCACGGAGTCGATGGCACCAAAGAAGGCACGGCATGACTAGGGAGGCCCAACCGCCCCATCCGATTAACCGAAGGGTCCGAGGGGCCCTGAGTGACCGGGCCAGGCAGCTGGACCAACCTCCAAGCCCATTGCTCCATCAGAGTGACCCACTGACGAAACTGCTCATCTGAAGCCCTACCAGAAGGCAGGGAAGGGCTCCGATGTCGAAGAGGTCGGAGACCGGAGACAGAAACTGGTGACTCTGGAGGAGACTGGCAACTGACCCCAATGACCGACAGTCAACACGCAGACATACCAGAAGGTGACCTTAAGTGATGCCTTCTCTTTCTGGACCTATAGGTCGAAGAAGAGCTCGAGGCCGAACGGTGCCGAGAGTGCGACTGTTTTCTTTTATGCTTCTGGGGGGACTGCCCCTCTCCCCGGGCACTGGAATGTCCATTGTCAGACCCTCCCTCCGGAGAGGGCGGCGGACCAGACCCAGCCCGGCTGACTGAACAACTTTCATATGAAGTCTCCCTACCGTCATCTGACCCGCTCATGGTCAACTCCGTCAATGTAGGCTGAGACATCTTTCTTATAATAAATTATAGTAAGCGGTACTTTATTTCAAGAAATACTACAAAATAAAAAACTGAAAACTATGCAGCTAGTTTGAAGTTTAACTCCAGTGGGTGAGCGACGTCATCACTGTAGCGCTCTCGACGGTGGGAAAAAAGGAACTGAGGCGGTTGGAGGGTCGACGCTGAGAAGTCATTGCTACACGAGCCGAGGCTTGCGGTGCAGCTCCTCGCGGCTCCATCTTTGGCGCCGACCCTCCTGCAAAAAGTTTGCTCCTGCTGGGTCCTAGCGCTTCCGGCGTAGATCCCATCAGTGTGAATGAGTGTTGGAGACTTTATGTCCAGGAAGATCTTACCGTAACAGTAGATCTTCGAGAGAGGCTCTTGCAGTAGGTATTCACATATAGGACTAAGCTGCCAGGCATCAGGACCCCACAGAAAAATTTCTATCTAGCAGTCTCTAGCGGGGGACCGACATCATGTGACGTTGGTATAAAGGGGCAGTCCTCCACGCTCTCCTTCCAGTTCTTTCCCACCAAAGGCAAGACGAGAGAGAAGAGGATATTTCCCCTCATGGAAATGAAGCAAAGAAAACTTAGGGGGATGGACAGCGGGGAAGGCAATACCTACTGCAAGAGCCTCTCTCGAAGATCTACTGTTACGCTAAGTTCTTATGTAACTGTACTATCTTACTTCGAGAGGGCTCTTGCGGTAGGTATTCACATATAGGACTGAGTCCCAAGCAGTCTGAAACAAGGAAAAATACTCGGAAAGAGGATTATCATCCATAGCATGGAACCTCAGGGCTGAACAGGTCTCATGAGAGGAGACTTTTTACGACAGCCAACCCAAAGCCTGCTCTATGGCGAGAGGCAATGTCCAAACTGTAGCGTTTCGTGAAGGTATGGACAGAAGTCCAAGTTGCAGCTGCACAGATGTCTGCTGCTGAGACATTTTTGAAACAAGCCGCCGAAGCAGCTACTCCTCTGGTGGAGTGACCTCTGACTTGACCCGGAAGGGTCTTGTTGTATTTTACGTAACAGAAGATAATACAATGTGCCAATCACTTTGATAGGCATTGCTTAGAAACAGCATTGCCTTCTCTTTTGTGAGTAAAAGAGACAAAAAGTTGATCAGTCTTCCTGAGATCCTTAGTCCGATTGGTGTAGTATCTCAGGATTCTGTGAACATCCAAAGTACGCAAGAGGTACTCCCCCATTCATGGGGCCTGGCTGAGGACCGGCTGAGGGTGTCTGCCAGAGCATTTTCCACTCCCGGAACGTGAACCGTGGTCAAGTGAAGTTGGTGTTGGGCTGCCCAATGCCAGACTCTCATCACTTCCTGGCACAGAGGGTAGGAACGTGTTCTTCCCTGTTTGTTGAGGTACCAGACAACACACATGTTGTCTGATTGAATGAGGAGATGACCAGGGAGGATGAACGATAGTAGAGCCTGAGGGGCATAAAGGACTGCTCTCAGTTCAAGCACATTTATGTGCAGGTTTTGTTCGAACTGGGACCAGCTGCCGAGTCCTGTGAGACCCCAGATGAGCACCCCAACCTTCTCCTGACGCATCCGTCGTTAACATCTAGGAGGGCGGATCAATGCAGAAATGAACTCCCAGGCACAGGTTCGCCTGAACCATCCACCACTGCAAGTCCCTGATCATGGGATCTGATACTAGAACCTCCTGGTCTAGGTTGTCTCTGGTTTGGTCCCATTGAGACCGAGGCGTCCATTGAGAGATCCTCATATGGAGCCAAGTGAGTGGGACTGTCAGAATGGCAGCCGCCATTAGCCCGAAGAGGCGGAGGACTTACCTGGCTCCGACCCTCCTGCGACCAGACAGAAGACGAGCCTGGAACTGAAGGGTGTCTACCCTGTCTGGAGGCAAGAAGGCTTTGCCTGTGGTTGTGTCCAGAATCGCCCTTGTAAATTGGAGGCATTGGCATGGGACCAAATGGGACTTGGCCTGATTGATAGTGATACCCAGGCTGGTAAAAACCTGCAGGATAAGGGAAAGGGAGTGCAGGAGTTCCTCCCTGGACAGCACCACCAGGAGTCAATCATACAGGTACGGGAATACCTGTACTCCCTGGGTATGCAGGTGGGCCACTACCACAGACAGGCATTTAGTAAACACTCGGGGGGCCGAGGGAAGACCAAATGGGAGGGACTTGAATTGGTAGTGGTCTCCCTGAAAGCAAAAATGAAGGAATTTGCGGTGGGAAGGACATATGGGGATATGCAGGTAGGCATCCTGCACGTCCAGAGCACATAGACACTGTCCCTGCTGAAGAAGAGGTAGAAGGCTCTGCAAAGAGAGCATTCTGAAGCATTTGTACTCCATGAACATGTTCAGGGAGCTGAGGTGTAGGATAGGCCTCAGATCTCCCATTTTCTTTGGAACTAGGAAGAAATGGGAATAGTAACCTGTTCCCCAAAGATGGGTGGGAACTGGTTCTATTGCCACCTTCGAGAGAAGGGAGATGATTTCCTCTAGGACCAGAGGAAGATGTTGCGGAGAGGAAGATGACGGGGGAATGGTCTTCGGGGTGGTTTCTGCAGAAACTCTACTGAGAATCCTGCTGTAGCACCCAAGCGTCTGAAGTTATTCTCTCCCAATCCGGCAGATGGGAGGAGAATCTCCCCCCTACCAGTTCCTCTGGAGCCTCCAGAGGCAGTGGGAGAGTCAGGGAGTCAGAAAGTGTGGGGCAACACAGCAGCCAAGGCTCCCGTGGCTTTTGCTGGGGGGGGGGGGTCTTAGTTGCTGGAGGGGCCCCGACATTTATTGGCCAGTTTGCCCTGTGGTTTTTGCTTTTGTCGGTTTTGGCGATGAAAAGGACACTGCTGCCCTTGAGGGGGCCTGTACATAGAGTGCACTGACTTAAGTGCAGTACCCTTCTCCTGCAGTTCGGTAATGATGTCCTTGACATCACCCCCGAAAAGCACCGAACCCCTGAAGAGAGCATCCTGAATAGCAGATTGCACTTCAGGGACCAGACCTGACACGCAGTGCCAGGCATGACACCGTAGGCCTACAGCGAAAGCCGAGCTCCTTCCGGATGTATTCACTGCATCGTAAGTGGTATGGAGCATGTGTTGACTGGCTGAACGAGCAGAATGGACAAGGTCAGCCACTTGCTGTTTAGTCTGTGATTCAGGAAGGGAGTCCAATTTAGCTTCCACCTGGCTAAGGATGGTCTTCTGGAAATCCCCCATATGTACCACATAGTTAAGGGCCCTTATACCAAGGGTAGAAGAGGAATAGATCTTCTTCCCGTACTGGTCCAGAAGCCAGGATTCCTTATCAGGTGGAGACGAGCTGAGGTGTTTGGGATTGGTGGCGTGGCCGTAAGCGGTGCTGATGACAACTGAATCTGCCTTGGGGTAAAGGCTAAGAAAGTCCACACCATCCAGAGCCTGGATTGCCTGTCCACCTTCCTCAGAAGGGGGGCTAACGCAGAAGGTTGTTTCCAAATAATGGAAACAAGTTCTGCGTGGGGCTCTATCCAGGGTGGAATCAGCGTAGGAGCAGTCTCGGGCAGATCCAGATGAGCAGCGAGTTTTTTACGCTGTGGGACTGGCTCCACAGACTGCCACTGATGTACTTCCTGGATTTTCCTCAATAACTCCAGAAAGGATGGATCCTCCGTAGGAGACTTCAGAGGAGTCCTCAGCCTGGGGAGTTCCAGAGTATGGGGCTCGTCTTTGGGGTCAGAATGGCCGGAGTCAGAGTCTGAGTCAGAGGTAGCTGACAAAGAGGAAGAAACTTCTCCCTGCGAGGGAGGGCCGGCCCGTGGGGATTTCCTGAGGTGCATATCCTCCCTCCTCAGGCACCAGAGCTCTCCTCTGGTGTCGGGAGGGGAGGGAGTCTCCCGTCTCTGACGTAGGGGATCCTGTATAGGGTCCAGCATCGGTAGACAACTCTCGACCTCCCTGGTGAGCTGAGCCTTGGCCTCAGCCCACCAGGAGGTCGAGGTCTTCTTCAGGTCCTCCGGCAGCTGAGGAGTGGGCAGCGGAGGAGGAGGAGGAGGAGGTGGGGGATACGGGTACTGGGGGTACCCATAAAAGGAGTATCCATAACCTGACAGCGGGAAACCCAGCATCGGGTATTGGGGCATCGGGTACTGCAGCACTGGATACTGTGGAGCTGGGTACTGCAGCACTGGATGCTGCGGTGTCAGGTACCCTGGTGCCAGGGACTCTGAAGGGGCAGAAGGTCCTGGCAGATTGCCTGCTGGCGGGCCAGCTGGTGGAAAGGTTGGCCCCACAGGCATCAGGCCCCGTGTGGGTATCCCATCAAGCAGGTTTGACGGGCCTGACGGAGGAATAGGCCTTCTGTCAGGCAAAGGGACATCAGCCGGCATCAGGTCGACTGGTGTCGGAACCGACGTCAGAGGGTCCGGCATCAGGGGGTCCAGCGTGGGAGGAGGAAGCCCTGACAGCAGTGTCCTAGGGTCCTCGGTGACGTCCGGGGAAGAAGGGTTAAAATCCCCTGGGGTCAGCTGAGGGGACGCAGGGACCTCAGTAGGCAACATTGGAGGACATTGCGGGGAGTCTGGAGTGACGGATTGGTCATTCGGGTCTGTCGCAGGATCCTTGGCCGGGCAGTTGTCGGAGGAGCTGACGTCCAACTTATCGGCGGCATCCTATTTATCATACTCCCTACCCGAGGAAGGCCATGCAGGGATGGAGGCCTTGTTGGAAAGGGTTTTGGCTGGGCACTCCCAGGAGCTGAGGGGCTCAGCAGCTCTGTCTGGGCGGGCGTCGGTGGAACCGACGTCCGATTTACTGGACCCGCTCAGACTGGTAGGCTGCAAAGGAGGAGTGGCCTTAACAGAAACGGAGGCCACCTTTGCCCTGGAGGCTCCTAGAGGGCCCGAGCGTGAGCACAGCTGGAGAGGCAACGCCGTCTTAGTAGCCACCAAGACAGCCATCGAAGAGCGTTCCCCTGGAGGGGATGTTACCTTGAGGGCCACGACTCCGGCTGGAGTCACAGCAGCTGTGGATGACAATTCCCGCTCCTGGTGTTTCTCCTTATGGCCTTCGGGGGAAGTAGACACTTGTTTGAGTTTCTTTAACTCCTTTTCCATGGAGGCCATTTTCTATCTTTAAGATATGGGCTTCCAGAGACTGCTGCCTTCTCTTGCGGGTGGCAGAGTTAAATTTCTGGCAGTGTTGGCACTTCTCCATGGGGTGGTCTGGGCCCAGACAGAAAAGGCACAAAGAGTAGCCGTCCTTGTGTGGAAATTGGGAACCACACGAGTCGCACTTATTTTTATGCAATTCTGAGGGCGTCAGGGTCGACATACACAGCAAACGTTGTCAAAAAAAGGCAAAATAAAGAAAATTTGGTTGAAAAAGCTTGGAAACATAGAGACCGATGAATGACTGACAAGCACTGTTCTACCGTGAGGAACTTTCACAAGCCAACAGCGGGAAAGAACTGGAAGGCGGGCATGTGGGACCGCCCCTTTATACATACGTTTCACGACATCGGTCACCTGATGGGGGGGCGGTCCCTCGCCAGAGACTGCTAGCTAGAAATTTTTACGTGGGGTCCTGATGCCTGGCGGCTTAGTCCTATATGTGAATACCTACTGCAAGAGCCCTCTCGAAGTAAGATCTATGCTTACAGGTAAGTAATTTACTTTTCTAGGGTCAAGGAATGGTTCACTTATCCACACATTGGCATACTTCCAGCAATCCTCCAACAAGAGGGGGAAAGGCGTTCACCCCTATTTGACAAACAGAGACTCAAGAATCGAGATCCCAAATGCAGCACCCTGATGAGACTCCAGGTTGATGTAGTAATGGGAGATGAAGGTCTGTGCTGACTTTCAGGTGGCAGCCTTGCAGATCTCCTGGATAGGGATGTCCCTGAAAGCAGCCACCATGGCAGCATTATGGCTGGTGGAATGAGTGCCAAGTCCTACAGGAGACTCCCTACCAGCCAACCTATAACAGAGGCTGAACCTGCCAACTGTCCTTTTAGCAGCTGGTCTGCAAGGCATGGCTTCAGCGTATCTTACAAAAAGCTGGTGAGCCTCACCTCGAACTCCAGCCATGCGCTCCACATAATAAGAAAGCACCCAATACAGGTCCAAAGTATAGTGCCTGCAGTTGGACTCCGAAGATGGATTTGAGAAGAGGATCAGCAGGTTCATCACCTGGTTAAGGTGGAACTCTGAGACAACCTTTGGGAGGAACTTCAGGTGGAGGTGAAGACTACCTTGCCCTGTGGAAGACCAAGTACAGAGGCTCCATCGACAGTGACTGGTGCTCACTAATCCCTCTGGCTGACGTGCTAGCCACCAGGAAGGCTGTCTTCCATGACAGGTGTGACAATTCACACCTGTGCGTAGTCTCAAAAGCCTTGCCTGTGAGCACTGCCAAAACCAGCAACAAGTCCCAAGGTGGTGGAGGTTTATGCACCAGCGGGGACAAGTGGTCAAGGCCTTAAAAAAGTGCCCGATCACCTTCTCCTGCACCACCACTGATATACCAGCCTGTGTCAGGTAAGTAGAGATGGCTGCCAGGTGCACCTTTAGGGTGATCAATTGCACTCCCAGCTGGGAGAGGAACTAGTGGTACTCCAGGATACTAGCCACAGGGGAAGGCAGTGGGATCAAGCTCTTTACCCTAACACCAATTGGAAAACAGTTTCCATTTAAAGGCATAGCACTGAGTTGATTCTTTTTGAGAGGCCTCCACGACATGGAGCACATTCTCAGAAAGACCCAGAGCCTGGAACTCTAGCTGCTCAGGAACCAAGCTATGAGGTGCAGGGATTGAAGGTCTAGGTGCAGGATCTTTTCCTGTTGTCAGGTCAGCAGATCCAGGCGAAGAAGCCACAGTCACGGGGGTCTGCTGCTAAGGCTGAGGAGATCCGGGTAAACAGAACTGGCAAGGCCAGTCCGGAGCTATCAGGATCTTCCAATCTTGTTCTGGCATACCTTGACCACCTCCTTGTGGATCAGGGGACAGGGAGGAAAGGCATACAGGAGGCCTGGGTCAAGGGCCTCACAAAAGAGTCCCCAATAAGTGTCCTGGACTATGGGGGGCAGGCACAGAACAAGTTCAGTTTTGTGTTCTCCCAGGAGGCAAATAGGCCCACCAGAGGTGTGCCCCACATAGAGAACCGGTGGCTCGCCACCTCCTGATACAGGGACCACTCGTGTGACGTCTCATCCAACTGGCTGAGAGCATCTGCCAGCTGATATTCTGTTCCTGTGACATGGATCACCATGAGATTTGCAACCAGGCAGCACACGAGGGTCCAAGTGCAGAGGGCATCCTAACACAAGGGAAGGAAGTGCGTGCCCACCCTACCTGTTCAGGTAGAACATGATCATGATGTTGTCCATCTGGATTTGCATGACCTGACCCATGACTAGATGAGAAAATTCCATCAGAGCTAGCCGCACTGCACAGAGTTCCAGCAGGCTGATGTGGTGATGAGTGTCCCTGGGTGACCAGAACCCATGGGTCCTGTCATCCGCCAGATACACTACCCCACCCTACCAGAGATATGCCCGTCGTAAGAGTGACAGTCAGTTCTGGGTGAACAAATAGGACTCCTTCCTCCATATGTTCTAGAATCACCCACCACTTGATGGAATCCTACATCGGCTACGTTACTGTGACCAGCTGGTGTAAATGTCCTAGACGCTGGGACCACTGATGACCCAACTCCCACTGCAGGTGCTGCATCTACCAGTGAGCCCACCAGATCACGATGGTGCAGGATACCATGTACCCAGAAGCCTCAGGAAGTAGCAAGTAGGGCACGAGAGCCCAACCTGAAATGATCAGGCAGAAAAGGTAAGGTCCAATGCCCAGTCCACAGGGAGGTGGGCTTTGGTCCTTAGGGACTCTAGCTCTTCCACGATGAAATGAATCACCTGTGAGGGGATCAGTTTGGACTTGATCAGGCTGACCAGGAAGCCCAAGTCTCTACAGGTCTGGAGGACCAAGTCCATGGACCATTCCACAGCCTTGTTGGACGACTGGACTATAGCCAGTTGTCCAGGTAGGGATAAACCCTGATGCCCTTGCACCACAGGAAAACTGCTACCACTGCCATATGCTTGAAGAAGACCCTCGGCACAGAGCAAAGGCAGAATGGCATGACCTGGAACTGATACAGCACCCCTTCTGCGAGGAACCAGAGGTACCGCCAGTGGGACAGATGGACTGGGATATGGAAGAATGTGTACTGGAGGTCCAGGGAGCAGAAATGCATGCCTTGTTCCAGAGATGGTATGATCTGGTACAGCATGACCATCCTAAACTTGTGCTTCCTGAGAAACTGAGTTAGAGTGTGAAGATCTAGTATGGTGCAGAAGCCCCCCACCCATTTTGGGAGCAGGTGGTACCTGGACACATACCTCTGACTTGCCTGGGCATTTGGGACATTGGCTAAGGCTCCTTCTGTGAGCAGCTAAGCAGTGTTTTCCCTGAAAGCGGGCAATGTGCCCTGTGACATCGAGGAGTCCCGCAGAGCATGGGATCAGTAAGGTGAGAGAGACAACTCTCTGCTAACCACCTCTAGAACTCACTTGTCCATAGTAATGATGGACCAATGAGGCCAGAAGTGGTGAACCCAACCCCTCCCCCCCCAGGGAGCTGGATCCGGCACTGGACAGGCAGGAGGAGGACATCTTCCGACCCATCATTGGGCAGCTTTGGAGGGGGCACCCACCAATGAGTCTGGAAGGGAACTACTTCCCCCACCACTACTTTTTTTGGGCCCCTGGTTGGAGAACCTGGCCGTGGGGCACCATGCTTGAAAATGCCCCTGCTGGGCTATTGCGGCCGAGACTGCTGTGACTGAAAGGGCCAAAACTGAAAGGTCTTTTTCTTTTGCTTCCATTCTTCCAGGTCCTCCTGGGATGATGTCACAGAATCTAGGGTGACAATGGACTTCTTGATCCTAGTGAGATGCCCATCCACCCTTAAGTCAAAGAGGTCAGAGGCCAGGGAAAGGGACATCTGCCAACTTATGCTGAGCATCCACCATGAAGGTAAAGATTCTCAGCCAGGCCCTGTAAATGCATTGCAATGGCCACTGCCATGGCATAGGCACAGGAATCGCCAAGGTCCAAGGCTGTCTGGAACTGGTGTTTAGTCAGCACTAGACCTTGGTCTCTTATGACCTTTACTGGTAACTGCTTGTCAAGAAGCAGGTAAGGGAGGACAGTATCAAGCACTCCCAGCAGGGAGTGGTCTAACTGAGCCATCATCAGGGTGTAACTCGCCTGACGGAGACCAAGGGAGGATGATGTACAGACCTTCTTAGCCGCATGACCAAGCTGTTTTGACTCCCTGTCGGTGAGTTTGTCTATGTCCCCAGTATTTCCTGAAGACCGAGTCAGAGATCAGACCCTAGCCAAGGGGTGGTCTGAGAATCCAGACAGGAAGCCTGAAGGGACAGCATACCTGTGAATCATATGGGCTGAGGGTGTCGGGCTGGAGACTGGATGCTGCCAAAACTCCACAGCTGGTCCCATAATGGCCTGAGCCATGATAAAGGCCACTCCTAGAAATCTGTCCTTATCCAGGATGTCAAAAGGGTACTTAGCCCTTTTTTGAACTGGCTCCAAAGGAACCTCCAGGGACTCTGACATAACTTTGAGGAGAGCCTCAAAAGACACCAGCCCATAGTCAGTGGTCAGTTCCTCGACTGATTCACAGTCAAACGTATGCATCTCAACGACTGCACAGAGGATCCATTGGAATTGTCAGAGGACTCGAAAGACAGCCCTCAACCTTTTTCTGCCATGAACCACTCTGAAATCATCAGAGTGGGAGATTTCCATAGATAACCAGCCAGGCAAGCCAGTCACCTGATGGGAGTCCTTAGTAGGTGCTCCCCACCAGAGCTTCTGTGGAGACGTTTCTACCTGGAAGAGTGGAGAGACTGGTGTTGGTGACAGCTGTCTCAGAATAACTGGTGTTGGCTTGACCAGCACTGGCCAGGCAGCCATAGGGGTTGTCGGTAGAGCCCTACCCTGCCCCGCCAATGCCCACTGCTGCCAGAGAGCTCCTTGTAGCACCACTGCCTACGCTGGCAGAGCCTCTCATCATCTAAGGATGAAGAGGACAAAGAGCATCAACGGCAATGCCTCCTGGTCGAGCAGGATTGAGAACTTGAGAAGCACCTTGACTTAGACCTTTACCGCTGACCTGGGTGGCCAATGTCGAGGAGAAGCAGCCGAAGGTGCCATATAGATGACGTGCACTGGATTTGACTGCATGACCTCTGGTGGTGGTTAACACAGAGTGGTAATGGCAGGTGATACCGACCACTCCATGGCCTCCTGGGAGAGGACCAGAAGAACTGGGGTCTTGGAGATCAACTCTTCATCGATCCCCTCCAACAACTGGCCGACAACTGCCTGATCGACCGGTATCAAGGTCATCAAGCCCAATGGAAGTACGGAGGAGCTAGCTCCCTGCCCCTAGCAATTTTGGCTCTGCCAAAGCCAAGCGCTTGACATGCTTCAAGCAGTTGGGGGAGTCAAGTGAGCAGGAGGATTGTGATCTCTCCTGGTCCCACGACCAATGGTGGTGTTTCTTGGTTTTATGCTTCTTGCTACGGTGGGCAGGGCACTCACCAATGGTCTGGAGGGCCAGACACATCTCATAAAACTCCTGGCCTTCGCCACCACCTCTTCCATAGCTGCAAGTTGGGAGGTGGACCCAACCACAGTGAAGATCACCTTGCAACCACCCTTAGGCTGCAATTTTGGGTCTCGGTCAGCTGGTCGGCTAAGAAGAAGATGAGCCTTATGGTCTTCGAGAGATGATGGTAACATCATCTGGCAAAGCCACATGTCCCTAGGCAGTAAAGGCACGACACGTGGGGTCCATCAGCAAAATCTTCTGCCAGCACCTGACACATTACTTGAAGCCAGGAGTGTGCTTCAATTCCTCATGTTCCATTGTTCAATCATCCATCAAGAGCAGCAACCGAGGAGTATAGAGAATTAAGGTAGAGAAATTTAACCAAGTTTGTTAATGGCACACTGAATAGGCCCTACAATGCATGAAGCTGCGAAGGAGGAGACCAAACTCTTCCAGGAGAAAGGAAGATCTGACGTCTCAGGGTGAAGCTGTGGGATATACCCCTGGTGGTGGGAGAAGCTCTACTTAAAAGCGTTCTGGTGAATCATCCCTTAAGGAAGAACTGCAACTGTGTGGATTAGTGAACCATATCCTCGCCCCTAGAATTCCCTTCACTGGTACTGGTCCCCCTTTTGCTAGTAGTCATTAGAGCACTGGCATGGAAACTGGGAGATGCAAGTTCAAATCTAACTAGAGCCAAATACTCACTGTGTGACCTTGGGCAAGTCACTTAATCTCTCAGTGCTCAAGTCTGACCAGTTGCTGAAATTACTAAAAGAGGGCCCTATTAGAAATAACATGTTGCATCTCAGCAGAGCCAGTCCTGGGACCTCTCTGATTTTACCTTGAACTTTTTATCTGTCCCACCTAACACTGATGCTGCTGTCACTAAAGAGTTGAGATTGTAAATACATAATAATGTCAAAGACAAGGCATAAAATAATTGGGTTTGCATCGCAATTTGTGATTCAAAAATGGCAATCACAATTCAATTTCAGGCTTAATTGGTTAAAATTGCTAATCAATTTCTAGAACAAACATTTTTTTTCTGTAAATGGCTATGTTGATTTTTTTCTTCCTACAGAACAACACAGCAGCTAGTGCCCCCCCCCCCACTTCATATTAATGGAGCATGCGTGGAAGTGCCATGCACTCCAGAACCAATGCCTCCTTCCACCCTCCCCAGATGTCCATCTGGTCCTCCAAGCATCTGCGCTGCAACCAGGCCTCCACCTGGTGACAGCCAAGAGCCGGGATGGCATACCACCACTGTCTGGGAGAGGAGAACTGTCTGGAGGCCTCTCAATCCGTTCCCAGCCTCCCCCCTCCCCACCCCCCGGCAATCCGAGCTCATTCCCAAACTCATTTCACCAGACCAATGTGACATAAGGCGCTTTGCAGCACCCCAGCCCTCTGCACCACTGGTCTGACCTTTGTCCCTGATTTGGGAGTTGAGCAGTTCAGATGTATGTATGGACTAATGAGGATTTCCCTTACCTGAGCTTCAGTGAGCTTGAAGTCTTAGACTTCCAGAGCTGTATCATCATGCGGCTGCCTGCTAAGGTTCTATAATTAGGGAAAGGTGGGCCCTGTGGGGCTGGGGTGTTTATAGTTACTAAGGTAGTGGAAGGAACAGAGCCTGTAAGTAAAACGAGGACCAGGCAAAGGATTTACTCGTTTTTTTGTGATGGGTGGGATGCAAGCAGGCTTTTTCAATCATTTTTTGGCTACAAAGTGAATTTGTAGGGTGTATTTGTATTTTATTTAAGCTGCAGAAAGCTCCACTGAGCAATGCTCATTTACAAGGAGGTCCTAGACTGGACAAACAAATGATACTGGAAAAAAAAAAGGAAAAAGTTAAAAAAATCTTATTAAAAGCAAAAGGGGAAAACTTAAAAAAAAAAATCTAGGGTTGAGGTACAAAGAGGTAAATGAAAAAAGAAAGAGGAAATTTAGAAGCACTCTATCTGGGCTAAAGACACAAAGCTATGGGGAGTGTAGAAACAGGAATCTTAGGAGTGGTGTAGTGCAGTGGGTGTGGAGTAGCACTGTGGCAGTCTTCAGAGAGACCTTTTGGAGACTGAGGTGCTGCTCCATCTGCATGCACCTCTCTAGGCTGAGGGAGGAGGCCACTAGACTCCGGGTCATGTTGGTAAGGATTCAGGGGACTGCTTCCCCAACCTAGGGGCCACCAAGACTGCCACCATTGTTTCAGAGGGTGCCAGAATCACAGGGTTACGGAGTTAGCAACATTGGTTCACTCACAATAAAGTGCAAACATATCGACAAGCCTAAGGTTACAGAGCAATAAAAACATGTCAATTGGAGAAATAAATTCAACAACAGGTAGGTACGTTTCAACGAATTCAAGTACATAGACTGTGCTCAAGAAGAACTGTCTTTAGCCCTTTTTTAAAGCCTCCAAGCCGCTGGCCCAGTGGTGCTGAGGGTTGAGGCACTAGACGCCACACCTCACGCCATGCCGGTGACCCGGGTTAGGGAACGGACTCAGGCCCTCAGGGGTCGGCGAGGGAAAGAGAGGATTGAGCGTCCTGCGACAGCTCTCCTCCCTCTGTAGTGGGCAAGGGGTCTACGTCACTCTGCAGTGGCAAGTGGCAGAGGTCAGGGGCACTGCATGTAGTGGTGTACAGCAGAGGGTTGGAGCACAGCAGGTGTCAGCACGGCACTGCGCCAACGCCATTGCATGTCCGGCTCCAAATGGAGAAAATCCAGGTGGAAAAATTGCAGGGAGGTCGTGGTAGCTGACGGCCGTGCGCCGCGTCCCCGGACATGAGAGGTGCGCCCCCCCCCCCCAGGTATCAGGATCCAGGTCCCCATGGGGGTGGGGATACTGCATGCTGGCCTGTGTGGAGGAGAATGTGTCGCTGACCAGACCAGGTCCGGGGGTGCGGGTGGCCGGACGACCATCAGCCCACTCCGCAGGTAGAAAAGAAGAAGAATGTAGTGTTAAAGCCACCAAGTGAAGAGCACTCCTGGAGGGTTGCAGGAAGGGTGTTCCACACGGAAGGAGCAGAGGAAGCAAAGGCTCTCTTGCCTGCACACGACCTCGTTCTCAGTACCTTGAGTAGTGTACAACTGGAGGAAAGAAGCATTCTCCTCGAGGGATTAACCATCAACACATTAGTGATGCTACGGGGATGGCACCTTTGACTAGTTTAAATGTTAGCCAGAAAAGAGTCTAGCTGAATCGTCCTTCAAAGGACGGCCAATTTATGGAGTGGGAGACATCACAATGGTGCTACCTAGGAGGGGCACTGGCACCACTACATTTCTCTTTACCTTCCAGAAATGGAATTCTTGGGTGTGAGATCTCTGTAGTAGGCAGACTGAAGGAGTGAGGAGTAGGCCCAAATGAGGTGAGGTGTGAACTGATCTAGGTCAGTAAAAAAAATTGCTGAAGGTGTTAGCCATAGCCACAGGATCACCGTAGGACTTCCCATTAGCCACTATATTACTTTCAAAAGAACTGGCGCAATCTTTTAAGAGTGCACTTATTCGTGTCCAGAACCACTTTTTTTTTTTTGTACAGTCTGTTTATGCACTGGGGGAACCAGGGCATCTCTCGGGAGTGCCCACGCAGCCGCTGTCTCTACTCCCAGCCTGACACCACCTTCCCCAGGAGACACATTGCTGAGCAACCCCTTCCTGGATCCACATACCTGTCCAGCCCCCTGGATCACCTCCCCGGAGGGCCCACCTCACCTACTTGGCGACCTTTCTGAAATTAAAGGGATGGTCCTGGGCCGGGTCGAGGAGCTCGGGAGAGCCAGTGGAAGATTGGTCTGGCGTCGGGATGTGGGCCTTGGCTCCCGGGCCTCCATTGCCTAAGTCCACCAGGGATTTTTACTTACAATTCTCCTGGAGAGTGGGTGTGCAATGGCATCTGTGCACATAGCCTTCTGATGTCCACCGCTGCTCCGCCCCTTGTTTTAGCATCGCTACCTGCAGGACCCCAATCTCCAACGGGGGCCACCGAGGAGCAATGCGACCCCTACTACCCACCCTGGGAAGGGAGAGCAGTCCTCCAGACGCTCAATCCCTTCCCTGCCGAACACAGGTCGCTGGCATGAGGTGAGGTGAGCTGTGGCATCCAGAGCCTCAACCCTCAGCGCCATCGGGCCGGCCTCAGAACCACTTCTACAGATACATTTTTATCCTGCAGGTGCCTTAGACATTTTCTTTTGGTGGCCTTTAGATCCTTTCTACAAGAATTCCTGAGTTCCCTATATTCGATCCAATCAGATGTGAGACCAGAGTTTTTAAAAAACGCCAAGCTTTATCTCTTGGCTTCACTCATTTCCTGAGACTGTGGTCTAGCCACCTTTACTGTTGGTCTTTTACCTAATTTGCCTGAAGGAAGCATGTGTGTTGGCAGTAGAAAGGAAGTTACTCACAAAGAAATGCAAGGCAGAGTCCACATCAGGGAAGGCTCTAATTGTAGCCCAGTGTATCCCCAATAGGGCAGCAAGGAAGGAGCCAGCATCAAATTTGGAATGATTGCAAGACACGAATATTCTGGGTGGAGGTCTGGGAATAGCATTATTCCAAACAGAAGATCAGGGAGTGGTCACTGAGGGAGTCTGCAAATATGCCCGTAGCTCTAACTTGATCTGGTTATGAGGCAAAGGCCCAGTCAAGAGTATGGTTACCCACCTTGTTGTTTATTCTAATCAGCTCTGAGATAATCTGGGTAAGCTAAGCCTCTAGCAGGACAGCCTTGGGCCCACTCCTCAATTCACAGATCCAGTTTACATCGAATTCTCCAAGCAGTATTAATTTACCTATGAACTTGTCTGAGACAGCCTTACTGAGGGAATCAAGGGCAGAATCTGCCACTTGAGAGGGCTGTTTATACATCCGACATATGGCAGCTTTGTGCCCTGAAATAGTATCTTAATTATTAGAGTCTCGCATTCAGTATTTTCTAGGTCACCGATATTTACCAGTGAGGCACTGAGGGACAATCTGACCTAGAAAAGAAGCACCCCCAACCCCCCCTTACATATGCTGTCCCACCTAAAAGTGGAGTACCCGGATAATTCAACCTAGTGCGGGACAATGATGGACTTCAGCTAAGTCTCAGAGATGGCAACAATGTCAGGGGCATATAGGTGGGACCCAACCTTCTAAGCTCTCCATGAACCAGTTTTAGACCCCATGTTTTGTACCAGTGCATAGCAGAAAGGGAGTAGACTCCCGATTAGGAGGAGTGGGACCTGGATTCAACTCGATGCTCTGGATAGGAGCAGATAGCGGGAAGACAAGATCCTGGTAGGGTGACCAGGACATGTCAGTGTAAGATTAAGCTTCGCTTCACACAAAAAGGAGAATACTTTATAACAACTGCCCTTGCTGTACAGACCATGGAGTATCAGCAAAAATGGGTCACACTTATTGGAGTAAAGGATAAGAAGTGGGGAGATCTACATGTTGTAGTGTACAAACTAAGGAACATCAGAGGCCATTCTAACCTGGTCCATACTGAGGACAGCCAGCATGTAAAAAGCCAACAGCCAACCCCATTAGGGCCACCATTATGTAAGGAGAAAATGGCTACCTGGCTGGGGGATAAGAATGAATTATGTACTTACTACACAAAAAGTAGGTACCACCCTCCTGGAGTGCTCGTTAGTTATAAGACAGATAGGTTTAGGGATTTCAGCAACACACTTCACCCACATATTGCTTTCTATGTGTAACCCCCCTGCAAATGGGGGTTCCCAAAAGACTTCCAGGAGCTTGCTTGAATGCTCCAAGCCTGAATGGTGTTTGGCATTTAAGCCATTTATCAGTGAGTGTTTTTTAGAGCCTCTGGTACTGTCTCTTTAAGAGCTGTCTGCTTGCAGACATAATTAGTTTGTATGGGGGGACTGTGTGCTTCTCTGAGTACCACTCAAGCTGCTGCCAATTCACTTCATTTTTGCAGTCACTAGGAGTGCAAAGTGAACTTATCTGAAAGATGTAACTGTTTGCCAGAAATTATTTAGAGTAATAATGAAATTACAGTTTGTCTAACCTGCTTCCTTTGCAGTCAGAACTGTGTCTGCTAGTTCCCCATTCTAGTTTTGAACTGCTGAACTGGACCAATCAGTGTGGTAAGCTAGCTCTAAAATGGTGCCTTGGACGAATCAGAACTTGACTCATAATCTGAGCCAGCCACAAGAGGATTGTATGGGCAGTGACTCTGGAGATGTAGTTTAGACTTCAGTGCCTTTTGGACCAACAGCAGCAGTCTATTGTGAGTGACAGCCAATCCAGTCAAGAACTGGGAGGAACTAAAAGGAAGTGCCCGTTTTGTCAGTTGGAGTTTCAGTTGAGCTTTGGCAGTGAAGAAGGAAGGAGCCCTGTGCTTTTTCAGTGTGCAGTTTTAGTCAAAAACGTGTGTAAGGCCCAGAGTTCGGTCTGCAGCTTGTGTAACTGCTTGTTAGGACTGAATCCGTCCTGTGAAAAGAATCAAGGATCTCTGAAGAGTAGAAACCAGGCTCACCCTGTAGAAGACTGGAGAAATTATTGAATTGCACTGGGTCTGTCAGGAACTGAATCTGCTGTGTGTTCTCCGGTATTGTGCAGTAATTGCGATCGATAGAGAAGCAGCCTGCCTGGTATAGTACTCTATTTTTTACCATATAAATGTGTGAAGAGTCACTTGGAGCTCAAGAGTAGCCCTGCTGATATTGAAGGACCCTATCTTATTTGGAGGTCGTGAGTACTAATTCAGGGTCGCTTCCTGTTGAATTGCCACATTAAATCCAAATGGAATTACTGTACTGCTGACTGTTTAATTTTCCTTTTCTCTGTGTGAAAGGGCCCCACCAGCTGCCACGGTTTGGACTAGCCACTAGGGCTTGGGTACCCAGGGACAGTAACTGATAGGGATAGGCCTGTGCACAGAGCCATAGGTAGATTATTAGAGTGATAAGCTAATTAACCTGATTTCCCCTGTCCTTGTTATATCCCCTAAATAAATCAGAGCTGCTTGTTTCAGCAAAGTTATACTGCCTGAGGTATTTGTCTATGTTAAAGTACTGTACTGTGATTGTTGCACTGTATCTCATTTCACAGGAGGTCCCAGTGCCGGAACCAGTCCTGGGGGTAAGTATATACTGTGAAGGTAATTCTGATATATTGTGTGGGCCACTAGTGGGAAGAAAGGGGGGTTGCAGTGTCCCAGAGGGCTGTGACCAAGTTAGTTTAACTATTGCAAACCCTGACCTCTGGGTGGAGGCACCCGCCATTGGATCCAGGCCCCTCAACCTGTTAGTGGCAAATCAGGCAGGGGTAGTAGCCCCTGGGATAGCGCCATCTAGGGGTTACATATGGATCAAACATAAGCAGGAATTGGTAAACGCAATAACATATGTCCTCAGAGGAGGGGTGTATTCCAAAGGGTTACCCACATTAGAGTGAAAACAAATTTGCTGAATGACAACATATCAGCAGCAATATATTGCAGGCATACATACCGCACAGTAATCTTGCTGCAAGTTCTGCATGCCGCCAACAGATCGGACAACCACTGCAATGTGCTGTTAAGCACCTGAATATACCCTAATCATGGCAGAACACAAAGTGGAAGAATTGCAGGGTAGCTCCGCACCCCCCTCACCCCAAATCTATATATAACCAACTCCAGGTCACAGAATGACTGGAGGATGGCAGCCTGGGGAAACAGAGCAAGGAAAAGTGGAATCCCCATACCGGTCACCTCGACCAAAGGTACATTAGCTCCAAAGCCAGATCTGATAACACACACTTTGTCCTACTTCCTCTGCCCTAATTTCCCCGCTCTATATACTCCGCTCCTTTCTTGGGATACCTATTCCAAGCACCTTAGACAATGTATAAATTGCAAAAACACAGTCCACCCAGATAGGGTGTGGATTACATTCAGGTCGCTGAAGTATTAAAGGTAAAACAGCATATACATCAAGCCCAAATAAAAACTGGCACTAGTCTCGTAGGAGTACCAAACTGTAGTAGCAGGAGATAAAAAAATAAAACAAAACCTAGAGTGTAGCACACTGTGGGACTTATTTACAAACAGGTTACCAGCTTTAGAGCAGTTACCATCCATGCATTACAACAACAGATAAGTGCATAAAACCTAGGTAAATCAACCAGTCACAGCAATACAGAGACAGAGGGTGTCCAGTCACTGCTGGCTGTAGGGAACTTTCAAGGGTAAAGAGAAACAGGTTACTCACCTGTAACAGTAGTTCTAGGAGTGGTATATGTTGTTCATCCACACTCTTCGGCATGTCTCCTTCCACTTTAAGATCAGTTGGAAGTCTTCAAGCTGGCTCCTCCCACCCACCCAGGTGGTATATACCTCGGCTCTGCCCCATGACACCAGATCTTAGCCCGCTGGAAGCCAGGTTGTGTGCGTCCACAGCCAGAGAGGTCGGGTGGGTCCATGTGGATGAACAACATATACCACTCCTAGAACTACTGTTATAGGTGAGTAACCATTTTTTCCTAGGATCATGGATATGTTGTTCATCCACACTCATTGGCAGACTCCTAGCAGTTCTCCGGGAGGAGGAAGGCAAGGCGCACACCCCCACTGATACTTGCTTGGGGAAAAGAGATTGGAGAATTGAGGCCCCAAAACCAGCATCTCGGCGTGACTCAAGGTCGAAGTGGTAATGGATAATGAAAGTGTTCGCTGACTTCCAGGTAGCAGCCCAACAGATTTCCTGGATAGGGATGTCCCTGGAAGCAGCCACCGATGCAGCAGTATAGAAACATAGAAACAAAGAATGTGACGGCAGATAAGGACCGCTTGGCCCACCTAGTCTGCCCATTTTCCTACCTGACAGATAAGCTGCAGATCCTAGTTAACCAACAGCTTACTTCCTCCTACCCCCCACTAGGACTGCGTTATGTCTGTCCCATGCATTCTTGAATTCCCTCACTGTTCTTGACTCCACAACCTCCTCAGGGAGGCTGTTCCATGCATCCACAACCCTCTCTGTGAAAAAATACTTCCTCACATTACCTCTGAGCTGTCCCCCCTCTATCTTCAAATTGTGCCCCCTTATTCTTGCACATCTCTTTTTCTGAAAGATGCTGCCCTCTTGGACTTTGTTGATTCCCTTGAGGTACTTGAAAGTTTCTATCATGTCCCTTCTTTCCTCAAGGGTATACATATTAAGCTCCTTTAGTCTTTCTTCGTATGTCTTCTGGTGCAGACCCTGCACAATTTTGGTTGCCCTCCTCCGGACAGCCTCCACTCTTGTCCATGTCTTTGCAGAGATGGCATCTCCAGAACTGCACACAGTACTCCAGATGGGGTCTCACCAACTGTCTGTACAGAAGAATAACAACTTCCTGTTTTCTACTATTGATGCCTCTTCCTATGCATCCCAGTATCCCCCCAGCCTTCCTTACTGCCTTTTCACATTGCTTGCCCACCTATTGGTCATCTGATATAATCACCCCCAGTTCCCTTTCCATTTTTACTGCTGTCAGTATCTCACCCCCCATTGTGTACTCTTCCCCTGGGTTTTTGTTTCCCAGGTGCATTACATTGCACTTCTTTGCATTGAATCTGAGCTGCCTTACATCTGACCATTCCTCCAACCTTGCCAAGTCCCTTCTCATCCTTTCCACTCCATCTTGTGTATTAACCCTGTTGCAGATCTTTGTGTCGTCTGCAAAGAGACACACTTTTCCTTCCAGTTCCTCTGCAATGTTACTTATAAAGACATTAAAAAGAACTGGTCCTAGTACTGAACCCTGCGGTACCCCGCTAGTAACCCTCCTTTCTTCGCTGTGGACTCCATTTACTACTACCCTTTGCATCCTGTTGTCTAGCCAATTTTTTATCCAGGCTACCACCTTGGGACCCACTGCAGGGCTGGCTAACTTGTGTGTTAATCTTTTGTGTGGGACTGTATCAAATGCCTTGCTAAAATCTAGGTAGGCCATGTCTACAGCCCCTCCCTGGTCTACTACTTTGGTCACACAGTCAAAGAAATCTATTAGATTCATCTGACACGACCTTCCCATCATGAATCCATGCTGCCTTGGGTCCTGTGCCCCACTGGCCTCTAGGTACTCAACAATTCTTTCCTTCAGAAGTGATTCCATTATTTTCCCTACCACTGAGGTCAAACTAACTGGTCTATAGTTTCCTGCCTCTGTCCTGCTCCCACTTTTGTGAAGAGGAATCACATCCGCCCTCCTCCAATCCTCAGGTACCACCCCATCCTCCCATGATTTGTTAAAGAGAGTAGTCAGCTGTGTCACTAGGTCTACCCTTAGTTCCTTTAGAATTCTTGGGTGAATCCCATCAGGCCCCATTGCTTTGTCCACCTTCAATTTTATTAGTTCTTTCAGAACCCTTTCTTCTGTAAATGGACTGGTATAGACCCCCGTCTTCAGAGTGTTTCTCTTGTTTGGTTTAGGTACCTCCCCCTCCTCTTCCTTTGTGAATACTGAGCAGAAATATTTGTTCAGTATCCCTGCTTTTTCACTGTCACCCTCTACCCACATTCCCTCCCCTTTATTAAGCCTCAGTATCCCTCCTTTGGTCTTTCTTCGCTCCCTAATGTACCTATAAAAGGCCTTATCCCCCTTCTTAACAGAGTTGGCTATCCTTTCCTCGGTTTGGGCCTTTGCTATTCTGACTGCCTTCCCAGCCTCTTTCTGCTTTAACTGATGAAGTTCTCTGTCCTGCTCCTTCTGTGTTTCCTTATATTTCCTGAATGCTATCCTTTTCTCCTTAACCTTCCCTGCCACCTCTTTTGAGAACCATAGCGTTTTTTTCCTTCGTTGTGTTTTGTTTATTTGCTTTACACAAAGGCTTGTTGCCTCTGTGATGGCTGTTTTGATTACTCCCCATTGTTCCTCCACCCCTCTTTCTTGCCTGTTTGCTAGTGCTTTTCTGTGGCACTCTCTCATTTTCCCAAAGTCAGCCCTCTTAAAGTCCAATACTCTTGCTTTTGTATGGCTTGATTGTATGGCTGTGTTTATCGTGAACCATATTGTTTGGTGGTCGCTTGTTCCCAGATGGCTACCCACTTCTAAATCTGAGATTCTTTCTCCATCCCCATTTGAGAGTACCAGGTCTAAGATTGCTCCCTCCCGAGTGGGTTTCAATACTAGCTGTCTGAGGCATGCCCCCTGTAGGGCATCAAGAATGACCATGCTCTTGGAAGTGCCTGCAGCAAAGGTGCTCCAGTTAACATCTGGCATATTCAGGTCCCCCATCAACAATATCTCCCCTTTTTCTGCCATTCTAAGGAAACCTTCTATCATTTCCTTGTCCATTCCCTCCCCCTGAGATGGGGGTCTGTATGCAACCCCCATGTGGATTGTGGTGCCATTTCCTGTCTCCAGGGTGACCCAGAGCGACTCATCTGCTCCCTGTTTACTCTTTAGTTCTGTTGTTTTGATCCCTTACTACTCCTCCTCCTCTTTTACCCTCCCTGTCCCCCCTGTAGATTGTGTATCCTGGTATGTTGACATCCCAGTCATGGTTCTCTGTGTACCATGTTTCTGTGACTGCCACAATATCCAGGCAACCTTCTTCCATCAAGGCCACTAGTTCAGGGAGCTTGCTACACAGACTATGGGCATTGGTACTCATCACCCTCCACTTTTTGATGGCCTTACCCCTTTTAGCCCCATTCCTGTCCTTACTGCCTTTGCCGTTTTTTACATTTCCCTCTGTCCTTCTCCCTAATGACTTCTCTACCTTGGTGTTTACCTCACTAATTACCGTGTTTTGTCGGGGGGAGGCTGGGATTTCCCTGCTCCTTTTCAGTGCCTTCCCCCCATGGCTAGTTTAAATGCTTGCCAATGAAGCATTTAAACCTCTCACCTAGGATCCTGGTTTCCCCTGGACAGATGCAGACCATCGCACCAGTATAGATCTGCATCTCTCCAGGTGGCTCCCCAGTCCCCAATGAAGCCAAAACCCTGAGCTCACACCAGTTTTTCAACCATTTATTGAATTCCCTGGTGAGGTACCCTAACATCACCCTTGCCATGAACAGCAGCACCTCCGAGAAGGTTACCGTATGCGCTACTTGTCTAAGGCCCCTCCCCAACTCTACAAACTCCTCTTGCACTGCTCTGATCCCATTCCTAGCCAGGTCATTTGTCCCTACGTGGACAATGGCATCCGGCTCCCTCCCTTGTGCAGCTGCTCCCACGATCCTGAGGATTCGCTTCCTGTCCCTCCAAGTCGTGGCGCCAGGCAGGCACCTTACCTCCCTCTCCCCTTCCTCCCCCATTTCTACCCCCTAATGATTGCGTCCCCCACCAGGAGTTGTTTCCTTCCCCTGTGGGGTCCCATGTCACCCTCCTGTGGGTCTCCTTTGTGAAGGTTCCCAGCATCCTCCTTGGTCTCCACTGCAGGTGCCTCCATAGAGGAACCACTATCCACCAGAAGAGTGAATGAATTGTGGAGAGGTACAGCTGGAGGGATGCAACTCTGTTCTACCACCCTCTCCCTCCTTGAGCCCACCCTGGTCCATGGCGGGTAGAATGAGCTCTTATCCCTCTGGGAGGCTCCTTGTCCGCCAACTCATAGCACAAACCTATGCAGGATGTAATCCATCTTGCAATGGTCCATTTGGTTGCAGGTCTGCCAGAAGCGGCTTCAGCATAGGTGACAAACAGCTGGCGAACCTCTCCGTGAATTTCCACCGTCCTCTCCTTATAATAGGAGAAAGCACGTCTCAGGTCCAAAGTATGGAGCCTGTACTCGGCGTCCGAGGTGTAATTATGGTAGTATACCGGCACAGTCAACACCTGGTTAAGGTGAAACTGACACCACCTTCGGAAGGAATTTCGGGTAGGGGCACAGGACAACTTTGTCCCTGTGAAAGACCAGATAAGGGGAGTCCACTGAAAGCGCCTGGAGCGCCCCTGTCCTTCTGGCTGACATGATAGCCACAAGGAAGGCCATCTTCCACGATAAGTGTGACAGTTCACACTTGTGCACAGGTTCAAATGGCTTGCCCATGAGCTTTGCCAAAACCAGCAGCAGATCCCACGGAGGTGGAGGTTCACGCACTGGAGGGGAAATGTGATTGAGGCCTTTGAAAAAACGCCCGACCACTAACTCCTGCGCCAATATCGGCTGACCGGCCTACACCCGGTAAGCAGAAATGGCTGCGAGGTGCACCCTAAGGGTCGATGACCGTAGACCCCCTTTGGAGTTAAACCGAAGGTAGTAGAGAATGTTAGCCATAGAGCAGGATAAGGGGTCCAGACCCTTACCCTGGCACCAAATGGAAAATCTTTTCCATTTGAAGGCATAACATTTCCTGTTCGATTCCTTTCTAGATGCCTCCACCACAGTGAAGACATCTTCGGAAAGACCCAAAGCCTGGAATTCTAGCCACTCAGGTACCAGCCTGTGAGGTGCAGGGACTGAAGGTCTGGATGGAAGTCCTTCCCCTGGTTGAGAGATATCAGGTTCGGGCATGTGCAAAGCTGCTCCAGGGGCTTGCAGCTGAGGCTGAGGAGATCTGGATACCAGAACTGGTGTGGCCAGTCTGGGGATACCAGAATCACCTTCGCCTTGTCCCTCCTCACTTTGAGTAACACCTTGTGGATCAAGGGAAATGGAGGGAAGGCATAGAGGAGGCCTGGGGTCCATGGCCTCGAGAAGGCATCCCCCTGCAGCAAGCCCTGCTGTGGGGGGCGGGCATGATACAGCCTCAGCTTGGTGTTTTCCCTGGAGGCAAACTGGTCCACCATTGGTTTGCCCCAACAGGAGAACAGGCTGTAAGCCACCTCTGGATGGAGAGACCACTCTTGGGATGTCTGGCCTATGCGGCTGAGAGCATCCACCAGCTGGCTCAAGGCTTCTGCCACACGGATGGCTAGGAGATCCGACTCCAACCGGCTTATGAGTGTCCAGATGCAGAGTGCCTCCTTGCACAGCAGACAGGAATGCGTGCCACCCTGTTTGTTGAGGTTAGTACATGGTCGTGGCATTGTCTGTCTGGACTTGAACCACTTGACCCCGGAGCTGAGGAGCGAAAGTTGACAGTGCCAGTCTGACTGCTCTGAGCTCCAACAGGTTGATGTGGCATCGGGACTCCTCAGGGGTCCAGAACCCATAGGCCCTGTTGTCCACCATGTGGGCTCCCCAGCCCATGAGAGAGGCACTGGTCGTAAGGATGACCGTCGGCTTGGGGCAGACAAATGGGATCCCTTTCTGCAACCAGTCTGGGGTGATCTACCATTGGAGAGCATCCCACATCTTCTAGGTTACAGTGATCAGCTGGTCGAAATGACCGTGATGCTGAGTCCACTGGGCGGCCAGCTCTTATTGGAGGGGGCGCATGTGCAACAGGGCCCAACGGACCACTGAGGTGCACGCCACCATGTAACCCAGAAGGCACAGAACGTCCCAGGCAGGGCGCAAGTGCCCAACCAGAAATGACTGGGCAAAGGAGGAGAGAACCTCCACCCTGTCTGCCAGGAGCCGAGCTCTGGCTTGACAAGAGTCGAGCTCTTCCCCAATGAAGCCCATCACCTGGGAAGGCACGAGTTCCAAGTTGGCCTCACTGATCAGGAGGCCGAGTTGGGAGCAGGTCTGGGAGGGCCAGATCCCTGGACCTCTCCACCTCCTGTTGGGTGGAACCTGCCAGGAGCCAACCGTCGAGTTAGGGGTAGATTCTGACCCCCCAACGCCGGAGATGGGCCGCCACCACTGCAATGCATTTGGTGAATACCCGTGGGGCTGATGACAGGCCGAATGGCATGGCTCAGAACTCGTACAGGGTCCCCTTGACCTTGAAGCGGAGGAACCACTGATAGGACAGATGGATTGGGATGTGAAAGAATGTGTCCTGTAGATCCAGAGAAAAGAACCACATGTTTCGCTCCAAGGATGGTATGATCTGGGACAGAGTGACCATCTGAAAGGTGCGAGACCTGAGAAACTGATTCAGGTCATGGAGATCTAGAATGGGGCACCAACCCACTGTCAGTTTGGGCACCAGAAAATACCTGGAGACAAAGCCTGGGTCTGCTGGAGGATCCGCCACAGGAGCTACTGCCTCCTTGCGGAGAAGCTAAGCTATGCTGTCTTGAAGAGCCGACAGGGTGCATGTGAAATCATTCCTCCCCAAGCGCGGCCGCGAGGGTACTCGACTCCGGGAGGCAGTCCCTGACTGACCACTTTGAGAACTCACCTGTCTGAGGTGATAGCGGACCAGGAGAAATAAAGTGGCGGAGCCGACCCCCCACGGGAGGGTCCAGAGCTGGCGTGATGGAGTTGGGGTGGCAACCTCCATCCCGTCACTGAGCAGGCTTAGAGGAGGAGGAGGCTCCAGGACCTGAGCCTCAGATCTCTTTTCGGGCCTAATGGGGTCCAGGCCTGGGCCGGGGGTGCCAAGCTTGAGCCTGCTGCTGATGTTGATGTTGCTGTCCTCCTTGATAGGAGGGCTGCTGGACCGCAGGGGAAGAGTGCGGAAAAGGCTTTTTCTTCTGCTGGTTCTTGCCCGAAGAACCCTTGGCAGAAGTGGCGTCCAAGGTGGCATCGCACTGCTCTATGCGCTGTAGGTGACCAGCCACTCCTGGACCGAACAAGTCGGTCCCAAGAAAAGGCACGTCAGCAAGCTTATGCTGATTATCCACCGGGAAGGAGGAAAGCCTCAGCCAAGCCTTGCAGCGAGAGCCCACTGCAGTGGCCATCGAACGGGCACTAGAATCTCCAATGTCCAGGGCCGTCTGGAGCTGCTGTTTGGCAAGAGCACGGCCCTGGTCACGGACCTGTTTGACCGTGGTCTGCACGTCCGCGGGGAGATGAGGGAGGACTTCATCTAATGACCCGAGAAGGGCATGGGAGAAGTGTAACATGATGACAGCCGAGCTGGTCTGACGAAGGCCCAAGGAGGAAGCCGCGTAGACCTTCCATGCAGAGTAGTCCATATTTTTGGACTCTTTGTCCAGAGGTCGGTCAGTGTCAGCCGAACTGCCAGTACACCTGAACACAAAGGTGGTCATCAGGCTCTCAGCCGAAGGGCGGTCTGTGAACCTCACAAGGGACCCCATGGGCACCGTGTACTTGCGGGCCATGCGGGCAGATGGTGCTGGGCATGAGGCAGGGCGCTGCCAAAGTTCAAGGCCCAGGCCAACGATGGCTTCAGCCACAGGAAAGGCCTCCGATGGGGTATCCCCTCTCTTTAGGATATCTGTGAAAGGGTACTCCGCCTTTTTCTGGACTGGCTCCAGGGGCATTCCGGTGGAGTCGGAAATGAGATGGAGAATCCCTTGGAAGGAGGAAGGGCCTTCCTCCATCCCTGTGCCAACGGATGACTCATTATCCCCAGGATGAGAGTGGAGTCCGGTGACATCCAAGTCCGAGGAGTCGGGCTACAACGGCCTGCCACCTAAGTCATCCCCGATCCACCGAGGGCAGTCCAGGGTGACTGTGACCAACAGACGTCTGGGAAGTCCGGCATCCTGTCGGTCCTCTTTCGAGGGAGCCCATCCCACAGGCTGTTTTGGTGGCGGTTCTGCCCGAATAGGTAAAGAGATCGGAATAGGCAGAACCGGGGAAGGGGACGGCCCCACGGGTGGAGGAACAGAGGGTTTCGGTTCCGGAGGACTCAGCTTCGGCCTGGGAGGTGAGAGCCAAGTGATGGCCAGGGTGGCCGGCGGAGCTGGCTTTTGCCCAATCAGAATCAGTTGTTGCCACATAAAATCCTCACAGCGCCGACGGAGTTTCTGTTGGATCCTCTCCTCGTCCGAGTAGGATGAGGACAACCTGTGGCATCGCCTCTTCTTAGAACGCTTATGGCTCTTCCTCAGTCGTTCAGCCGAGGGGGTTCTGGACCTCGACCAAGATCGGGCAGGCCGACTCGGTCGATCAGGAGACACCGGGGGAATCGGTGAAACCCGAGGGGCCGGAACCGGATCCTTAAAGGGGACGCCAGCTGGCTGGGTCTCCTCACCAGGAAACACTAGGACTGGAGTCCTTTCTAAGGAGTCTTTGACCACGGCCGGCGACAAAGGGTCGATTGGGTTGAGAATTATCTCAACCTCATCGGCCACTTCCTCGGTTGTCTGGCCAGAGGGAAAGTCTGTAAAGCCTGCGGCTGAGGAGGCAATCTCGACCGAGGTCGAGACCACATGCTCCTGGGACTGAGACCTCTCTTGGTTCCAAGATCGTCTCCGTCGAGATGAAAACTAAGCAGGTTCTTTTTCCCTCTTCTGAGAGCGGAAGGAGTGGGAGCCAATGGGCGCCTCACCCCGGGTGAGGAGAGACTGGCACAAATCCTTAAACGAACCTGTAAAGATGGAGCCTAGGTTCAGTGCGACGAAGCAGCTTCGATTAGCCGAAGCACGAGCAGCTTTTCCCTCAAATGCCTGCATGGTTCCAGCTGCTCGGCGGAGCCCACAGCCATGGAAACCACCCACCTAGCCTCCTTGGACTTCACCAGAGGGTTCCTTTTCTCCAGTCTCCCAGTTTCAGGCATGCCATGCAGTCGTCCAGGACGCTGGGATGGAAGGTCAAGCAGTAACTGCAGGACGAGGTGTCATGGCCGACACCCAGGCAGTAAATGCAAGTGAGATGGGGATCAGTGCGCAACATCTTTTGGCCGCAAGGAGACCGGTGAAATCCAGGGGAAGATTTTGCCTCCATGATCGAAGATGCAAATGTGCGATCGATAACTCAAACAAGTTTTAATTTCGGTAAAACTGAAGATTTGAAAGCCAGGGCCTACAAAATGTGAGAGCACGAGGGAGGCAACCTATATGTTCCAGCGGAAAGGAAGATCTGGCGTCATGGGGTGGAGCCGAGGTATATACCACCTAGGTGGGTGGGAGGAGCCAGCCTGAAGACTTCTGGCAGATGTAAAGAGGAAAGGGACAATGCCAATGAGTGTGGATGAACAACATATCCACGCTCCTAGAACTAGTATTTTGAAACATTCAAGATCACAGCATAAGAAAACAACAACATTAAGTGTGAACCTCTCCATTTCCCAATCAAGGCAATTTCACTATTATAACTCGTGTTATTAATTTGTTAATTATTGTCTCTGTACTATCAATGCCAAACACCTTCATAGCAAATGCAAGCAAGGAAACATTCAGCATTGACAAATGCTTGTTGAAATTATGAGTATTTTCTTGGTCTTGGGCTACTATGGTCATAGATGTCCGGCTGGATAAAACACCAGTGACTTTCAACGCATGCATGACACTGTTTAAAAAGGCTGTGACAGAAAGAGCATGAGAGCTGCCAGAAATGTACTTCAGCTGTTCATGACTGACAGCTTTCAGTAATGCAAACTCCGTTATATACCTCTCATTATATATGGGTGTATATAACAGTGTCAGGCAGTCACAAATGTCCATATATAAAAGCCAACCGGTTATTGTAAAATAAGTTAATACAGACCGAGTTTTCGTCTTCCTCTTCCAACACTCTTTGCTGTTCTTGGTGTCTTTTCGCCTTGATCTCCATAGCTTCTGTGATTAAGTCTCTTAGAATAGATACAGGTTTGCAATTTTTTATGAATGAATGCTGCAATAAGACAGTATAATAAAAGAAGTTCAGGCTAATGTCTAAGATTCTTTCTGTACACACTAATTAAAATCACATTTTCAAAAGTGAATACCAGTATCAGAGCACCACACACAGTTCAACACCTCCCTGATACTGCACTGCAGTATGAGCATCAGGTATGAACTCACGTTTTTTAAGTGGGATTTGAACCAATAACTTTCCAGCTCACAGGCAAGACCACCTGAGCCACAATTCCACAAACGCTACGATCACAGTAAACTGCTGTAATCTGTTTTAACAGAATTCTATTATATTCACACAATTTCCTTATTTTTGAATTTGCTCAATTACAGTGTGTTCTGAAATTTAGTGGACTGAAAAAGAAAGTTATTGTCTATGGAAAGGGTGGGAGCAGTGGTAGCAGTTCAGCAAGACAGAGACTTTTACTTGAGCTCTAATTCAAACAGGTCTCTCTTCTTTTTCAAAAGCATTTTTGGTGAGTACTAAACTATATAAAAATAAACTGGCAGAAAACAGTAAACAGCATTACAGTTCCTATTCTGAAACTATGGGGCGGCTGAGAAATACTCAGCAAAGTGATTCTTCTTTAACAGGTCTGCTGAAGCCGCCTGTAGCCAAACAGCTGCCAACTACACTTGGGAAGTCTCCTGCCATACTGGAGACCCTGCAGCTAACAGTCAGTGCTTTGACAAAAACTGTGAGCAATATGGATAGAAAACTACATAGTTATGTTAAGCGACTGGTGATGGTAGAGCAGACAGTAGTGGGAATAGCGTCTGGGACTAAGAAAACAAAGAAAATGGCTGGAAAAGCTCTGACTGTGGCTGCTAATACCGTAAAGGACCATAGAATGGTGAACTCGAACAGTTCGAGAACTTGGTTCAGGCTGCAAATGTCCATATTTTGGGAATACCTGAGAGTACTGAGGCAGAAGAGACTGGAACATTCCTAGAGTGATGGCCCCCTGGGGCACCCGGATTGGGATTTGCGCAACAAGTGGTCAAGGCCTACTCAATCACCCCCAGGAGAGCCTGCAATGCAATGGAAGGTCCTAGGACCATTCCTATGGTAACTGATTCTTCCAGCACAAGGGACAAGGTTTTTAGAGCAGTCCAGGAGCAGGGACCTTTTACTTTAGAAGGTCAAAACAATTATCTTCTTTCTGGATTACTCCTTCACCATACAGGCACACTGCAAGGCCTTTGAGGGAGTCACATTGTGGCTTAACCTTTGCTGTGCTGCAGACTGATATATCAGTCCAGAATTCTTATATGTTCTATTTATGTCTTAAAACTCTCAAAATTCCATTCTGTCTCAGTTTTCCTGCCCATTTACAGGTCTCAGTACAGGACAAAATGTATTCATTCACAGACCCCAAGGCAGCAGGGATCCGTGTTCAAAAACTATTCAATGATACTGCTACACAAGCAGGACAATCCTCGGCAGATGAAGATGACTAACTCTTCAAACTTAGCTGACAATAATCTGTGAGCATGTTTGCTGCATGCTAGTAACAATGGAGGGGTGAGTTTTTGATGGGCCATGAAAGTACAGTTACGTAAGAACTTACCGTAACAGTAGATCTTCGAGAGAGGCTCTTGCAGTAGGTAATTACACATAGGACTGAAGCCGGCAGGCATCAGGACCCCACGGAAACATTTCTAGCTCGCAGTCTCTGGCGGGGGACCGCCCCCACATCAGGTGACCGAGGTCAAGCGACATCAGTATAAAGGGGTGGTCCTCCATGCCCACCTTCCAGTTCTTTCTCGCCAAGGGCCAAAAAGGCAAGACAAAAGAGAAGCAGATGTTTCCCTTCCTGGAAAAGGAGCTGAAAAAGCTTAGGGGGATGGAGGGCAGGAAGGCATTACTTACTGCAAAAGCCTCTCTCGAAGATCTACTGTTACGGCAAGTTCTTACGTAAGTGTACTATCTTACTTCGAGAGGGCTCTTGCAGTAGGGAATTACACATAGGACTGAGTCCCAAGCAGTCTGAAACAAGGAGAAGCACACAGGAGGAGGAAAACTACACATCCATAGAACCTCCAGCTGTACGGGTCTCATGAAAGGAGACCTTGCAGAAAAGCCAACCCGAAGTCTGCTCTACGGCGAGAGACAATGTCCAAACTGTAGTGTTTTGTAAAGGTATGGACCGAAGTCCAAGTTGTGGCTGCGCAAATGTCATCTGCAGACACATTTTTAAAACAAGCTGCAGAGGCAGCGACACCCCTAGTGGAGTGGTCTCTGACTTGACCCGGCAGGGTCTTGTGATACTTGTCGTAAGAGAAAGTGATACAATGAGCCAACCATTTAGATAGGCATTGCTTGGTAACTGCATTGGCTTCTCTTTTGCGAGCAAAAGAGACAAACAGCTGATCAGACTTTCTGAGATCCTTCGTCCTGGTGGTGTAGTATCTCAGAATTCTATGCACATCCAAAGTATGCAAGAGGTACTCCCCTTGATTGGAGTGTTGTGTAAAGAAAGCAGGTAGCTCAATGGATTGATTCAACGTAGATTCCGCTACCATCTTAGGGAGAAACTTAGGGTTGGTACGCAGAGCCACACGTTCCTTGTGAAAAATCAAATATGGAATTTTGCACATCAAGGCCTGAAGCTCAGAAATACGTTGAGCCGAAGTAATGGCCACTAGGAAGAGAGTCTTCCAGGATAGGAACTTCAGGTCTGCTGAAGCTGCCGGCTCGAAAGGAGTCAGGGTAAGCTTCTCAAGAATGAAATTCAAATCCCAAGGAGGGGCAGGAACGCAAATAGGGGGTCTCAAGTGGAGAACCCCTCTAAGACAAGTCTTAGAGACTTCCAACTGTGCGAAACTTCTGTCCCCATAAGAAACATGATACGCGGAAATGGCTGCGATGTGACCTTTCAGAGAGGAATGACTGAGATCCAGATCAAAGAGGTGGCACATATAATCCAGAATTCTCCCGACAGGGCACGAGAATGGCTCGAAATCCTTGGAAGAGGCCCAAATGGAGAACCGTTTCCATTTCATGGCATACGTAGATCTAGTGGAAGGCTTTCTGGCCTCCACCAGAATCTCAGCCACAAGCGAGGAGACCCCGAATCGGGCTTGAGCTATGTCTGCAAGAGCCACACATGCAACTGAAGGGATTTGAGACCAGGATGAACCAGGGTCCCCTGATCCTGGGTCAGCAAAAGTTGCGACAGAGGAAGAGGAGGTTCCTCTGAATACTGTTGCAGAAGAAAGAACCAAACTTGCCTAGGCCACAAAGGGGCGATTAGGATCATAGATACATAGATACATAGACAGTGTCGGCAGATAAGGGCCTATGGCCCACCCAGTCTGCCCATTTGAGCTTGTAAGTTCAGTTTGTTTTCCTAGAAGTCTGTTGCCCCTTACCCGTGACCTCTAGAATTCCTTTATGTCTATCCCATGCATTCTTAAATCCTGTGATTGTTTCAGCCCCCACCACTTCCTCTGGCAGGGTGTTCCACTTGTCCACCACCCGTTCTGTGAAGAAATTCTTTCTCACGTTTCCTCTGAATCGTCCTCCCTCCAACTTCATCCCATGCCCTCTAGTCCTGGAACATCTTTTTCGCTTAAAAATAGTGTTTTCCTGCACCCTGTTCCTCCCTGTAAGATACTTGTATGTCTCTATCATAACCCCTCTCTCCCTCCTCTCCTCCAGGGAGTACATGTTCAGTTCCTTCAACCTGTCTTCATAGGACTTGTGATGCAATCCATGCACCATCTTTGTGCCCTCCTCTGAACCTTTCTACCCTGTCTATGTCTTGCGGAGCTCCTTCTGAGCTGAGTTGTTGTAAGAACCTCGGAATTAAGGGAATCGGGGAGGGGAGGCATAGATGAATCTGCCCTTCCAATCTAGAGACAGAGCGTCTCTCCAAAATTGTCTTGCCCTGGAGAGAGCAAGCAGAAGACGGGAAGTTTTGCATTGAGAGGAGACACAAACCGTTCTACTTGAGGTGCCCCCAGCGCAGGAAGATATCGTCTACCACCCCCTGATCCAGTTCCCACTCATGAACCTGAGCAGACAATCAAATGAGGTGGTCTGCCAGCATGTTTTCGACCCCCGGAACATGAACTGCCGTGAGGTGAAGGTTGTGTTGCACTGCCCAATCCCAAACTCGCATTGCCTCCCTGCAAAGAGGGTAGGAACCAGTTCCTCCCTGTTTGTTGATGTACCAGACTACGCACATGTTGTCCGTCTGGGCAGCCAAATGACCGGGAAGCACATACAGATGTAGAGCTTGTACAGCATACAGCACAGCCCTGAGCTCGAGCTGGTTTATATGAAGAGTCTGCTTCAGCCTGGACCAGAAGCCTTGAGTCCGGTGAGACCCCAGATCGGCTCCCCAACCCTCCCCCGAGGCGTCTGTTGTAAATTTTTGGGAGGGCGGTCCGAGGCATAAGGGAACTCCCCGGCAAAGGTTCTCCTGAACCATCCACCATTGTAAGTCCCGAACTATGGGGTTGGAGACCAGGACTTCTTGGTCTAGGTCGTCCACCAACTGATCCCACTGAGACCAAAGCTTCCACTGAGAGATCCTCATGTGGAGCCGAGCGTGAGAGACTGTCAGAATAGCAGCCGCCATGAGCCTGAGGTGGCGAAGGGCTGACCCGCCTGTGACTGGACAGCAGGCTTGCATGAGCCTGGAGGGTGTCCACCCTGTCCAGTGGCAGGAATGCCATGCTGGAGGTTATGCCCAGGATCGCCCCAATGAACTGGAGCCTCTGGGAAGGGATCAAATGGGACTTGGCCTGGTTGATGGTAATACCCAGGCTGGTAAAAACCTGCAGGGTAAGGGAAAAGGAGCGCAGGAGCTCCTCCCTGGATGGGGCTGCCAGGAGCCAGTCATCCAGGTACGGGAAAACCTGCACTCCCTGGGTAAGCAGGTGAGCCGCTACCACGGAAAGGCATTTGGTGAACACTCGGGACACCGAGGAAAAACCAAATGGGAGGGCCTTGAACTGGTAGTGGTCCCCCTGAAATGAAATGAGGTATTTGCAGTGGGAAGGGTGACTAGGAATATGCAGGCAGGCATCCTGCATGTCCAGTGCACACAGCCACTGTCCCTGCCAAAGTAAGGGCAGAAGGCTCTGCAGGGAGAGCATTCTGAACCGTTTGTACTCCATGAACAAGTTCAGGGAGCTGAGGTCTAGGATAGGCCTCACATCTCCCAATTTCTTCAGAACTAGGAAGAAATGGGAATAGTAACCTGCCCCCCGAAGGTGGGATGGAGCAGGTTCTATCGCAGCCTTCAGCAGAAGGGAAGATAATTCTTCCCAAACCAGAAGATGATGTTCCGGGAGTAAGACGACCTGGGGTTTCTGTGTGGTTTCAGAAGAAATTCTATTGAGTGCCTGGCTGCTATCAGTTGGAGCACCCAAGCATCTGAAGTGATCCTCTCCCAACCCGGTAGATGGAAGGAGAACCTCCCTCCTACTGGTTCCTCTGGAAGGTCCAGAGCCTGTGGGAGAGGAAAGGAGTCAGGAGGTGTGGGGTAACCCTGCGGCTGAAGCTCCAGCCACTTTTTTGGGCGGGGGGAGGCTTGGCAGCTGGAGGGGCCCAACGTTTGTTGGCCTGCTTGCCCCGAGGTTTCGCTTTGGGACGAGAACGCCTGTCAAAAAGGGCGACGCTGCACCTGAGGGGTCTTGTACATAAAGTCCATGGACTTTAGTGCAGTACCCTTCTCTAGCAGATCAGTGACGATGTCCTGGACATCCCCACCGTACAGCACCGAACCCCTAAAGGGCATGTCCTGGATAGCAGACTGCACCTCCGGGACCAAACCTGACACCCGAAGCCAGTCATGACGCCACGGACCAACGGTGAAAGCCGAGCTCCGACCAGCAGCGTCCACTGCATCGTACGTGGCACGGAGCATGTGCCGACTGGCCGAATGAGCAGAATGGACCAGATCTGCCGCTTCCTGCTTAGTCTGAGACTCAGGAAGGGAGTCCAACTTGGCTTCCACCTCACTCAGGATCGCCTTCTGGTAATCCCCCATATGTGCGACATAACTCAGGGCCCTTATTCCCAGAGTGGAAGAAGCGTACACCTTCTTCCCATACTGGTCCAGGAGGAGAGATTCCTTGTCAGGTGGAGATGAGCTGAGATGCTTAGGATTAGCCGTACTGCCATGAGCAGCGCTAATCACGACTAAGTCGGCTTTGGGGTGTGTGCTCAGAGAATCCACACCCTCTGGAGCCTAGTATAGCCCATCCGCTTTCCTCAGAAGGGTGGCTAATGCCGATGGTTGCTTCCAAATGGTGGAAACAAGGTCCACATGAGGCTCGATCCAGGGTGGAATCAGTGTTGGAGCAGTTTCAGGCAGATCCAAATGAGCAGCGAGTTTCTTCCACTGTTGATCTGGCTCCAAAGATTGCCACTGGTGAACCTCCTGGATCTTTCTCATCAACTCCAGAAAAGAGGGATCTTCTGGAGGTAACTTCAGAGGAGTCCTAAGCCTGGGACGGTCTGGAGTGTGTTGCTCGTCGTCTGGATCGAAGCACCCATCAGAATCATCCAAGGTCTCCGAAGAGGAAGAAGACGACTCCTCCCGATGTGGGGGAGGAACGGACCTCTTGGGCAACCCTCAGGGAAGCATGTCCTCCCCTGTCCTGGCACGAGGGCTCACTTCTAGTGTTGGGAAGGGGGGGAGGGAGTCTCTCGTCTCCGTCAGGAGTCCGGAACCGGGTCCGGCATTGGTAAATGGCTCTCCACCTCCCTGGTGAGCCGAGTCTTGGCCTCAGCCCACCAGGAGGCCAGAGTCTCCTTCAGGTCCACCAGCGGCTGAGGGGGCAGTGGAGGAGGAGGAGGTGGGGGATATGGATATTGAGGATATCTGTACGGCAAGTATCCGTATCCTGACGGCGGGAAGCCTGGCATCGGGTACTGAGGCACTGGGTACTGCAGCATCAGGTAGGCCAGCGTCGGGTACTGTGGCGCAGGATACTGCGGTCCTGGGTAGGACGGCATCAGATAAGACGGGTCAGGTAAACGGGTACCAGGGACTCTGACAGAGCAGATGGCCTTGGGAGGGGCCCAGCAGGTGGGCCAGGTATAGGAGGCCAGATGGGCGTCCGGTCCGGCGTAGGGACGGTGTCCGGCAAGGGAATGTCACCCGGTGTCAGATAGGCTGGCGCTGGAGCTGGCGTCTGAGGGTCTGACGTCAGGTCATCTGGCCCAGCGGGAGGGAGACCTGACTGAAGCGTACCTGCGTCCTTGATATCGCATAGGGAGGGAGGACTAAAATTCCCCGGAGTCCAACAGGGGAGATACTGGAGCCTCAGAAAGCAACGGCGAGTGTTGCGGCGAGCCACGGACGATGAACTGATCAGTCCGGTCCGGCATCGGCTCTAACGCTGTGCGTCCATCGGAGGAGCAGATGTCTGCCTTACTGGCGGGTTCCAGGCGGGTGTCAGAGGAGCTGGCATCCGACTTATCGGAACTGACGCCCGACGAAGGCTGTGAGGGAGGAGTGGCCTTGGTAAGCTGTTTGGAGGCCATGCGCTGGCCCGCAGGGTCGGGCATCTTAGCGGCCCTAGCCGTGCTGGCGTCTGTAGCACTGACGTCTGGCTTACTGGAGCCACTCGACCCAGAAGGCCGCACGGTGGCGGTCTTCCCAGGAGCAGCTGTCTCCTTTAACCCGGAGGCTCCCGATGGGCCCGAGCGCAAGCCTGATGGGAGGGATGACGCCACCTTAGAAACCTCCAAGACAGCCGTCAAAGAGTACGTTACCTGCAGCACAGCAACTCCAAATGGAGTCGCAGTGACTGTAGAAGAGAAGTCCCAGTCCCGGTGCTTCTCCTTCTTTTTGTGGTGACCCACATGGGAAGTAGAGGCCTGCTGAAACTTCTTCAGCTCCTTCTCCATGGAGGACATCTTCTTTTTCAAAATGTGGGCCTCCAGGGACTGCAGCCTCCGTTTGCGGGTGGTGGCATTACACTGTTGGCAGTGCTGGCACTTCTCCACGGGGTGATCCGGGCCTAGACAGAAGAGGCACTGGGAGTGTCCGTCCTTGTGCGGAAGCTGTGCGCCGCAGGAATCGCACTTATTTTTATGCTCAGATGGAGTAGGGGACGACATACATGGCAGATGCTGAAGAGATTCTGACGAGAAAATCGAAGAAATATCGAAAAAAGAGCGGTAATAATACCGATTATTGACTGATGAAGCAGTGAACTTAACCCCGAGGCGCTTTCACAAGCTAACGGCGGGAAAGAACTGGAAGGCGGATGTGGGGGACCACCCCTTTATACGGACGTCGCTTGACGTCAGTCACCTGACGTGGGGGTGGTCCCCCGCCAGAGACTGCTAGCTAGAAATTTTTCTGTGGGGTCCTGACGCCTGCCGGCTTCAGTCCAATGTGTAATTACCTACTGCAAGAGCCCTCTCAAAGTAAAATCAATAAATCCTATAATATCTTATGAACAGTCATGATGAACATTCCCAACTGACCTCATTAAAATAGTTTGGAGTCACTAATATTGTATTCTCGCTACTTTAGTAGTTTACCAATATGCACAGAACATTTCTATCTGCTCTAAATGTAGTCTTTACCATTCTGTGTTTATGATACTGACCGATATGGCACTTTGAGGCACATATGTCGCCGAGGAGTACAGAGCAGATTTAATTCTCTAGGTGTACAGAGAAGTTAAGGTAGCATTTACTGCCGAAGGGTGGTTGCTGGTGCATCACAAAAATGTCAATTAGCTCTTAGAGGCTGGGGTAGCTCAGTCAGCAGGAGTAGTGTGGTACATTTAGGCCAGAACTCATTTTGGGAAATACACACTTTACTACAGGTTAGTTTTGTCCCCTGCTTCTACTAGATCCACAAGCTATCAATAATTCAGAGTACAGGTTGTTAAAAATCAATTTGTACACACCAACTAGATATAGGGGTGGATTCGTACTTTTCAAATGTTCACTGTTGTTACATTTTTCAGTGCTAGGATATTTTCCCCACATGATGCAGACTTGCTACATAGTTGAGAGAGAGGCCTGGCTGAATTTAAATTTAGATCTGTGTAGAGAAACTGGAAGGCTTGGTAAAACTTTATATTCTAAACATATACTAAATTGAAATGATATCGGGAAGGGGCGCTGTGGAGCTGCAAGATGGCGGCAGCAATTTAAAGTAGCTCTCGACCATTCACAAAATAAAAGTTTTAAAGGATACAACTGGTGGAATTGAAGGCGAACAAAATAACTGACGACTAGTCGGAACCTTGGAGACACAACATGGGACCAAAAAAAGACTTTAAACGAGCATCGCATAACCTGGACACTTACCTTTCGCCCGCGAGCTCCAGTGCAACTACGGGGCCTACAGGGGGGCCTGGCCTAGATACTACAGAATTCCCTGCTGCACAAATACTGGCAATGTTGATCAAAATTCAAGCTAATGGGAGGAAACCAACAAGAGACTGGCTAATGTAGAGGCGAAATTAACAGAAAATGAACGCCTCATCCAGGATAACACAGGGGCTATTCAAGAACTCAAAGAGGCACAGGGAAGACAAGCTGAGTGTAGTGCGGCCTGTATTAAAGATATCACTTTTTTGAGAGCTAAAGTGGAGTCATTAGAAAACACTCAGCGTCAGGGGAATATTCGGATCGTGGGCTTTCCACCACGATTCACTGGATCCACCGAGCTCCACCCAGCTGTTTCAAGACTTATATTTGACGATCTAAAGTTACTACCCCGGGACTCTGGTGCTATAATAACAAAAGTCTTCACCGTGCCACAGCGAATTAGAGTCAGGCGGGAGCGTAGCAGAGACCATTAACAGCCATCGTTACTTTCTCCCACCTGAGGTCCGGATTGCACTCTTGCAAGCAGCTCGAGCCAAAGAAGAAACAATCTGGGAAGGCAGTAGACTGGGGTTTTTCCCTGACCTCTCAGCACAGACCCAGGCACGGAAAAAAGAGCTCCAGATCATTAAGAAAAATCTGTTAAGTCAGGGAATTGAGGCTCGCCTAAACTACCCTGCTCGCCTACAAGTGAGATATGAAGCGAAGACACATATTTTCCTGGACCCGTTAGCAGCTACTCAATTTATGGGAAAAATCCTTGAGAAGACAAACCCTCCGAACTCTCAATCTGATGAAGAAGGATGAAGTACACCTAATCGCCTTGGACAGGAAACTGATTAACCCGGGTTAAATATCCAGGTACTACTATGGTCTACGCCTTCCAATTACGTTCCGTCTGGGAGTCGGACTGCTGGTTTAAACTTCGAATTTACATCAGCCTGGACATAGACCTACAATTTAAAGTATTTAGGTTTTCATTTCTCAATAAAAGGGCTATAAGAGATATAATTTAGCTAATTTCCAGTTTGTTTAACCACCATTAATGCTGGTTCGCGATCGTTGACCTACGTAAATCCTATTAGCCCAAATACAGTAGTAGTTGCATGAGGTGAATTAGTTCACCACTCAATTTGTGAGCTTCAAAAGCATCTTAATTGTGATTGCTGTTTATTGTTACCCACAGGGCAGGTTGCGTTGCTCTGCCGAAGTCTGCGGGAAGTTAAAATAACTTGATTGAGTTCAGATAACTGTAATATAATTTGGCTACTTGTACTGCAGCTACACAGCCCTCCACAAATGCTTATTTCTACAAGTGAGCTGAGGTTCTGGTTTTCTGTAGTCACTATTATTTTCAATTACTGAAGTGAGAGCATGAGCGATCTACAGAACAATCAGCTCTTTCTTTACTCTGTGGATTAACTACCTGACATCCTTTCTTGGTAAATGGACTCAAGATATTAGAATTTTCTTTTTGTTATGAATACATCATATCTGTACATCTGCCTTGGAGGTTTGCACACCTCACTCTTGCTCTTATGTATACTGCAGTGAGATACTGTAGGAATATATACATTTTATAAATAAAAAGTTAAAAAAAAAAAAAAATTGAAATGATATCCCAGGTGCTGGTTGCAACTATAGCTCATCTGTGTTAAAGCTATCTGTATTATTTTCTACTTTAGGAAGTCTCTACAAATATACCAATAAGAATTGTGTATCTTTTATTCTACTGTAGCTTCAAAGAGCAGCCAACTCCTTTAGGAGAACTTTAGCAAAATGTAATATTTAGACACAACCTAGTTTGCATTTCAGATAAGTAATGTACGTCTCCTCATCATTAATGATTACTGAGGTCTTCTGCTTGAAAATAGGATCTTTGCTTCTGAAGAGTTTATCTGTTTCTGTTGCTTTCTCCCTACCTGAGGTCATAATGCAATGCTTGTGACATTACTGTTACTTCCATGGCAACAGACTGTGATGTCACAACAGAGGATTATGACTTGAAGTAGGGAGAAAGCTATTGAGACAGATGAACTGTAAGTGATAAAAATCATGTATTCATGCAAATTCCGTCAATAACATATAATGGCAAAGAGAAATCTACAGATTATATATGAAATACAAGCTGCACTGTACCGAAATATTATGTTTTTCAAAGTTTTTTTTGCGGCGTCAGCAGCTCTTTCAGGAAAATATGTTTTCATCAATTGCTATGGCCTGTTCTTGCAAGAAGTTTTTTGGCTGTCTTTATGTGTTAAAATGCAATAAAAATGCAGGAAGGTGTAAGATTTGAATGTGAAATAATCGTTAGGTTCAGAATGATCACCACATTTGTTCTGTGATGAATCACTTCTAATATATAATAGTTCCATTTTGTTTGTATAGTTTAACAATTTGCATGTGTGTCTTTTGTGGGGTCTGACTGTGAAGACTTGCGTGGCATTCTTGAGGTTGCTGGCTGCTGTGGTGTTTTTTGTTGGTTTTTTTTTGTGGTTACTGGGAAAAATTTTATCTCATGGATACAAGCCTGTCATGATTTTGATGATTAAACTGGATTACATCAAACCTCACTGAACCCTTCTCTGACCGTTGTTTTTATCCTTGTAACCTGGATATGTAGGGCTGCTGTTGCTGGATGGTGTGGTGCTGTGATTTTTTTTTTCCATCACCGACTGAGGGACTTTATGGATGGCTGATCTCTAGTTTTCTTTTAAGCATTTTAGAATGACATTGTTGTCAGCAACTGGCAGTTGTCAAGTAAAGAACAGTTACCTACTGTAATAGTAGATCTTCAAGAGCATCTCCTCCACTTGAGTCACATCATGGAACTTTAAGACATCAGTGACAGGACCACCTGGAAAGTTATGCTGGCTGTAGCCACCCACATTAACGCACCTCGTCAGCAGCAATAATGTGGGTGTCCCTGGCATGCCTCAGTCCCCCAACATAGACAAGCTCGGACAATCACTGGACCAGCATGGACCGAAGTGACAAGGATCAAACCAGGCACACATGAGATGATATGGAAACCTGAGTATAAATACTGTATTTAGGCAGCCACAGGAGAAGCTGTTTATGAGAGCAGGCATTATTGTCACCCATCACGGGGGGAAAAGGAGGAGGGAAAGCTGTGGCTCAATGGAGGAGATTTTGTCAAACATCTACTGTTAGGTAGGTAACTATTCAATCTTCTTCGAGGATTTCTCCTTCCACTAAGCCTCAACATAGAAGGATTCCCAAGCAATACCAACCAAGCACAGGGGTAGGACAGCAGGACTTCACGATCCTGAGTAAGGAGGCCTTGCAGAAAATTGAGGCCAAAGCCGGCATCTCTACAAAAAGATGATGTCCAGATAGCAGTATTTAATAAATGTATGAACAGTAAAGTGGCAGCAGCATATATACCAGCAGTGGACACATTTTGGAAAAAAGCCCAGGAAGCTGTTTACCATGTTTCTGGTAACAAAATGTAATACAACTGTCCCACCATTTGGACAGGCCCTGTTTGGAAATCAGGGAGCCCAATTTCCTTGGGGCAAAAGCTACAAACTGCTGTAAGAATTTTCTTAAATCCTCTGTACATAAGCCAGCCCAGTGGCATGAAGGGCTGAGGCACTGGGTGCCTTACCTCCTGCCATGCCGGTGACCCAGGGTCGGGAACAAAACCGGGTTGCTTGGGGGCCCGGCAGGGAGAGGAAGGATCCAGTTTCTCAAGACAGCTCTCCTTCCTCAGGGAGGGGGTTCAAGTGGCACGTTGCTTGCCTGCCACCCAGCGATGGTTGGGTGGCAGCACATGCATGTCACCACAAATGGAAGAAAACCCGTGTACAGAGCACCGGGGCCATCTCCATAGAACTGGAACTCAGACATTGCGCCCATTGCATGTACATGGACCCAGGGCAGAAAAGGAAGGAAAAACCACTCCAGGTGGCAGGATGATCAACCGACACCCCCGCAGGCCCCACACTGGTGACCGGGCACAGCCACAAGTCCTGTGGCAGAGGATGAAGGTTAAGGTAAGACCCAGGGGAAGCCGGGTGATGGGGCGGGGGGGGGTCAGCCAGAAGGGGGCCCACCAGGGGGAGAACGAGGAGTTAAATGGATTAAAAAAAAAAAAAATCTTTTGTACAGCACCAACCCAGCATAATCCAGACATCTGGCATGTGTAAACATCACTTTCTACTATCTGTGGGAGACAAAAAATAAACATGAAGGTCAGTAGTCTGATTTAATGTTGTTTCAGACACTCCTTTAGAAGGAAACATGGATTAGTGTGTAATATAATCCTATCCTTGTGAAAAATAATAAAAGGAGGTTCTGCAACCAGAGCCTGCCACTCTGAAATGCATCTAGCAGACGTCACAGTCACTAGGAACAGTGTCTTCCAAAAGAGGAGGTGCAGCTCATAAGCAGCAGCAGACTCGAAGGGAGGGGCAGTCAGCATCGCTAGAACTGCATTAAAGTCTCACACTGGAATCGGTTCTTGGACCAAGGGGTGCAACAACAGAATACCCCTTAGGAATCTACAGGAAACCGCCATTTGGGCCACTGTCTTGCCCTCTGTCAGGGCATGAAAAGCTGACACTGAGGCCAGGTAGACTTTAAAAGAGGAATACCCAATCCTGTATCATTAAGGGACAAGTGGTAGTCCAGCACTTTAGGCAATTGATATATAAAGGAATCCAAGGCATGCCCAGTACACCAAACCATAAAATGTTTCCATTTTTATGAGAAGGTGTACTGCATAGATGGCTTTTTAGCCACCAAAAGAATATCTACAACTGCTGAGGAAACTCAGAAGCAGGAGAACTCTATGCCCTCAGGAGCTAGGTGTGGAAATGTAGAGATAGAAGTTCTAGGTGCACCAGAGCACCTTGATCCCGTGTCAGAAGTCTCACCCACACAGGGAGCAGGACAGGAGGTTCCACTGCCGTTGCTGTAGTAGACGGAACCAAATTTCTCTGAGCGACTAAGGGGCCACCAGAATCAAGGTAGCTGGCTCAGTCCATAGCTTGACCAAGCCCTCTGTATCAGGCAGCATGGTTAAAAAGCATACAGAAACATCCCTTTCCAGGACAGCAACAATGTATCTCACAAGAAAACTCTGAAGCAAGCAAGAAGAAAGTGGCAGTTTTGCGCTGTATGGGAACACAAGCAGGTCTATGCCTGGGTGACCCCATTTTTCGACCAGGGCATCCAATACGGAGCTAGAGAGCTCCCAGTCATGGGATTTCATATGGGACCAACTGAGGTGATTTGCCAGTGTGTTCTGCGTGCTGGGTAGAAACACACTGCTGACAGAAATATGTCTCTTTCCACCGCCCAGTGCCAAACTCTTATTGCCTTTCTGTAGAGAGTATACAACTGCACTCTGCCTTGTCAGTTGATATAATCCATCACCGAAACATTGTCTGTCTGGATAAGTAGCTGGTTCACAGGAAGGAGGGCAGCAAGGGCCTGTAAGCCATTCAGAACAGCCCTCATCTCCAGAGTGTTGCTGTGCGGAACTGAATCCAGAGGGGTCCACATTGGCACTGAGTTCTGAAGGGGCCGAGATGGGCACCCCAACCCGAACCTGAGGCGTCCATGGTCATCACCAGGAGGGCAATGGCTGGAGCAGTTCAACCACCAGAGTAGTGAGTGATGAAGTGCAGGAATCACCTGTATGAGACACTCCAATGCATTCAAATGTTGAGCCCACAGTGCCCTGAGAAACCACTGAGGGATTATCTTGTGCAGGTGAGCTAGGAGGACAGTCACAATGGTAGCTGCCAACAGGCCAATTAATTTTAGTAGGCAACTGGCCAAGATGTAGTCATTGGATGAAACCAGCTGTGCATGTGTTACCAGTGCTATAGCATGGCTGGAGGGCAGACGTGCCCATCCCAGACCCAGAGGCAGAACTCTCCTATACACTAGAGCATCTGGCAAGGATTAAAGACTGACTTCAGTTTGTTGACCAGTATACTTAGCTGGCTGAACTGCTGGGTCCGAAATATTGTGTAGACAACAGCATCCCAAGGTGGGGCTTTCAGTAGCCAGTTATCTATGTACGGGAAGATATAGAAGCCCTCCCTGTGAAGGGCAGCTGCCACTGTGGCAAATACTTTGGTAAAGACATGCGGTGCAGAGTTAAAACCAAAGGGCAAGACACAAAACTGGTAGTGTGAGCCCTGAAGCATGAAATGCAGGTATTTTCTGTGTGACTTTCGGATTTTGACATGAAGGTATAAGTTCTTCATGTCCAAAGCAACCATCCAATCACCTGTGAGCAGGAGCGGGAGGAAGGACTGCAATGAGACCATTAAAAACTTTTCGTATTCAATGAATAGTTTCAGTCCTCAAAGATTTAGTACTGAACTGAGATCCCCGGTCCATTTTGGGACCAGAAAGTACTAGGAATAATAAGCCAGATTCTATTCTGAAACAGGGACAGGTTCTACAGCCCTTCCATAGAAGGGGGTTTGAACCTCCTCCACCAGGAGGGTAAGATGTACCAGAGGATATCTGTTGGGTAATGGTGAGTTACTGGTGGAACAGTAAGGAATTCTAGGGTGTGTCCTTGCTGAACCACCTCCAGGTCCCAGGCATCTGTAGAGATCTCCCTCCATTTGGTAGAAAGAGGGAGATTCGGCCTCCCACCAAAACGTCCTGAGGCAGTGATGCCGGAGTAAAAGGAGGGGAGTCAGAAAGCACCTGGGGTGACGGGGTGCCTGTGATGATTTGAGCTTTTGTAAGGCAGCCATGGGCACTGGAAGACAGGTTAGTAGCCTGACAAGTGAATGTTGAGGCCTTTGGGAACCATGTCATAAGCCTCTTGAATAGCCCCTGCCTGGCCGGGAACAGGACCTGCATAAAGAACCATGACCCCTTCCCCGGGGTCTAGGGTTCTAACTATGCAGGGATGTAAGAGTCATTTTAGAGGACTGTAAATCCCATATTGCATTTTCAGCATCAGTTCCAAACAATTGTTTGCCCCTGAATGGAGCATTCATCTCAGACTGTTGCACATCTGAGGCAAAGCCAGGCACTCTTAGCCAAGCGTGGTGGTGAAGCAGACTCCAAATGCAGCACATCTGAGGCATCGTAGGCCAATCACAGCAGATACTAGCCAGCCTCTTGGCCATTAGCTATAGTCTGCTGCACCAATATTTTGTCTTGGCCCTCTGGCAATTTCTTAGCCGGGGGCCCATAGTCTTCCAAAGACAATTCTGATACTTTAACATATACTGTATGCCTGATAGTTAGCAATTCTTAGGCCAAAGGAAGCAGAAGCAAAAATCCTCCTTCTCACCAGGTCCAACTTCCTTGACTCCTTATCAGGAGGAAGAGAACTCATATGTTTGGGAACCTTAGACCTCTCACAAGCAGCCATGATCACCACAAAGTCTATTTCTTGCTGTGTAGAATAATAAGGCTTTGCAGTGGGGGATGGATACTGTTCATCTGCCTTCCTGGGTACTGCAGGCAGTTGAGCTGGCCTGTGCCAAGCGCCAAAGTAGGGCACAAAGTAGCACTCTCAAGCATCGAATGCACTGGAGGAATTATAGCTGTTGGGGAGGCTGAAACCTCCAAGAACCCACTGAGATTTCTCTTGAAGGAATCCTCCCCCTCCTCTGCTTGAAACCCCAGTTTTGCCTGAACCTGTTTTAGGATGGCCTGAAATGAAACTTCCTCAAGTGGAGACCTTGGTGTGTTTTTCATACTCTCCTCTCAGTACGAGAACAGAGTGGAGCTTGATCCCACCGCCACATCTATTGCCGCTTCATCTTCATTTATGGCCTCCTACTCCATATACGCCGAATTATACTCCAGTTTGTCTTCTCTGTCAAATGCTATTGGGCTGATGGTCAAAGGGATGAGGCAATAAATGGGGAGGAGCTGTCGAAAGGGGTCCCATTGACAGAGGCTGTTCAGAGCCCAGCAGTAAGGCAGGGACCGAGAACTGGAGTACTAACAGGAAGGTTGACTGACCAGTCAAGGGCACCAGATGGAGCAGGTGACGCTGGTGGCAACAGACGCTGGAGTGGCTCAGACATAGTCTGATATAACAGCTGTGTGCTGACAGGCCCCCAAGGGAATGATGACAGCTGAAGTGTCGATGGGACAATGCTCAACAGAAGCATAGGCTAAGAATCCCCAGTAACGGTAGCAAACCAGCACTAGACCCTAACCTTGGTGTCTGGGATATGGGGCAGCAGGACCTGCAGCCAGAACCAGGGCCCCGCTTTTGTCACTAGACTTACCTCTTCTATGAGGTGAATGTGAACGGTCTGCAGAAACGGCCTTGTCCTTCCGCCGCTTCTCCTTCTGAGTGGTGGTGTTTCTCTGCTTGTTTCGAAGACTTATCCTTTTTCTTCAATGAGTCAGCAATGCCTGCCAAGGGATCGACTGGCCAATGGTGAACTGGAAACAGAAGCGGTTGATGATGGTGAAGCTGCGTTTGCTGCAACTCGTTTCTTCATTTCTTGAAGCTTTAGAAAAACCTCTAAAGCTTTCTTGCAACGTCTCCTGGTTGCCTGGTTAAAGCTCTGGCAAACTGAGCAGGCTTTAAGGTCATGGTTTGTACTGAGGCAACAGATATAAATGGAGTGGTCATCGTCTTTATAAACCTTAACGTTGCTGCGTCATCAAAAATGGAACAGTGGTTCCTTGCCTTTCACTGGAAACATAAAAGAAAGTTTTAAAATAACAAACTATGAGACGTACTATAGCAGCATTAGCGAATACATGAAAATGTTTGATGATGTTCTTCAGCAGCAGTGGACTGATGAGTGGTTGATGGCAGGAGAAAGAACTGAGGCATGCTGGGGACGCCCAGTTATATAGATGCCGATGAGGTTTGTCGATGTGGGAGGCCCCAGCCAGAAAAAAATGTTGGGTGGTACTGATGCCAATGGCTTACAGTTTCATGATGTGGTTCAGTGGAGGGAGATATCCTCGAAGAACATCAGATATTCCAGTAATGTGTTCTGGCTTTGTGACAGCCCATCAGAAATAGCAGCCCACTGAGTTTTAGAATAATAAGAAATGCCTTCTTATCTGGAAATAAAACTATTGGTACTGTAGCAATTTGATTTAGCACTAGGATCAGTAAAGATATTGCTAATTATATTTTTATTTACTATGGCCCAAAAAAATCGAACAATTAGTGCAGCACTAACAGGATTAGGGCCTTGCTAATTAGATACGGCATGAACTATGGCCTGTAAGCACAGCTGCCGCTACATTTAAAGTTACACTTAGTGTGCCACTAAATAGTTAGCATGTTTACATTAAATACATCGATGCACTCATTCAATTGAAGTAAACCTCTTTCATACAAGGCAGAGAGTTGTATAAAAAGTATTTTGGAAGTGCTAAATGACTTCTTGGTAAGTGCTTTTTACCACTCCTAAGCCCCTTAATAACACGCACAGTGGTGCACAAACCTCCCACCCAGCAGAACTGATGCCATGATTAGAGAAAAAAAAAATCCTCTGCCTGCCCCAATCCCATTGGCATAATAATGAAATTACAGGTGACCAGTGCTACCCCTCGCCTCCCCCTGTTCCCATTCCCACTGGCTTGAAAATGAAATCTTGGGTGTGAAGTGGTACCTTCCCTGATCACAGTTGGCATGATAATGAAGTCTCTGGTAAGCAGTGGTACCCCTTTCCCCTCCTTCCTTCCTATATGACTCTCTGGTTTCAAGTAGTCTGTCCCCCTCCTGGTAACCTCCTGAACATCCCTACAATGCTGACCCCTCCGTGGCCCGAGATGGCAGCTGGCACTTACCCTCCACTCACCTCCCTGGCAGGCCACCATCTGTCACACCCAAGTCCTGTATTGATTTACACTGTTGTGCATCAATACAGGGCTTGTGGTCTGAAAATCTAAGTCTGCTCAAGATTTAGTCATGTCTCCCCCCCAAACAATTTTATCTTTACTCATAACTTTATCAAATGTTAATATTTTTTTTTACACCAAACCCGGGTGATAAGTTTGGGGGCCCCCTTCACAGCCATATTAGCGGTGAGTTGTAACTCCCAAGCAAAACGAGTGTTAGGCACATGACCACTGAACACCCTTCTGGATGGAAGTTACGAGGTGCCACTAACCTAGTCATCAAGGAGGGTGGTCCCAAAGTTATCATCCAAGTCTGGTGTAAAAATATTAACATTTGACAAACCTATGAGTAAACAAAACATTGTGTGAAAAAAACTCCAAAGCAGACTCCCTCCCTCCCCCTCGATCAAAAGCTCTGTGTATATGGATACAAAACTCACCTGCAGCAGGTGGACATTGAGCTGAGCAGAGGGCAACTGCTGGCCGCCCTCTTGGGCCATGAGGTAGGATGATTGGCACTGTGTGGAAGGGAGTACAGCAGGCTACCAAGAGGGGGGAAGGAATTACTGGACACCAGGGATTTCATTATTATGCCAACACTGATTGAGAAAGGGAGGGGGGGTCCCACTGGATACCAGGGATTTCATTATCAGGGCAACAGGGACTGGGGAGGGAGGAGGGTACTACTAGACATACGGAATTTCATTATCATGCAAACCGGGATCAAGGGAGGGTGGGGAGTACCACTAGACACCAGGGATTTCATTATCACGGAAACTGGGATCAGAGGAAGGAGGGGTACCAGTGGGCACTGGGGATTTCATTATCATGCCAACAGGGATTGGGAGAGGAGGGCGCCTACGTTGTATTCTTTTGTTCTGTCAGCATCACTTATGACCACAGGCTGAAGTGTGGTGCCCACAACCAGCATGCAATCCAAGAAGCAAAGAACTGCTCCTCACATTGTAATCAGACTACAATAAGATGCAAACAACCTCTTGACTGCCTGGCAAGAGACTATTTACATGGGACCTTTCGAATATAGTAAGTTAGTGCAACAGCACAAACTATTTTGGAACACCCTAACTCCCTAACTCAGATTGCTCTGTGCAAGTCCTATCTACAGAAGGGGGACCATACCTCTTAGTGGCCTATAGAGAGTTGTGGTTTTTGCTGAGCACACCACTTGAGGCCTTAGTTTGACCTTGCCCGGGCTATATTCAAACATGTTTAGGGCACTCACAGTTTGCTCCAAACATGTCTGAAGGTAGCAACTTTACAGCAATACACTAATTTCCCCTCAGGATAGGCACTTTGCAAGGAACAAACAGAGGTCTTTGAACACTGGACACTATGAGAAATATATGAAGCAAAGTATTTATTTAAATTATATTTATAGTTTGCATTAGCAAGAGGCTCTGTGCTAGAAGAACTAACACAGTTCAGATAAGCAGCACACTGTATATAAAAAAACAAAATATGTGTTTTAACAGGGAGGATGGAAGCAGACTTGGAATGCTGCCAAGACTGCATGATGTACACCATCCTACCTGCTAAGGGAAAAGGGGGTACATCTGCAGCTGTTGTGAGCAGGGTCCCTACACTGGAGAGGTATACAGCCAGCTGAGAATGGCAACTGGCTGTAACATAGGGGCACATGGAAGAAGTTTGGCCAATGGGAAGAACTCTGAGGATGTGAGAGGATAAATTCCAGGATACAGGGAAATATGCTTATCTATTTTGCTGCCAGTGCTCTGCTGTGTACACCTTCTTGCCTATTGAGGGTAGTGGGGATACATCTGCAAACACTGCTGGCTGGTCAACACTTCCAACAGGTACATTGCCAGGTTTGGGTGGCAGTTGAAGGCACCATGTAGGGGCAGGGAAGTGAGCAGGAAGCTGAGGAAGACCAGGAAAGATGAGGCTAGGAACATGCGCACTAGGCCAGGGAATGTGTTACTGACTGGGGTAGGGTAGAGAGGATGGTGGCCAGGACTGTGATCTCCAATGGGGAAGAGGGGGGACGGATCCACTAGAGAAGGGGGGTAGAAGGCATGTTCATAAATGAGCACCATTGCCAGTGAAAACTAGTAACAGGCTTCAGCATCTGGCCGGCCAGGTAGAGGAGGGTCAACAGGTGACTAGGACTGGTAGGAGCAGTCCAGACAGCAGGCACTCACCTTAATGAGGAAGAGGAAGGAAAGGGGTGGGTTGAGTGACAAGAAGATATTTGTCATTGGTGACACCACAGTTTGGCTTTATATATCCTCCTGCTTGGAGGTTAGGAATTTTCTTAAAAAAAAAAAACACACTAGGAGTCACCCAACATTTTATATCCTCATTCTTAAGGGATGAGGGATCACAGCCTAGGGTCCATTTTAAAAATGCCTTGGGGACCTACTTGAGGTAGGCATTGATCGATTTTATCCACCGTTAAAAGTCCACTCAGTCAGCCAGGCTGATGGCACAACAACCCTGGTGCCACTTGCCTAGCTTGTAATCCCAGTTTGCACCATCCCAGAGACATGACTGTTATTGATATCTGGAATTAGCCTCAACCTTTGCCATGCTCTCGGGCAACCAGGGATGAGGAATGCTATCATTGGCACTTGGCCTGACAGCAGAGTGTTGCCGTGGTCTGGCACCACGGCAACCCCTGAGGTGGACCAGGCAGTTTGCTTCTCCACCAGGGCATATTGCACTTGTGAAAGACTTCAGTGGGCATTTGTGGTGCCAGCAGGTGTGGGGGAGGGCAGGGTGAAACCAGGAGGAAAAAATAATACCCAGAAGGATGAAAGCCCGGGGTGGTGTTGGGCCCCACACTGCCCCGACCCTGCTGGACACTGCTGGGAAGGGTAAGGGATGATATTTCAGATTATTAACAGAAACATAGGAAACACAATACCATGACTGTGATCAAACTATTACTGTGCACTCTCTTTTCAGGGGAGACAGGCTGCAGGACTGGGAGGGGTGGCTCTGAACATAAAAGACGGCATAAATGCTGCAGAAGACTGCATCCTAAAGGGGGAGAGTAAGGTGGAATAAGTATGGGTACACTACAGATAAGGGAAGGGTCATTAGGGTGGGGGTGGTGTACTGGCCCCCAATCTAGACAGAAGATACAGCAAAAGTGCTTGGGAAGGAAATGAGGAGAGCAGTCACAAAGGGGGAAGGCTGTACTAATGGGAGGCATCAACCTACCATACAGACTGGGAACTCCCACTTGCCAGTAGTGCATGATGCCAGACACTGTTAGATGTAATACAGAAGATCCTACTAATCTAGTGGGTTAGACAGCCTATCAAGGAAGGGTTACTAGTCAATATGCTGTATGAAGTATAGCTAAGGAATAGTAGCATGTCAAAAATAGCATTTGCATTTATAGTGCACTAGTTTTATTGTCATGTGTCAACTATAGCACAGACTTGCCGGCCCAGTGGCGCTGAGGGCTGAGGCGCTGGTCACCATACCTCACTCAACGTTGTCGACCCATGTTCAGGAACAAGCACGGACCGCCGGGGGTCGGCAGGGGCAGGGAAAGATAGAGCGTCCGATGGACTGCTGTCCTTCTCGGGAGGGGGTTCAGCTGTGGGCACCTGGTTGCCCACTAAGCGGAAACTGAGACACAACTACCAAGCTGCAGACAAGGGAGGAGTTGGCGCAGACGCTTGGAGGGGAGCGCGTGTGGACGCATGCACGCTGCACTCCGCAGGGGTCATTGCACGCCCCAACCCCTAGGGGAAGGGAACAGAAAATCGCTTGCCACAGCAGTGTGATGGAGGGTGCCTCGCAGGCTCCACTCCCGGCCAGCCACGGCACTGGCCCCTTGAATCTGGTCTCTGGTGGGGGTTGGGGATCCCCGCCGGGGGGGGTAAGCCCTGGGGCCGGGTAAGTGCAGGATGGTGGATGTCGGGGGACAGGGCTGGGGTGCCCTCTGGATGTAAGCCGGCAGATATAAAGTAATAGCTGCAAAAAAAAACTATAGCGCAGACTGGAGTTGTTGTATATATATTAGAGGCAAAAAACTGCATTTAATGCATCAGTTAGGGTTGTTCCACAGCGACAAAAGCGAGGAAATTCGATGTTAGGGTTGAAACCCCTTTGCACCCCAGCCCACCCCAACTGGAATCGGAGTGCGCATTGGGATCATCAGCCTAACTGTCACCCCATCCATGTGGAAAGAAACTGAGGAATAGGAGAATGGGGTGACGGTCAGGGACCGATGACACCAATGCACCCGATTCCAGTGAAATGAGCCAGAGGAGTGAGAGAGTTCAAACTGTCAGCCCATCTCACTGTCGCTGTGGTACAACTGCTGACTGCGATCACTGATTTTGCCTCTAATTCTTTGAGAATGATAATGAGAAATAGTGAATGTAATGCGGCAGCGGGCCCCGTGCTCCCGCAACGTGATGTCTTGTCACATAGTAACATTGTGCCCGCAAACGCAAATTGTAATGCGCATGGTACTGCAAAGCAAAACAGGAAGAGAAACGGTACTGTAGACAGAAATGTTAAAAACAACGGAAACGCAACCGCAAATGAAAACGCAAAGGGTAACGCACATGGTGTCGTAAACGTGAACGGTAAGTGAAACGGGTATGGAATCGCAAGCAGAAACGGTAATGGTAACAGTAATGTAAGTGCACAGGCTGGTTTTCCCCAAAAGCTGTACAGAGAAAGACAGTGAGTAGAAAGAATGTATGGAAAATAATGACTCTCGGAACACAAAAATCAGGAGTCGGAATAGTAAATTGCATATATCTCAGTAACCGTACGACATAGAAAAAATATTTAAAAGTCATATGTATTATCACTTTCCTGGCTAGTTTTGTTTAGGGGGCTAAGAATTTTTTGACAAAAACTCCGTATCTCACACCGTTTTCGAGATACGGGCCCTCAAAGGCGCGGCAAATGCCGTAATGTTATCCTATGGGAAAAAAACAGAAGTTCAGAGTGCCATCACCTTGCCTCCCTGTAATATTTTTTCACCAAACCACTGAAAGGCACATCTGTGGGATGTTGGCTGTATCCCCTGCAAATTTCAGCCCAAAAGACCAAACCGTTATTTTGCAGCAGGGCGCCAAACGATTGCTGCAATGCGTCGGCTGCCATAATGTTATCCTATGGGAAAAAGTGTCAACTTTGGAGTGCCGTAACTTTGCCGCCGTGTAATATTTTTTCAACACAACACTGAAAGGTACATCTGTGGGATGTCGGCTGCGTTCCTTCCAAATTTCAGCCCAAAACTCCAAACCGTTCTTTTGCAGCGGGGTGCCAAAGAAGTGCTGTCATTTCCCCACAGCCTAGAAAAGTACTGTCGCAATTTGCGAAAGCTTTATCAAAAATTTGCGACACTTTCGTGAGCACGAAAGTACTTTACGACAGTAATTTTTCCAGAAATTTGAAAAACATATTTCTGGGGTGTTTTACCCCAAAATAAAGACATGGCTAGCATCCTCAGGCTCCAACTAGGTGAATACAAAAAGAATTAGGTTGCTAGAGGGTCTCAATTTTAAATGCCAAGCATTTTTCTGATCACTAACTGAAAACAAAATGGCGGATTTGCGAAAGTAAGAGGGCCATTTGCGAAAGTAAAAATGCATTTGCGACACTGTCGAACTTTTTGTTAACTTTTCCCATTGACTTATAATGGGAAATTGTTTTTTGAATAACTTTTGAACCGTTTAATATTTTTTCATGAAATCTTCGAAAGGCACATCGGGGACCCTGGCTGCACGTTCCCTGAAGATTTTGGGCCAGTCGATACAAACCGCATGACCTGTAGGCGCGACCGTAGAATTCCAGAAAAAGCGTAAACGCATGCGCAGATCACGCTTAATAACTCCGCAGCTGTGTATCCGACCAGTACAAAACTTGGCAGATCCCAAGGCTTATGGGTCTTGATCATGTTTTCTAAATTTCAGGAAAATCTGTCAAACGGTTGCAAAGTTATTAAGGTGCAAAACTTTGGGTTTAACATGTAAATGGCTCCTCAACCCTAACTATGCTAGCACTACCGTGCTACCATAATATATATTACGAGGGGTGCAGGGGGCAGAGCCCCTCACATAACACTGTAAAGAAATTACTTCATCCCTGGTTACAGTTGTTTTCTTTAGCATGGTTCCTTGACCTGCTTTGCAAAGTTTTGACTGCTCTGAATTTTATCAAGTAGCTATTTTGGCCCTAGCTAAAGTTTCTTAGCGGTTGTTGTCTAAGACATTTTTCTTTTATGCATTATGACACGGTGCCTCAAGGAAGGGGCTACTGGACTTAGTGCTCCCCAGTGGGGACAGCATAGGAGAGGCAGAGTAGAGTCATGGTTTCCTAGGTTAAACGCCTTGGTTAAATTCACAAAGACTGCCCCAGTGGTTTTGCAATAATTCATACCAAGGGATACGTCATTTGTGAACTTTAGCAAGGCAGGTGAAGTACCAGGTACCCACCTCAGGAAGCACAGGGACTGCTTGGAGATGTTCAGAGAAGGGCTATGAAAATTATACAGGGTCAGCAAGGGAGGCTATATGATGATAGGCTGGAGCACCTGAATGTGTACACTCTCAAGGCCAGAAGGGAGAAGGGGCATGATTAAGGCCAACAAGTTCTTGGGGGTATCAAAATGGTAGACAGTAGGGATCTGTTCTCGAGGAATGAAAACACGGTAACCAGGGGGCACAGGTGGAGGCTGCTGGGAGGAGATTTAAAAGGGATATTAGAAAAGTACTTTTTCACAGAGAGGATAGTGGATGCCTGGAATAGTCTACTAAAGCTGGTGAAAAAGCCAAATCAGTGACCAGTTTCAAGCATAGCTGAGTTAGGCACATGGGGATAGTAAGACCTAAGGAGGGGTAGACAGTTGAAGGGAGAGAGACAGGGATCAAAATCAGACTGGACACAGAGTTAGGAAAGAAATGGGCAGACTGGATAGATTGAGTCATTATCTGTAGTCAGTATCTAAGTATCTATGATTATTATGAAAACTGTATTGGATACTAGTTTTGAAAAGTTTCGCCTTAATTTGGTACTCTTGATAGGCAATTAAAATCACCATCTGCTAAGGAATTCATGTGATTTTAAATGCAAACTAAAAATTTGTACTATTTCTTTGCAAGAGTTAGCAGAGGCATCGTAAGCTATAACAGATCAGGGTTATTAGGGGTTGTCCATTCAACAAACCAGTCTCAGGAACACTTGCTCTTGCAATGTGATGAGTAACTACATATGACACAAGAAGCAGAACCAATTATGTACCGTACGTAGGTATCTATCCCCCCCTCTCTTGCTACATCTATCCAGCCAATAAAGAAAGTACGGTTGTGTAAGAACTTACCATAACAGTAGATCTTCGAGAGCATCTCTTGAAGCAGATCTTAACATGTGGGATATTAGCCTCAGGCGTCATTTCCTATGGATGACTTCTCAGCAGTTGACCCTGGGACCTCCCCCTACACTACCACATGGTGTCTGTATGGCAGGTATAAAAGGGGGAGGTCCCAGCTACTACTTAGTTTTTTCCATCCTGGCGATCGAATGTGAAAACATTTCCTAGGCCTCCGATGGGAACCGAGGAGGGAAAATAAGGCAGCAGCTCGTGGAGTTGTAAAAGATAGAAGCAAGGAACCCTTCTGAAGTAACAGCAAGGGAGGAGGAGGAGGTTGGAGTAGCATGATCTGTTGCAAGAGATACTCTCGAAGATCTACTGTTATGGTAAGTTCTTATGCAACTGTACTATCTTCTTCAAGGCAATCTCTTGCAGCAGGTCATAACATGTGGGAAGATTCCCAAGCAGTTTTTATGCCAAGCATGGAGGAGGAAGCAAACCCTCAGAAGTTAGGACAGAAGGCCTCGTAGGACAGCCCATCCAAAATTGTCAACTTCTTAGAAGCGATGTCTAGACTGTAATGCTTGGTGAAGGTATGTACAGTAGACCACGTGGCGGCTTTGCAAATATCCAAGGCAGAGACACCCCACAAACATGCCGTAGAGGTAGCCATGCTTTTAGTAGAATGGGTTCTACAGCTCCTGTGAGAGGTTTTTTGTATTTTGTACAGATAAACGTAATGCAGTTGGTCAACCATGTGGTCAAGCACTGCTTTGAAACACTAATGCCCTGGTTTCCAGGGGCGAAGGAAACATAAAGTTGCTTAGTTTTTTGCAACTATGAAGTGCGGAGAAGGATTTGCTCAATGTTCTATGCAAATCGAGAGTATGAAGCAGGGATTCCCCTGGATCCGTAGGCTCCACAAAATACATTGGTAATTGAATGGTCTGATTTAAAGTAACAACTTTTGGCAAAAACAACGGGTTCATGTGCAAGGACACCCGATCGTCATGAAATTGCAGGTACGGAGGCTTGCACATTAGTGCATGTAACTCCAAGACACGTCGTCCTGACGTAATGGCAACTAAAAACATAGTTTTCCAAAAAAGATAACGGAGATCACTGGATTCAGTGGGCTCAAACGGACTCGTAGTCAATTTTTCTAGCACAAAATTCAAATCTCACACAGGGACTAAATTCCAGATAATGGGATGAAGGTGCAGAATACCTTTTAAAAAGGTGAATCAAAGGTAACTGAGACAAAGGGATGTTGCCCACAGGTAAATGAAATGCGGCAATAACCAAAAGGTGGACTTTCACAGAGGAATATTTCAGTCCACCCTCCGACAAGGAGAGCAAATAATCTAAGATGCACTAAGGGGAACACTCATAAGGATCTAAGTCCAGTGTAGACGCTCAAATAGAGAAGCATTTCCACTTTATGGAATAGGAAGACTGAGTAGACTTCTTCTTAGCAGCCCAGAGAACTTCGGCCACCTTTGTGGACACCAGGTGGGGCAAGAGGACTACATCCTCAGGAGCCAGGCATGCAGATGGAGGGAGCGAAGGTCCGGTTGTAGCAGGGAGCCTTGTGCCTGGGACAGTAAAGCTCCAGCAAATCGGCAGAGGTAGGGGATCCAGTTCCGAGAGCTGTAGAAGTACAGGGAACCAAATCTGTCTTAGTCAGAATGGCGATTGAGTAGTACTCTCTGAATGAGAGGAAAGGGTGAGAAGGCGTAAAGAAATCTTCCTGTCCAGGAAAGGGATAACGCGTCCCACCACACAGTTCCAGGACCTCGCACAAGAAAGAGTAAAGTGGCAATTTTGCATTTTGTGGAGAGGCAAATAGGTCCAACTCCAGTCTGCCCCACAGGTGGAAGATGTCATTTAGAATGTTGGATAAATTTTCCCACTCATGGGCCTGGGCAGTGGAGCTGCTCAGGGCATCCACCAGGGTGTTGGACACCTTGGGGATATGTATGGCCAGAAGATGAATATTTCTCTGGATCGCCCAATACCAAACCCTCATTGATTCTCTGCAGAGAGGGTAGGAATGGGTGCCTCCTTGCTTGCTTAGGTAGTGAACCATCGTAGAATTGTCTGATTGCACTTAAAGGCAACCGGGGGGGGGGGTGAGTTTCGAATGTCTGTAAGACATAGAGAACTGCCCTCAGCTCCAAGACACTGATGTAGAGGCAGGCCTCCACTGGCGTCCAAGATCCTTGGAACCTGAGGTGCGGGAGATGAGCACCCCGTCCAGTCAAGGAGGTGTCTGTAGTCAGAATGAGACTCGGGACAGGAGAACAGAATGGCATGCCTCGCATTAAGTTGTCTCTGGACTTCCACCATTGTAGAGCTCGAACAGCCGGGGAAAACATCAGAACCGGGGCATCAAAATCGTCCTCCTTCTGGTCCCACTGGACTCTGAGGGACCACTGAAGTGCCCTTATATTTAACCTAGCATTGGGGACCGTCGGTATCATGGCTGCCAAATGTTCCAGGAGGCGGAGGTAATCTCATATCGATACCATTCTGCTGGATTCTAATCTGCATGCCAAAGCAATGAGCGCATCCGCTCGAGCTATGGGCAGATATGCCTTCCCCACGGAGGTGTCTAACACGGCTCTGCTATATATTGGAGGTGTTGTGTAGGGTCCATTTTGGACTTCGGATAGTTTACCGCTATCCCCACCTGAGCGAACAACTGCAGGGTTTGAGAAAGCATGAGCAACAGCTGTTGGCTGGAGGATGCTTTCAGAAGCCAGTCATCCAGGTAGGGAAAGACATAGAGACTTTCCTTGCGGAGGGTCACTGCGACCACTGCTAGGCATTTTGTAAACACCCTTGGGGCTGAGGAAAAGCTGAAAAGGAGGGATCTGAACTAGTAATGATGACCCTGAAACATGAAACGGAGAAACCGTCTGTGGGCCGGGTGCATCAGGATATGGAGAGGTATGCATCCTTCATACCTAGAGAACACAGCCAATTACCTGTGTTCAGCAAAAGAAGTGTTGGGAGAAACACCATTTGGAACTTTTGGTAAGTGATGTAGAGGTTGAGGTACCTCAGATCCAAAATGGGACGTAAATCCCAAACCCATTTGGGAACCAGGTAAAATTGGGAGAAAAATCCTGCACCCTTCAGAGGAAGGGTAACTAGTTCAATGGCCTTTTTTGAGAGCAAAGCGTTGATTTTGGTCCGTAAGACCAATGCTTGGTTGGGGGGGGGGGGTGATGAGAGCCCTGGGGTGGCAAAGGAAGAGGTATCTCCATGAACTCCAGTGTGTGCCCTGTCTTGATCAATTGCAGGAGCCACTGGTCAGAGGAGATAGCTTGCCACCCTTGCAGGTAGGTGCAGGGAAAACCTGCCCCCAATGGCTGTGGGTAGGGTCTCTAGTCCCACGACTGAAGGAAGACCTTCAGGCTGAAGGCTGGCCCTGCTTGGGGGGGGGGCAGCAGGGATGTAATGGGTTTTCTGTGTATTTCTAGGACCTGGCAATTGTAAATGAGGTTTTCTCTTATTGGCAGGCTCTCTTTGAGCCGTTGGACAGCCCCTGTAGGGGCAGCCCCTCGATGAGCCCCTGAAGGCCATTTTGGCGTTAGAACAGTACAGGGTCTGGACTGATTGAAGGGTATGACCGGAATCTTGTAAGTCTTTCAATATGTCTTGGATCTGTGGACCAAACAGCTGAACCCCCTTAAAAGCAGCATTAAGGACAGATTGCTGTACGTCCTGTGAAAATCCTGACACACTGAGCCAGGTGAGTCGTCTGAGACACACTCCTGCAGAGGACGTACAAGCTGTAGTGTCAATCGCATCATAAGTGGCCCTTAGCAAGTGGCGGCATACGGCTGCCGCAGTAGACATTTTGACCGTCAGTTCCTCCTGGACAGAACCCGCCGAGAGGGCCTGAACTGTCACCTGGGAGGCCTTTAGGATTTCCTCCTGATATTTCAGGAGGTGTCCCATGTAATTAAGTATACGTATAGACAAGGTGGCCGAGGCAAAAACCCATTTTCCCATAACATCCAATTTCTTGAACTTCCTATCTGGGGGCTGAGCATGCATGTGTTGAGGCCTAGAGGACCTAGCATGTGTGATCACCACTAAGTCTGCCTGAGGTGGAGAGATGAAATAGGGGCGAGCCACCGGAGCCTGATGAATCCTATCAGCCTTATGAGGATTGGAGGGAATCCTGAAAGGTTGCTTCCATGCAGCCAAGATAGCCTCTTCAAAGGCGTCCACCAAAGGGGGAACAACCAGAGTGGGGCATTCTGGCACACCTAAGTACTGAGGCAATTTCTTTCTGGAAGCATCCTGCTCAGTGCTCTGGAATCCAAACATTTTCTGGAGGTGGATCATAATGTCCGAAAATGCTGGGTCATATGGCAGAGAACAAGGGAGCTCAGGGGTAGGTTCCCGCTGAGTAGAGGAGGCGGCTGAGGAGGACTGTGAGGATTCCTTATGGTCCATGCCATCCTCGTCCTCCAGGTCAGCCAGATCCCAGTCCTGTAGGAAAAGGTCCTCCATGTCTATGTCCTGAGTGTAAAAACCTGGGCAAATGGGGAAAAGCTGGCCATCCGCTGGGCTGAAGCAGGCTGAGAGGGAGCAGAGACCAGAGCCAACCCCTCGCTAGGGGGTGTGGGGTGTAAGTCAGGTCCAGGATAGTATTCACTAGAGACTGGACATCAATCATGGCTATCAGCCCAATGGAAGTAGCCGGGGCAGACTGGACAGAGTGAATTGGGACCACTGACGGAATAGAGGCAGGCACTGGAACCAAACGTGAAGCCATCAACGAGGGGTTGTGTATGACCCAGGATCGCGTCCGGCAGTGAACATTAAGCCCTGTCAGGCAAGGCTGGTCGTCGACGATAGGCTCATCGACGGGCTGCAAGCCATCGTAGACAACAGGATCGTCGACGGACTGTAAGCCATTGTCAACGACAATAGTATCATCGACATGCCTGAAGCTATCGTTGACAGAAGATGGCTAGAAAGCACTGAAGGGGTAGGCAACTTTGGAAGTTGTAGCATGACCCCAAAACCCACCATCGATGGAGGAGCTGTCGATGAGGGAAGAGAGGAGCCCACAATAGTCGATGGTGTAGAGGATGGTGTTAGAGGGGCAATCTTCTCCATACTTACTTTTTGTGAAGTAGTCTTCGTCGATGATGAGGAAGCGGTAGAAACATGCTTGGTCTTTCTTGCATGTTTCTTACCAGGACCCTGTACCGTCGACGTGGGTGGGTCACCTGCAGAGCTGTGAGACTCCAAGGAGGATGTTGAAGATTATCTGGTCTTTGAGTGTTGCTGCTGCTCTAGAAGGGCAACCTTTTTCTCCATGAGGGACACATGGAGCTGCTGAAGTCTTCGACATTTTGTGGCCTTGTTGAATCTGTTACAGAAGACATACCCACTAGAGTCATGTTCAGGACCAAGGCAATGAACACAAACTTCGTGGAGGTCTTCTGTAGCAATTCTGTGACCACAGGAACACTTTCGGAGTAAGGGATCCAAAGACAGCAGTATATAAACTTGTTTGTAGTAAACTCTGGTTGGTAGAACTCTTCGTCGACGACTGGTAAGCAGAGCTCCAAAGGAGGACTTGTTGCATGCAGGTAGTGGTTGAAAAGAACTGAGGAGTAGTTGAGACAGCCCCCTTTTACATCTGCCATATGGACACCATGTGGTGGTGTAGGGGGAGGTCCCAGGGTCAACTGCTGAGAAATCATCCAGAGGAAATGACGCCTGCGGCTGATATCCCACGTTATGACCTGCTGCAAGAGATTACCTCGAAGAAGATCAAGAATTACATTACAACCTCCTATAACCTATACTACACCCTATACAACCTTTTACCCTCCCTTCTCACAGATGGAAGTCAGTCCAACCTTCAGCTCTAAGCTCCGCACATTTCTGACAGACAATATATAATACACTGCAATTGTTTGTCTTTATCTTGCCTGCACAGTTGTTCCTAAGTATGCTGTGTACTCTGTATTTTGTACTACATTTTTGTCAGTTCTGTACCCCATTTAATTAGAAACATATTTTGATGGCAGATAAGGACTGATTGGCTCTCCCAGTCTGCCCATTTTCTTCCTGTCTAGTGTTACAGCAGACCCTACCTGATCTCTAGCAATTATTATGTACAACTAACCCCTTGTGGAAAAAAAGGCAATGCAGCTCATCTTGCTCACCAGTATAAAAAATAAAAATGAAACATTACTTTATCTTGTGTTCTTGGTTTTATTAAAACATGTGGTTTATGAACCATAATCCACACTCCAAATTAATCAAGTTTTGGTATTATAGTCTTGATATTTTTGTTTGCAAATACTATTCCCTTACTCTTAACCAAGTTAACCTTGGATTAGCCAACAGAATAATATGTCTTTATGTAAATAGCATCAACAGTTTTAATGAGTGTGATTTTTTTTGCGGGTATATTGGTAGAGTAGTACTGGCCTTGTCTTAGGACACTGAGTAGGGCACATTTTCTGTGCATTATCGCTAATGCACAGACATGAGACTTATGTTCTATGTAAAATATTTAAAAAGGATGCACTCTTCTCATCAACCCACTGATTTCCTATCACCTCCTCTCCTAGCACAAGCAAGCTGTGTGCTCTGCATCTCAAAGCTGATGTTCTGGTCATGTCTGAATCCTGGCTCTCCATCTGGACTCCTACTATAGCCACCTCTTTTCCTGGCTACCCTATCTGTAGACAGGACTGAGGCAAGATGGGTGGCAGCATAGTCATGTGCATCTTGCTTAACCTTTGGTCTGAGGTTGTACGCACCTTCTTTTTCATTGCTGGTGCCTACTTCTGTCCTAGCACCAAATCTGACTGCCTTCTTTTGTTTTGTTCTTTCCGATTCTCTCAGGCCCTTCCAGCCCCATAATCTGTCCAAATGAGGAGCTTATTCTCAGTCCTCAGATCAAGATGCTCCCCAGCATGGAACTGGTGCAGTGCCCAAGAATACTGCTCTGCATCACAAACTTGATACAGGCTCTTTTAGCTAAGGCCTGAGTCTGCATGCATGAATATGATGCATGCCAGCACAAAGAACCAGATGTCCTTTCTTCCCAAGCAGCTCTGCCTGCACTATCACTTGTGGTCACCCAAGTGGCAGTCATACGGCGGAGATGGTCATCCTCCTTCCCAATAGCAGGATGCTCAATTCTTCTTCCTCCACCAGCACTTTAACACCCTGGATTTTGTGTCCCTTGTAATGTTTGCAGTGCCGTCACTCATGTGGGGTTTGCTGTTTTGGGTGTGTAGCGACTTTCAGATTCGGCGAAATGTACTCGCTATTACCCAAGTCGCTGTTTCATTTTCGCTATTATGACATGAAACCCACTCCAGGGGGAATGGAAAAAAAGAAGAGGGATCTAGGAAAACTGAGGAGTGGTCAACAGTATAGCAACTGAATTTCAATGAAAAAGTGCAAAACCATGCACTGGGGGAGCAGAAACAAAGGGGGGAGGATATAAAATGGGGAAGTGGGACTGGCGACCACCAAACAGGAAAGAGACCTAGGGATAATCATATCTGATGACCCAAAGGTGTCCAAACAGTGTGACAAGGTAGTGAGGAGAGCCAGTGGGATGCTGTGGTGCACAGGGAGGGGTATCACCAGCAGAAAGGGCGAGGGGGTGATGCCACTGTATAAATCACTGGTGAGACATCATCTAGAGTAGTGTGTCCTGCTCTGGAGTCCACATCTCAGGAAGGACACAGACAGAGTAGATGCAGTCCAGAGGAGAGCAACTAAAATATTGAAGGGCCTGCATCAAAAGCCCTATGAGAAGAGACTGAAGGACCTCAATATATACATCCTGGAGGAAAGAGAGAGAGGAGAGGGAGAGGAGAGAGAGAGAGAGAGAGAGAGAGAGAGAGAGAGAGAGAGAGAGAGAGAGAGATAGAGACGGGATATGATATATACTTTCAAATACCTCACCGGTATAAATAAGGTTCAGGTAGAAAGCCTTTTTTCAGAGCAAAACATGTTCAAGAACAAGGAGCGATGCTATGAAGCTGGAGCTAAACTGAGTGGCAACCATAACACGAGGGGGCACAGTCTTAAGCTGGAGGGTGGGAGGTCAGGAAGCACTTCTTCACAGAGAGGGTGGTGGACACTTGGAATGCGCTGCTGGAAGAGGTGATCTCATTGAAGACAGTGGGAAGCTTTAAGAGAAGCTGGGATAGGTGCATAGGGGGAAGGTAAGGATCATGGGTAGGGGGGATGGGAGGTGTGGGGAGGGAGGGCAGGGACAGTAGCTCAAGCTGTGTACCCTGCAATATGAGCAGATTAGATAGACCAAATGGCTGCCTTCTTCGTATGTTCATATGGAGGGGGTAGACTCGAGGGGAGATGTAAGAAAGTACTTCTTCACTGAGAGAGTGGTGGATACCTGGAACAACCTCCCAGGGGAGGTGGTCAGGGCAAAAACTGTAATGAGATTCAAGAAGGCATGGGATAGACATAAGGGAACCTTGTGGCAGGGCGGGTGGTGTAAAGCTGGAGATCAAGTAGGGTCTGCAGTGTTTCAGCAGGCAGGGAAAATAAGCAGACTGGGTGAGCCAAGCGGTCCTTATCTACTGCCAAATTCTCTGTTTCTATCATGTCTGCCTATTACTACTACCTAATGTTGCATTAAAGATCAAATGCCAGTGTTTTACAAATTTACAATAAACACAAGAATTCAAGTCCCTGTGTTATGATTAGTGTTTCCTGAAAATATCATGCTGTTTGGCTTTGTGGTTTTCTTTAAATCAGCATCTGTTAATGTGCTCTGCAGTAACTGAAAGCAGTGAAGAAACAGTGAAGATTTTTCTGTCCCTATCAGTGAGTCAGAGCAATCTATAGAGCTAATTGTCTTTACTCCAAGTGTGTTACTAACGCATCTGGTTTGTGTCTAGATAAATTAGTTTACAATATATCATTCTGTTCTCATAAAGAGTTGGTCATTTGTGTTTCAGTGGGTAACTGAAGTGGCATAAATGAATGTTTGTGAGAAATCTTCTGTCTGTATCACAGCTGAGTTCTTTCACATCAAAACTCTGCATTGTTTTTTGGCTATATAAACACAGGGTTGTTTAATGGATATAAAATAAATCTGAAGTTTAAGTCATAGAAGTAATGTGTCTGATGTAGCCTCCATACATATATTCATGTGAGAACAATATTGTTGTTATGTCAGATTGACATCATGAGCTAACAATGACACACTTGACCTCAAGCTTCTGTCCCTCACCTTGGAAGAGGTGCTGGGGCCTCTTACCAGGATTTTTAATCTCTCCCTTACACTCAGCTAGTTCCCAGAAAAATGGAAGCTAGCCACTGTTACCCCTATCCACAAAAGAGGTGATAAGACTTACCATGGGAACTACCGCCCTATCTCAATCCTGCCTCTCCTTTCAAAGGCCCTGGAACGCATAGTATCACCAAATATCTGGACAAATATAATATCCTTTGCATGCAACAACATGGCTTCAGGAAAGGCCACAGCACTGTGTCAGCACTACTTGAAGTCACCGGAGCAATCCACAGCTCACTGGACAATGGGCAACTCAATAGTGCTATTTACATCGACTTAACCAAAGTCTTCGATACTGTCCACCACAGCCTTCTACTCGCCCAGCTACAGTACATAAAGCTGGGCTTTCCCCAGATTCTATTACATGGTTTAAGAGCTACCTTGAGAACAGGTCACAATGTGTAAAAATCGCAGATGTGTTCTCTGATGCCAAACCTGTGCGCTCTGGTGTTCCACAGGGATCCATTCTGGGACCACTCCTTTTCAATACGTTTCTCAACATCTTACCAGATGCCTGCCCTGAACCAATTATACTCTACACCGATGATGCAGTAATCCTTGCCACACACCATGACCCTTACCAGCTGCAAGGAAAACTCCAGCACTGTTTCTCCACTGTCGAGAACTGGTTCATTCAGCATAAACTGATCCTTAACCAGAAAAAAACTAAGTCCATGATCTTCAGTCGCTCCCACAATAAACATAAGCACCACCACCTATCCATTAACACTAGTCACGATGGCCCACTGGAGCAGGTCCAAACTTTTAAATACCTTGGGATCACACTCGACTCCCACCTCTCATACAATGACCACATTAATAACGTCGCCAAAACTGCCAACACCAGACTAGGCCTACTGTTCCGCCACAGGCGCCACCTTACCCCTGAAGCCCTGGCAGTTGCCGTCCAGTGCTCCATCGTCGCCACCATCGACTACGGCCTAATTATATAAGGCTCTGCTACTGTCACTGAGCTCAAACAAGTAACCATCTCCCTCAACAAGGCTTGTCGGCTCATGATGGGCGCCCAACGGTTTACACACACCTGTGACCTCTACTCCCAAACCAACTGGCTGCAACTCGACAAACGTATAAAATACTAAACCTGCATATTCACAAAGAAAATTATGATGGGTCTTGCCCCTCCCGGAATCTCTACTCTCCTACAACAAAATAATTGCTGCAGAACCACCAGGGGATCCAAAGCTCCAAATCCCACGTTGTCGCACGACCGAAGGTCAAAGAGCTTTTTCCTACCGGGCTGCCAGCTGGCTAAATGGTCTCCCCAATCACATCACCACTATCTCAACACTCGGCACCTTTAAAACCAGGCTCTGCCACTCACTGACAGCCCCTAGCTCCTGTGACTGCCATCTCTAACTGTACCACCCTTCTCCTGGACTCCCAAGACCACAAACGTATCCTTTGCTCGCTGCCCCATTGGCACTAGCGTTCACTGATGACCTCAGCATCCTAGCACTTACCCCCACTGCCCTCCCCAACCCATGGCACTTCATGTCCTCTGACAATGCCTCCTGGCTGCAGCCCTCCCTCCCTCCTCTTCCCCCTCCCTCCCTTTGTCCCACCACTTCTGCCTTCCTTTCCACCTGTCCTCCTCCACCTGCCTCCCTTTCACCCTTCCTCTTCCGCACCCCTACCCTTATGATGCCTATTTCCTCGTCCTCCTCTTCTATCTCCTCCTCTTTATACTCCCCACCTCTATAATGCCCCTGCTAGCAATAGTTACTGTATAGAACTATGTAATGCAAACTATTTGTTACAAACTGTGATTATGTACTGTCTTGTTGTAATCCTTGACGTGGAACCTTTGTAAAAGAGCCCTGGCTCAAAGGTATTTGTAATCACAGACCTGAATAAATAAATAAATAAAAAATAAGATGTCTGCCACACTTTGCTATTTCAGGAACGTGCACTGTATGAACTCACAAAATTCAGTTCTCCGAGGGATTCTGTGTGGAAATACATCATGTATGTTTGCAACTAAAGAATCATCTGAAAGATGGCCACGCTGGGCTAGCTGTCAACACACTGCACAAAGAGAGCACCAGGGTTTTATTTGTATTGTTTATTTATTTATTTTATATTTGATTTGATTTATTATAGAGTAGTAAGGGTTGAAGAAGTGAGTGTGATAGAATTAGGAGCGTCTTTTTTCGGTTTGTTTGTTTGACGCAGTACATGTTTTTTGTGCCACATACTGTGAGGACTGTGTGGTTAATCTGCTAGTCCTCCATTCCCCTGCACTGTTTGCATTCTTTGCTGGGGTTATTTTTCATTTTACATTAAAATATCTTTTTGTCTTGGTTTACATTACCTGGCCATTTCAACTTTGGGCCAGGTCTGAAGATGAAGAGGTTTCGAGAAGAGCTGACTGTGTTGTTCTGGTTTGCGGAGTTCCTGCTGGGACGAGGAGGAGGAGCTTCGGCTGCATTGGGCGCCCCGTGATTGTTGGATTCGAGGTTGAGCTGTGGACTGTGAGTGAAGCAGTTGGCTGCCGAGATTGGGCTGCTTGGATCCTGTGTTATTTTTCCACAGCTTTCAGCGAGACTGCTACAGTAGTTTATTTTTAACAATGAACTTAAGAGTTTAGTTATCTGCTGTACGAAGGGACCTACTGCTCTTTTGAGTTGTCCCAACCTGAACCCAGGGAGAGCTGCTGGGGAGATTGGTGGTGCGGGGGATTGTGCCTGTAGCTGTCGGAGGACGAGCATACAGTGCACGGTCCTTGCTGATCTTTGGGGGGGGGGATGGACTGGTGAGCCTGTCCCATGCCGAGATCCATTTGCACCCTGATCTCCCGGCAGCGTTCTTCTCGGGGGATGGCTTGGCTGCTCATAATGGAGTGAAGTCATCTGTGGAAGCCCAGAGGAGTTGAAGGAAAGCTACAGCTCATAGTGGTATGAAATTTTTCTTGGAAGCCCAGAGGTGTTACAGGAATTTACAGCCCTGAAAATTGTTGCTGGATATACGGTCAGACTCTGGCTCTTTTTGTTGTTTCACCTGGCGGGCAATGAGAGTGCCCTGTTTTTGTTGTAAACAGTTTGTAAACTGATTTGATATATCCCCGACCTAAGTCAGAGATAGGTTTGGGGAGACATTATTTCCTATTTCTTTGGTGAGGTGAGAGCTCTCAGAGGTTGTAAATTACTTGTTGGAGAGAGTTGTGGCAACTCTTTTTAATTAACTCACTATTTCATCACCTGCTGCATTTATTTGATACATTTTATGTTCATTTGTTGTACTGTTGTTAATTTCTTCAATCAAGTGTTGAATATTTTGGAGTGTGTATGGTATGTGGGTGTATGATTGGAAAGTTGAGTGGCTGGGTGTATAAGTGTGGTGTGGATTAAGTGGTGTTAGTGTGGTAGTTTATTTTGGATGCTCGCGGAGTGTGTGAAGATGTGCTGGGAAGGTGCTGGGATGGTCAGGCATTATTCCCCCTTCCAGGCTTAAGGAACTCTGCTACTTTAGGCATCCCCCACTGTCCCCAGAGGTATACAGATGGTGTCGGGCTCTGGGAATTGTTAGGAGGAGGAGAAGGACAGGGGGAATGGAAAGGAGTGGGCGGACTGGGACAATGGGGACAAGAAGACCCCCTGGGGCGAAATGTGTTCAGAAGAGGGGCCCTCCCTGCCTAATTCCCATACTTAAGGGTTCTGCTTGCAGCAGGCAGGTAGCTCGGTCTTCACCAGTGACTCAACCTACTCGGATGGTGTCATGTAACGCCAGGTCCATTAAAAACAAGATTACTATAACAGCGAATCTTGTTGGGTCATCAGACCTGGCATGCATCACCGAGACCTGGCTGGATGAGAATGCTGGCCCAGTTTTGGCTTCAGCTATAGCAGCCAGGTACTCGGTGACACACCGTCTGAGGCTGGATCATAGGGGCTGGGGAGTTGCCATCTGTTTTAGATCGGAACTGAACCTGGTGGAGGCACCAGTGGGGATCACCAACTCCTTTGAATGTATCATGGGCGAGGGTGTGGGGTGCAGGATTCTTCTCATCTACCATCCACCAGGAGATGGGAATGTTTTCCTGTGGGAAGTCGCGGACTTCTTTGTTGACCTGACATTGGGATCCTCCAAATGGCTGATCCTGGGGGATTTCAGTGCCTGGGTCGATGATGAAATCTCACAGTTTGGTCAGGACTTCCTCCAGCTAATGAATTTGCTGGGCTTCACACAGGTTATTTCCTCCTTGACCCATATAGGTGGTCATTCATTGGACTTGGTGTTTCTCCTGGGGATGGAGATATCCGACTTGGTGGTGCAACCAGTCGGATGGTCTGACTATCATACCACTGGGTTCAGTTTCATGGCCCCCCAGTAGGTCGGCCCCTCAGGAGATGGTGATACGCCCTTTGAGGGGTGTTTCCCCGGATGGCCTGATGGCGGTGCTGGACCTATCAGGTCTACTGAATGAATGCATGGATCCAGGAGACCTGGTGCTTGCTTATAATAAGGTGGTGGTAGGGGCCCTGGATTCCACTGCTCCTGTTCATGTCTGTCCCCTCACTCTTTGCCCCAGGTCTCCTTGGTTTGATGAGACCTTGAGGGAGTTGAGGAGAGTGGGACGAAGGCTTAGAGAGGTGTTGGCGGAAGTCGGGCCTGGAGTGTGACAGACTTAGTTTGATGGACCATTATGGGGTCTATCAATCAGTAATTACCCGTAAGAAGGCAGAATTCCTGTCCAGGGAAATTGCTGCCACGCAGAATCGACCAGCCCAGCTCTTCCAGACAGACTGTGCAATCCAATCTGTCTTCAGCCTGGAAGTGTTTTTTCACAAGAATGGTGTGAGGAGTTTGCTCGATTCTTCACGGATAAGGTTGCCACAGTCAGATCCGATGTCTGCTTGACCCTCTCTAATGGGAGTTGTGATGGTCGGCAGGAGACCCAGTTTGTTTGGTGTGACTTCTGCATGCCCACAGGCAATGAGACTGTGATGGTCATCCAGTCACTGCGACCAACCAACTGTAGTTTGGACCCGGGTCCCACACGCCTCTTAGTAGGCTGTGTGGATAAAATCATCCCGGTCCTTGCCAAGATAGTTTGGATGACTTTGGAGAGGGGGATCTTTCCTGATCCCCCTGAAGGAAGCCATGGTTCGGCCCCTTCTTAAAAAGCCCTCCTTGGACCCAGACTGTCTGGCCAACTACAGGTCTGTCTATAACCTAACCTTTGTGGGTAAAGTTATTGAGAAAGTGGTTGTATCACAGCTGGACAATCATTTGACCAGCCACAATAGCTATGATTCTCTCCAGTCCGGATTTAGGAAGAAACATAGTACAAAGACAGCCCTTGTCTGGGTACTAAATGACCTCCTAATAGCTAGAGATTGAAAGACCCGTTCCATCTTGGTCCTTCTAGATCTTTCTGTGGCATTTGAAACCGTGGACCATGGTGTGCTGTTGGAGCACCTGCGGCTCATTTGTGGACTGTCTAGTATGGTCCTCAGATGGTTTCAATCACTCCTCGAGGGTAGGACTCAGACGGTGGTGTCTGGGACTTTTTCCTCTGCACCACTCCCCCTATACTGTGGGGTGCCACAGGACTCCATCTTGGCACCCATGTTGTTTTCGGTGTATATGCTGCCATTGGGAGTGATTATTAGGTGGTATGGTTTGAGCTTTCACTGCTATGCAGATGATACTCAACTGTACATGTCCTTTGTGCCTGGCCAGGGTGATGCTGTCTCGGTCTTTAACAACTGTCTCACTGAGATCCAGGATTGGATGAGCGTGAGCTGGCTGCAGTTAAACCCAGAAAAAACGGAGGTGTTGGTTGCGGACCCAGGTCATTGGGAAGTGGGTTTGTTGGCAGAATACCTTCAGGTCTTTGGCTTGGGGGTGTTCAGCTAACTACCTCAGACCAGGTGCAGAACCTGGGTGTTATGTTTGATGACTGCTTGACTCTTAATTCACAGGTGACGGCAGTTGTCAAAACCTCTTTTTACCATCTGAGGAATATTGCCTGGTTGAAGCACCTGGTTCCTTCCGATGATCTTCCAACTCTGGTCCATGCCTTCGTTACCTCCCGTGTTGACTACTGCAATGCCCTTTACCTAGGGCTACCAGGGTTTGATATCCGCCGCCTGCAGCTAATGCAGAATGCGGCAGCCAGGCTTTTGACTGGTATCTCTAGGATCAGTCATATAACGCCTGTCCTCCGCAGACAGCACTGGCTGCCAGTACAGTGTCGGATCACTTTCAAGGTCGGTTTGCTGACCTATAAGGCCCTTCATGACCAGGAACCTAGATACCTGCAAGATCTCCTTCACCCCTACTATCCTTCCAGCCCTCTCTGATCCACAGACAAGGGACTGCTAGAGATTCCCAGGGTCCGTTTGAAGACATCTGGGGCCAGGTCATTTAGTTTCATGGCCCCGACCCTGTGGAATTCTCTGCCTTGTCGGGTGTGAGATTGCCTGATTGTCCAAAGTTTTAAAGCTACCCTGAAAACTCATCTGTTTAGCCTAGCATACTCTGATTTTTAATGCTGCTACTGTTTATTGGTTTTAACCTGCTGTTTTTATTTATTGCTATATTTTATTTATTGCTGTATAAGTGCCTTGGTTTTAGAAAGGCGCTTTTTATAAATAAAGATTGAGTTGAGTTGAGACTATATGTCATCCTTTTGCCCTATCTCTTCCTCCTCAGTTGAGGCTGCTGCCTTGCTTCCCTCGCCCCCACCCCTACCAACAGGCAGGACCAATGCCATCTGTTGCCACTGTTTCAGTCTCCACAGACAGGACTGCTGTGCTTCACAAAGCCCAACAAAAGATGGAGATTTTGCTGCACCCTGCACTGCCTCAAATAGGCAGGGAAGCTGCAACATGTGCACCTTGTCTCACAGTCAGGGCTGCTGCACCCTGATGCCCCACTGTGTCCTGCCCCACAGTGAAAATTTCTGCACCAAGCTGTCCTCTGCCCCCTGTCCCCACTGTGCCCTGCTGCATCATAGAGCCTCTTGATTCCACAGTTAGGGTTGTTGCTCCATGCTGCTCCCTATCACCAGAGTCAGATCCTTTGGTACACTACCCAAGTTGCTCGAAAGAAAAAGCAAACACTTTCATCTTGTGCTACAGGGTGGGGACAGAGGGTAGCATGGTGCAGCAGCCCCAACTGTGGAGACAGAGGCCCTGGAACTCTAGGGCTTAGCAGAGCACAGTAGTCCTGCCTGTGGAGACTGGAGCAGGGGGCAACAGGTGACATTGGCCCTGACTGGGGAAGGGGGGGGCAGAGGAAAACAGGGTGAAGTAGCCTCAATTGACGGGCAAGAGACAGGGGCATTAGGATGACATATAGTAAGTCTAGTTACACACATACATCATGTATTTCCATACAGAATCCCTCAGAGAATTGAATTTTGTGAGTTCATACAGTACATGTTCCTGAAATAGCAAAGTGTGGCAGACACCTGTTTGTCAGTACGACATAATATTGTTCTCACATGAACATATGTATGGAGGCTACATCAAGAACACACTAATTCTATGACTTCACATACTTTAGATTTATTTTATATCCATTAAACAACCCTGGGTTTATACAGGCAAAAATCAATGCAGAGTTTTCATGTGACAGAACTCAGCTGTGATACAGACAGGAGATTTCTCACATTCATCCATCTATACCACTTCAGTTAAGAAACACAAATGACCAACTCTTTATGAGAACAGAATGATAGATTATAACCTAATCTATCTAAACACAAACCAGATGGGTTAGTAGCTCACTTGGGGTAAAGACAATTAGCCCTACAGATTGCTCTGACTGGGAAGTGCAACAGCTACTACAGGCAATTAAGGACTTCACTGCTGCAGCAACAGGCTGGACAGGAATGATGTCATCATTCACTGATAGGGACTGAAGAATATTCACTCATGCTTCACTGTTTTCAGTTACTGCAGAGCACATTAACAGATTAAAGACAACCACAAAACCAAAAAGCATGATATTTTCAGGAAACACTAATCATGACACAGGGACTTCAAGTCCCTGTGTCATATGTAAATCTGTAAAACACTGGCATTTGATCTTTAAGGAGTCCTAGTGACTTTTCACTCCCCCTTCCCTCTACCTTCCCGATATAGTCATTAACAAGCCATATTATCTGCCTCACCCATGCTTTTATGTACCCACTGATTTCGTACAGACCACCTCTTTCGGCAGTTTATTCTACCCCTTTACCACCCTTTCTGTGAAAAAAAACATCCAGGCGTCCTTCCCCTTGGTGTTTGTACATACACTCATTCTGAAAAATTCCCCACTATCAACTGTATTTACCCTACGGAGACAGTTGTATGTTTTAATCATTTACCCTCTCTCCCTTCTCATCCCCAGTATGAATAGTTTATAGCTGCCAACCTCGCTACGTAAGTCCTCTCCTGCTGCCCTTATCATCCTGGTTATCCTCCTCTGCACTGCCTCCATTATATCAGTATCCCAGGTAAGGACAAACCAGTGATCTTTACAGTGGTAGCAGCACCTCCTTCTCCTGCTGCCAAGCTCCTTCCCTATGTACCACAACATCCTATTTGCCCTACTGCATTATGCTGCTTTCTTCAGACTGTCTGTAATCAACATTATATATAGGATAAAGTATGGGGTGGTGTGTGTAACAAGACGTTTACACACACCTGAGGGGTTAGATGCTACATAAATCACGAGAGCGAAGCTCGAGGGTTTAATGGCTTATCTTACCCCGGTGTATGTAACGATTTACACCACCCCTATTTTATGTAATTTCTGGGTTTTCCTTTTTTGCCACAGCAATTATATAAAGTAGCAGAGCCAAGCAGCTGCTCTCCATTTTCATCTTCACTCACAAATGAAGTGGCACTATCTCCGAGAAGTGTTCCAGGATTTTTTGAAATGTTTATTTGGCCCCAAAAATGTGGAAAATTAGATTTTGTGAAAAAAAATAAATAAAATAACTTACCGCCGAGTTAGCCTGGCAGTTTTCTTCAGAGCGAGAAGACAAGCAGCACAGTCAGGAAGGAAGAACTGCAGTGGGCGCATGCACAGGCCGGGAAACCGTAACGCTTAAGCATAATAAACACTTCTTTATTACGCAACAACGCCACGGTCTCCCCATGGGAAAAAGGAAGCCCCAGTAACTATAAGTCTATTATTCATGAGCTAAAGAAGTTCACAGATTGGCTGCAGTGCTGGTCTGAAATCTCTTAGAAATGCCTGGCATGGCAGCCACACGGCTAATCGCAGCACACTACACTGATGGCTATGGTTACAAATAACGGTGTACTAAATAACAGGAAACTGAGCAAAAGAAGAAAATGACCAAGTAATGAAGGTTCTTGACAACAAAACAGTAAGTCCAAAATCCTTCCATGTCAAAAATATTGTGCCTCTCTAAAAACGGTGACCTCCATGTACTGTGATCAGTACGGAAGGACACCACATGGCAGTCTTTGGCACTGCGCAGCGCCACACAAAAAACTTAAAAATTAGTAAAATAAACTGCTCCCCAAAAGGTCATTACAGCGATTAGACTTATAATCGCAATAATGACTGAGGAGCCAGTCATGTCCTGTCGATTAACGACTGGCTGGGTGGGGGTGGCCCTCAGCTGCATCTCGGGCCACCTTCCCCTCACCAGCCAGTCGTTAATCTCAAGGAAATGAACAGCTCTTCGGTATTATTGCTTAACTCTAAAGTCCTTTTCCTCAGTAGTCCTTTCCACTACTACTTCCCCATTCTATATTGTTAGGATTCTTTGCCCAAAAGCACATCACCTTGCACATTTTGGCATTACATTTTTACTGCCATATTTTTGACCACTTCTCTAATCTACCCAGATCCTCTTTCATAATTCTGACACCCTCATCACTGTCCTCCCAACCACAGGTCTTAACATCTGTGAAGAAGCATATCTTGTCCCTTATTCCTACCCCTATATCACAGACAAAGATATTGAAGTGGACCGGTCCCAAGACTGAGTCCTACGGCACCCACTAGTGACCCCCTGAGAACTCCCCTTTTATTACCACCCTCTGGAATCTGTCACTTAACCTGTTTCCCACCCATCTAGTAATTCTGTCCTTTACTCTGAGGACCTGCATCTTCCTAATCAATCATCCATGCAGGAGGGATTCAAAGGCTTCACTGAAGTCAAGGTACAGTATCTCCACTGCCCGTCGCTTGTTTACAGCCTTTGTCACCCAATAAAAGAACTCAATCAAGTTTGTCTGACATGACCTCCCCCCCCCCCCCATGGACCCATGCTGTCATTGGTCCTGCAGTCCATTTGCTTCCAGGAACCTTACTATCATTTTCCTTATTATGATCTCTAGTAGTTGACCCATAAAAGACATTAGGGTGATCGGTATATAGTGCGCTGGTTCATCCCTGATTCCGCTCTTGTGCAGGGGACTTACAACTGCCATCCTCCAAGTCCCCGCTGTGCAGGGGAACTACAACTGCCATCCTCCAAGTCCCTGCTGTGCAGGGGAACTACAACTGCCATCCTCCAGGTCCCTGTTGTGCAGGGGAACTACAACTGCCATCCTCCAGGTCCCTGTTGTGCAGGGGAACTACAACTGCCATCCTCCAAGTCCCCACTGTGCAGGGGAACTACAACTGCCATCCTCCAAGTCCCTGCTGTGCAGGAGAACTACAACTGCCATCCTCAAAGTCCCCGCTGTGCAGGGGAACTACAACTGCCATCCTCCAAGTCCTTGCTGTGCAGGGGAACACTAGTGAGACCTCACCTAGAGTACTCTGTGCAGTTCCGGAGGTTGCACCTTTGTAAGGACATTGACAGGGTGGAAGTGGTCCAGAGAAGGGCAACTTAGATGGTACAGGGCTTGTACCAGAAAACATGAGGAGATACTAAAGGACCTCAATATGTACCCACTGGAGGAGAGGAAGAATTGGGGGGACATGATAGAAACATTCAAGTACTTTAAGGGCATAAACAAGGTGCAGGGGGGAAGACATCTTCCAATATAAGAGATGTACAAGAGTGAGGGGGCATGATATGAAATTGGAAGGTGGCAGGCTGAGGGGAAATGTGAGGAACTTTTTCTTTACGGAGAGGGTGGTGGACACATGGAATAGACTGCCACAGGAGGTGGTGGGGACGAGCACAGTGGAGGGTTTTAAACATGCATGGGACAGGCATAAGGGTACCTTAGAGGTGGGAAGGTGGGGTGAAAAGTCATTGACCAGTAACGGTCAGAGGCCACAAACTAGTGTAGGGCTTTTGGGCAGACTGGATGGGCCTGGCGGTCCTTATCTGCCGACAATTTCTATGTTTCCCCTCCTCCCCTCTTTTTTTCTAGCACTGGCAGGAGATCATATAAGTTTACAGCAGCTAAGTAGACTGTTCAAGTCCAGACTGCCCACCCCCACTAGTTTAAAGGGCCATAAATGAACTCCTTAAAGAGCCCCTGACCTCACTGGGACAACTTTGGAAAAATGCAATATTTAGACATAATTCAGCTTATATTTCATACATTCACTGTAATTCTCACTCTTATTTTTTTATTTCTAAGGACATTTGTATGAAAATAGGATTTGGCCATATCTGCTCTAGTTGCTTGCCTACACACGACATCACAGTTCTGTTTATGACACCACAATCTGTTTCTGTGGAGATACTTATGATGTCAGAAACAGAGGATTATGATGTCAAGTGTAGGAAAGCAGCCAGAGCAGATAAAGTCTAGGTGACAGTGACATTTTTTTCATGCAGCTATCCTCAGTAACAAAGATAAAAGGGTAAAGAATTACAGAAAATATATTAAATAAAAACTGAATTGTATCTAAATATTAGATTTTTCAAAGTATCCCCAGTGGTGTTAGAGGTTCTTTAAACCTGCACCCTAACCTCCTATTGCCATCCTCAGAGGGGTAAAGGCAATCCCACTTAAAACTGCCTTATATCCCCTCCAAGAGTGGACCCACGCCCCCAGGTACCCACATCACTAGTCCCTGTGCTACTCTTTCAGCCATGTTTTGAAGCAAGTGATCAGAACATTTCTCCTCTTTACCCTGTCTGAAACTGGCACACTCACAGAAAAGGTCACTAAGTGTGCTACCTGCTTGAGCCTCCCCCTAGCTTCCTTATGCTATCTGTAACCTCTCCCAAGGATCTGCAACCCAGGTCATTGTCTCCAGGTGGACAATGACATCATGCTCACTCCCCTGACTATCTTTTTAACCCTGCCTGCATCCCTCCCAATTGAGGCTCCTGGCAGGCACTTAACTATCCTGACCCCTGTTCCCCAATCCTCACTAACCCTGCTGTTCCCCGTGCAACGCAGTCCCCTACTACAAGTAGTTTCCTAGTTTCCTCTTTCCCATGGACTCCAATCATATGTCAGGTGTTATCTTACCAACAGACCTGATCATACCTCTCAACTTTTTGTCACTGAAATGAAGGACACAGACACTCACAATGAGGGACAATGACCCTCATAATGAGGGATACATCCTTTAACATTGAGATACAAGCTCAGAACACTGTAGAAACCATTGTCTCTACTTGTACAAAATTTATTTTTGATATTTCGTTTTAGAAATGTATGAATTGCTGCTTTAAAGTCTGAATTTACAGCACATTCTCTGTGTGAGCAGCAAGTTTTCTTTGAGGGACAGATGAGGGGCAGAGCAATTTTCAGGGATAAAATGAGGGACATCCCTAATAATCAGGGACAGTTGAGAGGTATGGTCCTGATGCCCCATGTAGCTATAGGGCAAGCCTCTGTACTGTGGAGATACCTGTAGGAGCGACTGAATCACACGGGGCTGTAAATTTGTTCACTGTTGCCACCCCAGGGTCTCCTCCCACCAGGACCCCCACTGCTGCAGACTACAGTCCACTCTCTTGTCCGGATCCTAGTTGTCTGTTGGGGAAGAGGAGTAGTGGCTACCTTCAACAGAGACCTCTGAGATCTGCTTCAAAGAAGGTTAAGTTCTGCTTTTAGCTCCTCTGCGAGCACCACAAATGTGCTGCACCACAGGCAACACCATCTCCTCCAGAGGACTTCCCTGGAGTTGTCTGCACCACAGGTGTTTAAGACTATCATATCCACTACCCCCTTTGTACTGTCCTCCCTCAACTCCCCTTATTTTTCCTTTTCTGCTTCAATACTGTCTTCTTTTTTGCTGTAGGCCTCCCTGCTTAGAAATCTCCTTTCCCTTGTGATGTGTTTCCCTGCCTGGGCCCACTGTATAAGGGTACCTCAAGTAGGATTGTTTTGGGACACTCTACAACATCCGGTATCCTTACCTATACTGTCCCACTGTTTGACAGCTCCTCTGTTTCCTTCCTTACCCCATCTGTCCCACTTTCACCCTCTGCTGCCTACCCAGGACTGACTGACTACAAGGAGGTCATGCGGGCTGCCTTTCCATACACATCCCCACCAGTCATCACCTCTGATACCCGCCACATGAACTTCCCACCTCCAGAACCCCTTTCTACCAATCAGGCAGCTCTGCCTGCGAGGGGGAATGACCTAAGAAGAGCCCGGTTCTTTTGAAGCAAAGAAAAGTGCTCCACTGCGTCTGTCTACACCACTTCCGGCATTCCAGTACTGTCTGTAAGGAATTAATGAGGACTACCTTTCCACACCTTCCTCCCACATGAATTTCTAAGCCTGGGCACTCCCTTCAAGTAAGCACTCACCCCTAGGACCCCTTTCCGCCAATCTGGCTGCTCTGTCTGCAAGGGAGTGAAGCCTCTGCTGTCCCCGAAAAAGCCGCCACTCACTAGTGAGCTGGAGTGCAAGGGCAGGAGCATTAAGTGTGTTAGCTGTAAAGTCAGCCAGTCATGCTGCCCATGTGTGCCTGCCTCTGCACTGTAACTCACAGTGCTCTCCAGCCCCAGCTGCTCAGCTCACCCATAGACCTTAAGCAGCAGACACCACTGAACTTGCTCCACTGTCAACTGCTCTGCCAAAGTATGCTATCCTGGTAATGCTTCCCATATTAACCATCTATGCTGCCTTGTAGTGATAGCAATACCAGCCACTTGCTGGTATATTGTTATTGTAGTAGTTGTAATAGTCTCAGGTATATAAATATAGCACTTCTCTGTTATATAGTGATCTGCGAATGGGTTGCTAGAAATAGATATCATTAGATTGGTCTATTGTTCTACATAAATTGTGTTAGATCTGGTATACACTGTAGCTACAGTGCCCCTCTGTTATATAGCACTCTATCACATACTGCCAGTAGCCTTCACAGCACACACCACCCCCCTTCCCCACATTGCTGCCTCTGCCTTGAACCATATCCTGTACCTTGGTCGCAACCCTGTCTGGGTGCTATTTACCTTATAGTCCATGGCCTTCATCATAAGCTCTACGAGGAAAGACTCAAGTAATTAAATTTGTACTCTCTAGAGGATAGGAGGGAGAGGGGAGACATGATAAAAACATTCAAATACCTCAAGGGTATCAATAAGGTACAGGAAGGCATTAGTTTACAAAGAAAGAGATGCTCAAGGACAAAAGGGCGCGACATGAAGTTGGAAGGGGTAGGCTCAGAGGGGATATAAGGAAGTACTCATTCACGGAAAGGGTGGTAGACGTCTGGAACAGACTACCAGCAGAGTTGGTGGGTACCAAAATGGTAGCAGGATTCAAGCATCATGCATGAATAGACACAGGGAGACCATAGTAACAGGGATTGGCGGGGTAAGGCTGCAGATCAAGTTGAGTCTGCAGTTACACAGTAGGATGGAAATTTTTGTGGCAGACTGGATGGGCCAAGGGGTCCTTTTCTGCTGGCAATTTGTATGTTTCTAAAGTAACATCCCCTATCACTGCTAGCTCAGCAGTTGCCTGCCAAACTGGGTGCTACCTTCATTTATATTACCCACAGCCACTGCTCGCTACTTGGCCATAACCCAATGTGGATGCTACCTTCAGTTATAAAAACACTTGAGGCCCTGCTAGTTTCTGGCCGTTACCATTCTGGGTGCTACCTTCAATCATAAGCATACTGTAAGCCCAGCCCCTACTAGCTCCTTGGCCTCCCTTTCACTAGAGTGCCACATCCATTTATATAATTATTCCCAGGACAGATCCTCAGGTTAGTTGTAAATAGGGCTGTTAGACCACATAAGGGCTGGTTCATCTTTCCCCTAAGGTGAGATACAGATGAGGCACACTGATTAGTCCTGAGTGGGACAAAACACTTGTCTGTACCTTCTGGTGTCAGCCTTTGCAGATTTTGTGAGAGGCCATCTGGCACCATACATTCCTGTTTAAAGCAGAACCAGCCTAAACTTTCATGATTTGCATATACATCCCATGATGGCTTTGCACTATGGGTGTATGTGTGACTTGTATTTCTTTGAACTCTAGCTCTGTTGGCAATGCCCTTTTTGGATAACCCTTGCCTCAGTGCTTTTGTGCTGAGGTTCTTTGTCTTTCTAGAACTACTGTACTGCACCACTTGAACAATTTTGATAGCTCTTATAACAATGAAACTATCCTTCTAGGTGATCTAGATATTGACTGGCTCACTGGTAAATCTGCTGACCTTAAATGGAGTAGTAATGAACTCAGCCTGACCCCACTCATAACTGAACCCCTGAGGCCTAACCCTAAAAGCCCTGACACCTGCTCAATTCTCTACATTATTCTAACAAACACGCAACAGAAAATTACTCATACGTCAGTCTTGAACAATATCGGTGACCAAAATGCTGTAGTTTGTTAGGGGCCTAAAGAAAGTTACGTCTCAACCTAAATTCATTCAAATTAAGACCCTTCCCTGTTTAGTTATTTATTTATTAAATTATTTGAAAACTTTCACCAGAAAAGGCATACTGAGCTACAACAGCTCGTTTCCAGCTGCGTCCTGGGGGAAGAGGGGCATTTCTGTAAGTCTGATTTTCCATGAGAGTTAGCAGCTATCAAGTGACAGAATTTCTATCTAGTCTCATCAGTGTATAGGGCTACTGAAATGTTTACCAACAGCTACTCAGAGTCATCAACAGGCGCGGGACCCTGGCTAACCATAAGGTAAACAAGATAAAGTGTCCTGGTTTAACCAGGACACAAAGACAGCCTTAAGAATCACTTTCCAAAGAACAAAAAATGTGTTGTCACCCTAGCCATGATGACCACAAAGTGCACGCTATTAGACAATTGGAATACTCCAAAAATGCCTAGATTTGATTATATAGGTGGTGTAATAATTTAAGGAGCACACTGAGTATGGAGAAACTTTTTATGAACTTTGAAGAATCGCATGATCCTGTGCATCCATCTTGGGCTGCACTTTGACTGCTGCTTCCACTACCGCTGAAATTATCAATGATAATTTGTGCCAGCCAGTAGGTTCAGGCTTATATTAGGATGGAAAAAAGAAGGTCTATCTATATGAAATCTTATTTCTTTCTAATCATTTTTCGTGACTAAGAAATGTAATATAAACCTTGGGGTGGGCTTCATTTCTGTTTCTTGTTTTCTTACTGACATAACATTCTGTACCTGTATGTATCTTTATTTAAATATTCAAATAAAAATATTGCGAAAAAAAAGACAGCCTTAAGCAACAGGGACAAGTAGCAGGCTTTAGGCAACAAAACAAAATCACTACACAAGGCTAATCCATTCTGCCAAACTAATTACTGTCTGAACCTAATAGAAGAGAATAAAAATGACTCCTGTAAATTCTGAAATGCAGTAAAACCTCTGGAGGAGGAGGAGCTGCTACCTCATCATTACCAAAACAACCTGCAGTTGGTGACAAGATCATAAATGAAAAGTACAGTTACATAAGAACTTACCGTAACAGTAGATCTTTGAGAGGAGCTCTTGCAGCAGATAATACCATTAGGACAAAGACCGGCAGGCATTAGCATCCCATGGAAACATTTTCTAGCTAGCAGTCTGTGGCGGGGGACCACCCCTGACGTCGGCTCAGCCTGACGTGGTATAAAGGGGGCGGTCCCCCGGCACCACCTTAGTTCTCCCGTCGGAGATCATATGAAAATAGATGGAGAACCGAGGATGATTTCCCATCCCCAAAGAGAAGATGTAATGTGTTGTCCCCAGGGGCAGGTGGGTGGGAAAGCCACCTGCTGCAAGAGCTCCTCTCGAAGACCTACTGTTACGGTAAGTTCTTACATAACTGTACTATCTCACTTCAAGGTGGAGCTCTTGCAGCAGGTAATACCATTAGGACGGAGTCCCAAGCAATGCCCAAGGAGAGGCCCAGATCAAAGAGGGCAGAGGACAATAAAACACTGTGGTAAATTTGGAGAGGAGTCCCTGGAGGACTACTAGGCTGAAACTTGCTCTCCTTCCGGAAGCAATATCCAGACTGTCGTGCCTCATGAAGGTATGCACCGAACTCCAAGTAGTGGCCGCACAGAGGTCTGCTGAAGAAACATTCCACAGGGAAGCGAAAGATGTCACCACACCTCTGGTAGAATGACCCCCTCACTGGTCCCAGTAGGGGTTTGTTGTGGTGCTGGTAACAAAAAGTGATGCAGTGTACTAACCACTTAGTCAGGGTTTGTTTCCTGACTGGTGCTCCAAGTTTCCTGTGGGCAAAAGAGACAAAAAACTAGTCTGTCTGGCAGATCTAGTCCGAGCCAGATAGTAACGTAAAATTCTATGTACATCCAGAGTATGTAACAGTGCCTCCCCATTCTCTCTCTCTCTCTGGGTAGTAAACTGGTAGTTGAATGTCCTGGTTCAACGTGAACTCAGACACTACTTTTGGTAAAAACTTTGGGTTTGTATGCAGGGCTACTCTGTCCCTGTGAAAAACTAGGTAAGGCTCATTACATGAGAGCCTGCAGCTCAGAAATCCTCCGTGCTGAAGGGATGGCAACTAAAAATAATGCCATCCAGGACAGAAGGTGGAGCTTATACCTTGCGGCTGGTTCAAAAGGTGGCAAGGTGAGCTTCTCTAAAACAAACAAGAGATCCCAGGATGGTACTGGGTCTCTTCTAGGGGGTTTCATATGCAAGATACCTCTCAGGAAGGTCTTGCAGATGTCCAGCTGTGCCAGAGTCTTCCCATCTAAAGGCGCATGGTAAGTTGACAGAGCACAGAGATGCACCTTTATGGATGAGTAGCTGAGACCCAAATCTGACAGGTGGAGAAGATACTCCAGCACAGATTCCACCGAACAACCTAGGGGATCCAGAGAGCAGGGAATTGCCCATAAGCACAAACGCTTCAATTTCGTGGCATAGGTTGCCCTGGTAGAGGGTTTTCTCGCTGCCACAAGTACCTCTGCCACTCTAAAGGATTCTCCAAACCTATCCCTGGCTAATTCCACAGGAGCCAAGCATGCAGGTGCAAAGACTGGAGGTTTGAATGGACTAACGTCCCTTGCTCTTGGGAGAGCAAGTGTATGGGGAGAGGCAACGGGCCTGGCGGTTCCAATGCCGGTTGTTGCAACAGTGGAAACCAAATCTGTCGAGGCCAGAATGGTGCTACCAGTATCATCCCGGCCTCTTTTGCCTGCAACTTGAGCAGGACCCTCTGAAGAAGAGGGAAGGGAGGGAAAGCATACAGAAACCTCCCTGTTCAAGAGGGACGGACAATGCCTCTTACCAGAAAACACCAGGCCCTGGATCTAGCGAGCAGAAACTGGGCAGTTTGGCGTTGTGTGGGGATGCAAAGAGGTACAGTTCTGGCTGACCCCACCTTTCAAAGAGGTCTTCTATGACTTCCTGCTGTAGTTCCCACTCGTGGTTCTGAGATCGAGAGCAACTTAAGCGGTCCACAAGGACATTGTGGATTCCAGGAATATGAACTGCTGTGACATCCAGCTTGTGATCCTCCGCCCAGGACCAAACTCTCATCACTTCTCTGCATATGGGATACAAGTGTGTACCCCCTTGCTTATTGAGATGGAAGACTACCGGGATATTGTCCGACTGGACCAGTAGAGGTCCGGGAAGGAGCACCCCTTGGAAGGCTTGAAGGGCGTACAGAATGGCTCTCATCTCCAAAATGTTGATGTGGAGAGCACGTTCTGTTGAATTCCAGGAACCCTTGTCTGATGTGCGGCAAGATGTGCTCCTCATCCCAGTCCCGATGCATCAGTGGTAAGGGTTTGCAGTGAACTGGGTTTTTGAAAAGGAACCCCTATGCTCAGCCAGGCTGGGGTGAGCCACCAGGTTATGGACTGTCAGACTGCTTTGGAGATCCGAATGGGCTCTTCTAGCTCATCCGTACCTTGATCCCATTGAACCTTGAAGTGCCATTGCGGAATCCTCATGTTCAGATGCATGAATGAAACTGTCATGATACCTGCCGCCATGTGACCCAACAACTGTAGGACCACTTTTGCTGAGACCAAGTCCGAGTCTTGTATCCTGCGAGCTTCCTCTCTTAGCCTTGCTGCCCTGTCTACAGATAGAAAGGCTCTGCCTTGGATCGCGTCCAGAACTGCTCCGATGTATTGCAGCCTTTGAGCTGGCCATGGTTGTTATTTGGACAGATTTAGGGTGACGCCTAAAGTCTGGAACAGGCTGAATGTGTCCTCCAAGGTCCTGTTCAACTGGTCTTCCGTTGATGCCGTAAGAAGCCAATCATCCAGGTAGGGGTATATGAAGTAACCCCTTCTGCTGAGGGCCACCGCTATGACTGCCAGGCACTTGGTAAAGACTCTTGGTGCCAAGAATAGGCTGAATGGCAGCGCCCTGAACTGGTAGTGTCCTCCCAGGAAGGTGAAATGTAGGTACTTCTTGTGGGATGGCAGGATCTTGTTGTGCATGTAGGCGTCCTGCATGTCCTGAGAGCAGAGCCAGTCTCCCTGGTGGAGCAAAGGCAACAGGCTCACCAAGGTCACCATTCTAAACCTCTTGTATTCGATAAAGGTGTTTAGTTGACTCAGATCCAGAATGGGACAATGGTCTCCCATCTTTTTCGGGACTAGGAAGAAATGGGAATAAATTCCCTTTCCTCTTTGTGCAAAAGGAACCTCCTGCATGGCTCTTTTGTCCAATAAAGCCTGTCTCTCTGCCCTCAGGAGTAGTGTGTGGGAGGGTGAGCAGTGGGAGGGAACTGGTGGGTTGTCCAGTGGAAACTGGGTAAACTCTAAGGTGTATCCCCTTTCTACCATCTGGAGGACCCATTGGTCCAATTTTATATTGGGCCATCCGGACAGGTAGAGGGAGAATCTCCCTCCTACCGCCTCCCCTTGCACCGGCTGTGGTAGAGGGAGGTTGGTAGGCAGTCATGCAGTGTTGGAGGGTGTAGGCAGGCGTCTTGGCGCCTCAGGGTTTTTGGGGCCCTGGGTGCCTGAAGGGACAGGGTGGCCTTTTCTTTTCAAGCCTCCCTTGCTTTGCATCTGGCACCTTCCTTGCTGTCCCTTCCTGTTTTTTCCAAAAGGGACGGCAGTGTGTGGACTGTGACTCTGACCGGTACATTCTGTGGACTTCGGACACAGCTTCTCTTGAGTCCTGAAGCCCAGTGTTTAGCTTTTCTGTGTCCTGACCAAACAGGACTGGTCCTTGGAAAGGAGCATTCAGGATAACATCCTGAAGATCCTGCCGGAAGCCTGAAACTCAGAACCAAGCATGCCTCTGCATGCAAACACCAGTGGCTGCTGCTCTTGCTGCTGTATCCTCGGAGCCACAGGAACTCCTGAGGAGATGCTTATCCACGTCCATGTCAGATTGAATCACAGCAAGGAGCTCCGCCTTACCCTCCGAATCTGGCTGAGCTTTGGCCAGGTCCATCACCTTTGCCCACAGGGATTTTTGGTAAGTGATCAAGTGGGCCAGGAAATTGAGTGACCTGATGGTGCGAGTTGCTGAGGAGTACACCTTGCATCCCATCTGGTCTAGTTTCTTTGATTCTGGGTCCGGTGGTTGGGCACTCATATGGTGTGGTTACTGTACCCTGCCATGAGCAGCTGTCAGGACCATTGAGTCTGCTTTTGGGTATTCTCTCAGAAAAGGCTCCCCTTTTGGGGTCTTGTAGAGCCTATCGGCCTTATGAGGAATTATGGTCGTAGTGGCCAGATGTCTCCAGGTTGATTTGGTCACATCTTGGAATGGCTCCACTAAGGAAGGGATGACCAAAGGTTCTGGATCTGTGGCCCCTAAGAATTTGGCCAGTCTGTACCTTTCTGGGTCCAGTTCCTCCGTGTCCCATTGATAAAGCGCCTGAATATGGTGCATGACGTCTAAAAAAAGACGGGTCATCCGGGGGTGACCTCGGTGAGTCCCTCAGATTTGGAGACGGAATGGGGAGCTCGTCTTCTGAAGAGTAGTCTGAAGAGGAGTCTCCTGCATCATCTCCTGACAACAATGGCAGGTGTCCACTGGGTGAGGGAATGGATAAAGGGTGCTTTTTGTGGCCACCCGGCCCTGGCATCCACCTGTCCTCTGTATCCTGCAGCCTGCCTTTCGATGGTAAAGGCTGCTCGGGCATGAGGTCTCTGGGTGGTGGGCGTACTGGGGATGGATCCCTGGGTCGATGGGGAAGATCTCCCTTTACAGTATTCCATCATGTTTGAAAAAGCACCCCTACCTCTGTTAAAGGAACTACTGGTGGTGGTGGTGGGAGCATTGGATTTGGAGCACTGGAGGGACCTGAGGGACCTGGCATCTGGTCCAAAGAAGGGGTCGCCCAGTCCTTGGGCTCTTTATCTACTGGAACATCAGGCATCAGGTCTTCAGTATCTGGTGGCCTGACGTCCGGCTCCTTTGCTGGAGGCTGTTGGGCGTCCAGTACCCACTTGCATCCAGGGGAGCAGTCGCCCGTGGCGGCGGGCTGATCCTTCAGGGCGGGACGGTGCCAAGGGGCCCGGCGGACTCTCCTTCATTGGAGGCGCTTCCTTATCCGACGTCGAGTCAGAGGGTCCTGTCGTCTGGGAGGCAGACGACGCCTGGTGTACGGGTGTGGGAAGCGTCCGGTACCTGATGGCCCCCCAGCATCGTCTGGATTGTCCTTTTTCTTCTGCTTGTTGGATGAGTCAGAACGCTTACGGGCGGCGGACACAGATGATTTGGCCGTATCCGACGCCTGTCCCTCATGGGTCGACCCATGTTTATGGGGTCGGTGGGGCAAGGGGATCTGAGTGGACGGCTGTCCCGAAGAGGAAGACTCCTTACCTTTCACCTGAGTAGAGGTGGTAGCTTTCCTCTGGGTGTCCCCCGAAACTGCCTTGGTACATGGGAGAACTGATTCCGACCTCCCGCCGGAGGTGGAAGTAGCCGACGCCCGGTGAGGAGACTTCGGGTGGGACTCTGATCTGGCCCTCTCCTTCTCCCGATGGTGGTGGTGTTTCCCTACTGATCTCTTCTCCTTGGGGGGAGACTCCCTGGTGGAAGAGGATGAACTGTGTCCCGATGAGGCCTTCTGCATGGCGGCTACTTGCTGCTCCAGAAGATAGGCCTTCAAGGCATTGGCGCGATGAATCCTGGTCTTGTTAAACTTAGTGCACTTCGGGCAATCATCAGGCTGGTGGTCGGGGCCTAGGCAGATGAGGCAGGTAGAATGGCTTTCGCCGGAATCTGCTTCCCGCACGCACACTTTGATTTTTGTCACTGAGACAACGAAGACATGAAAATTATGAAGAAAACACGTCGAGTAAACTTTCGATTTATCGAAACAATGTGCTGCATGAAAGCGCGAGAAAAAGTGATCGACAGCAACTATGGCGTCGTGGTCCAATATTCACGAATTAGATGACGGGAAAAGAACTGAGGTAGTGCGGGGGACTGCCCCTTTATACATTGTCTGACGCCGGGCAGAGCTGACATCGGGCGGTCTCCCTGCCACAGACTACTAGCTAGAAAATTTTTCCATGGGGTCCTAGTGCCTGACGGTCTTAGTCCTAATGGTATTACCTGCTGCAAGAGCTCCGCCACGAAATGAGATCAAAGGATTCTCGAAGCTGAAACACAGAAATATAGAACGTGACGGCAGACGGAGACCACTAAGTCCATCTTTTAACTCTTTTGCTGTGACTGGTTACACCTAAATAGAAGGGGAAACACCCTCCTAGGTAAACGCATAGTTACAGGCATAAACAAACATTTAAACTACAACAGATGGGGAAGAAGCTTGTATTTCGAGCTTTTCTTGACGTAGGCAAAAACCAGAACCTTAATAAAATAACATAAGGATAACTCAGTAAGCAAAGTAAGCAAGCAAACTTTATTTATATTGCACCTTTCATAACCAAGGCGCTATACATAATGTAAAATGACAGCATAAACCTAATATAATACATTTAAAAAAAAGTCATTTAATTTAACAATTTTATATATTTTTTTTATATTTAGTTCTTTAACTGGGAGTAGCACACTAAGCTGAAAGCTTTTTTACAGGAGCGACCTGAGAGCACAGGGAAGTTAAGTGACTTGCTCAGGGTCACACAGTATACAAGTGGAAGCTGTGGGATTCAAACCCAGGTCTGGTCTGCTGGATGTCACCAGATGTGCAACTCAGAGCCTTAAACCACTGCGCTATACCGCCTCCCATTAGTGAGGGAATGCCAATGAAAATAAATAAATAACTAATCAATACACTGTAATTAAGGAAAATCAACGCAGAAGGAAGCATAACAAAATAAATAACCTTAAGATCCTACTTGTAAATGCTTGAAGCTTAAGAAACAAGATGGAAGAATTAAAATACATAATGTATTCAAAGGATACCGATATTTGTGGTATTACCAAGACTTGGCTCAGAGATGAGGACAGGTACACTGAGATATCTGGTTATACCAAGACTGCAAAAAAAAAATCGCAAAGTGAAGAGAGGGGGAGGAATAGCATTATACATAGCAGAAAAATACAAGGCGCGTGTAATTCAACACCAAACAGATATTAACTATGTTAATGAACTAGTATGGGCTCAAATACAGATACCAAGAAAAAGGCTCACTGTGGGTCTAGAATACAGCTCCCCAAGCTTAGATCTTGATGAAAATAATTTTCTCACTGAGATAGAAAACTTGGAAATTACAGGTCATTATATACTTATGGGAGGTTTTAATTTACCATCAATAGACTGGACAACACTTGATAGAGCAGGGTATTTGGAGAAAAGATTCATCGACAGGACTATTCAACACAACTTGGAACAGCTGGTCAAGGAGGGCACTAGAGAAAACAATATAGTGGATCTAATTTTAACTAACATGGAAGAGGGTATAGCTGAACCAAAGGTGTCCGTGCCACTAGGAGACAGTGATAATAAAATAGTACAAATAAATTTGAAGATAAACAAAGAATGCATACATGGGAAAACAAAACTTAGGGATTACCATAAAGCAGATTACTATAGCATGAGACACTTTCTATCCACGTGGAGATGGGAAGCAGAATTAAGTAACCTAGGGCTAACGAATATGTGGGAAAAATTACGTCAGAAAATAAACTTGTGCACTGAGCGCTAGGTCCCTGAAAGAATAAAGTATAACAACAACCGTAGGGTGCCTCTATTGTGGTACAATAACATTAAGAGAAATATATGGAAAAAGAAAGAAACTATACATTAAATATAAAAAACATTCTACAGAAGCTAACTGGCAACAATACAAAAAAATAGTGAACAAAACTAAGAATATAATTAGAAAAGCACAGCAAAACCTAGAAACACATTTGGCAAGTTCAGCCAAAGACAATAAGAAAATGTTTTATAATTATGTAGGTTCAATGAAAGGAAATCAAAATGGAGTTGGACCTTTACAAACAGATAAAAGGATAGTAAGTGATGTAACTTACATGTCCTTGAAATTAATTAAGTATTTTCTGAGTGTATTCAAGCCGAAGGAACACATTAGTATTAATAACACACCAAGTACAGAAGATTTCACACTGTTCAAAACTCGGGAAGTAATGTACGTAATTAGATCTATTAAATAAAGCAGCTCAGCTGGGCCGGATGGCATTACTCCTAAGTTCATAAAAGAACTGTCAGGTCAATTATCAGGATCAATTGATCTTTTATTTAATGCATCACAAAAAGAAGGTAGAACATTACCGGAATGGAATGAAGCCATAGTAATACCAATTCATAAAAATGGTAGCAGGTCGGATGTTAAGAATTATAGACCTATAAGCCTGACATCTGTCATAGGCAAATTATTGAAAAGATTATTACAACTACTGGACACGATGGGTATCAGAGACCCTGGCGTATTCTACATCCAGTTGACAAGCAATATACCCCCATATAAAAATTCCTATTCCGTATTTTCTCTTTGAGTGCATATTTGTCTGGTCTAACATCATGCAAAATTTTACCCATGGTACTTTCTGAGCATACCCCGGTCGCTCTTGAACATACGTTGGGAGGCCTGGTGGAAAGAGACAGAGCATGGTGCCTCAATTCTGCTCTCTTGAGAAACCCAGAATTTGTGTCCCCCATCACTAGTTTCATGCAAACATTCTTTCGGGAAAAAGAAGATATGGTGGAAGCACTGGACAAGCTTTGGGGAGCAGCTAAATGCACTGTGCGTACGGAATGCATTAGGCTATCTACCATAATGAAAAAGCAGAGGGCGAGATTCACACAAGATCTCCTTACTCAGATTAGGAGTCTGGAACATCACCTTTCCTCCTCTAAAGAGCCAGATATGTGGTCTTGACTGCACAATCTGAGGGCCCAGTATTTTGGGCTTCTAGCCGATCAAGCAGAATCAGCCCTGCAAAGAATCAAATTCCACTATTTGGAGTCTGGTGATTGAGCTGGGCGGCTTCTGGCCCTTCGGCTCCGACAATCAGACAGTCGCAGCCTGATTCAGGACATTCAGCCAACTCCTTGGGGACAGGTCTTGACCCAATCTCAAGTCATAGCGGAGGCATTTAGCCATTTTTACAAAGCCCTTTATACACCGGGGGGTGATTCCCCAGATGACGAAATTCTGGCTAAATACCTCAATTCAGTGGACTTGTCTTTTCTCTCACAATCCCAATGGGACCTCTTGCAAGCGCCCATCTCTCATTAGGAAATTCTCCGGGTAATAGAACAGCTTCCAAAGGACAAAGCCCCAGGCCCGGATAGGTTCAACAATGCTTTTTATGCAGCATTCAAAGAGGTCCTGGTCCCCTCCCTTGCCAGATTATTCAACTATTTGCCCTCGTCCGGTCTATCAGATGGTTCCTTTACACAGGCCTGGATAACCGTCTTGCCAAAACCAGGTAAATCACACCTTGAGCCCGGAAATTACCGTCCGATATCATTGTTAAATTCCAATTTGAAGATCCTGGCCAAAGTGCTGGCCAACTGTCTTCTTAAAGTCTGGCACGTTCCTCTCAGCCCCACCCAGGTGGGCTTCGTGGCAGGTCACCTCTCTTCAGACCATATGTGCAAGGTCCTCCATCTCATTGCGCTGGCTAGAGAGCAGATAACCCCCGCTGTCTTGGTCTCGCTTGATGCCGAAAAGGCCTTTGATCGTGTATCATGGCCCTTTCTGTTTGCCACTCTATACCGATACAGTTTTCCGGTCCAATTTTGTGACTGGCTCAGGGTCCTCTACCACCAACCTACTGCGAGGATGCGATGCAATGGAGTCTTCTCATCCTCATTCTTCCTGGGTCGTGGCACCAGGCAGGGATGCCCTCTCTCACCGTTCTTGTTCAACCTATATCTTGAACCACTTATTCGATCTTTACAGTCATGTCCCGAAGTCAAGGGGATACATCTTGGGGTCACCAACTACAAACTATCAGCCTATGTTGATGATCTTTTATTGCATTTAGAAGACCCAGGTTCCTCCATCCCGGCTGCAGTGTCTCTCATTAACAGATTCTCCCAAGTTGCGGGGTACAAACTCAATTTGGAGATATCCAAAGTCCTGCCCCTTAATGTGCATGTCAGGAAACACCAGACTGAGAATCTGGGCCTGGTGTGGGAATCTAAGGTTCTCACATACCTAGGAATCAAAATATCTCAGTCCCTCTCTTCTCTAGTTAAGCTTAATCTTTCTCCCATCTTCCAATCCATCCAAGCAGATCTTCTAAGATTGAAATCTATCTCGCTTTCAGTCTGGGGTAGGGTGAATGTGATAAAGATGAATGTTTTGCCCAGGATACTTTACCCCTTGTCAATGCTGTGCCCTTTCCTTCCTAAGTGTTGGTTCAGGCGCCTGCACTCACTTATCTCTGAGTTCTTATGGAATGGGAAAGTGGTCAGACGGGCTTACATCAAGCTTACTCGCCAAAAAGACCTGGGGGGATTGTGGCTGCCCAATTTTTTCCTCTACTATTGTGCTATACATGGCACCAAGATCATCTGGTGGAGCTCAGACAATGGAGAGCTAGGGGACCCCTACGTCCCCCAATGGGTCCTCTTGGAGAGGTCCCTGTGTAGCTACAGGGATTAGAACTAGGGTGCTTAATTTTCCTGAATAGCTCAGAGCTCCCGTTACCTCTTAGAAACTCTCTGCTTTGGTGGTCTCTCAAGGCTCTGCGCCAGCTTAGCACTCACTGAAACCTCTTTCTTCATAAAGACCTATCTCAGCCCCTCGTCAGTAATCCACATTTCAAGATTGCCAATCGCCCCATACCCATGAACTTCTGTCTGGCATTGGGCACCACTCCAGTACTGTCTTTGATTTTAAAGGGCAAAATGTGCTCTGCAAAGGAACTGAAAGCCCACTTTTCCATTCCCACTTACCATTTCCTTAAACACCTACAACTGCAGGGTGCGATTTCCTCTTTCTTAGGCTCCCCTTCCTGGCAAGACTGTGCCAACCCAGCTCTTCGGGACCTAATAGATACTGCTACTGAACCGCATCCTACTTCGAAGTACTATGGTTTGCTCCGGAGTCTGGACCTGGACAAACCACAGGGAGTCTGCTTCTATTGGAAGTATGAACTTGAGCTTTCAATGGAAGACAGAGAGTGGCAGCAAGTGTGGACTGACCTGTATAACTACATCAAGCAGGACCAGCTACGATTTCTTCAGTTCAATGTTTTGCACAACATGTATTTCACTCCCTCTAAGCTAGCCAGGATGGGCAAGTCTGAATCCCCACTCTGCATTAGATGCAGGAACTCAGAGGGCACCCTCAGGCACATCCTCTGGGACTGCGCTTTGGTGACTCCTTTCTGGCAGGCTATCAGAGGTGCCCTGGATCCTATGTTATACCTAGACTCTTTCTTCATGCCACAGGTTTGCCTAGTTGTGTTGTTTCCTGCCAGCATGATAGGATGCCAAAAAGCCCATATGTCTTTGACCTCAACCGTAGCCAAACTGGTTATTACCCGTCAATGGCTTGACCAATCCAGTCCTTCCCTTAGGGAATGGCTTGCGGAGATTCTCCAGGCCTTAGAGCTCAAAAAGCATATCGCCGCTAGGATGCACCGTATAGAAGCTTTTAACATTCGGTGGGGACCCCTGATGGCACTCCTTCCTATCATAAACTGTCCCCCTTAGCTCCTGGCCAGTGAAGGGATGCCGAGGTTTTTCTTCCATAAAAGGGGTGTAGGAATTCTTTCTTTCCATCCTTTTCCTTCCTTCTTTACCAAAGTAAATTGGGTCATTTTTTCTCCGGCCTTTTTCATAGGAGGAAGGCCTGTGGATACCCCCCATAATCTGTCCGAATGGTGCACACAGTGGAGGCTCCAGGGAGGGAATGGGGCAAGGGGGTTATTTATTAAGTAGGAGTAGTTAATGTTATTTGCCAATCAGACCGAGGTAGCGTCTGTGTATCTGTTCAGCCACACGGCCTACATCTTCATGGACTGTGGTCTCCCTACTGGGTCAGTGGACATATCTGGACTAATAGAACAGAGGGGAGCCACAACACTGATTATGAGTTTATGTACTGTTTAATTGCCGTATTTGTATGTTACAATGTTGTATTGTTGCGGTTGGTGTTTGTACTTACAATATACTCAATAAAGTACATTTATTTGAAAAGATTATTACAGCAGCGTATATCAACACACTTGCAACAAAATGGTCTGATTGATATTACACAACATGTTTTTTTCCCTGGTAGATCCTGCCTGACAAACCTTTTGCATTTTTTCAAACCATCAGAGCAGCTTTAGATAAAGGAATACCAGTTGACATAGTCTTCTTGGACTACTCAAAGGCTTTCGACACAGCGTCACACAAAATTTTAGTAGAACAACTGACTAAACTCAATTTTCATTCTAATATAATCAACTGGGTTATCTCCTGGCTCAGCAATAGACAGTAGAGAGTGGCAATCAGGGGACACATGTCTCCTTGGGGGCAGGTTACTAGTGGGGTCCCGCAGGGCTCGGTCCTGGGGCCTACCCTTTTTAACATCTTGGTCACCTCAATGCAGACATCTAATAATGCCTGGCTGTGCAAATATGCAGATGATTGTAAAATTGGTGGCATAGTCAATGACCAACTGGCAGCGCAAAAAATCCAAGAAAATTTAAGTCATTTAGAAGGATGGGCTACTGGGAATAAGATGACATTCAACGAAAATAAATGCAAAGTTATGTATTTGGGCCAAAATAATCCAAGAACCCCTTATAAACTTAATAATATAAATCTACAAGTAGCATCAAATGAAAAAGACTTGGATGTTAACATTACCGATACTCTAACTTTCAATATGCACAACAAAATTACAGTCAAAAAATGTCAAAGAATTTTAGGATGTATATTTAAAAATATCAAAAGTAGAGAGCCAGAGGCCATCATTCCACTGTATTCTAGTCTGGTGAGGTCACATCTTGATTATTGCTTTTCCTTCTGTGCTCCAAATACTATAGGAGGGAAACAAATGATCGAGAGGGTACAGAGAGTTAAAAACATGCAAAATCTTAACTATGGTGAAAGATTAAGTGAGTTAGGATTATACTCTATGGAGTACAGAAGACTCAGGAGAGACCTATGTTTAACATTTAAAGCCATACAAGATGACTCAATTATGGAGACAATAGGTCTGGCTAGACAAAATGTCAATAAAAACACAAGATCACATAACTTTCAATTGAAAGGGGAAATAAATAAAACATCTAAAACAAGTAGTAGCTATACACAAAGAATTATCACAACTTGGAATGCATTGCCCAAAAATATGGTTGAGAGGGATAACATGACTATGTTTAATGAAAGACTAGATGAGTACATGGGTAGTAAAAAGCTGTCCTTCCAGCATTAGAAATTATATGGTGGCGAGTTCTCTAAAGGCCTATGGCTTCCTGAACTTGTATTTATCTATGAACCTATCTAGTCTGCTCAACATTACTTGCTTGCTTACCACCCTACCTTATTTGTCCTTTGGTACAATGATGCCATTGTGCCTATCCCATGTCCTCTTGAAACCTCCTACCATCTTCACCACCACAACACCTGGTGGCAGGCTATTCCATGCATCTACCACCCTCTTCATGAAGAAGAACTTCCTGACATTTGTCATAAACCTTCCACCTTTCAGTCTCAATTCATGCCCCCTTGTTCTACTTCCTTCTTTGAGGTGGAAGAGTTCCTGTACCTTATTGATGAATTTTCTGTACTTGAATGTTTCGATCATGCCCCCCTCCCTCCTATGTTCCAGGGAGTACATGTTCGGCTCTCTCAATCTGCTCTCATATGACTTCTGATGCAATTCCCATATCATTTTTGTTGCCTTTCTCTGCACTGTCTCAATCCAGTCATTATCCTTCCTGAATGAGGCATCCAAAACTGGACACAGTATTCCAGGTGTGGCCTGACCAGTGCTCTATACAGTGGTAGGGCCACCTCCCTTCTCCTGCTCAAGATTCCTCTCCCAGTACATGCTAGCATGCCACTGGCCTTTAGTGCTGCCTTCTTACACTGTCTCCCTGCCTTCAAATCATCTGATATTATGATGCCTAGATCATGCTCCTGGCTCGTGGCAGCTAGTCTTTCCCCTCCTAGGTAATATTCCTTCTTGGGATTACCTCTACCTAGATGCAAGACCTTGCATTTTTGGTCATTAAATCTCAGCTGCCATGCTCCTGACCACTCCTCTAGCTTCTTTAAATCTGATTCCATTTGGCCGGCCCCCTCTGAGGAGTCCACTCTGTTGCAAATCTTTGTGTCGTCTGCGAACAGACACACTTTTTCTTCGAGTCCAGTGGTGATGTCAGCTATGTATATATTAAATAATAGCGGCCCCAGCACCAAGCCCTGGGGTACCCCGCTGGCCACCTCTCCCTGCGTTGATAAGTGCGCCATTGACCTGAACCCTTTCTGTTCTTCCCTGCAGCCAATTTTTAACCCAGTTTACCACCTCCTGTCCCACCCCCATGCAGTCTAACAAACTTCTTTACCAGCCTTCTGGTGGTACTGAGTCGAAGCCCTTGCTAAAGTCCAGGTAGACGACATACACCCCCCCTCCATCTACTGCCTTTGTAACCCAGTCAAATTTGACCAGGTTTGTTAGACAAGACCTTCCTGCCATGAAACCATGTTGTTTGAGGTCCTGCTGACCACTGGTTTCCAGGAATGTTATATCCTCTGTTTGAGTAGAGATTCCATAATTTGTCTTCACTACAGATGTAAGACTTACCGGACGACAGTTTCCCACCTCCTCCTGGCTGCCAAATTTGTGAAGTGGGACCACTGTTGCTCTTCTCCAGTCTTCAGGGACCACACCGCTCTCCAGTTCGGTACCCAGTTCCTTCAGGATTCTGGGGTGTATTTTGTCGGGTTCCATGGCCTTGTCTACTTTTAAGCTGCTTGTTCTCCATGAAGGGGCTAGTATCGATTCCTGGTGGAGGGGTGCAGTTTTAATTTTTTTTTCACAGGACCACTCTTCTTCTGTAAACACTGAGCAGAAGTATTTGTTTAGGACTTCTGCCTTCTCACGGTCCCTTTCCACTAATTTTCCTTCCTCTGCCGTAATCCTTACTATTCCCCCCTTTGCTTTCCTTGTCTCCTTTATATATCGAAAGAAGGTTTTGTTGCCTCTTTTTGCCCCTTCTGCTATCCTTGTTTCTGTCTGGGCTTTGGCCTTCCTTATCGCCCTGTTCACCTCCTTCATTATTTCTTGGTATGAGTCACAATCTTCTTTCTTCTTAATATCCTTGTATTTCTTGTAGGCCCTCTTTTTTCCCCTTACTACAAATGCTGCCTCTTTGGAGAACCAGAGAGGATGTATTTTCCTTTTGGCCTTGCCGACTCTCCTTGCGCATTGGTCCGTAGCCATCATGATTGCTCTCTTAAGTTCCTTCCACATGTCCTTCACCTCTCAGTCTCTTCAGTCTTTTAGGTTCTCTCATACACATTCTCTCATTTTCTGGAAGTTGGCCTTCCAAAAATCTAGTACATTGGTTTTGGAATGACTGATGGCCTCCGTTGAGCTGATCTGGAAACTGACCATACGATGGTCACCGTTTCCTAGATAGAAACACAGAATTTGATGGCAGATAAGGACCACTTGGCCCACCCAGTCTGCCCATTTCCCTACCTAATGGATAAGCTGCAGATCCTAGTTAACCAACAGCCTACTTCCTCCTACCCCCAACTCCTAGAATTGCCTTATGTCTGTCCCATGCATTCTTGAATTTCCCCACTATTTTTGACTCCACAACCTCCTCAGGAAGGACATTCCATGCATCCACAACCCTCTCCGTGAAAAAATACTTCCTCATATTACCTCTGAGCTGTCCCCCTTCTATCTTCAAATTGTGCCCCCTGGTTCTTGCACACCTCTTTTTCTGAAAGATGCTACCCTCTTGGACTCTGTTGATTCCCTTTAGGTACCTGAAAGCTTCTATCATGTGCCCCCTGTCCCTCCTTTCCTCAAGGGTATACATATTAAGCTCCTTAAGTCTCTCTTCCTATGTCTCTTTGCAGACGACACAAACATCTACAACAGGGTTGATATACAAGGTGGGGTGGAAACGATGAGAAGGGACTTGGCAAGGTTGGAGGAACTGTCAAATGTATGGCAGCTTAGATTCAGTGCTATGAAGTGCAAAGTAATGCACCTGGTAAACAAAAACCCAGGGGAAGAGTACACTGTTGGAGGGTGAGATACTAACAACAACAAAAATGGAAAGGAACCTGGGGGGTAGTCATATCAGATGACCTAAAGGTGGGCAAGCAATGTGAGAGGGCAGTAAGGAGGGCTGGGGGGACACTGGGATTTATAGGGAGAGGCATCACCAGTAGAAAACAGGAAGTTGTTATCCCTCTGTACAGACAGCTGGTAAGACCTCATCTGGAGTACTGCGTGCAGTTCTGGAGACCCAATCTCTACAAGGACATAGACAGGAAGGAGGCAGTCCAGAAGAGGGCAACTAAAATGGTGCAGGGTCTGCACCAGAAGACATATGAAGATTACACCCCACTTCAATCACTTTAATTCTCTCACAGTTTGTGAGGACTAGGTCTAGTACAGCACTGCCTCTTGTCGAGGCTCCGACGAGCTGACACAGTCCTGCACTCTGCAGGGCCAACAAGATATCCCTGCTTCTTCTTGTTGCTGCTGTTAGTGAGCTCCCACTTTGCCTCTGCAGGACTGGCCATCCAATCCATTTTTATTTATATATTGCCCATCCAAAAAGCTCTGAGCACTGTACAGAGTAAAAGCATCGGACAAAATATTAAACATAACAATATACATTACGACAGTACATATCATACAACACAAAATATTTACAAATAAAAACAACTGATACAGTTAAAACATTACCATCAAAGATTTAAACAAAAGGCCAAATTTCAAGGCAGATTCAGTGAAAGACCTGTTTATTATGAGTTTGTTGACCTAAACCAACAAGAGGATGGGGGCCCTAACTTCATTTATAATCAAAAATTTGGGCAAACAGCCACGTTTTCAAGGCAGATTTAAAACTTTCATTTGAGGTTTTCTGACCTTACATAGAAACAGACTTTGATGGCAGATAGGGACCGCTTTGCCCACCCAGTCTGCCCACTTCCCTACCTATTAGATAAGCTGCAGATCCTAGTTTTACCAGCTGCCTACTTCCTCCGCCCTCCCACTAGAATTGCCTCATGTCTGTCCCAGGCATTCTTAAATTCCCCCACTGTTTTTGACCCACTCAGGGAGGCCATTCCATGCGTCCACCACCCTCTCCGTGAAAAAATACTTTCTCACATTGCCCCTGAGTCGTCCCCTCTCTTATCTTCAAATTGTGCCCCCTCGTTCTTGCACATCTCTTTTTCTGAAAGATATCTATTGGAATGGTGTTCTATAATGCACGGTCCCTAACCTCGAAGGCCCGACTGCCAACTATCTTAAGAATGGGTCTGGGTATTGTCAGCTGCTTAAGATTTTTCGAGAGAACAGCTCTAGCAGGACAGTGTTCCACAATTAAGTATGACAAATAACTAGGGTCACAATCATGTAAGCATCTGTAAACTCAGAAAAAGGGCAAGGGGATGGGCTGCATTAAAGCAACAGGGGTACTGGAGGTGTGTGTGGGGGGGGGACACAAGTCCCTTTACAGGGGAGAGAGAGTCCTGAAGGGACTCACATGGGGCCAGATGGGGTACACTCAACAGTATCGAGGAAGCTCAGGGACGTAGCTGCTGCACCTCTGACATTCTTTTTAACAACTCAGTGGCAGCAGGAGTGCTTCCAGAGGCCTGGAGGAGGGCAGATGTAGTCCCGCCTCACAAAAGCGGTAGTAGGGAGGAGACTGACAAGTATAGACCAGTCAGCCTGACATCGGTGGTAGAGAAGTTAATGGAGTCTCTGCTGAAAGAAAGGATTGTGGAGTATCTCGAATTCAGTGGGCTATAACACCCAAGGCAACAAGGATTCACTGGGGGGGGTTATGTCAAACAAATCTGAGGCTCATAAGGAAACTGAGCAGCTCAGAGGTGGGTCCAAAGGTGGCAAAGTGGGTGTGACAGCGTAGGTCTGCCCTTAGCCCTTTCACACCATTTTCAGGACCAGAGGAGGATTTGTCAGGAGCTTTGGTGGAAGCCAAACCAGGAGCTCTGGTGGGAACCAAACCAGGAGGTGGCAAGTTGGCATCTAAGAATGCTGTGAAAGGAGACCTGCAAACTTGCAGTCAGCCCATAATTAGATAATTGAGAGAAGCTGAGGAGCTGAAAAAAAGGAGCATGCCTAAGTGTGAAAGGTTTTTATTATTTTTTGGCTGGAATCTAAAAGGAGGTAGAGTTAAACTCCACAGAACACAGAGCTGAAGTGGAGCTCTAAAGAACTTGTGGCTGAATGTATAGAGGAGGTTAACCCTGCACATCAGAGACAAACAAAGTTGGGAAAGTCTGCCTGGAGGCCTGCATGAAAGTAGGAAGTGCTGAGGAAAGATTTCAGAGAATCAATTCAGTATTAGGCTGAATTAGGACCCTAGTGTCGGTGGTCAGAGTGGATCAGGGAGAGGCAGTTTATTGCTGTACGAAAAGGGAAATCGCAAATAACAGACTTTTTGGAAGACTGGAAAAGAAACGGTATACTTTTGAACTGTTCAAACAAGTGTAAAATAAAGAGGTTAGGTGCTTGAACTTTGAAAACTGTCTGACCTATCATTCTGAATGTTCCTGAATAGCCTAGACCCACAGTTCACGGTACCTGTCATACCGGGTAACAAACTGGTTAAGGAATAGGCAACAGAGAGTGGTGGTAAATGGAGTTCACTCCAAGGCAGGGAGGGTGACCAGCAGGGTGCCACAGGGCTCAGTACTAGGGCCAGTCCTCTTTAATGTCTTTACAAGTGACACTGCAGATGAGCTGGAAGGTCTGCATCTTTGAGGATGACATCAAAATCTGCAATAGGCTGGACACGCCAGAGGGGGTGGAAAGAATATGCAGAGACCAGAGAAAACTCGAGAAGTGGTCAAGGGCATGACGGCTGGGTTTCAGTGTGAAAAAGTGCAAAATCATGCACTTAAGGCACAGAAGCCAGAGATGGAGTACAACATGGGAGAAGAGGTATTTGACAGTCACCAAACAGGAAAGGGACCCGAGAGTAATCATATCTTATTACCTCAAGCTGGCGAGGCAGAGCAACAAGGCAGTGGGTAGGGCCAGTGTGGGATGTTGGGGTGCACAGGAAAGGGTATCACTAGCAGAAGGAGGGAGGTGATGTTGCCATTGTATAGATCACTGGTGAGACCTCACCTGAAGTACTGTGTCCAGTTCTGGAGCTCACATCTCAGAAAGGACATAGACAAAGTGGAGGCAGTCCAGAGGGAGGCAACTAAAATGGTGCAGGGTCTGCATCAGAAGCTCTAAGAGAAGAGACAGATGGAACTCAATATGTACACCCTGGAAGAGAGGATGGAGAGGGGGATATGATAGAGACCCTACCTCCCTCTCGCTCTCTCTCTTACATAAATATATATATATATATATATATATATATACTACGTAAAAAACTTCATTAGTGGACTATTGAGGTTCCAGTGTTCAAAGCATGGAAATGAAATCTAAGGGTTACCAACCCTAAGATCCCACCCCCACCCTTGGCTTCCAACCCTAGTGCCCCATCCCTACCCTGCATGCAGGAACAGGTGTGAGGGGTGTGCCTTGGGGATGTGAACCCTAATGCTCACCCCATTCCAAGAGTAAGCAAGCCAAGATGGGTACAGAATAACAGAATGGGGTGAGCATTAGGGGAAAAGAAAGCAGAGGTGAAACAGCAGGAAGAGAAATGCCTCTTTATTCCAGAGTGACTTCTTCAAAACATTATACCTACAAAACAAAAAGGAAGCAAGTCAATTCACCATCTAGCCTTTAAAAATGGTTTTATTTCAACATGTTCATTTAAACCTCTACCCTTGTAGGCTTCTAATGTATAAATCCGGTATAGTTCCCTCTTACATAGGAGTCCTTCCCTGTCTCCTCCTCTCGGGCCTACAGTAACATGTTCAATTCCAATGAAAGTACACTTACGTAAGAACTTACCGTAACAGCACATCTTCGAGAGGAGCTCTTGCAGCAGGTAATACCATTAGGACCAAGGTCATCAGGCATTAGGACCCCACAGAAACATTTTCTAACTAGCAGGCTGTGGCGGGGGACCGCACCCGACGTTGGCTCTGCCCGACGTCAGAAGTGGTATAATGAGGACGGTCCCCCGGCACCACCTCAGTTCTGCCGCCAGAGACCCAGCTGAAAATACAGATGGAGAACCGAGTAGGATCTCCCATCCCCAAAGAGAAGATGTAATGTTTGTCCCCGGGGGCAGGTGGATGGGAAAGCCACCTGCTGCAAGAGCTCCTCTTGAAGATCTACTGTTTCTGTAAGTTCTTACATAACTGTACTATCTCACTTTGAGTGGAAGCTCTTGCAGTAGGTAATACCATTCAGAGGGAAGCGAAAGATGTCGCCACCTCTTTGGTGCAGTGACCCCTCACTGGTCTCGGAAGGGGTTTGTTGTGGTGCTGGTAGTAAAAGGTGATGCAGTGCACAAGCCACTTAGTTACGGTTTGTTTTGTGACTGGTGCTCCAAGCTTCTTGTGGGCAAAGGAGACAAACAACTGGTCTGTCTGTCTGGCAGAATTGGTCCTAGCCAGATAGTAACGTAAAATTCTATGAACATCCAGAGTATGTAACAATGCCTCCCCGTTGTTAGAGTACTCTGGCTAATAAACTGGTAGTTGGATTCCTGGTTCAATGTGAACTCAGACACTACCTTTGGTAAAAACTGGGTTTCTGTGCAGGGCTACCCTGTCCCTGTGAAAAACTAGATAGGGCTCTTTACACATCAGAGCCTGCAGCTCGTGAATCCTCCGGGCTGAAGTAATGGCAACTAAAAATAGCGCCTTCCAAGAGAGAAGGCGGAGCTCACAGTTTGCGGCTGGTTCAAAAGGTGGAAAGGTGAGCTTCTCTAAAACAAACAGGAGATCCCAGGATGGTACCGGGTCTCTCCTGGGAGGTTTTATATGCAAGATACCACTCAGGAAGGTCTTGCAGATGTCCAGCTGAGCCAGAGTCTTCCCGATTATTGGTGCATGGTAAGCTGACAGAGCACAGAGATGCGCATTTATGGATGAGTAACTGAGACTCAAGTCCGACAGGTGGAGAAAATACTCCAGCAGAGATTCCACTGCACAACCCAGGGGATCCAGAGAACGGGGAATCGCCAATAAGCAGAAATGCTTCCATTTCATGGTGTAGGTCGCCCTGGCAGAGGGTTTTCTCACTGTCACGAGTACCTCTACCACTCTAAGGGATACTCCAAACCTATCCCTAGCTAAGTCCGCAGGAGCCAAGCATGTAGGTGCAAGGACCAGAGAGCTAGATGGACCAATGTCCCTTGCTCTTGGGAGAGCAAGTGAGAGGAGGGGGCAATGGAAAAACAGGTTACTCACCTGTATCAGTAGTTCTAGGAGTGGTATATGTTGTTCATCCACACTGTTTGGCATGTCCTTTACCTCTAAGAATCTTGCCGGAAGGTCTTGAAGATGGCTCCACCCACCCACCTGGGTGGTATAACCCTTGGCTCCGCCCCAGGATGCCAGATCTTTGCCCGCTGGAAGCTTAGGTTGTGCGTCGAAGCTGGGAGGTTGGGTGGGTTCATGTGGATGAACAACATATACCACTCCTAGAACTATTGTTACAGGTGAGTAACCTGTTTTTCAAGGATCGTGGATATGTTGTTCTATCCACACTATTTGGCAGACTCCAAGCAGTTCTCCGGAAGGAGGGAGGCAAGGTGCACACCCACTCATACTTACTTTGGGAATAGAGACTGGAGAACTGAGGCCCCAAAACCAGCATCCCAGCGTGACTCAAGGTCGATGTGGTAATGGGTAATGAAGGTGTTTGCTGTCTTCCAGGTGGCAGCCCAGCAGATTTCCTGGATAGGGATGTCTCTGGAAGCAGCCACCAATGCAGCAGTATGGCGGGTAAAATGAGTTCTTATCCCTCTGGGAGGCTCCTTGCCCGCCAGCCCTATAGCAGAGATCATTGCAAGACGTAATCCATCTGCTAATCGTCTGCTTTGCTGCAGGTCTGCCAGGTGCGGCTTCAGCGTGGGTGACAAACAGCTGGTGAACCTCTCCCCGACCTTCCGCCACCGCTCCTTATAATAAGAGAGTGCTCGTCTCAGGTCCAGAGTATGGAGCCTGTACTTGGCCTCCGAGGTGTAGTTCGGTTAGAACACAGGCAGAGTCAACACCTGGTTAAGATGGAACTCCGACACCACCTTCGGAAGGAATTTCGGGTGGGGGCGTAGGACACCTTTGTCCCTGTGGAAGACCAGGTAAGGAGACTCCACCGAGAGCGCCTGGGAGCTCCCCAGTTCTTCTGGCTGACGTGATAGCCACCAGGAAGGTGGTCTTCCACAACAAATGTGACATCTCATACTTGTGCATCAGTTCGAATGGCTTGCCCATGAGCTTTGCCAGTACCAGCAGTAGATCCCACAGAGATGGAGGTCCACGCACCAGAGGGGATATGTGGTCGAGGCCTTTAAAGAAATGCAAGACCATCTTCTCCTGTGCTACCATCAGTTGACTGGCCCGAGCCCGGTAAGCAGAGATGGCTGCTAGGAACACCTTAAGGGTTGTAGACCGAAGACCCCCTTTGGACAGAGAACAAAGGTAGTCTAGGATGCTAGCCACTTGACAGGACAAAGGGTCCAGGCCCCTACCCTGACACCAAATGGAAAACCGTTTCCATTTGAAGGCATAGCACCTCCTGGTCGACTCCTTCCTGGATGCTTCTACTACTGTGAGCACATCCTCGGAGAGACCCAGAGCCTGGAACTCTAGCCGCTCAGGAACCAGGCTGTCAGGTGCAGGGATTGACGGTCTGGATGGAATACCTTCCCCTGATTGACAGTCAACAGGTCTGGGCATACTGAAAGATGCCACAGAGGCCTGGAGCTGAGGAGATCTGGATACCAGAACTGGTGCGGCCAGTCTGGGGCTACCAGGATCACTTGAGCCTTGTCCCTCCTGACCTTGAGGATCACTTTGTGAAACAAGGGAAGTGGAGGGAAGGCATAGAAGAGGCCTGGGGTCCACAGCCTTGAGAAGGCATCCCCTTGCAGTGAGCCTTGCTGAGGGGGGCAGGCATGAAACAGCCTCAGCTTGGTGTTCTCCCTGGAGGCGAACAGATCCACCTGAGGTTTGCCCCAGTGGGAGAATAGACTATGTACTACTTCTGGAACATCTCGTCCATACAGCTGAGAGTGTCCACCAGTTGATTTGAGGCTCCTGCCACATGGATGGCTAGGAGATCTGCCTCCAGTTGGCTCATGAGGGTCCAGATGCAGAGCGGTTCCCTGCACAACAGCCGGGAGTGCGTGCCACCCTGTTTGCTGAGGTAGTATATGGTTGCGGTATTGTCCATCTGGACTTGCAAATACTGACAGTGCCAGTCTGACTGCTCTGAGCTCCAGCAGGTTGATATATCAATGGAATTCATCAGGGATCCAGAACCCATGGGCTCTGTGGTTCCCCATGTGGGCTCCCCAGCCCATGAGAGAGGCATCAGTCATAAGAACGACCATCGGCTCTGGAAGGACAAACAGGATCCCTTCCTGCAAGTAATCCAGGACGGTCCACCACTGGAGAGCATCCCACATCTTCTGGGTCACAGTGACTAGCTGGTCGAAGTGACCGTGACACTGGGTCCACTGGCTGGCCAGCTCTCATTGGAGGGAGTGCATATGCCACCAGGCCAATCAGATCACAGTGATGCAGGCCGCCATGCACCCCAGAAGGTGCAGAAAGTCTCGAGCAAGATGCAAGTGCCCAACCAGAAATGACTGGGCAAAGGAGGAGAGAACCTCTGCCCTGTCCGTCGGGAGCCAGGCTCTGGCTTGGCAGGAGTCGAGCTCTGCCTAATGAAGCATATCACCTGTGGGGGTATGAGTTCCGACTTGGCCTCATTGACCAGAAGACCAAGGTCAGAGCAGGTCTGGGGGGCCAGGTCCTTGGAACTCTCCACTTCTTGCTTGGTGGAACCCGCCAAGAGCCAGTCGTCGAGATATAGGTAAACTCTGACCCCTTGACGCTGAAGATGGGCCACCACCACTGCAATGCATCTGGTGAAGACCGGTGGGGCCGATGACAGGTCGAACGTCATGGCTCGGAACTCGAATAGGGCTCCTTCTGCTCAGAAGCGAAGGAACCTTTGGTGAAATGGATGGATCGGGACGTGAAAGAATGTGTCCTGGAGATCCACAGAGCAAAACCACATGTTCTGCTCGAGAGATGGTATGATCTGGGACAGAGTTACCATCCTGAAGGTGTGGGACCTGAGGAACTGGTTCAGGTCATGCAGACCGAGAATGGGGCGCTACCCCCACCGTCCACTTTAGAACCAGGAAGTACCTGGATACAAACCCTGGGTTTACCGGGGGTGGGGTCCATGATTCTGGCCACCACCTCCTTGTGGAGGAGTTGGGCAATGTCGTCTCTAACACATTGCAGGTTGCACCTGTAAACAAGCTTTCAGCTTAGTGTGTCTCACCTGGTTAAATAATTTGGGGAAAAAAAAAATTGGAACAGCCGGCTGAGTATGTACGGACACCATATCCTCCTGTGGGGCTCGGGCTCAACTTGGAGGGTACTGCTCGAATTCCAGAGGCAGTCCCTGATCCACCACTTCTAGAAACCACCTGTCTGTGGTAACGGCGGACCAGGCAGAAAGGAAGTGGTGGAGCCGGCCCCCCACGGGAGGACCCAGAGCTTGGGTGACAGGTATGAGGTGGCCACCCCATCCCTAACTGAGCAGGCTTGAGAAGAGGGTCCAGATTGGGCACCTGGGCCTCCAGGACTTATCGCCAAAGGCCGGACTTGGGCTGAAGGGTGCCAAGATTGTGTTTGCTGTTGCAGCCTCACTTGAAAGTGGGGCTGCTTGACTGTAGGGGCAGAATGCCAAAATGGCTTTTTCTTCTGCTTTTTGGAACCTTGAGATTCCTTCTGTGCACAAGTTATGGAGTCCAGGGTGGTATTGGACTTCTCGATGCACTGGAGGTGACCATCCACATCTGTGCCGAAGAGGTCGGTACCCAGGAAAGGGACATCCGTTAGCTTATGTTAGGTGTCCGCTGTGAAGGTGGAGACCCTTAACCAAGCCCTGCAGTGCATGATAACCGCGGCTGCCATGTGCGGCTGCCACCGAATGGGTACGGGTCCCCGAGGTCCAGAGCCGTTTGGAGTTGCTGCTTCACAACAGCCTGACCCTGGTCCCGGACCTGCTTGACCGTGGTCTGGAGGTCTGTGGGGAGGTGAGGCAGAACCTCATCAAGGGAGCCCAAAAGAGCATGACAGAAATGCGCCATGATGATGGCTGAGCTTGCCTGATGGAGGCCCAGCGTAGAGGCAGCACAGACTTTACGGGCAGAGGGATCCAGTTTTTTGGACTCCTTGTCCAGAGGTCTGTTTGTATCTGCCGAACTACCCGAGCATCTGTCACAGATTCGGTCACCAAACCCTCTGCAGAGGGGTGCTCTGTGAACCCTGAAAAGGACCCAATGGGCACCACGGATTTGTGGGCCATACGGGCAGAAGGCACAGGGCAGGAGGCAGGATGCTGCCATAGCTCCAAAGCCAGACCAACAATGGCCTCGGCCACTGGAAAGGCTTCCTTTGGTGAATCCCCCCATTTGAGGATATCCATGAGGAGATATTTGGTCCATTTCTGAACAGGTTCGAGAGGTATCTCCATGGATTTGGAGATATGATGGAGAATGCCCATAAAGGAAGAAGGGCCTTCCTCCGCCGAGAGACTACCGACAGATTCATTGTCCAAGGGACGGGAAAGAAGGTCCGAGTCCTCGGACTCCGAAGAGTCTGGATAAATTGACCAGCCACCTGAGTCTCCCTCCTCCCGCCTAGGAAGGTCAGGAGTGAGAGTAACAGCCTACACAGGAGGCGCGGAACAGGCTGAGACTCTTTGGCAGGCACCCCCACAGGGGGCTGTTTGGATGGCGGCTCCACCAAGATCAGTGGCGAGGTTGATTTTGGCTGAACTGGAATGGTTTTGACCATCTCCGTGGGAAGAGAAACTGTGTGGGGTGGCTCCGGGGGAGTCGGCTTTGGCCTAAGAGGCGATAGCCAAGTAATGGCCGGGTTGGAAGCTGGAATCGGCTTTTCACTGGACAAGATCAGTTGTTGCCACATTAGATTTTTGTAGCGTCGATGGAGTTTCCGACGAAGCCAATCCTCATCTGAGGAGGATGAAGAAGAATGTCAGCAGCGCCTCTTCTGAGAGCGCTTGTGCGCCTTCTTCGGCCTGTCGGTCAAAGGAGTCCGAGACCTTGACCTCGATCGTCAGGGTGACTGACAGGGTCGACAAGAAGGCACCGGGGTGACCGGTGGTTCTCCTTGGTCGGGGACCGGTTCTCCGATGGGTTTCCCAGCTGGATGGGTCTCCTCATCAGGGAGAGGCAGGACCGGGGTCCTGAATAGGGAGCTGTCGGCCTCCTCAGGCAACAACAGGTCGACTGGGTCGAGAATTATCTCAACCGGATCATCGTCCAGTATCTGGGCTAGCTGGCCTGATGGGGGAACCATGAAACCAGCGGCCAAGGTTGCAACCCTGACCAAAGTTGAGACAGATTATTCCTGGGACTGAGATCTCTCACAATCCCAGGAACATCGTGGTGAGATGAAGATTCTCTCAGTTCCTTGTCCTTTTTACAGGACCGAGAGACACGCATGCCCAAAGGCCCCTCACCCTTGGTGGGAAGGGATTGGCACATCTACCAAAAGGATCCAGAGAAAGTGGAGCCCAAGCAGTGAGGAATGAAAAAGGGCTTCAAGGACTGATACGCGGCCTGAACTGCCTCTTCCTCGAAGACCTTCATTGGTTCGAGCTGCTCAGGGGACCCTGCAGCCATGGAGACTGCCCATTGGGCTTCCTTAGATTTGACTGGCGGGTTCCATTTCTCCAGTCTGCCCAAGTTCAGCCATGCAAGATGATCGTCCAAGATGTTCGGGTGAAATGCGCGACACATCTCACGGACCCGAGTGTCATGGTCAACACCCAGGCAGTACATGCACGTGGCATGCGGATCGGTGCAAGACATCTTTTGCCCGCAAAGGCAGCGGCGGAAACTGGGAGAGGCTTTATCCTCCATAGTGATCGAAATCGCAAAGCGATTTTGTGCAATTCTGATAGGTTTAAGTTTAAACAAATCCATGGATTAGAAAGCCAGGGCCTACAGAACGCAAGAGCGGTAAGGAGGGAACCTGCATCTTCCAGTGGAAAGGAAGATCTGGCATCATGGGACGGAGTCAAGGGTTATACCACCCAGGTGGGTGGGAGGAGCCAGCTTCAAGACCTTCCGGCAAGATTCTTAAAGGGAAAGGACATGCCAGACAGTGTGGACAGAACAACATAGCCACATTCCTAGAACTGGCGGTTCCGATGCCAGCTGTTGCAACAGCGGGAATCACATCTGTCGAGGCCAGAATGGTGCTACCAGTATCATCTTGGGCTCTTCTGCCTGCAACTTGGCCAGAACCCTCTGAAGAAGAGGGAAGGGAGGGAAAGCATACAGAAACCTCCCTGTCCAAGAGAGGGACAATGCGTCTCTCCAGGAAACACCAGGCCCTGGATCCAGCAAGCAGAAATTGGGCAGTTTGACGTTGTGTGAGGACACAAAGAGGTCCAGTTCTGGCTGACCCCACCTTTCGAAGAGGTTATCTATGACTTCTTGCTGTAGTTCCCACTCGTAGTTCTGGGATCAAGAGCGACTTAATCTGTCTGCGAGGATGTTGTGGATGCCTGGAACATGGACTGCTGTGATGTTCAGCTTGTGATCCACCACCCAGGACCGAACTCTCATCATCTCTCTGCATAGGGGACACAAATGTATACCCCCTTGCTTGTTGAGATCGAAGACTACTGGGGTATTGTCCGACTGGACCAGCAGAGGTCCGGGAAAGAGTACCCCTTGGAAAGCTTCAAGAGCATACAGAACGGCTCTCATCTCCAAAATGTTTATGGGAAGGGCTCGTTCTGTTGAGATCCAGGAGCCCTTTGTCTGATGTGAAGCAAGATGTGCTTCCCATCCCAGTCCCGATGCGTGGTGAGAGTCTGCAGTGGACTGGGTCGCTGAAAGGGAACCCCTATGCTCAGATGGGCCGGGGTGAGCCACCAGGTCATGGACTGTTGGACTGCGCTGGAGATTTGAATGGGTTCTTCCAGCTCATTCGTACCTTGAACCCATTGAACCTTGAGGTGCCATTGCAGAATCCTCATGTTCAGACGCGAGAGTGGAATTGTCACTATAGCTGCTGCCATGTCACCCAACAGTAGTAGAACCACTCTGCTGCAACCAAGTCCGAGTCTTGTACCCTGCAAGCAACTTCTCTCAGCCTTGCTGCTCTGTCTGTGGGCAGAAAAGCTCTCCTTTGGATCGTGTCCAGGACTGCTCCAATGTATTGCAGCCTTTGAACTGGCCATGGCTGTGACTTGGGCAGGTTTATGGAGATGCCCAGCATCTGGAATAGGCTGAATATCTCCTCCAAGGTCCTGTTCAGTTGGACTTCTGTCAGTACAGTAAGAAGCCAATAGTCCAGGTAGGGGTATACGACGTGACCCCCTCTCCCTCTCCTGAGGGCCACCGCTACCACTGCTAGGCACTTAGTAAAAACCCTTGGTGCCAAGGACAGGCCGAATGGTAGTGTCCTGAACTGGTAGTGTCCTCCTTGGACGGTGAAGTGTAAGTACTTCCTGTGGGATGGTAGGATCTTGATGTGCATGTAGGCATCCTGCATGTCTAGTGAGCAAAGCCAGTCTCCTTGATGGAGCATTAGTAACAGGCTCGCCAGGGTCACCATTCTGAACCATTTGTATTCGATAAAGGTGTTCGGTTGACTCAGGTCCAGAATGGGACAAAGGTCTCCTATCTTTTTCGGGACAAGGAACAAATGGGAATAAATTCCCTTTCCCCTTTGAGCAAAAGGAACCTCCTGTATGGCTCTTTTGTCCAGTAAGGATTGTATCTCTGCCCTCAGGAGGAGTGCATGGGAGGGTGAGCAGTGGGAGGGGACTGGTGGGTTGTCTGGTGGGAACTGTGTGAACTCTAGGGAGTATCCCCTTTCTACTATCTGGAGGACCCATTGGTCCGATGTTATACTGGACCATCCAGATAGGTAGAAGGAGAATCTCCCTCCTACTGTCTCCCCCTGCACAGGCTATGCTGGAGTCGGGTTCGGTAGGGAGTCATGCTGTGTTGGACAGTGTAGGCAGGAGAGGTCTTTGTGCCTTGGGGTTTTTGGGGCCCTGAAGAGACAGGGTGGCCTTTTTCTTTTGAAGCCTCCTTTATGTTGAGTCAGGCGCCTTCCTTGCTGTCCCTGATTTTTCCGAAAGGGACGTCAGCGTGTGGATTGTGGCTCCGACAGGTACATTCTGAGGTCTTCAGACACAGCTTTACCCAATTCTTGAAGACCGGTGATCAGTTTTTCTGTTTCCTGACCGAACAGGACTGGTCCTTGGAAAGGAGTATCCAAGATTAGATCCTGAAGATCATGTCAGAAGCCGGAAAACCTGAGCCAAGCATGCCTCCCCATGCAAATGCCAGTGGCCGCTGCTCTTGCTGCTGTATCCACGGAGTCATAAGAACTCCTGAGGACATGCTTATCCACGTCCATGCCAGAATGAATCACAGCAAGGAGTTCCACCTTACCCTCCAAATCTGGCTGTTCTTTGGACAGGTCCATTGCCTTTGCCCACAGGGATTTTTGGTAGGTGACCACGTGGGCCAGGAAGTTGAGTGACCTATCTGTGCAAGCTACCGAGGAGTACACCTTGCACCCCATCTGGTCCAATTTCTTAGATTCTGGGTCCGGTGGCTGGGCACTCATGAGGCGTGGTTGTTGTGCCCTACCATGGGCAGCTGTCAGGACCAGAGTCTGCCTTTTAGTGTTCACACAGAAAAGGCTCCACTTTTGGTGTCTTGTACAGTCTATCAGCCTTACAAGGAACTGTGGTCGTAATGGCCGGATGTCTCCATGTGGACTTGGTCACATCCTGAAAGGGTTCCACCAAAGGAGGATGACCAATGGTTTGGGATCTGTGGCTCCCAAGAATCTGGCCAGCCTGTGCCATTCTGGGTCTAATTCCTCAGTGTCCCACTGGTAAAGCACCTGAATATGGCACATAATGTTCAAAAACGACGGGTCATCCGGGGGTGACCTCGGCGAGTCCCTCGGATTTGGAGGCGGAATGGGGAGCTCATCCTCTGAAGAACAGTCCAAAGACAAGTCCCCTGCATCGTCTCCTGAAGTCGACAGTGGGCATCCGCTGGATGATGGGATGGATGATGGATGCCTTTTATGGCCGTCCAATCCAAGGGTCCGCTTGTCCTCTTTATCTTGCGTCCGGAGCTCCTTCGGCAGTAACGGCTGCTCAGGAGTGAGGTCTCTGGGTGGAGGACATACTGGGGATGGATCCCTAGGTCTATGGAGAAGATCCCCTTTGATGGTATTCCACCACGCATTAAAAAGTGCTCACACCTCAGCTAGTAGAACGACTGGCAGTGGGGGTGTCTGCTTTGAAGCGCCTGAGGGTCCGGGTGTCTGGTCTGGAGGTGGGAACGACCAGTCCTTGGCCACTTTGTTGATTGGCACATCAGGCGTCAGATCCTCGTTGTTTGGTGGCCTGACGTCCGGTTCTTCTGATGGAGGCTGCTGGGTGTCCAGTACCCCGGTGTCTGGGAGATTGGTTGCCAGGGCCGATGGCTGATCCTTCAGGGCTGGTGGCCGGTCTCTAGGGGCCGATGGCCTTTCTTTTGCCGGAGGTGCTTGCTCTTTCTCTGACGTAGAACTGGAATACCCTGTCATCTAAGAGGCAGATGACGCCCAGTGTTCGAGTGGGACAGGCGTCCGGTACCAGATGACCTCCCGGTGTTTCACTGGTTCATCTGGTTTCTTGTGCTTATCAGCTGTCCCAGAAGGCTTTTGGGTGGTGGACTCTGTGGATTTGCCTGAAGTCAACACCTGTCCCTTGTGGGTCGACCCATGTTTATGGGGTCGGTAGGCCAAGGGGATCTGGGTGGACGGCTGTCCCATCGAAGGAGACTCCCTACCTTTTGCCAGAATAGAGACAGTCAACTTCCTATGTGTGTCCCCAGAAGCTGCTTTGGTACCTGGGAGGACCGATTCCGACCTCCTGCCAGAGGTGGAAGTAGTAAATGCCCGGTGAGGTGACTTTAGGCGGGACTCCAATCTGGCCCTCTCCTTCTCCTGATGGTGGTGCTTCCCTCCCAATCTCTTCTCCATGGGGGCGACTCCCTGGTTGAAGAGGACAAACTGTGTCCTGATGGGGCCTTCTGCATGGCGGCTACTTGCTGCTTGAGAAGACAGGTCTATAAAGTACTGGTGCAGCGAATCCTGGACTTGTTGTTCAATTTGATGCAATGCGGGCAATCGTCTGGCCAGTGGTCTGGGCCTAGGCAGGTCAGACAGAATGGCCGTCTTTCGTCGGGATCTGCTTCCTGCATGCACACTTAGATTTTCACCACTGAGATGATGAAAACATTAAACTTAACAGAAAGCAGAGGGCTGAGGCACTGGCCTTACCTCAAACCATGCCAGCGATCGGGTTCGAGGAAGAGCGGACTCGGGTCGGCTGAAGCGGAGAAAAGTTGAGCATCCAAAGGACTGCTCTCCTCCCGGGGTGGGTTAGGGTGATGCCTTGCTTTGTAGTGGCCCCCGCTGGAGATCAGGAGCACTACAAGAAGCGGTGCGATGTAAGGGGAACCAGAAAAAGTGGAAAAACGTCCCGGATTGGCCAGGATGACTGCAGACAATCTGCCGACACCACCGAAGGACTCTCGTGGAGCCTGACTGCCTTAGCAGCGCCCTGGGGCCGAGTGAAAGAGTGTGCTGGCTGCCCTACTGGTGCCTTTCCCCTCGGAGGAGAGGGACCCACTCGACGAAGGGTTATGCCGAGCTACCCCAGGGTTGGCTGCGATCTGAGGTAGGCGGTTCCAGGGGAGAGTAGGTGGATGTTGGGGATCACTGCTGCCTGAAGGAAGTGGCAGATACGGGGCACGTAGGAGGATAAAGAAATAATGCAAAAAAAAAACTTGACAGAAAAACTGTCGAAGAAAGATTGTTATTGAGAAAAAAATACTGTGCGGCGTGCGAGAAAAAGGGCAGTCGACTGCAACTATGGCGTCCATAGCTCCGATGTTTGTGGGTCGACAGTGGGAAAAGAACTGAGGTGGCGCCGGGGGACTGCCTTCTTTATACCACTTCTGACATCGGGCAGAGCCGACGTCAGGGGCAGTCCCCCACCTCAGACTGCTAGCTAGAAAATGTTTCCGTGGGGTCCTAATGCCTGGTGGTCTTAGTCCTAATGGTAATACCTGCTGCAAGAGCTTCCCCTCAAAGTGAGATTTTAAGTTCATGTTCTGATTCTCTTTCAATGTTGGACATGTGAACTCTCACACATATTCAAAGTTTATATTCTTTATGGCCTTCATATGCTCCCCCACTCGTTCCTTAAGTTTCCTTTTGGTTTTTCCTACATAGTAAGATTTGCACAAGCATGTGGCCAGATAAACTACAAAGGTGGTGTCATAGGTTAAAAGTTTGGAAATGTTACGGCTACTCTGTTTAAGAACTCATGCTTCGGTGAGTGCCGTGACTGGTGTTTGTGTGTTCAGTTACAGTGAATGTAGTCCATAGTACATATTTCCACATTATAAATACAATATACACAGTACAAAATACATAAACCAAATGCAGTAACATTGGCAAAATACCACGCAATACTGAAACTCTAGCAGCAAGTAGCAGTGCACAAATTTAAAACTTTTTGTTGTATTTCAGCATACACAACAGTTTCATATTCTCTTCCATCATATTTCTTCTATTATCTTTGAGAAGGTCCGAATACACAGAGGAAGTCCTTCCACATCTGCTGTGGAAACTGGCGGCTGGATGCCCCTTTTTGCCAGAGCACTAAAGGTTGCCAGTGCATTACTCTGAGCTCTCCACCATTCACCGATGCTAAATTCATTAAGGATGGACTTTGCAATGGTTTTGTATACATGCCATTCAAAACTGGAAACACTTGCCAGGCCTTGGAGTTCATGAACATAATTATATCTGTATCAAGCAGTGCCAGTTGTTGTGGATCTGGAATATGGGCTGCTCTAAAAGTAGCCAGTGAGGGATGTTGACTTACAATATTTTGCATCTTGGCATTGCTTTCCAGCATCACCATCTGGAAGAGATTTACACAGGTTTGTTTCTCATCCTCCAAGCACCTGGAAAGCACTGTCACTGTGTTAGGCATGTATTCACTTCCCCTGCTGTAGCATAAAAATCCAGAAATAAATGTACATTTTGTAAACACCCAGCTATAGTGTGTTCTTGTGGCTTAGACCCGGACTGCAACTCCTCAATGAGTTTGACATGCCAGTCGAATGTTCAGCCGCAAATGTTGCTTGTGTCAGCAGCTCTGTTTGCTTTTAAGGATGCACCTGAGATGTCTTAGTGTTGCAGCATCAGATCTAGTTTTCATCTTAAGGAATGCTGTAATTACAGGCAAGTAGTCCACCAGATATTTCACAGCACTGACCCAAGACCACCACCAGGTCTGCACTGCACAGATTGGCATCTTTAGCACAATATCCTCCTTCAACTCCATGAATTCTAAAAATTGATGCTGGCAGATTGGACTTTGACAGAAAACTTTTTTACAAGAGCAGCTACAAGATTTAAATCTTGTAAGGTGGCAGCCCATATCTCCAACACAAGATTAAGTAGATGGGTCACATGCACAGCAGTCTGCAACAGGCCACTCAAAATAATGCCAAAAGCCGTGTGCCTGTAGGCACGGTCACTAACAAAAATGAGAACTTTGTTGCAGTCCAACCCCTAGTTGTTCAGTACTCAACAGAAGACATTGGGCCACTGTTGTGTGTTGTTAACACGCTGTATGAATTCCAAACCAATTAAGAGAGGCTGCTCCTGCACATTTCTTGATAGCTGTGCCAAAACAGCTAAAACACTGCCTCAACAAGGGGCAGTAGTTTCTTCTGGGAAGATGAAGACTTGATCATCCTTGAGCTGTGTCTCCAGGAAGGTGCCATGCTGCAGACAAGGTTCTTACAGGCAGGTACTTCTAAGATGTGCAGCTCCAGGAAGACTCCCACCCTGCTTCCTGTACTTACACAGGAACTCCTGGAAAGCTGAAGTCTTTTCCACAGGGATGTCTTCCCGCATCAAGACCCGAAGAAAGTCCATCAGAAATTATTTACATTCCAGGGATGAAGAGGCTGCTTTAGTAAAGGATGTTGTCAGCGCTTGCTGTTGCTTGCCACCCAGAGGAAAAAAATATAAATAAATTATGGTACTGATTTTTTTTTTTCCACTACTGCTTCTTCCTCCCTTGACCCCTTCCTTCAGCTGTCCACCCAGCCCTGTCCCCCGACCATCAGGCATTCACCTTCGTACCCCAGGGCTTATCCTCTGTGGCAGGATGGTGGGGAGCCCCCAACTCAACCCACCAGAACCAGATCCAGTTTCAGGTGGTGCCTTCTCGGGGGCGGGGCCTGCGGCAGACAGCCATCATGCCACTCGACAAGACTGCAATTTTCCTACTTTTCCTGCGGAGGGGAGCATACAGTGCTGACAATGGCCATGACGCGCATGCATCTGCATGCAGCATGCCAGTCGGCTGCTCCGCCTCTGTGACCCACTGTACAGGACCTGGTGTGCCAACACCTAGCCTCCGCTAAGTGTCAGGCAAATGCTGGTCTCTGTTCCTCACTCTCCCCGGGAGATGAGAGCTGTCCTCCGGACACTTGGTCCTCTCCCACCCCAGCCAGTCCCCAGCGACATGCTCAGATTGCGAACGTGGGTCGCTAGCGTGGCAAGAGGTAAGGCATCACTGCCTCAGCCCTCCACGCTACTGGGCCGGCGTATGGTGCTGATTTAAATTCAACTATCAATTACATGTGAACTCAAAAACTTAGTACTGTACCTTCATGTTTTCTTTTATTTGCTTCTTTTCAATCCAGATGTTTTTGCAACTTCAGTTAACATCAATGGTATGTTTTTGTACAAAATCCGTATGTGGCACCAAACTTGGCAGAACAACCTCCCCCCATACTCATGAAGACCTGCTGGGCAAATATTCACCCGACTGATGGTGTGAACACTACTGGAGAGGTGAGGATTCTTTGGCTTTGTCATGGGAAATGCATGGACACTTTGATGGTGGTGCAGACATGTTTAAATTGCCAACTAACGTGAGCACAATGCAATACAATTCCAAATCAAACAAAAGTTAATAAAAAAAAAAAAATTCAAAACCTGATCAGACCATTTGTTTAAACAATCATGGTACTGAAAGAGTGAGGGACAGAGTAAGAAAACTGTTTCTGAGCCAGTCAGCTTGGACCACCACCAGCACCTCTAACAACCACACCAGGGCCAGCCAGGATTCAATGCAGCACCTTACAATAAATGGCATGTCACAAAATACTGCAAGGTACTGCACTGCATCCTGGCTGGTGCAGGTGTGTCTTTGGCCTCAGCTACTGGAGTTGCCTTGTCGTAGCACTGAGCTTCAGCATGACTTCAATTAGAATCAGTAGCACCAAAGACTCCAGAACTTAATTTTCCACACTACACTTTCTAATCCTGGTTGTCCCCATCTCCAAAAGATGCAGTTGCGAACATGTTTTTTTTTCCCCCTGCTAAGCAGCACGAGCCAGACCTAGCTGACTGGTATACATGTTGAAAACAATTGTTCTGTGCCAGTCGGCTCAGCAGTCCCTCCCTGTTCCATCACCTGAGGCCAGAACAATTGTTTTCAACATGTGTGCCAGTTGGCTAGACCTGTCCGTCCACCCTTCATCAACAACAAACCACAAGCGCGAGAGACTGACCCAGCTGACTGGTATACATGTTGAAAAAATGATTCTATTCCAGATGGCTCAGCCACCCCTCCCACTTCCATCACCAGAGACCAGAACTATTTTTTCAACATGTGTGCTGGACTGCTAGACTCATCCTTCCACCCTCTGTCAATAACAAACCACAGGAGTGAGAGACGGACAAAGCAGACTGGTATACATGTTAAAAAAAAATTGTTCTGTACCAGTTGGCTCAGCCACCCCTCCCTCTTCCCTCAACAGAGCCCAGAACATTTTTTTTCAACATATGTGCCCGTCTGCTAGACCCATCCTGCCACCCTCAATCAACGACAAACCACAGGAGCAAGAACCAGACCTAGCTGACTGGTATACATGTTCAAAAAAATTATTCTGCGCCAGTCAGCTTGGCCACTCCTCACTCTTACCTCACCAGAGGCCAGAACAATTTTTTACAGCATGAGTGCCAGTCGGCTAAGGCATGCCAGCCTAATGCCATCCCTCTGACCCTCACAAATAATCTTCCTTTTAATCAGCATGGTGACCTGTGCCCAACCTTCCCCCACATTTAGCAACATACACTTGACACACCATGCCAGCATGGGCCCTCTTTCCACCTCTCACCATTATGCTGGCTTGTGCCCTTCATCTGTCCCTCAGTTATATTTTATTATACAAAGGCATCATGCTAGCCTGTGCCCTCCATCAGCCCCACACCAATGTTGTGCCCTCACCATCAACATGCCGGCTAGTGCCCTCCCTCGTGCCTTCATCTACATTCTTTTTTATATCCAATGCCAGCCTTCCAGCCCCATCAACATGCCAACTAGTCCCTTCCCTCCAAGCCCTCACCTACATATTTTTTATATAAAGGCACCATGCCAACCTATGCCCTCCCTTCAACCTGCACACACACATTTGTAATACTCTGGTGCCCTCCTACCACCACTCCTTGCCCATCCCTTACATTCCACCCCCCCAAAGATATTTTAATGGGAAGAGACTTATCAAACTTAGGCAGAAGGCACTCAGCAAAGCAGGGAAGTCCTTGGGACAGCCCAGTAGAAATCTGGCAGCAGGTAAGGCAGGAACACTCCTCCAAAAGAATCCTTTAGGGCAACACAGCACAGCAAGGGCAGGGCAGGAACACTCCTTCAAAAGAATCCTTTAGGGCAACACAGCACAGCAAGGGCAGGGCAGGAACACTCCTTCAAAAGAATCCTTTAGGGCAACACAGCACAGCAAGGGCAGGGCAGGAACACTCCTTCAAAAGAATCCTTTAGGGCAACACAGCACAGCATAGGCAGAATGTCTGAATTCAGACTGAAATCGCAGCCACAGTATTCACTGTCAATGGAAGCACCACGGGTAGAAGAGAGAGCAGTTGAAGCTACTGTCATGAAAGTCAAAAGTGAAAGTGGCTTGGCAGCTCCGTAGTTCAGCTGTTGGGGGGTCGGTGGTCAGCACCAGGGGCTAGATATGATGTGCATAGCTTAAGTTACCACAGTAAGCCGCAACCAATTAAACCAAATTAAATCTTAGCTTGTTGTCAGCTTGTCACTCTGCGACTTGACTGTTCGGCAGTCGGAGGTCAGAGGTTGGCGGTGAGTTCCAGCAAAGGCTCAGTGGGTCAGCATCTCAAAGAGCAGGTGCCAGGTGTGTGACAATTCCTCTTCGCAACCCGCAGCCTATATATGTCGCTTAGCAGACCTGAGGGGGGGGGGGGACTTAAGGAAATGGAGTCATTTTTAAAAGTCTCTTTTAAACCATGACTGGTTACATATGTGTTCCGTCCCTGTTTACACATCACAGGCTGACATTGCGGGGCAGAACGGACAATGTTCATGCATTTCAGGATGCTGAAGATGAACTAAGTAAAATGACTTTGAAAAGTATTAATAAACAAGTTTTTTGCGTATTCTACCTTTTGTGTAACAGTGAGGGAAGACAAATATCGTTGGGGGGCATGGAGTAAGGCAAAAATTGCAGAAATAGCACAAAAACTGCACCCACAATTTTCCAGTGCCCCTTCTTATAAGGTTCTACTGAATAACCTACCACCTTACATCAAGGCACATTCCACAGAACCACTGGTCCATAAAAACTGAAGAGAAACAATGTTATTTTACTCGCGGTACCGAGGTAGCTCACTCTTTTTGGAAAAGCAGCACTCAGCTGGTTAATCCACGAGCACTGAAATAAGTTACAAAGCACCCTAAATTTTGGTTCTTGAATTCTTTATTTGATTTACCAGGAAGGTGGACTGGATCAAAGCCTCATTTTCAGCCATGCCTGGGGAAAGGAAGACAACAATAGCTACATAAACAGATCACAGATAACAAACATCAAGTCAACAAATACGTTTTAAATATGTACAATATTTACATAAATATGACTGTAAGTAGATGAGCAGATGAAAACTAAAGTTAAAACATCAACAATTTTCTAAACAACTACACATTGATAGTCCCTTTAAGTGACTTTTTACAATTATTTTTAAAACACGTGTTTTGGAGTGGACATCTATCCCCTTTTTAATAAGATCATTTAATATTCTGGGACCATAAAAAGTTAGTGAATGTTAGGCCACCTTAGTTCTGATCCGACTCTCTTGGTACGGTTACTGCTGATTAGTCTCAATGTTTTTAAAACACTTCTTGATGATCACTGAGTGGATGTTTGTAACTGCTGATAACTTAAATTACTCCACATGCCATCTCTAGTGTCTAGTAATATATCTGTAACTTTTTTATATAGCATGCTATACTGTATATCCCCTGCCTCCATATGCCAATCATGCTCCTAGTACTGTATGTGCTACGATTTTTTTCTGTCTTGTATTTTTCATTATGTATTATAATTTCTGCCCTGTATTTTCAGTTTATATCATATCATTTCCTGTTTCTGTATATGCTTCACTGTGGCCATTTTGAACCTTTTGGCTGTAATAACTGGAACCCCCCTGTAAATGTGCATCACTCAATGCAGCCTTTTCCTGGTAAAACAAATAAATAAAAATACTTATTACATGGCGTGTCTGAGAGTCAGGGGAATGGATAGTTGCGGTCACCTGAGAGTGCAACAATCCACATTATCGGCACACTCAGGGTGAGCAAGTTCAGCCAGCAAACAATCGAGGGGCAAAACGGGACTTGTTACAGATGTTGTGCCCCAAACTGAGCAGCAGCCATTTGCAAAAACTACCTAAGCAGCACAGAGTGCCTCATATGTTGCGACAGGCTGTGTAGCCGAATACCCCAGTAGTATGTACCCTCTTAGCTGTTCCTCATCTGTGCCTCTGGACTCCATACCAGGGAAACTGCTGTTTTGTTGTGATGTCATGTAGCACCGGAGCTCAGACCTCCACGCCCCCCCCTCCTCCCACATGTACAGCTGTGAGAGGCACATCATCTTCCCACCTGAGGTACGTATCTATCCACCAACCGGCCCAGCGGACCTTGGCAGCCCCAACGCACAGTGCATCCACAGCAGAGAGTCCTGCAGCACGTGCAGGCACAAGAGTGTTACTGTTCCCCTTGCACCTGGGTGCTGTAGAAACGGAGTGTTCCTGAGTCAACTCTGTATCTACCCACCCATCCACCCACCCAGCAGACCTCAGCAGTCCCGACGGACAGTGCACCCACAGCAGACAGACTCACAGCATGTGCAGGCGTGAGAGTGCTACTGTTCCCCTAGCAACTGGGTGATACAGTAGTGAAGTGTTCCTGGATCAGCTCTGTATCTACCACCCACCAGTCCAGCGGACCTCGGGACACCCGATGTAGACTGCCTCTTGCACTTGGCTCCTGTAGTACCATAGTGTTGTCATCTGAGATATGTATCTACCCACCCAGCTGAACTGAGGACACCCCACGCACACTGCACCCAGACTAGCCACTCCATAGACACCATGGGCAGGTCCTCCGTAGCATGTGGAGTGGTGGGACTCATAACCACTGGTGGGTGTAGGTGAGACGGCTATCAGAAGGAAGTTCTCACAGTGGGTCAGAGCTATTGAGAGAGATGTATTAGAGTCTGGAGACAGCACCAATCCACTGTATATATTATATGCATATTGTCTGTGGCTGCAAATGCTCCACCACCTACTTGCGTAGCACTCTCCGAGAAAGCCCATGTAGCTGTCCCCGCCGCTGTTGTGTTTGAAGTATTCCATGAAGAGTTCTGGTGGGCACTGTCACAGAGGAGCACGTCTGCATAGAAAGTGGGGCCCCTCATCACCTTCCGTGCGATCACACTGCGAGGTGGCATCAGACACCCACCAGGACAACAGGGCAGAGTAGGCATGGATACACTTTACAGCATGCATGGGTGAGTGTGCCGTGGGAGCATGACCTGCCACACTCCCAACCCCACACAGTTAGTGCTGCACAGCTACTGCTACCATCCTGTGACAGCATGAGCAGTCCTCCTCATCACCTTCCATATGATCTGCTGCTTGGCAGTTTGCAGCACCCTATCGCAATAGATGTCGCTTATGCAAGAGGTGCCACAATCACAATACTGCACAGTGACTGCTCAACAGTTACTGCTACCATAGTGTCACAGCGTGACAGGTCCCTTCATTATCTTCCATGCACTGGCATTGTGCGGTGGCATCAGACACCCACCATAACAACACTGCATAGTACACTTAGCAGCATGCATGGGTGAGTGTGCTGCGGAAGCACGACCTGCTGCACAGTTACTGCTGCACAGCTACTCCTACCAACCTGTGGCAGTATTAACAGTGCGACAGCTGCCCCCGTCACCTTCCGTGCGATGTGCTGCTATCATGAGACAGTGTTGTCCACTGCAGTAGGGTTGCCACCCGCTCAATATTAACAGTGCAACAACTGCCCTCATCACCTTCCATGCGATGTGCTGCTATCGTGAGACAGTGTTGTCCACTGCAGTAGGGTTACCACCCGCACCCCAGCAACAGTACCAGTGGTAGTGGACATGAATGCATGGTTTCCGTAAGTTCCATTTCACTGTCTCATGTATCTTACACAGTCTGTTAATGTGGGATTACTTTGTGATGTAGAAGCATACACATTAAAATTTTCAATTTGTAATCTATTACAATGTGTTTCCTGGTGTTTTTTCCAACACATGCTGAACCCCATGTAATAAGTGCAATAACGCACTCTAGGGTGTGCTGTTAATGGGGATTAATGCACACCCCGGGTGCTGTGAGGGCAAAAGGCCGCAACACAATCAAGGCGTGTGTTAATCCCCATTGACAGCACACCCTAGAATGCGTTATTGCTTACTTGACCACCTGCTGTGTTGGTCTTTTACTATGTTGTCCACTGCCCCCCTTCCCCCCACTCCTGTCTCTGAACACAAGTTCTCTCAACAATGGGAGGACCCTGGTATAGGCCACCTTCTCAGGAGGAAGAGACAGACAAGAAGATGGCAGGAGATATCAGGACTACAGCTGACCAGGGTGAGGTGTTGCTAGTAGGGGACCCGGCCATGCCTAACATGGACAGAAGTGTCCCAGTAGCAGCAAGTGGCAGAAACCAGATGGTTATACTGTAGATGCCTCCCAAGAACAGAAGGTAGACGAACCTACACGCTGGGGGGCACTATTCTAGACTTAAGTCTTCAGAAACCTGGACAGCACTGAAGGGGTATCATATCATAAGCCTCTGTGATCCATGGATTACTTGACCATGTGGTTTTGAAATAAGACTGGAGGTAGAAAGCAAGTGGGACTTCAGGAGGGCTGATTTTACCAAGAAGAGGCAGTTACTCCAGAAAGCTAATCAGGATAAAAGATGATGTTTTGAACACTGTGACAGTATTACAAGATCCTGGCTCAATTCCCACTCATGTCACATTATCAGTCATTCCTATCTGCATTTCAGCTGCTCATCACTGGCTAATACAGCACCATCTAATTAATTATTCCAGGATTTGCAGTCTGAAAAAGAAAATGGCTGCCGGAAGATCAGGCTAGCCAAGTGTGCCTCATATCACAGCTGGTAGAGCTGGACAGAGATGGAATTCCAGCGAACTGTGAGAAACTCCCAGTTACTGTGCGTCACATTATTTGTCATTACAAGTTTTGTAACTTCCATCTTCTGAACATTTTTGTGTTTGAGGTTTAGTAAAAAGCACAGCACCTTTCAAAACCAAATAAATGACGTACATTGTTTTAACAGAACTGATGCTGCCTAAAGTATTTTTTTTTTACTTTCTTTAACAAGCATCCTAAATTCTGTGGGAAAATCCTCTGTAATAAAGGGACTAATCTGTCAGATGGAATGGTGTATAGGTAGTAAATAAAACACACACACTGGTGACTGTATGACATAAGAAAACAAACTTCTTCTGGTGCTCAATTACTGTATTTAATTTATCTTAACAAGCTGACAGCACAAATTAGTGGTCACAAATGTAGGAACCATTTATATTGCCTATTACAACAAAGCTGCATTTAATATGCCACGGGTAATTAGGCTTCCTTCACTCTGGAACAGGAAAAAAACAGCAGGAGAAAATTACTCTGAGCCTTTATATTTTCACTTAATTTCAACTTCCTTAAATAAAATATTCACAGGTTACAAAATTAACTGCTTTCTATCCCATGACAACATATGGCTACTTTGTTCAAAGTCAGTTTTGTAATACACTTTGAGCATCTTTTTTCGCTCGTTCTGCAAAGTTGTTCAAAACAGAACATTAAGAACAACTTTTTCACAGGTGCTGCTAATTAGCTTTCAAAGACTTATAACGCTAATCAGCAGCAACTGAAACCAAAAACAGACCAGCGATAGAACATCTAGATGAAATACCAATATTTTGTCTAGAGGAAATATTGACTGACCAGCCCTGTTTCAAGAAAAAGGGCAAATCTCAAGTTTTTTTTTTAATTTGATAAAAGAGGCTCATATTATATTGCAAAGAATAAATCACCTCCAGGCATGAAGAACAAGCTGTTTCTCACATCTCGGAGGGACAGTGCTGTCACACAGCCTGTGAGCTTTGCTCTTGTGCTTTATGATGTCACTGTCCCTTCTCAGTGTGAAAACCAGCACTTCTTCACACTTTTCAGTGAGTTATTCTCCGTCCCTTTGCATTCACAAACTAATGTCCTTTGGTTTCAGAATGCTTACGTGCATCAGCAGAATGGTCACTGTGGGAAGAACTTTGAAATAATATAGTTAGGCACAACTATATATATATATGATCCACCCCCCTGGTAATTCTCGCACTTATATCTTTATTAATGAGGGCATTTGCATAAAAACAGACTCTGTTCCCTATCTGTTCTGTTCTGTTTGTCTACACTTGACATCACAACTGTGTTTATATCATCACTATCTGTTGCTGTGGAAATAATTATGACGTCATCAACACGGGATTATAATGCAAGGTGTAGACAAGCAGCCAGAGTAGATAGTCGAGGAGACAGTGATCTTGTTTTCATGCAACTGCCCTAAATAATAAAGAAAACTGCAGCAAGAACTACAGAAACTGTATGAAATATAAGCGAAATGGTGTCTAAATGTTACATTTTTCAAAGTTTTTCCAACTGTGTCAGGGGCTCTTAACACTGTAATCAATAGCCCTGTTTGAAGTCCGAACCATCCATTACTTAACCTGATATAAAATGGCTGGGTACGATGAGCAGGTAGATGAATCTTTCACTCTGGAATTAAACAGCGCGGCACTGTCAGACATGTCCTGGGTATCCATGTCCTCTTTTACCTTTTAATACACAGTAACCAAGAGAAATCACCCCCTCCACCCAGCTAGCAGAAGTGCTTCTTCAGAACTGAACTAGATGTACTGCAACCTAGGCAAGCAGAGTTCAGGTACAATCCCCACAGTCCCATGCTGAGCTCAGCTAAGGGCAAAGTGTTGCATGGTGGTGAGATGCTTGACTCCTGGGAAGAAGGGTGAAGGCTGCCTGACATTCGCGGGGCGCCCCCTGCCAACCAGCAAAGGAGGGGGACTGGCGTTGGCTGCTAAAACATTAGGGCTGAGAGACAGGGGAATACAGGGCAAGAGAATCTGTGGGGAACAATAAAATAATAATAAAGGTGCTTCTATTATAAAGTTATACAGAATTTGAAATAAATGAATGAATGGAAAAAAACTTTATTTTAGCCAGCATGTAACACTTAGGACAAGCCCATTTGTAATGCTGCAGATCTGGAAGTAATGGAGATGTGCATGCAGTACTGGCGCTGCATGCACCTAAAAGTCAGCTAGCCCTACAAAGCAACACTGAAAAAGGCACTTACAGGTGTACTCCACAATGAGCAGGCTCATTTTTTGAGCATCGGGGGTTGGAGGTGTGGGCTGATCCTCGCTGGGACCCCCTCCTTCCCCCACCTGACCTGCACAAATTACTTTTTTTTTTTTTTTAAACTCTTCTGTGGGGCTCCTAGCTCGTGGAGTCAGATCGTGAGGGGGGGAGACAGAGAGAGAGAAAGTCAGGAAGGAAAGAAAAGTGCCAAATTTAAACTGCTGGAGCAGTTTAAATTGCAGGGCTTCAACCCCAACTGTGACTTTCGGCATTTGAGCATCGGGGGTTGGAGGTGTGGACTGGTCCTCGCTAGGACCCCCTCCTTCCCCACTTGGGACCTGCACAAATTACTTTTTTTTAACTCTCCTGCAGGGCTCCTAGCACATGGAATTGGAGCACGGGGGGGGGGCGGGAGAGAGAGAAAGTCGGGAAGGAAAGAAAAGTGCCAAATTTAAACTGCTGGAACAGTTTTAAATTGCAGGGCTTCAGCCCTGACCACGACTTTCGGCATTTGAGCATTGGGGGTTGGAGGTGTGGACTTGTCCTCGCTGGGACCCCCTCCTTCCCCACTTGGGACCTGCACACATTGAATTATTTTCTGCCCCCCATCCAGTTCCCTCCTTCCCTTAAATGCTTGCAAGCCCCTCCCTACTATGTACAAGTACCCTATCCGCAGATTGGGTGTGGCTAAAAGTTCTGCTCTTTGTCTTTTTCACTAGCTTATGACAACTCACCTCGCATGGGGTTAAGTTACTTGCGCTGCTTACATTTTCCTGTACCAGTTTGATTACTGAATATTTCTGCCTACCCTGTAAAATTACACTGGAATGTTGCTCGGGTGTTTGCCAGGCTATGGGTGGCAAAGGTTACTGTTCTCTAGGTTTCATGCTAACATATTCCCTAATCTGCCTGTTTCTCCCTAGGATGTTGTATTGGGAATTTGCTCGGCTATCTGCATAATTAGTGCACTCAGGCTTCATAATGTCTCTTTGAGTTGGTTGTCACTAGGCACTGCTGAGTCCAAATCTGAAATGGTGACCCCCAGGCCTACTAGGCAAGATGTCCTGCCCTCCTTGCCTCGAGCTGCGCTCTCCATCGACCTCCTTGCTGGCCTTTTTCTCTCCCCAATGGCCATAGACTCTTCTAGGTTGTATGGGGACCACTGGTAGATGACTTCCCCCCATGAGGTGTTTGATTTCACCCTCTCTAACCTTCTAGCTCATGACAGACTGTCTCCCTGCCCTACCAGCTGTCTCGACCCGGATGCCTTCTAGGTACTGTCATGATGAGAAGACATCCGGCCCATAGGCCCTTGGTCAGAGGTACCACTCCCCCTATCAGGCTTCTCCCCTGGCTCTTCCTAGTGATACTGGTCCTTGATGGCAACATTGAGCTAAACCCTGGCCTGCCTATCAGGCCTCTTCTACCCCGGAAAGTTGGAGATTGGGAAGGGGGTTAAAAATCACTCACCTTAACATTCGCAGTTTACTACCCAATCTTGACGAACTATCTGCTTGGGTCGTCCACTGTAAGCCTGACATACTAGGCATTATGGAGTCCTGGCTAAAACCCTCAATACCAGACTCGGCCTGTGCACTTCCTTGCTATGAGTTTATTAGACATGATCGGCCAGGACAAAAGCAAGGGGGTGGTATCCTAATTTACTATAAGAGTCATCTGAAAGTATCTGAAGTAATCCATCAGCAGTCCTCCATGTCTTCCTGTGAGCTGCTGCACACTGTGTTGTTGCTTGGAAAAACAAAGAAGCTGGATGTTCTATGCACATACAATCCCTCCAAGGGTGGTCTGCCTGGGCTCACCCACCTCCTGGATACCACAGGTCCTTATGTTGGGGATAATGAACTTTTGATCTTGGGTGATGTGAACTTAAACTGGACAGGAGGTAACTCCAAGCAACTTGAACCTCTGTTAACAAGTCTTGCCCTGTCTCAGCTTATCCAGGAGCCCACTAGATGGTCTGCTAATGGTGGACTAGCTCCCTACTGGACTGGGTACTATCAAACCGTCCAGACAGGATCAGCTCCACAGGAACCCTACCTGACTCAGCCTTGGATCACACCCCGGTGTTTTGCGGGTGGAAAGTCCATTCACCAAAAATTGCCCACAAGATCATTCAGGTTAGGGATTTCTCTAGGTTTGATCTGGGGTCATTTCATGAGGATCTGAGGATCACTGACTGATCAGAAGTGCCTAGTACCCATGACTCCTCTACAGCTGCTTCCTAGTTTCTCACTGTTTTTGGCGCCCTGCAGGACAAGCGTGTCCCCCTTATTAGGCAGAGAGTAAGGGGGTCTGCCACAAAATGGCTGCACGGGAGCCTCTTAGCCCTCATGCGTGCAAGGAACAAGTGTTGGGCTCACTTCAAAAGCACGCTGGATCGGTCCATCTTCCAACAGTATAGGAAGCTCAGAAATGAGTACAAAAAAGCCATCAGGGAGGCAAAAAGCGACTACTGTAAATCTGCCCTGCTTAGCTCTGCTAAGGACCCACGTAGGTTCTGGAGGAACATAAAAAACTTAGTCAGTGGCTCCTCCAACTCTGGGGTATCTGAAATGATCATTGGTGGGTCGAGTTGCAATAATCCACTTATGATTGCTAATGCTTTAAATTCCCACTTTTCTGACTTGTCTGCACTTACCTCTCTTTTCCCTGCTGCTGAGAACATCGGCGGCCCTTTTGCCTCTGTCCCTCAGGAGGTTCACTCCTCTCGCCCATTATTTTATCTCAGGGCTGTGTCTGTCATGAAGACGCAGAGACTCCTCTCTGGTCTCTCTCCACACTCCAGTGTTGGCCATGATTACTTGGAGCCCAAGCTTCTGAACCTGGGTGCCCCCTACATTGCCATCCCACTGGCACATATCTTCAACCTGTCCCTTGCCACTGGTGTTATTCCTGACATTTGGAAAGTAGCGAGGATTGTCCCCATTCCGAAGCAAGGGAACCCCAAAGTTCTGGACAGCTATCATCCAATTGCCATCCTATCGGCCATTAGTAAACTCTTAGGGAAAGCTGTGGCTGAACAGCTCACAGAGTACATCCAAGCTCATAAGTTGCTGTCCCCTGCACAGCATGGATATCGTAAAAGATATGGCATGTCCACGGCCCTGGTCTCAGTCTCTACTAACATCAGGGCAGTCATGGACCAGGGCGAACTCTCTGGGGCCATATTTATAGACTTATCTAAGGCCTTTGACCTTGTGGACCATGCATTGCTTTGCTCACAGATGCAGTCCCTTGGCCTGTCCCCTCCTGGCTTGAATTGGCTTAGAAATTACCTCCAAGGCAGAATACAGCAGACTAAATTCAACAAAGTCCTCTCTGACCCCACTCCGGTGACCTCTGGCATCCCACAGGGATCAGTCTTGGGGCCTCTTCTTTTTTCTGCATTTGTTAACAACCTCCCTGCTGCTGCTTCCAACTGTAGTGCCACCCTTTATGCCGATGATCTTGTCATCCTTGCACACTCCCGGGACACTGGGGTTCTTAACCTTCAGCTGAGTGAGGCCTTTAAGAATATTCAGTCCTGGGTAATGACTCACAAGCTGGTCCTTAACCTAAAGAAAACTCAGGCCATGCTTTTTGGGTCAGTAGCCAAGATCAAGGCCTCCCCTGTCCCTCTATGTGTCAGTGGTGCTGACAGCTCTTCCCTCTTAACCACGGTTTCAATAAAATACCTTGGAGTGACACTTGACCCCCAACTCGACATGGAGTGTCACATCCTAAATGTTTGCAGAACTGTAAACTGCAAACTGGGTCTTGCCTACAAGGCAAAGAAAAATTTGACGTCTGCAGCTCGCGTGGCGTTGGCCAGAGATGTGCTGCTCCCTTCACTTAGCTATGGCCTTCTCCTGTTCGCTAGCACCTCCAAGGTCCACCTTGCTCGATGGAACACGACCTACAACAACATCTGTCGCTTTGCTCTGGCAGCCCCGCATCTCACCCATCATTGTAAATTATACAACAAACTGGGCTGGCTTTCCCCAGCCAATCACTTGAAATATTCATAGGAAAGGTGTTCAGAACCAGAACCCCTCCAGGGCTGGCGCAGCTCCTCAAGCCTGCTGAATCCCCCTACTACTTCTTCAGGTCTCAATGTCCTGGGGTGCTCAAAGTTCCCTATACTTGAACCCTAATCGGGGAAAGGGACTTTGCTACGTGCACTCCGAGGCTATGGAGCTCCTTTTCAGACCACGTTCGTACCTCCCTCTCCCAACTGAGCCTCCAGAATTCTCTGTGGGGGCACTTGAAACTGTCCTCTGTGTGTGGGTGTCCTAAATCACCTTAATCAGGTCTCCAAATTGGTCTCATCCAATCCACTGTCTGCTGTCCTTTAACTCTGGGAAGCATGTGATTGCTTGCTATCTGCTTATGAATTATGTGGCCCTGGTAAAAGGGTCACTCATACAATGCAATTGCCATTGAATGTCTTAGTCTATTTATTCTGTGTGTGTGTGTGTGTGTGTGATATATATATATATATATATATATATATGTGTGTGTGTATATTTTACCTATTTACTGCTCACTGTAGACTCTCTGTTCATCTTGCTCTCCTGTAACTATGTAAATTACCCTCTTGTTGTTATGTACCTTGTTTGAACCTATATTTTTCACTGTACTCTCCAAGGTCATACCTGAAAATAAGCATACAGCTTGTCTAGTGTGCCTACCTGATCAACAAAAGCTAAATACAATAAATAAAGGCCAAAGTGGCATTAACAAAATGCAGTCACTCACCACCGCAGTGTAGCACAAGATAAAGTACAAATGAAGCTAGATCTGGACTCCACGGATTGTAGCATAGAAATGTATGATGGATATTCAAAATAGCTGAAATGGCCACAAGCAAAAGTGTTGCGCCACAGGTGAGGTCCCAATGGTAACGTTGTGACTTCAATCTGTGGTTCAGCCCTTTTACTAGTGTTATCAGCTAGTTAGTGGTGTCTTCAGCTATATTCTGAATTTGCACTCTTTTTTCACCACTGTATGTCTGCCTTTTTAATTGTCTGTGCTATTTGCCATTTGTATTTATGTTCTGGACTGCACTGTGACACTTACTAGCTGTATTAAATATTTCTATGCTGTAGTCTCTGCAGTCTGAATCTGCTTAGTCTATACTCATTTTTCCTGTACTAAACTTCAGTGGTGAAAAAACAAAGATGATCAAACAAAGAGCAACAAAATCAGACAAGTAACAATACAAAAAAAAAAAAAGACAAGCAGAGTAATTACAACCTCTTCATAGAAACAGATTTATGTCAGCAGAAAAGAATCTTTAGGCCCACTAGACTGCCCCTTGTCCTTACCTATTCAGTCACCATCTTCTTCATGCCTGTGAGGTACAGTACTTGCAGGTTTCAATTGTGTCCCCTTTTGCTCTCCTCGCTTCCAGGGAGTACGTGTTGAGTTCCTGCAGCCTTTCCTCATATGGCTTCTTGTGCAACCCCCCCACCATTTCAGATGCCCTCCTCTGCATCACCTCCACCCTTTCAATGTCCTTGTGAAGGTGCAGCCTCCAGAACTGCACACTACTCCAGGTGGGACCTCACCAGTGAGTGAAACAATGGCAGCACCACCTCCCTCCTCTCCCCAATGCATCCCAGCATCATGCTGGGCTCTCCTACTGCTTTGCCACACTGCACAGCTACCTTGAGGTCACAGGATGGGATGACCCCTAGGTCTCTTTCTTGTTTGATGTCTGTAAGCTTCACCCATCCTATACACATGCCCTGTATTCAGCAGACCTAAGTGCATAACCTTGTACTTTTTGGCACTGAAAACCAGCTGTCACACCTAGACCATTCCTCTAGTTTCCTCAGATCCCTTTGCATTCTCCCCACCCCTTCCTGAATGTCAATCCTGTTGCAGATATTTGTATAATCTGCAAAGAGAAAAACCTTACCTCAAGCTCCTCTGCAATGTCACTTATGAAGACACTGAAGAGGTCCGGTCCCAGCACTGAACCCTGTGGCACCCCACTAGTCATGCTCCTATTGCCTGAGTGGCTGCTGTTTACCAATGCCTTTTGCCTCCTATCTGTTAACTAGGCTGACACCCAGCTTGTCACCTTCTCCCCCACCCACAGGCTGCTTAGTTTCTTAACTAGCCTCTTGTGCAGCACAGTGTCAAAAGCCTTACTGAAGACCAGTAAGGACACGTCCACTGCTCTTCACTGATCCACCTCTCTGGTAACCCAAAGAAACCTATGAGATTAGTTTGACATGACCTCCCCCACTGTGAAACCATGCTGCCAGTGGTCCAGCAGTCCTTTTGCCTCCAGGTGCTCCACGAGCCTTTCTTTCAGTAATGTCTCCGTTAACTTCTCCACAATTGATGTGCAACTGACTGGCCTGTAGTTGCTAGCATCTTCTCTACTGCCACCTTTATGCATCAGGACCACATCAGCCCTCCTCCAGTCCTCTGTAACCTCCCCCATCTCCACTGAAGAGGTAAAAAGTGCTGCAGAAGGGGCAGCCAGCACCATGTTCAGTTCCATTAGGACCCTTAGATGAATCCCATCTGTCCCCATCGCCTTATTCTCCTTTAAGACTTCCCATTCCTTCTGGACCCTCTCCACTGAGAATGGGCTCATCTCTACTCCCCACTCTCCCTGGTGCTTACTGCAACATGCTGGTCCTCCACCACCCCCCACCACCTTAAAGACCGAACAGAAGTAATTATTTAGTATTTTCACTTTCTCTTGATCTTCCTCTATACAGCCCCCCAATTCTCACTATCCTCTCTTGATCTTCCTCTGTGCAGTCCCCACCACCTTCCTTATTTTCAGTATCCCTCCCCTTGTCTTCCTCTTTCCCCCACATATCTGAAGGTTTTGTCCCCTTTTTTGACCTCCTTCAGTATCCTCTCTTCTGTAAGAGCTTTAGCAGCCCACATCCTGGCTCCCTTTCTTTTGCCAGATATACCTTCCTGTCCTCATCCTTCTGTGTTTCCCTGTGCTTCTAAATGCTGTTTTCTCCTCCTCCTTACAGAACCACAGCAGCCTGTCTCTCCCGTTTCCCTTGCTGAATTCCTTCAACAGTATGCCATTGCCTGGGCTATACCCTCCTTAATTTTCACCACTGAGCCTCCACTCTCCCATGTCTTCCCCCCCTTTCAAGGCATTCTCTGAGGCAGTTTCCCATTTCTTTAATATCTGCCCTCCTGAAGTCCAGGTCCCTCATCTTAGTGTGTTTTTTTTTCCTGTCCTATCCATGTGCCAAAACCAACAGTGCTGTGATCATTTGTACCCAGTGAACTACCCGCTGTAACGTCAGCAGTGCTATCTCTGTTTGTAAGTACTGGGCCCAGAACCACCACATCCCTAGAGGGTTCCAAAACCAGCTGCCTGAGAAATGTCCCTTGTATGGAGTCAAGGATGGCCCATCCTCTTGATGTAGCTGCAGCAAGAATGCCCAAACTACATCCAACAGATTAGAGTCCCCATAATCAAAACTTCCCCCTTGATGGCCATTTTGCTAATGGCTTCCCTCAGGGCTCTGTCCAAATCCTCCCCATATCAGAGGCCTGTACACTACCCCCGTGCAAATCATGGTCCCCCAACCCTGTCTCTAGGCTGATCCATAGTACCTCCAGCCTTTCATTTTCCCCCTGTAACTCGGTGGCCCTTATACCCTCCATCAGCTATAAAACAACCCCTCCACCTTTCCTCCCTGACCTGTCCTTCTGGAACATGGTGTAGCAAGGGATGACCACTTCCCAGCTGTGGTTGTCTGTGCACCATGATTCCATTATGGCCACCAGATCCAGGTCTGCTTCCACAAGGACCGCCACAAGGTCAAGAACTTTGTTTCCCAGACTCCCTTGGATTGTCACATATGGCTCTCCATCTTCTTTGTCCCTTTCTCCCTCTAACCTGTCTCCCCTTCTTGTTCCACCCCCTTGCCTCCTCTGTTACCCCAGTTCTGCCCTCCCATGTTACATTATCTTCCTGCCTTCCCTCCTACCCCTTTTCCAACTGAAGTTCCTCTTTCAGACTTGCCTGCCCTGGACTTTAGGGACATGCAAGTGTAAAACACTCTGGAAACTACACTGCATGTCATACTTAAAGGAAACTTTGTTACGATTGCAATCTTTTATTTTGAAAAGAAACATACATTACACCATGCGTCTGCTATATGGTTTCTGAACATGTTTCAAAATCAGGATGTACGATGTCTGGAAACAATTCACAAGACCTTCAGTCTTTTAATCAGCAAATAATATCAAACAGTGAAAGGACTGTAATAATTAATGTTAATTAGCAGAACTCAAACCATGGTACTGCACCACATTTGACTCCCCAATGTATAGTATTAACAAAGTATGAAAGCCTGATGAATTGTTCAGTACATCGCTCACATTATCAAATAGAATCAGCTGTTAAAATAGATCAGTGAGGCACATGTGGAATCTTTATATACAACAATAGGCAAGACAAAAGAAGCACGTAATATTTAAACACAAAGCACACGTACAGCCTACAAGTTGTAAAGTATAGAATTGCAAGACTTTATTTGACACTACACAGGACTTGTTTAACTATCACTGTTTTAAGAGTTCATCACTGCTTTTGCATTTACAGTGGCTCTTACGGGATAAAAATCAAACTATCTTCCATGATTTATTTCCTGGGTGCACTGGGTATAAACTAAAGTAAGGAGCCTCATATTAAAATTGGTTAGTAAAACCTTAGACTATTATGGGCTTGCATTTTGACTCTTTGGGAAAATTCTTAAAACAATAATCTCTAATGCCTTACTAATCTCCATTTCCAATGTTACAATCCCTTAGTAACAATACTTCAAACTAAAAGAAAGAAACTTAGATGTTTTTGGACCTAGTTTGAAGTACAAGAAAAACAACGTACAGCCATTAGTTTTGTAAACTTTCCAAAGCAAAGCAACTGAGCACATAATTCAGTGAGATATGCTGTATATGTAGTAGTCCACAAGGGCATGTTCAATTAATTCAATTGAAATCCATATGCTTCTGCCTAGAGTTGTGTAATATAAAAAAAGACATTTCTGTCATTTTCTAACTAATATATTTGAATTTGCTTTTAATTATGATGTGAAGCACTGAGCTAAAAAAAACTCATCACTTTTATTATTAATCATAATTTTGTCAGGCAGTGTGAACCGTTGTTTTTTCACTGTAGGAGCAATTCAGAGCAAGATGTTACAAGCAAGTCCCCTTTCCCCATTCAAGAGTTGAAAGGTCTCTTTTAATGAAAAAGGCAGTGCCCTGAAAAATGTTTTTCCAAAAAGCTAATTTTAGCTACAGTTATTACAAATATTAGCATACTAGTCAAATTTACCTTTCTAGGTACCTCATGCTATATATTATATAAATATATATATATATATATATATATATATATTACATATTACAGATAAACCACTCTGAAGTCTGGACATGCTCTGATATCGCACTCCTTGGTGTGCATTGTACACACGAGGCGCGGGCGGCAGCGTCAACACAAGGCAAGCGATGTCAGGCACGACCGCGACACCTCAAGTGGTTTATCTATCTTATAAAATGTCAGAATTGTTTTGAAGGGGGTAAAAGTGCAGGTGTGTGGTCGCTCTCTGATACACGCACGGTAATGTGATGTGTTTCAACCAAGCAGTAGGGATAATTTTCCTACCCATTTTATGAATACACATATATATATATATATATGTACATATATATATATATATATATATATATAAATTTTCACAATCCAAACCCTTAGCAGGTCTACCATGGTATTTCTATACTAAATTTGTCAGGAGCTTTTTTTCTTTAGAAAAAAACTAAATTAAAACATTTTCGAAATACTCAGATTTTGGTGGAACTAGAAAATGTTACCACCAAATAAAACCAGGAGAAGCCTGGAATCTTTTTTCTGTGAGAAAAAAGTAGGGTCAAATTTTGTGCCCAATTTCGTTGCACTGCTGCTTTGACAAGAATTTACTGTAAGTCAGAGGATTAAAATCTAGTTGTAGTGAGTGCTGCCATAAAGTAACACAAGTAGAATGAAGGTTTAATTTTCTTTTTTTTATATATTCACCATTTTTGTCCCCCCCATCACGCAGCCTCACCCCTCCCTCAGGGTCCTCCAAGGTATCCCGAGCTGGGCTAGGCCTACTCCTGGACCTCCTCCTGGTGCCTGCCTCCATGCTGCCTAGGCTTACCCCCCAGCAGAGAAGAAGAAAGCAGCTCCACATTCCACTCCCCCCATTTGCATTTGTCTTCATCAAGCGAGATCCAGCATCATCCAGTTTCAGTCCTCTTGAGAGCAAGGTACCAGAGGCCATCATCGGGTTTGGCTATGGGGCTATTTCCTCCTTAATTATGCTCCATTCCCCATGGAAGCTGGCTCACTAAGAGGACCAAGGGACGTGAACATGCAGATTGTGCAGCCGCTCTGGAACTCAGCCAGCTTCCTCCCCACCCACGGCATCCCCGAGCTGCACCTCCAGCCGTGGTCATCCAGGTGGTGGTATTGCAGTGGGGATAGCATCCCTCCCACCCCTGGAGGAGAGCGGTCCCTGGGACACTCAAACCTTTTCCTCCTGGCTGGCTCCCCAAGTCCACACCCAAACCCGCGGCGCCGCAAGCGGTAGTGCTACCACTGTGACAACGGTCTGGCAAGATTGAAATTTTGTTTTTATGAACATTTAAACTAGCCGGGGTGTGTGTGTGTAAGAAATAAAGGGTAAATAGAAACTGCCCCCCCCAAAAAAAAAGACAGAGATGGAGTGTATAGAGATTCTGGGGAAAGATAGTCCCAAATAAGTAGGGGGTTAGAAAAGGATGAAGGGGGAACTAAGCAGACAGATGAAAATAGGGAGTATGGGGGGGCAAAAGAAAAAAACGGGAAATGGCAAACAAGGTGGAACCAGAATCTGTGTACTGATGCTAGCAGTCTGGGAAATAAGATCCCAGACCTAGAGGCCATTGTGGTGGAGGCTGACCTGGATATTGTGGCCATTACCAATGAAAACCATGGGATATGGTCATACCAGGGTACATGTTGTTCAGAAGGGGCAGGGTTTGAAGAAAAGGAGTGGAAGTGCTGCCTTATATGAAGGGCTGCATAAAAGCAACAGAAATACAGGGAATTCAGAAAGGGGCTGAGATGCTGTGGGTTACACTTGAGTCAGAAAAATGAGCCAATATTCAGACAGGTGTGATCTACAGGCCTTCAGCAGAGGGGAGATCTTGGACAGGGTAATACTAGAAGAAATTAGAAAAGTGGAAGAAAAGGGGGAGGTGTTACTATAGGGGACTTCAATCTGCCAGATGTGGATTGAAGCTTGAGGCACCGTGGGTTTGGGTGCAGACTCGGGGGGCCGGACAGGAGGAAAAGGTCTGAGTGTCCCAGGGACTGCTCTCCTCCAGGGGTGGGAGGGATGCTATCCCCACTGCACTCCCTGCAAGGTGCTTTCCTTAGGCAATTAGTCAAAGAACCCACTTGTGAAGGGTCAATACTGGACATGGTGCTTACTAACAGGGACAGTGTGCTAGCTGTCAGGGTGGGAAGCCATCTGGGGACCAGTGACCATTGTATAGTGCGGTTCAACATCAGAACAACTTCAGAATCCAATCATACAAAGGTGAGGGGCCCTGGACTTCAGAAGGGCTGGTTTACATAAGATATGTGAATGAAGACCGGGGTGGGGGGGACGTGGGCCAGGCTAAAGGGGCACAGTGAAGGCAACAAACCTCTGTGTTAATTAAGCAAAAGTAAATGAAAGAGGAGACCACTATGCTTCTCATAAGAGGTGGCAGAAAAGATAAAGGCTAAAAGAGTAGCATGCTGAAGCTGCAAGATGACCCAGAGAAATGAGGATAGGGAAATGTAGCAAGGAAAACAGAGCAAGACAAACAAAGTGGTAATGAGAACAAAAGCGCAAACTGAGGAAAGAATAGCTCAGGAAGTATCAAAGAGAATAAGACATTTTTTAAGTATGGTAGAGAAAAAGGCAAGTCAAAAGCAGGGACTGTACGGTTAAAAAGGGGGGGGACAGCACGGAGGAGGATCAAGAAAAGGCAAATATCTTGAACAAATACTTCTGCTCAGTTTTCACAGCAGAAGGGGAATGGAAGGGACCACAAAGCTTAGAGGTAAGAAAAAAAATAGTAGTCCATTTTCAGTGGGGAGAGTCTGGAAAGCACTTGACAACCTGAAAGCAGACAAAGCTATGGGGGCCAGACTGGGTACATCCAAGGATACTGAGGGAAGTACTGGCTGAACCTCTGACAGACCCTTTTAACAGATCACTAGAGACTGGTGTGGTCCCAGAGGACTGGAGAAGGACAAATGTAGTCCCACTTCACAAAAGTGGTAGTAAGGAAGAGGTGAGCAATTATAGGCCTGTTAGCCCGACATCAGTGGTCTGAAAGGATGGAAACACTACCGAAGGAATGGACTGTGGAATAACTAGTATCCAACAGATTGTAGGACCCAAGGCAGCATGGTTTCACAGAGGGAAGGTTATGCCAAATAAATTTGATAGACTTCTTTGACTAGGTGACTAAGGAGCTAGATCAGGGAGGTGTGGTAGACGTGACTTACCTGGATTTCAGCAAGGCTTGTGACACCATTCAACACATTAGACTGATGGGCAAGTTGAGTAACTTGGGGATAGATAAAAAGGTGGTAACCTGGGTAAGAAACTGGTTGGTGGATATGACACAGAGGGTAGTAGTGAATGGAGTGTGCTCAAAGGAAGGGAGGGTGATCGGGGGGGTTCCTCAGGGATCAGTGCTGGGACGGTTCTCTTCAATATCTTTAAGTGACAGCAGAAGAACTGGAAGGGAATGTCTGTCTCTTTGTAGAAGACATCAAGGTCTGTAAAAGAGTGCAGACACCGGGGGTGAACAGAACATGGAGGGACCTAACAGATGGGAAGAGTGGTCAAGGGTATTGCAGTTGGGTTTTAGTGCAAAATAATGCATCTAGGCCATAGGAACCTGGGAGCGGAGTACAAGATGGGCAGAATTATACTGACAAAGAGCAAGCAGCAAAGAGACCGAAGGGTAATCATATCGGATGACCTAAAGGTAGCAAGGCAGTGTAATAAAGCAATTGGGAAAGCTAGTGGGATGCTGGGGTGCATAAGGAGAGTTATCTCCAGCTGGAAGAGAGAGGTGATACTGCCCCTACAGAAATAACTTGTAAGACAACACCTTAAGTATTATGTACTCTTTTGGAGACCACATCTCAGAAAAGACAGAGTGGAGGCAATTCAGACGAGGGCTACCAGAATGGTGTAGGATCTGCATCAAAAGCCCTATGAGGAAAGACTTAAGGAGCTAAATACGTACACCCCAGAGGAGAGGAGGGGAAGGGGGATATGATAAAAGTCTTTAAATGCCTTATGGGGGTTAATAAAACACAGGAGAAGAGTATCTTTCTGAGGGAAAGGTGCTCTATAACAAGGCAGCATAATATGAAGCTGGAGGGGGGTAAATTCAGGAGGGATGTGAGAAAGTACTTGTTCATAGAAAGGGTGGTGGATACCTAGAATAGCTTTCCAGGGGAGGTAGCTGGGACAAAAACAGTAAATAGATACAAAAATGCCTAGGATAGGCACAAGGGAATCGTGGGGGTAGGGTAGAAGATATTTAATAATAATGCTAATAATAATTGAAAAAAAACACAACTGGGCAGACTGGGTGGCCCAGTGGCCCTTATCTGCTGTCACGGTTTATGTATCTATGTAATTATGTAACCACTATCACTGAAATGTAGTAACAGAACTCTGGCATCAGGCTTGCTGGTAATTTGTTACTCCTTTTAATGTCTTGAGTAAATGTCAAGGGGTCCAGAATTCTCCATGCTGAACCCTCCTTTAATTTAGCATTAATAGCAGAAAAACTATTTATTTATTTATTGAAACAATCGGATTACAACCTTTGAGTCAGGGACTCATTTCCAAAGGCTCCAAGTCAGAATACCAAAACATACAAAGGGGAGGACATTGAGCATAGTTACAGATGGGGAGACAGCGACAACAGGGTATATGCATTAAGAGTTACATATGGGCAGAGTACTATAAGTAAGGCAGTGGATAGTGCTGCTAGACCTATACAGATTTGATTTGTTAGACCTATACAGATTTGGTAGCTATACAGTTTTGTAGGGAGTGTAAGCACTTCAACAAGTAGTACATCAACAAATCTATGCAAGGCCTAATTGCTGATAGGTGATGAGCTGCTGGGAAACCAACGTTGTCTTAGTACACAGTGGTGGAAGTGGATCAGGATTATCTTAGCCCAGGGACTACCGTCTGTGGCTGATATCTATAACTTTAGTGAGGGCAGAGGCAGTGGCGGGTGGCGATTAAGTGGTTCTTGAGGGCTGATTTGAAGTGGCCTAGTCTGGGGATGGAGGTGATGGCTAGGGGGAGTTCACTGTACCAGGAGGGTGCTCTGTACAGGAAGGACCATTGTGTCAGTGTGGTAGAGACTCTGGGAACAGCCCATATTGATTTGTCTGCTGCATGTGTTTTAGTTGCATTATGTGCAGCACGGAGGAAGGCTGAGACTTCAGCATGGGTAAGGCCTAGTTGGATTTCTTTAGTAAGAAGACATGTCTGATAACACAGTCGTTCGTCTAGGGTGAGAATCTTTGTTAGAGCGTATAGGGAACAGCTGTGGGTACGCCTAGCTACTCCAGCAATGAGTCTACAGGACTTGTTAATGGATAGGTGGATTTTGTTAAGCGCTGTGTGGTCAGTGGCCGAGTAGACAGTTAGCCCATAGTCTACAAGGGAGGGAACAGAGGAGGTAACAGCAATGTTTAGTGCTTCTAGGGGTAGGTTGGCTTTGTGCCAATACAGCAGCCCGGTGCGTATGTTTATGGTGGAAAAAGATTGTTTATATGTGGGTGGAATGAGAGATTAGGATCAAAGGTTATGCCCAAGTATTTATAGGTGTAGACCTGTTCCAGTGGGAGGAGATTTTTGGAGAAGACTGTAAGCTGGGCATTGTGGACCGTACTCTGTCGGTGGGAGAAGAGCATAGATTAAGTTATAGATTTAGTTTTATTTATATTGACCACAAGTTTGTGGTCAGTGAACCAGTGTTCAACTTGGTTGAAGGCAAGTTGTAGGGAGGACTGAAGGATTACGGGATCTGAGTTAGAGGCATACATTACCGCGTCATCTGCATAAAGAGGAAGGTTACAATGACAGGATTTGGGCAGGGTATTCAGGAAGATGCTGAATAGCAATGGGCCAAGGATGGAGCCCTGGGGCACCCCAGAGCAGACTGGTAGTGCAGGTGAGAGGGTGCTGTTTATCCTCACACGTTGGGACCTGTCTGTAAGGTAGCTTGTGAACCATGCGATGGGTCCGGGGGACAGGCCTGTTCTGCGAAGAGTATTTATGAGGAGGGGTTGAGAGACTGTGTCGAATGCTTTCAACAGGTCTATGAATACAGCTCCTGTTATCAGTTTTTTAGCTAGTGCACTGTGTAGAGAGCTGGAGAACTCTACGAGGGCAGTGGTTGTGCTGTGTCCGACTCTAAAACCATGTTGTTCCCTACATAGGCGGTCGTGTGCATGTAGGTAGACTGTGAGTTGGTCTTCAACAATTTTTTCCAGGGCTTTTGAGAGGGGTGGGAGTATTGAGATGGGTCTGTAGTTATTGGGCAATGTGGGGTCCCCACCCTTCAGTACAGGAGCGACAGTGGCCATCTTCCAGTTGCCTGGGAACTGTCCAAGACACAGGGAGAAGTTGAGGAGATCAGTTAGGGGGGGCTAGCACCGTCAAGAACCAAATTAAGGATTCTCATGTCGAAGGAGTCTGCACAGTAGTTTGAGCCCCCTAGTGCTTTTTTAAGGTAGAGGCCTGCTTCATTCATAGTAATGACCTTGAGGTAGAAAGGGGGGTAGGTGTTGTTTGGTTCCGGGGAGTTAGGGGTGGGATCAAAAAAGTTGCTCGGCAGGACTGCGCTCAGATCAGAGAAAGCTGCATTCAGACCGTTGGCGATAGCGAGTGGATCCGTTATAATATTATTGTTGACAGATAGCTGGGCAGGGGGAGGCATCCTGGACTTTCCGTTTAGTTCCTTTAGGTTATCCCAAAACAACCTAGCATTGCCCCAGGAAGAGGCCAGGGTGGACTTGTAGTAGCAGGATTTGGTCATTCTAATACCCCAGGTGCACTTGTTGCGAGCCATTTTATAGGCCAGCCTGTCCGTGTGTACCCCAAAGGCAGTTGCTTTGTACCAGAGATCATCCCACCTCTTTAGCTGATTGAGCAGTGCAGGTGTAACCCAGTGGGCATTTCATTTTTTGGTTTGCACCTTCGTGAGTGGTGGCAAAAGTATCACAGGCCTTGTTGAATGTGCGGGTGAAGTATTCAAAGGCAGCATCTATGGAGGGGGCACGTCTGATGGGGGACCAGTCACACTGGGTAAGGTATCTCCTTAATTTAGTGAGGCCTCCAGGTTGGAGCCGGCGTCAGATGAAACTGTTTGTTGGGGAAGTTTCAGCAGGCATGACCAGGCAAAGAGGATAGGGGAGTGGTCGCTTAATGAGTCTGGCTGCGCCGTTACGTTTGTGATTCTGTTAGGGCGATTGGTGAATAGCAGGTCGATGAGGGTGCTAGTACCATTTTTGGGGTTAATCCTAGTTGGCTGGGTGACTAACTGGGTCAGGTCTAGTGCTAAGGTGGAGTCCTTTATAGGGGAGGCCGAGCCTGACAGCCAGTTCACATTAAAATCACCCGCAATAATGTGTTCAGTATTGGGTGGGAAGCTGGAGATATAGTCTGCCAGAGATTGAAAAGCTAGGGTTTGGTTACATGGTGGGATGTACACCACAGTAATAGTAACAGGGGCTCTGGTAGCGTCTGGTGTGATTTTTAGAGTTAGAGCTTGCGCTCCGTGGGCCAGGGAGGGTGCTGGTAGGCTTTGGCATGGCAGGGAGTCTCGTATGTAAAAGGCACACCACCCTCCCTGTTTGCCAAGTCTGTCTGCTCAATAAATGATGTGGCCAGGGCAGGGCTAGAAATAATATTTTGTGAATGGCTGTCCAAGGAACCGGTACAGTTTTCATTTTGACTGTCCCACAAAATTTGTACATGTCCTGTCAATTTGTGTTTTCTAATTTTACATTTCTATTTCTGAATACAAACTAATAACTAGTGTGCCCTCTCGCTGGCACAATGCCCTGAAAAGGGCTTAATAACTGGGGCCATTGTTAGGTGCCCTGGAAAGGGCTACTAAATATTACCTACTGGCTGGTACATGGCCCTGATAAGAACTTATGTGTTTCCCCAGTTATGCTCTGATAGGGGCTTTTAATTTGCTTTCCTCTCCTGCTCCGTAGTATCCCTGACAAAGGCCCTTAATTTAACCCCCTTGTGCTCTGCGCTGACAAGCCAACTAGCTTCCTCTTCTCCTGTGTATAGCCCCCTACTTAGTAACCCTGACAAGTGTTTTTAACCCATCTTCCCATCTCTTATCTCTGGAGCCCTTCTGTCCTGACAGGGGGCTTTAAGTGGTTGTCTCAGCCCTTTAAGGTCCTCTTCTAGTCTCTAAATACCGAGTCTCCCCCTCTTTCTGCCTTGACTGACTGTCCTAAAAAGAGCTTTTAAATACTGTTTCCTAGCCCTAACCCCCTCACAGTTAGTAGAAACCCCTGAAAAGGGTTTTAAAAAGACTCTGCTGCCTGGGAACAACAGCTAGTCCTGGGCTGCTACTGCAAGCACAGTGCAGGAAGCAAAAGGAAAGGCAACTGCACATGCACGATGACAGAACACATGCACAGTCTAGTCCTGCACTGAAGAACCCGCCGACCACACAAAGGAGTCTGTAATGGAATGCTGGGTTGAATGGACATCTCTCAGCATGTGACACCATGATGTTGGGATGTCCATAGCCTAATATTACAGGTGGCAGTATTTCCTGGGTTCTGTTGCATGCTAATGCATTTTGCTTGGTGCCTGTCCCAGGGACAGGAAGAGAAGTGAAACCAGCTGTCCGTGGGGAAAACTGGGTGTCTGGGACAGGCAGGCAGGTGGGTATTTCGACCCCTGGGCCAGGGAGTGCAATAGAGGGGTTCGGGACCTTCTTTGATAGCCAGGTCTCAATGAGGGCTAGCACATCCGGTTCATGCAGCTGCACCCAGCATTGGAGCTGTGCTAATTTGTTGGTTAGGCTGCAGATGTTCTCACGCTCATGTCTGTTTTAAGTAATAAGCCACTACAAGGTGTGCATTATAGGATTTTAAAGCATGCCTGAGTGGCGTAGTAAGGCATAAGGAGAGGCTTATTACGCTTATAAAAAGCCTCTAAGTACTTTTTGGGGGGAGAAAAATGAAATTTGGCACCTGATTGTGCGTTTATAAAGATTTAATGCACAGTCAGCCAGTGAAATTTCTGGATTGTTTCTTGCCATTTTATAAGGTAAGGTATAGGTTTCAGATGTATACTATGGTGGCTGTGATATATATAATAATCACAAGAGGAGGCTGGGTAGTCTAGGAGCTAGAGAACAAGTTTGGGAGCCAGAAGACCCAGGTTCAAATCCCACAACAGCTACTTCCTCACTATGAGACTCAGAACAAGTCACTTAACCTCTCAGTGCTTCAGTCTGACCAGATATACAATGTGTACAAAAGCTGGATCCCAATGAAAATTAGATACCCAAAATAGCCCAGCTAAGATACAGTAACTAAAGTGTAAAAATAAAAAATTAAATGTTCCGTGTTAATTCAGGAAACAATAGGTTAGCTTCTAGGCAGTCTCTGTACAGACCTGTAAAAGTTGTGTTGCAGTAGCTCTCTGCTCAGGATTCTTCACTAAACATTTCTTTACAAAATCAGTGAACTCGTCAGACCAAAGCTCCGGCTTCCGGAATGTTGGTGGTGGGTTCGTGGGAATCATAAAAATAGCCTAGTGAAAGAAAAATAGAAGAGAAGGGGTAAAGAAATTAGTAAAAATCAGAATCATTTGAGTCTTGTAGTACAGGCAAATAAACAAATCCCTTTATTCACCTTCTCTATCTGACTGTAAATCTGGTGAACAAATTTTAACTGGTCTAGGACGTCTACCATGACCTAGATTCAGGAAACAGGTCCATCTGCTACCAATGTAGCCACTTCCCATTAAATTTCCTCTATTTAAACTGTACCTCATTGAGCACATCACTCTTTATTTTATCTATTACTGTTTATCGGTCTCCAGAGAAGATTTTTAGTTTCTGACCCTCTCAGCAAAACCAAGGGCATTTCCTGGTCAAACAGATAAACCCCAAAAAGCTGCTATTGTGAGCCAGAATCACTTTCCATCTCAATAATTTAATTTGAATTTTATAGTAGCACAGCTACACCTGAAGGTCAACAGTGTTCTTTCATGCCTAAAGCACAACTGTATTTTTTTTTTTTAGTTTTTAAAAAAGAAGGCATATTTACAAGGTAAATCCCTGCAAACCAAATTCTGAATCAAAGTGAAATAATATATCCTAAAGTAAAGTGTGTTAATATACAAATAAGAAGTCAGAAATCTCCAACACAGCATTTCAAAGGACAGTAATCCCTAGAGCTCAATTAGTCACTCAGCACCCCCCCCCAATCCTACTGGTTATAAATTTTGGTCCTCAAAGTACAGCTTATATTGTAATTGAATAGAACTGCTATCCACTGTGCTGTTGTTATTTTATCTATCTTTTTGTTACCAGGAAAGGCACACTGAGCTGTTTTAGCTCTTTTGCTGGTATCTTCTGGGGATGGATTACATGGAACTGTTTTCTTGATCAGGGAACGTAGGCCAGAGCACTGGAGAAAAACTCGTACCATTACACTAGGCCACAGGATTTTTATTTATTTATTTAGTTCAGTTCTGGTTATCCACTTCTGGTCTGGCTGGGGATGCAACCCGTATTCAACCCAGTTCCCGACTGACACCCCCCAACCAGCATCCCCCCACCTGCCTGCTTGGGTGGACCTGTGACTTAACCCTTACGGAGGTACTCACCAGGGGGCTAGGGGTGGGACCATGATCAACTGTTGGTCCCCAAAGAGCATGGCAGGGCGTCATTCAGCTGGTGAGGTCCCCCCCCCAAAGGATCGGCTTCACTGTGCACAGCAGAGAATGGTTTTCCTTTGTGTTGTTGCCCCCAGAGATGTGGACATGCAATGACATAAGAGCGTGGTCATGCTTCCACGCATGCCCTGCAAACGTTTGCTGCTGCCTCACCCCTGAAGCGTGGTCCTGGCTGCCACCGGTGGCTGTCACTCATATGACCAGTGCCACTGATCCTCTCCCCAGAAGTGAAGAGCTGTCCATAGGATTCTCATCCAACCTCCTCTCGACTGGCCCTCTGATGCTATGGGCTCATTTCTGAACCTGGGTCATCAGCGTGGCAAGCGGTAATGCTACCACTGCCCCTGCCATGGGATCTTAAACATTCACATGGACAACCTCCAGAAATAGGCAGAAAGAACCTTGGATTAACATTTCATCAAAGACAGCACCTCAACAGTACAGAGCCCTCCTAGTGAGGAGGGAGATTGTTTAACCAGGAAAGGCACACTGAGCCACAGCTTGTTTCCAGGTGTGAAGGTGCAACCTGGGAGCACAAGGAAGTTAAGTGTCTTGCTCAGGGTCAGACAGTATGCAAGTGGGAACTGATGGGATTCAAACCCAGGTCTCCAGATTTGCAGTTCAGTACTTTTAACCACTACACTATACTGCCTCCTTAGTGCTGCACTACAATGTCAGTATTGAGTATTAGCCCAAGTTCTTGATATGGGTCTAGATAACTTACAATACATTATCGTGTCTAATTGTAATTAACTTGAATGTTTTCCAAGGTTTAACTTTGTCCTGTTTTAGCATGGGGGTGAACAGTGTGGGTCAATACCCTGTAGGGACAATTGGTCCAGGTTTTGTTAGGGTTTATGCTGTCACTGTCTAAGTTTCTAGGTTTCCTTAGAGAATAGGCTTTTTATTTCCTGGCATCTGACTGGCTGGTACCCTTGCCAACAATAGATGCCCAGGAAATAAAAAGTACCAGCCCAAGTGCCCCTTTACCCATTCAAAAATCCTTGTGCCCACCTTGCTTACCCACTGGCTGAAAGCACAGCACTCAATTTGAAAATGGTGCCATTTTTTCTCTCGTTTTGTGAGAAATACTGCCCAACCAACACTCCCTAATTAATTGCCAGCTGCCACAAGAAACCGCACACCAGCCTCTGCTGGGCTCACTTGTCACAACATGAAAAAAAAATGACACCAAAGCCACACACTTGAAAAGGAAGAGCAAGTCGTCAGTGTTATCAGCTTCCCATAACCGCAGTCAGCAGCACCTTTTTTAAAACCGCAGCATGTGCCTCTCCATATACGAATAACACAACTGCTGCTTCCAAGACACTGGGCACCTCACAGAAACCACTCCAACAAAACATGTACAAATCTGTATTTTTTTTTTTTAGACACAAATCTGCTTCTGCTAACTTAACGCAATTACCTCTACTTCTAATATCCATTTCCCTGATTGTGAGATCGCAGTGCTGCGTTCCAACAGCCAAACCTGGTACTCTGCAGGCAATCACCAGACATTTCCTTCATGTCTGCAACTCCATCGCATTAAAACAGATCCTCAAGACCAATCCTCTTCAGCGGTATGCATGTCAGCGAAAACAGGCTTTTATATTGTCATCGGCTCAAACCAGGAAGTGCAGAGCAACACATCCAATGCGGCAAGGCAGCGCTGTAAATGTGTTTTTAACTTTAACATGGTAGGGTGTTACGTTTTAAATTTTAGCCGATCCCATCACTGATACGGCACCTCACAGAATAACACATATTTCCTCGATGAGTACTCGGGCACTGCAGACCGCAGGTGAAAAGCAAAAGCAAGTTCTGTTTGCCCAGCATGTGCTCTAATTGACACCAACTGTAGAGGCTGATATGTGGTGGTCCAGTTTTGGATTTGTTCTAGGAGTTTTAAGATTGGCAACTGTAACTCTGACTCACACATCCACTAAACTGCGTGGCTCGCCTATGCGCCCCATATGCACTTCTTGATAGAAGTTTTGCATAACCCTGTTAATAAGGTCTGGTTTGATCTTAAGTGAGCCTGTACAGCCCCAAGTGTAAAAAAAAGGAAAAAAACACTCCTTCAAGTGGGGCATACAAGTTTTTTTTTTGGTTTGTTGTTTTGCAGACTGCTAGGGAGGAAAACTTAAAAACTGAACGTCTTGTTAGGGAGGTGGGGGGGTGATAAGTACAACAGAATGGCACTGTGGGGAAAGTGGCAACAAGAGATGGAATAGCACAGACATTAAGGGACTACTTTACAAACTAAAGACTTAAAATTCAGTTTTACCATATTTTTCCTTTTTTCTTTAATTTTGTAAAAAAAAAAAAATGCTATAGGTAGTCCATTTTTTAAGTGCAATAATACCCTCCAGGGTAGGCAATATGGGCCTGTGGCGTGGGCCTCATTACACCCCTGGGCAGTCCGGTATTGCCCGATACCACCCACCCTATCGAGTATTATTGCCTGCATATTTCATATAAACTAGCACTTCTTTCACTGTGTTTCAAAGACATCCGATTGTTCATGACTGATCTAACAAATGCTGGGCTTGTGACGTCATGGTCTGTTATGTAAATCACTGTGGTATCAGTAACTAGTGTATTATGAGGTCATAAATCCTCCTCAAACTATGTATACAGGCTTCATGAATAAGCTGGCAAGAATTCATTTTCAATTCAGGGTATCAAATGAGTACTTTAGTTTGGTGTTTACCACTGAGGCTTTAGGTCCATTACCTGATACTAAGATTACATTTTATTTTATTTTTTTGCCCATCACTTTTTGCTCCTCCTACCTGATCATCTCTCCCATTTGTCCCGGCATCTTGGGGAGATTACGGCTGCCGTCCTTCTCTGCCATGCTTCCAGCTGCCCCCTGAAACTCCTGTGGCCCCCCCCACAGCGGGGAGCCCCCAACTCCCCACCCGGTACGGATCCAGTCCGGGAGAAGCAGAGCCGGCAAACATGCAGATGGCCATCAAGTCGCAATCAGGGTGCCTTCCATTTTCCATTTTTTCTTAGCCCTGGAACTGGGGATGTACAATGCCAAGTGGAGAGAAGCTCCGCACATGCAGAAGGTCGTGGGTTCTCGTCCCACACCGGGATTGAACTTGCATCTAAAACGCTGGCATCTGAGTGCAGTATTAGGGGGGTGCTGTACTGCTGGGGTATGCCGTCCTTCGGTTGAGACGTTAAACCGAGGTCCATTCTACCCATACTGGTGTTGTCCTGGTGGGTGTCCAGGTGGAAGTAAAAGAACCCATGGCACTCTTCGCAAAGAGTAGGGGACATTCCCGGTGTCCTGACCAATATTCCCCTTCCCATAAATCGGTTCATGCAATCATCTAGGCTGTGTGTGGGTGTTGATGTGCGGTATGGTTGCCACTACACATTCAGTCACTTCACTACAAGTCTAGCATTGCTTGAAAAAGCGCTTTGGGATACACGGTATATGAAAAGCGCTATATAAATGCTGATTCTTCTTATTATTATTATCAACTTTGTTTCCGCAGTCAGTAGATAGAGCTCAGCAGCTGATATCTTGTATCTGGAGTTCAGTAAAGCCTTTGACTTCAGGGTTTTAAATAACTACTTAGCAGTTTTTTCCTTGGGATAATACTAACTGTACAGAAAGCATATATATAGGTTTCCTAGAAGTTTTATGTTTGTTAAACACAGTGAGGCAAGTGCTATGCATTTTTATAATGTTTTAGAACTTTTATGAGCAAAATGCTGATACATTTTTAAAGTTAAATAAAACCCTGGACTCTGTGCCATATAGGAGACTGGTAAAGAAGGTGGGTAACTTGGTGGTAGGAGGACGACTCCCTAGATGGACTGGGAAAGTACAGTTACGTAAGAACTTATGACATTAGATCTTCAAGGGGATCTCCTGCAGTGGGCCCTCACATGTAGGACTCTGCTGTCAGGCAGAAGGACTACACGGAAACTTTCTAGCTAGCAGTCTATCAGAGGTGGCTGCCCACCCCCTGACATCACTCTCTGACTTCAGCAACCTTATATACTCAAAGGTGGATGTCCTTTTATAGGTCTCTAGAAAAATAATCAGTGAACTTTCACCCCCCCACCGTCAATCCCTCCCTCTTGGTTACCTCATACCCCTTCCCCGTCCCCTCTGCATAAATGGGACAGTCCATTTGAATCCCAGGTGCAATGCCTGCTATGTCAACTCAAAGAATCCTAAATTAAAGTGGCAATACAAGTAGCTCTTAAATAGTGACAAATACTGACTAATCCCAGTCTAACTATTGGTATACCGTGTGCCCATCCTCTGGTAAACCTACGCTCGCCAGCTTGAGGCCTCCTGCCTTTTCCTCTCACAACCTAGATGTAATCATGCTTGATTCACTTCTACTGTCCTCACTCACCTCCACTACCGAGCAATAGCTACATATACCCAGTCCCCCCCCACCTCCATGTGCCCCCTCTCTCCTCTGCAATCAAACCCAGTCCCAACTCTCCTCACCAAATCCCTCCACCCTACCCACCTTCCAAAGGCTCGGTGAGAGATTATTTTGTTTGGGGGTCTGGGACTGGCTTTTAAAAGGGGGGGGGATTCACAGCCCAAAAGTGGAAGTCCCTGGAAAAGGGGGTCCCAATTCAAATACATGGGAGCCACTCCCCCACACCAGCACTGCTTGTACTGTAAGATTCTGTAGAGTGCAGGGGTGCGATCCATTAGTTCCTACTGGGGCATTTTAAACTACATTTTTTTATGTTTTTATGTGAGGGGAGAAGGGGTGGCAGTTTACGCATGACGATCACTATCTTGCTCAGTCATCAAGAAAGAATCCTGCCCCAGCTTCAATGAGCTGATCCTAATGCATATCCTTCTCCCTGCTCTACTCTTCCAGTCTTTATTGGGATGATCTATGCCTCCCCTCGGCTAGCTCAAGACTCACTCGTCTCTTGCTTAACCACCTTACCACCTCCTACAGCAAGTGGTGAGTTACTGTTATTGGGTAACCACAACCTGCACCGGCTTTCCCCCACCTCCAAAAATGCCATCTCTAAAATCGAGGTGCTAAACATCACCCAGTTAATGATGGAGCCCACTCACTACAATCCCCGTTCTTTAAATCATATCCTGAATGACTGGGTCCTCACCTCCCACCCCCATAGAATATCCGCAGCTGGTGTAATAGCTGAAGTCTTAAGTGACCACTGCATTACCTTCTGTACCAGGAAAACTCAGCTACCCAAATCAGTGCCAAAATACATAAATAGCCATCCCCTGAACTCTCAGGACACTAACATTCTCCTATGTGATCTAAAGTATGCAGACTGGAACCCAGTCTACACAGCCTCACAGGTAAATACAGCCGTAGACCGGTTTCTGCAGATTTTCACCCAGGTCTGGGGCTCTCATGCCCCTCTGGTCAAAGCTAGAGTCAAGAAAGGATACCACCCTTGGGTCTCGGACCCACTTCTGGCACTATGCAAAGCCCACAACAAGGCCTGGTCTCATTTTAAAGCTTCAGAGACGACCCCCCCCCCCCCAAACAAGGCATGCTTTCAACACTATCAGAAACGCTTGCACCAAGGTCATAAGGCAAGCCAAAGCTACCTGCTTCAGGTCACACCTGCAGTCTGCATAGCCTTCCTCTTTCTGGAGGGTGATCCACTCCCTCATAGACCCCACCTCAATCCAACATACCTGCTCTTAAGCATAATGGCCTACAAACCTCAGACCCTGTTAGAATCGCAGACACCCTAAATAAATTCTCCACCACATGTGCTATTCCCCTCCAAAGTGACCCAAAAAAACTCCCAAAGCTCACCCCTCAACACCTTTATGTTTGCTCCCTCTTTCGAGCAGGAAGTACTAAATGCCCCCCACTCCCTAAACATCTCAAAATCCAGCACCTGCGATTACTTCGACCCTAGCCTACATACTAAACCTGCCTTTTTCCCTCAGGAACTGTCCCTTTAGCCTGGAAGATGGCCTGTGTTATTCCCCTACATAAGGGTGGTGATCCCTCAGTGCCAGAAAATTACTGGCCGATCTCCCTCCACTTGACACTTGCCAAAGTACAAGAGAAGGCATTATAGCACAGTGGTTTAAGGCTCTAAGCAGCAAACCTGGAGACCTGGGTTTGAATCCCACAGCCCCTACTTGCATACTGTGTGACACTAAGCAAGTCACTTAACTTCCTTGTGCTCCCAGGTCACACCTGTAAACAAGCTTTCAGCTTAGTGTCTCTTTCCTGGTTAAAAAAAAATAATAATAAAATAGAAGGAAGCCCTAGTCCAATCTAGACTGAGTTTTTCAAGACTTTTGAATTCCTCTCTCCCTATAAGTCGGTTATCAGAAATCATCATTCTACAGTATCTTCCCTGCTACGAGTCACCGGACACACCCTTTCTGCTGCTGACTAGGGCCACCCAACTGCAGCTGTGTTTGTAGGTCTGGTCAAGGCCTTTGATTCAGTCGCTCACCCTCTGCTACTAAACCAACTTGAAACAGCCAGACTAGCCCCCACAATCCAGTGGTTCAACACCTGCCTTGAAACTGGCTCCCAATCAGTCAGGATAGCCAATTTCACCTCCACTCCACTCCTTATACATGCAGACGTACCCTAAGGATCAATATTTGGCCCCATCCTGTTCTCTGTATTTATAAATGACCTCCCCACAGTTTGCTCAAGCTCCCGCATACATATGTATTTGGATGATACTATCCTCTTTGTGTTTGGGCCGGTTCTAAACGCAGTCCAATCCTGACTCCAGTAGGATTTCCATAACATACAGTCCTGGTTTCAGGCAAATTAGCTGCAGGATGACTGGCCTCTCTTCCCAGAAGCAGTAGCCCTCCGGTCTCTACATATCTCAAACTTGACTGCTGTTTGCATATATAAAACACACTGTACCAACTCTGCTAACTGTCAGCCTGACCTTCCTAAATAACTATAACTAGCATGTCTTGTTTTTTTGTAAAGGTGTTCCCTCTACTGAAATGCTGCAATAAAGTCATACTTGTCTTAGCTATTCCTATATTCATTGTATATATGTAATCTAATTGAATTTATGCAATAGGCGTGAACCTAACTGCTATGTGATAAATCTGTATATTTGAGTTACTATATGTATAAGTGTGAAATCTCACATTTATACACATAGTAGACACATCATACCTTAGCCACACCTCCTGCCTGCCCACAGCTTGCTGGCAATACTTTGAAACTATGTGTTTCAGCCCAAACCCAATCAGTGAACAAACAGCCCCTGCATTTCCCCAACAAAACACAGTACCATCATAGAAACATAGAATTTGATGGCAGATAAGGACCGCTTGGCCCACCCAGTCTGCCCATTTCCCTACCTAATGGATAAGCTGCAGATCCTAGTTAACCAGCAGCCTACTTCTTTCTACCCCACCCCCTAGAATTGCCTTATGACTGTCCCATGCATCATTTTGAAATTCAGCATAATCTCAGCACCCCCCAATACAGTATCACAAAAAGACCTTATAGTTTAGTTTCCTTCCCATCCTCTCCAAACTTGTCTGATAGCCACTCCCGCTCTCTCTGCTCCTGCTTGCTCAGCTTTCCCTCACACCAGTCTCTAACTTGCTCCTGGTCTCACTTGGGCACTGCAGCATTTATATTAAAATGGAAAAAAAAGCGCCGGCCCGGTGGCACTGAGGAGTTGAGGCAGTGGGCGCCACTGTGCTGGCCGGCAGCAGGTGACCTCGGGTCAAGCGGGTTCAACCGGAGAGGAGGATCGAGCATCCCAATGGATGCTCTCCTCCCTCTGGGGTGGGATACCATGGGTGCTGTATGCATCCAATGTCCTGAGAGAGCCAGTGGGAAAACGGGCTCTCGAGGGCTTGACGGCTCCACTCAACGGAGTCGGGAAGGGGAGACGCTGTTAGGTGCTTGAGAGAGACTTGCGTCAGCATGTCGCCTCTCCAGACGTACGTCCTTGTGCTGGCGTCTCAGGGAGCTGGGAATGGGAACACAGAAAAACGGGAAAAAAACCTTGACGGTCCAAGATGACGACCGTTCCGAGCCACCCAGACCATCAATTCCGGGACAGACCCCACTGTGCAGAAGGGAGAAAGGAGGAAGAGGCACTCTAGGGGCAGATCCTGAGTTCGGGGGGCTGGATTGGAATGAAAAGCCCGAAGGAGTGGACACCGAAGGTAGGTAGGAGAGGATAAAAAGAAGTAGAAAAAAGAAATGAACTCCAACTAGCTGACGACAGCTCACTAAAACTCACCAGCAATCCAAGTGTAACGGTGGTTCTGCCTGCTCGCTAAAGCCCGCCACCATCTTGAACACAATTTCTTTTAAAAGCCTGTACTTCAGCCAATGAGATGCTATGTAAGAAAGTCAGCTGCGCCGTCATGATGGTGCATCCATGGCAACCCCCATGTCAATGGGAATACACTACTACTACTTTCCAAAATAATCCCACAAACAATTTTAAGTAAAAAAAAAAAAAAAATTAAGATACAAAACAGAAACTATCATACAAAAAAGAAACTATCACCAACTTCCTAGTCTAGCCTATTGTATAAATGGAACATGTAGGGGTTGGCTGTGTGATATGTGATTTATTTGTACTCGTTGCCAGTGACTGCAGGAACCATCACTCATGGCTTCGCTACGCTACACCACTCATGAGGTTACCAGTGGTCACTGTCAATTTGCACAAATAAATCACATATCACACAGCTGACCCCCACATATCCGTTATATACACAATACCTCTGTATCACTGTTTACTGTAATCCCTGTACCCTTATCCCCGGGTCACACCTGGAAATGAGCCTTGGCTCAGTGCCCCTCTGGTCAATACTCACGGGCCTGGTGGCACTGAGGGTTGAGGCACTGGACCCCACACTTCGCACCACACTGGCGACCCGTGTTCGGGAACGAGCACGGCAATTGGGGGTTGGCAGAAGAGGGAGAGGATCAAGCAAGCGGAGGACTGCTCTCCTTTCCTCTCCCGGGGAGGGATTACTGGCACTCCTGTTGAATGACTACCCCAGGTGAAGGCCGACGGGTAGTGCGGGTCAGAGGGGCCAGACGTAGGGAAGAAGCTGCGGGACCTCTGCAGAAGTGTGATGCCTCCACGTGCACAAGTCCTGCATGTGCGCCCCAGCAATGGGGAAGGGAGAAAATGTGGAAAACCCCTCCAGCTGCAGGATGTCGACCGCCTTCCCCCCGCAGGCACCGTACCTGGTGACGGGGCAGAGGTAAGTTCTGGTGATACCGCAGTGACGGGCTGGGGGGGTTGGTCAGAAAGGGGCAGCCGAGGGCAGGAGTATAAAGGACTTATAAAAAAAATAAATATATATATATATATATATATAAACAAATACTGTAGGTAGGCAGCCCCTACGTCCTCCCCAGTTCTCCTGATGGAGACTCAAGAATATCTGGCCAAGGGAACAGAGAAGGATCCGGACGTTCAAGGAAGAACAGAAAAAGGAAGGCTGAAGGTCTCCCCTTGGAGAGGAAGCAGAAGAGGGAAAAGGCCAAAGGGGAAGGAGGGAGGCCTGCTACAAGAGATCCCCTCGAAGATCTACAGTTACGGTAAGTTCTTACGTAACTGTACTATCTTACTTCGGGGAATCTCCTGCAGCAGACCATCACACGTAGGATGAGTACTAAGCAGCTTGCAAACCTCACAGTACTGGCAGACTAAGTGGAGGCTGAAAACACCTAAGACTGAAGGCCTTGTAACACTGCCAGGCTGAAATTGGCTCTGTGCCTAGAGGTGATGTCCAAACTGTAGAGTTTGGTGAAAGTGTGGACTGAACTCCAAGTTGCTGCAGCGCAGCTCTCCACAGCTGAAATGTTATGGAAGCAAGCTACGAGGCTGCCATACCCTGGTGGAATGGCCATGAACAACTCTCAGGTGGTCCTTGCCATACTTCCAGTAACAGAAAAGAATGCAGTTGGCCAATCATTTGGATAAACACTACTAAGAAACAGAAGTATCCTCTTTTCCCAAGGTTGAACTAAAACAAACGGAGAGGATTTTCTAACCTCTTTAGTCCTATGCATATAATAATGCAACAGTCTATGCACATCCAGAGTGTGGAGCAATGCTTCCCCTGGATTGGCATGCTCAGAAATCCTCCAAGCAAAAGTTATAGTAACTAAAAATAATGCTTTCCATGACAGAAAGCATAGCTCACAACTTGCAGCCACTTCAAAAGGAGGCAGGGTGAGGTTTTTCCAACACAAAATGCAAGTCCCAAGCCAGGACGGGATTACGGGTTGAGGGTGTGACACTCAGACAGCTGGTTCTGATTAATCTGTGATTTTTGTAATATAAAAATGTGTTATTGAGTGTCTCTCATGAGACATGCTGAAACACCCTGTGGAATGACACCCAAGGTTTTAGCTACAAGGTGTTACCTGGAAGGCCAGGAGATAATTACAGGCTAGAAGAGGCCTAAATTAAGCATCTCCTGTTTATCTAACTTAATTGTGTCACACTGGTGCGAAGTCATAAATGTTCCTCTGATGTCTGTGAAAGCAGGATGTTGCTCATGGATGAAAGAAGGACTTATAAATTAACCTTATTTAATTTACCTTCTGAGTGATTACATCCTGATTTTATAATTTTTAATAAACAGAGGAGGAGCTGGGTGACATCATGGAGAAGGCAGGTTCAAGACAGTGTTTTAATTATGCTGCGAGTGACCTGTAAAGATACACGTTTGGACTCTCCTGACAACATCATCTGTCTATCAGCACTATTAGAAGAGATACATTAGATATATGTCTAATTGTCTGGTGATAGGAATTTTGCACTTTTTTTTAACCCTTGTTCTTTTAAATGATTGTATGTTTTTGTGATATATGGTTCTGTATTTACATTTTTTATCTATTTTTAAGTAAACCTCTACTTTAGAGACTACCTGGTGTGCCTTTGAAATTATTTTTCTTGATAAGTGAAGCATACATGGTTAAAGTTGACACTGTACAAAGCTTACCGGTTTTACCAAACTGGGAAAAGGTAAGAGTTTATTCTGAGGTCTTTAATAGAGTTTTTAAGGGTTCATTTTGTATGCCTGGTTAGGTGCCCGTAGGCGAAAGATATCTGCCCCCCCCCCCCGAAGAGCAGAATTATCTGAGCCTGTACATTGGGTACGCTAGCAAGAGGTTCACAGTTTGAATCCCTCCAGAACTTTAGACCAAAATTTGATTCAAACCTACAAAACAGACAGGAGGGTTACCCTGTTCTGTTAACTGTTCACAAGACTGCGCTCAGAGGTTGGCACTGTGGGAGCAGAGGGCCTGACCTGCTGAGTGAGTTTGTGACAGATTGGTGGTAGCTGTGGGATAATTTTGGTATTACAAGCTTTTATTGTTCAGTGTGTCAGCTTGAAACCATCAGCTCACTTGCAAAGAAAGAAAGAAAAAGGCAGTGATTTATTTTTAAAAAGGAGACAGAACTACTGTATATCACTTGGCGCACAGTCAAGTTCCTACCCATTGTATTTTTTTTTTTCTAAAGTGTAAGTCAGAGTAGGCAAGGCAAGGCAAATTTTATTTAAGGAGACGCCCATCCCGGAGGCTCTGGGCACCGTACATCAATCAAATAAAAACAGCACAGCACACTAATAATCAATTAAATACCCTGCTCCAAACAAGTTAAAGCAAAATTTGCTACACAATTTGCTTCATTCAGCTACAGCTATGTTTAAAATCTCTACAACTAAAATAAACCTTAATTTTTTTTTTTTATATAAACAAGTATGAACTATAAAACATAGTCCGGGAATGCCTGATCGTAAAAGAATGCCTTGAGGCGGGCCTTAAAAACCTCAACAGATGAGGCCTCCCTAACAACTAAAGGACTCGAATTCCACAGGATGGGGGCAGCGACACTAAATGCTCTGTCACCAGCAGTTCTTAGCCTTGTCCTGGGAATCGCGAGGAGGCCCCTAGAAGAGGAGCGGAAGGAGCGGACCGAGATAGCAGGTGTAAGAAGGTCACTCAGGTAGCCAGGGCCCAGGCCATGTAGGGCCTTAAAGGTGAGCAAACCCACCTTAAAAAGGACCCTCCACCTAACCGGCACCTAGTGCAGTTGATGCAGCATCGGAGTGATATGACAGTATTTAGACTGTCCTGTCAACAACCTCACTGCCGCATTCTGCACCAGCTGCAGTCGGCGCAGGGTACCCCCAGAGACCCTGAGATAGAGTGCATTACAGTAGTCAAGCCTGGATGTCACGAAGGCATGCACCAAAGTGGGGAGATCCAGTGGCGGAACTAAAGGCTTGATCCTAGTGATATTCCTCAAATGATAAAAGCTAGTATGGACAAGGGAAGCCACCTGAAACTCAAGTGTCAAACCGCTGTCAAGAATAACATCCAGATCATGCACCCTAGAGGAGGTCTTCAATGGTACAGAGCCAAGGCAAAGTCCTGTCTCTGCGCCAGAGGCCAACCTATCACGTCCTCTGTTCGACTCCACCACCAGTACCCCAGTCAATGATTTCGGCAAGGCAGCTGTTAAGCACTTCTACTGTGCAGGGTGTTCCAGGAGCAAAGGAAAAGTACAGCAGGGTATCATCCGTGTAGCAGTGAAAACCCAAGCTGTACTTCCTAATGAGCTCTCCCAAGGGTAGCAAGTACATGGCAAACAGCATCGGTGACAAGACTGAACCCTGGGGAACTCCACAGAACAGGTGGTCAGGGGAGGAGGAGAAATTCCCCATCACTACCCTCTGCCTCCTGTTAGATAAAAAAGACTCAAACCAGTGGATGACAGAGCCGGCGAGTCCGTAGAATTCCATCAGGCGGTCAAGTAACACTCGATGGTCCACCGAGTAGCCATAGTTAGGGAAGAAGATGGCTTCCAACTAAGCAGGCACACTGTAGACTACTTAAAGCAGTTGTGTGGGGACAGAGGAGTCCCGTTCGAAGTGAAAGCCAGCAAACAGAACCTCATGGATGCCCTGATGGTAGCAGATATCCAGAGCATCGAGTCACAGACAGTGACTGGAAAGGACCAAACCTTGAGTGTGGCAGGGCTAGCGGCCAATGCAGTCTCCAGATCCGATGAGTAGGGCAACAGGGCCACTGTCAGCGAAGGGTCACAGCAGCAGGAAAAGGTCACCAGTATCCTGGATCCAGAAGTACTCAGGCTGCAAACTGAGTTGCGCAAAATGGAGCTGGAATTACAGAGAGAAGAGAAGCGAGAATACCAAGAGGCAGAGCGGGAACAGCGGGAGATGGACCATGAGGAGTGTGAGCGCCAGAGGCAACATGAACTGGAGAAGCTACAACTCCAACCACCAGCACCAGAGCAGGTAAGTGGCTTGGGTTTTGCTGGGACTACAGGACTGGGTTACAAATTGAATTCAAACTGACAGCTGAGTTTAAAGAAGGGGAGGATATGGTTGCCTTTTTAAATTCTTTTGAAAAAGTTTGTATTCAGGCTAACATTCCTAGGGAGTCCTGGAGCTTCTAGCTATCCCCGCTACTTACTGGAAAAGCTCGGGATGTACTGGGTCAAATGGACAATGGGGAGAGTGATGATTACAGCAAACTTAAAGCTGCACTGTTAAATAAATTTGAATTAACTGCTGAATCATACAGAGCTAAATTCCGTAAGCTCAGGAGAAGCCCTGACATTAGCTACGAGGAGACAGCCACGAAACAACGTCAGTTTTTAAAACGTTGGTGGGAAGGAATTGGAGCAAACTTTGTTGGTAAAATTGAAAATGTAATTTTGTTAGAACAGTTTTTCTGGGCATGCCCAGCAGAACTGAAAACTTGGCTAGAGGACTAAGATCCCAAAACAGTTCAAGAGGCTGCTGAACTCTCGGACCGCTATGCCAAGAGCAGACCTGCTCTGAGAGTGAATGGGGCGGGCATGGCAGTGCAGAAAGGGAAAAGCATGCATTCAGGGCAGCTAAAACCCTCACTGCCTCCACCGAAACCAGTTTGCCCCAGGTTTTAGAGAAAAGATTTCTCTGAGAGAAGAAATGAATGTTGGTTGTGTAAAGAAACTGGGCATATTGCCATACAGTGTCCCCAAAAGGCAAGCAAAAATACGAAAGATGGTGCTAGGAAAGAAGTGGGTTGCTTGTGTGTTCCTGGAAGCATGCCTGTGAACATGAGGGAACACATGCACCCAGTCATGGTAAATGGTGTACAGACAGAAGGGTTAAGGGACACAGGGGCATCCCCAACATTGGTAAAATGGGATCTAGTGGAGCCAGGTCAGCTTATACCCAATAAATACATCACTGTACAGGACTTTACTGGTGAAGAGAAAACACTGCCCCTCGCTAGTGTTCTCGTAGACTGAGGTGAAACAGGGGGAACTGTGCAACAGGTGGCTGTAGCCAAAATCTTAGCAGTGGATGTGATCCTGGGCAACAATCTCAAAGAGGAGATGGTGTGTACAGTTACCCATAGCCAAGCAGCAAGAGAAAATTGTAGTTCCCTGAACCCCACAGAAGCCATTGTAGAAACCACTGAGAGGCTGGTTCCCCAGCCTCTCTCTCTCCAGATGGCGAGATGAATGAAAAGGGAGTAGAAATTTCCCGAGTAGCAGTTAACCACACAGCTACGGAAGGTTACTCCAAAGAGGAAGGGGTGACTCATTGTCAGAGGGTTGGGATTGACAGTGATCCTGAGTGCCCTGATGCTAGTGCTAGGGACCTTAGTTCAGCAACTGAAGGGGACCTGTCCCATGCCTTGGAAATGTGTGAAGGGTTTGCAGCTGTTCAGAGAAGTGACCCTAGTTAGAGAAGCTGAGGGCTTGGGCAGACTCTGAGGGGGCACAGGGAGGTGATGGCAGACATACAGTTTACTGGGAAAATGGACTGATGTATACTCAGGCTGTGCAGACAGAGGGAGGGGTGCTAGGCAGGCAGCTTGTCGTTCCACAGGGGTATCATGAGCAGTTGCTCAAGACTGCACATGATATTCCTTTGTCTGGTCATCTGGGAATCGCTCGCACCACACAGTGGTTGGCCCAGAATTTCTATTGGCCTAACTTCACCCAGCAGGTGAAGGAGTATTGTAGGTTTTGTCACCGGTGCCAAGAAATAGGGAAGGCAGGGAAGAAAACCCAAGCCACCCTGATTCCATTGCCCATAGTGGAGGAGCCATTCCAGAGGGTGGGAATGGATATTGTGGGGCCTTTAAATACCCCCAGCTCCTCAGGGAAGAGATTCATCCTGACTGTGGTGGATTATAGCACCTGGTACCCAGAGGCAGTCACCCTATCCTCACTGAGGACAGACAAAGTGGCAGTTGCCATACTTGGAATTTTCTCCCATGTTGGGTTTCCACAGGAGGTTACCACCGATTGAGGGGGTTCCTTCACGTCGGACCTGATGAAATGTTTATGGGAGAAGTGTGGGGTGGTGCAGAGATGCACGACACCATATCACCCACAAGCCAATGGGCTTGTGGAAAGATTCAATGGTACCCTGAAGTCAATGCTCCAGGTGTTTGCTGAACAGCATGGGAGGGACTGGGAGAAATACCTTCCCCATCTGTTGTTTGCATACAGGGAGGTGCCCCAAGAGTCAACAGGATTTTCCCCATTCAAACTCTTATATGGATGCCGGGTATGTGGGCCCCTAGACTTAATCTGGGAGGACTAGGAAGGCAAGCACACCACCCAGGGAACTCCCACAGTGGATTACGTCCTTAAGTTTAGGGAAACACTGAAGGAGCTTATGGGGACAGCCCAGAACAACCTGGCAGCTGCCCAACAGAAACAAAAAGTGTGGCACGGCCGCAGAGCCAGAGCTCACTCGTACATGGTGGGTCAGGAAGTCATGGTCCTTATTTTGGTCTGGAAAGACAAGCTGCAGGCTGAGTGGGCAGGACTGAACAAAGTGGTTAGGATGGTAAATGATGTGAACTGTATTGTAGAGTTACCTGACTGAAGACAGACAGAAAGGATGTACCATGTCAACATGATGAAGCCATATGCAAATAGGGCTGACATGGTGTTTGCAGTGTATAGTCCTAGAGAGGGGATGGACGAAGGAGACCCCCTTCTGGACTTGCTGGAAGAAAGGAAGTGGGAGTTTTCTGCGGCAGTAGTAAAATTGTTTCCCCAGCTGGTCCCGAACCAGATCCAGAAAATAAGGGAGGTTTTTAGCAGACTTTGCCCCATTGTTTAGCACCAAGCCTGGACTAACCTCCTTAGCGACACACGATGTGGAGACAGGGACACAGACACCCACACAGCAAACAGCATATCGAGTGTCAGAGGCTGTCAAAAGGACATTAGGAGGGAAGTGGAGGAGATGCTGGATTTAGGGGTAATCCAGAGATCCCACAGTCCCTGGGCCTCACCCGTAGTCCTTGTGCCCAAGCCAGATGGCTCAACTCATTTCCGTGTGGACTATCGTGGACTGAATGCAGTCACGAAGTCAGACGCCCACCCGATGCCCTGGACGGATGAACTCCTGGACAAGTTGGGAGGGGCGACTTACCTTATGACCACTGACCTGACCAACGGGTATTGGCAGGTAGAGTTAACGGACAGAGCTAGGGAAAGGTCGGCCTTCATCACTCCGATAGGCTTATTTGAATTTAAAGTAATGCCTTTCGGAATGAAGAATTCCCCGGCCACTTTCCAAAGGTTGGTGAACCAGGTGTTAAATGGTGCTGAGGAGTACACAGTGGCATACCTGGATGACACTGCCATCTTTAGCACCAGCTGGGAGGAACACCTATCCCACCTTAGGGAAGTGCTGGGCAGGATACAGAGGGCCGGGCTGACTGTCAAAGCCGGGAAGTGCCAGGTGGCCATGGGAGAAATGGCATATCTTGGGCACGTGGTAGGCCGAAGACAGCTCCATCCTAACCAAATAAAAATAGAGGAAATCCAGGCGTGCCCCAGACCAGAAATGCAGAAGCAGGTCAGGAGTTGTCTTGGGAAAGAAGGGTACTATAGCAAATTTGTACCTAATTAGTGCCCTGGCTGCTCCCGTATCTGACCTGGTAAAGAAAAGGATACCAAAGAAAATTACCTGGGATCCAGCCTGTGAGAAAGCCTTTACCAGATTGAAGGAGGCACTGTGCAGTGCTCTTGTTTTGACAAGTCCTGACTACAGCAGACCCTTTATAGTTCAGAATGACGCCTCAGATGTAGGTACTGGGGCAGTGCTGAGTCAGACATCCAGCCAAGGGAGGGATTACCCAATAGCATACCTGAGTAAAAAGTTACTTCCCAGGGAGCAGGCATACTCCATGGTGGAAAAGGAGTGTCTTGCCATAGTGTGGGCCCTAAAGAAATTAGAGCCATACTTGTATGGGCAGCATTTTGTGGTACAGACTGACCACAACCCCCTGGTTTGGCTGTCACAGATGGGAAAAAAACAATGGTAGATTGCTAAGATGGAGTGTTGCTTTGCAAGGGTATGATATGACAATATTACATAGGGCTGGAGCCAAAAATCAGAACTCCGATGGGCTGTCTCGTGTCTACGAGGTGTAAAATGATTTAGGAAGCTCATCCCATGCAGGGGATAGAGCCCCCAAATTCAGTCTAGGTGGGGAGGAATTGTGACACTCAGACAGCTGGTTCTGATGAATCTATGATTTTTTGTAATATAAAAATGAGTTATTGAGTGTCTCTCATGAGACATGTTGAAACAGCCTGTGGAATGACCCCCCCAGGTTTTAGCTACAAGGTGTTATCTGGAAGGCCAGGAGATAATTACAGGCTAGAAGAGGCCTAAATTAAGCATCTCCTGTTTATCTAACTTAATTGTAGCTTGCCAGCTGACAGGATATAAAATATCCATTTTATGACATTTAGAGGAGGAAAACTAGGTTATGTTGCTGTTGCTAGCCTTGCTTATAGAGCAGAAAGCAGCTAACTAAAAGAAGCTATATTTTCTGATTAATTTAACACTTATATCTCAGCAGGAGTCAGTGTCACTTGAGATTAAGCAGACATACTTTATTAGAAGTAGAAGGGGTCTTATTTAGGGTTATAAAAAGAAAAGTCAGAAAGAAAGTCAGTGTGTGTTCTGTGCTGGGAAGAGTACTGTATCAACTTACTTTGCTAAACCAGTAGGAGGAGAGAGAGCTTAATTGGGGGTGTGGCTTAGACACTATAAAAGCAGGTGATTCAAATTACAACTTCCTGTTGCTAGCCTTTTTCTTACTAATTGCCTCCACCCACCCCCAAAGCCAGTTCTACTTTATAGCCACTGGATTTGACTGTCAACAGGAACTTCCTGTTTGGCAGTAGGAAGGGAAGGATCATAAAGAAACATTGGTTTTGTCAACCCTAAAGGAAAAAAGTAGCTCACTCTCCCCCCACTAGCTGCTGGTGGTCTGACACTGAGCAAGGAAGGAGGAGGCTACTGAAGAATATAGGAAGCTGCTGTCCCACAACAGGAAGGGCGAGAGCTGTAAGGAGAGGAGAGAGTAAGCATACAGAGAAACAGGAGCGGGGACACAAAATAAGACATGATAGGAGTGGTGCAGTGCAATGGCTGTGGAGCGGCAGTATTCCAGGAGACATTCTAGAGGCTGCGATGCTGCCCTATTTGCAGGCGCCTCTCTGGTCTGAGGGAGGAGGTTGTCGTCTCCAGGCTGACCTGGCTAGGATACGTGAAACCTCCTCCCCCACCCAGGGACCACCAGGGCCAATGCCACTACCTCAGAGGTTGCCAAGAAAGAGGAGAGGAGAGGAGAGGCTGGACCAGGGTGGGCTCAGGGAGGGAGAAGGTGGTGGAACAGAGTTGCATCCCTCCAGCTGTACATCTCCACAATTCATTCGCTCTTCTAGTGGATAGTGGTCCCTCTATGGAGGCACCTGCAGTGGAGACCAAGGAGGATGATGGGAACCTTCACAAAGGAGACCCACAGGAGGATGGCATGGGACCCCACAGGGGAAGGAAACAACTCCTAGTGGGGGACTCAATCATTGGGGGGGTAGAAATGGGGGAGGAAGGGGAGAAGGAGGTAAGGTATCTGCCTGGTGCCACGGCTTGGAGGGACAGGGAGCGAATCCTCAGGATCAAGGGAGCAGCTGCACGAGGGAGGGAGCTGGATATCATTGCCCACCTAGGTACAAATGACCTGGCTAGGAATGGGATCAGAGCAGTGCAAGAGGAGTTTGTAGAGTTGGGGAGGGGCCTTAGACAAGTAGCTCATACGGTAACCTTCTCGGAGGTGCTGCCTGTCTATAGCAAGGGTGATGCTAGGGTACTCCTCACTAGGGAATTCAATGACTGGTTGAAAAACTGGTGTGGAGCTCAGGGTTTTGGCTTCATTGGGGACTGGAGAGCCACCTGGAGGGATGCACACCTATACTGGTGCGATGGTCTGCATCTATCCGGGGGGGACCAGGATCCTAGGTTAGAGGTTTAAATGCTTCACTGGCTAGCATTTAAACTAGCCAAGGAGGGAGGGTCCGAAAAGCAGCAGGGAAATCCCAGCCTCCCCCTACAAAACACGGTAATTAGTGAGGTAAACACCAAGGTAGAGAAGTCATTAGGTAGAAGGACAGAGGTAAATGTAAAAAAAAAGGCAAAGGCAGTAAGGACAGGAATGGGGCTAAAAGGGGTAAGGCCATCAAAAAGTGGAGGGTGATGAGTACCAATGCCCGTAGTCTGTAACAAGCTCCCTGAACTAGTGGTCTTAATGGAAGAGGGTTGCCTGGATATTGTGGCAGTCACAGAAACATGGTACACAGAGAACCATGACTGGGATGTCAACATACTAGGATAAACACTCTACAGGAGGGACAGGAAGGGTAAAGAGGAGGAGGAGTAGCTCTCTATGTAAAGGAAGGGATCAAAGCAACAGAACTAAAGAGTAAACAGGGAGCAGATGAGGCACCCTGGGTCACCCTGGAGATAAGAAATGGCACCACAATCTGCATGGGGGTTGTATACAGACCCCCATCTCAGGGGGAGGGACTGGACAAGGAAATGATAGAAGGCTTCCTTAGAATGGCAGAAAAAGGGGAGATATTGTTGATGGGGGACCTGAATATGCCAGATGTTAACTGGAGCACCTTTGCTGCAGGCACATCAAAAAGCACGGTCATTCTTGATGCCCTACAGGGGGCATGCCTCAGACAGCTAATATTGGAACCCACATGGGAGGGAGCAATCTTAAACCTGATACTCTCGAATGGGGACAGAGAAAGAATCTCAGATTTAGAAGTGGGTAGCCATCTGGGAACAAGTGACCACCAAACAGTATGGTTCATGATAAACACAGCCATACAATCAAGCCATACAAAAGCAAGAGTATTGGACTTTAGGAGTGCTGACTTTGGTAAATGAGAGAGTGCCTCAGAAAAGCACTAGCAAACAGGCAAGAAGGAAGGGTGGAGGAACAATGGGGGGTAATCAAAACAGCCATCACAGGCGCAACAAGCCTTTGTGTAAAGCAAATCAACAAAACACAAAAAAGGAAAAAAAAAATGCCATAGTTCTCAAAAGAGGCGGCAGGGAAGGTTAAGGAGAAAAGGATAGTATTCAAGAAATATAAGAAAACACAGAAAAAGCAGGACAGAGAACTTTATCAGTTAAAGCAAAAAGAGGCTGGGAAGGCAGTCAGAATAGCAAAGGGCCAAATGGAGGAAAGGATAGCCAACTCTGTTAAGAAGGGAGATAAGACCTTTTAGAGGTACATTAGGGAGTGAAGAAAGACCAAAGGAGGGATACTGAGGCTTAATAAAGGGGAGGGAATGTGGGTAGAGGGTGACAGTGAAAAAGCAGGGATACTGAATGAATATTTCTGCTCAGTATTCACAAAGGAAGAGAAGGGGGAGGTACCTAAACCAAACAAGAGAAACATTCTGAAGACGGGGGTCGATACCAGTCCATTTACAGAAGAAATGGTTCTGAAAGAACTAATAAAACTGAAGGTGGACAAAGCAATGGGGCCTGATGGAATTCACCCAAGAATTCTAAAAGGACCAAGGGTAGAACTAGTGACACCACTGACTACTCTCTTTAACAAATCATGGGAGGATGGGGTGGTACCCGAGGACCGGAGGAGGACGGATGCGATTCTTCTTCACAAAAGTGGGAGCAGGACAGAGGTAGGAAACTACAGACCAGTTGGTTTGACCTCTGTGGTAGGGAAAATGACGGAATCACTTCTGAAGGAAAGAACTGTTGAGTACCTAGAGGCCAGTGGGGCAGAGGACCCAAGGCAGCATGGATTCAAGATGGGAAGGTTGTGTCAGACGAATCTAATAGATTTCTTTGACTGGGTGACCAAAATAGTAGACCAGGGAGGGGCTGTGGACATGGCCTACCTAGATTTTAGCAAGGCATTTGATACAGTCCCACTCAAGATTAATACAGAGATTAGCCAACCTTGGAGTGGGTCCCAAGGTGGTAGCTTGGATAAAAATTGGTTAGACAACAGGACGCAAAGGGTAGTAGTAAATGGAGTCCACAGTGAAGAAAGGAGGGTTACTAGTGGGGTACCGCAGGGTTCAGTACTGGGACCGGTCCTTTTTAATGTCTTTATAAGTGACATTGCAGAGGAACTGGAAGGAAAAGTATGCCTCTTTGCAGATGACGCAAAGATCTGCAACAAGGAAAGGATGAGAAGGGACTTGGCAAGGTTGGAGGAATGGTCAAATGTATGGCAGCTCAAATTTAATGCAAAGTAGTGCAAGGTAATGCACCTGGGAAACAAAAACCCAGGGGAAGAGTACACAATGGGGGGTGAGATACCGACAACAGTAAAAATGAAAAGGGAGCTGGGGGTAATTATATCAGATGATCTAGAGGCAGGCAAGCAATTTGGGATGGCAGTAAGGAAGGCTGGGGGGATACTGGGATGCATAGGGAGAGGCATCAATAGTAGAAAACAGGAAGTTGTTATCCCTCTGTACAGACAGTTGGTGAGACCCCATCTGGAGTACTGTGTGCAGTTTTGGAGACCCCATCTCAGCAAATACATAGATGGAGTTAAGGCTGTCCAGAGGAGGGCAACCAAAATGGTGCAGGGTCTGCACCAGAAGACATGTGAAGAAAGACTAAAGGAGCTTAATATGTATAACCCTTGAGGAAAGAAGGGAGAGAGGGGACATGATAGAAACTTTCAAGTATCTCAAAGGAATCAACAAAGTCCAAGAGGGCAGTATATTTCAGAAAAAGAGACGTGCAAGAACAAGGGGGCACAATTTGAAGATAGAGGGGGGATGGCTCATAGGTAATGTGAGGAAGTATTTTTTCACAGAGAGGGTTGTGGATGCATGGAACTGCCTCCCTGAGGAGGTTGTGGAGTCAAGAACAATGGGGGAATTCAAGAATGCATGGGACAGACATAAGGCAGTCCTAGTGGGGGGTAAAAGGAAGTAAGCTGTTGGTTAACTAGGATCTGCAGCTTATCTGTTAGGTAGGAAAATGGGCAGACTAGGTGGGCCAAGCAGTCCTTATCAGCCATCAAATTCTATGTTTGTATGTCACACTGGTGCGAAATCATAAATGTTCCTCTGATGTCTGTAAAAGCAGGATTTTGCTCATGGATGAAAGAAGGACTTAGAAATTAACCTTATTTCATTTACCTTCTGAGTGATGACATCCTGAATGTATAATTTTTAATAAACAGAGGAGGAGCTGGGTGACATCATGGAGAAGGCAGGTTCAAGACAGTGTTTTAATTATGCTGTGAGTGACCTGTAAAGACACACATGTTTGGGCTCTCTTGACAACAACATCTGTTTATCAGTACCATTAGAAGAGATACATTAGATATGCAAGTCTAATTGTCTGGTGGTAGGAATTTTGCACTTTTTTTAACCCTTGTTCTTTTAAATGATTGTATGTTTTTGTGATATATGGTTCTGTATTTATATTTTTTTATCTATTTTTTAAGTAAACCTCTACTTTAGAGACTACTTGGTGTAACTTTGAAATTCTTTTTCTTGACAAGTGAAGCATACATAGATAAGATGACACTGTACTAAGCTTTACTGGTTTTACCAATCTGGGAAAAGGCAAGAGTTTATTCTGAGGTCTTTAATAGAGTTTTTAAGGGTTCATTTTGTACGCCTGGTTAGGTGCCCATAGGCGAAAGATATCTGCCCCCTCCCCCAAGAGCAGAATTATCTGAGCCTGTACATTGGGTACGGTAGCAAGAGGTTCACAGTTTGAATCCCTCCAGAACTTGAGCCCAAAGTTTAATTTGAACCCACAAAACAGACAGGAGGGTTGCCCTGTTCTGTTAAGTTTCACAAGACTGCCCTTGGAGGTTGGCACTGTGGGTGCAGAGGGCCTGACCTGCTGAGTGGGTTTTTTGACAGAGGGATTTCAAATGCAAAATACTGCTTAAGAAGGTACAAGCCACATCTAGCTGGGCCACTGATCATCCATCGACAGGTACATGATGTGCAGAGATGGCAAACAGATGTACCTTGATAGAAGAGTACTTCAGACTGGAATCTGAAAGGGACAGCAAGTACTCCAGGATCTGATTAACTGGACAAGAAAATGGATTGAGATGGCGTGAAGCCGCCCAGATGGTGAAGCACTTCCACTTCATTAAGTAAGTAGCCTTGGTGGAAGACTTGCAGGCCCCACCAAGACCTCTTCCACCTTAGGAGAAACACCAAAGCGAGAAATGGCTATTGTCTTCAGGAGACACGCATGAAGATTTATTTATTAGCTTTTGGTAACCGGGTAAGTGCACTAGGCAACAATCCTGCCTATTTTCAGGCACAACCCGGGAGAGTACAAGAAGAAAAACAACAGTGAACAACAATTTGTACATAATGAAAAATAAACAGTCAGGACAATATACATCAACAGTAGAAGCAATTGAAAATACATACTGGACAGGATACCAGCAAAAACAGTACAAGTTACAATAGTAGCTTAATAACCAGTTAAACAAGTCAATGGATGGCATCAAGGAGAGATGACAGTTGTCAATATAAACAGTTAGGCATAACAGAAAATTGGCACAGAAACACAGATGGAGAACATCAGTAGCAGCTACGTAGAAGTTAAGTGCAGTCACAGTTACCAAGAGCACTGAGGTGTGAAAACAAAGCATGCTTAAAAATAAGGTGAGATGAGGCATTCTTTACATGGAGGGGGCGAGAATTCCAAAACCTAGGAGCGAAATAGGAAAAGGCTTGCTCACCCATTTTAGAGGAGCAGGGCTGCACAGACAGCAAGGGGGGGAGGAGGAGGAGGAGGACCTAAGGGGGTGGGAGTGAGAGACTGGGGTAAGCATGTCACCCAGGGTGGCAGGTCAAGGGGTTCTGGTTAGGGAGTCAACAAAAGAACCTAAGGCGTAAGCACGGAGGGCGTTGGGCGACAGCCAGTTTAAGGCCGAGTAGAGTAGGCAGTGATGGGTAAGGTGAGGAGCAGATAAGGCGAATCTACAGATACTGTAATAGGAGGTGTCCCACTTGCAAAGGACCCCAGCATCGGCATGAGAGAGTACAGGGAGGGCATATTGAAGTTGTGGAAGTAACACACCTCTCGCTACGGAGATCCTAGCTGCTGGATTGAGTGTTGAACTCTGTATGCTACACCAATCTTGGAGTTAGCTGAGCAACATACCTCATTTAGGTGATCAGCAAAGTCGAGTACAGGGTCAAGAGCAACCCCTACATATCTGAAGGATAATGTGTTTGATACAGCAGTCCCATCACAGCAGCGGACCAGCAGTTTAGGAGACTAAGAGGGCACTTTTCTGGAGGACCCAAAGAGCATGGCCTGGGTCTTAGCTATGTTTAGAATTTGATAGTTTGATTCTTTCCTATTGGACACTAAATTATTCTTTCCTATTGGACACTAAATTCCCGGACTACCTGATTGGTTCCAAATGCTGGTCTTCTCTTCTGCCAGATACCCTTCTAGATTGGGAACAAATTTGGGTAGATACATATCGGTATCTCTCTCAAGACAGACAAAGACTCACTCAATACCATATATTGAACAACATGTACTATACCCCAGTTAAGCTGGTTAAATTAAACAGACTAGCTTCAACCCTATGCACAAGGTGTGGCACAGTGGAAGGGAACCTGGTACACATTTTCTGGTATTGTGAGAAGGTGGCTCCCTTATGGCAGTCCATCCAATCTAACTTAGACCCTCTTTTGGGCCTGGAGGATTTATTCACTATAGAAGTTTGTATTCTGGGGAAGCTTTCCAACATACAAGTGATGGAGCGTAGATTCCACATGGCCTTAATCTCGATGGTTGTCAAAAGATTGGTCCTTAGGCATTGGATGGACCAACTGGTTATCTCGTATGCAGAATGGATCAGTGAACTTTCTCTCTGTTTTCGGACTGAAAAGTTAATAGCAAGTTCTCGGAATTGTCTGGTCTCGTTTGAGCGGAAATGGGGCAAATTATATGCTCTTTATTTGAATTAATATCCTGTTGGGTACACCTCTAGCTACCTTGGCAGCCAATATACCTCTATGTATTTCATATGTATCAGAATCAGCTCCCTTTCTTCTTTCTTTTCTTTTGTCTTTCTTTTCCTTTATAGAAGGCACATCCTGGGGTGGGATGGGGGCCTGGGGATTTGGGTAGGGGGTATTTCTCATTGCTTTTCCAGATTCAGGGATTTCTGTAAAATGCTGTATTTTGTCACTCTGCAGCTGTTATACAGTTTATGTCATTGGTCATAATGTGTAATCCCTGCACTGTTCTCTCAGGTATGCTACCTTTATATAAAATAAAAAGATCTATAATTTCAAAAAAAAAAAAAAAATAATTTGATAGTTTGCAGATAACCAGGATTGGAGGGTCTGGAAGTCAAGTGAAAGATGCTGACTGATGTCGACAATAGACTGGAGGCAGAGTAAAGCACAAGGTCATCTGCGTACATGATCATACTGCTGTGAGGAGAAGGACTAGGGATGTCGTTAAGAGGAGAAAGAAAAGTAGGGGACCAAGAACAGAACCCTGTGGTGATAGGGGCAGGGGAAGAGAGAACTTTGCAGAAAGAGACAGCCTGAGAGCGATTTTCTAGGTAGCTGCCAAACCAGGACAGGGTAGAGTCGGAGGCACCAAGAGATTGCAGCTTAGCCAGTAGTAGGGGGTGATGTACCATGTCAAATGCTTTGGAGAGGTTGATGAAAACAGCTCCAGTAAGTAAGCCCTTGTCCATGCTGCATTTAACATCACTTGTAAACTGGGTCAGAGCAGTAGTAGTGCTATGCCCTGCCCTAAATCCATGTTGTATTGGGGATTGAAGGTTAAAATTGAGAAGGTGCGCAGAAACTTGCCGGTGAACTAGTTTTTCAAGCAACTTACTGAGTGTGGGCAGGAGAGAAATGGGACAGTAGCTCGACAGGATTTTGATACCACCTTTCTTAAAAACCGATATAGTTCTGGCTGATTTCCAGACCGAGGGGACTGAGGCAGAGCAGATTGAGAGATTGAAAAGCCGGGTTACAGGCGCAGCCAGACAGGAGGCAAACAGTCTGAGAATCCCAGGATGAATACCATCAGGACCTGCACTGCCGCTAGCAGGAACTGACCTTAGTAACTTAAAGACTTCATTGCAAGTGACCGGTGATGGTACAAGAGATGGGGGAGCTGTGCCAAGCGGGGTTGTGGACACAAGGGTACTGAGGGATATAGTGGTGGTGGTGGGTATTGAAGAGAAGAGGAAACTGAAAGCGTTAGCTATGGTAAGAGGGTTATTGCAGTGGGAATCATTAATAAACTTATCATTAGGAGACATAGGCTTATTATTCCCAAGAATTTCTTTAATTCGAGACCAGTAACGTTTAGGGTTAGAGGCGGAGGAACCGAGTAGGTTCCAATAGTACCTGCTCTTGGCAAAATGAATCTCCTTTTTACAGGTATTGCATAGGGACCTGTAAGCCTCATAGTCAGCTTGAAGGAAGGAGGACTTCCATATTGACCAGAGTTTATCTCTATGTTTTAGCAACTGGAGAAGAGAACGCTTGAGCCATTTGGTGACTTTACCTTTTACCCTCCATGTGGTGACCAGAATGTGCTGATTTTGAAGAGCGAGAAGGGTAGCATTGATATATTTAGCCGCTATGTTGATGTCATTGGTAATGTAGAGGGGGGACCAGTCAACCAGGTGTAAGTCCTCCAGGAATGGAGCAGGGTTAAGCTTAGAGAGGTTAGAAAAAGATAAAACGCTTGAGGGGAAAGAGGGAGGGGAGGTATCCCAGCTGCAGTAAACCAGGCAATGATCACTTATGGGGTCAGGATGAACTCCAGCAGATGGGAAGTATTCCTTCCTATTAGTCAGGATCCAAACTATGAGGGTGTAGCAGGAGCCACGATGGGAGATCCTAGTGGGGGCCTGGATGAGTTGAGTGAGGATAAGAGAGAGGAACTAGGCCCATTCCAGTCAAGATTAAAATCTCCTAGGCAGATTATGTAGTTTTTACCAGACATCGATGGTAGAAATTCAATGAATTCATCAAGATCTAGCCTGGAGTTTGTAGGAGGTACATAAACGCAGAATATATGAAGTTTTTTGACACCCCCAAGCAATAGAAGGGAATGAAGAACCTCACAATTAGCCAGTGGGAGACCCTGTATGAGAGACACATTGAGATGTTCCTTGAAGTACAGAGCCACGCCACCACCTCTTTTATTGCTAGAGCGATCCACCCAAAGCAAATTATAGCCCTGAATGGAGCAGAGGGAGTCAGCAGTGGTTGGTTTCCGCCATGTTTCAGATAATGCAAGGATGTTAGGGTTATTGGTGCATACCCAAGCCTCAAGCTCAGGGAGGTTTGCAGTAAGGCTACTCACATTTAGATGAGAGAATGTGAAACTGGGTGACTGGGGCAAGGAATTTAAGGGGAGAGACAGAATAGGAGTAGTGACCATAGAAGGACCAGGATTGGACTCAATATCTCCGGCTAGGACAGGGGATAGGGTAACTATCCAGATTGACGCAGTCAAACATGCTTGACAGACGCATCCCGGGGAGCCAGAGAACTTCCGCAAGATATACCTTATTAGTACTCCTAAGCGTTTATGTTTAAACCTCGCTAGATGGGATGGATTTTGGGTGGGGTACGTCAGTAGATTGAAGTAGCAGAAGTTATCAAGAGAAATTAGTGAGCAGGAAGAGGGATACTCAGTTGGTCCAGTAATAACAGCTAGAAAAAACAACAATCCTAGTAAGGGCAGAAGGGGGTATATAGCCCTGGTATCCATGGTGAGGGATTAGAGATGGAAGGGTTAGTTTAGAGGGAGAGAAATAGACCAGTGAGGGAAAGAGAGACAGCAGAGGACAAGCAGGTAGAGCACTGCGACAGGGAGAAAGCTAGCAATCCCAATGAGATCAGACGACCTCTAGTGGAGAAACAGAATAACGTGCAAATGAGAAACCCAGCAGACAGAAAAAAATAATCTCGAAATCACGCAAGAGGATTCTCAATATATATGTAAGACCAGCTAAGGGTGGGAGGGTACTGGGGGGCAGTTGCAAAGTGACTGCGGGGAATCAAACCAGGCAGCACCCACTGTACATTAAAATGGAAGCCTGATGCAGAATCCAGTCACAGTTCAGCACAGAGCAATTTGTGTGCTCCGAATTGCAGTGCAGTTCATTTTAAGCAGAGAGCAGCCTGAAGTAGTAATTATAAGCAATCTGCAGGCACAGAATTCAGCTGATTAGTTTAAAATATAAATTCAGACTAAGGAGAAGCCCCAAGATACACACAAATTGTGTGATTGATTTAAAAAGCAGGACCCCTTAGTTCTTAGCCCCACCCCCCCCCCGGGAGCAGGCTGTGGTCCAACAAAAATGTGCCAAGTTTAAATTCTGGACAAAGGAGAAAATGGCGCAGCACACAGCTGACTCCATAGCATACCTATTTCAGGTCGTTAGTACAGACGAGGAGTAGCTCCATGGGCAGTCCAGGACGTAGCTCACAATTTCAGGTTGGTGGTATGGATGAGGAGCAGCTCCATGGGCGGTCCAGGACGTAGCTCACTATTTCATGTTGGCGGTATGGACGAGGAGCAGCTCCTCGGGCGGTCCAGGACGTAGCTCACTATTTCAGGTTGGCAGTATGGATGAGGAGCAGCTCCGAGGGCGGTCCAGGACGTAGCTCACTATTTCAGGTCAGCGGTACAGACAAGGAGCAGCTCCACGGGCAGTCCAGGACATAGCTCACTATTTCAGGTCAGCGGTACAGACGAGGAGTAGCTCCGCAGGTGGTCCAGGATGTAGCTCACTATTTCAGGTTGGCGGTACGGACACAGCTGACTCCATAGCATACCTATTTCAGGTCGTTAGTACAGACGAGGAGCAGCTCAGAGGGCAGTCCAGGACGTAGCTCACAATTTCAGGTTGGTGGTACAGATGAGGAGCAGCTCCTCGGGCGGTCCAGGATGTAGCTCACTATTTCACGTCGGTGGTATGGATGAGGAGCAGCTCCATGGGTGGTCCAGGACGTAGCTCACTATTTCATGTTGGTGGTACGGACGAGGAGCAGCTCCGCGGGCGGTCCAGGACGTAGCTCACTATTTCAGGTTGGCAGTATGGATGAGGAGCAGCTCCGAGGGCGGTCCAGGACGTAGCTCACTATTTCAGGTCAGCGGTACAGACAAGGAGCAGCTCCACGGGCAGTCCAGGACGTAGCTCACTATTTCAGGTCAGCGGTACGGACGAGGAGTAGCTCCGCAGGTGGTCCAGGATGTAGCTCACTATTTCAGGTTGGTGGTACGGACACAGCTGACTCCATAGCACACCTATTTCAGGTCATTAGTACAGACGAGGAGCAGCTCCGCAGGCAGTCCAGGACGTAGCTCACAATTTCAGGTTGGTGGTACAGATGAGGAGCAGCTCCTCGGGTGGTCCAGGATGTAGCTCACTATTTCACGTCGGTGGTATGGATGAGGAGCAGCTCCATGGGTGATCCAGGACGTAGCTCACTATTTCATGTTGGCGGTACGGACGAGGAGCAGCTCCGCGGGCAGTCCAGGACGTAGCTCACTATTTCAGGTTGGCAGTATGGATGAGGAGCAGCTCCGAGGGCGGTCCAGGACGTAGCTCACTATTTCAGGTCAGCGGTACAGACAAGGAGCAGCCCCACAGGTGGTCGAGGACATAGCTCACTATTTCAGGTCGGCGGTACAGACAAGGAGCAGCTCCATGGGTGGTCCAGGACACAGCTCACTGGGATGGATCGACTTGAGGTCCAGATGGACCACGGGGGCCCTGTTCCTGGGAGAGCAAGCTTGTGTACAGCGGCAGGGGCACTGGAGGTTCCACAGCCAGTTGCTGAAGCAGCGGGAACCAGATCTGGCAAGGCCTAAATGGGGCAATGAGGATCATGGTCACCCCTTCCATTTGCAGCTTGATGAGAACTCACTACAGAAGAGGGAAGGAAGTAAAGGCATACAGATACCTCCCTTTCCAGGAGAGGGACAAAGCGTCTTGCCAGAAAATTCCAGGCCCAGGAGTGAGCAAGCAAAAAAGCGGCAGTTTTGTGTTGAGTGGGGACACAAAAAGGTCCAACTCTGGATGACCCCAGCAGTCGAACAGATCTGCCACTTTGGAGGGCAGGAGCTCCCACTCATGAGCCCAAGACTGAGAATGGCCCAAGATGTCTACTAAGACATTCTGCACACCAGGAACGTGCACAGCCAAAAGATGAAGGCCGTGATCCAGTCCCCAATACCAGACTCACACTGCCTTCTGAGACAGAGGGTATGAGCGAGTCCTACCTTGATTGTTGATGTAATGGATCACACTGGTGTTGTCTGTCTGAATCAGCAGTGGGCCCGGGGAAGAGTTGGGTTTGGAAGGCCAGGAGGGTGTACAGGACTTCCCTCATCTCCAAAACATTTATATATGAAGATGCCCCACCACTGAGGACCAGACTCCCTGGGTCTGGTGGGCCCCCAGATGAGCCCCCATATGGAGTTGGACGTGTCCGTAGTCAGGATTTGCTGAGAGGGAGGAAGAAGGAAGGGCACCCCCGGAGGAGGTTGTTGGGCTCCAGCCACCATAACGGGAGTCTCTTTATGGGGTACGAGACTTAAGACCATCTGGTCGAGGTTGTCTGTACACTGGTCCCACTGTACCCAGAGTGTCCACTGGTGGATTCTCATATGCAGCCTGGCTAGAGGGAGAGTGACTATGGTGATTGCCATGTGACCCAGAAGGCATAGGAAAAGCCGAGCTGGTATACGATGAGAGGAGTACAGCAGTTTGGCAAGCTGCATTAAGCGATCTGCCTTGTCTTGGGGGAGGAAGGTCATGCCTTGAGCCATGTCTAAGACTGCTCAGATATACTAAAGGTATTGGGAGGGAGAGAGGAACGACTTGGCCAAACTGATGGTCATACCGAGATCCTGAAAAAGGTGGCAGATGTGATCCAGGGTTAGCAGGAGATACTCCCTGGTTGGGGCCCCTATTAGTCAATCATCTGGGTAGGGAAAAACAGTACCCCTGGCACTGGACGGCAGCTGCTACCACTGCCAGGCACTTGGTAAAAATCCTGGGAGCTGAGGACAAGCCAAAAGGGAGAGCCTGGAAATGAAAGTGTAGGAAGTGCCTGTGGGAGGTGCATATCTTGGTGTTAAGATATGCATCCTGTATGTCCAGGGAACAGATCCAGTCCCCCTGATATAAAGGAGGAGAAGGAGGAGGCCCTGCATGACCATTCTGAACTTCTTGTACTGGATGGACTGTTTTAGCACGCTGAGGTCCAGGATCAGCCTAAGGTCTCCTGTGCGCTTGGGGACCAGGAAAAAGTGGGAGTTGTGTCCTTTTCCCTGCTGGTAAAAGGGGACTGGCTCTACAGCCGCTTTCAAAGGAGGGCATGGATTTCGTCCCAGATCAGGGGGCTATGATGGGGCGGGTAATGAGACTTAGACAGGGGGTTGTCTGGAGGTCATTCCAGGAACTCCAGAGAATGACCATATTCTATGAACTGAAGAACTCAACTGTCTGAGGTGATCTCCCTCCACTTGGGCATGTGGAGGTAGAAGCGACCCCATACCATCCCCCCCGACCCGCCTGAGGAAGGAGGTTGGTCAAAGAGTCAGGAGGGGGGGGGAGCAGATGCAGGGGGGTTGTGAGGCTTCCTCTGGAGATTTTGCTGGTGGAGGGGGTAGGGGCGGGCAAGGCCAGTGCTATAGCCTTGCGTTTTCACAGGGCCCTGGCCAGCTGTTGGGCTTGACAGGGAGGCCGACAGTGAAAGGAAGGTTTCTGACTAGGCCTGGGCTGTGTATGGTAAAGGGAGTGGACCGATCTAATGGCCCTCCCTGATGCCTGAAGCTTAGTGAGGATGTCCTCCACATCACTGCAGAACAGCAGGGAGCCCCTAAAAGGGGCAGTCAGGATGGATTGTTGAATATTCCAAGCAAACCCCGAAACTCAAGAGCCAGGAATAACAGTGAAAGCAAATGCTGGTGGCTGCAGCCCTAGCCAATGCATCCACAGCATCGTCGGCGGTTCTGAGAAGGTGGTCACCAGCGTCTAAGCCTGATTTGAGGTTGTCCTGTAGTTGTTTCTTGGAAGCCCCCTTGCGAAGGAAGTGCACTAGCTCCTGAACCTTGCCCAGGAATTCTGGTACTGAAGCATGTAGCTAAGGTAGTTTAGGGCTTGAATGGCAAGCAAAGAGGAAGCGAACATCTGTTTACCAAATAAATCCAAACGTCAGTAGCTGAGGTGTTTAGGCCATTTGGATCAGGCACAGGCGGCATTGATGACCACCAAATCCACTTAAGCTTGTTCCCCCATAAAAGGCCGGCCTTCTGGGGCATGATAGAGCCTGTCTGCCTTGCGAGACATGGCCGGAAGGAGATACAGCCAACGCCAGGCTGCCATCATCACATCCTCAAAAGCATCTATAAGTGGGGGACCACCAAGGGTAGGGTGTCAGGCTTACGTAGGTAGATGGCCAACTGCCTATGTTTGGAGTCCTGCTCCTCCATTCCAAATCCCATCGCTTCTTGGATGTGGCATATAACCGTGGAGAAGGAAGGGTTGTCTTGGGAACAGTCTTAGGCGTGGAAACCCCTTGGGAAGAGCTGGTGGACAGATTAAAGGACACCGAGCCTTCGCCCCCTTCCTCAGGTGTGCCCTCATCTCCCCAGTCTGGTAGAACCAGGTCTGGGGGACACTTGTCCCCTTCGTTGCCTGGGTGGTTAGGAGAGAAGGCCAGCTAGGGTGTCAGAGTGGGCCACTGAGGGGTGGGAGATATAGGTCTCTGTGGCAGGTCCTGTGGTGGAGGCGGCAGGGCCGGCATCAGTACTTGGGAGTGCAAGACTTCTCAAAGGGTCCATGTCTACCCTCCAGGACCTGGGCCCTCTCCTCCAAGGGGACCTAAATACACTTGAGGCCTGGCTTACATCTAACAGAATGGTCCTCAATGCAGCAAAAAAACAAAAGCCTTGCTGTTTGGCCCTAGATCCCTCGGCCAGGACAGGACCAATTCCTTACAACTAACTTCCCTTGCTGGAAAGAGTACAGACATTGTAGACAACATAAAATACCTTGGGCTAACGATCGACCAAGGTCTCACCTTTAAGTCCCACGTAGACCAGATAACTAGGTCTATCCACGGCAAACTTGGCACCTTGTACAGGCTAAAAAAACAACTTAGCCCAGAGGCAAGGCGAGCAATTGCCTCCAGTGTCCTACTTCCTACATTAACGTATGCTGCCCTTGTAATTCAGGGTATGTCAAAGCATGAGGTCGACAGGCTTCAGGTCCTGAACAACAAGGTGGCGAGGTTTGCGACACTGAGCCACCCAAGAAGCCACCCCTGCATCTCGCTGGCCCAGCTTCAATGGCCTTGTCTTCAGTACCCCCTGCTCTGCCTTGCTTACAAACTGCAGCACCCGGCTGCCCCACCTAGCCTTACAAGAATAATCATTCCTAAGTCTAACCCTCATATACTCAGGACTACCGGTCAGTCCCTACTAGCAATCCCCAGAGTCAAGACTAACATGGGAGGCAAATCCTTCGCTCACACTGCCCCTAAGCTGTGGAACACTCTCCCACCTTTAGTACAGGAAGCCCCATTGCTGTTAAACTTTCGCACAAGGCTCAAGTCCCACCTGCTTAGGGCAAGTTCGTGCCATTGTCAGGGTATTGGATAGTTACCCCCGGTCCCACATTCTACACCAATCCCTCTCCTTTTCTCACCCTAAATGACTCCAAAAGCATGCCTCAATTCCCTCAATTGTTGCACTTATGCTCAATATATTGAAATATTGCCTTTATTGTAACCTTGAATTTCATGTCTACTTTCTCTGCACCCTGTACTACCTGACTGTATTGTACTGTTTCTGTCTCCCGGGTCAACCGCGAAAAAGGGACCTTCAGGGGCTCCGTGGGCCTACCCGGTCTTTAAAATTCAATAAATAAATAAATATATCCACCATGACCAGCGGAGGGCCTGACAGTGGTGGATAAAGTTAACCCAGTGGAGCCCATGGTGTAGGCAGAGGGTAGCCAGGATAAGGCCCCGTGGGAGCCAGGTGAGGGTAATATGGACCCTTGGGTACAGGCCAGTGAGGGCCCTGTGGCACAGCAAGTGATGTAGGGGTCCGGGAAGGGTGAGTCCTGCATGGGGTAGAGTGAGGGCTGGAGGCCAGTGAGAAGCCTATCTCCAGAGAGGGTGTGGACCGACGTGAGATGTCCAACGCCAGAAAAGCAGGTGACAGGAGCAGCAACAGATACCCCTGCATCCGTAGGACCTGCATCGGTGAGGAGACTGCCAACAGAGCCACTCTACTGTGTACTCAAAGAGGAAATGGGCCTAAGCAACAGGGGCCTAACAGGCTGGGAGGATCCATGGCCTGAAGCTTCACCAGATACAGAGATGGTGGTGGGAGGAGGGACCATCATTTGCTCTGAGAAAGAGGGGGGTATTGATGGAGCTTGGGGCTGACCCCAAGAAGGAGGTGGACCCTGATGCGGTCGGGCGAAGATGCAGAGACCGTGAGCGGGAAGACGAAGACCGGACAAGTGCTTCTTTTTGCCCAGTGCTTGTGTTTCCTGCTAGGTTGTCCCAGAGCTCGGCCGGAGCAAAGCCTGAGGACTGGGTCTGGGAGGCAGACGGTTGGACCTGAGCGGCCTGAGGTTGAGCCTGAGAGGCCATGGAAGATAACACCTGCAGCTCCTGCTTCATAGAGGTGGCCTTCAACTTGAGCAAGTGTCACTTGAGGGTACGCTGGCAGCGGCACCGGGTGGTAGCATTGAACCGCTGGCAGAACTTGCAAGATGGGACCTCATGGTCTGGGCCTAGGCAAAAGAGGCAAGCTAAATGGCTGTCCTCCTTGGAAATGTGCTGGTCGCAGGCACACTTATTCTGATGCCCCAATGTCAACATGGAGGAAAAAGACAGCATAAAAAAGGAGAAAAAACATCAAAAGATGGGGAAAACTAAGCTAAGAAATTAAAAAAAAAAGCACAAAAGTGGCGACTGAAGCTACAATGATTTCCTTGCAGATCCGGTGTGACTTGATCAATGACGGGAAAGAACTGTACAGGATGTGGGGGCTACCCACCTATAAAGAGTTGCTGACATCAGAGACTGATGTTGGGGGTGGGCGGCTCTCTGTAGTAGACTACTAGTTAGAAAGTTTCTGTGTGGTCCAAAAGCCTGATGGCAGAGTCCTACATGTGATGGCCTGCTGCAAAAGAGTCCCCTGAAGTAAGATCTGGTTATCGGAAAGGAAACAGTAGTGGTCTTTAATAGTAAGTCCTCCCAGATGAAGGATATGACCAGTAGGGTACCTGTGTAGTCTGTTCTGGGATGTTTTCTTGTTGTATATTAGTGACATAGGCGTCGGAATACAGGGGAAATTTAATTTGCTGATGATGCAAAACTTTGTGGGATAGTGAATAATGATGCAGAAATTAACATTGTGAAGAGGCAGACACTGGGAAAATGGTAAGCATGTGGGCAGTTAAAATTTAAGACCAAAAACTGAAAACTTATGTAAACTGTCTACACGAATCCACGATCTGTCACTCTGTATCAGGCCCCTCATCTCTGTATTGAAAACTAAGCCTGGACTTGCTTTTGGATGCCCTCCACCTACATTTGCTTATTAATACCAAGTTACCAAAGCACACTCAATACTACCAAACAAGCTTTTACAAGGTGGATGATTTTGCATAGAATACGGTGTTTCTGTTCAAAATGGAGGGGAATAGTCCTTACATTTATTTCACTCGACTCCCTTGGCAACTGTTCATCTTCTTTGCAGTTTGATTAACATTTCAGAATGCTCTCCGAATCCATTCATCAATGTCTAGAGCAGCTGTTTGGTATCATTTAGGGGTGGCAAGTTCTTCAAGGAATAAAGAGTTTCATACCACATACCACCTTACTTGCATACCAGAGCATCCGGGTCTGTGAAGTCAGAGTGCTTTGCAGCCTCACTCGAGAACAATCTCAGACATCCCTCCACATTCTAAAAGGTTATCCACTCCCTATTCTCACCTCCAGTCCAGTCCCCTCTGCAGTTCTCAAACTGAGTGACTCCCCCATCTCTGATATTGTTGCTCTTCCTTAAGTTTCATCATCTTCTTCACCTCCTGTGCTCATTCCCTCATATCCACTCTTCCTCCTCCTTCCCCTTCTTCTCTTCCCCCCTCTCTCCACTTCCACTCTCTCCTCTCTGCCTCAGTCAGGGCCCTTTTAGCTCTTTACTTCCTCAAAAGTTTGAGCCCAGATGGTCTTGACTCTAAGCTCCTCCATTTCTTTGCTCCTGCTATTGCTTTCCCTACAACTTCTTTCCTCTTAGAAAACTGCATGAGCATATATATATATATATATATATATATAGATACACACACACAAATATATATATATATCCAGAATCTTCATACATTCAAACATGCTTAGCACTCAGAGGATTCCTCTCATGCTCAATGGCCAACATCCTTGACATCTGTAAATGTGCTCCGGTTATTCCCCTACCCAAAGGGTGTGATCCATCATCTCTTGGAAATTATTGGCCAGTCTCCCTTCTTCCCACCCTGGCCAAGCTCCAGAAAAGAACAGTTATGTAAGAACTTACTATAACAGTAGATCTTCAAGGGGATCTCAGTCATCAGGTTACACCACAGGAACTTTCTCCATTGGTGAAGGTGAATCCACACGGAAGATTTTCAGCGGTGCAACTGTGGCTGCCCATGCCATCGACATCAACTGACATCAACAACCCTATACAGGTGTAGGTGGCCCCACTCCCTCCTCAGCCCCCCCCCCCCTCGAGATGAGATGAAGGAAGCAAGGTTCACACTCTGGGAAACCGAGTAGAGAAGGAGGTATCCATTTCTAAGTAAAAATACTGGATACAACAGATAGCCAGTTCCTAGACAGGAGCCCCAAAAAGGGGATGGTGTGAGGGAAAATATATCTGATGACTAAGATACCCTCGAAGATGTACTGTAACGGTAAGTTCTTACATAACTGTTCTGTCTTCTTCAGGGGTATCTCAGTTATCAGGTTACACCGTGGGAACAAGTACCAAGCAATGACAAGTGGAAACAGACAGTCTGGGAGGCTGGATCTCCATAAGCTTAAGACAGGAGTCCTTGTAGCACAGTCCCACCAAATCCTGCATGAGCTCTTGAAGCAATGTCCAGACTGTAATGGTTGTTGAACGTGTGCACCGTACTCCAGGTAGCAGTTGCGCAAATGTCAGCGGCTGAGACCCCTTTGAAACAAGCCACCGAGGTAGCCACGCCTCTGGTGGAATGAGCTTTGACAGCACCAGGCAATTCTGTGCAGTACTTCTCGTAACAGAACACAATGCAATTAGCCAACCATTTGGATAAACATTGTTTAGAAACTGGAGCTCCCTCTCGACCTGGGGCGAAAGAAACAAACAGCTGCTTAGACTTTCTAGACTCTTTAGTCCGAAGCAGATAATATTTCAAAGTTCTGCGCACATCTAACATATTAAGCAGTGCTTCCCCTGGATTGGCACATTCAGGAAAATAAACAGGAAGGTGGACAGATTGATTCAGTGTGAACTCAGAAACCACCTTGGGCAGAAACTTAGGATCTGTGTGCAAAGATACCCTATCTTTGTGCAAAATCAAATAAGACTTCTCGCACCAGAGGGCCTGAAGCTCTGAAATTCTTCGAGCAGAAGTAATTACAACTAAAAAGAGCACTTTCCAAGACAGAAAGCACAAATCGCAAGTCACAATTGGCTTAAAAGGAGACAGGGTCAACTTCTCCAAAACAAAATTTAAGTCTCAAGCCGGGACAGCGGAACGGACTGGGGGTTTCAGATGCAGGATGCCTCAAAGAAAAGTACAGGAGACATCCAGCTGAGCAATCATGCGGTCACCCATGGGCACATGAAAGACAGAAATAGCCGAAGGTTGGACCTTGAGTGAGGAATATTGGAGACCTGAGTTGGACAAAGAAATCAGGTAGTCCAGGATATGATTCAACAGACAGATGAAAGGGTCCAGGGAGTGTTTGGCAGCCCAGATGACAAACTGTTTCCACTTTATGACGTATGTGGCATGAGTAGAAGGCTTCTGTGCCACTACCAGGACATCCACCACCCTGCTAGAGATCCCAAACCTGGTAATGGCTATGTTCTCAGGAGCCAGGCATGCAGATGGAGGGACCCGAGGTTGGGATGGATCATGATCCCCGATCCTGGGTCAGCAGGTTCCTGCAGAGAGGCAGAGGGACCTGAGGTTTCTCTGCCAGCTGCTGAAGCAAGGGAACCATATATGGCAAGGCCAGAATGGAGCCACCAGAATCATGCCGGCCGCTTCCATTTGCACCTTGATCAGCACCCTCTGGATCAGAGGAAATGGAGGGAATGTGTACGGAAATCTCATGCTCCAAGAGAGGGACAACGTGTCTCACCAGAAAACTCCAGGCCCTGGATCTAGCAAGAAGAAACTGGGCAGTTTTGTGTTGAATGGGGAAGCAAAAAGGTCCAACTCTGGATGATCCCACCTGTTGAACAGATCTTCTGATACAGATGAGAGAAGTTCCCACTCATGCTTGCTGGACCGAGTCCTGCTGAAACTGTCTGTCAGGATGTTTAGGATGCCAGGCACATGAACTGCAGAGAGTGTTAAGACTGTGCTCCAGTTCCCAATACCACATTCCCATGGCCTCCCTGCAAAGGCGGTACAAGTGAGTCCCACCCTGCTTGTTGATGTAGTAGACAAAACTCAGATTGTTCAGCTACACTAGCAGATGGCCTGGAGTAAGATGCTCCTGAAATGCCTACATGGCATAGAGTACTGCTCTCATTTCCAGGACACTAATATGCAGGGCGGCTTCCCACTGGGACCAGGAGCCCTCTGTTTGGAAGGGACCCAAGTGTGCTCCCCAGCCCAGATTCAAAGCATTCATGGTTAGAATCTGATGCGGGAAGAAATCTGGAAGGGAACCTTTGGAAAAAGATTCAGGGGGTCCATCCACCACTGCAGTACCTTGCATATTTGGGAGGAGACCAGGACTAGTTGGTCCAACTCATCCGTACGCTGGTCACATTGTACCCTGAGGGTCCACTGAAGGGTGCGCATATGAAGCCTGGCCAGCGGAACAGTGAGGATGGCTGTTGCCATTAGGCCCAACAGTCTGAGGTACACCCTGGTAGGAATGTGGCAACTCTGAGCAACTGCCGGAGTTTGGGTTATGATGCACACCACCCTGTTTTGGGACAGGAAGGCCTTCCCCTGCTCGGAATCCAGAACCACCCCATATACTGCAGCCTTTGGGCTGGTACCAGGACCGACTTGGGCAGACTTATAGTTATGCCCAGGGAGTGGAAGAGCTGGAGAGCATGCTCCCGAGTCAGCAAAAGCTGTCCCCTGGATGGGTCCTTAGGAGTGAATCGTCCAGATAAGGGAAGACATACAAGTCTCTCTCTTCTGAGAGCTGCTGCGACAACTGCCAAGCACATGGTAAAGACTTGCGGCACAGAGAACGAGCCAAAAGGCAGCACTTTGAACTGATAATGCTCGTCCTGAAAGGCAAAACGTAGAAACCTCCTGTGAGGAGGAAAGACCGAAATGTGCAGGTAAGCATTCTCCATGTCCAGTGAATAGAGCTAGTCCTCAGTCTTGAGGAGGGGCATCAGGCCTGGCAAAGTTACCATCTGGAATTTTTTGTACTGGACAAAGAGGTTGAGTTCCTTCAGATCTAGCATGGGTCTCACATCTCTGGTCTTTTTGGGGACCTAAAAGAACCTGGAATAAAACCCCTGGTTCCTCTGGCGCCAGATCACTATTTCAGTGGCCTGTTTGCGCAGAAGAGACTGTACTTCCTCCCAGAGAACAGACAAGTGAGCTGGAGGATAGTTGGAAGCTGGCGCGGGTGGGGGGGGGTCTGGAGGCTGTTGTATAAGCTCCAGGGTAAGACCCTTTTCTGTGATCTGCAGAATCCATGTATCTGAAGTTGTGGTTTTCCACTGATTCAGATGGAGGGAGAACCGACTTCCAACCACCGCATCCTGGGCCTGAACCAGAAGGGGGGGGGGGGTCTGGCAAGGAGTCAAATTGAGGTGGATCCGGCCACAGAGACTGGTCCATCATTTCTGGATCTCTTGGCTGCCACTCCAAAATTGGAGGCGGTGGGCAAGGGAGCTTGGGCGCTACATTTTCCCTGGGTACGGAAAGCCAATCTAGGCCTACTGCCTTGTCTACAAAAAGAAGGCCATCCTCTGCCCTTTGGCTGAGTGTGGTAGAGGGAATGGACTGATTTAATGGCCATGCCGAAGCCTGCAGATCATTGATTAGGTTCTGAGCATCAGGGCCAAAGAGTTTGGTGCCATTAAAAGGGGCGTTAAGCACCTTGTTCTGCACGTCAGCTGTAAAACCAGACATTCTAAGCTAGGAGTGCCTATGAAGGCATTTGCCCTGGCCACTGTATCGGCCATGTCGTACAGAGCCCTGAGGAGCTGTTTGCTAACATCCTCAGCACTCTGGAAACACTGAAGCAGCTCCTGCTTTTGAGTGCCATCAGGGAGGGCCCGAGTGGCAGCTTTGCCCTTTCTCCAGTTGACATTTTGGTATTTAACCATGTGTGTCAGATAATTAACCATCCTCAGACCCAAAGTGGTGGAGGAGTGTACCCTTTTTCCCCCAGAGGTCAATCCTATGAGACTCCTTATCTGAGGGAAGAGAGCTATGGTGTTTGGGCATCTTGGATCTGTCAGAAGCTGCCTTGATAACCATGGAGTCAGTTTCGGCCTAGGCAGCAAAACAGGGAAGACCCTGAGGGGCGTTATAAAGCTTGCCCACCCTGCGTGGCATAGCTGACACCATATCTGGCCTGTGTCAAGCTGCAGAGGTGGCATTTTTCAATGCTGGAATCATTGGAGGAATGATCTTGGGGGGAAGATTCCGGGATCTCCAGAAAGTCCGCTAAGTCTTTTCTGGTGACATCCTCTACCTCAGTCTGGAAGCCCATAGTGGCAGACAACTGCTTCATCACATTAAAGAATGTGGCATCCTCAGGAGAAGATCTGGGAGTGTGTTTCACAGAGTCCTCACTGACCAAAGAGGCAGTGGACTTTCTGAAATCAGTATCTCTTTCTCTTTCTCCTCTACAACATCAGGGAGGATGAGATCAGGGTGATACTCCTCCTCGAAGTCGACCTCTTCATCTGGGTCTAGCATCGGATTCGCCAATGGCAGCCCACAGGGGATCTCCCAGGGTTGATGAACAGGCGTCAATGACAAAGCTATAGATGGTGTCAGGTAAGTGGGCCTGTTCAAGGCACTCAGCTGCTGAATGAGTACATTTGTGAATTTGACCAGTACCTCGTTCAGGTCAATGGTGAATGTTGACGAAGGGGAGGTTCAATGGCACAGGGGCAGACAACCCTCTGTCTGTGTCCTGGGTAACCAACAAGCCTGTAGCCCTGGAAGGAGAATGGGCAGGCTTCGTCGGGACAGTTGTCGACGACGAGCCCATCATCGATGACGGAGGGACTGATGACCTGGAAGTCAATGGCCATGCGCCCTGGGAATCGGGCAGAGGAGCTGTTGGTATGGGTCTGGTAGGCAAAGAGAGCTGGACAGCTGGCCTCTTCATCCAGACAGCCGCAGCTGATGAAGAGCCCCCGAAGGAGAAGCTGATGGGAAACAGAGAAGCACCGCCCAGGAGAGCGGCATAATCGCTGTCTTTTTTATGACTTTCCCCAAGGACTTAGAGGCATAGAAGCTTGAAGATCCGGTCGGCGAGCGACCAGGGCCCCGGAGGACCCCTGCCCGGAGCTGGCTACCTGCTGTTCCATCAGGAATTTTTTTAAGAGCCTTCTTGCATCACCTGAGGGTTGTTTGGTTAAACTTCTGGCAGAGCTTACAGTCAGAGACTTTGTGGTCAGGCCCAAGATAGCAGACACAAACAGAGTGCTTGTCTGTAGAAGCAATCTTCTTTCCACAGCGGCAGCAACTGAAAAGAGAAGATGAAGGAATAACTCTTGAAATAAAAAGAAAAAAATCTGTTAAAACGAGATTAAGGCAAAAGGTAGGGAAAAAGGCACCAACACTGCGACTAAGCTTCCACAGAGACTGTGCAAGCAAGTCAACGGCGGAAAAGAACTGAGGAGGGAGTGGGGTCACCTATGCCTACATAGGGTTGCTGACGTCAGATGACATCAACGGTGTGGGCAGCCCCAGTTGTACTGCTGAAAATTTTCCGTGTGGATTCCCCTTCACCGATGGTGAAGGTTCCTACAGTGTAACCTGATGACTTAGATACCCCTGAAGAAGATCATCTGATCCTGTCCCAACACTCCTCTTTCCTTGACTTGTCTTTTTTCACCCCTTTCCGGTCTGGTGTCTGGAAGTCCCATTCTTCCTCCATCTCCCCTCTTCTGGCTCACCGACACCTTTCTTTCTGGAATGGAGTCAAGCCTGATTACATGTACAATCTCTGTTGACCCAGCCAAGGCATTTGACTCTCCTGCCCACCCCATTCTTCTAGACAAGCTTAAATGGTCAGGGTTCTCTGACTTTTCAGTTAGTTCATTTTTTCCCTACCTTGACAACACCTCTCAACTCCACTTCCCATCTCCATAGGTGTACCCCAAAGCTCCATCTTGTACCAGAGTCTCTTCTCTGTTTTCTTAAATTACCTCCTAAATGCCTATACCTCTGCGGCCAGCCACATGTATAAAGATGATACAGTGATTTAAGCCTCTCGCACCTCTACTCCCAACCTGGCTGTTCGGCTCCAATGGGACTTCTTCAACACCCAGCCTCGGTTCCAGCATAATCAATTGTCCCTCAATACCAAAATAATGATCTATATGTTTTTTGGCACCAGGTGGAAGTTTGCCAGACTGTCTCCCTTCCATACCCTTGATGGTGGGTTGATTAAGGATGTCTCATCCTTCAAATATCTTGAGGTTTGGTTTTACCATTAACTTGACTTCTCTTTGCATGTTTACAGAGTCCGGGCAACTTGGCTTCTAAGTCTCTGCTTCCACAAAACACAAGAATGCTGTATATTTGGATAACAAACTTCATTTCCACAGAAAATCAACAGTGATGTACTCATGCACCCTACCTCACAAAGCCAAACATTTTCTTGCAATATTTGCACTTGTTCAAGGCTCAGACTGCTGATTTTCTATGGAAACAAAGTTTGTTATCCAAATATACAGCACTTTTGTGTTTTGTGGATGCAGAGACTGAGTAGCCATGCTACCTGGACTCTAAGTACTGGTTTCTTGTTTTGGCTCCGGTCCATAGCTGTTGGAGAAGCCACCTGTTGTTTTTTTCTCTTCTCTACGTATGTGGACACTGTTCATCAGAAGCTCCAGTGCAAACTCGGTGCTCTTTAGAAGACTAAAACACGGATTCCGTTTCCTGAACAAAGAGGAATCATCTTGAAGAATCCTCACAATTTTATACTATGGTGACACTGTCTATAGTGCTGCTTCCAAGTTCATTCTGGTTTCCCACTCTTTCTCTCACCCTGACATGCACTGTCCCCGTGGCACCCACCATTGTTCCTTCTATTCCTCTCTCTACCTCCCCTCCCTAGTATACAGAAATGTCACTCGCTGCACTTCCTTTATTTCCAAATTCTGGCTTGCCCCCCCCCCCAATATCTTACCTCCCTCCCTCCTTTCACCCCCTCTAGCACACTTACTTCCTCCATAACTCTGATCCCTGCCTCGATCCCTCACCCGCCCTTATACGAAATCACCAGTACGCCAAGCTGCATGCTCTGTACGGTTCCTTAAGCTCTGGTGTTCCCACCCCACTGATAGAACAGTTCTAGCTTTTATAGAGCATTCGTATGTAGAGTTTTGCTCATGGTACAGGATTCAGTTAATGAGGAAAAATTATTTATTACCATTTTCATCTTAATTTCATAGTTTCTCTTTGTATTGGCGCTTTTGCTGTTCAGGTGAACCTGTGCCAGTTAGAACTAGAGCTAAACAAATACGTATTTATTAGAAAAGATCACCTTAAGGGAAAAGACCACCTAGTAACAGTTTCAGTTGCTTCTGTGAGCCAATTCACATTAGGAATGAAACATTTCATTTGCGTCCTAAACATCTGGCGTACTTTCTTTTTAAATGTAAAATTAAACCTCACTGCTATTGATCTTTAGCATAACTTTTAGATGTGCTAATTTCTTGGCCATATACTTCCTTGGAAGACCTGTATTCATTTTAGAAGTCTAACTTGGATATTAGTGAAGCTGCAGGGAAAATTATGTTATTCACTCAGGAAAAGAAGAAAGACATGTAATTGGTATAGCCTTGAAACCTCCTATTTTAATACAGATGTTTTCCCTTATACAAAGCCCTTGTACTTGTTCATTTTATAGCAAATAATGCGGTCAAGAACGAAACACACACACACACACACCTTTCATAATATGTATTTTTTTTACTTTTGGACAAGAAAATTAAGCTTTCCAGTGACACATAGAGGATGCGATGCATGTGAGTATCTTCCACTGCAAAGACTAAGAAAGCAAGGAAGCTATGGGATGACGTGGGCGGGGCTATGGTGTGTGGCGCACCATTGGGAATATACAGCAGTTAAAAGTTCTGGTGCAGAATGAGTTCATTGAGACAGACGTCTAGTTTACAAAAATGTCCTGAAGAACCTGCTTACAACAGTGGCTAACAACTTTACAATAAAAGACAAAATACACATAAAAGTAATTGTTTGAGATAATTAGGTGTGGGTTTTTTTTGGTAAATAATGTGCTCCCTTACTTCTGTGGGATTCCATTAGGCATATAATCAGAATTTTAAGGGTACTGTCCATCAGTAGAGAAAGAATCACAATGCAGCCCCGAGTTGGTGGCCAGCATATTTATGCCACTTCCTGTGTGCTGGGCCCACCCCCAGATGTTTCATAATGTCTGACCAAGGAGAGCACAAGGTGTGCTTTATATAAGTCTATGTGACTGTCATTATTAATCATATATGTTAGACCCTCCACTGGCATAAATCAAAGGTACTTGTTAGTTGAGCAGTGGCTTTTATTAATGTCAAACAACAGTGTAACATACTTAAGAAAGTTCATAAAACCAGCCTGTGACATACTGTGCCACAGGCGCCCAAACTGTGAATACATAGTTTTGAGTAGGTACTGTGCAGATCTGGGGTTTTTTTTTCTTCCCATTTCTGCAAGGAAAGATGTAAGGGCCTGAGAAAGCAGTTGGCTACACATTCACAGGCATGTTGTGTAGACCAGAGAGGAACATAATTTAAACATAAAAGAGATTTCTTTGCATCTTTGTTGGCATAGAGGAAGATAGTCACATGAGGGGGAGAAAGTCGGTCCAAATTTGGGTACTCTTTTGGGAAACTTCGCTTTAAGAAGACTGTATCCTGTGCTCAGAGTTATCTAAGAGTACAGTGAATTTTGTTTCCATCTGCAAACTTGCATGTACTGGAACCAACTTCTGCAAACCGCAAATAAAGACATATTATTTTCATATAATATCTGTTGTTTGTGGACTGAATTCCATATTTAAAACAGTGACAACCCCTAACTGAGGGCATGACTACCCAAGGAAATCTGGGACATCCAGAAGAGAAAAACTATGGGACTGTGCTGGCAGTCTTAAAGCAGATGATCACTACCTTGGAGGGTGTGAAAGTAAGGTGGCATACAATTACTGGGTAGAGTGGAGAGCCTGCAAACTGTCTTCTTGGTAGGTCCCATAAGGGTGGCAATGGACCACTGTGCTAGAGGCATGAGATTAAGCACAACCATCAAACAACCCCGCAGACTTAAATGAAGCATGCTCACATTGCTCCCATACTCTCCTTGGTCAGATGTTACAAGACACCTGAGTGAGAGGTGATGCCAGCTCTGTGGAAAATGGAAGCGATAGGATGGCCACCTCCTTGGGCTCAAATTACAATCCCTTCCCTCCCAAAAGGCAGTTCCCTTAAAATTCTGATTATATGTCCAGTTGGCTCCTGCATAGGTAAGAGAGTTTAATACGTATCCAACAAAACACGCCAAGTGATCTCAGGCAATTCCTTTAAGTAAAAATTCCAAAACAGTCAATCAAAAACAACTACAACTTTGTCAACACAACATTTAGTTATAATAAATCCAAATTACAAAAGACCATATTTGCATTTGAAAAACTTGAACAAGAATTAGAAAATGTCTAAAGCTTAAAACCACAATTTTTTTAAACTTTGTATTTACTGGCATAGAGCTGTTTGTAGTTTAACTATACCCCCAAACTACCACTGGCTAATACTATTATGGCAGACTTTTTCTTTATAATTCTGTTTTTTCTCCTTCATCTGGCAGGGCAGGTGTACCACCATTCTGATCATATTAGCCGTCATGGAGCCAGATGGAGGAGATTTACCCCTTAGTTGTCCGCCAGCTGTTGGACTTACCTCGCAGGGATGCTGGCTTAGGAATGATTGTTGGGCTGGGGGGTGACTCGCTGATAATGACAGCACTGGCTTAGCTCAACTCCTGGGCACGATTTTTACTTATACTATAACCAATGTCTAACTTGAAGGAGTTGTGAATATTAACGGACATTCTTGCAGCTAAATCCACGAAGCATCAACAATGCAAAAAAAAAAGCAACAGAAACTTAACTTTGAAGTTCAGGAGCCATCCAGAGATCAGCGCACAGGCCCTGAGACCTGCACTCATGTTTAAGCACAAGCATCTGCCAAGGAGGAAGGCGGGATGTCGCAGCTCAAGAGAATGCTGGCGGGGTCCCTGCTACCCTGACAAACATGCAGGCAGAGATGAAGGTGGGCTTTACTAATATAACTTCACGAATTGCCCACCTTCAGTCTTTTGTTACAGGACTATCTGAAACCTCCACCGACCATACAAATTGCATCAGGGAGCTTGAACACAGGGTCAGTGAGCTGGAGGATTCACTGGTCTTCGTCTTCAGTGACGAGAATAACTGGAAGGAGGTGATGGAGGATCTGCACAGCTGAATGGATGAGCAAGAGAATACAGCTCACAACTCAAACCTCCGCATGGTGGGACTCCCAGAAGGCACCAAGGGGAGAGACCTGACGGGACAGATGTGACTAAAGGCATCCATAAATGGTTGATGGAGCACTTGAAATAATCACCAGATGCCACCGCCTTTGAGATTGAGAGGGCCAACCGGGTAGATCTGCCACCAAAGCCGGAAGATCATCCACACCACTGTTTTTGATTCAATACCTGCAGTAAAACAAGGAGCTGGTCCTGAGGCAGCAAAAATCCATGGACCCATCATGACTGAAAATTCCCGAGTGTCTAACTTCCAGAACTAGAGCCGGGATCTGCAAATAGAGCCCCATGATCTGCAAATGCGGCGTCAGAGGTTCAATGGAGTGAAATCCTGGCTGTACTCCCATGGATGGTGCTTAGTTTTCCTGTACTGGCCAAACTCTGGGTTGATCGGGCGGGCAAGGCTCCAAAATATTTTGTGCATCATCAGGAGACCAAGAAATGTGTAGCTGAAGAAGAAGCAACATTGGAGGGATCTCCTAGAGTCAGCCTGCTAACAAAGTTTCCAGATGAGTATCCATTTTCATTCTCTTGATGTGACTTGCATGCGCCCTCCGGGTCCTTACTGAGGGCCCTCCATCCCGCATGCTTCCATGCTTTTAACTGGTTGTCCACCTCTGTCTGTCCAGCCTTACTTCATGGTTGGGGGGAGAGCGTCAGACGATGTGGTGCAGATGCCTATCCTATGGCTCCAGCTTGGTTTCCAGGTCCTGTGCTATGGCCTGTAAGGAGCTATGGGTTCTGCTGATAGCCCATTGGCCTTTGATTATTAAAGCACTATTCAGGGTCGACAGCCACAAGGGGGATTGATCCGGGAGAAGTTTGGCTGGATTCTTAAGCCTCTCCAATCCAGAAAAAAAGACAGTTGTTCATGGGAGCAGGGGTGGGGTGCACCCCATTGGACTCAGGGGGGTCCCACTTGCGAGGTAGCTTGCGAGCTCGCCCACGAAGGATTCCTTCAACATCTTCAGGCCTGACCATGTCTTTGGACATGGGTGTCAATGGGCTTGGATGGTACCCTGAAGATGCACAGGATTTTGGTGCGACAACAGATGGGTCCTACGCTGCTGTGCGGGATTTGCACATAAGAGCCTAAGGCTTGGGACATGAATTTTCTTCTTGCCTTAGCAATGTACTTGTTTTCACCTGCTATATTTTTAATGATTTGGCTCTGCACTGTTGTAGCCACGGGGAGGGAGGGTGGTCGATGGACTGGGGGGGGGCTGTGATGTCGTACCTCTTCGGGTTGGAGGGAGGTCTCCCCGTTGATGGGATGGGGATCCATAGTGTTGTTTAGTCAGGGACATGCTGGAAGTTAGGAGGCAATCAGACCCGGCAACCCTTGAACTAATTCCCGCCCCAGGACCTGTCCCCTCTACCACTGCCACCTGCGGTGACTGCCTTATGTAGCTAAGTCTGAACACAATATAGACCTTAGGTCTCATGTACCCATTACAATCGGATTCTGATATTGTGCCCTATATAGTCTGGGATTAGAACTCACTAGACAACTATCCGCCACTAGTTTGTATGGGAGTACGGACTGGGAAAGGTTGTGCTCAGTCGGGGAAGGGGGGCTAGGAGAAGGTTAAAGTTACACAATTGAGTTATGCACATGGTTATTTTTGGTTGTTCAATGTGCATGGGGTAGTTTGGGGGAAGTTAATGGAGGGGACGGCGGCAAGTGTGGGGAGGGGAAAAACTTCTGCAGGCAGAATGCAAACAGTACATGCAGTGAATCAAATGTATTTAATTGATCTACTGGGATGTGACAGGGGCCAGGCCCCAGCTGTTGGGGTGAATTACTACCAGGAGGACAATGACTGATACAATCAATCTGGCCACATGGAATGTTAATGGCCTAAAGTCCATTGTGAAAAATAAACGAATTGCTGCACAAGTCAGGGAAAATAAAATTTGCCTATGCAGGAAGAAAAAATTACTCACCATAGTAATCTGGTTTCTTCAGAGGGATCACTCATTATGATTAAATTTAATGCAGTCAGCCTCCTGTGTTCAACTGGCCGGAGAAATGGAATTTTATGCAAATTATGGAATTCTCAAGTGACTCATGCCACTTTCAAACTGCTGCCCTAGCAACTGCTGCACTCTGCGTGCTTCAGATTCTTACAGAGCCTAACTGGGTAAAAGACCTACTAGCTAAAAATTCACAACATTAAAATAACATTTTTGCCCTTTCAGGTCAAAATATCCTTAACCAACAAACCTAAGAAACTTTAAGACCACTTGGACACCAACTGGTTAAAGAAAATGACTCTCTACCTTAACCAGTATATGAGAAAAGAAAATACCCCAATGCAGGGATGCAGAGCGACTTCTATAGGTTCTAGTAGGGAAGGGTCTTTAATCATAATGAGTGATCCCTTTGAAGAAACAAGATTACTATGGCGAGTAATTTTTTCTTCTAACCCCAGGAATCACTCATTATGATTAAACTTAATGCAGACTACCAAGCAGTACCTTTGGAGGTTGGGCAGAGAACTTATTTTGGAAACAGGATCTGCAGTACAGCTGTACCAAACCTAGCATCACCTCTGGATTGCAAGTCCAGGCTGTAATGCTTTGTGAAGGTGTGTACCGTTTTCCATGTAGCTGCTTTACAGATTTCCAGTAGTGGAATTTCTCTTGAAGCTGCCACTGGAGCAGCTATGCCCCTGGTAGAGTGTGCTCTCAGGCCCAGAGGTACCTGTTTACCCACCTAACTATAACAAAACTGTATACATGCCACTATCCAGTGAGCAATTGTATGTTTTGTTGCAGCTCTGCCCTTACTAACTTCACCATATGTGAGAAAGAGCTGTGATTGACTTGTCCTGTAGGACTTGGTTCTGTCAATGTAGTGGCTAAGTGCCCTTTTGACATTAAAGGAATGGTGTCTCCTTTCTGGAGAACTGGAGTTGTCTGTAAAGAAGACGGGTAGAGTGATACACTGATTCAAGTGAAAATCAGATACCACCTTGGGAAGGAATTTTCTATTAGTCCAAAGGGCCACCTTGTCCCTGTGGAATGAGATGTAGTCCACATCTGTGCACAGGGCTTGTAATTCACTGATCCTTCTGGCTGAAGTAATGGCAACCAGGAAAACAGTTTTCCAAGTGACATACTTCAGATCTGTGGTTGCCATAGGTTCGAAAGATGCATCCATGAGTTTAGCAATGCAAACATTTAGATTCCAGGCCGGAACCGGTTCCCTTAGGGGAGGGTGTAGAAGATTAAGGTCTTTAAAATATTTTCTAAATACTGGATGAGAGGCCACAGACCTCTCCTTACCAACTGACAGGAAAGCAGAGACTGAAGCTAAGTGGACCTTGAGGGTGGAAGGCTTCAGACCTAAGGAATGTAAATGTGTAAGGTAATCTAGAAGAATAGCCAAATCAGCCCTGAAAGGGCTCACACCCTTACCTATACACCATATAGTAAATCTTTTCCACTTAGAGGAATATGTTTTCTTAGTAGAAGGCTTCCTGGAACCCCTAAACACTGTCAGCACCTGCTCTGATAGGTTTAGGTTAGCAAATTCTAAGTCCTCAAGAGCCACGCGTTGAGCCTCGGTGATCTGAGATTGGGGTACAGGATCCTGCCCTGAGAGGAGGTTAACAGATTGTGCCTACTGGGCAGGTGGATTGGAGAAACCACTGACAGAGACAGTAGGAGAGAATACCAGTGCTGTCTTGCCCAATCCGGAGCCACCAGTATAATTTTTGTTGGTTGGGACCTCAATTTCAGTAAGGTCCTGAAGATCAAAGGAAAGGGAGGGAATGTGTACAGAACTTCCCTGTATAATCCAGGGCCATGGCACCCTGGGGAATTGTGCCCCTTAGAGGAGGCCTGCAACAGTACATTGGAAGTTGGTGGTTTTCTTCGGAGGCAAAGAGCTCCACCTCTGGAATGCCCCATTTCCTGAAAATTGTACTGAGTACCTGGGTATTCAGGCACCACTCGTGGTGATCTATACATATCCTGCTTAAAGAGTCTGCCAGCACACTGTCTTTCCCTGGAAGGTGTATGGCTGACAGGGATACTCCCATGGAATATACCAGGGACCACAGTCTCACTGCTTCTGTGCAAAGCAGATCTGACCTGGTACCTCCTTGCTTGTTGATGCAATACATGGTTGTGGTGTTGTCTGTTCTGACATGCACCACCTTGTTTTGAAGGGCCTGAGCCACCCTCCACCTGCCAAGGATGATCGGGAGTGAGGGTGACCGACAACCGATGGGGCAACCCATGACCCGACCGAGAATCCTTGGTTGGAGCCCCAGTTTTTGGTTGTGGAGGCAGGGGTTCCACCACAATGGGTGGTGCAGCTGGTTTTGGCCGAACAACCGGTGCCAGTTTCGGCTCCTCGATGACCACGAGGGGTTGTTTCGGCCGCTCAGGTGGCAGCCACTTAATGGTTGGGGAAGGCAACGGAGTCGGCTTGCTCCCGGTCAAAAGGAGCTGCTGCCACATCAGATCCTCGTAGCACCGACACAACTTGCGCCGGAGCCTATCCTCCGAGGAGGGCAATGATGAGGATGAGCGGTGCCGCCGCTTCCCTCCGTGCCAAGACCAAGACCGCCGATGTTGGCAGGATCAGCTGGACCGAGAGGAGGTCAGAGACCGAGACCCTCGGTGTTTCCAAGGGTGGGTCTGGGAGGGAGTGGTGGAAACCCGTTCCTCCCCAGGTTCAGAAACCTTAACCGGGGACTCCGTCACAGGAGGCACAGGCAAGTCTTCGGTTTCCACCGGGGGAACCGGTGAAGAAGGGTTGTCGGCTTCTCCATGTCGACAGCCCGTCTGACGGGTCAAGAAAAATCTCGACTGCATCGATGGGTGTCTCAGCCGGCTGACCTGACAGGGACACCATGAAGCCAGCGGCCTTAGCTGCAACCTTGACCGAAGTCGAGTGTTGACTATCCGGGGAAGGGGACCTCTCCCGCTCCCATGAACGTCAACGGTGGGACTTACCCTTTGAGTCCTTTTTCTTGGACAGAGAGGAGTGTCCTGATGGCCCCTCTCCCTTAGTAGAGAGGGACTGACAAAGCTCCTTAAATGAAGCTGAGTAGGAGCAGCCCAAGGAGAGTGGCATAAATGCCACGACTGAGGAAGAAGAAGATGCGGCCTGGGCCACCTCCTCGAGGACGATCATTTGCTCAAGTTGCTCAGCTGAGTTCGCCGCCACGGACACCGTCCAACGGGCCTCCTTTGACTTTACCGGAGGAATACGTCTCTCGGGTGCCCAAGTTGAAGTCTGGCAGCACGGTCTTCGAGAACGTTGACCGAGAAGGACTTGCACAATTCGCAGGCCTGTGGATCGTGATCGAGCCCAAGGCAGTAAAAGCACATGGAGTGCTGATCGGTCCGAGACATCTTCTGCCCACAAGGGCACCGCCGAAATCCAGGAGTCTATTTGTCCATCGCAGCCGCGAAGGAAGAAAAAGACCAAAGTCTAGAAAATTTAAGTATGAGTTTCAGTTTAACCGACAAGTTAGGATCCAGGCCTAAAACGCAGAGCACTAAGGAGAGAACCTGAGCTTCCAAGCGGTGAGGAAGATCTGGCGTCATGGGGTGGAGCTGAGAGTTTTACCACCCGGGTGGGCGGGAGGAGCCAGCTTGAAGACCTTCTGGCAAGATTTAAAGCGGCAAGGAACCTGCCAGTAAGTGTGGATAGAACAACATATCCATGTCCCTAGAACAAATGTTTTTAGAGCCAGGTAAACAGCCCTGAGCTCCAAGAGATTTATATGCAACAAAGACTCTTAGGGGAACCATGTGCCATTTGCTGTGTGTTCTAACATGTGTGCCCCCCAAACTAGCAGAGAGGCATCTGTTGTGAGGATTACTGAGGGTTGTTCCCGTACAAAAGGTACACCCACCCTGAGGTTGTGCTCATCCAGCCACCACTGTAAAGCCTGGATGAAGCTTTTTGTGGCTGGAACCAGTTTGGACATAGGATCCGTCCTTTGAGACCAATACTGTCTGAGATGGAACTGAATATCTCTCATTTGAAACCTGGAGCCCATTACCACTGCAGTGGCAGATGCCATGTGGCCCAGTAGCCTGAGAAATTCTCTGGCTGATTTGGGTCTCACGGACACAAAGGATTTTGCAATCTGCAGAATGCTTGCCACCCTGTCTTGTGGCAGGAGGGCTCTGCCCTGTCTAGTGTTTAGTTCTGCTCCAATAAACTCCAGCACCTGAACTGGTACCTGCTGAGATTTCTCTTCGTTTATCAGAAATCCCAGGGACTCCAGAGTACATTTTGCTAGTGCCAGTGACTGCACTGCATGCTGCATGGACTGTCCTACTATTAACCAGTTGTCCAGGTAGGGAAAGACTGTTGCACCTTGTTTTCTCAGAAACTCTACAACCACTGATAGGCACTTTGTAAAAACCCCTGGTGCTGAAGTTAGTCCAAAAGGGAGAGCTGCAAACTGGTAGTGGCCTGAAGCCAGTCTGAATCTCAAGCATTTTCTGTGAGATGGTCCGATGGGAATGTGAAAATAAGCATCCTTTAGATCTAGGGAGGCTCCCTTTTGCAATGAGGGAATGATTATTTCAAGAGTGACCATTTTGAACCTTGGTTTCAAGATGTCCTTGTTCAGAAGTCTTAGATCCAAAACAGGTCACCAATCCCAATTTTTCTTCCTTATGAGGAAGTAACTGGAATAAAAACCTTTGTACCTACTTATTAGAGGCACTACCTCTACTGCTTTAATTGCTAGCAGATGCTTAACCTCTGCCTGCAGCAGAATTCTGTCTGCAGCTGTTGTTGGAGCAAAGGTTCTTGTTCTCAGCTTTGGAAATGATTTGAAACTGAGTGCCAGGCCCTGGCTCACTACCTCCAACACCCACTTGTCTGTGGTGATGGAATGCCAAGTGTGAAGGTAATGAGCCAGTCTGCCACCTACTGGTGATCCTGCAATAGGGGATGTGACCTGCACTAGCCCATCAGGGGTTCTGTGCGGGCTGTGCCTGAACCTGTGGTGCAGGAGCCACTCTTCTCATGGCTCTCCTGTCCCTTCCTCTAAAATAACCTCTGGCCTGCTGCTGAGGCTGAGAGGCCTGAGCCTGAAAGAAGGGTTTGGGCTAAAAACCCCTACCTCTACCTCCCCTACTCTGGGGTCTATAAGAGGTGGAGGGCCTATCCTTGGAATTTCTCCGATAGGTGGATTTATATTCCTCCAACTTCTTCAGGTATGCCTCTGTTTTATCCCCAAACAATGAATTGTTCTCCAGGGGGAAATCCATTGCTTTGGCCTGGGTGTCTAAAGTCAGGTTGGTGGCTCTAAGCCACGCAAACCTCCTGAGTGAAACAGACAAAGCCATTAACCTGGATGCAGTATCATTGGCATCCACTGCCATATGAAATTGGTACTTGTTAGCATCAAGTGTAGCAGTAGCCTGTGAGTCTACAGCCATTTCACATGGGACCTTATCAGCCAAAGCTAGAACAGTGTTCCACAGAGCTTTTTGGTACTGCACTGAATATACCACGTAATTGGCTTGCCTAACTAATAAAGAGGCAGCCATGTACCCTTTCTTTCCCATAGCATCCATTTTTCTTGAATCTTTGTCTGGTAGATGGGTAGCCAAGGGGATCCTGGCCTTGTCACAGGCAGCAGCTTATACTACTCCCTCAGGATCAGGATGAGTAAACAGAAAAAAACAGCTGTAGTTCTGTCCAGCTGATATTTCTTGTCAGCTTTCTTATTCACACCAGGGATAGAGGTTGGATTTTTAAAAATCTGCACTGCAGCCTTTTTTAAAGATTTATGCATGGGCAGAAGCAGACGTTTTGTTGGGGTTAACCCCATCATCTCCAGAACATCTGTCTCCTCCATATCCTCTTCTGTTTCCTGAAGAGGAAGGTTCAGGGTTTCCACCATGCTCTTAACAAAAGCATAGTGGAAGGAGTATTCCTCAGGACCTAGGAGGGGACCCAAATTCTTGCTCAAGGGAGACCTCTGGATCTATAGGTTCCCCTTGCAAGTCATCCTCCTCCTCCTCCCCAAACACTTGCAGCAGTTCTTGGCATGCTGGGACTATAGGAGGAACCAGTGCAGTCAGTGTAGGAACTGGAATTGCACCCTGTAGGGCTTGTAGCACTTGAAGTGCCTTAGCAATGTCCTCAGCCGAGGGCATAATATGCTTATCTGCTGGGAGCTCCCTTAGCCTTCTCGTGGGCGCAGCTGACATGTTTTTCTTTACACTTTTTCTTTAATGGAACAGGTTCAGAACCTGTTTCCAAAGCCCTTTGTTTTATCTTTTCAGATTTATCTGAATACTTGTCAGGATCCTTGGCTTTACCTCTATCCTTTTTATGGGAAAAGGAAGAAGCAGAATTATCCATACCAGCAGCAGAAGCCATATGTTCCAAAATTTTAGACCTTTTCTTTAATGTTTTAGGGCAAAAAGTCTTACAAATATCACAACTGGCAAATATATGACTTGTACCCAAACAAGAAATACACAGAGAGTGTCTATCTGCTTTTGCTATAAGCTGCCCACAAGACTCACAACATTTAAAACCCGTGGGTCCTGTACGTTTTTTAAGTTTATCTAAATGGACCTCTGACATTGATAGACAGAAATATTACTTACAATAAACCATTATTTAAAGCACCTCGGAACTGGAGGATCTTTAAAATAACAACCTCTAGCGGTTCCTGGAACCGATCGCTATTCGGTTCCTGAATGAAAAGGGAACCGATAACTATAGTAATTTAACAAAAAATAAAGCGGTTCAAGGAACTGATCACTAAATATATAAAATAAAGAAAACTGAGGTAAAAACCTCCCAAACAGACGCAGAACCCTTGGTTCCAAGGAACCGTGAGGAAATGCGAATAGAGACAAAAAACTACTATAATAATACTAAACTATACTAAACAATGTTTCTAAGGCAGCAATTTTAAACTTAAACTAAAATGAGTACTTATCCACAGATAAGCTTTATTCTGAAGACAGCTCAAAGAGAGCTCTCCGGGACATCCTTTCTAGGCAGGCGGAGTAAAGAATCTGAAGTACTCAGAATGCAGCAGTTGCTAGGGCAGCAGTTTGAAAGTGGAATGAGCCACTTGAGAATTCCATAAGTTGCATAAAATTCTATTTCTCCGGGCAGTTCAACACAGGAGGTTGACTGCATTGAGTTTAATCATAATGAGCGATTCCTGGGGTTAGAAACACACATGTCCAGCCCTGAAGCTGTAAAAACGGTGGGGAGTCTTGGGGGACAGTGGATCACCTCCTGCTTTTCCACCAAGGCCAGTCGTGTGGCCATCCAGTTCCCTCATGGAACCAAGGTTAAGATCAATCAAACTGTGGTGGATCCTAGGGGACGGTATGCTTTGGCAAATGTTACCTTGGAGGGGGGAGGGGCCCTATCTGTTGGTTCAATGTATGCTCCCAATGTCAAGGACCCGGGCTTCTTCCAATGCTTGGCAATGGACATGGCATCCCTATCAGGTCCGTGGATGTTGGGGTGGGGTGAGACTATAACTGTATGAGTGACAGCATTACTGACAGGTCCAATCTGGCCCCCATCCCCATTTCCAATAATGCTAAGGCTCTGGGTGAGTTGGAGAACACTACCAGTTAACTGATGTTTGGCAGCACTAGCACTCGACCAGTCATGAATATAGTTTTTTCTCACATGCACATCACTCATATGCTAGGCTGGATCAGGTGCTGGTTAGTTACTCCATTCTCCCAAGAAACACTCTACAAACTACTCTCAGATACTAATATCAGACCATTCCTCCCTCACAGTGGCTTTGTCCAGCTTGGGCTCCCCTGCTGGGTGCTGTCCATGGAACCTGGGCCCTCTCTTATTAAAGGGCGCAGCCTTTGTGGAGGCCATGTCCACATGGATCAATTAATTGTTACAGTACAACAACAAGGGAGACACATCTCGTAGTGCATGGAGGGAAACCCTTAAGGCCTATATCAGGGGCCAGGTGATTTCTTACTCTGCATACAAAAAGAGATTATCTGAGCGAGAGATCGAACAGCTTAGGGATAAGATGTCAGCCTGTGAGGCGGTACATATGCAATGACCCAGCCCGGGACTATATGGGGTGGTACAGAAATTAAAATGGCAGTTTAACCTACTGATCGATGCATGGATCGAACACTATATTGTTCTCCCGGGCTGCAGCATACTTTGCTGGGAATAGGGGTGGGAAATACCTGGCTTGGCTGCTGCACAAGTGGGAGGGGGAGTGGACGATAGCTCAGCCCCACACCAGCTCAGGTCAAGTAACCTCTACCATTGTCCAGATAAGGGCTGAATTTGGGGCCATTTACAAAATGCTGTATACCTCGGAGGTGTCCCCTTCGGCTCAGCAAATGGATGCATTTTTTGGCAGAGCACCGATTCCCTCCCTGACACCAAATGAAACCAGTGGTCTGGAAACACCATTGACAACAGCGGAACTCCTTTCAGCTATCAAGCCCCAGGGCCAGAAGGTCTGCCCATTAATTTCGTTAAAGCCTTTGCCCCTGTGTTGGTGGAGCCACTCCATGACATACTGACTGAGGGTCCGGAGAGAGGTGTGCTGCCCCCATCCACACCAGTCAGCCACAATAACTGTATAATCAAAACAAGGGAAGGACCCCGATAAGTGCGCATCCTACCAGCCAATTTCACTACAGACGGATGGCTATAAGATTCTAGTCAGAGTGGTCGCATCTGATGAGGTCACGTGATGCAGTGTGCCTGAAAGCAGCTCTCTCTGATGCTCCCTGCCAAAACTAATATTTTCAACCACCAAATTGATATTCTTCTTATCTTTAATGACCCTAAAGGCTTCCTGACTGAGTGCAGTGTCTGTGAGCTGATTTTTAGGGTGCTTGAAAGTGTTTCCAGAGACTAACATCGATGGAGGCTGAAATGAAAGCAGCTAGTGTGAAACACACTCCACCATCAACGCCTGAAAAGGCTTCCAAGAAGGCTAAAAACACTAATTCTGCTTCCTCCTCTAAACAAAATGCTTCTGCTGCAGCTAATACACCACTAACTGAGGAGCGTTTCCTTCAAATTATGGAACCTTTTAAAGAAACATTACAGGAGATCTCAGGAGAAGTTAAATCTATCAGGAAGGACTTTGTAGACCTATCCAGGCAGTTGGAGATCTGGAAACTAATGTTTCTTCAATAGATCGATGGAGAAATACAGTTGATCCAGAGATTACCAAGCTAAAACAACAAATACAAAAGCTACAAGCTAAAGCTGAAGACCTTGAAGGGAGGAGCAGGAGGAACAACATTCTTATCCTGGGGCTACCAGAGTCTGAGGAGGGAAATGATACCATCAAATTTGTCCAACACTTCTTAAATAAAGTCGTGGGTCCATCTCCAATTAATCAATCCTACCACATTGAAAGAGCCCACAGATCACTGAGGCCCAAACCTCCACCGAATGCCCCCCCGAGACCAATCATCATTAAATTTCTAAGTTATATTGAACGCCAACACGTCCTAGCCAAATTCAAAGAACTGGACTCCGTGCAATGGTCTCATGTAAAATTGAGAATCACCCAGGATTTACCTTTCGAAGTCCGGAAAAGAAGAGCAACATTTCATCCAATTATTAAGAAGCTAATCGCGGCTGGTATCAGATTCAAAATGGTGTATCCGGCGAGGTTCGGGGTCTCCCTGGAAGGTAGCTGGCAGTACTACGAGGATCCGAAATATGCACTAGCTGACCTATCGAAAAAGCTTCCTAGCCTGTTCAAAGGAGACTGAAATGCTGGGACTTATTTGTCTGTTGTGGGACTCATTAGCCTGTTCATTTCGTTAAGTTCGAATATTTAATTTCTAAGCTTTCCCCCGAAGTAGCTCGATGGCGCCTAGTTGGCTTACCTGGTTCCCGGGGGGGTGAGTCCTGTTTGGGATGGATGGTTGGGGTGGAGTGGGGTGTGAGCGCGTGGCTAGGTGATTTAACAGGCCCCGAAGATCGAGTGGCTCACGTTGGCTGCGCTGGTGGACGGGGAACAGGAAGTGCGGTTGTTGTTTCCGTGGGGAACTTTTAGTGCTCGGACCAGTTAGGTCCGCCCTGGTCTCTTCCGATGCACACTTCCTTCCAATGGTTGCCCCGAGCCAGTACTGATCTCTAGAGGGACCGCTACCGACAAACAGCCTGTGGATCTACTTGCAGGTAATTTTCCATTTCGGAGGGACAGCTCTTTTATATTATTGAGGTGCAAGAGGGCGATCATGCGGCTTGAAATAGAATCCTGGTGTAGTTTTACCGTGCCTGGGCTTACTAGGTCTAAGGGCCTGGCAGCCTGTTTTTGGCTTAATCTTTGGGATATCACTCCTGGCTTGGAGTTGGTGGGAAGGGGGCGGGAGGGGACCCTGCCTTTTTAGAGCCTGTCTCACGACCGTGGATGGACTCGCAAGCTACCATGGCTACCCCATTCATTTAAATACTGTGGCTGTAGTTTATGACTACGGGATAGAGGGCTCTAGCCTTATTTTTGTTAGAGTTTTGTTTAATCTAGGGTGAAGCCATGGTATCGGGGGAGGGGTTCTGTTCTTCATGATACTGTCTTTGTTTCTTTGTTGTTTTGAGACGGGGAGGGTTTTGTATATAGTTGGCTGTATTTTGGGGAGATTAGGGGTTGGGGTTAGGACTGATGGGGCAGATGCAAGGTCTTTTACTTTAATTGTTCTGGGGGCTAGAGCGGAGATGATACATAACTGTGCTATCTTGTGTTATTTTTATACGCTCTACAAGAGTTTTCCACTTGATATAAATGTTTTGGATGGATTCGAGCTTTGTGCAGGGGAGGGAGGATGTCGCGCCAATATTTCCTTTGGGTGGGTTAATATACCAAGCTGCTTCCTAAATCACTTGAGTACTAGTAACAATGACATTGAGTCATATTAAATTTGCCACATGGCATGTGAGGGGTTTAAGGGAAATTTGAAGAGAGGTCGGGTTCTACTGAACTGCTCACTATTAGGGGTTGACATACTTTCCTTCAGAGACCCATATTATGGCAACTGAAACGAATCTGCTAAGATTTAAGGGCTTTGCGCAATGCTCAGGTTTACGCATCAGGCCAATCTACTAATAGTAAAGGCGTGGCTATATTGATCAGACGGAATGTACCTTTTGTGATGAAGAAGCATGTGCATGACCCAGAAGGTAGATATATACTTGTTCAGGGCACGCTATATAATTTGGAGGTAGTTTTGGGCTCTATATATGGTCCTGTTGGAGGGGATCCCGCATTTCTGATGGCCCTAGTTGGTTTGTTGAGTGCCTTTCTCCCTTCCAATTTTATTTTACGGGAGGATTGGAATATTGCACCTTTGCAGTGGCTGGACAGATCCGGTAGTGGCCCTAAAACCGAGTCACCCACTCAACTAGCTCTCGCTGATTTGCGCTCGTTGCTGGGGCTGGAGGATCCTTGGAGGATTCTTAACCCTGCGTCTAGATCTTACTCCTTCTACTCCCCAATGCACAGTTCGTGGTCCCGGATAGACTATATTTTAGTGAGCACTAGCTTGTTATCTAATATCTCTTCTGCCAATATAGAGCCTATAGTTATATCTGACCACGCTATGGCATGGGTTAAACTGTTTCCGGGTCCCGCAGGTCAGCGAGACACTATCTGAAGCTCAACAATCAGATTTTGAAGAATGAGCGGATTACTTCATCTTTCAAAACACTGATTTTGTCCTTCTTGGAATTCAATCAGGGCTCGGTCGAGAGATACGACTTAATCTGGTGCTCACTGAACTGTTTCCTCAGGGGTGAATTATTAAGGAAGCCTCTAGATAGAAGCGAGTAAGGGTAGAGAAAGTTAATTCTTTAGCTAGTCGAATTAAGGATGCAGAGGAAGAACTCTCAGCTTCTTGCTCTCAGGGGACACTGGAGAAGTTGTACAAGCTTAAAGATGAATACGAAGACCTAATCAGGGAGAGAACAGAATATACCATACTGAAATCCAAAACAAAATATCTCGAACAGGGGGAGAAGCCAGGCAGAATTCTAGCCCTAAGGCTTAAAGAAATGGAGAACTCGAGGCTGATTCCCAGTATTAGGGCCGGGGACGGCTCTATTAAAACCAGTCTGCGGGACATTGCTGGGGTCTTTGAGACCTTTTTCAGGAATCTTTACAAGACTGAAGCTTCTCCGGTGTCTCCTACGAGTATAGCAGAATTCCTTGAGAATTCTCCTCTTCTAGGCTTGACGCTAGTCAGAGTGAACTATTGATTTGACTCTGGATAAGGCCCCTGGTCCAGACGGTTTTTCCCCAAATTTCTACAAAACCTTTTGTTCGGAGCTTACTCCTCCATTATTAAGGTTATGTAATTATATCCTCTCTTCCGGATCTTTAGACCCCTCCTTACTAGAAGCAACTATCATTCTAATCCCCAAATCCAATAAATCGGCCTTAGACCCTGCTAATTATAGACCAATTTCCCTACTCAATTACGATGTTAAGATCTTAACTAAGATTCTTTCGTTAAGAATTAAACGAGTATGGCAGACGCTCCTTAGTGTGGAGCAAGTGGGCTTCGTGCAGGGAAGATCTGCGGCTGACCATATAAGGACTCTTGCACACATCTTTCATGCGCTCAAGACTCTCAACTCCCTATGGCTCTAGTAGCCTTAGATGCCGAGAGCTTGATCGGGTGAGTTGGGAATTTCTGTGGGCTACCCTGCATAGAATGGGCTTCCCGGCGCAATTTATCCAATGGATTAAAGTGATCTATAGCTCTCCCTCGGCGAGAGTCTACTGCAATGGGGTACTCTCTCCCAGATTTCCCTTATATTCTGGTACTCGTCAGGGTTGTCCGCTATCACCGTACCTTTTTAATCTCTACTTAGAACCCTTACTGGTGCGTATCAAGTCCTCATCTGATATTAAGGGCTGTACTATCGGACAGCAATCACTAACTATCTGTGTTCGCAGATGATATTTTGTTGCATCTTGAACCCAGTTCAGTCTATCAAAAGGTACTTAAAATCATTACTCAATTCGGGCGGTTTCCAATGCAGGTTGAATCTATCTAAATCTGAAATTTTCCACTTAATCACGAGTCTTCCAGGCGGAGGTAGCTCAATTTGGCATGAAATGGTCGGCGATCACCTTAAATATTTAGGTATATATCTAACGAGACCTTTGTACAACTAAGAAACTTAATCTGGAAGATCTAATGGATCGGGTCAGGAGCGACCTTAATAGATGGTCAACCCCCCTAACCATAGGTGGGAGGATTAGTGTGATTAAGATGAATATATTTCCCGTCTTTTACCCTTTAAGTTTGCTAAATATATAGTTACGAAATCTTTTTCCAAAGATTCATTCCACTATAGTTAAGTTTATTTGGAAGGATAAGCAATCAAGAAGGTCTTTTCCAAACTGTGTGCACCCTAAGGTTAATAGGGACTTCGTCTACCCAATTTTGAGCTTTACTATAGGGCCAGCCATTTGGCGAAAATGAGTAAATGGATCTGTCCACCTCAGGGTCCCTATATGCCTAAGTGGTTGCAGATTGAAAGTGATTTCCTCAAGAGCCTTAATATAGATCCCCAATCTTTGTTCTACTGCAACCTCTCAGTGCTTCCAAGTCAGGTAAGTAGCTCCGTGATCGGAACCTCAGTAAAGGTCTTTAACCAGCACTGTAACTCAGTTGGAATTAACAATTCCAAAGACCCGACCCAACCCTTAGTTTCTAATCCTAATATTAAGTTGGGTTCATGTTGGCTGACCCCCTCCTGGTTGCCACAAATTAAGGATTGTGTGGTGGAAGATTTTTACTATCAGGATTTCCTATGTCCCTCAGGTGAGTTGATGACCAAATTCACTATTCCTTAGCAATGCATTTTTAAATTATACCAGTTAAGGCACCTGATAGTTAAAGATTTTGGTCCGGTGAAAGCGCTGTCCAGTCTCCGGCCTTTGCTGGACCTGCTCAAGTCCTTGGCAAATGAACCCAACAGTATAGCTAAATTTTATGCACAGCTTCTTCTTTGCAAAATACCTGAAGCCTTACCAGGTTCTAAGGTGTGGGAGCCACTGATTACCAATTATCCTTCACCCTGGAAGCGGTGTGGACAGATTTGAATAGGTTCCTTTCCTTGGACAGGTATGGAAACACAATATTACATAGTTAACAACATGTACTATACTCAGCAAAACTTTTTAAATTTGGGAAAATTAACTCCGCCACTTGTACCAGGTGTGGAAAACCAGGGGATATACTGCACATTTTTGGACCTGTAAAAAGGTTGCTCCTTTGTGGAAATGCATTCAAGGCAACTTAGATCCTTTTTAGGCTAAAGGACCTATTCACACCTGAAATCTGTATACTGAGGGTCTATGTGGATATTAAAAGTGAAGGAAAAAAATACCACATAGCCCTAATTTCAATGGCGGTCAAAAGGTTAATTCTTCGCCACTGGTTAGACCAATCCGAGATCGTCTATCAGGATTGGATAGCAGAAATGTCCCAATGTTTTAAAGTTGAAAAACTGGTTACTAGTTTCAGACATGCTCTGCCTGCATTCCACAAGAAATGGGGCAAATTATATGCCCTATATCTTCACTAGGATTACACCCGGGGTCTCTTAGAATTCCCTCCCCTTTATTATAGGTCTTAGGCCATCTGACCTGGCCAGTGTCCCTTGTTAGGTCCCCTTAACCCCTGTCTACACTTAGGTACAGTCTGTTCTACTGAGGTCCTTGGGTCATTGGTGGCGACATCCTCCCGAAGGAAGGGGGTGGAGGGGTGGGGGGGGGAGGGAGGGTTTGTTCTTTTCTTTTTTGTACTGTTTTATTTCTTGGTTGTGTTGTTTCCTTATCATTTTTGTGCTACCGAGCTATTGGTTATGGAGCATGTTAATGTATACTTATGTTTTTGGTCTGTTAAAACTAATAAAGCGTGAATTTCAAAAAAAAGAGTGGTCGCATCTCACTTGGAACCCTTGCTCCCCTTGCTGGTCCACTCTGACCAGGCAGGTTTTGTGAAGGGCCGACAGGGGAAGCATAAATCTGACCAGGCAGATTTTGTGAAGGGCCGACAAGGGAAGCATAACATACGCAGGACCTTGAATGTCCTTCACACATAGGGAAAAACATCTGCTAGGCATGGTGCCACCACCCTGGCCCTGGATGTCGAAGAGGCGTTTGATCACGTGGAATGGAGGTATATGTTTGAAACAATGGGGTGCATGGGGCTGGGCACACATATTCTGAGCTGGATCAGGGCCATGTACTCCTCTCCCACAGCACAGTCTGCAGTGAATAGAGAGCTGACACACCCCTCTTTCACTAGGGAGGGGGACCTGACAGGGATGCCCCGTCTCCCCTTCTGTATGTTCCCTCCTGGAGACCCTGGCCGCGGCCATCAGGAATCATGGAGACATCTGGGGATACCAGGGGGCAGGAGAGAACATAAAAGTGGCCTTGAATGCAGATGATCTACTGCTCTACCTTAACAATCAGGCCCAAGACCTACCCCATGTCCACACCCTGCTCTGGGACAATAGCTCACTATCAGGGCATAAGGTGTTGCCCATCCCAGTCCCAATGATACACTTCAGGCATATAAATTCCATATTGCATAAATTCCTGTAGAAAAGGAAGTCCACCTGGATAAAGTGAAGCATTCTTCAGCTTTCGGCGCAGCAGGGGAGGGTTGGCCTCCCAAGTTTTCAACAGTATTATAGAGTGGCACAGCTGTCTTTCCTTCCAGTGGGTGAAGGGGAAGGGCTGCTCCCTCATGGATGGCACTGGAGGCGGAGGAATTTGGGGGCCCTGTGTGCTCAGGCCTGTCATCTGCAGCCCTGTGGTATCATACAGCATCAGAGGTGACAAACCCCTTTTCAAGGACCACCCTTAGGGTGTGGCTTGATGTTCATAAGCATGTTGGTCATCTGCCAGCACAGTCTCTGCACGAAGACCTCATCACAGCAGTGTAGAGCAAGGGGCCATACACTGTTCAAATGCACCAACGACTTATGATGGCGACACCTGGGAACCCATTCTGTCCACCAGCTATACTCGGGGTGGGCTTATAGACTTTGCCACTTTAATACAAAATAGACATGTAGACCCAGGGGACTACTTTTTGTACCACAGGGTGAGGAATAGACTGGGGGATACTCTAAACATGCTGCATGGGTGAGCACCATCATTTCCCTCTAAGGAAGAACGTTACAGGCCCCAGCCATGTAGCAAACCAATACCCACATTCTACCAAACCACGACAGGGGCAGAGAGTGAGGTCACACATTCTGTAACTGCCACATGGAAAGAACACCTCTCTATGAAAACAGACCCAGCTACCTGGAAAATGGCCGTAAGACAACTGGGCACTTGCTCGCATAGCAATAAGCTCAGACAGGTTCATATTAACTTTATGTATACAGTGTACTTTACACCACATAGGCTACACACCATTAATCCAGAAAACTCTACTACATGCCCTAAATGCTTGATGGAGGATGCGGACTTCCTGCATCTGGCACTGACTTGCCCCCCAAGGTGGCCCTACTTTGGCATGAAGTACATAAAAAAATGAGTGGAAAGTTGGGGTATAGCCAATCTAAATGCCACTTGGAGCTCCTGCTTGGAGCAGACAATTGCCACCCTCAACTCAAGACATATGCCCCATTGTGGTCCCTGGCTTTGGTCAATGCAAAAAAAAAACCAAAGTGCAAGCCTGGATGTCAGTGAACACCCCTACAGTGGCTCAATGGGCAGGTAATATAAAACAATGCTTGGCACTGGAGAAAATGCAGTTAACAGCGAATGGGGACTGTGGTGCCTTTGAATTAATGTGGGCCCCCCTCCTGGGGGCAATGGAAGAGGGTAATTCCTCCTATAAGTGCTTGAAGTGTTGAGTCAGCCTTCCTCTGGGTTACATAAACACAGAATTTGATGGTAAATCAGGACCGCTTGGCCCACTTAGTCTGCCCATTTCCCTACCTAACGGATAAGCTGCAGATCCTAGTTAACCAACAGCCTACTTCCTCCTATCCCCCACTAGAATTGCCTTATGTCTGTCCCACGCATTCTTGAATTCCCCCACTGTTTTTGACTCGATTACCTCCTCAGGAAGGCCGTTCCACAAATCTACGACCCTCTCTGTGAAGAAATACTTCCTCACATTACCTATGAGCCGTCCCCCCTCTATCTTTAAATTGTGCCCTCTTGTTCTTGCACATCTCTTTTTCTGAAAGATGCTACCCTCTTGGACTTTGTTGATTCCCTTGAGGTATTTGAAAGTTTCCATCATGTCCCCCCTCTCCCTCCTTTCCTTGAGACTATACATCTTAAGCTCCTTTAGTCTTTCTTCATATGCCTTCTGGTGCAGACCCTGCACCATTTTGGATGCCCTCCTCTGGACGGCCTCCACCCTGTCTATGTCTTTGCGGAGATGGAGTCTCCAGAACTGTACACAGCACTCCAGATAAGGTCTATACAGAGGGACAACAACTTCCTGTTTTCTACTGGTGATGCCTCTCCCTATGCATCCCAGTATCCAACCAGCCCTCCCTACTGCCGTCTTACATTGCTTGCCCACCTTTAGGTCGTCTGAAATGACTACCACCAGGTCCCTTTCCATTTTTGCTGTTGTCAGTATCTCACCCCCCATTGTGCACTCTTCCCCTGGGTTTTTGTTTCCCAGGTGCACTACTTTGCACTTCTTTGCATTGAATCTAAGCTATCATACATTTGACCATTCCTCCAACCTTGCCAAGTCCCTTTTCATCCTTTCCACCCCACCTTGCATATCAGCCCTGTTGCAGATCTTTGTGTCATCTTCAAAGAGACATACTTTCCCTTCCAGTCCCTTTGCAATGTCACTTATAAAGACATTAAAAAGGACCAGCCCCAATGCTGAACCCTGCAGTACCCCACTAGTAACCCCCCTTTCTTCACTGTGGACTCCATTTTCTATTACCCACTGTGTCCTGTTGTCCAGCCAGTGTTTTACCCAGGCTACCACTCTGGGGCCCACTCCCAGGCTGGCTAATTGGTTATTAATCTTTTGTGTGGGACTGTGTCAAATGCCTTACTAAAGTCCAGGTAGGCCATGTCCACAGCCCCTCCCTGGTCTACTACTTTGGTCACCCAGTCAAAGAAATCAATTAGATTTGTATGACTTGACCTTCCCACTGTGATCCATGCTGCCTTCGGTCCGGTGCCCCACTGACCTCTAGGTACTCAACAATGCTTTCCTTCAGAAGTGATTCCATCATTTTCCCTACCACTGAGGTCAAACTGAAAGGTCTGTAGTTTCCTGCCTCTGACTTGCTCCCACTTTTGTGAAGGGGAATCACATCCACCCTCCTCCAGTCCTCAGGTACCACACCATCCTCCCATGATTTATTAAAATGGTAGTCAGTGGTGTTACTAGTTCTTCCCATAGTTCTTTTAGAATTCTGGGGTGAATCCCATCAGGCCCCATTGCTTTATCCACCTTCAGTTTTAAGAGTTCTTTCAGAAACCTTTCTTCTGTGAAAGGACTAATATCAACCACCCTATCCAGAGTGCTTCTGTTGACTAGATTAGGTATCTCCCCTTGCTTTTCCATTGTGAATACTGAGCAGAAGTATTCGTTCAGTATCCCTGCTTTTTCACTGGCGCTGTCTGCCCAACCACCTTCCTCTTTATTCAGCCTCAATATCCCTGCCTTAGTCTTTCTTTGCTCCCTAATGTACCTATAAAAGGTTTTATTCCCCTTCTTAACCGAGTTGGCTATCTTTTCCTCGGTTTGGGCCTTTGCCATTCTGACTGCCTTACCCGCTTCCTTCTGCTTTAACTGGTACAGTTCTCTGTCCTGCACCTTCTGTGTTTTCTTCTACGTCCTGAATGCTACCTTTTTCTCCCTTACTTTTCCCGCCACTTCGTTTGAGAACCATAGTGTTTTTTTCTTTCATTTTGATTTGTTTATTTGCTTCACACAAAGGCTTGTTGCCTCTGTGATGGCGGTTTTGATGTTTCCCCATTGTTGCTCCACCCAACCTTCTTGCCTGTTTGCTAGTGCTTTTCTGAGGCACTCTCCCATTTTGACAAAATCATCCCTCCTGAAGTCCAGTACTTTCACTTTTGTATGGCTTAACTCTACAGCTAAGTTTATCATGAACCACACTGTTTGGTGGTCGCTTGTTCCCAGGTGGCTACCCACTTCAAGATCGGAGAGCCTCTTTCCGTCCCCATTTGAGAGTACTAGGTCTAAGATTGCTCCCTCCTGAGTGGGTTCCAAAACTAGCTGTCTGAGGCATGCCCCCTGTAGGGCATCGAGAATGGCCCTGCTCTTGGATCTGGCTGCAGCAAAGGTGCTCCAGTTAACATCTGGCATATTCAGGTCCCCCATCAGCAATATCTCCCATTTCTTTGCCATCCCAAGGATGCCTTCTATTATTTCCTTGTCCATTTCCTCCCCCTGAGACAGGGGTCTGTATATAACCCCTGTGCGGATTGTGGAGCCATTTCCAGTCTCTAGGGTGACCCACAATGCCTCGTCTCCTCCCTGTTTACCCTTTAGTTCTGTTGCTTTGATCCCTTCCCTTACATAGATGGCAACTCTTCCTCCTCTTCTTACCTCCCTGTCCCTCCTGTATATTGTGTACCCTGGTATGTTGACATCCCAGTCATGGTTCTCTGTGTACCATGTTTCTGTGACTGCCACGATATCCAGGCATCCCTCTTCCATCAAGGCCACCATTTCGGGGAGCTTTTTACCTAGACTTTGGGCATTGGTACTCATTACCCTCCATTTTTTTATGGCTTTATTACTTTTTGCCCCATCCTGTCCTTACTGCCTTTGTCTTTTTCTCCATTTACTCCTGCCCTTCTCCCTACTGACTGCTCTATCTTGATGTTTACCTCATTAACTACCCTAATTTATTTTTGGGGGGCTAGGATTTCCCTTCTCCTTTTCAGTGCCTCCCTCCTTGGCTACTTTAAATGCTTGCCAATGAAGCATTTAAACCTATCACCTAGGATCCTGTTTCCCCTCCTGGATAGATGCAGACCATCACGCCTGTATAGGCCTGCATCCCTCCAGGTGGAGCCCCAGTCCCCAATGAAGCCAAATCCCTGAGCTCTGCACCAGTTTTTCAACCAGTCATTGAATCCCATGGTGTGGAGTACCCTAGCCTCATCCATGCCATAGACAGGTAGCACTTCCGAGAAAGTTACCGTGTGTGCTACTTGTCTAAGGCCCCTCCCCAACTCCACAAACCCCTGTTGCACTGCTCATATCCCATTCTCAGCCAGGTCATTTGTCCCTATGTGGATAATGACATCCAGCTAACTCCCCCTTGCACCTGCTCCCACGATCCTGAAGATTGGTTTCCTGTCCCTCCAAGCCATGGCGCTGGGCAGGCACCTTACCTCCTTTCCCTCCCACCCCCAGTTCTACTCCCCTAACAACTAAGTCCCCTACCAGGAGTTGTTTCCTTCCCCTGTGGGGTCCTGTGCCACCCTCCTGTGGGTCTCCATCGTGGAAGTTCCCAGCATCCTCCTTGGTCTCCACTGCAGGTGCCACCATAGAGGAACCATGCTCTGCCAGAGTGGTGAATGAATTGTGGAGAGGCACAACTGGAGGGATGCGCCTCTGTTCCACCACCCTCACCCTCGCTGAGCCCACAGTGGTCCAACCACTCCTCTTTCTTGGCAACCTCTGAGGTAGTGGCGGTGGCCTGGGAGGTTCCTGGGTGTGGAAGCAGGTTTCCTGAATCCTTGCCAGGTCAGCATGGAGATGAACAACCTCCTCCCTCCCTATAGACCAGAGGTGTGCCTGCAAATAGGGCAGTGACACAGTCTCCAGAATGTCTCCTGGAAGACTGCTGCTCCACAGCCAGTGCATTGCACCACTCCCCACATGTTTGTGTCCCTTCCTGTTACAGATGCTTTTTTAATTTTTGTTGTTCTTGTTTTAGTGTGTGCAAGCTTGTGAGTGTCTCTACCCCCTATTCAGTGTGCTGTGCCTTTAAGAATATGAACAGGTGTATGTCAGAACCCCCGCTATAAAGAAAGTTATGTGCTTGGGGCGGGTGGGGTGAGGGGCAGGGTGGGTGGGAGTAACCTATGCTGTCCAGAAACAATCAACTACAACTCTGACTCTCCACCCTGGGAGTGCCTTCCTTCCTTTCAGACACCTATTTCACAGAGGTTAAGTAACAGGTCTAGTTACAAATGACTGCAAATATCTCCCAGCTACAGTTCTTCTCTGGCAAATTAAAGTTAAACCAAGAAAAGTCAACCCCAAGAACAGAATCAATACTAGTTACTTACACAGGTCCAAAAAGTAATAATTCAGTTCAGTGTAGTCTAGAAATTAACCTCTTTGATTCAAGAAAGCTTTGGCTGCTTTCTCTCTCCCTCTGTCTCAGCAGCAGAGGTATTGTTGGTAGACCTCGTCCAGCCTTAACACACAATAATTGTGCCCAGAGCCAGTTAACATTCCTGTAGAGTGTTTAATGTTTCTGCTGATTGTTTTCATTGTATTAAGTGTATTGATGCCTTTGGGGGTCAATGTGTAGAATGTACAGTATAAGCTGAACTGTACTTATGCCTGCATTTAAAGAAAAGATTTAACAAAAACAAAAAAAAGAATGATTGTCCCAGTGGAAGCATGAGCACATCTCGTCACATGCTCTGCGTGTGCCCCCCCCCCCGGTCTGCTGCGCTACAATACGTATTCCTACAGGACAGAGCAATACGACACAGTCCTCCCTCCCCAGAGGAAGAGAGCATTATCTGGGACACTCAGTTCTCCTCCCCACAACTGGCCTCCAACATTCCAAGCTTTTTGCTGAACACAGGTCATGCCATCATGAGAAGCCCTGCCACTGCATCGACGGACCAGATTATTGTGGCAGATTTGACCCAGAATGCATACATAATTTATTTTTCTGTTCTTTATTCTCCTCTTATTCTCCATTTGATAAATACCTGCTTTTTATAAGAAATGTCTGTATCGTCTTGTTTATTTGTTTTTACTGGACGCTAATAAGAGTACTGCTAAATGACAAAAACTGTCCTAACAGGAAAATTAAAGTGAATGCAGAGGAAGCAAAAGCAGGAATCACACTGTCTGGCTATGAGCACCAAACCAAAAGTCTAGCTGCCCTGTCTCAAGCTAGACTTCACTCTGAAAAACAGTTAAGGTGTGGGCTTCAGCTAGTCAGCCAGTAACTAATTCATATGCAAACAGCTAGTTTGAAGAACCAGACTTAGCTGGAATTAGGAAGACTGGAGTTTATTCGAGAAAGTTCTCTTAGAGAAACCTCCAGTAACTTCTTAGATAACTAAGGGTGAGCCACACAAAAAGAAGTGGACTGAGACAAAGCCTATTTCATTATGGGAGCGCTTCGCATGTGTATAACTAAGGTGCAGAAGAAGGATCAGCCACTCTTCCCAGTGTTGGGCGAGACTCCACACTGAGGTGGCTGCGTACGTTTAAGAGGAGGACCAGTTCTTAGAGGGAGCAGAGGAGAATTATCACTGTGTGCAAGGACAACAGTCTTCTAAGGTCTTAGGGTAACAACTTACAAGTTAAGTCAGGTCAGTTAGTCTTTTTCCTATTTGTACTTTTGTGTTTAAAACCTGTTAATTTAGATTTTTCAAGTGTGTCTGTATTCCCAATTAGTTTGCTGTATATCCTGTAAATATGTTAACGTTAAATATTTTATACTTATATGCGACTACAGTATTTTAATAGCAGGCGATCTATTTTATCGGCTTCTCCATTTCTCCACATCTAGTGCATTATCAATTTAAAATGTGAACCTGATTCTGATACAAAGCAATGCTAAGTTGTACCTGGGAGCCACTAAATTGGGTTCCTATGTCCAACAGGCCTTGTATTGTGTAAGCAAGAGCATGTGGTGGGAGAAGAATGTGGCAGCCTTGAGTAAGACGTAACCAGCTTGGTGGCAACGTTGATAAAGTAGGCAAGCAAGTTGATCTTGGGTAATTTTGTGACAACTCTATTATTTTATTAATTATTTACGAGTTCTCTCCAACTCAGGAACCTTGCATCAAAAAATTATAGCAATAACAGGCTGCATTTACTAGGAAAGTCATATTATGGCAATGTTAGTGCAATTCATTCATTCATTACATTTTATTCATAAAATTGTTATTATGAACAGGGATAGTTTTTACAAGCTCCATTGAGCAATGCTCATTTCCAAGGAGGGCCCTTAATAAATACAACATGTTATTTATCTAGAAAAAAAAATTACAATTTGTAATACATTAAAACATTTCAAATCATGAGACCATCAATAACATATAGACATCCACGGGACATACATCACTAAACTTCATACTGGTGGGTGCATGTCATGTTAACCATTATACATTCAACTGATATAAAACTATATGTTTCAAGTTATACCCTCTAGACAACAGGCTACTGGGGTAGATGCTCAATCAGTAAACCAATTTTTATTTTGTATCGGGCCCAATCTAAAAAAAAAGTGAGATCCCCTTTTACTTATAGGCATAATGTTCCATTGGACCGGTCCTCTGGTTCTTACTGAGGACCTCCCAATTCTCAAGTTGCATTTAGGGACAACAAACTCCAGACCTCTGGCTGATCAGAGATTTTTTGGTATTGCTAAATGCAAAGGCCTCCAGGGAATACCTGGGCAGTTCTTCCCTATACACTTTGGCCTGGATATTCAGAAGGGTTGCGCATGGCGCGACACTGTTGCACCATGTGCAACCCACTGATGCACCCCGGCATGACATTCAAACGGGGATTGAGCCTGGAGACAAATCCTGATGCGCCAGAGCGATCAGTAATGTATGGGGCATGCAGGTGGAGGCGTGCCCATGCATACTCCGCACATCCCGATATTCAGCCCAGGATATGCTGAGTCCATGCATGTGCAACCCTACTTGTGCCGCTACAGGTGAGCCAAAAAAAAAAGGAGCAACAGCTGGCCACCACAGGTGAGCTGTCGTACTACAGGGTGCAACACGGCAGCTGCCACCAGTGGGTGGCCACCCAAGCTCCGGCTGCACCTTCGTGGCGGCACCCCCCCACGCCCGATCGCGGGCATATGTTTAAATGTAAAAGTCCAATATCCCTGGTGGTCCAGTGGACAGATCGCAGGCATATGTTTAAATGTAAAAGTCCAATATCCCTGGTAGTCCAGTGGACCGCTCGCAGCCAAATCGCGGGCATATGTTTAAATGTAAAAGTCCAATATCCCTGGTGGTCCAGTGGACCGCCTGCAGCCCGATCACGGGCATAAGTTAAATAATGCAAGTCCTATATCCCTGGTGGTCCAGTGGACCGCTCGCAGCCGATGGTGGGCATATCCTGTGAAATACTAGTCCTATATCCCTGGTGGTCCAGCGGTACCCCCTCCCCACACCACCCACTGAGCCCCACCGCCCCTGCTTCCCTGCAGGGCTATGCTGTAGCCCATTGGTCCAAAGCATGAGCCAATGGGTGTGCAGCCGTCACCATTCACAGTCCAGATATGAGAATGGATCCATACAGAGCCCTGTTCAACAGTTCACTGGAAAAAGTGTGGTACCAAGGGACTGGAGGAGGGCAAATGTAGTCCCTCTTCACAAAAGTAGGAGCAGGGAGGAGACTGGTAATTACAGGGGGAATGACTACCAAGCACCAGCACTTCACCAAGATCTGGGACTGAGGTTTGTAGTATATTACTGATAGTTTGGCGAACCTCATCCCCAAATTTTCATACTCTCGGGCAACTCCAAAAGATATGCTCGTGGGTCCCAACTTGTCCACAGCCCCTCCAACAGTGGTCAGTAGGGTATTTCCCATAGTGTTTTGTAATCACTGGTGTTCTGAAAAACCTGAGCAACACCTGCCACCTGAATTCCCTCCAGGAGGGCGAGGCAGTTGTTCTGTGTGCCCGCTTCCAAACTTGATTCCATCTGACTTTAGGAACTTTTGTTCTAGGATCGTGGATATGTTGTTCATCCACAATGTTTGACATGTCCCTTTCCCTTTTAAATTTTGCCGGAAGTCTTAAAACTGACTCCTCCCACCCACCCGGGTGGTATATACCTTGGCTCCGCCCCATGACGCTAGATCTTCCTTTCCGTTGGAAGATACCGGTTGCCTCCCTCATGCTTATGTATTTCGTAGGCCCTGGCTTTCAAAACTTCGGTTTTACCAAGATTAAAACTTGTTTGAGTTAGCGATCGCGCTTTTGTGTCCTCGATCATGGAAGAGAAATCTTCTCCAGGATTTCGCCAGTGTCCTTGCGGCCAGAAGATGTCATGCACCGATCCCCATCTCACATGTATGTCTACTGCCTAGGTGTCGGCCATGACACCTCGTCCTTCAGTTTTTGCTTGACCTTCCATCCCAATGTGGTGAACGACCGCCTGGCATGTTTGAAGTTGGGGAGACCGGAGAAAAGGAATCCTCCGGTGAAGTCTAAGGAGGCTAGGTGGGCGGTTTTCATGGCAGCGGGTTCTGCTGAGCAGCTGGAATGAATGAAGGCGTTCGAAGAAGAAGCAGCCCGCGCTTAGGCAAATCGAAGCTTTTTCGTTGCACTCAACCTGGGCTCCACCTTCACTGGTTCTTTTAAGGAGTTTTGCCAGTCTCTCCCTACCCGGGCTGAAGCGCCCACGGGCTCGCACTCCTCCCGCTCTCGAAAGATGGACAAAGAACCCAGCTTGTCTTTGTCTCGACAAAGGTGCTCTTGGGACCGAGAGAGGTCCCAGTCCCAGGAGCATGCGGTCTCAACCTCGGTCGAGATTGCTGCCTCAGCCGCAGGCTTCATGGACCTTCCGTCTGGCCAGATGATGAAGAAAGAGGCCAATGAGATCAAGATTGTTCTCGACCCAATCGACCCTCTGTCACCAGCCGTGGCCGACGACTCCTTGGAGAGGACTCTGGTCCTCGTGTTCCCCGATGAGGAGACCCAGCCCACTGGTGTCCCCATTGAGGTCACGGTTCCGGACCCCCGGGTTTCCCCGATTCCTCCGGTGTCTCCCGAGCAACCGAGTCAGCATGCCCGATCTCAGTTGAGGTCTAGAACCCCCTCAGCCGAACGGCCAAGGAAGAGCCACAAGCACTCCAAAAAGAGGTGACGCCACAGGTCGTCCTCGTCCTCCTCAGATGAGGAGAGGCTCAGATGGAAACTCCGTTGGTGCTACGAGGACCTTATGTGGCAACAGCTGATTCTGACTGGGCAGAAGCCGGCTCCGCTGCCTACCCTGGCCATTACTTGGCTCTCGCCTCCCAGGTCGAAGCCGACCCATGCAGAACCGAAGCCTTTGGTTCCCCAGCCCGCGGGGCCGGCCCATACTCTGATTCAGCATTTGCTGGTCTCTCCACCGATACTGGTGGAGCCACCACCTAAGGAGCCTGTGGGAGGGGCTCCTTCCAAAGAGGACCGACCAGATACTGGGCTTCCCCCGACACCTGTCGGTCACGGTCACCCCAGACCATCCTTGATGGGTCGAGGGTGATTTAGGTGGCAGGTCACTGTACCCAGACTCCTCCGACTCTGTCACCGGGTTCCACTCTCATCCCGGGGATGATGAGTGGTCCATTGGCACAGGGATGGAGGAAGGTCCTTCCTCCTTCCAAGAGATCCTCTGTCTCAGCTCTGATTCTACAGGGATGCCCCTGGAACCCATCCAGAAAAAGGCAGAGTACCCTCTCACGGACATCCTAAAGAGAGGGGATACTCCAACGGAGGCCTTTCCTGTGGCCGAGGCTATTGTTGGTCTGCCACTAGAACTATGGCAGCACCCTGCCTCATGTCCAGCACCATCTGCCCGCATGGCCCTCAAGTACGCGGTGTCCATGGGGTCCCTTGTGGGGTTCACAGAGCACCCCTTGGCCGAGAGCCTGGTGACCACCTCAGTGTTCAGGAATGCTGGCAGTTCTGCCAACACTGACCGTCCCCCCAATAAGGAGTCCAAGCTTCTGGACCATTTGGCGTGGAAATTCTATGCAGCGTCCTCCTTGGGCCTTCATCAGGCCAGTTCGGCCATCATCATGGCACACTTCTCTCATGCCCTTCTCGGGTCATTAGATGAAGTCCTCCCACATCTCCCTGTGGACATGCAAACCACAGTTAAGCAGGTCTGGGACCAGGGCTGTGCTAGCTCCAGATGGCCCTGGACATTGGAGATTCTTGTGCCCGCTCGATCGCCGCCACTGTGGCCTCTAGCCGCAGGGCTTGGCTGAGGCTCTCCTCCTTCCCGGTGGATACTCAGCATAAGTTAGCTGATGTGTCTTTCCTTGGGACCGACTTGTTTGGCCCAGGAGTGGCTAGTCACCTACAGTGCAATGAGCAGTCCAGTGCCACCTTGGACGCCACTTCTGCCAAGAGTTCTTCAGGCAAGAACCAGCAGAAGAAAAAGAAGAAGCCTTTTCGGCACTCTTCCCCTGCAGTTCAGCAGTTCTCCTACCAAGAAGGACAGCAGCATCAGCAGCAGGCTCAAGCTTGGTGCCCTCGGCCCAAGCCTGGACCCCTACAGGCCCGCAAAAGAGGCAGAGGCTCAGGTCCTGGAGCCTCCTCCTCCTCCTCTTCTAAGCCTGCCTAGTGATGGGGTGGGGATTGCCACCCCGATCTCTGTCATGCCAGCTCTGGGTCCTCCCGTGGGGGCCGGCTCTGCCACTTCTTTTCCGCCTTGTCCGCTATTACTACGGACAGGTGGGTTCTCAAAGTGGTTGATCAGGGACTGCCTCTAGAATTCGAGCAGTACCCTCCCAGCCAAGCCCCTCGGGAAGAATGGATTTCCACATGCACCCAGTCAGCTCTTCAAGATGACATTGCTCAGCTCCTCCTCAAGGAGGCAGTAGCTATCATGGCAGATCCGTCTGCAAACCCAGGCTTTGTCTCCAGGTACTTACAGGTGCCCAAGCAGATGGGGGGGCTGGTGCCTCATTCTAGATCTCCATGACCTGAATCAGTTTCTGAGGTCACGCACCTTTCAGATGGTCACTCTGTCCCAGGTCATACCATCCTTGTAGCGAAACATGTGGTTCTGCTCACTGGATTTGCAGGTCGCATTCTTTCACATCCCAATCCATCAGTCCCATCAGCGGTTCCTCCACTTCAGGATCGAAGGGATCCTGTACGAGTTCTGAGCCATGCCGTTCGGCTTGTTAACGGCCCCACAGGTCTTCACCAAATGCATTGCAGTGGTGGCAGCTCATCTCCAGCGTCGGGGAGTCGGTATTTACCTCTACCTCGATGACTGGCTCCTGGCAGGTTCCACCCAACAGGAGGTGGAGAGGTCCAGGGATCTGGCCCTCCAGACCTGCTCTCAACTCGGCCTCCTGATCAATGAGGCCAAGTCGGATCTCGTGCATTTTCTGGTAATGGGCTTCATCGGGGCAGAGCCTGACTCTTGTCAAGCTAGAGCCGGCTCCCAGTGGACAGGGCGGAGGTTCTCTCCTCCTCTGCCCAATAATTTCTGGTTGGGACTTGCGCCCTGCCCGTGGCTTTCTGCGCCTTCTAGGTTACATGGCGGCGTGCACCTCAGTGGTCCGTTGGGCCCGGTGGCACATGCGCCCCCTCCAATGGGAGCTGGCCACCCAGTGGACTAAGCGTCACGATCATTTCGACCAGCTGATTACTGTAACCCAGAAGATATGGGATGCTCTCCAATGGTGGACCGCCCCAGACCACTTGCAGGAAGGGATCCCGTTTGTTCACCCCGAGACAACAGTCATCCTCATGACCGATGCCTCTCTCATGGGTTGGGGAGCCCACATGGGGGACAACAGGGCCCACGGGTTCTGGACCCCTGAGGAGTCCTGATGCCACATCAACCTGCTGGAGCTCAGAGCAGTCAGACTGGCACTGTCAGCTTTTGCTCCTCAGCTCCAGGGTCAAGTGGTTCAAGGTCAGACGGACAACACCATGACCATGTACTACCTCAACAAACAGGGCGGCATGCACTCCCATCTGCTGTGCAAGGAGGCGCTCCACATCTGGACCCTCGTAAGCCGGCTGGAGGCGGATCTCCTAGCCATCCATGTGGCAGGAGCCTCAAACCAGCTGGCAGATGCTCCCAGCTGTATAAGCCAGACATCCCACGCGTGGTCTCTCCATCCAGAGGTAGCTTACAGACTGTTCTCCCATTGGGAAAAACCAATGGTGGACCTGTTTGCTTCCAGGGAAAACTCCAAGCTGAGGCTGTATCATGCCTGCCCCCCTCAGCAGGGCTTGCTGCAGAGGGATGCCTTCTCAAGGCTGTGGACTCCAGGCCTCCTCTATGCCTTTTCTCCATTTCCCTTGATCCACAAGGTGTTACTCAAGGTGAGGAGGGAAAAGGCAAAGGTGATTCTGGTAGCCCCAGACTGGCCACGCCAGGTCTGGTATCCAGATCTCCTCAGCCTCAGCTGCAGGCCCCCGGAAAAGCTTTATACATGCCCGGGCCTGATATCTCTCAACCGGGGGAAGGTCTTCCATCTGGACCTTCAATCCCTGCACCTCACAGCCTGGTACCTGAGCGGCTAGAGTTCCAGGCTTTGGGTCTTTCCGAAGATGTCTACACCGTGGTGGAGGCATCTTGAAAGGAATCAACCAGGAAATGTTATGCCTTCAAATGGAAAAGGTTCTCCATTTGGTGTCAGGGTAAGGATCTGGACCCCTTATCCTGTTCTGTGGCTAACATTCTCGACTACCTTTGGGCCCTCTCCAAAGGGGGTCTACGGTCATCGACCCTTAGGGTGTACCTGGCAGCCATTTCTGCTTACCGGGCACGGGCTGGTCAGCTGACACTGGTGCAGAAGACAGTGGTCGGGCGCTTTTTCAAAGGCCTGGATCACAAATCCCCTCTGGTGCATGAACCTCCACCTCCGTGGGATCTACTGCTGGTACTGGCAAAGCTCATGGGCAAGCCATTTGAACCAATGCACAAATGTGAGCTGTCACATTTTTTGTGGAAGACGGCCTTCCTGGTGGCTGTCACGTCTGCCAGAAGGACAGGGGAGCTCCAGGCGCTTTCGGTGGACTCCCCTTATCTGGTCTTCCACAGGGACAAAATTGTCCTGTGCCCCACCCGAAGGTGGTGTCAGAGTTTCACCTCAACCAGGTGTTGACTTTGCTGGTATACTACCCTAATTACACCTCGGAGGCCGAGTACAGGCTCTATACCTTGGACCTGAGACGTGCTCTCTCCTATTATAAGAAGAGGACAGCGGAAATTCGTGGAGAGGTTCGCCAGCTGTTTGTTGCCTATGCTGAAGCCGCTTCTGGCAGACCTGCAGCCACAAGATGGATTACATCATGCATAGGTCTGTGCTATGAGTTGGTGGGCAAGGAGCCTCAAAGAGGGATAAGAGCTCATTCTACTTGCCATACTGCTGCATTGGTGGCTGCTTCCAGGGACATCCCTATCCATGAAATCTGCAGGGCTGCTACCTGGAAGTCAGCAAACACCTTCATTACTCACTACCACATCAACCTTAAATCACACCGGGATGCTGGTTTTGGGGCCTCAGTTCTCCAATCTCTGTTCCCTAAGTAGGGGGTGTGTGCCTTGCCTCCCTCCTCCCAGAAAACTACTAGGAGTCTGCCAAACAGTGTGGATGAACAACATATCCACGATCCTAGAAAAGCAGATTACTCACCTGTAACAGTATTTCTAGGAGTGGTATATGTTGTTCATCCTCATGGACCCACCCGACCTCCCCGGCCATGGACGCACACAACCTGGCATCCAGCGGGCTAAGATCTGGCGTCATGGAGCAGAGCAGAGGTATATACCACCCGGGTGGGTGGAAGGAGCCAGCTTGAAGACTTCCGGTAAGATTTAAAGGGGAAAGGGACATGCCAAACAGCGTGGATGAACAACATATACCACTCCTAGAACTACTGTTACAGGTGAGTAACCTGTTTTTCCCAACTCTGTTTCCCATTAAACTGTACTTCCAGTCTGGGTTGAAGGTTGGGATCTCTACAAAACTTATAAATTCTGGATATTAGCTTCCCTTCACTGCTATGTTCTGTTTTATTTATTTAGTAAATTTTGATAACCGGTTAAGCCCGCTGGGCCCCGAAGGTCCCTTTTTCAGGGGCGACCCAGGGATTACATGGAATAATACATGGGATTGCATAGAGCACAAGTACATTACATAAAACACAGCGGAACATAGTATGGGGTAATACATAGTAGCTTTTCAACGGGTTACATTTCCAGGGTAGGCTGTACAGATGGGGTGTAGATATAGTAGGTGTTTCCCTGGGGGGGGCTAGGCTTACATTTAGGAGCCTCTATCTTTAGCAGTTGCATTTGGAGGTGACCATCATATGAGCCTTCAGCCTTGTGCGGAAGATGTTGGTAGAGGTAGCATTCTGAACACCAGAGGGCAGGGAGTTCCATAGGGTGGGAGCTGTGATGGCGAAAGAGGAGGGTTCTGTCCATTGTTCGGAGAAGCCTAGGGTTTTGCTTTTGGGCAATGAGTCCACTGAGGCTGGAAGGAGAGGATGGGCTGAGTAATTTATGAGTATGGCAGAGTAGGGGTATTGGAGCCGGGCCTCCCAGGAGGACCAGTTTAGTTGGGACAAAGTGTCACAGTGGTGGGTCTGGGGGCCGGATAGGGTGGCAAAGCGAGCCACCTTGTGATAGAGAACTTGTAGTCTGTTCATCTCTTCTCTGGCAGCTCCCTGAACCACCGGGGCCGCATAGGAGAGGGTCAGGAGCAGGACGCTGGTGGCGATGGAGGCCCTAGCCGGAGGTATCAGCTGGTCTTTCAGCCTGTACAGGGTCCCAAGTTTGGCATGAATATCTTTGGTTACCAGTTCAACGTGATCCTTGAGGGAGAAGCACTGATCCAGGGTGAGGCCAAGGTATTTTATAGATTCAACCACCTCAGGTCTTTTGCCTGACGTGGTCGTCAGCCGGAGGTGTAGGCTTCTGTCCCGGCCGAGGGTTCTTGGGCCAAACAGCATGGTCTTGGCCTTGGTCTTGTTAGGGTTAATGATCATTCTGTTGGTGACCAGCCATTTTTCTAGGGAACCCAGGTCATCCTGTAGCCCGGAGCAGAGATCTCCCAGATCAGAGGAGGGGCGGTAGATGACTGCATCATCCGCGTACTGTACCACTGAGCTACCCACACAGTGTTTACTGAGATCGTCGGTGAAAAGAGAGAAGAGAAGGGGGCCAAGGATAGACCCTTGGGGCACCCATCAGTTAGAGGGAGAGGCTCCGATAGGGAGTCTTTCCATTTTACCCTCCGTGTCCTCCCTATGAGGTAGCTGTTGAACCAGGATAGGGAGTGGCTGTCTAGCCCAACCTGGCTCAATTTTGAAAAGAGTAGGTTGTGGTTTACAAGGTCAAATGCCTTGGATAGATCAATGAAGACTGCCCCAGTGGGGTTCCCCTTGTCCAGTTCTCTGAGAACATCTGTGGAGAACTTGATAAGCGCGGTGTCAGTCCCATGATACATAGATACATAGATACATAGACAGTATCGGCAGATAAGGGCCTATGGCCCACCTAGTCTGCCCATTTGAGCTTGTAAGTTCAGTTTGTTTTCCTAGAAGTCTATTTCCCCTTACCCCTGACCTCTAGAATTCCTTTATGTCTATCCCATGATTGTTTCAACTCCCACCACTTCCTCTGGCAGGGTGTTCCACTTGTCCACCACCCGTTCTGTGAAGAAATTCTTTCTCATGTTTCCTCTGAATCGTCCTCCCTCCAACTTCATCCCATGCCCTCTAGTCCTGAAACATCTTTTCGCTTAAAAACAGTGTTTTCCTGCACCCTGTTCCTCCCTGTAAGATACTTGTATGTCTCTCATATCCCTCTCTCCTCCTCTCCTCCAGGAGTACATGTTCAGTTCCTTCAACCTGTCTTCATAGGACTTGTGATGCAACCCATGCACAATCTTTGTTGCCCTCCTCTGAACCTTCTCTACCCTGTCTCTGTCCTTACGTAGGTATGGTCTCCAGAACTGTACACTGTACTCCAGGTGGGGCCTCACTAGTGTCTTGTATAGCGGAATTATGACCTCCCTTTTCCTGCTGGTGATGCCCCTGCCTATACTTGGTTCTGAATCTGTGCTGGGAGGGGGCAAGTAATTGATGGAGCTCTAGGTAGTCACGGAGTTGTCCGTAAATTAATCTCTCTTGGATCTTACCAAGGCTACAAAGTAAGGAGATAGGCTTGTAGTTGTTGGTAGTCTCCCTTGAACCTCCCTTGTGGACAGGGACTACAAGGGCCAATTTTCATCGTTCAGGGATGGCACCTTCGATAAGGGATCGACTGAGGAGCCAGATAAGGGGCCTGGCGAGTGTGAGGGCCCCTTCCCTTAGTATACGGGGGGGGGGATGCCATCAGGTCCCACAGCTCCCGTTATTTTGAGGGACTTAAGTAAAGGGAGGACTTTGTTAGGTTTTACTAGCCTGATGTGGAAGGTTGGGCGGTCCAGTCTATGGGGAAGGGGGTCATTCGAGACTGGGAGGAAGGGTGACAGGTCCGCTTTGATCAGGTCCAGGTTTTGTGAACTGGCGGTTGAGAGCCATAGCGATGCTAGAGTCATCGTTAGTTAATTGACCGTTGACCGCTATGGGGCAGTGAGCGGTCTTCCCGCTCCCCTTTATTAGCCCATTTATGTGAGCCCAAAAGAGTCTACGGTTGCCTAGGTTCTTTTCCTGTAGGTGTGTGAGATAGTCTCGTTTGGCCAGTTTAATGGCCAGTTTGCACTTATTTCTAAGCGACTTATAGCAAGTCAGGTCAGCCGATAGGTAAGAGAGCTTGTATTTTTTCCAAGCAGTGTCCCTGGTTTTCATAAGTGATTTCACATGAGGGGTGATCCACTTGTAGCAGCTCCCCTTGGTGCGGAATTTCTTCATAGGGGCCAGGCAATCAGCCACCATAGTGATGGCTCCCTGGAAGAAGACAGCAGCCTCATCCAGTGTGGGGAGTAGTCTGATTGGACTCCAATCAATACTGTTTAGGCAGCCAATCAGGTGTTCAGGTTGAAAGTTTGAGTAATCCCTTGCCGCCAGGATTCGTGGGTGGACTCTGGGGGCCCTGTTTTTCCAGGTGCAGAAGATTGGGGAGTGGTCGCTCAGGGCATCCGCTAGGGTGCCTGCCGCCTTTATATTGGAGGGTTTGCTAGTAAGCACCCAATCAAGTGTGGAATGGTTTCCCATTTTATAGTTCATTCAGGTGGGCCCTGTGATGACCTGTACAAGGCTTGTTTCAAGCAGAACATTACAACATTATCAGTCGATGCATGCTCCCCCCCATGCCTCGTGATTAAGTAATGTCGGACCTGGAGATAACAATAAAAGTATTTGTGCGGTAGATTAAGAAGAAGAATAATAATCAGCATTTATATAGTGCTTTTCATACACAGTATCCCAAAGCGCTTTACAAGCAATGCTAGACCGGTAGTGAAGTGACTGAATGTGTGGTGGCGCCATATCGTACATCATCACCCACACACAGCCTGGATAATTGCATGAACCGGTTTATGGGAAGGGGAATGTTGGCCAGGACACCAGGAATGTTCCCTGCTCTTTGCGAAGAGTGCCCTGGGTTCTTTTACTTCCACCTGGACACCCACCAGGATGGGTAGAAGGGACCTCGGTTTAACGTTTCATCCGAAGGACGACACACCCCAGCAGTACAGCACCCCCCAATACTGCACTCGGATGCCAGCGATTTTTAGGTGCAAGCCCAATCCCGGTGTGGGACAAGAACCCACGACCTTCTGATCCAGAGGCAGATGTGCTACCAACTGAGCCACGCTGACACCTAATATTTCTCCCTTAACTGTTGATAACTTTTCATTGTGGTCCCTAAAAGGAACTGTCCCATCGTGACCAAGCCTTGCCTTTCCCACCTTGCATAAATTGCGTTGGTTTTTCCATGTGTGAATTCCCTATATGCCCTTATTCTGGTGAGTGCAGGGATATCATCTTCAGCTTTCAGGCTTTTTAATGTCTCCCTCCAAGTAAGGAAAAGAGTCTTAAACCACGGAACAGGCAAAGCATTTATAGCCCTCACCTCCAGCTTGTTAAACACCAAGTCCATTGCCCTCATAGGACCCAAGCAGTCCTGTTCCATTGCTGTCCAGGCTGGCTGCTGTTCAGTAACCATGTAAGCCCTCATATGCTGTAGTTGTACAGCTCTATGATAGGCTCTGATATCGAACATCCCCAACCCTCCTTTACCCTTCTCCAGGGATGATATGTTCCATTTTACCTGTGTTTTTTTGCCTCCCCATAGAAATCTTAAAAGCATTTTATGGGTCGTATGCCAAAATTATCTAGGGGGGAACGTATGTGCAGGGCTCCGAATAGAAAAAGTAGGTGTGGGGTTGGCCTACCGGCACAGCAGTAGCACTACCGCTTGCAGCACCGATGGCCCGTGGTCAGGAGTGGCCTTGAGAGTCAGAGGGTCGGCCGGGCAGAGAAGGATCAAGCGTCCAATGGATGACTCCCCTCCTCTGGGGAGGGCGGGAATTTGGCTGATGCCATACCGACCTCTGGTGGTGACTGGGGTCGGCACATTAGCCAGCACAGCTTGGGGATGGGGAGGGCAGTCGCCTGACATGCAGTGTGAGGCAGCGTGTGCGGCTTGCCCTTGGTGGCATGGCATGCTCTTACCGGAGGGGGAGTGACTAAAGGAGAAAAAAAACACCACCAAAAAACACAATCCTCCGGCGCTCATGATGGCCATTGTCAGTCAACTCCACATCGGATGCACCCTAGCTGCTCCCCTGGTCCAGCCTCAGTCTTCTGCGGTGTGGGGTGTACACACCCATCATGACATGGCTTGGAGAAAGGCAGGGGTCGCGCACAAGATCTGTGATCAGTGCGGTGCCGCCAGTGCTGGCTGAATGGGGGTACCAAAGGTACAACCCCCTGCAAGGAGGTGATAAATAACTAAAAAAAAAAAAAAGGAAAGAGTAGGCATGGGAGGATATTCATCCTCACTGTGTCAGTGCATCCCATTAGTGAGAGTGGGAGAGCTGCCCAACTCTCGCAGTCCTGTCTAATTTCCTCTATTACTTTATTATAATTTGCTTGGTAAAGTTTGCTAAGATCAGGAGTAATATGCAGCCCTAAATAATGAAAGCCCTTAACTGACCCACCTGAGTTTAGTCAATTACTTAAGTTCAGGAGTAACCCTGACTCCTAGTGACATCATTTTGGATTTAGATTCATTTATCTTGAACCCAGAAATCTCTCTGCATTCTTTCATGAGGAACATTGCTTTGTGAAGTGTTCTGACCGAATCTTACAGATGCAGGAGGATATCATCCGCATACAGAGCGTATGTAATAAAGTCTATACAATTCCCGTCCTCTTATCCACTGCCACTGTCCATAAAAGAAACACTCCTAAGAGTGAACGTCCCAGTAAAGTCATGCATACCCCACCCCCACTCACCACCCTTTACTACCCTTCTCCCACCCTACTCGCTACCAAAAAATGATACTGTGAAGGTCCCTCAGTTACCATCCAGTACAGCCCTCCTTCCACTCAGCCAGCCACCATCTAATGAATGGAACCAGTGTGCGCTCCTATAGTAATCATCTGATTGTTTCTTGGTGATTACTATAGGACTGTGAGCCTGGTTCATCAAACACCATCTGAGGTGGAGGGATGGCCGTGCATGCCGCCCACCAAGGGAACTTCACAGTATCCTTTCCTGGGGGTATGTGAGGAGGGAGAATGGTGGTGGATGCCAGAGATTGGTGGCACATAGGGTATACTTGATTTCAGTAGGTTGCGTGGTGGAAGAGGGTGAGTTTTTTTTTTTTTATTGACTGTGACAGTGGGCGAAATTCTATAGACTTTACTACTTTGTGAAGTAAGCAATAAAGCCACGACAGGGTGTGCGCGTTAGACATTTTAACACCACGGCTGATATGCTAGAGGCACGAGGCCATCGCCGAAAGTGTCTCCAGCCTCCCAGCAGTGGTGTTAAATGTCTAACGACACCCTGGAGTGGTTTATTGTGCTTATGAAATGGTGTATAAAAATTAGAGAAATAAATAGCAGACCAGAACTTTTAAAAGTTAAGATTTCTCAGTTTATTTAATGTCATAACATTACGCCACATAAAATAGTCCCATATAGATGGGCATTTTGTAACTGTATTTCAAGATAAAAACCTTTTTTTTTTTTACATTCAAAACACAAGTAGTGTAACTTTAATTAATAACTATTTAGTGTAACTTTAATAAATAACTATTACCTTTTTTACTATTTCGTTTTTGGGTGGCTAACACTGTTTCATTGAGTATAGCTTTAATTTATTTTCCAAAATACACTGTACCATTGAAAGTCATGTTGCAGTTATGCATGCTTACACCTGCAAATTGTGGACTTTGGGTCAGGTTTTCCTTAATTTCATTTGTTAGTTGCCCTGTTGTGAAGTTCTCCGATGTATTGCCTTGGGGTGTCAGTGTGGTGCACATTAACTTCTGGTTTTCACATGGGGATTGGTTCATGGAACTTGCTCGTTTCTGCGGTGTGACGTTTTCCGGTTTTGGGGCCAAGATACTGCTCCATTTCTTTCGGTCATCTGGCTTGGCACGCCAGTAACTCTGCAGGCTGGATTCATTTCTGTGCCCCGTCACAGACTTTATTTTGCGGCTTTGCAAGCCAGCATCAGATAACAGTTGCACCGCGGTTGCTCGCAGACAGTGATTCATGTAGCGCTGCGAGAGGCCAGCTTCCTTACTTAAGCGGGACATCATCGTGGACAAGTAATTGACACCCATTGGCTCTGATGTATACCATACTGGTAGGTAATCTAGCTGCATTTGAGGAAGTCTTCGGGGGTGCAAGTATAGCGCTTTTGGCTCCGGAGGCAGCTTACTGAGATATAATTTAAAACTTTCAACCGGGCAAAGAAGATTGCCTGGCTGAGAATACATAAATCCTCGGTGTCCTGATTTTCCTGTCTCAAGGGGGTTTGTATGATTCTTTGTGTGTTCCTTAAAGTTGAGTATGACACATTCTGCTCCATTTTCATCTTTTTTAATAGCGAAATGTTGCGGTTTTAACTGTCGCAAACCTTCACGGCCACGCCTGGCCATATACAGTTGAATATCTAGCCAGACTTTCCTGGATTAGTTTTGTGGAATGGGTCCGCTGGAGAACAAGTTGGTGAGTTTCTCAGTCTGGTTAAATCGGGGTGTGCTAGTGCTTCATGGTGGGTCGATTTATCTTTTTGGGCTCTTCGGTACATTTTGAGCTTCACTTTGAATACATCATTACTTGAGTGAAATTCAGGGTCTGTCGTCAGGTTGAAGGCCCTTCCAATGCTCGGCAACCCCAGGTGGCGGTTAAGGGTAGCTCGCAGACCGCAGAAGCTCGAGATAGCGTACTCGAGCCCTGCGGTTGTGCGAACCTCCATGTAAAACTTTCGGAGTGTGGCATTTAGCTCCTGCTTAGAGACGGTGTGCTAGTCTATCTCTGTTTTTGTACTCATGGCCCAATCATTGAACACTCTTAGTGCCCATGCAGTCGATCTTTCAGTGTTTACTGCGTTTTTTTGTTGTTCTAGTACGTCGAGTTGGTTGGCACTGTAGCTGCAGAAACGGTTGGCACTGTGGCATGCATGGGTTTGCTGTTCATTTTGCTGTCGCTTGTTTCCTGGGCAGAGGTACTCAGTTCAGAGACTGTGGAGACCTCATCTGCTGGGTCATTTTCTGTGCTCATTAAGTTTTCTAGGTCTTCTTCTGTCAGGCTGATTTCAAAGCTTGTTTCTGGTAATGATGCCATGCTGTCAAATTGAAAAGCTGTCACTCGCTGTTGGTGATAAACAAGATGGCTGCTTTTCAATTTGCCAACATTCTAACTGGCATCATTACTAGAATCAATACCCACGTGGCACTGCTGGTGCTTTTTACAGTGCATAAGAATGAATATCACACCCCTAGCAGCCAATTGGAACTACTGATTTATGGTGCCCATTTCATAATTAACTTTATCGGGACTTGGGTGGGGGTACTACACAGGTGGGGAAATAGGGGGATCAGCACTTTTAACTATTGGGTGGAGGAGAGTAGGTAACATTGCTACATGGGTTGGGGGGTAATCTACTTTAAAAATAGATATCTTTTTTCAGAAGCAAATTTTGTCAAGTAAAGTTGGAAAGAAGTCAAAAACATCTCCTCCCAAGCATAGTGCAATGTTCCTGACTTCACACCAACGTAGCTTATCCTGCTACTACGGCGCATGGTTAGAGGAATTGCCACTAGATGGTTACACAGTGGCCTGCTTGCATCATTCCAAGCTAGGGATAAATGCTGGTCTAAATTCAAAGTTTCAGGTTTAACCTCTTAACGAGCAGGAGTACAGAATGTGGGGCAACAAATGTAAAAAAGCAATACAAGCTCCTAAAAGTGTCTATTGTAAAGAGCTCCTCCAGTCTTCTATTGGTGACTCCCGTAGGTTCTGGAGTCATATTAAGGGTTTTATGGGTAAAGGTGCAAACCACACAGTGTCTGACAGGATACTGAATGGTACCAATTATAACAATGCTGTGACTATTGCTAAGGCATTTAATTCACACTTTTCTGACCTGACCAAATACACTAAAATGTCTTGTGGTGCCACTGCCTGGCACTCCCTAATTTAGTAGTCACCCCCGGCTGTCACTCACAGTGAGGTTTTCTGCCTTTTAACATAGACACATAGAAGTTGATAGCAGATAAGATCTGCAAGGCCCATCCAGTCTGCACATTTCTTTTTCTACCTTATGAATGTGCCATCGGTCTTTGCTCTGTCAATGGCCTATCTATTCATACTCGGCTGTATTGCTACATTATGCCTATCCCATGCCTGTTTGAAGTCCTGCACTGTATTCATATCCACCACTTCCTGAGGTAGGCCGTTCCATGCATCCACCACCCTTTCTGTGAAAAAAAACGTCCTCACATTACCCCTTAATCGGCCTCCTTCTAATCTCATGCTGTGTCCTCTTGTCCTGCTATTTTTTCTTATACTGAAACATGTTAGACTATTTCACTTTGTTAATGCCCTTAAGGAGTTTAAATGTTTCAATCATATCTCTACCTCCTTTGCTCTAGGGTATACATATTGAGCTCTGTTAATCTGTCATCATATGTTTTCTGATGCAGTCCCTGCACCAATTTGGTTGTCCTTCTCTGGACTGCCTCAATTTGGTTAATGTCCTTGTGAAGGTGTGGCCTCCAGTTCTGCACGCAGTACTCCAGATGGGGCCTAACCAGTGTCTTGTAAAGAGGGATTATTACCTCCCTCTTCCGACTTCTGATACCCCTACTAATACACCCTAACTTCCCCTAGCCTTACCTACTGCTTTAGTGGTCTGCTTGGATGATTTCAGGTCATCGGTGATGATGACGCCCAAGACTCCTTCTTCCCTTGTGACTGCCAGCAACTCCCCTCCCATCCTATAGATGGCTTCAAGGTTTCTCTTCCCTACGTGCATGATCTTGCACTTCTTTGCATTAAACCCCAGTTGCCACTCTTCCGACCATTTTGCTAGTTTATCCAGATCTCTTCTCATTCTGCCCACCCCATCTGGATCATCCACTCTGTTGCAGATCTTGGTGTCATCTGCAAACAGACAAACCTTACCCTCCAGTCCATCTGCAATGTCACTGATGAAGATATTGAAGAGGACTGGCAACAGGACTGATCCCTGAGGTACCCCACTTGTGACTTGCATCTCTTCTGACAGTATACCATTTACCACCACTCTCTGTTTTCTGCCCGTCAACCAGTTTGCCACCCAGTTGACCAACTTCTGACCCACCCTGAGCCTACCCAGATTATTACTCAATCTTCTATATGGAACAGTATTGAAAGCTTTGCTGAAGTCAAGGTAGGTGACATCAACTGCTCCCCCTTGGTCCACCACTCTGGTTACCCAGTCAAAGAAATCTATGAGATTAGTTTGACAGGACCTTCCTTTTGTAAACCCATGCTGTCTTGGATCCTGTGCGCCTATGGATTTCAGGTGTTGTACTATGGAGTGCCTCCATAATCTTGCCCACTACTGAGGTAAGACTGACTGGTCTGTAGTTCCCTGCCTCTTCCCTGCTACCACTCTTGTGGAGCGGGATCACATAAGCCCTTCTCCAGTCTTCTGGGACCTCTCCTGTGTTCAGAGACTCACTAAACAGTTCTGATACTGGCTCTGCTAGTTCCACCCTTAGCTCATTTAGTACCCTGGGATGTATGCCATCAGGTCCCTTTGCCTTGTCCACCCTGAGCTTATTGAGCTCTTGTAGGACCCTTTCTTTTGTGAAGGGACTAGTGCTCACCCCCCCCTCGTGTCCATGGTGCTGAGCTGTGGGCCCTGCCCTACCTTCTCTTCAGTAAATACTGAGCAGAAGTATCTATTTAGGATAGATGCTTTCACATGGTCCTCCTTCTCACACGCCCCCTTATCTCCTTTGATCTTAGCAATACCCCCTCTGGACTTTCTCCTTTCACTAATGTATCTATAGAAAGTCTTGTCACCTTCTTTTACTGTTTCTGCTAGTGTTTCCTCGGTTTGGGACTTTGCCTGCCTTACTGCCTTCCCTGCTTCCCTTAAGGAAGTTTGGTATGCCTCCCTATCTTCATCCCGCTGTGTTCCCTTATGTTTCCTGAAGGCCAGCCTTTTGGCTCTGACCTTTTCTGCTACTTTTTTTGAGAACCAAAGTGGTTTCCTTCTTCTTCTGCACTTCCTTTTCTCTCTAACACAATGGGATTTTGCTTCAAGTATTGGATCCTTAATGCTTGCCCACTTTGCCTGTACCCCCTCATCTGTACTTCTTTTTGCCAGGGCTAGCTTAACTCTGTTGGCCATGTTATCAAAGTCAGCTCATCTGAAGTCCCATATTTTTGTCTTGGAATGGGATAATGCAGTTGTAGTGGCCAAATTGAACCACACCATGTGATGGTCACTGGCCCCCAGGTGACCTTCTACCTGGAGATCTGTGATCCTTTCCCTGTTAGTCAGCACTAGATCTAGGATAGTCCTGTCTCTTGTGGGTTGTTGTACTAGTTGTTTGAGGCCCTCCCCCTGCAGGGAATCCACCATGTTTCTAGTTCTGGCAGAAGTTCCTGCTGGTATTGACCAATCTGTATCTGGCATGTTGAAGTCTCCCATTATCAGAACCTCCCCTTTATCTGTTATGTTTTGTATATCTTCTAACAGTAATGTGTCTATGGCCTCCCCCTGGCCTGGGGGCCTGTAGACAACCCCAGTTCTTATGGCTGTCCCATTTCCTGTTTTCAGGGTGACCCACAGTTCTTCTGGCTCCTTATGTGTATTCTGAATTTCTGTAGCTTTGATATTTTCATTGACATACAGGGCCACCCACCTCCCCCTTTTTGCACCTCGGTCTCTTCTGAACAGTACATAGCCAGGTACTGAAGTCTCCCAAGTGTGGTTAATGGTAAACCACGTCTCGCTAATTGCTACTATGTCCAGTTTAGCCTCTGTCATTATTGTCTGCAGGTCTGTGATCTTGTTTTCCAGACTTGCGAGCATTTGTGTACATGATTTTCCATTGGCCAGAGTTCGGTGTGTTAGTTGTTGGGTGAGGTCTGGCGTTTCCCCTGTGCGTCGTATGGGGAGCTGGACCTTTTTCCTTACCTGGTGATGCAAATGAACTGCAAACATGCTGAACTCCTGTTTGACCACCAGCTGAGGTTTAAGGGCCATATCTCCCTGCAGCAGCATTGGGTTGGTCATGATGACCTTGAACCTAGGCTTCTCATGACTGTGGCATCACACCTAGCCTCCCCAGTAATGCAGCTATTTAACCTGTCCCTGTCCTGTGGTATGGTGCCCAAAATCTCAAGGTTGCTAAAGTGGTGTTGGTTTACAAAAAAGAAGATCCTAAATGTATTGATAAGTATTGCCAATTGCAATCCTGTCATTTCTTAACAAACTGCTGGAGAAACTGGTTTACTGAGCACCTTCTTAAATACAAACTTCTACGCCCAATCCAACATGGTTTCAGGAAGGATCATATACGTCAGCTGCCCTCAGCCAGTATACTAATGATGTCAAAGTGGCCACAGATAGGGGGTATATATACTAGGGGCTATGTTTATCGACCTTACAAAGGCCTTTGACCTTGTGGACCACTCCCTAGTCAAAACTAAACTGTCTTCCCTTGGTTTTTCACCTCCTGCTATTACCTGGTTTTTGAGCTATCTAACTGAGTGGCAGCCGTTTGTTAAATTCAATCAATCCAGATCTGACCACTCCACCATATATACTGGTGTTCTTCAAAGCTCCATTTTGGGCCCACTGCTTTTTACCTTCTTTATCACTAACTTGCCCAGAGTCACAGCTTCCTGCCCTACCTTGCGTTGTGCAGATGATATGAATTATATATACCAGCACTATGAAAACCACTGAGGTGATATATACCAGAGCAAAGAAAACTACTGATATTAAATTGCAGCTTAATGCAGATTTTGTGTGTGTTCAGTCTTGGCTAACTCAAAAGAGACTTCTCCTAAGCTCAAAAAAACACCACTCCATGTTCTTTGGTTTAGCACCAAGGCCAAGGGCTTATTCCCCTACCTTAGATATCCGCTGCTCTGGTGACTCTCCCCTTATACATTACTGCTGTTGACTCTTTCAAATACATTGGCTTAAGGAGCTACTGACAACTCAAAGAAAACTTTGAAAAAACATAGTAATTAGGTACAATTCAGCTTGCATTCCATATATATTCTATACATTTCTCTTCCTCATTATTTATTACTGAACAAATCTGCATGAATAAACGATCTTTATCCCTTACAGTTCTCTTAGAGTTTATCTGCCTCTATAGTTTACTCCCTGTTTCAAGTCAAATCATAATCCTCTGTTGTGACATCACAGTGTGTTGCCATGGGAGTAACTGTGATGTCACAAACAGTGCATTATGATCTCAGGTAGGAAGAAAGCAACAGGAATACATGAACTCTTTGGGAGCAAAGACCATGTTTTCATGCAAATGACCTCAGTAACAAATAACAGGGAGAAGGAATACAAAACTAATGAGAAATATATTTATTTATTGAAAGAATCGGAATTACAACCTTTGAGTGAAGGACTCCTTTGCAGAAGCTCCACATCAAAAATTAAATAACATAATGGTACAAGAAAGACAAGAACAGAGCAATATTACAATGTTGAAAAGAGGATGCTGAACTGTGTCTAAATATCATGGATTGTTAAAGTTCTCCTGAAGGTGTCAGCTGTCCTTTAACTCGTGACCCTGCACTTGACTTTGGCCTGCACATATCTACTGCATGCAAGTCTATTAATCTGAAGCTTGGCCTTGACCATAAGGTAAGATATGCCCCGACACCTGCTCCCATACTTGCTATTTCTCAGGGTATTTTGTTGCCTAGCCTCACCTATGGTCTTATACCTTATCCTGAGGGGTGCAAATGTATAAAAAATAAATGGAATACCAGTTATGACAACATCTGCCACTATGCCTTATCTGTGCCCAGGCTGACTCGCCATTGGTCTCTCTACTTGAGCTTAGGATGGCTTTCTCCAAGCTCACATCGGCTTATTACTCTTGGGTGTAAAATACGAAAAAATTGCAAACCATAATAATATTGTTTCTTCCAATGGATCCCTCAGTATGCTTGACTAATGCAGTTATGCCAACCGGGTTAAGCTGCCCCGGAGGGGGAGTTTATGCTAATGATGAAAAAGGAATTAGCCTATCAGAATGTAGTAAGAGAGAGCTGCCTGCAGGTGCTGCTGTAAGCCAGTCAGATTCTTTATTAACATTTATGCACAAAATGAGGGAGCCTATAGCTTCTCCCAGAGAATTATTCTTTTTTTTAATTCTTTATTTCTTTTCTTCTTAGGACATTTCATTACACACATTATCTCATGTAAAACACATGTTGCAAAGATCAAAGAAACAACTCAATCAAGTCATGCCATACATAAACCAAAGGCAATCCTTTATCCAACTGATATATATTAGAGCTAAAGTAATATTTCATAAAACTTCTTGCTTAATGATTTTATATAAGAGAATAAATCTAAGACCCACTGAGTGGGGGGGGGGGGACTCATAATAAGTTATTATCCCCAAATCAGTAGCCCAATCCCATCCTTAGACTTATAAACTCTGTGTCTTAACTGTATTTCATTTCCCCTTGATTTATCCCTTTTATTAAATATCACAAGGAACAAAGGAGAGGTCCCTTTTTCCATGATATACATCACCCATGGCCACCACCGGAGGTCAGATCGAATGGTGGATCCCTTACTACCAGCTATCAGTCTTTCCACATAGTACATTTCATTCATAATGGCATGCCAAGAGGCTAGTGTTGGGGGGTGAGGTTTCCGCCACAGACGGGTAATTACCTTTTTTGCTGTTAACAGGTAAGTATATACACCATGTCTCTGGGGGATATTTTTGTACCTACTGGGGGTATGGATAACAGTACCAATTCTGAGGACAATACTAAAGATTGATTAACTAAGAACTGAAGAGCTACATTTACCTGGGACAAATACTGTGTTAATGCCGGATAAGACCAAAATACGTGTACATGATTGATTTTTAATTCATCACAACCCCTCCAGTAGTGGACAAATTGTAGAGGAAGATTTTTTTGTCCGTGTTGCAGGAACATTAAAGAATCTTGTTCGGCATTTCCAGGCAAACTCCTTCCAGTATCCTGCCTGGGACACCTTCAAGGAGGGGAAACAAAATTTCAGCCATTCCATATACTGAATATCAGTACCGAGTTTCGTGTTCCAAGCTCTTAATATTTATTCAGAGGTTTCTCTTGACCCCTCTCCTGTCGCTTTATATGCCTGTCCTACCAGGTGTTGTAGCTGGTGTCCTTTTATTGAGCTAGCCAGTAGCTCAAAGAGTAATGGCATAGGCTTCATAAGGTGGCTAAAGTCAGTGATCTTATCTAATAAGTAAGATCTAACCTGAAGGTATCGGAAATAGTCACTCCTTTGTAAGGGGAATTTAGCTTGTAATTGAGAGAAAGGGACCACACCACCTAAATCTAGAAACTGGAATATGTATAACGAGCCAAACTTATGCCATTTCATATACGTCTGATCCATTTTAGCTGGTAAAAAAGTCTCCTCTGAATAAAGGCGAAGGAAATAGAATGTGATATTCAAGCGGAGGTTGTCTGATTTCCAAATCCAGAGTGTGATGGATGTACCAAAGTTGAACAACGAGAGGGAGGGTACTGTAGGTCGGTAAGGGGCTTAAACAGAATTGGGCCAGTATCAAAAAGATTATTTAAGACAAATTCAATCGTCTTCCAGGGGGCAATGTAATTAGGATTGATCCAAAAAAGAACTGTTCTAATTATTGATGCCTGGAAATATTGTGCTTAGTTGGGAAGGTTCACACCACCTCTGTCTCGGGGAAGCCGTAAAAGGGACCATCTCTTATGGGGTTGACGCCCTGCCCATACAAATCTTAAAAACTTCTTATTCCAGGAGTTAAAGTAGAATGGGTAAGGTATTACTGGGAGTGTTTGGAAAAAATATAGAAATCTTGGAAAAATATTCATTCATAAGGTCTCAACCCGTGTTAAGAGTAGCAGACGGAGAGAAGACCAGGTATTCATGTCCTGTTCTAAAGTTTTCGTTAATGGTTCATAATTTACTAATTCTAGCAAGGACAAATTACCCACCAGTTTTACCCCTAGATATTTTATTGTAATGCAATTCCATCAAAGGGGGATTTAGGTTTTTAGTTTTATAGATGGTTTAAAATTAAGAGTGAGGACTTCTGTTTTTAAATCATTTATCATGTAACCTGATACTATCCCAAATTCTAAGAATGCTCCACACTTATGGAAGTGAGGTCTCTGGTTCCAACAAGTTTAGTAGTATATCGTCCATGTACAGACATGTTTTATAGTGTTGTCCTCCGAGAGAGAGACCCACTATGTCACTTGATTACCTGATAGCTATGTCTAAGGGTTCTAAGTAGACAGCGAATAACAAGGGGGAAAGAGGACATCCCTGTCTCTTTCCCCTGCTGAGTTTAATTGTGTTAGATAGTTGGCCGTTAACTTGTATATATGCATATGGAGCCTTGAAATCACTCTGTATCCATGAGATCACTTTAAGGGGAAATCCAAAGGCTAATATCGTTTCCCATAAAAAGGTCCAGAATACTCTATCAAATGCCTTGCCAGCATCAAGACTGACAAGGGTTGAAGGAATTGAGTGTTGTAAGATATGATCCATCAAATGGATCACTCTGCAAATATTGTCAAATGTTTGCCTACTACGAATGAACCCAGATTGGTCAAGGTGGATAATGGATGGAAGTATTCCCTCCAGTCTATGTGACCAGATGGACATACATATTTTATAGTCCATGTTTAACGTGGATATCGGTCTGTATGAGGCTAATAGTTTGGAGTCACGTCCGAGCTTTGGAATTACTGATATTGCTGCCCCGACCACGAAGGAGGGGGACATCTCTATTTTGGATTCCTTGGCACACCTTTACCATATATGGGGTTAATGATGGAGCAAATGTTTTATACCATTCGTTGGGAAATCTGTCTGGGCCAGGGCACTTTAATGTTTTCATATTTGAAACAGCTCTTTGAATCTCCTCGACTCTGACAGGGGCTTGTAGAGAAACTCTTTAGTGGGGAAGATCATGGAAGCGCTACTGAAGGAGAGATTGGTGGAACATCTGGTTGTCAATGAACTACAGGACCCAAGGCAGCATGGTTTCACCAGAGGGAGGTCATGTCAGACCAACCTCGTTGAATTTTTTGACTGGGTGACTAGGGAGGTGAATCAAGGGAGAGCAGTGGACATGGCATATCTGGACTTCAGCAAGGCCTTTGACACTGTGCCACATAGAAGACTATTACACAAACTGGGGAATATGGGTGTGGGCAGGACAGTAGTGTGGTGGGTAGGTAACTGGCTGGGCTGGCAGGACACAGAGGGTGGTGGTAAATGGCTGTCACTCCACAGAGAGAAGAGTGACCAGTGGGTACCACAGGGATCAGTGCTGGGACCGGTCCTATTCAACATCTTCATCAGTGACATTGCGAGGATCTAGAAGGCAGAATTTCACTGTTTGCTGATGACACAAAGCTCTGTAACAGAGTAGACACACCAGAGGGTGTAGACAAATGAGAAGGGACCTGCAGAAACTTGAAGAATGGTCAAGGGTTTGGCAGTTGAAATTCAATGCAAAGAAGTGCAAGAAAATGCATACGGGGCACAAAAACCCTGGCACAATATATCAGTTTGGGGGGGGTGAGGATATAGCATGCACCAATCAGGAAAGGGATCTTGGGGTTATCATCTCTGATGACCTCAAGGTATGGGAAACAGTGTGACAAGGCAGCAGGTAAAACAAATAGGATGCTGGGATGCATAGGCAGGGGCATCACCAGCAGGAAAAGGGAGGTCATAATTCCACTATACAAGACACTAGTGAGGCCCCACCTGGAGTACAGTGTACAGTTCTAGAGACCTTACCTACGCAAGGACGTAGACAGGGTAGAGAAGGTTCAGAGGACAGCAACAAAGATGGTACATGGATTGCATCACAAGTCCTATGAGGACAGGTTGAAGGAACTGAACATGTACTCCTGAAGGAGAGGAGGGAGAGAGGGGATATGATAGAGACATACAAGTATCTTACAGGGAGGAACAGGGTGCAGGAATACACTATTTTTAAGTGAAAAGATGTTCCAGGACTAGAGGGCATGGGATGAAGTTGGAGGGAGGACGATTCAGAGGAAACGTGAGGAAGAATTTCTTCACAGAACGGGTGGTGGACAAGTGGAACACCCTGCCAGAGGAAGTGGTGGGGACTGAAACAATGACGGGATTTAAGAAAGCATGGGATAGACATAAAGGAATTCTGGAGGTCAGGGGTAAGGGGCAACAGACTTCTAGGAAAACATAAACTGAACTTACAAGCTCAAATGGACAGACTGGGTGGGCCACAGGCCCTTATCTGCCGACACTGTCTATGTATCCATGTATCTTCTGAGAGGAGGACAGATGAGGGATGGGTATCTTTTCCAAAAATGCTTTGATTTTATCCATCGTTGGAGGGAAGGGGTCTACATATAATTGTTGATAATAAGTCCTGAAAAGGTTCATGATTTCTTGGGTTTTGGTTATCTTTATTCCTGTTGTGGGACGTTTAATGGAAGTTATATGAGCTTTTGCTCTAAAACCTCTACATTTCTGTGCCAAATTCCTGGTGCCTTTAGGGCTTCGTAATGATATTTTTTCAGATATAATAGGACCATTTGGGTTTTTTGATCTATAATTTTTTGTAGTTCAGATTTAATTTGGCACATTCGTGACTGGTCTGCTCTACCACGGCAGTTACTATGTTGTAATGATGCCAATTCCTCTGATAGTTGTTTATATTTGGTTTCTCTCCGTTTTTTCAGATGGGCAGTTTGGGCAATGATCTTGCCTCTTATCACCACCTTAATTGTATCCCAGAGTATGCTAGGTGAAATCTCAGAGGATTTATTTTCTGATATTATTTAATTCTATTCCTCATTTGGTTTCGAAATGATTCTGTCTTTAACGGAGATAAATTAAGATACCAGGTAGTTCTTCCAGGGGATCTGTCAATATTCAGTTTAAGTATCAGCGGGGCATGATCCGACAGAAAGGTTGGCCCCATAGACATATCCTACACCCTCTCTGTATGTTCAATTGAAATAAAAAAGTAGTCTATACAAGAAGATGTATGAAATCTTGGGGAGTAATAAGTATATGCCCTTGTGGGTGTTCCGGATAATTTTTGAGAAGATAGCAATCTTATCCCCAGGTCAGCTGCTGTTGGAGGGGATTTTAATTGTGTTCTCTTTCCAGATCTGGATAGATCCTTAAGGTGTCTGGCCACAAATAAATCAGCAACTAAGACTCCAAAGGCATTCATGCAGGAACTAGGCTTGGAAGAGATATGGGGGGCCCAACGTGGGACTGAAAAGGATTATACTTCTTCCAAATGTTCAAAATTCTTACTCTAGAACAGATTTCTTTATGACACAAAAAAACTGTATGCATACATTAACTCATTCCGAGATTCAAACAATCACTACTTCAGACCATGCACCAATTTCAGTGCTTCTACAAGTTGGAGATGATCTGTTACAAGATTTTTGTCATTTAGTAAGGCAATGTTTAGTCTCCATAACTTTTGTATTAAAAATACAGGAGGTCATAAAGGAGGTATATAATGAACCTTCAAACCAGAAGTGTGCAGCTAGATATAGGTGTGAGGCTACTAAAACAGTGGTTAGAGGGGAGTTAATTAGCTGTGTAGCAGGAAAGAAAAACTGATCCCAATTAACACAAACAAGGCTGTTACAGACAGTGAGGGATCTGGAAAACCAGCATAAGAGGGATCTTAAACATTCCGATATTAAAAATCAGTTGGATCAAATGAGGGAGGCGCTCTAGAGATATGAAGAAGCCAGGGTGGAGGGAAATCTTAGATTTGTAAATTGTACATATCAGGAAATGGGAGGTAAGGCGACACAGTTGCTTGTGTTCCGACTAAGGAAAACTATGGCAGAGAGAACAATTTCATGCATCAGAAAAGGAGATAATTCAGGAGAGAAATCTGTGACACCCAAAAAACACTGCAGAAGCTTTCAAGAATTTTTTATCAAACTTTATATAAAGAAGATAAAAGTATAGAATCAGTTCAAGAAAAGATGGAATCCTTTCTAGAAACTTTAAATTTACCTAAATTGACTACAGAAATAGTGCAACAATTAGAAACCCCAATATCACAGCAAGAAATAGTAGTGGCAATCGTAGATTTTAAAACTGGTAAATCCCCAGGCCCTGATGGCTACAGCATTGAATTTTATTAAGTATTTCACAAAGTATTGGCTCCTGGGTTGGCTGACGTATTCAGTACTTGCTTAGAAGAAAAAGGAATACCCTAAACTTGGAAGGAAGCTATAATAACGGTTTTATCAAAACCTGGCAAACAGAAAGATCTATGTTCTACCTATTGACCCATCTCTTTACTAAATCAGGTGTAAACATTTTAACAAAAATATTGGCTAAAAGACTGCAAACCTACATTACAAATATAATACATACTGATCTAACAGGGTTTATCCCTCAAAGACATTTGAATGATAATGTACGTCACTTGTTAAATGTAATGACACAGAAATTTAATGCACCCACACCTCAAATAGCCATTATTTATGATGCAGAGAAGGCTTTTGACCGCCTTAACTGGTCATATTTACAAACAGTGATGAAACATATGGGGATGGGGCAAATATCTTGCAGTGGTTACAATTACTATATGATGATCCTGTGGCTCGGATCCGAGTCAATGGCACTATTTCAGAATACCTCCACACTGAGCGTGGTACCAGGCAGGGGTGTCCTCTTTCACCTCTGTTGTTTGCCATAAGTATCGAGCCATTAGCACCTGCCATTCAACAATCAAAATCAATTAAAGGGATTAAAATAGCAGGAGTGGATAACAAAGTGTCTATGTATGCTGATGACACCCTGGTGTTTATCTCAGATCCAGTGATATCTATACCCCCCACTACTAGATTTAATTGACATATTTGGAGCTATATCAGGCTTTAAAGTAAATATAGCTAAAACAGAAGCATTAAGAATATCTGGGCAGATGTCTTCACAAATCAGAAGAATAATATTATACAGATAGGTGATGAACAAAGTAAAGTATCTGGGGATCCAGATTCCATATAGAATAAGTTATTTGTATAACTATAACTATGGACCCTTATTACAAGAAGTAGGGCGGGATTTCAAAAGATGGGAAATATTACTGCTCAGCTTGGCTAAGAGTACAGAATCCATTGAAATGAACATAATGCCTCATCTTTTATTTATGTTTTCAAACCTTCCGATTCCACTTGTCAAGAAAGACTGGTTGCAGCTTAAAAAGCAAATTCTGCGTTTTATATGGGGTGGGCAACAGACCGCAAATAGATGGCAACTTCTTACTGCACCTAAACTTAAGGGAGGCTGGAGTTTACCCAATTTCATGAATTACCATGCGGCACAAATGATACCAATGCTAAAGAGAGACCCTTATGTAAGTTGGGTGGAGATGGAGAAAGGAGCTCATACCTTTACAGGTTTTGCCTTGAGCAATTACTTTTCAACCATTACCCTAAATTGGTAATCCATGGACAAGGCACACCCTAAAGATATAGTTACAAACTAGGCAAACTTGGGAAATTCCTCAGAGAATCTGGAGATTTATTCCACTAAGGTATGTACCGTAGCTGACAGGTCAGTCGGAAGGAGCGTCTCTGGTGCAATGGGAAAAGACAGGATTGATATCACTTAATCAATTGATTGCAGCAGACGGTACTGTTAACACTTCTGATACTGTGAGTAAAGAATATGGGATACCCAAGATAGATTTTTACAAATACTTACAGTGTTGCCATATTATTTATAAGGAACTTTTATCTGAAAACATCACAAGTAACTTGCCAATAGGAGTAACCCTCATTTAAAATAGAAGTTTTAACCCAGAAACTAAGCAGTTCATCTCTCAACTGTATGCTCTTTTACAGGCAGGGGAAGGAGATGTTAATAGGCAGTATATACAAGATAAATGGGAGCAAGAAATAGGATATGAGCTGCCTTCCAGGTCTTGGGAGAAGATATGGAAGGGGGTACACAAAACTACATACTCAATCACCTGGAGAGAATTCCACTGGAAAATATGTATTAGATTTTTTATCACTCCGGTCATTTCAGAACATTATAATAAAGGGGTGACCAAAGAGTGCTGGCGTAAATGTGGACATGAGGGTAACCATCACCATATTTTCTGGGAATGCCCATATTTGAAACAATTCTAGTCAGAAGTCCAGCTAATTATAAGCAAAATCATCTCTCTACAAATCACATTTATATTTGAAAGTTTGGTATTGGGCCTTCTGCCTTTAGAACTTAGGAGATCGGATCAAAAATATTTGTTCTATATCCTTATAAGTGCTGCAGGTAAGGCAATCACACAAAAGTGGATGACAATTCAAACACCTGCTATTAACCAGTGGAAACAAATAATCTCTAGAATTCAAACTATGGAAGCCACAACGGCAAGGCTCAATTTGTGAACAGAGAAATATAATGCAAGGTGGTTACCCTTTTTTTCATACATAGAAGAAACTGAAAATATACCTGTTCTGGACCAATACCTAACATAACCTATGAAAAATGCATAGAACGTAATGTATATTAGGGTACAAGGATTTTCTGATTTCCTCTGTAAACACAGAACACACTATGGCCTGAATTAATTGTTCTGCTTTGTATTGCACTTTATTTTTATTAGTTCATTTAATTTTATGTTTTTTTTAACCCTAGTTTTTTATCCTTCTACTTCTGAAGTGACCCCATTCTTCTGGGTCTCAATGTAGACCTGCCCCAGAGCCGACCTTGGAACATCCTAGCATATGGGTGCCCTGCTCCACTGACCCTAGATTCCGGATTACCCCGCGGAGGGGTGGAGGAGCCCCAGACCTTTCTCCTAACAATGACTGGAGTGTGCACCTTGCATGGACTTTACCAGAGCCTCCCGAGTGCCGTCCCCGAGACCCGTCTACTGGCGCCACTGCGGAAATCATTTTCTCCTCTGTGTTTTTTTCTCCACCCTCGAGACGCTGGCGTGCAACGAGGGCGAATGAGACAGGAAGTGCATAGAGATGTGCCTCCTGCTCAAGCCCTCTGCCGGCATCTGATGCCCCGCTTTCTGCTTCCTCCCTATACCATACCTACCACCCAAGCTCCCCCAGGTGGCGGTATTGTGGCGGGAGCTTGCAGATCCCCTCCCTGGAAAAGGAGAGCAGCCGTCGGGAGCTCCATCCTTCTCCAACCCTGCCAACCCCCGGCGACCAATGCTCATTCCCGAACACGGGTCGCCAGTGTGCAGTAAGGTAAGGCGTCCAGCGCCTCAGCCCTCAGCGCTTCCGGGCCGGCCCTAATTTTATGTTTTTGGAAAGAAGATTGAATGAAAAGTTTCAAATGTTGATTATTTTCTAACACATATAATGTGACATACATAGTAAAATCACTAGGAATGGATGAACACAATGAAGCATAGTTAAAAAGAAAGATGAAAATGAGGGAAATGATAAAGTTGTTCCTCCAGACTTTTTCATCCTAAGAAAAGAAAAGTAAAAACGGTTAATTTATTAGAAAGTATATATATGAACACACATTTATTATAAAGCAGATTAGAAATGTCCACATGTATGTGTTATCAAATCTTTATAAGTTCTTTTTTTATGTATGAGATGTATGTGTATGTCTACATCTGACCGAATAAAAATTGACAAGTTCAAAAAAGCCAGTCAGATTAATTTTGTAGCCAGAGGGGCAAAAGGTCCCAGTTCCAAAACCTAACCTATTAATATAGAAACATTTTTTGGAAAAAGAACAAATAGACAAAGGAAATCGCCTACAGGCGAACTATATAAACCATGTATAACTGTGAAACATTACACATGTTGAGGCTCCCCAGTAAGAAATATGGCCTACGGCAAGGACTGCAGGACCATTTTCAGTGAGGTTATATAAGGGGAGGATGGGTAGAAGGTCAAGCATACTCAGGGATCCCCTGGAAGAAACAATATTATTATGGTAAGTATTTTTTCTTCTCACCCCAGGAATCCCTCAGTATGTTTGACTAATGCAAACTACAAAGCAGTGTAGCTGGGAGGAGGGAACAGAACCCACTTTGGAAACAGGTTCTGCAGGACTGCAGTGCCAAATTTGGCATCTGATTTGTACTGTACACCCAAGCAGTGGTGCTTTGGAAAGGTGTATACAGTATTACAGGAAACTGCTTTGCAAATGTTAAGTAAGGGAATGTCCCTTGCTGCTGTCACTGAGGCTGCAGTGACCTAAGTAGAATGGGCCCTGAGGCCTTGAGGTGACTGACTAACCTTGCTCTAACGGAGGTGAAAGCAAGAGACTATCGAACTAGAGATAGTCCTCTTAAAGTCTGGCCTCTGTTTGTGAACCTCACCATAGGTGAGGAAAAAGTTGGGTGTGCGAGGACCTGATCTGCTTGGTGTGCTCTAGGTAGCAGGTGAGTGCCCTTTTGACATCCAGGCTAGAAAGCATGCGCTCACCAGAAGTGGATTTATCTATGAAAAAGACAGGAAATGTAATAGATTGATTAAGGTGAAATTCAGACACCACACTGGGGAAAAATTTTCTCTTAGTTCTGAAAACTACTTTATCCCTGTGGGGTATAATGTAGTTTGGTTCAGTGCATAGGGCTTGCAGCTCTGAAATCCTTATAGCTTAAGTGACTGCTACTTTGAACACGGTTTTCCTGGTGACATATTTTAAATCTGCAGTAGCCATATATCCAAATGGAGGCTACATGAATTTAGCCATAGAGAGGTTCAAATCCCAGGGAGAGGACAGGTTCCCTGAGTGAGGGTTGAAGGAGCAGCAGGCCTTTAAGTACTTCATGAAGATGAAGTGAGAAAATGATAGATTTCTCTTTGTCAGGTTAAAAGAGGCCGAAATGGCTGTCAGGTGGACTCTCAGGGATGAGACTGCAAAGCCTGATGCTTGCAAGGGTACCAAAAAGCCTAGTAAAAAGCCTAGTACAGAGGACATAATTAGCTTGCATGGGGTCAATCTCCCTGCCTTATACCAGAAAGAAATCTCTTCCACTTGTAAGCATAGGTCTTTTTGGTATTTTTTTTTTTTTTTTGTCTAATCACAGAATTCTAAGAACTTGTTTAGAATACTGAGAGTCTAGGGACTTTGGCTCTTTAAGTATCAAGCTTTGAGGCGAGTAGACTCTATGCTTGGGTATGTTATGCTGTCTGAGGCAGGGTCAGGAGACTGTGGGTCGAGGGCATGCAAATAGGCCATTCGGCTGCCTGGATATGGGGCAGAAGCACCAAGGCTGCTTTGCCCAGTTTGGAGCCACCAGAAATATTGTTGCTGGCTGCCTCATGAATTTGAAGAGCACCCTGAGAATCAGGGGAAATGGAGAAAAAGCGTAGGAAACATACCTGTCCAGTTTAGGGACAGGGAATCCCCACTGGCACTGAGTCCAGAGCCAGAGGTCTGAACCAGTAAAGGGAAATCTGTTGATTGTGTTTGGAGGCAAAGAGATACATCTCTGGATTGCCTCATGTCATGAAGATAGTAAATAATCCTTGCTCGTTTAGGGACCCCTCATGTTGGCCCAGGCTGACGCAGTTGAGGGAGTCTGTCAGCAAATTGTCCTTGCGTGGTAGGCAAATGGCAGCCAGATGCAAAGCCAGGGAATTGGCCAGTGACCAGATCCTCGCGGCCTCTGTACACAGCTTTGAACATTTTGTGCCCTCTTGCTTACTGATGTAAAACATGGCAATGGTGTTGTCTGTCCTGATATGGGCAGACTGACTTTTTAGCTGGGGGGTAAAAAGGCTTAGATAGCCAGATACCCAGTTCTGGGCTCAAGAAGAGTATGCGACACCTGGACTCCCTGGAAGACCACACTCCAGTTATGGAGTGATCCTTAAGATGCACTCCCCATCCAAGGAGGGAGGCGACTATAGTGAGGACTGTGGAGAGTTCCCTCCCTGAGGTTGTCCCTATTCTTGTAGAAGTACAGGGCTTGAAAAAGTGTCCTGCTTTGATAGGGAATCCCTCTTTTGGGGGCAATGGCTCATCCAAAACCTGACACCTGGGACTGCAAGAGTTGCAGATGCCATGTGGGTTAGAAGTCTGAGGAAGTGCCTGGCTGGTCTTGGGTGGCCTAGGACAGACAAGTGTACCAGGGCCTGGAGTTTCTCTACCTTGTCTAGTAGGAGCAGAGTTTGCCGAAGCATGTTATGTGAGGCTGATCAAGTCTCTGATGCGTTGAAGAGACTTGTTTATTAACCAGCAGACTTTCCGACAGGGGAAGACAGAGGCCTCCTGCCTTCTGAGATGAGCTGGCACTACTGTGAAACTGAAGAAAACCTAGAGATAGAGCAGCAAACTGGTAATGGTCAAAGGGCAACCTGAACCCGAGATACTTTGAGAGACAGAGAGAGGGGACCTGATAGGGACGTAAAAATAAACATCTCTGAGGCCTAGCTTGCCAGTCTCCCTTTTCAGGAGAGTATCACCCTTGAGAGAGAGAGTGGCCCTCTTGAATTTGAGATAGACCAGGCCCATTTTTCCTTGTGGAGAGAAAGTATCTGAAGAAGAGGCTTTTTTTTTTTCATTGTGAGAAGGGACGTCTTTATACTGCATTTGTTGAATTCTCGAACTGCAGGGAAAGATGCTGATCCACAATCGCTGGCAGTTAAATGCCACTGATGGAGGTTGTGGGACCACCTTCCCCCTTGCAGCGGGGGTAAGGGACTTGCAGGATTTGCTGAGGGATGGGGTCAGCAAGTTTTTGAGCCCTCCTACCTTTTTCTGTGAAGAATCCTCACATCTGAGAGTAATCCAAAGGCATGAGTATCGTACCGTGTAGAAGGCCATGGGACAGAAGCCTCTACTTGTGTCTCCTCCTCCCTGGGGCTTGTAGTGAGAAGGGGCTTTCTTTTAAGCTGTACAATTGTAAAATGTGGTTTAAAATTCCTCCATCTTTTTTCCTACAAGCCTGTATTTTGTCCCCTAAAGGGAAGTGTTCTACAGGAGAAACCCAAAGGATTAGTTTGGGTGTCCTGGGAGGGATAGGTGGTTCCCTATTAGGCAGACCCTCTGGGAGAGATGCCCTGAGCCCTAGGTCTGAGGCAGAGTCAATGGCATCTACAGCCATATCAAACTGGTATTCTGTAGCTTTTAGGGCAGTTTTAACAGTTTCTGCCCTGTCGTGAGCAATATTATATGGAGGTTTTGGGCTGATAGCCAGGACAGAGTCCCACAGTGCCGTCTGAAAATGAGCTGTGTATGCCCTACGAATAGAAAAGTGGTAGTGTAAGATATCTTACTCCAAGCATCCAGTATCCTAGACTCTTTAAATATAAATATATATATATCTATATCTATATATATACAGTGAAGCCCACCAGGATGAAGTGCAGTGTCATAGATTTACTAAATAACAAAAGGGATTAACTCCCACTGAAATTGCAATGTTTGCTGCAGTAACTCTACTGCAGAATTCTGCAGTGCTGTGCTTCATCCTGGTAGGCTTCACTGTATATATGTATATTCATTGCAAAATACTTTGTTAATGCAACAGTTAGGGTTGAAGCAACAAAAGTAAGGAAATTAGGCATTAGGGTTTCCATCCATAACACTGCCCCCCCCCCCAATACCCAACCTGACCCCCCACCCCACCCTCCTACAGACCAACAGGTGTTGGGGGTGTGCTTTGGGGGTCATCAAGCCTAACTCTCACCCCATTCCAGTTGTAAGGAAGCTGAGACAGTACAGTATAGGAGGGCCCTGTGCTCCAATAAATGGGTAACATTACGTATTCATGGCAGTGTGAAAGGCGTGTAGGGCCCACATGCTCCCACATACCAGTTACATTACACTTTCTCAAAAAGAAGGGAAATTCATTGCAAAAAACCCCGTTAATGCATCAGTTAGGGTTGACAGTACAGTGACAAAAGTGTGGAAATGCGATGTTAGGGTTCCCACCCTACCACCCCACCCCTCACCCTCCAAAAGGTGTTGGGGTGTGCCATGGGGTCATCAGGCCTAACTCTCACCCCAGTCTCCTATACTGTACCACATCAGCCTGTTTACACATGGAATGGGGTGAGAGTTGGGTCTGACAACCCATGGCACATCCCGACACCTGTTGGTGTGTGGAGGGTGGGGTGGTAGAGTGGGCACCCGAACATCAAATTTCCACGCTTTTGTCGCTGTACTATCAACTCTAACTGATGCATTAATGAAGTCTTTTTGCAATGAATGAATATATATATATATATATATATATATATATATATATATATATATATATTTTGGCATGGTCATGCCAGTATAGTTAGGGTTGCCCGGCCACTTCTATGTTAAACCCAAAATTTTGCACTTTAATAACTTTGCAACCGTAACACTGATGTGCTCAAAATTTTTCATGCACCATCTGGTACCATAGATCTCTGGATCTGGCACGTTTCCTTCCAGTCAGTGGTGCATTTGAAGAGCTGTGGAGTGCCAAGAACTGTGTAACTTACCATTTTGGTGCAAATTCTTTGCCCATCTGCATCTCCAAAAGCAATTGGGGACCTGGTCTGAAATAGTTAGGGTACATGGGATCTGGGCTGCAGATGTGCCTTTTAAAGAACTGGTGAAAAAATATGAATCCATTCAAATGTTATAAAGCTTTAAAGTTTCCCATTATAGCCTATAGGGAGGAACTATATGTGCCGTGCGAAAGAAGTTTCTGCTTTCATGAAAGCACTTTTTGCTGCCTCAAATGGAAAAGTTAGTGCCGTGCTTCTGCCATCTTGTTTTCAGTTAGCAACGGGGAAAAAACACTGTAATCCGAAAAATACTGCCCCTTGGGAAATACCAACAGTTGTGTTTACCTAATCAGGGCCCAAGAAGCACAATTCTGGCCTTAGATTTTTAAAATTGTAACCAAAATATATTTTTTTTTTTTTTTTTTTTGTGACATAATAGTGTCACAAATTTGCAGCACTATATTTGTGAAACTACTGCAAATTATAGCAATTTTCATAGTAATGGCACTGTTGCATGTGAACTGCCGCAAATTTTAGGCACTTTTCAATAACACTGCAGCAAATTTGTGGGCATTATTTAATAAAAAAAAAATTGGCCTGTAAATGTTCAAAATCTTTCCTGAACATTTTTTTTACAAAAATAAGCTCAGAATCGTACTCCTTGGCCCCATTTAAAAAAATGTTTTTTTATCCTTTTATTGCTTCCAAGGGTACCGAGGCATGTTTTATAGAGAAAAAAGTTTATGCCGACATCAGGGTGCCCAATCCCCGTGTTGGCAGCAGAAACTCCCTCCCCCACCAGTGTGGGACACTGGGGAGCCAATCCCAGTGTCCCAATTTTTTTATTTTTTATTTTATTTATTTTATTTATTTCAATTCTAGGATTACAATTACCTTTGCGCCCAGGGCTCTTTTACAAAGGTTCCATGTCAAGACATAGGTATCGTATGACAATAGACAAAATTGTTACACAAATAAGGGTAAAGGATATCAAATTAATTTCGAACAGACAGGGAGAGGGTAAAGTGGAAAGGAAGAGGACAATAGGGGAAGGGGGTAGTAGAAAGAAATGGGAGAGGCAAAGGCGAGAGGTAAGAAAATGAGAAGAGAGGGGAGGTGGGGGGTAGGTAAGGATGGGGGGGTGGGGTGAAGCAGCCAGGAAGGTGGCATTGTCAGGTGCTGTAGAGCGGATGGGGCAAAGGCCAAACTAGGGCAAGTGCGTTATGTAAGAAGCTAGATATAGGAAGAGCAGTATCGGAGCGGAGTTGCATAGCCATTATCCATGACAGTCACAGATGCCGGAAGCGACCAGGGTGTTTCAGAGCCTGGATTTGAAGGCCCCTAGCCCAGTGGTATTGATAGTATCATTGGCAAGACCATTAAACCAAGTGGGTGCCCTAGTAGGCGAATGAGCAGCTGGCCAATGGTCACCGTCAGCGAGGATATGGAAAAGTTGTGCTTTGATCCCCTAGTAATTCTGGAGCTGGTTTTCATTTGAAGGAGTGAACAGACCCCAGGAGGGGCAGTTCCCAACTGCATTTTCTTAGCAACCACGCAGGTTTGGTACTGAATTCTATTATCAAGTTGAAGCCAGTTAGCTTGTGAGTAGAGGTCACAGGTGTGTGTGAGCCATTCGGCCCCAGTGATGAGTCGACAGACCTTGTTTAGGGCGGTAGCAATCCTTCTGAGTGCAGTGGTAGTGGCAGTGCCATAGATGACAAGACCATAGTCAATCTGGGAGATGATGGAGCTTTGAACTGCGGCAAAGAGGGCCTCTTTAGTCAGGTGCCGACGTAGCCGGTAGAGTAAGCCCAGTCTAGTATTCATAGTTTTAGCGACATTGGTTATATGAGTTCAAAGGACAGGTGTGGGTCTAAGGTGATTAATAGGTATCTGAAGGAGTCAACCTGCTCCAGGGAGTCCCCAAGGCAGGTGTTTAAGGAGAGTTGGTTGTGTTTGTGCTTGTTTTGGTGGCTGGTGAAAATCATGGTCTTTGTTTTTTTCTGGTTAAGGATTACCTTACATTCTTTGAACCAGCTTTCAACAGAGGTGAAGCCGTGTTGAAGGGTTTGTTGCAGGTGGCTTGGGTCATGATGAGAGGCAAGAATCACCGCGTCATCTGCATAGAGTATGACTTGCTGAGAGGTGGAGTCGGGGAGGGAGTTGAGGAACAGGCTGAACAGCAGTGGGCCCAGGATGGAGCCTTGGGTGACACCGGAGCGAACCTGTTTAGTGTCGGAGACCACGTCTGATATTTTTACACATTGGGACCTGTTGTTGAGATAGCTATTGAACCATTTCACCGATTCCGTGGAGAGGCCAATGTTCAGTAGCTGATGAAGCAGGAGGCAGTGGTGGACAGTGTCAAAAGCCTTTGACAGGTCGATGAATGTAGCTCCGGTTAGGCGACCCTGATCAAGGGAGTTGTGTATGGCTCCTGTAAACTCAAGAAGTGCCGTGGCAGTGCTGTGTCCTTTTCTAAATCTGTGTTGCTGCCGGCAAAGGATGTTGTACTTGTCCAGATGATCAGTGAGCTGGTCTGCTACTATCCATTCCAGGGCCTTAGAGAGGGGTGGCAGGATAGAGACAGGTCAGTAGTTCACATGGGAGGTCCGGTCACCACCTTTATGGAAAGGTATGACAGTCGCTGCCTTCCATTTGTCAGGGAATTGGCTGAGAGAGAAGGAGATATTAAAGATCCTGGTGAGAGGCCCCAGAACCTCATCTAGAGTGAGGGACAGAAGTTTGAGGTCCAGTGTGTCAGCACTTGCTCTAGTGTTTTTGATGACTTTGGAAATGTATTTCCTGACAGTATTTTTGCTTACTGCTCTGAAGTAGAAAGGGGGACAATTTTTAGGTGATGACTGATGGGTGGGAAGAGGGGGGTCGCTGTCGTTGAAAAAGTCAGGGGGTAGGATGCTGCTGAGGTCGGCGAAGGCATCATTAAAGGTGTTGGCTATGACTTTTAGGTCAAACTGTCTCTGCCAACATTGGGGTGCCCAATCACCATGTCAGCACTACAACCCCCCCAACAGTGTGGGACACTGGGTAGCCCATTCCCAGTGACCCAAGTGATGTCTCCCCAGTACTGTAAGACACTGGGGAACCAACCCCCAGTGTCCTACTGCTTCCAGTACCTGTGAAAAAAGAAAACAGTCCTCCGACATTTTTTTTTATCCTGAAAAAAGAAAATGGTCGCTCGTCGTCTCCCAACCCCCCCATTTCGATACTCCCACTGAGCAACCTACCACCCAACCCCCTTGCCCTATACTTACCATCAGAAATCATCTTCTGTGGACTGGGACATGTCTGCACTCTTCAAAGCTGAACCGCGAACTGAAGAATCAAGTTAAGTGCCGTATAATGGCTGTCAAAGGCGTTTTGAACTTATGTTGATATCTCAGCCATTTTTAGGTATTTTTGCACCAAATTTTCAACATGGCCTTCTTGGGACCCCACCTCATGAGCAATGTTACAGTTATTACATTAATCAGACCTGTAAGGTGATTTTGCGGTCACTGAGTGAAATTACCTTTTGGGACCGAGTAATGAAATGACAGTGCCATTGTTCATGAGGTGGGGTCCCAAAAAGCCCATGTTGATAATCCGGTGTAACACTACCCCAAAGCGCCCGAGTCACGCGTATTTAAATTTTCCTAGGCACACGCGTAACTTTGGTAATTTTCAATATTTTGCCACCAAATTTTCCACATAGCCATTTTTTCACACCACCTCATGAACAGTACAGCTGTTATTTTTTACATCCTGCCAAAAATATGTTTTTGCACCTGTGGCACCAAGGAGTAACACAGAGGAGGTAAGTCCCGGGTGACTGGGCTGGGGGCGGAGGTGGGGCCGGTGGGGCATGGGAAACAGCCTACTAAACACAAAAAAAAAGAAACTCCAGGCAGCTCTATAGCACGTCTGTAGAAAAATGAAATTTAAGCCAGGCAGAAGAGCAGTGACAAAGTGTTTAACAGATACTTGTAAAATTCCAAAATACAAAGAATCTAACTGGCCCTCAAAGTCCATACAGGTGCAGGTGATCACTACTACCCCTCTAGCTGCCGTCTGTACTGTATCATTTGTGAAGTGTCTTAGTTCCTTGATGAAACTAGAGATGTTTGGGAAAACTGTATTATTGAAAGCTGTCTAATTAGGTGCTACAAAGAAACAGGTGTACTGTCTGTACTGTGAGGGCATTGTTTTGTAGTCTCCTATGATGGGGAATAAGATGTGTACTTTTTTTTTTAATTATTATATGCAGGTAATTTTTATTATGTACAGGTAATGGCTGTCAGCAGTGTGACTTCTGAACTACTGCTGCATATCTGTAACTGACCGCACCGCCATACCTCTCATTTGTCCATACATTTTTGCCTAAAAAATGTACCTGGTCCTCTTAAATTTGGAGCTGGCAGTATAGCCTAGAGGTTAGAGTAATGAGCCGTGAATGAGTTTGGTACATCCAGCAGACAGACCTGGGTTTGATTCCCACAATCTCCACTTGCACACTGTGTGACTCTGAGCAAGTCACTTAACCTCCCCAGTGCTGCCGGGTCACCCCTGAAAACAGGCACTTGTGCCTGGTGGGCCTTACCCAGTTATCAAAAATTAAAAAATGCTGCGTTCACTGTGCAAAATCACCTTTCCGGATCGATTAACGAAATGACAGTGCCAGTATCCATTAGGTGGGGTCCTAAATAGGCCATGTTGAAAATCTGGCAACAAAATTCCTAATAATGCCCCAGTTACATGCGTCTGTTGAATTTATTCAATGCACATGCATAATTTTGGTACTTTTCAATATTTTACCGCCAAATTTTTAACATAGCCATTTTTTCACACCACCTCATGAACATTACAGCTCCCATTTTTCACTTCCTGTCCGAAATGTGTTTTCCCACCTGTAACGCAGAATGGCATTGCAGTTGCGCATAATTACATTTTGCCTTGCATTTCACAATTTCTTTGTACCGGAAGACATGGGGTGGAGTAATAAGATGGCTATGCTGATAATCTGGTCACTGTTGTTTGACACATGGAAGCGCAGGGCCCAGAAGTTTCCATACCTACAAACATATGCGCATCTATAGAGGGACTGAAGTGCAGGGCCCAAAGGACTCTTCGCTCTCACAGTAAAATAAGGATACTATTATACAATCTCAAAGTATGAATTAATTCAAAACTTACTAATGCATCAGTTAGGGTACCTATTACAGCGACAGCATGGAAATTCTGCTGAGGTCTAACTCAACCCACATCCCTCCACCCTGCACACACCAACAGGTGTTAGGATGTGCCTTAGGGTCATCAGGCCTAACTCTCACCCCATTCCATGTGTAAGGAAACTTAGATGGTACAGAATAGGAGAATGGGGTGAGAGTTAGGCCCGAAGACCTCAAGGCACACTCAGGTGTGTGGAGGGTGGGATGGTAGGGTTGGGAACCCTAACACCGAATATCCATACTTTTGTTGCTGTAATAGGAACCCTAACTGATGCATTAACTGAGTGTTTTTGCAATGAATATATATTATAGTGCCACGGTAGTGGCACTAAAGTTAGGGTTGAGTAAGCACTTTAATGTTAAACCTGAAATTTTGCACCTTAATAACTTTGCCACCGTATGACAGATTTGCCTGACATTTTGCATGTACGGCCTGGTACCATAGATCTATGGATCTGGCAAATTGCATTATGGTCGGATGTACGGTTGTGGAGTTGCAGAATGCCAAAAAACGCAAATAAACTGACTTTTTGTGCGTTTCTTTGCTCACGCCCACAGCCCGCACGATTTCTCTGTTTGGTCTGAAATCTTTAGGGAAGATGCAGTCTTGGTCACCAATGTGCCTTTTGAAGATTTAGCGTAAAAATATCAAACCATTCAAAAGTTATTCAAAAAACAAATTTCCCATTATAGTCAATGGGGAAAAAATATATGTGTCTCACGAAAGTGTCGCAAGTACAATTTTCCTTTTGCAAATGGCCCTTTTACTTTCATGCTGCCGCCATCCTATTTTCAGTTAGCGAGAGAGAAAAATGCCTGGCGTTTAAACCTGGGACCCTCTAGGTAAACACTGACTGCTGGGTTTACCTAGCTGGGTCCTGAGGATGCCATCCCAATCTTTTTTTGGGGTAAAACTCCCTAGAAATTACGTTTTTAAAATAGGCTTCACAGTACTTTCACAAATCATGGGAAAAACGTCCACAACACTTTTGCAAATGCGAAAGTTTTGTGCTGTTTTTTTTTTGCGAAACTTTCGCAATCTGCGAAAGAACTTTGCCCAAAAACTGCAACTCTTTGCCATCCCCCTGCAACAAAACGATTGGGGCTTTTGGGCTGAAATTTGCAGGGTGGCAAGCCCTGGTCCCACAGATGTGCTGTTTGGTGCCAAAACATTTAACTGGCCCAAAGTTGCAGTGTCCTGGAGTTGAGAAATTTCCCATAGGATAACACTGCAGTGCCCATATCTCGAAAAATAAGCGAGATACGGAATTTGCGCTACCCGCAGCTTAGATCACCTTTACGTGATTTAATCTGCAGAAACAAGTTGGGAAATCATAGATTACACCAGTAGTGGAATTTTTTCCTACTTCCTATGGTTACAGAAATATTGGCACATTAGTGTCACAAGGGTGCCTTTTCAGCGTATTGTGGTGCCCACATCTTGTAAATGAAGCGAGATATGGATTTGGTTGATTTATCTCATGCGAAGTACTCACTGTCATGATTACAACGGCACTGGACTTTTTTTCTTAGCTGCTACGGTTGATGAGATATTAGCAAATTAGTGTTACAAGAGTTCCTTGCCCTGTAGGGCTGCTGTATGGCTCCATAGTTATGTGTAAGTGGCAGCGGAGGGCCCACACTCCCACAGACGCATACCATTACACAAAAAATGGGAAATATTAAGGGAGCACAGGGCCCAGAGGGCCCGCGCTCCCACTAACACATACCACTAACCAGTTACATTACACTTTCTCAAAAAGAAGGGATATTCATGGCAAAAAACTCTATTAATGTATCAGTTAGGGTTCATACTGTAGCACAGTGAAAAAAGCATGGAAATGCAGTTTTAGGGTTACCACCCCTACCACCCCACCGCCCACCCTCCACACACCAACAGGCATCGGGCTGTGTGTTGGGGTCGTTGTTCCTAACTGTTACCCCATTCTCCTATACTGCACCACCTCAGCTGGTTTACACATGGAATGGGGTGAGAGTTAGGCCGACGACCCCAGCGCACAGCCCAATGCCTGTTGGTGTGTGGAGGGTGGGGGGGGTAGGGATGGTAACCCTAACACCACATTTCCATGCTTTTGTTGCTGTGCTATGAACCCTAACTGATGCATTAACAGAGTTTTTTGCCATGAATATATATCTCCACCCCTAAGATGGAGGTGGGATTCTTAAGAAACTGGAATCAGAAGCCCCCTTTTTTTTTTCTTTTTGAGGTGGTAGACCCATCATATCCAAAAAGTCTATCTCCTCATCAGTGGCTTCCTGAATAAGGAGATCACGAGAGTTAGACACGAGTGTAATAAAAGGAAAAATCCTCCGGGCCAGGGGAAGGAAAGCCAAAATCTGGCCAGGAGATACATAGGCTCTCAGGGTTTATCCTCCTCTTCATAATCACTTCTCTCAAGAAAAGACCCAGCCAAAGTCAGGGTTGGAGGAAATAGGTGAGGAGAATTAGCTGGGGGAACCAGGAGATTGCCCACAGCTTGAACAGATATTATATAGTTGCCAAGCCGTTGTAATTCCCTCTGGAGAGGAAATATTTCATTGTAACACTGGCATCTCCCTTTGTTTCTCAGTGGGAGGGGCAGTGGTATATTTTTTTTTGGGGGGGCTGGGTCATTGTTCTTTTTAACAGACTTATTTTCTATGGGGTCCTTGGAGGATCTGTCTTTACTTTTATGATGAGAGAAGGACCCCTCTTCTGAATTTTTACAGAGGAGGAGGCAAACTGAAAAGCCATTATTTACAGCCCTGAGGCCGATTTCCACTGAGCAATTTAAAATATGAAAAGTCACAGGGAAAAAGAGCGACTGGTCCCATGTACTTAAATGAAGATTGTGGCAGTCTACCTTGCCACAATGTAATGACTTAGCCAATTTGAAGAGAAAAGGGAACCAGTCTGATTATGGGTCTATCTGACCTGCCAATTTGTCAGGAGACCCAGAGAATTTGTTCCCAAAAAGAACTATAGCATGTTGCTTGTGCTGTGGAACTGTGGAAAAAATGGCTTCCAGATGGAAGAAAATCACAGAATACCCTTAAAAATGGGTATCCGCAGAAAAAATAATACTAAAATATAAAATATGTGTTTTATTTTACCCCAGATGTGATATTTTTCAGTGAGAAAAAGCACGGGAATGCAGAACATTTTCAGCGGCTCCTGAGAATTAAAGAACCGCAGAAAACAATCTAAAAACTATATAAAAACGCTCTAAAACCAAAGACATCACTAAAAATATAAAAATAAAGAACTTCAAGCGAAGGTTTGAAGAGAGAGCTCTGGGGCAGACTTGTCCAGTCGGTGGAGAAATTAATCTGACTGGCTTACAGCAGCACCTGCAGGCAGCTCTCTCTCACTACAGTCCGATAGGCTAATTCCTTTTTCATCATTAGCATAAACTCCGCCACCAGGGCAGCTGAATCCATCTGGCATAATTGCATTAGTCAAGCATACTGAGGGATTCCTGGGGTGATAAACATGATTATTAGAACAGATAAACCTGTTGCTCTGGCTGAAATGTTCACAAAACTTGACCAAGCTTCCTCCCTGAGATTTAATGACCTGCCACTTCTGTTGGTGCCCAAATGCCCCACAATTATGGGTAAGCAGGCCTTTTCTGTCCTTGCCCCTAAACTCTGGAACTCATTTCCACCTGACCTCAGGGTCTCTCACACACAACTAATTTTCCAGAATGAGCTTCACAAGTTCCTGTGGATCTCTGATAAGAGCTCTTGTACCCGATGCTTTCTACCACTATTAGTTTGCACCTTTTTGTTTGACTTGCTTATACTCTGAATGTACTCTGCTCTTAAGTTTCTGCACTTCAGCATTGTGTGACTTCTACTGCTGATGTATGTAAAAATTATCCTGTACCCTTGTGTCACTGTGCTACTGTTGTACTCTCCTGGGTCGTGCCTGAAAATTGCATTGTATAATGCATCTACCTGGTAAACAAAAACAAAATAAATAAAACTTCACCAGTGAAGTTTCTATTTGTTGCATCACCAAAAAAAATTAAAAGTTATGCCAAGATTTTTACCATAGGTTTGCACTTGATCCATTCACCCAGAGCAAGGACTATCTGTTGTTACTAGTGATAATTAGCATGATTTGTAAAGCATGCCTTGGCAATAATAAGACATGCTGGACCCTATACAGGCCAAAAAACAAAAGCAACTGTTATTTACATTTCTTATTAAAAAGCCTAATCAAGATAAGACCCTTGCTTCAATAAAGAAAGGTGTATTACTGTATGTTTTAACATTGTAGTTTGGCTTACAGAGTGGCACGCTCACCCTGCATGTTGAGTTACTGCTGTATGTAACTAACCCACAAACTCAATTGATGTTGTTTTTGAGGTTAATGCTCTGCTGTAGTTGAACTTTGAGCTGCCAAGCTGCAACTTTATCTTCAAGATAATCTTAACATGACAAGTCTGCAGTAGGTATTAGAAACCCAAGGATTAAGCTATACCTCCATACTACAGGTATGCATAAAACCTTTTAATAAAATAAAACAGTTTAAAGCTACTTGTATTAAACCTTCTATTGGTCAATATAACTTTTTTTACAACTTTCTTTTGTATTATCATTTTCAGGAACAGAAAGACAATACAAACATGAACAGTGACTCTTAAAGGGACACTGTCAACGTCCTTAGGCCTCAAAGTGTCCGTAGTTTAAAAAACACCTTTTATGATTGTTCACATTCTACAGAGACTGTTTATGCACCTGGTAGTTTGCTTCCAATCCCTTTTTCTTTTAAAAAGTGAAAAACTGACTGCCCACCATACTGATATCACCACACCAAAACATACAAAATCACACGTCCCCACAATGCCCCACGCCAAAACATGTTTGTTTACATTTCTTGACCAACTCTCACTGAATCTTTCCTGGACTAAGGAACACCCCAACACAATCTAAGCACTCATTATGCAGTGGGAGTAGAGTGGACTACTGTATCAAGTGGCTGCACTGTCTGAGGATGTTTATAATGTTCAGTAAGTATGCAATAGGAATAGTTCAAGGATTTGAAGCAAAATAAGGCTGGGTATAAATATACATTACCATGCATTTCAGTTCTGATCTGCAAGGAAGCAGATAAAACAACCAGCAACACCAATGAATTTTAGAGAAGGTAAGCAATCATAAAATGTGGGTTTTTACCTAAAAATAATATGATGCAAAAAAGATTGACTGTGTCCCTTTAAAGCCTGGACAAGTCCCCAGACTTAAAAGATTTACAGGAATCAACAATCAATTCACAACTCATGGTGTAGAAGTAGATACTAACTACAACAGCTAGCTCATTTTTACCTCACATTTCAATAAAACGAAAAAATAAACAAAGCCAGAGTGTGACCCCTGTTCTTTCTTGCTTATTACTTCCTCTCAAGGGGCTGTAGTACTCCTTTCCTTTATCAAATGATTTAACATAGACCAGGTTAATCAAACAATATCCACCATAAGATTTAAGCTGGCAATAAAATGCTCCATTGCCTTACTTCTTTCATTTTTATAAGGAATTCCCTTTTAGAAGGGAGCTGCTCCTGAAGCCACATAATTGTCGTTAATTTGACTGCAATTACCGATAGTAATCTAGAAATATGATGTACTCTTTGTCTAACTCTTTTGAACTCAACAGCCCTAATACAGATTCTCAAAAGAAAAGGGAATAGTCATTAGTACCACCTCATTTATCAAATTATGTACCAATATACATTAATTAGTCAGTTTTATAACATGCCCAACAGATATCGGAATGAGGACCCACCCACCGCAGCTCTCCAAACAGTAATCTAACTTTGTGGTGGAAGAATGCTAAGTAGTTCAAGGGTATGAAAGAACCGACACACACTACCTTCCATTTATATTCCCTCCACAAGGGGGAAAGGGTTGTTTTATAGCATATTTGTACCGCTCTCCCACAGTTCCATCAGTTTCTCTTCCCTCAGTGTCCTGAACCCAAGCCTTCTGAATTCTTAACCAGCTGGGGGAGAGGATCTGATGCTACAAGTATCTTGTACAGGAATAATACTTGTTTAACAGCACATCCGAACATTTGTGAAATATGCATGTGTTCTTCCAAGGCGGGGGGGGTGGGGGCTCAGTAAATTTGCTTTCACTAATGAGTGACATTCCAACATAATGTTGGAATAACAGGTACTGAAAACAAATTGTTGCTTTACATGAAGCTCCACTTATAACTGGTTGGAAAATTTAATCTCTGGAATGCCTGCTAAAAAAACTGGGCTAATTTATCTAATCCATGCTGACCCCATATCCTGACTCTACAGGATCCAAATACGCACTGGGAAATGTTGGATTACCTACTTTACTAGTAAGTGAGGAAATACCATTAAGTACCTGTAAAAGTTTCCTGATTTATTTTCATATTTTTATAGTCTGTAAAGTTCAAGGGTGTGTACAGTAAAGCCATTTTACAACTGGGTTAATAATCTTAACAATGGCAGCACTCAATATACTGTACATAGTTTTGGCAAGACTGCGGTCTCCATCGATATCCAACCTATCTCAGTGGAATTTGTCAACCACTGCACTGCACAGCCACCTGGACAACCAATAATATTTTAATTTAAGCATACCCAGATCAGCCTTATTTTCATGGTGGTACACTATAACAAAGACAGCCTAATCTGAGGTTTATGACCATTCCAAATAAACCGAGAAAAGGCTTTCTCTAGCTGGGCTCAGATCAATTTTGGAAATGCAATAGGCAACACTCTAAAACATTATAATATCCAGGGAAAATATTCATGTACATTGTTTCTATTCTGCCACCCATTAACAGAGGAGAGACTGGCCATCTTTTGAAATCTGCAAAAATGTCAGTAAACAACAGATTATAGTTAGTGTTATATAATGAGTTCAACCTTTACGAATTTTGATTCCCAGATAAGTAAACCTCTAGTTTGTCCTTCTAATAGATACAGAGTCCTTAACCGCTTGTGAAATAATCCCACTCAGGGTGAAGACTTCTGGGTTTATCAAAATTAACCCTTTCTTTGCTGCAGAGTGATATATCTGTCCAGAACACCAGTACATTCTGTCGGCAGCCCAAGGGTTAACTTTACAGTCAGATAAAGCTCCATAATCCCACACGATCTCCAATAAAGGGAGGCAATGATTAGATGGCGTCATTAACAACCAAAATGGTGTTGCCTATATATAATGCAATTTAATGATTCCTTGGGTTACAAGAGACATGCTGAATAAGCTTTTGTTACCAATGGCTGTGGCCAGGGGTTCAATCCTGATGGCGGACAGAAGACAATCATGTCCAGTTCTCCGCTTGAAATACAAATATGTTGAAAGTGTCCCATTAACATGGACCATTATTTTTGTCTCGTAATGCAGAGCAGCCAGCCATGTAAGAAATCAAGAACCAAAACCAAATTGCTTCAAGATATACAATAATACTGCCAATTGACCCAGTCAAATGTCTTCTCAGCATCCATGAATAAGTCTAAATTGACCATGTCTGACCAAGCAATAACATTAAGCAACTGCCTTTCATCAAGAATATTTTCAGTTTCTTCCAGTCTCCCTCATGTTTTCACACTAGCACCAATTATGTTTTACCTTTATGTACAGTATAACCAACTGGCAATTTGATTTTAAACACAGAAGTTGATGGCAGATAAGGACCACTTGGCCCACCTAGTCTGCCCATTTCCCTATCTAACGGATAAGCTGAAGATCCTAGTTAACCAACAGCTTACTTCCTCCTACCCCCCACTAGAATTGCTTTATGTCTGTCTCATGCATTCTTGAATTCCCCCACTGTTTTTGACTTGACGACCTCCTCAGGAAGGCCGTTCCATGCATCTACAACACTTTCTGAGAAGAAATACTTCCTCACATTACCTCTGAGCTGTCCCCCTATATCTTCAAATTGTGCCCCCTTGTTCTTACACATCTCTTTTTCTGAAAGATGCTACTCTCTTGGACTTTGTTGATTCCCCTGAGGTATTTGAAAGTTTCTATCATGTCCCCCCTCTCCCTTCTTTCCTCGAGGCTATACATTTTAAGCTCCTTTAGTCATTCTTCATATGTCTTCTGGTGCAGACCCTGCACCATTTTGGTTGCCCTCCTCTGGACAGCCTCCACTCTGTCTATGTCTTTGCGGAGATGGGGTCTCCAGAACTGTACACAGTACTCCAGATGTGGTCTCACCACCTGTCTGTACAGAGGGACAACAACTTCCTGTTTTCTACTGGTGATGCCTCTCCCTATGCATCCCAATATCCCCCCCAGCCCTCCTTACTGCCTTCTCACATTGCTGGTCCACCTTTAGGTCACCTGATAGGCCCACCCCCAGGTCCGTTTCCATTTTTGTTGTCAGTATCTCACCACCCATTGTGTATTCTTCCCCTGGGTTTTTGTTTCCCAGGTGCACTACTTTGCAGTTCTTTGCATTGAATCTAAGCTGCCACACATTTGACCATTCCTCCAACCTTGCTAAATCCCGTTTCATCCTTTCTACCCCACCTTGTGCATCAACCCTGTTGCAGATCTTTGTGTCATCTGCAAAGAGACATACTTTCCCTTACAGTCCCTCTGCAATGTCACTTATAAAGACATTAAAAAGGACTGGCCCCAGTACTGAACTCTGCGGTACCCCACTAGTAATCCTCCTTTCCTCACTGTGGGCTCCATTGACTATTACCTGCTGTGTCCTGTTGTCCAGCCAGTGTTTTACCCAGGCTACTACCCTGGGACTCACTCCCAGACTGGCTAACTTGTTTATTAATCTTTTGTGCAGGACTGTGTCAAATGCCTTGCTGAAGTCCAGGTAGGCCATGTCCATAGCCCCTCCCTGGTCTACTCCTTTGGTTACCCAGTCAAAGAAATCAATTAGATTTGTCTGACATGACCTTCCTGCTGTGACTCCATGCTGTCTTGGGGCCTGTGCCCCACTGACCTCTAGGTACTCAACAATTCTTTCCTTCAGAAGTGATTCCATTATTTTCCCTAGCACAGAGGTCAAACTGACAGGTCTGTAGTTTCTTGCCTCTGTCTTGCTCCCAGTTTTGTGAAGGGGAATCACATCCACCCTCCTCCAGTTCTCAGGTACCACACCATCCTCCCCATGATTTATTAAAAAGGGTAGTCAGTGGTGTTACTAGTTCTTCCCTTAGTTCTTTTAGAATTCTAGAGTGAATCCCATCAGGCCCCACTGCTTTATCCACCTTCAGTTTTAAGAGTTCTTTCAGAACCTTTTCTTCTGTGAAATAACTAATATCAACCTCCCTATTCAGAGTGCTTCTATTGACTGGATTAGGTATCTCCCCCTGCTTTTCCACTGTGAATACTGAGCAGAAATATTCATTCAGCATCCCTGTTTTTTCACTGCCACTCTCTGCCCCACCACCTTCCTCTTTATTCAGCCTCAGTATCCCTGCCTTAGTCTTTGCTCCCTAATGTACCTATAAAAGGTTTTACCCCACTTCTTAACTGAGTTGGCTATCTTTTCCTCGGTTTGGGCCTTTGCTATTCTGACTGCCCTCCCCACTTCCTTCTGCTTTAACTGGTACAGTTCTCTGTCCTGCTCCTTCTGTGTTTCTTTATACTTCCTGAATGCTGTCCTTTTCTCCCTAACCTTCCCTGCCACTTCTTTTGAGAACCATAGTGGTTTTTTCTTTCATTTTATTTGCTTCACACAAAGGCTTGTTGTCTCTGCGATGGCAGTTTTGATGTTTTCCCACTGTTGCTCCACCCCACCTTCTTGCCTGTTTGCTGGTGCTTTTCTGAAGCACTCTCCCATTTTGACAAAATCAGCCCTCCTGAAGTCCAGTACCTTCACTTTTGTATGGCTTGACTCTACAGCTAAGTGTATCGTGAACCACACTGTTTGGTGGTCGCTTGTTCCCAGATGGCTACCCACTTCAACATCAGAGATCCGCTCTCCATCCCCATTTGAGAGTACCAGGTCTAAAATTGCTCCCTTCCGAGTGTTTCCCAAAACTAGCTGTCTGAGGCATGCCCCCTGTAGGGCATCGAGAATGGCCCTGCTTTTGGATGTGGCTGCAGCAAAGGTGCTCCAGTTAATATCTGCATAGTCAGGTCCCCATCAGCAATATCTCCCCTTTCTCTGCCATCCTAAGGATATCTTCTATCATTTCCTTGTCCATTTCCTCCCCTTGAGATGGGGGTCTGTAAACAACCCCTGTGTGGACTGTGGTGCCATTTCCAGTCTCCAGGGTGATCCACAGTGCCTCCTCTCTTCCCTGTTTACCCTTTAGTTCTATTGCTTTGATCCCTTCCCTTACATAAAGAGCTACGCCTCCTCCTCCTCTTCTTCCCTCCCTGTCCCTCCTGTAGATTGTATACCCTGGTATGCTGACATCCCAATCATGGTTCTCTGTGTACCATGTTTCTGTGACTGCCACAATATCCAGGCATCTCTCTTCTATCAAGGCCACGATTTTGGGGAGCTTTTGACCTAGACTACGGGCATTGGAACTCATTACCCTCCATTTTTTTATGGCTTTATTTCTTTTTGCCCCATACCTGTCCTTACTGCCATTGTCTTTTGCTCCATTTACCCCTGCCCTTCTCTCTATTGACTGCTCTGTCTTGGTGTTTATCTCACTAACTACCCTGATTTTTTTGGGGGGGGGGCTAGGATTTCCCTTTTCCTTTTCAGTGCTTCCCCCTTGGCTAGTTTAAATACTTGCCAATGAAGCATTTAAGCCAATCACCTAGGATCCTGGTTCCTCTCCTGGATAAATGCAGGCCATCGTGCCTGTATAGGCCTTCATCCCTCCAGATGGAGCCCCAGTCCCCAATAAAGCCAAATCCCTTAGTTCTGCACCAGTTTTTGTAAACCTATGCCCTCCAGAAACAAACAACTACAACTCTGACTCTCCAATCCGGGGTGTGCCTTCCTTCCTTTCAGACACCTATTTCACAGAGGTTAAGTAACAGACCTAGTCACAAATCACTGCAAATATCTCCCAGCTACAGTTCCTCCCTGACAAATTAAAGTTAAACTAAGAAAAGTCAAGCCCAAAAAACAGAATCAATACTAGTTACTTACACAGGTCCAAAAAGTAATAATTAAATTTAGTGTAGTCTAGAAAATAACCTCCTTGCTTTAAGGAAGCTCTGGCTGCTCTCACTCTCTCTCTCAGTACCCTCACCCTCCCTAAGCCCACCATGGTCCAGCCACTCCTCTTTCTTGGCAACCTCTGAGGTAGCAGCGGTGGCCTGGGTGGTCCCTGGGTGGGGGATTTTGAAGCACAAATTGAATTATCAACCTTTCACTTATGACACTTATTTTTAAAGTAGTCAAATCCTATTTTTTAATCATTTTGACCTGTTGGTTACAGCATAGAGCTGTGAACCTGGGGCTAGAATCCTTCAGCCACCACTTGCACACTATGCGACCTTGAGCAAGTACTGTAACTTCCCTGGGTTTAACCTTTCTCTATGTTTATAATAGATCCTGTCAGGATGCAACACAGTGTCACAGATTCCTGTGTGACAAAAAGGGATTAACTGCCACTGGAATTGCCTTGTTTCCTGCAGTAACTCTGCTGCGGAATTATGTTGTATCCTCACGGGCTCCACTGTATATCTATGTTGTTTAAAGCGAGTTTGTCTCTCTTGGAAAAACAATACTTATACACAATTCTGCTTATATTTTATACATTTTCTGTATTTCTATTCCTTTTATTTCTCTGCTAAGTTAATTTGCATAGAAACATGATCATTGAGAACTGCAGCTAATCTACACCCGCTGCTTAATCCTTTGCTGAACTCACAAGCCTCTGTGTAGGACAACACAATAATTTATGCAGCAACAAACAGTGACGCCATAAACAGAGGATTGTAACTTAAAAGCAAATAATTAAGAGAGAAAAATAGAAACAGAGATGTTCTTGCTAGAAAAAGGCACTGTGACCCATCAAGTCTGTCCAGCCCTACCTATAGTTGAATGTGAAGGTCCCTAGTGACCCTTCACTCCTCCTTTTCCCACTCCTCTTTTATTAGTGCCTTTACCAGTCCCACGAACAAACTAAGCAATAGAAACAGATGAACTCTAGGGACAGAGTATGGTTTCCATGCCAGTTAAACTAGTAATAAAGAACAAAGGGAACAGAAAGAAAGACAATATGTACAATATTAACTAACTTGACTAAATATTATACTTTTCAAAGTGTTCCAAAAAGTGGCAATCTCTAAATATTCCTGTGTGGTACAAAAATACAGTATTCTCTCCCCTTCCTCCTGGACTGCAAAATTTTGGGGGATAGTTTCTCTGAAAGGCACTATATAAAATAAACACCCCTTCCTTTCCTTCCATGGTTATCCTGAGTAAATAAATAAATTAAACTATGAATGCAATCAAGTCTTCTTCATAGACCCAGACTTATTGGTGCTAGAACTGGAGACAATACTACCCCATGGGAATTGGAGCTTTTTATGATCAGCAGTGCCCATAGCTATTACCAATGCATAGTTGCATTTGCACAGCCACAGGGTATAGAGTGGCTCAGGCGTCAACCGTCTCAAATCCCCTTTTCCTCTCCATCGAAGCACAAACCTTTCCTCACAAGGACCAGAACATCAGTTTTATTTTATTTTTATTTATGATTTGAATTACAAATACCTTTGAGCTGAAAGCTCTTTTACAAAGGTTCTATGTCAGTAGGTTGTAGAAGGGTTGTGGGATAACAGATGGACCAGACACCAAACTTTAAGGTCAACATACAATCTCTGTGCGATGTTTATTCAAAATGCAGAAGATAACCTTTAGCAATAGCATATCCCTTCTTCAGTACATCAGTTTGTAGCAACAGACTAATCAGGTCTTTTCTCTATACTTAGCCAGCACCTACTGACTCTCTGATCTCAACTTTTCAGTGAAAACCCTTCATCCCTATGTGGGCCTTGTTTGCTTGGGTAGTGGGGCTCAAAAAGAAAAAAAAACAAAACAAGATATAGACAAAGAACCTCAATGCAGAATCAATGAAAAAAGGGTTACCCCAAAGGGCACTGGCAACAAATCAAGTTTTAAAGAAACACAACATCATACATACGTCCGTAGTGCAAAGCATCATTGGATATATGCAAAGTACCATGACATTTCAGACTTCTTCAGTTTACAGCAATTTACATGCGTTTTAAATAGCACAACTAACTTAGTTTCTATAATACTACAGTCACCTAGTACTTTTCACCTTATCAAAAACACCTAGTGCCATGATATTTTCAACATTTACAGGTTTCATAAACATAAGGTATATACATCAAGGTATTTTATGATACAGTGTTAGTACATACTAAATCCAACAACGATAAATGCAACATGTTTTACATATGCTTGGAGGTCACCACAATAACCTCCCTATACGAGGACCAGAGAGGGAAAAGGAAAATTAATGAGAACTACTTGAGAGTTGACGTTGACCGCTGCACAGATCGAGCTTCAACTCTCCGACCCTGGAAGCACCATTGCAAATAATTACATTTGCCTTTACATCGTAGAAATGTGGATAAGCTATGATGGCTCCGGCATTTTGAATATGGTGCCAGAACTTCTCTCAGATCTCACTTAGAGATGGGACACATACCCTTGCCATTACACTGGCCTCCTATGTATGGAAATAAAAGTAAGTAGATAAAATGGAGCTTGGTACGGAATATATCTACTTACTTTTATTTCCGTACATGGGGCCAGTGTAATGGCAAGGGTAACGACGTGTCATCATCTCATGGTAATACAAGCTAGATCCGGGGGAGGGGGTCCGTAGTGCCATATTCAAAATGTCAGGGCCATCACAACTTATTCCACATTTTACGAGTGAAAAGGTACAAAATGTAATTATTTGCAAGGGTGCTTCAAGGTGGAATAGGAGAGTTGAAGCCCCAATCTGTGCAGCAGTTGGGGCTTCAGCTATCCAGGTACATCTCATTTAAAGAGGACACTATAGCATAGTCAAGAAAGGGAAGGGGTTGCACATAGGTGGCCACCCTTATGGACTAGAAGTTGTAAAGGATAAATTAGTCTACAAAATAGAAGAACAGTTGCAACAGATTTAAGAAAAGGTCGGTCCTCAAGAGTGGCAGGAACTCCCTGTCACATATCCCCCACCTTAAGAGGGAAGCAGTTATTGCAGGCTGCTTACCACCTTCCTGTTACAGGAAAGGATGAAGCCTCCACCCATCCATCTTCAGATGCTCTGTCTCAGGGTTCCTATTAACGATAAACCTTCCATCATAAACACAATGGATATCATCATTCTTTACCCTGAGGCATTTATATATTTCTCAGAAGAGACTAACGGTACCTTCCCATCTCCTTTTAGGGAAAGTCCAACATATTTTACTGACTGAGCATCTGGACAACTGTAAAGTCCAGTACCATGGAAAGACTTTCTTTGGGGTGAGTAATTACCTGCTCCAACCCCACCAGACATGTCAGTTTTAAGCAAGAACCCAGTCCTAGGTTCAACCCCTCTATGTCTCTTGATTCACTCATTTCACTTACTACTGATACAGACACCCAAGGGTAGACACACTTTTGCTGTTACCCCAACACATGTTCCAATCCATTTTCCACTCACCTCCTCCTTGGTAGGTTTTCCCTCAGAAAAGAATAAAACACACGTACCATCTCAGACTCCTTGTCTGCCCTTGGGTGCCTCTTTCTTTGACATCAGACCCGCCTCCTGACCAAACATGCTACACTTTTGCCTATAGAAAGGAACCACTGCAGAGCCACATCTGGCCTTGCCTGCAACTTACTTGACCCCTCTGTCTTACACAAAGTGTCTGTGGGAATATGAAAGGAGCAACAGTAGCTTCTATTCTCCCATTTCAACCTTTTATAACCTATGACCCCAAATCCTTGGCCATCTTACCCACAGGCAGGTCTCTACTGAAACCTACAGGAAGCCAAGGAACCTCACATACTGAATACCCTGCAATGTTACACAGCAGGTTCCTAAACGTTTTAACTGTGGGGTATCTTAATATACATCCTTTTAATCATTGTGCTATTTTCAGCCATCTGTTACCATCTAGTACCTTGTGACCTGTGTGAGAGTTTTCCCTTTTTCCAAGGGTGCCATTTTTTTTTCTTTAATGACCTCTACCCTCCTTAACCTTAACATACTGTAACAGTTTGCCATGCAGTATACCCCAGTCAATACTGTTAATAGATTTAACTGCATCAATACAAGAAAAGGTCCCTTTAGCCTCATGGACTTCTTCTTGCTTGCTTGGAGTCTTCAACTCCAACAGAATATCACCAGGCACAGTCTTACCTGGGGTCTCACATTCAAGTTCCATACTTGCATCTCCGACCTCCAACAGGTAACATCCTGGAAGCACAGGAAACAAAGGACTATCCTGCTCAGTCAGGGGGTCCTCCTCAAACTGAGCCCATGAAAAATCCTCTTCTGACTCTTTATCCAAACTCTCCGGCAGGAACCTCTTGAGCACCTGGCACTAGTGTTCCACCTCTCTGTGTTGTCGGTCTGCCTCCAGCCGTTACCCACTCATCCAGTGGATCATCCTCATTAGGGTCTCCACCTCCTGGGTGTTGTCTCTCACACCACCAGTCTGCCTCGACCTGCATCTCTTCCTAGTCTTCAGGCTTAGCCTTCCTTCGAGCTCCCAGGTCCAGTCCAGGTAGCAGCTTCTCTCCGTCTGTCAGCCATGGTTCTGGTCAGAACTGCACAGACTATCTTCTCTGGGTTCTCCTCTGGCAACTCCTGGTGCAACGGTTCACCTGGGATATCTGGGTGTTATCCACCAGAAAAGTCCCTCTTCGGCCAGTCCAGATGCTTCCAGCAAGTTATCCCACTTCTGACACGAAGTCTGTGGAGGGGTTGTGAGATAACAGATGGACCACACACCGAACTTCAAGTTCAACACACAATCTCTGTGTGATGTTTATTCAAAATGCAGGAGACAACCTTTAGCAATGGCATATCCCTTCTTCAGTACATTAGTTTGTAGCAACAGACATTTTCAGTGAAAACCTTTCATCCCTATGTGGACCTTGTTTGCTTGGGTAGTGGGGGCTCAAAAAGAAAAACAAGCTATAGACAAAGAACGTCAATGCAGAATCACTGAAAAAAGGGTTACACCAAAGGGCATTGGCAACAAATCAAGTTTCAAAGAAATATAACACCATACATACTTCCATAATGCAAAGCATCATGGGATACATGCAAATCACCATGACATTTCAGACTTGTTCAGTTTAAAGCAATTTACAAGCATTTTAAATAACACAACTAACTTAGTTTCTATAATACAGTCACCTAGTACTTTTTACCTTTATCAAAAACACCTAGTGCCATGGTATTTTCATCATCTACAGGTTTCATACACACAGGGTATATACATCAAAGTATTTTATGATACAGTGCTATTACATACTAAATCCAATGATGATAAACACAATCTGTTTTACATATGCTTGGAGGTCACCACAATAACCTTCCTGTACGAGGACCTGAGAGAGAAAAGGAAAATTAAAGAGGACACTAAAGCATAGTCAAGAAGAAAAAATTACTCACCTTAGTAATTATATTTCTTCTAATGGAGTCTTGCTGTATTCTGACTATTGCAGAGATTCCCAACCTTTGAACTGCCCCGGAGAACTAAGGGTTAACTGTCCATGCAGGGCATGGAACGCTGAGCTCAAGCTCGGTTGAAGTCTCTGTCTGGAGTGTTTTGAACCTAAACTGTCAGATTCTTACGAGCCCAACTAAACTAAAAATTCTATGTGGAAATTGTAAAAATTCTACTAGCCAACTGGCTGATAAGTTTCGGATTCCCAAGGAAGACTCAAGTCAGGAAACCCAAAAACTAAACGCAAAGTACTGAAAAAATAATAATAAATAAGCACCCAAACAAAAGGAAGGAGGGTGCCAGCAAATACACCCCTGGGGAGCAACACTGCACCTGCCCACCCACTTCCCAAAAACAGGTTCTGAGAGGGGAGGCATGGAGGGAGGTCAGAATACAGCAAGACTCCATTAGAAGAAATATAATTACTAAGGTGAGCAATTTTTTATTCAAACAACATGAAGTCTTGCTGTAGTCTGACTATTGCAGACTACCAAGCAGTACCTCCAGGGAGGAGGGACAGAACCTACTTTGGGGATAGGCTCTGAAGTACTGCTGTGCCAAACCGAGCATCACTCCTAGCCTGGATATCCAGAGAGTAATGCTTGCTAAAGGTATGGACTGTTTTCCAGGTGGCTGCTTGACAAATTTCTAGGAGAGGAATATCCCTGGCCGCAGCCAGGGAAGCAGCTGTACCTCTTGTGGAATGAGCTCTCAGGCCTGGGGGTGGAGTTTTTCCCAATTTTCATAGCAAAATTGTATACAAGACACAATCCACCTGGCAATAGATCTTTTGGTGGCAGGTTTACCCTTTCCCACTTCTCCATAAGTGAGGAACAACTGGAGGGAGTCAAACCTGTGACCCTTGGTACGCTCTATGTAGTAACTAAGGGCTCTTTAGACATCTAAACTGTGCAGCCTCCTCTCTCCTGAGGAAGAATGCTCAGTGAAGAAAACAAGGAGAGACGCAGACTGGTTTAAATGGAAGTCTGAAACCACTTTGGGCAAGAACCTTCTATTTGTTCTAAGGACCACTTTATCCCTATGAAAGGAGATAAAATCAGGTTCCACTGACAGGGCTTGCAATTCACTGATATGCCTGGTAGAGGTAATGGCTACCAAGAACACAGTTTTCCAAGTCAAGTACTTAAGCTCTGCTGAGGACACAGGCTCAAAGGGGGGTTGCATAAGCTGAGCAATGCAAACATTCAAATCCCAGGCAGAGGCAGGGTCTCTAAAGGGGAGATTGGTGTGAAACAATCCTTTAAAAAATTTACAGAACACAGGATGGGAAGCTAGTGAGGAAGGCTTCCCCAAAGACAAAAATGCAGAAACAGCTGACAAATGTACCTTGAGAGTAGCTGGTCTGAGAACCATAGGCAATTCAGCAGCGTCTGGAGAAATATTCTGCTTAGAACACCAAATGATGAATCTTTTCCATTTGGAGTTATAAGTCTTTCTGGTGGAGGGCTTTCGAGAAGCCTTGAGGATGTCCAGAACCCCTTGGGAAAGATGCAGATCTGCAAACTCTAACTCTTCAAGAGCCATGCCGTGAGACTGAAGATTGGGGTACCAAATCCTCCCCTGAGAGGATATTAACAGGAGCAATTCCTGGGAAGAGACAGGGGGAGATGGACTGCCAGGGACAGCAACAGAGGGTACCAGGGCTGTCTGGCCCAATCTGGAGCAACCGGAATCACCTTGCAAGGTTGAGACCTTATTTTGACTAAAACTTTGAACAGGAGTGGGAAGGGTGTAAAGACATACAGAAACTTCCCTTCCCAATTCAGAATCAGGGCATCCAGGGGGACTGAGTCCAAGACTGGAGGTCTGTAACAAAAGAGAGGAAGTTGGTGATTGTCTGGAGCTGCAAAGAGATCTATCTTTGGAGTGCCCCACCTTGAAAAAATCACTTTCAACACCTGAGGGTCCAGAGACCATTCGTGATGGAACTGAGAAATCCTGCTCAATGCATCTGCTAGTACATTGTCCTTGCCTGGAAGGTGAAATGCTACAAGAGAGGCTTGCAGGGAATAAGCCAGGGACCACAACTTCATGGCTTCTGTGCGCAAGGCCGTGGACCGAGTGCTTCCCTGCTTGTTGATGTACCACATGGTGGTAGTGTTGTCTGTTCTGACTTGTACCACCTTGTTCTGAACTGACTGTGAGAATGCTTTTAGAGCTAGAAAAACTGCCCTGAGCTCTAGAAGATTGATGTGTAGAAGAGATTCTTGGGGGGACCACAGACCCTGGGCAGTGAGGGACCCCAGGTGGGTTTCCCAGCCCAGAAGAGAAGCATCCGTGGTAAGGACCACTGAACAACGCTGAACAACAAAAGGAACACCTTGCCTTAAATTGTCCTGATCCTGCCACCATTGGAGGGCCTGGATCAAGATCAGAGTCACTGGAATCAGTTTGGTAAGGGAGTCCTTTCTGTGAGATCAGTAAGCTCTCAGGTGGAAATGAATATCCCTCATCTGGAATCTTGCCCCTTGGACCACTGCTGCTGAAGCTGCCATGTGGCCCAAGAGCTGGAGGAAATGCCTTGCTGGTCGAGATACCTGAAGACTGAAGGAAGAAGCTAGTTCCATAAGAGCCCTGGCCCTTTCTAGAGGAAGAAAGGCTCTTGCTCTGAGTGTGTCCAGTTCTGCCACTATAAAGGTAAGGAGCTGGACTAGTTCAAGAACTGACTTGGGAAGGTTGAGAAGAAATCCTAGGGAAGTGAGCACTTGCTGGGTCACTTGCAGGTGAGACTTGACTTGGTCTGGAGACTGACCCACTAACAGCCAATCGTCCAGATAAGGAAATATGGAAATCTTTTGCCTTCTTAGAAAGGCAACTACTACTGCCAGGCACTTTGTGAAAACCTTTGGAGCTAAGATTAGGCCAAAGGGCATTGCTCTGAACTGATAGTGGCCTGAGGACAACTCAAACCTGAGGTACTTTCTGTGGGAGCACCTGATGGGAATATGAAAATAGGCATTTTTGAGGTCCAGGGAGGCTAGCCAATCCCCTGGCCTTAGAGAGGAAAGGATTATTCCCAGAGTTATCATCCTGAACTTTGGTTTTAAAAGATGTTTGTTCAGATATCTGAGGTCTAGGATGGGTCACCACTCCCCTATTTTTTGGGGGGTTAGGAAGTACCTGGAGTACAGTCCTTTGCCCCAGTGTAGGGTAGGTACTCTCTCTATAGCTCTTAAGCTAGGAGAGAAGAAACTTCTGCATCTAGGGCAAGGGTTTACGAAAGATTTGCAGGTGGAAATGATCTGGCTCTCATCTTTTGAAATTTTTTGAAGCTGAGAACCAGTCCCTGGCTTACTACTTCCAGGACCCACTTGTCTGACATAGTAGACATCCAGTCCTGGACAAAGTAAGCCAGCCTGCCCCCTACTGGAATAGGAGAGTCGACCCGGGCAGACCCATCAGGGTGTCTGCTTGGCAGAGGCTTTAGGCTGAGGGGTGGATGTAGGCCTGCTCATCCCACTTCTGCCTCTCCCTCTGAAGAAACCCCTCTGCGAAAATGAAGAAGAAGAAGAGGCCTGTGCTTGGTAAAAAGGCCTTTGAAAAGGCCTGCGCCTGCCCCTAGACTGCTGCCTTTAAGGAGTTGCCTGCCTTTCCTTGGCCTGAGCACTCCTGTAAGTGGTCCTGTACTTGTCCATTTTCTTCATGTAATTCTCTTTCCACTCCCCAAACAGAGAATTACCCACTACAGGAAAATCCATAGCCTTAGCCTGGGTGTCCTGCAAGAGGCTAGTACATCTGAGCCAAGCCATCCTCCGAAGAGCCACAGATGTAGCCATGGCTCTCGATGAGACATCATTAGAGTTCACAGCAGCATGAAACTGCATTTTAGATGCCTCAGTCCCATCTGCAGCCACCACCTCCAGCTCCTTGGCTAGCTGGGGGGAGGTCTGTTTAGCCAGTACAGTGTCCCACCTGGACTTCTGGTACCTGGCCGTACAAGCCATGTAATTTGCTTGCCTGAGTCCCACAGAAGATGCCATGTACTGCTTCTTTGCCATGGCATCAATCTTCCTGGAGTCCTTGTCAGGGGGTGTGAAGCCAAGGGAATATTTGCCTTGCCACAGGCAGCAGCCTGCACTACCCCAACATGGCTGCATTGCTGATATAAGAACTCCGTGTCTGAGCCTGAGAGTGTATACCTCTTGTCCATCCTTTTATCCACAGGAGGTATAATGTTAGGAGACTAAGATTTTTTGTGTCTGTTTCCCAAGATTTATGGAGGGGAATAGACAGCCTCCTGGACTCTGGGATATCCATCATCTCTACATAATCAGGCTCTTCTTGATCTTCCACAGCCTCCTCCATAGGAAGCTGGAGGGTTTCAGCCACTTTCCTGTAAAACATAAAATGGGAAGGGGACTCAGAAAGCCTAGGAGCGGAAACACCTGATGGTCTGTCTGGGGAGATGTCCAGTTCCATAGGCACATCCAGACCTTCACTCACATCATAAACCTCAAATTCCCCTTCCTCTTCAAACTCCAGCTCATAAAATTCTTCAAGGGTATACTCTTGAACAGGGGGAACCAACCGAACCCCTGCCAGAAGGAGCTGGATCGGTCGGAACCGGATGGAGCGATTCCACAATTTGAATCGTCCTGGCTATCTCTTTGGTGGTCAGAACATGAACCTCTGGATCCGAACTGGTCGATTTATCTTTGCGCTTTCTTTTTGTCAGAACCGATCCCTCAGAATCGGCTCTCCTTTTGCCCGAAGAAGTATCACCCTGGTCAGAGGGCACTCCTTCTGGTTCAGGCGAAACCAAACCGGGCTGGCCATCTGGGTCAGCGGACTTCTCGGCCCCCTTTTCCCTCAGTCTACCTAATCTTCTCAAGGGTAGATTTGGGAAAATGTTTACATATTTGGCAGTCTGAATCGAACTGGTCAAACCCCAGACAATAAACACAGGTGGTGTGGGGATCGGCCTTGGCAAAGACCTCCCCACACTCACTGCAGTGTTGAAACCCAGTGAGCCCATTTTTTTTCTTGGGTTTCTCAGACATGGCCAACCTAACCAAACTTACCCTTTTTCCGGCAACTGCCAGGCAAGACTCCCTTATCGGTTCCTAACCGTGTCACAGGTATTGGAAAAAAATGGTTAACACACGCTAAATATAGCAAAAATCACAATCAAATGGTTGGTTCAGCCGAACCGATCGCACTTTTACAAGTTCCACACAGAAAAGTATAACAATTCCTATCTAGTACTCATGGCACCAAAGACAGAGACTGAAACGACTATGCGGATACTTATTTTCAGTTTAAACTGACAAAAAAACTGAAAACTTTAACCGACTTCGAACCGAGCTGAAGGAGAAATCTCCGGAGCGACCGTTCAGTGAGGCGGAGTAAAGAATCTGACGGTTTAGGTTCAAAACACTCCAGAAAGAGACTTCAACCGAGCTGAAGCTCAGCGTTCCATGCCCTGCATGGAAAATTAATCCTTAGTTCTCCGGGGCAGTTCAAAGGTTGGGAATCACTGCAATAGTCAGAATACAGCAAGACTTCATGTTGTTTGAAAGGGAAGGGGTGCCCATAGGTGGCCACCCTTGTGGACTATAAATTTTAAAGGATAGATTAGGCTAAGAAATAGAAGAATGGCTGCAACAGATTTAAGAAAAGGTTGGTCCTCAAGAGTGGCAGGGGCTCCCTGTCACATAAGTAAAGTAACAAACATAATATTAAGCAAGTGCATGAGCATTACACAGATGGAAGGGCATAAAACCAAGAAAACTGAGCCACCACAGTGAATACAGTGAAAGCCAGCAGTTACAAGGAACAGTAGCGTTGCTAAGTTGTATATAGTGATAGAGGGTAAGAAACATTATAAAGTGTATGGAGCATAATAATCAAGACAGGACAAGAACTTTTAATATGTGCAGAAGATAGAGCAGATCAGCCAGAGGAAGCATTGTCAAGAGTTAGGCGGAAGGGAGAACTGTGGGACCTAGGGGAAGGGGGAAGAGTGAAGAGGGGTCTGGGAGGGAATAGTAGGCAGGGAGAGATCAGTGGCTAGCAGCATAGCTGCTCAAGTGCAGCAGGTCAGACAGCGAGTTGGGTCGGATCAGGTCTAAAAAGGGCACTCACAGCCACAGAGTGCTGGGAGGTGCTTCCAAAGCTTACGTTTGAATGGACCAAGCTTCATTTCAGACTGGACATCAACCCCAAGCGTGTTGAGCCAACTGGGGGCATGGTATTTGAAGGATCATTGTCCTTGAGATGTGCGATGAAAAGGGACCTTGAAAGGCTGACTGAGCTTACTTCTGGTGAACCGGCGATTCATTTCTAGGCTTAAGAGGTTCTGAACCCAATGGGGGGGGGGCAGTCCTAGAGCTGTTTTATTTGTCAAACAAGGTCTGGTACTGCAGCCTTCCTTTCAAGTGGAGCCAACCCGTTGCAGCGTATAGCTCACATATGTGCGTTAACCAGTGGGTCCCCGTGAAGAGTCTAAAGGTTTTATTTAAGGACATCGCAAGCCTTTTTAGGGTAGAGTCTGATGCTGCCCCATAGACTGCTAGGCCATAATCGACTGTAGAGATGACCGAGCTATTAATTGCAAGCCTGAGTGCATCAACAGTCAGGCAATGCTTGTGCCTGTACAGTAAACCTATTTTGGCATTGACCACTTTGGCAATATTATCAATGTGGGTTGCATAGGATATAGCGCTATCAAGGGTGACCTCTAAGTATTTGAATGACGGGATCAAGTCTAGAGGGGTGTTGAGGTTATTGTGAATGATGAATTGGTGAGATTTACGCTTGTTTTGGGGAGTTGCAAATGTCATAATCTTTGCTTTTTTTTTATAGTTCAGGAGAAGCTTGTGCTCTAGGAACCAAGCCTCTACATTGGTAAAACTCATCTGAAGCTGCTTTTCTAGGAGAAAAGGGTCCTGGATACTTGTGTAGAGAACAGCACCATTCACATAGAGGAGGATATTGTCCTGGCAAACTAGGGGGAGGTGGTAACGGAAGAGGCTGAAAAGCAGGGGCCCTAAGATGGATTCATGGGGGACCCCGAGGGCACTTTCAGGCTATCCGACAGTATACCATCGGTCCTTACCTACTGGGCTCTGTCCAAGAGGTAACTGCTAAAACAGTCGTACAACAAATTAGTGTCTCCCAGGATTCCCTTTTAACCTTTTTAAAATTATAGGCAAGGAGAGAGTGGGAAACGGATTCCAACAAGGCACTTCAACAGACGAACCCACTCAACTCCCATACAAAATATTCAGTATCCAAATGTATGCATCTTTATTTATATTCTTTTATATTGTTTCAAATTTTTTTTTTCTTCTTAGCTCACATAAATGTACAACTTTGCAACATTTCAGAACCAAAGAGTTCCTTCATCAGACATCTTGAGCTTGTTTGTACAATATGAAAAATTAAATCTGTGGATACATAAAAAATATATAATGTAGCTGGTTACATACTCATAATTCATCTAAATGTATCAATCAATATTAATTATTGATGTCAGGGGGAACTAACCTGACTGTGAGATGCAGCTGTCAAAAGAATTGCTTTGTAATATTCTTTTTATAAAGGAGTGCTGGAACTTGGGGAGGGATGGAGAAATTGCCACTTCTTTTCTTTTAAACTCCACTCAAACCAAAAAAGAAAAGAAAACCATTTTGAATTGCACTTCTATCCAAATGTTGCCATTTACCAAAATTTTTTTAAGAATAGAAATATCTAATTTACCCTGTATGTGAGAGATGCCTCTCATAAATGGGCAGCCCTGTGTATTAAATCTGTTTAACAGAAGCAAAATTGTAAAAGTTTTAAATAGTGAGGGCTTTTCTTTGATGATGAATTTCTAAAATGTATCAATGAGACAGCTAACTGTATGTGTAGTAATAGGAAAAGCCAATTTCTAAAGCTTCCCATACGGCTGCAGCCTAGTATGTTATACCTATTTAGCAAAAACAAAACGGTTTGAGATTTGAAGTGCAGATAGCTTATTTCAAAATATGAACTTCTAATGATGTATCGATATAGCAGCTACCTGTATATGTAGTAGTAAGAGAAAATGGCTCCTTCCAGCACCCTGAGGTCTTAGGTGGCAAAATTCAGAATGAGTGAAGTCTCTTCTCAGACTTAAATTAATGTGCAATCTGTTGCCGCCATTGTAAGAAACACCAACTCACTTCTCTCTCTGGAGCTAACCTTCTAACTGAAGGTAGAAGTTCATATTTTTAAATAAGCTATCTGCACTTCAGATCTCAAACCGCCCATTTATGAGAGGTGTCTCTCACATACAGGGTAAATTATTTATTTATTTATTTAGTTAAACATCAGTTTAGAAACCTTTGAGCCAGAGGCTCATTTACAAAGGTACCTCATCACAAAGAGGACATCAGAACAGTAGTACAAGGGACACAGTACTTACAAACAAAAAAGTTACAGTTCAATTACAATTTTGTTACAATAGAATACAATCTCCAACGAAGCAAAAGATAACAAAAGGTGCAAAACTTATGGTCGGGGGAGACCTGGTGGGAGTAGAAGGGAGGAGATAGGGAGGAGGAATTAGTGGGAAAGGAAGGGGGCAGCTCAGTGAGCATTGTCAAACAGAGTACATATATATATTTTTTACACTAGGCTAGCGGCAGTTGCATTTAGCGAGAGCTAAGCAGGAAGTTTCTGAGCCTGGGCTTAAAGCAAGCTAAGGTTAGTGAGTTTGAGACACTGGCAGGAGGGAGTTATACAGTGGGCATACACGGTAGGAGAATGCCCTCTGACCTTGAGAGGTCCTGGCTCTCGGAATAACTAGGGTAGCTCTTGACGAGCTGCACGTGATCAGGGTCGGTGCAGTACGGCGAATGGAGTTGGATAGGCCTATGGGGGATAGGCCATGCAGGGCTTTAAAGGTGAGCTGGCATGTCTGATACATGAGTCGCTCTTCCAGGTTGAGTAGGGTAGCCAGGGTGTACAGCTCACATGTGTGAGTGAGTCTGGGAGCACCAGTGATAAGTCTGCAGGCCTTATTAACTGTGAGGCGAACCTTGTTGAGGGCAGTCTGATCTGCTGAGCCACAGACCGGAAGGCCATAGTCAATGAGAGACATGACAGAGGAGGGTGACAGCCAGGCGGAGGGCATCAGGAGGAGGCATTTCTTGTGCGGTAAAGAATGCCTAGCCGTGAGTTGGCGACAGAATTTAGGGCAGATATATGTCCAAGGAATGAAAGTGCAGGGTCAAGGTTATACCAAGATATTTATAGGACAGCACCTGGTCAATGACGAGATTGGGTGTGGAGTGGACAGCTAAGGAAACTTGCTGTACTTATTTTGGGGTGGAGAAGAGCATCATTTTGTTTTCTTAGGTTGATAACAAGTCGGTGCTCAGTGAACCAGGTAGCTGCAGAGTCAAAGACTAGTTGGAGGGAGTTCTGTAGCAGCATGGGGTCATTGTGGAGGCAACGAGAACAGCATCATCAGCATGAGAAGCATCTTGCCCGTTACAACTGCTGGGTAGGGAGTTAAGAAAGAGTGAGAATAGTAGGGGTCCAAGAATTGGTTTCATGCACCCCAGAGCTGAATGGGGCATGTTTCCGAGAGAGAGTACCATTGACTTTCACACATTGGGAGCGGCGGAGATAGCTGGTGCACCAGGAAACAGGTCCTGAGGCACAGCCTATTAGGTCGAGGGGAAAGCAAAGAGGATCTGCAAACGGTATCGAATGCTTTAAACAGGTCAATGAATATAGCACCAGCCAGGGCACCAGAGTCCAAGGAGGCAAGGAGGAAGTTGGAAAATTCCAGGAGTGCTGTGTGGTACTACTGACCTGCTCTGAACCCGTGTTGTTCAGGGCAGAGAACATTGTACTTACAGAGGTAGCTCAGAGACTTGGGTGCCACAATTTTCTCTAACGCCTTAGAGAGGGGGGGAGAGGATTGAGATGGGTCGGTAGTTACCCGGAAGAGTCCTGTCACCACCTTTATGGACAGGGGTAACTGTGGCAATCTTCCAGGCAGAGGGGAATTGTCCGAGACAGAGTGATTTGTTGAAAATGCAGGTAATAGGTGAGAGGACCTGATCCAGGACCTGACGTAAAAGGCAGGGATCAAGTGAGTCATTACCGATGGTGTTACCTTTTAGGGCTTTTAGCAAGTAAGGCCTACTTCTTGCATGGTGACACGCCTTGAGGTGGAAAGAGGGTGGGCAATGGGTGGTGGTACAGATGGAGGAGGTGGACTGAAAAAGTTACCAGGAAGTACTGAGCTAAGGTCGGTAAAGGAGTTATTGAGGTGGGTGGCAATGAGGGCAGGGTCAGAGGAGACGGTACCATTGATGTTGAGAAGAGAAGGAGGGGGACTGGGAGTGACCATTCAGTTGCTTGATGTTGTCCCAGAAGCACCTGGGGTTCCCCCAGGAGGAGGTAAGAGAGGCTTGGTAGTATTCCGCCTTTGCTTTGCGGATGGCCCAGGTGCACTGGTTGCGGGCGGCAGCATAGGACTGCCAGTCAGCTGAACAGCCAGTAGCAACAGCAAGGTGCCAAAGATTGTCACATTGCTTAAGTTTCCACAGTAGGGCAGGGGTGATCCAAGGGGCATGTTTCACTTTGGACCTCCTAGCAGTTATGGAGCAAAGATATCACAGGCAAAGTTGAAAGTGCTTACAAAGAAGGCCAGGGCCAAGTCAATGTTGGTTGCCCTCGCTCAGAGGGACCAATCAGTGGGCAAGGAAGCGCTTAAGGCCTATGAGTCCCCAGGCCTAAGCCGCCGAGAGGTGGTTTTGACCGGGATGAGGCCGAGGGGTTTCCCAGTTGAAAAGCACAGGGAGTGGTCACTGAGGCAGTCAGGAGGATTTGGATGTTGTGGATGCGGTTGGCCTGTTGGTGAGGACCACATCCAGGAGGTGCTTGTCCCCCCTAGGGTTTTCTAGGAGGCTGTGTGACCAGTTGAGTTAGGTCAATTGAATCGAAAGCCTCACGGTGGGAGGAGGACGAGGGCAGAGCCAGTTTATATTCAAGTCGCCCACCAAGATTTGGTCCGACGAGTTGGGTAGGGAGGTGAGGTAGTCAATTAGTGGCCAGGGCCTGGGATTGGTTCTTGGGGGGTATGTAGGCTACGGTTAGGAATAATGGGCCTCTAGCTGGGTCAGGGGACAGCTTTAGAGTAAGTGCCTGGGCCTTATGGTCGAGGTCAGGCGGGGGGAGTGGTAGCCCCATGAGAGAATCCTTCAAATAGAAGACACAGCCCCCACCTCTCCTGCCGACACGGTCCAACCGGTGGAGAGTGTAGCCGGGGAGAGAGACATGAGAGTTAGGAGTGGAGGGAGACAGCAAGGTTTCAACCAGGGCAACAACATCAGGTTTATGAAGCGTCACCCCGCAGTGTAGAGAGTCCAGTTTTTTCAGGAGGCTACAGATGTTCATAGAAGCAATGCGTAGCCCAGGAGATTTTAGAGGGAGGACCAGTGCTGCCAGGCCCGGGATTGGGGTGGACACTGCCTGACAGGAGCAGGAAGAGGAGGGCTGATCTGGGGAGTGCACAATGGCGGGATAGCTTTCGACGATTGGAGAGGGGGTGATGAGGGAGTGATGAGGGGGTGATCACCAAGTGAAAACAGCTACTAGAGAGCAGTAAAATGTGACAAGTGAGGTATTGGGAGCAAATTGTTCAACTTAATCAGGCTCCTCTAGTGGCAAAACAATATAAGGAGCTAATGGAGAAGTTAAAAAAAAAAAAAAAGATCAAGGTAGAAATTACCTGGTGTGTCTCGTGTGCAGTGACTCTCAGTTTTTAAATACAGTTACAGGCAAATGCAAATAGTTTTAGCTGGTTCAAATGGGCTGTGGGCTATCAGGTACTATTGTGATTCAAAAAAGAAGGTGATTACTAGCAGGGCAAACTGAAATTCTGCACACTGGAAATGCACTTAGAAGTTAAACAGTCCCCAAATGAGTTTTTCACAGGGGTAATTCAGTTACAACTGGAAATGCACTTTACAAATTAACAAACAGTCCCCAGTGAGATTTGCACAGGGGGATTTCAGATAGAACACAGGTCCTGGACTTGCAGTGACTCTAAGCTTTTAAATACAGTTACAGGCAAATGCAAATAGTTTTAGCTGGTTCGTTTTAAAAGTTTCAAAATCAGGTACAAAAGTAACAGTTCTGCTCCGTTTGAGCCTGGGCAGCAACTCGAGGTGCTACTCTGGCCGGGATTCATGCGCTGAGCAGGGGAGCTTGTGGCCGTTTCAGAAAAGGTGCCAGATGGCCTACGATGGTGGCAGCAGCCTGGATCAAGGCAGAAATTACCTGGTGTGTCTCGGGTTCAGGGCTTCTGCGGGCAGGGAGGGCTTCAGAGCAGGCCCTCGTGACCTCCGGTCTCCTCAGGGAAGGGGGGTGGTCTCTGTGCAGATATTTCTGTTCTTAAAAAATTTTTTGGGTAAATGGCAACATTTTGACAGAAGTGCCATTCAGAATGGTTTTCTTTTCTATTTTAGTTCGAGTGGGAGTTTAAAAAAAAAAAAAAAAAAGAAGGGGTAAATTTCTCCATCTTTTCCATCTCCCCCCTCTCACCACGTTCCAGCACTCCTTTATAAAAAGAATATTACAAAGAAATTCTTTTGACAACTACATCTCAGTCAAGTTAGTTCCCCTTGACATCAATGAGTAATACTGATTAATACATTTAGATGAATTATGAGTATGTAACCAGTTACATTATATATTTTTATGTATCCACAGATTGAATTTTTCATATTGTATAAACAAGCTCAACATGTCTGATGAAGGGACTCTTTGGTTCTGAAACGTTACAAAGTTATACATTTATATGAGCAAAGAAGAAAAAAAAACATTTGAAACAATATAAAAGAATATAAATAAAGAAGATGCATATGTTTTATATGGGATTCTAAATATTTTTTATGGGCGTTGAGTGAGTTCTTCTGTTGAACTGTTAAAACAGCCCACGGTGTCAGTGGAGAGACTTGTGGCAGATAGCTGTTTGAGCAATAAGTCATGACTGGCCTTATCGAATGCTTTGGTGAGGCCAATGAAGGCCACACCCATCAGCTGCCCCTGGTCAAGAGCCTTATGCATGTAGCCAGTAAACTCAACTAGTGCTATAGCGGTGCTATGAGCGTTCCGAAAACCGTGCTATTGGGGACACTGGATCTGGTATTTATTTATATATTCCATTAGCTGGACAGATACAATCCACTCCAGCACTTTAGAAAGTGGGGGGAGAATGGATATTTTGCAATTGTTAGAGTGTGATGCCCTGTCACCACTTTTAAAGACTGGCATAACAACAACAGCAGCCTTCTAAATACAGGGGAAGGTGGCAAACCTTAGGGATAGGTTAAGAATTTTTGTCAAGAGGGCTTGGATCTCATCCAATGTGAGGGCAACAACTTTGAGATTAAGTGTGTCACTACTATATCTCGACTTTCCTAGAACACAATGAATATACTTTTTAGCTTCCTTTTTTGTGATGACTTTAAAGTAAAGGGCACTGTGGATGGCACTCAATAGTGTTGTTGTTAAGATTAGCTTCTGTAACTAAGTGGGTGGGTGGGGGAAGATACTACTAAGATCAGTAAATGTGGTGTTAAACATGCCTGCAATGACTTTTGGGCCCTGTGTGATTACCCCGTTTATGTCTAGCATGGTCGGTATGGGTTTATTGTCTTTCCCCATCAGGACTTTCATGTTGCCCCAAAACATCTTGCTATTTCCCCAGAAGTTGGTAAGTTCCTCCCTGAAGTGGCGATTTTTGGCCGAACAGTCAGCACTTGTACAGGCATTCCTGGCCTTTTTATAGTTCAGGATGTCCAACTGCTTGCCAGTCGCAGGTGCCCGGTGCCATAGATTATCCCTATCCTTCATAAAGTCGATAAGGGCGCGCGAAACCCAGGAGTTACACTTGATCCTATGCTTTCTGAAGGGGGCATAAATATCACACGCTGAATTAAACTCGCCTATGAAATAGCTGAGGGCCTGGTCGACATCTCCAATGGAGTCAATGGCAGGCCAGTCTTGCTGCCTCAGGTGAGATTTTAGGGGATCAAGTTGACCCTTTTTTAGCACACGCCTCAATATGGTTTTGGGGGGGTTAGTAGCTTTGTTAGACCAGGTGCAAACGATCGGTCACCTATGGAACCAAGGAGGATGGTGATGCCTGAGATTCTTTCAGGATGGTTGGTTAGCAGCCAATCCAAAAGCATACTTGAGCCTGTCTGGTAGTTTAACCTGGCAGGGGAGTCAACCATCTGCGCTAAGTTAATGAAGGAAATTGTGTCCTTGTAAGGGGCCACATCAGGTGACAGCCAGTTGATGTTCTCGTCTATTAATACCGGAGAGCAATGATGGAAGTTATTTAAGTAGTCCAATACTCCTTTAAAGCCACTGGACTGTTCTTTAGGGTGAGGGATAAAGACTGAGACCACGATAAGACCTTTACTGTAGGCACCTAATAGTAATAGTAATTTAATCCCCAATGTTTGGACATTGGGTACAACAGCCAAAAAGTGGAGGGCATGTCCTTGCAAGGTGTCCCTCATGTAGACAGCACAGCCTCCTCCTTATTTACTAATCCTTTCACATCGAAAGACTGTATAACCAGCTAGGGAGATAGCAGAGTCAGAGACTTTAGGCACGAGCCATGTTTCCACTTCGGATAATATGTCTGGCTGGTGCTGGATAACCCTTGCCTGGAGCATGTCAAGTCTGAATAATAGACTACAAATATTAATGGAAGCCACCGTTAGTGCGCCTTGCTTCCTAATGTGCCCCATTGTTTGTAGAACTGGGCCTAGACTGGTGTGTATGTTCCCAGATAATAACAGAAGCAGTAGAGTGATTCTCAAAGCTTGAATCTTTAGTTGTTTTAAGTTAGCACCGTGAATCCTCCTGCTGACTCTCTCCACCTTTATTTTGTAGCTGACAATAGTCTGCCAGAAGATGGGGATGTAGGGAGGATTATAGACATTGGCGGGGCAAGTTACCCATATCTGTGGATAAGTAACCTTACTGAAGTTACTGCAGCTGATGGCGAGCTGGTAATATCAAACAAGTGGCCATCATATAAGACCGCTGTGTGGTAGCTGTTATTGGCATGGCAACGTTAGTCCAGTGCCATTCAATGAAACTAATATTAGTAGGGCGGTTGTAATGGGTGTCATGTTAAGAACCCTCATAGACTATTGGGAGCCTTAGCATTACAGACACGTTAGATAGGCAGAACAGTGAGCTGCAACCTTACAGCTAAAGCATTAGTGTGGGTGGCTGGGGAGGCAACTACACATAAGTGAGCCCAAGGGGGTAGGACTGCTGCTAAGTTAAAAGTTGTAAACAGCCTGTTGTTACTGTAGCTCCCAAGTAGCGTAGTGGATAGTGACGCAGCCTCCGAAAGCAAAGGGTCAGAAGTCTGAATCCCAGCCAGTGCAAGGAATAGCAGTGTGTTGACTAAGCAAGATACAGGAGATTATCATTAGAGGGCAGTGACAAGTTTTGGATAAGACAGATTGTCTAAGATAGGGTGTTCTAAATGCGACAGTGCTGGAGCCTATGAAGTGATCCTCTGTTCTGGATGAAGACCAAAAATATAATCCAGATCTCACAGATGATGAAACAGAGGATTATGAGGCATTCCCTTCCAATCAGGATACCACTCCACCCACTCAGTAAGTGTGGGTTCCTTAGGAGGATCACTTTTTGCAGTCACTTTTGAAGAATACACAGTACACAGGCTCTGAATTTTGAAACAGTGGTTGTGCACTGGTCCAAGAAGACACAGATGGAGTACCTTAATATTCCTGCACTCCCCCTATCCAGCCAACTCTATAAACTCTTAGACAGTCTGCATGAAATAAACCTGCTACCATTACAGCAGTTCTCCAGCTCGCAGACACAAAATATCTGGCACCTTGCATCAGACCTCTCTATTTATTATTTTCAGTTGATAGTAGATGCAAAAGGGACTAACAGGCTGATAGCACTCGATGAATACTGCCTAGTTTCCCCACATCGGGATACAGTGTTGCCTGTTCAAATGGGCATTTTACTTCTTCTAAGGGGGTTTTAAGTCTCCTGGCTCTCACAACACGCTGCACAAGGGGAATGAAATAAAACAAAATGTAGGAGTTTTCTATTTCTTTTGGGGAACATGTCACAATGTATAGCGGCAGGGCTAGAAATAATATTTTGTGGATGGCTGTCCAAGGAACCGGTGCAGTTTTCATTTTGACTGTCCCACAAAATTTGTACATGTCCTGTCAATTTGTGTTTTCTAACTTTACATTTCTATTTCCGAATACAAACTAATAACTAGTGTGCCCTCTCGCTGGTACAATGCCCTGAAGAGAGTTTAATAACTGGGGCCATTGTTAGGTGCCCTGGAAAGGGCTACTAAATATTACCTACTGGCTGGTACATGGCCCTGATAAGGACTTATGTGTTTCCCCAGTTATGCTCTGATAGGGGCTTTTAATTTGCTTTCCTCTCCTGTTCCGTAGTATCCCTGACAAAGGCCCTTAATTTAACCCCCTTGTGCTCTGCACTGACAAGTCAACGAGCTTCCTCTTCTCCTGTGTATAGCCCCCTACTCAGTAACCCTGACAAGTGTTTTGAACCCATCTTCCCATCTCTTATCTCTGGAGCCCTTCTGTCCTGACAGGGGGGCTTTCAGTGGTTGTCTCAGCCCTTTAAGGTCCTCTTCTAGTCTCTAAATACCGAGTCTCCCCCTCTTTCTGCCTTGACTGACTGTCCTTAAAAGAGCTTTTAAATACAGTTTCCTAGCCCTTACAATGGCTCTTAATTAGCCTTACCTAGGCCCCTCTCAGTTAGTAGAAACCCCTGAAAAGGGTTTTAAAAAAACTCTGCTGCCTGGGAACAACAGCTAGTCCTGGGCTGCTACTGCAAGCACAGCACACAGAAAAACAGAGGGACACAGTGCAGGAAGCAAAAGAAAGGCAACTGCACATGCACGATGACAGAACACATGCACAGTCTAGTCCTGCACTAAAGAACCCGCCAACTACACAGAGGAGTCTGTAATGGAATGCTGGGTTGAATGCACATCTCTCAGCATGTGACACCATGATGTTGGGATGTCCATAGCCTAATATTACAGGAGGCAGTATTTCCTGGGTTCTGTTGCATGCTAATGCATTTTGCTTGGTGCCTGTCCCAGGGACAGGAAGAGAAATGAAACCAGCTGTCCATGGGGAAAACTGGGTGTCTGGGACAGGCAGGCAGGTGGTTATTTCGACCCTTGTATAGCGGCATAAACAAATGCCATAGACGCAAATGATTAACATTACTACATGAGGAAAGGGGGGCTAGATTATTCTAAATAGTGTGTAATAGATGGGCAGTCCATTACTCACTATTTACCAACACACAACAAAGACAAACATACACAGACAGCATTCATACCACAGGACAATGACAAAACAGAGAACAATAAAGGGGGGGGGGGACTTTTTGCCCCTTCAACAGGCTACCAATGACAATTCAGTTTCAACTAAGGAAGATGCTGCACAGCCCACTGATAGGAAGTCTCACAAGACTGACATTATAGGGGAAAAGTATGTTTTTCCTCAGGTGCTTTGGGCCTCAGAGTGGTAAGCTACTAATCCCACATCATGAGATATGCGTACTCCCTCTAGAACAGGTTCAAAGATCTTACTGAGAGTTTCCCAGAGTCTACCTCCCAGCAGGACTTACTGGCAATTTTCATAACAAGGTTTTGAATCCAACAGCCACCAGCCAAGGGCTGCTCTGGATGCCTCTGATACAACGGCTCATGCAGTCGTTGCTGGGATCTGCATTACAAAGCACTCCTGGTTTCAAACAGCAGGCTTTGCCTCTGATGTCAAAGCACAGCTCATAAATGCCCCATTCAATGGGACATATCTCTTTGGACAACAGGTAAACGAGGCCCTTAAGGAGAATTAAAAAAAATGCCAACACTGCAAAGAGTTGAAAAGACATTTATACGTGGAAGACTCAAGCTTAAATAGTCTCCCCTTAACTGTGCATTAGGCCCTGATGAAGTGGGGTTACACCTGCGAAATTTTGGCTGCTGACACACTCCAGGAGTATTCAATATTTGTGTAAGAAAATTAAAAAAACACAAATACTTAATGAAGCTACCAGTGAGTGGATCTTTTCTCCCTATCTGGTGCTTGTTTATTCTTACCTGTGATACCTCTCTGCATGTGAACCATATGAGACTTTCTTGTAAATGAAGTCTCACACTCCAGTGAATTTGAACGGTGAACTAACATAAATACATTTATTTATTATATTGTATTTTACTGCATTTTGCCACATAAAGCCTACAAGACGTTCACAGAAACAAGAAGCTTTCCTCTTACTGACCCCTTCCTATTAAAAGAATTCTAAATAAAAGACAAATTCTCTGAAAATCGTGGTCAATGCTGTCATCTGTAAGCTACATATAGAATAATACATACGGTGGTATGTTCAATGAGAATTTTACACACACCTGAGGTGTTGGATGCTACATAAACCCCGTAGATTGCTTGAGAGTTTACTGAGCATCTAACACTGCAGTGTGTGTGTAAATTCAGTTTTTACACACCACACCCATGTCTTACTTTATATTGCTGGGGAGCATTTTTTCACCACTACAATTATTTAAAATACAAACACATCACCACTGTGCAGCCGTGGTCTGGTTGGGTTCAAGCAGCGGTGGAAATGTAACTTTTCTTCTTCTTATTAAATATAAAGCAGTTTATTTCAAAGGGCTAAGTAGATTTTTTTTTTATTTACTTACAGCGAAGTAGCGGTACTGTAGTTCTGGGTGGTGGTGAAGCGTTCCGCGCCATGACAGGAAGACGGCTGGCTTATGCACACAGCAAGAGAAACTTGGCGTGTGTTCACCATTATAACCAGCTGGCTAAAACTGCGAATTATAACTGGATTTCCCTATGGGAAAAAATGCTCCCTGGTTATTATATATCTGTAATTCTCCTTTCTCAGATCTTTCAAGTTTTGCACTACAGAAACTGCAATTGGTAATGCATTCTGCTGTTTAAATATTGACATGAAGTCAACTGATTGTATTACTCCAGTGTTGAAATATCTTCACTGCTTCCCAGAGGAAACAACAAGGATTTTAAAGCCTCTCTAAGGTACCTAGCCCTTGGTTACTTGGTGGATCCAACTACAGATTACTGGCTCTCATGAAATATGTGATTTGTTGATAAAATGCACTGAGATGCTTCCTTTACTCTATTGACCATGAAGCATATACTATCTGAGCTTCAACAGAGTAACATAGTACTATGGGTGCAGAAGGGATTTAGATGAGGATCTACCTTGTCACCTACACTCACCCACTCCCACTCCCTGCCCCCAGCACCACAAAGCAGTGATTATACCCATTTTGAGTTTGAGGACACAGCCAAGCTTATCATCTAGAATGCTACAGCACCTCTATTCATGCTGTGTAACCCTCCAAGCCATCCTTTACTAGGGATCTATCAATCCTGCCTTGAAAACCTTAACAGTGCTAGCTTCCACAACCTGATAGCAACATAGAATTTGCCGGCAGATAAGGACCGCTTGGCCCACCCAGTCTGCCAATTTCCCTACCTAATGGATAAGCTGCAGATCCTAGTTAACCAGCAGCCTACTTCTTTATACCCCCACCCCCTAGAATTGCCTTATGACTGTCCCATGCATGCTTGAATTCAACCACGGTTTTTGACTCCACAACCTCCTCCGGAAGGCCGTTCCATGCATCCACAACCCTCTCTGTGAAAAAAGCAAGGCTTGCATTAACCCCCAATGAAGTCCTCAAATAGGATTTTTGAGGATTTTGAAGCACAGAAGTACAAACAGTACTTCAGCACTGACCCTGTATAATGAAAGGTTTGCACCAATATCGTTAGGAGTAAAAATATTGGATAATGTTGTACAACGCCACTGCAGAAATTTCTGAGCCCAAGGTTTTCTGGTCTGACTCCCAACGTTTGAAGCAATGGGTCAAGCTGACCCACCCCCTTACTAGTGCTAATGCAAGCCCTGTGACAGGGTAGGCCATTCCACATCAATCTCCCCTCTGTGTGAAGTAACATTTTCTAATGTGTCCCCAATCCTGCTTACTATGAAATTCATTGCATATGCAAAAGGATAATTCTGTTAATCAATTACTGAAATCATGCAGTATATGTTTGAACATGTATACAGTAAAGAGTCTCTAACATCATGAGAACAACTTATACAATATGTGCACACTATAGTTTTTCCATATACTAACTTCATCTCACATGTACAGAGCAAGTAGCACAAAAAATTGTAGGCAGGCAGTGCTATTAATTTTTAGAAGTAGTCAGTTGTTACTTTTCATTTCTGAAATGTGTTTCTTTTACATTTGCCCACTTTAGGGTTTTCTGCATGGCAGTATTAGGTGGGATGTAAAGATCAGTTCTTTATCTGGATGCTGACATATCTAGTTCTATTCCTCTTTATACCAATGCATCAGAATTATGACCTCACTCACTGTGACATCACAAGAGACTGGCCTGGCAACAGGTGATTGACTCCTCCTTATCAGTTGTGATGTCACAGTCAGTGATGTCATAGAGCTTCCCCTCTAGGCTTGACAGGCAGACTATTCAGATCTCAGTAACATATGAAGAAACTGTTGAATAAGCTCTTGAATACTGAGCACTGTAGAGAAAACGTTGATAAGTCTTATTGACACTACAGGAAGAAAGAAAGTAACTGCGAACATATTAGCTATGGAGGAACTTGATAGGTCGACGGTCTTATTTCCTCCCTACAAATGTATGTATACATTAGTGGGCACAGAGTCTGCACCTGCTAAGATGTTGTTGTGCAACTCACACAGAATACTAACAGGGTACAGTGCCAGTTGCATGACACTATATGCCATGCCATGCCTCAAGGCCATGTTTACAGGTACTGTCATCCACAAGTGTCTCACAACTGCATCCCTTTATGTCTGTAGGCCCTCTTCTGGGCAATTCGGTTAATATTTTTATTGGCCCCATAGCGGGCCTTCTGGTGCAGCAGTAGCACCACCACTTGCATCACTGGTGACACAGGTTTAGGAACAAGGCTGGGTCACCGAAGGGCCAGCTTGTGGGGGGGAGAGGATGGCTGAGCATCCCATGGATGGTCCCCTCCTCGGGGATGGGAGGGAGTTTGGATGAACTCTGCTGCAATACCACCAGCTGGCTAACCACAGGTGGTGGTGCAATTTGAAGCCAACAAATGAGGTCAGGGGAACATCAGCGGCATGACATATGCTGCAATGGCCAGGTCTTCCCATCAGCTGTGGGCGAGCACAAGAAAATATGAGAAAAAAATTCCTGACCAAGCAGGATGCTCTCAGTCATAGGTTCCGCACTGCTGACTGGGCTCTTTGCTACAAGGCTGACACTGCAATTCTTCCAGGGAGAGTATGGCCCGACACCAGCAGACCTTTCCATGGAAGGCCAAGGAGTGGAGGTAGAGCCCCAGAGGTAGTAGTTGATAGGGCTCAGCAGAGCAGCAGGACTGATGGGGACCAGTCAGAATGAACAGGAGCAGAAAGTACAGTAAATTTTTAAATATTATAGCTTTTTATTGTCCCTCTTGGCCTCCCATGCAGTCTAGTGGCCCGCACCCAAACCCCATGTGCAGTGCTCTCCCTGACATTCAGTGGACCCTCTCTCCCTAACACTGTTCACGCTGCAATGTGGACCAGTGTCCATGTGCCTTATCAAACTCCTCCCCCTGGTGCTGTCTGAACACTGCAACTCCTCTAATCCTTGCCTGTATCAGTCCTATTGGCAGGGGGTGTTATTAAACACTGCAGTCAGGCTACCTTGAGTCACCATACATTTTTTTTTTTTTTTTTAACTTTCTATCCTCCGGTTGCCAGCCCTTGGGAACTCTCTCGGACGAAGCCACTGGCAGCTTGTTCTGCCTGCCTGAGCCCTAACACACCAAGGTCCCCCCCCGGAACTCCGACCTACACTCCTGCCCTGCTTAACCTCCCAGCTTGTACCACCCCCGAGGCGGGGCTGCCAATTACCTACCTTTTGGCACTCTTTGAAATCCAATCCGCAGGCAGAGTGAGGCCGGAGGATATCAGGGACCTGGATGGTGGCTCCCAGGTGCCGGGGATGTTTCCTTTTACTGTCATGAATGTAATCCCCAGGGTGTGGATGTGTAATGATGTCCAGCGCGAGGCAGGCATACTCCTACACTCTACCCGTGGACGTCCACCGTCACACCCCCACCTCTTCGTGATGTGTCCCCCAGCTATAGCACCCCCAGCCGCCACTGGGAGTTGCTAATACCACGGGATCCAGAGCCTACCCTCCCCAGAAGAGGAGAGCAGAGTCCTCTGGACACTTTATCCTCTACTCCCTGGCCACACCCCAGTAACCTAAACTCACTCCAGAGCCCAGGTTGCTGACGTGGTGCAAGATGTGGCATCTGGCGCCTCAACCCTCAGTGCCACCGGGCCGGTTAAGTCACCATATTTTTAACATGGCCCAGCGGACAATTTAAATGGTGACTCACACCCCCGTCCCCTACATGGTTAGTATTTGTTTCATGACCATGCAGAAAAGGGCTATGATCCATTGTGCTAAGCAGCAACCGTGGCTAAACAAAAGACCCTCGCAACTGTGCATCGAACCCTATAGATCTAATAATAAAATTCAAATGTGAGTTAGTGTTTAAAACTGCATAGGCTATGCTATAAAATAACTGCTAGGATGCTGGAAGATCTAGGAAGGTTTATTCTTCTATCAGCATCACAGCATCAGAAACAACTACACCTTCACTCAGTGTTCAAATATCAAATAATGTAGCTAGATTTCTTGGCTATCTGGAGAGAAAAAAGGACTGAGACAATCATTTCCATTCTTGGAATGTATACCACAATTTAAATGTATTGATGTCTGGCCAACTACAAGACAGGACCATCTAACCATTTTTGAATGTAGAACACTGTCTAATCTTAGCTCTCTTCCAAGTGTACTTAGCATTCTAGGAAACTATACTCACTTACTCTGTTGTCTAAGGAACTTGCCTAATCACTTAGTTACAGTGTAAACATAACAGAATGGTATGGCCCCAATAAAATAAATTGTGTTCTTTGCAAGGTTAAATGCTACTAGTTAGAAAAAAAATCAGACGATATTATAACAAGTGTATCTCCCAACACAGTCCAATGTTCTCCTTTAAGGGATTACACTGCAATAATCAGTGCTCTTACAGAACATTCAGAAGATAAAGCAGGAAAGAACAAAATAAATGGGCAAATCACATGGTAAAAGACCATTACCTACAGATATTTATCTCAGCTTCAAAGCAATTACAATGGAAGAATTTTATTTAAGAGATAAACTATAGTTTACCACATAACAACCATATCTTGACCTCATAATAAAGTATATAAGCTGACCACTCACTTCCCTCTTTGTAAACATCTTTTGAAGCTAAATAAAAATGAAGCAGCAGATAAAACATTTTTCAAGTATGTATCTGTTAGAGATAGATAGATAGATAGATAGATAGCTAGATAGATAGATATGTGTGTTTTTTATAAACCTGGCATGGTAGTGCCAGTATAGTTAGGGTGAAAGGTAACTTCTATGTTAAACCTGAATTTGTGAACCTTAATAACTTTGGAACCGTTTAATGGATTTGCATGAAATTTGGCATGCATACTCTCTAGGGGGTAGGTCTCTTGACGTGTCAAATTTCGTGCAAATATGTTGTGTGGTTTCTGAAATAGTGTGTTGAAAATACACAAAAATCTGTGTTTTTTGCCATTTCTTTGTGCAGGATAAAAAGCCATTGCCTCACAGATGTGTCTCTTGAGGGTTTGGTGAAAAAATATTAATTCGTTCAAAAGCTACTACATTTTTAATTTTCCCATTATTTCACATGTGAAAATGTATATGTCAGGCAAAAAAGATTAGAATTTTCGGACAATTTATACTCTTTTCAAAAGAAGGGAGGTATTTTGCCAAAGTATCACACTGGATTGATCACAGGTGCTCTGTTGTGTCCGCCATTTTGTTTTGCCCTTAGCAAGTACCAACAAGTGTTGAAAATATGTAAAAAAAGAATGTGATATTTTAAAAAAAAAAAAAAACATCAGAACTTGGCTAAAGGGAACCTCTTTAGCCACATACTGATGTTTTTTTTTTGTTTTGGTGGCCCATACAAGAAATCTCGGGTGCCAGCTTAGCGAGAGGACCACTTGTCTCCCATTCTCTGTGTGAGAGCAGCAGTATTTTCATGACTTCTGCAGCGACAGCTGGAACTCGTGCTGCCAGCTGCAGAGTTAAGTGCGAGCTGCTCCTTTTCCTTGGAGTATATTGGCACCCCCCATTTTTGTTGTCCTGGTGTCTAGTGGCACCCCCACCCTCCAATTACTGTTCTTTTATTTAACCCCCCAGCAGTGTGGGACACTGGGAAGCCCACTCCCAATCTCCCGAGTGATGCTATTGCCCCCAAAAAATGGTATGGGACACTGGGAGCACACTTCCAGTGTCCCAAGTGATGCTACTGCCCCCCGAAACAGTGTGGGACACTGGGGAGCCCATTCCCAGTGTTCCCATAAACCTGTTGGGAAAGAAAACAGTCCCCGATGTGTTTTTCAATTTTAAACCTGAAAAAGAAAAAAAGAAAACAGTCCCTCGTCATCTCTGTCTTGTCCCTTCCCCCTCCTTACCGTACACTTATACCTCCATGGGTCATGTGCTGTCTTCTTCTGTGCGCTGGGACTGGATCACTCTTCTGACTGAACAGGTTATGTGACTTTCCTAACTGTAGCATGTGCGACAAAAGCTATAGCTTTTTTGCACACATGCTGTAGTTTGGAACGTGAAAGATTCAGATAGTGTGTTAAGTAAAGAAAAAGCACTGTAATAGAGGTGCTTTTTGGATGGTATAGAGGGTAAGGCAGAGAGCTGTGGATCTGGGGCGCAAGGGTTCAAAGCTAGTGTCTCCATATTTTTTTCTTCACCTACAATGAAGGAAACAAAAATTAAAGACACTAGTTTTGAACCCAGGAACCTCGGGTCCACAGTCATGTGCCCATCCCTCTACACTATTGGAAAAGCATGATTTGAAGTGTGCTTCTTCTTCACTTAATGGTGTGAATGTTTGTCCGCAAGTAGCTGGTAAATGTTCAAGAATATGGTATGTGTGAAAAATAGGCATGTGATATTTTTCGTACGTACCACTCTTCTGAATACTTACCATCCACTTGTGGCCAAACACTGACATCACTGACAGCCCCAGGGCTGCAAGTACATGCTACTCCCCCCCAAAGAGTGTAAGACACTGGGGAGCCCACTCCCAGCGTCCCGAAACATATGTCATCCCCCCCGCCAAAATGGTGTGGGACACTGGGGAGCCCACTCCCAGTGTCCCAAAACATATATAATTCTCTCCACCCCCCTCATTGTGTGAGACACAGAGGAGCCCACTCCCAGCGTCCCGAAACATATGTCACCCCCCCCAAATGGTGTGAGACACTGGGGAGCACACTCCCAGTGTCCCAAAACATATATAATTCTCTCCACCCCCCTCATTGTGTGAGACACAGAGAAGCCCACTCCCAGTGTCCCGAAAATATGTTTTCCCCCCTCCAGCAGTGTGGAACACTGGGGAGCACACTCCCAGTATCCTGAATGTGTGTCTCCCCCCTCCAGCAGTGTGGGACACTGGGGAGCCCACTCCAAGTGTCCCCATGTATCATCACCCTTATTGGACACTGGGGAGCCCACTCCCAGTGTGTCCCGAGATGGGGTTTTTTTTCCTGTAAAGAAGAGAATCATCCCATGATGATTTTTTTTTTACCTGAAAATAAAACGATTCCTCCTTATCCCTCGCTTCCTCCCTCCCCCAATCCCGACCCTCCCACTGAGGACACACCACCCCACACACCCCCTTACCCTATACTTACCTCCGGGGGTTGCCCACTGTTATCTTCTGTGGACTGGGACACATCTGCACTCTTCAAAGCCGAACCACAAACTGAGGAATTAAGGTAAGTGCCATATAATGTATTTCAATGGCGTTTTCAGCTTATGTTGATATCTTTGTTGTTTGTAGGTATTTTTTCACCAAATTTTGAACATGGGATGTTGGTACCCCACCTCATGAACACTGCCACTGTTGTTTCATTTCTCAGACTCGTAAGGTGATTTCGCAGTCGCTGCATGAAATCACCTTTTGGGACTGATTAACAAAATGACAGTGCCAGTGTTCATGAGGTGGGGTCCTGAAAAGCCCATGTTTAAAATTTGGTGCAAAAAATACAAAAAAAACGCCCAAGTTACGCACGGTCGTTGAAATTTTCCTATGTGCGCACGTTACTTTGACAATTTTTAATATTTTCACTCCAATTTTTCAACACAGACATTTTTTCACACCACCTCATGAACAGTATGGTTGTCATTTCTCACATCCTGTCCCAAAATTTGTTTTTGCACCTGTGTCGAAGAATGGTGTGGCCGTTGTGTGAAATCAGCTTTCGGGACCAATTAATTAAATTACCATAACTTGAGTCGCCAACCTGGTGAGAGGTAAGCACCTACAGCACTCCAGCCTTCTGTGCCATTGGGCAGTCCTCAGGCTACAGCACATTTAATATCATGTGAAATACCAATTACCATTGTTAAATGGGAAGTGCCACCAGTAAATCTTATGGACACTGGCACTACTGAGAGGAAAATCCGCCCATGGCAGCATCCTTTGGGAACCTGAGACCAAGTGATCTATTGTCGTTTCCCCCCTAGATATACTAATTCTGTTATGAGGTATGTGGTTCATTACCTTCCTGCCTCCAATGAATAAGTGATGTATCCAGCAATGATGTATCCGGCACACTGCACTGACAATATAAGCATACACATTATATAAATACATATATTTCTATATAACAAACCAATCACACACACACAAAAAAAAAAAAAAACTAAACAAGGTAGACAGTTATGTGGGGAGTAGTGCAATGTAATGGCTGTGGGGCAGCAGTCTTCCGGGAGTCTTTCTGGAGGCTGAGATGCTGCCCTGTTTGCAGACAACTATCTGCCCTGAGGAAGGAAGTTGCCAGTCTTCAGGCCACACTGGACAGTAGCAAGGGAACCTCCCCCATCCAGGGAGCACCAGAGCCACCACCACTACCTCAGAGGTTGCGAAGAAAGCACAGCAGTTGAACCACAGTGGGCTCAGGGAGGGTAAGGGTGGTGGAACAGAGGCACACCCAGTCAGTTGTTCCACTCCACAATCCATACACCATTCTGGGGGAGCATAGTTCCCATATGGATGCACCCCCAGAGGAGACTAAGGAGAGTGCAGACAACTGTCACAAGGGAGGCCCTCAGGAAGGAGGCAGAGGGCACCACAGGGAAAGGAAGCAGCTCCTGGTGGGGGACTCAATTATTAGGGGGATAGAACTGGGGGGAGCAGGGAAAACTGAAGTAAGGTGCCTGCCTGGTGCCATGGCTTGGAGGGACAGGAAGCGCATCCTTAGGATCACGAGAACAGTTGCACGGGAGTCTGAGCTGGACATCATTGTCCACCTAAGGACAAATGACTTGGCTCATCATGAGATTACAGCAGTGCAGAAGGACTTTGTAAAGTTGGGGAGGGACTTAAGACAAGTAGCACACACAGTATCCTTCTCAGAGGTGCTGCCTGTCAGTGGCATGGGTGAGGCGAGGGTACTTTGCACCATGCAGTTTAATGAATGGTTGAAAAAATGGTGTGGAGCACAGGGGTTTGGCTTCATTGGGGACTGGGGTTCCACCTGGAGGGACACCAGCCTATACTGGCAGGATGGTCTGCATCTGTCCAGGAAGGGAACAACTCTTTTGGGCAATCGGTTTAAATGCTTCATTGGCAAGCTTTTAAACTAGTCAAGGGGGGAGGCACTGATAAGCAGCAGGAAAATCCCAGCCTCCCTCTACAAAACAGGGTACTAAATGAGAAAAAGACCAAGGTAGAAAGGTCAGTGGGGGATGCTGCTACAGAAGGTAAAGCCATCAAAAAATGGAGAGCAATGAGTACCAATGCCCATAGTCTGGGTAACACGCTTCCTGAATTAGTGGCCTTGATGGAGGAGGAACATCTGGATATCATGGCAGTCACAGAAACATGGCACACATAGAACCATGACTGGGACGTAAACATACCAGGATACACTATCTACAGGAGGGACAGGGATGGTAGAGGAGGAGGAAGAGCTCTCTACATAAGAGAAGGAATCAAAGCAACAGAACAAAAGGGCAAACAGGGAGAAGAAGAAGCACTGTGGGTCAATTTGGAGGCAGAGAATGGCACCACAATCTGCACAGGGGTTGTATACAGACCCCCCCTCTCAGGGGGAGGAACTGGACAAGGAAATGATAGAAAATATACTTAGAATGGCAGATAAAGGGTAGATATTGCTGATGGGTGATCTGAATATGCCAGATGTTAACTGGAGTGCAGTTGCAGCTGCCACTTCTAAGAGTGGGGTTATTCTAGATGCCCTACAGGGGGCATGCCTTAGACAACTAGTATTGGAACCCACTCGAGAGGGCAATCTTAGACCTGGTCCTCTCAAATGGAGATGGAGAGGATCACAGATGTAGAAGTGGGTAGCCATCTGGGAACTAGCGACCATCGAACAGTATGGTTCACAATAAATACAGCAATAGAGTCAAGCCATACAAAGGCAAAAGTACTGGACTTCAGGAGGGCTGACTTTGCCAAAATGGGTGAGTGCCTAAGGAATGCACTAGCAAATGGGCAGGAAGGAGGGGTGGAAGAACAATGGGGAATAATAAAAACTGCCATCACAGAGGTAACAAGCCTTTGTGTGAAGCAAATAAACAAAACAAAACGATGTAAGAAACAACCACTATGGTTCTCAAAGGAGGTGTCAGTGAAGGTTGAAGAGAAAAAGAAAGCATTCAGAAAGTACAAGGAATCACAGAAGGAGAAGGACAGAGAATTGTATCAGTTAAAGCAAAAGGAAGCTGGGAAGGCAGTCAGAACAGCAAAGGCCCAAACTGAGGAAAAGACAGCCAACTCAGTTAAGAAGGGGGATAAAACCTTTTTTTAGGTACATCAGGGAGCCAGGGAGACTAAGGAGTGATAGTGAGGCTTAATAAAGGGAGGTGGGCAGAGGTGACTGTGAAAAGGCAGAGATACTAAAATATTTTTGCTCAGTATTTACAAGCGAAGAGGAGGTACCTAAAACAAACAATAGAAACACTCTGGATACAGAAGTTGATACCAGCCCATTTACAGAAGAAAGGGTTCTGAAAGAACTCTTAAAACTGAAGGTGGACAAAGCAATGGGGCCTGATGGGATTCATACCAGAATTCTAAAAGAACTAAGGGTAGAACTAGTGACACCACTGACTACCCTCTTTAACAAATCATGGGAGGATGTGGTGGTACCTGAGGACTGGAGGAGGGCAGATGTGATTCCCCTTCACAAAAGTGGGAGCAGGGCAGAAGCAGGAAACTACAGACCTGTTAGTTTAACATCAGTGATAGGGAAAATGATAGAATCACTTCTGAAGGAAAGAATTGTCGAGTACCTAGAGGCCAGAGGGGCACAGGACCCAAGGCAAATAGATTCACAGTGGAATGCCAGACGCAATCTAATAGATTTCTTTGACTGGGTGACCAAAGTAGTAGATCAGGGAGGGCTGTGGACATGGCCTACCTAGACTTTAGCAAGGCATTCGACCTCAGTCCCACACAAAGATTAATATACAAGTTAGCCAGCCTGGGAGTGGGTCCCAAGATGATAGCCTGGGTAAAGAATTGGCTGGAGAATAGGACACAGAGGGTAATAGTAAATGGAGTCCACTCTGAAGAAAGGGGTTACTAGTGGGGTGCCGCAGGGTTCAGTATTAGAACTGGTCCTCTTCAATGTCTTTGTGGTTACACTGCAGAGGGACTGGAAGGAAAAGTATGTCTCTTTGCAGATGACACAAAGATCTGCAACAGAGCTGATGCACAAGGTGGGGTGAAAGGATGAGAAGGGACTTGGCAAGGTTAGAGGAATGGTCAAATGTATGGCAGCTTAGATTTAATGCTAAGAAGTGCAGGTATTGCACCTGGGAAACAAAACCCAGGGAAGAGTACACAATGGGGTGAGATACTAACAACAACAAAATGGAAAGGGACCTGGGGTAGTCATATCAGATGACTTAAAGGTGGGCAAGCAATGTGAGAGGGCAGTAAGGAGGGCTGGGAGGATACTGGGATGCATAGGGAGAGGCATCACCAGTCGAAAACAAGAAGTTGTTATCCCTCTGTACAGACGCTGGTGAGACCCCATCTGGAGTACTGTGTGCAGTTCTGGAGACCCAGTCTCCGCAAGGACATAGACAAGATGGAAGCTGTCCAGAGGAGGGCAACTAAAATGGTGCAGCAAATGTGCTCCAGTTAACATCAGGCATATTCAGGTCTCCCATCAACAGTATCTCCCCTTTCTCTGCCATCCAAAGAATGCCTTCTATCATATCCTTGTCCATTCCTTCCCCCTGACATGGGGGTCTGTACACAACCCGTGCGGATTGCAGTGCCCTTTCCAGTCTCCAAGGTGACCCACAGTGCCTCCTCTCCTCCCTGTTTACTCTTTTGTTCAGTTGCTTTTATCCCTTCCTTTACATAGAGAGCTACTCCTCCCCCTCGTCTCCCCTGCCTGTCTCTCCTGTAGGTTATGTACCCTGGTATGTTAACATCCCAGTCATGGTTCTCTGTATACCATGTTTCTATGACTGCTACGATATCCAGGCATCCCTCTTCCATCAAGGCCACCAGCTCAGGGAGCTTGTTGCCCAGACTACGGGCATTGGTACTCATTACCCTCCATTTCCTGATGGCCTTACTCCTTTCTGCCCCATCCCTGTCCTTCTTTTCTTTGTCACTTTCCCCATTTACCCCTGCCCTTCTCCCTATCGACACCTCTATGTTGGTGTTTACCGCACTTACTACCGTGATTTTTTTGGGGGGCGGGCTAGGATTCCCCTGCTCCTTTCCAGTGCTTCCCCCCTTGGCTAGTTTAAATGCTTGCCAAAGAAGCATTTAAACCTATCACCTAGAAGACCTCTTCCAATTGGGAGTCAACAGCTGAGGACATCTTGTTCAAAAGTGAGGCAAAGGAACAATTCAACGCTGCAGCCACTCAATCACTCTGAGAGCTATTCTCAACCTCTTAAGTTTAAACTAAAGGACCAGGTAGAGTCCTAGTCCAAATATGGTGGAGCTGGACAGTGACACAGCTAGTAGATGACCCATTTGGTTAGTGTTCCACCATCAATAAAGCAAAAGGAACTCTCAGTCCTACCTTGGAGTTCTTGGTCACAGCACCCACCTTTAGATAACATGGAGGTTGCTAGATCTGAATTAGGTGCTGACGTGCCACAGGCAATTCCAGCAGAGGCAGAAGGGCAGGGGTCTGAATACTTCGAAAGGGACATGCCGTCCACTACCTGGTCAGCATGACAATAGACAACTGTCACTGCAACCCCTTCGGTAGAGAGAGTAGGACCATTTCTGCCACTCCAACTTCCCCCACTAATGACTGACTCAATGTCTATGACGGGAGCCCCATGAGAAAGAAGAGCTCCACAACAACTTCCACTCACTGTGACAGTACTGGCACTGACAGCACAAATGGGACATGTAGGCATCATGGTAGTTGGTTATAGACATAGTGAACCCACAAACGAGCCTTTTAAAGCTAGGTTTTTAGCACAGCATTCAAAGAAGTAGTGAGCTGGAGTCATGGTGCAAACATGGAGTGAACAGTAAAATCAAAATAAATCTATTTTGAATAAAGTTGAAAAGGCCTGAAAATGTTGCTGAATCCTAACTGACAAGCAGGAGCTGTGAAGGAGGACCTGTTCTTTCCAGTGGAAGAAGAGATTTAAGAGCAGTGAGGAGGCACAATCAGAAAATCACGATTGGATAATGGGAGGAGTCAAACTTACAAGACTGCTCTGGAGACTGAGCATGCTCAGTTGAAGGCTGCATTAGTGTAAATAGTGAACTCTAGGTAGCTAGAAATGTAAGCATGTGTCAGTGAGGTCTTTCGATCTGAGAGAATATCCCAGAAATACTACAGACTCCATTTTGAACCTCTGATTCTGAACACAGAAGTTGAGATACTTTAGATCCAGAACCTGTCTGTATCCTACAGACTTCTTTGGCACAATGAAAATAGGTGGAGTAAACTCCCAACCCAATTTCTGATATGGGCGCCTGCTGATTGTGCCTCTGTCTGAAGTCAGTGATCCAGGGTAGATGCTGCTGTCACTGCTGCTCATTCCAGGAGTACTGAAGTGTGGTGCATCTGAGGGTAGATGTGCTGGAGAATGCTATGAGGTACCCTGCAACATTACTTGAACCCATGTGCCCAGAAGAATTCTGGTCCATTCTCCCACAAATGCTAGTAATCTGCTTCCACATGTGGAGTAATGGGACCACCTTCAGAACAACCTAGAGATTCTCTGATTCTTAGCCCCCTAGTATTACCTATTTCAGCAGCTTCTTCCTCCTCTTAGCTGTCATGATTTATTTAAACTATAATTTTGCTCCAAAAGGTCTCGGCCCTCAAAAGAACAGCTTCTTGTTATAGTCCTCTGATCTGAAAAGAACAGTATCAGGTGGGAGAACCTTGTTCATGCATCTTACCCAGGGCTTTAATCTTCTGAATCTTGGCAGAATCCTTGATGGTCTTGGGTAGGTTTTCTCCAAACAACTTGCCCTCACATGGTACCTGAAGCAGCAAGTTTTTGGATTGTTTCTCTGCCTGACACTGGGTAAGCGACAGAGTTCTTCTTGTGATCACTTACAAAGAAGGCCACTGCCAGCTCAGAAAGGACAACCTTATTACCTATATTCCAGCGAGGGCCCTTATCTCTACTCCTGGATGATGAAAGAGCCACATCAATGATCTCCCAGTAATATATGCCACACACTCCCCAAAATGGCAATTTGCAAATTAGGAAACAAAAGTTGGTATGCAAGGTTCATTGTGCCATCTATCTTTTTGTTGGTGGCACCTGTTAGAGCAGTTTTTCTTTTGGAGGTCAGCACAGTATTGCATCTTTTGCCAATGACAAGAACAGGGCAACTACATAAAAGGTCTGGTCCTGCATTTTCCAATTTGGTAGTCACTAAGTATAATTTTTATAACAGCCTTGAGTTGGGATTTTTTACAAAGAAGTAGCTCCATTCTTTTATAGTTACTGGCTGCCTCCATAATTGTGTGTAGGAGAAAAACTGGAGACTTCTCGTTAGAGGACCCAAATACAGGGTCCCTGTGCTGCTTGGCAGTTTTCTCTGAGAGTTTCAGATATGAACAGAACGACTTGGTCAGGTATGCTATGTCATCTGCAAAAAAGAATCTGCTTCCTGTGTTTTCTGATTCGGGCTCCAAGGATGAAAACAATGTGGATCTTAAAATCTCTCCCTGACACTTGTCTGGGGAAGATGTTGTGGCAGCTCCATCACAGCTGGCCTTTTTCCTGGTGTTTTAGGTACCTGAGGTCCAGAAAGCCAGAGTCTAACCCTTCTGAGGACCATTTTTTGTGTGACTTCATCCGTGGCTTTGGAGTAAGCCTGCTAGAGTTACCCTTGGATTTGTGAGGTGTTTCTTAATGAGTTATGAAGGGTACTTTGGTACCTTTGAACAGAGCATGAGAGCCTACAGCAATTTCTGCTGAAGGAGTTCCACCAGTTCCAGATTAAAAGAGGGAGATGCACTAGGTGTATGGAACTCTGCAGTAACATTCTGCCCCCGAGGATTTTCCCTAGAATCTAAGGCTGAGTGTTCTTCAACTGCCTACTACCCAACTGTACTGTTATTACTAATATTTTTAACACTGGTAGCAGATCAAGAAGCCCAATCTGCTTACTCAGTTTTGTTGCCATTTTGCTACTCCTCTCCTCTGCTGATCTCCAATGCACAGTGGCAGCTATCCCCGGAATCAATGCTACTGAAACCACCTTCGACGTTGTTGGGGGAATCTGATTCCTTGGCATTAGGCCAGAGGTGTGCAGTATCACTGGTGCAATTGTGGGCAAAAGTGCCTGCCACGGATGGTGATAACCTCTGCGGGCATGAGCGACGGCACCAATCATGTTGCTTTAGCACACTACACTTCTATGCCATGTTAACACATTGTTATTCAGCTTAGGAGCTCCAGCAGCAACTGATGATCTACAATGCAGTAAGCTACATCTGTTTATTGTTCGTTTGGATGTCAACTTCTAGATTGTATCGTATGTTATAGTGAATAATGGATGTAAAACAAGCTTGGATTTCTTTAAACAACTGACATGTTATATTTCAGAGTGTTAAGTCTGCAGCTGTGTTCCATGTTAGACCAAAGAGTCAAGTCTTGTATTGTGTTCTACTATTAATTAATTCATTTATATATTAGTAGGGTAAGCTCACTAAGACAAGAGTCAGTCTTATTTTCAGGAGCACCCTGGACAAACTGCAACAAAAAATGTACATTATGAAACATCGAAATTTAAGCACTTTATTAGAAAACTACAATATTATACAGCGCACTGGTATTTAGTGCACTGGTATGTATCTGTTTGTGTAAATGTTACTGCTGTGCAGTGCTGTGGGACATAGTAGCTTCCTACACCTCATCCATTATGTACTACACCCTTGGCAATAAACAATTTAATAACTATGTTATTTTAATGATTCTATTTTATTTATGGCATTATTTTTGTAAAAAAAAAGTGTAAAAAATTATTAACAATCAAGGTCAAAGGTCATCATTCTGCTCTCAACTAAGTACCAAGTTCCATATCCCCAAATGCAAAAGGAACTCAATTCATTACACTTTCTTGTACAAACTACCGTATTTGTGGAACAACCTTCCACCAATTATGTCAATTCCTACCTGACAACAAGAAACATAGCAGTATCTAAAACTGTAAGACACCATTATCGTGCATATATTTACTTGTATTGAATGGGTAGAAAGGATCTTCAACCCTGATGGCTAAGACCAGTTCCATACGTAAAGATATCTCAGCATATCATCATTGCACAACATCCTGCCAACTACTGATTTACGCACAAGTTTATGCTTAGTCACTTGTCCTCCTGTCATGCCTTCACATAATATGGACATCATGGCACCACTTGCAAAATTAGCTAGGTGGCATCACCAACCTTCACCACACAAACTGGCTGTAAGAAGCCCTCTGCTACCTTAAACTCTGGCGCTCTCTCCCTCCTTCCATCTGCTCTGATCCTTCCTTTCACTCACTGAACTCTCTCCTCTGCGATTTCACTACTTGCTCCTGACACTGGGCCCTGGGTTTTTGTCTGCAGCCTTCCAACCACTGCTCCCCCTTCACCCTGCACTTACTGTAGTGCAGCCTCACCCTTCACTCCTACCCTTTTTCATCCATTCCTCCACCCTGCACTCAGTATCGAATTATTGCAAAGCGCATATTCTTCTTCTTCTGCACTTCATTGTACTGTATATCTTCTACGCAGAAGCACTGCCTGCAAAATTGTTCAGACTGTTGGTACTTACATATTATCATAACTCTTGTTATTGTATGTTTGTGGTCTGTATTCCTTGTACTCTTCCCTTCCCCATCCACAGGATGCATCTTGAAATGAGCTATTACCAGCTCAGTATGTATTTTCTGGTAAAACCTTTGAAATAAATAAATTAAACTAAATTCTTTTAGCCTCACCAATAAAATTTTAATTTTCAAAAACTTCTACCCACTCCTATCAAACATTTTTCAAGGAACTTTACCAGCTTTAACAAACTACCTGCCAACTGCATTTAACTAATCTATCCACCAGTTTTATCTTACTCATTCACCCACCCACTCCATAAGGGCCAACAAAGATCCGACCATTGCAAAATCAGAGATCAGACAATTCAAAGAGAGACCTGACTGTTCAGAGCCAGAGATCAGATACAGACAAATAGAGATCAGACCACCACAGGACCTGATGATTATGCACCATCACCTTACCCCTTCCCTCCCATTCCACTGGCTTTCACATTCTTCCGCTCGCTCGTATATTATCCTGACCACTCTGGCGGCTTCACCACACTTCTCCATACCATTCTGGAAAAAAGACTACTGTTTTATTAATTAACAATTTTTCATCTCCTTACAACCATCTCCATGCCATCCCTCTTCAAACGTACACTACAGACTTCTGCTATCAGGGATCTGGTGGGGACACAGGCCAAAAAGTACTGGCACCATCAACCTTGCTGCCATTTTTCTTTGTGCTTCCTTCCACTGGTCCTTCCCCCACCCACTTCCAGAGATGTATGGTGCTTAGAGTAGCCTACCTTCTGCACAGTAGGCCCTCTGACTAGCAACAAGATCCCAGCCCGCTGCAAGGGTCACTGTGGTGGTGGAACATGGCACCACTCTCCCCCAGGCTAGAATTTGCTGCCAGTTGCATCACTTCTTCAACCCTGGCTACCCAACTCCGCATTTTGAGTGTGCTCCCAAATGCAAGGTCATTGGTTGACACTTTATTTACATATTTTGAATTCTCTTCGTATAGTATAACTTTATATTGTTTATCTGACCTGTATTTTTTAACTCTATTTACGTGCAAAGATTT